>OY728153.1:552270775-557070775 GCA_963277665.1 Viscum album | reverse complement strand
ATTTCATGTCTCTAAAAAATAGAGAAAAATCTATACATGATTGAAGACAATATATTCAATGAAAAAGATGCATAAAGAAGATAAAAACTATCTTACATCCTATCTGTTGTCACTATCATCTACTACCTTGCTTTATCCTAAATCTAGAAAACATGATCATGTGTCCAAAGAGAGACGCTTCCCCTTCTCAACAAATATATACATATAATATTATCGGGTACCAATGAACCATCCTAGTTCTTCTATGGTTAGTTTCTTAAGGATTTTTTTAATATATTGTTTTTTTAGTGATAATAAATATAATGATTTTTATGTGACTAATTTGGAAGTAGGGTAACCCAATGAGGATAAACACCATTATAATTCTTTGGGATCTCTCTGGTGGATGTTTCTACTCTTGTGAATCTGTGTGTTTCTTCTTAAGATTGGTGTTTGGGGGGAATATAAAGATGAAATTTTGTATGATAATATACAAATAGTTGATGGGATTAAATTTGGGGAATGGAAACCTTACGCAGCTAAAAAACAAATTCATATTTTGGGTACTTATAAGGTGGATTTTCCTACACTTGTTGACTTGAATTATGCTTCAAAATTTAGTGTTTTTTCTAAACTGTAGGATGGTTCTTTGAATGTTTCTAAATAGAAGGTTGGTGTTATAAACATAGAGGATGGTTCAACTAATTTTATTAATGAATGGACGTCTCATTAGTATTTTGAAGGAACTAATAGTGACTTAATTGATAGTGCTGGAGATTTTGTTTCTCTGATGGCATGTGTAGAGAAAGTGGGCTCCTCAGAAAATGTTTTTCAGCCATGACTGAGAGCGATGTTTTGGAAATGAGGCTGAAATTTTAGAGGAAGACCCACTCATGGTAGGGGTTTCATCGTCATAACCATACACAAGGGTTTATTTTACTGATTTCTTGTTCATGTTTTATGTTCTTTTATTTGATTCAGTTCATTATTTCTTATTTTAATAAGTGATTGTTTTCATGTTTTTAATTGTATGTATTTTTTTATTCATTTTTAATAAATGGGATTGAGACATTGTTCCCAATCCCTTTTTATTAAAAATACAATTGGTCGTATAATTATATCACATTAGGTATAAATAGCATTGAAAAAAATATTCAGATAATGTGAATAATAATAAAGGATCCACGGTATAATAAGGCATCTTGTAATGATGATAATAATAAGATAGTATCCATTGTAATAACCAAGGAATCTTTGATGGTAATGATAATGTAGTGGATCCAAGTCAATAACCAAGGAATCCTTGACCTCAAGGGTTAATCCAACTCATAAATAACCTATAGGATGGATATAAGGATGTTTTAGTGTAATCCAAGGGGAATCTTAAAAGGAATTCCACTGGATAAAATTCTAACCATGTCCAAGGATATTATCTTGGGTAACTATGGTAAAATCACAACCAACCCCAATGGAGTGTATCTATGGTTCCATGTTTCTGAAGAAATCGATCATGATCCTAAGAGAGTATCCATGGTATCCTAGTTTTCAATAAAATAAAATGGCTCCAACAACATCATATTAGGCATCCATAGATAGAAAAGGCTAAGGTTCCTAGGTGGGTATCTCCCAAGGAAACTATCTCCTGGAATTGGAATGGAATCCCAAAGGTTTTAAGGTATTACCTAGGGAATCCATGGAGGGATTGATTTTGACCACTCTAATAATGTGGAAGAAGACCATATGCTATAGGTACATTATAATTCATCCATTTAAGAAATTAGTACATGTGGTACTCAATCCATTTAATTAGTCAATTTTGTGAAATTATATACATTTAATTAATGCAAAAAGTAACAACAAGGAAATACAACCATTTAGAATTTTAAAAACATATTCATTAATTTGTTTCACTCTAATTCCATCCATTAGGCATTGAAATCAATGTTACATGCATGAAACCATGTCATTCAATTACCTTCAATCAACCCAAGTGATACATATTCTATACATTCCATTTTACATTGTTAGGGTTCATTAATTAATTGTAAAACACACCATAGAATGGTCAAGAAGTACTATACGTGTGATATCTATTTAGAAATTCACAATATTTCTAATTAGAGATGCATTACCATTAGAATGGTTAATCCACAATCAAAAATGTTTTGAATGGTAAACCGACATTGCCTACCATGGCTTAATTGAAGAAACACCCTAATTGGAATGGAAATCATTGATGTATCAACCTAAATCAGTGTGATAATACTTTATAGAAAGTGATATAGAATATAATAAAGATGAATATATGTAATTAACATGAATTAAATTGGAATAACATAATTAAATCATCATGCAAACAACAACCATCACTAATAAAGCATAAAAAATTAAGCGATGAATCATAGATCACATACCTTAATCTCATATAAATGTATTCATCCAATATCAGCCTTTAGTTTGGTCTTAATTGAATGAAAACTAAAGAATATATCAAAACACTGAAAGTAGGGAAAAAGAACCAACACAAAGATAACTCAGTCAAGGAGAATAGAAACGAAGTTATGTTCAAGGAAAATAGAGATATTACATGAACACATCCAATGAGATAAAAAATGGAATAATCCTAGTCCATATCATAAAGTTATACCAAACCCTGGTTTGGTAATCATGGGAGATGAAAATGGAGGACCTCTTATGTAAATGAGATAATGAATTAAAAAAGGCTATGGAAAAAGAAAATCGGCCATCTCCTTTGAAAACATTTCCAAAAAAATCATGGTAGGAATTGATTTACACATCGTGAAATTATCAATGTCATCCTGCTTGGGAAAACACATTAAAAGAGATCATGGTATTGGATAGACCATTACACATCATGCAATTCTTACACACATTGTATTCTAATATCACATCATGTAACTAACCTACAACCGACCTTTAGTCCTCCTACTCCTTCCTTTCCAAAACATAATGTCTTGCCTTAAGACACAGTTTCAGATTTTAGCCAAAAAGAAAATGTTTCCAAAGATGGAGTTGTACATAAAAAGGATCCATACTTGAAGTAAAAAACATGATTATTGCACATAACATTAGAGTAAAAGGTACAAAAAATATTTTTAAAATGAAGGACCAAGTGTAATCACATGATAGAATAACATAAATAACACACTATAAAAAATATAATATTAGTGGTGGGTTTTTAAAGGGGGTTATGCGAAACCCCCTCTAAATTCATTTTTTATAAATTATAGGGATTTATGTGTAAACCCCACTATTCATCAAATTTATAGGTGGTTGACAACCCCATATAAAATTTATACATTTATTTTTTAAAATTTGGTTTTATTTTAGAGATAGTTTTGTCAAAACTACCTTTAATTTTGAAATTAGTGGCACTATTTGTTCATTAAGATATTATAGGTGATATATATATAATATTCATTTCTATTTTAGAGGATACATATATATAATCTAATTTTATTAAAGAAATAAAAAGGGTTCACAACCCCCTCTAATTTAATAAATTATATAAGGATCATGAATTTCCACTAATATGTTAAAATAGATGCTGTTTTTTACCCCTTAAAATTTAAAACATAAGTGGGATCTTCATGCCCTTAAAATTCATGAAATTAGAGGGGGTTCATGAACTGTTTCTGATCACTTTTATTAGAGGGGTTTCATAAACCACCACGATTTTCTTTGATTAGAGGAGGTTTCTAACCCCTCTATATTTTAAAAGTTAAATCTCATATAACTTAAAATGTACTAATATATATGTGTGTGTGAGAGAATGTGTGTTTATATATATATATTACTTAAACACATTATAAAAAATTTATTTAAATACAATATATATATATAAACATTATACAAAAAAATTAAATAAATACTTACACATATACACAAAAATGTATAGATATATAAATACATGTATAGATAATATAAATATATTTATATTTATATTTACTAAAATATATAAAATTAATATATGGCTTCATAAATACTATAAATTTATATTAAAAATATATTATATTAAATTCATTTGAATTGTAAATTTATTTGTAAATGCAATAATATTATATTATGAATATAAATATATATAATATAATAAAAATAAAATAAAAAATAAATACATAAATTATATAATTATATTATATATATTATATTATATTTAAATTTATATATATTATATAATTATTATATATCTATATATATTGTAATAAAGCATATTAATTATAAATTAAATTTCTAAATATATATATCATTAAATTATATTAACTATTTCCAATTATATTAATGTGTTTAATTTTGGGTGTATATATATGGGTGTATTTATGATATAATATAATTGTATATAATTACCTACATAAATATATAATATAAATTTATTTAATATATCATATATATATATATTTAATATAAATTGTGAAATATATAAATGTGCAGTATTTATAAAACCATCATATACTTTTTATTGTTTAAAAAATAGGTGTAACAATAATAATAATTAATGATGTAATTGTCACACACACACACACATAGGTATATAAGAAAATTTATATATATATATATATATATTACCATTATATTATATTGATAAATATTATAGGAATAAATTAATTTATAAAAAAAAATACACATAAATATAAATATATTTATAGTGATATATGTAAATATAAATATTTATATAAAATATACATATATACAATATATATATATTATATAAAAAATATATTATGCATAAATATTATACGCAAATGTACTATATGTAAGCTAATAAATTATATTATTTTTATTTCTATACCCAAATATATGTATATATATTATTTAATATTTTTGTATACCAATAAATATAATGTATTATATATAATAAATAAATGGACACTCGCCATAGTTGTTAAGGCACATAGAATGCTTAGAACGATCCACTATTTGAATCCATGTAGAGGGATTTAGGTGCTTGTGTTTGGGCATTAGAGGAAAGCCACACTACACACATGTGAGGGTCATCGTTGTCATGGGTGTTAAGCATGTGGTCATGGGGGTGTCGATTATGTGGTTTTTCATGTGCATGCATTTATTTCTTTTTTTTTGAATTTATTTTCTATTTTTTAATATTACAAACTCAACATTTTTTTGAAATTGTTATATTAAAACATATCAATGTTTTAATTATATATTGAGTGTTACTGATAAGAATTATATAATTTTAATTTCATATGAAATATTTAAAGTTTATATAACATTTATTAATATACGATGAAGTCTAATTCTCTATCTATCAAGATTTCATTTTGATCCAAATATAATACCTGGTTTTGGATACAGGAAATTTTTTCATTCTATACTACTTTATAGTTTTATTTCCTTATTCTGTTATAGCATGATTTATTCTGAATGTATTCTTGTAAAAACAATTCTATTGAAAATAAAACTCATTTATATGAATTTAATTAAAATAAATAATTGTATAATTTTATTCTTAATCGTTTCTCCATAGGTCTGAAAATAATGAATAGTTCTGTAATTATGAATTTTCATGAATTAAAAATTATTATAATTTCTTTATTATCCCATTCAATTCTCATAAGAATCACTTGGAGTTCCATAAGATATAAATCGAACATTTTTTCTTCATTTGATTCAAATAAATTAATGTTTCACAATGTAATTTAGGTACCTCAAAAATTGGCTGAAATTTAGCATTTTTTTCCAGTTTCTATTTCATGTTTTCACTATTTTTTATCACATCATTTAACATTATTGTTAGATTGAATAGGTTCTTGATTATTTATGAATTTTTGAGTATTATATTCATTTAATTCTTATGAGCTAATTTCTAATTTAGTTATATAGATGGTTGAAAAATTCACAAATATTGTGTGATCGACATGTACAAGAAATAATTCACTCATAATTAATTAATATTCTTATAAACACCATTATAGTTTTCTAAATTATTAATTTTTCTAAAGGGAATTTTTTTATTTCTAATGGTGAATTATTTTTTTATTTATAACAGTGACTTAATATTTTTTATCAGGGAACTAATTTTTTATTTCTAATGAAGAATTAATTTTTATTTGTAACAGAGAAATAATTGTATATTTATTTATGGTTAATTATAATTTTTATTTAAAATAATTATATTTTCTTATAATAGTGAATTAATTTTTCATTTCAATGGTGGATCAAGTCATTATTAAATTTTAATGGATATTCATACTACCGATACTAAAAATAGTATTGTACTATATTTTTTAGCACTCTATATTTCATCATTTTTTTGATGAACTGCAAACTAATTATAATTATTTTATGTATTTATGGATTTCTAAAATTAATATATTATATTTTATCCAGGGAAATTTTTTAAATATTTTTTATTGTTCTTTAAAATTTCATTAATTTACTCTTTATTCAGGCATGCAGTTATAACATATTTCTGAAATATTTATGTTATAATATTTTTAGTTAATTTAATTAATGTAATCTTTTTAAAATTATTATTTAATGAAATTGAGTTTATTCAAATATTCATGTATTGCATTTAAACAAATAAAATTGATTTTTAAATTACTCTCTATATTAAATTTGGTTTTTTAATATTTGAAATTGAAAATTGAAATTAACTTATTATTGTTATGGAATTACCATTGAATTATTATTATCATTTAACAAGTTATTCAAATTGTATTTAATTATTATTTAGTTGTTCAATTAAAATAATTATGGTGGGAAAAATATTTCTATCTCTTATATAATTATTATAATGATAAATTCACTATCTTATATTAATTTATTACTATTATTATTTTAGAATAATTGTACCAATGGAATGTATTTTAGAATTTTTTGTTCTTAATTTTTATGTTTTTGAAGTATCCGCGAATGAAATCAAACCCTGTAGTTAACATATTCAATATTCTTTTTTTCTTAATGAAAAATATTGTCATCTCTCCACTTTCTATAGAATTTGTGAAGTCATGTATGATACCCTGTATCATCATTTTGATGATATTTCAAGTGCCGAATTACATCTACATCATCATATAAATCCTTGACGAGAGGAGTTGATCCATTGTTCATGAACCAATACTTGTGTTTTTATTCATCTTCTATCTACTTCATTCGATTCCTTGAGTCTCTAACACTACTTCTAACCTTTCACACACACAAACACTCTATTTTTATGTTTATGTTTTTTTTATAAAAAATCATTTCTTCTTCTCATCCTTAGGTTTTGACTTCATGATTCTAAATTTAAGACTGTTTGAGTTTTCAATCCCAGTATCAATAGTTATGTTGTAATTGGATTGTGACTCCCCATAGAAAAGTCTGTGTCATGGATATTCCTGCACTAAAAATGGATTCTGTAATTTAGTTTTCATTATCCTAACAAATAGTATTAGTGCACCACATTTATCTTACCGAGTAGATAGGTAAAATAGTAGATTATTACCAATTTGTACAAAACAACTATTAAAAAATCCTTGTGTTAGTTACTTTTTCCTCTCCAAAATAAATATAAAAAATAACATTAAAAATTAAATTAAATTATAAATTTATTTAATTAAAATTTTAATTTGGTCTATTAATCCCCCATCTATACCATCATATATTACCCAATACGACCTATAATTTTTAATCAAAGGATAATCTACTTTAGAATAGTTATCTCTTTAATTATTTTTTTCGATACCTAAAAATTGTATCAGAGGTTGTTACTTTGGAAATAATCCATTCTCTCTATGGAGTGTTCTTTTATCATAGTTGTGCTAAAATGTTGTTTGACCTTATATTATAATGATAATGATAATATATGATGGAATGATTGAACAAAAATGATGTACGGATTCCAAAAAAACCACCACACTTTGATGACAAATATTATGTCTATAAGAGATCCCAAATAGAGGCATGACATAAAAAGTTGAGCATTGAGAAGTGGTCGGTCATTGAAAAACTATACACAATAGTCTAAGGTGATTTAGAAACACTTTCTAGAGATGATGATCCTAGATATGTTATGAATTAATTTTTTTTTATTTTTAATTTTTCTATTAATAGAATTATTTCTAGTCATGTGTTTTCTTGTATGAAAAATAATTCCATTTGGATGATTGTTTAATTCACTCACCTTGAATTTGAAAAAAAAATCCAAATCAAATATGTAATACATATAGCAGTGTTCCATGATTTCAAGATGAGTGAATTAGAATCTATAAACCAAATGTTCCACTGATGCAAAAACATTTTGAATGTAAGAATTCACTTGGAGAAGCATTGGATAACCCACTAATTGTTCAAAAATACCTATAAGAAATAACAAATAAATGTCATGAAAATAAGGTATCCATTGCTGAATGAAATATCCAAAAAGTGTATACCCTGTTTTTGTTGATTGGATCACTAATTCATTATGAACCGGAACTGAAGAACATTACTGATGTAGAGAAAACTAAAAGAAATAGCGTAACTTTTAAATCTGTGAATGTTATTTATATTAACTATTTTGACTATAATATATAGGATGTTGAGATAGAATAAATGGATCAAATTGGGATTTTTTTATAAAAGAATGAAAAATAATGAATTCATGAACCGATTTAGAAAAAACTCTAAAAAATAAAAACACTGGGGAGATAAGAAAGGATATAAAAATTACAATGCTTCTGAAGAAAATTGTTATGAGTGTAGGAATAAAGGGAATATTAAGCTTGAAATTCCAAAAATAAATAATAAATAAATAAACAATATAAAGGATCAAAAGTAACTAATAACAACTTGGAGTTATATAGTAGAATCATATTCTAGAAAACATTATGGAAATGAAAATGAATCTTTTAACTCCAACTTCGTGCTATCATTAGATAATGTTAGTGAATATAGTTTTTATTATATATGTTCTTGTTATGAATATGATTCTGAATGCCAAAATGATTCTAAATTAAATGAATAAATTGAAATATTAAGAAATTATGTTTTCAAAGTTACTTATTTATATTATAATATTAAGGAAAATATTGAGAAACATGCATATAAAAATAAAGTAATTTTACATGGAAATGAAAAATTATGGAATGATTATTCTTCTTATCAATATACAGTTTATGAAAATATTAAATCTACTTATGATTTTAATTAAAAAGTTAACAATTAAGTTCAGAGTGTTAATTAATGATTATATTATTTTATTGAAGTTAGTGAAAAATATGATAAAATTATTTTGGTGATTAACATAAACAAAAATAAATACGGTTTTTTATATGATCAACGATTACATAAAATGTATAAAATCCATTTTTATAAAATTGAAAATTGTTTTACTTCTATTGTTACTTATTTTTGAAGTGGAAAGAGTGGTCACTATGACATAGTTTTTTCTCTTATATTCAAAGTGTCTTCTATATTTAAAACATTAATTTTTATAAATCATTATTATCAAGAGTACTATTCAATAATATTTTGATGTATGTATTAGTACTTTATAATTTTGTTACTAATCCAATTGGATCAAATGTATCATGGGTACCAAAATTTTAAAGTAGATGATTTTTAAGAAAATATTCCTTAGATATATCAAAAAAGAATTATAGTACATGGAAAGCGTATTGTATACTCATATGACCAAATAACCGTCAAATCTTACCCCTCACTACACATGTGATAGAGGAGGCACTATTACATTTAGAGGTAAATTCAAAGGAAATGTAAATTTTTTTCATTTGTATATTTTGTATTTAAAAATATAAATTTAATCATATAGTTTCATATGTTAAAGGATTAATACATAATTTAATTATTATATCAAAATTATGTAATTATGTAATAGAATAGAAATTCTAAAATGAAAACTGTTTAGTTTTTTAAAATTAATTTTATCATTTTATGGAAATCAGACGAATAATATTTAAGCTACTGATTTTTATAAATTGGATTTTTAATATGTTTAGTGTTCGCTTTCTACACATAGTGGTAGAATACTTTAGAGTCTATGTTAAGTACATGTACATGTTAGAATGTTACATTAGTTCTATAAATAAGAGATTGTGTTTCAATTTCATTCCATGAATAAAGAACCACTCCATGTTTGTGATGCTTTCATGAAAGAGAATCAAATGAAAATATTTATGTCCTATAAATCTGATAATTAATAATATAACCTTAATGTTAGTACATATTGATTTATTTTCTCAAACATAAATTTCTATCCATGATGGAAAGAAATATACTCAAGTTATTTTTTATGATTATAGTTGATTTTCATGGTTATTATTTATTCCTCACAAAAATGATTATTTATAGCAATTTAATGTTATTTATAATTTATGATAGAAATAATGTTTGGATATTAGTAGAATTTACACAGGATAAGCTGTTAATCTGAACTAAGTTCATATTTGGAATGAATCTAGATGAATCTAGATATATTTTCAAAAACAGATCAATACTTATTACTCAAGGATACTCCCATGAAGACGATATAGAATTTTAATATCCATTTTCACCTATTTCCTAAATAGTGTCCATCATAATATATTTGTATTTTTTTTATTTTATGTAAGAACCTGGTTCTTATTTTTGAGGTACGAGTTTCTTCTTTTTCATTTTCCTTAAGTGTTTTTGAAAAAATATGAAAAATGGTGAAAAATCCTAAATTTTGGAACTACACGCCATGTAATTTTTCCACACTCAGTGTACTTATGGATGAGTGGGATGGGTACACGGGGCATGTAGCCATGCTGGTGACGAAGGGTGTAGGAAGCGACTACATGCCGTGTAGTCAGTCGGCAGGCCTAAATAGTAAGGCGTTGGAGTCGCCGCCAGATGGGCGATAGTACATGCCGTGTACTCGGGAGTACATGCCGTGTACTCATGTCGACGGATAAACAGTGTGGTGATGCCGCTATAGGAACAGTTAAATGAAGAAAGTACACACCATGTACACAAATGTACATGCCATGTACTTTGTTTTTTCGGAATAAAATAGGCAGTAGCCTCCTCATTTGGCAGAGGAGGAATTTGAGCCATTTTAGAGGCAAAGGAGGAGGTCGGGCCTTTTAAGATCCTCCGGGTGTTCGTTTGGAATCAGTTTCCGCCTCAGACTATCCCGTTGGAACCGCATGGGTAAGGGCTTCCACCTCCTTGGCTGCTTCTGACCAATTCTTCTCCTATCAAGAGTTATTTACGTTTGAATGAGTTCTGTTCTTCATCAGATCTATGCCATTCTTGGGCGCTTCTGGAGTCAGCGTTCGGGTATAACGTTCGTTGGCATATAAGGTTGGTGGCTTGGTGTAAATTTCTAACTGCCGTGTGTTTTTGTGCGTTTTCATGCCATGAACCCGTGTTGGGGTGTCGTGTGGCTGACGTTGTTGCTATATTTATTGCCTAGAATTGCATAGGTGATTAAATGGTGATAATAAAATACTGGTTGAGATCGTTTCGTGGATCCGGAACCACCCCGGGGGTGTGTTTCACTGTTTAGCCTTTTGGCCAGGATACCCAAGGGTGTGCCTTTAAATTAGTAATCGTAGAATTTCCTTGAGGGGAATTTCTTGTTTACTGCATTTGACATGCTAGGAATGGCCTGTTTACCTGTTAGCCTAAGGTCGTTGTTGAGATTAGACTGTGGGCACTACACTATTTAGCCTATGGGCCGTAGTTATTTCGTCCTAAGGGAAACTTCTTCCGTGCCTGTGGGCAGCTGACTATATGCCTATGGGTGACACTACCTACGCCTGAGGGAATACTCTGTTATGCCTGAGGTCAGATTCTTATGTTGGATACTCGTTACCCGAGGGTAGGAGTTTACATGTCTGAGGACCCTAGTTGTTTACTTAGAAATGCACTGTGGTTATTTCTTATATATAATGGATTAAATGAATAATTTAATGGAAATTTAACTGTTAAGTTATATACTTGTAGTACTTCTTACTTTATTGAATTTTTATACTACACACTATTGTTTCATGTTTGCATGCAGTTGGGCACAAGCCTTTGTTGGGTGCCTACTGAGATATATTTCTCACACCCGGTTTGGGTCACACTTTTCAGCCCAAAGAGATTACCTTTCTGCAGGTGTAGATAGGGGAAACCAACCTTATACAGGTACTTAACTGTTTCTGAGGGGTAGGAGGGCATGGGACTGAGTCTAGGCTCACGATGCTACTGCCAGCTATTTTGCTTGTTTTGCTGTACTCTATATTTTGTTGTACTGTGTTTATGTGTACCATGTTCTGGCTGTTTTTCTTAAAACTTGAAACATATAGAAACATCATTTTTATGTTGTTGGTTATATCCACTACTGTAGTTTATTTTAGATGTGTGTGTTTTACTATTTATGCTGGTTTTTGTATGTTTTATTTAAATTCCGTTGCGATACACATTGACAAATGAGGGCATCATTTCCCCACTATCAGACCTAGGACCTCGCTGCTAGTTGACAGCCTCTGGCATTTGGGGAAATACGCTTGAGGTCACATGGAGAACCGGGTTCGAGGAACCCGTTGCATGGCTCCCGGGTCTGGGACGTTACAAAGTGGTATCAGAGGGGTTTCTTTTCCTTGACATACTATTTGGATCCGTAGTCAGGGATAGGAAGAACGGTAGTTGGTAATAAGCTGTGCCCGGGCGTAGGTAACCCATGTACATGGAAAATCCAGTCTACCTCATATTTTTCAATTCTTTTGATTTTTAAAATTTTACAGTTGATTTTTTTCACCATCGGGTGACGCACTTGGGATTGTACTGTTATATTTTATCTATGGGTTCTTTTTAGTTGCAACCCGATGAGATGAGGGTATGCCATCTCATGCATCATATAGGAACATGTTAGATATCACAACCATGCATAGTTTCCATGCCATGTAGGTGAATTAGAAATTGCATGTTGTTGTGATAGTTGTTGTGCTAATAAAGAAGGCTTTTGTGATAGCTGCCTTATAAATACCTTCTTGTGATGTGGTATTTTTGATTGATCCTGTATATGGAATGGATTCCAAACCTTGGTTTTTGGGGAGTATGAGCCCCCATTGACTGGAATTTGGTGGATAATTGATTGTTTATTGGTTATAACAAATATGGGATGTCAAAAATTGATTCGTGGGGGAGTATGGCCCCCCACGGGTCGGAATTTGACACTTAGGTGTTGTTTTTCGATATTTTCTGGATTTCAGGGAAGTTTCTGAGGCATACTGTCTGGAAACCTAGTATACACACTGTGTAGTATTTTTATACATGCCGTGTATATTCTTATGTTCGGGATGAAAAATAAAATTTTTTAGTACACACTGTGTAGTCTCTTCCCATTTCACATACCATGTGAGCGGCGACACGGGGTAGGGAAAGGCTTTTCTAAAACACGCCTTGTGCCTAGTGAACAAACCGTGTAGTGTGACCCGGTGCTCGGCCGTGTAACTAAAAAACACGAGTCGGTGAACTCCTGTACAGAACACGCCGTGTCAATGGTGGACACGCCGTGTAGTGTGACCTGGGGACTCGACCATGTAACTAACAACAAGGGCTGGTGTCACCTCTCCCTGAACACGCCGTGTACCTTTGGGACACGCCGTGTAGTCTTGTCCGAGGACAGACCGTATGGCGTTAGCCGTGTGGCTGGGAAACGAGGTGCTGTACACGCCGTGTACGGGTGTACCACGCCGTGTAGTGTTGATCCAAGTAGTCTGCCGTGTCACAAAAGACACGGGCAGTTGGAAAATAACACCATACACGCAATGTAGATTATTTGCACGCCATGTAGTTTTTATTAAACGGAAGCAGTGTGGATTAGCCGTGTAGAAGGACTCGGGCAGGGGAAAGGAAGTCCAATACACACCGTGTAGTCATTTTACACACCGTGTAGTCTTGTTTTTCAATTTTGAAATGACTTATTCCTCTTGTTCCTTTGTGGTTCCTTCCCTTTCAGTCTTAATAATCTTGAATCTGAGGGGCGCTTTTGACCCTGTAGTGTCATGCCGCTTAGACGACCATGATTTTTTCGGCAGGAGAGCGGTGACGATTATACTCCGGAGATTTTGGGCCATGGGCTACTAGTTGATTCTTCAGTATAGCCAGATGTGGTTCCAGCTGCTATACCGGACATAGGCGTGGAGGCGCAGTTCCGTGAAGACATTATGCAGTTCATGCAGACCTTTCCGGGAGCACCGCATGCTGCTACATCTATGGATGAGATGAAGTGTATCTTCCAGCAGCAGCATTCACCTACGTTTTTAGGGGATGGAAGACCATATGCTATGGTGTCTTGGCTGGGGTCGATGCAGACTATTTTCGAGAATCTTGAGACGCCTCCAGGTTGGAGGGTCAAGCTCGCGACGTATATACTGCGTGATTCCGCCAATAGGTGGTGGGATGTGACCACCCGGTCAGAGCATCACAGGGACATTGCGTGTGAAGATTTTCAGGCAGTCTTCTGTGACTTCTTCTTTCCTAAGATGCAGAGGACAGATAGAGCTCGAGAGTTCATGAATCTGCAATAGGGCGCTATGTCGGTGATGGACTATTTTGCTCGTTTTACGGAGCTTCAGCATTTTGCACCCGTGCTGGTGGGTGATGAGATGTTGAGACCCAGGCGTTTTGAGGATGGTCTTCGTTATGAAATCTGAGAACTGGTGAATGTTTTCAGGTTGACTTTAGTACACGCTATTGTGAACCAGGCACTGATTACTGAGAGTAACCTGCAGGAATCAAGTGGTGTGGGCCAGGGCGGTTCAACACCAGTTACTGGTACTATTTCTGTTGGCATGAGGAAGAGACAGATGGACTTCTCTCAGGGAGGCGATACCAGTCAGAAGAATGCTTTAGGTGGCCAGGTTATGTGCTACAAGTGTGGTAGAGAGGGGCACAAGAAGCCGCAATGTGCACATGACCCAGTGGAGTGCCGAGCTTGTGAAAAGATGGGTCATCTGCAACGCTTTTGCAGCACGTTTCCACCAGTGGATAGTGATAGGTGGTATTTGCAGACTCCACGTGCGGGAGAAAGACCAGTGGATTCTTACCAGTCGGGGAACTAGAATATGTCAGGGCGTACAGGTAGAGATGGTGGTTGTGGCCATGGTATCCAAACACAAGGATCGTAGAGGTAGTAGGGCGGGACAGCTTAGGCTAGCCATGCTGTGTTGCGGGGCTGCGGCACTGGGCAGGCATATGCAGTGCAACAGACCTAGCAGGAGCAGGATCCCGGACCTTCTACAGTCATAGGTACTTTTCTAGTAGATTATGTCTTATCTTCTATGCTTTTTTATACGGGTGCTACACATAGTTTCATATCTGTACCCATTGTGGAGAGCCTTGGGCTAAGTGTTTCTTCTTCTTCTGTTATCATGATGCTAGACTCTCCGTTGGGGACTAGGATGACTGGTGTGTGTCAGTGTAAGGAGTTCCCCCTTGAGGTGGGAGGGTGTCACTTCCTTTGGGACCTCTATGTCTTAGAGATGAGGAGCTATGACGTCATTTTCGGGATGGACTGGTTGGTTCCCTATAGAGCCTTTGTAGACTGCTACCGTCACAGGGTGTGTTTCACGTCACCAGAGGGAAGAGAGTTTCTATACAAGGGAGAATGGGATGTTCAGGCGAGTTGAGCTAGACCAGAGCATCATGGGCGAGGTGGAGTCACAGCCCAGATTGCGAGTTTGTATCTGGATGACCAGGGGACTTGTCAGACGGATTTCCCTCCAGTGGTTGATCGTTTCAGGGATGTGTTCCCAGATGACTTTTCAAGTCTACCTCCGGAGCGAGAGGTGGATTTCTCTATTGAGCTTGGGCCAGGAGAAGCACCAGTCTCCATTCCTCCTTATAGGATGGCTAAACCAGAGCTACAAGAGCTCAATAGGCGGTTAAAGGATTTATAGGCAAATGGATTTATCCGGCCCATTACTTGTCCTTGGGGTTCTCTGGTCCTTTTGTGAAGAAGGTGGATGATATCCTTAGACTTTGCATGGATTATTGGAAGATTAACCATTTGATGGTTATGAACTGATATCCCTTACCAAGGATTGATGATCTGTTTGATCAGATACATGGAGAATGAGTGTTCTCGAAGATTGACTAGAGATCCGGATATCATCAGTTGCGTGTGAGACCATCAAGTATACCGCTTACAGCTTTTTGTAGTAGATATGGTCTGTACGAGTATTTGGTTATACCATTCAGACTCACAAACATGCCAACAGTTTCTATGGCTCTGATGAATCGTGTGTTCCATCCGTATCTTGATTCTTTTGTGGTAGTATTCATGGACGACATCTTGGTGTACTATCACACTCGACACGACCATGCCACCCATCTTGAGATCATATTTAGTACACTGATAGAGCATCGGCTATATGTTAAGCCCTCGTAGTGCCACTTTTAGATGGACCATATTCAATTCTGGGGTCATATCATCTAAGAGGAAGGAGTTGTAGTAGACACAGAGAAGCTGAGAGCAGTAGTCTCTTGGGAGAAGCCTAAGAATGTGTTTGAGATACAGAGTTTCTCAGGGAAGAATGGTTACTACAGACGCTTCATATAGGGCTTCTCCCATTTAGAAGTACCGTTGATAGGTCTGAATAAGAAGAGTGTGATGTTTGTTTGGTCCGAAGCTTGTGAGGCATCATTTCAGGACCTAAAGGAAAGGTTGACATCAGTACCGCCAGAGCAGGGGAAGAGCTATACAGTTACTGTGATACATCAGGGATTGGGCTGGGAGTAGTTTTAATGCAGGGTGACTGAGTTGTTGCGTACGGGTCTCGGCAGTTGAGGCCACATGAGCGGAATTACCTGATGCATGACCTCGAGTTGGTTGCAGTTGTTCATGTGTTACGTTGTTGGAGACATTATCTCTTGGGAGAGAATTTTGTGGGTTTCATTGACCACAAAAGCCTCAAGTATATCTTTACTCAGCGTGACCTAAATATGAGGCATAGAAGGTGGGTTGAGTACCTATAGTCCTTCGATTTTGAGCTTGCCTATACACCTGGTAAAGGTAATGCAGTAGCAGATGCAATGAGTTAGAAGACTCAGAAATAGGTAGTGTAGGAGGCTAGTGGTGAGTGGGAGATCATGGCCTTGTTCTATGAGATGCATTTGGAGGTGCACGATAGTTAGGGGCAGAATTATCTTTCATCTTTATCTGTGACTTTTACCCTCCTGGACAGAGTGAGGATGAGACAACTATCGGATCCATATTGCCTAGTTCTATGGGAGTCGATGGCAAGTGAGGACCCTCCTCCTAGTTGGACGATTGACGGTAATGAGGTTTTTCGTTTCCATGGACGAGTGTGGGTTCTATGGGATATACATGAAGAGCTGATGCAGGAGTTTCATGCTTCAGCTTGAGCAGTTCATCCCAGGGTTACCAAGATGTACCGAGACTAGATGTGTCAGTACTGGTGTCCATTTATGAAGAGAGAGATAGCTGGTTTTTTCCCGAGGTGTTCCACCTATCAGCAGGTGAAGGAGGAGCACCAGAGGCCAGCTGAGCTATTACAGAAGTTACCCATTCCATAGTGGAAGTGGGATGATGTCATGATATATTTTGTGACAGGATTGCAGAGGTCACGTCGAGGAAATGACGCCATGTGGGTTGTTGTAGACAGACTCACGAAGGTAGCTCACTTCTTTCCAATCAAGGATACCTTCGGGGTTGACGAGCTCAGAAGGCTGTATATCGGAGAGATCGTACGTATTCATGGGGTCCCTTGTTCTATAATTTATGATAGGGACGCTTGCTTTACGTCTCCTTTATGGAAGAGTTTTCAGAGGGAACTGGGTACACAGGTGCTTCAGATCACATCATACCACCCTCAGACCGATGGCCAGTCGGAGCGTACGATAGAGGTGCTTGAGGACATGCTGCGTGAATGCGTTCTAGACTTTGGGGGCTCTTGGGAGAAGCATATAACCTTATTTGAGTTTGCCTATAATAATATTTTTCGGGTGACTATTGAGATGGCACCATATGAGACTTTATATGGTAGGACATGCCTATCACCTTTGTGTTGGTTAAGTGTAGGTGAGGCAGCTTTACTGGGACCACAGCTCGTGCAGGAGACATCTGAGTAGGTCCAGTTGATTCGGAAGCGGATGGAAACCACGTAATCTTGTTAGAAATCTTATGTTGATCACCGCAGACAGCCCTAGGAGTTCGTGGTCGGGGATCAGGCTTTTCTACGTGTTTTTCCAAGGCTGGGACACAAGCGGATCAGGAGACAGGGTAAACTTTCACCGAGGTATGTGGGGACATTTGAGATTCTGGAGAAAGTCGGGCAGGTTTCCTATCGGTTGCAGTTACCGCAACGGTATCGAGCCATGCACGACGTCTTCCACGTGTCCCCGTTGCGTCGCTACCATTCAGACCTGTCTCACAATTTTTAGCCAGAGGAGGTAGAGCTTCAACATGATGTGTCCTTTAAGGAGCATCTCATCTGTATCATTGATAAGAGCACGAAGGTTCTCCGAGGCCGGTCAGTTCCTCTGGTACGGGTGCTATGGCAGCATGGCCGAGTGCAGGACGAGAACTGGGAGCCGGAGGCCGACGTACGTGCTCAGTGGCCAGAGCTGTTCTGATCTTTACCTTCGCCACCCTTGGAAGGGAAATTCAGGGATGAATTGCAATAAGGGGGGATGTTTGTAAGAACCCGGTTCTTATTTTTGTGTTACGATCTTCTTCTTCTGTCCTTTTCCTTAAGTGTTTTTGAAAAAATATGGAAAATGGGGAAAAATCCTAAATTTAGGAACTACACGTCCTATACTTTTTCCACACACCATGTACTTTTGGCCATTTGGTATGGGTACACGGGGCGTGTAGCCATGCTGGCGAAGAAGGGTATAGGAAGCGACTACACGCCGTGTAGTGGTACCTTACATGCCGTGTAGTCAGTCGACAGGCCTAAATAGTAAGGCGGTGGAGTCGCCACCAGCTGGGCGACAGTACACGCCGTGTACTTGGGAGTACATGTCGTGTACTCATGTCGACATATGAACAGTGTGGAGGTGCCGCTAGAGGAAAGTTTAAATGAAGGAAGTACATGCCGTGTACCCAAATGTACACATCATGTACTTTGTTTTTTCAGCTCAAAATAGGCAGTAGCCTCCTCATTTGGAAGAGGAGGAATTTGAGCAGTTTTGGAGCCAAAGGAGGAGGTCAGACCTCTGATGACCCGCCGGGTGTTTTTCTGGAATCGGGTTCCACCTCGGACGATCTCGTTGGAACCACACCGGTAAGGGCTTCCACATCCTTGGCCGCTTCTGACCAATTCGTCTCCTAACAGGAGTTATATAAGTTTGAATTTGTTTTGTTCTTCGTCCGATCTACACCATTCTTGGGCGGTTCTGGAGTCAGCGTTTGGGTATAACGTTTGTTGGCCTATAAGGTAGGTGTCTTGGTGTAAATTTCTAACTGTCGTGCGTTTTTGTGCGTTTTCGTGCCACAGAACCATGTCGGGGTGTCGTGTGGCTGAGGCCGTTGCTATATTTAATGCCTAGAATTTCATAGATGATTAAATTTTGATAATAAAATTCTGTTTGGGATCCTTTCATGGATCAGGAACCACCACGTGGGTGTGTTTCACTGTTTAGCCATTTGGCCAGGATACCCGAGGGTGTGCCCTTAAAGTAGTAATCGTAGAATTTCCTTGAATGGAATTTCTTGTTTACTGCATTTGACATGCAGGGCATGGACCGTTTACCGGTTAGCCTGAGGGTGTTGTTGTGATTAGCCTGTGGGAACTGCACTATTTAGCCCGTGGGCCATAGTTATTTTGGCATGAGGGCAACTTCTTCCGTGCCTGTGGGAAGCTGACTCTGTGCCTGTGGGTGACTCTACCTACACCTAAGGGAAAACTCTGTTATTCCTGAGGGAAGATTCTTGTGTTGGATACTCGTTACCCGAGGGTAGAAGTTTATGTGTCTGAGGACCCTAGTTGTTTACTTAGAAATGCACTGTGGCGATTTCTTATATAAAATGGATTAAATGAATAACTGAATTGCAATTTAACTATTAAGTTAGTTACTTGTAGTAATTCTAGCTTTATTGCATTTTTCCACTACACACTATTTTTTCATGTTAGCACACATTTGGGCATGGTCCTTTGGTGGGTTCCTACTGAGGTATATTTCTCACACCCTATTTGGGTCATGCTTTTCGGGCCAAACAGATTGCGTTTCTGCATGTGTAGATTGGGGCAAGAGTCTATATACAGGTACTTGACTGTTGCTGAGGAGTAGGAGGGCATGGGACCGAGCCTAGGCTTGCGGAGCTGTTGCCAGCTATTTTTATTGTTTTGTTGTACTCTGTATTTTGTTGTACTGTGTTGATGTGTAACATGTTTTGGATGTTTTCTTAAAACATTAAACACGTAGAAACATCATTTATATGCTGTTGGTTATATCCACTACTGTAGTTTATTTAAGATGTGTATTGTTTACTGCTTCTATTGTTTACTGTATGTTTTATTTAAATTCTGTTGCACTACACTTTGACAAATGAGGGCATAGTTTCCCCACTATCAGACCTGGGCCCTCGCTTCTAGTCGGCAGCCTCTGGTGTTTGGGGAAATGCACTAGAGGTCACATGGCGAACCGTGTTTGGGGCACCCGTTGCATGGCACCCGGGTCCGGGATGTTACATTTTAATTGTTTTAAATTATATCAATTACATGTGAAAAGTCCTTTATTAAATAGTTTTATAACCTAATAATTTTATGCTTTTCAACCACTTATTTTAAAAATGAAAAAAACTAAACATATTTTAAAATTATCTACATCTGTTTAAGGTCTCAAAAAAACCACTTGCTTAGTATAAAATGATTTAATTATTTTTGTTAAATATTTGTTTCAGTAATGTAAATTTTGATCCTATACTTTTAATTTAAATAATTTAAAATGATAATTTAAATAAAAAAATTTATTTTAAAGCAATTGGTTTTGATTATTCTAGTTAAATTAATTGTAATGTTTTTTTTACTTTGATGTATTCTAATTTTGGCTTGAGTTCAAGGGGATACTAATTTAATTTCTTGTCATTCAAATATTTCAAAGAAAATATGGAATTTTTCCTTATAAGTTTAATTATGTGAAAGAGATTGTTAAATGATTTGGTCCCGATTCCTCTAAAAAAATAAAAAATCTTATGGGTACTAATTGTAAATTACATATTGATGAATCTAGTAAATCAGTTGATATGATAGTAAATTTTGTCATGGTAAGTATCATGATATATTGAAATCCATCTAGACCTGATATAATGTTAAATTTTTATTTATGATAAATATTTGACATTGATACTAAATATATTCGTATTAAAGATATAAAAAGAATAATTAGATATATTTAGGAAGGGTTAATTCAGGGATATTTTATCCAATATATAAGTGTATTGATTTAATATATTATTTAGACTCGGATTTTTTGGGCTGTATAATTGACTAAAAAACATGAAATATTTTTAATTTTATTGGAAAATTTCAATTTTATGGTATTTTAAGAATAAAATAATGATTTCTCTATCAATTCTAGATGACGATTATATCTTTGAAGCTAGTAGTTTTTTCTAAATGCTTATTTATAATAATATAATAATGATATTTTAGTATTTATTATCATATTTATCCCAATTATTTTTAAAATACATCTATAATTTCTATTTTTACAATTCCATTACTTCATTATATAAAAATCTATATCGATCTAAGATTATATATTATTAGTGATCACATTCATAAGGGTGATATTGTTTTAGAATTTATCCATATTGAAAATCGGTTGGAATACATCTTTATTATGCCATTAGATTTTTCTCAATTTGGATTAAAATAAATTTGAACTTCTAATGTTAGAAAGTTAATTATTTTATTATTTCATTTTTTGAAGGGTGGTTTGTGTTTTATATATTTTTATTTAAAAATGGGTGGGGGAATTTGTTTAATTTTTTTTTCAGGTTTTGTAATACAAAAAGTTCATATTATTTGTGTGTATACATTCATGTATTTTTTTAACAATTTATTTTAATTTTTGAAATATTACAATCCCTGTTGACATTTTATGTGAAAAAATGTTTTTAAAACCTCAATCTATTTTTTTATAAATTTATTTTTAATAATAGTCATTTTAGAATTATAATTTCATATCATAGAAAACAAGTTTATAAATCATTTGTTCAACTTTGATGAAGTCTAATTATATCTCTATAATGTAATTTTTTTTATCAGAACCTAATACATGGTTTTGGATTCCCTAAATTCTTTCAATATATAATTCTTTTCAGTTTTCATTCATTATTCAATTATATACTGAACTATATCGATAATAGTATTAAAAATATAAGTAATTGTAGATAAAAATAATTTAAATACATTACCATAGAGTAGATGAAATTCTAATTATATTATTTATGGGGTGTGCCTTATATTCGAATATCTATCAACAATTTGGGAATTTTGAGTTTTTTAGAATTCACAATCATTATTGTTTCTTCCATATATCATTCCATCCACATCATAATCACTCATAGTCTACTAAGAATAAAACAAAACCTATTTTTATTCATATAATAGACTACGCAAAAATATGAAATTGTAATTTAGGTACAGTGAATAATTGTGGAATTTCGTAATTTTTTTGGAGTTTAAATTTCAAGATTTCACTTTTTTGATCATATATTTTAACATTCCTATATTAATTATATAGTTCATGATTAGTTGAAAATATATATAAATTTTATTCATTTAATTCTTCTTTAAAAACATTAATACATTCATTTATGTATCTTTCAAATTCAACAATGTTTTTGTGTTCAGCTTGTACAAGAAATAATGCACTATTCATCAATTAATTTAATAAAACACCATTTAATTTAACTAAAACCATCAAATAATTTTTTTCAACACCATGTTAATATTTTATTTCTAATAGTGAACAATTTTTTTTATTTCTAATAGTGAATTATTTTTCTATTTCTAATGGATAATTAATTTTTATATCAAATAGTGAATTAATTTTTTATTTCAAACTGTGAATTAAGATCCCCTTTCTAATGATGAATTCATTTTTTATATCTAATGATGAATTAATTTTTTACTTATAATTCTGAAAAAAAAATTTCTTTCAATGATGGATCAAATTTTTATTTCAACGGTTGATGATTCTTACCTGTGTCTATTAGAATATTTTTATATAAACAATTTTTATACCCAATTTTGTAATCATTTATTTTGATGAACTACATATCGAATATATTTTTAATTATTTTATTTAATTTATAAATTAAAATTTTATATTTAATCTATGTGAAGTTATTTAAATATATATTTTGAAATTATTTAAAAAATTCTATTAATTTACACTTTATTCCTCCACACACTTTCAATATATTTCTAAAATATATATGTTTTAATATTTTGACTTAATATCATTTATATATTCTTTTATGAATTATTATATAATGAAATTGAATTTACTAAAATAAATTTTATGGTATTTATAGAAGTATAATTAATTTTAAATTACTATATGCATTCAATTAATTATTTTTTTAATATTTAAATTTAAAATTTAAAATTAAATTATGATTTTAATGGGATTACATTTGAATTGTAATTATAATTTTTCACACTATTAAAATTATTTTTATTTTTTTGAGTTTTATATTCAAATAATTATAGTTACAGTAATTGTGGGTGATAGGTTTCTCTCTCCTAAAAAAATATTGTATTGCTAAATTTTCTCTATAATATTTAATAATAAAAATAATAATAAATAAATAATTATTTTACCTGTGGAAGGTGGTTTATATTCATTGAAATTATATATTTAACGGGGTTTCAAGAATCCTTGAATGGAATTAAACACACTGGATAACATCGTCGATACTCAGTTTTGCATCAAGAAATAAATAACTAAGGAAATTCTAATTTTTTAAATATTTGTAATTTCATGTGTATTGCACAGTCTCATAATTTGGATGATCTAATATGTGTGGAATTATATATTCTTAAATTTATATTAACATGATGAGACTTTTCGATCTATTTCCCTCGAACCTGCACCTCTCTTTTTATTATTCTTCTATCTACTTCATTTGTTTTCTTGAGTCTGTTAAACTACTTTCATCCTTTAATGAACACTCTATTTTTTCATTATTTTACATAAAAATAAATTTAATCTTTTATTTATGGGGTTCGGAATAGTGGATTTTAAAGCTAGTATTATTCAGATTGTGACTCCCAATGTCTAAAGTGAGGTTGTAATTGGGTAGTGACTCCAAAAAAAGTAACTTACATTATTATCCCTCCACTAGAAAATGATTCTATAACGTGTTCATGATTACTCTAAAATCATATTAGTGCACAAAATATCTCTCACCGTGAAGTTTGGTATTAATATAGAGAATACCCACATTGAACCCAAGTAATATAAAAAATATTATGTTATTTACTTTTCCCACTATAAGTATACATCTAATAATTTACTTTACTATCTAAAATAATAATAAATATATTTTATTAAATTATTATTATGTTATATTAACCCATTTTAGTCAATATATCATTACCCTATCTGACCTAAAAATGGGATGTCTGAACTCATCTTGGGTAGTTAGTGGTGTATGGGAAATGTTAGAGACGGTTTTCTAGGGTGTATGGGGGTTGTAGGAGTGTGTTTTATTGGGTTTAGTTGAAGGTGTTGGGGGTGGGGATTCATTGGGTGGAGGTGTTGTCCATGGAATTTTCCAATGTTTTGATGTGGATTTTCTTAGGGTCAAGTTGGTTGTTCAGGGGTTCCGGGGTTGTCCATGTGGTGTAAAACTATAATATTTTTAAACAAAAAATTGAAGTATATGAGAAGTTATAGGATAACCTCCAACAAATATGGTGTTTGGTCATCATTTTTGAGAAGTTAAAATATCCCCAAATTCGATGTTTATATTATGGGATGTTAGATATGTTCCTAATCAATCTATATTTTGTGAATTTAGGGAGAAATTATAGGGGTAACCCACCCTAATTTAATTACTGCTAAATATAACTGTATTTTACTATCCATTAAAAAACAACCCCTAATCATAGTAGACTGACACATTAGCTAGAGTTACATATAACTATCACACCAATGTTTAGAGGGATCGTAACCCCCTCTAAATAAAAAAACACCATCAAAAAACTATATTTTTTTACAGTTCCATGGTATCATAAGATCACATAATCATTGGAAATGTTATAGAAACATATAACATGACATAAACAAGATTCAAGTCAAACTACATAGAAAATATCACATGGCTAACAAAGTCTCATAATGTATGTTTACTAACTAGTTCCATACATGGCACCTAATCATACTAAAGAATTAACCCACAGATTAGAGCACTATCTGGATGCACCCATCATAACATAAACAGGATTTACATGTTTCACAAAATGAAAATAAACGATAATGGAAAAATATAATAATGAAAAATATAAAAAAACATGGGATACATAATCATTTCATATATCTTATTCGAAATAGATTTCATAAATATGAAATATGATAAATGAACATAAGTCATGTATTACCACATCAATGTTAGGGATATTGACCTAGGTCTATATGTTAGTGAAATATATACATAATTCATAAGCAATCCTTAACATAAAAGGTTTTCACTATTGTTGAAAATGTTTATAAAATATTATAGGGAATATTATTCTAGAAAATACCCATTTTACTTTTAAATCAATTCTATAAAATCTAAAAAGTTCAAAAATTCATAGAAAAAATAAAAAAGGATAATTATAAAGAAATATTCAATGAATTTATTATTCATGATGGTAGATAATTTGTAATATTTTATATAAGCTAAACAACAATTTGTTCCCACTATTGCAAAAAGATTAAAAAATTAATTGATCCAATAACTATAAAATGATTCCATTCAAAATAATATTTAAAAATTTAATCCCAGGTAAAAAATTCAAAAATAAATTATTTTTATAATGTTAATTTTTTTGGGAAAAATCATTAAAATCATCGATATGGATGAAAAATGTTTTTCGACCGAAGATACATATACTTGTATATTTTCTTAAAAACATTATCTCAATATTTTTAAGCAAAAAATGTGTGAAAAATAGTACTATTGCATGATATTTTCAATAATAATTATAGTATAGTAAAATAAATTTGGATTAATATAGAAGTATGAAACTATTCCTCCAAGGGATACTTGAATATAAATAATCATGAATAATGACGATTTGTTAAATAAACTCCGACCACTGGGATAACTTTTGAACCCTAACCCTAATGAAGGATGTAACCTAAAATTGGAAAAATAAATACAATGAATATAAAGAGATTAATTATTTAAAATTCAATTAGGATTTATTATCCATAAAAAATAAATAATTGGTGAATATGACATATGTCTCAATAACTTAAAAGTGGGATGGTAAATCCATTACATTTTATAAATCATCTTAATAAACAACCGTTGAATGAGATAGAGGGTGGTAATAAATTTGAAGTTAAAATACCACGAAAAAGGATAACCCATGGTTTAATATAATCAATTGAAATTATAAATAGAATTTAAAATAAATTAGTGGAATATAAGATACTATCTCAATTGAATATATTTTGACACGAAATATCATTACTTGAATACTGTTTTTTCATGTGCGTAATTTATCTCATGTTCAATGAAATTAAATCTATTTTTTCCTAAGAAAAATTTACAGTTTTTATACATTACACAATATATATTTACATTATTTTTATTAGTGACAAATTTAATTTCATATTTTGTTTGTTCCAAGTTGTTGGTTTTGAGGATGCTCAATTCATAATTTCAAAGAAGAATCCTTATGCTGACCATGGTCGAAGGTATAATTGTTCCATAATCTAATGATTAATAATCATTATATAATTATCATTTTTATAAATCAATTTTTCTTTTAAAAGAATCCATGAAATATTCATATGAAGAATTAACATTGTGATAATGACAAAGATGGTAGGTAGTATGTACGCATGAATAATATTTCAAATTTCAATGGTCATGATGGAAAGAAGGTAATATAAATTTTAATTTTATATATTTATAATTATCTCATGAATATGATATTATTTATTTAAATACACTTTCGGATACTATCCATGTGATGTGGTAATAAAAAATGAATCAGATCCTTTTACGGGGCGGTTGTCTGTTATGACAAGGATTAAGGTTATCATCTGTTAATGGATGGTTTGGTAAGAAGGTGTTTGATATTTTAATTTCCAATAATTATTTATATTTAATTTATTTCAGTTATATAAATTAAATCCATCATTATAAAGAGACATGAGAGGAGATGATGGGAATCAAATTATATCAGTTCACGATGCGCTAGTTCACCGTACACACTATAGACGGTTTTGTTTCCCATTTCAAAGAAGTTGAGATGTATTTCATTTATTCCCTAAACATAATATAACCCCAAAATTTATTAAATACTTTTGTTATTATATGTTAATTTATATGAAAATTTTGAAGTTGGAAAAAGTAAATTTAAAAGGAAGTAACTCAGTGAAGATTATTATCTTCACTTAGAAGAAACTATATCGGATCTCTTAATAATTCCCCTATTTATAGTCTTTCAGTAATAAATAATGAACTATAATGTGGATAAGTATTTTGGTGATTTCTTAACGGTTCTATTGAGGATGTTTTCGTGAGATGTGTGAAGAAGCAAGAGGAGTATCTATCTTTTATAATTGATGAGGAATGTCATTTTTGAAAATACCCACAAAATTTTGAATAATGGGAAGTCACTCTCATGATAAGTGAATCCAAAATTGTTAATTAATCGATTTGAGGGTGTTATATGGCCTAGATAAACCTACACCATTTAAAAATGAACTTTTTTTAAATATGTTATTCCATTAACCTCTTTAGTTTCACCTTCGATAAACCATTTTTAACATTAATCATTGAAACGAATTATAAATTTTTTACTATTAATTAAGGCCAAAAAATAAGTAAAAATTAGTGCATGAAATTAATTGTGACGATTAGAAATATATAATACATTTTCCAAATTCAATATATTGAATATTCATAATTTAATTTAATATTAATCGTATAGAATGTGTTGAGAAATATGTTTTCAAGAATTATGTGTTTCAAAATTAAGATGATATTACCATAACTATATGACTAGTGATCATTAATATAAAAAATTAAATCAATTTAACTAGATATATAATCTATAATTTTCATTTAAATATTTTTTTAATAGGGTTTATTGAAGTTAATTAAAATTTATAGTCTTTATGCACTTAAAAACAGTTTTTCGAAAACCACATTTTTAAACAAGAAAGGTAATCTTTTATCAAAATCACATTAATTACATAATATTATGTAATTAGTTTAATTATTCTATGTAAATGTATCCTTGATTAAATTTAAAACCAATCCAAAAATATACTGGTACTTTAAAATAAAATTATTTAACAAAATAAATATTCTATTTGAAAATGTGAAAATTTTAACGATTCACTAAAAAACATTATCTATGAAGAATCCTAAAATCTATCTGTAATATAATATTTACAATATAATTTCTGAAAATTATGGTCATTTTATAAAATAATAAATCTAACATTTAAAAAAACTCATTATAATATATTTCTCAAAAATCAATAAAAATCATTTTTTAAGAAAACATATTATTAAAGAATGAAATAACTAAAAAAATTTGAGTACATATTATTATAAATTAATCAATAAATTTATATTATATTAAAACATAAGAGATATATTTCATAATATGTTTATTTTTATTTATTCATCCTGTTTGAATGGATAGGTTATAACGATCATGTTAAAATAATAATATTTTAAAAATATATCAGGGTTAATTTAGTATTTGTGTTACATATTGTATAAGTTATATAACATATCATTATATTAAAATATAAATGAGTTTCATGTTATACACCTTCAATGGATTACATCCTCTAAATTTGAACTTGTGTTCAGTTTAAAATTTGAAAATTCCTTTGTTAAAAACCCACATAATAAAAAGTGTTAAAAAGAATTCCTCTTAAAAGATGGAAAGAGAAATATGAAGGTCATCAGGAATAACACATAACTTGGTTTCGTAGTATGATAACAATGGTGGGATGTGAAAACGTGTAAATTGAATAAAATCATAAATAAATATGGAGATAGATAGAGATCAATTATCACAAAAAAATGAATGATTAGAAAAAAGTTACCAACCAAAAAAAATAAGTCAATGATGAGTAAAAAGACCATTGATTCATTAGATATGATGGTAATAGGATTATAGTTTTTTGAAGATGATTTCCACGATTTGAGGGATAATTTCACTATTAAGATACATAATAGAGGAAAATATACGAACTTTATATCTTTTTATTTCATAAACATAGTTTCATCCTTTGGTTGGTTATAGATCACATTCCAATTCACCTCTTAATCTAAGGAATTAAAATCCAACATGATTTTTTATTATTTAAGAAGTAAATTTAACTTTTAACAAATCATAAAATTCATAAAAGTGTAATAATCTATTTCTCATATATTTATTTAAACTAAAAAATTTTCTCATATATTAATATAATACTCCAAAATAGATATGAATATATAAATCTAAAAAATAGTCAATAATGCCAATGGTTTAATATAGATCAAAAACAAAATTATTTCCAAAATCAACTCAAGAACATTGACCTAAAAAATGGTTTTACCTAAAATGTGATTTCATAGGCCTAAACTTACATCCACAAAAAATAATATAATTATTCCCAAATAATTATTTATGATAAACCTATATGTTATATATATCCCAACCAAATAAAAAGTTTCCAAAAATAGTATTATTAATATCAAAATACAAAAAATTTAAAATATTTGTCAACTAATAGGTTTTCCCGAATAAAATTTATATTTATCCAATAGAAAGTATAATTAGAAAACAGGTCAGGCTGACCATTACATCACGTAGGTCAACAATATGCATTGTACCATTGTCGCATATATATTGTGGGTTCAATACCCACAACCTTGTGTGATATGATGATTTGTCACCCTATATTTTAGTTGCACTTTTTCTAGATATTTTTTAATATAATTCCAATAATATGCTTAAAAATACGATTAACATCCTCAAAACATCATAAATCATCAAATCAATTTGTAACCACTAAGGTGTTATATATATATGTAACGCCCCGACCCTAGTTACCCAGAGTCGGTGCATTATTACATAAAATTGGCATGATCACAAGAAAGATCAAATCTCGAAAGACCGATTGGTTTAGTAGACTTGGAAACACTAGATATATTCATAAGTTTTACATTACACCATAAAATGAAAAACTACTACAACAACATAATGTCTCCATAATCCACACTATTAACCCCTCATAATATCCCTGGAAGTCATTCATAATTTACTTCTTCACTACCTGGGAAAAATAAAACATAGAAAAGGGGTGAGCTCAAATGCCCAGTAAGGATAACAATATAGAGGAAACTTTCATAAATAAAAATAAACATTTAAGGCAATGTATAACTAAAACAAAAGCCTTTCAAACTTGAACATTTAACATAGTATGGCATAAATAAAATGAAATAATGCCATTTACTTATTCACATGGATATTCTACTAATCGAATAATCACATGCAAAAACCAATAACCACTTTCATAATGTTGGAATGCATAATGCCAGACTATCATAACCACATAGCCAAGGCCTCGTGCCAAGACTACAAATAAGATTTTGTCAAGGCCTTGTGCCAAGACACTAGTTTGTCTCATGAGACCTACCGATGCATCGAGGAGCTATAGCGGGATCCACCCGTCACTTATTATGTCCAATGCATTCCCATATGAAAAGGTTTAAACATAACATAAACGTTTGTATTAAAACTAGCATACGAAATGTCAATAATTTCACCATAAACTATGAATGGTATAAAAATAGCACTTCCACAGTCAAACATATCACAAAACCTTCAATACAATATAGAAGTTTTGTATCATAATAAATCAACTTCAAATAAGTGTAAAATCCATCAAAGGATGTTGACATAGATGAAATCAAAACTATTTGAGAGAAATATCTCCTTTTTTGAAATCATTTAAAAGTCACACATTTATAAAGGAAGTAATTAAAAATAGCTTTTTGAATCAAAGTGTCCCATACCACTTTGAAACTTTTAAAAGGAATTAAAATTTTTAAGAACATTCATGTCCATATAAAAAAATCCTTAAAACCATTTTTAAGACATGGACATTAATTGAAAATATTTAGAAAGATAAATCTTTAAAACATTGAAAATTCTGATTTTGATAAAGAGTACCTTTCTGAAGTTCTTAAAATATTCATTTTGAAATAATTTAAAAGTCACATAATTATAAAATAAAACATTTAATTTGAAAATATCCTTGTAAGCTTGTAAGGGAAGCTTTGAAGATTTTATAACGGCGGTAAATAGCCGCACCCGCCGTATAAGTTAAAAAAACATTCTTACCTTAATTCTGTCGAAAAGGTTAAAAAGGACCTTGTTTGGAAAACGACGAAAATATTCCTCTTATAAAAATTCAAACAAGGGTATAAATGACTTTAACCCATATTCTTGTAAATAGTAAAAATGTTTTGAAATACATTTTTAAGAAACATGGATGTGGATGATAAAGAGATCCCAGTAGATTATTACGTATAAACAACCTCGGATAATGAAGAGATTGTGAAATAACCCTTACCTTGTACTTTTCCTTGGTTGGGGTAGGTTAACCTCCTGTATAATGGTGAAATAATTGTTATTAAATTATACAAGAATCATATATATTAATATGATATCATATATGATCTTTTAACATTGATTTGTTAATAATATCTTAGTATTATCGTTGTTTCGGGTGTTAACTTACTTGTTTTCTTTCATATGTTTTGTTACGTAAGACATGTTTGTAAAGGATAGGTTGTATATTATTCATATCCAGAATGATATAAAGTCCTTAAACATCATTTTTAAATCATCAAATGATAATTATACTTTAATGGTTACGATGGAGAATGAATCTCATCGCGTTCGTGGAGACGGTAGTCCGTACGTACGCACGAACGCTACTTCCATTTAATTTTTATTTTAAAAGAATCGAATCCAAATGATACATAGGTATATTACTATTCCAGTATAATATAATATTTTATATATGTTACTTAAGTTCATTAACACCATCCTTTATACGTTCCATGTGTGGTATGAACGAGTCATATCATTTTAAGGGGGCGGTAGTCCGCACTTCCTCAAATAAAATTATCGTATGTATATACAACATGAAACGAATAATGGTATGAAATAAAATGGAATTACAGAAGCTTATATATAAAATATATATCATTAATATCATATTTAATTATAGTGCCATCATAATGGCCACCATGAGAGGCGGTAAGATGTTTTTGAACAATCATCGTTTCGTGAGGCGTTAGTTTGCCATCCACGGAAACATTATGTTCATCATCCATTAGATGGAGTTGTGTGTATTTGTAGTTTGAATACTTCTTATAACAACATTCTAGTATATTGAGGATACTGGTGTTGTTACAAAATAAGGGAAATAAAAAGAGTTTGGGGGTTGAAGAAGCAAAATAAATGAAAATAATTTATGAGAAATCGTTACCTTTAATTTAGGTAATTCACTTTGGTTGGAACCAAAGGACTTCTTGAAATGATTTCTGCCTAAGGGGAAGCTTCAAGGAGGAGGAGCGGGATGTGGGGAGCTTAGTTGGGCAGAGTTTGGACGAGCCAAGTGGCTTGAGAGGTGTGAAGAAATGAGAAGGAGGAGTGCACTTTTATAAGAGGGGTGAGGGGCACCTTTGGAAAAGCTAGAAATATTAATTTATAATAAATTCATATTCGGTTTCCAATGGCTCCAAAGTTGACTATTCAAAGGTTGAGGTGGGGATGGGTCGAAAACAACTCATCCAATAGAATTTAGACAGGTTTGGGTACTTATATTAAACTTATCTTTAAGTATTAACTCTAAGTTAATTAGTTTCACTTTTACAATGTCTCTTTGTATTTTTATATAATATGGTAAATAAACTTACTATATACATCCAAGAGACCCCCAAGTGGTACATTAATGATTAACCTATCATAATATAAGTCTCTTGGCCGAACCGTAGATTTTTAGGAATTTAATATCAATTAATAATATAATATTTGTTTTAAGAACTCTTTTATGTCAATTTTGACACTATTCAATAGTTGATTTTTGTGAAACTCATAACAAATTGATTACTTCGAAAAAAGTCAATTAAATCAATCCTAATATATCATATTATCCTAGAAAATTAGTTTAATTCATTAAAAGTTTCATATTATATTTATTTGGGTATTTATAATATCACTTATTTTAATTTTTCACTATTATAGTAATTACTGCATCATCATTGTGTCATAACTAAAATAAATTATTTAATGTCTAAAATTTATAAATAAAATATCATTATGTAGGAAATCTTTTTAGCTTTCTAATGAATATTTATAATCGAAAATCCAACATGTATAACCCTATATAAAAATTGTTCTTCTAAAAGATGTAAGCTTATGCCATTTTTATTTTTATTTTAACTTTATTAATATAATGTGTCATTATCACTTACAAGTGGATCCATGGGGTCCCAAAATAGACCCAAAGATTCCCATGGTCGACCATGTATCAACCAATAGGGTTAAGATACGTTTTAGGGTAATTTTTTATTATTATAATATTATTTTTTAACCCTTATTTACCGGATTTACCCTTAACCATGGTAAATAAAATATTTACCGCAGTAATTATTCAAAATGTCTAAAAATAAAAGTTACCTATTTACACAATTTGAACATACTGATTCCAAATATGGAATCCATTTTCCTAAATTCAAAACACAGAAGTGGCAGAAATTAATTTAAAATTAATTCCCGCTGTCAAACAAATAGCGTGTTTTTAAGAGATAATAACTATCAAAAGATTGACACTTGTTTATGTTCGGTTTAATTGTAAAATTATGTCCAATGACCAACATTATATTAAATGGTAAAAATATATTCTAAATATACTTTAAAACCACTCAAATTCACAATTTATCACTATTAATTATTTTGATTAAAAAAGTTGTTTTTAATTAAAATTTAGTAATTTTCACTATTCATCAAAATATGAAAGTTATCCGAAAAGTACCAAAATTTCACCTTAGGCTAAATTTGATATTCCGAATCCAAAAATGAAGTCCATTTTGAAATATAAAATATATATAATTTCAAAAATTAGGTATTACTATTCATAACGGCTAGTTTGATCGGTTGTGGTGTGTGTTAAAACTCGAAGTTGCGTACAACACATGCTACTGTTTTATTCAAAGGAAAGCATACCGTGTAAGCTTGGGATGTTTCATTTTAAATTTTTGATGTCCCCATTTAGTAAAAAAGTTTAAAATATTGTATTTAAAAAGGTTTCACTATTAAAAGTTGATAAAAGTGTAATACAGAAAATGAATCTGTTCTTGCATTATGACTAAGAAACTCATAATATGGATTCTAAAATTATAAGGATTATATAAAGTTTAAAATGTAGTTAATTCTATTCATGACCTCTTTTAATGGCTTTTTTATTTGTAAGTCATGGTGTGATTGAACTCGGTGTTGCGTGTAATGCAAGTTATTGAATTATTTTGAAGAAATAACATACTATGAAATCTTGGGGTGTTACATTCTCCCCTCCTTCAATAAATTGCGTCCTCGCAATTTGAAATTGTTCTTCGAAAATAGAAAATATATTTGTGGGAAAACCCGCATAGGAAATTGGTTTACTAAGATTTAGTCTTAATATGAGGAAAAGAGAAATGAAAGGTTCACCACCAAATTATGATCTCGATTAGGAGAACATTGGTGGCAATTAGAGACATATAATTGCAGGAAAAACGTAAATATTTATAGGTAGTGATTGAGGTCATCAATCACAAACAAGTATAAAATTGAGGTTCTTAAACTCATCAATCTATGATGATTTGAAATACCATCGGTTCAACAAAACATAGGGTATTGGGATAACACATTTTTGACGTTTCAAAATATCTTAGTTCAAATCCCACATCGAAAAATGAATTAATGAGGCATCTATTTTAAACAAAGAGTGGAAAGTATGAAGATTACCGAACATAACACATACTAGGGTTCCATGTAGGAAAATATGGATATGGAGGAGAAATCTAACCATCAATTATCTGATGGAGAGTGGTAGAGAACATGGCTATGAAAATGCCAAAAATCCCAAAGCCATAAATTAGTGATGATTTAAGGTACCATCTAGGACAACATTTTTGTTCTAAGTTCCTTTTATTAATGTTGAGGAATTTATTTATGAGATTGGCTAAGATCATAAGGAGATATACTAACTTTATAATTAGAGTTTTATCCATTAATAAATTCCTACCACAAACTCATCTTTCACTCTAAAAGATAATAGAATGTAATATTTTTTTTCTATTTATACTATTCGTACAGGGTTCCAAAATAAATGAATTTATAATTCATCTACAATGTATTTTAATAAAAACTACATTATTTAATCCAGGACATCTCGTGGGCCAGTGGTAGGTGATACACCCTTGTCGCCCTTCGGTTGCGGGTTCAAGTCTCACAGCCTTGCCGGACGCGACGGGTTGCCGCCCGACCTCCGGGTTGTCCTTTTATGGCAATCCAAAATAATCCAAACTAGAACTATCCAAAATACTTCTGTCCAAACTCACAGTCCAACATTTATAAGGAAGGTAAACATAATGTAGATCCTTTTTACCCTGTAATAGAATATTAATTCCTTCATCATGTATTCTTTTAAAACACTGAAACATCCTGATTTACCATAATCCTTATTGATTACATTCATGCTCCCTTATTCCATATAGAATGTTGGATATACTTCATCAATCCAAAAATGTTTTATACAAATCATTAATCAGTTCGAAGGTAGTCAAGAATATCCAATATAATTTATCCAAAGCAATCATGTATTATTCCAAAATCACTATTTCGGTATCAGAACTATATTATGGTTTATCATTCTCTCAACCATATATTTTCCAAAAATTTATCCTGCTATTGAGTCACTTTTCTTTGTTCCACATAATCTCAAGTCCTTAATGAAATAGCACTGCAGTACAATCCTTATATACTCCATAATTATTATAACAAGTACATTGTTGATACAACACTCAATTGACATAATCAACATAAGAACCCTAATCATTCCTCTTCATCTGTGGTAGTATCATAACTTGATTATTATCCAATAGCATCATTTGCGGCATAGTCTGATGACTGGGACATAGGTTCGCGTAGTGTCCAAACTCCTTGCAAATGAAGCATTGTACATTTGAAACCATTTTCTTACCCTTGCAGTCACGTACTTTGTGCCCTTTTCCTCCACACTTATAACAAACTCCCATTCCTTTCAGGCAAGTTCCAGGGTGTTTCTTTCCACAGTTACCACATATGGGAAAATTATTCTTTTCCCTCTTCCCTTTATCCATCTTTCTCTCTTCCATCCTTTTCTTCTCTTGCTTCCATTCAAAGCCATAGGACTCAGTAAACTCTTTACTTATCTTATCAACACATGATATTATATCTTCATATGATGATAATACATGGGAGACTATTTCTCTTATAAATTTTAGCTTAAGACCATGAAAGATATGATCCTTCCTTCTCTTTGGATCATATGCATTTCTGGAGTTCTCATTCCTTCTACTGGGCACCATTTCTAAACAATGGGATACACTAGATCAGTTTATGAATCAAAATACATAATCCCATACTTATAAAACACTTAACATAAATTGAACTAATTATGGATATAATCCATAATCATAAAAATGTTTTCTTTGAGGACGTATATTCTCATAAACCCTTCATAATGATTTGTAAAGAAAATGAGAGTTATCCTAAGCATATCCCCCGGGAGTGTCGTAACCAAGAGTGCAGCAAGGCCCGTTGTCGTGCACCAGTTCCCGTTCGAGTCTAGCTCAAAGCGGTGTTTTCGGGTTTTACCCCTAGGTACATCTGTGCCAGAGCCGCCTCTACCTGCTCGTATCCAGACAGGGATGTATTGCTCGGAAAACTCACAAAATCTCTACTATACCAAAATTCTAGGAAGTTCTTCTATACTAATCCTCAAAGTTCATCTTAGGTCTACGTGCTCTAATCAGAGGTTATCTAAATCTAGCTTCCAAGGTTATACTAAACTTCCTCTGATACCAACTGTAACGCCCCGACCCCAGCTACCCAGAGTCGGTGCATTAATTACATAACATTGGCATGATCACAAGAAAGATCAAATCTCGAAAGACCGATTGGTTTAGTAGCCTTGGAAACACTAGATATATTCATAAGTTTTACATTACACCATAAAATGAAAAACTACTACAACAACATAATGTCTCCATAATCCACACTATTAACCCCTCATAATATCCCTGCAAGTCATCCATAATTTACTTCTTCACTACCTGGGAAAAATAAAACATAGAAAAGGGGTGAGCTCAAATGCCCAGTAAGGATAACAATATAGAGGAAACTTTCATAAATAAAAATAAACATTTAAGGCAATGTATAACTAAAACAAAAGCCTTTCAAACTTGAACATTTAACATAGTATGGCATAAATAAAATGAAATAATGCCATTTACTTATTCACATGGATATTCTACTAATCGAATAATCACATGCAAAAATCAATAACCACTTTCATAATGTTGGAATGCATAATGCCAGACTATCATAACCACATATCCAAGGCCTCGTGCCAAGACTACAAATAAGATTTTGTCAAGGCCTTGTGCCAAGACACTAGTTTGTCTCATGAGACCTACCGATGCATCGAGGAGCTATAGCGGGCTCCACCCGTCACTTATTAAGTCCAATGCATTCCCATATGAAAAGGTTTAAACATAACATAAACGTTTGTATTAAAACTAGCATACGAAATGTCCATAATTTCACCATAAACTATGAATGGTATAAAAATAGCACATCCACAGTCAAACATATCACAAAACCTTCAATACAATATAGAAGTTTTGTATCATAATAAATCAACTTCAAATAAGCGTAAAATCCATCAAAGGATGTTGACATAGATGAAATCAAAACTATTTGAGAGAAATATCTCCTTTTTTGAAATCATTTAAAAGTCACACATTTATAAAGGAAGAAATTAAAAATAGCTTTTTGAATCAAAGTGTCCCATACCACTTTGAAACTTTTAAAAGGAATTAAAATTTTTAAGAACATTCATGTCCATATAAATAAATCCTTAAAACCATTTTTAAGACATGGACATTAATTGAAAAGATTTAGAAAGATAAATCTTTAAAACATTGAAAATTCTGATTTTGATAAAGAGTACCTTTCTGAAGTTCTTAAAATATTCATTTTGAAATAATTTAAAAGTCACATAATTATAAAATAAAACATTTACTTTGAAAATATCCCTGTAAGCTTGTAAGGGAAGCTTTGAAGATTTTATAACGGCGGTAAATAGCCGCACCCGCCGTATAAGTTAAAAAAACATTCTTACCTTAATTCTGTCGAAAAGGTTAAAAATGACCTTATTTGTAAAACGACGGAAATATTCCTCTTATAAAAATTCAAACAAGGGTATAAATTACTTTAACCCATATTCTTGTAAATAGTAAAAATGTTTTGAAATACATTTTTACGAAACATGGATGTGGATGATAAAGAGATCCCAGTAGATTATTACGTATAAACAACCTCGGATAATGAAGAGATTGTGAAATAACCCTTACCTTGTACTTTTCCTTGGTTGGGGTAGGTTAACCTCCTGTATAATGGTGAAATAATTGTTATTAAATTATACAAGAATCATATATATTAATATGATATCATATATGATCTTTTAACATTGATTTGTTAATAATATCTTAGTATTATCGTTGTTTCGGGTGTTAACTTACTTGTTTTCTTTCATATGTTTTGTTACGTAAGACATGTTTGTAAAGGATAGGTTGTATATTTTTCATATCCAGAATGATATAAAGTCCTTAAACATCATTTTTAAATCATCAAATGATAATTATACTTTAATGGTTACGATGGAGAATGAATCTCATCGCGCTCGTGGAGACGGTAGTCCGTACGTACGCACGAACGCTACTTCCATTTAATTTTTATTTTAAAAGAATCGAATCCAAATGATACATAGGTATATTACTATTCCAGTATAATATAATATTTTATATATGTTACTTAAGTTCATTAACACCATCCTTTATACGTTCCATGTGTGGTATGAACGAGTCATATCATTTTAAGGGGGCGGTAGTCCGCACTTCCTCAAATGAAATTATCGTATGTATATACAACATGAAACGAATAATGGTATGAAATAAAATGGAATTACAGAAGCTTATATATAAAATATATATCATTAATATCATATTTAATTACAGTGCCATCATAATGGCCACCATGAGAGGCGGTAAGATGTTTTTGAACAATCATCGTTTCGTGAGGCGTTAGTTTGCCATCCACAGAAACATTATGTTCATCATCCATTAGATGGAGTTGTGTGTATGTGTAGTTTGAATACTTCTTATAACAACATCCTAGTATATTGAGGATACTGGTGTTGTTAGAAAAGAAGGGAAATAAAAAGAGTTTGGGGGTTGAAGAAGCAAAATAAATGAAAATAATTTAAGAGAAATCGTTACCTTTAATTTAGGTAATTCACTTTGGTTGGAACCAAAGGACTTCTTGAAATGATTTCTGCCTAAGGGGAAGCTTCAAGGAGGAGGAGAGGGATGTGGGGAGATTATTTGGGCAGAGTTTGGACGAGCCATGTGGCTTGAGAGGTGTGAAGAAATGAGAAGGAGGAGTGCACTTTTATAAGAGGGGTGAGGGGCACCTTTGGAAAAGCTAGAAATATTAATTTATAATAAATTCATATTCGGTTTCCAATGGCTCCAAAGTTGACTATTCAAAGGTTGAGGTGGGGATGGGTCGAAAACAACTCATCCAATAGAATTTAGACAGGTTTGGGTACTTATATTAACCTTATCTTTAAGTATTAACTCTAAGTTAATTAGTTTCACTTTTACAATGTCTCTTTGTATTTTTATATAATATGGTAAATAAACTTACTATATACATCCAAGCGACCCCCAAGTGGTCCATTAATGATTAACCTATCATAATATAAGTCTCTTGGCCGAACCTTATATTTTTAGGAATTTAATATCAATTAATAATATAATATTTGTTTTAAGAACTATTTTATGTCAATTTTGAAACTATTCAATAGTTGATTTTTGTGAAACTCATAACAGATTGATTACTTCGAAAAAAGTCAATTAAATCAATCCTAATATATCATATTATCCTAGAAAATTATTTTAATTCATTAAAAGTTTCATATTATATTTATTTGGGTATTTATAATATCACTTATTTTAATTTTTCACTATTATAGTAATTACTGCATCATCATTGTGTCATAAATAAAATAAATTATTTAATGTCTAAAATTTATAAATAAAATATCATTATGTAGGAAATCTTTTTAGCTTTCTAATGAATATTTATAATCGAAAATCCAACATGTATAACCCTATGTAAAAATTGTTCTTCTAAAATATGTAAGCTTATGCCATTTTTATTTTTATTTTAACTTTATTAATATAATGTGTCATTATCACTTACAAGTGGATACATGGGGTCCCAAAATAGACCCAAAGATTCCCATGGTCGACCATGTATCAACCAATAGGGTTAAGACACGTTTTAGGGTAATTTTGTATTATTATAATATTATTTTTTAACCCTTATTTACCGGATTTACCCTTAACCATGGTAAATAAAATATTTACCGCAGTAATTATTCAAAATGTCTAAAAATAAAAGTTACCTATTTACACAATTTGAACATCCTGATTCCAAATATGGAATCCATTTTCCTAAATTCGAAACACAGAAGTGGCAGAAATTAATTTAAAATTAATTCCCGCTGTCAAACAAATAGCGTGTTTTTAAGAGATAATAACTATCAAAAGATTGACATTTGTTTATGATCGGTTTAATTGTAAAATTATGTCCAATGACCAACATTATATTAAATGGTAAAAATATATTCTAAATATACTTTAAAACCACTCAAATTCACAATTTATCACTATTAATTATTTTGATTAAAAAAGTTGTTTTTAATTAAAATTTAGTAATTTTCACTATTCATCAAAATATGAAATTTATCTGAAAAGTACCAAAATTTCACCTTAGGCTAAATTCGATATTCCGAATCCAAAAATGAAGTCCATTTTGAAATATAAAATATATATAATTTCAAAAATTAGGTATTACTATTCATAACGGCTAGTTTGATCGGTTGTGGTGTGTGTTAAAACTCGAAGTTGCGTACAACACACGTTACTGTTTTATTCAAAGGAAAGCATACCGTGTAAGCTTGGGATGTTTAATTTTAAATTTTTGATGTCCCCATTTAGTAAAAAAGTTTAAAATATTGTATTTAAAAAGGTTTCACTATTAAAAGTTGATAAAAGTGTAATACTGAAAATGAATCTGTTCTTGCATTATGACTAAGAAACTCATAATATGGATTCTAAAATTATAAGGATTATATAAAGTTTAAAATGCAGTTAATTCTATTCATGACCTCTTTTAATGGCTTTATTATTTGTAAGTCATGGTGTGATTGAACTCGGTGTTGCGTGTAATGCAAGTTATTGAATTATTTTGAAGAAATAACATACTATGAAATCTTGGGGTGTTACAATATATTTTCCCCACATAATCAAATAATATTAATTTAATATTATTTCTCTAACATCAATGATTAGATGAACACTAAAGTTTACCAATACCATTAAACTTATATCTATAAAATTCAAATTCATTCTTCCTCAAATAATCTTTTTCACTAAAACCCATACGAAAACCAATGGACATATTACCAAAATGTCTCAAAAAATACTCTTAATCTGATGATAATTACATAATTTAAAACCAAAAAAGGGGTATTTATGCCATTAACCATATGATGAACCATATAAGTATCAACCAAAGACACTTGAGGTTTAATCGAGGTTATACATGGTTATCATATGTTAATATCTTTCAGGATGGTTCGTAATGATAGTGTGAATTTCTAAAACATATCTCTTATGAGTTTCAAACATGGTGTGCAATAGGGTAAGTTGTCATGAAATAGATTGAAATCGATTCAATGAACAATGATCCCTTTTCAGAGTTATTACCTCTTAATGAAACTGATCTAGAGCCAAATACGCATATAAAATCCAATAAAGGGTTTAATTTCTTGGAAACTACTCACTCTAATATTTACCCAAAATTTAGGATATATTCCAATACTTAGAATTTTTTTTATACCTGTATATATTTTTCTCACTAAATTATTATATTCCAAATCACTGAAATAACTATATAACTGTTGGATACTAACTATAGTTACAAAATAATTTTACACAGGTTTTTATATGATTTTTCATATAAAAATCTACTAATTACGACCCAAAGGGAATGAGGCCCAATGTCTTTTGAAGACTAGGTTAATAAATAAATCAATGTGAGACTAAAATAAATCCTTTTTATTTCATTCTTAATAATGATATCCTAAATAAAATTGGAATCCAAAATTGAATTAAATGACATGGGAAAATCATAGAAAAAAGGGAGAGTTAAAAATCTCTATAAGGGAATAAACATGATAATGAAGCATAACTTGTGTATAAAAAGATTAAGAAGATATCATAAAATAAAAGTATTTAGAGTAATTACATAGGATCATAACATAAATAACATGATATAATAATATAATGTCTTCATATGAAATGTGGAAACAACATATAACATGACATTAACAAGAGTCATGAAAAACATCCAAAAATCATTTCAAATGGTAGACAAAGTCCCACAATGGATTAGGTGTACACTCTAATCCCATACATGACGCGTTTTAAATCTAATGTTTTACGCAATGATTTGGAGTGATTTTTGTGCACACATATCAGAACTTGTTCATTATCTATGTGTTCCTAAAAATTGAGTCAATCATAATGCATAATCATAAGAATATACTATAGAATGAAAAATGGTTTCATAATTTTGTCTCATATGATAATAAAAATAGATTTCATAAAGAAGGCACTTCATAAATCAACATAATAAATGTATTATACTATATAATTAAAGGATAATATGTTTGGAATATATGTTTGATTCATATATACATAATTTAGAAAAAATTAAAAACACCAAAATTTTTCTTAATGGAAAAAAATACTTAAAAGATTACGTGGAGTTTTTTATAAGAGAAATTCCACACCCACTTGCAAATAAATTCTTCAAAATATAATTTTTTTTTAAAATATTCTATAAAATAATTTATTTTAAATAACATGAGATCTTAAAAAACATTATTCATACAATTGATTACTCCTTATAGTGCATAATTCTGTACATGTCGTATCAGTTAAAAAATACCAATTTCAAAGTGTCTTGAAAAAGGTTAAAATATAACATGTTCAAAAAATTACAATAATATTTCTATCAAATTGTGACATCCCATTTTTTTAATAATAAATGTAATAATGGATTTTGAAAATGTTAGTTGGTGGATGGGTAATATAATAAAACCATATTAAAAATATAATTCCAAGAGTTGGACCACTTAAAATTGTTGTTATTTGATGTGGTTTATGGCCTAAGAGTGGTCTCAAGGTTCCAGTAGAGTTTTAGGAGAATCATTATTCATAAAATGACTTTCAAGGAGAAGGACGTAGTGTCACATGGTTTTTAAAATAGTGTGTCCCTTTATACTAAATTTTGAATCACTTCAGGGGGTGGGGTTAAATGATTTGTTAAACTATGGGTGGTGTGGTGCATAGAAATGAAAGTGGTCTATAGAAAATTGTAGTGGTGGGGGAATGTGTTGCAGATGTTTTTCCAAATGGTGCAGCTATCCCACATGGTGCATTCCACTTAACCAGTAGGAACACATGGTGGGTCATGGTTATCCAAAAACGTACGACCTGATAGTATAGGATGTGAATCATTGGTAGTGAGAGCTACATGTTTGGTGCATGGTTTATGAAAACTTATTGCCTAACCATTCACCTCATTAAAATCGGGAAAATTATTTATTTTCCCCATAGACTTTAAATAGTATTTCCCCATTTTCCTCCAATATTTTTCTAGGATTTCTATGCACACGACTCTCTTTCCTCTCTTATCTCTTTAGTACATCTCCCTTATTCCATGTATAATTAATGTATCGTCAAATTCATTAGAATAGAATCAATTAGTCTAACAATCCCCTTAATATTTCTTCGAATTCTCTTAGTGTATCAGATGAAATTTTTGGGTGAGCTCATTTTCTCTTTGTTATGGGATTTGATGATTTGATGATTTGTTTAATTTCTCTCACACTATATTTAATGAAATCATGATAACTGATGCATGGATCATCCTAAGAATGGGGTTGGTGGTCCCGTTCCTTTTCTCTAATATCTCACCCATTTGTATGATATTAAAACTATATTATATACCTTACATTCTGTACATTTCTCACGAATATTGAAAATCATGAAATTAAATACCTATACGTCCCCTGTAATTTTCCTTAATCGCTTATCATGGTTGGAGGTCGAAAACCCCAACTAAAGCCATCACATTTAGTGCATTCTATTACATCCAATTCTAATTTACTATGAGATTATGTTTAAAATACCCCACATTCACATTAGATCTCATTTTTTGGTGAGTGGAATTATTCCTCAAAGAAGAGGTGGTTAAATTAAAATTAATGGGGTAGTAAGTTGATCATGAACTATTTTATGATAAAACCACATTTTTGGTGAAATGTATAAAAATGAAAATTAATGAGTAAATTTTTAATAATTATTTTTTTCATGGAATGGGTGCTTCCATAAGCCTTTTTGTTTTTAAATGATTTTTATTCTAAGGCACTTTTGGATATTATACAGTGATTATGTACATGCCCCTTTTTATGATTTATTCTAAAACATGAATTTTATGATCATGATGACTTAGATTATGGAATTTCATATTTTAGATGTTAAATGAAATATGTTAATGAATTTACATTACACATTCATGGTAAATCGGATTCCCATGTAGGAATACATTGGTTAAACTCATAAAATGATTGATATTATAATACCCCTAAGGGATTCCTAGTTCTGTAGTGGATTTCCTTGGATGGGCTTTGAGAGAAATGCTATTATACCATTCAATGAAAAAAAATTGTTCACATGTATATCACCATGGGTGGGATAAAAGGGTTACTCCTTTGAACCATTATATGAGTGGTACCTATGTTTATACAGGCATATAGGGATTCACTCATTAGTTCAATGAGACTATGCCCCACATTGGGTGATACAGGGTTCCTAATATTGAATTTTCTAGATAGAGACATTGGTTTCATGATGTGTCATATTCATTGAGGAACCTTTGGACTCTTAATATGGATATACATGGATGGACTCATAGGAAAAATGAAATTATGAAATGTCGTCGGCAATATATTGGATCCTTATATAGAATTCCTTATACCGTATCACATGCCATATGATTTTACATTATGCTGGAGTGATAATAAATCCCCCAAATTATTCTAAAATTTAAATATTTTAAACATGAGGGATATTTTATGATAAAAAATATACGGTAATTTCTTTGGATCACCTTTTCTTCATCCTTGACTAGTGCTTGGTAGGTAATCCATACTTAAGCCTTAGTTTCGGGCGAGTATCATGTATTAATATATATAATACAATTTCTATTATTTTTTATAATGTAAATATATATACAAACATACTATTATATATATATATATATATATATATCTAAATATAGGTAAACTAATAACCATGATAATAATTATTTAGAGACATTCATTCCTAGGATGAATGAAATATGGTTACCCATGTGTCCTTAAGGAACATATGTTTGACTTATTCACATTTACTTTTACGTCACCAGTTTACTTCTTATTCATTATACCTTCAAACTTTATTTATTTTATAATAATAGAATGGATTGAATAAGATGCCATTGATTGTGGGCTTATGAGAATATCTGAAACCTTGTTTGAGCCACTTATTGGTACCTAAATAGACGTCATGGTTACATTTTCAAGATCATGGATTATGTTACGTGTTTTTACACGTGTATTCATATCATTGGAGCACAAGAATGAGTCAGTCCACATGATACTAATGGGGTTAGTTTTGGTATATTTTTTCATTTTTTTACATATATTGTGTTTTATATTGACTTGAAACATTTCATGTTTATGTCGATACATTGTATCATGTTCATAGATGGTTATTTATTAATTTATAAGTATCTATTAGTTGTTATTACATAACACTTTTTTGAATTTTTTTTTGTCAATTTATTTTATTCCATTATGATAATATGATCATGATGGTATAATCTCCCCACCATTCAACCACTATACCCTCACAATTAGATATAATCCTTTTCCACATGGGGTGGTGCACTGGATACCATGCGAGTGACTGACTCGGAGCACCATTTTAGTTGTTTCCATGTCAGTACATTAGAAAGTGGTATCAGAGGTTATTTTCCTTTTTTATTATTGTTTGAGATGGTATACAGGATACCAGGAACATGTAGGCACATGATAAATACCTCATCTCTGGGTTCCTCAAACCCACACAAGAGGTAAAGACTGACTTTCCAAGGATGGGATGATTTATGAAGTGTCCATTACTGTATATTGTTATTTCACGTTGGGTGATTTTTAATCATACACTAGTTAGTGATTTTCTAATTGAAGAGATATCACTCTTGATCTAATACAACAAGTGATGAATTGTGGTCAAGAATCATTATAGATTCCAATGCCTGGAATATTCGATGCCATGTTGACTTCATTGTCGATTTCCTGATTCATGAAGATATTTATACATACATAAGTTATTATTATAAAATGCATAGTTATATTCGATGATGGTGTGTTTAATCAGTATGCTAACTCATACAACATAATTCCATGGTTTCCTTCTTTTATCTCTTTCTTCTCTACCTGTGTAGTTGAGTACCATGATTTTAATTGTGTTTAAGATTATTATTATTATGATTTCTTTCTTTGTAATACTACAATAAAAAATTGTTTTTAATATTTCTATATCAATATAAAAGGTGTATTACTTTATAGATTAATGGCTGAACCTTAAATAACAAATTGTAACATGTTTGATCCTTATACCATTGGTCCCATGTGTCGAAACACTACTGGTTTCAATTAAACATGTTTCAATTATCCAATTTATAATGTTTATGGGCATTTATAAATTGGATAATGGTGACCCATATAATTAAACCATCATATATTGACATTCTGTATTTGATACTAAAAATTATAACCTAGTTTCATTTACATGAATGCCAATTTTAACATATAAGGGAAATTTCCTTTATAATTCTGGTATAGTAATTCACCTAATAGAACAATGATTCTTATATATATATGATAAAAAAAATTGTTATAGAAAACAATTTCTTATGAATCTAGTGTAAAATTGTAAAATTATAGTCTTTAACATCTATATCATGGGAATGATGACTCATATGAAAAATTCCTAAATACACAACTGGTCCCACGTATGCCATTTTTGGCTTGATTCTTATAAGATAAAACCAAGAAGGATGTGTTAAATGTTTAATAAAAGAACTATTATGGGAATCAATTAACCAAAAATATTTTTATTTGATGGGAGCCTCATAGGTCAAATTTTTTCATTTACGTGATTAGATATTAACCCAATGGGGATATATTCATGATAATGGGATGGTAATAAATTGTTTCTACAACAACATATAATTTGTTACATATAATCTTATGGTGGAAACTCACTTGACCAATTACCTTTTAAATTAATAAAATGCATCTTAACTAAATTACAGATATAAAATTATTATGAGGATTTAGTTAATTAATATCTCATTTACATCCTATAGTGTTCTTTCTTCAATAGATTGGAATTGACATTTTCATTAACTATGAAAATTGTAAAAACATTGAAAATAAATAAATTGTTAATGAGGAAATTATGTAATGATTCTCCTATTGTGTTGCATGGTTCATCTAAGTAATGATATTAGTATAGTTGATTATAATTCGGGTTCTTTGTGCCATTATATTTGAGCTATATAATATTTCAAAACTAATGGTAATCTATTAAATTCTTTAAATTAATCCTTGTATAGGTGTTTATAGGGTGAAATCTAGTGTAAGGTTTGGCTTTATTCTTCCGTGATAGATCAGTTTAGGGGGAATGTGAGCATTTCCCATAGGTATCAATTGGCCATTAACTTATTTGTTCTAAATCCTAAATGATGGGTGGTAAGGCCTATTGACTTTTTGGTGAGAATCTATTTTTAAAGTAGATTCCTTATCCTAAACATAGGGGTTGGCTGATGTTGATTCACCCTTGATGATAGGAAATTGATTGAGCTTTGGGTCGAGTATCTAATTATAGTTTGTGATATTCATTGGACCTGATTGAGTCATATTGAAATCGAAGTTGAAGAAATGAAACCCCGATGTATAAGAGAAGTTTCTATTTAGTTGAACATAGAGGGGGTATTACCATATGAGAATATCGAATTATTGTTAGCTCCTCATCTCCTTTTTCATTCATGTTGTAACCATTAAAATATAACTCCCAAATTATGACACATGGAGATGACATGGGTCTTATAGCACAATTTTTATAGTGTTGTTTCATTTATTTGGATAGTTTTTACCCTTCTAGGTAGAAACTTACTAACATTTTCTAGTTTAACCCTATCTAAAATATTTTTTTCAAGCATGTAAGATGATGTATTATAAATTCCATTAAATGGAATGTGTTTTTCATGCTGTGGATCATAGGGATAGGTCATAGGGAATATATTCATTCATATTAACATAGACTATAATAGGTTAGAAATGTTTTTCTATTAATGATATCATATAGAAAAGGTTATAAAATTACAATTTTTTTAGTAAACATTGTTTGACGCTCATTTCTAGACTATTGAACTGTATGTTCTTGGGTTTTCCATATTGTCATGGTGATGCATAGGTTATCATGGAAGCACCAAGGGTGATTGGTTTTTGAAACTAGATTCAATGGGTAGGGCCATTTAGTTGATTGTCCATGTTGACCAGTGCTTGTGTGATTGATTCTCTAACCTCAATAATGATCCATTGAGGTAGGAATATGTTTAATAAATAATGGCATAGTAAGGTTTATGATTTTGAAGAGGAGTTCCAAGGGATCCACTAATGCGATTAAAATTTATTTTCCAAGTAGCATAACTAGATTGAATTTTTCATGGATGACACATGGAAGTGGGAGTCAGGTTTCAAACAAAGTGGTGTGGGATAGTACGCCAATTAAGAATGATAATATTTTTTACATCGATTTCTTGAGGTATATATTTAACAATTGTAGGTATATGATTAGTTGGGTGAGATTAGATGACTAATGGTTGTGATGATCTAAAAATTATTTCCAAGAAGACCCAAATATTTTAAAAAATTAAAGGATGTTACCATGAAAAGTGATAACTTGAGAGTAACTTGGTGTCATTATGTGGTTGAATCATATGTGAACCTTGATAATAATGGTCTATAGATATGGTATTAGGGGTTTTGGATGGTATTTATAGAATTATTTAATATGAACGTCGCTCTAGAGGAGTGATACACACATGTTGAAAGAATGTTTTTGTACTCCTAGTTTAAAGGAGATCATACCCCATATTTTAACATCACCTAGGGTACCATAAGGAAGCGTCAACTGTACATAGAGATATCTATCCAAATAGATTTTTTGAGTTAATGGATGAAATCATTTAGAGTTATGGTGATGTAGTAGTACATTATAAATATATATGGTGTGTGGTACACTAATTTCCATTGGAGGTTGATAATCACCATCATGATTCAATTTTGGTGACTATCTTGGGAAATACCATTTGGAATCTAAAACAAGTGATGAATGTAATTTTCATTATCCCATATTATGAGAAGATTCTCAACCATCCCATCCATTATATCTGCGAATGTATGGTGGTAATTTATTTGTTTTTTCATTATATTGATGACATAGATGCTTCATAGGGGGGTGGGGTGTTAGTTAATGGAGGGTGATAATTATGTGTCTACAGTCATGGAATTTTGATGTCAGACATTAGATGATCTTTTTGGCACTATCATTCCATTAACAAATTGATTAATGCACGGCTTTATTCAATATTAAATTCTATGTATAGGTGCGATTAAGGATTTGGATAAAATCCAAAAGAGGTTCTTAAGACCATAATATCTTATGGGAATCCATAGATGTTGGATCGTGATTGTAATGACCCAACCTAGTTACCCAAAGTTGGTTCATTATTTACTAACATTGGCATGATCAAAAGGGATCAAATCCAGAAAGACCAGTCAATTTAGTAGCCTTGGATGTACTACATAAATTCATATGTTTTATATTACATCACAAAATAAAAACATAAACAATATTTTTTCCCCATTTACCACACATATATCCTTAGCCTATCCATGCAGGTCAACCATAAAATATTTCCTCACATCCTAGGAAAAATAGAACAAAGAAATGGGTGAGGTCAGATTCTCAGTAAGGATAACAATATAGAAAAAATATTCCTAATTAATTATAAACAATTAAGGCAATGTATAAGACTAAAACATAATCCTTTTAAACATAAACTACTGCTTAATATGGCCAATATAAATCACATAATTCTATTTACTTATTCACATTGATATTCTACTCGTCGAATAATCACATGGCATATCAATATCAAATTTCATAATGATGGAATCCATAATGAAAGACTTTATAATAACATAGTCAAGGATTTGTGCCAATACTATAAATAATATTTTTTCAAGGCCTTGTGCCAAGACACTTGTTTGACTCATGATACCTATCGGTGCATCAAGGAGCTATAGCATGATTCACCTGTCACATATAAGTCCAATTCATTCCTCATATGAAAAGGTATAAACATAACATATACATTCATATTAAAACATTCATAGGAAATGTCAATACTATATCCATAAACAATGAATGGTGTAAAAATTACACATCTACAGACAAACATATCACAAATCCTTCAATAAAATATGGATGTTTTGTTTCATAATTAATCAACTTCAAACAAGATTAAAATCTATCAAAGGATGCTGACATATATGAAATCATAAATTTTTTTAGAGAAATATCTCTTCCTATTTTGAAATAATTTAAAAGTTATATAATTATAAAATAAAAAAATGATTTTTAAAATATTCTTATAAAATTGTATGGGAATCTTGGATGATGTTATAACGGTGTAAAATAACTTCACATGTCGTATAAGTTTTAAAAAAAAATACATTCTTACCAAAATTTTATCGAAAATGTCATAAAGTACCTTGTTTGGAAAATGATGGAAAGATTACTTTCAAAACATATATGGTAAAATAACGGTATAAATGACATTTACCCATAGTCTATTAATAATTAATAATTTTTTGAATTACATTTCTAAGAAAAAATGGATGTGGATGATAAAGAGGTCCTAGTAGATACTTACATATTAATAACTTCAGATAAGTAGAGATATTGTAGAATTAACCCTTACCTAGTACTTTTCCTTTGTTGATTGTATGTTAACCACTTGTATAATAGTTAATACATTTTTATTAAATTACAAAATATTTATATAAATATATATTATATCATATATGATCTTATAATATTTCTTTGTTAATAATATTTTAGGATTATCATCGTTTCGGGTGTTAAGTGATCCATTTTCCTTTATATGATTGGTTATGTAACCCATGTTTGTTATGTATAAGATTTGATTGAATCATTTACCGAATGATATTATGTTCATAAACATTATTTTTAATAATAAAAATTATTCTTCAATGATTACGATGGAAAATGAATCTCATCGCGTTTGTGGAGACGATAAGATGTACGAACACATGAGCAACAATATCATTATATTGATGGTGAAATAATATTTATTTTGATGGTATATAATATTAAAAGAATCATAAAAATGTAATATTTATTATTGAAATCCTTTATACTCATTATTATACCCATACAAATAATGATGTTTTTGAATAACAAACAACACCACGACGTGGAGACGGTAAGCCGTATGTATGCATGTATAGTGACTTTTTCATTTATAGGATTGATAGAATAATGAATATGGTTGTAACATATTTAAAATAACATCAAATTATGTATTGGGTGCTGTATTTATTATATTTTTATGGTAACTACAAAGAAAGAAGAAGTGGAAGAAAAAAAGAACATGAAAGAGGCTGGTGAAATTATTACCTCTTCTTCAGGTGTTTCCTTTTGAGATGATCAAACAGGCTCCATAGGATGGATTATTGGTCAAAGTAATTCCACTATGTAGAAAGGTGGATAGTTGAGATGATATTTGGGCAGGGTTTGGCAGAGCCAAATGGCTTTGGATGTGTGAATTTAAGAGAATGGGAAGTACCCTTTAAAAGAGGGATGATGGTCACATTACGAGAAACATGAAATATTATTTTATAATAAAATAATTTTTGGTTTATAATGGATCCAACATGATTTATTTAGTGTATAAGGTGGTGATGGATCTCAAAAATCTCAAGAAATAGGTATTAGAGAGGTTTATGTAACCATATTAACATTATCTGTTAGATTTAACTCTTAGTTAAATAGTTTGACATTTACCATGTATCTTTGTATTTTTATATTATATTGTTAATAAACATACTATAAAAATCCAAGTTAACCCCAAGTGGTTAATTATTAATATATATAACCTTATCTAAGTCTTTTGGCAGATCCATAGATTTTTAGGAATATTATATAACTTAATAATATATTATTTGTTTTAAAAACTCAATTATGTCAATTTTGACACTATTTAGTATTTGGTTTTGGTGAAAATCATTACATCATGATGAATTCAACACAAAAATATTTTCTCAACCCTAAAATGTTATATTAACCTAATAAATTAGTTTAATTTGTTATAATTCTCAATTTACCTTTATTTGGATATTTATAATATCAATTATTTTAATATTTCAATAACAAGGCTATTACTGCATCATCATTGTGTCATAAATAAATTAAATTATATAATGTATAAAAATTATAAATAAAATACGATTATGTAGAAAATATTTTTATCATTCTAAATAATATTATATTGTTGAGTTTATATTGTGTGTAACCCTATAATAAAAATGGTTTTGTTATTAAACATTGAATTCAACACATTTAACTCATCTGTAAATAAAATAAAAGTAAATGGCCTAATCTAATCGAAGTGGACCAAAAGGATAATATTTTATTCCTAAGGTTATTTTTGGTCAAATTAAACTTATCCAATAGAATTGGGAAATGTGTTAGGGTCATTATAATATCCTTTTTACCATTAATTACCCTATCTACTTTTAACCGTGGTAAATAAAACTCAAAAGATACTATTCACCAAAAATTATTTTCATATTATTTTACCAAATTTTACATACCGATATAAATTGTGTCTCTCATAATTTTGAAATTTAACCCACAGAATTGGTAAAAGTATGTTTTATGCAAATTTGAAAATGCTCTTAAAAGGATGGTAAAAGACCGTAAAAAGGTCGATAAAATTTTATATATCTAAAATTATCATAAAAAGACATCAATTAATTATATTAAACATATATAGGTATTATGTATCTATTTTTACCTAGTATAAATTAAAATAAAATGACTAGTTATTTAAATAAAAGTCGGTTTTAAATAATAACGTAGTGTTTTTCACTATTCATCAAAAATTGAATGTTTTCCTAAAATATCAAAAATCCACCCTAAGTTAATTTTGATATTCCAAATCAAAAAATAAAGTCCATTTTGACAATTAAAATTTATACAAATACAATATGAGTGTATTACTGTTCATAATGGCTTGTTTCATTGGTCGTGGTGTGTTAAAACACCAAGTTCTGTACAAAGAAATTTGTTGCGTTATTCCAAGGGAAAGATGCTGTGGAAGTTTGGTGTGTTACATTCTCCCCTCCTTAAAATAATTTCATCATCGAAATTTCTAAAATATTACTGCATAAAAACATTTGGGTTCTTCTTTGTCATATGTACCTTGGGTTCCCACTTTTCATATTCCATCTTATTTTTCTCCATAGAACTTCTACCTGACGAGTCATCCAGTTTCTCAGAACTTGTTCTCTTGTATTAATAATTTTTACAGGCACATCACAATAAGAATAGATTAGGTTCCAGATCAATTTCTTCATAGATGAGTACATGCATTGGGTTAGGAATTTATTTTCACAACAATGATACATGGAACACATCATGAACTTTGAAGAGACATAGAGGCATTGTAAAACAATAAGTTACAACTCCAATTATTTCTAGAATTTTGAAAGGTCCAATGTTCCTGGGACTCAATTTACCCTTCTTACCAAAATGTATAACTCTCTTCGAGGGATATACCTTCGAGAAATCATGGACTTCTACTTGAAATTCCAAATCCTTCATTTGGTTATCTACATAACTCTTTTTCCTACTTTGGGATACTTTGAGGTGGGTTTGGATAAACATTAAATTTTCGATTGTTTCCTCAAAAAGTTCTGGGCCTACTAGTTTTATTTCACCAACATCATTCCATCAAGTTTGTGTGTTACATATCATTCCATATAAGGCTTCATACGGTGCCATCTGAATACTTGAATTGAAGCATTTGTTATCTGAAAATTCAACAAAGGTAAATTTTCATCCCACATACCTTGAAATTCAAGTGAGAAATATCTAAATATGTCTTCTATGGTTTCAATAGTTAGTTCTGATTATCCATCTGTTTGGTGGTGGTAGGCAGTGCTCAAACGATGTTCAGTATCCAGGTTCTTCTGAAGACATTTTCAAAAACATGATGTAAAATGGGGATCACGATTAGAAAAAATAGTAGAGCTACTTCATGAACTCTTACAACTTCATTAATATATAGTGTTTCCATCTTCTCAAGTGGTAAATATTCTCCTACAACAAGAAAATGTGCTGACTTGGCATGAGTATCAACAATGACCCCTATTTCATCATTACTTATAGGACACTTTGGTAGCCCCATGACAATGTCCATCGTAATATTATCCCATTTCCACACAGGTATGGGAAGAGGTTGCATGAATCCTCCAAGCTGTTTCCTTCTATCTCTCACTTGTTAAAAAACCATACATCTTGATACAAAATAAGAAATATCCCTCTTCATGTAGTCCCACAAAAAATGTTCACTCAAATCTCTATACATCTTGGTGCTCCTAGGGTGTATATTGAAATTGGAGCTACGATCATCATCTGATAATTCCCTTTTTAGATCAGGTGTGTTTGGATCAAAAATTCTCTTCCCAAATTTCAAAATTTCATCTTTATATATGAATTCACTCAATCTCCCATCATTCACATATTTAATCATCTTTTGAAACGCCTCATTATTTGTCTAAGAACTCTTTATCCTTTCTTGTAATGTTTTTTAGAAGAAAATTTAAAAAGTATTCATGTTTCACCTTCCATTTTTATTCCCATATCCATCTTTATTAGATCCATGAACATATAACCTATTTATACTCTCATCTTGTTCAAAACTCCACTATCATTTCTACTCAAAGAATTTTCAAACATATTATCCTACCCCTAGTGGTAGTGTATAGTATAATCTCAATCCTTGAGTAGTTTAAACCATCTTATTTGCCTCATGTTGAGTTATTTCCATGAGAAAATACACTTCAAACTCTTTTTATCGGTATAAATCTAAAATGTTTCAATATACAGATTGTGTCTCCATATTTTTATACCAATGATTACAGGTGAAAACTCTAGATCCAGAGTATGATAGTTTTTCTCATTAATTCTTAGCCATTGTGATGCATAAGCAATAACTCAATCATTCTGCATAAGGACACAACCCAGTCCATTCTTTGAAGCATCACAATAAATAAAAAACCCATCCTTCCCTGATAGTAGATTCATGATAGGAGTATTGAATAATCTTTTGTTCATTTCATCAAAACATTATTCACTGTCTTTTGTCTAAACAAATTTAACCCCTTTACATTTGAGCTTCGTCAATGGGTTAGCCAACTAGGAAAAATTCTGGACAAAATTTCGATAATAACCTGCTAAACCAATAAAACTATATACCACAGTTATACTCATCGGTGCTGTCCATTCGTGGATTGCAGTAGTCTTTGAAAGATCCATAGAGATTTAATCTTTAGAGACAATATGGCCAAGAAAATAAATCTCTTGAATCTAGAATTCACACTTGCTAAAATTCCCATATAACTCATTTAATCTAAGAGTCTTTAGAATAATGAACAATGTATTTTCATGATATTCGATACTTATGGAGTATACCAAGATTCATTAATAAATACCACTACAATGTTATCAAGATATTCATTTAAAACTCAATTAATTATATCCATGAAGACATAGGGTGAATTTTTCAATCCAAAACGAATTACTATAAACTCATAATGCTCGTACCTGGTTCGAAAAGCTGTATTCAGAATGTCTTCCTTGTTCACAAAAAACTGATGGTATCCATATCAAAGTTCAATATTTGAAAAATATTAAGCTCCATGATTTTGATCAAATAAATCATCAATGCGAGGTAGGGGATACTTGTTCATTATTGTTAAAGCATTGATCTCCCTATAATAAATGCACAACCTCGTAGATCCATATATCTTCTTAACAAAAAGGATTGGGGCTCCCCATAGAAAAACACTAGTGAGAATAAATACTTTATTACTCAATTCCTATCGTTGATTCTTTAGTTGCACTAATTCTATAGTGCACATTTTATAAGGAGTCTTTGATATGGGCCTTGAACCAGGAATTAAATCAATGGAAAACTCAATTTCTCATTCTACAGGATGTCTAGGTAAATCCTCTTGAAACAAATCAACCTATTCTTGCATAATAGGTACGTACTCTATTGTAACATTATTTTTCTCAGAAATAGTAATTTCATTCTCTTCTTCCCCAATAATTAAAATATGTAGAGCTACTGGGGGTGGATCTAGATAAAAATCAGGTGGTGACATTTCTGCACTAAAGATAAGGTACTTCTTATCATCATCAAAAATTGTAACCTCATTCATCTTACAATAAATTTTCACATCATGGTCTAAAATCCAATCCCTTCTGAGGGTTATATAAAATTCAATCAAGGGTATGACAATGAGATCATCAGATAAAAACATTATTATGACCTAATGGGAACTAATTCACAAAACTTTGTGGTGATGATACTACACTTAGATTTTTTGACTGAAAACTCTCTAGTTAAGTCAAATTGAAAATATCTATTTTCTTAGAAAACTGGGAAGATATGAAACAATGAGATGATCTAAAAACAAAAAAAAATCAATGGACAAACTTCTGGAAAACATTAAATTAACAACCACCATGTCTTTCTAAGATTCAATCTTAGCAGTACTGATCGCATTAGTTTGACCTAGATTCCTTGGCCTTTTCTAAGGTAAGTTCCCCGGGCTCTTAGGACATTTATTTTCATAATTCCCCTTTTCTCTGCAATTGTTTCATTCAACATTGGGAGCCTCTTTCTTCCCCTTTCAATCATGATCTTGGTGGCCTTTTTCACCACACTTGTAACGTACTCTGATTCCCTTCAAGCAAGTATCAGGCTGTTTCATCCCACATTTACTGCATGATGGATATTCAACCTTTTCTTTATTCCCATTATTTCCATTTCCTTAGTGTTCAATAGATCTATTTTTCTCTTTCACTCCATTAAAGTGGTAAGACATGGAGAATTATTTTTCTATCTTGATAGTGCATGAGACTATATCTTCATATGACGAAACGGATTGTGAGACTAATGCTCGATGGAGAAATGGTTTTAACCCATAAAATAATCGATCAATATTACTCCTTGGATAATGTATATAATATTTTTCATTGCTTTCTAACCTTGTAAAGTTAGATCATACTTTGCGACATTCCCATCCTCCTTTTTTCCTCAGATTCAGAAATTGTCTTTCCATACCCACTCGATGGTCTAGACAAAATTATTTTTCTAAGAAAATATCTTTAAACTCCCTCCATTCCATGTTATGTACTTCTTCATCTTCCTTGGTGTTTTGGATTAATGACCACCATTGATCTGCATCTCCAGTGAGGTGATAAACTGCCATAACAACTTTCTCCCTTTCGCTACTCCCCAAAGCATGAAATATTTTCTCTGTGGAATTTAATCATTTCTGAACTACTAATGGATTTGTACTCCCATTGAATGTTGTTGTTTGTTTCCTCATGAATCAGTATAACATTGATCCTACGTGTTGTGGATCAGGGTCCTCCATACAGGTAAGGTTATTATTCATAACTTGAGTGAGTTTTCCCAGTATGGTGATAAGATGATCAGCACTAGTTTCATAACCAGCAACAATATAATTATCTTGTGTAAGAGGGAAATCCCAACATGGATTACATGCATTGATATTATTTCCATTACTTCCACTACGATCCATTTATAAACAATGGAATACAGTAGATTAGTTTATGAAACACAATACATAATTTCAAACATGTAAAATACTTAACAAAAGTTGAACAATTTATCGATATAATCCATAATCATAAAAAAATTCATTGAGCAGCTATATACTCATAAATCCATAATAATGGATTTTAAAAAAATGTGAATTATCCTAAGCATATCCCCCAGGAGTATCGTAACCAAGAGTGCAGCAAGGCCCATTATCGTGAAATAGTTCTTGTTCGAGTCTAGTTCAAAGCAGTGTTTTTAGGATTTACCCCTAGGTAGATCTGTGCCAGAGCCGCCTCTACCTGCTTGTATCTAGGTAGGAATTTTATTTTCGGTAAATCTAAAAAAATCACTATATTACTAAAATTGTTGGAAGTTCATCTATAATAATCCTCATAGTCTATCATAGGTTAATGTTCTCTAATCAGAGTTTTTCTAAATCTAGCTTCCAAGGCATGTACTAAACTTCCTCTAATACAAACTGTAACACCCTAACCCTAGTTACATAGATTTGGTGAATTATTACATAACATTGGCATGATCACAATGGATCAAATCTCGAACGATCGTTCAGTTTTTTAGCCTTGGATGTACTATATACATTCATAAGTTTTACATAACTAAGTAAAATAAGGTTATCAACTTAATTTTGTCCCAATTTCCCACACTTATAACCGTAGTCTATCACTAAAGGTCAATAAAACAATATTTTTCAAATCCTGGGAAAAATAAAACATAGAAATGGGTGAGCTTAGATCATCATTAAGGATAACAATATAGTAGAAACATTAATAAATAAGCATAAATAATTAAGGCAATGTATAAGACTAAAACATAAGCCTTTTAAACATAAAATATTTCTTAATATAGACATTATAAATAAAATAATTTAATTTACTTATTCTAATAGATATTATATTAGTCGAATAATCACATGCAATATCTATATCCAATCTCATAGTGATGGAATGCATAATACCAGACTTCATAACCACATAGTCAATGCCTTGGGCTAAGACTTCAAAAAATATTTCATCAAGTCATTGTGACAAAACAATAGTTTGTCTCATGAGACCTATCGATGCATCGAGGAGCTATAGTGGGCTCCGTCCATCACTTACTATGTCCAATGCATTTCTCATATGAAAAGGTTTAAACATAACATAAACATTCATCTTTAAACTAGCATACAAAATGTAAAATACATTATCCATAAACCATGAATGGTGTAAAAATAACACATCCACAATCAAACATATCACAAATCCTTTAATACAATATTGAAGTTTTGTATCATAATAAATCAAATTCAAACAAGCTTAAATTCAATCAAGGGTTGTTGACATTGATGAAATCAATACAATTTTAGAGAAATATCTCTTCCAATTTTGAAATCATTTAAAAGTTATTTAATTATAAAATAAAAAATGTATTTTCAAAATATTATTATAATCATGTATTAGATGCTTCAACGATGTAATAATGGAGGAAAATAGATGCACTTACCATGTAAGTTAAAAAAAAGTCACTCTTACCTTAATTTTTTCAAAAAGGTCATAAAGTAATTTGTTTGGAAAACAACGGAAAGATTCCATTCAAAAAATATATGGTCAAATAAGGTTATAAATGACTTGAACCCATATTATAGTAAATAGTATGAATGTTTTGAATTATGTTTTTTATGAAAACACAGTTGTGGATGATATAGAGGTCCCATTAGATACTTACGTATTGACAACCTCGGATAAGTAAATAAATTGTAGAATTAACCCTTAGAATGTACTTTGCCTTAGTTGATGGTATGTCAACCACATGTGTCATATTTAAAACATTGTTATTATATTATAAAAGAACCATATACATAAATATTATATCATATATGTTCTTAAAATATTGACTTAATAGTAATATTTTAGTAGTATCATTGTTTTGGGTGTTAACTGATTCATTTTCCATTATATGCTTATTTTCGTAAGCCATGTTTCATATGGATAGTATTTATTTTATTCATATAATGAATGATATTATTTTCATAATCATTATTTTTAATCATTAAAATTATTCTTGAATGATTGTGATGGGGAATGAATCTCATCACGTTCGTGGATACAGTAATCTGTACGTACTCACGAGCGATAATATCATTATATTAATAGTGAAATCGTATTTAATTGGATGGTATATCATATATACAGAATCATTAAAATGTTATATTTAATATTTATAGTAGTTATACTAATTATTATACCCATCCAAATAATGATTTTTTTGAATATAAAACTACACGACAACGTGGATACAGTAAGTTGTACGTACGCAGGTATGGTGACATTGTCATTTATAGAATGGATAGAATAATGAATATGGTGTTACCTAATTTATAATAACATATAATTATGTATAAGGTACTTTATTTATTATTTTGTTATTGAAATAACAAATATAGAAGAAGTTGAAGAAGAAAAGAACTTGAAAGGAGGTGAAATTACTACCTCTTCTTCGGGTGTTTCTTTTTGTGTTGATAAAAAAGGCTCCATAGGTTGGATTTCTGATACAAGTAATGACTCCAGGTCTAAGGTAGAATTGTCAACAGGATATTTGGGTAGGTTTTTACCTATCCAAATGGATTTGGAGGTGTGAATTTAACAAAAAAAAGAAATACCCTTTTATAAGAGGGGTGATTGTCACTTTTGGAAAAGGATTAAATATTATTTTATAATAAAATATTTTTCAGTTTTTAAAGGTCCCTAAATGATATATTTAAAGGAAAGGTGGGTATGGGTCGAATACCTATCAACCAATAGTTTTTAGTTATGTTTTGGTCACCAAATTAACCTTATCTTTTAGATTTAACTCTTATTTAAATAGTTTGACATTTACCATTTCTCTTTATATTTTTATATTATATGGTTAATAAGCATACTATGAAAAACCAAGAGTACCCCAAGTGGTTAATTAATATTTTATATAACCTTACCTATTTACTTTTTCAAATCCTTATATTTTTCAGAATATGTTATCAATTAAAAATATTGAATTTGTTTTAAAAACACAATTATGTCAAATTTGACACTATTTAGTATTTGGTTTTTGTTAAAATCATAACAACATTATTACTTCAAAAAAAATTATTCAATAAACTCTAATATGTCATATTATCCTAGAAAATTAGTTTAATTCATCAGAAGACTCAATTTACATTTATTTGTATATTTTAATATCAATTAATTTAATATTTTATTAATAAGGTAATTACTGCCTCATCATTGAAACATAAATAAGTTAAATTATATAATGTATAAAAATTATAAAAAAAATAACAGTATGTAAGAAATATTTTTTTCATTCTAATTAATATTTATGGTCTAATTGATATTGTGAGAATGCATATATTAAAATTGATTTAGTTATTAAAAATTGAATTTAACACTTTTAACTCTTCTTTAAATAAAATAATAATAAATGTCATAATCTAATACAAGTAGACCAAAAGGATCATATTTTATTCATATGGTTGTTTTTGGTCTAATTACACTTATATAATGGAATTAGGAATTGTGTTAGGGTAATTATAATATCATATTTACACTATTTACTTTTAACCATTGTAAATAAAAGTCAAAAGATACCATTCACAAAAAATTATTTTTATCTTATCAAACCACATTTTACTTACTGATGTAAAATGTGTCTCTATGATTTTTAAAATTCAACTGAAAAAAGCAGTAAAATTGTGTTATATGAAAATTTGAAAATGCTCCTAGAAGGTGGGTAAAAGACGGTAAAAAGTTCAACAAAATTATATATATATGTATACTTATTATAAAATGACTCCAATGAATTAAATTGAACATATATAGTTATTATGCCTCTATTTTGGCCTAAAATAAATTCAAATAAAATAACTAATTGTTTACTAAAAAATTCGATTTTAAACAACAACGTAGTGTTTTCACTATTCATCAAAAATTAAAAGTTCTCCGAAAAATACCAAAAATCCACCCTAAGATAATTTTGATATTCTGAATCCAAAAATGTTGTCCATTTTAAAAATTAAAATTTAAAAAATTGGATATTACTATTCATAATGTCTTGTTTCATTGGTCAATGGTGTGTTAAAACTCCAAGTTGTGTACAATAAAAGATCTTGCATTATTCAATGGAAAACGTACTGTGGGAGGTAGGGGTGTTACAATTATAGGGTCAGGGATGGTGTTATGACATTATGATTCTTTTTCATGGGTGATAGTTTAGGTTGGAGACAAAATCGAATGCCAGATATATACCTTCATGATCATTCACATAATGACCTCAATATACCTTGGAAGGTGGTTATGGAATCTAGTTTTGGAAAATACAAGGAATCCAAAATCTGATCTTCTAAAATTTTGTCAAATGAAAGTGTCTTGACTTGTGTATCCCCATTAAAATGGATTTCGATGGTTAGTAAATCTCCTAAGGCACAACATCAAGGAAGATGAGTGTAACTTAAAGGGTCGACTGAGGATTTTCATGGAAATATTGGAGTGACTTGTTTGATATGGGTTGATTGTGGTTCCACCCATGCATTCAAATCAAGGAATAAGGGTAGTGTTTACAATTTTAATTGGATAAATGTGTTGGGAGTGACACTATAATGCTACAGACCTCTTTTCATATGAGATTTCATTTTGGGGGTATTCTGACATGGAATTTTCCACTTCGAACTAGAACCTATTGGGGGAGAACCATAAGCTATAATTGTAAGAGACTATGAAATGATCATGTCTTCAGTTTTCTGGTATCACCTAAGCATTTTCTTGATGTTTTTTTAGTGGGTACGAGCTTTCCATGGATTTTGGGTTGTTGAAGAACCATGTGATTAAGGTAGAACTTGTAGGTGAATATGGAATTTGGAAATGCAAGATGACCATCATAGTGATAGTTCCCAACATATGTAGGTCATGTTATGTTTTCATTTTTTACCCAGGGATTCATTGGAATGAGTATATCAAAGGTGGGGTGGTTGTAACATCTCTTGTTTTCTGACTGAGAAAATGTTATAAAGAGATTTGAACATAACATTTGGGTTACACGTCAAATATTAAACTAATCCTAAGAACATAATTATGTGAGTTAGAACACTTAAAATTTATGTTTTTGGAAGTGGTTTAAGGACCAATAGTGGTAATGAAAGTTCAAATGATTTTTAGGTGAATCAAGACATAAAAAATAACATTCCAAGAGAAGTTGGATGGGGGAGTGGATTTTTTTAAATAGTTCATACCTCTAGAAGAAACCATGTCATCCATAAGTATGTTTCACCTGATATGTTAAACCACACATGGTGGGGTGCACAATTGTGTAAAAGGGTTGCAGAAAATTTCATAGGGTAGAACATAGGATGAGATTGGTTTTCAAAATCATGTGAATAGACTACATGGTAAGTTCCACATAGCTAGTCATAGTATATGGTTAGTGCACGGGTAGCCCAAACCATGCATCCTAACCATGAAGGATATGGATCATTGGAAGTGAGAGCTACATGGTTGACACATGTGTTGTGAAACCATGTTTCCAAACCACATGCCTATTTAAAATGGAAAATATTATAAGTTTGCACCTCAAACCATATATGAGATTTACCCCATTTTACTCCTCTTTTAGGCCTAGATGTCCACACACACACACAACTCTCTTTCACCCCCTCCCCTTTTAGTGCATCTCCCTTATTTTGGGTCTAATTAAAACATTGTTAGGTTCTATAGAAGTGTATCAATAATTTGAATAATCATGTTATTTCATATATATGTTTTTATCTCATCAATTGTTATCTCAAAGTGAGATAGTTTTCCTTATTTTTAGGGCATTTGATGATTCTTCTAATTTCAATCATTGATAATCAATACAATTTGTGATATCCAATGAATTGAACTATCATTTTCATGAGGTTGGTGGTCTAGCTCCTATTCCCTAAAGGATTTCTTATTTATATTTTATTTCCATTGTTCTCTGTACCCAAATTTTTTTATGTTTCTCTTATATATTGAAATGTAAAAAATTAAATGTCTAGGCCAATCCAACGATGTTTCTTAGAACCCTTTCCACTTTTGAGGTTGATGACACAAAGATGAGCCACAACATGTGTCACGAACCGTCCTCGGGGCCCGTGCCATGACTACCCCAAGCCCACCTTCCATAGGCCAGGGGCTGGTGACTAGCACCAAAGGCGTAAATCCCAATAAAAAGGGAAGGAATTTTTATAATAGTAAAAAAACTCTACAAAGTAGAAGCGGAAGTAAAACACTAAGTACAGAAGGAAGGGAAGAAAACTAAATGGGTCAGAATACAAACCCTATCGAAAGTAAAGCTACAACTGAACAAAAGTACAACAGAAAAAGAAAATAGCTAGAAGAAAGGTAGCAGCTCCTGGGTCGTCCTCCACGGATCCTACCTGAAGGGTAGGTACAGATAGCGCAACTCCTGGATCATCCACCACAGATCCTACCTGAAGGGTAGGTATAGATAGCGTAGCTCCTAGATCATCCACCACAGATCCTACCTGAAGGGTAGGTACAGATAGCCTCCACAACGCTCTTGCTCTTCAACCCCCTCCGAGTATCGTCTCACCGTGAACTCCAACTCCGAATATTGTCTCATCGTGAGGTCCACCTTCGGGTACCGTCTAGTCTTCGAACACTTGTCCTCCGTCAGCACTGCCCATTGTATGCAACCAATACAATGAGGTGCGGGCATAGCCCGTGCAGGGGTGAGTATAACGATACTCATTAGGGACCCCGAGACCCTCAAGGTCTCTCTAAATCCAACAAGGATAACCACAAATAAGATCTCAATAGATAACCTCTACTTAGGTATATACCCATACATATACCTATGTTATCAAGTAACCGATCTCAATCATGAGGAAACACAATGATTATGAAATCAATGGATAACCACCACTCAGGTATAGGCCCATACATATACCTAAGTTATCAAGTGACCCATCTCAATCTTGAGGTAAACAAAAAGATCATAGACTCAGCTCAAACCAGGATTTTCATTATCGAAACCGTAACTGCTGAAGAGCCCCATCACTGGACTGTATAGTGGTCCTATCACGCCTCCGAGGTACTGCTCACTAACCTAAGACTGCTGAGGTACTCCTCCTGTTGAGTACCTCGGGTCAGCCACCCAAACACAGTAGTGCTTCCCTCTGGGGTATGTCATCCAAACACAGTAGTGCACACCCCCTAATAGCCTGCAGAGGTACTCTCCGGATGAGTACCGCGGGTCTGCACTGTCAAACAGTACTGCTCCGTCCGCCATGGGTCTGCACCCAAACAAAGTAGTGCTCCGTCCACTGGGCTAGTCGACTCACTCCAAGTCGAGTCGTTCAAGTAGTCGTCAGGTCTCAGCCGGCTACACAGTCTCCGTACTCCGTACGCTCGTCTCCGGGAGGGTCCGCTACACGAGCTACAGGTCGATACTCCAAGTATCTCAATGTCCCACGAAGAAGTATATCAAAGGACCACCTCGTCATAGGGGTCTCAATACAACAGACGGTGCGCCACTGCCTTCCACAGACCATCAGACGCGCTCTGGTGGTCTATTTTACTCGTCGCCTTCGCCAATGGTCCTCCCGGGACCCGACCTTCAATGCGGAGGTTTCAAAATGAATTTGTGGCCCCGTTTTTCATCACCCATCAATCCGCGCACATCGTTCAACCAGCGGAGTATTCGAATCGCCTCCGCGGCCCCGACTCCAGCCGCGGTTTCGCTCGGTCTCAACGGCGTGGCGCGATGGTTCCACACATCCTTGTCGTAATTCTCCATGTTTCCGCGCGGTGTCGTTGCACCGCGCCACCTTTGTTCATGCCGCAACATAATCAACAACAAGGGGGAGGAGGGTCGGCCGTGTTTATGTGGTCCCACCTCCTCCCATTATAATGATAGCAAGCGACCAACAAAAAGAAATCGATGTACACCAAAGGAAACAATTAACCCCAACATCAACCCGCATGAACGAACGATCCACGGATCAACCTAAAAATGGTTGGTATGTTCTCGTCATTTTTTTCTCAAAGATAGAGAGAATACAAAAGAGATTCACCTATAACCTCTTAAATAAAAAGAATCATACCAATATTTCCAACCCTCAAAATAAAACATTCACTGATCAACTTATTGGTGAGTTGATATGGGTTCTTTGTTTTAGAAGGAACAACCAAGGGAATAATACCATTCTCAAAATAATCCCCCTACCTCAAAATTGAATTCACACATCGTCATGTCGCGGTAGTCGAACATCGTAGTAGTCGGGTGTCGTGGAAGAATGGTGTCGATTCCGTCGTTGTCGAAGGAGGAGTCTTTGTTGTAGACGATTCTCCTCACTAACGGTGCCTTCTACCTTGATGTGGAGGAAGAAGAAGAGTTGAAGGCGTGAAGCATTCTTTGCCAGGAGAAGATGTTACTCATTGGATGGTCGGTGTTCTTAGTTTTAAGAGATGAACACCCTTCTCAATTTCACTAGAGCTTTCCCCAAAATCCCAACACAACAAGTCCCAAAACAAAATAATGGCCAAGCCATTATTTTATTCACCAAAGTTATTCAAAATTCAAACAACTTAATTAATTAATTAAATGTTAGAATTCATTGGTTAACATGTGTTGGGAACATTTAAGTGAGAGAGAGAGGGAGAGGAAGTGTTTCCACAATTAATTACAAGGAAAGTTAAATAGGGGTTTCAATATGTTGAGGGATTGTGAAAGGTTGGGGGCACGTGTGGGCTCCACCAACCTTAGATATTTTTCCATGGGAAGTTAGGTGGGGTGTGAGCCCCACCTCCAACTTCCTTTTAGTGGGAAAAAAAATCCAATTAAATAAAATTTTTTCACAACAATTATATTTAATTCTTATTGAATCCCCAAATTTTAAACTACCACATACGTCAAAACGCAACTTTGGAAACTGTATTCTTAAGAAATTACTGGCGCTGCAAGTTCATCGGTGCCCTCATATTTCAATTCGTAGTACCAGTTTCAAAGTTAGAAAACCCGCTCCTTCGTTCACTGAACGTACCCAAGCCTAACTTTTGAAATTAATTCTGGGCACACCGGGCCTCGGAATCAGGCGCCGTTAGAAACTGTGTTCTTTGCAAAATTCCAAAGAAAATTAAGAAAAAATTTCCCTTTAATTTTAGGAGTCTCTACATTACTCCAACCTCAGGGCTTTACGTCCTCGTAAAGCTTCAACACAAGCTAGGGAAAAAAGTGGTACTAACCATGCACCTGAGCCTCCCGCTTCTATGTGCTCACTTGGAGGTTCCCGTACTGCTAGTGAAAGCTCACCCAAGGAATCAATCGTCCTTGTAGGATCTGCTCCTGTCGATCCCCAACCTCTACTAGAACCCTGAAAAAGTCACCCCATCGCCAAAGTCCAGTTCCCCATGGTCGATGACATGCGTCGGGTCAAGCACGTATATCCTCAGTTGAGATACATGGAAGTCATCGTGCACCCGGTGCAACTGATGTGGATGGGTCAAGAGGTAAACCACCTCGCCTACCCATCTGAGGACCTGGAAAGGTCCGCTGAACCTCGGAGATTACTTGCCGCCTTGGCCACATCTCCATAAACCTCGTCGAGGTGAGACCCGTATAAGGACGTGGTCATCATCCTTGAACTCAAGAGGCTTCCTGTTAGCTCTGTGTAGTCTCATCTGCCGTGATCCATAGGCGATCACTACCCACTCCTACATCAAGACACACCCGAGTCCAGTCCCTAATGCATCGCAGTGAACTATGTAACCAACGCCCACAAGATGGGTGCACTGATCAACCCGGCTCTTGAAAGCTCTGCTGGAAGTGGTGCTGCAACTCTGGAGAATTTTGGCACAAAAGTAAGTTTGGAAATCTCCTGAGTGATCGAATGCACCCTCTTATGCATGATTCTATCCTGTTCTGCCTAGGATTTCCTTTTCGCCGACCAAGAAAAACCCCATCCCAACGTTGTAGATAAACTACAACCTTTTTGACTAATACAGTCAATCCATGTATGAAATGTGTATCCAATCCATACTTAGACCAACTCCGTAAGGCCTCAATGCTGCCACCAAGAGATTCCAACCGAAACTCTCACCTCGTGGGTCAGATCACACTGTCGGTGTAAGTGTGATTATCGAGTCTCCTCCCAAGGTGTCTCCAGACGTGAGGGTTAAGTCAACAGCTTAACCGGAAACTCTAGGTCTTGGACAAGATTCGTGGAACGAAGGAACGATCGTATCAACGTCTATTACTACGGAATATTGTAGTGGATGAAGACTATCCCTCAAATCATTCTTAGAGCCATTGGGTCACTCTCCTTGACCGCATGCAGCTACTCTCTTTCCCTGCCCTCCAGCTCCCTGAGCCTGGAGGGTACAACAAATGTAGGTAGTTGTAACATGTTGATATGTACACAACCTCATGCTGCTCTCCTAGCTCTGCATCCACGCCTGATACTCTGCAGATTCATCTGTCCTTAACATTTTCTCTTTTTGAAACATTCGCATGCCCATGTCTCTGAGACTGGTGCCAGTTTCCAGCTTTCACACTGCTATCCTTCACTGACTGCATCCATTCAGCAAAAGAATTCTCAACCACAAGGGTTCTTTCTAGAACCCTAACATAAGTTGGAATGCGTAGATAATGCATTACATACTAATATTCCCTTTATATACACCTCACAAAGAGGTCTGAGCTCTATAGCACTGATCGAATCGTATTCATCGAGTATCTGGAATGTTCGGTACGCCTCGATGAATACTCAGCTTCTGACTCGTCGTCCTGCCAAAGCTGTATAAGCTCAAGAAAACTTTCAGCCACCTCCTCAAGACATTCCTCAGCCGCATGTGAGTCAGGCTCACCTCATAACTTGAGGGTATCTGATGTTAGAACACGAGTAAGGTAGTAAGCCTACATGTGTCACCTACCGGTACCGCCGGTTGTAACTTCAGACCAACAGGTAGTGATGTATAGCTGATGCGGTACCTGAAGGCACAATCTCAGACATCGGTCCACATACCCAAGCCTCATCACTATGCTGACCATCCTCATGCTCACTCATTATAAAACACTTGTAGCCAAGTCCACCATCCACTCTACTGATGTATCAGCTAGGTAGAAAACTCTAGCAATCGCCTCCAGCCAGTCCTCTGCTGTTTGGGAATCTGCCTCACCTCGTAACCTCAGAGGCTGTTGCTGCTGGAAATTGTGCAACCCGCTCTGCCAGCGTCCACAGTTCACTAGTAAGGCTGGTGGCATCTTCGTCCCAACAGGTGGTGGTGCTGCTGGTAATCCACCCGAGGGTGCCAACATAGAAAAAGGGCCCCGCACTGGAGCCTCACCGCTCGGTGGGCCGTCACCGAGTACTCTCTCGGAACTCCAACTGACTGTCTGCGTGGAGACATCCTGAACAGATGTGACACGGTCAATTATTTATACCTGGTGAGATGAACTTGTTTGAGTTGACTTTAAAACTTTTGGAAACACACACACAATCAGGGTTTTCGTTCCCAAAGTCAGAAATTAGTAGTCAGGGTCCTGGTGTATGGATACGTCAGCCGCCACACCAACACTGGACTACCTGAACTGAAGACCACACTCAGTACCATTAACACTATTGATTCACATAGAAAAAGATCAGAGTCATAATTTCTGTGGTAGAACCGAACTCCTCTGATACCGATTTGTCATGACCCATCCTCAGGGCCCGTGCCGTGACTACCCCAAGCCCACCTTCCATAGGCCAGGGGCTGGCGACTAGCGCCAAAGGCGTAAATCCAAATAAAAAGGGAAGGCATTGCCTTTATAATAGTAATAAAAAACTCTACATAGTACATGCAGAAGTAAAACACTAAGTACAGAAGGAAGGGCAGAAAACTAAATGGGCTAGAATACAAACCCAACAAAAAGTAAATCTACAACTGAACAAAAGTACAACAGAAAAAGGAAACAGCTAGAAGAAAGGTAGAAGCTCCTGGTTTGTCCACCACGGATCCTACCTGAAGGGTAGGTACAGATAGCACAGCTCCTGGATCCTCCTCCATGGATCCAACCTAAAGGGTAGGTACAGATAGTGCAGCTCCTGGATCGTCCACCACGGATCCTACCTGAAGGGTAGGTACAGATAGCCTCCACAATGCTATTTCTCGTCAACCTCCTCCGAGTATCATCTCGCCGTGAATTCCATCTCTGGATACTATCTCGTCGTGAGGTCCACCTCCAGGTACCGTCCAGTCTTCGAACACTCGGCCTCCGGCAGCACTTCCCATCGTCTGCAACCAACACACCGAGGTGCGGGCATAGCCCGCGCATGGGTGAGTATAACGATACTCAGTAGGGACCCCGAGACCCTCAAGGTCTCTCTAAATCCAACAAGGATAACCACAAATAATATCTCAACAAATAACCTCTACTTAGGTATATTCCCATACATATAACTATGTTATCAAGTAACCTCTCTCAATCATGAGGATACACAAAGATAATGAAATCAACATATAACCACTACCCATGTATATGCCAATACATATACCTAAGTTATCAAGTGACCCATCCCAATATTGAGGTAAAAAAAAGATCGTAGACTCAGCTCAAACCAGGATTTTCATTTTCGAAACTGTAACTGCTGAAGAGCCCCGTATTTGGAGTGTACAGTGGTCCTTTCACAACTCCGAATTACTGCTCACTAACCTAAGAACGCTGAGGTAATCCTCCTGTCGAGTTCCACGGGCTAGCAACCCAAACACAGTAGTTCTTCCCGCCAGGATATGCCACCCAAACACAGTAGTGCACCCCCCTAATAGAATGTAGAGGTACTCTCCGGATGAGTACTGTGGGTCTGCACTGTCACACAATAGTGCTCCATATGCCATGGGTCCGCACCCAAACAATGTAGTGCTCCGTCCACTGGGCTAGTCGACTCACTCTAAGTCGAGTCGGTCAAGCAGTCATCAGGTCTCACCCGGCTACACAGTCTCTGTACTCCATACAATCATCTCCAGGAGGGTCCGCTCCACGAGTTACAGGTTGATACTCAAGTATCTCAAAGTCCAATTAATAATTATCTCAAAGGACCGCCTCGTCATAGGGGTCTCAACCCAACAGACGAAAGGTCAATCGGACGCCCGGTCTATGAGTTATTAGCATTTTCATCCTAGGGGCCCAGTTTGTTACGTGTGCGAACCAACCCGACTGTATCTCAACTGTACCCTGAACTCTCATAGGGTATACTCATAGGGACCGTTTTTCAATGTGATCACCAACGCCGCTGATAGTTCGTCAAATGGACATCCAGTCTGAAAGTTATCAGCTTTTCCGTTCTAGGGGCCCGATTGGATTTCGGTTACAATCCAAACCAGCCACTTTCCAACTGCAACAGAAACTCAGGAGAAGTATTCCAAAAGTTCGGTCTCATCAGGAGGAATCCAAAAAAGTCAACGGCACATCAATTGCACGTCCAGTGCTCAAGATATAAGCATTTCCGCTCTGAGGGCCCAGTTTGTTTCGTGTTCGAACCAACCCGACCGTACCCAAATTTTTTCAAAACCCAGAGTGTATTATACTGAAACAACTGTATCGATCCAGGGATCGCATCGCAACTGACGGTAAATCTATCGAAAGTACGCATCCCATGTTATGCGTGTTTGAACGGAAACTGCCCGAAAATAGGGGGTTCGGGCCCGGTCCGACCCGGCCCGAGACCCCCCCCCCCCCGGGTCGGCCCGAACCGGGCGACCCGACTCGGGTCTGGGTCCGGCCCGGCCCCGCTGGCATGGCCCAGCCCATCCTACGCGGCCCGGTCCGGCCTGGGCGCGGTCCAGCCCGGCCTGGCGCTGGCGCTGGTGCGGCGTGGCACCCGCGTGGCCAGCGGATGCGCGGGGGGGGGGGGGGGGGGGGGGGGGTTACAACCCCCCACGGACGACGAACCGGTGTGGCTTTAAGCCGCGCCAAATGGCCTCAGGAACGGCTAAGCCATTCGGGTTCGGCCCCACCACCGTGGTTCCTGTTCCGGCGGCGCGCCGCTGCCGCCGCCGACGCCACGCTCTGATGGTCCGTTTTGCTCGCCGCCTTCTCCAATGGTCCTCCTGAGACCTGACATTGACTACAGAGGCTTCAGAATGACTTTGCGGCCCCATTTGTCGTCACCCATCCATCCGTGCACAACGTTCAACCAGCGGAGTCTTCGAATCGTCTCCAGGGTCCCAACTCCGTTCGCGGATTCGCTCGGTCTCAACGGCACAACGCGACGGTGCCGCACATCCTTGTCGTAATTCTCCATGTTTCCGCACGGTGCAATTGCACTGTGCCACCTTCGTTCGTGCTGCAACATAATCAACAACAAGGGGGAGGATGGTCGGTCGTGTTTGTGCGGTCCGACCTCCTCCCGTTATAATGATACCAAGCAGCCAACAAAAAGATGTTGACGTACGGGAAAGGAAACAATTAACCCCAACATCAACCCACTTGAACGAACGATCCACAGATCAACCTAGAAATGGTTAGTCCATGATCGTCAATCTTTTCTCAAAGATAAAGATAATACCAAAGAGATTCCCCTTCAACCACTTAATAAAAAGAATCATGCCAATATTTCCAACCCGCAAAATAAAACATTCGCGGATCAACTTAATGATGAGTTGATCCAGGTTCTTTGATTTAGAAGAAACAACCAAGGGAATAGTACCATTCTCAAAATAATCCCCCTACCTCGAAATTGACGTTGCACGTCGTCGAGTCACGGAATTCGAACGTCGCGGTAGTCGGGTGTCGTGGAAGAATGGTGTCGATTCCGTCGTTGTCGAAGGAGGAGTCGTTGTTGTAGACGATGCTCCTCACTAATGTTTCCTTCTACCTTGATGCGGAGGAAGAATAAGAGTTGAAGGCGTGAAGCATTCTTCTCCAGGAGAAGATGTTCCTCATTGGATGGTCGGTGTTCTTAGTTTTAAGAGACGAACACCCTTCTCAATTTCACTAGAGCTTTCCCCAAAATCCCAGCACAACAAGTGCCAAAAAAATAATGGCCAAGCCATTATTTTATTCACCCAAGTTATTCAAAATTCAAACAACTTAATTAATTAATTAAATGTTAGAATTCATTGATTAAAATGTTTTGGCAACATTTAAGTGGGAGAGAAAGGGAGAGGAAGAGTTTCCACAATTAATTACAAGGAAAGTTAAAGAGGGGTTTCAAGGTGTTGAGGGAATGTGAAAATTTGGGGGCTCATGTGGGCTCCACCAACCTCAGATATTTTTCCATTGGAAGTTAGGTGGGGTGTGACCCCACCTCTAACTTCCTTTTAGATGGAAAAACATCCACATAAATAAAATTGTTTCATAACAATTATATTTAATTCTTATTGAATCCCCAAATTTTTAACTACCACATACGTCAAAACGCAACTCTAGAAAAGGTCTTCTTAAGAAATTACCGGCGCTGTGAGTTCATCGGTGCCCTCATATTTCAATTCCGAGTACCGGTTTAAAAGTTAGAAAACCCGCTCGTTCGTTCACTGAACGTACCCGAGCCTAACATTGGAACTTAATTTCGGTCCCACCGGGCCTCGGAATCAGGCGCCGTTAGAAACGACATTCTTGTAAAATTCCAAAGAAAATTAAGAAAAACTTTACCATGAATTTTACAGGTCTCTACAACAAGGGTTGAGTTTTATTAAAATCTATTATAATTATTTATGTTCTTGTGATTAAATTGGAATTCTTTTATTTTAAATAACCATTTTTGTTTAGTCAAGATACCCCTAACAGAAGAAGTGGTTAAAATAAAATAGAGAAGGCGGTATGTCGATAATGAACCATTTTATAATAAAAGAACATTTTAGTGCACTATAATAAAATTTAAATGAATCAATAAATTGGTAATTTTTATTATACTATGACATGGGTTTTTCCCTAAGACTCATTGTTTTTAAACGAATTGAATTATGTGGATTAGTTTGATGTTATTGAATTATTAATTACATGGCCCCTTTTACTAGTTATTCATCAACTTAAACTAAACGATCTTGATGAATTAAATTATGGAAAGGCTTATTTTAAATGTTTACTAAATTATGATATTGAAATTACATGATTCCATTGATAAATCCATTGATTTTCATGTAGGGATTCCTTTTATAGCCTCATTTGATGATTGAAATTTTCATACCCATGAGATATAATAGGATCCCAAGTGGATTACCATGTAATAGCTTGGATGGAACTGCTATTGAACAATTCTATGGGCAATTCATGGTTCCCAAGTGGATCACCAAAGCTGAGATCCAATTGTCATTCCTTCATACCATGTCATGAGTGATACTGAATTCATATACACAGCTAGGGATGGTCTCATTGGTTCAATTAGATTATACCTCACTTTGAGTGATAATGGGTTCCGGATACATAATTTCCTTGATTGACTGATTGGTTATTGATGTGTTATATGCCATGGGAGAAACTTGTAATCTTGATATAGATTACATGGATGGGATCATAGGTTAAATAAAATTATAATATTCCTTCGGTTATACTTGATTTCTTTATATGGAATTCCTTGGATGCAGTCATAGTTCATAAGATTTTACTATATGACGTAGAGTTAATTAATTCACCCATTTCTATTTAACCATAAATGTTATGAATTATATGGGGAATTTTAAGATCACCTTTATATAGGGTTCCCTTTCATTCACTTGGATTCCTTCCTGACTAGTACTAGGAATTGATTTCTGAATTACACCTTATGTACAAGTCAGTACAATGTATAGATATTTTTATATATGTTATGTCATATATAGTTCATATATATACATAACTCAATATAATTTATATTTATTTATACCTATATAAATGATAATACTTATTCAGAGGCATTCAAACTTAGGATGAAATAGATATGGTGACAATGATTCCTTTATGTACCTGAGCCTAATTTAGTTGAATATACTTTTACTGTACCTCTTCAGTAATTATTCATTATACCTGCATAATTATTTATTTTATACTCATGGAGTGGATTGAATTATATACTATTAGTGGTATCCTGTTTATTATATCTCACAACCTATTCGAGACACAAGTTTGTTCCCAAACAAAACTCGTGGGTTCTAGTGTAGGATCACATATTATTCTACATGTTTATACTTGTGTACTTGTAGCTTAAGAGCACAGAATTGAACTACTTCATAGGATTCTCATGGATTTGGTCTTTGTGGATTTTTTTATTATCATTGTACATGTATTTTTTTATCTACAACCTTTTATTAAAAATTTTTCAATACATTCTACAATGTTCATGCGTGGTTATTTATTCATTTATGATTATCCATTATTAGTTATTTTATTTCGATGCTATGTTATTAATTTTCATCTACAATTGATTTATTTTATAAACTACAGTTTTTTATGATAAATAGGGTATAGTCATTTCACCATATCATAATATCACCATTGATTATATTTAACAGTCTCTGGCATACCAGGAGGCACACTTGAGGTCATGTGACCAACTGGCTCAGGGTACTATTTCAGGGGAACCCGGGTCAGGATGTCACAAAACCCATTTTGTAAAATGTAAATAATGTGTCAAATTTTCATTAATAAATAATTTTGAGTATTATAATTACATTATGAAAATGTTATTAGAAATCATGAATATATAAGAAAAACAATTTGACTGAAGAGAAAAAATAAAGTTAGTTTTTTGTAAAAAAAATTCTCAATCATTTTAAGTTCCAATGAAGGGGAAATTGAACTATTACATGAGAATTAAATGAATGAACATAGGATAATAAAATAAATTGGGTTTAATATAGAAATTTAATATGATTCTTTAATTGGATACTTAATCATAAACATTCCTGAATAATGACGAGATTGTGAAATAAACCATTACCACATTTGTAACATATGAATCCAAACCCCCATGAAAGAGGAAACATAAAATAAAACATTACACACCGTGAATATAGGTATATTCATGATATAACATAAAAAGTCGTATTATATAACACAGAAAAGAAATAAGAGGTGAATATGGCATACATCTCCCTGAATTATAAGTGAGACAAAAATCCATACAGTTTAAGAAATGTTTTAAAAATAACCCACTTCAAATACAGAGAGATAGAGAATGAAGCAGAAGTTAAAATACCTTGAATAAGGTTGAAAATGCGGTTAAATAATAAATTGGTATTATATAAAAAATTTAAAATAAACAATATTCAAAAATTGAAATGTTTCTGATAGAAGGATTTTTTTGACAAAAACCCTTACATCGAGTCGATACATGTAGTGTATTTCGATTATATCATTTATATTATACACATACGAATTTCAAATTTTAATAAGAATTTATTCTAGGTTTGAAAAAATATAAATAAAATATTTACATCATTTTATTAATTAGGTATTTATTATGTACCACCCCATGATTCCACGGTATGCTTCTCATTGAATAATACAGTAGCGTGTGTTGTACGCAACTTCGAGTTCTAACACACACCACAACCAATCAAACTAGCTTTTATGAATTGTAATACCCACTTTTTGAAATTTTATAAATATTATCTTTCAAAATGGACTTCATTTTTGGATACAGAATATCGAAATTAGATTAGGGTGAATATTTGGTATTTTTCTGAAAACTCTCAATTTTTGATGAATAGTGAAAAACCCTTAGTCATAGTTTAAACCCAAATTTTTATTTAAATAATTAATTTTTATTTAAATTTATTTTAGGTCAAAATAGATACATAATACCTATATAAGTTCTATTTAATTCATTGTAGTTAGTTTATAATAAATTTAGATATATAAAAATTTTATTGAACTTTTCACCGTCTTTTACCCATCTCCTAGGAGAATTTGAAAATTCACATAAAACATAATTTTACCCCTTCTGTAAGTGGAATTTCGAAAATCTGAGAGACATGGTTAATATCATGGTGTAAAACGTGGTTCAATAAGATAAAAATAGTTTTTGGTTGTAATGGCTCGGACCTCTCTGGCCCATTCCATTGTCAAAAAGAAGGCCACGAAGTGTTCTGGAGGGTAAAATTGACTTTTCCCACACATTCCTGAATTTTGAAACTACATGCTGTGTAGTTTTAGTACACACCGTATACCTCCTTTCTGGGTATACCCCATGTGGATGGTCACGTCTTTGCCGTGTGGAGATAATGGGTACACGCCGTGTGTCCAGTACTACTCTCTGTGTAGTCCCTCTCCGCCTACGCGTAACCGTGTGTTGACCAGTCGTCGGTTGTGTGCCGTGTTGGAGTCGTGTCCCTGATGAGTGCCATAAATGGGTACATGTCGTGTGTCCAATCTTCACGCCATGTAGTCCTTCCCCACGTATGTGTTACCTTCAAACCGTGTGTTGACCAGTCAACGGCCGCAGAATCGTGTTGGAGGCCGCGTGGAGACCGTGTGAAAACGGCCAAGTACATGTCGTGTACCATAAGTACACGCCATGTAATTTTGCTTTTCACGCCTATAAAAGGAGGGGTCCCCTCCTCGTTACAACTCACACCTCTCCTCCCCTCTCCTCTGAGCAGATCTCTCTCAAGAGACTCGAAGGCTCTTTCTTCCATAACTTTTTCGTCCGAGCTCTGATTTACGATCCGTCAACGGCCACGGGATCGTAACGACAAGGCGGAACTTCCGAGCTTGGATCCGTTGTCTTTCCATGAGCTTTTACTCTCCGAATTCTACCTGAGGAGGTTTTCCCGGGACGCCGACAAACATCTTCTAAAGTTGATCCGGTGGAGGGTTGTGACCAGAACCTGTTGAGTTAGGGGTTTTACCTTCGTCTCTTTAATTTCTCTATCATGCGGGGTGGGTATACTTTTTATTTTCATGAGAAATGGTTGAACCTTTAAATAAAGATAATAACTGGTCAAAGAAAGGGGATGGGAAGTTTGTGATTGTTGTTACTTTATATCCTGTGATATTATGTTGTGAAATGAATAGGATTTTGCCTACAGAAAATCACGGTCGTTGGGGGACATTGCTTGCGTAATTAAATGTTTCCCTATCTTTCTAGACCGTTTTTGTTAGTGGAACTTTGTTGAATTTGGAAGTTGGTTAATCACGTAAATTTGGATGTTTAAATGAAAATCTAGAACCCTTGTGTGGTCACCCCGGTTGAACCAAAATAGAATAATGAACATGTGGGTGTTGTCTTGGTTACATGGCATGTGATGGGGTGTTTTGTGGGCTGTTGTGGTTTGGGTGAGCAGCGGGGCTGCGTTTGACTTGGTTGTGGGAAGGTGTGAATGTTAAATGGTGATGGGTAGCGGGGATGTGATTAATGGTATTAAAGGGATAATGATGTATGGTGTGGTTATGGTGGTTGGAAGCAGGGCTGCAGGGATGTGTTTAAATGTGAACGGACTATGGGATGTGTTTAATAAATAATAAATGTGGAAGAGTTAATGAATGATGCGGCTTGGTAATGAAACAGAAATAATAATCAATGGGTTGGTTGGTTGTTAAGAAGGGTTTTTTGTGCTGCTTTTGTTTCCCTAACATGTTTTGTGGATGGCAGGGATATGTTTTACGAATGATTGAAGTGGTAGGTTGTGGATAGTTGTCCAGTAATTAAGGAACTAAATAAGCTAATTTCTTCTGAAACGTGAAAACCTTAATGGGGTTGGGGTTGTTTGTTGGGTGCATTCTTTGAGGTAGTAGTGCCGAGGCACGTGCTCAGTTTATCTTTTTAGAAGCCATAGGTTGGGCTGAGTGGTTGCTACATATATATATCTATATATCTGTATCTTTTGTGTTTTATCGCACCACATCCATGTTGAGCATTTAGTTCCGAACACTCCCATTTCATGGGAGATAGTGTTTCCCATAGTTACTAGCTCCATCCTGATCCTTCTCCCCTAGGCAATGATGGATTGAGGCGACCTTACACCCAAGACTCTTCAGGCAGGTTTCGATTAGGGTGATTAGGGACAAGACTCTTCGGGCAGGCTTATAGGCTATAATGGCTTGAGGCGACCTTACACCCAAGACTCTTCGGGTAGGTTTCGATTCAGACCCAAGTGTCTTCAGGTGAGAGTTCTATTACTATTAATGTTCCCAAGAATCTTCGGGATAAGGCCCAGGTGTCTTCAGGTGGGGATGTGGTTGTGGTTGTGAGGCCCAGGTGTGTGCGGGCGGGATACGTGGTGGTGAGGCCCAGGTGTGTGCGGGCGGGATGTGTGGTTGTGAGGCCCAGGTGTGTGCGGGCGGGATACGTGGTGGGGAGGCCTAGGTGTGTGCGGGCGGGATGTGTGGTTGTGAGGCCCAGGTGTGTGCGGGCGGGATACGTGGTGGTGAGGCCTAGGTGTGTGCGGGCATGATGTGTGGTTGTGAGGCCCAGGTGTGTGCGGGCGGGATACGTGGTTATGAGGCCCAGGTGTGTACGGGCGGGGAGAGTGTGACAGTGTCAGGACGTTCAGCTAACTAATGGGAAATGGTGCGGGGTACCCAATACTCTTGTTCTTATACTACTATTACCTATTGGGATTGTGTTTTGGTGAGTGTGGCAGGTGAGGTAGGGAGGATAGATTCCCTTGTTAGGTTTCATATGTTGTTCTCACAGGACATTAGGATGTCTCCCCACTTGTGCACCAGATATTTAGGTTTCCCTAATGAGTATACTTGTATTCTCACCCTACATTTACTTTCAGGTTTCCAGGAGGACTACCAGGGCTTTGCGGGACCCTACTAGTCAGACAGTTGGAGTTGTTGCAGTTGTTGTTCTCTTGTTTTCTTTTGGTATTGTAATTTTGATCTTTCTTATACTGGTACCTTGTTATAAAATTGTTCAAACATGCATGTGGGCTTGGTTTGGGTTTATTTATATACACTTTTACTTTTTCCTTGTTGGTGGTTGAATCATCCTATTTCCCGATACAAAATAATAAAAAGGGTAATGCCTCCCATATTTGTGAAAACTCATACCCTTGGTGCTAGTCACCAACCCGGGGCCTACTGGAGGCAGAACTCGGGGGGGGGGGGGTCATTATCTCCCTTTCACCATTGCCAGCTCAGGAGGGGCATCATTGGTGGGAGGGGGTCGTGACAGAATGGTATCAGAGGTGATGGTTGAGAGATAGGATGGAGTCTGGAGTTAGGCACAGTGAGGATTGCATGGGATGGTAGGGAAACAATGTTAGTTAATATTGGTGCGTGACATAGGCCAGGGAAGACCGGCTTGGACACGGGATTTTAGGGCCCCCCGTGATTCGATGCAAGGACTCTGAGACTACAGAATGACCAAGTGAGACTATATTGATTGCAAGGTAGAGACCCTAGGGAAGGTACATGCATCATCATGATTGTGTTTTACTCAATTTTGGTGTTCTGGGAAAGAAATTTAAATAAAATGATAAATAAAACTTTGAGAAATTTCCTTACTACTTGGGCTTAGGCGATCCTTGTTTACCGTACAGTCATGGCACCTGGACGTCGTCCCTAGGTGGCTCAGACGGCCGAGGCCCAACAGATCCAGGCGGTCGATTAGATGAGGATTGACCGAGAGGAGGAAGATAACCAGTGGCAGAAGACTCTCCGTTCCTTCCAGCGGAAGACCCTCAAGAAGTACGAGGGTAGTACTTCAGATACAGAGATGAAGGTGGGCTTGAGGAGCTAGGGATCTCTTTCACATTGATCCGTGCTCTGAGGGAGTACTGGGTTCCCCTTGCAGTCAGTCAACTGAGAGGTGCGGCGCGATAGTGGTGGACGCTCTACCTCGAAGAGAGGATAGAAGAAGAGGTTCCATGGGCTGACTTTGAGAATGAATTCCAAGAGGAATTCCTTTCTTCCATGATCAAGGCGGAGAAGCGGCAGGAGTTACTCTCCCTTCAGTAGGGGAGTATGTCGGTACGAGAGATGGGGATCAAGTTCAAGGATCTCCTGCACTTTGCTCCGGATCTCTTTCCGGATGAGGATTCTCGGGCAAGATGTTTGGAGGAGGCACTCCGTACTTCACTCCAGTATGTTGTCACCCCCTTTACCCTTCCAACGTACTTGGCAGTGCAGAAGAAGGCATAAGTTGTAGAGAGGATGCACTCGCTGGGAGGTGCACCGCGTGAGGTGTTTCATCCAGGTTCGTCGAAGGGGAAGGCAGTCAGCAGCAGGTCTCCTACGACAGGACCTTCCAGGTTCCGGCCAATGGGGAGCAGGCCCCAACAGTTCCAGTTCAGATCATTGGGTCCTTGTCACTTTTCCACGAGCCTAGGACCGAAGTGTTTTTCTTGTGGAGGTTTCAGTCACGTTCAGAGTCGGTGCCCGACCCGAGCTCCATACAGTAGAGGTGGGCAGGTTCAGCGCCCACCGCAGTAGCACCAGTTGCCGACGAGGCCCTTCCAGCAGCAGCAGGACCATGCTCCTCCGAGGGAAGACTTTGTGGGAGGAGCCCGACCTTAGGGTGCTCCTCAAGGACCTCGACCAGGGCGTGGTCGAGGAATTGGATGACATCAGAGAGGTAGAGGAACTGGGCGTGGACAGTTGCACGCAGTAGAGTTGGCAGCTCAAGCAGGACATAGGTGGTGTGAGGTACGATTTTTTTGTTCAACACTTTTCTTTCTGCTTTGTTCGATTCGGGAGCATCGCACTCCTTTGTTACACCTGGTCTAGCCCATGCTTTGGGACTAGATGTAGAGAGACTTTCCGTACCACTGGTACTGAGTACACCAGTTAGGGGCCAGACCAGCGTATCTTGTGTTTTCTGGGGATTTGGGCTGACGTTGGGACCACATCGATCTAGTGGGGACCTTCTTCTGTTACAGATGCAGCCATAAGATGTCATCCTAGGCATTGACTTGTTGTTTTCTATTGGTGCCATTATCGACTGCTTCTGGAGAAGAGTCGTGTTCTCCGACGTGGATGGGAAGCACGTATCTTCCGTTAGCAAGAGGAGCTATCAGGCGGGAAGCTAGCGTGTGGAGCCTATCCTTTCCTTGTTGGGTGGGTTGTCAGTGGTTCCAAACAATACAGTGATGATGGATGTCCCAGAGGTTGTTGGGGAGTTCCTCAATGTTTTCCCTGAGGAGGTTGTGACTCTACCCCACCCCCACGTGACATTGGGCTCGGGATAGACTTACAACCTAGTTCCTGACCGATTTCGATGGGCCCTTATCGAATGGCACCTTCAGAGTTGCGGGAGTTGCGGATTCAGATTGACGATCTAATGGAGAAGGGTTTTGTTCGACCCAGCGTGTCGCCATGGGGTGCTTCATTTTTGTTCATGAAGAAGGAAGATGGTGGTCTCAGGCTATGAATAGACTACCTAAGGCTGAAATAGGTGACGTTCAAGAACCGTTACCCCCTTCCAAGGATATATGATCTCTTCGACCAGCTGAGAGGAGCAGGTTGGTTTTCTTAGATTTATCTACAATCGGGATATCATCAGCTGAGGGTGAAGGACAGTGATATCTCGAAGACGTCTTTCAGGTGAAGGTATGGGAACTTTGAGTTTGTAGTGATGTTGTTTGGAGTTACAAATGCACCAGCTGTGTTCATGGGACTTATGAAATTTGTCTTCCAAGAGTTTTTAGACCGGTTCGTCGTTGTGTTTTTCGATGACATCCTGATCTTCTCATGATCAGAGGAGGAGAACATTGAGCATCTCAGGGAAGTCTTGGAAGTCCTTCAACACCACCAGCTTTACGGGAAATTATCGAAGTGTAAGTTCTTGACACAAGAAGTACACTTCCTTGGGCACGTGGTATCTCAGCATGGAGTATCAGTGGACCCGTCGAAGGTGGAGGCAGTTGTTTCTTGGGCAGCACCCAATAGCGTGGCAGAAGTTCGTAGTTTAGTGGGGTTAGCAGGATACTATCGGAGGTTCGTTTCGGACTTCTCTTGAGTTGCTGCTCCATTGACTACTTTGACTAGGAAGAATCAGGTCTTCCTATGGATCGATCAGTGCCAGAAAGCTATTGACTACCTGAAGGAGAAGTAGGTTAGTGCTCCTGTGCTCAGGTTGCCATAGGAGGGGTTGTTGTATGAAGTGTTTTTTTATGCTTCTGGCCTTGGTCTGGGGTGAATGCTGATGCATAAGAAGGGCGTGATTTGTTATGGGGTCCAGGCAGTTGCATCCTCACGAGCATATCTATGCCACCCATGACCTTGAGCTTGTAGCAGTAGTGTTCGCATTGAAGTTGTGGCGAAATTACCACTTTGGGGAGCACTATGTGGTCTTCTCAGATCACAAGAGCCTACATTATATCTTCTCCCAACATGACCTGAGCTTATGGCAGTAGATATGGGTCGAGTTTCTCCAAGACTATGACTTCGAGATCTCTTACACTGAAGGTAAGGGCAACATTGTGGGTGATGCACTGACCAGGAAGTCACATAAGGAAGTGGTTTGGGAATCCGCTGATGCTTGGAAGGTGATGGGAGAGTTGGATTCCCTGCACTTAGATGCAAGGGAAGAAGGTGTGAGAGGCTATTGGTTCCAGATGATGGTGCAATTCTACTTGTCGCAGTAGGTGGAGGAGTCTCAGTGGGGGGCCTCCGGGGCAGAGGTGATGCAGGATCGTGTCGATCAGGGGAATGATCCAGAGGGATGTTCAGAGGACAGACGACATCAGATGCTTTTCCGTGGAAGGTTGTTTTTCCCAGAGGCGATGCGTGAGGGAGTTATCCATGTGTTCCATAGCTCAGCCTTGGAGGAACATCCAGGAGTTTCAAAAATGTACTGAGGCCTGAGGGATCGGTTGTGGTGTCCCGGGGTGAAACGGGTAGTGGCGGAGTTTGTGGCTAAGTGCCTAGTGTGTCAGTAAGTGAAGGCTGAACACCATGTTCCTGGTGGTTTGTTACATCCTTTAGATTTCCCCAAGTGGAAGTGGGATGACATCTCAATGGACTTCGTCCCAGGACTACCCAGAGCTTAGGGTGGTTATGATGCTATCTGGGTAGTGGTGGATCATCTGACGAAATCAGCTCACTTCATAGAAATCAAGGAGTTGGGCCCGGTGAGTACCTTAGCACAGTGGTACGTAGACGAGGTGGTGCTTTTGCATGGAGTTCCAAGGACCATCGTCTCAGACCGGGATACTCGGTTTACCTCACGAGTCTGGAGGGGGTTGCAACATGCTTTTGGAACCCAGCTACGCCTTAGCACTGCTTTCCACCCCCAGACCGACGAGAAGACATAGCGGACTATCCATACGCTGGAGAACATGCTGCGAGCATGCGTTCTGGATTTCAGAGGATCATGGGTACGGCACTTGCCTTTAGTAATGTTTTCCTACAACAATAGCTTTAAATCTACTATTGGAATGACACCATTTGAGGCTTTGTATGGAAGGCCATGTCGTTCACCCATTTTCTGGGCAGAGGTTGGTGAGACAGGTGCTCTTGGACCAGAGGTAGTGCAGATCACCACGGAGAAAGTCCTACTTGTACATGAGAGGATGAAGGCAGCTCAGGACCGACATAAGTCTTATGCCGATCGTCGGAGGAGTCCCTTGGAGTTAGAGGTGTTAAATCATGTTTCCTTGAAGGTTTCCCCTCGACGGGGGAAGCGGAGGTTTGGGAAAGGGATCAAGCTCTCACCAAGGTTCATCGGACCTTTTGTGGTGCTGAGGTGAGTCGGCGAGGTGGCATATCAGCGGGCCCTGCCACCTCAGATGGAGAGAGTCCATGACGTCTTCCACATCTCCTAGATTCATCGGTACTTACACGATGACTCTCACGTTATCGACTGGGTAGAGTTAGATATGGGAGACGACGCGACCTTCGAGGAACGACCAGTCATAATCGAGGATCGTAAAGAGAAGGTTCTCCGTGGACGAACCATTCCCTTGGTTTGTGTGTTGTGGAGGCATGGCGGTCTCGAGGAGAGCACTTGGGAGCCGGAGACCCAGATGCATGCTTAGTACCCGGAGTTGTTTTGACTTGTGTCTTCCCTTGTTCTTCTGAGCTTTGTGTTTATGTCGTACTCTGTACCTTTGATATATGGAATGCTTGGCTTGTCGTTTGTGAGACCTTTTGTTTCCTTGTTCCCTGGTAATGTGTAACATGTCCGGATGTGTGGGAAGGGGGAGAACCTGACCCTTAATCGAGAAGCATTAATGCGGAGGTGATTGAACCTGTGTGGGTGATTCAATGCCGCATAAATCGGATAATATCTCGACATAGGAGAAGGATTTTCCGAAAACCACGTGTTCGGGTAGTGTGTTGGTTGTGTGGTGTTGGGGAGTAGTTCGAGTTGAAAATCCTAATGTATAGAAGTGGGAAGACCCAGTCCTTAATCGAGATGCTTTAATGAGGATGTGATTAAACCCGTGCAGGCGAGTCAGTGTTGCCTAAAGCGATTAATATCTCAACATAGGAGAAGGAATTCCTAACACCTATGATTAGGATTGTTGGTTGGGTTCTTGTTATAATGAGGACCCAAATAGGTATCTTGATGGGTTCCCCTGGGATGGTTTATGAATTCTCGGGGATCAGAATGTATTAAGATGTATCTGATGTAATGTCCCAGACCTCTCCAGCCCATTCATATGTCAAAAAGAAGGCCACAAAGTGTTCTGGAGGGTTAAATGGACTTTTCCCACACTTTCCAGAATTTTGAAACTACACGCCGTGTAGTTTTAGTACACGCCGTGTAACCCCTTTCCGGGTATACCCCGTGTGGATGGCCGCATCTTTTCTGTGTGGAGATAATGGGTACACACCGTGTGTCCAGTACTACATGCCGTGTAGTCCCTCCCCACGTACGTGTTACCGTGTGTTGACCAGTCATCGGCTGTGTGCCACATTGGAGTCGTGTCCCTGCCGAGTGCCATAAATGGGTACACACCGTGTGTCCAATCTGCACGCCCTGTAGTCCTTCCCCGCGTATGCGTTACCTTCAAAACGTGTGTTGACCAGTCAACGGCCACAGAACCGTGTTGGAGGCCACGTGGAGACTATGTGAAAACAGCCGAGTACACTCCGTGTACCATAAGTACACGCCGTGTACTTTTGTTTTTCATGCCTATAAATGGAGGAGTCCCCTCCTCCTTTCAACTCACAACTATCCTCCCCACTCGTCTGAGTAGAGCTCTCTCAAGAGACTCAAAGGCTCTTTCTTCCATAACATTTTCGTCCGAGCTCCAATTTACGATCCGCCAGCGGCCATGGGATTGTAACGAAAAGGCGGAACTTCCGAGCTTGGATCTGTTGTCTTTCCTTCGGCTTTTCTTCTCCGACTTCCACCAGAGGAGGTTTTTTCGGGATGCCGACGAACGTCTTCTAATGTTGATCAGGGGGAGTGTTGTGACCAGAACCTGTTGAGGTAGGGGTTTTACCTTCGTCTCTCTAATTTTTGCATCATGCGGGGTGGGTATCCTTTTTGTTTTCATGAGAAATGGTTGAACCTTTAAATAATGATAATAACTGGTTAAAGAAAGGGGATGGGAAGTTTGTGATTTATGTTACTTTATATCCTGTGATATTATGTTTTGAAATTAATAGGCTTATGCCTACTGAAAATCACAGTCGTTGGGGGACTTTTCTTGTGCAATTAAATGTTTCCCTATCTTTCTAGACCGTTTTTGTGAGTGGGACTTTGTTGAATGTGGAAATTGGTTAATCACGTAAAGTTGGCTATTTAAATGAAAATCTGGAACCCTTGTGTGGTCACCCCGGTTGAACCAAAATGGAATAATGAACATGTGGGTGTTGGCTTGGTTACGTGGCATGTGATGGGGGTGTTTTGTGGGTTGTTGTGGTTTGGGTGAGCAGCGGGTCTGCGGTTGACTTGGGTGTGGGAAGGTGTGAATGTTTAATGGTGATGGGCAGCGAGGCTACGATAAATGGTATTAAAGGGATAATGATGTATGGTGTGGTTATGGTGGTTGGCAGTGGGGCTGTAGGGATGGGTTTAAATGTGAACGGACTATGGGTTGTGTTTAATAAATAATAAATGTGGAAGAGTTAATGAATGATGGGTCTTGGTAATGAAACGAAAATAATAATCAATGGGTTGGTTGGTTGTTATGAAGGGTTTTGTTGGCTGCTTATATTTCCCTAACATGTTTTGTGGATGGAAGGGATATGTTTTACGAACGATTGAAGTGGTTGGTTGTGGATAGTTTCCCTGTAGTTGAGGAACTAAATAAGCTAATTTCTGCTGAAATGTGAAAACCTTAATGGGGTTGGGGTTGTTTGTTGGGTGCATTCTTCGTGGTAGTATTGTCGAGGCATGTGCTAAGTTTCAATTTTTAGAAGCCATAGGTCGGGCTGAGTGGTTGCTAAAAATATATATATATCTGTATCTTTTGTGTTTTATTGCACCACACCCTTGTTGAGCACTTAGTGCCGAACCCTCCCATTTCTTGGGAGAGGGTGTTTTCCCATAGTTACTAGATCCTTCCTGCTCCTTCTCTCCTAGGATGTGATGGATTGAGGAGACCTTACACCCAAGACTCTTCGGGTAGGTTTTGATTGGGGTGATTAGTCCCAAGACTCTTCGGGCAGGCTTATAGGCTACAATGGCTTGAGGCGACCTTACACCCAAGACTCTTCGGGTAGGATTCGATTCAGACCCAGGTGTCTTTGAGAGAGAGTTCTATTACTATTACTATTCCCAAGAATCTTCGGGATGAGGCCCAGGTGTCTTCAGGAGGGGATGTGGTTGTGGTTGTGAGGCACAGGTGTGTGCGGGCGGGATACGTGGTTGTGAGGCCCAGGTGTGTGGGGGCAGGATGTGTGGTTGTGGGGCCGAGGTGTGTGAGGGCGGGATACGTGGTTCTGAGGCCGAGGTGTGTGCGGGTGGGGAGAGTGTGACAGCGTTAGGACATTCAGCTAACTAATGGGAAATGGTGCGGGGTACCCAATACTCATGTTCTTATACTACTACTACCTGTTGTGATTGTGTTTTGGTGAGTGTGGCTGGTGAGGTTGGGTGGATAGATTCCCTTGTCAGGTTTCTTCTGTTGTTATCATGGGACATTAGGATGTAACCCCACTTCTGCATGAGATCTTTAGGTTTCTCTAATGAGTATAATTGTATTCTCACCCTACGTTTACTTTCAGGTTTCCAGGAGGACTACCAGGGCTATGCGGGACCCTACTAGTCAGACAGTTGGAGTTGTTGCAGTTTCTGTTCTCTTGTTTTCTTTTGGTATTGTACATTTGAGCATTATTGTACATGTACCTTGTTATAAAATTTTTAAAACATGCATGTGTTCTTTTTTTGGGTTTATTTATATACACTTGTCCTTTTTCCTTGTTGGTGGTTGACTCATCCTATTTCCTGATCCTAAATAATAAAAAGGGTAATGCCTCCCATATTTGTGAAAACCCATAACCTTGGTGCTAGTCGCCAACCCAGGGCCTACTATAGGCGGGACTCGGGGGTCATTATCTACCTTCCACCATTTCCAGCTCAGGAGGGGCATCTTTGGTGGGAGGGGGTCGTGACATTGGTGAATAGTAACTTTTAACTTTTATTTACCGAAATTTAATTTAAATAGGGTAATAAAGGGTAAAAATGATATTATAATTACCCTAACACATGTCCGAATTCTATTAGATAATTATAATTCGACCTAGGAATAAAATATGAACCTCTTTGGTCCACTTGGATCAGATTAGGACATTTATTATTATTTAATTCAAAGAAGAGTTATAAAGGTTAAAATCATAGTTTAATAACTAAAACATTTTTAATATAGGTTTATATATAAGATAAATTCGATTATAAATATTCATTAGAAATATAAAATGATTTCCTACATAGTGGTATTTTATTTTTTATTTTTAGACATTAAAAAAGTTAATTTATTTATGACTCAATAATGATACAGTAATTACCTTATTAGTGAAATATTAAATTAATTGATATTATAAATACCCAAATACATATAATTTGATACTTTTAATGAATTAAAAAAAATTTATATGTTAATATGACATGTGGGGGTTGATTAAATGAATTAGGTTCGATGTAATAATGCTCTTATGAATTTAGAAAAAAAATACCAAATAGTGTCAAAATTGACATAAAAGAGTTTTTAAAACCAATATTATATTATTAAATGATATTAATTTTTCAAAAATCTAATGTTCCATCAAAAGACTTATATAATGATAGGTTTATCATTAATAAATCACTTGGGGTTTTTTTATTTTTATAGTATGTTTATTAACCATATAATATAAAAATAAAAGGAGACATAGTAAATGTGAAACTAATTCACTAAGAGTTAAAACTAAAAGATGAGTTTAATATGGTGTCCAAAACTTATCTAAAACATATTGTTCGGGTATTTTTAGACCCATCCCAACCGTATAATCTATATAAGTCACTTTGGATCCATTATAAACCGAATATTATTTTCTTATAAAATAATATTTCTAGCTTTTCCTAAGGTGCATCTCACCCCTCTTATAAAAGGGCACTCCCCCTTCTCTCAATTTCAAACATTCAAAGCCTTTTTTCTTGCCCAAAACCTTCCAAAATATCCTCTAAAATTACCTCAATTCATTCTAGATTCCCTCCTTTGGTCAGAAATTAAAATTAAGGATCCCATTTGATCAAATCAAAAGGAAGAACCCGAAGAAGACGTAATGATTTCACCAGCCACATTCAAGTTTCTTTCTTCTTATACTTCTTCTTTCTTTGTTATTTACATTCTAAAATAATAAATAAAGTATCTGCTATATATTTTGATGTTATTATAAATATGGTACAACCATATTCAATATTCTATCCATCCTTTGAATGACATGTCACCATTCGTGCATACGTACGGCCTACAGTCTCCACGTCGCAGTGTAATTGTTATTCAATATATTATTATTTCGTTGGGTATAATAATGATTTGTATTTCATGTAAATAATAAATATAAAATGGTAATTATTCTGTATATATGATATAACATCCAATTATATATTATTTTAATATCAAAAAATGATATTGTCGCTCGTGCGTACGTAAGGATTACAGTCTCCACGAACACGATGAGATCATTCTCCATCATATCCATTCAAGAATAAATATCATTTGATGTTTAAAAATAATTTTTAGAGACATGATATAATTCTGGATATAAATAAGATACATCCCATCCATAATGGATATGGCTCACATAACAAAGAATATAGTGGAAAATGAATCCGTTAAGACCCGAAACGACGATAATACTAAGATATTATCAACAAATCAATGTTAAAAGTTCATATGTGATACGATATTAATGCATATGATTATTGTATTATTAAATAACAATTATTTCACCATTATAAATGAGTTTAACCTACCCTCGTCCATGGAAAATTTAAAGTAATGGGTTTCTTATCTCACTTTTAATTCCGTGAGATTTCCATTGTTCACCATTCTTTTACTGCATGTGGTGTGTGTACTGCCCATGATTGTATTCATTCTGTAATATAATTAAATTTATGGATATTTACATCATCATTTTATGATCCTTCTTTCAGGTGTGTATGTTAAATAAGGTACGCAATCAATAAGAGAATTTGAAATTTCAATTTCCACTCATTCGGCTTTTTGCGTACTTCATTGATTACTTTACTCCAAAATTATGTGTGGAATCACCCTTCATTTTCTTACATCATAATTTACACTCCCCTTTCCGGGGATAAAAATTTGATTCACATAATCACTTCATTGATAAATTCTCATGTCATCGACACGAACATGACATGATTAATTTTAACTTTATGTCCATTTGTTGAGTCAAATATCCAATTCATTGGTGTTGTTTTTACTAGAATATGTTTGAATGTCCTCTGATTGATTTACACTGAATATCCAATCATATTGAGTGTATTTATATTTTTCACACATAATTATGTCATTGATTTATCCTTCACCTACGGATACAGTCTTTATAAGATTTTTCATCTCAATTAACATTCCATTGAGTCTTCTTGGTTGTTATACACCAAATCACTTTTATATGGTGTATATAATATACTCTGTCATAGTATATCCTGAATCCCTTTATTCTCATGATATTAAAATGTTTTGATTACCTCAATTATTTGTATTTAAGTGTCTCTATTTTTGTTAGAAACTCTATATAATATATCATTTTTAAATGTTTTAAAGATTTATTCTTCTAAATCATTCTCATTAATGTCCATGTTTTAAAAACGGTTTTAAGGATTTACTTATATGGGCATTAATGTTTTGAAATTAAAATTCTTTTTAAAAGTTTCAAAGTGCCATGTAACACTTTGATTCAAAAATCTATTTTAAAACAGCTTTTCGATAAGTAGTGTTACTTTTAAATGTTTTCAAGAAAAAGGGGGATATTCCTCTCATATAGTTATGATGAATATTTTCATCTATGTTAATATCCTTCATTATTCTAGATTGAGGTTAATATGTTACAGTAAAATCTTCTATATTGTATTAAATGATTTATGTTTGACTGTGGATGTGCTATTTTTATACCATTCATGGTTTGTGGATAAAGTATTTACATTTCGTATATTAGTTTTAATATGAATGCTTATGTTATGTTTCAAAATTTTCATATGAGGAATGAATTGGACATAGTAAGTGACAGGTGGATCCCGCTATAACTCCTCGATGCATCTATAGGTCTCATGATACATACTAGTGTCTTGGCACAAGGCTTTCAGAAAATCATATTTGTTGTTTTGGCACAAGGCCTTGACTATGTGGTTATGATAGTTTGGAATTACGCATTCCATCATTATGAAAGTGGTTATTGATATTGCATGTGATTACTCGACTAGTAGAATATCCATGTGAATAAGTAAATGATATTATTTCATTTTATTTTTTCCATATTATTTTGAATTCCATGTTTAAAAGGATTTTGTTTTAGTTATACATTATCTTAAATGTTTATACTTATTTATAAAAGTTTCCACTATAATGTTATCCTTACCGAGCATCTGAACTCAACCCTTACTATGTTTTAATTTTACCAGGATGCAAAGAAGTATATTATGACTGATCTGTTGGGATAGTCTATGGGATATCAGTGTTGTCTATGGAAACAATGTTGATGTACTTTTCCATTTTATGATGTAATGTAAATATTATGAATATATCTAGTACTTTCAAGGATACAAAACTAATCAGTATTTCGAGACATGATCTTATATGATGATGCCAATGGTACGTAATAATGCACCGACTCTGGGATTTTGGGGTCGGGGCATTACAGTTGGTATCAGAGAAAGTTTAGTACAAACCTTGGAAACTAGATTTAGATAAACTATGAATATAGAACATAGCCCTAAGACAAACATTGAGGATTAGTATAGATATTCTTCTTAAAATTTTGGTATAGTTGTGATTTTATGAGTTTTCCAAGGAAAACATCCATGTCTGGATATGAGCAGGTAGAGGCGGCTCTGGCATATATTTACCTAGGGGTAAAACCTGAAAACACCTCTTTGAGCTAGACTCGAATGAGAACTGGTGCACGAAAACGGGCCTTGCTGCACTCTTGGTTATGACAATCCCAGGGGATATACTTAGGATATCTTATATTTTCTTTACAAACTGATGTGATGTATTTTAATATAAGATGAGAATAAATGACCTTGGTTAATTTTAAGGTGTTTCAAATTGAAAATATGGTGTCATGATATTCTCTAAATGATTTTATGACTACTGTTACTCAAACAATGCATTCGGGTTTTAGTCAGTGGCTGGATTCCAAGGAAGTCATAGTAACTTTGAGAATGATGTAAAAGTTGGGAATAATGGAGGATATGAGAAGCTAAATTGAATGTGGATAGGCGTAAAATATATTTTTTTCATGTCGAATCAGTTTTCCATAAATATGATCAACAACATATATATTAGCCAACACCCGGACTCTACAAAGAAGTGAAAGGAAGTGAATGATAAGAGCTCTAGCAGTAGTGACCATGGAGAGAAGAAAGCTCAATTTCCATCATGCCAGAAATGTGGAAGGAGAGTCCCGGGAAAGTTTCTCAATGGATCAAATAAATTATTTATGTGCGGGAAATAAGGGGATAAAGTAATGAATTGCCGAGGAAAAATGAAGAGTAATATGGACGAAAATAAAAATGGTCTTAAGTTCCAATTATGGTGATTTGTCATAAATGTAAGGGACATTGGCATCACCATAGTAAATTCTCTATTCTATAAGATATCCTCTCAGTCAAGGAAGAACCTATGTGGAAATAAATGGATGGAAAAATGATTAAAGTTATTAGTGCCCTTTGTTGTTGAGATTACTTTGGGTGAATTTTATCTTATTTGTCTAACCCTAAAATTTATCTTGTGAAAATGCTATTTGAGGAAAAATAATATTTTCTCTTTTGAATATTGTTATAAATATCAATTTGGTTTTTATATGATCATTGGGATTGATGAAATTACAAGTTATTATATTTTGGGATGAAAATGAAAGGTTTGAGATAACATTTGTGGTTAAATTTTGTTACGGTTATTTTGGGGAATTTCTCTCATTTTTGTAATTTTATAAAATATATTTTTTGAAAAAGGACAACACATAGACCGTGTGATATCCTGCTGCGTCGGAAAAAGCTGTGGGAATCGAACCCACAACCAGAGTGCAATTGGGATTTATCGCCTACCATTGGAAAACGTGAAGTCCCTAGTTAGTGTGACTAATTATTTTTAGTTAAATGATTTTATTGATAAATAATATGTTGATGTGAGATCTTATATCTTATCAAATGAATACCCTTAGTATAGTAAAATGTGTTGGTGATTAAGTGATAAATGTTATTGTGGGAGACATTCTCTTTGTTGGGAAAGCTATATGCCCAATGAAAATAAAATACTACGGGATTTCATTTGAGAAGTAATGGTATATTTTTATCTATGTTTTTATTGTGGATTTATAGTGATTTGGGTTATTTATAGAAATGATTATCCTAAAATAGAGAATATGTTATTAGGTTAATTACTTTTATGTATGTGACTTTAAGAGTAGTTGATGTCATATGGAGATACCATTTAACATGGAAGACTACATAACCAAATTATTCTATGTTTTGGGTTTCAATATTATTTTGGATTATATTTAAGGATTTTATGGACAATTTTTTATTGAATGCTATTTATTTAACATTGCGGTATTTTTGGTTTAATTTTATTAATTAAGATTAGTGTTTATTTCTCTAATGGAATATCCTTTTGGGGGATCATAAGATCTTATACTAACCGTTTTGGTTTTGATTAATCTCTAAATACAAGGTAAATATATAGTTTATCCTTCTTGGATCATGTGATTCTATAAGATGTTTATTCTAGCTCTTCTAGTGTGACCAAGTCTTCTTGAATACTCATCATTTAAAAATGACTTAGTAATAGAAATTTATTAATGAATGCAAAATTATTTAAAAAGTATGTATATCTCTTTATGTTCTTAGTCAATCTCAAAAATTAATTCCTTATATTTAGATAATGTAACATAAAAATAATTTTAAAAATGTTGTTCGTATAATTTTCCTACTGGGAAACTAATGACCGTTTGTCCCATCACACATTTGTGGTTTTCATATTGATAACTTTCTCGTGATCATGTTTTCTATCCCTCTCTATCAGAACTTTACACTTAGTTTATCATCCATATCCATGCTTTTCTACATGGAATCCTAGTATAGGTTATCTCAGGTAACCTTTGTACTTATCTTTCTTTCTTTTAAAGCGATATTTTTATTAACTATTTATCCGATGTGGGACTTTCCATTATAATCCCATGTCCAATTTTAAAAATTGATAGGACACAATTTATTGAAGGAGGGGAGAATGTAACACCCCAAGCTTCTACGATATGCTTCTCTTTGAATAATACAGTAGCGTGTGTTGTACGCAACTTCGAGTTCTAACACACACCACAACCAATCAAACAAGACGTTATTAATAGTAATACCCACTTTTATAAAGTTTATCAATATTATCTTTCAAAATGGACTTCATTTTTGTATTAGGAATATCGAAATTAGCTTCGGATGAATTTTTTTAATTTTTTCAAAACATTCAATTTTTGTTGAATAGTGAAAAACACAGAGTTACAGTTTAAAACCGTTTTTTTTTAAATAATTACTTATTTTATTTAAATTTATTTTAGGTAAAAATAGATACAGAATACCTATGTATGTTCAATGAAATTCTTTGGAGTCATTTTATAATAATTTTAGATATATAAAAATTATAATGAACTTTTCAACGTCTTTTACCCATCTCCTAGGAGAATTTGAAAATTCACATAAAACATAATTTTACCACTTCTATGAGTAGAATATCAAAGATCCGAGAGACATGGTTAATATCATGGAGTAAAATTTATTTCAATAAGTTAAAAATATTTTTTGGTGAATAGTAACGTTTTACTTTTATTTACCACTGTTAAATGTAAATAGGGCAATTAAGGGTAAAAATTATTTTTTTATTACCCTAAAACATTTACTAATTCTATTGGAAAAGTATAATTAAAAAAACCTTAGGAATAAAATATGAACCTCTTTGGTCCACATGGATTAGATTCGTACATTTATTATTATTTAATTCAAATAAAACATAAAAGAGTTAAAATCAAGGTTTAATAACTAAATTTTTTTTAATATAGTGTTATACATAAGATATATTAGATTATAAATATTCATTATATATCTAAAAAGATTTCATAAATAATGGTAATTTATTTATAATTTTTAGACATTAAATAATTTAATTTATTTATGACGCAATAATGATGCAGAAATTACCTTATTAGTGAAATATTAAAATAATTGATATTATAAATTCCCAAATACTTATAATTTGAGACTTTTAAGGAATTAAACGAATTTTATAGGTTAATATGACATGTTTGGGTTGATTAAATGAATTAGATTCAATGTAATAAAGCTGTTATAAATTTAGAAATAACAAAATACCAAATAGTGTCAAAATTGACATAAAAGTGTTTTTAAAACAAATATTATATTATTAATTGATATTCAGTATCTAAAATCTAAGGTTCGGCCAATAGACTTATATAATGATAGTTGTATCATTAATGAACCACTTGGGGAATCTCTTGGAAGTTTATAGTTAGTTTATTTACCATATAATATAAAAATACAAAGAGACATGGTAAATGTGAAACTAATTAACTAAGAGTTGATAGTAAAAGATGAGGTTAATATTGTGACCCAAAAATGTCTAAAACCTATTGGTTGGGTGATTGTAGACCCATCCCCACCTTATTGTTGAAATAAGTCACTTTGGAGCCATTAGAAACAAAATAGTAATTTATTATAAAATAATATTTCTTACTTTTCCTAAGGTGCCCCTCACCCCTCTTATAAAAGGGTACTCCCCCTTCTCTCAATTTCACACCTTCAAAGACTTTTGGTTCGGGAAAACCCTGACCAAATATCCTCTAAACTTCCCTCACTTCATCCTAGATTACTTCCATTGGTCATAACGCCAACTTAAGAAGACCTTTTGATCAAATGAAAAGAAAGAACCCGAAGAAGAGGTAATGGTTTCACCACCCTCATTCAAATTCCTTTCTTCTTACACTTCTTATTTCTCCATTATTTCCTTTCTAAAATAATAACTACAGTATATTCTATGTAATGTGATGTTATTATAATTATGTACAACCATATTCAATATTCTATCCATCCTTTGAATGACATGTCACCATACATGCATGCGTACGCCCTACGGTCTCCACGTCGTGGTGTAGTTTTTATTCAATATATTATTATTTTGATGTGTATAATAATGATGTGTAATTCATGTAAATAATAAATATAACAGGATAATGATTATTTATATATGATATACCATCCAATTATATATTATTTTAATATCAAAATAATGAAATTGTCACTCGTGCATACGTACGGATTACCGTCTCCGCGAACGTGATGAGATTCATTCCCCATCAAATCCATTCAAGACTAAATTTCATTTTATGATTAAAAATAATTTTTAGAGACATTATATAATTCTGGATATGAATAATATACATACCATCCATAATAGATATGGCCCACATAAAAAATAATATAAAGGAAAATTAATCCGTTAACACCCGAAATGACGATAATACTAAGATATTATCAACAAATCAATGTGAAAAGATCATATATGATATCATAATAATGTATATGAATCTTGCATAATTCAATAACAGTTATTTCACCATTATAAAGGAGGATAACCTACCCTCAACCATGGAAAAAGTACAAAGTAAGGGGTTTGTTATCTCACTTTTAATTCCATGAGATTTCCATTGTTCACCACTTATTTAGTGCATGTAGTGTGTCTACTACCCATGATTGTATTAATTGTGTAATATAATTTACTTTATCGATATTTACATCATCATTGTATGATAATTCTATCATGGGTGTATGTTTTTTATGTTACCAAATCAGTAAGGGAATTTTAAATTTCAATTACCACTCATTCGGCTTTACGCATACTTCATTGATTATTTTACTCCAAGATTATGTGTGGAATCACTCTTCATTTGATTACGTCATAACTTCGACTCCCCTTTCTGTGGATATATATTTGATACACATAATCACTCCATTGATAAATTCTCTAGTCATCTACATGATCTTGACATGAGTAATTTTAACTCAATATCCATTTGTTGTGTCAAATATCCAATTCATTGGTGTTGTTTTTACAAGAATATGTGTGAATTTCCTCTGATTGATTTACACTGAATATCCAATCATATTGAGTGTATTTATATTTTTCACAAATAATTATGTCGGTGATTTATCCTTAACCAAAGGATATAGTCTTTATATGATATTTCTCCCCAATTTAAATTTCATCAAGAATTCTTTGTTGTTATACACCAAATCACTTTTATATGGTGTATATAATGTAGTTTGACATAGTATATCATGAATCCCTTTATTCTAATTATTTTACAATTTTTTATTACCTCAATTATTTTTATTCACGTTTCTCTCTTTTGGTTATAAACTCTAACTAAAATATCATTTTTAAATGTTTTAAATATTTATTCTTCTAAATAATTCCAATTAATGTCCATGTTATAAAAATGGTTTTAATGATGTATTTATATAGACATTAATGTTTTAAAATTAAAATTCCTTTTAAAATTTTAAATGTTGTATGGGACACATTGATTCAAAAATCTATTTTAAAACGGCTTCTTGAAATGTAGTGTGACTTTTAAATGTTTTCAAGAAAAAGGGGGATATTCCTCTCAAATAGTTTTCATGATTATTTTCATCTATGTCAATATCCTTAATTATTCTATATTAGGGTTAATATGTTACTATAAAATCTTCCATATTGCATTGAATGAGTTATATTTGACTGTGGATGTGCTATTTTTATAACATTGATGGTTTGTGGATAAAGTATTGACATTTCTTATGCCAGTTTTAATAAAAATGTTTATGTTATCTTAAAACATTTCATAAGAGGAATGCATTGGACATAATATGTGATGGGTGGAGACCTCTATAGCTCCTCGATGCATCGGTAGGTTTCATGAGACAAACTAGTGTCTTGGCACAAGGCCTTAACAAAATCTTATTTGTACTCTTGGCACAAGGTCATGACTATGTGGTTATGATAGTCTGGAATTATGACTTCCATCATTATGATAGTTGTTATTGATATTTCATGTGATTATTTGACTAGTAGATTATCCATGAGAATATGTAAATGGCATAATTTCATTATATTTTTCCCATATTATGTTGAAGTTAATGTTTAGAAGAATTATTTTAGTAATGCATTGCCTTAATTATTTAAGCTTATTTATGAATGTTTCCACTACAATATTATCCTTACTGATCATATCAGCTCACCCCTTTCTATGTTTTATTGTTCCCAGGATTCAAAGAAGTGTATTATGACTGACCTCCAGGTATAGTCTATGGGATCTCATTTTTGACTATGGAAACAATGTTTTTGTAGTTTTATATTTTATGATGTAATGTAAACCTTATGAATGTAACTATTACTTCCAATGCTACTAAACTAATCATTCTTTCAAGACCCGATCTTTTAGGATCATTCCAATGATATATAATAATGCACCGACTCTGGGCTTCTAGGGTTGTGGCGTTACATATTACATATTATTTTATTTTCACATTTGGTGTTTTGAGGATTCCCTGTTCGTAATTTCAAAAAGACATTGTTGTATTGAGAATTGTAAAAGGGTTATTTATTCCATCCTACAAAGGATAATAATAATAAAATAATTATTATTTTATAAATAAATTATACTATTAAAACCCACCGTTAAATACTGCTATGAAAATTGAAATTGGTTACAATCATGGATATAGTGGGTCATACATATGCACGAGTATCATTTATATTTTTCAATGACCTTGATGGGAATAAGGTAAGAGTTATATTTTCACTATATAATGATAATAATATCATTATTATAAAATTATTTTTTTAAATATTCATACATATACCATCCATGATATGTAGTAATAATAAAATGAATCATATCACACAATGTGGTAGTAGTCCACCATTTAGAGGAACGATGTTGCAATTTTTCATTGAATGGTATGGTAAAAAGGAATTTGATTTGTTATTTTCCCAAAATGAATAATATTTCATTAATTTAATACATAAAAATTAGATCCATCATCATAAAAAGTCATATTAATGGATTATGGAAAATAAATTACATCGGTTTGTGAGGCAGTTGTCCATAATGCATACCAATGAAGGTTTCGTATCCCATTTGATGGAAGTTGTGATGGATTGTAGTTATGGAATTGGAATAATACAAATTTGTTATACAAGATATACTATTTTTATTATATTTTATTTTTGAACACAAAATATATGATGGATAATGAATAAACAAAAAGGATCTTGGTGAAGATGATTTCTATAGGTTAGAAGAACGTCTATTAGATCACTTATTAAGGATTCTAAAGTTGGTATCTTGTGAAGAATAGAAGCATTGGAAGGTGGATTACGTTACCTGTTAAATATTTTATTTTGTTGTTATTATTCCAAATCACTTGAGTGGTGTGAGTTCATGAGGGTGGGGCATTCCCATTTATAATTGGGGAGTGACATTTTTGTAAATACCAAAAAAAAAATCAATAATTAGAAGACACTCTCAAGAAAAGTGTCTCCAAATTTTTTAAATAATGGATTTTATAGATCATATGGCGGATCCAAACATCAAAAATTAAAAACTAGACATTTTTTTAAAAATGTTATTCAATTTAACTCTTACGTTTAACCCCATAGTAATGAAATTTTATCATTAACCATGGTAACATATTTTTACAGTTTTAACAATTTATTATAAATTAAAAATACATTGAACTTATTATATAATATTATTTATGAAGATTCCAAATATGGAATACATTTTTCCATTATAATTAATATAATTTTTATAATTTAATTTAAAATTAAACCCACAAAAAAGATTGAAAAAATAAGTTTTCAAGAAATGTATTTTTGAAGAATAAGATGATATTACCAAAGCTATATGACTAGTGATAACCAGTATATGAAATTAAATTAATATAACTAGATATATAATCTATAAAATTCATTTAACTATTCCTTTACTATTGTTTATTTTAATTAATTAATATAGATAGTCTTTATGAAGGTAAAAATATTTTATAGAAAATAGTTTTTTAGGCATAATGATAATCATTTACCAAAATCATCAAAATTTATGATAAAAATAAAATTAATTAGAATTTTCAAAATATAATGGTCTATTTGTATCATTAAAAACAAATAAAAAATATTTTAGGACTTTTTGGTTATATGATTTAATGAATAGAAATAATAATATTTGATATATCATTATTTTTACTATTCACTAAAATTAATCAATTTTTTTATAAAAAATACTAAAATTAACCCTAAGATTAAAATTATATTTTTATTTAAAAATTTGATTTTTATTTTATGAAATCTAATTTATAAATGTTATAAATATTAGTTATAATAGTTTTTCAACAAAAAAACAAAAAAAATTATTTTAATGTTAACATATTGAATTACTCACAAATTATTGAGTACTTGATTGTGTGATGGTATTACTTTGATGGGGTATTTTAGTTAACATTAATCTATTGTTGATATCCACTAACTTGACCTTCTATCATAATCATTTTTTTTCAAACTATGTTTATTGAAACAATATGTTGGAAAAGTCGAGGGAGAACCCATGTTAATCTACCTCTCCCCAAGTTCAAATAAATTGGCTTCAAAAGGTAAGATAATAATAATTTATTCCATAATTTATCCCTTATACACTAGTATAAGAATGGGTTTTAACACCGAATGTTTAATTTTGGTTCTTGTAGAAACTACGTTAAAAGTCATACCAGATGACTTATAAAATTTGTTCATTAGGAACTGATGTTAAAACGAACATGTTTACGTCAAGTTCGGAACAACCAATATTACATGAGATTTATCATGAATTTTAATGTCCGTTCATAAGGAACACACATTATAAATCTTTGAAAAATATATAATTCTGTTTTTTATGTAACAGACATTGGAAATATTTTTTAGAACATTTTAACTTTAGTTTTTTGAAATAAATAATGTTAAAATAAGGTTAACATTAAACATGGGAACCTAGTTCTTTTCATGGAGTTATTTTAGACTGGTGGTAGAGCTATAACGGATGTAAAGATAAAAAAATTAGGTCATTGAATGTTGTAATTATATGTACATTTACTTTGTAAAGACTTCACAATGTTAAACCAGTAACCATAACCCTATTCACTTCTCCAATGGTGTTTTCTGTACCATAAAAACGATGAAACTAAAAAATAGTTAATCCTCAACTATCCTATATAAGGCCACCCCCCTAATTCTTCCAACCTAACAAGAGACAAAAATATTGAGAATCATCCATGTATATAAAGGTTTCCAGCTAACCCACCTCCCTTGGTAGCTCATTTTTCTTACTTATACATTGAAGACCACCCATGTGATAATTTTGAAGAGTGAAATTAAAGAAACCCCCCTTGAAATGAGATCATCCAGCTATAATACCAAGGATTTTACAGAGCCCTAATTAAATAGGTGGGAGAATTATCCATTTTCTCTCGCCTTTTTTCTATCCTCCAGAAATAATCCATCACACAGCTTCTAATGTCATGCTGCATGAATTAATATCAAAACCATTATGGGAATCCCCTGGAAACCAATATATAATTAACTCTAAATCAGAATCCCTATGCCCATCAATTACACTGGAGTGTCCAAATATTCTCTAGATACCACTAACCTAGTCTCCTCTAAATAATATATGACATGTCAATTCAAAATTAAAAGAACCATAGAACCAAAACCGAGATTCCAGGAAGACACCTTTATTTTTTACATTATCATATGTGGGAAAATAATGGTTTTGGAAAAAACACAATAGGATGTTCCTTTTTGAAGAAATATGCTTACATCAATTCTTAGAATCCAACTCTCTAGTTTTACTTATTGCATCCACCATGTCTCAAATGTCCCAATGAAAAAACTATCTAGATGTAGATTCTGAAAAAATACATCTCCTTGGCTCATTGACTAGACTGATATTGAAAAGGGTGATTCTTTTTTATTCATCAATAATTTCATCAATAAATAAATTAAACAAACTATCTTCCCAAAATCAAATCTCCAGAACTGAAAAACACGGATAGAATAATGTTTTCCCACACTAATTCATCTTCTAGCTGTTGATCTCTCCACAACCCACAACCCAAAGCACACTACACTTTCCCTTCAACTATTTCCAATTGATTTATCATACACATTCTGATTAACGATTATATCCCAACATGATCACCCAATTAAATAGCATCTTCATAATAATCGTTTCAAATAACATTTCCCAAAAGGTGTCCCCACATTAACAATATCATATTCTAAATTGTCTTTCAAGACTTGCTTGGCCTATGAAACAATTAATATGTTAACTCCGTCATATTCTATCAGCTTCTATATCCAATTATTTGACACCCAATTACATTATACACTAAGGATATAATCCCATATTAAGGGTGTCATTATTTTATCATGTAGAAAATTTTTCTCTTTTTGTTCCCTAATGATCCAAAAAAATGAATTGGTATAAATGTGATTATAATATTCAGTTCTGTTATGTTTCCTAAAATTGAGGGAAAAAATATTCCAGTTACTAATGCTAAACTTTATTAGATTGATTATTCATTCAAATATGTCCACCTTGATTCTTCCATCTAATATGGTTGGACCATGAAAATCCCTCAAATGTGGATAAATTTTCATGCAAATCATTTTTTTGGATAATCCAATTGCACCCATTCAATCATTTTATTGAAATTCAACACTATTATTCCCCAGTTTGACATGTTGGCGGCATTGGTTGCAATATGTGTTGACGATTTTCTTAATCCCATTGACGAAACTTTTCCCACGATTAGTGATCAAATCATATCATCAGAAAACATGAGATGAGAATCAATTTTATCCCAAAACTATTTTTTTATAGAATAATTGACCTGTCATCTAAACCACATTTTGTGTTTATTTTGAGCACCTCATGATACATACAAAAAAGGAATATAGATAATGGGTCACCATTATTTAGTATGTTCATAGTCTTGAAAAAACAAATTTCATCACCATAATAGAAATTGAGAGCCAAGGGTGATGAATCATATGATAAAACTGGTAGCAAACCCATTCAATGAACCCACATTTCCTAATTACTCTAACAATGTAGCTCCACTCTAACCTTTGAAATAAATGGTTCATATCCAATTTGATGATAATATTGGGTATTAGTGTCTTCTTATTAATATCATCGATCATTTCCATCTCCATCACTGCCTCTCATTGAATACTCCTTCATAGAATGAAACCCTACAGGTCCTATCCCTATGAAAAATCTAATCATATATAAAATCAAATTTCTGATATTAATCAATTATATCATAGAGAGAAATTAAATATTTATTAAAAAAGTTGATCTATCCAAAATTGAGACACTATTAACAACATAATACTTATTTTGTTCCATAACCACATTAGGAATAGTATTTGAAGATTATATAGTATTATGCCAACATGGTGAAGATTATAAACCATGTTGATCGTTATCAATATAATTATATTACTTATAAGAAGCTTTTTTAAGACAAAAATCCTCACACCCAACCCATTATAGAACTTTATCCTAAATGATATGAGAGTATATGGAAGATGCCACCTCAACTTCCTTATCCAATACTTGTATGAGAATTATGGATGTCATTCCACTCACATGAAGAAAAATGAATATCTTATAGATCAATATGGGCGAACATATTCTTTGAAAATAAGCATACTACACTAACATAACAATGGTTGAACAAATGGGAACATGATAAAGTGAAACCAAAATGAATACCATATTTTTGAATGTTTCTAACATTTTTTTCAATATTTCCATGAGTTTATGTTAAAAAACTACCAGAATATAGAAATTCATTGGTAGGCTTATTACAATCCATGGAACCCTAACACTAAACATCAATGGAGAAAACAAAATCATTTTTTTAAATATCCAATGAAGTATCATCCTTATCTTTGTGGATAAAAGAATTATTAGCATAATTTCATGTAGTATTACCAAGTATAACATTATTGGATGATATGGAATATTCAAAATAAACCACCATTTTTCCATTAATTGTATCAAAAATTATGGAATTATCCCAACATCCATTTGAAGGCTTCCAACCTAAAATATTGAACCTTTGAATATCTTAGTGCGGACAAGATAGGGTGACCCTATCCAAAGTGGTTGTGTATGACTAGAAACATCATAGGAATCATGGTCTTAATTTTACTCAAATATTAGATTTATGATGATCCCACTTGGAAAAGATCCTTTTTACCCTTTCTTCCACAAAATTTCAATAATCTATCCTCATACAAATATACAACGTCTATTTCATCAGCACCAAATTACCACGTGTAAAATATTCCCTTTTCATCATATTGATCTTCCTAAGTGAACTTATCCATACCCAGATCCATATCATACCATTTGTGGTTTTGTTGAATTCAAAGGCATTAAACATAGGATTAGACTAAATGGAGGGAGTGTTGGAATCCTTAGACTTTCTATGTCCCTCATATCTAGAGAGATCCTATTTTACTTTTATAAGAAGCCTAACTCTCTTTCCTAGTTCTATCCTTTAATGGATTACCCAAAAAATTTATTTAATTAATCAATACATTATGTAAATTAGTATCAAAAAATTTAGATATATAACTTTAACCCTACTTTCTCGATAAAATAATTCCCCCAACATGTTCGAATTAAACATGAGGTTTGTAAGGACCTTTCCTAACATCACTAACATGTAATTTTGATTTTGCAATTCTCAATAGAATGGAACAAATTTTTTTTCAATTATCATACTCAACATTCCTTCAAAAGTGATTTATTTCGACCATGATGTAATGAAACATACAAAACAAATTAATGAAATCCATAAATATAAATAATGAGTTCAACTTTATCACCACAAGAAATAAGAAAAATATTATAAATAATGGGTAAACACAAATCAAACACACCAAACACTATAACCTAATGTCTATACCATGCACACTTAGATTCCTTCTTAAATTCAAAATGTACAATCACAAAAGATGTATCATCCCATAGAATTTTCACGTGATTGGTGAATCAGTATAACCCCCCAAATAAAATATCGGGTTTTTGATTGAATTCTTTATGAAATTCAAATAAAAAAAGTGTTTTTGAATCCTGAAAACATGGGATTTTAGGATTCAGGGAGAAAATATGAAGCCTCATTCTCTATATTTGGGTTTATATAAAGAGTATAATAACTGGGGAAAATATAAAAATTGATTTTAATTCCACTCAAAACATCCCTAAAATTTATTAAACCCACTTTCAGAGGCATTAACAATTTATGATATATTATTAAAAAGTGGTATTTTCATACAACAACGTATTGTGTGGTTTCATTATTCAAGGTTTTATTCAAGTATCATTTATTTCACCTAAATAAAATACAATAATCAATTATGAACAATTATTTTATTCCAATACAGATAATATGATTTAATATCTGATGAATTCCATTGATTCATTAATTTCATAGAAGAAGATAATGATTCGTTAACAAAACATCCTACGCATCCTCGATATGATCAATGACATCACAATTCACCAATCATGGCTCATGTAATGTAAAATCTATCATAGTCATACCATCTCAAGGATAATTATTTTTCAATTGTGTAATGAAAAACAAATTTTCTTTTAAATAAAACTTGAAAATAAAATATCATGCACAACTGATTCTAGAGATGCACCACTCAAAGGAAAAATTGGATAATATATCATGTGATTGTCTCAATGAAAATATAATATAAGGAACATAATTAGACATATTTTCCACAATAAATATACTTTTTTGGAATAATATCATGGTTTTAGACTCGACACCACAAATCAACCACTATAGAAGTACACATTAGCATAAAAACCCAATATTCAAAATTTAAAGTTTATTAACAATGACTCGTAAAACTCTAAAGGACCTGATCAGATCCTAACCTCAAGAGAAAATAGAATGATAAAAAATCACTTTTCTAACTTACATGGAGACACATTCAAAAATAAATCATTCCATCCTAAATGATAATCCACCATTTATCCTTGAATAGTAACCAAATTCATGTTTTAATGTAAATTTTAAATTACCATACCGTGGTTTTTTAATGAAATGGAAATAGGTTAGTTTTTAAGGTATTTTAAAAATATTTTCTAAAATGAATGAACTCCATCTACACTAAAACTTTATCCAGGAAATATGAAATAGAAACATGATACCTCCACTTCTTAGTATGAATCAAGAAAAGTTTGCATGCTACTTAGTTTTTTTATTAATTTGGAACTTATTTTTTTCAATATATATATATATGTAACTATTAATAAAATAATTAATATAATAGAAAATTAGGGATAACCATTAAACATTAGTTTGGAAGTCTACACCATCGATCCCTTTAATGAAATAAAATAAAACTATCACTAAGGAAACTGATGTGTGTAAACTGGTGAAAAATCACTACCACAAAGAGAGAAAAATAAAACACCCCAAAAAAGAGAAGCATGTTTAGAGAAGAATCCACACTAAAATAGTTTTAAAATATTATTCATCTATCATAATAATATTAGCCACCACCTTGACCTATCATTTGGCTTCCCCTCATTTGTGATGTGGTATTTTTTTCAGGGTTTATCATCATCAATTCAAGAATTGGATTTGTCATTGAATGTATGATTGTATTAATTGATTTACAGAATTTTCTAATTACTAAATGACTTGTTATATTCCCAAAATAATTATTCCCTTATAAAACATAATTTTATATTTTAAATCATTCAAAATATATACATTGTCCTAGAACAAGTGTGTGGATCCAACTGAATCATAATAGGTTAAGCCTATGACTCTATTGGGGACTACCTCGACATATGAGTAGGATTAACCTACACCTTACATTGATCCTATTAAACATCCAAGGAAATAGAATATTTAGAGTTCCTAAAAAATCATATCTAATCATCCATATTTCACCAATACTTTTTAGGAATCATGTTTAGGAACCACATGCTCATATGAAGGACCATGTCCCATTACAGAACACATAGAAATAAACAATCCATTCTGGACCAAATAAATACTATCTTGCACCCTCCATTTTGTTATGGGCCTATCAACATTCTTCTTTTATGCCCACCCAGAAAACAAATAAGCCCACATAATTATTTCAATAGCTCCTTGATTTAGTGGTTTTCAGTTGGAACCTGCAGGACAAGTTTTAAATATCAACACCTTTATTATCCCTCATAATTTGTGAATCATACAACAAACTAGAAATTTATTCTTATGAGAGGGTTTACATGTATCATTGCCAAAAGATATGAAACCATACAATGTTTCCATTAAATTGGAAGTAGAATTTTTGTGTCTTGATCTATATATGATGTCGTTACATGGGTTACCAGCTTCAATAATTGAGATATTATTTTCTTGTTCAGAATACTGATCTAGGAAATACTCACGAAAACCATAAAAAACAATCCCTAATCATGATTATTCATGGGAAAATACAATATCACCCTTAGTATGTGATTTTAAGGTATAAATAAAAACATCCTATCCCGATTTGGATTTCTCTAGGGAACTAGATTTCCACACTACCATAAGATTCTAAGAATTTATCAATAGAACAAGGGTACCCATGGGTTTATTTCCCTCAATATCACTACATATGTTGTAAAAATATCCTTGGGGATCAGCTTCAGGTTCACTCTCAGAAGACCAAGACTCAATAGATACATTTAAATCACCCCCACCATTCCAAAGAGGATTGATAATTTATTCACCCCATTTGTGGGAATGTTGGAAAAAGGGCCTATGTTTTATCCCTTCATATGGTTGTCTTCCCTTTCACCCTTATTATAATATGATTTTAATAAACCCCAACTTTATTATTCAACACAATCAAAGGAATATTTTGAATGACATATCCAGAGTCAGAAACACCAAGTGACTATCCTACATGGTCATGTGGCTTTAGATCCATCTTCTTTTTATTATGATCTCCAACTAGGAGAGTACCCTAATACATCTATTTTGAACATTGATCAGTTAAATGACCCCTCAGTCAACTAGAGATTTAATCCAATTTCCTACATAATTTATCATAAGAGTTCCCTATATTATAACTTCCTTTAGAATTCAATGAAAACCATTAACAATAACTATAACAATAAAAACTTTGACCATTAGATGATAAGACTACTTTCATAATGACTGTAATTCTTGGATCTATTTCCACAAAAAAGTCAAATGTCCATACGTGGTATTTTCATTTTCTTTTCCTATCTTAATTGGGAACCTGAATACTTAAGAAATATTCCAAAATTTTATGGGGTTCCATAAAACGCATCTTAGTACCAAAATACTAATAAAAATATAGATGAAAATATTTTTCAAAATTAGGGGATTACAAAGTGTCTCCCAATCATGAATCATGATAACACCGGGCTTTATGTTAATAAACCCATATCCCTAGGATCCAAATTTCATTCTTGTTGATGGGAAATCATCATGGTTGTATCCCCATACTATACATTTTATTATCCAATTATCGGATCCTAATGAATCAATGAGGTGATACATTCATTCAAATACTTCAAGATGACAATTCCTTTTGTATACATCATTACTAGGTGGAAGGGAATAGTAAGAATCGAAGGCCCTTCCACTAGTATAATAGTAATTATGATTGTTCCTAAAATTGTTAAGGATCTTCCCTCCATTAAATCCATATGATACATATGAGAAAGGTTAACACCTCCCCCCCCCCCCCTCATCGTCCACTTTTAAATTAATGGGAAGGAGGTCATCGTAATCAATGTGACCTAAATCCCCTAAAAAACATGATGTCGCTAGAGTTTCAACTTCATCGTCTCAAAAAAATATACATAAAATAATTAATAATATATTTAGTAGTAATAAATATTTTAAAAAATAAAAAAATTAACATATGACAATTATAACTATTTAATTAATGACACGATTTCAATGAATAATAATTAAAAAATTACTATATAAATATTCATTTGTTAATAATGATTTGAATTTGTCAGACAACTCATTCCGAAAAAAAATTATTAAATAAAAAGTATTATAATAGAAAGTTCAAGGTTCAATGCACTTATAGCATAAAAAATTACAGAAACAATATAATGAAACATTAAAATTTAAATAGAAATGAAAAGGTTCCAAAATGATTCACCTTCACTTCAAGAAATACGAAGGAGCCATGATACAACCTCAACTAGAGATGTTATAGTTCAACATTCCCATCCCCAAAATTTAGATATGCAATACATTCGCTTCATCTCGGAAATAGACTATCTGTGATAGAACAGGAGGGATAATATCTTCAACAAAAAACCAAAAAAATGATCTGCAAAAAAAATAAGGAAGTTGTATTCCAACGAAAAAAAAGTAGTCGAAGAGATCAAATGAAATAAATAAAAACACATGAAATGAATCCAGATAGCGAGGGGGCATAAAAGAACCTACATAAACTAAATCAATAAAAATTAAAGCAACCATAGTCCACTAAAATGATTCATTTCTAGGGGATATGATTAAAAATGAATCTTCAATCATTTTTAAGTTTTTCAACCACACTGAGGAACATCTTCTTCATGAGATCAGTATAATTATCAATTATCATATCTCTATTTTTATACAATATAAATGTAGTTTTATATTTCTATATCATCAATGGGTCCAAGTCATTTGAAAAATAGAGATTTTCTTCAGAATTATATAGTCATCCCTATATGCAAGGTCATTTTCATCATCCTCACTAGATGACATTTATATGTCTGAATAATCAGAAGTGTTTGCTCTAGCATTTGAGAAGGCATACACATTATCAGTAGGGGTTGGATGTTGGGGTGTTGTGTTTTATTCCTTCATTAATATATCTAGGGAACACATAACAATTATTACTTCAACATTGGTATTATCTGAACATTTTGTGGTGTTTCTAGAACTCTGAATGATAAAGTTGTCTGAATCAATCATTGATTTTCCATTTTTCTCTCACTAAATTTTATGAAGTCTTCTTAAAATTGGATAGGCTTTTAATGATCTACTAGTAAGGATTATTCATGTTCAGATTTTATAAACTACTTATCTTTTTTCATATATTTACATGCCTCTAGAATGGATGACACAAGATTGGAGATATCTTTGTTGTCTTCTTTAGAAGGATCGAGGTTTTGCAACGTCTCAACATCACATCAATTAGGGGAATGAGTGTTATATAGTTCAAAGGAATTGATGATGTTAGAGTAGTCAGTATGGTTATCTGTTTGGGTAATAGGGGCTCATTGGAGGATTATTTTCAACCCAATGAGATTTGAGGAGAGGGGGAGGCTAAGGACCATTACATTGATTCTCACATTAATTCATGGAATGACCAGTACATTTGAATTTTTTTTAGAATGTTGGGAAATTCTCAAATACCACATCCTGTATGAAATAATTATCCCCATTTGGAATCCAGAATCACGAAGGAATGGATTTAGAAATATCTACCTCAATTAAATTTCAATTGACATTGGTGTGTGTTAGGATTAAAGAGGAAGATTCAGTCTTCATGAGTTAACAAAATATACCGATAAGGGAAATTAAGGAATTCTATTAAAATATCTACAAATGTAATTTTGGGAACCCTATCTAGAGAGGAAAAATGGGGGGTTCAAAATCTATACAAAATTCTGGAGACCATTTTAGAACCATCTTTCTGGACCAAGGAAAGAATAGTAACCTTGAGTCCAAAATCAATAATACTCATCCTCTGATAAGAATCGAAATAGCACCTACAACAAATTCAATAATCCAATGCGAAAGTTGATAAATTGAATACATTCCTTGGTCTTGCGATAAAATTCATGTGAGTATATTACAAATCACAAAAAATAAAAACACCAGGCAAGCCAGTAGGTTAAAATTCATTTTTAAATTAGGGAATGAAAAACACATACTTGAACTATTTTATTATATAGTAATGGCATGAAGGCCTTGCCTTTTGGTAGCATGAATATCCATATGATTGTTGGTAAAGGCCCTTCAAGGAGACGATCTGTTGTCCTAAAGTAAATGCCTATATAATGTAGTGTCACTGGAATTATACCATGGAAACCCCCTATTTGTTTTAATTATACACTGATATCAGTATGGAAGTGACATTACCCCCCCCCCCAATAATCACTGTGTCATTATACCCTCTGAAATATCATGGTAGGGAAACCATTCACAACACAATGGAAATTCATGTGTGTTGAGGGTAAGATAATAGGTGTTATATCACCCTTCTCTATATCATATACTCCCCCAGAGTAATAGATCATGAAATTGCCTCTAAACTATCATAGGTGGTAGGTAGTGGAACTAATGTCTCCTCATGAGTACCCCACCTTAGCTAGAGTCATGATCACTGTTTTCTATAACTCTCTCTTGTTTTTGATAAAGAACGTTGATAGAAAAAAGACAATCACTGATATGTGGAGAAAATGAAAGATATGAAATGAGTTTCTTCTAACAAGGGAAAAATGTTGACTCATATATGTAGCAGTTTCATTATCGCATTTTATTATAATATGATATAGTAAAGAAATGTGAAATGAAATCATTATGATATGTAGAATGGACCATTAAAATCATAATATATGACTATATCCCATCTTTTGAAGGAATTAAGGTACCATCTGGATGATCATGTAAGATTTCCCTTTTTTGTGCCACATCATCATGTGGAAAATCCATATGAGTATCTTCAACATTTGGAAAATCTACATGTGAATCAACATCGTGTTTTATATAATAGAAAATCCAATGATAAATCTAAACCATGGGATGACATTGCTCTTCAAATTTTCTAAGAAAATGGCCCTGATAAATTGTGAATCTATCTATGTGATTAGATATGTGTAGGATGTTTGTTATACAAGATTTCAGGAAAAACAATTGTACTATTAACTAATTTTAAAAAAGAGACTTTTAAAATGGAATGTGCTATTAATAAGTCCTGAAAAACTCGCTCTTGTAATATATGATAAAATAATGAGATTATGTGGTACCAAGGTTCATAATCTTGTTTATCTTATAAATTCATACAAATTTTTCCTACGCCTATAATTGGAACTTAGGAAATCTTTCACAGAACATAATATATTACACATAATTGCACATCTAGTCAATGTCTTACATACCTTACATATTTATGTAATAATGTAAAGTAAAATGACTGTCTGGAATGGGAATAGGATGATGGGTTCCCTTCTACATCATCAAACGTTTGAAATGGTTAAAATAAACCATATAAAACGAATTAGATTCACCATGCATATACTGGAAGTAAGCATTGCACTTTATTAATGTGGGATACTTTAGAGAACCGGTTTAACATATAACGTGCATGAACCTAGAATAATAAAATTGAATATAAAATTAATAAATGAAATCATTTACGATATATTATAATAATTTCCGTACATAAATAAAAAACATATACAACATTTCATCAATAGTTATCCAACATAGGCATATAATTGTGGATATCATGTCTAGTATAATCTAATTGTCTATGGGCCCGACTCCACCCATAGATAAACTTATTGCAGTTATAGTTTCACAATATGAATATAAATATTACACATTCACATAAGAATGGAAGATAAACAAACTACCATCGACATGGGGATTCTTGTATAATATTATTGTGCAACTGTGCCATGATAAGCTGAGTAAATTAGGGTTTTCACTTATACACACAAATCCAAATAAGAATAACACATCCTAAAATCATTATCTAATTTTTGAATCAATCGCGTCATAACACTCTGTATGTTTATGAAATACATACTAAATTCAATATATATATATCCTAGTATGGTCTTAGTCCTCATGTAGAGGTAAATATATTTGATGTAATAATGTTTTAAAAGGATTGAAAAAGGTCATATAGCCAATAATCCAGAAAATGTATTTGTTTGAGAATAATTGGATAATTATCTTATTAAAATCATCAATTATATGGGTGATGTGATGGTATATCCATTGAGTGCATATATTTTTGGTGATGATGGACAAAGATGTTTTCTAAACCTCAATGCATAACAGCCTTTGTAAAAAATATTTCGAATCATAAATAACATGAACTGTTAGATCTGCATCATTGACAGTGATTCATATCATCATAGATACATCCTTAGGGGTAATGTTCATATCATTCTATATTAGATGTGAAGAAAGTGACTCCAAAATCAATATATCTAGAATCATTGTTATAAACAGTGGTAAATATATGTAATGTAACACATAACAACACATTAGAACCCTGCATATTGCTTATGGGGTTTATTTACCCTAAAACTAGTTTCATGGAGATGGTAGGTTCTTTATTATATATAAAATAGAACAAAAGTTATTACATTATTATTATAAAGTTATTGTACATAATAGTCTAGATATACGATACCTACATTACAATGTCATATTTTAAAATATAGTAGTACAAATATTTATTCGTACATGCTATATGTAGAGATATTTAATTATAGTGTTCCACTTAATTGCCCGATGAATTGAAAAATAGGGTAAATGTGGTGAGCTTAAACGTGCATTAGTGAAAATCATTCAACGAAAGAAAATAATGTATAAATGTGGAACATGTAACATCATGAGTGAAAAAATGCACAATTATTATCCTTTGAAGGAAGAAAAATAAAAAATCACATGGATCAAATAATAATAAAAAATAAAAAATTTCATAACATCAAACATCATAATAATTTCTTCAATTCCTTAAAAATTGAAATTATACCTAATGTATAAGGAAACTCCCATAACCATATCTTAGATATCCTAAGAGACATACTCGTGTGCTAAGGGGATATATAATTTAGGGCCCCATCCTAAAATGAAATTAAAATTTATTCAATCACATACCAAATAATTATAAGTTATACATGGAAGAATATTCAAGGATAAACAACTAATAAATACTTGGCACAATTTCGCAATTGAATTTATCATATATGATATCCCTATATGGAACAAAAGATTATATCATTCATTAATATATTTTTGTAGTGAATGAATTAATTATAATTTCTGTGAGAATTCCCTAAAAAATATGAGGAATAATATGTGATTAAAAAATTTAAAAAAGTTCTTACAAAAATGATATTTATATGGAGTTGCAACTAACCTTTACTTATTAAGATTATGGATTTTCAATGAGTTTAGAAAATTTTATTTGAAAAGGTACTAGAAAATATCCACAAATTTTTAACCACCTATATTTTGTTATTTTTTTCAAAATAATTGAAATTTATCGATAACTTGCATCACATGAAACAACGAGTTTATTTAATTTCATGTGTAACATGAGACACCGATCATTAGTAAACCCTGAAATAATATTATATTAAATACATATGTTATAACCTAAATGTTAAATATATGGGTATAAATATAACTAATTATGTTATGGAATATATTTTTATAATTACTACCAAATAAAAATTTATTTATAAACGATTACAAAGAATCTTTCAATTTTTAGTAAAATAATCATATTCATCAAAAACATGTTTTCATAGAAATGATTATTTATGAGAAAATAAAAAAATAATTTATTGAAATTTTAGAAAAATAATTTGTCAAAATGAACTTATTTTTTTGAAACATCATATCACTATTAAGTTATGGTAAATGTTTGTGTTTTTTTTTAGAAAACATTGATTTTTCAACAAATAGAAAAAAAATTATTATAAAACTATCATTTCTTTTTAATTAATTAAGAAATTTAAATTAAAAATTTTGTTTAATGATAAATAATTATTTTTTAATAATATTAAATACAATTAATTAATTTTTAATCAAATTTAGGTAGTATTTTTAAAAAAGTTTATTTTTTGGATTAAAAAGGTGATTTATTGAAAACTATTTGAAAGTGCATAACATTTCTACATTATATTTGATAAATATAACACTTAATCAGTAATGATATAATGAAATTTATAGATTATATATTTTAATTTTTAATATATATTTATTAAATTATTAATTTTATAAATATTTTCAGTATAAAATCATCTTATGTTTGAAAAAAATACACTTCTTGAAAAAAAGTATTTTATTTTTTTCATCTGCATGGTTTTTTTTAAATTTATTTTTTCCAATTTTATAAAATGTATTTGAAAATATATTTCTAATTTTTTAAATAATAATTTAAAAATTATTTTGGGATTATTTTTATATAATTTTATGAAAATATTCATTATTTGACAAATAGTTACAAATTGTATCTTTTAATATATTTTTTCATTTAAAATATTTATAAATTTATGTTGTAATATAAATTGTTTTATAGTAGAGTTAGTTCAATTATAAATATATTAATAAAATTAAGGTTATTTGAATCAATTTTATATTGATATTGGATAAAAATACATAGTAAACTTTTGAACATTTTCTCTATGAAAACCTAATTTATGGTCATTTCTACGAGATTAATTTTATTTAAATATTCTTCACTTATATGAATTTAATTTTTATAATGGAATTAAGTTTTTTGAATAAGAATAATTCATATTATTTTATAATTTCATCTTAATTTTAATCCAAAATTAATGTTTAATAGAGTAAAACATAATTAACGGGGTTAAGGTAATGATGTGTTTATATGATGGTTAAACTAAAATGATATTGGTTAAAAATAACATAAACTAGTAATAGGAACCATTTGGGGTCATAATATGACCTTATAACTCTTATTATTGAGATTTTTCCACTATTGGATCCTTTAGTCATGAAAAATACATGTTGGGAATTCTTTCATTCAATGAAATTTCATGTGTTCCACTCACCTCACGTATAAAAGGCCACACATTCTCCAATACTATTGAAACCATCACCACCTTTTTCTAGAAAATAAAATAAAAAATTAATTATAAAATTCCCTAATCCCATCATATAAACCTTATTAGGGGCATAAGACCATCCTAAGATGGTTTTTGGTGCTAACATAAGGGGGATACATGATGAAGATGTAACATTATTCAATGAGAATTTTCATTTTATTTCGCACAACACATCATTAAATTATTATTAAAACATTATGATATATATATATATATATATTATTTATCTACTTATATATTTCTACTTTAGGTTCATGAAAAAAAACTCTCCACTTCCCCAAAATGGGGTAGAAAATCACTATTCGTTTGTATGGAAGACTACCACCTCACGAACTATTGTAAATTGGTTTTCCATTAACCTATCTCTCGGTTGGTCATGATTATAGATATAAAGTATATCTATTATATTTATAAAATTATTATTTTTATATATCCATTATATCATATATTTTATTTTTACACTCCTTTCCATAGGGTATAGAATAGCATTGCTCTTGTGTACGATAGACTACCGCCTCACAAAGTGATATGAATCGTTTTCTACTAACGCATTCATGGAATATAATAAGGATAAATATATTTGATGTTAAATATATAATTATGTTATTAGTGAAATATTTTATCATTATGAATAAATAATATATCATTTTATATCTTAAAATTTCCCTCAATGAAACGTGATAACATAATTTGTGTACTTGTGGACTACATCCTTCACGAAGCGTTGTGACACAATATTTTCTTTAATAAACCATGTGGATGATATGAATAAGTATATAAATGTAAATTATAGGAAATTTATTATATTATTATCAATATTTGATTATTAATTATTACTTACTTCCTTTTAATAATGTTTTCTGAAAAATGGAAGTGTTACTCATTGGTATGTATGACCTACCGTCTCTATGATCGTCACATTCTTAATTTCTCAAAACTGTCCATCATGATTTGTTTTAAAAGTATAATTGATGTATAAATATAAAAATTATTTCATTATTATAGGTATTATGTATATTATATAACCATGATCATATTAACAGTACTAAAAATTACAAATCATTACATATTTGAAAAACAAAGCTATTATTACCCCAAATGTGATTTTTACTAGGAATTTTGAATTAAAAATAAATAAATTGAAATAAGTAAATTATATGAGTTATTATATATATAATTATGGTTATGATATATATTTATAATAAAATAAATTTTTATTATAAAGTGGTTTCAAACAAGATTAATGGAGCACGACACTTACGATAAGTGGTTTTTTGTCACAATTTTTACTTGTGTGAGTCACATTCCATAATCAAAACATATTTCAATAATGTTGGGTGTATACTTCCCACGACTTTATTTTATTATTTTTATCCCATGAATCATTTTTATTTACAAATAGTTTTTTAGGATTTCTATTTCATTGGCTTTATAGTTCAATAGATATCAAATCCGTATGATATTTTTGTCTCAATTTTTATTGTTTGAGACATATGTTATTTTATTTGGCTATATTATTTTGTGAGGTGTATATACAACCCTATTTATATATAATTTAATGAATCTATTTATCCACATGATATTTTAGGTTTCATTTAATAATATTCATTTATTGGGATTACATTTCAATTTTACCAATTGGTAATGATTTTATGGTACAATATCATCATTTACAGAGAATGTTTATGATCATGATTTTTATGGTAAAATATTATGATATATATATATATATATAATATAATGAATTTTATTCTACACTACATTTATTAGTAGAATTCAATTTTCCATTCAATTTTTTCTCTTTATGTACTCAAGAGTTCAAGAATATTTTATTTAATTAAAATTTTTGGTCGAAAATCATTTTTATTATAAAACCATGTCTTCTAAAAATGTTTTTGGAAATAATTTTATCATTTTCTAATGTTATATTAAAAATGTTTTTATCCAATTTATGGTACCAAAATTATAGGCCTTGAAATAAATCGTCAAAGGCACAAAATAATTGCAAAATGGTCTGCCTTGTAAAGCACTTTCCCAAAGTCCTCCAGCATCTTGACGACCGCAAAGTCACATGGAATAATTATCTATGACTTCCATAAAGTATATGAAAAAATCCACAATGAGTCCAAGAAACTTGGCCAGATCCTATATGAAAACCATAGAACAATGATAGACTCTTATGTGAGTTTGAGAAATGTGATGGATTATCCTCCGATATTGAAGCATTATATTCTACGTAGTGCATCCTCATATCATTGTGACAAAAAATTCATATAAATAATCTGCTCACCCCCCCCCCTCCAATGGAACTAAACACTAAACTTTCACCTTCCACACACTTAATTTTTTAATCCCACTTTACACTGTGATCCATAGAGAAAATGAACCATCTAAGCACTTGACCTAAGAGAAACCACTTTCCCATTGATCCATTTCACATTAGCTTAAAGTGGGGATGCCCTTTGTGAATCCATTTGGTCATCACAATGAAAGGATACCACTATTGGTAAATAGAACATAATGAATAACTTAGTTTTTATGAATCACCCTCTAAGAAAATATAGAGTCCATGACTATTTTGGGTCACAATGCTTCCTAAAGAACCCTCATTCGTGAAGCACATCCACTTCACAATGCACCAGATATTCGATAAGCTTCTCTCTATGATGCCTTTTTCTTCCTAAACCCATCTTCTGAGAAGTCCTACAGGAAAGTACAATGTTATTTTATTGTCCCACCATGTTTTGATTCATGTTTCATTATCGTACTACATGCTTCTTCACATAGGTAATAAACAACTATTACATCCTTGTATAGCCATGCTAATGTGGACCACTTAATGGATTACTCTACAAGTAGAAATATATAGTGTTTCATGTTCCTTCTCTTCCATAACAGTGGGTTAGAACATGTTATGTATGTCATAGGGGTTTAATGTTATCCCTCATCATCTGAGATACAAGACATAAAACTACAAATAACCTTATGTCCACAACACACAATCTTAAACTATGATCACGACTGGAGTGACAAGCACAAATGGACCATTAAGGGGATACGAACTAGTTATATCTCACTCCTCCTCTCCCATTGAATTTTATCTCCACGTGTGCCTCATAAATCCTTTCCATAAACCCCAACACACCATGGTTGGGTTCTCCCTATAATATGGCCATATCATCCTCATATATCTGGACACCCTCTTGAAAATTACCAATTTTCCTCTCCCTAGAATACTATCAACTCGTAAGCCCAAATAAACTACATACATATGCTCCCTTTTCCATGTGATTTGTGGGTATATTGTTGTATCTTGATTCTCACATAGATCATGTCTCAAGCGGTGTTTATATGATCATTGGCCATTTCATCTTCTTTTATCCACCTTAGCATATAATCCCCACCACCCTCTTCACTGTACTACATGGAAATTTATTCTCTATAATAGTGATTACTAGGAAACCTCCCTAATGTTCAAGACCATCACCCATCTATTTTGTGAATTTCTAGTTGATTCACTCCTCATCATTCAATATGTTAACTATATCATCCCTATAAGATGTAGGTTTTGATTTATTTTGAGTATGTAGGAAGCCTCTTCGATTTTCAATCCCAATAAATGGAACAAATTGGAACTCGCTCATAGGGATATATCCCCCTGATGTGACATCTTCCCTTTTGGGACACATCACCCTAATCTATCTCATTGAGGAGTCTTGATCCATCTATATATTATGCGAACCACACATAATACCCATGACACATTTCACTGAACCACGTGGACATTGATCTTTTCCCTTTTCAGTAATGGTATGTTAGATGCCTCTATGAGGTTTAACCCATCACCCATTAGTCCTGACCACTTCACATCAGTTTACCCTCATCCATCATGATATAAACTGTATACCCATTTTCGTCCTAAGTGATGATAAATTGTATGCTTTAAAACTATGTGGGTTTTGATCCCTATTAAAAGACACGGTATATTCGAAGTCTCCATGAGGTTCAACCCCAAACACTGGTAAACATAGGTGTCCACCTTTTGGGATCCATATCCTTAGTCCACCATGTAGTGGTGTCAGGCCATTTCCCAAGATGCCTCAGTGCATACATCCCACACTCAATCCATACTATTCCATCCAAGAGTGTAACTCTTTCGAAGGGCCATTAACCATGCATAATCCCCAACATTTCTCCATGTCTCTTTCCTTTGTGTACACCCCAATTCTATGCCCCATCATGATCTATGTGTACTTTGATTCCTTACCATGGAGATACTTACTAATCCTCCTTAATGTTTTATCCCATCATCCATTCCCCATCTTGTTCTCTCCCAAGTGCCTTGGTGATTCTAGAGGTTTATTCCCCATACCATAGGTTTTATATCCTATGAGGCTTGATACATTATTCTATTCTCATGGGTATCCTCATTAGGTGTCATATCTCCCCATCTCTGTAACTATGTAGACATTGATTCTCTTCTATAGGGATACATCGGAAGCCTCCATGAGGTTCAATCTCAATATAGTCATCATCACACCAGTTCTCAGTCCATCACCATTCATTACAACAATTGAAACATCACCCTTATCCATCTAGATTTTACCTAGGCCTCCACAAGCTGGTGAAATCATGCTATCTATACAGGTATCTAAACATGTATACAACCCATTCATCTCATTTATATTTGAAAAACTAGGGCAACTAACCTTGTATAATCCCCAGCAAGCATCTAGTTTGTTGTCTGTTGTGTACACCCTGATTCTATGACTCATCTTCTCAAGAAATATGAGTTTTAACCATGTCTTCATAATATGGAATGTATGAATCCTCTATTAGGTTCAAACCAAACCAATGGTATAAATTTGTGTACCCATTGTAGGGAGCCATCCACCTTCTATGATCATCAATTTTTGGTGCCCAGATCATCCATCATGCTGTGACATTTTCCATTTTTGGAAACAACTCTTCAGGGCCTGTCCTCATTGGGCATTATGATCCACCCATCTCGTAAATATTCCAAGTGATCCCTCATAGGTAATTACCCGTGTTATCCTCTTTCATGAGTGTTTTGAGCAGTCTAACCCATCTTCTATAGACGTTAAACTGAAGGCATACCCCATGATAAATATGGGAAGAAAAAAAAAACCTCAGAGGCATTCTTCTTACATAAAATACCTAACATTAGATATGGTATGCCTCAGGATTTCATGCCCTCCAAAAACCCTATTATAAGGGAAAATATATATGTACAAGTGTTTCAATATCCATACATGCTAGTGGCATGCAACATGACTACTCTCCTGATCGATGTTCGATGCCAAGACTTGACCCATTTGGAATGTCCAGACATAAGTAGGATTATTTACCAGCATCCGCGATGATATGGCATTAGAAAGAGTTTAAAGAACAATGTCTTAATCTTTAAGAGAGACCCAGAGTAAGAACATAATTCTATGGAGGAATCCAAAAACGGAGGTACTGATATACCATCATTCTATTTCAATCATGGGGAAAACATCCCTCAAGAGGTGACAGATGCCACCCGACAATAGAAAGTAGGAATGTGGGGGAAACAACATCACCAACCTAGAAAAACCATCCGACAAATGTAGTATGACATGTTATTCCCAAAAGGAACAGCGTTAGAGAAAGATATTGTGAACCTGAAGGGAAATTATTATCCTCAATATGGGGTTTTGTAGCATTTGGGGTATCGACAGATAAGCATTTCAGCAGATCCATATATATTGTACCATGTCCCATCAAGACAATTGTGGGTCTAGTGTGACACTCACTTGGATTTGTGATATCTATTCATTGGGCATCCTGGTCTATGGCATTGTCAGTGTGGATCCTTCTATCCAGCTATCATAGACAAAACAATGTTGGTGCACTGGTCATTGCATTCCAATTGTCGGTAATAATGGGTTAATGTTCATGCATTGTTGTACCTAGTATATATAAGGAGGAAACTAATCACCTCCTTATCTTAAGAACATGGTAATGGGAAATGATATTTCATAAATCCAACATAGCTCCACCTCCACCACGAAATCATCCACTACAACAACTGTTGGGCCCCCACACCCCATCTCACCTTCTGAAATTGATGAAAGGAGGGTAATGTAAAATCATGTCCATATATTTAAATAGGAGGGGTCTTCCCAAAGAGGGATATTTCCATCCACGATAAAGAGGCCTTGGTGCCCCACCATCATATTCACCCCTAATGGACGTGTAGTGAGCCACTTATCCCCAATCCAACCTCAATTGTTTCGGGAACCACTCCTCGGAGCAATATTTTGACTCACTCTGTAGCACTGATGAAGTAAGTGTGGTCAAAGTCCTACACTATGACTTTTTTCTAGGACACACCATGGAGGGATTCAACTAGGCCACATCATCACCACCAGTTGGTCTTGTAGTCCATGGAGCAGGTGGTCCATACACCTATATTTCCACCTAAAGCATGGTAGACCCAATCCAACATAATGCACATGCCCAGGAGGATGTCTGTCCAGGGGTATCATCTTCTATTGATTTAGTGGCATGATCCACCACATATATGTTCTATCACTTCCATTTTATTACCGAATAGGGGCACCACTACACCTGATTGGGATTGATGCCTCAACCACCCCATGGGAAGACATGGTTGTCTCTCTGGGACATTGAAATAAGAGGCATCTATCAAGGGTTGACCCATGATAATGAGATTTAGTATGGAATCCCTCCCCGTAACATCATTATCCATAATATATATCATCCCCACACCCACATTCATCATGAATCTACTCACCAAGACACCATTACTAGTCAAAAAAAAGGTAATCCCCAGGTCCATGATCCCACATATGGAGGTTTTCCACATATTTCTGGTTATCAACATGAAGGTCCACATTGTAACAACACCATCTCAGGTGGTGTCCCTCCCCAAGGTGACTTTAATCAGAGCAATGTTCCTCCTCAACATGTCACCCATCAACATAGATGTCCTCCCTGTGTTTCACCAACTCTAGAAGAGGTCATCCCTGTGTTGCATTCAACATTTTTTGGGGTTCCCCCTCTATCCCAGTTCATCCAAACGAAGGTCATCCATGCTCCAACACCAACCCGCATGGAGGTCCTCCCTATGACCATGATCTACCCAACCCTAAAGAACCATCACAGGGTTAGTGTAAGGGCCATTTATACCAAATAAAAAATAATGAGAAGACATGTATGGTATTCAAATATATCCATTTTTAGACTATGAAGAAGAGTGAAACTCAATGATGGTTCCCTCACCTTGATCCTCTATCATGGGGGTTTGGATAAGAACTTAGCATACCAGATTTGTCCACCTAGAAAGTGAGATACACCAGATCCCAAAATCACACCATTGATATATACAAGGGGAGGAATATTTGGAAAATTTATAGGGTCTTAATCTGAAATTCCCTTTATCATCATCAAGATCATTTTCTTCCTTGGAAGGTTATCATGGATAATTTTTATAGGGACTAGTCAATGATGAGCACCAGCCTGTTCCACCGCTAACAATTGCCACCCCTAAAAAAAAGTAGTTGCTAGTACCCCTTCCTACTGGGATGTCATAAAATAGTAATTTCATTACTTTGGAAATGTCATAAGATGCAGGGGGTTTTAGGTCACAAGTTGTACAATCCATAGACTAGTTTACCACTACAACAATCCATGTCTGTGTCGTTACTGATCCCCTCAACCCACCCTAGTTGATTAAGGGGACAACCAAGGGCCAGATCCCATGTATGAGTGGGGATGTTTATCATACATTCTTATAGTATACTATCACTCTGAGATGTTCTGGCCAGTTTCAACTGCATGCTTCTATATCCCATAGTTTCTCACAATGGATGAGGTTGTCTTCTTGAACTGAACCTTTAGGGATAACGCATTTATGTCACCTCCATCAATGGATGGATTAACCCATGTGCCATGAACAGTTTGGAAACCATTTCTAGTACTAATTCCTTATTTATTTAACTGTACACACTATTACATAGCACCATACATTACCTGGTTATCATCAGACTCTCCAGCATTGATGCATCTATAGTATTATTGCGCTCTATGGATTCATTAAGGAGGATTCCTCATATATCCAGTTCCATGGATAAGGGAAGTATGATGTCCTCGATTTCAGTCGTATCCAGGGCCAACCTAGTTCATTTGATGATATCAAGTATATACCTTCAGGTATTTCCATAGGAAACATTGGCATTCTGCAGATATTCATTGAAGGGGGAAATATCATAGGTTCTAGAGAAGATGAACATCTCACGGGGGACAGAACACTCGATAGACCCTACAGGTGTCCACAATTTTGAATAAAGGTGGAAACACAGTCTTAGAGAATCCATCAATTCATTTCCATTTGGTTAGATTTTAAGAAGGGTAAAGCACGCACTGGGATAGTAAAGCACTCTAACGCATCAAATTAACTGCAGAAGATGGAAGAGGATCCCGAAAAGACCACACTATGCTAACAAATCATGTAACAGAGAATAATAATCAATGATATTCTCACTGAGTGCTCCATAGAATAACATCCATATTATGGTGATGCTCAATATAATCACATCCACCCTCTACAAGGTCAGTAGTGGCAAGCACATATTCTCCCTAGCGAGTTTTCCTCCCATTGATCTTGATAACCCAGTATTTCCCAACTAGGAAGAGGCTAGTGTTTATTGATAAATACCCATTTATGAATCACCAAATCCACTAAAGATGAAATAAAACCTCATCAGGACAAGCTCAAGTTCCCACAGTCACTCCGTACATCCAAATGTCTACTCCGCATGCCCTACCAGCTACTTCGCAGGCCCTGCGGGTCATTCATCTGGCCAATCCACGATCCACTGAGCGAGGTTATTATGATGATGAACCTACAGGTTTTTTTGTTTAAGAATAAAAACTATTATAAAAATCATCGTCAAGATGATCCAAAAGATTCTCTCATCACTCACCTCATGGATATTGAATACAGACCGGTGGTGATTCCTCCTGATGAAAATCCATATCTAGCATGGGTGGATGTTATACCAGCAACCACGGGAATCATGAATTCTACCTTCTCCCATTTTAATGGTATGAGAGATCCAATGTATCATCTAACACACACTATTTCAAGGTGCATACCCATTATGTGAACTCCATTGTAGTAAGAAGTTGTGAATCACCATTTTTTTGTAAATACAATTCATGTTCCTTTATTTGTCTAGTATAACAAGTCACCCATTGGGTCCATAGATTTTTTGGAGGATAACCATAGGCAGTTTTTGTATCGGTTTAGATCTACCACCCACAATAATTTTATTTTCGACCTCTTCATTGAAATCAATGATTTATGTGTGAGATGTTTACATTGTCTCTAGGTGGAAGGGCCTCAAATATTCACTAGACATGTAATTTACATAGGAATAGAATAGTATGATATTTGTATGGAATATGAATGCTGAACTAGTTCCTTATCTCATCACTCAAAACATCCTAGGTGGGATTTAGGATTTCACTATCAAGGTTCCTCATCTAGAGGAACCTTGCAGCAAGCCATCCAGTCATGCCCGTTTCCTCCCACAACTCCCGCAAGAAGTTACACCAAGGCCAATAACACCATTGCTTAATATATAGAGGACCATAGATAGTTTGATTTATTACTAGAATATCCACCTCTAATGCCTTTCCGATGTCACCACCATAATCTCAGCCTCTAGATTATAATTTCCCACCTTATAATCGGTATGTACCACAACGTAATGCACCACCACGTAATGCACCACCAACGACTAGGTGAGACTTCTAGGTTCCACCTCCTCTCTAGGCTTCAGCTCCTCATCTGAGCCAGGCTCCCAGTGTCCCTTTCCCAGATTCGAGAAAATCAACCTACTCATTCAATGAAGCTCATGTCCCCGACTATTTTTGGAGTGAATTAGACCATGGAATCATCTAGTTCCTAGAATACAAGACGCTTGGGGAGGTAGATATCACTAATCAACCAAATTATACCCCCTATCACCAGTTCATTAGGAACACAGTCAAGTAGTGTCATGTGTTCAAAGACTAGCACCAGGACAATGTTGATAACAATATATTCTGGTTGGTTCTATCCCTAACACATGTATAATGTTTGTATTCAATGTATGATAGTGACAGTGGGGTTGAATGTAAATAGGTGTCTGGACATGGGACTTTCACGCATGAAGATTCAATATCATACAAGTTAGATCATCATGTGAATTGTATTATCGGTTCTAATTTGAATTATCCCAAGCCTCCCAAATGACTTTTGTTAGCCTTATCTACTACTTCTGCATTGAAATATCTACCTTTTCCATATCATTAGAGCATGTGCTTAAGGAACAAGGAGAAGAAATGTCATCTGTCAGTACAAAAGTCATACCGTACTCTTGTTGATTTCATGCCCTCAAGGATGGTCATTTCCCATAGAATTTTCCCAACATGGGTGGATTCCTGATGTGATTATCTAGAGTATGAATTAGTGAAAACCATCAAAATAGTGGACCCATACAAGGTCGCATGAGATGAGGAATTCCAAGATACCCCTCCTAATCTCTAGCTGTCACCAGCATCGATGAAACCAAGGATATGTAAACCGTCAAAGTGAATCATCCAATAACTCCAAATAGGTCATCCATGTCACTAAGAACACCCAATAGTGTAAATTCATGACTTGTCATGTATAGTACTCTCACCAGGATTCATAGGATCATCTTCCCCTTTAGTTTGTGCTTTTAGACCAGGCAGAGCCTCCGTAACCATGTTGTGATCAGTCACGCCCAGTTCTTAAAAGATCTCAGTCATTTGAAAATCAGATAATAATAATTATAAAAGATTCATCTTGTGAGTAGCGTGATACCCCCAAAACTAGCTGAAATCTGCCGATCTGACCTGAAATGTCTGCCAGACCACCAACCATAGAGAAACCTCTTATCGATAGATATGTGCACCTATCTCGAATGTATTTTGATCTCATGAAACATTAAATAATTCATGAAAAACTCCATACTCTAATGGATCTCCTCTGGTCTAAAAATATTCATGAATCCCTCATAGAGGCTTTGTGGATCCCCCGACAATTTTAAATAGAGGTAGTTCATGTCGAGGCCTTGTGAGCTGAGTAGGTTGAACATGATGAATATTAGTCCATCATCTCATTCTTAGGAGAAGATAAGGGTATCCTATACAATGGAACATCCACCCACAATACATCCTTAGTAAGTTAAATGGCATGGAATAACACAATTCTCTCATCAATAAGTGTTTTCTGATAAATCTCATCTCAAACTAGATGCTCTGCATGCTGGGGATATCTGAAATAGATTTGAATCCTTATGACTTACTGATTCAAGTTTATAATATGAATTAGCAGACAACCATTTAAACAATATGCTTGAATAACCAATTCAGTGGAATTATTTATAGCATGGAGTACATGTTTTTCTCATTGGAAGCATACTACAATGCACTTATGGGTTGACCCTGTCTTCATATCCATGCAGTAGTACCCTCCTTCTATACCTAATTCATCAATTGCTGTTGTAATGGTCATGTGGGCATGATCCATGGTGAGGTGTTTCACTTTTCTTCATGGGAAGCTTGGTACCTCAGGGCCGAATACTACAAGATAGAGGAAAAGTATGTTTAGTACAATTAGGTTGAGAATAATAATGATTGTTGTTGGACCATGGGTAGATTTGGATGATGCATACGTACTCCAGATTCACCGATTATAGGCCTTGACCCAGGTCAGGGGACACTATTTAGTTGTCAGTGGGAAAAGGGGAAATCGCATTCCCAGAGATAAGAATTCATGAAGATCACATTGAACTCTTATAGGAATTAGACTTCAGTAATCCTAGAATCTCTATCCCCAATAAGGTATTGGGATGTTAAACCCATGGAAACAACAATACGTGATACTTTCATGTTTCATCGGGATGGGATGAACCGACTCAGACCAATGTGATACTACTTATTGGATATTACCATGCATGGTTCATTGGGATTAAGGACAGATTGAATTAGATTTATAGATTTTTCTCCATGATTTCAGCAGCACAGGAGTCCCCAAATAAAGATTCTACAAATGCTCATGCAGAAACCAGCATTCTATTAGAGCTCTCCAACTTGGAAAAATTTTCACATCTCGATCACCATCTCACCGAGGACAATAAAGAGGATTTAAAGGATTATCCTCCTATATTTTTGGAAGGTGTATCCACCACCATTGATGTGTTGGTACAGGTGTACCATGACAATGAGGATGATTAGATACCAACAGTGGATAGTGCAACCATGTTTATAAAATAGAAATAGTTGTGCATGGATTTCCTGAAGCCGCATCAAGATTTATATTTATGGAGCTATAAGAAGATTCCAAGACTAGATCCTTAGTTCTACATCCACCCTACTGGTCTCCTGATAAACCATCAAGGGTTCGATCAACCTCCCATAAATATGCCCCCATATTAGGGTTCCATGGTCTAGGAATATGTTTATAAGATCATTAAATCCATCTTTAACAAGGTAGTCTAGTTCCCCAAATGGATAGCCAAAATTGATCATGTCTGAAATAATAATAGAAATATCACTGTCTGAATCAACATTTAGGATCTAAACCATCACTATATAAAGGATGATTTATCCCTTCCTATGATAGATCTATCGATCAGTGCGACCACTAGATTCTCTGATCTCCACATCATGGATTGGTATTCCTGATATAAACAAATCTGAATGGTCCTTTATGATAATGATTCTAACTCCATTAGATCACAAAAAAGTACTTTCTATTACCATGTAATGCTTTTCAGTCTTAATAATGCAGGTGCCAACTATCAGCATTTCATGAACTACATATTCCAACAAATCCTCAGGATATCAGTAGATTGTTATGTAGAAAATTTGGTCTTCAAATCCTACCAATGTCAAGACCATCATAGAGCTCTTGAGAAAGAGTTTTGATTCCTCCAAAATCACTATATAAGGATGATCCCCATAATGTCAATGTTTGGGGATACCTCTGGAAAATTACATGGATTCATCATTAGATATTGATCCATCAAGTTTGATCCATAGAAGATCAATACTATCTGCAAGATGCCTCCTCGGAGCAATATTAAGGTGCTCAGAGGAGTTCATGGGAACAAAGCCTACATACATTGATTCACTAGGAATCTAGGTAGGAAGTTTCATTTATTCTCTTGGCTAATGAGGAGATGTTCCTACTACCACTGGGATAAAGATTGTTAGACTGCTTTTGGAGAGATCAAACAGTCCATATTATAACCTCTAGTTATGATTCCCCTAATCTTTGGAAATATTCAGGTCCTTTAATTATTGCACTAAAATGATTCCTTAGTACCCTTTCCGTCCATAAGAATAATGAAGGGACATAGAAAAATTTTTAATATATCAGTTTCTTACTCCTTAATACAGATACTAGATACTCCACTATCGGGATCATATGCCTTGTTCTAATATTTTCAGCGATGTAGTTGTGAAATTAACTTTAACACCACAATATAATGTTATTGTCTCATGTGGACCCGTTAAAATCCATTCTAAATCTCCCCATGTTGATAATAAAATTATACATGTGGGAAGTGATCCATCAAAGGTTTTATATAAGTTTCATTCAACATAAATATGTAAAGTTTCAGGCACTGAGAGAATTCCTTCATACCTCCCCCCCATAGAGTAGTCTCTAAGTCATTATTTTCCATATGAAGCCATAATCTTTATAGATTAGGTCATTCCATGTAAGAATATGAACTTCACTGGTTCTTCATAAAGCCATAACAGTAGAAGACTCGATGATCCCAATCTTAATAGGGTAGATTCGGGAACCATCTGAACCATGCCTGAAGAAGTTATCCTACCCAATTCATTATTTTTGTTAGAATGTTGCAGAAATAATGAGGTGGTGTATCATTCCTACCTTAGAAGTATTGAACTGGAAATTGATATTGACTTTCCCAACATAAATGTGAAAGGGGTATCTATGATGGTCCCCATGAAGGACAGTAGAGACTATGTCATTAAGAAGAAGGATGTTATACCCCTGTTAAAGTGGACTCCCCAAATAATGTCCCATTTCTATTCCTAGACTGTGGTCACTTAGGTTTCTCAATCATAGAATGGTCAAGAAGTTTCCTTAGACAGCCTTGGCACATCTTTTCAATAGTATGAGTAGAATGATTTGATTATCCTTCTAGCGTATCGAAGTGTCATCACCCCCATCACTCTAGGTGATGATTATAGTTAGAAAATAAGTCATCTTACCATAATTTCATCCATATAAAGTCCTCCGAGTCCCCCGACTGCATCATAAGGGACCCCTTGATAAAAATTTCCTTTCTTCAGTGTCTCCAATAGGTAAATATCTTGATAAACCAAGACAAACATGAGTGAATCCATCATTGCGCAGTGTAGTTCACTCTCTAGTGTGGTCATTGTCTTGAGATGATCCTCTACAAATGTGGGTTTGATGGTACTCTCCTCTACTGTATTCAAGGAGTTGATATTCCCCATATTATACAGGAAGTTCATGTCGATTCATAGAGAGCCCGACAGGTAGGGTCAAAACACTATCATCAGATCCGAATTTTTGGAATCATCTGGCACACCACGAACCACGCCTGTAAAACGTTAACCGAGATGTTTCACACGATCCAGATACTTGATAATTTTATTCATCATCTACTAGATTTTCTATATAATACCAAGTACTATTAGCCCTTTTAGTTTAGATTATCGATGTCGTGGGACCATATCAACTAGAAACATTTCACTAGTGTTGTTACATCCTGACTGCTACAGATTTATATTGCATGTGGGAAGAGTCAATTAAACATAAGAATGTCAAGGTCCATTCTATCATTTATTTTGTGAGATCCAATATCATCCACCAATTCGGAGTCCCTCATTTTTTCCACCCTGATAATGAAACCATCTTCTTAGTAGTCGAGCTTAATAAATTGTATGCCATGTACAATATTTGTTCATGTCATACCTCATACTATCATTCTCATGAAAATGGGATGAGTGAGGTGTTAAGAAAACCCTTCTTGCTTCTTACAGAAGAAGGTTGGTTAGAACAAGAAGAGTTGGTCCAAAAGATTACCAACTCTCTCCAGGATTATAGGACAATGTCTTGTAATTCCACCTAGGTGACCCTATCTTCCTAGGTATACATAATATAGGTGGTTTATCCCATCAAGATTCAGTTTCCGTCACTTCACCGAGCCTTCTATGATCAAATGATTCCAAATAAGGAAGCAAAAGTTCCTCTGGCTGAACAGGAAGCCCTCGATGAGAATAGGATTCGTGCCTTGTGCAATCTAGAGAATCATCCGACAAGATAAAAATTTATTTCAATAAGAAAATTAATCTATATTCATCATTCAAGTTGAAATGGTATTGGCATGCAGAACACTAATTATATCTGGAAGGAAGCCACCAATGTTGAAAACAAACTGGGGGACACCCAATATCATTTGTAGGGTTTACCCCAATGGTGTATACAAATTCTTCACCATGGAAGATGACAAAATCACTTCTCTGAAAAATTAAAAATAACTTAGGGAATACTACAAATTAGTGGTCCTTTTCATCCAACATGATGATAAACTGAAAATAGTCCATGATTTAGGACATTAAGAAAATATCCCTTTTATCATGCATGATGATAAACTATAAGTGGTAAACATACCTCAGGGTCTTAGCTCTATAACCTTAGACTAACATCTCTAAGTCTATACAAGAAGATGAAAAACTGCATGACATCTAATGATCTACTTAGTGGTTTATTCCCATCCATATGGGATAAATATGAATTTCCAAAAAAAAAATCTTTTGGTCTTGCCCCAGGTACCATAGTTTATTCCTTCCATATGGTCTGTAATACTAGGTATCCTCATCCACAAGACACCATAATGGAATATTTTTTCATCATTCATGTTAGTATTACAAATATCGCATCATGTGTCACATGTATGGATCTATCCTTTACTCTAGATCCTTACCACATAACATTAAACTGTAAAACATTTCAAGAACTACATGTGGTTTGATTCCTATCATCGCAGGATATATAAGAATGCAAAAACATTTTATATTCGGGTCTAGCCAAGAAAATATTTCCATCTCTTTGATTCCCCATTTGGTTGTAGTTCACTTTGAGGGTTACAGATAGTGTGGTGTGGAGTTCTTTAGTCCCCATTCACACCGGGTTTAACAAAACTACACCATGTGCCCCTCCCTCCAGATAACATCCCTTCCTCCACATCCATACCATATAACGTTAAAGTACACAAAATTCAAGAACAATGTATGTCATGAATCCCATCCATATGGGATATGTATAAAGGCCCATACCATATTTCCTCATGTCTTCCCCCAAGTTCCCAATTTTTAGTCTTACGACGTGAAATTCATTTTGGAAGCATGTTAGGTGTTATGGACATCATTGGTCTCCATTAACATCAGGTTTACAATATCTACACCATGTACCTCCCTTTGGAATAACTCCATTCTCTCAATATCCTTACCATATGACATTAAATTGAATTGAATTCAAAAACTATGCATGTCATGATTACTACCCTCGTAGGATATATTGGAATGCCTGGACACTTTTCCCCTAGTCCAGAACAGACTCCTAAAACTATCTCTTTCATTCACCCCCATTTCCATAATTCTTATGGGATTACATTTATGACATGCGTGATTCCTTGTATTCATTCATGTTGGATTAGGTTTTACTTACAATGAACACCACCTTTAAGACCACATCAACCAGAGTCTTTACCGCACCATGATAAACTACACAAAATTTCTTGAACTACATTTGTCTGATTCTGTCCCTCACAAGATATGTATGAACTCCCAAACATGTTTTCCTCAGGTTTATCCTTAGATTATTCTTTTCCTTCTCATGGACCCTTGGCCTGGGTTCTCTCTTGGGTTGTTGAATGGTGTGGTATGTGGACTTCATTCTCCATTATTCACATAAAATTATTCAACCATTCCATACACATTACTCTCTTAGGAAATCTATATCACATTCCATCCGTACCACCTGAGGATAAACATCATGGCATTTTAGAAATATGTGCGTCTTGATTCACATCCTTATGGGATACATAAAAATGCCTGGACATTTTGTCCTCAATATTATCCCCAGGTCCACCAACCTATATTTGTTCCATTCCCCCACTATTCTTCTATAGTTTTACGCTCTAAACTGGGTCCCTTGACATCTGTTGTACCCCATAAATGCACTCACATGTACTATGGTCTATGTCCCAGAGTGTTCGATTATGTATGGACACACTTTTATTCCATTCCCATGCTTCACTCGTCCATTTGTTTGGGTCTCAATCATCTTTCACATAAAAAATGGTTCCACTGGTGGTGTGGATGCTTGGCCTTATAGCTCAACAACCAATTTGGGCCAACATCCTTGAAGATCTCAAATGACATTTTAGAGTATTCTTGCATCACAAATATGGTCAGCGGTCGACCCCCACTTGATTGCTTCCATCTCAGGTCACATGATAATAATGTTTTCTTTCAAATATGGTCAACTATTATCCTCTATCATTACACTAAACCCATTGCATCCAAAATATTGGTTTTGTGATTCACATACCTTTCCATTTATTCATTTCCATACGGATCCTTAACACCCTCATCGTTATTCCACCCTGATCCATTGCAAATTGATAGGATAAACCGACATTGTGGGGTCATCCTTGACTTTTCACATTCATTCCATATTGTGGTCTCCCATGTGTTGTAAAGATATTCTCCCCCATTATTTCTTACAGTAATAATGGATCACGTGGGATTAGGGATCTGGGAAATGTTTATGCTGCATGGATGTACCCCACTTTCCTATAGTTCATGCTCTACGACCATATACTAGCATATCCTATATCATTATCGTATGATGTTAAGAAACACATTTTACATCTACGTTGTGTGCCGATAAACTACCCAACCATATGATGTCTTCGGTAGAGAAGAATTTTATCTTTTATCATCGAACCTCATCCATGCTATATTCTAGAAATACATTTTACTTGATTATCAGCCCTTTGTGAGACATAGTGATTCCAATGTAATTTACCCCCATGTCTATCTATAGAGCCATGAATCATTTCACCCCATTTTTTATGGGATTTCCTCATTGGGAAGGGGTGGTTTGGTGTGGAATTCTATTTTCCACATTCACGTTGGGTGACCTCAAGACCCTATACTACACCTAACTACCCAATACGGTCCGAACTCTATTCCCATTAAAACATTACTTCAGCTGTCCTATTTCACATGAAATTAAACTGTGTAATAACTATAATTTTCCTCACCTGAGAGGGTATCACTCCTTCTCGTATTGGACATCTACTACACCATATTTAAAAACTACATGTGCATTGATTCCTATTTTTATTCGATATGTAGTAATGGATAGACTATTATCCTACGATCCAGCAACATCCACGTTCATACACTTTGACTTTTATCCCTATCCCCTTTCAGGAACATGTGGTGTCGAATGTGGAATAATTCTTTCCCCATTCATTATAGGTTATGAACCACACCACACATTTTTTCTTCATGTTTCACACATCCTTACCATAGGATTTTAAATGACACAAAATTCCAGAACTACATATAGAATATTCGTTCCCTCGTAGAATACATAGGGACACCTGAGAATCTCACCTCGGTCCTAGACACAAGTTCATCCACTCTTCCAACTATTTTCACATAATTATGGTTCAAACTCTCTAAAACTATTCTAGGTGTCATGTATACATTTAATAAGACTATAATGTGTTGACTATGGTCCATCAAATATAAACATAAACTATGTGTAATATCCGAATTATATGACAATAAACCTTTTCATGACTCCTCTTAATTGAATGGCGTTATACAACATGTATATCCTCATCATTTTCATGATGTAAAACTAAAATGAATTCTATGTCCTTTCAAGATTGTTTCCATCTAGAAAGAGGTTTGATCTTGATTTAGGCCGATACAACCACCCTATTCACTTTTATCATGGTAGTGTTCTTTCATGATTGTTGGTATCCATTATGTAGCCCATCAATATATTCCCAGGATTTTCATGCCTTCTATTTAAGGTCCTCATCATCTTCCACATATGAATAATCCTTGGATAGTATGAATGATTGACCTTATAAATCACCTACAATTCAAGGAAAACATTATAGAAGATACAAGACAGCTCATCGAGATCTGGTCCCATGTTTCGAATTCGGTCAATGATGGGCCCCACATGGTTTTCCACATTTCAGTCTAAGATGATATGGATGATACGTTATAAACACTTTCAATTTTTTTCCTCCATATTTATACCACACTCACAATGTTCCAAATTTTGGGTATCATGATTTTCACATTCCATTCCCCTTCATTCAAATTGATACAAACACTTCTCTTGTTACCCCTCTTCTACACTAGAGCATATTCGGAAAGGGAAATTCGCCTATTCTGAGAACACTATTTTTGAATCACAACTCCCAATTTCCTCCTAGAAACTCTGAGTGGTCATTCATACCATGAGTGTCTAGTGACTGGTTGGTTCCCTTACATTCAAGGTGAATAATTATGCGGTCATCCCTTTATGTGTCACACAGGGCATCAAGAACGTGTTTATAGGGATTGATCATTGGTTGTTTGACCGCTCTCTTGTTTTGGGCCTCCTGGATGTGTTACCGGCTGCTAATCTCCCTCTATTAATCATTTTCTATGTGGCGACATTCATCCACCCTAATCACTTCTTAGTCCTCATCAACTCCGATTTAAGACATCTCTGAGGATTCTCACCTCATCTTCTCATCAACTTTAACTAGTTGGGCCTTCAATCACGATATGAGTTCTGAATGGGGATTGTTGAAAATAGTGCGCTCACTCACCCACGCCCTCGAACAATGGACTTCTTACTCATAATTATGAAGTTTCTATATATTGAATTTCATCCTCCACAACCATCCTCACAGATTCCATTCTCATTGTCCTACACCTTCTCTTCAATGTATTCTCGAATGAGAATATGAGGGCTTCAAGCATCTACTAATCTAGAACATTGGTCATGTAAAAGAGAATAAAGTTTCCCCCATATGGTTTATCCACTATTCTTGTTGGGCTCTGTTAATGAAACAAATAATTAGTTTCCATGACCAATGGAAAACAACCTTACTATCATATTCATTAGAAGACATCTTGTCCTTCTCCTCTTGATCAGAAGGTTCATATTCCAAGAACGTCTCTAAATGATCAAAAATGGGTTCTTTACCTATTATCATATCAGAGAGACTGTGTTCCCCATCATATGGTTGATCTTTTTCATTGTATCCCTCCTTGAAAATTTTCTATACCACCTTTCCAGTAACACAAACCATGGCCATAGATTCCATGATTTGTTTAGCTTGGGATTCTAATCCAACAATAATCAGTATTCCACTTGGGAATATAGGTTCGAGATCCCAAGACCTCCTCAAAAGTATGTCCCATTGATGAAATTTTCATAGAGAAATACAAAAATGATATTTAGAATAGTTTGATTGAAAATAAATATGGATTATATGAGGGAGATGACATATAGAGATAAGTTAATTCGTCTCATCCTTGAGTTTTTGTAGTCATAATCCCATAGTGTGCCCCCCCCCCCCGTATATTGATTGCCTCTACAATGATTTTTGAAGGGCCACCGTAGTCATCATAGCCCCGTTGTATTCTGGGCTCACCATCATCACCGGTGAAGAACCCAAACCAATTTCCTCTATTGTGCGGTAAGATGATTTCCATTTAAGGTTATCGTAGATAGGATTAATGTTAATTGAGGAAGCATAGATGACCTGAGTACGTCCCATAATGGAATGGTTTAGTTTTTTCCTCACGAGTATCAGCAAAATCTTCCAGCTCTGAGATCTTGAATTGACCTTCCTCCAAGGGGAAACCCCTTTCAGCCTCCTCTCCCAAGGTAGACTCCATTGATTCATTAGTTAAAGGGAAGCAGTCCCTCATCTGAGTAGTTGTTAGTTTTGGTGGAGATGTTTTATCTTACAGTACATTCCCATGACCCAGCATTGGATGTCAAGTTCTTCTAGAATGCACTAAATCATCTACATAAGCAGCGTAATTTTTCCCCATTCACTCAAGACACCAATAAGATTCCCTTGGAATTGTTGATGTCTCACAGATCCATCCATAGATGGTTAAGTTACTCACATATATTGGAGAGACTGATAAATTTTATGTTTTCTTCCAGGTGAAATAAGCCCTCAAAGAAACATCATCCATAGATATGTCTATGTGGTGTATCCACTTCCCAATATTTTGTGTATGTATCTAGCAGAATCCTCAGGGTGGACTCCCCTCCTTTGGGATCTTCTTAGTTAGGACTTTCTGGTCCACCACAACTTTCTGCTTTATGCTTGGTAAAGGACCTAGAATTATTTTCTTTATCACTACCACAAACACGCCGCCACGATGTGGATCAGCTCGACCCCCACGATATGATAATTCATTTCTTCTGATATCGGTATCAATATTGAATATGAACCACATTATAGACATGGATAGTTTTTTTCTTCAACATTTCTCTCAGGTGGGAAATATCCTAGCTTTTTCAAACTCCTTAACTAGCTTGTATGAAGTTGTGGGTAGAGGCAACCCATTCTTCATTTTTTATCCTCTTACATGAACATGAGCCACATTTGCCTCATAACACATTGGCCATCATCATGAAGTAACTATAGGTAGATTTTTGAGTTCAACATATTCATGCACCAAAACATTCACGCAATGCGATGTGGGGTATATGGCTTGCAGATAGGGTCACAGTTGACTCATTTTTCCAAAACTCTACACCATAATGTCATGAGATTGAATCAGTGTTCCTCAGTTCTCTATATCGCATCACTGACTACCCCTATCGATAGTATAAATGAATGGAAGTTGAATTCATCCACCTTATAGACTATATTCATCATAATCAGTGAATTCAACATAACCAGAAAGCTCCCTAATGAATTCAGGATAGCTGGTCAAACGTCTGACCTGTGATAAGAAATAGGTTTCAGATATTCGTAGACACTCATGTGAGCTAATATCCATTTGTAGAAAAAGTGGAGCTTTCCAAATACCTGTAGTTGTTTCTTCCCCTCGCTGATGTGACACAACACCATATAATTTTTTTTCTTGCAGGAGTATCCCAAGGTTGATGTGCTTCCCCATCGCCGACACAGAATCTATAATGAATTTTCATAGATGCACACCCTTGTTCATATAATGGAATGGAAACCCACATCCTCAATTAATCATAGAGATAAATCCATCCAATTTAACCATTAGGAGGTTAATGGTGTTTACACTGTACACCTATAGCTCCCACATGCTTTCCTCTATGATTCATGAGTATGAAATTTATTTTCAATGTTGAGATCCTTTAGGAAAAGTGGGATGACTTATAGGAAAATTATTGGGAACCTCCTCCCCTTCAGTGGAACTCTCTAGAAGAATGTTAAGGAAATTTCTAAAAACCATTTTAATATTTATTTCTCTCACTGAATGTTTATCATGGCATAGAACCATGTCCATCATTTCCTTTTCTAGCCATCACATCTGCATCGTATTCTCCCATGTGTTCTTTATAAAACGGAACAAATCATAAATCAACCACATAATTGTAATCCAAGAGATCTGATGTAGGTCCCAGAGGCTGAAGTCGACATATCAATGATGGAAATGGAATTCATTGGTCCTCAAGGACAACAAGCTCAAAAAAACTGGCATCATATGATTCAACTAGTAGAAATAAAATTGTGAAGGCCATGTAACCTCATACATGACTAACCACTTAAACTCTATACCTAACTTGTCATAATATTTGTAGACCTAATAGGCATAGGCTCATTCATCTTTGATGTTTTCACATTGGTGAAGGTCCTAATAAGAATTCCACCCTTTCTCAAGGTTCCCTAAGCCTGCCTTCAGGATTGTGTGGTACTATAGGGGAGATACCTATGGCTACAAAGCATTCCCAACAAAATTTTTAACATGGTTATAAAGGAATTAATCATTGATAAGTGTGTGGTACTATTAGGTATGACCTACAAGAACTCTTAAAAATTTATATTGACAAGGGGTACTCCTTAACTAGTAAGCTTTTTTAGCAGAAATTGCTTCAGGAATTAAAACATCATCCCTTAGACAAAAACCGTTTATTGTAAGTCTCTTGTAGAGGGAGGAGTTCCTTTTCCCTTCTAGTAATAGATCAACTAGGTACACATTATCAATGTGGAAAAACAAATATTCCTAGACCTAAGGATTTTATGACATCTCCTCCCATCATGTATAATCCGAAAGGACCGCTCGAGCAGCAGCTTGGTTGGCTATAGTTATTTTACCCTTATGTTTGTTACTCGCCTTCAAGGATATAATTTGAAGAGACCATTCTAAAATCATATGTCAGAGATAATTATGCCACAGAGCCTTGAAATACTCACTGTTCTTCGTATAGTGACACAAGAGTGTAATTCACCAGTTCTATAAACAGCATTCACAGAGAACTGATCCAAAAAAACCAGGTGGAAAAAGCTCATTCATGGGGTGTTAAAACATCTTGATTAGATAGTTTAAATCCCAAGTTATTTGTGAGAGATATAAACAAAATAAGCATCATAAATCCTTATTTATATTTTACGACCTCTTGATCTTTGCAGTACCCTTGGCCATAGCGAGCACCGCAGAGTTCTCCACCGGTCCTCCACCAAACCCCTCGCGTTGGAGCTCCATGATCTGCCTAATTTTGGAGACCTGCTCTCATAATCAATCAATTTTCCCCCAGCTCACATTATAAGGGGGTGAATTTTTTGGCACTAAAATTCATGGGCTTGAAATAAGTTGACAAATGAACAAATGAATTGCTAAAGGGTCTTCCTCGTGAAGAGCCTTCACAATGACCCCTAGTAACGTACCGACCAAAAATCATTCAGGATAAATTATACCTGACCACCACAAAAAATGATGTAAGGATCTAAGATTCCGTGAATCATGACCGGAGCCACCACGACTACCACAATGAAAATGATGGAAGACTCTCTGAGTCAGAGAAACTTTACTGGAGCCTCCATAATTGTCATGGAGAAATGACTCACTTCTATACGAGTCCAACAAACATGAAAAATTACCCTCAAATTGTGAAGCACAATTTTCTTCATGGGGAATCCCTAGAGAAATGTAATAACCAGTGCCTATAAATACTCCGCTCACCCCCAATCCAATGTATGAACACCCTGACTTTTCACCTCCCGCACTCTCGATTCACGAAGCACCCTTTTCTCTAAGAAAAATCAAGAAAATGAACTAAATGAGGTAAATGAGTATTGTGGTACCACATTAATTTTGGTCCATTTTTCCTTCAATTCAATTATGGATTCCCTTTGTGAATCCCTATGTCCATCTCAATGGAAGGAGGCAACATTGGGTACTCATAACGTCGTGAAGCAGTCAATATTCACAAAGCACCCTCTATGAAAATGTATAGTCCATACCTAGGCTAGGTCACTATGCTTCATGAATCACCCTCCCTCGTGAAGCACCATCACTTGAAAAATAACCATAGCATCGAATATCAACTTTCTATAAGTCATTATGCTTCATGAACTCATTTTTGGTGCGGACCTATGGACAAGTATGTAGTAATTTTATGGTCCCATTGAGTGGGGATTCATGTTGCATTGAAATTCCTCATGACTTTTTCATAGGCATACTAATGACTATTGTTTCTTCTCATAGCCATTATTATTTGGACGCCTCAATGGATCACTGTTAAACCCCCAATATATTTCAATTCTCATGCCTTCCCCTCCCCAAGTGTGGGTTGGTACAATTTATGTAAGTCATAGGGGTGAGGAGAATGTCATCATCCTTCAAGATATATGATGTTAAAATAATAATAAACCTCATGTCTTCAACACATGATGTTAAACTGTGATCACCACATTAGTAAAAATACCGAGAGGACCATGAAGGGGACTGGTAGCAGTTCCCTCTCACTCCTCTTATCCTGCTGCACTTTGTCCCCATGGGCACTTCAAGTAGCCTTTCTGTAATTCCTGACACACCATGGTTGGGAATCCATTATATGATGGACATATCCTCCTTGTACATTTGGAAACCCTCCTAAATTTTACCCATATTCAAATCCCTAGGCCTCAAACCATTCATAAGCCTCAATCTACTCCTCACAAATGCACCTTTTCCTGCACGACTATTAAGTCAATTACAACATATTATTTCTCACTCTAAGAATGACTCACGTTGGATCAGAGTAATAATAATCCATGAAAAACTATTTGAGCCAATATAGCATATAATTCACACTCTTCTACTTATCGAACATTGTGGAATTGGATTCCCTACAATGGGGATACCTAAAAAGACTCCATGAGGTTCAGGACCATCACCCATCTGTTCTGGCCATTGCACATTGGATCACTCTTGCTCCCGCATGATGTTAAATTGTAATTTCCATAAAATATGTGGGTTTTGATCAATTTCACATATATAGGAATCATCTTCAACGTTCAATCCCAACAAATTGTAAACATTTGCACTCCCTAATTGGGATGCACTTTCTAGATGTGACATCTTCCATTTTTGGGACTCATCACCCTCAACCACCTCCCTGAGGTGTCTTGATCCATATATGTGGGACATTAACGATGTATTATCCCCATAACCCATTTCAACAAACTATAGAGAATTGGATCATTAACATGTTCAATAATTTTTCATTTGAAGCCTCTATGACGTTCAATCCCATCACCCATCAGTCCCATGCACTTCACATCAATTTAACATCATCATGTAAGATGTTTACCTGTTTACAAAGTACTTCCTATGTGATGTTAAACTATATGATCCCCATAATTGTGGGTTTTGAACTCTATCAACTAGATAGGGTATGTTGGAAGCCTCCATAAGGTTCAACCCCAAACACTAGAAAACAACAGTGTCTGCTTTGTTGCGGCCAACATTCTTGGTCCGCCCCATAGTTGAGTCTTACCAGTTTTTTTGTTGTATCAGTGCATATTTCCGGCAGTCAATATATACTAATGAACATGGTTTGTTCATCTTCAAAAGGGACATTAACCATTCATAATCCCCGACATGTCTCTAAGTCACTATCCTTTGTGTACAACTCGATTATATGCCCCATCATAAACTATTTGGACTTTGATTCCATTCAATCGACATACATAGGAATCCACCCTAAGGTTCAAGACCTTCATACATTTCCCACCCTAGGATCTCAATAGATCCTATTTGTTTTGTGAAGGTCATTCCCCAACCCTAAAGTTCCACTTCATTTGGGTCTTGATGCATGCATCCATTCTCAGTGGTTTCCTCCTTAGGTGTCCCATCTCCCCATCCTTCGAACTGCATGGACATTGATTCCCAGCCATGCAGATATAAAGGAAACCTCACTAAGGTTGAAACCCAATATTGTAACCTTCACACCAGTTCTTTTCCCATTGCCATTCATTACATCCTTCGACACTTCAACCATATACATCAAAATTCTACCAGGACTGCCACATCCTGGTGAAATCATTCCATTATAACTTGTAGCAAACCATGTGTAAGCCCCATTCATCTCGTTGATATTTTTATAACTTGGACCTCTAACAATATGTAATCCATAACATGCCTTCAGGTTTTTTTTCCATCGTGTACACCTAAATTCCATGACTCGGCTTCTCTAACTATGTGGGTTTGGAGCCTTGACTTCTAAATTTGGTATGTAGTAAACCTCCATGAGGTTAAATCCTCTCAAATGGTAATCATTGGTGTCCCCACAGTAGGGACCCATTATACTTCACTAATCCACCATTTTTGGTGACCAGATCAACCTTCACGGCGTGACATCTTCCCTTTTTGGGACACAACACACAAGGTTACATCCTCATTGAGAGTTCTGATCCACAAATCAGTTAAACATTCTAGGTGATCCCACCATGGGATATACCCATCTGATCTTATATCATGAGTGTTCTAATTTGTCAGATTTGTCCCCACTAATGGTTATACTCATGGAATACCTCATTTGAAACATGGTATGACAATGAAAACAACAGAGACATTCCTCTAGAATAAAATTCCCCACATTCAATGTGGGATGTCGTAGGCTTCTGAACCCTCAAAAAACCCTCTCATAATGAAAAATCATGGTGTACCAGTGTTTCAATGTCAAGACACACTAGAAATGCCCAAGGTGACTACTCTCTTGAATGAAAGATGTTGCCCTGACTTGACCCCTTTGTAATGTTATGACGGAAGCAATGTAATTAACTAACATCCCGATGATATGGAATCAGGATGGATTTCAAAAACAATATCTTGAACTATAAGTGATACCTTGACAACTTGACGAATTTCTAGGAGGAATCCACAGAAGGAGAGACTCACATATCATTATCCCATTTTGATAAAGGAGTAAACATACCACAAGAGGTGAGGAATGATTCCCACTATAGGAATGTGAGAATGCAGAACAACAACACGACCCATCCAAATGAAGCATCTCACCCACATGAACTGACGAGGTGCGCGCTGATCGAAAAGCATCAAATAAAACGTGATTGAATTTTTAAAAAATATTTCAAAACAAATCATACCCATTATTTCCCAAACAATGACTGTATGAATTTTACTTGAAATATGAAATGAACCTTTTTTAAGATGCATGAAATGAATAGTATTTCTCACAAAAATTCCCAGTCACATATTTCATGATTACCTTAATAATTTTCAATGATCATTGGGAAGAAATTTTTTTCCCTTCATATTTGGTAAATATTTATATTAATCATTTTTATATAAATAGTAATTTTGTAAATGTTTTAAAAAGTGTGTGGAAAACCTTGTTTTAATGGTATAAAAATGTTGATTCTTATGCCTTTAATGAATTTATGTTTTAGGGCAAGATTTTACATTTTAAGGAAATTTGGATAGAATTTTGTCTGAGTATAGGAAAGATTCACTATTGAGGTTATGTCACTATTATGGATGACTCACCGTTGATGTTGAGCCACTCCCTGAAATGAATCTACTTTGGGGAAAACTCACCATCAGTATAGAATTTTGGCAAATTACTAAAATCACAAACCGTCATCAATGTCTCACCATATAGACTGAAATTCATCCATGTTGGAAACATATATCAATGAGAGCATTCCACTGCTAGAATGATAAATTATACATGTTTTGATATGACATATCATCAAAGTAGAGTCCCCGTTCTAAGTGATCTTCAGTCATAATTAAAATCTAAAAGAGTGTTGGAATTACCTACCGCCGGACCGTGTCACCACCAGCTTGACTCATTGTCAGTATTCTGTCACCATTCAAAATACTCATTACCATTGTTGTATTTATTTTGAATTAAATATTTATAATGACTATATTATTGAAGAAAATGAAAAATCATATTTTAATTATTGTTATCTATGTTTATTAGAAATATTAATTAAAGAATGTGTCAGCCCAGAGTATGAGGATGTAGAAAATATAGATTACCCTTCTTGCATGTTGTTGTTAAAATTAGAAGAACACTCCCTCATGCGATGTTTCATAGGATAAATACCTAAATATACTAAGTGATATATAAATAAATGATTTATTCATAACAACTGCAGTATATTTACTTCCCATAGTGTTGGAGAAGTGGTACCTATGTGGCTTCCACGTTGTTTATTCCAGTGAGTTTTGTGGATGTGAACATATGTGACCTAGAAAGATTTTATGTTTTAAAATTGATTGATTTTTTGGATCATATATTACAGTATATAATATTCTTGTTATAGGGTGATTTCTAAGTGGAGAGGATTGATTCTCAGAATGACACTGAACAACTTGTAATAACTTCCACCATGTGTTTTTCTTATTTTATTTCTATACTTAAAAACTGAATTTGATTTAAAATATAAAGAAAACCACTACATTGGTATTAAACCATAATTAGTGTTTATATAACATATTTATTGATTAAATTTATTTAAAATGTAAATGTAAGATTATACACATTTATAACCAAGGTATAATAAATCATTGATATTTATATTACATGGTCAATATTATATCGATATACTATTTTGATTAACTAGGATGTAATTAATAAATTGTTTGATCTTATTCAAATAATTTTAACAAAAAAATTGGGCACTCAATTCACCCCCTCCGAAGATCTCCCTCTAATAAAAAAAATTATTAGATGATTTTATAAATATTTTCAATAGTGTTTTTTAGAAGTTGTAAATATTTTAAATTTATATCATATCTAAATTTAATTCCTTAAATAGAAAGTAGAGAAGATGGTTCATATACCAACTAACCCCCACCTTTAATAGAAATAATTTCTCTTAGTGGAAAGTCATGAATAAAAATCTTATAAACATTATGGGTTTTGAAATTTGGACTGATATTGAGGATTGATATGATTTACCTACAAAAAAAAGATTTATGTGTTTCAAAACATGCTTATAACAATAATTGAAAATCTATGAGAACTATTTATTGTGATTTAGGATATGAATAATTTAATATAATATCTCCTAGTAAAAATACAATTTAGACTTGGGATATGTTTCCTATTTCACAAGAATGAACTATAAATGTGAACGAAATGTGGTTGAATACATATGTAATTAAATATTATAATTTAATATTTAAATTGACGAGATAATTTTTGATATGTATTTAAGGATAAATTAAATAGTCAATACTATGAGAACCCTAAGAATTATAGTATCTGACCAAGAGAAGATTATGAGACCACATAGATGCCATCAAAAATGTTGGAGAGGACTATGTGTCTTAATAATGGAATCCTATGAAATTGGTAAATTATCTATGAGAGAAATGATTGGTAAGATGATGATGTATGAGGAAAAACTTAACGTCAAAATTGAATAAGATGATGAGACAATAATTAAATCATTATCTTTAAATACTATTTCATCAAAAAAAGATAAATAAAATGTACAAGTTGATAGTAATAGTGATGATGAATCACCACCAGACAATGATGATGGGAAGCCCATATAGAAGGAAGAATTAAAAAATTCTACCTGAAGAAGAAATTATTCGAGATTAGAAACTAAAAAGGAATGTATGATAACCTAATAAATTTGAAAAATGATTGTAACAAAGATAAAAAGTCAAATAAAATTACCATCTATGAGTGCAATAAAATATTACATATTAAGGTAGAATATCCTAAACTGAATTATAAGAAGAAATATGATGAAAATGTTTTGATAAATATGAATTCCATGAAGACCACACGGAGTTCCTCTGCAGACAGCTCTAATGATTCTAACTCACCTCGTGGGGACAAGTTTGACATAGCCAACATGTTCTTCATGAAAAAAATTTCAATTGTAACTACAACATCATTTATACATAATTATGATAAATATGGAATTTAAAATTATTGTGACATTCCTATATATGAAATGTTTGTTATTGTAATATGATTGAGGACACATTATTTGAATTAAATGATAAATATAATTTTCAAATGAAACAACATGTTCTCTCTAGTAGTATTCATACTTATCTTACTATTGATAAATATAGAAATTCTTAGTTGTTAAAGGGGAACACTATTCTAAAATTTAAAAAGTGAAACTTTTGTTTGATTTAGAAATATTCACAAATGTTAGTGAAGAAAGTACAAATATACTATGTAAACATATTTCAACAAATTATGTTCTAGTTTTAAAATTAAAAAATGGAAATAGAAGATAAGTTAAGAGATCATTGATTTAAAATTAAAATTTGGGTAATTATTCTTCCTATTACATTTATAAAGTAATAAATATTTTATTTTCATTTCTAAAATTTATAAATCTAAATATAGGATACTTATAATTAATATAATGCTTCATATGTCCCGAACTACCTACATATCAGGACCCATGAAAATCTGTGTACCAAAGTCATTTCTTGTAAAAAAAATTGAAGGAATGCTATTTGAAGATCTCCTAAAGGAAACTATGGTATTTGGATAGCATTAGTTCCAGGAATATGAAAGGTGACTACTAATGTTTCAGGAAACTCATAATTGTTGATGGTGTTCATGTCACCATTGGGGAAAATGCGGAAGGAAATCATCAACCTTGTCCAAATTGTCAATAATAGCCCTGTATTAATTAATAATATATGTGTTATTGATGGAGTGAAGTATAAATTTCATATAATCTCACAATTAAGTGATGATATTTTTCATGTAAAATTTTAAAACAATGCATGTTATGTTTTTATTTGAATAAATGATTTAGTATTTACTTTGTTAATGAATAAGAATATGTATGTTGTTAATCATGATTCACTGATTTGTCAAAAAAATTCCTCCTTGAGCGACTTTCATAAATAATCTTCTATTTGGAATAAGAGACTAGGCCACAGTTATATTCCCTAACCTATGAAGGTTAATCGAAATGGATTAATCAACGCTCTTCCAGAACATGTGTTCCCAAATGAGAAAGTATGCAACCCCTGTCAAAAGTTGAAATATCACAAGATTAAATTTAAATAAATGATTGTTGTTTCAAATTCTCATCCTCTAGAGTTATTTCACATATATTTTTCGTGATCATAAATAGTGTCTATTTTAAATTGGTGGAAATATGATTATATACTTTTAGATGACATTTCTAGGTATACCTGGGTATTATTTTTTTCTCACAAAAGTGGAGTGTACTCCAACATTACCATGTATTCTAAATCAAAATAAAAATTAAGTTGTTTTAGAATTAAGATCGTAAGAAGTTATCGTGGATGTGAGTTTGAGAATCAATACATTGAATCCTAGTTTTAAAAAAATGTTTATTGTCATAATTTCATATCTTCTAGGACCCCTCAACATAATGGAGTTATAGAAATAAGAAATTGAACACAACAAGAGATACCCCATATAAGGATAATCATGAGAAATTTTCCTGGAGAAGTGATGAAGGAATTTTCCAGAGATATTCAGCCTCTATTAAGTCATATATAGTTTTCAATAAAAGTACCATGACATTGGATGAGTCTATTTATGTAAAATTTGATGAATCATACAAAATATGCCTTTGTTCGCTTCAAAAAATATTAAGTTTGTTATATCCACGTTGAATATAAATTATTGTCCAAATTCTGGTATAGAGTATGATGAAAAATCATCTAGTTATATGAAACCTCCATAACATGAACATGAACTTTAAGAGAACCCTAAAGTTACCAGAATCTATATTACTAGAGCTTTTAGGATCCATTAGTACCATCTTTTAGATTATCACGTTGGAGACCTAGATATAGGTACACAAACTAATGCTTCTATAAGAAATCTAGTCGAGCATCATGCATTATTATCACATCTTGAACAAATGAGCACAAATGATTTAATCAAATATGTAAAGACCCGCAAATTTCAAGGAAATTTTTTTCTTAATTTTCTTTGGAATTTTTCAAGAGCGCAGCTTCAGACGGCACCTGATTCCGAGGCCCGGTGTGCCCGGAATCAATTTCCGAAGTTTGGCTCGGGTACGTTCAGTGAACGGACGAGCGGGTTTTTCTATCTTTTGAACCGGTGCCCGGAATCGAATTCTGAGGGCACCGATGAAATCGCAGCGCCGGTATTTGCTTAGAAACACCTCTTCCGGAGTTGCGTTTGCTCAGACGTGGTTTTTAAATTTTGCGGCTTAAAGTCAGAAATAAAATAAATTTTGTACGACAACTTTATTTTATTTCACTTAAGCTGCTTGGAAGCCACTTGAAGCCACTTAAAGGCGTCTTGAACTGAGTTGAACTGGATAGGATGCTATCCAGAAATATCCTACCCCTTGGTAGGATATTTGTGAGGCAGGGCCCGCACGAGCCCCGCCGTTTCTTTCGCTAAGTAACGCACCCGCGAAAACCTGTCAAAGTAACTGAAAAGTCAACCGACACGTTTTCTTTAATTCTTAACAGACCATTTAATTGGGCGGTTTATTTCGTGAATTAAATGGGCTGTTTCTTTCGTGAATTAAATGGGTCGTTTCTTTCGAATTGATTGATCGTTTCTTAACCGGTTTCGTGTGTTGGCATGTTTATAAAATAAGACCAACCTAAAAATCCTTGGAAAGGATTTGAGAGAATCTTCGTTCCTTCATCTCCCCGCGAAGAACGCGAAGAACGCGAAGAACGCGAAGAACGCGAAGAACGCCGGCGACCGGAATTCGACGACGCACACCGAGATCTGCGACGTCAACGAGCCCTACCCGCGACGTTCTTCGGCGACGCCTCTTCTTCCGCGGCCGATCCCCGTTCGGCAACAAAGGTGAGAATCGAATCTTTTATTTCTCCCTTTTTAATTTCATGGCAACGGATTTAATTAATTAAATCCGTTTGTTCTTGATCCGGAGTTTGGCGACGCGACGCCGGATACCGCGACGATGCAACGATCCCCCCTTCTTCTGCGACGAGCGATTCTGCGACGACCACTCGTCCGACGACGACGACAAGGTAGGGGTTTATTTTCTTTGATGATTCATTCCCGTGTTCTTATTTCTTTTAAATAAAGAACCGGCATGAATAATTTAAATTAATTAAAAATTGAAATGCCGTTTAAAAGAAAAGGAGTGAACAATTTTTATCTTTGATTAAAAATTGTTGTAGCCTTTCCTCCCGTTGATTATGACTAACGCGGAGGGTGCGGGTCTAACGAACAAGACCCGGCAACCCTCCGCCGATCTCTTTTGTTGTGCGGATATGGCGGACGATGACGAACCGCGTGGCAGGGGCGATCTGTTGATTCCGCAGTGAAGATCGTCCCCCGGGAGGAGCAACGGCGCAGACGGGAAAGGAATCGGGCCACCGGAGCATCTCCGGCGGCCCGCGGAAGGCAGCGGCGGCGCGGGTCGCCGGCGCGGCGGCGCCGGCGACCGGAGGCGGCGGCGCTCGGCGCGCCGCCGTGGTGGAAGTCCGCCGCAGCTGAAGCCGCGGCGGCGGCGGCGGCCGGTTCCGCGGCCGCGCGGAACCGGGAACGGACGCGGCGGCCCGGCCGCGTCCGCGTGACAGGCGGCCCCCGCGGGGCCGCGCTTTCCTCCAAGCCGCGGGTCAAACCCGCGGCGGCGGCTCCCTCGGCCGCTCGGCCGAGGCCAAGCCGGCCGGTCCGGTCGGCCGGGCCGCGCCCAGGCCGGACCGGACCCGGCCGAGCCGGTTCGGGCCGGGTCGGGCCGACCCGGTTCGGCCGACCCCAGGGGGGTTCGGGCCGGGTCGCCCCGGGCCCGGAACCCCCGTTTTGGGCCCTCTTCGGTCTTTCGCCCATATCTTGGGCCTGGGACCTCCGATTGACGAACCGTCAGCGGCTACGCGATCCTTGGATCGAGACGGTCGTTTCGGTATATTATACTTAAGGTTTCGGAAGACTTTGGGTTCTGCCGGGTTGGTTCGTACACGAAACCAACCGGGCCCTCGGAGCGGAAACGCTCATAACTTGAGCTACGGACGTCCGAACGACGTACCGTCAGCTGTGGTAGTTTCCTCTAAGTGAGACGGAACTTTTGGCATACTCCGCCCGAGGATCGGATACAGGCGGAGTACGGTCGGGTTGGTTTTGCCCTAAAAACCAACCGGGCCCCTGGGACGAAAATGCCAATAACTCTCAGACCGGGCGTCCGATTGACGCGCCGTCTGTCGCGTTGAAATCCTGTTGTCGATACGGAACTTTTGGATACATCAACTTCGGACTACGTGTCAGTTGATGTATCAGCCTCTCGGCTCGTGGAGCGGACCCTCCGAAACGAGCTCGCTGTGTGCGGGAACCCTAGCGCTGGCTGTGACTTCGACGACAGAGCAGAGATCCTCCGTGGACTGCGACGACGGCAGAGCAGAGATCCTTCGTGGACTGCGACGACGGCAGAGCAGAGATCCTCCGTGGACTGTGACGACGGCAGAGCAGAGATCCTTCGTGGACTGCGGCGATGACAGAGCAGAGATCCTCAGTGGACTGCGTCGACTACTGCACTCAGCGATCCTACGTGGATCAGTGCCCCATCCTGTGTGGGTCCTACTACAGGTTCTGTGTGAGCCCGATCCTATGTGGGTCCTTACTACCGGTTCTGTGTGAGCCACTGCCTACAGGTTCTGTGTGAGCCCGATCCTGTGTGGGTCTTTTGCGGGGGTTAGTACCTATCGATCCTTCGTGGGTCCGACGACTTAGATGGATCAGTGATCATCTTTGACGTCATCTGAAAAACTATACCTGGTTGAGCTGAATCTTATGTTACTCTCCTTTGTTGATTTTGTGGAACTATCCTATGTGGATTTACTGTTTACTCTCCCTGTGGATTTGAGTCTTGCTTTCCTTTGTGGATTGAGTTGTTCTTGAGCTCGTGAGCAGAGCTAGAATTGGGGACTTAGGTATATGTATGGGCATATACCTAAGTCGAGTCAGATGTTACTTCGTGATTGCATCTTTCTTTTGTGCTATATCCTTTGTGGATTTCGGGAGACCTTCGGGGGTCTCGGGGTCCTTACTGAGTAGCTTATACTCACCCCTGCACGGGCTATGCCCGCACCTGGTTGTGTTGGTTGCAGACGACGGACAGCGCTGATCACGGTTGGGGCGTGGAGCAGGACGGTACCTGGAGGTGGACCACTGGGCGGGACGTGCTCGGAGCGGACGTGGGACCCGAGGAGCCTGGAGGCTATCTGTACCCACCCTTCAGGTGGGATTTCCAGTGGACGACACGAGGCCGCCGTCTTTTCTTCAGTTGCTGCACTTTACTTTTCAGTTGTACTTTACAGTTGGGCTTGTATTTCCGGCCCCCTTTGCTTTTCTGCACTTTACTTTCCGCTTGCTGACTCTGTGTGGTTGTTACTTATAAAGGCAATGCCTTCCCTGTTTACTGGGATTTTACGCCTTGGTGCTAGTCGCCAGCCCCTGGCCTATGGAAGGCGGGCTTGGGGTAGTCACGGCACGGGCCCCGAGGACGGGTCGTGACAAATTGGTATCAGAGGTGGTCGGTCCTACCGCAGACTCTGATCGTCTTTTCTTTCTATGTGAAGCAATAGTGTTTAGTGTATTGAGTGTGTTTATCAGTTCAGGGAACCCAGTGTTGGTGCGGCAGCCGACGTATCCGTACACCAGGACCCTGACTCCTGATTTCCGACTTAATGCATGAAAACATTGATTGTGTGTGTGTTTCAAGTTCTCTTTGTGATTAATTGTGTCAGCTCACCGGGTATACTGATCTGCTTTATGAAAGTCTCAAGTTTTCCTTGTGATTACTTGTGCCAGCTCACCAGGTATACTGTTCTGACTGTGGTGCTCTTGTTCTCCTTTTTAGGATGGCCCCGCGACGACAGCCAGCTAGGGTTCCGAGTGTAGGGCGCGACGGCAGCCCACCGAGCGACGAGGCCTCGATGCAGGGCCCTTTGCCAGCAGTGGCACCGGCGGTAGCTTTACCCGCCGAGCCACCGATGCTGCCAGTACCAGACGCTGACGATGCACGTCGCCTCAGGGCACTGCATGAGTTTCAGAGCCAGCGACCGCCCAGGTTTCGCGGTGAGGCGGACCCCCAGGCTGCCGAGGACTGGCTAGAGGCGGTGGTACGGATCTTTAGGCTAGTGAGGACACCAGCGGATCTCATGGTGATTCTCGCGGCGAGCCTCCTGCAGGCGGCGGCAGGACGATTGTGGAGCTTGATGCTCCAGGTTCACGATGAGGCATCCTTGCTCTGGGCGGACTTCGAGAGCCTCTTCCGCTCTGAGTTCGTCCCGGCCACCCTCCGAGCGGTGCGCATCCAGGAGCTTCTCCAGCTGCGCCATGGCAGCATGACGGTCGCTCAGTACGCGGCGAGGTTCACTGACCTATCTCGCTACTCGACCGACATGGTACGGGACCCCTTCTTCCGGGCCCGGACCTTCGAGCAGGGCTTGCGACAGGAGATTCGGGCGTCGCTGATCTCCCTCAGCATTCCGACCCAGGCGGGAGTGCTGGAGCGAGCCCTCCTGATCGAGAGCTTCCTGGCAGAGCCTTCTTCAGCGGCGAGACCTAGCGCAGGGCGGCAGGTAGCTGAGTCTTCGGCAGCAGGTAGCCAACGGATGACTCTTGGGTCCAGGCAGACCAGACCCCCACGCAGACGGCCTCAGGACACCGGCTCAGCAGTGCAGGGCACACAGCGGAGTGCCAGCCTTCCGAGAGGCAGGCTGTGCTACACCTGCGGCGGGCAGGGTCACATGGCTCGTGACTGCCCGACTCGCCGACCAGAGGAGCAGCAGACGGTGGAGGGGCCACCCAGGCAGAGGCAGAGGGTCGACCGTGGCGGTCCGCAGGGAGGAGGCGGACGAGGCAGAGGAGCTGGCCGAGCAGCGGGTGGTGGGCGATGCTTCCAGGCTCTACCCCCACCACCACCAGGAGGGCCACCTCGACCACAGGGAGCTGGCGGGCAGAGACAGGCCCAGCTCCAGGCAGTGGAGGCCTACGACCCCGACATGCCAGAGATGATTCGAGGTACGATCTGTGTCTATTCCACCCTTTCTGCAGTTCTTATAGACACAGGAGCGAGTCACTCTTTCATAGCCTCTGCCCTTGTTCGGAGCTCGGAGATTCCGACTGAGCCGTTGGCTCGATCCTTACGGCTAGAGACTCCTACGGGAGCAGACTCGACGATTACGCACTGGTGCCGGCAGTGTGATCTTACTCTGGGAGGCGATAGCTTCGGCTGGGATCTCCTTGTAGCGGCGTCGAGGCCTTACGACGTCATCTTGGGCATGGATTGGCTATCCACGGTTCATGCCCAGATCGACTGTTTTAGGCGCAAGGTGCGATGTGTTCGCACCGACGGAAGCAGGTTTACCTTCACCGGCGAGAAGGGAACCTTTGCAGCACAGGATGGACTTCCGCGGAGGAGAGTGCAACCCATCTCTCATCAGTTGGCTAGCCTCATCCTAGGAGCAGTGGACGTGCGGAGTCCAGTTTTTCCTGCAGTGGTGGACCAGTACGTGGACGTCTTTCCCGATGACGTTCCAGGGCTACCTCCTCGTAGAGAGGTTGACTTTTACATCGACTTGTACCCCGGGACAGCCCCGATATCTACTCCAGCATATCAGATGGCCCCCGCCAAGCTTCGGGAGCTGCGGGTACAGTTGGAGGACTTGCAGAGCAAGGGGTTTATCCGACCCAGTGTTTCACCCTGGGCTTCCCCGATTTTGTTCGCCAAGAAGGCGGACGGGAGCTTGCGACTATGTGTCGACTATCGTCGCCTGAACCAGGTGACAGTGAGGAACAAGTATCCGCTGCCACGGATTGATGACCTCTTCGATAAGCTCAAGGGAGCGTGGTGGTTCTCGAAGATAGACCTCCGGTCCGGCTATCATCAGCTCAGAGTTCGGGACGAGGACGTGCAGAAGACGGCCTTCAGGTGTCGGTATGGCCATTATGAGTTTTTGGTTATGCCATTCGGCGTAACCAATGCTCCAGCAGTGTTCATGAGCCTCATGAACAGGATCTTCCAGCCATACCTCGACCGATTTGTCGTGGTCTTCATTGACGACATTTTGGTATACTCGACGACTGAGGAGGAGCATGCCTACCACCTGCGAGTTGTGCTAGACACACTCCGAGAGCACCAGCTTTATGGAAAGCTCTCAAAGTGCCAGTTCTGGTTACGTGAGGTCCATTTCTTGGGGCACGTCATCTCTGAGGCGGGAGTTGCAGTGGACCCCGCGAAGATCGAGGCAGTACTAGCTTGGGAGCCACCCAGGAGCGTGACGGAGGTGCGGAGCTTCTTGGGCCTAGCCGGATACTATCGGAGATTCTTGCCAGACTTCTCCAGAGTTGCGGCACCACTCTCAGCGTTGACAAAGAAGGGGAAACCCCTCGTGTGGTCAGACAGATGTCAGCAGAGCTTCGAGGAGCTGAGACAGAGGTTGACCAGCGCACCTATCTTGAGGTTGCCTGAGGAGGGAGTTGGATACGTAGTTTACTGCGATGCATCAGGGACTGGACTCGGGTGCGTCCTGATGCAGGAGCGGGCCGTGATCGCCTACGGATCACATCAGTTGAGGCCGCATGAGCAGAACTACGCCACTCATGACCTGGAGTTAGCAGCAGTGGTCTTCGCTCTGAAGACTTGGCGGCACTATCTGATGGGCGAGCGCTTCACAGTCTTTTCTGACCACCAGAGTCTCAGGTATATCTTCTCTCAGAAGGACCTGAACCTGAGACAGCGGAGATGGCTTGAGTTCCTCCAGGACTATGACTTTGAGATAGTCTATACTCCTAGGAAGGGGAACGTGGTAGCCGATGCCCTCAGCAGGAGGACGGGCATTCAGCTACTTGAGGAGGCGACAGAGCAGCTAGCCTCCTTACAGATATCCTTCGTGGATAGAGACGGAGCAGCCTTTCTTCAGTCTCTCACAGTCTCTCCTCCACTTCTACAGCGGGTTAGAGAGGCTCAGCGTGGGGACGCTGACTGTGAGACCCGGCGTGCACTGATATCCTCAGGTCAGGCGCCTGATGGTTTCTCCCTTGGAGCAGAGCACGACATCCTTTTCAGAGGACGTACCTTCGTACCAGTCGCTTTACGAGAGGAGGTGCTGAGATAGTTTCACACTTCTCCCTTGGCGGTACATCCCGGAGTGGCGAAGATGTACCAGGATCTCAGGCGACAGCACTGGTGGCCGGGCATGAAGAAAGCTGTGGCAGAGTTCGTTTCACGATGCCTCACCTGCCAGCAGGTGAAGGCAGAGCATCAGGTACCAGCAGGCTTGGTACAGCCCTTGGAGGTCCCGGAGTGGAAGTGGGATGACATATCTATGGACTTCGTGACTGGACTTCCACGCACTTCCAGAGGTCATGACTCCATTTGGGTGATTGTCGACCGACTCACCAAGTCGGCACACTTCTTACCCATCAGAGAGCAGGGCTCAGTGGAGAGCTTGGGACGTCTTTACGTCCAGGAGATCGTACGGCTTCACGGTGTGACATCGTCTATCGTCTCCGATCGAGATGCTCGTTTCACTTCCCGGCTTTGGAAGGGGTTGCAGGAGGCGTTCGGGACGCGGCTCCATCTGAGCACAGCCTTCCACCCTCAGATGGATGGTCAGACGGAGAGGACCATTCAGACACTCGAGGACATGCTCCGTGCATGTGTTCTCGACTTTGGTCGCAGCTGGGAGGACCACCTACCCTTGGTGGAGTTCGCGTACAACAACAGCTACCACTCCACCATCGGGATGGCACCATACGAGGCGTTGTACGACAGACCCTACAGATCACCGTTGTGCTGGACAGACCCTGGGGAGTCAGCACTCGTGGGACCAGAGATGGTCCGAGCCACGACAGAGAAGGTCCAGATCATCCAGGAGAGGATGAGGACAGCTCAGAGCCAGCAGAAGTCATATGTTGACAGGAGGCGGAGGCCACTAGAGTTCGAGGATGGCGACCACGTCTTTTTGCGTGTCTCACCTCGACGTGGTTTACAGAGATTTGGACGAGGCGTCAAGTTGTCTCCACGCTTCATCGGGCCTTTCCAGGTCCTCAGCAGGATAGGAGAGGTGGCTTATCGCCTGGCTCTACCACCTCAGTTGCACCGGGTGCACGACGTCTTCCACGTGTCTCAGCTGAGGAGATACGTGCACGACCCGACGCACATCATCGACTTTGGGGAGCTGGACGTGGACGATGGGGCGACTTTTGCGGAGGTCCCAGTGGAGATCGAGGATCGACAGGAGCGGGTCCTACGTGGGCGGTCGATTCCTCTTGTGCGCGTCAGATGGCAGCACGGGAACCTCCAGGAGAGCCCTTGGGAGCGGGAGGCTCAGATGCGTGCTCAGTACCCCCATTTGTTCCCCTAGTTTTTGATGTATCTTTACGGGGACGTAAAGCCCAGAGGTGGGAGTAATGTAAAGACCCGCAAATTTCAAGGAAATTTTTTTCTTAATTTTCTTTGGAATTTTTCAAGAGCGCAGCTTCAGACGGCACCTGATTCCGAGGCCCGGTGTGCCCGGAATCAATTTCCGAAGTTTGGCTCGGGTACGTTCAGTGAACGGACGAGCGGGTTTTTCTATCTTTTGAACCGGTGCCCGGAATCGAATTCTGAGGGCACCGATGAAATCGCAGCGCCGGTATTTGCTTAGAAACACCTCTTCCGGAGTTGCGTTTGCTCAGACGTGGTTTTTAAATTTTGCGGCTTAAAGTCAGAAATAAAATAAAGTTTGTACGACAACTTTATTTTATTTCACTCAAGCTGCTTGGAAGCCACTTGAAGCCACTTAAAGGCGGCTTGAACTGAGTTGAACTGGATAGGATGCTATCCAGAAATATCCTACCCCTTGGTAGGATATTTGTGAGGCAGGGCCCGCACGAGCCCCGCCGTTTCTTTCGCTAAGTAACGCACCCGCGAAAACCTGTCAAAGTAACTGAAAAGTCAACCGACGCGTTTTCTTTAATTCTTAACAGACCATTTAATTGGGCGGTTTATTTCGTGAATTAAATGGGCTGTTTCTTTCGTGAATTAAATGGGTCGTTTCTTTCGAATTGATGGATCGTTTCTTAACCGGTTTCGTGTGTTGGCATGTTTATAAAATAAGACCAACCTAAAAATCCTTGGAAAGGATTTGAGAGAATCTTCGTTCCTTCATCTCCCCGCGAAGAACGCGAAGAACGCGAAGAACGCGAAGAACGCGAAGAACGCGAAGAACGCCGGCGACCGGAATTCGACGACGCACACCGAGATCTGCGACGTCAACGAGCCCTACCCGCGACGCTCTTCGGCGACGCCTCTTCTTCCGCGGCCGATCCCCGTTCGGCAACAAAGGTGAGAATCGAATCTTTTATTTCTCCCTTTTTAATTTCATGGCAACGGATTTAATTAATTAAACCCGTTTGTTCTTGATCCGGAGTTTGGCGACGCGACGCCGGATACCGCGACGATGCAACGATCCCCCCTTCTTCCGCGACGAGCGATTCCGCGACGACCACTCGTCCGACGACGACGACAAGGTAGGGGTTTATTTTCTTTGATGATTCATTCCCGTGTTCTTATTTCTTTTAAATAAAGAACCGGCATGAATAATTTCAATTAATTAAAAATTGAAATGCCGTTTAAAAGAAAAGGAGTGAACAATTTTTATCTTTGATTAAAAATTGTTGTAGCCTTTCCTCCCGTTGATTATGACTAACGCGGAGGGTGCGGGTCTAACGAACAAGACCCGGCAACCCTCCGCCGATCTCTTTTGTTGTGCGGATATGGCGGACGACGACGAACCGCGTGGCAGGGGAGATCTGTTGATTCCGCAGTGAAGATCGTCCCCCGGGAGGAGCAACGGCGCAGACGGGAAAGGAATCGGGCCACCGGAGCATCTCCGACGGCCCGCGGAAGGCAGCGGCGGCGCGGGTCGCCGGCGCGGCGGCGCCGGCGACCGGAGGCGGCGGCGCCCGGCGCGCCGCCGTGGTGGAAGTCCGCCACGGCTGAAGCCGCGATGGCGGCGGCGGCCGGTTCCGTGGCCGCGCGGAACCGGGAACGGACGCGGCGGCCCGGCCGCGTCCGCGTGACAGGCGGCCCCCGCGGGGCCGCGCTTTCCTCCAAGCCGCGGGTCAAACCCGCGGCGGCGGCTCCCTCGGCCGCGCGGCCGAGGCCGAGCCGGCCGGTCCGGTCGGCCGGGCCGCGCCCCGGCCGGACCGGACCCGGCCGAGCCGGTTCGGGCCGGGTCGGGCCGACCCGGTTCGGCCGACCCCAGGGGGGGTTCGGGCCGGGTCGCCCCGGGCCCGGAACCCCCGTTTTGGGCCCTCTTCGGTCTTTCGCCCATATCTTGGGCCTGGGACCTCCGATTGACGAACCGTCAGCGGCTACGCGATCCTTGGATCGAGACGGTCGTTTCGGTATATTATACTCAATGTTTCGGAAGACTTTGGGTTCGGCCGGGTTGGTTCGTACACGAAACCAACCGGGCCCTCGGAGCGGAAACGCTCATAACTTGAGCTACGGACGTCCGAACGACGTACCGTCAGCTGTGGTAGTTTCCTCTAAGTGAGACGGAACTTTTGGCATACTCCGCCCGAGGATCGGATACAGGCGGAGTACGGTCGGGTTGGTTTTGCCCTAAAAACCAACCGGGCCCCTGGGACGAAAATGCCAATAACTCTCAGACCGGGCGTCCGATTGACGCGCCGTCTGTCGCGTTGAGATCCTGTTGTCGATACGGAACTTTTGGATACATCAACTTCGGACTACGTGTCAGTTGATGTATCAGCCTCTCGGCTCGTGGAGCGGACCCTCCGAAACGAGCTCGTTGTGTGCGGGAACCCTAGCGCTGGCTGTGACTTCGACGACAGAGCAGAGATCCTCTGTGGACTGCGACGACGGCAGAGCAGAGATCCTTCGTGGACTGCGACGACGGCAGAGCAGAGATCCTCCGTGGACTGCGACGACGGCAGAGCAGAGATCCTTCGTGGACTGCGGAGATGACAGAGCAGAGATCCTCAGTGGACTGCGTCGACTACTGCACTCAGCGATCCTACGTGGATCAGTGCCCCATCCTGTGTGGGTCCTACTACAGGTTCTGTGTGAGCCCGATCCTATGTGGGTCCTTACTACCGGTTCTGTGTGAGCCACTGCCTACAGGTTCTGTGTGAGCCCGATCCTGTGTGGGTCTTTTGCGGGGGTTAGTACCTATCGATCCTTCGTGGGTCCGACGACTTAGATGGATCAGTGATCATCTTTGACGTCATCTGAAAAACTATACCTGGTTGAGCTGAATCTTATGTTAGTCTCCTTTGTGGATTTTGTGGAACTATCCTATGTGGATTTACTGTTTACTCTCCCTGTGGATTTGAGTCTTGCTTTCCTTTGTGGATTGAGTTGTTCTTGAGCTCGTGAGCAGAGCTAGAATTGGGGACTTAGGTATATGTATGGGCATATACCTAAGTCGAGTCAGATGTTACTTCGTGATTGCATCTTTCTTTTGTGCTATATCCTTTGTGGATTTCGGGAGACCTTCGGGGGTCTTGGGGTCCTTACTGAGTAGCTTATACTCACCCCTACATGGGCTATGCCCGCACCTTGTTGTGTTGGTTGCAGACGACGGACAGCGCTGATCACGGTTGGGGCGTGGAGCAGGACGGTACCTGGAGGTGGACCACTGGGCGGGACGTGCTCGGAGCGGACGTGGGACCCGAGGAGCCTGGAGGCTATCTGTACCCACCCTTCAGGTGGGATTGCCAGTGGACGACACGAGGCCGCCGTCTTTTCTTCAGTTGCTGCACTTTACTTTTCAGTTGTACTTTACAGTTGGGCTTGTATTTCCGGCCCCCTTTGCTTTTTTGCACTTTACTTTCCGCTTGCTGACTCTGTGTGGTTGTTACTTATAAAGGCAATGCCTTCCCTGTTTTGTAACAGCCCAAGATTTTATAAAAAAAATATATTCTTTTTAATTTTATTTATGTCTTGTGTTGTACGCTACACCCAAAGGAGCTTGCACAACACACATCCTTGACTTGACTTGCATTACACGCAATCGCGACCTTCCTCGATAGCGTGTGTAGTACGCAATACCGAGTTTCACTAAACAACGATATGCTATAAAAATATTATTAAAACTAGCCGTTATGAATAGTAATAACCACTTTTTGAAATCCAGTAAATCTTATTTTTCAAAATGAACTTTATTTTTGGATTCGGAGTATCGAATTTAGCCTAAGGTGAAATTTTGGTACTTTTCGGATAACTTTCATATTCTGATGAATAGTGAAAATTACTAAATTATAATTAAAAAACAACTTTTTTAATCGAAATAATTAATAGTGATAAATCATTAATTTGAGTGGTTTTAAAGTATATTTAGAATATATTTTCACAATTTAATACAATGTTGGTCATTGGATGTAATTTCACATTTAAACTAGACATAAACAAGTGTCAATCTTTTGATAGATATTGTTTCTTAAAAACACGCTATTTGTTTTAACAGCGGGATTTAATTATAAAATTAATTAATTCAACTTTTATGTTATGAATTTGGTAAAATAGACTTCATTTTTGAATTCGGAATATGAAATATAGCTTAGGATGAAATTTTGGCATTTTTCTGAAAACCTTCATTTTTTGATGAATAGTAAAACTACTAAGTGGTAGGTTAAAAACTGAATTTTGCATAAAACTTAATTTTACCGCTTCTGTGAATGGAATTTCAAAAATCCGAGAGACACGGTTAATATCAAGGACTAAAATGTGGTTCAATGAGATGAAAATAATTTTTTGGTGAATAGTAACTTTTTACTTTTTTACCGCGGTTAATAGTAAATAGGGTAACTAAGGGTAAATATGATATTAATATTACCCTAACACATGTCCTAATCCTATTGGACAAGTGTATTTCGACCAAAAACAAACTTAGGAATAAAATATGACCATTTAGGCCCACTTGGATTAGATTAGGACATTTATTATTAATTTATTTAAAGAAAGGTTAAAATAGTTAAAATCAAAGTTTAATAAGTAAATCATTTTTAATATGGGGTTATACATAAGATAAATTCGATTGTAAATATTCATTAGAAAGCTAAAAAAATTTCCTACATAATGGTATTTTATTTTTAATTTTTAAACATCAAATAAGTTAATTTATTTATGACACAAAGATGATGCAGTAATTATCTTATTAATGAAATATTGACATAATTGATGTTATAAACACCAAACTAAATATAATTTGAGACTTTTTATGAATTACACTAATTTTCTAGGTTACAATGATATATTAAGGTTGATTTAATCAACTTGGTTCGAACATTTAATTCTGTTATGACTTTCACAAAAATCATATATCAAATAGTGTCAAAATTGACACAAAATAGTTTTTAAATCAAATATTATATTATTAATTGTTATTGTATTCCTAAAAATCTAAGGTTCGGCCAAATGACTTAGATACGGATATATATATTAATAATAAACAATTTGGGGTTCGTTTGGCATGTTATAGTAAGTTTATTAACCATATAGTGAAAGAAAACAAAAAGACACGGTAAAAGTTAAATTATTTAACTTAGAGTTAAATCTAATTGATAAGGTTTAAAATAATATCCAAACATGTCTAAATTTGATTGGTTGATGAGATTACAACCCTATCTCATCTAATCTTAGAATATGAGTCATTTTTGGAGTTTTTTTAAGTGGGGTTAGATTTATTATAAATTAATATTTTTAAAAATTCCTAAGGTGCCCCTCTCCTCCCCTATAAAAGGACACCTCCTCCCCCTCCTCCTCACACCAATTTGAGCACTCAAGCTCGGCCAACCCCTGCCAAAATCTCTTCTCCACTTCCCTAGAAACATCCTAGAGGTTCTGGTCTTCCTCAAAGACCAATTCTAGTGCCCTAAGAGGAGGTCTCAAAGAGGCACTTCAAAGAAGAGGTAATTACCGTTACCAATTCTTTCATCTTTATTTCTTCTTCCACTTCTTCTTCTTAGGTTGTTTCATTATGAAGTAATAACATCAGTATCACTCATATACTGATATGTTATTATAAGTATGAAACAACCCTATTTCACCATCTATCCATCCTACGGAAAAAGAAATCACCGCGCGTGCGTACGTACGGAATACCGTCTCCACGCCGTGGTGTAATCTATTTTCCACCACCACCTTACATGGATGGGTATAATGGTGTAAAGAATAACTATACATAGTTATTACAACATCATATTGATTCTGATATATTGTATAATCCACTCCAATTCAATTCAATATTTATAGAAATGATATCATCGCTCGTGCGTACGTACGGAATACCGTCTCCACGACGCGATGAGATTCATTCTCCATGTTAACCATTTAAGAATGATTATAATGTATATACAAGAAATAATAATGAAATATATGACATTATAAAGCTACTGGATTTATGTATATATATACATATGTATGTCATCTACTTACTTCCATTTCAAGACAATAAGGAAAGAAAAACAGCGTTCATGCGTACGTACGGACTACCGTCTCCATGAACGGTGTTTTTCATTTTATTTATCTATCTATTATATATATATATATACTGAATATATATGATATATAAATCATATTTTATATTCTGGAAGTAAGTAAATCATGATATAAGTAATAATGATGTCAAGAACAACAAGTCAAAACACCTACGATAAATGAAACGATTTTACCCAAAACGCTTCTTTAACATGGAATTTACAAAAGAACGGGTAATATAATGTCATAAGTGAACCATATATGATATCATAACAATGAATATGATTCTGTAATAAGTCAATGACATTATTTAAATCATTATACAGGAGGTTCGGACACATACGAAGCAAATTGGACCTAAGGTAAGGGAAATATCACAATCTCATTTTTATCCGAGATTGTTTATTCGTAAGTATTTACTGGGGTGTATTTTATCATCCACATCCATGTTACCTCAATATGAAATATTGTTTTTATACACTTGCAATAGTTTAAATCCAATTTTACCCTTAGGTGAGTTTTTAGAAAAGAATATGAAAGGAATCTTTTGTCGTTTTTCCGTACGAGGTACTTTTTGACTTTTCCGACAAAAGTACGAAGAATGTTTTTTTAACTTATACGGCACGAATGGATTTATACTGTTTTATAAAGCCTTATTTTCATGAAGCTTCCTCTAAAAGATTTCATGACTATTTTCAATAAAATCTCTTTCTTTTAAAATTGCATGATGTTTTGTGAAAAGAAATTGATTTTGAAGAAGAAAGGATATTTTCCTCAAGAATTCAATTCAAGTGTTTTATCAAAATTATTTTCCATCTAAGATAATAAAGGGTTCTGTTTCTATCCATATTTTTACATTGATTTGACTATGTTGTGATGGAATTATGTTTATGAATTCCTTTATCTTATATGAATGGTTTTATGATGTCATGTTGTTTAAGAATCCCATTTTTATTACATGGGTTATGCGATGATGTATGATTTATGATTTTGTGGCACACATAAGAAAGGATTCATTAAGAGATGGGTGGGACCTATATCTCCCTCCAATGCATTGGGTAAAGATTTTATATCTCATGAGATAGACATGGCTGGAATGGTAGGTTATACCGGTTCAGTGAAACAGGACTGAAACGAGGATTACTCGATTCAGAAAGGGACTTTGTCCACTAAGATAGTCTTGGCAATGAGTCTTGACTAACAAGAAATGATTCTCTATGATTATGTGTGTATGCCACAATGAGTAATGTTTTAAGTTATGGTTTCATTTTCACTACTATGATTTATCCCATGTTATGAAATTATGCTCTCTTTTGCAGGTTAAGATTTCAAAAAATGTTATGTTCTTATGAAAATTATGTGATTGATATTTCTTTTGTTTACCCTTACTGAGCATTTGAGCTCACCCTTTTATGTTTTCTTTTCCCCAGGATATAAAGAAAGGTTTTAGGTAAAAAAAAGAAGATCTTTGTGGGAGATTTTGAAGATCTTTCACCAGGATTAGAAGATTACGTTCCGAGTTTCCAAAGACACTAAACTATTACGGTCCTTGTGTGTGTGTTTTTGATATGTACTAAGTATTCCGCAAATGTAATGTAATGTCCATGTACGATAGGCTTCGGGTCTCTACAGTTGGTATCAGAGGAAAGGTTTAGTCAACCTTTGGAAACTAGGATGCGAAAACGTTAGTGAGATCCCTAGAGATATTTCTAAGGTATGTCTAGGGATGTCCCTAGGGATAAGTATACGTATAGGTTATAGTAATAGAATTACGCTAACGATCATAGAATTAAACCTAAGATGTTGGATATTGAAGGTACTCCCCCTTTATTATGTTGTTTTCCCTAGCATGATTTTTGCCTCTCACACTATTCTTTTGGGGTTTTAGACGATGGCTGGAACTCGAAGGAACCGTGTTAATGCAGAATGTGATGGGCAATGCAATGATTGTCCCCCTGAGCAACCAAACGATATAGGAGCTGGAATGCAAAATCTTGTAGCCATGCTCACACAACTTTCTCAAGCTATGAATCATGCAGGACTTCCAAACGAGCAAAGGAAGGAGCAACATTCTGTTGAATCCTTCATGAGGCAGCGCCCACCTTCTTTCAGTGGGTCTACTGATCCATTAGTTGCTGAACAATGGATTAGTACTACTGAAAAGATATTTTCAGTTCTTCAATGTTCTGAACATGATAAAGTCATCCTAGCAGTGTATCGTTTGGAAGGTGAAGCTGATCAATGGTGGAATCTTATCAAGAATACGAGGCCAAGAGATGAAATTGAGTCCATGGAATGGGACGAGTTCAAGAACTTGTTTTTCAGTAAGTACTTCCCTCGTATTCTTTGAACGAAGATGGAAAAGGAGTTTCTTGAGCTGAAACAGAAGGATGATGAATCTGTTGGTATATACGAAGCGAATTTTACAAGACTTGCAAGGTATGCATCTGGCATTATCATCCAACCTGAAAGTAAAGTTGATCGATTTTTCAGTGGCTTAAAACCAAGTCTTCGAAGGGCATTAGCTATAAGAGACTTCAGTAGCTATGAAGAAATTGTGCGTTGTGCTATCAAGGTAGAAATGGAAGTTGGTGTTACATATCCATCTCATGGTTTTGACAAGAAACGAAAGATGGAGTTCAAGGAGAGATCTCAGAATAATGGTGAAAAGAAGATGAATGTTTCCTTATGCACAAAGTGTGGAAAGAAGCATGGTGGAGATTGTCTTAAAGGAACTAGAAAATGTTTTAAGTGTGGAAAAGAAGGTCATCGAGCAGCTGAGTGTCGAAGTAATGGAAAAAGGGTTTCTAATGATGTGAATAAAGCAAACACTGCAGAGAACGCACCGCCAACACTTCAATGCTTCAAGTGCAAGGAAATGGGGCATTATGCTAATAATTGCCCTAATCCAAGGGTTAGTGATGATCGACATGAGCAACCGCTTAAGGCAAAGGACAAAGGGAAGTCACATGCGATCACTATTGGCAATGTTGAATATGACAACGATGTGGTGGAATGATTAAGTTTTTATGTAATGGGATTCCAAAATAATGTTGTATCATGGAATATTGGAATACTTATGTATTGGTCTAATGTGGTATTCAAAGTGATTGAGATATTATGCAAGGAAAACGAGAAAATGAAATGTTTAACAGTATTCATGAGCTCATGATTGATATAAGGACTAAGTGATATCATGGTTTGAGTATATAGAATTTTGAGGATTTTGGTATGTGGAAAGTGTTAACTTTTAACTGCACTCATGTTTTCACTAAGGTATTCAAGAGAATACACGATTAAGGACTTTGAATGTTTGGAATGTGACCTACAAGACATATCTTATGATATGTGGGGATCAACGACAGTATTAAATCTCTGGTAATCGATGTCACTATATTATGAGAGTGGAATGAAGTATAAGCCTAAAGATTAGACTGGATTATGTTGGACATAAGTTAGTATTGTTTGAGGATAGAAGATTTTCGATATTATTGATGGGATGTTATAGTAACGTAGTTTTAGAAAAAGGACAACCTGCAGGACGGGCGACAGCCCATCGCTTCGGACAAGGCTGTAGGAATCGAACCCACAACCGAAGTGCGACTGGCCTTTATCGCCTACCACTGGCCTACAGGAAGTCCCTGTTTAGTAGAAACTAGTTTTATTATATTAAGCAGTATGATATGTGATGTATAAGTTCATTTTAGGAACCATATATGATTAATCTCACTATATATCGATTTATGCATATAATGTTTGCTAACCTTTTGTTTGAGACAGATGGAATGACCCGTCATTCTATCACATGATCTGCTAACACTTCACGAATAACAAATTCAACTTCATTTATTTAAGAGATGAAGTGGAAATTGTTCAAGGCACGAACAACAGTGATATTGTACCAAAATAAAGTAAGTATTTATTGTAATTCAAATTTTCAACTTTAGGGAAATGATCTTGAAAACCAAAAATGTTGTCCTAGTGATCTTATACCTGATGAATCAGATGGTACCTTATATCATCACAAATCTATGGATTTGTGATTACTGGCTTTTCCATAGCCATGTTCTCTACCACTCTCCATCAGAACATGATGGTTAGATTTCTCTTCCATATCCATATTTTCACCTATGTGGAAACCCAATGATTAGTTTATTTGGGTAATCGTTACATTTCATACTTTAGTTTTTAAAGCCAAGTTTTGGTATTCCCTTTTACGATGTGGGTTTCTATTAAAGAAACTTTGAAATAGTAAACCATTTATAACCCCGACGAATTTCGAGGGCGAAATTCATTTTAAGGGGGGTAGAATGTAACAGCCCAAGATTTTATAAAAAAAATATATTCTTTTTAATTTTATTTATGTCTTGTGTTGTACGCTACACCCAAAGGAGCTTGCACAACACACATCCTTGACTTGACTTGCATTACACGCAATCGCGACCTTCCTCGATAGCGTGTGTAGTACGCAATACCGAGTTTCACTAAACAACGATATGCTATAAAAATATTATTAAAACTAGCCGTTATGAATAGTAATAACCACTTTTTGAAATCCAGTAAATCTTATTTTTCAAAATGAACTTTATTTTTGGATTCGGAGTATCGAATTTAGCCTAAGGTGAAATTTTGGTACTTTTCGGATAACTTTCATATTCTGATGAATAGTGAAAATTACTAAATTATAATTAAAAAACAACTTTTTTAATCGAAATAATTAATAGTGATAAATCATTAATTTGAGTGGTTTTAAAGTATATTTAGAATATATTTTTACAATTTAATACAATGTTGGTCATTGGATGTAATTTCACATTTAAACTAGACATAAACAAGTGTCAATCTTTTGATAGATATTGTTTCTTAAAAACACGCTATTTGTTTTAACAGCGGGATTTAATTATAAAATTAATTAATTCAACTTTTATGTTATGAATTTGGTAAAATAGACTTCATTTTTGAATTCGGAATATGAAATATAGCTTAGGATGAAATTTTGGCATTTTTCTGAAAACCTTCATTTTTTGATGAATAGTAAAACTACTAAGTGGTAGGTTAAAAACTGAATTTTGCAATAAACTTAATTTTACCGCTTCTGTGAATGGAATTTCAAAAATCCGAGAGACACGGTTAATATCAAGGACTAAAATGTGGTTCAATGAGATGAAAATAATTTTTTGGTGAATAGTAACTTTTTACTTTTTTACCGCGGTTAATAGTAAATAGGGTAACTAAGGGTAAATATGATATTAATATTACCCTAACACATGTCCTAATCCTATTGGACAAGTGTATTTCGACCAAAAACAAACTTAGGAATAAAATATGACCATTTAGGCCCACTTGGATTAGATTAGGACATTTATTATTAATTTATTTAAAGAAAGGTTAAAATAGTTAAAATCAAAGTTTAATAAGTAAATCATTTTTAATATGGGGTTATACATAAGATAAATTCGATTGTAAATATTCATTAGAAAGATAAAAAAATTTCCTACATAATGGTATTTTATTTGTAATTTTTAAACATCAAATAAGTTAATTTATTTATGACACAAAGATGATGCAGTAATTATCTTATTAATGAAATATTGACATAATTGATGTTATAAACACCAAACTAAATATAATTTGAGACTTTTTATGAATTCCACTAATTTTCTAGGTTACTATGATATATTAATGTTGATTTAATCAACTTGGTTCGAACATTTAATTCTGTTATGACTTTCACAAAAATCATATATCAAATAGTGTCAAAATTGACACAAAATAGTTTTTAAATCAAATATTATATTATTAATTGTTATTGTATTCCTAAAAATCTAAGGTTCGGCCAAATGACTTAGATAAGGATATATATATTAATAATAAACAATTTGGGGGTTCGTTTGGCATGTTATAGTAAGTTTATTAACCATATAGTGAAAGAAAACAAAAAGACACGGTAAAAGTTAAATTATTTAACTTAGAGTTAAATCTAATTGATAAGGTTTAAAATAATTTCCAAACATGTCTAAATTTGATTGGTTGATGAGATTACAACCCTATATCATCTAATCTTCGAATATGAGTCATTTTCGGAGTTTTTTTAAGTGGGGTTAGATTTATTATAAATTAATATTTTTAAAAATTCCTAAGGTGCCCCTCTCCTCCCCTATAAAAGGACACCTCCTCCCCCTCCTCCTCACACCAATTTGAGCACTCAAGCTCGGCCAAACCCTGCCAAAATCTCTTCTCCACTTCCCTAGAAACATCCTAGAGGTTCTGGTCTTCCTCAAAGACCAATTCTAGTGCCCTAAGAGGAGGTCTCAAAGAGGCAATTCAAAGAAGAGGTAATTACCGTTACCAATTCTTTCATCTTTATTTCTTCTTCAACTTCTTCTTCTTAGGTTGTTTCATTATGAAGTAATAACATCAGTATCACTCATATACTGATATGTTATTATAAGTATGAAACAACCCTATTTCACAATCTATCCATCCTACGGAAAAAGAAATCACCGCGCGTGCGTACGTACGGAATACCGTCTCCACGCCGTGGTGTAATCTATTTTCCACCACCACCTTACATGGATGGGTATAATGGTGTAAAGAATAACTATACATAGTTATTACAACATCATATTGATTCTGATATATTGTATAATCCACTCCAATTCAATTCAATATTTATAGAAATGATATCATCGCTCGTGCGTACGTACGGAATACCGTCTCCACGACGCGATGAGATTCATTCTCCATGTTAACCATTTAAGAATGATTATAATGTATATACAAGAAATAATAATGAAATATATGACATTATAAAGCTACTGGATTTATTTATATATATACATATGTATGTCATCTACTTACTTCCATTTCAAGACAATAAGGAAAGAAAAACAGCCTTCATGCGTACGTACGGACTACCGTCTCCATGAACGGTGTTTTTCATTTTATTTATCTATCTATTATATATATATATATACTGAATATATATGATATATAAATCATATTTTATATTCTGGAAGTAAGTAAATCATGATATAAGTAATAATGATGTCAAGAACAACAAGTCAAAACACCTACGATAAATGAAACGATTTTACCCAAAACGCTTCTTTAACATGGAATTTACAAAAGAACGGGTAATATAATGTCATAAGTGAACCATATATGATATCATAACAATGAATATGATTCTGTAATAAGTCAATGACATTATTTAAATCATTATACAGGAGGTTCGGACACATACGAAGCAAATTGGACCTAAGGTAAGGGAAATATCACAATCTCATTTTTATCCGAGATTGTTTATTCGTAAGTATTTACTGGGGTGTATTTTATCATCCACATCCATGTTACCTCAATATGAAATATTGTTTTTATACACTTGCAATAGTTTAAATCCAATTTTACCCTTAGGTGAGTTTTTAGAAAAGAATATGAAAGGAATCTTTTGTCGTTTTTCCGTACGAGGTACTTTTTGACTTTTCCGACAAAAGTACGAAGAATGTTTTTTTAACTTATACGGCACGAATGGATTTATACTGTTTTATAAAGCCTTATTTTCATGAAGCTTCCTCTAAAAGATTTCATGACTATTTTCAATAAAATCTCTTTCTTTTAAAATTGCATGATGTTTTGTGAAAAGAAATTGATTTTGAAGAAGAAAGGATATTTTCCTCAAGAATTCAATTCAAGTGTTTTATCAAAATTATTTTCCATCTAAGATAATAAAGGGTTCTGTTTCTATCCATATTTTTACATTGATTTGACTATGTTGTGATGGAATTATGATTATGAATTCCTTTATCTTATATGAATGGTTTTATGATGTCATGTTGTTTAAGAATCCCATTTTTATTACATGGGTAATGCGATGATGTATGATTTATGATTTTGTGACACACATAAGAAAGGATTCATTAAGAGATGGGTGGGACCTATATCTCCCTCCAATGCATTGGGTAAAGATTTTATATCTCATGAGATAGACATGGCTGGAATGGTAGGTTATACCGGTTCAGTGAAACAGGACTGAAACGAGGATTACTCGATTCAGAAAGGGACTTTGTCCACTAAGATAGTCTTGGCAATGAGTCTTGACTAACAAGAAATGATTCTCTATGATTATGTGTGTATGCCACAATGAGTAATGTTTTAAGTTATGGTTTCATTTTCACTACTATGATTTATCCCATGTTATGAAATTATGCTCTCTTTTGCAGGTTAAGATTTCCAAAAATGTTATGTTCTTATGAAAATTATGTGATTGATATTTCTTTTGTTTACCCTTACTGAGCATTTGAGCTCACCCTTTTATGTTTTCTTTTCCCCAGGATATAAAGAAAGGTTTTAGGTAAAAAAAAGAAGATCTTTGTGGGAGATTTTGAAGATCTTTCACCAGGATTAGAAGATTACGTTCCGAGTTTCCAAAGACACTAAACTATTACGGTCCTTGTGTGTGTGTTTTTGATATGTACTAAGTATTCCGCAAATGTAATGTAATGTCCATGTACGATAGGCTTCGGGTCTCTACATGTTTACTGGGATTTTACGCCTTGGTGCTAGTCGCCAGCCCCTGGCCTATGGAAGGCGGGCTTGGGGTAGTCAAGGCACGGGCCCCGAGGACGGGTCGTGACAAATTATGAATTATGGTTAATTGAAATTCAAGAAGAATTAAATTTGTTTTAAATGAAAAGTTTATAAGACCTTTTAGGCTGACCCAAGACACCATAACTATAGGCACTAAATGTGTAAAAAGAAACAATCTAGATTAATCGGTCATGATAATAAGAAATAACTCTACAATTATTTCATAAGGGTATATTCATGATTAATAAATAGACTATGAATGGACCTTTTCACCCGTAGCCAAAAATGATTCCCTTAGAAAACTTATTTCATTTGTAGTTAATCTGTATTTTATGCTATATCAAATGGATGTCAAGAGTGGATTTTTAAATGGGTATATAGTTGATGATGTTTCTTTGAGAATCCACATAGATTTCAAAATCCCCATTTTCCAAATCATTTTTTAATTAAAAAATAAATTATATGATTTAAAAAATATTCTACATATTGGTTGGATAGGATTGACTATTTTCTTATTAAATATAGTTTTTCAAAAGTAAATGATGATAATATCCAATTTCTAATATAAATTTCAAATAATTTTTTAGTTTTTGTTATTTTTTTAGATGATATTAATTGTTGATCTTTTAAAAATTCCTTGCATACTGATTTTACAAAAATATAGAAAAATGAATTAAAAATGATTTTAATGGTTTAAATATAAATATTTTTTGGTTTTAATTTTTGAAAAAATAAATAAGGAATTATATAAATTAAAATTAAATTAAAAAATACCTTTTAAAATGATTTAATCCGGATAACACTAAGAGTATTCATACTCCTATGAGTACTACCTACCAGTTGGATCTTGGTGATTGAGTAAAATTAGTGGATCCAACCTGTTATAGATGTACGATTGGAATAATTGTCTACTTAACTACTAGATGACCTAATATTATGTCTATTGCATGTATGTCTTCTAGTTTTTAAGAAAATTCATATGATTATAACAATGTTTTTGTAAAATATTTTTTTAGATACCAAAAATATACTACAAATTTTGGAATTTTTTTCCCAATTCAACAAGAATTTGACATAGTTTTTTATTCATATGTTAATTTTTGTGGTAGTTTCTAATATATAAAATGCACATCTATAAAGTCTAGTATTTTTGGAAATCTACTAGAATCATGTTATAGTATGAAAAAAATATATGATTTAATTTCTATTGTAGAAGTTTAACAAATAGTTTCGAGTAACTAAAATGGGTTTTTTAAATAAACACACATTACTAGAATGTGGTAACCAATTCCCACATTTCCCAACCAAAAATGAAAATAAAGGTTCTATAAATATTTATATGAATATTGTGTCACATTCTTGAACAAAACACATTTATTTAAGACATCTCTTTTTTAGAGGTCATTATCAAAAAGGTGATATCATCATTGAATAAATTATTAATTAACATCAGTTTCTCAAATATTTACTTATCCATTCAATTATGATAGTATGAAAAATATAAAACATGAATTAGGAAAGATTAATTTATGTGATGGTTTTTTTATATCACCCTTATTTTTTACATGTTGTTGAGTTTTACCCACTTTTGTTTTTCTCACCATTGTAATTTTACTCACAATTATATTTTCCTACCATAGAAAATATTATTCCATTTTCAATTATTAATATTTATATTTTAATATGATTTCATTAGGATAATTTATTTAATTTTTATTTCAATTCCAACGAAGTTTTTGGTTTTGTTTTTCATATTTCTAAATCCGTAAATGATATAAATTTATGTACATGTCCTATTACAATTCACTTCTTACATTGCACAGTTTTTCTCAAAACATATTGTGACCTATTATCTCCAAACCACTGACATTATATTTCCATTGACTGAACATTCCATTCTAATATCCATTTTCAAAACAAATTTTGATTTATAATCTTATCCTGAAAAGTTTCATCTCTCAAAAAATTAGAAAGGATATTCCAGTCATTCAACTATTAGGAACGTGAATCCGTAGCTTGGGAAAAGGGTTACAGTACCCACGAATGAATATAAAAGATAATGGTTACTAATTAACAATTCACTGGTGTTGAATGTTATATAGGACCATTTATATATTTAGTGGTCCTATTCTAATGGGAGGAAACTTTATCATAGGTTGGTACCCAAGTTCTACCATTTTGTAGAGTTCTATTTTGATTAAAAGGAAGATTCTTTAAGAACCAGAATAAATGGATGAAAGGAATATTTTTATTCTTGTTAGTGGGTTAAATATATAATAATTAAACATTATGGTGTTTCAAACTATTATTAGGTGTCTATTATAGAGTATAGTGAGATTTTTTTGTATGATGATTTGGATGTGTTGAATGGAGAATGAGCATTGAGAAGACTGGTTTCCACTGAAGTTGATGGTTAATATAAGTTTCTTTTCAAGTTCATCCAACATATGCTTTTTCCAAGGAAGGTAAATTTTTCTACCATTATGTAGTTTTATTTTTACCAGTTATGTCATATGAAGAGTGGTGAGAATGTCAGTCTCTAAAAATATATAATGATTCATATTTAATAAATTAGAAATCCATATTCACGGTCAAATTACATAATCAACCCTATGTTTTTCTCTAATATTATAGAAGAAAATGGTTTAGTTTTAAAATGTGAAGAATGGATAGTGGGTTATGGAGGCCTCTCTAACATAAGAGTCATTAGTATGAGCCAAAAAATCAGTTAAATTCCTTGGAATCATTAGTGGGTTAATGATAGTGAGGGGGTTTATCATGAGTCAAAACTTTGACCGTCCTTTGAGATCAAAAGATCTTAATGGCCATCTTTTGGAACTAGATAACGGGGTGGATAATTCTGATGAAGATGAAGAGGCTACATCCCTTGGAGATGAGGTGAAAAAACATCCTATAGATGAATGAATTGATATGGACTTTTCCAACTTTATTCATTCTATTATATATAGATCACCTAGCCCTCCATGTTAAATTCTTTATAGATAAATGATTTTTTAAAGAAGGTAATGATGAGGAGGAGATATAAGTTTTATGTGAAGGGAAATTTATGAATATATCTAAATCCTTTGAATCATCTAAAAATGATGAAAATGATGAGGATGTAGATGGTAATGATGATTAAGATGATGATGATGATGATGATGATGAAAATAGAAACGGAATTAGAGATATAGAAGGAGGTGGGAATGATGGATATTTAGACTATAAAGTTCATATTGTAATAATTGGAGTTGAGGATGTGTAAATGACTCAAGGAATTTTTCTTTATCTTGGTATATTTGGTCCTAGATATGATTGTTGACCCATATTTATTTAGGGATATGGATATATCATCTATAGATGAAAATGAAGTATCAGTTGAGGGGTATAAATCCCCTATTATTGATAGTCATCTCGTTAAACCAATTGCATGTAGTGATCTTAGTGTCCCAATAAATAATATTTTACAGACTATTGCTGAACAATCAGTGGATTTTCACATGATGGTTTCTTATGTTTTTGAACAGTTAGTTGCTGAGAAGATGGATGTTGAGATAGGTACTATTGTTGAACAAATTGATTTACAATGATCTGATGAGGCCTGTAATGTTGTACAATATGGGGTCATGTATATATATCAAGATACTGTTGTTGTTTAGTCTCTTATATGGTCTTATAAAAAATTGATAGAGCCTTTATTGGAGGAATGTGGTATGTTTTATTATTAGGATTGAAGTCCACTAATGAATGTTGGACAAAATCATCGAGTATCAAGGGATCTTGAGGGATATTTAGTTGACCAAATTGATGATTCAATTAAATTGGAGAGGTTTTTGTATATGGATACTACTGTATCCATGCCTGATCCTACTTCTACTTCTGTTCTAGTGGTTTTTTTCATTATAGGTTAGATAGACTCATTCAGATAAAATTTGATTTCTAATTTTGGGGTGATTTTGAAGTATCACATAGATATTTTCAAAACAATAAGTGAAAATGATGAAATGTATTTATTTTAGATGTTGATATGTAATATTCATCCAAAAATGATGCACCACATTTGGGAGGTTGTTATAGAGAATATGAAACCTTCCAATTAGAAGGATTCTATGATATCTATTTTTGAAGGAATTCATATATACTTTTCTACCTCTAGGGATTCATTTCGTGAGATGATCGAGAATATTCCATTAGTAACTTCTACTTATATAGGTTCTCCTCCCTCTCTGGATATCGAGTTTATTAGATTTTTTTTGTGAGAGAAGACCTTATAAATGCATTAGGTTGTGAACCCTCCAATCATCAGAAATTTTTAAATAAGTACGAGCATAAAAGTGAACATTTCCACATGATGTCCATAGAGTATATGAAGGACATGCTTTCTGACAGAGAAACAATAATGAAAGATATTATGTTTTATCATTCAAGGATATATACTATTAATGATATGTATTCTCATTTTTGGTATCTGGATGTTATTCTATGGATGCCTTTGGTTATTCAAGTGTTAAAATAGAACATAAATCAATTAAAGGTGACAACCCCATTATTGAATTAGTTTATGAAAGAGAATATTGATTTATTCAGTGAATAGAGAGTGGTGGGAACATAAATATAGACTTTATTAATTTAATTAAACCATTTCAATAGGTGATTGAAAATAATGTAATGGATCAATATTCCATACAAGTTGCAGATCACCTAACACCACTAGTTTTTTATCCAATTTTTTTCAGATCCAGTAGGACATCAATCCTAATAAATCATTACCATCCCATTTCCTACCTTTTCCCCTCTATCCTATAGATTATTTTTAGTTCCTTAGACCAATCATCATTAGATCAAATCATTATCTAACTAGTGTGTCTACAATAAATCTTATAGATTTTTTAATTTCTGATACGGAGCCTTCTCCTATAAATAAAGGGAAGGGAAAATTTCCTTTCTATCATTCCACACTTCTTGAAAAAGCATTGATAATTAGATTTTTGGCAATGTTTTTGTTTAATATTTTGATTTATTTTTTTTAGATTCGGTGACTTTTTAAAATGGAAATACTCTTATTATTTTTAGTTTGTTTATTCATATTCTTCTTCTATGAATTCCATGCTTTCTATTTTATTTTTGGGAATCTCAAAAAGTTATATATGAATATGGAATTTCTTATTTTTCTATTTGTATTCCATTGATACCATGGTATTATTCCTATATCTTTTTTAATTGATTATATTTATGATCAACTTTACTTTGATAAATTTCTTTTATGACCATGCGTATCTTATTATCTTTGACCCCCTTGATTTTCCTTTGATACTATATTTTTTAATTTTAATTGATACACTATTTACCTTTTATGACATGGTCTATAAAATTCAATGAATTGTGATCATCAATAGGGGGAATATTTTTGGAACACTTATTTAGTTTTAAATAATCATAATTATTCTGTGACTAAATAGTTTTATGTGTAATGACAACATTTTTGAATTAAAATGTTGTTCTGAAGGAATTTTGGATTTATATGAGAAGGAATCATCGTTAAGGTAAAGTCACTTTTAAGGTTTAATCACCATTGAGGTTGAGTCACTACCAATAATGACTCTCCATTGGGCATAACTCACTGTCTGCATAGAAATTTGGATAAGTACTGAATTCAGTAACATTCAGTAATGTATCACCATAATGATAGAAATTTCGACGCGTTGAAAAATATAAATATTGAGGAATTTTCACCGTTAGAATGAAAAATTGGCAACATGTCAATATTAACTTCCACCATACTAGATTCAACATTGTTGATTATTATCCTTCATAATTTAAATTTGAATAAGTGTTGTACTTATACACCTATTTCCTGATTCATTTCCATCATGACTCACTACCATTATTCCGTCTCCGTTCAAAATCCTCACCTCCATTGTTTTCGCATTAAATATTTCTAACTAATATATAATTGATGTTAATGATGAAACATATTTATATAAATATTAATAATTGTTATTGGAGAGATGCGTAATATAATTAGTCAACCTTGATTATGAAGATGATGAAGATCTGAATGATTCTTCATCCATGATGCCATTAAAAGAATGAGCATAATTACTCATATGAACATGGATAGTACACATCACTGAATATAATTTGAGAGTTATACATACATGTGAAGTGTGCTGCTTCTCTTGAACTGAAAAATAAAAATCTTTACATGTGATCAACTATAGATGAAGTGATTCATGTGGAACATCCATACTACTTCATAAAAAATCACAATAAAGAGTTAATGAATTTTTTTTTCACAATAACTTTTAGAAACTTGACTCATGATCCAGGTTCAAGATACATTAATGGATTCTAAATAATTTACATAGGAACATAGTATTTATACATATATTTATTTTCATTTTTTTATTCTTCTTACAATATGAGAGGTGTGTCTTACTCTATTTTGTTTATCCCACTCTAACTCCTTCACATCAATAGGAAGATACACAATATCTTCCTATCACCTTCATTATCCACGTTTTCATGTAGTGCTGTGAAAGAGGACCCTATGAGTACATGCCTTTTTTTTATTCCCAATATATTCTTAGAAGAGTTCATGTGTGACCTAAATTGATTTTCAATGTTATTCCTAATCCATGTTATGGATGATAGAGTTGTATATATAATCTACATGGTAGTGGGAATTTTCATAGTTGATAATATCATGTATCTGCTAGAGAGTAAAACTAATGTATTCATTTCCAATGTGGGTTTTGTTTATTTTATTTCTATTTATTAAAACTATTTTTTAAACTATAACCAAAACCATCCATTTGATAGTTAACCTTAATTAGTGTTCCAATAAAATATTGAATGAGTAAATTCATATGAATGGTTAATATAATATAATATATTTATTTAATAGATACCTAACAAATATATGAGAATTATTTTGAATGTTAATGAATTATATCAATCTATTCTTTTGGTCAAATATGAAATTAATAAAAAATTAAGGATTTTATTTGAAACTAATTTTAACAGAATTTTTTATGGATACTCCATTCACCCCCTTCTAGAAATATTCACATTTCCAAATAGTATCTTTCTCAAATTGAAACATTATTTTACAAATGAAATATTTTAAATACTTTTGAATATTAATTTATAGGTTTCAATGTATATATTTATAGAAAAGGATTCCAAAATATTTTATGAAAATTTATTTTTTGAAAGAGATTTTCAAATTAATGTAATCTTCGTTAATAAATGTTCTATGTGATTTATCTTTCAATATTGATCTCCATTTAAGAATAATTATTATTCATATAACTTATTTTTTCAGGGGATATGAACGTAAGATATAATTCTTATTATTTTTTTGAATGGTATTTATTTATAATGAAAAGCTGTTTCTTGAACTCCTTTCCCTTCCATGATTTATACCTTAAAAAAATTTATGAACCCCACATATTTTAATGGGTTTTAATATGTTGATATTTTAAAATAATTATAAAACCCACACATTTTCCATTTGTTATGATATATTGATATTATTATGTAACCCATTTCAATTCATGGGTTTTTATTTGGTGATTAATTTAGGTTCTTATTTCACACATATGTATATTTTCCATTATGTGATGGGGGTTACATTATAACCAATTAGAGAGGTTATGTTATAACTAAAGTCATATGGGAACCTATATCTACCTCCTTTTCATTAGGTACTGAATTATATCTAAAGATATAGATAAGACTAGAATAGTGAGTGAACCTCATTCCTTAAAATAAATTTTCTATTTTGATGGTATTGGGTGTTAAACTTCAATACAGTAATTGTTTGAAGACTGAACCCATTCCACTATGAGGAAATGGGTACCTGAGGGATAGTGGGGTGTGCCACCTAGGTGGTATATTCACCCATGGATTTCTCTAATAAGTCTTATTAGTGAGTATGGACTACTAGGGAAATGATTTTATATCATTATCAGTATCCCACAATTATATTTCTTATGACAATGTTATTCTCACATGACTAATGTTATTTTCTCTCCTTCTGATTCATGTATTACGAAATTTTAATCATTATTTCATGACTCATGTTTTTGTTATTTTATATGTATGGAATGATTTTCAGGTGTTATTTTCATGTTCTCTTAACCTTTTCACCCATTATGTTTCGGTATTTCCCTTTTAACCCTCAATGAGCATATGAGGTCACCCATATATTTTAATTCCCAATTTATGATGATTAGATTTATATAGGTTATGAATATAATGAGTAAAAAATCAGAATATCTTTGGAGAAAACTATTATGATCTTTCAATAGATTTTAAGATTATGTTCCATGTTTCAAAATCCACTAAAATATTATGGTCATTATGGTTATGTTTCTGTATTATAATTAATATTCCCAGAAAATATAATATCCATGTATGATAATCCTGGATTTCAAAAGTATTTATCAGAAGATTGATTTATTTAACCATTATAAACTAGGATGAGAAAACATTAGTGAGATCATGAGGGTTATTTCTAAAGATATTTCTTGGGTTATTTTTAAGGTTAAGTCAAAGATGACTAAAATTATATGAAAACGTACTAGATATTTGGAAAAGGAATTATAAAGTTTCATCCATAAAATTATTTCTCTCTCTAGATACTATAGGTTTATGTTTCTCTAGAACAGAGGTTACTTGGGGTAATAACTCTAAAAAAGGTTCATTATGATTGACTCAATAATAACTTAGGTCATGAAAATAGGCCTTGTGACACACCTAGTTAGGAACTCCTGGAGGATATGGTGTTGAAATTATGAATTAATTTATAAATTTTCATGAATTATTTAGGTAGATGATGTCAATGAATGACATAAGATAAACTAATGGTTTCATAGAAAAAAAATATGGTGTCATGATTTAGAAATACCATAAATACTTTTTCCTGATAATTAGGTTTTGCACTATGATTAGTTGTTATCACACTATATTTTTCAGTTTTATTCAATTATTGGAACCAAAATGAACTTGGTTAAAAATGAATGTTATAGACAATTTGATGACGTGACCTTAAATAAGAACATGATTAGAGTAAAGGATATTATGATTTATCAATGGTAGTTGTCATTATATATGATTAACAACATGAAAATCTCATACTCACTAAAGGAGAGAAGGATAATGTTTATTGAGAGTCTGGGTAATGATGAATATAAAAGTATGAATATTCAATTTCATAGATTATGAGAATGTGGGAAGAATCACTCAAGGTAATTTTTAGAGGGATAAGATTACCTTTTGAGAAAGGATAACAATGACAAAAATAATATTATTTTATAAAAAAAATTAATAGTTTGGTTAATGTAATGGATGAGAATAATGGTATCCCTATGATATCATTGAATGTTGAATGTTTTAGATATAGAATCTGTGGGAGTTATATTAATCATTGTCTTTTGTGGAATGATCAGGAAGGGAATCAACAAGGTTTTACGAGTATTGGATTTACTGTTGATGGTGAAGAGACTAAAAATGACATATGAAAGGAATGATTATTAAGGAATAAGACAATGAATCAAAATTACATGGTTGATAATTTAGTGGATTTAATGAGTAATTTTTAATATTGTAATTCAAGAATTAAGTTTCATGAATCATTAAACATATTAGTATTTTTCATCATTGTTTTTTCGTTAAGGATTGTAAAAAATTGAATGGGGATAATTACCTAGAAAAGTTATTTAATGGTAATGTGATATTTTGATTCAGTGAAGATAACCATTAATATGTTACAGTGGTTGAGAAAATGGTATTTAGTTTGGATTATTAGATGATTGATATGAATAAAATAAATTGAACTGTATTGATGGCGTTGAAACTAATTATTGATTTTTGGAAAAAAGTTGTTTATGTTATCATTGATGGAGTTGACTTCATTATTTTATTTTTTGAATATATTAAATAATAAGTTGTTTTATTTAAATACTAAGGATTCATGTATCTTTTAAAAATGGTTCATTTTAATTTATGTTATATCCATTTTAAATAGAATAACTGATAAAGGTGTTCACATGTTTGGTTTGTGACAATTGATAGAAACTTCAAGTTGTTTGGGGGATTAATGTTATGTTTATTTTTAGAAATATATATCCCTTATTTAAACATTTTGAATTTTGGAAGGGTTATAATGATAAAAATTAATAGAATGGTTTAATATGAACATTGGTTGAGGATTTAGAGACAATTTATTACTTCAATATATGTGGATTTATACATATTAGATGAGATATGATAAAAATTTTATTATGATTGTAACCAAAGATAAATGGATTAAATTTTCATTATATTTATGTATCTCATGATCTTTTCTTTCTCCAAGAATAAAGAATTAGATTTTATTTCTTATAGTAAGAGATGATGTGGTAATTGATTAAGCCTCAACCAAAAGTTCCAATTGTGTTTATGAAATTGAATGAAATTAACTAAGTATATCTTCACATGAATATTAGTTATCTTATGGAAATGGATAATGAAATAAAAACATTTCATGATATAATCAATTTTTTATATCAATGATGTTTTCATGCCTCTTGGGTTTATGAATTTATGGTTGATAATTTCCCCTAACTTGGTTCTCTATCACTCTCCATCGGTATTTTGGATTCTAGATTCTCTTATGTGTACATTTTTTCACCTCTCACATATATTCTCCAACACAATTTCTTTTTATTTCTGTAACCTTTATGTTTCCCAATTAACCTTTTTAATGGATGTTTTATTATTTATTATAATGATGTGGTTTTCTATAAATTATGTTCCAAGTGATAATCCAGTGATGGCTGAGATGAATTGTTAGGGAAAAATATTTTTAAGGGGTGTAAAATGTAAAATATCTATATTATTGAATTATGCATACATTAAAATTAATTTTAATTTATCTATTGATTGTTTCATAGAAAATAATTAGTTTCTTTGACAATGTTCATTGTAGAGACCTGAAGCTTGACGTACATGGACATTACATTACATTTTCGGAATACATAGTACATAAAAAAAACACACTGACAAGGATCGTAATAGTTTAGTGTCTTTGGAAACTCAGAATATAATCTTATAATCGTGGTGAAAGATCTTCAACATCTACCATAAAGATATTACTTTTTTTACCTAAAACCTTTCTTTGTATCCTAGGGAAAATAAAACAAAAAAGGGTGAGCTCAAATGCTCAATAAGGGTAAACAAAAGAAATATCAATCACATCATTTTCATAAGAACATAACATTTTGGAAATCATAACCTGCAAAAGAGAGAATAATTTCATAACATGGGATAAATCATAGTAGTGAAATGAAATCTCAATAATCATAACATAAAACATGAAACTTTGTGGCATACACACATAATCATAGAGAATCATATCTTATTAGTCAAGACTCATTGCCAAGACTATCTTAGTGGAAAAAGTCCATTTCTTAACCGAGTCACCCTCGTTTCAGACCTGTTTCACTGAACCGGTATAACCTACCATTCCAGCCATGTGTATATCATGAGATATAAAATCTTTTACCAATTCATTGGAGGGAGATATAGGTCCCACCCATCTCATAATGATACCATTCTTATGTGTGCCACAAAATCAAAAATCATACATCATTGCATAACCCATGTAATAAAAATGGGATTCTTAAACAACATGACATCATAAAAAAATTCATATAAGAGAAAGGAATTCATAAAAATAATTCCATCACAACATAATCAAATCAATTTAATAATAGGGATATAAACATAACCCTATAATATCTTAGATGGAAAATAATTTTGATAAAACACTTGAACTCTATTCTTGAGGAAAATATCCATTCTTCTTCAAAAACACTTTTCCTTTCATAACATGTCATAAAATTTTAAACTAAAAGAAGTTGATTAAAAATAAAATTGAAAACATGTAAAGTATGCTTCTTGGAAATAATGTTTTAAAAATCCATTCATGCCGTATAAGTTAAAAAAGAAAACATTATTCTCATACTTTTTTCAGAAAAGTCAAAAAGTACCTCGTATGAAAAACGAAAAAAAATTCCTTTAATATCTTTTACTAAAAACTCACCGAAGGGTAAAATTGGATATAAACTATTATATAAGGATATAAATATTACATATTGAGGAAACATGGATTTGGATGATAAATTACACCACATTAAATGCCAAAGTATAAACAATCTCGGATAAAAATGAGATTGTGATATTTCCCTTACCTTAGGTCCGATTTGCCTAGTAAGTGACCGAACCTCCTATATAATGATTTAAATAATGTTATTGACTTATTACAGAATCATAATCATTGTTATGATATCATATATGGTTCACTTATGGCTTTATATTACCCGTTCTTTTGTAAATTCCATGTTACAGAGCGTTTTGGGTAAAATCGTTTCATTTGTCGTCCGTGTTTTGACTTGTAAATATTCATATGATTACTTAGGTCCTGATTACTTAATTCCAGAATATATAAAATGATTTATATATAATATATATTCAGAATATAATAGATCAGTAAATGGAAAGAAATACACCGTTCATGGAGACGGTAGACCGTACGTACGCATGAACGCTGTTTTCTTTTCCTTATTGAGTTGAATGGAATTAAGTAGATGACATAAATATATATAAACATAAATCCAGAATCATTATTATGTCATATATTTCATTATTACTTATTATATATACTTTATAATCATTCATGAATGGTTAACGTGGAGAATGAATCTCATCGCATTGTGGAGACGGTAGTCCGTACGTACGCATGAGCGATTATATCGTTCTCATGATCGTGGAATTGTATTGGAGTGTATGTATACTATTTAAGAATCAATATCACTTTACAATAATCATATATATTTATTATGTACACCATTATACCCATCCAAGTAAGGTGGTGGTGAAAAATAGATTACACCACGGCGTGGAGACAGTATTCTGTACGTACGCACGCGCGGTGATTTCGTTTTCCGTAGGATGGATAGATGGTCAAATAAGGTTGTTTCATAATAATAACATATCAGTATATAAGTGATACTTATGTTATTACTTCATAATGAATCACCCTAAGAATAAGAAGTGGAAGAAGAAATAAAGGTGAAAGAATCGGTAACGAACATTACCTCTTCTTTGAAGCGCCTCTTTGAGATCTCCTTTTAGGGCAATAAAATTGGTTTCTGAGGAAGACCAAAACCTCTAGGATGTTTATAGGGAAGTGGAGAAGGGAATTTGTCAGGGGTTGGCCGAGCATTAAGGCTCAACGTGGTGTGAGGAAGAGAGGGAGGAGGTGCCCTTTTATTTGGGTGGAGAGGGGTACCTTTGGAATAACTAAAACTATTATTTTATTATATAGCCAAATTCGGTTTTAAATAGCTCCAAATTGATTTATTTCGAAGATAAGGTGGGGATGGGTCGAAATCCTCTCATCAAATAGAATTTAGACAAGTTTAGGTTCCTATTGTAACCTTATCATTTAGTTTTAACATTAAGATAAATAATTTTACTTTTACCGTGTCTTCTTGTGTTCTTACACTATAAGGTTAATAAACATACTATATCAAGCCAAACGAACCCCAAGTTGTTTATTATTAATTAATATAACCTTATCTAAGTCATTTGGCCGAACCTTAGATTTTTAGGAATAAAAGAACAATTAATAATATAATATTTGTTTTAAAAAGTATTTTATGTCAATTTTGACACTATTTGGTAATTGATTTTTGTAAAAATCATAACAGAATTATTAGTTCGAAAAAAGTTAATAAAATCAATAATAACATGTCATATTGACCTATAAAATTATTATAATTCATAAAAAGTCTCAAATTACATTTATTTGGGTATTTATGACATCAATTATGTCAATATATCATTAATAAGATAATTACTGCATCATCATTGTGTCATAAATAAATTAAATTATTTAATCTCTAAAAATTACAAATAAAATACCATTATGTATGAAATATTTTTTTATTTCTAATGAATATTTATAGTCTAATTTATCTTATGTATAACCCCATATTAAAAATGATTTACTTATTAAATGTTGATTTTAACTATTTTAACCCTTCTTTAAATAAATTAATAATAAATGTCCTAATCTAATCCAAGTGGGCCTAAATGGTCATATTATTTTCCTAAGGTTTTTTGGGTCGAATTAAACTTGTCCAATAGAATTAGGACATGTTTTAGGGTAATAATAATATCATTTTTACCCTTAATTACCCTATTTACTTTTAACCGTGGTAAAAAAAGTAAAAAGTTTCTATTCACCAAAAATTATTTTCATCTCATTGAACCACATTTTACATACTGACATCAACCGTGTCTCTCGGATTTTTGATATTCCACTCACAGAAGTGGTAAAATTATGTTTTATGAAAAATTCTTTTTTTAACTACCACTTAGTGGTTTCACTATTAATCGAAAAATGAAAGTTTTACAGAAAAATACCAAAAATTATGCCTATGATATATTTGATATTATGAACTCAAAAATGATGTCTCTTTTACCAAATTCAAAACATATCAGTTGAATTAATTAATTTAAAAACTAATTCCCATCGTCAACACAAATAGCGTGTTCTTAAGAGATAATTACTATCAAAAGATTGACACTTGTTTATGTCTAGTTTAAATGTGAAATTACATCCAATGCCCAGCATTGTATTAAATTGTAAAAAAATATTCTAAATATACTTTAAAACCACTAAAATTAATAATTTATCACTATTAATTATTTTGATTAAAAAAGTTGTTTTTTATTAAAATTTAGTAGTTTTAACTATTCATCAGAATATGAAAGTTATCCAAAAAGTACCAAAATTTCACCCTAAGATAATTTCAATATTCTGAATCCAAAAATGAAGTCCATTTTGAAAAAAAAATTTACAAAATTTCAAAAAGTGGTTATTACTATTCATAACGGCTAGTTTTAATAATATTTTAATAGCATATCATTGTTTAGTGAAACATGGTATTGCGTACAACACACGCTATCGTGGAAGGTCGCGCTTGCGTGTAATACAATCCAAGTCATGGATGTGTGTTGTGAATGCTCCTTTTGGTGTAGCATACAACACAAGTCATTAATTAAATTAAAAAGAATATTTTTCGTAAAATCTTGGGGTGTTACATTCTACCCCTCTTAAAATGAATTTCACCCTCAAAATTCGTTGGGGTTATAAATGGTTTTCTACTTGAAAGTTTATTTAATAGAAACCCACATCGTAAAAAGGATTACCAAAACATGGCTTTAAAAACTAATGTATGAAATGTAACGGTTACCCAAATTAACTCATCATTGGGTTTCAACGTAGGAGAACATAGGTGAAAATATGGATATGGAAGAAAAATATAACCATCATGTTCTGATGGAGAGTGGTAGAGAACATGGCTATGGAAAAGCCAGAAATCACAAAACCATAAATTTGTGATGATCTAAGGTACCATCTGATTCATCAGATATAAGAGCACTAGGACATCATTTTTGGTTTTCAAGATCGTTTCCCTAAAGTTGATGAAATTGGAATTAGAAGAAATACTTTCGTGATTTCAGTATAGTCTCACTGTTGGTCGTTCTTTGGACAATTTCCACTTCATCTCTTAAATAAATGAAGTTGAATTTTTCATTCATGATGTGTTAGCTGATCATGTGATAGAATGATGGGTCATTCCATCTGTCTCAAACAAAAGGTTAGAAAAGTTATCAAAAAATACATAAGTCCATCTATAGTGAGATTAATCATATATGGTTCCTAAAATGGACTTATACTTCATATATCATACTGCTTAATATAATAAAACTAGTATCTACTAAACAGGGACTTCTTGTAGGCCAGTGGTAGGCGATAAAGGCCAGTCGCACTTCAGTTGTGGGTTCGATTCCCACGGCTTTGTCCGACGGGATGGGCTGTCGCCCGTCCTCCAGGTTGTCCTCTTTCTAAAACTATATTACTATAACAACCCATCAATTATATCGAAAAAACTTTTATCCTTAAACAATACTAACTTATGTCCAATATAGTCCCTTCCAATCTTTAGGCTTATCCATAATACTGCAGTCCACTCTCATAATATAGTGAAAACGATTACTAGAGATTTAATACCATCGTTGGTCCCATATATCATAAGATATGTCTTGTTGGTCACATTACAAACATTCAAAAGCCTTAATCGTGTGTTCTCTTGAATACCCATTGAACCTTATTGAAAACATGAGTGCTGTTAAAAGTTAACTCTTTCCACATACCAAAATCCTCAAAATTCTATATACTCAAACCATGATATCACTTAGTCCTTATATCAATTATGAGCTCATGAATACTTTCAAACATTTCATTTTCTTATTTTCCCTTCATTATGCGCATATCATCTTATTTCCAAAAATATATCAATCACATTCCATGGTTACCGGTACCATAAAATTATTGAATACCACAATAGACCAATACATAAATATTCCAATACTCAACATTATTTTGGAATCCCATTACATAAACACTTAATCATTCCACCACATCGTTGTCATATTCAACATCACCAATGGTAATCGCATGTGACTTCCCTTTGTCCTTTGCCTTAAGTGGTTGCTCATGTCGATCATCACTAACCATTGGATTGGGGAATTTATTGGCATAATGCCCCATTTCCTTGCACTTGAATCATTGAAGTGTAGTAGGTTAATTCTGTGTATCCCTTCCTTTTTTTGCATCATTAGTCATCTTGTTCCCATCATTGCGGCATTCAAATGCCCGATGACCTTACTTTCCACATTGGAAACATTTACTTGTCCCTTTAAGACAATCTCCACCATGCTACTTTCCACACTTTGAGCATAAGGAAACATTCATATTATTTTCACCATTATTCTGAGATTTCTCCTTGAACTCCAAATTTCGTTTCTTGTCAAAACTATCAGATGGATAAGTAACACCAACTTCCATTTCTACCTTGATAGCACAACACACAATTTCTTCATAGCTACTGAAGTCTCTTATAGCTAATTCCCTTCAAAGATTTGGTTTTAAGACACTGAAGAATCGATCAACATTACTATCAGGTTGCATGATAAATCCAGATGCATACCTTGCAAGCCTTGTAAAATTCGCTTCGTATATACCAACAGATTTATCATGGTTTTACTTTAGCTCAATAAACTCCTTCTCCATCTTTGTTCGATGAATACGAGGGAATTAGTTATTGAAAAATAAGTTCTTGAACTCATCCCATTCCATGCACTCAATTTCATCTCTTTTCCTCGTATTTTTTATAAGATTCCACCATTGATCAGCTTCACCTTCCAAACGATATACTGCTAAGATGACTTTATCATGTTCAGAACATTGAAGAACTGAAAATATCTTTTCAGTGGTACAGATCCATTGTTCAGCAACAAGTGGATCAGAAGACCCACTAAAAGAAGGTGGATGTTGCCTCATGAAGGAATCAATAGAATATTGTTCCCTTCTCTGCTCATTTGGAAGTCCATAATGATTCATAGCTTGTGTAAGTATAACAATAAGATTTTTCACTCCATATCCCGTAACATTTGTTTGGTCAGGAGGACTCTCATTGCATTGTCCATTGCATTGATCAACACGGTTCCTTCGGGTTCCAGCCATCGTCTAAAACCCAAAAAGAATAGTGCGAGAGGAAAAAATCATGCTAGGGAAAACAACATAATAAAGGGGGAGTATCCTCAATATCTAACATCTTAGCTTAAATTCTATGATCGTTACCATAGTTCTAGGACTGTATCCTATACGTATACTTATCCTTAGGGGAATCCCTAGACATAACTTAGAAATATCTCTAGGGATCTCACTAACGTTTTTGCATCCTAGTTTCCAAAGGTTAACTAAACATTTCCTCTGATACCAACTGTAGAGACCCGAAGATTGATGTACATGGACATTACATTACTTTTGCGGAATACTTAGTTCATAACCCAAAAACACACACAAGGACCATAATAGTTTAGTGTCTTTGGAAACTCGAAATATAATCTTCTAATTGTGGTGAAAGATCGTCAACATCTCCCATAAAGATCTTCCTTTTTTTTACCTAAAACCTTTCTTTGTATCCTGGGGAAATGAAAACATAAAAGGGTGAGCTCAAATGCTCAGTAAGGGTAAACAAAAGAAATATCAATCACATCACTTTCATAAGAACATAACATTTTGGAAATCTTAACCTGCAAAAGAGAGCATAATTTCATAACATGGGATAAATCATAGTAGTGAAATGAAATCCCAATAATCATAAATTAAAACATGAAACTTTGTGTCATACACACATAATCATATAGAATCATATCTTATTAGTCAAGACTCCCTGCCAAGACTATCTTAGTGGACAAAGTCCATTTCTGAACCGAGTCACCCTCGTTTCAGTACTGTTTCACTGAACCGGTACAACCTACCATTCCAGCCATGTCTATCTCACGAGATATAAAATCTTTACCCAATGCATTGGAGGGAGATATAGGTCCCACCCATCTCATAATGATACCATTCTTATGTGTGCAACAAAATCATAAATCATACATCATTGCATAACCCATGTAATAAAAATGGGATTCTTAAACAACATGACATCATAAAAAAATTCATATAAGATAAAGGAATTCATAAAAATAATTCCATCATAACATAATCAAATCAATGTAATAATAGGGATATAAAAATAACCCTATATTATCTTAGATGGAAAATAATTTTGATAAAACACTTGAACACTATTCTTAAGGAAAATATCCATTCTTCTTCAAAAACACTTTTCCTTTCATAACATGTCATAAAATTCTAAACTAAAAGGAGTTGATTAAAAATAAACTTGAAAAAATGTAAAGGAAGATTCTTGGAAATAATGTTTTATAAATCCATTCATGTCGTATAAGTTAAAAAAGAAAACATTCTTCTCCTACTTTTGTCGGAAAAGTCAAAAAGTACATCGTACGAAAAACAACAAAAGATTCCTTTCATATCTTTTACTAAACACTCACCGAAGGGTAAAATTGGATATAAACTATTGTAGAAGGATATAAATATTACATATTGTGGAAAAATGGATGTGGATGATAAAATACACCCCAGTAAATGCCAAAGTATAAACAATCTCGGATAAAAAAGACATTGTGATATTTCCCTTACCTTAGGTCTGATTTGCCTCGTAAGTGTCCAAAACTCTTGTATATTGATTTAAATAATGTTATTGACTTATTCCAGAATCATACTCATTGTTATGATATCATATATGGTTCACTTATGGCTTTATATTACCCGTTCTTTTGTAAATTCCATGTTAAAGAGCGTTTTGGGTAAAATCGTTTCATTTGTTGTCCGTGTTTTGACTTGTAATTATTCATATGATTATTTAGATCATGATTACTTAATTACATAATATAAAACATGATTTATATATAATATATATTCAGAATATAATAGATCAGTAAATGGAATGAAATACACCGTTCATGGAGACGGTAGACCGTACGTACGCATGAACGCTGTTTTCTTTTCCTTATTGAGTTGAATGGAATTAAGTAGATGACATACATATATATACACATAAATCCAGAATCATTATTATGTCATATATTTCATTATTACTTATTATATATATACTTTATAATCATTCATGAATGGTTAACGTGGAAAATGAATCTCATCGCATCGTGGAGACGGTAGTCTGTACGTACGCACGAGCGATGATATCGTTCTCCTGATCATGGAATTGTATTGGAGTGTATGTATACTATTTCATAATCAATATCACTTTACAATAATAATATATTGTTATTATGTACACCATTATACCCATCCAAGTAAAGTGGTGGTGGAAAATAGATTACACCACGGCGTGGAGACGGTATTCCGTACGTACGCACGCGCGGTGATTTCGTTTTCCGTAGGATGGATAGATGGCGAAATAAGGTTGTTTCATAATACTAACATATCAGTATATAAGTGATACTGATGTTATTACATAATAATGAAACAACCTAAGAATAATAAGTGGAAGAAGAAATAAAGATGAAAGAATCGGTAACGGACATTACCTCTTCTTTGAAGCGCCTCTTTGAGATCTCCTTTTAGGGAACTAAAATTGGACTTTGAGGAAGACCAGAACCTCTAGGATGTTTCTAGGGAAGTGGAGAAGGGAATTTGGCAGGGTTTGGTCGAGCTTTAAGGCTCAACGTGGTGTGAGGATGAGAGGGAGGAGGTGCCCTTTTATAAGGGTGGAGAGGGGTACCATTGGAATAACTAAAACTATTATTTTATTATATAGACAAATTCGGTTTTAAATAGATCCAAATTGATTTATTTCAAATATAAGGTGGGTATGGGTCGAAATCCTCTCATAAAATAGAATTTAGGCAAGTTTAGTTTCCTATTTTAACCTTATCATTTAGTTTTAACATTAAGTTAAATAATTTTACTTTTACCGTGTCTTCTTGTGTTCTTACACTATAAGGTTAATAAACATACTATATCATTCCAAACGAACACCAAGTTGTTTATTATTAATTTATATAACCTTATATAAGTAATTTTGCTTATCCTTAGATTATTAAAAATAAAATAACAACTAATAATATAATATTGGTTTTAAAAACTATTTAATGTCAATTTTGACACTATTTGGTAATTGATTTTTGAAAAATCATAAAAGAATTATTAGTTCGAAAAAAGTTCATAAAATCAATACTAACATGTCATATTAACCTATAAAATTTGTAGAAATCAGAAAAAGGCTCAAATTACATTTTTTTGGGTATTTATAACATCAATTATGTCAATATTTCATTAATAAGATAATTACTGCATCATCATTGTGTCATAAATAAATTAAATTATTTAATGTCTAAAGATTACAAATAAACTAACATTATGTAGGAAATCTTTTTATCTTTCTAATGAATATATATAGTCGAATTTATCTTATGTATAACCCCATATTAAAAATTATTTACTTATTACACTTTGATTTTAACTATTTTAACCCTTCTTTAAATAGATTAATAATAAATGACCAAATCTAATCCAAGTGGGCCTAAATGGTCATATTTTATTCCTAAGGTTGTTTTTGGTCGAATTAAAATTTTCCAATAGAATTAGGACATGTGTTATGGTAATAATAATATCATTTTTACCCTTAATTACCCTATTTACTTTTAACCGTGGTAAAAAAAAAGAAAAAAGTTACTATTCACCAAAAATTATTTTCAACTCATTGAACCAAATTTAACTTAATGAAATCAACCGTGTCTCTAGGATTTTTGAAATTCCTCTCACAGAAGCGGTGAAATTATGTTTTATGAAAAATTCATTTTTTTAACTACCACTTAGTGGTTTCACTATTCATCGAAAAATGAAAGTTTCCAGAAAAATACCAAAAATTAGTCCTAAGCTATATTTGATATTATGAACTGAAAAATTATTTCTATTTTACCAAATTCAAAACATATCAGTTGCATTAATTAAATTAAAAATTAATTCCCGTCGTCAAGAAAAATAGCGTGTTCTTTAGAGATAATAACTATCAAAAGATTGACACTTGTTTATGTCTGGTTTAAATGTTAAATTACATCCAATGACCAGAATTGTATTAAATTGTAAAAATATATTCTAAATATACGTTAAAACCACTAAAATTAATAATTTATCACTATTAATTATTTCGATTAAAAAAGTTGTTTTTAATTAAAATTTAGTAATTTTCACTATTCATCATAATATGAAAGTTATCCGAAAAGTACCAAAATTTCACCCTAAGATAATTTTGATATTCCAAATCCAAAAATGAAGTCCATTTTGAAAAAGAAAATTTTCAAAATTTCAAAAAGTGGTTATTACTATTCATAACAGCTAGTTTTAATAATATTTTAATAGCATATCGTTGTTTAGTGAAACATGGTATTGCGTACAACACACACTATCGTGGAAGGTCGCGCTTGCGTGTAATGCAAGCCAAGTCAGGGATGCGTGTTGTGCAAGCTCCTTTTGGTGTATCATACAATGCAGGGAATTAAGGAAATTAAGAAGAATGTTTTTCGTAAAATCTTGGGGTGTTACATGCATGACATGTGACAATGATATTCATTGAACCATGAAATAATATTATTTAAAATATGAAATTAATAACATAGACATCAAATAGGATTATATTAATAATATCAATTAATTTATATAATATACATATATTTTTGTTACTCAATATACATTTTTTTTTAAAACACTAATAATATAATCAATCATTTTTTGGAAAAGTAATTATATTTATCTAAAATATGTTTTATTTAATTTTTTTTATTCAATTGAGAAATTTATATAATTAGTTTTTAGTTATTTTAAATTTCTTTTGATAAAATTATTTTTTGTAACCATCAAATCTATATTTACTTATGGAGAAATTTTGGGGGTTTTCATAGAAAACATTGATTTTTAGTGAATAGTAAAAATATCAATCCTTATAAAACAATCATCTAATTTAAATTAATTAATTAATTAATTAAAATTACTAATTATTAATTAATTTATATTAATATTTATTTATTTATATTTATTAAATTTAATTATATTTCAATAAAAATTACATTTTCTTTTAGTATAAGATTATTTATGAGTTTAAAAATGGATTTTTCTTGAAAACAGTTTTAAATTGCATAATTTTTCTCTATTTTAATTCATTAAAATAATCCCCAATGAGAAAATATTTAAATTTAATTTATAGATAATATTTGAATAATTTTTAATTTAGTTTAATTCATATATTAGTATGAGACATAGATATAATATAAAATCATATTGTGCATGAAAAATTACACTTCTTGAAAACATGATTTTTCACCGCATCTCTCGATTTTGTAAAAAATTTATATATTAAATTATTTGAAAAAATAAATATCATTTAGGAAATAATTATTTGAAAATTATACTACATTTAGGTTTTTATAATATTCAGAAATGATTGATTTTTTTAATGGTTAAAAATAACAAATATTAATTGAGAACTCCCTTTTTGTAAATTATTTATTAAATTATATTATATTTTAAATTAGTTTTATAGATAAATAAGAAAAAATATAAATCTATTAATCCAATTTTGGTCATTAGACTAAATTTTATGTTTAAATTGGATATAAAATCTTTGTAAGTTGTTGGACATTTTCTATTTGAAAACTCACTTTCTCGGTGCGTATGGAGGATTGGTTTTAAATTATAAATCTGAAAATATGTGATTTTAATTTGGAAGAATTTATTAAATATTTTGAATAATCATAATTCTTATTATATAATAATTTTAAATTAATTATTTACTACAATGAATAATGATAATACTAAAAATTAATTACCGTGATTAAGGTATAAATGAGTTTATCGAGGGGTCAAACTAAAAAGATAAGGGTACAAAATAAACCAAAACATTAAAAAACAAATTTTATAGACATTTATATACCTTATATATTATATTATATATTATTTTAAATTAATTTAATATTTTTCCTGAATTATAAATGGGGGAACTCTATATTTAAAAAAATACAGTTGTGACACACACCTCACTTATAAAAGGACAACACTTATCATATTCTATTCTAAACAAAACCATTATGTTTTAAAAATACTAAAAATATAACTTCTAAAATTACCAAGTATAATCTAATTTTTTTTTGGCATAAGGTCATCCTAGGAAAGAGTTTGGTGCGAAACCAAGGAGCGTACATGAAGAAGAGTTAACGTTTTTCAATAAGCTTTTTTATTCTATTTCTACGTACACCTACATAAAATATTATTTAACCATGATGATATGATAAAATAATTATCTCATATATAATAATATATTATTATGTAATTTACTGAACTAAAACCATCTCCACCCCCATCAAATGGGGTTTGAAATCACAATTCGTGTGTACGGTGTACTACCACCTCATGAACCATTGTCATTTAATTCTCCAACACCACCACCCACAGTTGGGTATGATGATGGAAATAATATGTATTTATGATATTTATAAAATTATTATACATGTGGGGTCATTATATAAAATATAACTCTTTTACATTCCATTCTTGAGGTGATGTGATGACATCAATTGTCTCTACGGCGAACTACAACCTTGTGAAGTGATTGAAATGTCTTTCAGTAATGATTTATAAGGAATTAAATAAGGATTAAGATATTTGATTTAAATTATATAATTTGGATAATAATTAAATATTTATAATTTTTAAAAGATAATATATCATATTATTTATTACCTTTTTTTCTCAATGAAAGATGATAACCATAATCATGTATGTGTGGACTATCGCCTTCACAATGCGATGTGACTCTCTCTTTTCATCACCATGAAACATGGAATATATGTAGAATTATATTTAAGTAAATAATATTTATTTATTATATTACTAATATCCATTAATGTTATATTATTACTTACTTTCATTACATAATGATCCTTGAAAAATGGAAATGTTAATCATGCATATGTTTAACCTACAGTCTCCATGATCAAAACACACATCATTTATCAAAACCATACCTAATAAATGTTAGTTTATGTATAATGGAAGTATTAAAATTATATTTATTTCATGATTACTATTATAGTTATTATGTATCCATGATCATAATAATAGTAATGAAAAAAAATCAATATATACACGAAAAACAAAAAAGTTATTACATGAAACATTATTTTAACACAGAATCAAAAATAAATGGGAAAAAATTGAGATAATTAAATAATATAAGATATGATATGTATATGGTTATTTAATATATTTATAATAAATTTACTTTAATTATAAAAAAGGTGTGAATAAGTTCAAAGGACGTTATTACTTACGGTAGGGGATTTCCATCTCACTTTTTACTTCTGTGAGACACATTCCATATTAAACACATATTTCTTGTATGTGGTGCATATACATCCAATGAATTTATATTATGATGATTATAATAAGGATATTTTATTACATATTCATTTTATCATACCACTTCCATGACATTAAAAATTCAAAATTTACCCGATCAGTATGGGATTTTGTCTCAATTTTCATTCTTTAAGAAATATGTTATTATATGCACCTATATCATTTTGAGTGTTGTATAAAGAAACCCTATGAAATTTAATATAATTAATAAATTTATCCTTATTATATATCAATTTTCCATTAACTATATTCATTCATGTGGCATATGATTCAATGTTACCAAATTGGAGTAGATTTTATGTTACAATATCATCATTTATCAATATTATTTATGATCTTCTTCAAAATGATACAATATTATGAACCATATCTCCAGAAACTAAATAATTTGATTCTAATATGTTTCTTTCATTATAATACATGTTTTCTATCAGTTTACTCACTTTTTTTGTGAAAGAGTTCAAAATTATTTTTTATTAACAATCATCTACTAAGTCGAAAACCAATTTTTTCCAAAACATTTTTTTAATAAAATTGTATTCAAAAATGATTTTAACATTTTTAAAATGGTTTATTAATGAAATTATTACCCATATCTAAATTTCTACGAAATTGTTTGAAAACAATGTTCATGTTATTTTCCAAAAGAAATCATATTTCTCTTTTTATGAAAATGTCAAAAGAATATTTTTTCCATGCATGAAGTGATTATTATTTAACAATTTAATGAAGTTGAAAATATTTTTACATTCCCTAAAATTATTGATAGTTATTTTAAATGATTTTTCTGTATTATTATGATTTTTAGATAAATTATTTCGAAGTAAAAATTGATTCGAAATTGTTTTAAAATGTGTTTTTGTTATGGAAATGATATTTTCCTAAATAAATGACCTAAATAATTTTAATAATATTTTTAGTTTAAAATTATATTTTCCTAGAAAATTATTTTCAAAATTATTTATGATTTTTTAGTTTTAAAAAATGATTTTCAAAGAAATTTTATCTTTCTTAATAAAATTTTCATGTTATTTATCATTAAAAAAAATCCATCTAAGTATAATCATGTTTAGGTAACCTCTAATTTAATGGGTATACGAACCAAGGATAAGATTAATATTCTTTTTATGAATGATTCATGTTTATGATGAAAAAATTCTTATGAAATTCATTTCGTTTCCGTATGTTAAAACATAAAAACCTATTATTGAAACCCCCTTCATTTCATGTGTTGTGCTATGATTAAATATTGAAATGAATATGATTCCTTCCCCTTTTACATAGGTTATGATATGCTAAAAATTTTATAAATCCAAATTCATTTCATTGGTTATGGTAAGGTAAATTTGTAATGATTTTGTGGATCACATATGTATCATTACCATTTTGTGAAAATGGTGACATTATAACCAAGGATGGTGGTTACATTTAAAAAAATAAACTGAGGTACTAATATCTCCCTATAATATGTTGAGTAAATATTTATATCTCATGACATACTCAAAACAATAATGGGTAGTTAAAAATGTTGAGTAAGGGCCTTTGTATACTATGATGGTCTTGAGAGTTGACCTTGACTACTGTAATTGATTAAAGACTGATCACATTTTCCTATGAAGAAATGGATTCTATTGAGGATAGTGGTGTGTCCCCCTAGGATTTGAATCCACCAATAGATTTATATGATAATACTTGAAAATGACCCTTCACAACTAAGTAATGTATTTTATATGCTTATACCAATTCCACCATTCTATGACTTATGTGAATGTTATTCTATATAACTCATGTTAATTGATTTCCTTATGATTCATGTTCTATAATATTTCAATATTAGTTTTATGATTCATGATTTTGATCTTTGATATGTAGGATATGGTTTTGATATGTTATTATGAAATTTTCATACCCTTATGATCATGTCATTTTTCTTTATTTCCCATGTTTTCCCCTATAGAGCATATGAGCTAACCCTTTCATATATTGTATTTCCCGATGTTATGAAGAATGGTTTTATGCAATGTATGTGTATAAATATTACTATATTTGAATTGTTTTTTTGAAATATTGAAGAAAATTCACAAGATTAAAATATTTTGTTCCATGTTTCGAATGTCACTAAACTATTATGATCCTCATGGGCGTGTTTTTGAAATGTAATGAATATTCATCTAAAATGAAGTAATAAAAGAACAAGGGAAGCATGTGTTTCTAAAATGAACACTATAATTCAGAATATAAATGATTTATTTTGGTTATAATGATAATTCAACTTGTGTTTCTGAATCCACATGTTTTTATCCAGAAAATGTTGTATTATATTTTTAAATAAAACACTTTTTACTCAACTAATGTTTTTTAATTCTATATATAAGAGGATGTTTGGTTATAATAATGGCTTATGAAGTGGGAATAATGTTAGTTAATGTAATTATAACATGCGTGATATATATTAATGATAGAAAATACAATGATATAAACAAAATAATTGGACAATAACATGTGAATTAAAAAGGATACAATAATGTTAATGTAAATTTGAATTATAAATTGAGTGAAAATAAACAATTACATTAGCATAGTAAAGACTTACCAAAAGTGTATAGTGTACGTGGGTTGGGTAATATATTCATGATAATAGTGCAATATGGAGATGTTAACATGTAAATATATCAAAAAAACATATTAAATAAAAAATTAAAAGATATTAAAAATAATGGAATCAAATAAGAAATGAAGATTGAGATGTATGAACCGCAACCTATCTTGATCTTCCTTGATTAGAAACTACATTTATATCCAACCAAACACATCAATAATTATGAGAGAGTGAGATGGAATAGTCATTGAGATATAAATGGATATGTAACATTGTATATTTTGTGTAATAATGAAAGGAGGGGTGGATATTTAACCGTTATGTGAGTTCAATTTCTTGGAGTAATTTATTAATTATTCAATTTTTCCAATTTATTTAGTTTCCCATAAAAATCATTATCCATTCCTAATTCCCTTAATGATCTACTATATTTTTTTGTATATAAAATAGTGAAATATACATTTATTGGTTAAAATAAGTCATGATTATATAAATATGATTTCATATAAAACATATTTTACAATATTTCCCCATTATTATCATTTGTTTTCTTTTTATAAAAAAACTACCACATTTTATCATGTGGATAATTTCAATTCCTTAATTATGAATATGTAACATATTTGATAAAATTAATTCTCTAATTCCCAACATTGTAATATTTATGTCAGGTTTATATATTCATCAAAAAAAATATTCTACCACTATAACGAACTTCAAATTTCATAATGAATTTAAATTATGATAAAATCTAACCCCTAGATACAAAACCACTAATTATAAAATCATATTCTATAATAATTATTTGTGAAATTCTTTCACATTAATGATGTGTTTCAACTATAATTAGTCTTACGTTGATATCCACTAACCTAAATTTCTATTATAGATGATTGTTCTCCAAATAAACTTTTTTGGGTTTTGACTACTCTTGGTCAATGGGGAACCCATGTGATAATAATTACTTACAAATATTTCATAACTAATCATACTGAGAGATATTCCTAATGGTTGAATCCATGATTCCTCATTTCATTAATAATTAACTCTCATCATTTCACGTAATATAAACTAATCCTAACTGTCTATTTTTCATCACTATACAACCAACTATCATATTTCACAATGTTCCTTCTTAGTGATAGTCATAATTCCTAATGATCGTATTAAAAAAATTTCTATAATTATAAATTATTTTATTAATCCATATCTATATAGCAGTATTTAATTCCATTGATATCATTCCCTATGTTCTTACACCATGTCAATTCCAATGTTTGTTATTTTCTTATTGAGAACAAGGTAACTCATACAATTTTTATTTTTTTCAAGTATGATCCACTTTAATACAATATTATGGTGTTTTTGTACATTTCTACAAGATTAATTGTACCAGTTTTATCTTTTGTTATAAATATATTAACATAGTTTTTTTATTATATCAAAATAAGTTTTAAAATTAATATGAAATAATAAAGTGTGAATTATAAAAAAATCCCGTGATGAAAGGTTAGTTATTATTTTTGAGCATGGATTACTACATTTTCCATCCAAAAATATTTTCTTCCTCAAAATTATAAATCAATATATAAAAAATGTGGATATTACTATCTAATAAAATACATTACCTCGCATGTTTCCTCTTCCAAAAATTTCCTCTGAAGAACCTTCACCATACAAGACATTATATTTTATAGCACCTATTTTAATTTATCAGGATTCCAAAGCAATTCTTCATAATATAATTTTAGCACCAAAAGAACAATATCAACATTTATAACATGTGTTAGATCTAGAGTCTACATACTGAGAATAGATTATTGGAAGACTTTATGAATTGGGATATGTTTGGTGGCATGGAACAATGATATTCCATGGCTCATATTGGATTCAATATTTCAAACTAACCAATATATCTTGTACATAAATGATATTTCTTTCCAAATATCATAAAACCTTTCTATAGTGATACCATCAAAATGAAATATTCTTCCACATGGTATTTATGATGATTCATTCAATTGTTAAGAAAAAAATTAATATCTACTTTTGGCTACCTTGATATCATTTCCAATGAATGTTACCTTTTCTATTGTCTCTTCCAAAAGTTTTCAACCAAAAATATTCTTTCTATAACTACATCCCATGATGCTAGAGTTTAACATATCTATCCATAAATGGAATCATATGGTCTCATATTAATACTATATTGATTACTATTATTGTAGGAAAACTCCAAAAGGGGTAATTACTGATCAAAACATCCTTTGATGTTAAGAGTGGATGAACATAACATATCCTCCAATGTATGGATAGTCAATTCAGACTGCCTATATATTTTCTGGCGATTGGTCATACTATGATTAAAAAATGTATTTAATTCCATATATAATCTACTAAAAAAAATTAGTAATCCTTATATTAATTTTTTTAAAATTTAAAATGGTGTTCAATGATGTCTTATAACATCACATATATAAATCAATACAAGGGGATCTAAAGGAAAATCATCTCGAATTTCTCAAAATTGTTCTGATGTTTTGAGATGGGAAAAATTAATTCATATAAAATTACTACACATATATTTATAAATAAGAACAATGATGAAATTCATGGTAATATTATCTCGCTTATGTTTTAGTTTTGATATAGGTTTCATTATTCAACTGCAATGTTGTCTTACATCCTTCACATGATCAAATACTAAGAATATTATAGTATAATATGCCATTTTTCTCAACATATCATATGATTAGAAATGATCATTGATATACCTATATATCTTCCTACTTTTTCGATGTATAGAGATTTTTGAGAAATGAGACTCATCCAATATATGCTTCTTAAACACTGGTACAAATAGTAGATATAAAATTTAACAAAATCAAAATTCTCTATCATACAAATGTTGAAATCCAGTAATTTTCAGTCACTACATCTTGTAACCTCCTTTATAGGAAATTGTCATCATATTGAGAATTTATAATACCCTTTAATAAATATTTTTATCTAATTTAATAGAATAATTATGATGCTTCCCCATCCATTATAATTCCCTAGTCATCCTTAAAAGATCTTTATGAATTGGATCATTCTTAACCCTCATCATGGATAATATATCACTATATTTTAAACTCAAATCATCTACCACCATGTTATATTTCCCTATATGATAATGGATAGGAATATTATAATCCTTCAACAGTTATAATAATTTTATTTAAATTATATAACTGTTTTTCTAGGTGAATATATATCTCAAACTCATGTGGTCTATGTATATATCAGATTTATCTTCATAGAGTTAATGTCACCATATATTTTTTGTCAAGAATACATCCTCAAATAATATTTCATGACTTGTATAATTAATCTTATGGGATTTCAAGTGTTGTGATGTGTATGACAAAACACTATCATTTTAGTAGAGAATAAATCCATGATCACTCTTTGATGCATCAATATAAATAACAAACTATTCATTACCAGATAGAAGAGTCAAAAAATAAGCATTAACATATATCATCTTTAATTGTTCAAAATTATATTCACATTACTTAGTCCATTTTAACATACACCCTAACATGCTATCTTGGTTAGATAATTATAAAATGATGAAAATCTCTTAATAAAACACCAATATTATCCCACAAAACCAAGAAAACATCAAATTTCTATTATATTGGTCGGTGTTGTGTAATATACCGACCTGAGATCAACTTAACATGTCCCTCGATTTACTAGGTCACATGACCTCAGGATCACCACCATTTATTCTCAAGGCTTCCAAATAATAAATAGGGTCCATGGTGGTATATTAGAGAGTCATACCCTCATAACAGAGTGGAATAACATGTTATATAAATAAACAGACAATAATAATTTCATTTACAAATATACACTGTGAAAATAAGGCCAGTAACCAAACCTAGGAAAATAAGAATAAAATAGATATAATAATTAATTACGAAAGCATAAATAACTAATGAATTGTAATAATATTATATTTCAATGTTTGATTCATATACATGATGATATCATGGAATTCCAATATACAAAAAGAGGACATTGGGGGGAATAATATACAAATGCTATACAAAAATTAAAAAAATTTAAAAAGACTAATGTAAAAGAATATGGAACGTATTCTCCAACCTCTTCTCCGAATGTACATATTATTAGTGAAATTAATTAGACTACCATAACAGGGCACTTTCCATTATATATACCTGATGACTATAAATCTACTCGAGTACCAAAGGCGTCTCGAGGAGGGTGTGGGATTAAATCCTAATTGGACACCACAAAATATGCCAAGATATTATCCAGTATATGTATATAGAAACAATAGTGTGTAATTATAATTAATAAAAATATCTAAATAAGTAAATAACAGTCAGCTCAGGTTCCAATAGGACATTTGGTGTCTCTACTTGCTCTGACATAGGCTAGAAGGATTCGATTAGTCACCATATATATAAAGTAATATTAATATATATAATATATTTATATACTATATCCACCTATATTAACTATGCACACGAGTAGGTAAGTATATATATACTTGGATACTAGGTTCTAGTAAGAATGAGGAATAACAAAGGTATCCAAAACCAGTCCAAATGAGAAATAGGAATGAATAGTGGGCACATGCTCTAAATCTCAGAATGAATGTGGGATTTCATTATCTTACCATGATATAGGTGGAATGGTTCTTCATGTACAACAACCTTAAATGAGGAACATGTAACATCAATACCATTTTTCATATAATAGTATAATAGCGAGAGACATCATGTTGAAGTCTTATTGTAAGGTAGAGTGAAACACCATGGTCAAAATCCCAATAACCATCATTTCTCATAAAATTCAAATTGATTTATCAATATAATAATAATATGATGATGGGTCACATCATACCCATTATAATAATAAATCTTAATTTATAAAAATGGTTTTATAATTCAATATGATCCATGTAGTATGGTATGAAACAATTTGAGTGGCCTTGACAACTATTAACATTTATTCAATTAGTCCATTTAATTATTTTATGAAATGGAATACATCTTGAAGAAATAAATTCAATATATATACAATACTTTCCATTAATCATGGCTTGGAAAATAATTTCTATGGTTCAACCAATCACTTAGAAGGTTCTAATATCAATTATGCAATTAACCATAATGGAGAAATCTTATTTCCAACCCAATCCAAAGGATAGAAATTGTTTGATCATTTAAAAAATAACATTAATGCTGGAAATTAATTCAAAACACCCTAAGGGCATCTATAATCAAAGATTAAATCCTCACAAATACATAACAATGATCATTGGGAGTATATTAAAATGAAAATAATTATTTATAATTAAATAACATGGTAATAAGAAACACGTGGTAGTGAAAATCATGTGAAACAATGGTAAGGCTATAAAAGCATCACCACATTTAGGAATAATATCAACACCACCAACCATAGGGTGGTAGATGACTTTTCATTCAATATAAGCTTCAAATTCGATGTATTTTGAATGGAAACTAATACCCTAAAAAAGGGAATATGGACTTCCACCCAAATCTCCTAATAGAAGGGCATATAAACTATGATAGTAATTTAGAGGAACAGAGACCATACCAATGCAGTTCTAATGATTCAGACTATGTTTGTTTTGGAGTTCAGATGAGGGAGTTATTGAATTTCCTAGATTAAGCTAAAGGGATATCCATTAGATAAGGAGGAAGGGTTAAGATGCTAGAAATGGTGGGAAGGAAGGATAAATAGTATTAAAATATCATTTAGGGATTAATAGTCGTTTCCTCCTAAAAAATTGGGGTGCAAAGATTGGCCTCACGATTTGGCCAAATGATGCTTAAATTGTTTATGATTTTCCAAACACTATACATACCATGGGAACCACAATGTTAAGAATGTCCAAAATCATTGGAAAGACATGATATTGTGCTTACATTGGTTTATACAAACCATACAGCCTCTTTCTGCTAAAAAAATTCCCCACAATGTATCCCCACATGGTTAGTACTATCTATATAGTTACGATGTTCCCTACCATGTTTTCTATATTCTAAATTATTCGTGCTCAAAATAAGACCAATGTTCTCTAGGAATCTTTCTTAGGAAGTAACACACATTTACCAAAATAACATGGGATTTAAACTAAAAATTATCAACAATTATAATGAAATTCAGGTCATTAAAACCTCCCCTTCTTTAAGGTAAATCCTTCTTGAGTTGGCATTCTAAAGGTAAAGAGCATTCATATGAGAAGAGTTATGGTAATTAATATCATATATCAACCACCCATTCCTAGGATTAATCCTATACATAGTCGTGAAGCTATTGGACTCATTCCAATTAAACATACCAACATCATTATTTCTTCACAATCTGATCCATGATACACTTGATATATTCCTCGAAGGAAGCATCCAACTCATACTCAACCACATCAGGTTGGAAGACGTACAAACTATATAGATAATACTAATATTGATGAGAAATTTGAAAGGCATCTTGAATTCAATGTATCTCTAAGGAAGTTAAATCTAGTAATCCACTGGTCTGACTCATTTCAAAACCTGAAAGGGTCCAATGAATTAGGGAAAAACAAAACCTACCTATGAATATGTTGATAGAATAACTAGGGAGAAACTCACAAGATGACCCAATATTCAACCTCGATCACAACATGTCGTCAACTTATTTTGGTATACAACCGATATGTAGTTTGGGCTCGCAATATTTTCTTTCTGATCAACTGGATTTTCTCAATAGTCTTTGAAGGGCACATAGTCCAATAAAAACATGTCTCCCCTACCCTTAGCTACCACAGAGGTCAATAGAAAGGCCTACCAAATTAGGCTTCTTACAGACTCATCTCAATGGCATCGTGGGATATTATATTATATGTGAAATCAACAAGGGGAATGTGTTTCTTCTATGAACCCCCAAAATCAAAGAAACATGCATAAAGCATGTAACACCCTAACCTGTGTTTCCTGGATCTGGTTCATTATTTAATTATATTATCTTATTAAAAAGGAAGTTGCATCTTGATGACCTAAATAGTTTATTATTTTTGGAAATCAAGACAAAAACATAAGATCAACATTACAACATGAAGTGATGTACACAAAATAACTTCCATTTGAATCATCCACAACTCCTTGATTACCCAGAAAGTCATTAATAATATACATATTCACATCTTGGGAAAAAAACATATGAAAGGAATGATATTAGATTCGTAGAAATGGTATGTTATACAATGGAAGTGATCACGGACATAAAAACTAGGCATGGTGAGAAACTAAAAACACATGCCTTTAAACATTTACTTGAGCAAAATAAAAATGAATAAAAATTGAATGAATAATTCCATAATAAAATCGAACCATAGATATTATATTATTCAAATAATCCATGGACTATCACATAATTTTTCCACAATGAGGATATACATAATGCAGGTCATCAAGAGTATTTTTTCAAGGCCTCATGCCAATACTATAAATAAAAAGTTAAAACCCCAAATAAGTTTTTCTCATGATACCTACCAATGCATCGAGGGGATATAACAGGCCCCACAAGACACATACTAAGTCCAATACGTTCCACATATTAAATGGGTGAATCATAAAAAACATATACATTCATATTGAATCAAATATATGAAATGTAAATCAATTTCAACAATTATTAAACATAACACTAACCGTTCAAGATAATATAGTGAATGGTTTCAAGACATCACATCTATAGTCAAACTAATCATAAACCCTTTAATAAAACATTGTAGATGATATAATAAAATATTTATCCCAAATAAAAATTTGATTAAAAAAGTGTGTTAAAATTGATAAAAATACTCTTATAAAATCATCGAGTAATTCCTGATAGAAATATTGTTTTACTGTGAAGAGTGGAGTTATTTTTGGAATGATAATTGAATAAAACCCTAATTTAATTAATGTAGTTTATTAAAAATAAAATCAGTGATTTGATAATAACAACGGTGTCTTATAAATGATTATAGAGTCTATATGAAAATATTGAATAATTTGATATAATCCTTTTAAATGAGCTTTTTTTTTCAAGAATAATTTTTAAAATATCCTTTTAAAAAATGTAATTCCCATTAATGTAAATAAGGATTGTGATTGATACACACATATAAAACATTCACATAGAATTTATGATGATTATATAATAATTAATATTATTTTCATTTAGGTATGTGGAGAAAAAGAGTAACCCAAATGAAAATGGGGGTTCAAGAGGAAGACCCCTACATTATGTCCGAAAATGTTCTTCATTTGACCATAACATAAAAGATAATCAAATTAAACCCGTTAATTAATTAATTAATAACATTATCTTATTTTAAATGATTAATTATTATTTTATTATTTTCATTTATGGTATAATCTATAAGTTATATGATATAATTTTATCATTCTGGAGTGTTCGTTTCATTGATTTCGTGATCGGTTCACTTGATTATAAGTAATAAAGTTTATTTAAATAGGTATAATTCACCAAAATTGGAATGGAATGATTTAAATGATAATAAAAAAGTTTTATTGGTTATATTTATCATTTGTTACATATTATGAGGATGAATCATTAGATAATACCTTTAGTGATCATCAATAAGAATATCTCGGGGGTTATTGATCTTAATGTACTCATTTTGTATTATCTTTTCGTATTAGGAAAATATGTTAATTCCAAGACCCAAAAAGTTTTATATAACAAACTTATATATATACATCAACCATTAACAGGGTTTCATGAACATCTTTAAAATTTAATTTGAAGAACAAAACTTCATTGTACCTAAGTGTGGTAAATTGGCACATCCCAGGTGAAGAGTTTGTTTTTAAAATAAAAGAGGGAGAGTAATGAGAATGATAATGGTTAATTTAACATGATATAATTTAAGTAAATATATGATATTGGTTTTATCCTAATAAATTATAAATATAATGTTATTAATGAATATGTAATGAAGGTAAGTTGAAATGAAATGAAATGAAAAAAAAAGAAAATGACTTACCTCTTGAAATAACCTCTTGAGAACATCCTAAATGGAAATGGTTTTGGATATTTGGATAGACAATGGTCTCATAGAAGTGGGGAAGGAATAGGGAAGAGTATTTTGGTAGAACATTGAGATGCATCATTTCTTATATGAGTGAAGTGGAGAAGGGAGTGAGGGGCGGTTTTCAAGTGGAGCATAGGAGTGAGTTTTCAATATCATCTTCTTTATTTGATTTTTTTTCACAAAATAAGAAATTATGTTGATTATTATGAAAAAAATAGTAATATGTGAATCTATGTTCGAACTCATGGCCATTTACATTATCCATGACTCAATCCTAATGCATAGATTCAAATATTTTGCATATTTCGTAAATTATCGAATTTCACTAATAACAAAAATTCACGGATTCTAGAAAAATATCAAAAAATCACCATATCCATTTATTCACATTAATATTTTAAAAATAAAAATAATTTAATAAAAATAATTTTATAAAGAATAGAAATTTATTTTTTTCATTAAAATTTCTATTTACATGATAAATACAAATTTTAAATTTAAAAATGATTTTATAATACTTTCAAAAATTAACTAAGGTCTCATAAAATTACCATAAAATAATAAGACAATAGAAATATTTATTTATGAATAATTTTTTGGAAAATTAGTTTTAATAATTTTTTAATTTAAAAATATAATTATATATTTATTACTCACAAAAATACCAACACTTAATTATTAATTTTTAAAATATTCACTCTCATTGATATGATGCATAAATTATATTTTTACCCACATGGTTGAAGTTACTATTCATATGGTTACATTAATATTCATAAGGGTATGTTAATATTCCCCAAAAATGAATGTTGATCTTATCAGACTCTAAATATCTTAATAATCGCAACTGTGTTTGTCAGTTTTTCAAAATTCAAATCCTAGAATATGATAAAATATGTTCTTTGCAATGGTTATACAAAACTGGTGTCTCATATTGGATCTATGTTTCAACCAACCAATATTAAATTTTATTTTAAATTTTTCTGGTTCTACATTCCTACCCCATTTCAAAAATTTATTCCTCATAATTACAATATTTTTTACCACATAAAATGATTTAGGAAGTTCATCATAAGTTCCTTAGGATCCCATGTATCCACTTAAATATTATAATTTTTCAAAAGATACGTTACTAATCAGTTGTTTGATTCCCCAAAACGGGCTATTTAGTGTACAAAATCATGATAGGCTCTTCATAGTATGGTAAGTTCGTTTCCCATTCTATTCATTTAGAAGTGAGGCCATGTGCTGTGTCAAGAATGAACGTTATCAATAATGAGACATTGAACACATTGTCTACCTTAGAAAAGCAAGGTGGAACTTAAAAACGATAAGCCAGAAATCCAACACTCTCTAGAATTTTTAAATGAATAATATAACTGGGGATCAGTTTCCTTTTCTACCCAAATCTATTAACAATATTCCATGGAGAAACATTCAAGAAAAAATGATGTCACTATTGAAATTCCAAATCCTTCATTCAATTATCAGTATCACCATTTTTTATACTTTCACATTTTTTGATATGGTATTGAATAGACATTACCTTTGATATTGTTTCCTATAGAAGCTCTTGACCCACAAGCTTCCTTTCACAAACTTCATCCTAACCTGTTGGTATAAAATATCTTCTTCCATACAATGATTCATATTGTGGCATTTGAATACTATAATGGAAACAATTATTGTACAAAAACACAACCAAAGGTAATTAATTATCAAACATACTCTTATTGTCAGGTGAAAAAGATCTCAACATGTCTTTTAATGTTGTGATTGTCCTTTCTATTTCCTTCTCATATTGAGGCTCATAAGAAGTTCTCAATAAAAGCTTAGTATCCAATGATTTTTGAATATTTTTCTAGCTTTTCTATTTTATTCATGGATCATGATCAGATAATATTATAATAGGTACTTGAATAAGACTTAATAAACCACAGATATAGTGTCGTTTAAGGAGATACATTGACAAATCCCCCCTTATAGTGAGGAAATTCTAAAATTTTGTTTGTCGGTCAACAAATACCCACATTAAATAATTATTTCTTTATGTTTTGGGTAATCCAGTGAAAAAAAACATTGTGACATCATCCCATTTACATGTTAGAATAAGTATGGGTTTCGTGACACTACTAGGATGTTTTTGTTCATTCTTAACTTGTTGACAGACTAAATGTCTTGATACACAATACCCAATTTCTTGCTTCATTTTTCCCCAAAAGAAATGTTCCTCCAAATATCATTACATTTTAGTTCTTCCTGGGTGTATATAGAAATTAGAATAGTGGGAAACATCCAATAACTCCATTTTTATCTTAGGTATAGAGGGGACACATAACCTTTTCACAAATTTTAGAATTCCATACTCATTCACATTGTTTGCCGACTTACCATCACAGACACCTCTATGTTTTTTTGAATATTATCATCATTAGAGAGAAAAGTATTAATTCATTAAAATAAATATTTTTGCGCAACTAATGGAAAACTTATTGACATTTCATCTTCATTGATAATTCCCATATCCATCTTTATTAGATCCATGAATATAGTAACCCTTTTAATCATTATTTTGATTAAAACTCCATAATCCTTCCAGCTCAATGGATCATCTAACATGTTTTTCATTATTGGGTGGTTGTGTATGAGATATTTAACCCTTTTATAACTCAATCCATCACCTTTTACATTTGTTTATTTATTTCAGTGAGGAGATATATTTCAAACTCCAGTGATCCGTATATATCTAACATATATCACCATAGAGATCAAGTCTCAATATCATCAGTGCAAGTATTACATTTGCTAACAAAATATCAGGAGTGGTATAGTAATGTTCATTAATTTCCAACTTCCTTAATGAAAAGGGAATAAATATATAATTTTATATGAGGAAACAACCAATTCATTTCAATAAAGTATCACTATAAAAAATGAACCATTACATGGTGGGAGAGTCACGATAGTATCATTAACTAATCTCCTCTAAAATTCATCGAATCATTATTCATATTCATTTTTCCACATGATCTTAATCCCTTTATAAGTAATCTTGGTAAACAGGTAGGCTAAAAATGAAGTGTTTTGGATGAAACACCAATAATAACAATCTAAACCAATAAAACAACAAACCTTGATTATGTTCATGGGTGTATGCTATTCTTGATCTACCTTTTTCTTCGAAAGATCAACTAAAATTGCATTCTTAGAGAGAATAATACCCTTGAAAGAATCATCTAGAATCCAAAATTCAAAATTTCTAAATATCCCACCCAATTCATTTCTCCTAAGATTCATCACAAAAATGCACAAATGATTATCCTGATCTTTGTAGATTTTTTATTATACCAACATATCATCAATAAATACCATAAAAAAGTCATCGAGATACTCCATGTAAACATTATTCATTAAATCCATGAAAACCGAGGGTGTATTTGTCATGAAAAAAAGGAATTACTGTAAGTATGAAATTCCCATACCTAGTTTGAAATGTTGTTTTGGGAATAAATTTCTTCCTCACATACAACTAATGATATTCAGATCAAAGTTCAATATTCCAAAAATATTAGTCTCGGTGAATTTTATCAAATAAATCATCAATTAATGAAAGATGATACTTTTTTATGGGGATTGCATTGATCTCCATGTAGTCAGTGCACAACCTCATACATTTATCCTTCTTGTTGACGAATAGAACATGGTGTCCCTAGGGAGAAAAATTAGGTAGTTTAAATCCATTATCACCCAATTCCTATAGTTGTTTCATTTGTTATACTTACTCAACAATGGTCATTCTATAATGAGTTTTTGATATAGGTCTTGACTTGGTAATTATGTCAACAGTGAAAACAACTTCCTACTCCGGGGGGTGCCTTGGTAAATCATCTTGAAACACATAAATGTTATTTTTTACAGAATATGTAAAACACAATTTGAAGTTTCCATTCCTTACTCGTAGATATTTTTTTCTCATCCTCCCAAATAATTTCATTCAGTAGAGATACTGTGGGTGGATCTAGATAACAATGAGATGGTGGTGTTTCTTCTCTAAAGATAAGCGAATATACATCATTATCATAATTTGAAACATCATTATTCTGGAAATAGTTCTTATTATCATAATTTGGAATCTAATTCATAGAAAAAATTATATCAATGTAAATCATGGGTATGATGATAAGATCATCAACTTATCCACATTTATTTTTTATAAGGGGGACTAGTCGACACATCTTTGTTGGAATGATAAATTTCTTAAAAGAGTGTTCACTAAAAACTCCTTAGTGAAATAAAATTGGAAATATCAAAATAATTTTGTAAACTAGGAATATATAAATGAATATAGTGATACATAATTAGATAAAGAATTTTTAAATTATGAGGAAACAATTAAAGTTCCATCCACCACATCGTTACGTACTTCAAACTCAACTGATCTTACCACATATGTCTGGCCTTGATCCCATGTCCATATTTGGATGGGGATTCCTTGACACTTATGAAATTGATGTGAATAATTTCCCATCTCTTTACAATTAAATAATTCAACATTTTTAGCTTCATCAAAATCTTTTCAATAATTATAACAGTGTCCATTTTCTCCAAAATTGTAACAAAAACCCATTACCTTCTTGCAAGTACCTTGTTGATTTTTTCCCAAAATTACTATAGGGTGGATTGTCTACTATTTCCTTATTCCCAATTTCTTTATATCCCTTTTCAGATTGATCAAAAGCCTTATTACTCTCTTGCATTACATAGAAGTATTATGAATTAGAGAATTAATTTTTGTCTTGATATCACATGAGACTATATCTTTATATGATGAGAAACATTGGGAGACTAGTGCCCTTTGGAGGAATGGTTTTAAAACATCAATGAATCAACCATTCCTTATCATTAGAATATGTAAGTAGTCCGTGACATGCCTTTCTATGCTTGTGAAGTTAGATTTATACTCTTTAAAAATTTCATCACCGTTTTCGTTAGATTTCAAAAATGACTCTCCATATCAAATAACTATTCACGAGGAAAGTATTTTTATATGAATATTTCCTCAAAATCTATCCATTACATATTTTCAACATCATCATACTTATTTTTTTGAATTATTGAGAACCATTGATCATCATCCCTTGATAATTGATAAAAAAACTATGAAAACCTTCTCCCTTTCATTACGTCCAAATGTGAGAACTATCTTCTCTAAGGATATTATCCACTGATCTAATTATAATGGGTTTTTAGTATGATTAAATGATGGTGGATGTTGTTTCATAAAGCAGTCTAAAATTTAACCTCCATATTTTGGTTTAGGGTGATCCATATAGGTATGTTTATGGGTCATATCCGGGTACAGTTCTCCCAGTATAGGTATAAAGTTTTATGCACCAATCACATGTACAGAACAAACATCATTATCTTTCATAAGGGAAAAATCCATAATTGGGATACACTTTTTCAGGAGGATTCCATTACCTCCACTAGGAACCATTTCTAAATTATGGTATACACTAGATTAGGTTATGAATCATATAATGAAGAAGAATATTTAACATAAATTGAAATCCTTTGTGTATCTAATCCCATAATCATAATCATGATTTATTTGAGGAATCCTTCATAATGGATGGTAAATATGATTTGAATTATCCTAAACACATGCACCAAAATTCTCAAACCAGGAGCATAGTGAGGCTCATTATCATGTACCTGGTTTCCCCAAGTCAATCCCAAAACACCTTGTTGGAGTTGTTACTCATAAGTATATATGTGCGAAAACCATGTCCACTTGTAGTATCGAAACATGGATGTATTTTCTAGGAATATACCAATAATCACTTCATTACCAAAATTCATGGATGATATTGTTTGATTATCATCGATGTATATCTTAGAGTTTTGTTCCATAATATGTATTTTCCAAAGCAAGTTTCCATGTTTTCTACCAAAAATCCCCTGATTATAACTGTAATGCCCCAAAACAAGTATCCCAAAGTCGGTGCATTATTTCATTACATTGGAATATTAAAAAGGAAGGATCTTCCTGAAGGATGAAATAGTTTAGTAATTTTCGAAATCATGATACATACTTAGAATTAACATTACAACATGAAATTAAATACAACATATAAATTCCATTTGAATTAACTGCAACTCTTAGACTATCCCTAAAAGTATTTCATAATATATTTCTTCGCATCCTAGGGAAAAATAAAAAATATAAAAGGGGTTTGTTCAAATTTTTAGTTTGTTTATGTAATAAAATGAAAGTTATCTTAAACACAAACTCTATTTAAGGGTGAGAAAATAAAAACTCATGCATTTAAACATATACATGAGCAATATACAGTATAAATAAAATATGATTGTATAATTACATAAGAAAACATATTCACGGATATTATAATCTTTCAATATTTATGTGGAATATACAATATTTATTTTATAATGATGGAATTCAAAATGTGGGAATTTATAACTATTCTGTCAAGGCATCATGCCAAGACCTACATAAACAGGTAAAAACCCAAACTAGTTTGTCTCATTAAACCAACTAATGCATCTAGGGGATATAACTATCCCCAATAGACACATACTAATTACAATGCCTTTCTCAAATGAATGGGGTTAAATATATACAACATATTAATTCATATTAAAACTAATATATGAAATGTAAATCACTTTCCCCAATCATTATACACAACACTAACCATTCCATGTAATATGGTGAATGGTTTTAAGATAGAACATCCATATTCAAATTAATAATAAAGCATTAAATACAAAATGGTATTATATATCATAAATTATTTCTCCCAATTACACATATACAATAAGAAGTGTGTGGAAATAAATAAAATTACTCTAATAAAATCATCATGTAATTCTTGATAGAAATACTCTTTTACTTTGAAAATGTGTGTTGTTTTGGAAAATCATTGAATTCTACTATAATTAAAATAATGTTTTTTATTCATAATAAAATCATATATTTTAGAAATATAATTTTTTCATAAAAAATTATATAGATTATATTTGAAAATTGGTATGAATTTGAGAAGTTCTTTTGAAACATGCTTGTTTATCAGGAAGAATTTTTTATTGATCATTTAAAAACATGTAACTCCCCATAAAGTAAAAAATGATTCTGATTTATACACATATATAAAAAATTAAAGAATAACTTATGAGAATATCATAATAATAAATAATAATTTTATTTAGGTAATTAATAAATAAGAGTAACCTAAATAAAAATGAAGGTTCAAGTATAAAACATATACCTTATGTCTGAATGTGTTCTAGAATTGAAATTAACATCCTAGATAATAAAATTATATCCATTTATTAATTAATTAATAACCATATATACATTTATTTTTTTAATTTTAGTTTTTTTTCATTTATAGACCTATTGTTCGAAAAAATGATAGAACTCCATTGTTCTAGACTGTTCATTTCAATGATTTACAGTTCGATTCTCTTGATTATAAGAAATGGAGTTCATTGAAAATTGGTATAACTTTATAAAATGGGAATTGGATTTTTTTAGTGGGAAAATAAAAGGTTAAATTGTTATATATATCATTTGGTTAAATATTATGATGATGAATCATTAGATAATACATTTTGTGATAATCATTTAGATTCGTTTGGTAGTTATTGATCATAAGGATCTTATTTTGTTTTATCATCTAGTATTTGGTATATATGATACATACATAATATAAAAATAAATATATTATAAATTTTACAATCTGTCTCAACCATTAATATTGTTCCATGAGAAAATTTGATGAAAAAAACTCTATCGACCACGAAGGTCGTAAATCGGTACCTCCCAAATAATGATTTCATTTATAAAATAGAGGAAGACTAAGTAGATTAATAATATTTAGTACATTAACATAATATAATTCTAGTATATATATGATAATGAAATCTTCATAATCTGTTGAAAAAAAAGGTTAGTAAAAAATTAGAAATTTGGGAAAATTGAAATGAAATTAAATGAAAAAATGTAAGAGGATATACCTCTGGAAATAACCTTTATGAGAACATCATTAAGTGAAAGTGTTTTGGTGTTTTAGAAAGAAAAAGGGCCCAAGGAAGTGGGGAGGTACTAAGGAAGATTACCTGGGTAGATCATTGAGAAGCTTCAGGGCATGTAGGAGTTAATTGAAGAAGGTGTGAGAGGTTGAATTTATATTAGAGGATTTGAGTGACTTCTTAATATATTTTTCATTTTTTTTCTCATGGAAAGAAATAATTTTGATTATTATAACCAAAATTAATAAAAAGTTCATGCACGTTCAAAACAATGTCAATTTACATTATCTTTGACTCATCCATGATGCATAAATTCAATTATTTAGCATATTTTGTAAATAATTGAATTTCACTATTCAACAAAAATTCACTTATTCCATAAAAATCCCTAAAATTATATATAACCATTTTCAATGTGTATAATTGGAAAATTAAATCCATTTAATAATAATATTTTTCTATGTAAGAGAAATTTTATTTTTAATTTAAATCATTATTAACATTGATAAACCATATTTTAAATTTAAAACTGATTTTATAATTATTTCAAAAATTAATTGAGGTCTCATAAAATTATGATAAACACATATGAAAATATAATATTAATTTAGGATTATATTTTTTTAAAATTATTTTTAGTAATTTATTAATTTTAAATTATAACTACATATTTATTACTCATAAAAATACCAACACTTAATAAATATTTTTTAAAATAATGACTCCCATTTATATAGTGCCCAAATTTCATTTATATCCACATGGGTGAGGTTAAAATTTATAACATAACATTACTATTCATAATGGTATCTTACTATTCATAAGGTTCAGTTTCAATTCATTAAAAAGTTAATTTGATCCTTTCAGACTCTAGATATCATAATGATCACAACTGTGTACATTAGTTTTTCAAAATTCAATACTCAGAAACATAAAAATTATGTTCATTGGATAGGTTATACAAATGTGTTTCTTCCGTTAGACTTAGTGTTTCATGCATTCAATTTTAAATTTATTTTTAAATTATTGGGGTAGTACAAGAAATTTCCTCTAACCCTTGAATCCTACACTATGTATTTTTGTTGGACTGAGGGTGAATGTTCATACTCAGAAGTACCCTTGTACTCAAGGACTTCTATAACTCCTTCTGGATTCATGAAATGAAGTGTGAAATGTAGTCTGATATGATATATCATGGGGCTTCATGAAGTTTTGTTACCACCTTGACATATAGCCCCCTAGCTTGTCTACCATGATGGTTTGTCACATACATAAAAATTGTGTGACCTTTATCAAAAGATTACTGACAACCCAAACTGTATCGTTTCCACAAGGTGATCAAGGAAAACCCATCATAAAATCCATCTAAACAACATCTCATTTACAATTTGGAAAGGGAAATATCTATAAAAGTACTACTGGTTGCTGATGTTTTACCTTCACTAACTGATAGGTGGAAAACTGAGTGATAAAGCCTACAATATTATAATCCATAGCAGGCCATAAATACTAGAGGGATATGTCTCAATACATCATGGTTCAAATTGGATGCAGTACCAATACTGACTCATGATATTCCTATGCCTTCTTCTATATGATTTTTACTAGGACCCATACATGCCCATGAAATAATAGGGTATCATCTTCATCTATGAAGAAACCAGAAGATGATGAATCTCCTGAGAAGCTTTCACATAGGACTAGTCCCTCGAGAAATGAATTTTACTTCTGTCTTACTTATTCTAGAAGGATAGAGGTTACAGATAAGTCTGGGAGGATAGACTTATCATGATTCTCTAGAACCATAATGTAAGCCTTTGAAAATATTCCAACTAGCTACCACTCTCCACTGGCCTCCTGAACCACATTTTTCTGAGTCTTTCATCTCATATAATTGGCTACAACAATAACTTTTCCATGCATACAAGCAAGATAAAAAAGATGGACCACATATACTCAACCCATCTGGGCTGTCTATGATTGAGATCAAACTGTATAAAAATATAATTGAGGCTCTTATTGTTAGTGAACACCCCAAAATGCGATCTATGTAAATATTTTCTCCAAACACAAAAAGAATTAATTATTACCGACATCATGAGGTCATGTGTCAGGTTAATATTCCCCTTCACCTTCAAATAACGAAACCCATTCGGGATGACTCATGCATCCTGCTTGAAAATATCTCACATCCAGATTCTTGATGCATCACAATAGAATATATAACTCCTTATTGAGCTGAGGAAAAATCGATATAGATGCTGAAGTTTTTCTTTGCCTCAACTCATGAAAGGCTACTTCACAATATTCGAAACCTAATAATTTCACATCATTCTTAGTCCGGCCAGTATGAGGCATTGAAAGGTGTGATAAATCTTGGTTGATTCATATATAATATATTTCAATCCCTATAAAACTACATATGTAAAATTTATTCCTGGTGTTTATCAAAGAAACTAAAACTCTGAATTTCGTTGGATCTAATGAAACTCTTAAGTCTGAGATTCTAAAACCGAGAAAGTGAAAATTGTCAATACAATAGTGTAATTTAATGATATTAGCATAAAAATAATTCTTTCTTAGTGTATCCACCATGATCTCAACATTGTTTTCATGTTCATGTTGAGAAGGTGAATACTCTAAGATTTCATCTATATAGACTCTCAATTATGAATGCAAATATATATGAAAAAACAAATTCATTTTTTATATGAAACCATAGTTGTGTTCATGGTATCAAATAACATTACTAGGTACACAAAGACACCATACATCCTCTTGAATCCTTTTTCATGTATTTCTGATGCTCGAGAAAGCACATAGTGGTAAACTGACCTTAAATTACTCATTAAAAACACTATCTCTCCTCATATATGAACAAAGTAGACATCTATATGAGGTAGTGGATACCAGTTCTTTTCCATGATCTAGTTCAAATGTCGATAATCCATGGAAATCATAAGCATACCATCCGTCTTATTGAAAAAAGGAACGATGAAACACATCAATATTTTATGTGGTGTATATTTCTTTAGGGTTAAGATCCTAAAAATATTTCTTGATCTGTAAAAGTTTTTTGGGTTCTATCTAGAAATAATTAATTGACACTGGTGCCACTCTTGGAACTATATCAATGGTAAATTATACCTCTTCCCTGGAGGTATCATAAATAAGCTTTTAGGGGATACATCTTTGAAATGTTCCAACACATGAGGGAAAACAATGGGTTGTAAATCCCGATCATCCACTAATGCATGAGAAATATAGGATGTCACCCAACCCAACCTCTTCATTCGACTAGATCATGTAAGAACTGGAGCTTTGTATTTACAATCTTCCCTCACTAATGTCATATCAATAATTTGTCAGTATGAGTAGTTTGATTTTTTCTACCCCCATGAGACACCTCTTAGTGATTCTTAGGTCCATTAAAAGAATCCATGAATGAACTAAGTGTGGAACCACCTTGGCTCAAACCATCAACATCCCTAAAATTACTCCCAGTAGAAAGGGCATTGTTGAATATCTTAGAAATAGTAGTCATCCTAAGAATTTTTACATTTAATAAAATGGTACATACCATAACATTCTCAAATTTCTTGGTGTTTATAAGATCATTAATAGATAGAGTTTTCGTCAACTGCTGTAACATAGAAAAGCGAGGAGAATACTACATGATAGACATGGATCCCTACTACAAGGTCATAAAATCTATTTCTTGGTTATCCTCTAGATTATGTGGAAGGAAATAATTATATATAAACTTATGGGAATATTCCCATTCCCTGTAGTTAGTTCGTTCTACCAAAATATTGATATCATAACATCACTTGTTGGAATCACATAGTATATATGAATTGAGATTGTCCTTATGCATGAGAGGAATCTCCAAATTCTTGAAAATAAATATAATAGATTCAATATATGAATCAACATAATGAGGTCCTCCATCAACTAAAAGGATGGAGGATACAACTACTAGATCTTTGGAGTTAACTCGTCCATTGTCAAAGCCTATCGAGAAAACTCTGTACTGGATCACTCGCCAACTCAGGATTCTTATCTCAATGGAGATGACTTTCTTTGATGGAGAAGGATTCCAACTTTCCCTATCCCACCATCGGTAGAGGGGACCTTAGCTCGTTGGCTTAAAATCCACATCCCTTCATCCCATTATCTTACCCTAATTCTTTCCCCTTGTTCCCTATGATTTCGCATAGCCTGAAGGTTCCCGATCTTCATCATAGTACACCAAAATGTCCATTTTTTTGTTGGAGTTCATAGAACATTCAATCATTCTATATGTGACCCTTATGGATCATTTTTGGAACTGAATACCATCCATTGATGATTTCATCCAGTTTATCATTGGATTATGGGGGTCACAAGGGCCCATTATTACTGGTCTTATAGATAATAACCATATGATGATTCATTTCATCTTGGGGGAGGATATTATCCATGTATGGTCCATTTATCTGTGTAAGTTCCTGAGCTACATGTTCATTCCCTTTCACTGGTCTTATTATTTTCATATGAAGCGAGATACTCCCTCTGTTGGGATCTGGGTTAGCTTCTAAGAAATCCATTTTCTATTTCAAAACCCCTAAATTCATTGAATGTTAGGAAATATGGTGGGTTTTCATCTATGCTATAATAATAGAAACAACATTGATAGCCCTTTGAATAACCTGAGGATATGTATGGAGGTCAATCTATCCAAAATAATATTGGAGTTGGTGAGGATCATTGTTGGGGAAGAATTTAGGGGAAACCAATTGATATTCATCATGTATTCGGTGTACTAATTCAAGGAGTGTAAGCACCTGGGGATTTTGGATTCTTATTGTCGGGGGGGGGGGGGTTCAATGATTGTAGGGAAATGAATACGGGTAGAGATGTGGTAATTGATCATGTAGGGACCTTTTACAACCAATATTCATGGAGGGGCATGTTTTTCATGTGAGGACCAACAGGACTCAACCTCCCATCACTAGTGAGGAAGTTAGTCTATGAGGTGGGGGTGAATCAATAAAACTTGTTATCCATAAAAAAGGAGTGTTATATTACTGAGTTAAATATGAAAGATGTAGATATGTTTATAATATTTAATAATGATGTAGATGGTCTAGTTAACCCTTATTTGTCCAGGTAAAGGGGGATGAAGGATTGTATGCCTTTGGTCCTCCTACCTCATCCAATGAATCTTTTTATGTAGAGGTCTTAATAGATGGAAGTGGTGCCTCACTCAAGGAGGGACAATAGGGGGCTATCTAATATTCCGATAACAGGGACTCATTTAGAAATGTTGCCAATAATTTTTTTCTTCATTTCTTTCAAAACACATGGGTTTCTAATTCGGGTGAGGAATTGCTAGATCAAATCATAAGAACGTCAACTAAATAGGTCATTAGAATTGAAGGAATATCTGAGGAATTATATAATATAGATCAACCAGACTCATTCATGGATATGGTTTTAGGTCAAGGCATCATTGGATATGTTTCTAGTGATTGGGTCTGTGGGAATGAGTTCATTGAACACAGTTCTAGTTTTCAAGCTGGTGATATTCCCAGCCCGAGGAGAAATAGGATCCATAAAGGCATTATAATAAAGAATAATTATTCATCGTTATTTCCACCTCCAATGGAGAAACGGTCAAAAAATAAGATTAACACCAAGAAAATAGATATAGAACCCACTTATTGGAAGATGGTAAGTTGTGAGTGTTAACATACTGTGGAATTTATTTTGATCTTGGAGGAAGAACTGGTTGAACAGGTTCTATCACTCATTTCAACTGAATAAGAAACATCCCAAATGATGGTGAGGTCATAGAAGAGTACTCCTATTGAAGATCTATATACATCGATCAACAAGAAAGACTTTATTCTTGTTGGGGGAATAAATAATGGGTATATCATCCTAGAGGAATACTTCCAGTCCTGGGACAAGATATCCATTCAGTTTGAAGATTTGATAATGGATGAACCAAAATCTTATGTAACCAAAATCTCTTTGATTTTTATGGAGATTAAAAATATTATATATATAATTTCCTTCAATGGATCTGTTATTTAAATTTGTTTTTCATGTCATGGTTTTTATATTTATCCTTAAAAGTGTTTAAAATAATAAAAATGAAATTTTTAATCATTTAGGGCATGTCGAGAGACACCTTGTATGATTATCAGCATTTCAAATAAACCCTCTTAATATTGGTAATAGGTTCCCATATCAAGAATAAGAATTGGTTGAATAGGTGGGACTATAAGTGGGATCAATATCAGCTCAAGGCCTAACACCTTCAATGCAAGGTCATCACCACATTCAGGGTGTACGAATTGATGCTATCATGATGACATTATAATAAAATGTTAAAATATTTCATTAAGAGGGAATTTAACTATTTTTAATATCACACAAAAATATCTATGATAGGTACATAACATTCCTATGTTCAGATCACACCACTCTACCTACATCGAATTTTAGTTCTATGTGATGTAGAAAGACCTTAATTGTCTATACGATAATAAAAGATAGACCCAAATAGACACCACTAAAGCCAAATATGGGTCAAAATCTCATTTCACACATATAAGATGTCCATTTCATTTTAAAACTCAAATTCATTATGACTTTTTTCTCTTTATAATTTTAAATTTCTTTAAATTATTTAATTATATTGATGGTGATTTAATATTTATGAGGTCCCATAATCCTTATAAATTAATATGTGGAATCCTTGTAATCCTATGCCTAACACATTCAATACCATGATACCAATGTTCTATGACTCAACGTGCCATAACCAACTAGTCATGGTGTCTTCGTCAGCCTATATTGGAAAACATTGTTAAGATAAGGTAGAAAATTTATGCGTTAATTATGTTTCCTCGTCAATGAAAGAAAAATCAACAAATTTCTATATACAATAATCAAGGAATTTAGAAAATGTGAAATCCATATGACTATATAACGTAAATGTGGCCTAGAAAAATACACCACATATAAGTACTATTGTTTCAATTATGGTGCATCTAATGAACTCCCTCATTTCATCAGTACTAGATAATATAAATCTATTGGAAACAACAAAAATTATAAATTCATCATAAGAAATATGTGTCACCTAATTAAGATTTCAAAACTATGACATTCATAATTTTTAATAGGAATAACCCATACCCAACAATTGAGTTTTCACTATACATGGGTTAATTACCACCAAACATAGGCTCACTAAAATATTCCATAAAAAACATTAATCTTATAAAATATAAAAATATAATAATAATGGAAAATAAACCTTTGATTCCAAATTTTAATGTCTTGACCTGTGATCTACTTAACTCGTGGCCTTATTCAATGGGTCACATCGCCTCAAGCACGTCTCGACATACACAAGAGGCTTCTAGAATGTAGTAAGGCTCTAATGTTTTATAGTGGGGATACAATAACCATGTATCATCATGTCTCATCATATGAGATAAATAATCAATAATAATGAATGAATATATAATAAGACTATACGATAACATGACATGTTACCCACCATAACAAATGTACAGTGCACCAAATATAATAATCCACTACAGAAGTATAAATAACCAAGAAACTATAATAATATCAAAATAAAATGTTCAAGTTATATACATGGTGATATCGTATCATGATAATATCATAAAATGGGACCCTAGGGACAAGAATATACCACATGATGTGAAAACATAAAAAATTTAAAACACTACACCAACAAAATATTGAATATATTCTTGGTCAACTACTTACATTCTCCACATAATATCAAAAATGAATTAAAAAATTTTCACAGGGTTATTTCCATTATTCATACCTACAAATAAGTAATCTACTTGGGTAGCAAAGGAAGCCCAGGTAGAGAGTGAGATAAAATCCCAGTAGGCCATCACAAATAATTTTTATAAATAATTTATCTTCTGTACATACAAACAGTAATGTGGAGGTATAATGAATAATTATCAATGCTAATAATCTAAACACCCTTCGTATCAGTTATCTATGGGACACATAGTAGATCTTTTGTTTATGTATAGGCAAAAAATAATTTTCATCAGTGATAATATATATATTGTAAATAAATAAATAAATAAATATATAGTGTAGTAATATACTATATCTACTTGCATGAACTATGTGTGTGGGGATGTAAGTATCCTTATACAAGGATACTAGGTGCTGGTTAGACCATGGTGTAACTCAAGCATTTATAACCAGTTGAAATGAGATATAGCCTCCAACAGAGGGCACATGCTCTGAATGTCATAAGGAAGGTCTGATGTCATCCTCGGAAATCGTGATATGTTGGGAGAGTCATCAATCTTAATACCCTATAAAGTCAAATGTTAATCGTGATTCCCATCACTAAGATAACAGTATAATGGGGAGGGATGTCATGCTCACCGCCTGATGTAAGGGATAGTGAAAGGCCATTCATAGAATATCATGTCACCTGCATTTTATAAATGAATAATTTTCTAATATAAACATAATTAATATATACTCATAATGATTATACATTATAAGAAATATGATATTTAGATTATCATAGTTATTAACCTTTCACTGATGGTAACCAAAATAATGATCAATCATTAAAAAAGAATTGATCCCCTTGAAGATTATCAAATATTAATGTGAAATGAGTGATAAAATATAATCAACAGGGGGTTGAATATACTAGATTAAAAATAATTAAAGAAATAGACAAACAATCTAAATTACTTATTAAATTTAATTTGTAAATTTAATTTGTAGGGGAATAAAACAAATATAAAAAATGATGCTTTTATAGATGTATTTTCTAAATTGGGACTAGTCTACTCTTATATGACTCTACTCAGTGAGACATACCTTGTGCAATATTATAATTTTTTTAAAGGGAATCATAACCCAATTACGAAATCCCTTTTCTCCAAAGTGGAGAGATAACCAAAATGACACGCTTAATTTTGTGAAGGGAGTCACAACCCAAATACAAAATTAAATTTAGAAAAAAGTTGTCAAAAACTGAATGATCCCGAATTTAGAATAATTAATTCTCAAATTGATAAAATTTCATTAGATATAGAGAGAACAAATCCTCAGATCAAAAATTTAGAATTCAGGAGTCAAAATAATAGAGGAAATAATTCTTTTTGTAAGGATAAAGCATACAAATAATGTGAGATCATTTGTGGGAGATGGGATGTAGTGTAACAGAATCTATAAAAAATGAAAAAGTTTAATATTAATGAAAGAATAATTGGTACTATTTCTTGACTAATGTATTGGGATTTATTGATATGGAAGTATTATAAGTCAGAAATTTTTTCATTTAGTGGTTGAAAGAGAGTACACCAAATGAAAACATGATCTTTTAGGTACAAAACATGAAATTTTGGAGTAACATTATTTTGATTCTTGATATTTTTGGTTCTCATAATGGTTGTGTGTATGTTCATTGAATGAATCCAAAATCCCTTAAATATAATATTCAAAACTGATAAAACAATATCCGATGAGAGAAAATATTTCAAATGTCATAAAATATTATTAGCTTGGAGATATAGAATTATCATTCCAAAATAATCTTAATAATTTTTTTGAATCCATTAAATAAATTATGATTCAAAACAATTATAATTATGAATTAAATATTCCTAATTACATAAATAATAATAGCTTAAGGTAGTCCCTTGTATATCCCTGTATAATTTTACCATCAAATTCGAAAATTAAAAAACATTCTAATTATATGAACTGTGTAAAATATTCAATGCTAAAATATATACATTAAATAGAAAAAGATAAATTTAGATACTTTAGAGGACATTAAAAATTTATTTCATAAGTAATTAAAAATTAAAATATATTCAAAATATAAAAACATTAAGATTCGAAAAATATACAATATATGCAAACATGAATAAAGAATAGAATAAAACATATTTTAAAACTAATTAAAATATTTAAACAATACATCTAATAGAAGTTATATTTAATTTATAAATCAATAAAATAATAAAATCAAATAAAATAAGAATACAATTAATTAATTGATCAAAACACTTAAATATTTTGCATGCAGATAATTCTTGATATAAGAAAAAATAATTAATGTGTTGAACTGATTGTGTATGCCATGTTGTCATAGAGTCATTATATTTAGTGTGAGAAAATTACAATGTTAAATCACTATATAAATCATGAAAAAAATTAATGGTCACAACTGAATATATCATACAGTCACTATACTAGATATAAATGCATGGTCGATTGAACTAACATCATGTTGTAGGTTCAGTTACCATGTGAACAAAACTTTTCCTACCCTGTGGTCGATGATGTTGAATGAATACTGATATAGTAGGTTATACATACTAAATAAAAATATCTTTTAGATCACATGGTCCTATATTATAAATTACATCACATTGATAATAGAAATTTCTAGAATTACTGTAATATGAAGATGTTGAACACGCGCTGTTAGGTAGTTGGAAGGAAGGTCGAGGTGCATATTACATACAAAATCTATATAACCAAAAATAAGAATAGATTCCACTATGGTGGATGATAGGTGATGATATTCCACTTTGATACCACAATGGAAACAATTTTTTCATGATAATGGGGTTTCATTGTTGTGATAAGTCTATGAATGAAAATGAACAGATACTCTGTGGAAAAAGGATCTCTTCAGAGGAATGAAATCCATGGAGAAGTGATATTGTTTTGATGAAGGTGATTTTTGATTTTTGTAATGTAATAACTCTTTAAGAGATTAATTACTGTTCATAATAGTTATAAGAGAATCTCATTGTCGTTATGTAGGTGATGAAAACCTGAAAACAGAATACAACTTGACGACAAGGGATTGTGAAAATTATTAGATCCGCTAAACATTAGAATTAGAAAACATTCCATTTAAATTAAATGTAGATAATTTTTATATATTTCCATTGGATTTAATTAGTTATTAATCCAAATTATAAATCATGAGATATGACCAAAAAATATATAAATAAAAAAACTAAATGATTTAGAAAAAATGGATTGGAATGCTGCTGAACATTAGCCATTTTAAATGCATCTAATTGATATTTTAATCCTTTGATTCAATTAAATTAAATAAAGATGCATCACTTCAATTTTTTAAAAAATAAATATATTGTGATTCCAATTTATATCATATGATTTATGATAGAGTAAAAAAAGAAATAATATTATGGAAATTATTGAATTATTAAATTATTTCAAAGGATTCGTGAAACATTTAGTGAAATAAAAAAGACATTAGATGTACACTTAGTTTGCTGAAGTGAAAAATAATTAATATATATTCAGAAAAAAGTTGAACAAATATATAACATACAAGACTCATGTTATAGTACAACAACTATAGATTACTATGGAACACTATATATATGAATTAGAAATACATATAGAGATATGAAATATGTTTTTACCAAAATTAGAATATTCAATAGATTCCTTTAGGCATTTTGTAGTTGGATAAATTATAGATAAACTAATTATATTTCATTTGAAATAGTATTTATAAATTTAAAATCACATTTAATTAATATATAATAAAAATATATTGATTTAGTAAAAAATTATTTCCAAATAATATATTAATAGGTCTTATTGGTAATATTAAAAACCAAAAATATTAATATAAAATTTTGAACTCCAAATATAGTTCCTATTTTTCAAAATTAAAAAATTGTATAATTTTTTTAAAATATTCTCCCCGTTGTTGAAATTTTTCAAATAGAAAATATTTCAAAATATAATAATAATTAGTTTAAAAGAAATATAAGTTATGAACATGAGGCATGAATTACCCCCAACAAGTTCATAAAATAATATAAAGATATGCTAAAAACTAAATAAAGTAGGTTAATCCCCTTATGAATTTAGGATATATTTAAAAAAAGGATCACTTATTGTATACAAAAATTATAGAATTAATATTAATAATTCAATACCTCTTAAATTTAATGATCCTTCATCATGGAGATGAAAAATTATTTATATATAATCCATGACTATATTAACATTGAATTACATGTGGTAAAATCCTGAAAAAAATCAATCACATACACATTTTGATACCCATGCAATTTTGGGCCCCATTAGGTTACAAACAATATATTTTAGTACCCAAATAGATTTAATTTTTTTAATGATCCTAATAAGAATAGGTTTTTGAGATTGAAAATTCTGTGATATTGATCGGTTGAGGGAACTTTAGAGAACAATCATCCGCATAATTTCTGTACCACTAGAATTTTAAGAAAGTAACTGTTGATACCTTCTTTATAGGAATGTCATTAAAATAGGTCTTGAACGTCATAGATATTTTTTTTATAACTAAAGAAGTATTATATATATTTTGATTCATCATAATGACCATCCAATCAAATTTTTCCTTTCATTTAACAAAGATAGAAAACGTTTCTTTTTAACCGATAACATCATTTTTCAAATTAACATTATCCATCAGAAAAAACTCAATATTATCACATAATATATCTTTTTTTGATGATATATAATTCATTAAAATATGACTCTCCATTCAATTATTAGAGAGATTATTCTCAATGACCTCAAATTTCTCTTTTCCTTATTCAAATAGAAGGATAGTGTATTTTATGAATTTATTTTCGAAAAAGAGATTTTTATTTTCTTCTTTGAGAATATAATTCTCCATTATAACATTATTAATTTACTTAATAATCATATTAATCCCTTATTTCAAAACATTATATAATTTAGTTTCACATAGAAGATTTTTTTGAAGCTTCTTATTTTCTTCATATAACTAAAAAAAGTTATACCCATGACTATGATAATAATTACTGGAATCAGAATCATTACATACCTCACATGTATTTAGTGCCACCAATCATCGGATAAATTTATCATTCCTACATATGGATTCATTAATCAAATTTATTTGTTGGTGAAACATAATCTTACATGATAGTTATGTTTCATTAAATTCTCTTATTTATTAGGTTTCCCTTATTTTCTAAAATTTGGAAAACTTGAATAGACAAAGACCTTATTTAAACATTTGAAATATGTTATGTATTGTCTACATGAAGCACCATTATTTTCATTTCAATCATTCCACTGATATTTAATAGGTCTCTTCTTGTACTATTTTGTCTCTTCATTATTTTATATGTTCCCTTTTCGATATTCACTATTTATCTCATATCACTTTCCTATTATTCATATTAAAAATATTTAGAGTGGAAATTTATATGAGATTTTAAAGAAACACCATTTATATTTGGTGTATATATTAATGAAATATTCATTAACTTATGTTCATATAAAATAAGTGATCTGATCAGTTCATATAATGTGAATTCATTGAAATTCTTACTTTCATTGATCATAACCGTCTTTGTGATTCACTTCTTAGGTAGTTATATTTGTACATTTTCAATAAGTATCGGGCTCTCCAAAACATATCCAATGGAATATATTCCATTACAAATGTTTTTTAGTCAGTGGAAAATTTATTTTATCATTTAATATTCACCTATATTGATGAATTGGTACTCTTCTCGAAGAATTACATGATTTCATTGAATCAATATTTCTGAGCTATGGTGAGTAAGATGTAGAATCATTCTAATCTCATGACTTATCATATATGAGAACAGAATACTAAAAACAATTTTGATAACAACAAAATATAAAATATCTATAACATGGTGTTTTTAAACATATCTAGTAAAATCAATTCCTATAACAATATATTGGTTAGACTCGGGTAGTGTATATGATTTTTAATGACCAAACAAGGATATATGATAAATTGTATGAGGTATTCCCCCATTCCAGATAGTTGGTATCCCTAACCATTTCCGTCATAGTGAGATGTATTTTGAGGAATGTTGAAGACTTTTTCATTCACTCCATCCAAATTTATGATCATTTCCTTATACTATCAGGTCTAAGAATATGTTATCATAATAAAAGACAAACAATATACTCTATAGAAGAATTTCATATATTGAAAAAATGAACAATATATAATACCAATTATTTGTTTTCATGAAAACAAATGATTGAGATAAAATATCATTAAGAAAGGTTTAGCCTATGATACTACTTTTAATGTCAAATAGAGTAATGGATGATTGTCTAGATGGTTGTGAAAATACCTGATTTATATTTTTAATGAAATATAAAAATAATATAAAATAATAATTAATGTTATTTTAAATAACTAGTTAGAAATGAAATATAAGAATGAAAACAATGATGTTTTTTATATTAGTTTACTCCAAAGTGGAACTAGTCTATCTAATACTTTTATAATCAGCAAAAGATATGTTCTACACTAATCTGATTTTTGTGGTTGATTCATAACACTATTATAATTCCATTTTCTACAAATTTTCGGGATAAACATTCTAAAACAGTAATTTTGTGGGGTGTCACAACCTATATTCAAAACTAACATTAGATATTAAGATCCACAACCATAATAGTTCTATGCGTAAAATTCACGGGTCATAAATCAAAAAACCTAACTCTATATATAGGGAGTCATAAAAATAATATCCCAACATTAGAGTCTGGGAGTCAATACCCTATATAAAGAAATTATTTTGAAAGGGTGAAGCTTAAGATGAATGCGAGAGAACATCTGATTGATGTTATAATTTTTTATAGAAACAATAATCTAGTATGAGGTAGAAGCTAAATGAAATAAGAAAATTTACATGTTCATAAGTAATGAAATAGTACATCTCATTATGGAAATAGTATACGTCATAGAATTTTTCATTTGGAACTTAAAATACTATCGAACAAATGAGAACATCATTTCACAAATACAACACTTCAACGTTCATTGTATGTTCTTTTGATTCTATTAAGATCATTTACTCAAAACTATTATGTGTTCGTGCTTCGAATGAACGCCCGAGAATTTAAATTGAATCAGTAAAACTACCAAACCAATATCTACCTAGGTAAAAGAACTGAAATATAAAACATGATAATTATCCAAGATATAGAAAATTATCATTCCAAAAAATCACAATAAAAACATTTTTTATTTCAAAAATAAAAACCAATTTATACCAATTTGAACAAATAATTAAATATTTAAAATCTTATTCATAATAATAAGTGAAGGTAATCCAATGAATATCATATATTAATTTTTCTATTTAAATTCAAAATTTAAAATATATTCCAATTGCATGTAGTGAAATAAATATTCCAAGATAAATTATACTAAATTAAGAATAACAAATATAAATTTGAATAAATTATAAAATCAATACTTATTATAAAATATCAAAACATGAAAATCAACTCAAAATATAAAAACAAAAATATATGAAAATTTTGATGATTTTATATGCATGGTTAAATAATAAATTAAAAGCTATTTTAATATTGATTAAAATATGTAAACAACATTTTATGTTGAATATATATAATATATATTAATTTTTAAATCAATAAAATAGTTAAAATAATATAAATGAACATTGATTTAATTAAAAAAAATTATGAAAAATAGAGCTTGCTGAAAATTCTACATTTTATTATAAATAATTAAATTATTGAACCGACCATGCACAAAAAGTGGTTTTTCGTTTTCTGTAATTATTATGATAAAATTACAATGTGAGTTCACTATATTGTCTTTGTGGTAAATGTGTGGTGACTTTAGAAAATATCAGGATTTCAATATACAGACTATGAATCCATGGCTATTTTAACTATATATGAGTGGTAGGTATGGTTACCATGTAAACAATGTATAACCAACATTATAGTTGATTATGTTGAATGAATAGTCAAATGAATGGTTATAAATAAATAATAACATACTTACCATAAATCACACAGTACTCTATGGAATCATCATTCAAAATAATGATTAGTCTATAATCATCATTTCTATCATTTATTCTTACCCTAAGTGTCATTATCTATTTTATACAACAATAATAAATAACTTCCATAAAACCATTGTATACCAATTTCATTATCATGTTGGAATGTAAAGAAATAAATAAATTCAATATAAAACAAAATTTACCAATATAGAAATTGAAATTACACAATTATATAAATTTAATTAGACTCAATTAAATGTTATTTGAAATTTTTACCACCTACATTAATTTTATTTTAACACCCCAACATTCCATGGTACGCTTCTCTTTGAATAATACAGTAGCGTGTGTTGTATGCAGATTCGAGTTCTAACACACACCACAACCAATCAAACGTGACGTTATGAATAGTAATACCCACTTTTTGAAATTTTTTAATTTTATCGTTCAAAATGAAATTCATTTCTGGATTTTTAATATCAAAATTAACGTAGGGTACATTTTGGGTATTTTTCTGAAAACATTCAATTTTGGATGAATAGTGAAAAAGCACTGAGTTATTGTTTAAAACCGAATTTTTAGTTAAATAATTATTTATTTTATTTAAATTTAATTAAGGTCAAAATAGATACATAATACCTATATTAGTTCAATTTAATTTATTGGAGTTAGTTTAGAATAATTTTAGATATATAAAAATTTTATTGAACTTTTCACCGTCTTTTACCAATCTCCTTGGAGAATATGAAAATTCACATAAAACATAATTTTACTACATATGTGACTTGAATTTCAAAACTCTGAGATTCAAGGTTAACATCAAGGAGTAAAATGCAGTTCAATAAGATAAAAATAATTTTTGATGAATAGTATCTTTTTACTTTTATTTACCACGGTTAAAAGTAAATAGGGTAATTATGGATAAAAATGATATTATTATTAACCTAAAATTTGTCTTAATTATATTGGATAAGTATAGTTCGACAAAAAACAAAATTATGAATAAAATATGATCCTTTTTGGTCCACATGGATTAGATTAGGACATTTATTATTATTTAATTCAAAGAAGAGTTAAAAGAGTTATAATCAAAGTTTAATAACAAAAAAATTTTGAAATAGGGTTATAAATAAGAAAAATTATATTATAAATATTCATTAGAAAGATAAAAATATTTCATATATAATTGTATTTTATTTATAATTTTTAGACAACAAATAATTTATTTTATTTATGACACAATAGTGATGCAGTAATTACCTAATTAATGAAATATTAAAATAATTGATATTATAAATATCCAAATAAATGTAATTTGAAACATTTTATTAATTCAACTAAATTTATAGGTTAATATGGAATGTTAGGATTGATTAAATGAATTTGGTTAGAATTAATAAATTTGTTAAGACTTTAACAAAAATCAGTTATTAAATAGTGTCAAAATTGAAATAAAGGAGTACATAAAACAAATATTATATTATTAATTGATATTATTTTCTTAAAAATTTAAGGATCTTCCAAATGACTTAGATAAGGTTAAATATATTATTAGTGAACCAATTGGGGTTCTCATGGCTTGTTATTGTTTGTTTATTAAACATATAATATAAAAATACAATGAGACCCGATAAATGTTAAAGTATTTATCTAAGAGTTAAATATAAATGATGAGGTTAATATTGTGACCCAAACCTCTATAAAATCTATTGGTTGAAATGATTTAGACCCTTTCCGACCATATCCTTGAAAAAAGATACTTTGGAGAAATTATAAACCGATTATGAATTTATTATAAAATAATATTTTAAGTTTTTCTTAGGGTGCCCCTCACCCCTCTTATAAAAAGTCACTCCCGCTTCTCTCAAATTCATACCCTCAAAGCCTTTTGGTTCAGCCCAACCCTGCAAAAATATCCTCTCAAATTCCCTCACTTAATCCTAGAGGCATTCCTTTAGTTATAAAGAAAACTTAAAGATCACTTTTGATCAAATCAAAGGAAGAACTCGGAGAAGAGGTAAAAATATCACCACCTCTTTCATGTTATTTTCTTCTTCCACATCATTTTTCATTGTTGATTCCATTATAACATAATAACTCCTATATCTTTTATAAACTGTGAACTTATTATAAATATGGTACAACCAAATTCATTATTCTATCCATCCTTTGAATGACATGTCACCATACGTGCGTACGTACGACTTACCGTCTCCACGTCAGGGTGTAATTGTTATTCAATACCTTATTATTTGGATGGGTATAATAATGATGTGTAATTCATGTAAATAATAAATATAATATGATAATTATTTTTTTTATTGGATACACCATCCAATTATATATTATTTTAATATCAAAAGAAGGAACTGTCGCTCGTGCATATGTACGGAATACTGTCTCCACGAACGCGATGAGATTAATTCCCCATCATATCCATTCAAGAGTAATTTTCATTTTATGATTAAAAACAATGTTTAAGGACTTGATATTATTCTAGATACGAATAATATAGAAGCTATCCATAACAAACACGACTTACATAACAAAGCATATAAAGGAAAACGAATCAGTTAAAACCCGAAACAACGATAATACAAAGATATTATTATCAAAGCAATGTCAAATGATCAAATATGATATCATATTAATGTATATGAATCTTGTACAATTTAATAAGAATTATTTCACCACAATAAACGAGGTAAACCAACCCTCGACCAAGGAAATTACAAGGTAAGGGTTTATTTCACAATCTTATCATTATCTGAGGTTGTTTATACGTAATTATCTACTGGGACCTCTTTATCATCCACATACCTGATTCATAAAAATGTATTTCAAATCATTCTTAATATTTTAAAAACTATGGGTTAAATTCATTTATACCCTTGTATGACTTTTTATAAGATTTTTATAAAATAATCTTTCTGTCATTTTCCAGACAGGTTCCTTTTTAACCTTTTTTGACAGAATTAAGGTAAGAGTGTCTTCTTTAAATTATATGATGGGTGCGGCTATTTTACACCATTATAAAATCATTGAATCTTCCCTTACAAGCTTATAAGAATATTTTCAAAGTAAATGTTTTCTTTTATAATTATGTGACTTTTAAATGATTTAAAAAAAAGAGATATTTCCTTCAAATATTTTTTGATTTCATCTATGTCAAAATTCTTTGATGGATTTTAAGATTATTTGAAGTTGATTTATTATGATACAAATCTTCCATATTGTATTTATGGTTTTTTGATATGTTTTAAAATGGATATTTTATTTTTTATACCATTCATGGTTTATGGCGAAATTATTGACATTTTTTATCCTAGTTTTGATACGAATGTTTATGTTATGTTTAAACCATTTCATATGAGGAATGCATTGGACTTAGTATGTGACGGTTGGAGACTGCTATAGCTCCTCGATGCATCGGTAGGTATCATGAGACAAACTAGTGTCTTGGCACAAGGCCTTGAAAATATCTTATCTGTAGTCTTGGCATAAGAGCTTGACTATGTGGTTATGATTGTCTGACATTATGCATTCCATCATTATGAAAGTGGTTATTGATATTGCATGTAATTATTAGACTAGTAGAATATCCATGTGAGTAAGTAAATGACATTATTTCATTTTATTTTTTCCATATTATGATGAAGTTCATGTTTAAAAGTCTTTTGTTTTTGTTATACATTGCCTTAAAATTTTATGATTATTTATGAATGTTTCCGCTATATTGTTATCCTTACTGAGCATATGTGCTCACCCTTTCTATGTTTTATTTTTTCCAAGATGTGCAGAAGTATTTTATAAATGACCTGCTGGGACAGTCTGTGGGGATAAGAGTGTGGACTATGGAGACTATGTTGTTGTAGTTTTTCACCATATGATGTAATGTAAGACTAATGAATGTATCTAGTGTTTCCTAGGATACTAAACTAATCGGTCTTTCGATACATGATCATTTCTGATCATGAGAATGTTATGTAATAATGCACCGACTCTGGATAACTGGGGTCGGGGTGTTAGAGTTGGTATAAGAAGAAGTTTAGTAGAAACCATTGATGCTAGATTTAAATAAACTCTGATTGGAGAACGTATCCCTAAGATAGACTTTGAGGATTTGTATAGAAGATCTTCCTAGAATTTTTTTATTGTAGAGATTTTGTGAGTTTTCCAAGAAATACATCCATGTCTGGATATGAGCAGGTAGAGGAGGATCTGGCATAGATGTACCTAGTGGTAAAACCCAAAAACACCACTTTGTTCTAGACTCGAATGAGAACTAGTGCAGAGAAAATGGGCCTTGCTGCACTATTGGTTACGACAATCCGGGGGGATATTCTTAGGATAATTATAATTTTATTTAGAAACCATTATGAAGAGTTTATGAGTATATACTTCCTCAAAGAAAACATTTTTTATGATTATGGATTATATCCATAAACGGTTCAATTTATGATATGTTTTTTACAAGTTTGGATTTATGTATTGTGATTCATAGAATAATATAGTGTATGAAATTTATTAGAAATGGTGCCTAGTGGAAGAAATGGAAACCGTATAAATGCACACACTGAATGTAGGGATTTCCCTCCTGCTCAAGATAATTATAGTAGAGCTGGTCATGCAACTGGTGCTGATCAGCTAATCACTATACTGGGACAACTCACTCAGGTTATGAATAATAACCTTACCCATATGGAGCACCCAAATCCACATCTTGGAGGATCAATGACAAATCTGTTAATGGTTAAAAAGACCAACATTAAATGGTAGTACAAATCCACAAGTAGGTGATAAATGGATAAATTATTTAGAGAAAATATTCCATGCCTTGGGGAGTAGTGAAAGGCAAAAAGTTATCATGGTAGTTTATCGCCTCACTGTTGATGCTGACAAATGGTGGTCATTGATTCAAAACACGAAGGATGATGGTTAAGTATCAAATATAGAATGGAGGTATTTGAAAGACCTTTTATTATAAAAATACTTTCTTCCTGACCATCGAGCAGATATGGAAGGATAATTTCTATGTCTGAGGCAAAAGGGGGACGAGAATATTGCAAAGTATGAGTCTAACATTACTAGGTTAGCAAGGCTTGCTAAAAATTATATATGTAACCCAATAAGTAATATTGATCATTTAATGGATGGGTTAAATCCATTTCTCCGTCGAGAATTAGTCTCACAGTCCTTCTCATCATTTGAATATATTGTCTCATGTTCTATGAAGACCAAAAAGGAATTTTCTATATCTTATGACTTTAAAGAAAAGCAAGAGAATAAGAGATATGATGATCACTCTAGAAATGGAAATAATGGGAAGAAGGGAAAATTTTAATATCCATCCTGTATTAAATGTGTGAAGAAACACCATGTAACTTTCTTGATTAGAATGGGATTTTTTTACAAGTGTGGTGAAAAAGGCCACCAAGCACGTGATTGCAAGGGGAAGAAAGAAGCTTCCGATGTTCAATAATACAAATGAAGGGACATGGGACATTATGCAAATGAATTTCTTAAGAGTTAGGGGAATTTACCTCAGAAAAGGCCAAGGGATCAAGGCCAACCATATGTTATCACTACTACTATGGTAGATTCTCTAAAAGATGTGGTGGAAGCTAATTTAATGGTTTCCTCAAGTTTATAAAATGCTTTATTTGATTATGGATCATCAAATTGTTTCATATCTTCTTAGTTTGATAAAAAATTAGATATTTCAATTTCATTTAACAAGGGAGTTGTCAGTAAAAACTCTAAAAGTATCATTGCAACAAAGTTTTGTGAATCAGTCCCCGTTAGAGCACATAAATGTTCTTCATCTACTGAACTCTTCATCATACCCATGATTGAATTTGATATAATCCTCGGTATGGATCGGCCTTCGGACCATTATTAGAATATTTATTATAAGAATAAGGAGGTAGCAATTTTTGATGATGATGATAAAGAACACCTTATCTTTAGAGCAGAATCTTCACCACATGATTGTTATATAGATCCACCTCCAGCAGCTCAACTAAATTCAATTATATGGGAGGAATAGAATGAAATAACTATGGGTGAGGAAAGGAATGTTCAAATAGCGGATGTACCAATTGTGAAAGAATATGTTGATGTTTTTCCATAGGATTTACCTGGACATCCTCCATAACTAGAAATTGAGTTTTCCCTTGATTTAATTCCTGGATCATGGCCCATATTGAAGACCCCTTATAGAATGGACTCTATGGAATTAGTTGAACTAAAAAAACAAGAGGAATTGAGTAATAAGGGATTCATTCACCCAAGAGTTTTTCCATTGGGAGCCCATGTCATTTTTTTAATGAAGAAAGATGGATCTATGAGGTTATGTATCGACTACAGGGAAATAAATGTTATAACAATAAAGAACAAGTATCCCCTACCTTGAATTGATGAATTATTTTACCAACTAAATGGAGCACAATAATTTTAAAAGATTGACATTCAATCTGGATACCATCAGTTGTGTGTGAATAAGGAAGACATTTTGAAGACAACATTTCGAACCAGGTATGGGCATTACGAGTTTACAATAATGCCTTTTGGATTGAGTAATGAAACCTCTATATTCATGGTTATAATGAACAATGTTTTCAAGGAATACATCAATGATTTTGAAGTGATATTTATTGATGATATCTTGGTATACTCCAAACTCTACGAAGATCATGAAAATCACTTGCGCATTATCCTGATGACTCTGAACAAACATGAATTATATGGGAAGTTTAGCAAGTGTGAATTCTGGCTTTAGAAGATTTCTTTTCTTGTCCATATTGTCTCTAAGGATGGAATCCTTGTTAATCCTTCTAAGACCAAGGAAATCCAACAATTTCCGGCGCCGACAAGTATAATTGAGTTACACAGTTTTATTGGTTTAGTAGGTTATTATCGGCATTTCGTCCAGAATTTTGCCCGATTGGCTAACCCTTTAACAAAGCTCACACGTAAAGGGGTTAAATTTGTTTGAAAAAATGAGTGTGAATATTGTATTGAAGAACTGAAGATAATATTAGTCAATGATCCTATGTTGACTCTACAATCGGTGAATTATGGGTTTGTTATTTATAGTGATGCTTCAAAAAAAGGACTTGGTTGTGTCCTTATACAGAATGATAGGGTTATTGCCTATGCATCATGACAGTAGAAAATTCCTGAGAAAAACTATCCTACTCATGATATTGAGTTAGATACTGTAATATTTTCTTTGAAGATATGGAGACAATATGTCTATGGTGAAAAATGTGAGATATATATTGATCACAAGAGTTTGAAGTATATTTTCACACAGAAAGAACTCAACATGAGGCAAAGGCGATGGCGTGAACTACTCAAGGATTTGGAAATCATGATACACTACCACCCAGGGAAGGAAAATAAGGTGGAAAATGCTTTGAGAAGAAAGAATCAGGTAATTTTAAACAAGATGATAGTTGAAAGTGATCCTATTTTCATTGATCTAGTGAAGTTGGATATGGGAATTACCATGGAAGGTAAAACATCAATAATTTTTCAAATGTTTTCGAAACCTAATCACATTGATCTAGTGAAGATGGATATGGGAATTTGAGGAGAAAATTATTTGAATAAGGGGAGAATTTAACACCCAAAGCTTCCACGGTACGCTTCTCTTTGAATATTATAGTAGCGTGTGTTGTACATAACTTCGAGTTCTAACACACACCTCATCCAATAAAACAATCCATTATGAATAGTAATAGCCACTTTTTGAAATTTAATAAATTTTATCTTTCAAAATGGACTTCATTTTTTGTTTCGGAATATCAAAATTAGCTTAGGGTGAATTTTTTGTATTTTTCTGAAAACATTCAATTTTTGATGAATAGTGAAAAAACACTGAGTTATAGTTTAAAATCAATTTTTTATTTAAATAATTATTTATTGTATTTAAATTTAATAAACGTATAAATAGAAACATAATTCCTATATAAGGTAAATGTAATTCATTGGAATTAGTTAAGCTAAATTTTAGATATATAAAAAATTTACTGAACTTTTCACTGTCTTTTACACATCTCCTAGGAGAATTTCCAAATTCATATAAAACATAATTTTACCACTTATGTGAGTTGAATTTCAAAAATCCAAGAGACACAGTTAATATCAAGGAGTACAATGTGGTTCAATAAGATAAAAATAATTTTTGGGGAATAGTAACTTTTTACTTTTATTAACCACGGTTAAAAGTTAATAGGGTAATCAAGGGTAAAAACGGTATTATTATTACCCTAACACATGTTATAATTCTATTCAATAAGTATTGATTGACCAATGACAACATTAGGATTAAAATATGAACCTCTTTGGTCCAAGTGGATTAGATTAGGACATTTATTATTATTTAATTAAAAGAAGAGTTAAAAGAGTTAAAATCAAAGTTTAATAACTAAAACATTTTTAATATATGGTTATACATAAGATAAATTCGATAATAAAACTTCATTATAAAGATAAACATATTTCCTAAATAATGGTATTTTATTCAAAACTTTTAGTCATTAAATAATTTAATTTATTTATGACACAATGGTGATGCAGTAATTACCTAATTAATGAAATATTAAAATAATTGATATTATAAATATCAAAATTAATGTAATTTGATACTTTTTATGAATTAAAATAATTTTATAGGTTAATATGACATGTTAGGATTTATTAAATGAATTTTGTTTGAATTAATATAGTTGTTAATAAATTAACAAAAATCAATTCGTAAATAATCCCAAATTGACATAAAGGAGTATTTAAAACAAATATCATATTATTAATTGTTATTCTATTCCTAAAAATCCCATGTTCGGCTAAATGACATAGATATGGTTATATATATTAATAATGAAGAAATTGCGGTTCTCTTGGCTTGTTATAGTATGTTTATCAACCATATAATATAAAAATACAAAGAAACATGGTAAATGTTAAACTATTAACTAAGAGTTAAATATAAATGATAAGGTTAATATAGTGACCAAAACATGTCTAAAATCTATTGGTTGAATGGATTTTGACCCATCCCCACCATATCCTCGAAACATGTCACTTTGGAGCCATTACAAACCGAATATGAATTTATTATACAATAATATTTTATGTTTTTTCAAAGGTGTCCTTCACCCATCTTATAAAAGGGAACTCCCCCTTATCTCAAATTCATTCCCTCAATGCCGATTGGTTCCGAAAAACCTTGCGAAAATATCCCCTCAAATTCCCTCAATTCGTCCTAGAGGCCTTCCTATAGTTAGAAATTCAACTAAAGGAGCCCTTTTGATAAAATCAAAAGGAACAACTCGAAGACGAGGTGAAAATATCACCACCTCTTTCAAGTTCTATTGTTCTTCCACTTCATTTTTCTTTGTTTCTTATATTATAAAATAATAAATTAAGTATCTTCTATATACTGTGATGTTATTATAAATATAGTACAACTAAATTCAATATTCTATTTGTCCCTTGAATGTCATGTCACTATATGTGCGTACATAAGGCTTACCGTCTCCATGTCGTGGTGTAATTGTTATTCAACACATTATTTTTTGGTTGGGTATAATAATGATGGGTAATTAATGTTAATAATAAATATAACATGATAATTATTCTGTATATATGATACAACATCAAATTAAATATTATTTTAATATCAAAATAATTATATTTTCGCTTGTGCGTACGTACGGACAACCCTCTCCACGAACGCAATGAGATTCACTCTCCATCATATGCATTCAAGACTAATTTTCATTTGATGATTAAAAATAATGTTTAAGGACTTCATATCATTCTAGATATGAATAAGATACAACCTATCCTTAACAAACATGGCTTACATAACAATGCATATAAAGGAAAACGAATCAGTTAACACCCAAAATAACGACAATACCAAGATATTATTAACAAAGCAATGTTAAAAGATAATATATGATATAATATTAATGTATATGATTCATGCATAATTTAATAACAATTATTTCACCATTATACAGGAGTTAAACCAACCCTCAACCAAGGAAAAGTACAAGGTAAGGTATTATTTCACAATCTCTTCATTATCTGAGGTTGTTTATACGTAATTATCTACTGGGACCTCTTAATCATCCACATCCATGTTTCTAAAAATGTATTTCAAATTAATCTTACTATTTTATAGAATATGGGTTAAAATTCATTTATACCTTTTTTTGAATTTTTATAAGATGCTTATAAAGGAATCTTTCTGCCATTTTCCAAACAAGGTCCCTTTTATCCTTTTCGACAAAATTATGTTAATAATGACTTTTTTTAACTTATACGGTTGGTGCGGCTATTTTCCGCCAATATAAAATCGTCGAAGCATCCCTTAAAATATTTTAAGAATATTTTCAAAGTAAATTTTTTCTTTTATAATTATGTGAATTTTAAATGATTTCAAAAAAAGAAAAAATTTCCTCAAATAGTTTTTATTTCATCTATTTCAACATCCTTTGATGGATTTTAAGCTTATTTAAAGTTCATTTATTATGATACAAAACTTCCATATTATATTTAAGGTTTTGTGATATTTTAGGCTATGGATGTGTTATTTTTATATGATTAATGGTTTATGGAGAAAGTATTCACATTTTTTATGCTAGTTTGAATATGAATATTTATGTTAGGTTTAAAATTGTTCATATGAGGAATGCATTGGACATAGTAAGTGACGGTTTGAGCCCGCTATAGCTCCTTAATGCATGGGTAGGTCTCATGAGACAAAATAGTGTCATGGAACAAGGCCTTGATAAAATAATATTTGTAGCCTTGGCACAAGGCCTTGACTATGTGGTTATGATAGTATTTCATTATGCATTCTGTCATTATGAATGTGGTTATTGATATTGCATGTGACTATACAACACGTAGAATATCCATGTGAATAATTAAATGGTATTATTTCATTTTATTTTTGACATACTATGCTAAAGTTCATGTTTAGAAGTCTTTTGTTTTAGTTATATGTTACCTTAAAATTTTATGCTTATTTATAAAAGATTATGCTATATTGTTATCCTTTTTAAGCATTTGAGATCACCCCTTTCTATGTTTTATTTTTCCCAGGATGTGAAGAAGTATTTTATGAATGACCTACAAGGATAGTCTCAGGGGATATGAGTGTGGAATATGGAGAATATGTTGTTGAAGTTTTTCACAGTATGATGTAATATAAGACTTATGAATGTATCCAGTGTTTCCAGGGCTAATAAACTAAACATTCTTTAGATACATAATCTTTTATGATCATACCAATGTTATGTAATAATGCAACGACTTTGGGTAACTGGGGTCGGGGTGCTACATCATTGGCATACAAACTCTAAACCAAAACCCACCTAAATTTATTCAATATTTTCAAAACCACAAGGACACAAACGATCTTGGACCAATTAATAAGAAAAATATCAATGGAAAAAATCATGAAAACCTAGATCTTAACCCCTCACCTATGGTGGAAAAATTAGTGCGCTTCATCTAATAAGAGAGACAAGTGAGATAAAGAATTAAAATGGGGATGAGAACATGTACCATAGGAGTGAATATCCTTTATTTATATCTTATATTCTTAGTTAAAGGGGTTTTAGGATCATTGGAATCCTTTTGAGAGCCTCTAAATTTGAATAAAATCATGTCAGAATGAAATAGGGGGTTTATGGATAATAATCAAGGGTTTGAGAATTTAAAATAAAATTTTTGGTTATTAGAAACCCATATGAACAGTTTCATAGTAAGGGGTGAATGGTATTCCAAACCATCTGTCATAATTATATGCCTCTTCTTAGGTGGTCAAATGTTTATCAATAATGGCACAAGGTTTGAATAACTTTGTGCCTTCTGTGAAAACACCCACAGTTTGAAGGTGCACGGTTTTGGAGGGTTGTCACATAGTTTGAAGAAAATTTCAACCAACCGCATGCCACCTCCTGCAACTCCAAAAAAGGGGACACGATTTTCTAGCCCAAACAACAGAGTTTTCCCTAACCATTCACCAACCATGAACAACATAATTGGATTCCAAAATTCTCCAAACACACTAGAAACAATACCAAAACCACAATTTTCCATGGTATACAAAAAAAATCATAAGAGTTCATGAATATGATCATGAGACATATCTAATAAAAGTTATGGATATTTTAATCTCCCCACATTATAATAGCTCACATTTTAGCATTAGTCCCTTTTCATTTATCATAGTATCAGGTAAAAGTATTAGTACACTAATCCCATACATCTACTTAAATATCTTATGTTTCCTTCAGAACATGTCGATGTTACCATAGTTCTCAAACTATTTGCACAGTCTTTCCATGCAACACTTTATCACTATGATCCATAACACAAATCAGATTCTCATAAATGGTGACATAATCCATATCATCAACATCATCAACATAGATCACATGAAATGTGTTGCTATGATAACACCAAATATGTGACCATGAAAAAATTCATTCATATCAGTAAACCTCTCGGAGTGAAAAAATATCATTTCTACTTGCCTGATTCTATCCAAATTCTCAAAAGGTCCAATAAAGCTGGTCACTTATATTCCCTATATCAAAATCCTATAGTGAACCAATCTAGGAGACAACTAAAGGAATAGACAATAACCCATTATAAATATTATGGGTAATTTACATCGATCAACATAGGACTTATATATACTCTGATCCATAACCATATGTTTCTATATCAACTAATTTTTCTCTGATGTCTCCTATGTGAGAATCGGTCCAAATAACTTTGACTCACAAATATCCATTCGACATATATGTTATCTGAATTTTGTTCCCTCAAGTTCCTCATTTGATGCCATATGAATATTCTACTGATATGTATTGTTATAAGAAAACTAAATGGGATGGTACTTCTCCCATGGACCACCAAATAAAGAACCGACACTCATGGAATAACGTCCAAAACAGGAATAATATGTTCTGACATCCTGTATTTATTTGGTAACGTCGTCCCACTGCCATTTGGGAATTGGAAATTTCCATATTAAAGTACTAGGATGTTTATTATCATCATTCATCTTGTAATAGGTGTAACATCTTGTCATGAAACTTGTATTCTCCTTTTTCATATCTGACCACCCATACTATCGATGTAGGTCATGGTATAGTTTTTTCAAACAAGGATGAGCCACCCAATTTTTGGCCTGATATTCAGGCATCAGCTATTCCTGCATAATCATAGGCACAAAAACATGGCCCTAGTCATACATGATCCCATCCTTTTCTATGGTTCAATCAAAATGTGACTTCACACCTTAAAAGATTTTACTCAAAGAAAAACACTCCATATCATTACACTTCCTCTCTTTGATCCGGATAATAAGTGTCGATTCCACTAATACTGATAGGAGAGTCATCTTCTCCCACCCCTCCTAAAATATAAAAAACATCTCTGCCAGAAAGGTTATCATCTTCCACTCAAATCTCTACTCATGAATTTCCCGAGTCTAAGTATTATAACTCACGTAATCAGAAACATAGTTCCACATCCTATTCATATATACCTGAAAAAAATCCAATGGTTTTATATACACAAACCATATTTTCTACTTGATATTCAAATATCATTATTAAAATATATATTTATGATTTTGGGGAAGGTATGCATAGTAATATTTTCTCCCAATACAAGATTACTCCAACAAATTATGGAATGAAGCACTATAGAAAAATTGGGATTATGCATAGTGTAACACCCCATGCTTTCACGGTATGCTTCTCTTTGAATAATTGAATAGCGTGTGTTATACGCAACTTCGAGTTCTAACACACCACTACCAACCAAACTAGCCATTAAGAATAGTAATACCCACTTTTTGAAATTTTATATATTTTATCTATCAAAATGAACATCATTTTTCAATTCGGAATATCTAAATTTGCTTAGGGTGAATTTTTGGTATTTTTCTGATAACTTTCATATTTTGATGAATAGTGAAAATTACTAAATTTTAATTAAAAACAAATTTTTTTAATCGAAATAATTGAAAGTTATAAATTATTAATTTTAGTGATTTTAAAGTATAAATAGATTATATTTTTACCATTTAATCCAATGTTGGTCATTGGACATAATTGCACATTTAAACTGGACATAAGCAAGTGTCAATCTTTTGGTAGTTATTATTTCATGAAAACACGCTATTTGTTTTGACAACGGGAATTAATTTTTAAATTAATTAATTAAACTTATATGTTTTGAATTTGGTGAAATAGACATAATTTATGAATTCATATTATCAAATATAGCTTATGCTGAATTTTTGGTATTTTTCTGAGAAACATTAATTTTTGATAAATAGTGAAAAGCACTGAGTTATTGGTTAAAACCAATTTTTATTTAAAGAAATTTTTTATTTTATTTAAATTAATTTATGTCAAAATAGATAAATAATACTTATATATGTTCATTGTAATTCATTGGAGTCAGTTTATAATAATTTTAGATATATAAAAATTATATTGAACTTTTCATCGTCTTTTACCCACCTCCTAGGAGAATTTGAAAATTCACATAAAACATCATTTTACCGCTTCTATGAGTTGAATTTTGAAAATTAGAGAGAAACAGTTAATATTAAGGAGTAAAATGTGGTTCAATAAGATAAAAATAATATTTTTTGAATAGTAACTTTTTACTTTTATTTACCACGGTTAAAGTTAAATAGGGTAATTCAAGTTAAAAAGAATATTTTAATAAGTATAAATTGTCATAACACATGTACTAACTTTATTGGATGAGTAATGGCCGACCATGGACATCTTTGGGTCGATTTTGGGACCCCATGGAGCCACTTATGAATGATAATGACATTTTAGATTAATTAATTTAATGTAAAGGCAAAATTGACAAAAACAAAAAGCTTTTAGTAATTAATTTTTATATGGTGTTATATAAGTAATATTTTTGACTATAAATATACATTAGAAAAATAAGAATATTTTATATATAATGGTATTTTATTTATAATTTTTAGACATTATATAATATAATTTATTTATGAAACAATGATGATGCATTAATTACAGTATAAATGAAAGATTAAGATAATTGATATTATAAATACCCAAATAAATGTGATTTGATACTTTTTATGAATTAAAATACTTCTCACTATTACTATGACATATTAGGATTGGTTATATTAATTGTTTTCGATTAATAATGCTGTTATGAGTTTATCAAAAACAAAATACCCAATAGTGCCAAAATTGACATAAAAGAGTTTTTAAAACAAATATTATATTATTAATTGATATTATATTCCTAAAAACCTAAGGTTCGGCCAAATGACTTATATCATGATATTCTTATCATTAATGGACCAATTGGGGGCCTATTGGATGTTTATAGTATGTTTATTGACTATATAATATAAAAATACAGAGTGAAATGGTAAATGCCAAACTAACTAACTACGAGTTAAAACTAAAAGATAAGGTTAATATAATTACCAAATCCTGTCTAAAATCTATTGGTGTAAAGGATTTATAACCATACCCACCTTAGACTTTAAATAATCTATTTTTGATCCATTATAAACCGAATATGAATTTACTATAAAATAATACTTTATGTTTTTTCTAAAGAGCCCCTCCTCCCCCTTATAAAAGGACACCACTTATAACCAATTAATCACACCTCTCAAGCCTTTTGGATCATCAAACCACTTACCAATTAAGCTCCCTATATACATATTCTCCTTCTTGAAGTCTTAACTTAGATAGAAGGAACTTCAAGAGTCCTTTTTGGTTCAAACCAAAGGGAATTACCCAAATTAAAGGTAACGATTTCTCTTAGCTTATTTTATTTTATTTTACTTATCCAACCCCTAAACTCTTCTTATTAATTTAATTTGTAACAAAACCAGTATCCTATATATACTATGTTATTTTTATGAGATTTATTTGAACTAAACATAGACACACCTCCATCAAATGGATGAAAAACATAATGTTTTGGTTGATGGGAACCAAACGCCTCACGAAATGATGATTGATCAATTATCTCCTACCGCCTCTAATGGTGGACATTATGATGGAACTATAATTAAATATGTTATTAATGATATATATTTTATATATAAGCTTCTGTAAGTTGATTTCATATCATACCATTATTTTTTTCATGTTGAATATATATACGATAATTTCATTTGAGGAAGTGTGGACTACCGCCCCCTCAAAGTGATATGACTCATTCATACCATACATGGAATGTATAAAGGAAGGTGTTAATGAACATAAGTAACACATATAAAATATTATATTATACTGGAATAATAATATACATATGTATCATTTGGTTTTGATTCCTTATAAAAGAAAAATGAAATGGAAGTAGTGTTCGTGCGTACGTACGGACTACCGTCTCCACGAAGGCGATGAGATTCATTACTCATCGTATCCATTCGAGTCTAATTCTCATTTGATGATTAATAATAATGTTTAAGGACTTTATATCATTCTGTATAAGAATAATATACAACATATCCATAACAAACATGTCTTTTGTAACAAAACATATAAAAGAAAATGAGTAAGTTAACACTCTAAACAACGATAATACTAAAATATTATTCACAAGGAAATATTAAAAGATCATATATGATATAATATTTATGATTCTTTTATAATTTAATAACAATTATTTAAATATTATACATGAGGTTAATGTACCCCTGAACAAGGAAAAGTACAAGGTAAGGGGGTTTTATCTCACTTCTTATTCTCGTGAGATTCATTCCATATTGCCACAATTACCTTTTCTGTGGTGTATGTACTGCCCATAATTGTATTCTTTGTGTAATAAAATTTAATTTATGTGTATTTACATATTCATTGTACGATTTTTCTTTCAACGGTTGTATGTTTCGTAAGTTATCAAATTGGAAATGGTTTATTTCACAATCTCTTCAGTATCCGAGGTTGTTTATATGTAATTATATACTTGGACCTCTTTGTCATCCACATCCATGTTTATTTAAAATTTATTTCAAAACATTCTTAATATTTTATAGAATATGGGGTAAAGTCATATATACCCTTTTTCGAATTTTTACAAGAGGTTTATAAAGGAACCTTTCCATCATTTTCCAAATAAGGTCCTTTTTATCCTTTTCGACAATATTAAGGTAAGAATGTTTTTATAACTTATACGGAGGGTGCGGCCATTTTCTGCCATTATAATGTGATCAATGCTTCCCATAAAATCTTATAATAAAGTTTTCAAAATAAGGGTTTTATCTATAATTTTGTGACTTTTAAGTTATTTCAAGAAAGAGATATTTCTCTCAAATATTTATGATTTCATCTATGTCAACATCCTTTGATAAATTTTACACTTGTTTGAAGTTGATTTATTATGATAAAAATCATCCACATTGTATTTAAGGTTTTGTGATATTTTTGACTATGGATGAGTTATTTTTATTCCATTAATGGTTTATGATTATTCTTTTGAAATTTTGTATTCTAGTTTTAATACTAATGTTTATTTTATATATCATCCTCTTCTTAAGATGAATGTGTTGGACTAGTATGTTCCAGGTTGGGGATCGGTAAAAGTAACCCCTCCAGGTTGGGGTCTGGTTATAGCAGACCCTTCGGGTAGATGTCCAGTTATTAGAGGCACTCTGGGTTGGAGTCCGGTTACAGATGCTCTCCGAGTTGGTGTTCGGTTATTAGAGGCACTCCAGGTTAGAGTCAGATTACAGAGGCTCTACGGGATGGAGTTCGGATATAGAGGCTCTCCAGGTTGGGTTCTAGTTACAGTTATCTTGTAGGTCTTGGCACGAGGCCTTGACACAAAAAATAATGTTTGGAATTATGCATTCCATAATTATAAAATTTGTTATTGATATTACATGTGATTATTCGACTAGTAGAATATCCATGTGAATGAGTAAATGGAATTATTTCATTTTATTTCTACCATATTATGCTGAAGTTCAAGTATAGAAGTCTTTTCTTTTAGTTATAAATTGACTTAAATGTGTATGATTATTTATGATTGTTTCCACTATATTACTTACCCTTACTGAGCGTTTGAGCTAACCCCTTTCTATGTTTTATTTTTTCCCCAGGATTCCAAGAAGTGTGTCGTTATTGCTATGTAGGGTTATGCCAAGGGAATAATGGCATCCGTAAAGATTATTTATGTTGTCTTGTATGTCTTAAAGTGCAATGTAACATTCATGTATGTAATATATTTTCCAAGACTTCTAAACTGATCGGTCCTTTGGGACATGATTTCATTGTGATCATGACAATGAATTAAAATAATTCACCGACTCTGGGTAACTCGGGTCGGGGCATTACAGTTGGTATCAGAGGAAGTTTAGCAATAACCTTGGAAAGCAGATTTAGATAAACTCTTATTAGAGCACATTCTCCTATGATAGACTTTAAGGATTATAATATAAGAACTTCCTAGAATTTTGATATTGTAGATATTTTGTGAGTTTTCCAAGCAATACATCCCTGTCTGGATATTAGCATGTAGAGGCGGCTCTAGCACAGATGTATCTAGGGGTAAAACTCGAAAACACCGATTTGAGCTTGACTCGAACAAGAACTGGGGCATGACAACAGGCCTTGTTGCACTCTTGGTTACGAGACTCCCGGGGGATATTCTTAGGATAATTCTCATTTTATTTACAAACCATTATGAAGGATTTATGAGTATATACTTCATCAAAGAAAACATTTTTATGATTATGGATTATATCCATAATCGGTTTAATGTATGTAAAGTGTTTCAAAAGTTTGGGATTAGGTATTGATATTCATAAACTAATCTAGTGTATGCCATTGTTTAAAAATGGTGTCCAGTAAAAGGAATGAGAACTCCAGCAATACGCATGATCCAAAGAGTAAGAATGATCATATCTTTCATGTAGTTAATCCAGAATTTAGAAGGGAAATAGTCTCCCATGCATTATTATCATATGAATAAATAGTATCATGTGTTAATAAGATAAGTAAAGAATTATCTGAGTCCTATGTCTTTGAAGGGATCCCAGAGATGAAAAATATGGTAGAAATAAATATGGATAAATGGAATAAGGGAAATAAGGATTTTCCGATATGTGATTAATGTGGACTAAATCACCATGGAAAATGCTTGAAGGGAATGGGATTTTGTTATAAGTTTGGAGAAAAAGGACACCAAGTACGTGATTGCGATGGTAAGAAAAAGATTTCAAATGTACAGTGCTTCATCTGCAAGTAGTTGGGACACTATGCAAACCAATGTCCAAATCATTAGAGTATGCACTAATTGATGCTATTGGATAATAATCAAGTTATGATACTACCTCATATGAAGAGTAATGACTAGTGTTCTTATGTTGTTATTATAGAAATATTTTCTTTGAGTCTTGTATCAACAGTATACTAGTTACATGTATTATGGAGATAAATAAGGATTGTACTACAGTACTATTTTATTGGGGATTTGAGATTATATGGTTCTAAGAAAAGTGACTTAATATTAAGTTACCCCTTTTTGAAAATTCATGGTTGGAGGAAAGGTAATCCTTAATATGGTACAGATAATGAGGTAGTGATTTTGGAATAAGAGATGGTTGAATTGAATAAATTATAATGGATATTATTGACTACCTTGAAACTTATTAATGATTTGTCATTGTTGGTGTTTACAACATTTTTGGATAGAATAAGTATATCTAGTATTTTATAAAGTATAAGGGAGCATGAAATTAGTCAATAAGGTTTTATGGTAATTCAGGATGTTACCATGTTTTAAAATAATACGTGATGAAGTTGTTCACATGTTATTACTTGAAAAAAGGATCTTCATTTTCTTTAACTTCCATATAAATTTTGGACTGTGAGTTTGGATAGTAGTATCTTGGATATGTCTAAAGGTTGTAATGGATTAAGATTGAAAGGTTATTTTTGGATTTTTATAAAAGGACAACACACAGACCGTGTGATAACCCGTCACGTTGGACAAAGCTGTGGGAATCAAACCATCAATCATAGTGCGATTGGGATTTATCACCTACCACGGGACCACATGATTTCCCTGGATTGTATAATGTAGTTTCTTTTTTAAAGGTTCTGATATGTGAAATATAAATTCATTATATTTGGAACTCTATATGATTAGGATAAATAGAGTATTTTTGAGTAGTATTATGTTTTGAAGTGAAAGATGGGTTTGTGGTAGAAATATATTAATGGATAAAACTGTAATTATAAAGTAAGTATATCTCCTTATGATTTTAGCCAATCTCATAAATAAATTCCCTAACATTAATAAAAGTAACATAGAACAAAAACATTGTCCTAGATGATACCTTAGATCATCACAAATTTATGGATTTGTGATTGTTGGCCTTTTCATAGACATGTTCTCTACCACTCTCCATCAGATATTGATGGTTATATTTTTCTTCCATATCCATGTTTTCCTACATGGAAACCTAGTATGTGTTATTTTCAGTATCCTTCAAACCTACCACTCTTTATTTTAAATAGAGGCCTCATTAAACCATTTTTTGATGTGGGATTTCAACTATGATATTTTGAAATTTCAACCCCAAGATTCCAATACCGAACATAAATTGTGAGGACACAAATTTTTGAAGGATGGGAGAATTTAACACCCCAATATTTCAAGGTACTCTTCTCTTTGAATAATACAATATCGTCTGTTATACACAATTTCGAGTTCTAACACACCACAAAAAACCAAACTAGCCCTTAAGAATAGTAATGCCCACTTTTGAAAATTTTATACATTATTTCAATCAAAATGAACTTAATTTTTCGATTCGGAAAATCAAAATTAGCTTAGGATGAATTTTTGGTATTTTTCTAATAACTTTCATATTTTGATGAATACTGAAAGTTACTAAATTCTAATTAAAAACAACTCTTTTTAATCGAAATAATTAATAGTTATAAATTATGAATTTGAGTGATTTTAAAGAATAATTAGATTATATTTTTACCATTTAATCCAATGTTTCTCATTGGACATAATTTCACATTTAAACTGGACATAAGCAAGTGTCAATCTTTTGGTAGTTATTATTTGTTACAAACACGCTATTTGTTTTGACAACGGAAATTAATTTTTAAATTATTTATTGAAACTTATATGTTTTTAATTTGGTGAAATAGACATCATTTTTGAATTAATAATATCAAATATAGCTTAGTTTGAAAGATTGGTATTTTTCTGAGAAACATCAATTTTTTATGAATAGTGAAAACGCTGAGTTATTGCTTAAAACCGATTTTTATTTAAATAATTTTTTATTTTATTTAAATTAATTAATGTCAAAATAGATATATAATAGTTATATAAGTTAATTTTAATTCATTGGAGTTTGTTTATAATAATTTTAGATATATAAAAATTTTATTGAACTTTTCACCTTCTTTTACGCACCTCCTAGGAGAATTCGAAAATTCACATAAAACATAATTTTACCACGTCTGTGAGTTGAATTTTGAAAACCCGAGAGACACGGTTAACATCAAGGAGTAAAATTTGGTTCAATAAGATAAAAATAATTTTTTTTAATAGTAAGGGTTTACTTTTATTTACTGTTGTTAAAGGTAAATAGGGTAATTAAAGATAAAAAGAATATTTTAATAATTAAAAATAACCTTAACACATGTGATAACATTATTGGATGAGTAATGGCTGACCATTGGCATCTTTGGGTCGATTTTGGGAACCTTGGAGCCACTTATCAATGATAATGACATTTTAGAATAATTAATTTAATGTAAAGGCAAAATTGACAAAAACAAAAACCTTTTAGTAATTAATTTTTTATGGTGTAATATAAGTAATATTATTGACTATAAATATTAATTATAATGCTAAAAATATTTCCTACATAATAGTATTTTTTATAATATTTTGAAATTATATAATTTAATTTATTTATGACACAATGATGATGCATTAATTACCGTATTAATGAACAATTAAGATAATTGATATTATAAATACCCAAATAAATGTTATTTGAAACTTTTTATGAATTAAAATAATTATCTAGGTTACTATGACATATTAGTATTGGTTATATTAAATTTTTTGGAAGTAATAATGTTTTTATGACTTTATTAAAAACAAAATACCCAATAGTGCCAAAATTGACATAAAAGAGTTTTTTAAAAAAATATCATATTATTAATTGATATTATATTCCTAAAAATCTATGGATTGGAAAAAGGACGTATATCATGATATTTTTATCATTAATGGACCACTTGGGGGTCGATTGGATGTTTATAGTATGTTTATTAACTATATAACATAAAAATACAAAGTGATAAGGTAAATGTCAAACTAATTAACTAAGAGTTAAAAATAAAACATAAGGTTAATATAATGACTCAAACAAGTCTAACATCTATTGGTTGAAAGGATATATACCCATACCCACCTTAAACTTTAAATAATCCAGTTTGGATCCATTATAACCCAAATATTAATTTACTATAAAATTATACTTTAAGTTTTTCCTAAAGAGCCCCTCCAGCCCCTTATAAAAGTACACCACTTCTAACCAATTACACACACCTCTCAAGCCTTTTGGATCATCAAAATTCTACCCAATTATGCTCACTATATCCCAATACTCCTTATAGAAGAAATACCTTTGGCATAAGGCACTTCAAGAGTCCTTTTTGGTTCAAACCAAAGGGAGTTACCCAAATTAAATGTAACGATTTCTCTTAGCTTCTTTTCTTTTATTTTACTTCTCCAACCCCTAAAATCTTCTTATTCATTTCTTTTGTAACTAAAACAGTATACTATATATAATAGGATATTTTTATGTGAATTATAAGGACAAAAATTATAGACACCTGCATCAAATGGGTGAAGAACATAATGTTTCTGTGGATAGAAACCAAATGCCTCAAGAAACGGTGATTGTTTAATTATCTCGTACTGCCTCTCAGGGTGTCCATTATGATGCACTATAATTAAATATTTTATTAATGATATTTATTATATATATATATATGCTTCTGTAATTCCATTTCATAGCATACCATTATTCGTTTCATGTTGTATATATATATACAATAATTTCATTTGAGGAAGTGAGGACTACCGCCCCCTCAAAGTGATATGACTCGTTCATTCCATACATGGAACGTATAAAGAAAGGTCTTAATGAACATAAGTAAAAAATACAAGAAATTATATTATAATGGAATAATAATATACATATGTATCATTTTTTTCGATTTATTTTAAAAGAAAAATGAAATGGAAGTAGCATTTGTGTGTACGTACGAACTACCATCTCCATGAACGCGATGCGATTCATTCCTCATCGTATCCATTCGAGTATAATTCTCATTTTATGATTAAAAATAATGTATAAGGACATTATATCATTATGTATATGAATAATATACAACCTATTCATAACTAAGACATCTTATGTTACAAAACATATAAAAGAAAATGAGTAAGTTAACACTCGAACAACGATAATACTAAAATATTATTAACAAGACAATATTAAAAGATCATATATGATATCATATTTATGAATCTTGTATAATCTAATAATGATTATTTAACTATTATACAAGAGGTTAACCTTCCCTCGACCAAGGAAAATTACAAGGTAAGGGGTTTTCATCTCACTTCTTATTCCCGTGAGATTCATTCCATATTGCCACTATTACCTTTTGTGTGGTGTATGTACTACCCCTAATTGTATTCTTTTTGTAATAAACATTAATTTGTGTGTATTTAAATATTCATTGTATGATTCCACTTTCATGGGTTGTATGTTTCATAAGATACTAAATTGGTAAGGGTTTATTTCATAATCTCTTCATTTTCCGAGGTTGTTTATACGTAATTATCTACTGGGACCTCTTTATCATCCACATACATGTTTATTAAAAATGTATTTCCTAGAATTCTTACTATTTTATTGAACATGGGTTAAAGTCATTTATACCATTGTTTTAATTTTTACAACAGTTTTATAAATTATCCTTTCCTTCGTTTTCCGAACAAGGTCCTTTTTAACCTTTTCAACAATATTAAGGTAAGAATGTTTTTTTGACTTATACGGCGGGTGGGGCTATTTTCTGCCATTATAAAGTTGTCAAATATTCCCTTCAAATCTTATATTAATGTTTTCAAAATAAAGGTTTTCTCTATAATTATGTGACTTTTAAATGATTTAAAAATAGATATATTTCTCATAAATAGTTTTGATTTCATCTATGTCAACATCCTTTTAAAAAATTTACACTTGTTTGAAGTTGATTTATTATGATACAAATCATCTATATTGTATTTAAGGTTTTGCGATATGTTTGACTATGGATGAGTTTTTTTTATTCCATTAATGGTTTATGATCAATGTTTTGTCATTTCGTATGGTATTTTTAATACGAATGTTTATGTTATATTTCATCCTCTTCATAAGATGAATGTGTAGGGATAGTATGTTCCGGGTTGGGGACCGGTAAAAGTAAGCCCTCCGGGTTGGGGCCCAGTTACAACAGACCCTCCAGGTTGGTGTCCGGTTATTAGAGGCACTCCGGGTTGGAGTCCGGTTACAGAGGCTCTCTGGGATGGTGTCTGGTTATTAGAGGAAATCCGGGTTGGAGTCTGGTTACACGGATTCTCTAGGATGGAGTCCGGTTATAGAGGCTCTCCGGGTTGGGTTCCGGTTATAGTTATCCCTTAGGTCTTGGCACGAGGCCTTGACACAGAAATTAAAGTTCGGCATTATTCATTCCATCATTATGAAAGTGGTTATTGATATTACATGTGATTATTCGACTAGTAGAATATCCATGTGAATGAGTAAATGGAATTATTTCATTTTATTTCTACCATATTTTTCTAAAGTTAAATTTTAAAAGGCTTTTGTTTTAGTTATATATTTCCTTAAAGGTTTATACTTATTTATGAATGTTTCGGCTTTATTTGTTACCCTTACTGAGCGTTTGAGCTCACCCATTTCTATCTTTTATTTTTCCCCAGGATTCCAAGAAGTGTGTTGTGATTGATATGAAGGGTTAATCCAAGGGAATAATGGAATCCATAAAGATTATTTATGTTATTTTGTATGTATTAAAGTGAAATGTAACATTCATGTATGTAATCTATTTTCCAAGACTGCTAAACTGATCAGCCCTTCGAGACTTGATTCCTTGTAATCTTTCCAATGTATTAGAATAATGCACCGACTCTGGGTATCTAGGGTCGGGAAGTTACACATAGTGTAATTAGGTTCATGTGGCCTAAAATAATATAAACCATAAGACCCAATTCCACCACCTACATCATCACTCTTCCAATTACTATCAAAGATGAATAAAAAATAACAATATATACCTTACATATATTGGTTACTAAAAATATTGGTGCAGTAGTAAGAGGCTTCTTCAACTGTTTGAATGAATTAACGCTTTCACCAAACCATTCAATAATTATTCCCTTATTATACAAGAATGACAATGCTAATTAAAAGTGGTAGAATTCATGGATAATCATTAGATAATATATTGTTAATCCAGAATGTTACATATATCAATAATATTCTAAGGAAGCTCCAAAGAAACCACTACCTTCACATTTTCTAGGTTTATAGGCAGACATTCCTCTAAGACAATGTGACATATAAAACACATCCAATCAATCCATAATAAACACATATAAATTTCAACATATAGACTATGCTCTATAAGTGTACTCAAAATTATGTAAAGATGTTAGGAAAAATCTTCATGAGTTTGGGTGTGCACTATGATTTCATCCAAAAAAATAACCAACTACTAATCTAGGTATGGGTGGATGATTTGGTTCCTGAAGGCCATAAATTGTATAGGATCATTCTTTATCCCAAATGAAATCTGGATGAACTAATATAGGAAAAACATAATTCTAAAATAAATCCATGGAATATAAAATGGTGTAATATCAACTAATGATTCCCCAATATAATGTAAATTTTGGATAAAAAACAATATCCTCAGAAATCGTCAAATGGATAATATATATGTTGAAGTGGATACAAGTTATTCACTATCATCTTTTCCATCTTGTGTAAAAAACACATAAATACAATATCCCATCGTCCTTATTAGAAAAAAAAATAGAACCAAAAGGAGAGATACTTGGGAATATCAATCCCTTATCTATAAACTCTTATATCTATTTCATAAGCTTTTATGTTCTATTTCATCCAATTTATATGTCAGAATAGAATCACATTAAGCTCCAAGCAAGAAATAAATTTTAAAATCAACATCACATTATGGTGGGAGCTGAGATGAATTCCTAGAAATAATCTCATGAATCCTATCCACTATGGGTGGGAAGGAATCATTAACAGGGACCCTATAATCTTAAAAAGCTATTATAATTGGTTTGTGAGCCCCACCTATTGTTGATGTACTGGACCAGCTTGGCCTTCCTATATATCACACTCTCCATGATGAATATAACTATAAAAAAGAGAGATGTGAATGTTACTCACCTATATTAATAATCTATGAAGGCTATGTATTCTACTAACCAATCCATACCCAAAACTGAGTCTAATCCTGAAGGTTTTAAATATACCAAAAGAAATGATACTCTGAAACCTTTAGAGAACACACCTTGCACAAATAGAGGTCTCTTGACCTAAATCTCAATGGTGTTTCAATGATTAAAACCCCATGCACGAACATCACCACCAGACATATAACATTCACACATAGAGATGAAATAAAATAATGAGAGGATATTGTATGATATATGGAACTAAAAATAATAGAAGCTACAAGAATTGTACCACTAACTTTCAATTTCACAACATCGCTATCCACAATTGAATGTTGAACTGCCTGAAACTATCCTGCCTCAATTCCTTAGGTTGTAGCTAGAGTACCATGTGCTAATCTACTCCACTAATATGGGGGTTCATTCCCAAGAGTAACACATTTGATGCATCGACCTCCATGGATAGTATAACTCCAACTGGAAAAATGATATGGGGAAGAAGACCCCCTCCTAGTGTTCTGGATCATTCTAGATCCTCCATTGGCACCCATAGGTCAGTTTTTTCTGAAATACCTCTATTAGTGACCCATCATTCAACAACCTCACTTATCCACTGGTGGTTTTGGACACTGTCTATTTATCTGTCCCGAACTACCACACCATTTTAGGTAAATTAGGTTATTTCTCGGAGTAAATGATCTATAAATTTAGCCACTCTATTTTCCATCTCACTGGTATAGATTCTCATTGAAAAATTTAAAACTATAATAAGATATACCTTATGTTCATCTAATAGATAACACCCGCATTCCACTGGATGAAACCTCTTGGTTCCCCTCATAAATGAGATCCTAATTTATAAAATTGAAATTCATTTTAGTGGAATGAAATTAATATGTGACATAATATCATAGTTAATCCCATCATAAAAAATCTAGTATGTATTACCACCATATATTTTATGTTTTGGAATAAATCACTATAAATCAGTGTGGTGACCAAGATATTTCATTACATACATACTCCCCTGGATCAACCACATAAACTCAGCTTCCCTCTCCTTTCGGAGCATCTAAGGGTAAATGTTTTCTAAGAAATTATCCTAAAAATACTTCCCTGCCATATTCTCCAATTGTATATCCCGAGACTGAATTACCCACTAACACCTCACACAACCACATGAAATATATATAGATAGTATGGATCTCTTATTTGCAGGATTCCTTATGTAGTCAAGGATCTTCTATAAAAAATCAATCTAAAAATTGTATGCCTCAGGTCCACCCTATCAAGTGAATGTTTGAGAGTGCTATAACTACAACTCCCATGTATGATCGGACATATTCCACATAACATTCATGTGATTTATTTCCATAAACTATATAATGATTGTAACGTTATCATGTAACTTCTCTAAAATTTCTTCACTAGGAACTATCAGAGCTTATTGTTCCAGTACGAGATGAACATTTAAAGTCATGTCCTAATATCTTTATATAAATTTGAATTGTCATAGGGGAATATATATATAATTAAAAATTCCCAACATAGGTCCCATAACATACTATTAAAACTTTTACATAATATATACTCACTAAAATCCATAACAACTCATTCCACTTACTCACCACGTTTTCAAAACTGAGGTACTATCACTTCCATCAACCATCCATCTTCTAGTTCATGATTAACATATGGTAAAACATATTGATTATTAAAGTATACCATTAGATACACATTTATAAACTAAAATTTACCACATTTACCATAATTTAATTTTTTTAATTTCAAATTAGGCACCTTTTCATTTAATTTATTCAAATAAAGAAAAACTTTTCATTTTAACAACTCTCTCAGAAATTTGTTCTTCTATGTGTGCCTAAAATGATGAATGTCACAATAAATCATGTCTTCTAAGAATTATACATGATTAATAAAATTTCAATCCATTCTAGAATAATGATGGAAAATATCAAAATAATAATAATATCATAGAACATGCACTTGACTCGAGATAAAATAACAGTCACCCATAACAACAATATCAATAACATAAATCCCACACTAGGTACTTGAGTTCACCATAGTACATTTGTAATCTAATAAAATTAATGAGATAATGATCAAGGCCCAACTCATCATAGTATTCTATCTAAAATTTCTAAAATATCAAGAAAAAATAAATTAAAATAAAACCCCTCTGACACAACTTTGTAATGTCTGGACTCTTGTGCTACATACCCCTGCCTTGAGCCAATTGTTTTAATGACCTATGTTGTGCCTCCCCACATGAGAGAGGTTTCTAAATAGCTGTGAGGGTATTAAATATATATATATATATATATTTCATGGGAAGACTGCACCCTCTTTATCAATGAAACACAACCATACAAATAAATTAAAAATTTCAAACTGGATGAAATAACATGAATAATACAATAACCAATACAGGCCCAAATCACATGATAAACCCAAAATAGGGAAACCATATCCAAAACAAAATGTGGATATGTAAGTCCATATATGATTCAGGTCTAAAATGAATATCTAAAATTAATACACTAAAAACATCGAAGAAGTCCTTGACATCAGACCGGGTTTTATAATCCATAATCCATCCAAACTCATCCATCTAAAATATGGTTCCTTTTCTTATAATGTTTTGAAAGAATATAATCTATTAGTGTAATCATTATGAATCCCATAAAAGGTGTGATTCTTACAGAGTAGTCCCATACTAGTGAAGTCTAATATAATACCAATTGTATAATAGTGAATTCCGTTGTATAAATAATATAGTGGGATAATTAAGTAATCAATTTAACAAATTAAAATTATTCTTTATTTTACTACATAATTCCCAGGATCATGATGATACCCTAAAAATCCAAAACATCTTTATATCAGACTGATTTTTGACCCATCCACATATGGATATAACATTTCATAATATCATGGGTTTCCATTATTCAATTTTTCTTGAATAATATCATTCATTCAATGGGAACTTAGAGTATCAACATAACAAAATTTGTGTATTTGGAGCAGCAGACCCTATACCAAAACTCCATGACCACATGTATACATAAATATATTTGGGTACCAGCATTGTATTCTATCACCCAATGGGTATTTGGAGCACCATTCCACTTCTAAAAACACAGTACGAAATATCACATCACAATGTTCAAAATTTCAAACTATTTATCATTATTCATTATTCAACACATTAAAATATTCATTAATCAAAAACGCGTGATATATAATCAGGATTTTATTCATTTTTTAACACCACAATGGTCACTGTTAATTTTATAATCCATTATTCAATCATTCTCACAGTCCCATTTTTCACTTATTTTATTATCACATGGGAAGATCAATCAACCAATTACATTAATTTATAATGCAACTTACCAATGTGAAAATTGATATTACAAAATTAAAAAATTATTTTAGAATCAATAACTTTGGATTTTATATTTATACCATCAACATAAAGATCATTGGAGAATTATTTCCAAACCAGAAGGAGCCCACAAATTGATGCAGAACGATCAAAAGAAATTAATGAGGAAGAACTAGGATAAATAAATAAGATCAGGATCTAGTGGAACACAAGAAAACCTAGATCTAAACCCATTGAAAACAAAGGATATGTAATTCCTTTTAATATGAAAAGAGTGAAAAAATAGAGAATCAAATGTTGAATGATACATGTTATGGAGAAGATAAAATTCATTAAACATATCTTCGATTAATGAATAAAGTGTTTCAAGGATCCTTGTATTCGTTCATAGAGACTCAAAAATAATTTGAAATCATGATAGGTGAAAATCTATTATTTAGGGATAATAACCGTGGGGTCTGAAATAGAATATAAAATTTTGGAAAATTAAAAACTCATGTGCATGGTATACTAGGTAGGGGAACACAGTTTTATAAACCCCACACCTTAACCATGTGGCTATTCATAGGGGGCACAGAGTTTCACATAAGTGGAGCATGATTTGAAATATTGTGTACCAACCATAAAAACCCCAATTATTTTAGGGTGAATAGTTTGGGAGGGTATAAATATTTTTTTTCAAAACAATGAACCAACAATGGGGTACCTTTGGCCACTCCAAAATAGGACACATAGTATTTTTTGCTAAACCATATGGGTTTCCATAACTGTTCACCATCCATGGACATGCCCTTTGTCTTAAAAAAATCTCTAAACTCACCCAAAACAACCATTATATAAAACTCACAAAACGTATTACCAAAAAGATAAATAAGAGTACCTGAAAATGATCATGATACATCTCAAATAATGTCAGGAACCTATATCTGAGGTTATTTATGCTTCAATATAGTAATTCTCTATGAGTATGACCACTCAGATGAGTTTCATAATTTTTAGCTAGTCCAAATGAGTTATTTATCTCATATGACATTTAGCATGGATACATGAGTAGAATATGTAGGATGGTAGTGAGGTAAGACATCACCTTGAGACCTTGATTCATCTTTTCAGCATATCGGGGTTATAATTTTTATCCTTACTTCTTTGTGATTAAGAGATAACTTCCCCTTTGATACAGTTTTTGGCTGATTTTGGTGTTTCATACAAGGTATGTTTACAATCAACCATACAATGGATCTCCCTACACATACCAATTCAGAAGAATAAAATAATCCATTTGACTGAGACTTAGGTTAACTATAACTGGGTGGGGCTTAGTTTGAATTTATTGACCATAAATGGATCCAAAAGTTACCATTTGGTAATTGTCCGTTGCTCATTGTATGAATGTATCCATTATAGTATTGGTGGTATTTTATTTAAACATTTTATCTTATTCATACTCATTTTGATAAAATTTTGTGGAATTTTATGTTATGAACACGTTTTTAATATTTGTTATTTACATTCTTTATTATACTGATGTTTGGTGATGTGCACGTGTGTAAATGTAATTTACAATAAGGCATCCCTTATGTGGGATATTCCTACTCTGTGCTAGTCTCATTACCTATACCTACTCATGACATGCTTGAGGTTAAACTCTTATATTACTACCAACGGTACGAGCCTCAATAGGTTATGTTATGGTATATATCGTAATAAAATTGTTGTTAAAGTGACATTTTCCCAATTAATGAAGTAAAAAGAGAAGTATGTTTAGTAATGTTTTCTTCTTAGCTACCCATCAAAGCAATCTCTTGTTTTTGACGTACACTATCTTTCTATCATAAATCATCACATATTTCATAATCAAATACATCCTCATAAAGTAAGTTCACATTATTTAAATCTAGTATATCAATAGGTATTTTTCCGATTGTTCTATTTATAGTGTTTTAATCATGAACATAATTAGCCATCGTTACATGAGTTAAATGATAGGAAATTGAATCATTTTTTCATGGAATAAAATTAACATATAACATATAATAGGGTTCTATAATAGTAGGTTTCATCAAATAAATATAAGAAATGTCTCACTATAATTCCATTAAGCATTTTTTACATAGTTTCATGTATATATGTGATGCTTTAACCCAATGATCATCATAAAGTAGAGGATTCAAGGTTTTCCATACATGATATGAATATTTATGATTCATGTATATTTTTTACCAAACAATATGATGGATCCTTATTTTCAATTTACTACAAAACCTTATACAAACTTCTTCTAATTTCATTATGTGATGAATATTTGTAACTCATGTCATTTTTTAACAATAGTTAAGAGTATAATCATTATAAGATACATCTATGTTGTAGTATATGTTTGAAAACATTATTACCATGAAATTAAATATAGTAAAATGTTATATTTATATATATTTCATTATAAAATTCCAATTTTTAAAATTTATTTTTTGTTAAATAAATGTGACATGATCTAGAGATTTTATATATGGAATAGTTTACCATTATATGGATATCCTAATAATAATTAAAATGAATGTGATTTGATAGTGATATTTTTTAGGAAATGTTTATTACTAAACAAGACATATGTGAGAAAGTGATAATAAAGGGTAATTGGATGTAAGATAGTGAGAGATTGACGATTCAAATGAGTAATGAAATCCTTTTTCAGTGGAATAATCCTTCGATAGTAGCAAAATCCATAGGTAGAAATGAAATCCATTTGTAGTGTAAAAATAATTTAATTATAGAGATAACTATTAGTTGTGGAGAATGTCTTTGGTGGGTACATAATCCTTTTACAGTCTTATAATTCTGTGTTAATTATGAAAACAATTAAATGTTGTGAAATCATTCACTAATCATGAAAGACATTGTCAGTTGTGAAATAATTTGGAAATGAAAAAACCATTAGAAATGGAAAAAATATTGGTGTGAAACAAATTTTTTTTAAACCCCCTATACATTATGAAATATATATTGTTTTTAAAAAAAAAATTAATTTCTTCTATAGCTTTCATTACCTGCAACATTGATTTTTAACAGACCTTATAATAAAATTAATATTAATTTTTTAACTTGCCAATTATAAACCATACATTAAATATGATGATATAAAAAGGAATAACTAAAATTTTAAAATTATGTATAATAGTTTTCTTCATAATGAAAATATATTAAAAAATATGTTCTTAATTTTTAGTAATTTCTTCATTTATTTTGGGAATACGTTGTTTTTGTCAAAAATTATTTTCACTGATATTTTTAAACAAATGATGAAACTTACTTTATTCCAATTTTATAAAATATATCAGAAAAAAATTAAACATGTATTTTGATTCATCATATTAAAATTATATTATGATGATTTTTCCTTATTTTTCTGAAAATATTAATTTATCATGGAATACTGAAAAATTCATATTTTTTATGAAAAATTCATATTCATTTGAAGAATTTAAAGAGATATATTTTTTAAATGGTTAAAATATAAAATTAGATCAACTATGTTCTAATTAATCCAATTACGTTCATTATATTCATTTTAGTATTTAATTTTAATATTTTATATTTTTATTTTCATGAAAATGTCTATTTGTAAAACAAATGTTTCATTGAATTTGGCAGGTTAATATTATATTAAATTACAAAAAATATATGAATTAAATTTGAAAAAATGTATTTAATATTTTTTATAATAAGTATTGATATTATATAATATGATAAAATTATGTTTTTTGTCATAGTGAATAGAAAATACATTAAAAAATAATAATCACTGTAAATTTCAAAATTGGTATTCTATGTAGTAAGACTAATAATTTAAGGATTTAAATGAAATAGAACATGATAAAATATTATTATATAGACATATTACAACCTTAAATAATAGTTTTATAATGATTCAATATGGATCCTTTTAACATTTGTAAAATCATGGTGTAAATTTTTTTTTAAAAAAATTACATGTCTGTGCACTACCAAAATTTTAAAGGGGAACACCCTATCTTCTCCTATTAAAACAAATAAAGGTTTTTGGTTCTGATATTAAATACAAAAATTAATTCATCAATTACACAAAATTTAATATATTCTTTATTTTTAATTAAAATTCTACAGATATGGAATTTGGTGGAAACATAATGAATTCCTTTATAAAACAATGAATGATGATGAATCTATTGGTACCTATGGGGTGAATTTTACAATAATTTTGATGTACTCTTTTGGTATTATCTCCCAACAAAAAATCAAGGTTGATTGATTAATATATTGCTTAAAACCACGTATCCAAAAGGATTTAACCATATGAGACTTCAATTTTTATGAAAAAATAATTTGATGTGATGTCATAGTGAAAATGGTTATTGGAGTTACCCATCAATATTAAGCATTTTATAAAAAAAGAAATACAAAATTCAAATTATTCTCTAAAAACAATGTGGAGAAGAAAATGGTCATTATTTAATTATCTAAGACTAAAAGGAATCTCTAATGTTATTTTCTTATGTGGAAAACTAAATGTTTTGTGTTTGTAAAGTAAGGTCATCAAGTTACTGAATAGTGGAGTGATGTAGAAAATATAGCCAAGGATTTTAATATAGAAAAATATCAACATAATGAACAATCTACCATTCCATGATTCAAATACATGGAGTGTGGGAATTATGATAACTAGTTATCAAATAAAATGGTTAATGATGATTCTCAATGTTAGAAACCATATAGGCCAAGATACATAGAGATGCCTCATGTGATTAAAATTTCTGATGAAGAATATTATAACAATATGGTTAAAGGTACAATAATCATCTACTGTAGAAATTTTATTATCTTATTTCATTATAGATATAGCCATTATTTTATATATATACAATTTTCAATGGTTATCACAATACCATGTCAATGCTTAGATGTTTAATTAGTAGTAAAACCCTCAAACAGAATAATGAGCACATCTCAATTCCACAATTCATCCCCCATGGAGGTTTATGGGCATGTATTTCCTAAAAAACAATCTTTCCACCATTAGTTGAAATTGATTTTATATTATGAATGGATTGGAAATACCTATATGAATACAAAATCAATTTCTATGGAAGTTAACTAATTTTTTATATTTGAAACCAAAATATGATAATATATCAATTTAATGGTTAATATTAAATTCTAATGAAAAATCCACTTTTTGTATGGGTATTTATTTCTATTCAAAAGGGTTTTATATTTAGGATGTTTAGGGAGAACTTCTGCATCCTTAATATTCCAATTATAATTTTGTTTGATGATATATTTCTTGAATAATTTACAATCCCTCCGGTGATGCATGAAATTGAGTTCTCTATAGAACACTTACCAAGTGTTATCCCTATTTTAAATACACCCTATATAACGACCTTGAGTGAGTTGAAATAATCAAATAAAAAACATTATGATAATGTTGACAAGGGAAATTTTTATCCAATTGTATCACATTTTGGTTCACATGTTCTTTTTGTATGTAAGTATAATGGGTCAATTAAACTATGCAGTGATTATAGGGAATCTAACAAGATCACAATCTATAACATGTATCCTCTGTCACATAATGATGAATTGTTTGATCCACAAAATAGAGATTAATAATTTTCATTGTTTTATATTCATTCACGATATCATTAATTAATGGTCATGAATGAGGATATACCAAATAAAAATTTCAACACAAGGGATGAAAACTATGAGTAAGTGGTTATTCTATTTAGTATTACTATTTACTCCTATGTATTTATGGATTTAATGAATATAGTCTTTTGAAATTACCTAGATCAGTTTGTTTGAGTCTTTATATAAGATATTATATTATATTCAAAGGGAAATGAAAAGAATTAATATCATTGGATAATTTTGAAAAAGACCCTATGTAATGATAATCAACATGGTAAGTTAATTATGTTTGAATTTTGGCTAGGAAAAACATCATTTTTTTCATATAATATGATGTCAGGGTATATTAGTGGATACATCAATGATGGAGGCTATTCGGTATTTTCCTGAACAAAAAACTATGATAGTGATCTAACTTATTCTTGGTTTGGATGGACATTATCAACAGTTTCTGGAGAATATTATACATCCATCCAATCCACAGACCATGTTATCATAGAACGGATTTATTTTTCTCTAGAAGGATGAAATTAAGAAAACATTCAGGGAACTATGGGTAAGGTTAGTCCATGATCCTATTCATACATTACCTTATAGAGTAAAAGGGTTTGTAATCTATATTTATGCATCAAATATAGAACTAGAATGTTTTCCCTTTATGAATGATTTTGTTATAACATATTCCTTATGAAAATTGAACTTTTATGTGAAAAATTATCCAACTCAATATTTGGAGTTAGTTGTGGTAATGTTTTCATTAAATATATAAAGATGTTATATTTAAGAGAAAAACTATGATATATATAGTTATAAAAACATTTCAATATTAATATTCACATATAAAGGGTTTAATGTGTTCCAAAGAAGATGGTTCATATTGATTGAAGATTATGACATCTCAATACATTACCACCATTGTAAGGAAAACATGGTGGACATTTCTCAAAGTCGAATGGATCAAAATATCTTATCTATGATGGGGATAAAAATTATCAAATTACTCTTTATTTTTAATGAATAAATTAGGAAATCCTAAGGGAATGTGGAAAATAAAATCTATCTTCAATAAGTGTTCAACCATCAATCCATATGAAGATTAAAGTGGTATAAAAGAAACATTTAACGATACAAAAGATGTTGATCTTTTTTTGAGTTTAACTGGGATTATAATGAAATGATACATTTTATGAATAGCTCATGTGTTCCATCAATAATTTATTTTAAAAAATAGATTTTAGAGGAAGCACATAGTTATTCATAATATAGTCATCTGTTATATAATATGATGTATACTGTTTTGACAGAGTATTTCTAGTTGGTTGGAATGAACGTAGATATCAAAGAGTTTTTATCTATGTGCTTGGTATGTCAAAAAGATAAGGGTGAGACACAAAATTCTAAGGGGATGTTACAACCATTGCATATACCCTGATGGAAATAGAAAGAGATCACCGTGGATTTTGTCATCCAACTCCCCAAAACATATAAACTGCATAATGATATAAAGGTATTAGTTGATCAACATAAAAAGAAATCACACTTCATTACAATCAATGTATTGTTACAACTAGAACATATTTTAATAGTTTATATTATAGAAGTAGTAAGGTTTAAGGTTGAACCTTATTACAATTTAACTGAGAAGGATATGAGGGTTGACTCGATGATTTGGATAATTATTCAAAAATATCATGATATGTGATTGAGTTCTAGAACTATGAATAAAAAAATATTGAATTTTATTTTAAGAGATCAATTTAAACTCAATAGTATGTGATGTGAAATTTTTCTATGGATTTAGAAGGTGGTTTATATAAAAACCATATTCTAGTTGAGTTTTAATACATCAATTGATTTCATTCAAGCATTAAGATGGATCCGAATGAAATAATATATTTAAAGAAGCATTCAAATCCAACATTATAGGATAAATTGAGGGAATGAAGTCTATTGGGACAAGATCTAACTATGTAAATGGAAAATAAATCCGGATATATTCAATATATCTTCAAGAAAACATAGAATTGACAGAGAATTTATAATGATAATTGGGGGCATGTTATAGCAATTCAAGTTCGTGGAAAGGGTTTTCAATGAATTTTAAAAGGAATAAGGTTATGATATTTAGGGAAAACATAATGATTATACCAAGGTATATTTCCCCCTTTATGATTATTGATCAAGTAGTAATAGTGTAATATCACATGGTTCTTCTACTGATTATCTATCATGTCCCTCATGTGTTCCATGTATCTCACCTGAGGAAGTACATACCGAATCATTCACACGTACTAAACTCAAAATTCATATATCTAGATCCTGATATTTCATCTGAAGAAGCACATGTGGAGATTCATAATTATATATAGAGTTGTCATTCACATAAGACCACTCTCATGATTATGGTTTTATATAGAAAACATGATGTTATGGAAGATACATTAGAACATGTGTATACGATAGGGAATAAGTTTCCTCAGTATTTTGTATTAGAGTAATGAAATTTTAAGAGATAAATTCATTTTAAATGGGTAGAATATAACACCCATATATTTTATGATTTTTTTCCAAATAAATTTAATTTATTTAATAGCTTTTGTCACACACAACACCGAGTTTTAATAATCCACAATATACTATTAATATTATTATTCAAACATAACTATTAAATCCTAGTCAATAGACATGGTCATATAAAAATTAATAAATGTATAATTATTTTATATATATAAAATATTTGGATCAATAAGTACATAATCTAATCTAAATTCTCTTTATACTTTGAAGATAAATTTTTTCACATAATTTTTTATTATTTATTTTTATAAATAAACAAAAAAATTAAAAAAATTTCATCTTTATAAAATTTATATTCAATAATGGGGTTATTTTATTTGAATCACCGTGCAAAAATTATTATAGTGTAAAGTTTTTTGAATTTTCTTTAATGGAATTGTATTTTAATTAATAATGAAAATAATGATTTTTATTTAAAATTTAATTTTCCATTAATGAATTTACAAATTTATTTTTTGTTATAAAATGTTTTAGACTTGAAATTAGTTCATTTATTATGTACATAATATAATATGGATCATTAAATTAATTTATGATTTAATTTTGGTGATAAAATTTTTTATACTTATAAAAGGTTTATCCATGGAAAACCATTTTGTCTTGGCATCTTTGGGTTTTAATTTCAATAAAATTATAAAACTTATATAAATTTAATTTGAAAAAATGTGTTACATATTTTTAATAAATATAATAAATAATATATAATATGGTTAAATTAATATTTGGTGATAATTTATAGTAGAAATAGTAAAAATTAATTACCACTATTAATGATAAAATTGGTTTACCGGGGGTTAACCTAAATAGACCAGGATTGAAATGTCCAAAAAAATATGTGTTCAAATACTTTTTTGGGACATATATGGACTTTATATAAAAAATGTTCAATAATTTCCCATATTTTAGTCTTTTATAATTTGCATAATTTTGGTATAGAATTTTCTTATGAAAAAATTTATTTGTGTCCTTTCCCACACTTATAAATGGGAACTCTCCCTCTAATATACTTAACACATAATGAACCTTTAAATTAAACAATACATCCCCAAATATATTCCTTATTTCACTTTTCATGTATTATAAGCCTTCATTTTATTAGTAAAAACTTCTTATATGTGTTTGAGTGAAACCCTAAAGAGATTGTCCGAAAGAGAGGTATGTTTCTTAACTAAGAATTTTTTGTTTTATTCATCCTAATAAATTGTTAAAATATACTCAAAATGTGGTGATATAATTATATAATTACATACATTATAATAACATTTTTTCATTAAATTTAATAAAATATGTCCACATTCTCCTATATCAAACGGATAATGAAACAATCAATCAATTGAATGGCACACTATCGCCACACAAACCTCTATAATTCAAAATTCATTACAGCCTCTCCTGATGGGTATAATTATGGATTTAAAAATTATATAGTATATTTATTTAATATTTATGTAATTATATTTATAATATGAAATATACCTACTTAAATTCTTATATTTTAGAAAGTGATAACATTGCTAGCACGTAAATGTAAAGTACTGCCTCCATAAAGCGATGTGATATGTTTTTCATTAAATTTTAAAATGGATGGTAATAAGGGTAGATTTAACAAATAAATATGATATATATTAAATAAAATTATTTTTTAATGGTCATATATTATTATGAATTCATTCATTCCATCCATTGATAAAATAGGAAATAGTCTACATACGTACATACTATAAACTGTCTCCATTAACAGTGTAATTCAATTTATATATCTATATTTAATAGATTAATATAAAGACACCTATAATGAATATAGAATATATTTATATCATTTTAAAAATTATAGATATTATGAAAAAATGACAATGTAAATGGAGTAAAAAAACAAACCAAAACATACATGAAAATCGAAGTAGATATTACAGAAAATGTGATTTTAATGAGGGATTGATAATAAATGATTAATAAAATATTATAAGTAAATAATATATGATATGATATATATGATTATGAATCATTAATAGTTTTATAAAAACATTTATTTTTTATATATAATGTTTTAACATGTATGAGTAATGTTGAGACTTTTGGAAATATATTTTTGTCACAATTTTATTTCCATAGGAAAGATACCTTATTAACCGCCACTTTCTTTTATGAGGGGTATATATACTAAACATTAATGTATATTTTGATTCATATCCTATATTTTGGGGGATATAAACATCCATCTCTGGATATTTTTTTCCTGGGGTTTTTTATTCAAAAGTTAGCAATATAGTAAGGTATATTTTACAATCTCACTATTTATCAAGATTGTTTATGACTATGCTTATGATGATTAAATATAATGACATATGACTCATGAAACTTGTGGATTTTATATTCCTATAGTTCTTTATATTGAATAAATGTCTCCATTTCATTTTTTTCTCTTTAATTACTCAATATACTAAAATAATTTTTAATGAAAAATAGACTTTATTTCATTTTTTAGTTTAAAATATTTTTTTCTTAATGCCCATGTTTTCTAAATATTTTGTAGAGAAAGTTTTTACAATTATCCAATTATTTTTTAATGAAATATTTTACCATATTTTATTTCTTTAAATGGTTGGTATGGTTTATTGTTGCCGTTTTTTAACAAGTATCAAATGACATCTTTACTAAAAAGAAAAAAGGAATCACTTTTTTAATGTATACGATATGAATGAAATTTACCACCATAAGGAATTATCAATGATTTAAATATTATTTCATAAGTTTAAAAGTATATTTTAAAAAAATGTATTCTTAAATATGTGGGAAGTATTTTTTTTTTGATTTTTTTCAAAATTTAATAGATATTTTCATCAACAAATGATCTAAGATATCCTTTAAAATAATTTTCATCTAAGATAAATTTTTTTTATTTTACTTCGGAACTAATGGGGATATAATCGAGTTATTAAATAATTATTATTTATTAAGATGATTTATGATTATGACGAGAAGATAATTATGAAAACATTTTATTTTCTATTAGTTATTATCAGATTAAATATTTATGATACTCAATTAATTTATTAGGGATATGATTTTATTCACAATTTATGATCTTGTAGTGAAAAAATGTATAGATTATGTAATAAGTGGAACATATTTTTACATCCAATGCATTCATTAATGATTAATTTATTTTGGCTCAAAGGGTACACAATAGGTTATTCGAAGCACAGGAAAAGGGGTACAAATGAGGTTATCCCAAGTCCAAAACAAGTGGGTATTTTGGAGGATATTCCAATGCATAAATAAGTGGTTGAAAGAGAGGGTATCCCATAATCACAGCCGGTACATATGTGGTTATCCAAATACTAGCATTTCATGAATGTATTGGTTGGTATACTTTCTTGAACATTTTCTATGATTATGTGTACACCTTAAATAGTGTTGTTATGCTAATTTCATGCTCCCATGTCTTATAAATATTGATTACTTCATCAGTCATGTAATTATAACTACTATAATTTATGACATGAGTCAAATTTTTGATATATGATACATTGGGTATACGTTTAAAATGATTTTCTCGTGTTCTCATACACTTATTCTCAGGTTATATTGATATCATCTCTGTTAACCCTTAATAAGTATACTATCTCAAAATTTTATATGTTTTATTTCCCCACATTATAAAGAATGAAATTATATAGGATATGTTGAAGTAGGGTGAAAAGTATGAAGGACATAGTGGTAGATGATGTAGTTTTATTATGATGCAATTGTTTATGTATCAATGATTCCAAAGTATCTATATTGATTTTTTTGGAATGTATTATTATGTTATATAAGGAATATTAATAAAATAATATGTATATATATGTATGATAGTTTTGGGTTTTTATTCCTTTGGCAGTGATGAATGAAGTTAATAGTTTTAAAATACCTATGAAATGGAAAAAAAATCCTTTTTTAGTTGAGAGTTTGATTAGATGTCGAGATCGATATTTTTATTATATAATTCCACTATTAGTCATGAAATCCTATGGTTTTCATGAATTTATTTATCCATGGTGAAATTATTGTGTAGTAGTGAAAGCTTTTGGTAGTCACAAAATCCATTTGTAACAGAGGAATCCATCTAAAGTCGTGAAATTTTTATTGTATTCTCAATCATTATGACTTCACAAAACAATTTGGTAGTGGAAAAATAAATTCTTAGTCTTGAAATACATGGGAATTCATGAATTCATTTCATGTGGTGAATTTATTTTTTAGAAAAAAAACACATTTTGTAGTTGTGAATGATATATTACATTATTTACTAGAATAAAAAAACTAAAATATTGTATTTTTTTGAGAAACAAAGTATCATATTGTCTCCCCATCTATATCATCCTCACATTATTAATAAAAATCCAAGTTAAACAAACTTTATAAATTTTTAAAATATTTTGACACATGGTTGATGACAGAAGAGATATGTGGATATGATTTTAAATTAGTGTGGAATGGGAAAGTGATGACGATCAAGCCGGTGAAAAAAATATTTTTCTAGTTTTGAAATACGTATTAAATTATCAATTTAAAAAAACTGTTATAGTATTTTATATATTTCAATTATATAATATAATGAAATTATTTATTTTATATATGAGAATATAAGATAAACATTCATTATGTAAATATATTAAAAAACATTAAAATTACACTAAAAAATATTTTTAAAATATATATGTGTTCTTGAATTTATTCACAAATTTATTTAAATTTCTTTTCTGTGTAATAATTTATTTTTAATTAAATATTTTAAATGAAACTAAAATTTAAATATTTCTAAATTTATTATTAAATTCTCGACACGAATTCACATTAAAAATGATTAAATAACATCATTAAGAAGAGTAAGGTATTTATTAAGTATATGGAATGGGTTTGTTACCAATAATAAATATACTGACCACATCATTGCAGAAAATATCCATATTTTTTTATCAATAAGTCTTTCTACTTCATCCATTGATTAAAAATGTTACATCAAATACCATCATCTCATTTTAAACTTATATTTTTTTTTACAATAATACTCATACACATGTTAGATCAAGAGCATTTCATTTGTTAATTTAATCATCTAATCATAGGTTCAACATACAATATAAAATAATGACACAAAAATCATCAAAAATCAATTTAAAACAAATTATTTTGAATTATAAATGAAAATAAAAAACCATATACAAATTAGTTTCATTAGTTTTTGATCATTCTACATTGATTAGGAATATTGATAAATTATATTTCATAATTAATTACCATGAAATAATTTATCCTTATAAAAAATATTGGAATAAATTTATTAAATCATTCAATAACATTTAAATCATCCAAAATCATATTTGAATTTATAAAATCATTCCTAGAAATAAATAAATAAATCAATCAATCAAAAAAATATTTATATCAATAATGTACATATATTTTCTATAATCTAAAAAATACATAAATAATATAAATAAACTTATTTAAAAATTACATTTTAAGAATTAAATGCTACATTCACAAAGATAGAAAATAATATAGTGAGAAATTCATTTCAACCCTATAGATACTCACCACATAATGAGAGGAATTGAATAAGGAAATTCAGGATGGGAACCCCTTTATTAAATTTCACCAGAAGAAATCCTGAACTCTATTCATTATTAGTATTTATAGATTTCACAGGAAGCGTGAATGTGGTTTATGATTTCAATAGGTTGAAAGAGGAAGTGTAAAAAATAATAATTTTTTTATATAATGTAGAAGCACGAATGGAGTTCAGGATTTATGGGAGCCATAAATTTAAATATTAAAATCATTACCCTGTTTTAATAAATTTATTATAACAAAAATTTAAAATAGATAAAATTATACCCAATGTCAAGAAGTCATTGGTCCACCCAACGGTGGATCGAAGAGACATTTAAACCCTTCAATAAAACCATACATTCAAAACTGATATATATAATCATAATCTAGGCTAAAGAATGTTGGGATTTGTTGAAATCAGCTAATGTAAAAGGCTAACATTTAGAAAATATTTACCTTTTAAGACGCTGATATTGTTTTCAATAAGGGAATCATTAAATCAACCTATGGGAAAAAGAGGATAATTATAGTTTGATTTTGAAAAAATATATTTTATGAATTTAAAATTATATACTATGTTTACATTTGGATGATTATAATTATTATTCATTTAATAAAATAAAAAATTTATTGGAATAAATTGATGCTTTATTAATTGATAAAGATTTTTTTTTGAAATCTTAGATCTATAGAGTAGTTTTTCTAGTATGGTGATAATAATATTTATTATTTTCAATGGAAGGAATCAATGTATAGAAAAAAATTAGGTGTTGGTTCCAATATTAGAATGGTAAATGGGCTGACATTGGTGAAATAATTTGTAAGATCATTAATAAAAATTTTAATGTGTTTTTTCACTTCTAAATCTATCACTTTTTTTGATGAGGTGTGTTCCTGCATTACCCTAGCTATCAGAAAAGATATGAATTTTTTGTATTTGTGGATATTGATGAGGATAAATTTCATGTAGTTTTTATGGGATTGAACCATACCAAAGTGCATATTTTTTCCAACACTTTCATTTGTGCTCAACAACACATCGACACCTGGTTTCGTGCATTGGATTCTATTGTTTCCAAATATTCCTACATTCTTATGGAATTATACATCCATAATTTTTATCAGTGATGATTTATCCTTGATAAAAGTGGGATTATGTGTGTAGGTTCCTCCATCCTTGGATCCCTCTATAGAATTATTCGCAAATCCGAGTCTCCCTCATAGAGCTAAGTATGGTCATGGAACTCATTATCAGTTCCATCTCCCGCAGGGCACTGGTTAATTATGATACTTATTTTAAGTCATTCTAAAGGTTCTAGTATGATAGGAATCCATCAATCAAAAGAGTATTAAAATTGGGTATCACATCCATATATGGACATTGTGAAAATTTCTCACCTATATGCTTTCTCATAGGTGGCCATCACATGGAGTCATCTCATTGTTGGAACCCAAGGCATCTCATGTCAATACTAGGGTATCAAATTCCAATGGAATATCTTCCAAGGACATCACTTTTTTCTTCTAATGTATATAATGAGAAAACATTATGAGTTAGGTCATGAGTTTAATGATTTATAAATATGGGGAGAGACTATTTAGAAAGCCCCATGGTGGCAGATCAGGGAGGTAAGTCCCTAAGAGGGAGAACCTTGAATGTTTACTGATGTATTAGATAGAAATCCCCATGGATGAAGATCTTGTAATTTGTGTTCCATAAATGGTATATGTCACAACGTAAAGGTTCATCTGGAGATTGGTGGAGGTGGATCAAGGAGGTGCACCCCTAGAAGGGGGAACCATGTTTTACCATTTTTCTGGATTGAACATCAGAGATGAACCAAACATAACCTACCGATGGGATATATATCCAAACCCACTTAGTAAAATCAAATAGATTAAAAATGTGTGATAGGACCATTCCATGCAGTTTAACGTCATGATGTACGGATTATAGGTCCATGGAAGCTGTGTCAACTAGTGATGGAATGGGGATTATGCATGGAAGCTTCCCAAATGGGAGGAAGTATCTCTCAAGGATGTGGCGCACTGGGTAAACTCATGATAGATTATGGGCTGAGTGGATGGAGTACCGTGGTGCTGGGATTGAACCTCATTATGGCTTACTTTGTAACCCATTTGGTCTACTATCATACAACATGTAGTACATAAGATAGTGTGGGTCTTAGGTATCAAATATGACCTATGGATATGTAAGAGATGTGGTATCTCATATGTTATTCAGGTTCTATCAGATATTTAGTGACCCGGGAAAAGACCATTATAGTTATGTTTAATGGGTTTGAACCTCAGAAAGGATTCTTACATATCCTAGTTGGATGGGAATCCAAGTCCATGTTGTTTAATGGTGGGTAATTGGTCTTAAAGAGGAGTTGTCCTATAGAGGGAGCATGTATTTGGGTATTAGTCATATGATCTTCCCATTATGGGGTAATGGTTAGTTTACACATGGAGGGATTACTATGGAAATGGAGGATGGGTGTCATGATTTATCCTACCATCTATGATCACGTGATCATGCTCTTTTTGAGAAATAAGAGGAAGATACACCATGACAGTCATGTCCTGAAATATGTAGACACCAAATATTGTTTGGGGATTACACATATATTCTACCTAAGGTGGATTCCATTTTATTTGAGGAGGATCTCATTCTCTGACACTCATACATGGCACTTCCAATGAAATGTGTTTGGGGATTAAGTATGATATCTTCCCTCTATAGGATTCTGATTGGTTGATGGGGGAGAAGTTGGCATCCCATGATGAGGATATATAGGGGACCCCATATTCATTACATGGGATAATACTATTGTTTAACTTCTGGTCACAGGGTATTTTAGTTTTAGGAAATATTACATTATACAGTGTGGACATTGTTGACTCACTCCATACCCCTCGAGCTCACATAAATATCTCACATAAAAACCTTGTTCGGACATGGATTTGACAATGCCAACATGTAATGGTGTGTATGAATGGTATGTAATGAGGTTTAGAGTAGATTCCACATGTGGAGAAGAATTTGGTTTGCGTAACGTTGTTGAGAAGCAATGATTTTGAAAAAAAGATGCACAAGGGGAATAGGGGACGACTCATGAGGTACCATGAAGTCACTGCATACAATCCTGGAATGCTACAAGCAAGAGGTGTTATAATGGGGTAAAGGATGATTGAAATAGTGGCTCAGACATGGTTCATGTATTTAAATTCAAGCCTTGGAGATTTGAAGAGGTCTTCCATGCTTGAGAGAGTTATTTCTCATAAAGAAAGGGTTACACATAAGGAAAGGCTTACCCAAAACATTGTACAATTTCATGACCAGTAAAGCTTTCATGAAAGAGGATCCCTTGGGAGCACCTAACAAAGGATAAAATAGGGTGGGTGTGGACTACACAATTGTGATATCAATCATGTAAGGACACATAGGGAACCTATAAAATAGGATCTCCACATTAATTATTCCTTGACTTTTTTGAGGTTTTGGATGATGACACTTATGCATAACAGAGAGGTGGATTGGCTTCCAGAAGATCACACTGAAGAGGGGGGGTGAGCTTCCAAATATAGATGAATAATTCATGGATTCTACAGAAGGCTTCGATATTGGGAGATGTTTTTTTTGAAACTTTGACCTTAGTGAGCATGTTGGGTTTGGTTTGATTTCATATTGGGTGTGTAGGAGCTTTCAAAGTGGATTCTGTCCTTCTATGAATCATCAGCTTCTTGGTCACATCATCCAGCTCCATTGGGTAATATTACATGGAAGGGGCCTAGGATATGTCATATTGGACATGATTGATTCTTTTGTACAACATAAAATCTTTCATGCACACCTCAAAACATGTGCACAACACACATGGCCCTCTCATAATGAAATGTTGTGTTTAATGATGCCTTAGGTTTCCCTAAAGATGGTAGATTGCACCTCCAAGAATAATTGTGTGCCAAAAAATACCACAACTGGGAATCTAAGTTGATAGTGGATGAGATAGTCCAGTTCTACAGGAAACACCGAATATCTATTTCGATTACAAATGGTGTGTGAAGAAAATGTAAAAGGGCACATAATATGCCTTACACATGTGCTGAATACTAGGAGAATTCCAATAAATAAGTGGGGTACCCAATGCATAGTAACCTTGAATTTCATCATGATATGCGTTTAGTGATCTCATGGTGCATGTTTGAACCATCTCATAAAAAACTTTTATTCAGACAATTCTTTCAAGAATCTATCATTTTTTAGGCATTTAGATTTCCCAAAACACTATCATTTTGGGAATTTTTAGTCTAATATTACACATAGACTCACATCTAGTGCACGAATTTCCCAACATTAGGTGAACCACCTTTAGAGTTTTCGAACCCATTCGAAATTCCCGACCCGTAGGAAGAATCTCAGGTTGATGACACTTCTTCAACTGAAAGGGCTGAGATGACAGGAAACCATTATATTATTTTTGATAGAACAGTTGTATCAAACAACTAGAAGCTGCTGGTCATGCTTGCATAATCACAGATGGATTATTCATTGAGGGACTATTAGCCGCTTTAGAATATCAGGATTCTTGATGAAGTGATCATTCATGATTTCAAGATATATTCACTATGGTCATGTTTTACACATGAAGATGATCTCTCACACTATATCATAAATATTCATGGAATCATTTTTAGGGATCCTTGGTACCTCACAATAAATATATTGAATTTGTGGACAAGGACTATCATTGAGAATGAGATAATGGTGTAAAAATTCCCTATTAATTTTTACAGTAACATCCAGATAATTATCAATGACAACAACAAGGTAAGGTAGAAAATTTGGGACATGAGACCTAGAGGAAACATCACCTGTGAGTGGGAAGAGGAATACTAAGTATCTTTTATGTTCTCAGAGTATTGTGTGGAACTATGAAAAATTATAATTAAAAATGTGTTGTGGATGTTGCAGATCCATTTCTACCATCAATAGGAGTTAGTGTCAGAGATCCATAGACTCTGATCCTGGGACACAAATACATTCCAACTCCACCATAGGGGAATACACATCAGTATATGGGACATCCACTACCTTGTAGACATCAATATAAATGGATGTCACTATGATAAATTCCTATAACCATATAATACATGGGGAGATAGTGAGAAGACTCCAATACTAATGCTATATATCATAGATGAGGTGATAGAGAAGATAAAAATCCCAGTTATTTCCCAGAATTATATCCTATTCTTGTAATGGTTTGACATGTTTCTCAAGAAGGACCAAAAGATTATGTTTCAGAGATAAGGTACATCATGTATAATCACTTTGTAGTAGGGGAATGAAAAATCCTTCTGTTTTATCAAATAGGATGGATAGTATCATATTTAGGGGTACAACATTGTTGGAGGTTGGGACCCATTGGTTTTCTGCACTGATTTTCTTGCCACATTCTGGAGAGGGTGGTTATTTCCATTGGAAGACATGAGGATGGGAGTCTATCTAGCGACATCGGTGATGGAGATGATTCTAGCTGCAGGGAAAAGGTTTAATCTAAGAGTTCTCATGATATCTAGGATATAAAACATCTCGGGTCATGTAGCATGAGGAAAAACACCCAGAAGAATTTGTGGACCATTTTACTTTCTTTATAGTTGGGTCACATCACATATCCAAGGTTATGACTTCAGAAATTCTATTCATCCTCTGAATTCATATCTCCATCAATCACAAATGATCATTGATGATGATATTATAAGGAAATTGGATGAAGAAAAAAAAAGAAATTATATCGGAAACCACATGAACTTCATTTTCCTTCAATTCACGACTTCATTCGGTTCGATGGTGGATGACCTGCATTGCTCGTGGGAGAATCATTATTACCTGTAATGTTTTAGGAGATTATTTTCCATTTATCCAAGTTATGAAATGCTATTCAATTATCCATACATTCCATCCCATTTCTCCAAGAATTCGAGATACCTTCAACGGGTTGTGAAGAGACTTAACATGAGGGTTCCAACAAGATCGACACCCATGTATCCTTCTCTAGTTGCGGTACATGATGATAATAATGGGATACAGTGAAACTGCCATATTTGCATTGACCAATGCGTATGATGGTATATCGATTCAATATGCCTTCAAATGTTTGGAATAATATTCATTTTCAATCCTTCTGAATCATATATGGGCGATCAAACCGGAATGCGTGGAGCCAGATTAGTGGGGAGAAAGATGATTTTCTTCCTAGGAAGAAACCCAGGCATATAGATTGACTCTGATGGGAACTAAAACATCATATATTTCATAGAGTTCGGCCACACCCAAGCCACATGGAGTAGAGTCATATCCAAAAATAGGATTGGGAAAAAAATAAGATCCCATGAAGAAGATGTGGTATATTCTTCAACCAGCTATTCACAAAATCTTTCATTTCATATGGCCGTCCTAGAGTCTCTATAAATGTCACATATCTATTAAGGAATATGGTGGAAGAAGAAATCTATGGATGATTATGCATGTTAGTGGGGGATGTTCGAGACACCCCTACCCTAGTAAAGTTGATTCTTGTCCAGGATTTAGTTCGAGAGGAGATGACCTCTGAGGAAGAAACTAATGATGAAGTGTCAAAGAAGTTAAGTTTTGAGAATAGGAATATTGGGGGAAAACACTCATGAAGGGATTCCCCGATAAATAGGTGAGATAATGGTATTATAAGAATAACTGATGGAGTACCTCGAGGTAAATCCTAAATTTTTCACATTTTTCTTTAACCATTCCCTTTCACAATTTGAATTCACTAATAGAATCAGTTATTAAATATGAATATCTCTATACTATGTGAGGATCCGCTATTGTACTGGCTCATGGTGTGACAGTAATCATGGAGGAGAACGTTATAGAGACAACAACTTGGGCCAAATTAGTCATTAGTGGGATAGAAGAGGTTGATGTGGTTAGGTTGACATCTTAAGATCCCAAGGTCCTCCCTGTTATTTTCCAAGGGAGTGGGGGGGGGGGCACACGTGGTATTCCACTAACGACACACACTATTAGTGTGGTGGTGTGCTCAAGACATATCACTATGCTGATTATTTCACCTCAAGGTTAAATCATATTTCAAATTATTCAGTCGTGATTTGGATTTCATATATCATTAAAATGTTTTTTTTCACGTTCCTTATAGAGTTTACCCAAACAATATAAGAAAAATCACTACCAATCATTAAAATACATATTGTATAAAGGTATCCTCCAGTTGACTTTCCTGTAGTTACGTGGATTGTCATCCAAATAACAATTACCTTCTATATGTTCTTACTTTCAGAAAGTCATACCTACCATTTCTTGGATCAGATTAATAGATGATATTTCATTCAATGTAGTGCTCAAAAGACATAAATTCAAAAAAATGAATGAGGACAGTGTATCTTTCGGATCTCTGAAGATGGTTGCGCCTGTTCATAAGTAGTCAATCATTCATGTTAATCTAATATTATCACCAATTGAGTAGGAAACTACTACTACATGTGATAACACAAGTGGTCCTAAACTCAAGGATAGAGGGGGAAATAAAATAAAAACAATCAAGTTGGGACGACTATCCTCATAACCTGGTACCCAACCCATATAAGTAAATTTCGAATGTGTTTACTGCTACAAAACATCTTGATGATTTTTTAGAGTATGAGCCTGCATATCGTGATGATATGGATGCCTCAGATCCTTATGCGCCCAATGAGAATAGAATCATCCATTGTAGGGAATGTATGTACATTCAATGTTTCATTTAATGTACTCAATTGTTGAAACTCGGGTGCTGTATTGGGTCATTTAAACTTTGAATTTTCCATCCGTTTGCTGGAGGTACATATGCCTAATTTATTAATGTGCTAGTTCATTGATACCTCACCAAAAATATGTCGGAGGGGAGCCGACATCGAGATGTCACTTGGAACGAGTAGTCATATGATAGTACGCTAAATCATCAAAAGTCAACCTAGATATTCATCACATGGAGGATAATAATATTAAATGTACCATCTTCCTCAGAACTCAAATAGAGGTCACTATAAAAATGAGGGATAAACTAGAAGAGTCTGAAAACCTAATGAATTATGAAAATACTCAAATATCTAATCTCTAGGTTGACTGTAGACTTGAATATATAAAATCTAATGAGAATCATTCTATGGCTACCATTGAGGAAGTAGATCATGAGACGAGGAAAGAAATATTAGAGGTGACATGCCAGAAGATGGAATAGTTTAAGATATTGTCCCCTATGGTAGATTCATATGGGTTGTTTTTTCTAGACTCATGAGTGGCTCCAGTATGTAGATGAACCTTGAATTCATTGAATTTATTGTTTTCTTTGAATTTTTACGCATTAATATAAACACTTATTTTTATTCTTTGATTATTTCACTTCAATTATATTTATGAAATGACTACTGATTAATCACTAAGGTCTTATGTGTTGTTCTATGTGTGAGAAAAAAGGGTGGAACATATAATTGTTCATTTTGTATGTGAGTGCATGTTATCCATCAATAACTCAGGGTATTTTATTACTAACTAAACGCCCATATTGTTTGGCATGAGAGATGTTATCACTATAGAATATGGTTACAAGATTATCCAAATTTCTTCCCTTATGAATAGTATAGTATGAACAAGATAATACCAAGGTAGTTAGATTTAACACCAACAAGGTCGAATGTAGATTTAGAATCTCAATACCTAATATATGGAATACATTGAGAGTGGCAGGGAGTTATAAGATTACTACTGATCTTGTTTGTAACAATGTATCTGTACCATCAGCCTGAATTATGAAAACAATATGTGGTTTGAACAATGAAAAAATTTGAAACATGGACCCTATCTCAAAATTTCATCCAAAATATTCTCGTGTATTGACCCAAGATGGTTGGTGAGCCAACGAGGTTTGAGACTATTCCCCTAGGGGGTCCCTTCAGAAACACAAGAGGAGGATGATCTAAATAAGGGGCACATGAAGCATGATGGTGGGGTGATGGAATGTTTGATTGGATTCAAAAACTATTATAAATAAAATATATTGGAATATAATACATTGTTGAAAGATTATTTATGTGAAAAAAGATCAAAACTATCTTCTAGGGGAGCATCATCTTTGATGTCGGGCAACCGTTAAAAATATCAAAAATGAGTTAGATGAAAATCATCAGAAATGGACCCATCAGAAGAGGGTATATGTTGTTTTACAGTTTTACATCATGAAACTAGGTTGATAGACACATTGTTTAATGTCACATAGTGAGGATGATGAATGTTACATTTTAACATCATGTGATCCAGACACGTCCAATAGATTCATGTCTTGTGTTCAGGATGTTACCCACATTTTATTATTGTACATACCAAACCCTATAATTTTTTTTATTGTCATGTTTCAAGGACTATGTAAATGAATATTTCAAGTATGTTTTTGTAGAATAAAGGAAATAAAAATGACTTGAATGATCTAAAAGTTTCATAATCTCTATAAAACTATTAGGATAGAAATAGATGTCTATACGAATGAGGATTAAAGGACCCATGTCACTCCACACATCCATAATGGTGGTAGAGTACAATTTAAATTCATTCCTAGACATATATTTCTAGTTTAATTTAACTGTTTTTTGGACTGAGGGGAATCATACCTCTTGATATAGGAATAAGTGGTGCGATTGAGTGAAAACCCCGGTGTTCATGAGTCCTTAGGAAGATCAGTGTGACAACATATTTTCACAAAGATGATCAAAGTTTAAGGTCATATTGTGTTGACCATAAGGGACAATTGTAGCTTTACCACAACAATGCACACCCTAAAATAATCCCTAACACCATGTGATACTTTCACGATGTGTGAAATAAGGTATGGTACATGGGGAGTTATGAAAATGTGGGAGCATACATTGGGCTTGTTTCCAAGTGTGTAATTCCATCATGACACAAGAGAGTGGATATAAGGTAATTTGAGACCTTCATGGTATAGATAAAGGGGAGATTGGGGGAGTAGAGATCGATGGTTCACCATGATCTAAGCACAGGAACCACATACCTATGGATCAATAATGGTGTAATCAAACATAGGATCAATTACTGACATAGTTTGAAATACATGATTAATTGTTTTCTACCAATGATCTATTAGTGTGTCATCACATCATGGGAGGTGAGACTAAAATTTCATGAGACCCTCACCATTGGGGTGGGGGGGGGGTTATATGGATTTGACATATGGTGGAAATATGAACCAAGAATGATTCTATGTGTGGAATTGGAATACTGTTGAGTGATATTTGAGCATGAGTGTTGTAAATAGTATAAAGTCTTATTTCATGGAACATGGAAAAAACTTTTAGGTCACATTTCATTGACTATAAATATGTTTAGATTCATAAATCAATGACTATAAGTAGTTACCTTATGTTAATAGAATTTATAAAACAACAGAGGAAAAGGGGCCAAATGAATGATAAAATCACAGTGACACCCAATGATAATGTGTTGGGGTGTTGCTACATATCCCATAAGTATGGGAATCAGTCCACATGAAGCTACATAATTTAGCATTGTAAGCGACCAAAACTAGTGTGGGAATCTTCTCTAGATATGAAAATATGACATATTGCAGTTATTATGAGGAATTCAAAATTTTTTGAGTGTAAAATTTCAGTTTAACATCATGCATTGATGAAAAATTTCTATTAGTTTATGGTAATAGAGTTGTACCATGGGGTGAGCATTCTAATAGGGTGAAAAATATAAAATTAATATTCTTAATGTAGAGGCATAAAAACACAAAGGGAATGAGGGTCAAGCCAGTGCATGACATGAAAATTACGAAACATGATTGCATATAGTTTGATGTCATGATGATTTTACATAATTGAGTCTAATGGGTTGAGGATTTTTTAAACTTGTGGTTGGGCCTGATGAGAATTTGTCTGGTGGTTTCTACATAGTCCATAAAGACAAGAATTGTGCCACACATAGTTCAGGAATAAGAATTGGTAGATGAAAAATTATGGTGGTGTCGTCTTATTGAGGAAGGACATTATGTCATATTTATGTTTATCATTATACAGAGAATATAATGTCACTATTAATTTTATAATCATTATGCTAGTATGATAGTTATACACAGTGTCATGCATTTAAGAGGAAGGGTGACGGTTTTACAAGAAATATGATTCAAGGAATAACATCCACAACCCAATGTGAATGAGGACTAAAGTGGAATGCACCGCATAATACATTTTCAAGGAATACCTACATACATTTTCATGTTGCGAAGCTCAAACTATAAGGCATGAAAATAGATTATCGTCAATTTTCATAGACCTATAGAGAATTGTTTATGGTAATGTTTCCAAGACCATGTAATTTTATTTTATAGTATTAGAGTTTTGACCATGGGGGGGGTATCCAAAGGACTTCATGATATGATGCAGAGTAATGTAATTCAATGTGAATGAGGGTCTAAAAGTCCTTCCGCCATATGATTTATTTCAAAGAAAAACTATGCAGAATTTCATGTCATGACACTTGGACTATGGAAACATAGATTGAAATCATATTTTAGGTATAATAAGTGACTCTTTATGAAATATATTTCTTAAGGAACATGGAATTAGTAAGAGGAGTGGTGTTCTCTCAATACATATTGATTAATTATCGTGCACCATCAGGGTATTCCGTGGGGAAAATATAAGGCTCTCCCAACTGGGTCTCCAACATGAGAGGAATCCTGCTAGGTATCATTGGAATTCAATGTGACAATACTATGTCACCATTGAGGAGGGAGTTGAGGTGAACCTTCTTGTTGAACTCCCCATCAATCTTGTTCTGGTGTCAACCAAAATTATGCAAGGGATGAAGCCTATTATATTTTAAGATCTCTAAGCTATGATATATAAAATTCTTCTATTCTATATGGCATCTTATGATCATAGATAGTTGTTTGGAGCTATGGAAACTAAATCTTGATGAGATGGACTACCTATTCATTATACAATATTTAATATGGAGTCACATTGGTTGAATTACGAGCCTTCATCTGATAGGCCCAGAGATCATTATAAACCTAGTCTGAACAACTCATCTTCTTTAGGACAACCATTTATACAATAAGTTGGAGGGTTTTTTTGTATGCCACAATCATCCCATTTTCTTATGAATGATAGAGAGAAGTATGGTTAGACTTTATGTTTCACTTATCATAAAAAAACTCCAGCTCTGTTACTCGGATGTATGTTCCCTTTTCTATGAGAATAGCATGAGGAACTCTAAATCAATGGATTATATTGGAACACATTAATTAAAAAATGATCAGGACTTGACATCATTTTGGGAAATCAATTCTTTCTACTATGAATATAAATCCGTTCTTGTTGGAATGAGCCTGTATTGGTGGGAATTTGTTGGTTCATAGGGTCTCACCACATCGCATCATCTAAATAAAAATGGATAAGAATTCTTGATAGTGTGGTGGGTCCATAAATATTGATGAAAGAAATAAGTATGTATCTTACATGAATTTCTCATCTTGGGTAATTGGATGCAATCCTGGACCATAGTGGGCCATAAGTAGTGCAAACTTCATCTATGGTGAGGAAGTTTCATCTCAGCCTGATGAGTATCATAAGAAACAACATGGGATTTTTGTACAACATGAGGTATATTTTATCTCTAAATGAAATGGAGGATAATTACATAAAATCCATGAATAGATAGATTCTGATCAAGGTTGGGCCTACTCTCGAGGGTAAACTATGCTTCACACTAACATCTTCACTCTTTTTCAACACACTCTGGTAGGATCATTCCATGATGAAGATAGTAAATTAAAGTAGTTGTCCAATAAGAATATTCTTACATTATGGGGGATCCATAGGACTTTATGTGGAAGAACAAGTTGTCATGTGGTTTACTTATTGGTTATTATCATCATCTATAATGATGCTATAAATGAATCTCTGATGCACCAAATGAATGAATATATCATTCTAGTCAGAATCATTAAAAATATTGATATATTGGATAGGGAATCACCTTGAACATTTTTTGATTTTGGAACATAAGTCACCTCTATATAAGAAGGTATTTGGTCTATCGCGAGTGTGCAATACTAAGGGAACTAGTTGGGGATTCTGGATGACATAATCATCATTGATTTGTTTGATTACTAACTTGGAGTCTATCATAAAATGAAAGAGGGGGAAATCAATAAATAGAGTTAGAATGAGACTATAAATGGTATCATTATACTCTACATCATTATTGGTAAAGCCTTATGATAGCAGAAATGTGTACGGAAGAACATCCTGATCATGAGTGATGAAGAGGATTCCTAGACATACCCTATTGATCTAGGGATCATTTATCCATCTTACAGTTGTGCTTCAGGGGTCACAATTGAAATGAATGTGAAAAAATGGGGTGACCTGGTCTAGTTAGAGGATGGATTCAACTAGGAAATTTGCATATAGAGGATGAAACTTATGGTCTGGATAGGTAGCTATAGTTTCTGCCAATGTTGATCCCTTGAAAACATTCGGTGCAATAAATCTAATGTTGAACAGTTAAAGGATCACTCTATATCATTCTAGTAACCCTGTTAACATCGGCCAATTCCGGATATACACTAGTGGATGTACATGGGACCCTAACTATATCTTCTTAAGATGAAAATAGTGTCGCAAATTCAGAATTTTGAAATATTGTATCAGGCAACTCTTATCTATAAGAGAATATCTGGACTCCGTGTCTAGGCGAATAAGATTGAGATATTACAAACTATCATCTAAACCTTCTTTGTTCTTCTATGAGAGTAGGGCACTGAGTGATTTTTCCAGGGAGGTCATGTAGAGGAACATATTACTCCTTGAGGTGGGTGGAATCATAACTAGAGGCTATAGAAGTTACTACTTAATTTCTTCAAGTGTGGCCAATAAATATTTATCCCTCTTATAAATGGTTCCTTTAATCATGATACTAGAAAAGTGATTACACTTTCTAGAAATATTAATGATGTATCAGTGTATATAGGGTTAGTGGACTTGACAACCTGGGAGCTCACAAAGGTAGCTCCGAGGTGGAATATGGATGATGGAATTTATCTTCACTGGAATGATCTCGATGCCTATATTTTTACAAAAATTCTTAGAAAACTCCACGAGGTAACCTAGAATGCACACGTCAGAGGGTTCATATTCATTTGTTGGGAGGAGAGGAAGATGAAATTTTTTTCATGATCCTGATATTGTCCGGACCCTGGAGGGATTTTACAACCATGTCATCTATGTAGTGTTACACTAGCACCCAAATGATCGGTATGAAGACATAATGCATGGATCACTTATTTTTTAACACTGAATTCTTTGAACAAAAGGTAATTAACACATAAGAGAAGGTCCCTTATGGTACTCTAATGATGGTGGACTCCTCATATTAAGGGGATATATGGGTCTGATTGTATGCTGAATATCCATCTATAAAGGAGATATCTTGTAACTTATCAATTTAATCAGTCAATATAATTTTCAATATAAGAGGAAAATCATACTTTATGAAATGACAGTTGAGGTCTCAAAAGGTAATATAGACTCTGATATTCTTGTTCTTATTCTTGATCAGGGAAATTTTTCATAAACACTCTGGGATTTTGAACTTCCATGAAGAATTTGGAATAAATAAGGTTATTATATTCATCCTCATCCATGGAACCAAAATAAGTGTTCATTTTCTTTGGAGCATGGGTGAACCCATGATGGCTCACCAGGATCCCAAGATGATGGATGAAGACCTGAGGGTCTAGTCATGATATTTCATTATAGATCGATGAAAAAACACAATGATTTCATTTCTATAAATTTATATACCACTACTATTCATTTAGGGGAATAGATGCAGTAATCATCATCAGCCTCATATTCGTCTTAGATCCAATATTATAATAATTTGACTCATCAGCAGTGGTGGATATTCCCTCCTCAAATGCGGGAAGAGAGTATTCAAAATCATCTTCATGCTTTGATATAAAAAAATCAGTGGTAGTATATGGTTCATCCAAGTTGAATGATCCCAGGGTAACACATGTTCCTGCTTGAATAGATATAGAACCTCACTAGGGGATAACTACTCCGTTAAATCTAGGATCACAGAGGTCGTCAAACCAATTCCATATGCTCTTCGACGACAAGGTTAATTATTGATGTCAATGCAATGCTTGTGGGTCAGATTGTGTCGGTTCAACCCAAATCTACAAAATATGCACATGGGGAATACAATTTTTGTTATTTGGTGAATATAACTATAAAGTACATGGGTAAAGGATTCTGGTATTACCTGAAAAAAACTACATAGAAGTAAAAGGGAATATTCTTATTTTTTTGTTATTATGAAAACAATTCCATTTCCTATAAAAAATGAGAAATCAATTTTCCATGCTTGGTTTCATATCCTCTAACTAATTAATTGTAAAAAGGAATGCATCTTTAGATTCTATCCACTAGCTGGTTGCAATGGTGGTGTGCTCTGCCTCACTGGTTGGAACATGTATTTCCTAGAACTTGTAGTAGTTTGCATCATGGCATGGGGAATTATAGAAGTAGAAGGGGGATGCATCAGCTTGGAGCATGCCCAACAACCCATTGAGGGAGTACATAAGGCATTGCTGATTCGAGGTGGGGTCTTATATATTTTGATAGATCCCTATCCTACATATTTGTGTGTTATAGGCGGAATCCTATGAGATAACCCTGAACATAGTGTTTCCTATAGAGCCAATGAATGGGGACTTCAGATGATTATACCGCACAGTCTATGCATGAATCTATCATAATATTGATTATTTATGTTAATGGGACTAAAATATAATTTATTTGGTTCCATATTATAGACCATCTGTGTGAGGATATGATTAATACTAGAACTTATATTGAATATAAAATGGCGTACATCCACACCCTTGAAATGACCAGGGATGTATAATGAAAGAATGTTTCCATGCACAAGGGATACCTCATCATATCTCTGTACAATTAGATGATGGATTGGAACTATGCTCGTTCGACCTAATCAACATATAAGTGTTCTATCATTGATACATCTATTTTGAACTAGAGGGTGATTTTAAAGGATTCTATGTGGCATTTTCACAACTCTTCTAGCATATAATGGCCGTAGAGGATAGAATTTATTGTATGAATGCTATAAAGATGCTTCAATACACTGTACTTCCCAGAAAAATTCACATTTCTACCCTCAAGTGGTCTCTCTTTGGCATGATCTATGCCTGGCGCAGCTACCAGAACAACTAGATTCGAGATGGTTCAAGTAATTTCATTAATCTCATCAAGAAACTATCCTAGCACCAATAAAGGATGATTTTAGGATTGTTAAGATATGGATTTATATGGATGTTCCCAATCACAATGTAGTTATGGATTCTCTCACTACTCAATGTGCCTGGACGGCTTTGGAAGCGTGTTTGAATAAGCGGGTTGAGAGAAAAATGACTTCTATGTTCTACGAACATCATCCCTCTTGTATTGTTAGAATTCATGGATGGGTTTAAATAATTAACTTGGTCATTTCTTAGGTTCTCATGTCCTTTGATTCTTTTGAGACGAAGTCGATCAAAGAGACTCAACTAGATTTCCTGGAATTTTTAAACATCGGGAACTATATAGCGGTCATCCATCTAGAAAGTATTCATGGAGGAAAACTATTTCTCATCATTGAGGGAATATTCCAGTGCTGGGATGACTGAGGGAGTGATTCCCATCTCTAGAGTTTGTAAATCACTAAGCATGCAGGATGGATTTGAAGCTAGTAAGGGAATTTGTCTTCCCTTTTCCATCAACATCTAATATTTTATGACAAGGAAGGTTCTTAAGTGTATGTTGAATAACCATACCAAAAAATAATTTCTACTTTAAGAGGATAGAGCTAGCTTATATGGGTATATATAATTACATGGTAATGATAAACTAATATCTATGCCTACCAGTCATTATACTTTTGAGTATTGTGGTAGAAAAATTGTTTCCTTTCAACAGAACCCTTGTTGTTGTAGTCGAGTTTTGTGGAGATATGTTATACGTGTTCTAGGTCATTTCCTATCATGAATACACCATTTTGTACTTGGTAAAAGATACAATACTTTTCCACATATTTTTAAATAATTATATGTTCTGATATTATGTGATCTGGGAAGTGGTTAAGGTGATTAGTGATAATGGATTCATATGGCCTCCTGCACTCTGGAAGTTTTAGAAGCCATTTCTCTATAGTACTATGAAAATAACTAGGACCTATGCTTTATAGAAGGAATAGGTCTAGTTTCTCCCATTTGAAAAAGGAACATGGACATGACGAGGGGCTGGAGTTGTTTTCTCTCAGGTAGGTGGCTACACATGATGAGGTAGTGCCAAATAGTTCTTCAATCGATGAGGCTAAGTTGGGAGATTCTTTTATGCTTGGTAAGGCTGTACCTGGTGAGTCTCTTCCTACAATAGCTCTAGTCCCACTATGTCCTGTACATATACTGTGTCCATAGATTTATCTTTGGATGTTCTTATTACACTATATCAAAAATTAATTTGATGTTCCCAAATGGCTTTCAACAAGGATTCCACTATGAAATGAGCCTTTCCAGAAAAGGACTGAAATATATATATAATGTTCGGACTGATGAGGTAAGTGAGGAGTTCATTCTTTATGTCACCCACACATATTTAAAATAGCTACTCTTGGTTTGGAACTATGTTTACTAAATAAGTGAGTCCTTTACATTGGGTGAAAAAGTTTATGTTGTGATCATCCGAAAATTTCATGTAATTGAATTGGGAAAAGATACTTATATTTGAGGTGGTGGAACTGAACTAGTAATAGAACTATTTGTGGAGGTATTCCTATCCTGTGATAGAACCAATGGCTAACTTGATATAAGAAAAATCACATGCCCTTACAATTTCTATACAAAACATCAAATCATGATGGATTCTTTCTGCTGCATGGACCCCAACATGGGTTTTCAATTTGAGATAAATTATACCAGATGCTACAGTCGGGTTCCCATCCCATTAAAGGGGAGAATGTAGGATTACTTAAATATGGTTTTGCTCGTATATTTTCCACCCATTGTAGATATAGTTTTCCATCAGCTTGAATTGAAAACTTTCATGATTCAATTGGATTCGAGTCAATCAATTTGAGAGAACATATGATCATCCGGGTGGTGGTTTCTATATTTTATAGGATCCAAAACCAATAGTGTATTGATAGGCTCATCAACATGATTGGAAGGATTAGTGTCTCATAGAGAATCTTGAAGATGATCTTTTGGATAATCCTGATCTAGATCTTAAGAGATATTATTTCTTAGATTGGGTATATTTGGAAACACATACCATAGACTTTTTCCATAAAATCTTATATCTAAATAGTATGGATAAACGAGATCACTACGATCAATAAAGGGACTCCAGAGGAGAAGTACCTATGGCTTCTCCTACTGCTGCAATGGGGGGAGCAATGTGATCCTGTCAAGGAAGTCAATAATTTGGGTGTCATTTATTAATGATCTTATTAATGATCCTATTATCATATTACATCTAATGAAATAATTCAAAAATTTTCTGATTATCCTCTTTATTCTATAAAACATCATATCCATTAGAGGGATTCAGTGGTCCCTTGTCCTTGATGGGATTTGAAATGAGGGGTAACATTGTTGTGGGTTCCCCGAGACCAAGGGTCTACATTTCTCAGTGTGTGTTGTCACCTATAGGGTACACCTGATACTATGATTCCCTAAGAGGTACGTTCTCTTTCTCTATCCCTATAACAGTGTCCCCATCCATTGATGATATATTAGGTCAACAATGTTTATTGATAGGATACCCATGGGAATATACTCTATATCAAAAGACAGTTCTAGATGTTGTGTGATAGAACTAATGTGGTGATTATTATATTGACCGATCCACAAATATGAAAATGATGGGACGCCTCTTCAATGATTCTATAGAGAACTATGAATCTCTTGACGTAACTTTGTTTAAGGGTCTGGTGGTATCTTTGTGATGTGGGATTGTGAGCCATTGGGAATTCTTCCCATTCAACAATGGGGAATTTTTGATCTATGTCATCAACATGATATTGGTTCCTTTGGTAGAACAACTAGAAATCATGTAGGAAAAAATGAATTAACTAAATTTTATGGTGGAAGAACGTGACCTAGGTTTCATTTAGGGACTCTTGGATAAAGATGTTCAGTATAGTATTGGCCAGAACATGACTGGAGACTAAAATGAGGCAATATTATCCCACCTGATTCATTATTCATAAGAGGGGCCTAGGGCTTGGTTGGCCCATGCTTCAATTAGATTTGTCTGAGAAGATGTATGAGGCACCAATTTAGATTGGTTTGGTAGTGGTCTAGCTAGTCGAGGATCTACTGCTTTATCTAACAGACTGTTTCATGCTTCGTTGTCTCTCAAGGGAGACACGAGTCACCTCATGGAATACATGTATAAATTGGTGTTTACCAACACCTCATGTTCAAGGGAAGTGGTAGTAATCTGTAGTACTATCATATTCTCTTGCTCTATCATTCCCCAGAAAAATCATCCATGATCTTGAGTAGAGGTAGAGAATGTAACTGGGGATGAGAGGGATGAATAGACAATGATAATCTAAATGGGATCCAAATCATCCTCTTCCAGCATGTACCTGTGAGGAGACTTAGTTATTTTAAAAATCTCACCATTTAGGCTGAAAAATCATACCTACAAGGATCCTTTACCAGAATCTAATAGATATAAATGTGGTGATGGTACCATCACTGAATCGCATTGTTCATTGAATCAGATAAGAGAAGAAGATTGAAAATGACTTGGATATTCTTGGAGATTTGAATTTGGTGACGATAGGACTCCCTTCACCCCCAGGACGGTTCTTCAAGGTAGTTAGGATTTTCACCACAGGTAGTACCTTTAGGGTGATTTTGAGGATTTGGGGAGGACCTCCACTTTGATTGGATGGGATACGGGGATACACCATATAACTTGTAATAAGAGTTGGGAGGACCTACACTATGCGTGTTAACATAAAAATGGTACCTCAACATTTTTCTAGTGGGAACATGGGTAGGAACATCATGTTGATAGCGAGACTAGGGAGGGATCCTCTTTTGGAGGTTGAAGAGTGGTGAGGACCTTTTCACTAATCAAACAAGTCATAGGGGATACCTCTATATTGAGATTAATGTGTACATGGAGGTCCTCTGCTGTGGTTGGTTGAAACTTGGGTGTGGCCTTCATGCTGGTTGGATATTGAAAATAGAGTACCTGTGAACTAGATGTCAATGAAGTAAGTTGGAACTCCTATTTGATCGATAGACGGATCGTGGGGAGGACCTCCATGTGGATTGTGAGAGTGGAGAAGACGTCCACTCAGTATAGAAACTGTGTGGGGAGGAAATTTGTACTGTATCACATTATCATGGACCTATACATAATTGATTATGGTGACACCCACAGTTCAAAGAGTCAACCAAACTTCCTCATAGGGTGTCTAAGGTATCGATCCCAACCGGACATTAACGGTTCCCGACTAGGTAGTAAAAGGGAGATGAATGGGTACATCAAGGGTGTGAGGGTGCACTGGATCTATGGAATATTATTACCCATGTCAAGAATCCTTCTAATCATGGGACCAACAACAACATTGGTTCATTTTGAATGGGGTTGGCAGATCAGGGGTGTATTCCACCTACACCTCAGCCTGGGGGACCGGTCTATGATGGCATTGATGGGTCTTAGAGAGAGTCCTAATTGGCATATCCTAGGTAGTAGTACTATATATGAAGACTAATGAATCACTCACATCCTCAGGATATGGGATAGAGATATAGGATCACTTCAGGGATTGGATCCTCAAGCGATTCGTCATTGGATTGGATAAAAGTGGCTCAATTTACGGTCCCTAGAGGCAAGGGGTTTGGCAAGGCACATAATCTTACAGGTCATAGTGTAACACCCTGATATTTTATGAGAAATAATTTTTTATGGCTTATTTTATGTGCAACATAAAAGGAATCATTCACTACACACAACAGTAGCTTGGCTTTCATTATACGTGAGAGAAACCTTCCTCGATATCGTGTGTTGTACGCAATTTCGAGTTTCACTAATCAATGTTATATTGTTATTATATTTTTATGGACTAGACTTTATGAATAGTATTAACTAAAATTTGAATTTTATAACATTATTATTCATCTTACACATTTTTTAAAACATTGTATGTGAACAAAATAGAATTTTTCGGTAAAATAAGTATTTTTTAAAAAATGATGTTTTCCACCTTTTGATGGAGCAGTAACTTTAAATCTAGTTTTTGACATGTTTATAAGTTAAATTTTACTAAATAAAATTCTTCTTTGGAATCAGGATATAAAAATTTTTTTTTTATAAAATTTTCATATTATTCTGATAACTTCCATATTTTAATGAATAGTAAAAAATACGCTATATTTTAATTAAAAAAACTTTTTTATCGCAATAATTTATTTGGTTAAATTATAATATTTAATAGTTTTAAAGTATAAATAGAATATATTTTTACCATTTAATATGATGTATGTAATTATCATTAATTTTACATTGAATTCAAAGGTAAAAATATTTAAATCTTTGGAAATGTTTTACCTTCTAAAACCCGTTTTCTTAACAATGGGATTAATTTAAATTAATTACTGAAACTTATATGATTTTAATTTTAAAAAATGGATTCCATATTTTGATTCAGTGGGTCCAAATTATGTTAATAGTTTACTTTTATTTTTTTTTTGATATTATGAATAGTAAATATGGTAATTTTTTTTTACTGGAGTCAAAGGTTAATTGATTAATTAAGGGTAAAAATAAGATTATAAAATTTCCCTAACACCTTCCAAAATTCTATTGGATGACTAAAATACGACCATTATCACCTAAGGATCGGAATAAATTCATTTTATGGACATTTGACATTTAAAATAATTTAATTTTTATTAAAACCAAAGAAAGTGGCAACATGTCACCCTCTTAAATCTTATAAGTATAATAATTTTAATTTAGTGATAAAAATAATGAAACTTAGAACATTAATAGTCTCCAAAAATGAAATAAAATTATCTACATCATATGAATTTATTTATAATTTTTAGTTATTAAATAAGTATCATTAATTATAACACAATAGTGATGTAAAAATTATTTTATTGATTGAATTATCAAATAAATTATTTTAAAAGAATTAAAATAAATATTATATGAACTATTTAATGTGCTCCACTAATTTTCTAGATTAATATGACATGTTATGAATCTATTAAATCTTTTATTTCGAACATATCTTCTATGTATATTTTATTTAAATTCAAATAAATGAATAGCGTCAAAATCGACACTATTGTTATTTTATAAAATCACCAAAATATTTAAAAATTATAAATTTATATTTATATGGTCTAAAAGGTAATAAATTATACAATTATGGACAATTCACAACATATAAGTAATTAATTATAATGATTCAAAATTTAGAATATTATTACCATAATTAAAATAAAATAGATTATATAAGCATAAATCAAGTTGATAATGTTTAAAAAAATTCCAAACATGTCTAAATTTTGTTGGTTTATGAGATTACAACCCTATATCATCTAATATTAGGATTTCAGCCATTTTTGAAGGTGTTTATGTGGGATTTGAATTTATTATAAATTAATATATCTTATAATTCCAAAGGTGCCCCTCTCCTCCCTTATAAAAGGGAACCTTCTCCCTATCCTCCTAACATCACTTTTATCCTTCAGCTCGAAAAAAACCTACCAATATCAATTCTCCACTTCCCTAGAAACACACTAGAGGTATTGGTCTTCTTCAAAGACCAAATTATTGGCCTAAGAGGAGGTTAAGAAGAGGCGCGTCAAAGAAGAGGTAATATCCTTTACCGATTATTTCCATTTTATTTATTCTTCTAATTATTCTTATTTATTTATTTCATCATAAATTAATAAAATCAGTATCAATAATATACTTATATGTTATTATAAATAACATACAACCCTATTTCAGCTTCTATCCATCCTACAGAAAATGAAATCAACGCGTGTGTGTACGTACGGAATACCGTCTCCACACCATGGTGTAATCTTTTTTCCACCACCACCATACATGGATGGGTATAATGGTGTAAATAATAACTATATATGATTATTATTACATGATACTAATTCTGAGACATTCCATATTCCACTCCAATACCAATCAGTAGTTATGGGAATGATATCATCACTTGTGCGTGCGTACGGCCTACCGTCTCCACGATGTGATGTGAGTTGTTCTACATGATCTTCATTGAATAATGAATACATAAATGAATTTAATGAATAAATGTAATATATATTACACTAATAAAATTCTATAAAAAGGTATATATAACCTATAAATAGGAATAAGAATTTATTCGACAAGAAATGCGTAAGAACAAAAATCAACGAACACCCGAATAACAAGTAGCAATGAAATATTACTCATAAGAAGATAAGAATATAACCATTTTTGATATAATAACAAGGAATATTATTATTTAATAATTAAATGAAATTATTTAAATCATTATACAGTTGGTTTGGATACGTACGAAGCATATCAGACCCAAGGTAAGAGAAAATCTCACAATCTCATTTTTATCCGAGATTGTTTATACATTAGAATTTAATAGAGAATATTTATCATCCACATCCATGTTTCCTCACTATGTAATATAATTTCTATAATCCTACAATTATTAAATTCAATTTTACCTATTGGTGAATTTTTATTAAATGATATGAAAGGAATCTTTTGTCATTTTTTGTACGAGATACTTTTTGACTTTTTCGGCCAAAATACGAGAAGAATGGTTTTTCAACTTATACGGCATAAATGGATTTTTATGATTTCTATAGAACATTATTTCCATGAAGATTCCTTTACAAATTTTCATGTTTATTTTTAATTATCTTTTTTTAGTTTAAATTTTTAAGACATGTTAGGAAAGGAAAACTGTTTTTGAAGTAGAAAGGATATTTTCCTCAAGAATGGAGTTTAAGTGTTTTGTAAAAATTATTTTCCATCTAAGATAATGTAGAGTCTGTTTCTATCTATATTATTACATTGATTTGATTATTTTGTGATGGAATTATTTTTATGAAGTCCTTTATCTTATATGAGTTGTTTTATGATGTCACGATGTTTACGAATCCAATTTTTATTACATGTGTTATGCTATGATGTATGATTTATGATTTTGTGGCACACATAAAAATGGTTTCATTATGAGATTGGTGGGACCTATATCTCCCTCCAATGAATTGGGTAAAGATTTATATCTCATGAGATAGACATGGCTAGAATGAAAAGTTAATCTGGTTCAGTGATACAACACTGGAACAAGGAGTGAACTCAGTTCAGTAATAGACATTGTCCGCTATGATAGTATTGGCAACAAGTCTTGACTAAAATGTAATGATTTTCTATTATTAAGTGTGTATGCCATAAAGTTTCATGTTTTATGTTATGATTATTGGGATTACATTTCACTACTACGTTTTATCCCATGTTATGATATTATGATCTCTTTTGCAGGTTAAGATTTTCAAAATGTTATGTTTTTGTGAATATGATATGATTGATATTTCTTTTGTTTACCCTTACGGACCATTTGAGCTCACCCTTTAGTATGGTTTCTTTTCCCCAGGTCAGGAACAGGGGTATTAAGTAGGATATGCCAAAAGGGACTCCAGATATGATGAAATTAATTGGAGACAATGTAGATGAATTATGAACTAGTTGTTTATATTTCCCAATTTGTAAATACACTATACCTATATGGTCCTATCCGGGTTTTTTTATATGTTGTAATAATTATGCTTCAATTATGAACTAATAAAAATGTATGTAAATTATGGGTCGTTATATTTGGTATCAGATGAAAGGTATAGTCAATCTTTGGAAACTAGGATGTGAAAGCCTTAGTAAGAACCCTAAAAATATGTCTAAGCATAGAACACAATCTTAGTAATTTAGAAATGGCCATAAATAACCTATGATAAGATGTAAAATGTAAAATTTTATTAAGGATTATGTGGTTTTCCAATTGTAAATAGTTTCTCTCACTCTATGCTTCTTGGTTTTAGTCAATGGCTGGAACTCGAAGGAACCATGTTAATGCTGAATATGATATACAATGCAATGATTGTCCCCTAGAGAAACCAAATGTTATGGGATATGGAATGAAAAATCTTGTAGCCATGATCACACAACTTTCTCAAGCTATGAATCATGCGGGACTTCCAAACAAGCAAAGGAAGGAAAAACATTCTGTTGAATCCTTCATCAGGTAGCGTCCACCTTCATTCAGCGGGTCTTCTGATCCACTAGTGGCTGAACAATAGATCAGTACCACTGAAAAGATATTTTCATTCCTTCAATGTTCTGAGCATGATAAAGTCAATTTAGTATTATATCATTTGGAAGGTGAGTAGATCAATGGTGGAATCTTATCAAGAATACGAGGCAACGATATGAAATTGATTCCATGAAATGGGATGAGTTCAAGAACTTATTCTTCAATAAGTAAATTCCTCATATTCTTTGAACAAAGATGGAGAAAGGGTTTCTTGAACTGATGTAAAATGATGATGAATCTGTTGGTACCTACGAAGAATATTTTAGAAGACCTGCAGGGTACGCTTCAAGAATTATTATCCAACCATAGAGTAAAATCGCTCAATTATTTAGTGTCGTAAAACCAAGCCATTGAAGGTGTTAGAGATACGGGACTTCAATGGATTCGAGGAAATTGTTCGACGTGTTCTCAAGTTTGATATGGATATTGAAGTGACCCATCAGTCATATGGGTTTGATAAGAAGAGGAAAATGGAATTCATAGGAATATCTAAAGACCACACTGAAAAAAAGATGAGTTTTCATTTATGCTCAAATTGTGGAAAGAAACATGGAGGGAATTGTCTTAATGGGACACGAAAATGTTTTATGTTTGTAAAATAAGGTTATCGGTCAATTGAATGTTGAAATAATGGGAAGAAGATTTCTAATGATGAGAAAAAAGAATGGATACAAATAATGCACCTCTAACACTTCAATGTTTCAAGTTCAAGGAGATGGGGAATTATTCCAATCAATGCCCAAATCCAAGGGTTGTTGATGATGATCGACATCAAAAAACTCTTAAGGCAAAAGACAAAGGAATGGCACATGAAATTACTATCGGCGATGTGGAGTATGATAAAGAAGTGGTGAAAGGAACACTTACCATCCACTCTAAAGTAGAAAATGTTTTATTTCATTCTGGATCAACCCACTCTTTTATTTCTGAAGAATTTTCTAAGGGTATCACCATATTACCTCTTCAATTAAATGTTGAGTTAGTTGTGACAAATCCAAATGGCACAACGGTCACATCAAAAGTTTACAATTATTCTCTGATTGAAGTATGTGGGAAAGTGCTTCCTGCAAATCTTGTGATCCTTCGTATAGTGGAATTTGATGTGATTCTTGGCATGGATTGTCTTTCTTTATATGTATCCCATATCAATTTCCAAAGAAGAAAAGTCACATTTCATATTCCAGATCAATCGATGACAATATATCGATGAATGGATGAACATGACCTTCCAGTGGAAATTTCATCCATCTTATGGGTATTGATTCCACTAAATGAAGGTTATTTATCTCAATTGATTGGAGAGAAAATCTTGATTAAGAATACACCCATTGTATGGGAGTTTTATGATGTCTTTCCAAAGGAATTTCCAGGTCTTCCACCAAATCGTGAGGTTCAGTTTTCAATTGAAATCATACCAGGTGATGTGACTATTTCAAATACACCTTATAGAATGCCCCCCAATTGAGTTGTAGGAAATGAAGAAGAAACTCCAAGAGAATCTTGATAAAGGATTCATGCACCCTAGTGCGTCACCTTGGGGAGCACCTGTTCTATTTGTTAAGAAGATAGATGGATCAATGAGACTTTGCATTGATTATCGAGAACTTAACATGATCACTATCAAGAAAAAATATCCTCTCCCATGAATTAATGAGTTATTTGATCAACTACATAGAGCTCAATACTTTTCAAAGACTGATCTTCATTCAGGGTATCATCAATTAAGGGTCAAAAGGGAGGATATACCCAAGACCGCTTTCGTACAAGGTATCGACACTATGAATTTATAGTGATGCCATTTGGTCTTACTAATGTCCCTCCTATCTTCATTGATCTGATGAATAGAGTCTTTAGAGACTAGCTTAATCAGTTTGTGGTAGTCTTTATAGATGATATTCTTTTCCATTCAAAGAGAACGGAAGAACATAACGATCACTTCAGAATTTTATTAAAGACCCTAAAAAAGGAGAAGCATTATGAAAAATTTATGAAGTGTGAATTTTGGCTTCAAAAATTTTCATTTTTGGGTCATATAATCTCAAAAGAGGGGATATCTATGGATCCAGAAAAAACCGAGGTTATCGAAAGATGGTTGAGACCAACAAAAGTTACTCAGATCCGAGTTTTTCATCGCTTGGATGGATATTTCTGATGTTTTGTGAAGGATTTATCACAATTATCTAATCCAATCACCAGGTTGAGTCAAGAAAGAGTTATGTTCGTGCTGACAGAGTATTATGGAGAGAATTTCAAGGAGTTGAAAAGAAGGTTATCCATTGCACCTGTACTCAAACTGCCTTGTAGTGGAGAAAGGTTTCTGATCTACAGTGACGCATCCAAGATGGGATTGGGGAGTGTTCTCATGAAAAATGATATGGTGATAACTTATGGCTCACGGCAGTTGAAAATCCATGAACAAAATTACCCAACTTTTTATTTGGAGTTAGATGCTGTAATCTTTTCAATAAAGATTTGGAGGCATTATCTTTATGGTGAAAGGTGTGATATTTATACTGATCATAAAAGGTTAATGTATATTTTCACACAAAAGGAGCTTAATATGAATCAAAGAAGATGGTTAGAGCTGATTAAGGATTAAAACTTCTCAATTCATTACCACCCTGGGAAATCAAACAAGGTGGTAGATGCATTAAGTCGACAAGATCATGCTATCTTATCCATGATGAGGTTCACAAAAGATCCAATATTTATGGATTTAAAAAGGATGGATCATGGAAATCTAATGAACGGGGAAATATATTATCTTCATCAAATGAATGTTCAACCATCTATTCATGTGAGGATTAAAGAGGCACAGAAAGAAGATGTAGAGTTACGAAAGAAGGCAAGAAATGTTCCTGAATTCAACATTGATTGTGACAAAATAATAAGGTTTAGGAATCGGGTTCGTGTTCCTCCAATCCCAGAATTAAAGAAGGAGCTACTGGATGAGGCTCATAGTTCTTCATTCTCTATTCATCTTGGAAGTACGAAGAGGTATATGGACCTAAAAGAGTACTTCTGGTGGGATGTCATGAAAAGAGATGTTGCTGAATATGTCTCTCGATGCTGGGATTGTCAGCAAGTTAAAGCTGAGAGACAGAAGACTAAAGGGATTTTACAACCATTACCCATACCCGGATAGAAATGGGAAAACATCACTATGGACTTTGTCACCGGACTTCCTAAAACATCCAAAGGCAATAATGCTATCTGGGTCAAAGTTGATCGTCATAATAAGTCGGCATAATTCATTGCTATTAGAGAAGATTTCACTCTGGATCAGCTTGCCAAGATATATGTAATGGAAGTGGTAAGATTGCATGGAGTACCACATTTCATTATATCTGATCGGGATCCAAGGTTTACCTTGAAGTTCTTGCAATGTCTTCAACATAATCTAGATACAGAGTTGAGTTTCATCAGTGCTTATCATCCTCAGACAGACGGTCAGTCTGAGAGAACAATTCAAACTCTAGAAGACATGATAAGAGCTTACTCTATGGATTTTTGAGGTGGATGGGATAACACATACCTTTGGTGTAATTTTATCAAAATAATAGCTTTCACTCCAGTATTCAGATGGCTTCTTATGAAGCTTTCTACGGAAAGAAATGCAGAAATCCAACTTGTTGGGATGATGTTGGAGAAAGAAAGCTATTAGGAGCTGATGTTGATGCTGAGATGGCAGAAAAGGCCTGATCTATTCAAAAAAACATAAGAGCATCTTAGAGTCGACAAAAAAGTTATTCCGACAACCGTAGAAAAGATCTAGAGTTTGAAGGGGGTGATAATGTGTTCTTAGGAATATCTGATTGGAAGAGAGTAATGATATTTGGAAATAAGGGAAAGTTGATCCCTAGGTATATCGGTCCTTTTGAAATACTAAATCATGTTGGGAACATAGCTTACCAATTGTAACTTCCACTGAATCTCTCTCATGTTCATGATGTGTTCCATTTATCTCTCCTGAGAAAGTACATACCCAATCCTTCACATGTACTATGCTCAGAAGTTGTACCACTGGAGAAAGATCTTTCTTATGAAGAACAACCAATAGAGATTCTGGATCGTAGCGAAAAAGTTCTATAGAACAATACCACTCTCTTGACGAATGTTTTATGGAGGAACCACCAATTATAAGAAGCTACATGGGAGCTTCAAGATAAGATGAGGGAGAGGTATCCTCATCTGTTTGTTACGAGGTGACAAATTTCGAGGGAGAAATTCATTTAAAGGGGTGTAGAATGTAACACACTGATATTTTATGAGAATTATTTTTTTATGTCTTATATTATGCATAACATCAAAGGAATCTTTCACTACACACAACACTAGCTTGGCTTGCGTTATACGCAAGGGAAACCTTCCTCGATAGCGTGTGTTGTACGCAATACCGAGCTCCACTAAACAATGATATATTATTATAATATTAGTTTGTACTAGCCATTATGAATTTTATTAACTACATTTTTAATTTTATGACATTATTATTCATCGTAAGCATTTTCTAAAACATGGTATGTGAACAAAATAAATTTTTCGGGTAAAATAAGTATTTTTAAAAAAATGTCATTTTTCCGCCTTTTGATGGCGCATCGAAATTAAATCTAGTATTTTACATGTTTATAAGTTCAATATGACAGAATAAAATTCTTCTTTGGAATCAGGATATAAAAATTTACCTTGGATAAAGTTTTCATATTATTCTGATAACTTGCATATTTTAATGAATAGTAAAAACACGCTATATTGTAATTAAAAAAAATTTCATCGCAATGATTTATATGGTTAAATTATAATATTGAATGGTTTTAAAGTCTATGTAAAATATTTTTTTACCATTTAATATAATTTATGTCATTACCATTAATTTTACATTGAATTCATAGGTAAAAACATTTCAATCTTTGGGAATGTTTTAACTTTTAAAACTTGTTTTCATAACAATGGGATTAATTTTAAATTAATTACTACAGCTTCTGTGTTTTGAATTTTAAAAAATGGAATCAAAATTTGGATTTTGTGGGTCCAAATTATTTTAATAGGTTACTTTTATTTTTCTGATATTATGAATACTAACTACGGTAATTTTTATTTATTGCAGTTAAAGGTAAATCGGGTAATTAAGCGTAAAAATAAGATTATAAAATTACCCTAACACCTTCCAAAATTCTATTTGATGACTAAAAGTCTTCCCTTATCACATAAGGGCAGGAATAAATTCATTTTATGGACTTTTCTCCATTAAAACAATTTAATTATTATTAAAACCAAAGAACGTGACAACATGTCACTCTCTTAAATAATATAAGTATAATAATTTTAATTTAATGACAAAATTCATGAAACATGGAACATGAATAGTCTCCAGAATTATAATAAATATATCTACATTATGTGAGTTTATTTATAATTTTTAGGTATTAAATAATTATCATTAATTATGACACAATAGTGATGTTGAAATTATTTTATTGATTGAATTATCAAATAAATTATTTTAAAAGTATTAAAATAAATATTATATTAACTATTCAATGTGCTTCACTAATTTTTTAGACAAATATGTTATGTTATTAGTCTATTAAATCTTTTATTTCGAACATTTCTTCTGTGTATATTTTATTTAAATTCAAATAAATGAATAGTGCCAAAATTGACACTATTGTTATTTTATAAAAATTACATATTATAAAATTGTTTACAAATCAAAAAAATATTTAAAAATTATAAAGTAATATTTATATGGTCTAAAGTGTAATAAATAATACAATTTTGGACAATTCACAAGATGTAATTAATTATATATAATGATATAAAATTTAGAATATTATTACCACAAATAAAATAAAGTAGATTATAAAAGGATAAATCAAGTTGATAATGTTTACAATAAATTCCCAACATGACTAAATTTTATTGGTTGATGAGATTACAACCCTATCTCATCTAATATTAATATTTTAGTCATTTTGGAGGTTTTTATGTGGGGTTGTAATTTATTATAAATTAATATTTCTTTTAATTTCAAAGGTGCCCCTCTCCTCCCTTATAAAAGGGAACCTCCTCCCTCTCCTCCTCACACCACATTGAGCCTTCAATCTCATCCAAACCCTTCCAATTTCTCTTATACACTTACCTATAAACATACTAGAGGTCCTGGTCTTCTTCAAAGACCAACTTTTGTTCCCAATGAGGAGGTTAAGAAGAGGCGCCTCAAAGAAGAGGTAATATCCTTTACCAGTTATATCCATTTTATTTCTTCTTCTTCTACTTCTTATTTATTTGTTTCATCATAAATTAATAATATCAGTATCACTAATATACTTATATGTTATTATAAATATGAAACAACCCTATTTCACCACATATCCATCCAACGGAAAAAGAAATCATCGTGCGAGCGTACGTACGAAATACCGTCTCCACGTCGTGGTGTAATCTGTTTTCCACCACCACCTTACATGAATTGGTATAATGGTGTAAATAATAACTATATATTATTATTATAACATGATAATAATTCTGATACATTCAATCTTCCACTCCCATACCATTCAATAGTTATGATAATGATATCATCGCTCGTGCGTACGTACAACCTTCCGTCTCCACGATGTGATGCGACTCGTTGTACATGATCTTCATTGAATGATGATTATATGAATCAATTGAATGAATTGAATGAATAAATATGATATATATTACAATAATACAATTCTTATAAATAAGGTATCTATAACCTAAAAAAAGTAATAATAATTTATTCGACATGACATGCAAAAGATCATAAAGAAATGAACACCAGAATAACAAGTGGCAATGAAATTTTACTAATAAGAAGATATGAATATGACCATGTATGATATCATAACAATGAATATGATTCTGTAATAAGTCAATGAAATTTTTTAAATCGTTATAGAGAAGGTTTGGATACGTACGAAGAATATCGGACCTAAGGAAAGGGAAAATCTCACAATCTCATTTTTATCCGAGATTGTTTATACTTTAAAATTTACTGGGGAATATTTTTCATCCACATCCATGTTTCCCCAATATGTAATATTAATTTTATCCTCATACAATTGTTTAAATCCAATTTTACCTATTGGTGAATTTTTAGTAAAATATATGAAAGGAATCTTTTGTCATTTCCAGTACGAGATACTTTTTGACATTTTCGGCCAAAGTACGGGAAGAATGTTTTTTAACTTATATGGCATGAATGGATTTTTATGATTTCTGGAGAACATTATTTCCATGAATCTTCCTTTAAAAATTTTCAAGTTTATTTTTAATTATCTTTATTTAGTTTAAAATGTTATGACATGTTAGGAAAGGAAAAATGTTTTTGAAGTAGAAAGGATATTTTCATCATGAATGGAGTTCAAGTGTTTTATCATAATTATTTTCCATCTAAGATAATATAGCGTTCAATTTCTATCCTTATTATTACATTTATTTCATTATGTTGTGATGGAATTATTTTTATGATGTCCTTTATCTTATATGAATTGTTTTATGATGTCATGATGTTTAAAAATCCAATTTTTATTACATGGGTTATGATATGATGTATGATTTTTGATTTTGTGGCACACGTAAGAATGGTTTCATTATGAGATTCATGGGTATAAAGAACCATACTTTACATAAATTGTTAATACTTCAAAATTTAAGCATACTTATTATAACATATAAAAAAACCACGAAAGGACCGTATAGGTATAGTGTCTTTAGAAACTGGGAAACATAAACAACTAGTTCCTAAAGCATCAACTTTTCCTCCCACTTATTTCATCATATCTAGGGTCCCTTTTTGGCATATCCTACTTAATAAACTTATTACTGACTTGGGGAAAGAAAAAATACAAAAGGGTGAGCTCAAATGCTCAGTAAGGGTAAACAAAAGAAATATCAATCACATCGTATACACAATCACATAACTTTTGGAAATCTTAACCTGCAAAAGAGATCATAATTTCATAACATGAGATAAATCATGGCAGTGAAATGTAATCACAATAATCATAACTTAAAACATGAAACTTTGTGGAGTACACACATAATCATAGAAAATCATTTCTTGTTAGTCAAGACTCATTTCCAAGACTATCTTAGCGGACAAAGTCCCTTTCTGAACTGAGTCACCCTCGTTTCAGTCATGTTTCACTGAACCGGTATAACCCACCATTCTAGCCATGTCTATCTCATGAGATATAAAATATTTACCCAATGCATTGGAGGGAGATATAGGTCCCACCCATCTCATAATGATACCATTCTTATGTGTGCCACAAAATATTAAATCATACATCATTGCATAACCCATGTAATAAAAATGGGAATCTTAAACATCGTGACATCATAAAACAATTCATATAATATAAAGGAATTCATAAAAATATTTCCATCACAACATAATAAAATCCATGTAATAATAGGGATAGAAACAGAACCCTATATTGTCTTAGATGGAAAATAATTTTGATAAAACTCTTGAACTCCATTCTTTAGGAAAATATCCTTTCTACTTCAAAAACATTTATCCTTTCATAACATGCCATACAATGTTAAACAAAAATAAGTTGATTAAAAATAAAATTGAAAACTTGTAAAGGAATCTTCTTGGAAATAATGTTTTAAAAATCCATTCATGCCATATAAGTTAAAAAAACATTTTTCGTACTTTTGTCGGAAAAGTCAAAAAAGTACCTCGTACGAAAAAAAGACAAAAGATTCATTTCATATTCTTTACTAAAAACTCACCTAAGGGTAAAATTGGATTTAAAATATTTTAAGTGGATGGAAACAATATTACATATTGAGGTAACATGGATGTGGATGATAAAATACACCCCAGTAAATTCCAAAGTAAAAACAATCTCAGATAAAAATGAGATTGTGATATTTTCCCTTACCTTAGGCCCAACTTGCTTTGTAAGTATCCGAACCTCCTGTATAATGTTTTAAATAATGTTATTGACTTATTCCAGAATCATACTTATTTTTATGATATCATATATGGTCATATTCTTAGCTTCTTAGTAGTAATATTTCATTGCTACTTGTTATTCGGGTGTTTATAACTTTTTGTTCTTAAGCGCGTATTGTCGAATAAATTGTTATTATTATATTTAGGTTATAGATATCTCATTTCCAGAATTTTATTAGTGTAATATATATCATATTCATTCATTCAATTCATTTATATAATCATTATGAAATGAAGATCATGTAGAACGAGTCGCATCACATCGTGGAGATGGTATTCTGTACATACGCACGAGTGATGATATCATTCCTATGATTGTGGAATTGTATTGGAGTGTATGTATACTATTTCAGAATCAAAATCACTTTATAATAGTCATATATAGTCATTATTTACACCATTATACCCATCCAAGAAAGGTGGTGGTGGAAAATTGATTACACCACGGCGTGGAGACGGTATTCCGTACTTAAGCACGCGCGGTGATTTCTTTTTCCGTAGGATGGATAGATGGTGAAATAGGGGTTTTTCATACTTATAATAACATATCAGTATATGAGTGATACTGATGTTATTACTTAATAATGAAACAACTAAGAATAAGAAGTGGAAGAAGAAATAAAGATGAAAGAATCTGTAACGGACATTACCTCTTCTTTGAAGTGCTTCTTTGAGACCTTCTTTTAGGGCACTAAAATTGGTCTTTTAGGAAGAAAAGAACCTCTAGGATGACTCTAGGGAATTGGTGAGGAGAAAGTGTCAGGGTTTGGCCGATCTTGAAGGCTCAATGTGGTGTGAGGAAGAGTGGGAGGAGGTTCCCTTTTGTAAGGGAGGAGAGGGGCACCTTTGGAATAACTAAAAATATTATTTTATTATAAAGTCAAGTTCGGTTTTAAATAGCTCAAAATTGATTTATTTAGATTATAAGATGGGTATGGGTCGAAATCCTCAAATCCAATAGAATTTAGACAAGTTTAGGTTCCTATTTTAACCTTATCATTTAGATTTAACATTAAATTAAATAATTTTACTTTTACCATGTCTTCTTGTGTTCTTATACTATAAGGTTAATAAACATACTATAAGCAGCCAAACGAACCCCAAGTTGTTTATTATTAATATATATAACCTTATATAAGTCATTTGGCCTAACCTTATATTTTTAGGAATAAAATAACAATTACTAATATAATATTTGTTTTAAAAACTATTTTATGTCAATTTTGACACTATTTAGTAATTGATTTTTGTGAAAATCATAACAGAATTAATAGTTCGAACCAAGTTAATTAAGTCAATACTAACATGTCATATTAACCTAGAAAATTAGTGGGATTCATAAAAAGTCTCAAATTACATTTATTTTGGTGTTTATAACATCAATTATGTCAATATTTCATTAATAAGATAATTACTACATCATCATTGTGTCCTAAATAAGTTACATTATTTAATGTATAAAAATTACAAATAAAATACCATTATCTATGAAATCTCTTTATCTTTCTAATGAAAATTTATAGTCGAATTTATCTTATTTATTACCCCATATTATAAATTATTTACTTATTAAACTTTGGTTTTAACTATTTTAACCCTTCTTTAAATAAATTAATAATAAATGTCCTAATCTAATCCAAGTGGGCCTAAATGGTCATATTTTATTCCTAAGTTTGTTTTTGGTCGAATTTCACTTATCCAATAGAATTAGGACATGTGTTAGGGTAATAATAATATCATCTTTACCATTAATTACCCTATTTACTTTTAACCGTGGTAAAAAAAAGTAAAAAGTTACTATTCACCAAAAAATTATTTTCATCTCATTGAACCACTTTTTACTCACTGACATCAACCGTGTCTCTCGTATTTTTGAAATTCCACTCACAGAAGTGGTAAAATTATGTTTTATGAAAAATTCAGTTTTTTTAACTACCACTTTGTGGTTTCACTATTCATCAAAAAATGAAAGTTTTCAGAAAAAAACCAAAATTTCACCCTAGGCTAATTTCGATATTCCGAATCCAAAAATGAAGTCCATTTTGAAAAATAAAATTTATAAAATTTAATAAAGTGGTTATTACTATTCATAACGGCAAGTTTTAATAATATTTTAATAGCATATCGTTGTTTAGTGAAACTCGGTATTGCGTACGACGCAAGCTATCGAGGAAGGTAGCAATTTTGTGTAAAGCAAGCCAAGCAAGTGTTGTGTATAAAAAGAATCCTTTGATGATTTATATAACATAAAAGTCTCGGGTGTTACATTCTACCCCCCTTAAAATGAATTTCGCCCTCGAAATTCTTCACATTGTAACAAACAGATGAGGATACCTCTCCCTCATAATATCCTCATGCTCCCAAGTAGATTCTTATAATTGGTGGTTCCTCCATAAATCTTTCACCAAGCGAGTGGTCTTGTTTCGTAGTACTTTTTCGCTATGATCCAGAATCTCTATCGGCTGTTCTTCATAAGAAAGATCTTGTTCCAGCGGTACAACTTCTGAGCTTAGTACATGTGAAGGATCAGGTATGTACTTTCTCAGGAGAGATACGCGGAACACATCGTGAACTTGAGAGAGATTCGGTGGAAGCGCCAATTGGTAAGCTACCTTCCCAACACGATCCAGTATTTCGAAAGGACCTATATATCTAGGGCTCAACTTCCCCTTCATTCCAAATCTCATAACTCTCTTCCAGGGAGATATTCGTAAGAACACTTTATCGCCCACTTCAAACTCTAGGTCTTTTCTTCCGTTGTCGGCATAACTTCTCTGTCGACTCTGAGCTGCTCTTATGTGTTGTTGAATAGATCTGTCATTTTCTGCCATTTCATCTACGAGATCAGGTCCTAATAGATTTCTTTCCCCAACTTCATCCCAGCAAGTTGGAGTCCTGCATTTCTTTCCATAGAGAGCTTCATAAGGAGCTATCTGAATACTAGAGTGAAAGCTATTATTATAAGAAAATTCCTCCAAAGGTAGGTGTTGATCCCAACCACCTTTGAAATCTATAGTGCATGCTATCCACATATCTTCTAGGGTTTGAATTGTTCTCTCAGACTGACCGTCTGTCTGAGGATGATAAGCAGTGCTGAAACTCAACTCTGTATCCAGAGTATGCTGAAGACTTTGCCAGAACTTTGAGGTAAATCTCGGATCCCAATCAGATATAATAGAAAGTGGTACTCCATGCAATCATACCACTTCCTTTACATATATCTTGGATACTTGATCCAGATAGAAATCCTCTCTAATAGCAATGAAATGTGCATACTTGGTAAGACGATCAACTATGACCCAGATAGCATTATTTCCTTTGGATGTTTTAGGAAGTCCTGTGACAAAGTCCATAGTGATGTTTTCCCATTTCCATTAGGGTATGGGTAATGGTTGTAACATCCCCTTAGACTTCTGTATCTCAACTTTAACTTGCTGACAAACCAAGCATCGAGAGACATATTCAGCAACATCTCTTTTCATGCCATCCCACCAGAAGTACTCTTTCAGGCCCCTACACATCTTCGTGCTTCTCGGATGAATAGAGAAAGAAGAACTATGAGCCTCATCCAGTAGCTCCTTCTTTAATTCGGGGATGGGAGGAACACAAACCTGATTCCTGAACTTTATTATCCCATCACAATCAAGGTTGAATTCAGGAACATTTCTCACCTTCTTTTGTAACTCGACATCTTCATTATGTGCCTCTTTAATCTTCACATGTATAGATGGTTGAACATTCATTTGAGAAAGATAAGATTTTTCCCCTTCCATTATAATTACAAGATCCATTCTTTGTAAATCCATAAATATTGGATCTTTTGTGATCCTCATCATGGATAAACTCGCATGGTCTTGTCGACTTAATGCATCTGCCACCTTGTTTTCTTTCCCAGGGTGGTAATGGATTGAGCAGTCATAATCCTTAATCAGCTCCAACCATCTTCTTTGGCGCATATTCAGCTCCTTTTATGTGAAAATATACTTTAACACTTTATGATCAGTATAAATATCACACCTTTCACCATAAAGGTAATGCCTCCAAATCTTTAATGCAAAGATTACCGCAGCTAACTCCAAATCATGTGTTGGGTAATTTTGCTCATGGATTTTCAACTGTCGTGAGGCATAATCTATCACCATATCATTTTGCATAAGAACACACCCCAATCCCTTCTTGGATGCATCACTATAGATCACAAACCTTTCTCCACTACAAGGCAGTGTGAGCACAGGTGCACTGGATAACTGTCTTTTCAACTCCTTGAAATTCTCTTCACATTCCTCCGTCCAGAAAAACTTAACTCCTTTCCGAGTCAACTTGGTGAGTGGATTAGATAATCATGAAAAATATTTCACAAAACGTCGATAATATCCAGCCAAACCAAGAAAACTTCGGATCTCAATTACTGTTGTTGGTCTCGACCATCTTTCGATAACCTCTGTTTTTGCTGGATCCACAGATATCCCCTCTTTTGAGATTATGTGACCCAAAAATGCAACTTTTTGAAGCCAAAATTCACACTTGGTTAATTTGGCATAATGCTTCTCTTTTCTCAGGGTCTTCAAGATAATTCTCAAGTGATCTTCATGTTCTTAATTGATCTTTGAATAGACAAGAATATCGTCTATAAAGACTACCACAAATTGATCAAGATAATCTCTAAAGACTCTATTCATTAGATCCATGAAGATAGCAAAGGAATTAGTAAGACCAAATGGCATCACTATAAATTCATAGTGTCCATACCTTGTACGAAAATCCGTCATTGTTATATCCTCCCTTTTGACCCTTAGTTGATGATACCCTGAACGAAGATCAATCATGGAAAAGTATTGAGCTCTGCGTACTTGGTCAAATAAGTCAGCAATGCGTGGGAGAGGACATTTTTTCTTGATAGTGATCTTGTTATGTTCTCGATAATCAATACAGAGTCTCATTGATCCATCTTTCTTCTTAACAAAGAGAACAGGTGCTCCCCAAGGTGACGTACTTGGTCATATGAATCCCTTATCAAGATTCTCTTGGAGTTGCTTCTTCAATTCCTGTAACTCAATTGGGGCCATTCTATAATGTGTCTTTGAAATAGGCAAAGCACCCGGTACGAGTTCTATTGAAAACTCAACTTCACGATTTGGTGGAAGACCCGGTAATTCCTCCGGAAAGACATCATCAAACTCCCGTACGATGGACATATTATTAATCGTGAGTTTCTCACCAACAATTTGAGATAAATAACCTTCATTTAGTGGAATCAATACCCATAAAATGGATGAAATTTCCACTGGAAGGTTATGTTCATCCGTGCATTGATAGATGATCATAGATTGATCTGGAATATGAAATGTGACTTCCCTTATTTGGCAATTGATATGAGCTCCATATAAAGAAAGCCAATCCATGCCATGAATAACATCAAATTACACTATATGAAGGCTCACAAGATTTGTAGGAAGCACTTTCCCACAAACTTCGATCGGAGAAGAATTATAAACTTTTGATGCGACTGTTGTGCCATTAGGTGTTGTCACAGCTAACTCAACATCTAATTGTTGAGGTAATACGGTGATACCCTTAGAAAATTCTTTAGAAATAAAAGAGTGGGTGGATCCAGAATCAAATAAAACAGTTGCTACTTTAGAGTGGATGGTAAGTGTACATTTCACCACATCGTTATCGTACTCCACATCACTGATAGAAATTGCATGTGACTTTCCTTTGTCTTTATCCTTAAGAGTTTGTTGACGTCGACCATCATCATCAACCCTTGGATTAGGGCACTTATTGGCATAATACCCCATCTCCTTGCACTTGAAACATTGACGTGTAGTAGTTTCATTCTGTGTATCCCTTCCTTTGTTTGCATCATTAGACATCTTCTTCCCATCATCGTGGAATTCAAATGCCCGATGACCTTACTTTCCCCATTTGAAGAATTTACTTGTCCCTTTAAGACAACTCCCTCCATGTTTCTTTCCACACTTTCAGCATAAGGGAAATCTCATCTTCTTTTCAGTGTGCTCTTTAGATTTTCCTTTGAATTCCATTTTCCTCTTCTTATCAAACCCATATGACTGATGGGTTACTCCAATCTCCATTTCGTCTTTGAGAGCACATCGAGCGATTTCCTCGTAGCTATTGAAGTCCCTTATGGCTAACGCCCTTCGAAGACTTGGTTTTAATCCACTAAAGAATCGATCGATCTTACTATCAGGTTGGATAATAATACCAGAAGCATACCTTGAAAGTCTTGTAAAATTTGCTTCATAGGTACCAACAGATTCATCATCCTTTTGATTCAATTCAAGAAACTCTTTCTCCATCTTTGTTCGGAGAATACGAGGGAAGTACTTATTGAAAAATAAGTTCTTGAACTCGTCCCATTCCATGGACTCAATTTCATCCCTTTGCCTCGTATTCTTAATAAGATTCCACCATTGATCAGCATCTCCTTCCAAACGATACACTGCTAGGATGACTTTATCATGTTCAAAAAATTGAAGAACTGAAAATATCTTTTCAGTAGTACTAATCCATTGTTCAGCAACTAATGGATTAGTAGACCCACTGAAAGAAGGTGGACGCTGCCTCATTAAGGATTCAAAAGAATGTTGCTCCTTCCTTTTCTCGTTTGGAAGTCCTGCATGATTCATAGCTTGAGAAAGTTGTTTGAGCATGGCTACAAGAATTTTTATTCCAGCTCCCATAACATTTGGTTTCTCAGGGGGAAAATCATTGCATTGCCCATCGCATTCCGCATTAACACGATCCCTTCGGGTTCCAGCCATTGACTAAAACCAAGAAGAATAGTGTGAGCAACACTAATTATAATAGGAAAACCACATACTCAGGAATAAAATTTCACACTTAAGGTATTATCCTAGGATATTCATGGCCATTTATAAAACACTAATATTGTGTTCTATTCTTAGACTTATCCTTAGGGTTCTTACTAAGGCTTTCACATCCTAGTTTCCAAAGGTTGGTTATACCTTTCCTCTGATACCAACTATAATGACCCATACTTTACATAAATTGTTAATACTTCAAAATTGAAGCATACTTATTACAACATAAAACAAAACCACGAAAGTACCGTATATGTATAGTGTCTTTAGAAACTGGGAAACATAAACAACTGGTTCATAAAGCATCAACTTTGCCTCCCACTTATTTCATCATATCTAGGGTCCCATTTTGGCATATCCTACTTAATAAGCTTCTTCCTGACCTGGGGAAAGAAAACATACAAAAGGGTGAGCTCAAATGCTCAGTAAGGGTAAACAAAAGAAATATCAATCTCATCGTATACACAAGCACATAAATTTTGGAAATCTTAACCTACAAAAGAGATCATAATTTCATAACATGGGATAAATCATGGCAGTGAAATGTAATCACAATAATCATAACTTAAAACATGAAACTTTTTGGCGTACACACATAATCATAGAAAATCATTTCTTGTTTTTCAAAACTCATTGCCAAGAATATCTTAGTGGACAAAGTCCCTTTATGAACCGAGTCACCCTCGTTTCAGTCCTGTTTCACTGAACCAGTATAACCTACCGTTCCATCCATGTCTATCTCATGAGATATAAAATCATTACTCAATGCATTGGAGGGAGATATAGGTCCCACCCATCTCATAATGATAACATTCTTATGTGTGCCACAAAATCATAAATCATACATCATTGCATAACCCATGTAATAAAAATGGGAATCTTAAACATCGTGACATCATAAAACAATTCATATAAGATAAAGGAATTCATAAAAATATTTCCATCACAACACAATAAAATCCATGTAATATTAGGGATAGAAACCGAACCCTATATTGTCTTAGATGGAAAATAATTTTGATAAAACTCTTGAACTCCATTCTAGAGGAAAATATCCTTTCTACTTCAAAAACATTTATCCTTTCATAACATGCCATAAAATTTTAAACAAAAAAAAGTTGATTAAAAATAAAATTTAAAACTTGTAAAGGAAGCTTCTTGGAAATAATGTTTTAAAAATCCATTCATACCGTATACGTTAAAAAAAACATTCTTCGTACTTTTGTCGGAAAAGTCAAAAAAGTACCTCGTACGAAAAAACGACAAAAGATTCATTTCATATTCTTTACTAAAAACTCACCAAAGGGTAAAATTAGATTTAAACTGTTGTAAGTGGATGGAAACAATATTACATATTGAGGGAACATGGATGTGGATGATAAAATATACCCCAGTAAATGCCAATGTAAAAACAATCTCGGATAAAAATGAGATTGTGATATTTTCCCTTACGTAGGTCCAACTTGCTTTGTAAGTGTCCGAACCTCCTGTATAATGATTTAAATAATGTTATTGACTTATTCCAGAATCATAATTATTTTTATGATATCATATATGGTCATATTCTTAGCTTCTTAGTAGTAATATTTCATTGCTACTTGTTATTCGGGTGTTTATAACTTTTTGTTCTTATGCTTGTTTTGTCGAATAAATTCTTATTCTTCTCTTTAGGTTATAGATAGCTCATTTCTAGAATGGTATTAGTGTAATATATATCATATTCATTCATTCAATTCATTTATATAATCATTATGAATTGAAGATCATGTAGAACGAGTCGCATCACATCGTGGAGACGGTATTCCGTACGTACTCATGAGTGATGATATCGTTCCTATGATTGTGGAATTGTATTGGAGTGTATGTATACTATTTCAGAATCAAAATAACTTTATAATAGTCATATATAGTCATTATTTACACCATTCTACCCATCCAAGTATGGTGGTGGTGTAAAATAGATTACACCACGGCGTGGAGACGGTATTCCGTACGTACGCACACACGGTGATTTCTTTTTCCGTAGGATGGATAGATGGTGAAATAGGTTTGTTTCATAATTATAATAACATATCAGTATATTAGTGATACTGATTTTATTACTTCATAATGAAACAAATAAAGAAGAAGAAGTGGAAGAAGAAATAAAGATGAAAGAATCGGTAATGGACATTACCTCTTCTTTGAAGTGCATCATTGAGACCTTCTTTTAGGGCACTAAAATTGGTCTTTGAGGAAGACCAGAACCTCTAGGATGTCTCTAGGGAAGTGGAGAGGAGAATGTGGAAGGGTTTTGATGAGCTTGAAGGCTAAATGTGGTGTGAGGAAGAGGGGGAGGAGGTGCCCTTTTATAAGGGAGGAGAGGGGCACCTTTGGAATAACTAAAAATATTATTTTATTATAAAGTCAAGTTCTGTTTTAAATAGCTCCAAATTGATTTATTTAGAGGATAAGATGGGGATGGGTCGAAATCCTCTCATACAATATAATTTAGACAATTTTAGGTTCCTATTTTAACCTTATCATTTAGATTTAACATTAAATTAAATAATTTTACTTTTACCATGTCTTCTTGTGTTCTTATATTATAAGGTTAATAAACTTACTATAAGCAGCCAAACGAACCCCAAGTTGTTTATTATTAATATATATAACCTTATCTAAGTCATTTGTCCGAACCTTATATTTTTAGGAATAAAATAACAATTACTAATATAATATTTGTTTTAAAAACTATTTTATGTCAATTTTGACACTATTTAGTAATTGATTTTTGTGAAACTCATACAAGAATTAATAGTTCAAACCATGTTAATTAAATCAATAAAAACATGTCATATTAACCTAGAAAATTAGTGGGATTCATAAAAAGTCTCAAATTACATTTATTTTGGTGTTTATAACATCAATTATGTCAATATTTTATTAATAACATAATTACTACATCATCATTGTGTAATAAATAAATTACATTATTTAATATCTAAAAATTAAAAATAAAATACCATTATGTAGGAAATCTTATTAAATTTTTAATGAATATTTATAGTCGAATTTATCTTATGTATAACCCCATATTAAAAATTATTTACTTATTAAACTTTGGTTTTAACTATTTTAACTCTTCTTTAAATAAATTAATAATAAATGTCCTAATCTAATCCAAGTGGGCCTAAATGGTCATATTTTATTCCTAAGTTTGTTTTTTTTTCGAATTATACTTATCCAATAGAATTAGGACATGTGTTAGGGTAATAATAATATCATCTTTACCCTTAATTACCCTATTTACTTTTAACCGTGGTGAAAAAAAGTAAAAAGTTACTATTCACCAACAAATTATTTTCAACTCATTGAACCACATTTTACTTACTGACATCAACCGTATCTCTCAGATTTTTGAAATTCCACTCACAGAAGTGGTAAAATTATGTTTTATGAAAAATTCAGTTTTTTTTAACTACCACTTAGTGGTTTCACTATTCATCAAAAATTGAATGTTTTTAGAAAAAAACCAAAATTTCACCCTAGGATAATTTCGATATTCCGAATCCAAAAATGAAGTCCAATTTGAAAAATAAAATTTATAAAATTTCATAAAGTGGTTATTACTATTCATAACGGCTAGTTTTAATAATATTTTAATAGCATATCGTTTTTTAGTGAAACTCGGTATTGCGTACGACGCAAGCTATCGAGGAAGGTCACAATTTCGTGTAAAGCAAGCCAAGAAAGTGTTGTGTAGAAAAAGATTCCTTTGATGATTTATATAACATAAAAGTCTCGGGTGTTACAATGGGACCTATATCTCTCTCCAATGCATTGGGTAATGATTTATATCTCATGAGATAGACATGACTGGAATGGAAAGTTAATCTGGTTCAGTGATACATCACTGGAACGAGGAGTGAACTCGGTTTAGTAATGGACTTTGTCTACTATGATAGTCTTGGAAATGAGTCTCGACTAAAATGAAATGATTTTCTATGATTATATGTGTATTCCACAAAGTTTCATGTTTTAAGTTATGATTATTGGGATTACATTTCACTATTATGTTTTATCCCATGTGATGATATTATGATCTCTTTTTCAGGTTAAGATTTTCAAAATGTTATGTTATTATGAATATGATATGATTGATATTTCTTTTGATTACCCTTAATGAGAATTTGAGCTCACCCTTTTGTATGTTTTCTTTTCCCCGGGTCAGGAAGAAGGGTATTAAGTAGGAAATTCCAAAAGGGACTCTAGATATGTCGAAATAAATGGGAGACAATGTAGATGATTTATGAACTAGTAGTTTATGATTCCCTATTTCTAAAGACACTATACCTATACAGTCCTATCAGGGTTTTGTTATATGTTGTAAATAGTATGCTTCAATTCTTCATTAATACCAATGTATGTAAAGTATGGGTCGTTATACATAGAGGGACAGGTCCCTCATGATAATGAAATCCTCCTACATGTACCATCATATAATGATGTTTATCACCATCCCCTTGATGATCTTAGAGGGTGATATGGGGTGTGGCCTCCCAATATCCATAGTTAAGGGTGATGACATGGAGGAGGTGGTTTCATGTTGGGTTACGATGTTAACATATATCTTTCCCTTTTTTCCACAGTAATTTGTTGATTGGATTCATGTACCATGGATCCTACAATGATAATGATGTATCAGTCAATATGAATACAAGAAAAGTAATGCACAATGCCCCATCTTCATCCAATCATCTATAATTCAAGAGATAATGATATATAAGCAGATAATCTCACATATCGGAATTCCCAATGTTTAACTACCATATTCTCTAGTGAGTTCCTTTTGAGTCCCAATGTTTTCATAGAGTATCGTGGCACCAGATATCTAGATCATGCGAAATGATATTCTATTGACGTTTCAAATACTACAATCAACCATTTTATTGAGAATTGTTTCATAACGGGTCTACTATTTCTTCATCTAAGGCTTTCCTTAGGGTGTGGCCGCAAGTCTGCAAATGGTTTTGCATGTTGGATTTACATGTTACCCCACATTAACTCTTTCAAAAGGTGGGAGAAATAAATCACATTGATTGAAGATGTATTATCCTTGATTTAAATAAGATGATATGATAGTGGTTGCTCCTTTCATGGATCCCTCCGAAAAATTTATCACCTTGTTTGGGTTTCCTTCATAGATTTATGTATGTTCTTGGAACTCATCTTTGAACCATTGATTTTATGATGCTTGTTAATTATTATTCTACTATCAAAAAATTCCCTAGGGTCTTGAAAATGTAGAAACCATTATTCAGGAGAGTAGTAATGTTGGGAATCACTAACATCTCATGATAATGGGAACATTGGTAACATGTATTCTTCCTCATAAGATGGATTCACATGAACAAAACCAAAGGCCCCCCATGTCGATCATGAGGAATCTAACTCTAAAGAAAAGACATATAAGGATTTAATCTCAAATATAAAATGTTTAGCATGGGGAGACATTATGAGTCATGATGTGAGTTTATCATCTTACAGAGATAGGGTGATACCGATATGAATACCCCATAGAGGTAGAACATGGAGGCACATCCCTATAGGGATCAGATGGAATTATTAATTTTGGAAGGACCAGAATGACCCATATAAGTTGATCTTGGATGGTGAGTCCCACAAATATTATATTTAAAACAATGAAGGGTTTTTAGGCATAGCTGGATGTGGATAAAGGAGGATCACCCATATGAGGGGGCACATTAGTATACTAGTTGTCAGAATTGATCATTAGAGAGGTGTCCAATGTAACTTTATTAAGGGACATAAAGAAGACCCCATGTGGATCGATAATACAATTTAAATTCAAGTGACTGGACTATTCCATGTAGTTTAATGTCATATTGTATGTAAACTCATACCATGAAAAGATCATCAATGACTATTGGCATGCTACCTTCACATAGAAGCTTCCCTAATGGGTGGCATCATATTACTAATATGTGGGAGACTTGGTAAAATTAGGATGGATTATGGGTGGAGTGGATAGCGTATGATGGATTCAGGATTGACCATTTTCCAGGTTTCATATATATTCTTGTTGGTTGAGAATCAAATTACTAGTAGTTAAGAAGTCGGTGGGGGGATTACGCATGGAAGAATCCCTATGGATCTCGAAGGGATGATGTCCCTCATATGATCATCATGATATTGACTAGATTTGGAGTCCCTTGAAATTACCATGTTGGTTATGATTGATGGTATTGAACCTTAGAGTTTCTTCTTATGAATCCCAGTTGGTTGGGAAACAATGTTTGTATAGTTCTATGATGGACATTAAGGCTTAAACATGAGGAGGATTCCAATATATAGAGCATGTTTAGGGGGATTATGAATAGAAGTCGCATGTAAGGGGGTTCATGATTGGGGATTAATCCAGGACGGATGCATATGAGAATTTAGGTTGTTTTTCAGGATCGCTGCTAGCCACTAAGAGTGTTTGAGTCATGCTTGATGTGAGAAACAAGAGGAAAGAAATCCATTCCAGCCATTTGACAAAATATGTCCCATTGTATATTGTGCCAGTATTACACATGAATGTTTCCTATGGTGTATGTCATTACATGTGAGGATGATTTTATTCCTAGTTTCTCATACATGGATCATCCTATGAAGATCTTATTACAAGAACACATAAAATATTCCCTAAATGGAATTACAATCTAGTGGATTAGGAGGATGTGGCAATCCATGATGATCATACATGGGGGACCTCATATGAATTCTATAAGATAAGACTATAATTTAACATCATTTTCGACAGAAGTGGGTTCTATGCAGTTTTATGTCATGAAGTGTAGACATTAGGGACTAACTCCTTACCCCTTGGGCTTATATGATCATCCCACATAAAACCCTATGTGGTACATGGCTTCTGAAAGGCCAAGGGTTTCTAGTGTGGAGGAGTATTCTATCATGATTTCTGCACTAGACATTCTTTGATGAGATGAAAAGGGTGGTTACAATTTATATGATAAGAGTTCAAAGGTATGGAAACATGTGTACAAGTGGAATATGGGAAAACTCATGAGGGACCATTATGTCCTTCCATTAAATCCTGGAATTCTACACACAAGAGTTTCATGCAAGGAGTAATGGTTTCACACATGATGTTCTTAGACATGTTTCTTGGACACAATTGAAAGACAAGGATCATCAAATAGGGGTGTTTGAATGATGGAGTTCTTGAACACAAGTCCATGCTTTCACAAATCATTGTACTGTTCTGTGTATGGTACAAGATTCATGTATAAGGGTCCATTTTGCACATCATACACGGGAAAAAAGAGGTTTGTAAAGGAGTACCCAACTACGGTCCACTCTAGGGAACACCCATCGGGAACGAATCACACACGATCTCTACCTTTAGGATTCTATTCCGTTCATGACACCACGTTTGGCGAGACTTATGCACAATATATGTGGATTTCATCTTCTGAAGGATATCCATAAAGAAGGGGGTGAACTTCAATATAAATACAATTCCTTAAATGAAAAAAGACGATGATTTGGTTACAGAATAAATCTTACAAGATATTTTGATATTAGTGATCACACAATGGTTAGTTAAATGACACATTGGGCATGTAAGATTTTTCCTTGTGGATTTGGTTCTTTCGTGCATGGTCAACTTCTTTTGCACATATTCCATAGCCGTTTGAGTGGATTGGGAAAAAGGGGCCTAGGATATTTTTTATTGGGTGGACAAGTATCTTTCACGAGCATTGGAAAACATGCACACACATTTATTGGACCTATCATAATGTTCTATTGAAATCAATGATATCTTGGGTTTACCCAAATATGGCTAGTTGAAGCTTCAAGTGGAATTTATTGAGAACATATATCCAGTTTATTTTCATGATATTTTTAATAATATTTTTTGGAATATAATGCAAACATAGAGGGTGGGCCTTATGAATTATTTTTGGATGGGTTTTAAAGATCTAGAAGTTTATAATGAATGAATTATTTCCTTGGTCCCTAATGTATCTTATCCCAATACTGTTTTAGTGATTAGTAATATGATCTTGGGTAATGTAATTTATAAATTATAATAAATGATGTTTGATAAGAGACTATGAAACAATGTACCTTCTATCATTAAAAAATCCTGAAGTGCTTTACCATCATCATTAAATAACTTACAATGTAGGTATTGTTCATGAATCATTCCATTTTTTTTGAAAAAATGGTCTATTATGAAGAGATGTTTGATGGATTTGAATCTTGGCATGATGAAGGCATATGATAAATTTGACTTGGGGTTTTGGTAATAACTCTCCTAAAAAGTTATTTCAATGATGTATGGGATCGAGAAATTTTTCAATTCATTACTATAGTTTCATATAAGGATATGGTTAATTATCATATTTATAATACTATTAACCAAATAATATGATTATTCCTAGTAGATTTTATTTCTCCATCTATATTTGTTAACATGGGGTATTATCTAAACTGGTTTCTATTACAATTTTATAGTCCATGAATTATAATGTCAAATCTAGTCGAACAAGTATGCCTATTTCTCAAATGTTCCTTGAATATGATTATATATTATTTTATAGGGCTAAAATTAATAAATTATAGACTACGGCTGAGATAATTAGATATTATAATGCACCATAAATATTGACATTATATTTTTAAAATGATGAATCTTGTTTATTACAGTAGTTCCATGGGAGAGGTTCCTTGAGTTTGGATCTATTATTTAGTTGAATCTAGTTGATAAGAACAATAAATATAAAGGTCTATTTGTTGATATTTTTATATCTAAAAAGGATTTAATTAATTTGGTTTTTGAAAATGTCTTCAAGCACATTAATGGATTGATGGGTATCTGTTTATCGAATTTGGGGAAATAACTTTTTCTTAAAGAATTTTCCTATGCTATGAAATAATAGGTATTATATTTTTTCAAACTTCATGATATTTTTATTGGTCACCCACATAGTTTTTTTTATTTCTTGCGTAAAAAAATTAATGGTTAAAACAAGACGCAATTGGTTTCTAGGGAGAATCTTTGTTTTTTATAATTTTATGTTAAAACTCAAAATGTATTTGTGAATTAAAATATATTCAATTTCTAAAAAGGGGTCATAATTATAATTTTTTATAAATTATTCAAGTAAATTATTTATTAAATATTGAAAATTAATACATTTATTGTATAATATAATAGAATATCCTTTAACATTGTTATAAAAGTGATATTTCATCACTAAAAAAACAACGAGAAACCCTTTTTTGACAAAATTGGATAATTTCTAGGTGCCTTAGAACCAATGATAAATGTCCCCTTACTACTTTTTATTAGAAATGTCATGACTAAAAAATATAAATTCTATTCAGTGCTTCAATATCCTAGAAACCCATATAAAACACACACACATAGTACAATCATTTACTTTAATAAATATTAATCATATTAAAATAAAAAAAATAAAAAAAATGTATAAATATAATTATTTGATAACATATTTATACATTATGCTGTTTTTATAAAATTTATAAATAAAAAATAAAATAAAAAAAGAATTTTTTAACATTTCTTCAATGAATCAAAATATATATAAATTGTTACCTACCATTGAAATGAGCCTATAATTGAATCATGTAATATATAAGTTAAAATAAAGAATATTTTAATTATAGTCATAATTAATAATTTATAACTGTATTGAATGGGACAAATAAATTATGTCATAAAGACTAAACTACTATTCTGAATGACATGTAGTAAATTCCTACAAAAAAATCAATCACATTTCTTTATCATTAATTTTCATGAAAATCGAGTCATGTTCCCTCATTTTTGAGTTTGGAACTAAAACAATAATTATAAATTTCAATCACTAACTTTTAGACATATTGATTTCATCGAGAATTAGAATGATGTGATGTTAATTCATACATCTCCAAAAATGATTTATTGGTAATATTTATAGAGTTTCACACCAATCTAAAATCATGTTCTCAGTTTTATTCAATGCACATGTGTTTTGAACTAAAATATTACTTTTAAAATGAGAACACATAATGATAGTCATATCAGTGACCCACCATGTCAAAATTATGCGATTTTCATTCCTAGATATTAAAAATTATTCATCTGATACTTTCATAGTGATCCATGGTATTCCAAGTGGATTTTAACATTATATTATGAAAAAAATATGAATTTTTAATTCAAAAAAAAGACATTGAGTAATTTTTTTTGACCCAAGAATTAAAATGATGTGATTTTAATTCTCAAATATAGAAAATGATTCATTAATCATTTTACTAGTGTTTCAAAACAACACAACATTTTCCCATTGATTTATAGAATGGAAGAACTATTTAAACTATAATATTAATGTTAAACAAAAAAATGTACTTTTAGTTTTATTGGAAACATAACATGTCATAAATGAATGATGTTGTTTCAAAATATCACAAATGATTATTTTGTTACATCCCTATAGTTTCATTATAACTCTATTTCAATTTATTGGTTATAATTTTTGATATAAAATATCTCTTTTAATTTGGAAATATATATTTTCAATAATACCACTACTATAGATTTGGGAAAAAACTATCATATTATTTTTCAACTCCTATCATAGTAATGACAATGATTTCCCATTTATCATCACTAAATAACATAATGATAAATGGTGACCTCTTTCATTACCATTCATGGAATTGAAAAAGGGAATCGTTTATTTTCATTTTTTATGATGAAAGATTGTGACATTTATCAGTATATTTTTTATATTCTAAAAGTAACCCTACATAATGTAGTTTTCTTATACTTGAGAAGTTTGTCAGAGGTACTTATAATGTTCCCATTAAGGTAACCAATCATTTTGGTTTAAAAGTATGGGATGTAATCATTTTATCTGTGCTGGATGTTATGGATTTTAATGAGAATTAAGAAGCTAATCCATGTGGTTATGTTAATTATAGTGCCTGACATAAATTGAGTCAATGTTCTCATGTTGAGATCTTGGAGACACATAGAAATTAAAATTTGATATGTTTATTCTTTTTTGGCCTTTATGCATATTTTATGGAGTTGTTTTTCAGAATGAGGGTAGTGTCTCCCTGTTTGACCCCATCAACAACAATAATTTATTATCATTCTTTAATAATGGTTCCTTGAACCGAGCTTTTATTAAAAAAAATTCTATATTTTATAAATTATAATTCATCAATGTATATATATTATTATATATTTCTATGTGTTTATATATACATAAATATTATAAATTATAAAATAAAAAATAAATTAATAAAAAATATTAAAATATTACTACATATAAAATGTATTTTTAGAAATTATAATCATATTTAAATATATTATTATCAATTTTAATATCAATATTTATTTTACAAAATATTGTGAAATGTTTATGAAGTCATAAGAATATTTAAAAATTTATTTAAATTTGTTATAAAATTATTTATAAAATATAATATAATTAAATTTAAATTTATATTAATATATATATATATATGTACGTATACAAGAAAAATTAAAAATATAAATATATATATATATATATATATATATTATAAATGTATGTTTATATATATAATTGAATATAAAAATATATTTAATTTATTTGATTAATAATATTAAAATAATATATTTAAATTTAAATAAGTAAATAATCCATATATATATATATATAAACACGCGCACACCAAAGATGCGTTTCCTGAGTGTTACAACCCCATGCATGGCATGCATCTTTTCGGGGGTTCAGACTCAAAAGGCCCTATGTTTGGAGGATTTTCAAAGGTTTTGTAGTAGCACTAGAGCAATAGTGGTGGGTATAGTAGTTGGGAATATAGTAGTGGTGGTTATTGTAATAGTAAAATTCATTAAATGGGCCATTAAGAAAAATTGGTCATCTAGTTAATGAAAAATGGATTTAATTATATAAGGCCTTCAAACCATAAAATTTTATGGTTCACATGCCATCCATTTTTAAGTATTTTTCCCCTGGGAAATAAGAACATGTAATGTCTAGGCCTATAGTTCATGTATGGTTTCACCCTCAATATAATTAAATGAGTTTTCTTTTCCCACTAAATGAAGCGTGATCACAAATTATTTTTATGTCATTGCAATTGTTGGTTTTATGATGTGAATCCAATTTTACATTGCACTAAGATCTTACAGTGTAAAAATAATATTACTAGGAAACCCCCTTTAAATTTCATTTTTTAATTTTTAACATCGATTTAGCAAACCATTGTAAATAAAACTAACATTTTAAGAATATTCTACACCTATTCTATAAACTGATGTCAAAATCATTATTTCTTGAAAAATTCATGACATTAAATATTATAATATAACTTACTAATGTAGAAAATAACTCATAATGCTAGTTAATTTTAAAACCAATATGATACATAAATTTTAATATCCATTATACTAATAAACACCGTGAAAAGTCTAAAAATACATTAAATTAATGTCGTCTATTATGGTAACCATTTTTGAAGGTCCCATAAAATGTTTGTTATAAAAAACAATAATTATAAGATACTTTAGACATTGGTAATCCAAAAAACCAACAAGAAATGTGTTAATTTTTTTATAATATTTCAATACACAGAAATCCATTGCATACAAAAACAATATTGAAATACTGGATAATTATAGGTATGAAATAGATGAATGATTAATACATTAATTGATTAAAATTATTTTTTATGATTATAAAGTTGTTCTTCAATTAAATTTTTCTATTTAATGGTTATAACATTATATTAAAAATTAAACAATGAAATGTTTCAATATATGGGTAGTAATTTGTTTAGAATATTGGCCAGTAAATGTCATATTTAAGATTTATCATTTTTAATTTATCAAAAGTGGTTATATACAAATAAAATCCGAATAAATATAGCCACGAAAAAATTGAATCATAAAAATATAAATAAATAAATATGAATATATTAGAAAAATCATGCTACAAAGAATGATGGAATGATAATTCTTTAGATCATAGGAGGATTAGTTTGGAAAAAATGAAATTGAGAGAATGAAAATTTATAGATGGTACAAGAAAATGTATTAATATTGAGTAATAAATTTTATGAGGGATGTTACAAATTATAATGTTGTGTAGTGAAGGAAGATAATCATCATTTTAACATTAAATTAAATTTTACTTTTAACATGTGTTTATATATAACTAGCATTAAAACCTGCCATGATAGGGGTTTTGATAAAGGTTATTCAAATATTTGACATTATAAGCTATGTCAATGTAGATTTTAAAGTTAGTTAAATAATAATTGATGTTATAAATACAGGTTTTGATGTCATTTATCTATACCATTGAAGTTAAATCCCCTATCATGTTTTCTATTATGGTCTTTTTTATATTAATTTATGTCAAATATGGATTTAACATTAGTTAATATAAAAAATTATTTTAATACCCAACATAATTGGGGTTATAGGATAGTTTATTATATAAATTATGATAATAATATAAAAATGTTTTATTTTTTATAGTACACTGTGTGTGGGGAGGGGTGTTAGGGATGGGATCACATTGGATCGAGCCAATGTCCGACACCTCATGCCATCACTGATATCAACGGGGAGTGAATGTTTGGTACCTATATGATATAGACTAATTAAAATAATTTTTTTCTCTATAAAAAAACAAATATATATTAAGAGGAACACACGCCAATTTGCACATATATAAATATATCATTAAACAAAATAAGTATTTATGCATATTTAAGTTAATATATCTAAATAAATATGAAATAATAATAATATAAATATTTAATAATATAAAAACACATAAAAAACAATATAACAAGAAAAATAATTAAGGTTCGGGGTAAGGGAGCATCATAATAAAGTGATGAAGAAGGGATCAAATCTCACATCAGGAAAAATTATTCACATATTTGACCGGGATGACGTGAATGGTGGGGAGATAACAATGAGCTCTAGATTTATTAGGCATGATGTTACAAATTATTATAGTGTTGGATAGTTTATTTAAAAAAATTCAAAAAATTATAGCCTTAAATGATGATATATGTTAGTGCTATCAAATGGAACCATTTATGAGTTCTAAAAATACGATCTTAAAGGAACCATTATCAGTTTAAATAAAGAATTTATTAAAATCCATTTTATCAATAAATTTTTGAGTGATGAAATATGTTCTTGAAATTTATTATAAAAAAATCATTAGATCATTTTTATCAATAATACTGTTCATTTTTATCACTTTTACAACCCCAATACATGTAGTGTGCTAGCCGTTATGAGAATCATACCGATGTGTTGTTTATTTCTATAGCTCCCAAATGAATCATTGATAATTGTCATATATTTTAAAAATAATATGATATTTATTATTAACTTATTCATGTGACCATGTTATGAATTAAAATATAACGTTTCAACTGAAAACAAACACATTTGTCCATTTTTTATGCACCACCATCAGAATTATGTTGGGTTAATTCTGATATATCCCAAATGAAACATCAAGTATTTGTGTATAATTTCATAGTAATCCAAGTGTTTTTCTTTGTTTGAAATTTGATTTAATATATTACATTAACATTGAAAACAATAAAATTCAGTAATTCAAACTCACCAATGACCAATATAAGTTGAAATTAATATTTACATGTGACACATGATTAATCACTATTCCTATAAGAATCTCATGTAAATTTCAAATAATTAACTTGGTTTTGAGCATGAGACACTTTATTTGATATGAAATATTACTTTTAAATTGAAAACACACCCTTTCAATGATATTGACCACATTTCACATCAGAATGATTTGATGTTCAATCTTAAATGTTAAAAATGATTTACATTATATTTTCCTAGAGTTTCATGAAAATATAATTTCATTTTCCCCATTTAATGTTTTGAAATATTATTTCATTTTCAATTGAAAAAAAATATTTAGTCATACCCTCCCTAATAAGTATAATAATGATATACATTTCATTAATATAAGTTAGAAATGATTCATTGTTTTTTCCCTAGAGTTTCACATATATCTGAGATGGTTGTCTCATTTTTTGACCATGTGACACATGTGTTGGACTAAATTATTACATTTCAATAGAAGAAATGAACTTTTATTCAGATCTCACATGCTATCTATTATAATTAATCATGGTTCATTCCTATGGGTCACAAATGACTCTTTTATTTCTTATAGGGTAACATAGGAAGTTAATTATGTATGATCATTTTTATGATTTGAACTAAAATCTGGCTTTAAAATTGAAAATATGTACTTTCTATCATATTTGATTCCCCAACTGTCTGAAGTATATTTCATTAATTTCAATTACCTTAAAATTATTTATTTAGTTATTTTCCTATTGTTTCACAACATTTGGGTTTATAATGTTTATTTTTTTTCGATGACACACATTTGAAACTATATTGTTACTTTTAACATTAAACAAAAACATTTAGTCAACCCGTAAAAAGTATGGATTACAATGATGTGTGATTATCCCCTATTGTTAATAATAAATTCGTCAATTATATTTATAGAGGTTCTTGAAAAAAATCAGATTTTTCATATATTATTGTTTTAAAGTAAAATAAAAACACCTCGAGTCATCCAATATAAGATATATTCTTGTAAACTATATTTTTTATTGACACCTAATACATGTATCACTTCATCTAAAACATTGAATAAACTATTTATAAATATAAAAAATTCATCATCATCCTTTTTTCAGAATGGATGACAACTAATTATGTATCAATTTTGAGAGAATATATGTTCAGTTTGACCTTTAGCCAATCATCAAAGTTTACCATAGATAGAATTAAAATTTATAAACAATTATTTATTAATGTTTTATCATTATATATTTTTCATGTTGTGAAGAAACATTAAATTCTTTTATAAACCTCTGGTTTTATACTAAAATGTGCTCAAGAGGAAATAGAGCAGTTTGGGAGCATATGTGGTCTGTTCATAGCTTGTAACTCAATATTCTAAAAAACAATATTGATCCCACAATTAGTGTTACCCACACATATCAAAAATGGGGGCCCAGAATGGTGATGCACTATTTTCATAATCCTTTCATGGAATTCCATATGGCCACATGAAGAAGTTAAATAAGACTATAGAGGGGGGAACATGGGATTATCATGGTTGGTGAAACTATTTAGCTAACCGGAAGACATTGTGCCACATAACTAGTATAGGAGAATATAGATGTGCACTATATCCCAAACCATGAGGCCAAATGGTGTACCTCTTTTAATGATGTCTTATATGTTTTTTCCTATATACAATTAAAATAAAATTCCATTCTTTCTTATCTATTTCAATGTAGACTAGATGCTTAGATTTAACCCTTTAATAATAAACTATGTAATGAGTTTCCATCTTTAAATGTTATACAATTCATTTACGTTTGTTCTATTTTAATATCTAATGGTAAGATCATTAATCATATTCTATCCTTATTTTTTATGTCTCCGCATGGAATGCTAAATCCATGTGATATAATATTCATAATTTGCCTGAATGTTTTATATTTTTATGATTTCTCCCATTCATTACAAAAATAAATTATAAAAATAAAAGTTGATATTACTATAGTTCTAGGGTTGGTGGTATAGTTATTTTTCTCTAAATCCTAAAAGATTTATATTTTGTTCTATTTTTTCACATGAGATACCTTCTGTGAGACACATCCCAAATATCCAATTATTCAAATGAATTCATATTTATATGCTTATAGGATTTCTAGATACCCAAAAACCAATATCATTATATGTCCAACTCATCACAATACACCCCTTAGGGTGTTACATTATTATAAAAATATGATCTTTTTGTTTTTATTTAATTAGATCAACTAATTAAGGGTTGTTGAATTGGCCTTTGTGAATTAAATATAACATGAATTAAACCAATGGAAGAATGGTAGGCCATGATCATATGCCCTTGATCTTATAATTATATATTTCTATTTTATTAGTAAATGAATTTCCCAAAATTAATTTATTGTATTTGTTAAATGGTTTGGGTTAAACACTATCCAAGGACACTCCCTTATACCTTGCTGAGGGAGATACAAGGGTTTCCTTTCAAAATACCTTATAATACCTTGTAAATTTTAATAATAAGAATTTTCATAATTGAATGATTAATTTTTTGGATTCCTACGACGGTTCTTTATAGAATACCTTGGATGGGTTCATTGAGAGGATGAATTTAAATCACACAATGTGTGATACATGGTTCTTGAGTAGATTATCTCGGATATTCTTGGTGAGAATGTCTACTATAAAATTCTAGGAGTGATACCTAGATACTATTGTGGAAATCCATGAAAAATATTATAGGTTTATACCTTTAATATTGTTATTGAATGAAACATGGGTTCATAATATGGAATTCCTTCGAAGTTCACCTATGTGATGAGTTGTAATAGTTCTCTTAGAGAGACTCTGGTGTTCCTTATTATAAAAAAATTTAGACATGCTCTATAAGCTAATTAGTTAAATCAATTGATGCTTCCTCCAAGTTAAATCACACGCATGGAGTCGATATATGATTTACTATATGAATTATAAGTTAGACTTCCTTCCAAAGGACATACTCTATGTGTACTATGAAATCACTTAATAATATGCATGTGCACCTACGATAATCATCCTAGGTAATGTCTACGTTATGTGGATATATATATATATATATATATATATTAACAATAAGACCATTCATATATGTTGTATATATATACTTAAACATGCACACACATGCACATAATTTTTTATACATACACATGGTGTCATCTTTATAGAGATGATCCTATTATATCAAAGAAGGTAGCATCAGTTGGGAGCCCAATGTGGATCCCAGAATGATGCGTTTTATTTTACTCACTATAATTAATTACATATTACTTACATAATAATCATTTTATACACATGCATAGAATATTTCTTGACACCATTGGTGGTGGAAAATTAGGTTTAGATGACACCATGATCAGGCCTTCAATTTATAAATGGATGAAAACAACTTAGGAAGAAATATTTACAATACTCGGTAAGATTATGAGTTAGGAGGAACAAAAATATTCTTTTTATTATATTAGAGATTGTTTTTTTTTCATTTTTATGACATTTTTAATATGCCTTCTATACTTTTTACATTTATTCACATTGGGAATAACATCAAGACATAGCAACATTTCATAAATGATACCGATTCTTCATCAACTAGTTTATTTCATCTTGATATTTTATAATTCAAATGGTACAAATATATTATGATTATTTTTTTATTTTTATTATATAATGCTTTTCGACACTGTGATCATTTGTGTATAATATCCCCATTATATTATAAAAGTCCTTCCCCACTAATTAGTAGCCTTTGGCTAACAGGGAGGCACACTTGAGGCTATATGGACAATTGGGTTTGGTCGCTTATGAGTGGAATGAGTCAAGGATATTTCTTGTAGTAACAAACCCATGTAATAAAAGTTTAGTTTTCTGTGTCTAATATAAAAAATTTAGCTCTTTATGGATCCAAATTCTTAATAATTGACTTATATTGTTGAATGTATTGCATGACCTCTGATATATTATGAAAAACATAGAATTGAGACTATTCCAAATCCATGTAAAATATTTTCACAACAAATATTCCTAAAATTCATTCACTTTTGAGGTATCCATCGTAGAAGGATTTTGGAACCACAATTTTACCCTTGTTATTAAAGTATCTAGTACAATATTAAATGATTTATTCAATAATACACCTTCCCATAATACAAACATACCGTTGGGTTAAATTTTTGATGTACTATTTCAGTATCATCATATAATGTTCAATAGTTAATATTTTTAAAAAAAATAAATGGAAATAAATATTGATCCCAGTTAGAAAATAAATCATCAAGTGAACCAAGATATCCAACAATGATGACTGGAAGGATATATATAATTAGCATTAATTGTATGTATATGTTCCCTAGAGTGTTATATTTATGATATTTAATTGATCGTATCATGTGAGATGATACAGGTATGTCGTATGGTATAACATACATAATGATTTTTTTGTTTGGTAATTACTTATTTTAACGATCCCAAATCACGGTTCTTCAAATATCAATTAATTAAATGTTGGTTATGAGTAAAATATTTATAAGCATAATAGTTAAAAATTCGATAAGTGTGGAAGCAGCCACAATAAATATAAATTCACTTTATAAAGAAATTATACCTATGGTAGGAAGTGGTTATTCTAGATATATTCTTTTTTTAATTATTGAATAAACTGCTCATGAGAATGGAGTGACCACATGAATATTCAACCAATAATTGAGAAAATTTCTTATTGTTATCAACCTTCCATAAGAGAAAGAAGAGTGACCAAACAACCAACATGAAAAGCCAACATTATTACAGATCAAACGTTAGTATAGATCAAGAAACCACATGATAAACAAGTGATCGTTTTTCTATGTGTGGGAGACCACATGTTGAAACAAATAGGAAACATTATCACATCAAGTGACAAAAACAAAAAATATTGACAAGTCAAGGTATCACACAATTAAATAAAGATAATAAAATAATTATTTCATGATATCATATGAATAAGGTCTCATCATACCACTAGGAATGATCTATGAGATTGTGACTAAGTAACTCTTAAGGTCATACATTTCATATCCAATTTCAGACAAAATTCATTTAAGCACTCTAATGGCTATATTTTGTAGAATTAAATGAAAAAGTATCGTTTTTTTAGAGGTATGGAAATTTTATGTAACCAATGGTGGTGGTTATAATTAGAATACAACAAATAATTGAAGAAGGTGTTTTCTTTAAATCATTTGAGGCTTTCACATGCATGTGTAATGGTGGATATACTACAAATACATATCATACATTGACTATATGTCTACCTTTATATGATTCTATATTTTTCAGGTAATATTACAAGATATAAGGGGGTAATTTTGTAGAATATTTTCATATGATCTGAGTGATATATTTAAAGGAAATTGTTCAATAGAATAGAACCTAGATGATCAACAGAAATATGATTAATGATTTAGCTACATCATTACTCACTAACATATCTATGTTTCATTTATTTTTTTTTATTCATTATTTATTTATCATTTATATCTATTATAAGTTATATTTTTATATAAAAAGTATCATCGTTTTCCATTTCATTGTTTTCATTATATTAGGTTCCCCTAAGGAATTTTGGTAGAGGGTGGGTATAGTCTATAGTACTTTATGAGAAGTTGTTTTTATAACCCAATATAGGTTATGAATTTTATTATATTTTTTATGAAAAATATTTGTAGTTTATTACTATTGAGTGGAGTGTACTATGATTGAAATTAGTGATATACAACTTTTTAATTTCATAGTGTGACTTACATTACATTATTATTCATTAAAATAAATATTTTCAAAACTATATTTTCTATATGGAATGATTTTATTCATTTATTATCTTATATTTTTTTGAAACACTATCTCTGATCACTAAATTTTATTAATGATATATTTATTTTCTGGTGGGAGTGATATATTTTCAATGGTTAATTTGATTTCATTTATTTTGACACAGTTTTAATTATGTCATTGAGAGTATATTTTAAAAAAATCAAAATATTTACACATAAAGAATTAGGTAAGAGGGTTATTTCAAAATTGGTTGATTTGATAAGTGTTAATTTACTAATTTTTTTGAGAAAATTTATGATGCTCAATTATTCCCCCTCTTTATAACCAAATTTGTACTAAATTTTGATGTCAATGTATGTTGTGTTCAATGTTTCTATCTTTTACATGCTTACTTTACCCATTCAATTTAGAACATGATCAAGTATTTTGGAAATGATTTTAATTCTATATTTGGGTATTGTGTAATTTTAGATTCGTATATGCTCAATAAAACTTCTAATAATTGAACCCATTTGTTTAATTTCGATAATTTTTATTAGTAGAAAATAATGATGGATATACAACTTAAGATAATGGGTAATCATATTCTATGTAACGACCCAATATTTTACTAATGAAAATTCCACTATATCTAATTAAATGTCATATTATGAAAAATGGTTATATAAATCATCCACTTCCTTGGTTTTATGATTTTCGATTTCAAAATACCGTTATGAATTGTTTCCATTTCTGATATAGTCATTGAATAGTGATCACATGATTCGTATAAATATTGGTCTTTAACAAATCCAATTCACTCAGAAATAGGTAGCAATGACCTCATCCAGTAGAATTTCTTCTTATGAAGCCAATTAGTTGGAGCTCAAAAAGGAAGTATCTTCATTGGCATTCTCTCTTAACCAATCCCAAGACGAGCTTCAACAAATTATTCTTGAGGGGAACCACTAATGTGAGAAGTGGATGTTAATAGAGATTACCATCCAAGTGATGTTATCAAAGCCTCCAAAAGAGTATCACGATTGATCAACTAACCATTTGGTCTTATTTGGGTGTTATAAGGGGTTATGTAATAATACTTTATCACTATTATAATGTGCATTATTCTTGTATATATTGAAGAATATAAATTAATTTTATTGTTGTTAGTTTGTAAATGTTTTTAAAGCATAAATTGTATCTTTCATTAATATTCAATGAGAAATATATTTTGATGAATTAATGTATTTCCGAATTAAATTACGTTTTAATAAAATACTATTAAAATCATAGTTTTTATTAAATATAAATGATCATATAATTTTAATGAATAAAATTATAATTTTTATTAAAGTTTGAAAGTTGTTTTTGTCGATCCGAGTAATTTCCGATATATTTTGTTTTTTATTTAAAATGATTAAAATCACATTATATAAAATAATTTAGTGAAAATGAATATTATTTTGTGAATTTGGATGTTGAAATAATCAAATGGTGAATTTTTCATAATTTTCTGAGATAGTCGAATTTTTGGATAAAAAGTAAATATTGTTTAAATATATAATGTGTTTTATGAAATCATAATGACCCAATAGAGATGATATAATATAATATAAATGTGTTGTTCAACCAATATATGTTTTACATTTTAAATAATTTTATTTTATGTTTGTTTGATTTACTTTTAAAAGGAATTAGTGGACCCTCCACGATTTCTAAAACATTTTAACAATTTAAAATGATTTCTTTGAGAGCGTGACTCACCTCAAAATAATAAACACTGATATGTTAATAGTTTTGGAAATTTTCCTTTGAAAATAATGTTTTACACTCCTTTTTGGGAAAAACAAGGGGTTGTTTTGTGGTTTTTAGTAGTTTAATGTGTGTGGTCCCAAATCTAAATAAAAAAGAATTCCATCTCATTCCTTATTTAAACCCACCCAAACTCCCACATATCATCACAAAAAATCCCTTAGAGAAAGTCGCTACCCTGAAATACTCTATCTAAAGCCAATCAAGGCATCCCAATATTTCATTAAGCCTCTCTAAAGCCTCTCCCAATACTTTTAGATCATGCATCCATGTAAGGGATTTATTCCTTTATAATTTTTTTCCAAATTTCATTATGTTGTTATACACATTTATTTTTAATTAGATGTGTTTTGGTATGATTTATATCATCCCCCATACTACCCTCCTTATTTTTGAATTATTATAGATCGATTTATATCTCTTTAATTCTTACCATGTACACCTGTTACCATGGAAAAATTTTGTAAGGGATTACTCTCTCCTCATTTACATTCATGAAATTATTTTCTATTATGAATCTAAATTCCATTACATATGTTGATACATGATTATATATGACCCCTTACATTATAATTCACTTAAATATAATGAGACATCCATTTCTCTCTCATCAACTATTTATTGAAGTCTCATGTCACACTGGTATGCTACTGAAATTACACCATGATTTTCCAAGCCAAAGTCATTGTGTAGTGAATACCATGCCCATTTCTCTATCAATGGTATTCAAATTTTTTAAAATTTACTTATTTATTATATAGATTCATTTATTAATTCCACATTCCTTTATTGTGGAATAAATTATTATCTTCAATGAATCGATGTAATATTATCCATGTGGCACAGTTATTCTTGAAATTAAATGCTTAAGATGGGTGCGCCCTGATAGAACTCCAATGCATTGGGTAAAGATTTGTATCATGGTACATCAAGTTCAATGAGGGTTTAATCATGATAATTTATGTTCAACAAGGTTTTACTCATTATCCATGTAAAATTATCCTTGGGTCATGAAAATATCACGTTAAATGTTGATGTTGTATTTCCATGTTATGATAATCATGTTATATCATGCCTTTATGTTCATGTTTCTCTTATGATATAATGATATTCCTCTTTCCTAACATGTATTGTGTTATTCCTTTTTTCCCTTGTTTACTTGATTACTGGGCTTTATAGATCACCCTTTTAACATTTATGTCCTCAGTTTGTCCCATACAATTCAATGTATACTGCAATGTTGTTGTCATGTAATGGATGTTTTCACTAAATATGTTCTATTTTTAGGTCTTTAGTTGTCATGTAATTTCCCTAATTTCATAAATAACTGGAACTGTTGATCCTCATAGTTGTACCAAGTTCATTTTTATGTAATAAATAATTTTTAATAGTTTAACTATGAGAAAGGGGGTTATAGTTTGTGTTAGAGGACAATTTTAGTTAATATTTTTGATAAGTATTAGAAAAACCCATTAAAATCCTTAGGGATAAGAATAAGTATAATAAAAACACACCAAATTTTTTTTGAGTTTTAATTAAGTTGTATAAAAAGAAAATACATCATTTCTTGGATACTATAAGGTAGAGGTTTCTCTGGAATAGATGTATCTAGTGGTAAAACAGGAAACACCACTTTGAGCTACACTCGAACGGGAATTGGTGCCCAACAACCGGACTTTCTATACTCCTTCTTATGAAACTTCTAGAGGATATTATTTATGAATTCACATGAATTGTATTAACAATTATTAAATGATAAAAATTCCCCCTATGAATATATGTGTTAAATCCTAGAAATTCATAAGTTAAGGAAAAAAATTGTAATTTATAACTTATCACCTTTTGTTATTTGATTCCCCTTTATGTGTAACCCCTAAAATTTATTTTATTCTAGCCAATGGTTGGTAATATGAGGACCTAAGATATCAACCAAAGCAATGATCAATTTGATGATTTTTCTAATGAGTGTTTCAATCAAATGGGGTCAATAATCCCATAAAATTTAAAAATACTATCTTAGTTAACTCACATTTTTAATAGAAACATGTTTCAAATAAACATTAACCCCCCCCCCCCCCCCCCGCTTAGAATAAATAACATGTCGTAATTGAGTGAATCATGAGACAAAGGACCCCTACTTTTAATGGATCATCTGATTAGTCATTTTCCAAACAATGGATCAACACCATTGAAAAAATATTCCCGATCCTTCAGTGTTACAAACAAGAGATGGTTCATATAGCTACTTATCATATAGAGGGTGAATAATATCAATGGATGACATTGATAAAAATTATGAACCCTGAGGAGGATATTGAGGCATTAGAATGAAAGGACTTCCAGAAATGGTTTTTTGAGAAATATTTTCCTCACACCCTTTGACATAAGATTGAAATGGACTTGTTTTACCCCAAGATAAAAGAGGAATAATCCGTTGGTGTGTATGAGGAAAATAACATATGGCTTGCATGATATTCCCCCTAATTTTTCAATACCCCTGAATTCATGGTTTACGGCTTATTTGGTGGGATAAAACCAATCCTATAGAAAGCCCTCGCGATCTATGACTTTGAGATCTATGAGGAAATTTGTCAATGTTCCCTCAAAGTAGAAATGGAGATCAGAGAATTTCAAGGGTATCATGTGGATAAGAAGTGTAATGTGGACTTTAATTATAGTGATCCGATATATAAATCCAATGATTCTAAGAAAATATAGCACCCTACTTGCCAAATAATCTAAAATAAGCACCAAAAAATTCCCAAAATTGGATGAGGAAATGCTTTATGTGTGGAAGAGAGGGCTACATGTCCATTAACTGATAACAAGAAAAACACGCGGCTACGACAGAGGATATGAAATCTCTGTTCTCCCCTCAATGGATTTTTAATTTTGTAAACTAAAATTAAATAAGGCACTTTGCAATATAGTTTCGTAATCCAAGGTTTTTCAGAGGCAGCCAAAAACAAACAATGCAGCAAGGGTGTTCTTTATCCATCACTACCGCAGAAGTGAACCCCAACAACAAAGTGGTGGCAGGTACACTAGTTATTTATTCTAGAATATTGAAAAGTCATTTTTATTCTAATTATATACATTCTTTTATATCCTTAATTTTTAGTAGAACAATATCAACACCACCAAAAATCATGGACGTAAAGATATCTATGAGAACACGAAATAGAGAAAACACTATATTCCAATAATATAACTCGGCACTGTCAAAATTTGTGGATTGAACTTCCCAGATAACCTCGTCATACACCCTTTGGTATAATTTGATTAAATTCATTGAATTTATTGGCTTTACTTATGTAGAGACAACATAAATTACCAAGAGAGGGAAATAACTCTCCATATGGTGAATTGACCCTAGATTTTGTAAAATTGAAAGGAGGAGGATGAACGTTATTTAGCACCATAATATCATGCATTGAAATTAATGCCCTATGAGAACTCCAATTTTTCTCAGATGATTGAGTCTATGGAATCATCCATCCTTGAAGAAATGCCTATTTTGCGGGAATTCACTGAACTATTTCCTGAAGAATTTCCTGGTCTTCCTCTTATAAGAGATGATGTATTCTTGATTGATCTTATACCTGTGGTGTTTGAAATATCTAAAAATCTGTATAAAATGACTATTGTTTTACATTATGAGTTAACAAAACAACTATTGGATAATCTGGATAAAGGGTTTATATGCCTATGTGCTTCACCATGGTGTACACTAGTCCTCTTCATCATGAATAAAGTCAGGTCAATGTTCCATTCCATTGATTATCGTGAGCTAGACCAAATCACGATAATGAACAATTATCCTCTTCCCTAAATTGATGACTTGTTAGATTAGCTAATTCAAGCAGAATACTTCTCTATTGGGGATTTTTGGTCAGGATATTACCATGGAAGTGTAATGAAGGAGGATATCCCCAATGCTACTTTTAGTACAGGGTACATTCCCAATGAATTCATATTAATGCATTTCTGACTCAGTAATGCTCCAGCAATCTACGTGATCATGATGAATAGAATATTTGTAGAATACCGTGAAACATTTGTGGTAGTATTTATATACGATGATCTATTTTACTCCAAAACCCAGGAGGTTCATGATGAGTATCTAATCACTATACTAGAGACAATTCGAAAGGAGAATCTCTATTAAAATTAAAAAAATATTGAGTTCTAGTTAAAGGAGTTCTCATTCCTATGTCATATCATCATAAGAAATTAGATATTTGTGGAACCCTCCAAGATAAGTGAAAATGAGGGATGGCCATGTCTAAGATCGTTAATGGATATATGTAACTTCGTGGGTTTAGCTGTATATTATCACCAATTTGTGATAAATTTCAAATGATTTTATAACCCTTCTACTAAGATAACTCGAAAGAGAGTAATGTTCTCATAGAGTGAAGATTGGAATGGGATCTTCAAGGAGTTGAAAAAGAGTTTTATCACTGTGCCTATGCCTCTACTACAAACAAGTGGAGAATTTTTTTTGGTATCCACTGATGCTTTGAAGAAGGGAATGGGATATGTGTTGATAAAAAATGAAAAATTCATTACATAAACATCAAGGAAATGGAATGTTCATGAAAAAAACTATCACAAACTTGATCTGGAGTTGGGAGCAGTAATATTCCCTTTGAATGTTTGGCGTAATTACCTATTTGGGTAGAAGCCTCAAATATATACATATCACTAAATCCTCACGTATGTATTCAACAAAAAGAGATTAATATTATACAATGAATGCAATTAGAGCTAATCAATGACAATGACTTCTCAATCCATTACAACCCTAGGAAAGAGAACAAGGTGTAATATTCTCTTAGTAGAAATGACATAGTGATTCTCTCATTGATTAGAATTAAAAAGGATCCCATCATAGTATATTTGATGAAGATGGACATAGGAGTCATTAAGAAGGGAACATCTTCAATCCATTCACAAATGATTTATCAAATGTTTCTTTTGGAAAGGATAAAGGGTGATCTAAAGGATGACATTGGAATTTAGAATAATGTGGGAAGAATCAAAAAAGGAAAATCCTCAGAGTTCAATTTTAATGAAGAAGGAATTTTTAGATTTGGGTGAAGAATATGTGTTCCATCAAATCGAGAGATAAAGAATGAACTTTTGGATAATGAACATAGTAATAATTTCTCCATTCACCCATGAAACACAAAGATGTATCAAGATCTCTAAGAGAATTATTGATGGGATAAATGATGAAGGAGATCATAGAGTATACAACAATGTGCCTTGAATGACAACAAGTGAAGGGTGAGAGGAATATGTCTAAGAGGACGATGCAACCATTACCCACACCTTCATGGAAATGGCATAATATCATCATGGACGTTGTCACCGAACATACGAAGACATCTAAAGGAATAAATGAAATCTGGGTTCTTGTGGATTGTCTTACAAAGATCGTACACATAGTAAAAATTTGATAGGATTTCTCATTGGATCAACTAGCATACATGTATATCATAGAAGTGTTAATCCAACATGGAGTACCATTGTCTACTATATCATATCAAGAATCAATATTCTCCTCTTGATTCTATAAGACTCTTCAATATTCTCTAAATACTATGATAAACTACATTATGATTTACCATCCTCAAATCGATGGACAATCTGAGTGGACTATCCAAAAACATGTGGACATGTTGATATCATGCTAGATAGACTTTTACTGAGGATGAGATCAACAAATTAATCTGTATGAGTTCTCTTACAAAAACTATTTCCGTTCTTACATCCAAATGGCTACATATGATTCCCTTTATGGGAATAGGTGCTGAACACTGGCATGTTGGGATAAAGTTAGGGTGAGGAAAATCTTAGGACTACAAATGGTTGAAAGAAGTGTGGATAAAGTTAAGACCATCCAACATTACATTAATTATACTCATAGTCTACAAAAGGGATATATTGGTAATCATCGACAAGACCTATAGTTTAACGTCAGAGACATGGTATTACTTCGAATATCACCATGGAAGAGACTAATGATATCTGGGAATAAGTGAATGCATAGTATAGGGTACATCGTCCCTTTTGACATCCTTGATCGCATCAGAGCAGTGGTCTATCGACTAGAAATCCCACCTAACCTCTCTCAAGTGCATGATTTATTTCATGTATCACACTTGAGAAGTACATACCTGACCCATTGCATGTACTCAATATAGAGGTGGTACCATTGGAAAATGGCATCTCTTATGAGGAGAATCCGGTGAAGATTTAGATCATAGGGAAAAAGTTCTACAAAATAAGACAATTCCATTCATTGAGGTGTTTTGGTGAACCCACAAGATTGAAGTGGAAATATGGGAATCAGAGGATGTGATGAAGTATAGTTACCCACATTTGTTTTAGATTTGGAAAAGGAAATTTCGAGGGCACAATTTCATAATGGGGGAATATTGTCACGACCCAAGGATTTACTAATGAAAATTTCCCTTGATCTAATTAAATTTCCAATTATGAAAAATGATTATTTAAATTATGAACTTCCATGGAATTATGTTTTTGTATTTCAAAATACCCATATGAATTGTATCCATTTCTAATATAGTTATTGAACAGTGATCACATTATTAGTATAAATATAGGGCTTTTACAAAACTAATTACTCAGAAAAAGGAAGTGATGACCTCATCTAATAGAATTTCTCCATACGAAGCCCTTTTTTAGTGCTCGAAAAGGAAGTAGCATCACTAATAGTATACCTTGACCTATATCAACATGAGCCTCAACAAGTTATGCCAGAGCGGAACCGCCTACCCGATATGTGGTAGTTAATATAGATTACGATCTGATCAATGTTATCTGATCCAACCCAAGAGTACGTCCCCATCACACTCCATTCCCTTCAGTCTTATGAGAATGTTATAAGGGGTTATGAAATAACAACATATTTCTATTTTTATGTGCATTATTTTTTTTATAATAAAGAATATAAATTCATTTTATTATTGTTACATTGAAAATGGGGTTTTATAGAAAAAATAGTATTTTTTATTAATATTCAATTAAGAAAACTATTTTGATGAATTGATGAATTTTTTAATTAAATAATAATTTAATATCATATTATTACTAAATTACTTTTTATTAAATATAAATGATCGTATAATTTTTATGAATACAATTGTAATTTTCATTTTAGTTTGAATGCCATTTTTGTGAAAACCAATGAATTTTTGACAAATATCAGTTTTTATTTTAAAAGTAAAATTTCAAATATTATGAAATATTTTAGATAAAATGAGTACCATTTTTGGAATTAGGAAATAATAATTATCCAGTGATGAAATTTTCATAATTTTATGAGACAGTTGAAATTTTGGGTAAAAATTAAAGACCATTTAAGTATATAACGTTTTATATGACATCATAATGACACAATAGTGATGTAATAAAATAATATAAATGGGATTTTCCAAAAATATATGTTTTAATTTTAAAATAATGTGATTTTATGTTTGTTTGATTTATTTTACCTTGTTTTAGTGGACCCTTCATGACTTATAATTCATTTTAACATTTTAAAATAATTTCCTTCAGAGTTTGTCTCACCTCTATATAAGAAAACCTAATACATTAAAATGTTTGGCCATTGGAAATATAAAATAATGTCTTCCACTCCCCATTGGGAAAAACCATGGCTTGGTTTGTGGTTTTTATTAGTTTAATGTGTGGTTTCCAAAACCTAAACAATAATGAATTCCCTCATGTTTCCTATATAAACCCACCAAAGAATCCACTTCTCTTCAATAAGAACACTATTATAACATCCCTACCAAGAAATATTCTCTCTAAAATCATCCCAAGGAACCTGTGGATCCCATAATTCCTCTCTAAATTATATCCCAAGACTTTGGGATCATTATTACATGTAAGGGTATTTTCTCTTCTCATTTTTGTTCAAATTTATTTATATTGTTAAGCCCTTTTATTTTCAAGTAAAAATTTTTTGGTATGATTTCTCTACTCCCTAAATTTCCCTCCTTATGTTTTAATGATGATTTCCCCATTCTCTCTAATTAATGCCTCCCATGTACACATGTTACTATGTAAAAATTCTGAAAGGGATTTCACTCTCTTAAATTTAATTCAAGAAGTTCTTTTTTATTATTAATATATATTAAATTATATATTTTGGGACATGTATCTATATGACCCCATACTATCCATTTAATATAAATATGATAAGACATCCCTTTTCTCCCATCATCCATTTTTATGAATTCTTTTGTCACCCTGTTACGCTTCAGAAATTACTCCTAGATTTTCCCAGCCAAGGTCATTGGGTAGTGAATACCATGATAATTTATCTATCAAGGGGATTCAACTTTATGATAATTACATATTGATTATATAGTTTCATTGATGAATTAAAAATTCCAATATAATGGCATAAATTATGTTATTCAATGAATGCATATTATATGATATACGTGCCACACTTATACATACAATGAAATGATTAAGAAGGATGCACTGATAGCACACCAATGCATTGGCTAAAGAATAGTATCGTGATAATTCTTGTTCAAAGAGTGATTACTCAATATCCATGTGAAATTTTCCTTGGATCATGCTAATATCATGTTAAATTTTTATTCTACATTTACATGGTTTTGATAATTATTATATATAATTCCTTTTTTCATGTTTCTTTTTGGATCTATTGAAATGCCTTTGGCCAAACATGTATTGTATTCATCATTTTATGCCATTATTACTCCCTTACTAGGCTTTGGTATTTATCCTTTTCACATGTATTTCCTTAGGTTATCCCATGCATTTTTAGGTATGATGGAATGTTGTGGTCATTTAAATGATGTTTTCGAAAAAGATGTTGAATTTTTACGTATTATGTTATCATGTAATGTCCCTAATTTCCCAAGACACTTGACCTCTCGATCCTTAGAGTTGTTTTAAGTAATAAATTATGTAATAAATTATTTTTAGGTGTGTAATAATGAGTTGGGTTGTAATATTTTTAATATAATGGAAAATAAATATGAAAAAATAAAAAACTCACATAAAGGACATATTTGATGAATCTATGGTTTCATATGATTATAATTATAAATATATAACTGTTTTATAGTTTACAATAAGATAATCTAAATATAAAAAAATACCATCTTGTAATAGTATATATAATATTCGGGATAATCTTAATTTTCCCTCGTGAAGGAATATTTAATGTTAATGAACGACACTTGAATACATATATATTATGTATGATAGATAAAAATTTATTAATGATTAATCTTTTTCTAAAATTCTTCTTCGGGTCAATGAAATCATTGAATCTATGAATTCACTAGGTAATACAATGGATGATAGGGAATAAGTTTTGATAATCATTAAATATCTACATAACTAGTTAAGAGGAACTATAGTCTCTATCACAAAATCAAGTGAAATCATTAACTAAAAATTAAAACAACCTATTAGTAAGATGATGATTTATGAATATGAAATTTCTGTCAATGATTAAAATTATAAATTAAAAAAAAATTGTTGAGTTTAATGAATAAGAGTAAAAATAAATTAATGTTATTATATGTAATTTTTTTAGTGTAATAAAATTATATTCGGATAGAAAATAATATGTGTCTCATATATATATAATATATAATTAATTTTGAGAAATGTATAAGTATTCCAAAAATTTTAATTATAGAGGAATATATAACAAGAAAATAATTGGGAAAATCTATGTCTCCTATGGAGAGGTAATATGAAATCAGTATAAGGGAAAATGAGACAATAATGTTGATTGTAAAATAGATAAAATAAAAAATAAATATGATAAAAGATATGATAAATTTAATAAATCCATTAAGGTATCCGTGAGTTCTTTATTGGATAAATAATGTTATTTGGATCGAAATAATGATAATCCCACAGAGAAAGTTAATTTATGTTTTACATAAACTTTTTATGAGGTATTTTTTTCATATAATCAATCTATAAATTAATTTCATAATCAATATAAAATTTTTAATTAATATTTAATTTAGTAAATATCTATGATTTAGGATATTATTATTGAATGAAATGATAAATTAAAGAAATATAAAATATTTCCATACTTCAACTACTCAAGATTAATGTTATCGTATAATTGAAAAGAGAATAATTTCATCTTGTTAATAGGATATAATGAATTTAAATTTTACTAAAAACAACATTTGATGGGTTTGGAGAAATTTACCTACGAGACTTATTCATTTATCATGATATTTTTAATTTAAAACATCCAAAATCAAACATTGGTATTAGAAACAATTCTCATTAAGAAATGAATATGTACAGGAATTATATTGTTTTAGGATTGAAGAATAAAACATTAATCAATAACATAAAAGAAGTTATAACTATAGAAATGGGTGAAATTGTTCCAAAACTAATAAAATTATTATATAAAATGAAATTAATATTGTTTTATATAAACATTGGATACATATTTGGATTCATGACGCCTTATTTGATAACATTTTTCGACCAAAGAATGTATGGTTACTAAAATAACTTATTTTTTAATTTTTTATAGGGGAAATAATTAAAATGATCCATATAAATCCAATGTTATCTGTATATTGGATATTCAATAAAAATGATTAGTGGTTACTTTTGTTTTAGTAATCTAGTGAATGTTGATGGTGGGCATTCCACTTTTGGTGAAAATGGAAAAAAGAAAAAAAATTATCCTTATTCAATATAGTATCCTAGAAAATATTATATTTTTTAATGTATTATTTATTTATTGTTGAAGGTTTAATAATCTATTTATTTATAAATTTTTTTGATGATGGTTTTCTTATCAAATTTAAAAAATTACTTTAAGATGAATTATTCTATATGTAATATTGTTTTTATTTCATTTGGAAATGATAATGTTTATAATGATGGATTATATTATTTTTTCCTAAAAATATATGTTTACTAGGTACCTTTCATAAATTATCTTGGTTGTGGAATATGATACTATTCTACTACAATTTACATGCACATATGAATATATTTTGAAATTTTTTGGCTAAGGATCTACCAAAAATTTAATTTCATAAAGAAAAGTTGTGAAATATATATCATAAAGGAATTAAATAAGAAATATATTTTAAACCAATGAATGTGGTTCCCATCTCTCAACCACAAGAATTGTTTCACATTGATTTTTTTATACCTTACACATTTTCAATTCTAGGAGGTGAACATTATTCTTCTGTGTTTTTTTATTATTATCCAAGATTAATGTGGTAATTATTCATAGCTCACAAGATTAAATCGTGCTTATGTTTTTTTTGAAAAATTAAAAATATATTTAAAAAAATAGTGCAATTAGAATTAAATCCTCAATGGGTGATTATGTCCATTAATTTAACAATCATGAATTTGAATTTCTATGATAAAAAAGTTCTTATAGTTGTGACTTTTATATTACTAGAATACATCAAAAAATGGGGTTATTGAAAGTAGAAATAATAATATTATATTAATTTCCAAGATTAAGATCAATAAAAATAATTTACTAATCTATTATAGGGATGAAGGTGTGAGAACATCTTATAGTATTATTAACAGGGTTCTGATAAGAATCATCTAAAAAAAGAATTCTTATTAGTTTGGGAATGGTAAAAAACCAATGTTATCTTAATATAGAGTATAGGGACTGAAAGTACATATTCCTAATAGAAAATGGAATGTGGACACATTTCAAACAAGGAGTTATGAAAAAACATATTAGGTTAATCATCCACTAGTAAGGCATATAGTGTTTTCAACAAACAATCTAATGTTTTATAAGGGTATATTCATGTTTTTTTGATGATTCATATCCAATGAACCCATGTAGATGGTTCAAAACATAGAGAATGATATGTAAAATATGAATATCAAAAATTATTTTTATACCGCTAACTATATTTCTAATTTACTTGATATATTACCCAAGAGATACCATTCAGACAAACCATAACATGATGAACACTTTGAACAATATATTATGATTACAAAAACCACTAAGACCCATTTTTATCATTTAATAGATTATTTTGTTAGTGGTACTGAAAAAGGAACTCAAACCATAGATTCTCATAATGATCAGGTAAAATATCAAGCCTCATTATCTCATTGTGATCCAAATAATATCCTGAAATAAATTACTTAAGAACACTGTTTAATGACTATGGATGATGAAATCAGTAATTTGGGAAAAAATAATGTCTGGGAAATAGTTGAATGAAATAATATCTACATTATTATGGAACATATACAGTATTAAGAAACATAGTTTATGATCATAGAAAAATAGTAAGTGATAAAGCTTTTTTGGGTGTACAATGTCATTTTCAACATGATTTTGTTTATTATAATGATATGATTTCACTTGTATAAAGACCTAAATTAGTTATACTTTTTTATACTATTCAACACATATTAATTTCTAACTATATCAAAAATATTTCAAATATACATTCAGAATTTTTTATATTATTTTGGTTGTTTTCATGAGAAACCCTATAAATTTTGAAACCCTTATTTTCTAAATCACGTTTTCAAAACATTCAAAAGAACATTTTGGTTTAAAACATTATAATTGATCATTATATAATTGGATTAACAATTTAATTATTTCAAATGGATTTTAAAAAGGTATAACTAATCCAAAACAATTTCTTACTAGTACATAAAAATATTTATTGATTATTTAAATCATGGCAGATGATAATGTTTCAGTTCACCCAAAAATATTTCTTTATGAAATATTAGAAATTGATGAAAAATGAAATTAAATTTAGTTTAATGGGTGACCAAAAAGTTGACATTGGATTCCAAGTTTTTCCATATTCTAATGAAATTATTTTCATCCTAAAAAAATTAACAAACTATATTTCAAAATTTTTTATTAGATATAAATAGTGGTTTTGATACTCTAATAATTACAAGATGAATGCATGACTTTGATGAATCTGGGACACTATTTGACCATTTTCTTAAATTGAATGATTGGAAGATGACAATAATTAACTGAAATATAGCATGATATCAAGTTAATTGCGTTCATGTGTGAATATTTTCGTGAAAAGAAAGATAAATGAATATAAATTATATAAAGAGGATATTTAAATACCAAAAAATATCATTATTTTTAGACATTTATACTCTAGATAAAATGAATTTTAATGGGTTAGTTATTATGATGGTGATTTTAGTGGTGTATGTTATATAGAAAAAGCACATATATTATATTTAACTTTTTGGGAATGTATATAGTGTATTGGTGTTGTAAAAAGGAAAATTATATTCCTCTTTTAATAACAGAAGACGAGTAAAAAAGCCATGGGTAATTATTATGATCAAATTTTATAGATGAAATTAATGTTACAAGACTATTGTTAGAAGTTTAAAAATGTTTTTGTAAAATGTGATTATAAATGTTCAATTAATATTAACATGAATCATATATAAAATATTAATACTAAAAAAAATTATATAAGACATCACTTTTTTTAGTGATCATATTCAAAATGGTTATATCACACATGGATTATATCAAACATTAACTAGGAATGATTAATTATTTTTAATAAATATTTGATTGAATAATTTTTTTTGTATTATTTTTAAATATCATTGGTAATGTATTATTGATGGAGTTCATAATTATAATAATTTAAAATATGATATTTATTATTTATTTAGTAGTGTGTATACTTAAATATAAAAAACATGATAGATTAATTCTAAAGGTCATAAGTGACCATAATATTTCAAGATACTATAGTTCCCCAAGATAAAATGAATATTTTTTCATTTGGTATTTGATGTTTCTATATGAATTCTATCTTCCCTAAAACATGTTTGTGCTTTAGGTCTATCTACCATGTAAATCTGAGCTACCTAAAGTATTACGGGTAGTGAAGATAATATATCTAATTTACACAATTTTAGTTTTTAATATATATATATATATATATATATATATTATTTTCCTTATATTTACTATTTATCAAGGCCTGAATGATATATAATACCACTAAATTAATATTCCAAAGGAAACATCTCCCTTTATCTATCACTCTCACAAAACCCTAATCCCTTTAATTTTTTAATCCCTCTTTTCCAATTTTCCACCTTTAAAAATACCCTATCGCAAATAAAATTAAATATTATTGGAATATGAGTATTATGAAGCATATTTGTTTCATTTCCTATACGTTATCCTTCATCAAATAAAATAAAATAAATCCCTAATTCACCCATTGAAAATATAAAGACACATATTTTGATCTGGATAGTTATTCCTAAAATAGATGTTGGTGAAATGTGGATCAGGTCATGTAGATTTCTAGATTGGAGTGTTGGAAAACAATACGGATACGATGTCATGTTTAGTAACAATAATAGAATGATTTTAAAATTTTAATGATATAGTTTTATGTATATATAGAATTCATAGATGGATAGTTAAAATATTTTATTTGAATGAATATTAATGGACTTTTTTTAATTTTCTTGGAAGATAATGTCCATGAGATTAAATATTCCAATTAATTGTGATTTTGATTATTGTTAAAATTATTATCCAATCAATCATCCTTATATTAATATTTAAAGTGGTATAGAGGATATAATGAGATATGGAAACCCTTTTAGACTAAATGAAATTGAGAAAATAGTGTGGATATAATTTATATTAGATTTATTTTAAATCCAATTTTTCATTGAATATTATTTTTTAAAAATCATTGGGAATGAGATATTTTATTTCCCTATTTGATGATGAATCATGTGATGATCATAAAACCCATATATAATGAGAGGTATACAGAATATATTTTTAATCACTATTCTAGATTAAATTTTTTTCATATTCAATGATAATTTCTTCTGTATTTTAAATCATGGTATTTATCCCTAAAGGATATAATTTGTCCTCTAATTCTAATAGATATTTCTTAAATAATATTATTTGAAAGGTAATGAAAATGATATTGTACCCCTAGAATAAAATATGGCTTGAGTATAATGAAAAAATTATTTGATTTATTCTTATCATTAAATAACCCTATATGTTTAAATGATATAAAATATATAGGAATGAAAACTAATTAGGTTGTAAAGAATTACAAAAAAGATAAAGTGGATGATCATGATATTGGGATCTTCACTGATTTATTATGTGAAGAAGAGAATGATATTGTTGACCATAATACAGACTATATAAGATATTATCATAAGATAGTGGACACATAAATAGCAAAACATAATGGTGTTTCCTTTGGAACTCATGAACCTACTACGACTTTACCTTAAGAGTAATTGAATTTTAATGATTTAGATACTTCGAAATAGTTTTTTCATTTATTGAGATCATTTTTAATTCTAATAACCTTCATTTGGAATGAGTATAAAGACTATGATTTCCTTTATGTCTATGTAAAGAGATAAGTCTTATTAGGGGTAGGAATCTATTTTATATCGTGGAAATGATTATGATTAGGGTATTCCACCAAAAAATGTACCTAGCTTCTCAGCATTAAATAAGGATTACTAGGGATCTCTTGTTGATGAAATTTAAGATCAATGAATAATTAATCTGAATCCTCCCTAACTTTTTCTTCATGGTGACATAATTTTTTAGGGGTTATTGGAGAATATTTTTATCCATAATCGACAGAAGATGACAAAATCCCATTTGAATGTGGATACTATGAATCAATAAAATAAGGAGAAACAAAGTAGATTTAAATTGATTAGTTTGAAGATGCTCAAATGGAAATTGACTTTGAGATACCATAAGTTATAAAATATGGGGAGTATCCTTTTTTATATTGAAATGTACTCTTTTCCCCTTTCAAAACCAATACAAACTATTTAAAACAAATAAAACTCATATATAATGTGTTCTACACAATAAGCCTTTTTTATTTATAGGATATAACATTAATTTCCTTTCAAATTTAATATTTAAATATGTGAGTCAATCCAATTTACTTTTCCATGTATCTATTTCAATTTATATTCCCCATTATGAAAATAACTAATATGTTCATTAGAAAAAGGTTATTCCTCCTTATTTAATATATATTACTTCCATCACATTAATCTAATTCTACATAAATAATTCATAGCGTAAAAAATAAGATTTTATTTTTACAAAAAGATGTACATTATCATCTGATCTTGTTAGCTAATGAAATAAGAACTAATATACAGGTCTCCAAGTGATGTACACTTCTATTGCTAGATATATATATTCAATGAGATATAAAAATTATGTATGAATAATAAACCTAAAACTCTAACATTCACCTCAAAAAATAGATAAAAATTATTAGATTAATAAAAATAATCGGAAGTCTTAAAGCACGTACATACATCATCATTTAATAATTAATTAATTAATTCAATTACTCTATTCATGTTATGTTTATTATATTTAAAAACCGTGTATGGGAGATAATAAAAAATTTTCATTTTCTAGTAAATCAATCTTCAAAGAATTTTTTGGATAATTATATTTGTATGAATCAATATTTTCTGGAAACTTCTTCAACATTCATTATTTCCCCCCTTAAGAGAAACAGAACTAAACATATTCATAATGGTTCATCTATTCAATAATTCATCTCAAGATAATATAATATAGAGAATAAAATACAACTGAACTTCAACTTTTAACAGTCTGCATTCGAATGTTTTCACAACATCTTCTAGGACTATATTCTTCAATATATTTTCTATAGGATATAAGATCAAACCAAAATGTTATCTTCTTTATAGTTGATATCATGAATATGAAAACACATTCATAATCTTCATCAAATAGTATCGTCTTTCATACTTTTATTTAAATACCAATTGAGGAATAATTCAATTGTGATTACTTATTCAACAATGCTATGAATAATGGATAGGGCTCAATGAATCCCCAGTTCTCCTATGTGGATAAGTCATAACCTACAATTCCATACATTTTAAGCACAAATAATATAAAAAATATTAATGGAATATGATAAATCGTCCTTTTTATTGATATATATAACAAGGTTGATATTTTTTCCAAACCATGTTACTATGTTTCCCCCATTCATCACACTTGTAAATCTAAATCATAATTATGTTTCATGATATCTGGATATTATTATGTATTAAATTTCATTCTGTGGAATCTTCTATTTTTAAGATATTTGAGTGCAATAGTATCACCTGTTGAAAATTGCATCGTCTTATTGAATTCTCCTTTTTCTGGAATTAGTAGACACCAATTTTTAAGAGTGCTTCCAACTATGTTTCACCTTATACAGAATAATTATTCTTCATTATATAGAATTATTTATTGCTTCCTTTTTCAATATCCATTTAATTTTTTTCCATTTTCCTCATTAATTATAAATCATAAAGTTAAATGTTATACATATTATTAGAAGAAGGGGAAATTTTTTTAATCTATCACATGGATTCTTCAATGTTTCATACATCATTTTAGTTCTTTTGGATGGTGCAAATTTCATCCACTTTATAGATTTGGAATTTAATATATTCGAGTGATTAATGAATAATTCCTTATTGGGAAAATTTTTTATAACATTTTTTATGATTTCATCCTTATATTTCTTCATATTTGGTAGAAAAATTATATTTCCTTCATTATTAAACATCATTAGATACATGTTATGATTAGAATATACCATTCTTATGACCACCAACATTACATTCACCATAGATATTTTCATGTTTTCAAAAACAATTTTTAGTATAATTTTTTATTAACCTATGATTATTTCATCTTAATCTAAGATTAATCCTCCTTAAAATTTGATACCATTGTGCTTTTACATTTAATGGACTATAACAACAATCTAATGCACAATTCCTAAATATATGGATGAACCAACATTAAACTACAATAGATGTTCTTTTTTAACCTTTTTATGTTTTTGGGCCATCTTCATGAAATATTGGGATATTATTGGGGGAATAATTTCCCCACTTTTTTTACTCTCCACAAGATTCATGGAGGTATAATTATTATGTTCCTTGTTCATCCATACTTGTATATATTTTATTTTTATACCTATACTATTTATGAAATAGTAATCAGAAAAAATTTTAGATTATGGTATAGATAATACAAATTTATATTCATCTTATTGAAATATATGATCAAATGATGAAATGATCTTCATATCACATGTTGGAGGTATTTTAAAATTATAACTTTCTAGTTTTAATTGAGTTGAATCTGTGGATGTTTATTTATTTCATGATGTCTCAATATATGTATTATCCATATTTGAAAAATAAACATCCAATTCCAGACATATCATATTAAGGATGATTTTATTATTTTATTATAAAATCATCTTCTATTCTGAAGCCTTTAAAATTCATTCAACTTCTGCTTCATGCAATTAAACTATGTTTTGTATCAAACTGAATTTCTTTTTTCAAAAGGTGGTGTCTGGGATAAAGACCAAGACACAATTTACTACCAATCAGCGAAACCTCTACAAAAGTCTAAAAGAGGGAATCTTATTACGATGTTTTTCATAGAGGGGGAGTAAATCATCTGGTAATTCATCCAGCGAAGAGGGTCCCTAGTTGATACCCAAATTGGAAAGACCATCTGTTGCCGTGTTCGCTTCACAAAAGGCTTGTGTGTCTATGTAATTGATCTCACATAGCGAATCGGGGAAGCTAATCCATTGGGTGGTATGCGGCCAAGAAATATGAAATATACCATTCAAAATATCTTGGATAATGATGGTAGAGTCACTTTCAATCCAAATGTTGGTCCATCACTTTTGTCTAACAAACTCAATCGCCTGGATCACAGCCAGCAAACTGAAAATTAATTTTATGTGCATGAATTTTTATTTCAATTATAAATCCAAGACATAAATCCTATATTATTCTTTTATTCATGTGTATGGATCTTTTCTTATGTAGTATTCTTGAAGCTTTATTTCACATAAAATTCAATGAGACACTTGTATTAATACTCTAAGGAAATGATTCTAATATTTTCTTCTTATTTTTAATATGTTCCACAACTCATGGGGAGATACATATATTCAATAAATTTTTCTTCAAAATCATTCTCAATTACTTCGATTATTTATTTAATATGAGTGATCTATTTCTTCATGTTTTCAAATATCCCACATATGATAACATCTTACTATTATTGAAAACCCTTCACCATATCCATTAATGTATTCATTGAAAAATCAGCATGCATGTTATCAGTCCTAATATTGATTGGATCATCTTTATGACTGTTTTAATAGAAACTTTCAAATACCACTTGATCACTTTAATATCTTGATGCAATTGAGGAAGAGAGACTGCCCAAATCCATAGTGGAGATATGATCCAAAATATCTTTATTTTAAAATACTGACATTTATTCATTATTGGAATGTTAAGGAAATAATTTTAATTCACATTACTTATGAAATATATATTTATTATTCACCCATGTTTAATAATTCTATCTATTTTTAATCTAGGCCTTGGTAGATAAATACATTTGAATACAGATAACTAAATATTTTAAACAATCCCTCAATATTGTTAACATAAGAAATAAACTCAAAGAATCAAAATAGGATAACTAAAATGAATAGAATACAATATAGTTTAACCTCACCTATAATACAAATTGGTATGACCAATTTGGGATATAATAAACACTTAGTGGTAGTGTGAAATATTGTTTGGAAGAATATCACCAAATATAAATTACATCCCCTTTCCCTCTTAGAACTATTTGGATATTTACTCTATTATTAAATTTTCATTCTCTTATAAAATTATATAAATTTTGGTAAATATAGAAGATGATAATTTTTCAAGTTTCGCAACCCAAAATGGCATTATAGTCCTTAAATAAGTTTTAAATTTATCATATACAACATAACTACTAGAAAATAAACATTAAATCTTGGTTAAAAACAATATTGAATAACCTTTATGTTCATTTCTATATTGTCAAATAAAATTTCTAGTATAGTACATTATACTACTATAATATAAATTATTTACATTATTATTTAAGGTAACATATAACAAAAAAAAATTAATCAAGCAGATTAGACTTTTTTTGGAAGACACAAGTCTTCTTTTTTATGTCATCATGCCCCATCAACTATTACATGCATAATATTAGGTAATAATTTTTTTCTTATTCTTCAAAGATGAAATTATAATTACTGTCTATCTTTATCTATTGCTTAAAATCGAGATAAATTTTCACAATACATTCTTCTCTATATCTCATGTACTCGCTTTCTTTTTCAGTCAAAATTATATGAATGTATAGTAGACTAAATATCATATAATTATTTTATGATCCAAATGAAAAACTACTAAACATGGATTGGTCACTCAAATTTTCTTCTTATAATCATTATAACTCAATAATATTAAATATTTTAGCAATTTCACATTATTTTTATTCAATGCACAATATCAAAAAATAAGTATAATATTGATTCTTCCATATTCATTCATTTTAAATTATGAACATGGTTTATTAAAGATATATTCATGAACCAATCATGTTTCATGTGTTATTAATAAACCTTTTCACTAATATTTATATTCATATCAATATAAAATATTTTATTATTATCTTCTTCTTCATTGCCTCATCAGAGATATTTTATTTCAATTGATTTAGTTTTACTCAAATGGTTTGGGTATATCAAACTCAATCTATTTCATGAAACAGTTAGGCATATGCATGTATGTATCATGCCAGCATTCGTTTTCTCCCATGAAAGAGAGATTATCATGAGGCAACTCTTTCCCTTGTGAAATTGAGAAATTCATCATGATGAAGTTTTATGAACACATTATCTTCATAAAAAACATGAATACAATGAGTATTATCATTTTCTTCTTCATGTAACTCTCAATGTGTTTAATGTAAATATAAGTATGTAGAAACTTTATTTTGAAACATAAAACATATTTACATTCCTATATTTCATGAGGATTTTATTCTTGTAAAACATATTAAACATCACGCATTTAGAAATTTAGAAACACTACAAGACGAAATGAAACTCTTCATATTCATGCAATAATTGAATAGTTATTCTTCTCCATGAAGATTATTATGTGAAACTGCACTTATTCATATATTTTATAGGATTATAAAACTTCTTCTTATTCATTTTAGTGAAAAACAAATATGACCTATTTTATGACAAAACAACTCTCCTAGAAATCATGAGAAATATTACATTTCTCGTAGGCATGGAAATTATAATTTAATAGGAATGTTCCACCACATTATAAATATTCAACAACTAAATTAAAATCCATGAATTTATCTCCTTAAAAATGATTGAATATATTAATATATTTAAAATAATTAATATCTTGGAATTTTTATTCTGTTAATGGAGGTTTGCATATAATTTGATTCATAAAAACAATGTTTTACTTGCTTTCAAATTTTCCCATCATTAGGGTAATATTCTCACATGAATTTGATGATATACCCATTCCATTTCATGGATCAAACTTCATACATGATTATCTAATACATTATATAACCTCAAAAACTACATTTTTTCAACTAATGATCAGTTTTCAAGTTATCATATTAATTAAATCGATTCGTTTTATATATGATATCAAGAGGAACTTGCGAGTCTTGATCTCTTATCATGACCATTGTAGTTGGATAGAAATGAGATCAATGAATGACAGAGTAAGATGACACAACAAAAGCTCATCATTGTGTAGAATATTATGTGTTTTGAAGATCTAATAACCTTGATCGATTTGATCTGGAATCTAATTTTCTTTATATATTATTAATAGAATAGTTTCAGTATGCATGTATGACTTCATCCCACAGTAGATCTCCACATGCTCTTAGTTCTCTTAATAATATTCATTATGTTTTTATACTATTGATCTACCATTAGGTTTGGCACCAATAATAGTTCAGACATTAAATTTGGTGGACCGACTTTCCCACCCATATACACACAACCATGTACACCCTATGAGTGTTATGCAGACACTGTACCACCTTTAAATGCAATCTCTCACCCCATGTTCTTCATGTGGGATCATTCCCCATATCTTCCACTAGGTGAGATAATGTGGGATGTCTCTACTAGCGGTAGAGGTCTCCTCCCAATGACGGATTGAGATAGTCACATTGTATATGTGGTTATCCAATTTTTTTGGTTTTTCGAATTATAAATATTAATAAAAAAATTAATTATTAAATTGTTGAAACCAATACTTACAAAATTAACACATAATTAATAATCCATTATTTTACACAAACTTATTCTTTTTCATCATTAGTAATATTATTTTTTAATTGAATTCATATTCCTACTCCTTGACTTTATTAATATCATATAAATTTGAAATTAATTTTCATAATCCAATTATATTTCTTCACATATTATTCTTTATTGTAAAAAATGTTACACGCTGAATCACTTAGGAAAACATGTAATAGAATTTAAAAGTACCAAGAAAAATAATTATTCATAATAATCATGGGGTCTTTATAAGAACTTCCTTGAGATAATAATACCTATATACATTATTCTACATCCATTAATCTAAGATACATTAATTTTTTTATCTTGGAAAATTCAAATAGAAAGGACTCCATTCTTGATAACTTCTTAAACATATGGGAAATAGTGTAATATTTCTATTTCATTGAAAAATATTAAAACCAATAAAAATATTTAAAACAATAACAACTCAGACATAAATTGGGATCTTATCCAATCATTAGCTCTTAAGATTATAGGCTATCACTGGATAGCATGTACCACTGACTAGTCAGTGGAGGTGGAAGTAGCCTAAGAACCATCTTTGTGTGACCTCCCATATAGTGTGTTGACCCAAACTGTGTAACATCCTAGGTACATAAAGAAAATGAAATTTTCACATTTATTAATATTTTTGAATTGTATATTAGTTTTACTTTAAAGGGAATTCTATTTTCGATGGAATACCCAATAAGTAATAACGGGTTTAATTGAAATCTTACGTTGTACATAACATTGAGTTATACCAAAAAATAATATATTATTATTATTATTTGAATGGGTAGTTAATGCATAGTAATTTTATTGCAGGTAATGAACCCAACTAACTACATTATGATTACACATGTTTTTTAAATGAGTTTACTTTTATCCAATTAAATTTTATTGCGAAAATGTGAATGAATCCAATTTTAAGCATAAATAAGCTAATATATTTAAAAGTTATATTTACAATATTTTGATGGACAACCTTTTTAAAATATATTTTTTGTCATTTTTATATGTTCTATTGGAAAAAATAAAATTATTCTTTATAATCACGATGCCAAAATATACTTTGGATAAAATTTTGGTATTTTTCTGATAATGTACATTTTTAAAGAATGGTTAAAAGAACTGCATTTTAATTCAAAAATTACTTTTAATATAATTTATTTTTATTGTTAGATTATATTTATAATTGGTTTTAAAGTGTAATTAGATTATAATTTTACCATTTAATCCAATTTTTGTCATTTTATATAATTTCTCTTTGAAATTGAACAAAAAAATATCAAAATTTTGAAAGTTGTTATTTCATAAAAACAAAATTTTTTGTTTTGATAATGAGAATTAATTTTAAATTAATCTCTATAGGTTTTGTGATTCGGATTATGATAAATGGATTCAATATTTGGTATTAGAAGTTCAAAATTGTGTAAATAGGTAAATTTTAGTTTTAGACATTATGAATAGTAAAATCCGCAAGTATTTTATTTACAATTGTTAAGGGGTAAATCTTGTACAGAAGGGTAAAAAATGTTATAATAATATTAAATTACTCTAACATGTGTCTTAATAATATTTTCTAATACATTTCCGACTATGCATGTCCTTGGGTTAATTTTGGGACCCCATGGAGCCACAAGGGAGTGATAATGACATCTATATTAATTAATTTAAATGACAAAAATAACATAAACATATATCTTTTAGTAAAAAAAATGAAAATTTGGTTAAATAAGTGATATAATAAACTATAAATATTCATTTTAAGGATAAAATTATTTTCTAAATTATGGTATTTTATTTATAATTTTTATACATTAAATAAATAAACTTACTTATGACACAATGGTGAAGCAGTAATTTATTCATTGTTAAAGGATTCAAATAAATGAAATTTTAAATGTTAATGTAATATTTTTTGAAACATTTTATACTATCCATCAATTTTAGGGATAATAATGATATGTTATATTTTAATTAATAAAGGATTTTCAAAAGAATCGCGTTGTTATAAATATTTTAAATGTCATGATATGAATAATTTATAAATTGCCATAAATGAGTTTTTAAAATAATTAATATTTTATTAAATGATAAAACACTCCTAAAAACGTGAGATTCATCCAACTGACTTAAATAAAGTTTCAAATTTCATAAATGATCTATTTTGGGTCATTTAACATTTTATTTAAAATATATTAACTATATAGTATGAATATAAAAGCGGACATGGTAAAAGTCAAATAAGTTAACAGAGTGTTAAATAAAAAAATATAAGGATTAAAAAATATCCAAAACCTATAAAATTATTATTGGATTATTTAATTTGGACTTATATGAACTTTATCATAGAATTAAATATGTTTGGACCTTTTGAATTTGAAAATCATTTTATAATAAAAGAATACTTTTAAACATTCCTAAAGAGCCCCTCCTACATTTTATAAAAAGATACCACCTCTAACCCATTACACACACCTCTCAAAAGCCCTGTCTCATTAGAAACATACTCGAAGTAATTCACTACATCCCACTATTTTTCATAGAAGCCTTCACCTAGTTATAAGTTTGATCAAAAAATCCTTTCAGTTAAAACCAATGGGAGTTACTAGATGTAAAGGTAACATCTTTTCTAAAATTCTTTTATTTTATTTTCCTTCTCCAACACCCTAAACTCTCTTTATTCCATTATTTTATAACATAACATGTATCGTCAATATTCTAGGATATTTTTAGGATAATGATTCAAACTACACTTCCACACAACTCTATCTAATGGATACGAACATAAAATTTCTTTGGACGACGAACTACTGCCTCACGAAGAATGGCCAAGACCCACAAATATAACAAAGATCCATGATTTTGTGGTTTAGCATGTTATTATTGGAGGTTTGTTGAAAAGGTTTCATTTCATTCTCGATCAATTACTATGTTAACTAGAAAATGTGCTATGTTCATTTGTAAAAAATAACGTGATGATATTTTTTGTAAATTTCAATGAAGATTAGTGAATGCTACAGTTTTTGCACCGCCTTACAAAAATGGTGGGTTAGTTATCTACAATGGTGTTTTGTGGAAAGTACATGGCTATGTCATTATGCAGAATGATCATTTAATTGCGTATACTACACATCAGGTGAAACCTCATGAATTAAATTACCCTACACATGATTTAGAATTATCTATTGTGGTTTTTTCTTTAAAAATTTGGAGGCATGATTATTATGGAATAATCTATGAAATATATACTCATAACAGAAATTTTAAGTATATATTTGTTCAGAATGAATTGAACATGATACAGAGGAGATTGATGGAATTAATCATGTATTTTGATTTCAAGATTCATAACCATCTCGGAAATGAAAATGATTTTGTTGATTCTTTTAGTCGAAAAAGTAATGCTACATTAACAATGTTACATTTGGAACAATACCCTTTGATTAATGATTTTATGTAATTGGGAAAAATATTTTTTGTGAAAAAAATTCCTCTTCTTTTTTTATGTGTATGTGAGATCATATATCTTAGATATAATTAAGCAAGCCCATTAGGAAAATAGTGAGTTGCAAAAAAAGGTATTGTTGGATCAGAATTGTATGTTTCCTAAATTAAACATTGATAATGATTGTATTTTGAGATTTGGGAAGATATAATGCATGCCTTGTGATTCATAGTTGAAGAACAAGTTGTTACGTGAAGCTCATAGTTCTCCATTTTTAGTTCATCCCGGTAGTACTAATATGTATAGAGATCTTCAAGAGTATTATTTGTGGGATGGAATTCCAAGAGATATTGTTGACTATACTGTGAAGTGTTTGACTAGTCAATAGGTTAAATCTGAGTGGTAGTTACTGAAAGGGATGCTTCAGAATTTATAGGTGCCAGAGTGAAAATGGGAAAATATATCCATGTAATTTATTGTTAGACTACCAAATACATCTTGAGCGGAAAATCCAATCTGGTTTACAATTGACCGATTGGAAAAGTATGTTCATTTAAATCCTATTAAATATACTTTATATCTAGATGAACATTCTAGGTTGAATGATAAAGAGATATTCAGGTTACATGCAGTTCCACTCCCTATTGTATTTGATCATGATCCAAGGTTGACTTCTATCTTTTGGAAAGGCCTTTAGAAGTAAATGGGTACTAAATTAAATTATTTTACATCTTTTCATCCAAAATTAGATGGGCAGTCAGATTGAATAATTTAGACTTTGGAAGATATGCTATGTGCTTCTACAATTAATTACCAGGGAAGTAGGGGACAACATCATTCATTGGTTGAGTTTTCTTATAATAACATATTTCATCCCGGTATAAAGTTGGCTCCATTTGATGCATTGTATGGAAAGCGGTGTCGAACTCTAGATTATTGGGATGAAGTGGGTGAAAGGAAGATTATGGGACCAAAAATGGTAGATGAGATGGAAGAAAAAGTTCAGTTGATTCAGAAGCACATGAGAACAGTTCAGAGAAAGTAGAGAAGTTATGCAGATAATCAACAGAAGGATATTTCTTCTAAGACTGGTGATCATTTAATTCTCAAAGTTTCTCTTCGGAAAAGTGTGATTTTGTTTGGTAAGAACAGAAAGATGAGTCTGAGGTTCATTGGACCCTATGAAATCCTGGATAATATTGGATTAGTTATGTACAGAATGGATTTACCTCAATTTTTATCCTAGTTACACATTTTTTTTCATGTTTCAATGTTGAGAATATATATTCCGGATCAGTCACATGTTTTATGTCCAAAGGTAGATCAGTTGAAAGAAAATCATTCTTTTGAGGAAATACTTTTCCAGATTCTTGACTAATGAGATAATGTGTTGTGGAATAATTTAATTTATTGGGTCATGGATTTTTTGAAAAAACATATAGTCAAAGAGGTAATGTGGGAATCTGGAAATGCTATGAAGGGTAAATACCCCCATTTATTTGATATGTGAATATAATTGCGAGGACACAATTTTAAAAAGGGGGGAATGATGTAACATACTAGGTAAATTAATAATATAACATTTTCAAATTTATTAATTTTTTTAAATTGTATATTAATTTTATTTTAAGAGGCATGATATGTTTGATGTGAGGCCCATTTCACAACAACAGGTTTCTATTAAAACATATTTTCCCACAACACTGAGTTTTACCGAAAAATAATATATTATTATTATTATTTTAAATGGTAATAACTGAATAGTCATTGAATTACTGAGAATGAATAGAACTAACGACAATATGATAACAGATTTTTGTTAAATGTGTTTAAATTTATCCAATAGAATTTAGATGCTAAAATTAGAAAGTATCCAATTTTAAGCATAAATACTCTAATATTCTTTAAAATGGTATATTTACCTCCTTTTGATGGAGACCCATTTTAAAATGTAGATTTTTAAACATTTATATGTTCTATTTGACAATAAAAAATTATTATTTAGTATTAGGACATCAAAATTTATTTTGGATGAAATTTTCGTATTTTTCTGATAATGATAATTTTTTATTGAATAGTAAAAATACTGCATTTAAATTAAAAACTGCCTTTTAATCTAATTTATTTTCAAAGTAATATTATATTATTAATTAGTTTTAAAGTGTAATTAAATTATAATTTTACCATTTAATCCATTTTTTGTAATTTTATGTAATTTCACATTGAAAATGAACATAAACTAGTGTCAATCATTTGATAGTATTATTTCTTAAATAAAACATTTTTTGTATTGAAAACTAGAATTAATTTTAAATTAATATCTAATTTTTTTTTGAATTTGGAAAAGTGGATTCCATATACGAAATCATATGGTTTAAATTTTGTAAATAGGTAATTTTTATTTTTAGACATTATTAATAGTAACTTCTGTAAATATTTCATTTTCCATGATTAATGAGTGAATCCGGTAAATAAGGGTAAAAAATAATATTATAATAATATTAAATTACCCTAAAAAGTGTCCTAATTCTATTTTATGATACATGTCCAACCATGGTCATACATGGGTCAATTTTGGAACCACATGGAGCCACATGAGAGTGATAATGACATTTTATATTAAGGAATTTAATGTAAGGACAAAAATAACTTAAACATATATATTATTGTAAAACAATTGTAAATGAGGTAATAAAATTGATATATTTGACTATAAATATTCATTTTAAAGATAATAAGGTTTAATATATCTTTTATGTTAATTTATTATTTTTAGACTTTTAATAAGTAGATTTAATTAGGGAACAACAGTGTTGTAGTAAATGTTCATTAATAAAGGATTCAATTAAATGATATTATAAATATTAAAATAAATATATTTTTAAACTCTTTATACAATAAAATAATTTTAGAGATAATAAGGACTTGTTATAGTTGAATTAATGATGTTTTTTAAAATAATGAAGTTGTTATAGATTTTTTATAAGTAAAGAAATGAATAATTTATAAATTGACATAAATGAGTTATTAAATTAATAAATAATTTATTTATTGGGGAATCAATAAAAAAATCAGAGAATTATAAAAATGTCATATATAATGTTAAAAATGTGATAATTGATCCACTTTTTGTTACATGTAATTTCATTGTTATTTTATAAACCATATATTATGAATATATAATAGGACATGATAAAAGGTAAATAAGTTAACAAAGGGTTAAATAAAAAATGTTAAGGAATACGAAATAACGAAAACTAGTCCAATTATTATTGGATGATTTTATTTGGACTTATATGTACATTTTATTCGAATTAAATAAGTTTTGGTACTTAAAAAACGTTTTATAAAAAAATAATATTTTCAAACATTCCAAAAGAGCCCCTCCTCCCTCTTATAAAAGGCCACCACCTCTAACCCATTACGCATAACTCTCAAGCCCCATGGATCATCCCAAATCTCATCCAAGTAGCTCCCAACATCCCTCTATTTCTACTATAATCTTTCCTCTGGGAATAATACAATTAAAAAAATACTTTTGGTTCAAACCAAAGGGAGTTACCTAGTTTAATAAGATTTTGTTATGATATATATTAAAACTACACTTCCACAAACCTCTACTTAATGGATGCGAACATACTGTTTCTGTAGATGACCAGCTATTTCCTCGGGAACCAACAATTGTTCAAATATCTCCTACTACCTCTCATGGTGGCCATTAAGATGGAAATATATTTATATTTTATATATTTGTGATATTTATATTGTCTCTATTCTTATTTATTTTTCATTTATATCTTACCTTTATATTTTCCATGATGGAAAAATACGATAATTTCATTTGTGGATGTACAGACTAACGACCCCTCAAATTGATATAACTCATTATTGTCATATATAGAACATGTAAAGGATAGAGTTAACAAAAATATAATTTATATTATAATGGAATTATAATATACCTATGTATAATTATTTTTTCATTCTATTAAATACAAAATATAAATGAAAGTAGCGTTCATGCGTACGTACGGCTTTCCGTCTCCAAGAATGGTGAATTTTATTTCTTGTCTCCAAATGTTATGTAATTTTCTAAATACATATATATAATCGATATACATGATATATATGATATCTAAATCACAAATATCATTCATTATATAATTTACATTTGACCACATATACAACTTCAATTTATAAGAAGTTCATTTTTTACTGAAGTACCAAATATCGACAAAATTACCATTATTAACTTAAATGATTTTGTAATGTTTATATCATCATAATAAAATATATAAAAGGAATAATAAATTTGAAAAAGGTTCTTAATAAAATATAAATTATATTTAGTTGAATATTCAGAAGATTATATAACGAACGAGTCAAGTAGGTCATGAGGTTAGAGTCATTTTCTCAATCGTCTTTCATTGAGGCATATTTTGATTTATACATGGATTCATTTTATACAGTGTATAATCCTGTGTAAATTTTAATTTCATCCAAAGGTAATATTTTTATATGAAGCATTTTTCTAAATGAAAAAAAATAATCTTTCTTTTTAACATACGTGGTGTCAATGACCTTTTTGCCCCGTGAGCATTATTTGATATTTGGCTTCTATAACAAGACGAAATGTTTGTAAAATGAAAATCCATAGAATATACTATTTTACATATTTTGGTATTGAAGATGGTTTTTATAATGGATTGATTATATCAATATATTGAAATTTTATTGCAATGGGAAATGTTATCTTTCCTTTATGCTTATATTTTTTGTTTTGATTATATTATGGTTCTCAGGTATTGTTTACGTTTATGAGTGGTTCCGTGAAAAAACTATAGAGGGTGATCTCGAGAGAGCTCTCCAATTCACTGGGAAATGTGATAGAGATAAACGTTAATATTTATCCTAAGAGGGTTAGGGAATATATTGTGATTGGTATTCCAAATGTAACTTCCTACGTAGTTTTGAAATCTACAACGTGAGAATGTTATGGATGCAATAAGTTACCTTTATTATTTATGATTTATATGTGTTATTTATAAATCATCTTATTTCATGAGGTTTCTTAAAGAGAATATATTTTGTATTCATTGATGTATAAATGTTTTATTTCCTTATTTTATAGCCCTTGCTAAGATTTTTATGGTCATCCCAAATTTTTCATATGCTTTTCACAGGGTATAACGAAGGGTAAGAGAATGGATGTATTCTTGAAGATTTATATCTAGAAAATAATTCTTTTTTTCTTTCAATGTGTTTTACTTATTGAAGAATATGGATACTAAGTAAGAGTGTCAACTTTGTAATTTTTGAAATGTAATGTAATATTTATGTTCTAATTCTCTAAAACACTAAAACTAAAAAGACCATCATTGTGAATTATTAATTTAATTCAAGATTATGTACAATTTATGGATGGGGCCTTATAATGTGTCTAGTGGTTGTGACAATAGCCCCACGATCTTCATAGATCTACCAATAAACTAAGGGTCATCCATAGGTAAGCTTGTGAGTACCACTAGCTCCCCTATGGATCATTGTTTGTATTTTAATCTAGGAAGACCCTAGTATTTCACAACATCGCCTTTTATTAATATCTCAAATTAATTTATCATTGCTCATTCATCTATAATCCTTCAAGAGGATCTTTTATGGTGGATTTGTCTCCCTTAACCCCATCTCTTCCGCATTCGATAATCTGATTATTATAGTGGATCAATAAGGTGTGTCTATGATGATCTAACATAATTCGCATCCTTCTGATTGGTTGTATCATAGATCTGGATGTTATGGTTAGATCTAGGGATTTGAATGCGATCTAATAGGTAAATTTTGGATGATTATTTGATTAGAGTTAAGATCAATTGAGGATATATTTCTCTATAATGATCAAATCAGGATCCATTGGTGATGGTTGATCTTAAAGAGTAATTATAATCGAATTCTAAGACATATCACATTATTCTACATGGGTCTTAATTCTAGAATCCTAATTTGATGAATTGGGGATGTTTCCAAGGATTATTGGAATGAAATATTGATCAAGGTTACAATTCATGGAGTTTGGGATCAATAATCTTAAGGTTGTAAGTCCTTTAAATTTATTGGATTTGAATGAAATTGTTTGGTATATTATGAATATGATTCTCAAGTGGGTACATATAAGTGGGCCCCTGGAGGGCATTCGTGGTATAAAATTATTCGTCCATTCTATGTTATTCCTTATATTTGGATGTTTTCATTTCTTATGAAATTTCTTCTCTACATATAATTATAAACATGTTTCCCAGCACTATCAAGATAGTTAGTTATAAGGTGAGAATGGATGATGTGATCAATAACATATAGAACCAAGAATATGTTTTTTTATCTTTAGAACATGTAACATTTAGCTTAAATGGAAAAAATGCTTGGTGTTAGTCGTGGTACGTGGTTTATAATGTTTATCACTTCAAATTTTCAAGGAAGTACTATGAACACGACTAGAATTATAATTATTCGGTCATGTATGGCGTAAAAAAATAATTTGAAAGGGTATTAATTTGGGAGAAATTAATTAAATGAGTTAGATGAATTCTCAATAATGGTAGAAAATGAATTTCCATTAATTACAGGAGTGGGATTGTTCCTAAATGGTGAGATTTCGATATAAGAAAATTGGATTAATATATCGATCCGACATAGAGACAATATAACATGATATATGTCACAAAATAATAACATTATAATTTTGAACTAACTTGTTGCTAAAATAGGTAGATCAGGGGTTCTTTGAAGCTTGGATAGAACATGATGCCATGTCACATGACTATTTATTTATTTATTTAATATGTTTTCTAGGAAAATAATTTTATAAATTGTACCAGTTTTGTTAATTTCACATTATTGGTGACATGTGGAGGATATAATCACACTCAGTATAATATTCCTAGTGTGTATGAGGACTTTAGGGTTAGGGATCTAGTGATGTAAATGACCACGTGGAAGCAAGATAAGAAGATTAATCTTGGGTGGTGGAGGCTATATTAGGATGGAATCCATATTAGTTCTCATGTGTTTCAATTATTCTTAAAATCATTATATAATATATTGATCTACCACATTGGGGATCCTTTGGGTTATCTGTATGACATTTAATAAATTTTATAACCCATGGATATTTTATTTAGCTTTCATTTATGGATTTGTTTTTTTTATCTATATTTTTAAAGGGGTGTTACATATGGATATTAACAAATAAGTACATAGTCTCTCCATAACACCATTCCATCCCACGTCACATGTTTTTAACATCTTGCATATAATGAGGACTGCATAAGGTCATGTGGCACTTTCATTTAGAACTAGTGAATCGAGCTGGGGTGTTACAGGAGGTATCCAATTATCAGTAAGGGAAAACTATATCAATGATTAATCCAATAGGATAACTAATAAGATAATGAGAAAAAGGGGCATGAGGGAAATATATTATTTAAAAAAATGAACCAATAAGAGATGTTCATAAAAAATAAATAACTGTAATCTCAAATGGTTATAAATTTTACATTTCATATGTGTGTGAATATTTGAGATAATAGTATCATTACATGGATAATAACATATGATTTTTTATTATAAATGATTGATAAGTATAACCAATAGTAGTCATAACATTATGGATGTGTTCAAATGTAAACCAATCAATGTGTAACATTAATAGTCTTTGTCTGTCCACCCTAAAACCATATTTAGCTATATATTACCACCCATGTACCCATTGGATTAGGTTTTAAAAATGTGTACCCTTATACTTCGGATAAAATATCAAGTACTATTTTGATATCATGATATTTAAACAATATTAAATCATTGGAGGGAGATACAATTCATTGGAGGGAGATATTAAACCCCAAAAATCATATAAAAATCAACCATAATGAGGTGTTCCATATAAAATCAATCACATATAGTTTCATAATAAACCCATTAAATGAAATGGGTTTTACAAAATTTTAGATGTAAGAAGATAAAAATAACCTAAAAAATTGATCAAAATATACCAATATTTAATCACCCAAAATGGGTTTTCAAAAGTGAATTTAAAAATTATTTCATGAATCATAACACTAAAGGAGATATGTTTATTAGTTGTATTGTTAAAAAGATAAGTGAAATCATTAACTGATATTTTATTATACATCTAACATTTTTATGAAAAATGAAGTTACTAACCCCTATATAATGTATTTTCTAAAATATGGTTCTTGTAATTTTTTAATAAAATTACATACCAATATTTTTCAATAATAGAATATTGAATAATAATATTTCTTATGTTAAAAAATTGTAATTTTAAGATAAATAATATAAAAATTGGAGAAAAATATTATTATTATCTCTAAAGTACCTTTATTGAAACTCGGATCATAAAAAGGATAAAAAAATACTTTTGAAAAGTAGTAAAGATAAATAAAAAAAATTGATGAGATAATTCATATTTAGGTTTTAATGAAATTGAACTCATATCTTGAATTAATAATAATATCATGTAGGATAAATAAATATGAATCAAAATGAATATTATTCATGAAAATGTTTCATTTTTTGTTAAGAATAATTTCCAGCAATGAAGAATCATTTATTTATAAACACATAAAAAATGAGTCCTTAAGAAGGAAAATTAACTAAAAAAATTTATATGATTTAATATATAACTTAATCATTAGGTATAATATACCAATCATATAAGAATAGTGTTCAAATAAAAAGAACTTATGTTTTCCCAAAAAAACCACTAACAACATTTTTATATATGGATTAAAAATCCAAATAATGAATTATTTGAGTTGGATTTTAAAATAAAATAAATTTATTTAATGTATTAGAAAATGTTATATATATCAGTATATACAACCCATGATATTAAATAATAGTAAATATATCATACATCTAAAATATTTATATGTGAGATGAGAATAACTTATGGTTTTTGAAATTTTAAATTAGAACACTCTCAAAGAGAAAAATTAAAAAGAAAACATCAATTACCATGAATTAAATAAAATCATGATAATAAAATCCATATAAAAATTATATAAACCATATAAACAAAATTTGGTTCAATATATGAAACTTAACTCAATAAAGGATGTTTGAGGTGAAAATCCATACCATTACTCTGGGTTTTTTTGAATGTGACTTAACCTAATGCACAATAAATACAATTATAAAAATAATTTATTTATGAGAATTATTCACATATATTAAATTTTTTAATCTGATATTATAATCATTCTTTTATATTCATTATCTAGGTATTGTATATATTATTTTATCTAATGTACATAAATTTGATTCTTTGGTGTTGGTTTTGTAATGGAGACATAGAACATAATTCATTGGAAAAAATTTAATCGTCAGAATAATATTCATGGTACATAAAAAACATTAAAAATTAAGTATTAATTTTAATTATCATTCCATTATAGTTTCCTATATTATTCTTGATGATGAAAATTGTAACGAGCCTGTTTTGGAAAATTTCTAAAAAAACATTTATGTTATAATGATCGATAATTTTTGTGATATCAATTTTAACCATATTCCTGATTTATATTAATCATTAATATCGTATATTTTAAATAATTTTGTAATATAACAAACTATATAAGGATTTGATGAAAATATAATGTTTTATCCATGGATGTGGTATTCTTCATATACGCACGAGTTTTGTTTTAATTTTTTAATTTTTGACGGGAAATGATGGTAGGTAATTCATGGAATATAAATATTCATAATTTATTTAGAAAATATATTATTTATTAAATAAAAAATATTATTACTATTAATGTAATGTGTTTATATATGGTGAAATAATCCATTCGTGTTGGTGTTAGTCATCACTCACATATGAGCAATGTTTTCATTCATCGAGTAGTTACATGGGAGGTAGAATGTGATTATTCTATTCACAAAAATACATTTCACTAATAATTTTTATATTTTTTTAATTAATATATAATTTATATAATAATTTTTTTTGTAATAAATGATGAAATAAAGGAATATAAATGACTTCGTGATTATAAATTTGTCTCTCAATCATCAGGAGAATACATTCAGCCTTCTTAAAATGGTGTTTTGGTGATTCTGACAAAACTTTATCCAAATATAATGAGTTAGGATGGGTTTTAAGTATAAATATTTTGAGATACAAGGATTTATATACATGGAAAAGTGGGGATGGGATGGGAGCCATCTGTAAGTGAGAGTGGTGACACCTACCCATATCATTATATTAATGTTATGTCACTATCAATGGATTGCCTAATAAAATGTTTAAAATAAATCAAAATTTTGGATTATTGGTATATCCCCCACTCATATGGGAAAATAAAGATATTTTTTGAAATATTCATGTCTATTCTCACAAGTTTTATTTTTAACATAATTTACCATTTCAATGGTACCTAATTATTTGAACTTTCGTAAATTATAATAATAAAGAAAAAAAAATTAAAAATATTCGATAATTTTATTAAATTGTTTGAAATTATTAAAACAATTACATTATAATATATTTATAAAATTGATAAAAATTTATTTCAAAATAATAAACTTTTAGTGTATAATTTTTTTCTGAAAAATAAAACTAAGGTTATAAAATTAAAAAAATTAGGATTCTACTTTAAATATAATATTTATCATATATATTTTACATAATAAATAAATACATGGTTAGTATAAGTTTTCTATATGTTTTTATGTCATTATTAATGATGTCACAAAATCTATGTTATTTATAAAAATGGTACCTTCCATAATGGCCCTAAAAATTCTTCATTTTTAGAATAATAATATAAATTAATATTAGTTTATATTTTTTCATGATGAATTCCAAAATGAATTCCATTTCCTCAAATTAAAATTTAAAAATTCATTTATTATCATTTAATTAAAAATATAAAATATAATGAAAAACAAATTTTATAGAAAACTGACTTTGAAATATTAATGTTCTTTATCTTCTTTCATATTAATTAATAATTAACTAAATGTTAATATATTATTTAATACATTTAAATATTATATATTATCATAACTATATTTTAAATGTGATAGATTTAATTTTTTAGGGTAAAATGCATCTTGTTTTAAAATAATTCATTGAAAAAAACCTTATTTGACATTAAATAAATTATTAATACCTTAAATAATAAATTTTTAATTATATAGTGTCATTATTTACTAGAGTTTTTATTATTCTTATAATTTTTAAAATATTGGTTATCTAATAATTCACAATTCGTTTATGTTCGGTGTTTTTATGGCTGGATGATATTCAATATAGTGTATGATATGATGAGATGTATTAAAAAAAATGTTAGATGCATGATACAAAATAGAACACATATCATAGGAATGAAATTAGTATATCATAAAATATTATTCACATGCATTGAAATGTTATATCAATTATGGGTATTATATATAATTAATTATAATAAATAATGAGGAAAATTGTGTTTCATAATACAAGGCATATCATAAAATACGGTATACCAAATATTTTTTTATTTTGAATTATGAATTAATTATATAATTCATTAATTACGTAATTTTTTTGGAAAAAGTTATTTTGGGATATTTATTTAACGATAGTCTTTATTAATTAATAAATTTTAGTTTTTTATATTTATTTTTTTAATGTTTATTAATCATTCAATAATTAAATATTCATAATATAAAATTTAATTATTAAAAAAATATCAATTTATATGGAATAACGTATACATTGGATAAAGATAATTTATATAGAAATTAAAAGATTAATTTAAAATGTGCTGGTAAATTAAGATATGATGAACAATATCAAATAGATTATATTTTTAATTATGCGTTTTTTGTAATATTTAATTACAAATGATAAAATTTAATCCTGAATTATATGAGAAATTTTTGAAACTAAGTTAAAATAATTTTGGAATGTTGGCACAATCAAAGATTTAAATATTATTTATTATGTAATATTATAAGTGTTTACATAATATATGATTAGTTATTATATATATAATAGTTATGTATTTGAAATTATATATTTATGTAAAATTATATATAATGGATAACATTTAGTTATCATATTAGAACTAAATATACGTTATTTATATTTATCCACTAATGAATGTCCATTTTATATTACCAAATTATAATTTTTTTAATTTTATTATTTATTCAATGACTAAATACTTTTTACCTCTTGTCTACATATATGAATCATATATATATATATTAGATTATAATTGAAATAATAAAAATTAAATTTTTTATATTATGAATGGATACAGGTTGGTGTTTAAAATGTTAAAATACTTCTATAAATTTTAATACATTCATTTAAATAGTTTTATTCAATGAATTATAATTGATTTTGTTTTTCCACGTTGACCATGGAATGAATTAGTTTTTTGAGTTTTAATAAACAGTTTTATTATATATTATACATATTGGGTTTTATAATCTTAATGGAATTAATGTCTCTCTTGAGTCATGTAACCTTGACTATATAGACTTTGGTTTGGATTTCTCACTAGCTTAGAGGATTATTCCTTCTCTAGAAAAGATAGAATATGCTACCTATCGCTCTAAGAATACTATTTTCAAGATGATTAATTTCATATGATTCTATACAACACATGAAAGGGATCATATACATTATACATATGATGTATTTTTGTATGAATTAATAGAGTAAGATTTTATTTTGAGTTAGTACCATAATCTAAGAGTTATGTAAATAGTTACAGATCAATATGGTTTGAACATGTTGATTTTAATGAAGGGATAGACATTCAAAATGAAAACATTAGAAGCATGAATATATATATTGGGAAAAAATGATATATTATGGTGATATTAAGTCCCCATTAAAATATTTTGTTTTATATTTCATACAAATTGGACACATGTAAAGACCAAATTCATTCATCAAGGTATGTTCTAGAAAAGTCGTGTGACGTAGAATTATCTTGTGTAAGGAATGAAAATAATGATGAGATATTATAGTATTCTTCCAAATCATTGAAATTTATGTTAGCTTATTCTTTTCTAGGTAACACTATTTGTTATGTTCCTAGTAGAATAATGTAGAGTGAATCCATATAATGGGTTAGTAAAATGACTATTCCACTTAATTATCATAGAGTTATATATGATATGATTAGAATAATTTCCTACCAAAATATCAATGTGGAGATATTAGAACTAAAATCGAATCATAAATAATTGAAATATGGATATATCCCAACAAATAATTATCATTAAATTTAATAGTGTATGTCATTTTATTTTGATAATATTTAATAAAATACCTTATTAGATGAATGTATAATAGGATACCCATCTAAAAAATATTATTTTACAAATATGATGGGATAATCATGGTCAATGATATTATATTTAAGATAAATACATTGGATAGGAGTGGATTAATGCATGAAACATCTTTGACTATTGACTAAAGTTTCATTCTTAATAAAGAAGGCAATTTTATAGTTTAGATAGTATCATTTCTAGGTAATCAAATGTTAAAAATTTTCAACATGTGAATCTAGTTTCTTCTGAGAAACATATAATTATTTAATTGTTGTTTATATAGTATTTTTTTAAATATGATAATAAAAATAATTATCTACTAGTATAGTTATAGTGATTTAGTGTGACAATAATCTGGAGATACTGCATATTTTCTCCAAGGCCTTGTATGAAATTTTAAATTATTAAGAATACACTATGGGAAATATTCCAACAATGTTAATGAGTTTTAGAACTCTTTAAACAATTTTATCAATTTATTGAGAATATATGATCGTGAAATGTGATCTATAGGATTTAGTTTTGTTTATTCAAGAGTAAATGATGATGGATTTTTTTGAATGAAAATACTTTATTTTTCCAATAGTCATCTATGGTCATTGAAACCAAAAGAAGGTATGAGTGATATGGGTCAATTGTTCTATGTAATGAAACATTCACTGATAACAAAATGTGTTTAAAGAACAATATGGATATTTAATATCTAGTGTTGGTGTAATATAATTTATTCCACATTTGTGATGGATATATAATACCAAATATATATTTTAGCTTTTTTTCTAAATATGTAGATTTTCAAAATAAATGAAAAAATTGATATATCATTTAGTTTTCGTTTACATAATGAAACATTAGGTTGTGGAATAGTCATTTTAAATTAAAATGAATATATCAATCATATATTGATCCAAATGATATAAGGATCCAAATAATATATTTATCATTTCATTTTATTTCTCTTATATGTAAAGATATGTTTTTTAGATATAAGGACATTTGATAAACAATAAGACATATGGATTTAAAAATAATGGTTTATTATTTAGTAGATTCTATAATTAACATGAAATGAAGGTAATGGTAAAATGTGTCATATCTAGGATAAATGTTTTTATCCAAATATTTTTCAAAATATGAATGACGATATCCCATGACACTTCAATGTAATATTTTAATGAATAAATTAATTTTATAATAACTTTAAAAAAACACAAAATAGCATATCTTGTTTGGATAATAAAACAAATATTGTGCAATTTCTTAAATTATTGAAATTTCAATATCCTAACATGATATTCACAAGAGAATAAATTCTATGATAGAAAAATTGGAGTACATTTGTAATTGTACAACTTAAAATGATTAGAAGTGAAATATTGATCCAAAAATGTTCAAAATGAATTTTACTAAATATGCTCAATGAGTTGATGGTATATCGGTATAGAGAAATGAAGAGAATAATATTTCGTTCATGTAATAAAGTGAATGAATCTTTATTAAGTAAAACATTTTAGGTTTTGTTGGTAGAAATAATTACAATATATAATTTATATATCGTTATCAAACAGACCACGGATAATTTTATTGGTGCATTATGTTTGATGTATTAGGATGATGACATAGAAGAAATTATATATAGACAACTTCATTTATTAAGATCATAACTATTAATGATTTCATGATATAGTGTTTTAAAATTTTATTAAATGTGACCTTTTGGTATATGATTCCTAAGGATTAACAAAATTAAATCTTATTTACATTCTAGATGTTAGTCACTAAAGGTGTTTAGTGGGATTTTTTAATCAGATGATCACATATACATATGGTAAGATTATATAGAAACATAAATTTTTTTAGAAAAACAATAAAATTTTTATAAAATATATGGATGATCAAGTAATATATAACATGTAACATGAAGATACATGACCTTAGGCATGGTTTTTTATTTATCTCAAAATATTTTAAAAATATAAAATGTATCCCGGTATACAAAAGGAAATATCCAAAATATCATTCTTTTTCAATAGTTTATTATTTTTACATGAATGGTAATGATTTTTGACCTCTCTTTTTATGATTCTGAGAGATCCTTATTTAAGTTTTTTCATGGGGTATTTTAGGCTAATGGATAATTTTAAAATTGGCATTGTTAATATATCATAAAGAGATACCGAATATTCTCATGAGGTAGAAAACAATTTTTTGTAAAGGGTAAACTACCACAAAAACAAAATGGGGTGACATAAACTATGTATTTAGTATACTAGGGTCGCATGTTTAACAATGAATCCTTTTACATACGGTTAGAAATAAACATAGCTTGTGAACCTTCAAACATGGATACATTTATTACATAATCCAGGAGGCTTAGATAATCAGTGGATAGTTGGTATATTTATGATCATATCATCAGTCATGGAATAAATAAAACAGGATTTATTCACTCATATGAAATGTATGACATATGGTCCCTTGATTGAGATATACTTTGTAAATATATTTCCATATGTAGATAACACATATGTGATGCCATTATCTACTTGGATGATAGACATGTGAAGTGAACATCCACATAAGTGAATAAAATGTGATGAATCCCATGAACTGGTCAGTCTATACCCATAGGATCAAGAACCTATGGGAATGATAAATTTTATTGGAAAATTATATTTCCCATATACACTATATTTATTGGAAAACAATGTTATATTTTCATTCGTGGTTTTATATGATATAACTAGTGAAAAATGGTTTAAGAGATACACAATTTTTATAGATATATGAGTAGATATATTCATCGATTGATTTTTATTGATATTTTCCAAGTGGACACTATTTTGTAAAATTTATAAATTAAAATATTCAAACATTATTCAATGTGAAAATGGACCATGGGGTTACATATTATGGTTGTCATGAATGAGGATTGTGTTTCATAAAACATAGAGTGTAACTTTACATGGGATAACGAGTTTATCCAAATGGTTTTATTGGAAGGATAATCACCTGGTATTGAATATAATGTCATACATGGTGAATTTTATAAGATCATTAAAAAATTATTTTTATGATATCTAAATGGAGTTTTATATATTATTTAATATATTATTATAACTGACATAATATAATGTTAAATGAACAATGATTATGAGACATTAATAATTGTGGGAGATTGAATGAGATATTCACCCATTTATTATATTTTTCCACATTTTATATTTTAGAATATATCATATGAGATAATATAATGATGTAGTATGGTATAACATCCTTAGTGTAAATTCATACTTTATTCCTTATTAGATTTTATTTTCATATAATATAATGATATAATATTATTATGGTCCATGAAAATCATAGTGTATACCTTTGCAATATCATATAGAAAATTAATAAAATTTTATGATTCATGTTGAATTATATAGATAATCATTTCTATTGAACATTATGTTTTTACATTCAGATAATTATTTTATGTAAAAGTATCATTAAATAAATGATTCAAAAGATTAAATTTATGGGAGAATGAAGTGAAATTAAGTGTTATGTTCATAAATAAGGATTAAAATGAGTTATATGAAGAATAATTTACTTGTACATTCTATATGAAATGAGAAAATACTATAATGGATCATTGAGTGTCTCTAAGACCTATATGTGAATCCAATGCAATGAGAAGTTACTATTAATTTGTGTGATCCTAAACTAATATTTCTCTACTAATTTTTTCATTAGAGGTGCTCTGTTCATTCTTCTTTCTATGACATAGCGGGATTATAGAATTTAATGCTCAAAAGGGGGATTCCACACAAACATTTTGTGATTCATTTGATTCATGGATACACTTTAGTGTGAATTTTATATTTTTTAATACCCTATAATATTCAATAATTATTGATTGAAGACTATATTAATGGTTCATTAGATCATTATATAATGTTATTTAATTAATGTTTGCATGGTTTATCCTTAATACAAGGTGATATTGGTATTTATGGTTTCTAATGTCTTTCATTACTCAGAATAAGTGTTTTTCGATACTTATGAACGTAGGAAAAAAGTTTTTTCAATCTAATTTTGTAGGGATAGAGTCATTTATGGGTAAATAATTTTACAACATAAATATTACATAAAGAAACAGAACATTATTATTATATGTCAGGAATTTTTCATAAATATTAATGGTATTCCCATTTTCGCAAAGATTGAATCAAAACTAGAAATATATATGATTTAAAACTTTTAAAATCAGTCCATTCATCGACACATCATTATTCATATTTTATAAAAACCTCTATTAGATCATTACACAATTTAAATGTTACAAATTTAAAATGTAAAAGTTTTATAAATAATGTGATGCACTGGTGGAAGAATGGTTTTCTTCCCCTTATTCAAAAGTCAAAATACTTCATTAATTAGCATTTCAATAATATAAAATGTAGACATGAATATATCTTTGGACTTCCATTTCATATAAGTAAGTTGTTGATTACACTATCACATATTAATTTTTACATATGCATAATATCAAAAAAATTATGACATAAAAACTCTTCATGTAAAATGGTTTGACAAAAATAACCACTTTTTTCAATCCCACTATTGGAATATTTTATATGAAATTTTATCAAATACATTTAAAATTTCATTAATATATCATGATTTTCTTCACCTCTTATATACAGAAATATAAAACTTCTCACGTGTTACCATTAATTGTTTTCATTCATAATTTGTATCAATATCATCAGTGTAAAAAATTCAATGTTAAATGTACATAATCTTTTTAGACTGTTTAAACAAATGAGATCTGATACCTACTTCCAAAATATGACTCCATAACAATCCATTAATGATATACCATAAAAATATACCATAAGTTGGAAATTTATTTCTAATACCAAAAAACATGTATTTTAATAAATATTATTCTTATTTTATAAAAATATACTATAAATACTATATCACACATCAATTTAAAATAATTAATAAATAATGACAAATAAATATCAACAACATTAAATGGTCTATTAAAATCTTAAAGTATGAATATATAATATAGTATATAAGATATTAATGCTTGACCATAATTGTAAATTATAATTTTACAATATAGATTACATAGTTCTATGAGTGATAATTTATACAACATGGGGATTAATGTGATTGATAGACAAAGTGTGAAAAATGTTTTCTGACTTCATTCAAAATTCAGGGTACTTGTTGTCAATTTTATTATATAGAGAAACATATGTTAGGTATCATATTTTTCCATCCAACATTATTTTATCAATGTTCCATTTCAATATAATTTTAGTATATAAATTATATACCATCATTGAACTAAAAGAATTAATGTAAATTACCATACCACTATTAACGTTCATGACACATTTTTATTATTTTAGGAAGCATCACAATTGAGATATTTCATTAGAGATTTATACACTTTTTAAATTAAAGTGTTATTATATTTTTATATATCTTAAACCTTTAGAACATAACATTATTTTAGATTCTTATGATTGATATGGAATGTAAAATTTATCTATAAGAATAATCATTAATAGATTTAACATTTATGACAAATTGGGGATACACCATTTGTTGCTTGCACTCATGTTATATAGTTCTAATATTGTTAAATGTTTTTTATATTTTATAAGCCCATCAAACAAGGTAATATCTGTAAAATTATTCAATTTAACAAAAAAATTTATATAATTTCTAATATTATCTCCAACCATCATTTTCATTTCTTCAATATGATCCACATCATCATATACATTAGTACCAATATTTGATGATTGATAAGATATATCTTCATTACAAATTATAGATACATTTACATATTCTTTTTTTACAAATTTTTTTTAATCCAATCAATTTCTTAATAAGAAGTATTTTTTTTCAATTTCTCATGATCAATTTCCTTTGAATAATAATAAAATTAACATGGAAGAATATCTCATAAAGGGTTATTCAAACTGTCCATTCCATATCAACGGATTTATTTTAAAATTTCTTTATACTTCGTGGTATTATGATTAAAATTCATCAATTCTCTATTCATATCCATCTTATTTCAGTCAAAATGTATTAACTCTTGTTAACTGAACTATCATAAATTTATACATATAATTGCACATGTCAATTTATTGGAAAAATAAAACATGTAAAGTTTTTTTGTAAATAATATATATACAAAGAAACTACAAATAATTATATATATATATATTTATTTAAATTTATAATATATATAACATGAAACAACCCACCCTCCCACATATATTATAAATTACACACATGAACACACACACACACAAATAAGCATAGATATATAATGAAAAAATATAAATATATTGGAAAGAGTGTATATAATCATATAATCATATATATTTTAAATAACATAAATATAATATATATACACAAAGTTTAAAACACACACACTATAAAACACACCCCACCCACAAACACACACACACACACGCACACATTTATATGAATATATATATTATCTGTAAAGATAAATATTCAAAACACATATTATAGTCTTAATATACATAGATATATATATATTAAAAACATTGTATAAATAGTTTTTAAAATTAAAATTGTTAATATATAAATACATACACTATAAAACACACACACACACACACAAGTATATTAATATAAATATATATATGCATATTATAAAAAAATATGATATGCCTAAATATAGAATATATAAAAACTCTTAATTAGATACATATATATAATTAGAATGTATAAATATATTTCTCAATATATATATATATATACACACACACACACAGACACAAATATGTATATATATATATAATTGTAAGGAAACAAACATACCCACACACACATGAATATATATACATATATGAATAAAAATATGAATATATATATATATATGTATCTCTATGTATGTATATATGAATATGAAGAGAAATATATATATGTATCACAACCAATTGATATTTATATATATGGGTGTCATGTGTGTGTGTGTTTCTGTATGCATGTATCTAAAATAGATTTATATACTCTGATATTATGAAGAAAAATAATGAGTATTCATTAAATGGTAATAAAAAATAAAAATAATGAGATAGTTGAATTAAAAAAAGTTTGATTAAAATTATTTATATTTTATCTTGATTGAGAGAATAAAACAGAATAACTATGATCAATGAGCAGTAATTTAGTAGGGTTAACATTGCAATGAAATCTGACGTAATGGAGTGAAAGAAGAAAGGGATATCTAGTGTTTTATATGATGTAAACTTTCTGATTGTTAGAAGTACTAGAACTAAGGAAGGGTACCTTTCCAAAAATTAGATAATCACAGAGAGAGCATGTCCATTCTCAATACTAACTATCCAATGATAATGGTACTCTTTCTCAGTTTTATAGAATTTTTTAAAGAGATCTGTTTTTAATAAAAAATATGTTTCCTTAGTGGATGTCTAAAATAATAATTATAATAATGCTTAAATTTCAATAAACATTTATCGATTTCTAAAAAATTAATCAAGTATATATATATTTATATCATAAATCATTAGTTGATTTACTTTAAATAATTAATTTATATGTAGATCAATATATAATTGTTATTATTTTTCAATATTATTTTGTAATATTATGAGACAAAATTATAATTAATCGAATGTGTTGTATAACTACAAAATTGACTATCAGTGAACTCTAATTATACATAATTATAATATACCTTTATATTTAAAAAAATAAATTCCCCCATCCCACGTTCTTTATTTCACATGTCACCAATGGGTATTTGAAAATCCAACAAGTACAATAATAAATAAACCATCACAACATAATGTCACATCCTCTCCATCTTTATCCTTACCCACAATCACTTGAACCTACCAAAAATTCATTCCCAACCATTCCCTCAATCCAAATTCCCTACACCATTCCTCCACCATCCACACACTTCAATAAATTGAAATTATTTTCTATGACCATTATCTAAAATTGAAAAATATTCCACTTTTTAAAAAACTATATCTAAATGACTTATAAATTTGTGAAATGAGGGTGAAACCAATATTACAGTGTCTTTTATTATCATTTAAAAATTCTATTATCAAAGTTAAAAGGCACTAGGGTTTTTTCATAGAAAAGGACCAATACTTAAAAATAATTTAGAAAGAGTCATTTTTTCAGTTCAACCATATAATTGAAATGATAAATTGATAATTTAAAAATTATTTAAATAAAAAACATTTTTAGATAAAATACTTCTTATAATATAAGAAATATATAAAAAAGAGAATGTACAAAGAATGATTTCATGTTTTAAAATCATGAACACGCCATTGAATTTATAATAAAAAATAAATATTTTTTGGATTTTTAGAATTTTAGTATAAAATTAATAATTAAAATATGGGTTTTATTAAAAAAACATAAAAAATTTAAAACTAACCTGAATAAAAAAAATAATAACATAAGTACCCATGAATTAATTAAATTCATTGTTAACAAGTGAAACAACTATAATGTAGAGAAGATTTTATTATTACATTAAATTTTTCTAAGATATGTATAGATTTTGTAACGCCCAGACCCAAGTTACCCAGAGTCGGTGCATTATTACATTACATTGGCATGATCACAAGAAAGATCAAATCTCGAAAGACTGATTGTTTTAGTAGCCTTGGAAACAATAGATATATTCATAAAGTTTTACATTACATCACAATGTTAAAAACTACTACAACAACATATTCTCCATATTCCACACTCATATCCCCACATACTATCCCTGTAGGTCATTCATAACTTACTTCTTCACATCCTTGGAAAAAATAAAACATATAAAATGGGTGAGCTCAAATGCCCAGTAAGGATAACAATATAGCAGAAACTTTCAAAAATAAGAATAAACATTTAAGGCAATGCATTTCTAAAACAAAAGCCTTTTAAGCTTGAACTTCAACATAGTATGGAAAAAGTAAAATGAAATAATTCCATTTACTTATTCACATGGATATTCTACTAATCGAATAATCACATGCAATATCAATAACCATTTTCATAATGATGGAATGCATAGTGCGAGACTGTCATAACCACATAGCCAAGGCCTCGTGCCAAGACTACAAATAAGATTTTGTAAAGGCCTTGTGCCAAGACACTAGTTTGTCTCATGAGACCCAATGATGCATCGAGGAGCTATAGCGGGCTCCACCCGTCACGTATTAAATCCAATGCATTCCCATATGAAAAGGTGTAAACATAACATAAACATTTGTATTAAAACAAGCATACAAAATGTAAATACTTCATCCATAAACTATGATTGGTATAAAAATAACACATCCACAGTAAAACACATCACAAAACCTTCAATACAATATAGAATTTTTGTATCATAATAAATCAACTTCAAATAAGCGTAAAATCCATCAAAGGATGTTGACATAGATGAAATCAAAACTCTTTTTAGAGAAATATCTCTTTCTATTTTGAAATCATTTAAGAGTCATATATTTATAAAATAAAACATTTTCATTGAAAATATTCTTATAAGCTTGTAAGGGAAGCTTCGACGATTTTATAACAGTGGAACATAACCACACCCGTCGTATAAGTTAAAAAAAACATTCTTACCTTAATTCTGTCGAAAAGGTTAAAAAGCACCTTGTTTGGAAAACGACAGAAAGATTCCTTTATAAAACTCTTATAAAAAGTCAAACAATGGTATAAATGACTTTAAAACATATTCTTGTAAATAGTAAAAATGTTTTGAAATACATTTTTAAGAAACATGGATGTGGATGATAAAGAGATCCCAGTAGATTATTACGTATAAACAACCTCCGATAATGAAGAGATTGTGAAATAACCCTTACCTTGTACTTTTCCTTGGTTGGGGTACGTTAACCTCCTATATAATGGTGAAATAATTGTTATTAAATTATACAAGAATCATATATATTAATATGATATCATATATGATCTTTTAACATTGATTTGTTAATAATATCTTTGAATTATCGTCGTTTCGGGTGTTAACATACTCATTTTATTTTATATGTTTTGTTACATAAGCCATATTTTTTATGGATAGGTTGTATCTTATTCATATACAGAATGATATCAAGTCCTTAAACATCATTTTTAAATCATAAAATTATAATTATACTTTAATGGATACGATTGAGAATGAATCTCATCGCGTTCGTGGAGACGGTAGTCCGTATGTACACACGAGCGACAATATCATTGTTTTGATATTAAAATAATATATAAATGGATGGTATATCATATATACAGAATCATTAACATGTTATATTTATTATTTACATGAGTTACACATCATTATTATACCCATCCAAATAATAATATATTGAATAACAATTACACCACGACGTGGAGACGGTAAGCCGTACGTACGCACGTATGGTGACATGTTATTCAAAAGGTGGATAGAATAATGAATATGGTTTTACCATATTTATAATAACATCACAGTATATATAAGATAATGGATTTATTATTTTATAATGGTAATAACAAAGAAAGAAGAAGTGGAAGAAGAAAGGAACTTGAAAAGGGGTGGTGAAAACATTACCTCTTCTTCGTGTTCTTCCTTTTGATTTGATCAAAAGAGCTCATTAGGTTGGCTTTCTTATCAAACTAATGCCTATAGGTTGTAGTGAGGGAATTTGGTAGAGTATTTGGGAAGATTTTGGCCGAACCAAAAGGCTTTGAAGGTGTGAAGAAATGAGAAGGAGGAGTGCCCTTTTATAAGAGGGGTGAGGGGAACCTTTGGAAAAGCTAGAAATATTAGTTTATAATAAATTCATATTCGGTTACTAATGGCTCAAAAGTTGATTATTCAAATTTTAAGGTGGGGATAGGTCGAAGAAAATTCAACCAATAGAATTTAGACAGGTTTGGATACTTATATTAACCTTATCTTTAAGTATTAACTCTATGTTAATTAGTTTCACTTTTACAATGTCTCTTTGTATTTTTATATTATATGGTTAATAAACTTACTATATACATCCAAGAGACCCCCAAGTGGTCCATTAATGATGATCCTATCATTATATAAGTCGCTTGGACGAAAATTAGATTTTTAGGAATTTAATATCAATTAATAATATAATATTTGTTTTCAAAAACTCTTTTATGTCAATTTTGACAGTATTCAATAATTGATTTTTGTGAAACTCATAACAGAATGATTACTTCGACCAAAGTTAATTAAATTAATCCTAACATGTCATATTAACTTATAAAATCATTTTAATTCATAAAAAGTCTCAAATTATATTTATTTGGGTATTTATAATATCAATTATTCAAATTTTTCATTAATTAGGTAATTACTGCATCATAATTGTGTCATAAATAAATTAAATTATTTAATGTCTAAAAAATTATAAATAAAATATCATTATGTAGGAAATCTTTTTAAATTTCTAAGGAATATTTACAATATAAAATCCAACATATATAACTCTATGTAAAAATTGTTTTTCTAAAAGATATATGCTTGTGTCATTTTTGTATTCATTTTAACTTAATTAAAATAAAGTGTCCCTATCACCTACAACTGGCACCATGGGGTCCCCAAATCGACAAAAATATGCCTATGGTCGAACATGTATCAACCAATAATGTTAGGACACGTTTTAGGGTAATTTAGTATTATTATAATATTATTTTGTAACCCTTATTTACCGGATTTACCCTTAACCATGGTAAATAAAATATTTACCGTAGTAATTATTCAAAATGTCTAAAAATAAAAGTTACCTATTTACACAATTTGAAAATCCTGATTCCAAATATTTAATTCATTTTTCCAAATTCAAAACACATAAGTGGTAGAAATTAATTTAAAATTAATTCCCGTTGTTAAAACAAAAAGCTTGTTTTTAAGAGATAATAACTATCAAAAGATTGACACTTGTTTATGTCCGGTTTAATTGTAAAATTACGTCCAATGACCAACATTATATTAAATGGTAAAACTATATTCTAAATATACTTTAAAACCACTCAAATCCATAATTTATCACTATTAATTATTTTGATTAAAAAAGTTGTTTTTAATTAAAATTTAGTAATTTTCACTATTCATCAAAATATGAAAGTTATCCGAAAAGTACCAAAATTTCACCTTAGGCTAAATTCAATACTCCGAATCCAAAAATGAATTCCATTTTGAGAGATAAAATTTATAAAATTTTAAAAGGTTGGTATTAATATTCATAACGGCTGGTTTGATTGGTTGTGGTGTGATAGAATCTCGAAGTTGCGTACAATGCACACTGTTGCATTATTCAAAGGAAAGCGTACCGTGGAAGATTGGGATGTTTCATTTTAAATTTTTTGATGTACCCATTTAGTGAAAAAGTTTAAAATATTGTATTTAAAAAGTGTTCACTATTAAAAGTTGGTAAAAGTGAAATACTGAAAATGAATCTGTTCTTACATTATATCTAAGAAACTCATAATATGGATTCTAAAATTATAAGGATTATATAATGTTTAAAATTTAGTTAAAACGATTCATAACCTCTTTTGAACGGCTTATTTGGTATTTCATGGTGCGATTGAACTTGGTGTTGCGTGTAGGGAAAGTTATTGAATTATTTTGAAGAAATAACACACTATGAAATCTTGGGGTGTTACATTCTCCCCTCCTTCAATAAATTGTGTCCTCGCAATTTGAAATTGTTCTTCGAAAATAAAAGGTTGAAAATAGAAAATATCTTTGTGGGAAAACCCACATCGGAAATTAGGTTACTAAAAGTTAGTCTTAATATGAGGAAAAGATAAATGAAAGGGTCACCACCAAATTATGATCTCGATTAGGAGAACATTGTGGCAATTAGAGACATATAATTTGCGGAAAAATGTAAATATTTATAGGTAGTGATTGAGGTCATCAATCGTAAACATGTATAAAATTGAGGTCCTTAAACACATCAGTCTATGATGATTTGAAATACCATCGGTCCAACAAAACATAGGGTATTGGGATAACCCATTTTTGACGTTTCAAAATATCTTAGTTGAAATCCCACATCGAAAAATGAATTAATGAGGCCTCTATTTAAAATATAGAGTGGAAAGTAGGAAGATTACTGAAAATGGCACATACTAGGGTTCCATGTAGGAAAATATGGATATGGAAGAGAAATATAACTATCAATTATCTGATGGAGAGTGGTAGAGAACATGGCTATGAAAAGGCCAACAATCCCAAAGCCATAAATTAGTGATGATTTAAGGTACCATCGAGGACAAAATATTTGTTCTAAGTTTCTTTTATTAATGTTGAGGAATTAATTTATGATATTGGCTAAGATCATAAGGAGATATACTTACTTTATAATTAGTGTTTTATCCATTAATAAATTTCTACCACAAACTCATCTTTCAATCTAAAAGATAATAGAACGTAAAAAAAATTCTATTTATACTATTCGTACAGGGTTCCAAAATAAATGAATTTATAATTCATCTACCAGATCTTTTAAAAAAAACTACGTTATTTAATCCAGGAAATCTTGTGGGCCAGTGGTAGGTGATACACCCTTATCGCCCTTTGGTTGCGGGTTCAAGTCTCGCGGCCTTGCCGGACACGACAGGTTGTCACCCGACCTCCGGGTTGTCCTTTTATGGCAATCCAAAATAATCCAAACTAGAACTATCCAAAATACTTTTGTCCAAACTCACATTCCAACATTTATAAGGAAGGTAAAAATAATGTAGATCCTTTTTACCCCGTAATATCATATGAATACCTTCATCATGTATTCTTTTAATACACTGAAACATCCTGAATTACCATATTCCTTATTGATTACATTCATGCTCCCTTATTCCATATAGAATGTTGGATATACTTCATCAATCCAAAAATGTTTTAAACCCCAACAATGATGGAATATACAAATCAATAATCAGTTTCAAGGTAGTCAAGAATATCCAATATAATTTATCCAAAACAATCATGTATTATTCCAAAAATCACTCCATCGGTATCAGAACTATATTATGGTTTAACATTCTCTCAACCATATATTTTCCAAAAATTTATCCTTCTATTGAGTCACTTTTCTTTGTTCCACACAATCTCAAGTCCATAATGAAATAGTACTGCAGTACAATCCTTATATACTCCATAATTATTATAACAAGTACATTGTTGATACAACACTCGAATGACATAATCAACATAAGAACTCTAATCATTCCTCTTCATCTGTGGTAGTATCATAACTTGATTATTATCCAATAGCATCATTTTCGGCATAGTATGATGAATGGGGCATAGGGTCGCATAGTTTCCAAACTCCTTGCAAATGAAGCATTGTACATTTGAAACCATTTTCATACCCTTACAGTCACGTACTTTGTGCCCTTTTCCTCGACACTTATAACAATCTCCCATTCCTTTTAGACAAGTTCCAAGGTATTTCTTCCCACATTTATCACATATGGGAAAATTATTATTTTCCCTCTTCCCTTTATCAATCTTTCTCTCTTCCATCCTTTTCTTCTCTTGCTTCCCTTCAAAGCCATAGGACTCAGTAAACTCTTTACATATCTTATCAACACATGATATTATTTCTTCATATGATGATAATACATACGAGACTATTTCTCTTATAAATTCTGGATTAAGACCATGAAATATATGATCCTTCTTTCTCTTTGTATCATGTGCATTGCTAGAGTTCTCATTCCTTCTACTGGGCGCCATTTCTATACAATGGCATACATTAAATTAGTTTATGAATAACAATACCTAATCCCAAACTTGTAAAACACATAACATAAATTAAATATTTTATGGATATAATCCATAATCATAAAAATTTCTCCTTTGAGGAATTATATACTCATAAACCCTTCATAATGATTTGTAAAGAAAATTAGAGTTATCCAAAGCATATCCCTGGGGAGTGTCATAACCAAGAGTGCAGCAAGGCCCGTTGTCGTGCACCAGTTCCCATTCGAGTCTAGCTCAAAGCGGTGTTTTCGGGTTTTACCCCTAGGCACATCTGTGCCAGAGCTGCCTCTACCTGCTCATATCCAGACAGGGATGTATTACTCAGAAAACTCACAAAATCACTACAATACGAAAATTCTAGGATGTTCTTCTATACTAATCCTCAAATTCATCTTAAATCTATGTGATCTAATCATAGTTTATCTAAATCTAGCTTCCAAGGTTTGTACTAAACATTTTCTGATACCAACTGTAACGCCCCGACCCAAGTTACCCAGAGTCGGTGCATTATTACATTACATTGGCATGATCACAAGAAAGATCAAATCTTGAAATACCAATTGGTTTAGTAGCCTTGGAAACACTAGATATATTCATAAAGTTTTACATTAAATCACAAAGTGAAAAAATACTACAACAACATAGTCTCCATATTCCACACTCATATCCCCACATACTATCCCTACAAGTCATTCATAACTTACTTCTTCACATTCTGGGAAAAAATGAAACATAGAAAAGGGGTGAGCTCAAATTCCATGTAAGGATAACAATATAGCGGAAACATTCAAAAATAAGCATAAACATTTAAGGCAATGCATTTCTAAAAAAATCCTTTTAAGCTTGAACTTAAACATAGTATGGAAAAAGTAAAATGAAATAATTCCATTCACTTATTCGCATTGATATTCTACTAACCGAATAATCACATTCAATATCAATAACCACTTTCATAATGATGGAATGCATAATGCCAGACTATCATAACCACATAGCCAAAGCCTCATGCCAAGACTACAAATAAGATTTTGTCAAGGCCTTGTTCCAAGACACTAGTTTTTCTCATGAGACCTACCGATGCATCGAGGAGCTATAGCGGGCTCCACCCGTCACATATTAAGTCCAATGCATTCCCATATGAAAAGTTGTAAACATAACATAAACATTCGTATTAAAACTAGCATACGAAATGTAAATACTTCATCCATAAACTATGAATGGTATAAAAATAACACATCCACAGTCAAACACATCACAAAACCTTCAATACAATATAGAAGTTTTGTATCATAATAAATCAACTTCAAATAAGCGTAAAATCCATCAAAGGATATTGACATAGATGAAATCAAAACTCTTTTTAGAGAAATATATCTTTCTATTTTGAAATCATTTAAGAGTCATATATTTATAAAATAAAACATTTTCTTTTAAAATATTCTTATAAGATTGTAAGGGAATCTTCGACAATTTTATAACGGCGGAAAATAACCACACCCGCTGTATAGGTCAAAAAAAACATTCTTACCTTAATTCTGTCGAAAAGGATAAAAGGCACCATGTTTAGAAAATGACGGAAAGATTCCTTTATAAAACTCTTATAAAAAGTAAAACTAGGTTATAAATGACTTTAAACCATATTCTTGTAAATGGTAAAAATGTTCTGAAATACATTTTTAAGAAACATGGATGTGGATGATAAAGAGATCCCAGTAGATTATTACGTCTAAACAACCTCAGATAATGAAGAGATTGTGAAATAACCCTTACCTTGTAATTTTCCTTGGTTGGGGTTGGTTAACCTCCTGTATAATGGTGAAATAATTGTTATTAAATTATAAAAGAATCATATATATTAATATGATATCATATATGATCTTTTAACATTGATTTGTTAATAATATCTTTGAATTATCATCGTTTCGGGTGTTAACTTACTCGTTTTCTTTTATATGTTTTGTTACATAAGCCATGTTTGTTATGGATAGGTTGTATATTATTCATATCCAGAATGATATCAAGTCCTTAAACATCATTTTTAAATCATAAAATGATAATTATACTTTAATAGAAACGATATAGAATGAATCTCATCGCGTTCTTGGAGACGGTAGTCCGTACGTACGCACGAGCGACAATATCATTCTTTTGATATTAAAATAATATATAAATGGATGGTATATCATATATACAGAATCATTAACATGTTTTATTTATTATTTACATTAGTTACACATTATTATTATATCCATCCAAATAATAATATATTGAATAACAATTACACCACGACGTGGAGACGGTAAGCCGTACGTACGCACGTAAGGTGACATGTTATTCAAAGGGTGGATAGAATACTGAATATGGTTGTACCATATTTATAATAACATCACAGTATATATAAGATAATGTATTTATTATTTTAGAATGGTAATAACAAAGAAAGAATAAGTGGAAGAAGAAAGGAACTTGAAAAGGGGTGGTGAAAACATTACCTCTTCTTCGGGTTCTTCCTTTTGATTTGATCAAAAGGGCTCCTTAGTTTGGATTTCTGATCAAACTAAGGCCTCTAGGATGTAGTGAGGGAAGTTGAGAGAGTATTTTGGCATAGTTTGGCCGAACCAAAAGGCTTTGAAGGTGTGAATAAATGAGAAGGAGGAGTGCCCTTTTATAAGAGGGGTGAGGGGCACCTTTGGAAAATCTAGAAATATTAGTATATAATAAATTCATATTAGGTTTCTAATGTCTCAAAAGTTGATTATTAAAAGTTTAAGGTTGGGATAGGTCGGTGAACATTCAACCAATATAATTTATACAGGTTTGGATACTTATATTAACCTTATAATTAATTATTAACTCTAAGTTAATTAGTTTCACTTTTACAATGTCTCTTTGTATGTTTATATTATATGGTTAATAAACTTACTATATACATCCAAGAGACCCCCAAGTGGTCCATTAAGGATGCTCCTATAATGATATAAGTCTCTTGGCCGAACATTAGATTTTTAGGAATTTAATATCAATTAATAATATAATATTTGTTTTAAAAAACTCTTTTATGTCAATTTTGACACTATTCAATAATTGATTTTTGTGAAACTCGTAACTGAATGATTACTTCGACCAAAGTTAATTAAATTAATCCTAACATGTCATATTAACTTAGAAAATTAGTTTAATTCATAAAAAGTCTCAAATTATATTTATTTGGGTATTTATAATATCAATTATTCTAATTTTTCATTAATTAGGTAATTACTGCATCATAATTGTGTCATAAATAAATTAAATTATTTAATGTCTTAAAAATTACAAATAAAATATAATTATGTAGGAAATATTTTCATATTTCTAATGAATATTTATAATCGAAAATCCAACATATATAACCCTATGTAAAAATTATTTTTCTAAACGATATATGCTTCTGTCATTTTTTATTTCATTTTAACTTAATTAAAATAAAGTGTCCCCATCACCTACAAGTGGCACCATGGGGTCCCCAAATCTACACAAAGATGCATATGGTCGAACATGTATCAACCAATAAGTTTAGGACATGTTTTAGGGTAATTTAGTATTATTATAATATTATTTCATAACCCTTATTTACCGGATTTACCCTTAACCATGGTAAATAAAATATTTACCGCAGTAATTATTCAAAATGTATAAATTTAAAAGTTACCTATTTACACAATTTGAACATCCTGATTCCAAATATGGAATTCATTTTTCCAAATTCAAAACACAGAAGTGGCAGAAATTAATTTTAAATTAATTCATGTTGTTAAAACAAAAAGTCTGCTTTTAAGAGATACTAACTATCAAAAGATTGACACTTATTTATGTCCGGTTTAATTGTAAAATTATGTCCAATGACCAAAATTATATTAAATGGTAAAAATATATTCTAAATATACTTTAAAACCACTTAAATCCTTAATTTATCACTATTAATTATTTTGATTAAAAAAGTTGTTTTTAATTAAAATTTAGTAATTTTCACTATTCATCAAAATATGAAAGTTATCTGAAAAGTACCAAAATTTCACCTTAGGCTAAATTTGATACTCTGAATCCAAAAATTAAGTCCATTTTGAGAGATAAAATTTATAAAATTTTAAAAGGTAGATATTACTATTCATAACGGCTAGTTTGATTGGTTGTGGTGTGTTAGAATCTCAAAGTTGCGTACAATGCACGTTGTTGCATTATTCAAAGGAAAGCGTACCGTGGAAGCTTGGGATGTTTCATTTTAAATTTTTTGATGTACCCATTTCGTCAAAAAGTTTAAAATATTGTATTTAAAAAGGGTTCACTATTACAAGTTGGTAAAAGTGCAATACTGAAAATGAATTTGTTCTTACATTATGTCTAAGAAACTCATAATATGGATTCTAAAATTATAGGGATTATATAAAGTTTAAAATTTAGTTAACACTATTCATAACCTCTTTTGAACGGATTGTTTGGTAAGTCATGGTGCGATTGAAATTGGTGTTGCGTGTAGTGAAAGTTATTGAATTATTTTGAAGAAATAACACACTATGAAGTCTTGGGGTGTTACATATTTTATTACATTATAAAAGTAAAACTCACAAGCATACTGCTACATTTAACATCTGGTTAGGCTGGTCCGAGGAACCTCTATTTATATGTGATTAGTAAATAGTTGTTCATAAATTTACTATTTGACAAGTGATGATGGTTTTTTTTCAATTTTGGTGTAAAATAGTTTTATGATAAAATTATATGTTATTCTACAATATGATAATGTTGAATTGTCTATAATGAATCTATGCAATACAAAACATGAAGTATCCAACCATAGAGAAAAATGTGTTCAAAATGAGGTATTAGGTGAAGGAATTATATTAAATGATGTTTTAAGGTGATTTAATGTTTTTATGTAATTCCATATACTGAGATAAATAGGTTCTGTATGTGTTAAGTGAATTATGGAATAATAAGTTTAATAATGGTACATATAATCTGAAAACAATTAATCCTTATATAAAACATCATATGTGTACGTTTTTCCAATATAGATTTTAACCCTTATCTTAATAGTGGTTTTGTATCCATTTTATAGTTTTAAAATGACTTTGTAGTGCTGATAATGGGATTTGAGTGGAGAAGTGGCATCATAAATTTCATAATACTTTATGAAAAATCATTGAGTACATCAACTCTATTCTAATAGAGAAGTTCACAAATAACTCTACAAAATAAATTATATATAGTTGACCAAGTAGTGTGGAAGCTCATTAGTAATATTTTCATATAAAATATTTTTTATGATAAGTTACATTTTAAGATACCGATCTCTTATGAAAAACAATTTTTTATAATAGTAATGTTAAAAAAAGTCCAGTTCATATGATAATAAATTATTAGGTTTACCCAATATTACAAACACAACACAGATTTCTAGCAAATTTAAATTATGGAAGTAACATATATTATTATGCGAAATCAAGGAATTTAATATAAAAAATACTTCATAAGAAGATAATAAATTCAAATGATTACTAGTGAATTATTAGTCTTCAATATAAATATCACAATATAATGTGATTATTATTTTTAAAGGACATGATGTTTCTATAAAAATTATTAACACATTCCATAAAGTAGAAATCATAGTATTTTCATAGTAGCATGGAATATTTTTATTAATGGTTTTTTGGGAAGTGAATTTAATATATGAATATTTTATGAATAATAAAACACTCTATTCTTTGATAATATTAAAATCTATATCATGAATCAGTTTTATGTAGTGAGGAGATCGTACTGATATTGAAGGATTTTCCAATTTTTGTTAGAAAAATAATTTTAACATATTAATTGAATATAGATATATAGGAGATATAGAATAAAAATAAAAATGGATAGCCCTTCAATAATATATCTATATTAAAAAAACTCATCCAATCAAAGAGGATAATGAGATACTGCATCTAATAATTATTTGTTTCATACCAAAGAATAACCCAACACATCTTGGAGACAATATATGCACTAAATAAGACAAATAATAAATATTATAGTGATATATCAGTATCAAGGAAAGATATTTAGCGGAATAGACTGATGTTGTTGTCATTTTATATTTAATTACATTGATGCACTAATGAAAAATTTGACCCACTGTGAGACAAAAATAATGTGATCCAGATATGAGAAAATGGGGAAACATTCATGTTATGTTACTGATTAATCATTTGTGGATGAAGTAATATTATACTATTAAAATTTGGACCCTTTTATAAAAGTGGTTACAATATAAACAATTCCTATCCTTTGGGATATGATGTCTCTATGATGAAATATAAAAGAATATTCACATTTATCATATTGTAGAGAAAGGTATGCATATTATAACCTCCTATAAGAAAATTAGATGATACATGACAAAAACATTGGTGTGACCTGAACTACACTTGTAATCAATATAAAAAATATTGATAATATAATATATGTCTCAACAAATTTTTAAAATAAAATGGAGTAGTTTTTCAAGGATGGATTCGAACCTTGTATGAATATTCCAAATTCTTATTCTTTTTTAAAACATCATTTCATGGTGTGGGAATATTTGAGTGGTCAGAAATATATTCATATCTATTTATTAAGAAACATGTTTGGGAAACCTGAGGGGTTAATTACAAAAAAATGATTAAATTGGTAAACAATTTATATACTAATTATCCCCCTTCATTTATTCATACACTATCAACTATGTTATATATGTGGTATCAAAATTAATCTATATTGGGAAAGAATGTTTTAATTTTTATTCTTAGATATTTTGTTGGTGTACCTAATTTTCAAATTTGATGAATATCCCAATGTGTCTTATATACAGAACGTAGTCACCATACCTATTAAATCATATATTAAGATATACACTATGATTGTAAGAGATAAGAATAAAATAGAAGAAAATAGGTTTAAAATTTATCCTAATATAAAATGGATAAACCATTACATGAATATGTTAACTGTTTTATGTGATAATGAATAATATTTTTTTAAAAGTGATCCTTTTAAAGAGTTTACTATAAGCTATGTAGAATATTAAGAGTATGTGTCTATCAAAAATATTGAAGAAATAAACTCTAGAATATAAAGGTATATAAGGAAATTCATTCGTTAGGTAATTACAAACATACATGGTTATATAAATAGGATTATTCATTAAAAATGATGTGTGGGTGAATAATTTAAGGAAATCGAAATGATTTAGGAAGTGAAAAATCCTGACACACATACCACCGACTAGTTAGTTGTGGTGGACGTAACCACAGAACCACCATTTTGTGACCTCGAATATGGTCTATTAACACAGACTCTGTAACATCCTAGGAACATAAAGAAAATGAAATTTTCATACTTATTATTACTTTTCAATTAAATTTTAATTTTATTTAAATTGAATTATATGTTCCATGGAATACCTGATACGCAATAACATGTTTCTATGAAATTTTATTTTTTTCATAAAGTTGAGTCATAGAGAAAAATAAAATAATAATATTATTAATTTAAATTATAGTTTACAATAGTATATGTATTGGCAGGAATGAACTCAAATAACAAAAATATGATTCCACATGTTTGTAAAATGTATTTATAGTTAACCAATCAAATTTTCTGGCTAAAATGTCAATTAATCCAATTTTAAGAAAAAAATACGCTAATATATTTAAAAGTTTGATTTACATACTTTTGATGGAGAACATATTTTATATCTAGTTTTTTTTCATTTTTAAATTTTTAGATTGAAAAAATAAAATTATTATTTAGAACCAGGACATAAAAATATACTTTGGATGAAATTTTGGTATTTTTCGGATAAGGATCGTTTTTTAAAGAATAGTGAAATATACTACATTTTAAATCAAAATGCCTTTTAATATAATTAATTTATACTGATAGATTATATTTTTAATTTCATATAAAGTGTAATAAGATTATAATTTTACCCTCTAATACAATTTTTTTCATTGTAAGTAATTTAACTTTGAAATTGAACAAAAAAAAGGAAACATTTTTATAGTTATTATTTCTTGAAAATACACGTTTTTGTTTTGATAACATAAATTAATTTTAAATTAATTTCTATAACTTATGTGTTTTGAATTTTGAAAAATGGATTCTATATTGTAAATAGGAACGTCTGAATTGTGTATATAGGCAAATTTTAGTTTTCAACATAATTAATAGTAACAGTAGTAAATATTTTTTTTCCATGGTTAAGGGGTAAATATGGTACCTAAGTGTAAAAAATAATATTATAATAATATTACATTACCCTAACAGATATCATAATCCTATTTTCTAATACATTTCCCACCATGGTAATCCTTGGTTAAATTTTGGGACCCCATGGCGCCACAAGGGAGTGATAATGACATTTTATATTAATTAATTAAAAGAAAAAAATAACACAAACATATATCATTTTCTAACAAACAGTATATGGGGTTATATAAGTGATCTATTAAACTATAAATATTCATTTTAAGGATAAAAATATTTACTAAATCATGGAATTTTATTTATAATTTTTATTCCTTAAATAAATAAATTGAATTATGACACAATGGTGATGCAGTAATTACTTAATTAACGAAGGATTAAAATAAATGATATTGTAAATATTAATGTAAATTTTCTTGAGACTTTTTATGCCATACAAGAAATGTAGGGATAACAATGACTTGTTATATTTGAATTAATGGCATTTTTTCAAATGAATCATATTGTTATAGATATTTCAAAAGTCATGACATGCATAATTTATAAGTTGACATAAATGAGTATTTAAAATAATTAATATTTCATTAAATGATAAAATAATCCTAAAATTTTGAGATTCTTTCAAAATACTTAAATAATGATACAAATTTCATAAATGATACAATTTAGGGCATTTGGCATTTTATTATAAATATATTAACCATAGAGTATGAATATATAAGAGGACATGGTAAAAGTCAAATAAGTTATCAAAGGGTTAAATACAAAAAGATAAGGATAAAAAATATCCAAAACCTATCAAATTATTTTCTGACTATTATATTTTGACATATATGTACTTTATCATGGAATTAAATATGCTTCAAAATTTTGAAACTGAGAATCATTTTATAATAAAAGAATACTTTCAAACATTCCTAAAGAGCCCCTCCTCCCTTTTATAAAAATTCACCACCTCTAACCCACTACACACATGTCTCAATCCAATTTTCCTGTCCGAAATATGCACTATAAAACTCCAAAAATCTTTATATTTCTCATAGAATCCTTCACCTTGTTATAAGGTAGGTCAAAAATTCTTTCGATTAAAAACAAAGGGAGTTACCAGATTTAAAGGTAATGTCTTCTCTCAAGTTCTTTTATTTTTTTTCCTTCTCCAACCACCAAAACCTTCTTTATTCCATTATTTCATTACAAAACTATTATACTAAATATACTAGGATATTTTTATAATAAGGATTTAAACGACACTTCAACACACCTCTATCTAACGGATACAAACATACTTTTTCTGTGGATGACGAACTCCTGCCTCACGAAGAATGGTCAACACCCACAAATATAACTGAGATCCAGAAATTTCTTGGTTTATCAGTTTATTATTGGAGGTTTTTTGAAATGTTTTAATGGTTATCTATCTCACTTACTATGTTAATTTGAAATGGTGTTATTTTTATTTGGACAAAACAATGTGATGATATTTTTTATGAATTGAAAAAAAGATTAGTGAATGCTACATCTTTGGAATTGCCTTCCATAAATGGTGAGTTTTTTTATCTATAATTATGTTTTTTAAAAGACAAGAGTGTGTCATTATGCGTAAGGATAGGGTAATTTCTTATTGTACACGTCAGGTGAAACCTCATGTGTTAAATTACACTGCACTTGATTTGGAATTAGTTGTTGCTGTTTTTTCTTTAAAAATTTGGAGGCATGATTTGTATGGAATAAGGTGTGAAATATATATAGATCACAAAAGTTTGAAGTATATATTCACTCAGAATTTATTGACCATGAGACAGAGGAGATGTCTGGAATTAATCATGTATTATGATTACGCGATCATTATCATTTGGGAAAGGAAAATAAAGTGGTTGTTGCTTTTATTCGAAAAATTAATTCTATATTAACAATGTTACATTTGAAAAAATATCCATTGATTAATGATGTAATAAACATGGGAATAGAAATTTTTGGTGAAACAAATTCCACTATTTTGTATTACGTGTCTGTCAAATCATCGATCTTAGATAGAGTTAATCCTGTGCATTAGGAAGATAATGAGTTATAGAAAAAGGTAGAGTTGGTTCAAAAGTGTATGCTTTCTAAATTAAACAATGTAATGATTGTATTTTGAGATTTAGGAAGATGTAATTCATTCCTTGTGATTCACAGTTGAAGGATGAGTTGTTTTGTGAAGTTAATTGTTCTCCATTTTTAGTTTATCCCGGTAGTACTAATAGTCATAGAGATCTTCAGGAGTATTGTTGTTGGGATGGAATGAATATTGACATTGCTGACAATAATTTGATGTGTTTGACCTGTAAATAGTCTAAAGTAGAGTGATATTTACTAAAAGGGATGATTCATCCTTTACCGGTGCGAGAGTGGAAGTGGCAAAATATTTCCGCGGAATTTTTTGTTGGAATACCAAATACATCTCGAGGTGACAATGCAATCTGGTTTACTATTGATCGATTGAAAAAATATGATCATTTCTTTACTATTTTATATACTCAGTCTCTAGATTATCATTCTAGGTTTAATGATAAAGAGATAGTCAGGTTACATGGTGTTTTAATCTCTAATGTATCAGATCATTATCCAAGGTTTACTTCTAACTTTTGGAAAAGACTTTAGAAGTCATTGGGTACTGAAGTAAATTTTAGTACATCTTTTCATCCTCAATCATATGGGAAGTAAGAATGAACTATTCAAACATTGGGAGATATTCTACGTGCTTCTTCAATTGAGTACCTGAGAAGTGGTGACCAATATATTTTTTTGGATGAGTTTTCATATATTAACATATTTCATTCATGTATACAATTGGCTCCATTTGAGGCATTATATAGAAAGCAATGTCGAACTCGATCTTTCGGGGATGATGTAGGTGAAAGGAAGTTGATAGGACCAGAATTCGTAGAAGAGATGGAAGAAAACTTTCATTTGATTTAGAAGCACATGAGGTCAATTTAGAATAGGTTGAAAAGTTATGAAGATAATCGAAGGATCTTATTTTTGAGGTTGGTGATCATTTTTTCTCAAAGATTCTCTTTGGAAATGTTTGATGATATTTGGTAAGAAGGTAAAGGTGAGTCTGAGATTTATTGGACCATATAAAATCCTTGTGAATGTTGGAGTAGTTACATAAAGAGTGGATTTACCTCCATGTTTATCCCAATTACAAAATTTTTATCATGTTTTAATGTTTAGAATGTATATTCCAGATCCATCACATGTTTTGAGTCCAAAGGTAGTTAAGTTGGAAGAAAATCTATTTAATGAGGAACAACCTATACAAATTCCTGGCTGAAGAGAGAATGTGTTTAAGAATAATTTAATTCATTAGGTATTGGTTTTGTGGAAAAACAATATGGTCGAAGAGGCAACGTGGGAATCTAAAAATGTTATGAGGGTTAAATACCTCCATTTGTTTGATAAGTGTATTAAATAGAGAGGACTTTATTTACAAAAGGGGGGAAGGATGTAACATCATAGGACAATAATTAATATGAAATTTTCATATTTATTAATATTTGTGAATTATATATTAATTTAATTTTAAGAGGCATTCTATGATCGATGGCAGCCTGATTCACAACAACTGATTTCTTCTAAATCATACGTACCGTTAATAGTGTGTTATACCAAAAAATTCTATAATAATATTATTATTTTAAATAGTAGTTAATGCATAATCATTTTATTACTAGGAATGAATAGAACTAAATACAATATGATTATAGATGTTTGTTAATTGTGTTTAAATTTATACAATAAATGTTATATGCTAAATTGTGAATGTATCCAATTTTAAGCATAAATACTCTAATATTCTTTAAAAGGGCCAATTTACCACCTTTTGATGGAAATAATTTATTAAATATAGGTTTTGTCACATTTATATGTATTATTTGAACATATAAACTTATTATTTTGAATCAGGACATGAAAATAAATTTTGGATGAAATTTATGTATTTTCCTGATAATGATCAATTTTTATTGAATAGTGAAAAATTCTGCATTTTAATTCAAAACAGCCTTTTAGTCAAATTTACTTTCATGGAAATATTATATTTTTTATTGGTGTTAATGTGTAATTAGATTATATTTTTACCATTTAACCCAATGTTGGTAATTGGAAGTATTTTCATATTGAAATTGAACATAAACAACTGTCAATATTTTGATAGTATTATTTCATAAAACACACTTTTTTTACAACGGGAATTATTTTTAAATTAATTTCTAAAATTTCTATGTTTTGAATTTGGAAAAATTAATTCCATACATGGAATCAAATGATCCAAATTATTTAAATAGTTAACTATTATTTGTAGACAATATGAATTGTAACTTCCTCAAATATTTTATTTACCATGGTTAATGAGTAAATATGGTAAATAAAGATATAAAATAATATTATACTAATATTAAATTACCCTAACACCTGTCCTCATGCTATTGGATGAAACATGTACAACGATGGTCATCCTTGGTACTATTGTGGGACCCCATGGAGCCACTTGGGAGTGATAATGACATTTTATATTAACTAATTTAACGTAAGGACAAAAATAACATGAGCATATATATTTTAGTAAAACAATTGAATATGTGGGAAGATAATTGATATATTTGACTAAAAATATTCATTTTAAATGTAATGTCCAGAAAATTTCAAGGAAATTGGTTTTTTAAATTATTTGGAATTTTATGAGTCTGTGGTTTCTAACGGTGCCTGATCTCGAGGACTGGTGTGCCCAGCATAAATTTCTGATGTTTTGATCTGGTGCATTCATTAAACATACGTGCATGTTTTTCTATATTCTGAACCGGTTCTCGGAATTGAAATCTGAGGTCACCGATGGACTCACATCGCTGTTTTTCTCTTAAGTGGACCTTTACCGCAGTTGCGTTTTATGCGGGTAGGAAGTTATAATTTGGGGATTTATCTTTAATTAAATAAAATTGTGGTGATACACAATTTTATTTTAGGTGGTGTTTATTTCATCCAAGAGGATGTTAGGGGTGGGGCCCACACCCGACATAACCTCCCATGTGAGGATTTAGTGTGGTGGGTCCTACACAAACCCAAACCCTTTCACCTCCCCTCAAGTCCCTTAAACTCCCATTAACACCCCCTTTATTTATTTTGACATCACCCCTCATTTATTATGGTGGAGCCTCTCCACCTCCCTCTCATAAGTATGGAAACACAATTAATTAATGACTAAATTAATTAATTTGTGCACTCAACAATTATTATGAATTGTTTTGAATTGCATGGAAATTCTACTATATTGGGGAAGCCTTTCTATTATATTTTCTTGGAAAATATTTGGTGGTGGAGCCTTTGGAGAATTGGAGGAGAGATTCATCCCGCACCAACAAAGAACACGAGGAACAATAACCTCTCGACGGCCGAGGAATGAATGTGAGGTGATGCTCACGAGGAACACCATCATTCTTCTTCTTCCTCAACATCAAGGGAGAAGACACCGTCTGTGAGGAAACATCGAGTACGCTTCCTCCTCGGACGCACCCTAATGTCAACGAATCGACGTAGACTTCGGATCCTCTTCCCGAAACATGGAGAAGCGAGAATTGGAATCAAGGTAGGGGGTTTGATATAATTTTAAGTAAAAGAAATTATATTTCGTCCTTGGTGAATGCTTGTATTGTCATTGGCCAATTGATATCGCCTAACGGGGAAAAACGAGCATTCATAGGCCATGAGGAGGAAGCGGAACCGGTGGCTAAAGCCGGCCGGGCCGAAGGAACCGCGACACACGAGAGCACTGCGATGCGAAAGAACCGCTACCAGAAATCCTCGGGCCACTCGACACAAGAAGAACCAACCGGAGAGGGATACCGGGGCGCCACAAGGGGTGCCGCGCTGCGGAGAACCACGAGCCGCGCTCCGCAGGACGCTTCAACAGCGATCCGACCGGCCTCCTACTAGCCGAGTTGAGGGTCGCAGCGCTAGGCGGCGCCACGTGTGGAGGACAACGGCCCACAACCGCGAGCCACTCGTGCCGAGAATACCGGTCGGCTTCGCCCAGCCAGACAGGAGGGGGGCGCTGCTCAGCGCCACCGTTTTGGAAAATCGGGGGCCATGCCCCTTGGATTGCTCGACCAACTGGCCGAGCCGCGGCCGGCTGCAGGGTCGGGCCGCTCCCTGCCCGGCCAGGCCGCATGCCTCTGGGCCGGGCCGCGCCCCGCTAGGCCAGGTTGCGCTACTCCATCCTAGTCCGGACCCAGACTCGGGTCAGGTCGACCCAGTTCGGGCCAACCCAGGGCGGGTTGGGCTGGGTCGGATCAGACCCAAACCCCCCTCTTCGGAACCTTTTTATAATTTTGCCCATAACATGAGATACAGACCTCCGATCAACAAACCGTCAGTTGAGTAGGATTCCTTGGATCGAGATGGTCGTTTTAGTGTATTTCACTCTAGTTTTGGTCGATGTTTTGGTATGTTTGGGTTGGATTGAACTCAAAAGAAACCGGACCCTCGGAGCAGAAACGCTTATAACATAAGGACCGGATGTCCGATTGATGTGTTGTCAACTACGTTGGTTTACTATTGAATATATGGTACTTTTTTGAATACTCCAAACAGTATTCGGATGATATTGGAGTATGGACAAGTTTGATTGCACCCGAAATCCAACCGGGCCCCTGGAACAGATAAGTTAATAACTCTCAGACTGTGCGTCTGATTGAAGCGTCGTCTGTGGCGTTGGGTTCCTTGTAATGGGACGGAACTTCGGGATACATCAACTCATGACTTCGTGATAATTGATCTATATACCCCATTGCTCGAGAGGTAGACTCTCCCAGATTCGAGCGTGCTGTGTGTGGGAACCCTTGAGCTAGATGCGACTGCGACGTCTACTATACTGGAATCCTCACTGGGTTTGGCAGCAACGAGACTGGACTGAATCCTCCATGGGTTCGACAGAAACGAGACTAGACTGAATCCTTCGTGGGTTTGACTGCCACAAGACTGGAAAAAATCCTCTATGGGTTCGACATCAATGAGACTGGAATGAATCCTCTATGGGTTCGACAGCAACCATACTGGACTAGAATCCTTCGTGGGTTCGACAGCAACGGGATTGTACTGAATCCTCCGTGGTTTTGATTGCAACGAGACTGGACTGAATCCTCTGTGGGTTCGATAGCAATGAGACAAGACTGAATCCTCCATGGGTTCCATAGCAACGACATACTACTATTTTAGGTTTCTATGGGTATCTGTCGTACGATAGTGACAGATGATTCAATTGCTACAACTAATCATCTCTTACTCTCTTTATGTTGTGTATACCTGGTGTTAAATGAGTCTTGACTTTCAATCATTATCATCGATGTGATGGAATTACTTACTTATGTGGACTGGGTTGTGCTTGGGCATGAGAGTTGGAGCCGAACTATGATGATAACATAGGTATATGTATGGGCATATACCTACGTAGAGTATTTCAATACTTCTTGATCATGTCTTTCTTCTGTGGTTTATCCTTCATGGATTCTGGATGACCTTCGGGGTCTCGGGTTCCCTACTGAGTATCATATACTCACCCCGTCACGGGATATGCCCACACAACATTGTGTTGGATGTAGACGACAGACATCATTGATCGAGGTAGATACTTGTAGAGTTGAACGGTACCCGGAGGTGGACCACTTAGACAGACGTACACGGAGTGGACGGACGGACCCGAGGTGCTGAGGAGTCCATCTGTACCCATCCATCAGGTGGGATTCTTGGAGGATGACTCAATAGATGTCGGTTTACTTTACTGCAGTTGTACTAGCTTTTCAGTTGTACTGTGCATACTGTTGGGCTTGTATTTCCGTCCCCTTTACATTGAGCACTTACTTTTTGTATACAGTATTCACATTGCCTTTACTTCCTATTGCGTACTCTATTGTGTTTGTTTAATTTCATAAAGTCAATGCCTTCCCAGCTTATGTATTTATGCACTTGGTGCTAGTCGCCAGCCCCTGGCCTATGGAACACTACAGGAAAACCGCCTATTAGCGGCCATTTTTTTTAATATAGCGGCGGTTTAAACCGCCACTATATGTTTTGGCGGCAGTTTACATAAACTGCCGCTAAACTTGGTGTCAGAAATCTATTAGCGGCAGTTTTATTCATTTCGCGGCGGTCAAAGAAAAGCGTCGTAGTACCTCATTTCGCAGCAGTTTTTGGTAAATTTAGTTGCGATTTTAAGGGCTATTTAATTTGCAGCGACTATAATCACCGCGAAATTCATGCGTTCCATGCGCCTACATATCAGCAGTTAAAAACGCCTCTAATTTCGACGTGATTTCACGGTGGTTTTAACCGCCGCTATGTGAATTGCCGATTATATTTAGCGGCGGTTTAAACTGCCGCTAACTGTATAAGTGGTAAAACATTAGTGGTGGTTGAAACCGCCACGAAATGATGACCCGAAAAAATAGAATTTCTGCTTATACTGCACCACTACCCTGAAAAACAAACCAAACAAGATACCATTTATCATGCCAAACATTCTCAACGGGAAGGAATTACATTCAACCCATGTAACTAACAATGGTTAACATTACACCCAACCCATATACTAAATAATAAAAATAGTTGGAATTACATTCAACCCATGTAACTAACAAGAACACTAGTTTTAATTGCACCCAACCCATATAAGAAGTCATAGGAATATTTGGAATTTAGCCCAATCTATGTAAAAACCAAGATAAATTTTCAGAATCATGTATAACCAACATAACCCCAAAAATTTGGTTGGAATCACACCCAACCCATATACCAACAAAAATGATAGTTGGCATCTTATAAAAATTATTATAAAGTGTTCAAAATGGTTAAAAAATAGCCAACCTATAAAGCATGCCAAAGAAATGGTTAGCATTATGCCAAACCTAATTAACAATATAGAAACATCATTGGAATGAAACCCAACTAAAGCACCAAGTAATAACAACAATTTAATTACACCCAACCAAAAATATACATCATTTTACTCAAGTCACTCTTACTAGGATAAGATCTCCACTATCAATTATGTTGTATATAATTCACCATCATTGAGGAATTTCTTTAAATAACTTTTAAGATATTATCATTTCACATTAATACATACCCCTCTTGGTTATCATTCCAAGTTCTACCACTAATTTCAATTTAATTCATGGATGTACATGATTAATAATTATAAACTATAGGACCTTACACAGCCCTAACAAACCTTTCCTAAATCTCATATGTGAGGAAATCTAATTTTGTTCCATCCTGATCCATTGTTACCTTCCCTTATACACTTGTGCATCAAACAACACATACAACATATATATAATAAGGAGAAAATTTATGCACCACCTACACAATATTCCTAAACACCCTTTCATTTAATGTTGATGAAAAAGTTGATCCAATTCAATAATAATACCTAAAGCATACAAAATACCTAAAATTATGGATTTAAAATGAAACACAAGATAACATCAAATGAAACAAGAGATTGGGGGGTCACATGGATTTATACTTATAGTTTAGAGATGATCAAAATTGAAAATCTTTAATTCCATAAAGGATTAAAGTGTATGGATCAAAATGTGCCAAAGAAGATAGGGGAGGGATCACTACTAGTCAATTGTCTTATAAGGAGGAGGAATGAGGATTAAATGGGTTGATGATCAGTCAGAATAAGAACCTTTAAAACATCATTGTTTTTAAATACTTTGTATCGATGATTGATATTATGGTTCCAAGAAATATGGTCTCTCCATTCTACCACATAAGAAGTCATTTGAGAATTAGAGGACATATTTAAAGAGAATAGAGAATATATTAGAAGATATGTAACCATTAAGAGAGAATCAGTTGTGCTAATCAAATAGAATTAGTGCATAACATGGAAAACATTACGTGGACCACATGATCCAATCTAGGTCACGAAAATCACATAACCCATAAAACATCTTTTGATAACATGATTTTCTTAACACATATAATCATGTTACCATGTAAAGGTCACATGAATCACATAAATATTAGTAGATCATGAAAAAATCCTCAGGAGACAACTGAATGACATAAGATAGACTAATGGCCAAGGGTGTGCATCAAAGTTCAAATAAATTACCATTGATTAGTTCATGGATTGATTAAGTGAGATATTTAGACAAGGTGATCAAACAAAGAGGTCAGGTGACATGATCACATGATTATGTCTCTTGTATGGTTCTTGTGATGAGTTCATGCAAAGATTTCTTTCAAAACAATCGCACGAGAGAGGAGGTTTTGAGAGCTATGGAGCTTCATGTCACCGGTCAAATGACCAGCCACTCACCCCCTATTTATAGGGAACCTCAAGGAATATGAATGGACTTATAAAAGATCAAAAGATGTTTTGAATTCCAACTATATAAATCATAAGAGACTCATGAAGTCATTTTGTACCTCATAACTGAGTCCTTGTTCCTTCGAACATCACTTTTGTGGGGGGGGGGCATTTTTTGATGCTAGCCAAATGAGCATTTTATATTTTAGGAACAAAGAAATACCCAAAGATTAGCTATTAATATACACCCAATGGAAAGAAAATTATAGCATGTATATATATAGATTAATCACCTAGGTCAAAAGGACCATGTGAACTTCAATGAGGCTCATGATCACATGAACCTAGGAACATCATGAAAAGGGGTTATGCAATTCATGTGATCTATTCCTGATCATGTGAAGCCCCATCAAATAGCCCAATTAAGCATGTAAAACCCCTCTGATTATTCTTTTTTATCATATGACATGTCATCTAACAATCTACCAATATGTTCATAAAATAAAAGTTAGAAAAGAGGGAAGCTTCATGGGAAGGGAGTTGCATTGGTTTTCATGTGATGTGGTTACGTGCCTCATAAAAAATATTACTATGACAACCCTGCTCTTTATTACAACTTAAACATGCTTTATTACATAAAACTTCACTTGATCCAACAAAGAATATAGAGAGGTTTAGTGTCTTTGGGGCTTAGGATCATTACATAAAAACTTTAAACTTGAAATACAGCATCTTTATTGAAAACTTCCTTTACATGACCACTACATTCCTTCGTACTTAGCATTGCATGGGATAACCTGAGGACATGCATAAGAAAAGGGTGAGCTATAAAGCCCAGTAAGGGAGTAAACAATGTATATCATGAGGAGTGAAATACATGTTAGGCAATAGGCATATCAGTAGATCATAATAGAAACATGAACATAAAGGCATGATAAAGCATGATAATCATAACATGGAAATGTGGCAACAACACTTAACATTGAATTAGCATGAGCCAAGGCTCATTGCACATGGAGCATGAGTAAACCCTCATTGAACTTGAAGCGCGAGTAAACCCTCGTTGCACTTGAATTACCATGATTAAACACTCATTGCACATGACGTGTCATGATACTATACTTTACCCAATGCATTGGAGCGCTATCAGGGCGCACCCTTCTTAAACATTTCATTTCATGCATAAGTGTGCCACATGGATCATAAAACATGGATTCATAAAACATAATCATTTCTTTCACGATAAAGGAATGTGGAATCCACACATGAAACTTTACAATCAATATGTAAATGTGCATAAAGGTGAATACCCGTGGTGGAGAAATGGGCATGGTATTCACTACACAAAGACATTGGCTTAGAAAATTGGTGCGATTTCGGCAGCGTAACGACATGCCATAAGAATTCATAAAAAAGGTTGATGAGAGAGAAAGGGGTTCCTCATCATATTTAAATGTAATGGACAGTAAGGAGGTCATATATATACATGTCCTGAAAATCGAAATGGAATGTAGATTCACGATACAAAAGTATTACTTGAATGTAAAAGAAAAGAGAGAAGTTCCTTTCAGAATTTCGGCATAGTAACGGGTGTACATGGGAGGCATTTAATGAGAGAGAAAGGGTTCTCCCATCATTCAAACAATAATAGGGCAGTATGGGGGAGGTGAAAAACCATACCCCAACATTCATAATTGAAATAAAAAGGGCAATACAACTTAAAGAAAATTGACAAAAATGAGAAAGGAAGAAAAAACCCTTACTTGGAAGTGTGCTTCCAAAGGCTAGATAGAGGCTTGTGAGAGGATTATTGGGAGCTTGGGGCACCTTGAGAGTATTCTAGAGAGAGTAGGTCAGAGGTTGGACGAACTTAAAGGGCTTTTAGTGATGAGGAAGTGGGAGCTTGGGTGGGTTTATATAGGAAAGGTGAGAGAATTCTTTATTATTTAGGTTTGGGACCCCTTATATTAAAATAATCCAAACCACAAACCATCCCTTGGTATTTGCCCATGGTTTCTGGAAATGGAAAGAGGAAAAAAATATTTTACAAGTCCAGGGTCCGAACTTATTAAAAATTAGGGTTGCTTATGTGGAGGTGAGTCACACTCCCATGGAAATTAATTTAAAAAGGCAAAGTGTTGAATAAGTCTTGAGGGCTCCATTAATGCTTTGAAAAGTAAGTCAAACAAACCCAAAACCTCATTATTTTAATTATAAAACCCATATTGGCCGAACATAAGGATTATGGTATTTTATTACATCACAATTGGGTCATTATGATGTCATAAAACACATTATATATTTAAATGGTATTTAATTTTTACCCAAAAATTTGATTGTCTCAGAAAATTATGAAAAATTCACCATTGGATAATTTCGACGTCCTGATTCCAAAAATAATATTTATTTTATCTAAATAATTTTCTAAATATGTGAATTATCACTTTTAAAATAAAAACCGACATTTATAAAAAATTCACGGGTTTTGACAGAAATGGCTTTCAAACCTTAATAAAAAATTTAATTGCATTCATAAAATTATAAGATCATTTATATTTAATAAAAATTAATTTAATATTAAAAAATATTATTTTAAAAAAATATTATTTAATTCAAAAATCCTTTAATTTAATAAAATATAATTCTCAATTAAATAATAACTAAAAACACCATTTGTACTTTAAAAACTAATTACAATGTATCAAAAAAAAATATATTCATTATTATATACAAAAAATAATGTACATGAACATTGTTCTACTTATTTGTAACATAACCCCTTAAAATAGACACATAAGACCTAAGGGTAAGGTGCGCGATGGTGACAGACTCTTGGGGCTGCTCGGATAACATCGCTCGAGTGGTAATCTCTATCAACTTCCATTTTTCCCGTAGACGATCACGTTCGAGCTTGACTTGATAAAGCTCAGCTTGGGCTTGGTCAAGGGAAAAGCCCAAAGACGCCACCTCTTTTCCGAGCTCCGACAAATGGGCTTCGTAAGGGGCAATTCTACTGGATGAGGCCATCGCTTCCTTTGTCTGAGTAGAAATGGTTTCGTTAAAGCCTTATATTTATACTACTCAGATGATCACTGTTCAATGGATATAAAAGTAACGGTCACAAATCTTAACATAAAACTAAAGAAGTTGACATCTTATAAAAAAATATTTTTCATAAAGAAACATTTAACTAGATCAAGAGAGATTTTCCATTAATGAAACTTTGGGTCGTTACAACATTCCCCCCTTAAGAAATTTCGCCCTCGAAATTTTCCTTTTCCCGCACTAAAACAAATGTTGGTAACTTAGCTTCCTCATATCCTCTAACTCCCAAGTTGCTTCTTCAAACTTGTGGTTTCTCCACAACACCTTGACGAGGGGCATTGTTTTATTTCATAGAACTGTTTCTCTACGATCTAAGATCTTCACTGGTTGCTCCTCATAAGAAATATTGTCTTCTAATTGTACCACCTCGGAAGAGAGTACATGTGAAGGGTCTGGTACGTACTTCCTTAAGAGGGATACATGGAAGACATCATGCACCTTGTCCATAGTAGGTGGAAGTGCTAGTCGATAGGCCACAGCCCCAACACGATCAAGAATCTCGAAGGGGACGATATACCTTGGACTTAACTTCCCTTTCTTTCCAAACCTCATGACCTTCTTCCACGAAGATATGCGTAAAAACACCATGTCTCCGACTTTAAACTCAAGGTCTCGTCGACGATTATCTGCATAACTCTTCTGTCGACTTTGGGCTGCCTTGATATGCTGCAGAATGGTTTTCACCTTCTCCACCATTTCTTCGACCATTTCTGGTCCAAGCAGCTTACGTTCACCGACCTCATCCCAACATGCTGGTGTTCTACACCTTTTCCCATACAGGGCTTCATATGGTGCCATTTGGATGCTCGGGTGGAAACTATTATTATAAGAGAACTCAACCAGAGGAAGATGTTGATCCCATCCTCCTTTAAAGTCCATTGAGTACGCTCTCAACATATCCTCAAGTGTTTGGATAGTCCGCTCGGATTGGCCATCATTTTGAGGATGATAGGCCGTACTAAAGTTCAGTTCAGTATTCAGAGCATGTTGAAGACTCTTCCAAAACATAGAGGTAAATCTTGGATCTCGGTCAGACACAATAGATAGTGGTACTCCATGCAACCGTACCACTTCCCTAATATATATCTGTGCCAGTTGATCCAAAGAGAAATCCTCTCGAATAGCAATGAAGTGGGCAGTCTTTGTAAGACGATCCACAACAACCCAGATTGAATTGTTGCCTTTGGATGTCCTTGGAAGTCCAATGACGAAGTCCAAGGTGATGTTCTCCAATTTCCATTCTGGTATGGGCAATGGTTGCATCATCCCCTTAGACTTCTTCCCCTCTGCCTTCACTTGTTGACACACCCGGCACTTTGATGTATATTCAGCGATCTCCTTCTTCATATTATCCCACCAAAAGTTTTCTTGGAGATCTCGATACATCTTTGTGCTCCCTGGGTGAATAGAGAAATTTGAACAATGTGCATCATCCAAAAGTTCCTTCTTCAGCTCTGAACTTGATGGAACACATAGTCTTTTCCCAAACTGCACAATTCCTTCTTCATTAACATTAATCTCTGAGGATTTCCCCTTTTTGATAGCTTCCACTTTTTCCTGGATTCCTGCATAATCCTTTTGAGCATCCTTTATCCTTTCCAAAACAGATGGTTGAGCAATCATTTGTGAAAGGATTGATGATTTTCCCTTCTTTATGATTCCCACATCCATCTTCATCAAGTCTAAGAAGATTGGATCCTTCTATATTCTCATCATTGATAGAATAACTGGATCTTTTCTACTTAGGGCATCTTCCACCATGTTCGCTTTCCCAGGGTGGTAATGTATTGAACAGTCATAATCCTTGATGAGCTCTATCCATCTTCTTTGGCGCATATTAAGCTCTTTCTGTGTGAATATATATTTAAGACTCTTGTGGTCAGTATATATCTCACATTTCTCTCCATAGAGATAATGCCGCCAGATTTTCAAGGCAAAGATCACCGCCGCCAACTCCAGATCATGCGTTGGATAGTTTCTCCCATGGATTTTCAACTGCCTTGAGGCATAGGATATCACTTTATCATTCTGCATCAACACACATCCTAATCCCTTCTTCGAGGCATCACTGAATACCACAAAAAGCTCCCCACTTGTGGGTAAAGTGAGCACAGGTGCAGTGATAAGCCTCCTTTTCAACTCCTTGAATCTTTCTTCGCATTCATCACTCCAAGAAAACTTTACTCCCTTTCGAGTTAGCTTGGTAAGAGGGTTGGACAATCGTGAGAAATTTCTCACAAATCGTCGATAATATCCAGCTAACCCCAAGAAGCTACGGATATCAGTTACCGATGTTGGCCTCAGCCATCCCTCAATTGCATCTGTTTTGGAGGGGTCCACAGATATCCCTTTTCTTGTGATTATATGACTTAAGAATGAGACTTCCTTCAACCAAAAATCACACTTTCTGTACTTTTCATAGAGCTTCTCCTTGCGCAAAGTCTCTAGTACAGTTTTTAAATGCTCCTCATGGTCCTCCTTGGTTTTGGAGTATATTAGAATATCATCTATAAAGACTACCACAAATTTGTCTAGGTAATCTCTAAAGACTCTATTCATCAAGTCCATGAATATTGCTGGAGCATTGGTGAGTCTGAAAGGCATTACTATGAATTCATAATGCCCGTACCTTGTACGAAAAGCAATCTTGGGGATATCTTCCTTCTTCACACTTACTTGATAATATCCCGACCGCAAGTCGACCTTGGAGAAGTATTGTGCTCCACGTAGCTGATCAAACAAGTCATCGATTCTTGGGAAAGGATACTTGTTCTTTATCGTGATTTTGTTAAGTTCACGATAATCGATGCAAAGCCACATTGACCCATCCTTCTTCTTGACGAAGAGAACTGGTGCACCCCATGGTGATGCACTTGGGCGTATAAACCCTTTATCCAGATTCTCCTGTAGTTGTTTCTTCAGCTCTTCAAGCTCAAAAACAGCCATTCTATATGGAGTCTTGGATATTGGTAGCGCCCCAGGTATAAGTTCAATTGAGAACTCAACATCTCTTCTTGGAGGAAGACCAGGAAGATCCTCGGGAAATACTTCAGCGAATTCCCTCACAATAGGCATTTCTTCAAGGGTGGTTTCTTCCTTGGACTTAATCATCTGAGCCAGATATGCGTGCTCATAAGGCAGTAATATCCATGCTTGAGATGATGGAGCCAAAAGAGATTCATCTTCCTCCTGACACTTGTAAAGAATCAGGGGTCGATTCTCCATATGGAGTGTGATTTCCCTCTCCCGACAATTTATGTTGGCTCTATATAAGGAAAGCCAATCCATGCCAAGAATTGCATCAAATTCCACCAAAGGGAGTATGACGAGGTTTGCTGGGAAATTCAATCCACATATTATAACAGGGGAGGACTTATACTCATGGGATGCAATGATTTCCCCATTTTCCGTACTCACCGACATCTTTACTTCCATGATTTGTGGTGGTGTAGGGATTGTTCTACTAAACTTTTGAGATATAAAAGAATGCGTAGAACCTGAATCAAAAAGTACGTTCGCTATTCTTGAATGAATAACTAGTGTACCTGTCACCACTTCGTTGTCGGGGTTCACTTCGGCAGAAGTGATAGAAAAAAGCTCTTCCTTGCTGTCTTGGAGGTTGTTGATTGCCTCCGATAACCCTTGGATTAGGGCATTGATTCGCAAAATGACCCAGTTCTTTGAATTTGAAGCATTGAACAACGCGTTGAGGTTCGAACAGAGCGTTCCTCTCCTCTGTCGCAGCCGCGGGTCCTTCTTGCTGACAGTTAACAGCTAGGTGCCCTTCTCTTCCACACTTGAAGCATTTTCTTGTCCCCCTAAGGCAATTTCCATGGTGCTTCTTTCCACACTTTTGGAAAGTGGGGTGCTGGAACTTCTTAGCGCCGTTGGATTTATCCATCGGACCACCATCATTGAAGTCCACCTTACGCTTCTTGTCCCCATGATACCCCTGTGATTCTCCGATCTCCATTTCAACCTAAAGGGGACATCAGACAATTTCCTCATAGCTTTCAATGTCACGGATCTCTAATGCTTTTCGCAAGCTAGGCTTTAGCCCACCAAAGAAGCGGTCAACCTTGCATTCGGGGGTAACGACAAAGCCGGAAGCGTATCGTGCAAGCCTTGTGAAGTTTGCCTCGTACGCTCCCACAGATTCTTCATCTTTCTGCTTGAGGGAAAGGAAGTCCCTTTCCATCTTAAGACGGAGGGTGTGCGGAAAATATTTATCGAAAAACATCTTCCGGAATTCCTTCCATTCCAAAGCCTCGATCTCCTCCTCAGGCTTCATATTTTTGATCAACGTCCACCATTGATCAGCTTCACCCTCCATACGATAATCCCCCGGGAGAACCTTCTCTTTTTCAGAGCATTGGAGGATGGAGAATATCTTTTCAATGGAGTTGATCCATTGTTCAGCAATTGTGGGATCAGATGATCCACTAAAAGTAGGAGGCCTTTGTCTCATTAAGCTTTCAATAGCGACTTGTTCTTTCTTAGGGGGGGTTGAACGTTCCTCTTGACCAGTGTTTCTATTCAAATCTTGAGTTAGCTGATAGAGAAGCGTGACAAAGTTCACGATTCCCACTCCCATTGGATTGGGCATCTCATAAGTACAATCATCACACTGATCTTCACAACGGTTGTTAGCCCGAGTTCTCCTATTACCGGCCATTGGCTGGAATAAAAGGAAAGTTAGGGGTAACACATAAAGGGTAATCCAAAGACAAAAGTTTATGACTTATAAATAAACATTAATCTATTTAACTCATGAGTCTATAGGATTCAATCCAGGATTTTCATGATCTTCCTTCTAACATATATTCTTAGGGGAATTTTTCCCTTAATAAGGGTTCATACTAAGATTGTGAATTTATCAAAACATATCCCCCGGGAGTTTCGTAACCAAGAGTGCAGCAAGGCCCGTTGCCGTGCACCAGTTTCCGTTCGAGTCTAGCTCAAAGCGGTGTTTTCTGGTTTTACCCCTAGGATACATCTGTGCCAGAGCCGCCTCTACCTGCTCGTATCCATACAGGGATGTATTTTTTTTGATAAACCACTTACTTGGTATTTACCAAAACTTTGGGATGTTTTTATTATGATTAGTCTTGTATCTAATTATTTACTAGGTTTTCCTAATCCCAAAAATAACTAAACCTCCCTTTGATACCAACTATGACAACCCTGCTTTTTATTACAACTTAAACATTCTTTATTACATAAAACTTCACTTGATCCAACAAATAAGATCGAGGGGTTTATTGTCTTTGGGGCTTAGTATCATTACATAAAAACTTTAAACTTGAAATAAAACATCTTTATTGAAAACATCCTTTACATGACCACTACATTCCTTCGTACTTAGCATTGCATGGGATAACCTGAGGACATGCATAAGAAAAGGGTGAGCTATAAAGCCAAGTAAGGGAGTAAACAATGAATAACATGAGGAGTGAAATACATGTTAGTAAATAGGCATATCAATAGAGCATAATAGAAACATGAACATAAAGGCATGATAAAGCATGATAATCATAACTTGGAAATGTGGCAACAACACTTAACATTGAATTAGCATGAGCCAAGGCTCATTGCACATGGAGCATGAGTAAACCCTCATTGCACTTGAAGCACGAGTAAACCCTCATTGCACATGAATTAGCTTGATTAAACACTCATTGCACATGACGTATCATGATACTATACTTTACCCAATGCATTGGAGCGCTATCAGGGCGCACCCTTCCTAAACATTTCATTTCATACATAAGTGTGCCACATGGATCATAAAACATGGATACATAAAACATAATCATTTCTTCCACGATAAAGGAATGTGGAATAAACACATAAAACTTTACAATCAATATGTAAATGTGCATAAAGGTGAATACCCATGATGGAGAAATGGGCATGGTATTCACTACACAAAGACATTGGCTTAGAAAATTGGTGCGATTTCGGCAGCGTAACAGCATGACATAAGAATTCATAAAAAATGTTGATGAGAGAGAAAGGGGTTCCTCAACATATTTACATGTAATGGACAGTAAGGAGGTCATATATATACATGTCCCAACAATCGAAATGGAATTTAGATTAATGATACAAAAGTATTACATGAATGTAAAAGAAGAGAGAGAAGTTTCTTTCGGAATTTCAGCATAGTAACGGGTGTACATGGGAGGCATTTAATGAGAGAGAAAGGGTTCTCCCATCATTCAAAAAATAATAGGGCAGTATGGGGGAGGTGAAAAACCATACCCCAACATTCATAATTGAAATAAAAAGGCCAATACAACTTAAAGAAAATTGACAAAAATGAGAAAGGAAGAAAAAACCCTTAATTGGAAGTGTGCTTCCAAAGGCTAGAGAGAGGCTTGTGAGAGGCTTATTGAGAGCTAGGGGCACCTTGAGAGGATTCTAGAGAGAGTAGGGCAGAGGTTGGAAGAACTTCAAGGGCTTTGAGTGAGGAGGAAGTGGGAGCTTGGGTGGGTTTATATAGGAAAGGTGAGAGAATTCATTATTATTTAGGTTTGGGACCCCTTATATTAACATAATCCAAACCACAATCCATCCCATGGTATTTGCCCATGGTTTCTGGAAAAGGAAAGAGGAAAAAAATATTTTACAAGTCCAAGGTCCTAACTTATTAAAAATTAGGGTTTCTTATGTGGAGGTGAGTCACACTCCCATGGAAATTAATTTAAAAAGGAAAAGTGTTGAATAAGTCTTGAGGGCTCCATTAATGCTTTGAAAAGTAAGTCAAACAAACCCAAAACCTCATTATTTTAATGATAAAACACATATTGGCCGAACATAAGGATTATGGTATTTTATTACATCACCATTGGGCCATTATGATGTCATAAAACACATTATATATTTAAATGGTATTTAATTTTTACCCAAAAATTTGTCTGTCTCAGAAAATTATGAAAAATTAACCATTGGATAATTTCGACGTCCTGATTCCAAAAAAAATATTTATTTTATCTAAATAATTTTCTAAACATGTGAATTTTCACTTTTAAAATAAAAAACGACATTTATAAAAAATTCACGGGTTTTGACAGAAATGGCTTTCAAACCTTAATAAAAATTTTAATTGCATTCATAAAATTATAAGATCATTTATATTTAATAAAAATTAATTTAATGTTAAAAAATAATATTTTATTAAAATATTATTTAATTCAAAAATCCTTTAATTTAATAAAATATAATTCTTAATTAAATAATAACTAAAAACACCATTTGTACTTTAAAAACTAATTACAATGTATCAAAAAAAAATATTCATTATTATATACAAAAAATAATGTACATGAACATGGTGCTACTTATTTGTTACATAACCCCTTAAAATAGCCGCATAAGACCTAAGGGTAAGGTGCGCGATGGTGACAGACTCTTGGGGCTGCTCGGATAACATCGCTTGAGTGGTAATCTCTATCAACTTCCATTTTTCCCGTAGACGATCACGTTCGAGCTTGACTTGATGAAGCTCAGCTTGGGCTCGGTCAAGGGAAAAGCCCAAAGACGCCACCTCTTTTCCGAGCTCCAACAAATGGGCTTCGTAAGGGGAAATTCTACTGGATGAGGCCATCGCTTCCTTTGTCTGAGTAGAAATGGTTTCGTTAAAGCCTTATATTTATACTACTCAGATGATCACTGTTCAACGGCTATAAAAGTAACGGTCACAAATCGTAACATAAACCTAAAGAAGTTGACATCTTATAAAAAAACATTTTTCATAAAGGAACATTTAACTAGATCAAGAGGGATTTTCCATTAATGAAACCTTGGGTCGTTACAATTAATGATCATGAAAATCACCTCAGAAAACCATCTTGATCTAGTGATATCCATTCAACATGGCTGTTTGGACATGCAACACCCTAATGAGTCCAATTCGCAATGCTGAATTTACAACAGAAACATCAAAGATCCTATTACCATAGATCATCTCACCAATGAAATAAACACATAATTCTCTTTACCACCTGAGGATATTGTGATAATTCAAGGTTAGCCACTGAAGCTCCTCCAAGACCAATGGTTTTTTTAAGGTTCCATACACCACACATGTTATATATACAAACCAACCTTTCCCATATATGTTCAACACATCAACAATACTACTCATGGTCTGATGAGGCATCGTCACCCTCTCCACCTCCATCTCCTACTGCCACCTGTAAGAACATTATATTGAAAATTAAATTTTGTTGCATATTTATAATTAAACTTAAAACCAATAAAAGTTTGAAAACTAAATGATTTTGATTTTTTGTGATTTACCAACTCAAAAACACTCGGTTCACTACCACTGGGGGAATATCTACTCATATGTTGATATAAATCAGTCAAAGCTTTCTGCATAGCGGATATCGGAGACCCTTTGTCTTGAACTGTGGATCATAGAGAAGAAATCTCCCTCTGAGCATCTTCAGGTATGGGATGACTATAAACAGGAGTAGATGCGACTGGAATCCCTGATTGCCTGCTAAAGACCTCAGATGGTACGGGTCCCAAACCCATCATACGAACTCTACCAGGATGCTCCTTCCCAAGGACTTGAGCAACCGGGTCATCCTGGGAGACTGAGTAGGACTGCCCAGGATTGGCATCGCATAGTTCTTTAATTTTTACCTATAAATCAAATATCAATACATATTAACACAGTAAAAAATGATAATAAGTTATTATAATAAAAATTTGACTACATACCCCAACTTCTTTGGAAGGCTCATTAACAAAAGAGCCATCTGATTTTCTGTGAACATCCAACCACAGTTCAGCCCGGGAGGCTTCGTGCCCTAAATTATGTGACTACATTAAGCAAAGATAAATCAAAAATTCAATATATTAAATAGATAATACTGTATTATAAATATTTAAACTATTTAAAATATTACCAATGACATTTGGATTCTAGAAAAGCTTTTTGAGCCCGCCGTGTGAGGGATGACTTGCTTCTCCCTATTTGATGCATTCTATCGTGAGAGATCCTGAAATAAAAAAAAGAAATTTAACAGTAATGTATCCAATGTCATCTCTGATTCATATACATTTCATAATGTAAAATGAGGATAATATAATAATATATATTTCAATACCATCTGCTTCTCATCATGATGCCTATCAACAAAAACATTCCACTGCTCTTTCGGTACCCCACTGGGTAGCTTGTCATACATTTGTTCCAAGTTCAACGAAGTATCGTTGACATCACACCACAATCTCCATTTGAAATCTTTCAATTTTTTACTGAGATTTTCCAAATTCCACTTCCGTGCTATCACATCAACAATTGTGAAGTGGAAGAACATATATATACAGAAATTCATTTTTGAACATATTAGTAACATGATATTCAATTAAACCATAATGTAATAAAATTACCTTTATTTGAGAATCGATAACTTCATTTTTCTTTTTTGGAGGCATATGTCTCCAATCATCATATGAAATGGGAAGGGAAATGGGCTCCGCTGCCAACTAACCTATAATCTGGCCAAGTAACCCCACGGCATCCTCTGCAGGGACACCGTAAGAATCAAATGGAACGACTATATTTTCACTATTCAGGTTCCAAACATCTGAGATTTTTAAGTGTTTCTCCACGGTTTTATTTTTGTCATCTTCAATGAGAAAACAATTAGTATAAACAAAATTCAGTAAATTTATTTAATTAAAATTTATACCTATGACTGTGACCCTCTAGTGTGTCCGGGATGAACTAGAAGGGGTCTGTCACTGCCCAAATGATGAGGCACCTGTAGAGAGAGTCGACGAATCAGCCTCTAATGGGAGGCCCTCTGATGGTGTGAGAGATGGTGAAGGGGGAGATGGTGTAGGGGTGTAGGAAATTGTTGCCTCAGATGTCGTGGGGAGTGACCCAGATGGATCAGCATCCATCACAGAACTAGAAGAAATAGTATACCACTTCCACCTTGGAATTCCTGTCATTTAATCAAATAAAATTAAGTTCAGAATATATATTTCAAAAAAATTATGCAGAAAAAAATTAAAAATGATAATAGATGCCCAGTACTAACCAAAATAATATATATAACAATTATAATGAATGACTACAGAAATGAAACAAGTGGTTCTGCATGAATGAATAATTGTACATACAATAATTTTCCCCTTCAATCATGTCGGTTTCCTAATCCATTGCTCCATCCACTTCATTCATCCTTGCAAGACTAATATTTTCAATATCATGATGGACAAATATTTTTTCTTCCTGTTGTTGATGATATTCAATTTCAGAGGTCAAATCTTCCACTTCATCACCCATATCATACAAATCTCTTTGTATTACGTTTGTAACTACACTACACCCTTAATCCACAACATAATTCACATAATATATCATTTTTTCTTGCGATTCTAAGATATATGAATCATGCATTTCATGATCACCAACATCCATCAAGCAAGAGAAGTTCACAGAAGTAAATTGCAATGGATCTCTTTTAAAACCTCTGATAATATGGACCCATTTTCATTTGAATAAAACAACAGAAAAATTCCCATGGTAGTTTAATTCAATAATATCATACAGCTTTCCATAGTATCCCACTTCATCAAATGTAAATATACCACTATTCTGTGTTTTCAAACCCACTTCTCGATCAATTGTACGAAATCTAAATCCATTCACATTATAAGCGTCGACCTTTCTAACTTTCTTTATAGGACCTCTAGCAAGAAACATCAAATCTTATGAAAAGTTTTCTCAAGTATCAGTATTCAGGATCATAAAAAAGAAATATAATTTAATAGATTTACAAATTGTATGTGTCAAACTAATATTCTTATTTATTGCAATATTTTTGAACTTACACGTCGTGCAAACCATTCTACATGCTATTTATTCATATCTTTCATTATATCTTTATCATTTCGTGTTCAGCCTCTCATTCGTATCTTTGTTTGTATCCTCAACTCATCAATAAATGGATCTACAATTTCACTATTTAGTATCACATATCTATGTGCCTGTAATAATTCCAATTCTATCAGTGTCACATTTGAGGTCCTCCCAATTGATCGGCCAATAACAGGAAATATTTTTGATTTATGATGCATTTGAGATTGATTTAATCAGTCGTTAACACGTATAACTCGATTAAATCTTGTCTCAATATCATCTAAATACTTGGAACAAAAGTTAAGACATTCCTCGGGCAAATAGCCTTCCGCAATAGAGCCTTCTGGTTGAGCTTTATTTCTCACGTATGATTTCGAATGCCCAAGATATCTATGAAATAAAATAATAACATTATGCATTTATTTAAATGTCAATTTTTTTACTAAACTGGAAAACATATAAATAAAATACCTCTCAATTGGATACATCCATCGATAATGAACGGGGCCTCCTAATTTAGCTTCTTCAACAAAATGCATAGTTAAATGCATCATGATAGTAAAAAACAATGGAGGAAAGATCATCTCCATTGCACAAAGAGTCAGTACAAACCTATGCTGGAGATTTTCAAGCTGAAATGGATGTACAACTTTCTCACATAATTTCCTGAAAAATGTGCAGAATTGGAGTACAATAGCAGTAACTTTTTCAGGTAATAATGTACGCAATGCCTATGGTAGTAACTGCTGTAACAAAATATGTGAATCGTGACTTTTCAATCCATGTAACTTACGATTTTTCAAGTCAACACACCTCGAGATGTTACTCGAATACCCATCACATACCTTCACATTCTTTAAAATTCGAAGGAACGTATGTTTATCCCTATTTTTCATTGTGAAGTTTTTTTCCATCATTTTTGATAAATGAAAATTAAATGGGTACTTTTAAAATGAAATGTTTTTCCATCTATTTTATGTTGTTATGTCACATTGATAATCAACAGTATTCCCATTTCCTTTTTATGTTCATCCAAAAATTGGAGGTAAAACAGTTGTCCCCATATGAAATGTTACCTGATTGAACCCCATATAGTCTCACAATATCTAGAATGTTCAAGATTCTTAATTATTTCACCATAGTCGAATACTTTATCATGATAAAATGGGTGGATTTAAATAGTTAATAATTTTACAATCCAATGGTGTAAATTCACTAAGGTAAAAGAGGAAACCTAATAATGAAATATATAGTGACATAATCCTACATTTAGGTAGGAATAGGGAGTGACAAAAGAATAATTGAGGGTCTCTAGTGCTCATCCTAAATTTACAGACACATATAACATCTAGATACAATTTTATCTACATCATGACTTAAATTAGCCATCAAAACTAGTGAAAAATATCATAAAACATATTTCTGGACCAAGGATAAACAAACCATGGATACCGGTGGTTATCCTATATAAAAGTTTTTTGTAGAGACAACTAAATCATGAAATAACCCTTGATGAATAGAATTTCATCATATGACATTGAACACCTATCAAGAACAACAACAAAATATAGATTTTAATTTTAACATTTTCTTAATTCATCCTTGGGATGTTCATACTGAATTAGTTCTAGAAAATGTGGTTTTAACTGAATACTGACTATGAATATAGCTCCACTATTCTCCTTGTATTCTTAGTGAATTTCAGAAAAGGACTCATCGGATTCCAATCATCACTATAATCATTTAATGAATGGGATGGATTTTTTATCCTTAAGGTATTGTCCACCATATTTCTCCTACATAGGATATAGAAAATTAAAAAAGTCAAATCCCAAATTGTAATCGATCAATGAGAAATACCTTATACATAGATCATTTTAAAGGAAAATACATGCCATGATTATTCTTTCATATTAGAATAATAATTTCTCACTGAATTGATATTGACCCCATGATTTTAAAGAATGCATCACCACCAATTCCTCCAGTATATAGTTTGGATAATCCCATTAATTTTGTAAGAGGTGGGATGATATATGGTCCACTAAATGGTCAACATACACAACACGCTTCCTAAACCTATACCTAAAGCATCGCAATAAACCACATACATAATTTTAGTCTACATTAACATAAATATGGGTTAGTGTTCAACCACTAATTGTGATCATAAATGTAAGAATAAAATTATGTATTCTTTTTTTAACCTTACCCATTTTTGGTAAATCTATTTTATTAGTTATGTAAATAGTGATAAATTTAAAAAAAAATCCCTAGAATATCTATTGTGTTTTAATAAGAACTTGATATCAAATTCATGACTCAAATATTACCATAAATTCACTACCCGAATTTCCATTGGATCAACTGACACCCAATGATTCTATGCCAGATACAATATGAATTTGACCTCTCTAATCCAAAATCTATTCTTGGAGTATATGGAGTTAATATGGACATCCAAAAGTGTGCCCAAAACAATTCATTTATGATAATCATGCCCCACCTCAATGCAAAAGTATACTAGGATTCCATGCATATACACCACCAAAATGTATTCAATTTACTTAGGAAACACATAGTTTATAAGGGCCATAAAAATCATAGGATCATTTTTCATCCTTAATGGCACAAATTTAGATGTGAAGTGGTTGTACCTTCTTCATAAATCATTCTTGTGAATTCCAAATCCACTAACACTAAAATGAGGATTTCAAAATTGAATGTTGATATTATTGAACCACATTTCCCCCATAATTTGATCAACTTGGTCCCTGATGTTTGAAAAGAGCTATTTTTTTATAGAAAACCTTTTCAACTTCAAATAATTGATACAAAATCAGAGTGATATATCATGCTTTATGTAATTCAACCTTGGTTGGACTACGATGAGATTCATGGGTGAAAAATACTTTGGATTCTAATTCATCGAACCAAATAATTAATTCCCCTAACTCGATGGGGTCTATATTGAATGAGGGAAGAGAAGTAGTATATGATTCATGTACCAAATCAATGATAAATTTTAAATACCATTACTAATGTATACCTAAAAATTCCTCTAGAAACACCTTTAGGAACTCATATAAAATTAAAGGAAACCCATTTTCAGAACCATTGTCATCATGTTCTAGTATAAGGGAAAATACACGGGTTTCTCATGGCTGCCTAAATCTCTCCAACATATTCCCTTGGTTGAGTGGGATGTCTTTATAGATGAATAACACAAACAATATCTAATAAAAGAAACCATAAGTACAATATACCATAGAGAACCAAAAAATACCATAATTAAAATACATTTTAAAAATAAAAAATAAAACCACCACAATCACAATTATTAATTTATAGCACTCCACCCTTACTCAATGTCCATTCACAGTCTATAAGCTATGTAGTTTACCTATAATATGTGTAAATCCAAATTACAGACATATTATGGGGACCTTTGGTCCATTATGTGTTGTGTTGGAAAGACATCCCACTCACACCTCAATTCTTAAGCCCAAATAGTTGATGATCTTGTCTATTGGAAATTACCAAATAAAAGTACCCAAAAACAGGGAAACATTTACTCCAATTCCATTTTTTCACATACTAGCCAAGGTTCCCTTGCAACCCATCACCTAGCACATCCCATGGCATAGCTCGAAGTTAATTCTAGATCCACATGGTCTTATAATAACACATCATTGAATAAACAAAAAAAAATAGTAAGCACCTAGTAAGTAGGTCTTCAGTGATGGAGGTCGCGGGGTCTCCGGAGATGGAGGTCGCGGGGTCGCTGGAGGTCGCGGGTCGCCGACCTGTAGGGGGTCGCCGGATGGTGGGGGTCGATGGTTGTGGGTCGCTGGGGGGGAGTTCGGGGAAGAAGGGAGGGCGGGTTTTGGGGGAATGATCGGGATGGGGGGGAAGGGTCAGGATGGTGGAAAAAAATACGAGTTTCGTGGAAGTTTTTAATAAACCCCTGCCACAAAACCGCCGCTAAACCCTATTTTTCCCGTAGTGGATGGCTGGCTTATGGTAGTCACATCACGGGCCCCAAGGATATGTCATGAAAAATTGGTATCAGAGGAGTCGGTTCTAGAGCAGAACTTAGGACTCTGATCTTTATTTTATGTGAAGCTATAGTGTTAAGAGTATTGAGTATGGTTTTTAGTCCAGGGAGTCCACTGTTGGTGCGGCGACCGACATATCCATACACAGGACCCTGACCTCTGATTTCTGACATAGTGTGCAGAAACCCTAATTGTGTGTGTGTTTCAAGAGTTTCCTTTATGGTCTCTTTGAGTCAGCTCACCAGGTATAACTTTTTGACTGTGGAACTCCTGTTCCTTATCAGGATTCCAATGCGAATATATCCAGCTAGGGTTGCTGAAAAAGAGTACACGATGACGGACCACTGAGTGACGAGGCTCCGGTGTAGGGACCTCTTACTATGTTGGCACCATCTGGTGGTGAACCAGCAGCACCATCACTTTTTCGGCAGAAGAGGACTGTATGGAGGCGATTACTGGAGTTTTTCACCTAGTTGAGACACTAGTATAGAAGATGTTGATCTCAGATACTAATCTATTTCAGTGAGTGACCATGAGGATGGTCTGCATAATGATGAAGTTTCGGTACTTGGACCGTTTTCCAAGATGGTATCTTCAGGCAGTGTGCCAACTATATCACTACCCGTTGGTCTGCAGACACTACCGCCTATAACGAAATAGGAAACTTGTAGGCTTAGTGCCTTACATGTGTTTCAACACTGGATATCCCTCATGTTCCGAGGTGTGCATGATCCACAGGTGGCTGAGGAATGTCTTGATGAGGTGGATGAGTTTTTTCTAGATATTATACATCTTCAAAAGGACAACGTGTTAGTAGTTGGGTAATCATCGAGGCATACCAACCAATCCTATTACTCGCTGAATACGTTGCAAGCAGTGTTGTAGAGATCAAACCTTTGTGCGAGGTGGGTATAAAGATATCTGAGCCAACACTTTTTCCTATATTAATTCGTACTTATGTTAGGGTTCCAGAGAGAACCTTTGTGGTTGAATGTTCATTGGCTTAGCGGATACAGCCAGTGAATGTTAACAGTTGGAAAGCCTGAAACTAGCGTCAGTCTTACAGACATGAGCATGTAAAATGTTCGGATAAGAGGAAGTGTTAAGGACAGATGAAACTGCAAGGAACTAGACATGGAAGCAGAGCTAGGAGAGCATCATGAGGAGGTGAACATTTTGACATGTTATAACCACCCATAATTGTAGTCGAAGCTAGGCTCATGAAGTAGGAGGACAGGGGAAGAGAGTATCTACATGAAATAAAGGAGTGTGACCCAAGGGAATTAGGAATGATTTGAGGTACGTTCTATGTCTAATACTATCTTCGGTATCAATATACATAGGTACCAATCATTCCTTCCTTCCACAAATCTTGTCCCATACCTAGAGTTTCTGGTTAAGACGTTGACTTGATTATCACGTCTGAAGATACCTTTGGGAGGAGACTTGATAATCACAATTACTATACTAGTGAGATCTGACCCTTGAGGTGAGAGTTTCGGTTTGAACAACTTGGTGGTAGCTTCGAGGCCTTACGACGTTAGTTTGGGTATGGACTGGGCAACCACAGCATATACATCGATTGACTGTATTAGGCAAAAAGGTTTTGGTTTAACTACAATGTTGGGATGAGTTTTCCTTGGTCGGGGAAAAGGAAATGCCATGAATAACATGATGGAATCATGTATAAGTGGGTGCAGTAGATCACTCATGAGTCATCCAGACTAACCATTGTCCCAGACATCTCCAGAGATGCAGCACCGCTTTCAGTGTTGACGATGAAGGGGTTTCCCTTCGTGTGGTTAGAGATATTCTAGCAGAGATTTCAAGAGCTGAGGTAGAGGTTGTATAGTGAACCCATCTAGAGGATATAGGAGGAGGTGTTGAGATAGTTTCACACTTCACCTATAGAGGTACATCCAGGAGTGGGGAAGATGTATCAGGACCTCAGACGATAGCATAGGTGGCCGGGTATGAAAGAAGTTGTAGTGGAGTTCGTTTCACGATGCCTCACTTGTCAGCATGTGAAGGAGGAGCATCAAGTACCGGCAATATTGGTACAACCCTTAGAGGTCCTAGAGTGGAAGTGGGATGGGATATCCATGGATTTCATGATGGTGCTTCCACATACATCTAGAGGACACGAATCTATCTGGGTGATCGTAGACGGACTCACCAAGTCGGCCCACTTTCTACCAATCAGAGTGTAGGGCTCAGTAAAGAGCCTGGGAGACCTCTATATTAAAGAGATCATATAAATTCATGGTGTGCCATCGACTATCGTTTTTGATAGAGATGATCGTTTCACTTCCCGTATATGGAAGGTGTTACAGGAGGCTTTTGGTACGCAGTTGTGTCTGAGCACCGCCATCCATCCTCAGATGGATGGTCAGACCGAGAGGACCATTCAGACCCTCGCGGACATGCTCTGTGCATGTGTCCCCGACATTGGTCACATATAGGAGGATCACTTACCCTTAGTGGAGTTTTTGTACAGTAACAGCTATCACTCCACCATAGGGGTGACACCTTACGAGGCATTGTACGTCCGACCATGAAGATCACCTCTATGCAGGACTGACCCAGGGGAGTCAGCACTTGTAGGACTATAGATGGTTCAAGCTACGATAGAGAAGCGGTAGATCATCCAAGAGTGGATAAAGACTACAAAGAGTAGGCAGATGTCCTTTGCTGATAAGAGACGGAGAACACTAGAGTTCGAGGATGGAGACCACGTTTTCTTGCAGGTCTCACATCGACGAGGTCTACGGAGATTTTCCCGGGTTGGAAAGTTATCTCCGCGTTTCATTGGGCATTTCTAGGTCCTCAACAGAGTAGGCATGGTGGCTTACCGCTTGACCGTTCAACCTTAGTTGCACCGGGTGCATGACGTGTTCCACGTATCTTAGCTGTGGAGATACGTGCACGACCCATACCATATCATCGAACTTAGGGAGCTAGACATCGATGAGGGGGCGACATTCACGGAGGTCCCATTGGAGATCGAGGATCAACAGGAGCGGGTCCTACATGGACGGTCGATTCCTTTGATGCGTGTTTGCATGAAAAATGGGAACCTCCAGGAGAGAACATGGGAGCGGGAGGCTCATATGCATTCTCAATAACAACTTTTGTTTCCCTAGTGTATGTTGTAGCTTTACAGGGACAGAATTCCCTGAGGTGGGGGTAATGTACAGACCTGGAAATTTCAAGGAAATTTTTTCCTTAATTCTATTGAATTTTACGAGTCCACAGTTTCTGACGGTGCTTGATCCCAAGGCCCAAGGTGCCCGGAATCAATTTCTGATGTTTTGATCGGGTACGTTCAGTAATTTTACGTGTGGGTGTTTCAATCTTTTGAACCGGTGCTAGGAATTGAAATCTGAGGACACTGATGGACTCACATTGTAGGTTTTCACTAAAATGGACCTTTACTACAGTTGCGTTTTATGCGGGTTGAAATTTATATTTTGGGGATTTATCTTCAAATAAATAAAATTGTGGTGATAAAAAATTTTATTTCAAGAGGTGGTTATTTCCTCCAAGAGGAAGTTATGGGTGGGCCCCACACCCGACATAACCTCCAATGTGAGGATTTACTGTTGTGGGGCCCAAACGAACCCATTCCCTTTCACCTCCCCTCAACTCCCTTAAACTCCCCATTAACACCCCCTTTATTTACTTTTAAAACACCCCTAATTTATTATGGTGGATCCTCTCCACCTCCCTCTCTTAATTATGCCAACACAATTAATAAGTGACTACCTTAATTAATTTGTGGTGTCAACAATTATTTTGAAATGTTTTGAATTGCATGGAAATTCTATTATATTGGGGAAGCCTTTCTATTATATTTTCTTGGAAAATATTTGGTGGTGGAGCATTTGGAGAATTGGAGGAGAGCCTCATCCCTCACCAACGAAGAACATGAGGAACGATATCCTCTCGAAGACTGAGGCAAGAATGTGAGGCGACGATCATGAGGAACGCTGTCATTCTTCTTCTTCCTCTGCATTGAGGGAGGAGATGTTGTCTGTGAGGAAACATCGACTACGCTTCCTCCTCGGACGCACCCGGACGTCAAAGAATCGACGTCCACTTCGGATCCTCTTCCCGCAACACATACAAGTGAGTATCAGAATCAAGGTAGGGGCTTGAGATACTTTTAACTAAATGAATGTATATTCCATCCTTGGTTAATGATTATATTGTCTACGGCCAATTGATATCGCCTAACACGGTGGGCGCAGACCGAATGAACACGGCCCAATGACCCTCTGATGGTTCTTGACTATTTTGGTGGTGGCAATCGGGGGTGATGGTGACTGGAGGAAGCGGCAGCCATGTGCTGGCCGCATAGAGAAGAACTGCGGCCCGCATTCGAGGGTCGCTTAGACAATAAAGAACCGGCCGACTAAAGCCGGCCGGGCCGAAGGAACCGCGTCGCCTTTAGGGCGCCGCGCTACGAAAGAACTGTGACCTGCAATCCGCGGGATTCTTGACCCAAGAAGAGCCAATAGGATAGGGAGACACTGCACAACAAGGGGCGCCACATGCGGAGGACAACGGCCTGCAAGAGCAGGCCCCTCGCACCGGGGAGACCAGTCAGCTTCGGACGGCCAGACAGGAGGGGATGCCCTGCTCGGCGCCGACATTTCGGAAAATCGGGGGCTGCTCCTCTCGGACCTCTCGACCAACTGGCGGAGCCACAACCTACCGCTCGGCTGGGCCGGGCCACATCCGCTGGGCCGGGCCGACCCAAGGCGGGTTGGGCCGGGTCGGACCTGACCGAAACCCCCCATCTTCTGACCCATTTTAGTATTTCGTCCATAACGTGAGCTACAGACCTTTGATCGATGCACCATCAGTTGCATAGGATTACTTGGATCAAGAAGGTCATTTCGGTATATTTCACTAATGTTTTTGGTGATGTTTGTGTATGGCCGAGTTTGTTTGAACTCGAAACCTAACGGGCTCTTGGAACAGAAACACTTATAACTGAAGGACTAAATGTTCGATTGACGTTCCTTCAACTACGTTGGTTTACTTTTAAAGAGATGGTACTTTTGGCATACTCCACATGGGATTCGTATGAGATTAAAGTATTTCCCAGTTGTATTGATCTCGAAATCCAATCGGGCCACTAGAACGGAAAAGATAATAACTCTCAGTCCGGGAGTCTGATTGACGCGCCGTCTGTCTCGTTGGGTTTCTTATGATGGGAAAAAATCAAGATATATCCACTCAATAATTTGTGATAGTTAATGTATCGACCAATTTTATTGAGGAGCGGACTCTCCCAGATTCGACAGTGCTATGTATGGGAACCCTAGAGATTGTTATGACTGCGATGTCTACTATACTGGAATCCTCCGTGGGTTTGACAGCAATGATACTGGACTGATTCATCCCTTAGTTCAATTGAAACGAGACTGGACAGAATCCTCCATGGGTTCAACAACAATGAGACTCGACTGAATCCTCTGTGGGTTCGACAGAAACGAAACTGGACTGGAATCCTCCATGGGTTCGACAGTAACAAGACTGGACAGAATCCTCCATGGGTTTGACAACAACGAGACTGGATTGAATCCTTCGTGTGTTCGACAACAACGTGACTGGACTGAATCCTCTATGGGTTCAACAACCACGACATACTTCTGTTTTAGGTTTCTACAGGTATCTGTCGTTCGACAGTGAAATTTGATTTAGTGGCAACAGAAAATCATCTCTTACTCTCATTACGTTGTGTATACCTTGTGTGAGCTGAGTCTTGACTTTCAAACATTATCATCGATGTGATTGACTTACATTACTGTGTGGAATGGGTTCTTCATGGGCACGAGAGTTGGAGTCGAACTGTGATGATACCATAGGTATATGTTTGGGCATATACCTAACTAGAGTTTGTTGATACTTTGTGATCATGTCTTTCTTCTGTGGTTTGTCCTTAGTGGATTATGGGAGACCATAGGGGTCTCAGGGTCCCTACTGAGTATCGTATACTCACCCCTACACGGGATATGCCTGCACTACGTTCTGTTGGATGCAGACGATAGATAACATTTATTGAGGTAGAGACTTGTCGAACTCGATGTACCCAGATGTGGACCACATGGTGAGACGTACACGGAGCGTACGGACGAACCCAAGGTGCTGAGGATTCCATCTGTACCCATACTTCAAGTGGGATTCTCGGAGGATGACTGAGTATTTGCTGGTTTACATTACTACAGTTGTACTAGCTTTTCAGTTGTACTGTACTTACTGTTGGGCTTGTATTTCCATCCCCTTTCCTTTCAGCACTTAATTTTTGTATATAGTATTCACTTAGTGTTTACCTTTTATTGAGTACTCTGTTGTGTTTGTTTACGTTCAGAAAGGTAATGTCTTCCCAGCTTAGGGATTTACACCTTTGGTGCTAGTCTCTAGCCCCTGTCCTATGGAAGGCGGGTTTCGGGTATTCACGGCATGGGCCCCGAGGACGGGTTGGGAAATTGATGATAAAAAGATTTACTATATCTTGGATGTGTATTTATTATTTGTAGACATTAAATAAATAGATTTATTGAGGACATAATGGTGATGTAGTAAATTTTCATTAATGTAAGATTCAAATAAATGATATTATAATTATTAAAATAAATATATTTTTAAACTTTTTATTCCATAGACGAATATTAGAGATAATAAGGACTTATTATCATCGAATTAATGATTTTTTTTTGAAATAATCATGTTCTTTTTGATTTTTTAAAATTCATGAAATGATTAATTTATAAATTGATATAAATGATTTTTTAAAACATGTAATAATTTATTAATTGATAAAACAATCCAAAAAAACTATGAATTTAATAAATGACATAAATAATGTTAAAAATGTGATAAATGATCCATTTTTGGTCACAAGGAATTTATTTGTAATTATATAAATCTGATAGTGTCAATATATAATATGACACGATCAAAGTTAAATAAGTTAACAAAGGGTTAAATAAAAATAGATAAGGATTAAAAAATATCCAAAACATGTCCAATTATTATTGGATGATTTTATTTTGACATATATGTACCTTATATTAGAATTAAATATGTTTTTTTCCTTTTTAGACCCAAAATAATTTTTAAAAAAAAATAATATTTCAAACATTTCTAAAGATCCCTTTCTCCATCTTATAAAAGGCCACCACCTCTAACCCATTACGTACAACTATCAAGCCCCTTGGATCATCCAAAATCTCATCCAATAAGATCCTAAAATCTTTCAATTTCTCTTATAGGCCTTCATATTGTCATAATGAAATTAAAAAATATATTTTTGGTTCAAACCAATGGGAGTTACCCAATTAAAGGGTAATGTCTTCTATCAAGTTCTTTTCTTTTATTAACCCATTCAACATCCAAACATATTTTTGTTCCATTATTACATAACAAAAATATTATACTCAATATAATATTATGTTTTCATTATATATATTGTAACTAAACTTCCAAAAACCTTCATCTAATGTATATGAACATACTATTTTTGTGGACGACGAACTACTGCCTCATGAAACAATGATAGTTCAAATATATCCTACAGCCTCTCATAGAGGCCATTCTGATGGAACTATATTTATATTTGATAAATAAGTGATATTTATATTGTCTCTATGATTTTTTATTTTTCATTTATAGCATACCTTTATTTTTTCCATAATGGTAAAATGCGATAATTTCATTTGAAGAAGTGGAGACTACCACCCTCTCAATGTGATATGACTCATTATTTCCATACACAGAACATGTAAAGGATATAGTTAATGAAAATATATATTATATTATACTGGAATTATAATATACATATGTATCATTATGTTTTCATTCCATTAAATACCAAATACAAATGAAAGTAGCATTCATGCGTACGTACGACTTACCATCTCCATGAACGGTGCATTTCATTTCATATCTCTAAATTTTATGTAATGTTATAAATAAATATATATATATAATGGATATATTTTATATATATGATATCTAAAGAATTAATATCATTATGGATATAATTTACTTTTGACCAAATAGACACCTTCTAATTATAAGAAGTTTGTTTTTGACTAAAGTACCAAATATCGACGAAACAACCATTAGTAACTTAAATGATTTTGTAATTTTTATAACATTTTAATAAGTTATATAAAAGGAATAATAAAAATGAATAAGTTTCTTAAAAAAATTAAAATTTTTTTTTTATTTTGAAGATTAAATAACGAACAATTCAAGTCGGTCATGAGATAAGGGACTTCGTCTCAATCTCTTTTCATTGAGGCATATTTTGATTTATTCATGAATTTCATTCCTAGGGTGTATACACCACTCTGAATTTCAATTTCATCCAAAGGGAATATTTTTATATGAATCATTTTCTAAACAAAAGAAAGAATCTTTATTATTAACATACGCGATGACAACGAACTTTCTGCTGGCGCGATCATTATTTGATATTTAGCTTCCATAAAAAATCGTAATTATTTTAGAAGGAAAATAAATACCACATAATATATTACAAGTTTTGGTATTGAAAATGGTTTTAATAATGGATTTATTATTTAAATATATTGAAATGTTATTGCAATGCGGAGAGGTAATCTTTCCCTTATGCTTCTGTTTTTGTTATGACTATTTTATAGTTCAAGGGCATTGATTACATATAATGGTGGTTCCGTGATAAACGTAGGGCAGGTGAGCCTAAGAGAGCACTATAATTCATTGGGTAATGTGACAGAGGTAAATGTTAATATTTCTCCTAATAGATTTAGGGAATATATTCTGATGGGTATTTCAAAAGTAGCTTTCTACGTAGTTGTGAAATTTACAACGTAAGAATGTTCGGGATGCCACAAGTTACCTTTATTATTTATTATTTCTATATGTTATTCATAAATCATGTTATTTAATGAGGTATGTTAATGTGCATATATTTTGTATGTATTTATGTACTAATGTTTTATTTCATTATTTTATTACCCTTGACAATATATTCATGCTCATCCCAAATTTTTCATATGTTTTTTACAGGGTATAATGAAGGGTATGAGAAAGGAAGTATTCAAGAAGATATATATCATGAAAAGAATTATTGTTTTTTAAGGGGTTTTACTTTATCAAAAAATGGATACTGAGTAAGAGTGTCTACTTTGTAATTTTTTAAATGTATTGTAATAGTTATGTCCTAATTCTCAAAAACACTAAACCTAAAAAGATCCTCAATGTGAATAAATAATTTATTTCATGATTATGTATAATTTATAGTTTGGGCCTTATATGTTGTCCAATGGTTGTGACAATAGCCCTACGGTATTTATAGATCAAGCAATCAACTAAGGGTCATCCATAGGTATCCCGGTTAGTATCACTAGCTCCCCTATGGATCACAATTTGTATTTTAATCATGGGAGACCCTAACATTTCATAACATCACCTTTTATTAATATCTCATATTATTTTATCAAGTCTCATTCATATATAATCCATCGATTGGATCTTTTATTTTCTATTTTTCTCTCTTAACCTCATCTTATCCCCATTTGATAATATGATCATTGTAGTTGCTTAAATAAGGTGTGTCTATAATGATCTAGCATAATTTGAATCATTCCCATTTGTTGAAACCTATATCTAGCTGTTATGAATACATCTATGGATTTTTATAATATCTAATAGATAATTTTTGGATGATTATTTGATTAGAGTTTACTTCTATTGAGGATAGATTTCTCTCTTTTGATCGAATAGTGAACTATTGGCGATGGTGGTTCTTTTGGAGTAATTATAATCGAATTCAAGGACATGTCACATTATTCTACGTAGATCGTAATTCCAGAATCCTCATTTGATGAATTGGGGATTTTTCCACGGATTATTAGAATGAAAGATTAAACTAGGTATCAATTCATGAAGTTTTGGATCAATAATCTTAAGGAAGTAATTTCTCAAAATTTATAGCCTTTTATTGAAATTGTATGGTATATTATGAATATAATTCGTAAGTGGGTATGTGTAAGTGTCCATGGAGAACATTCATGGTATGAAATTATTGTTCCATTCTATGTTATTCCTTATATTTCGATGTTTTCTTTTCTTATGAAATTTATACTATAGATATAATTATGAACATGTCTCCCTACACTATCTATCTAGTTCCTTAGATGGTGAGATTGGATGATGTGATCCATAACATATGGATCCAGGAATATGTTTTTTATCTTTAGAACATGTAACATTTAGCTTAAATCAAAAAACCACATGGTGTTAGAAGTGGTCCATGATTATAAATGTTTATCACTTCATGCTAACAAGGAAATTCTATGAACATGAGTAGAATTATAATAATTTTTTCATGTCTGGCATAAAAATAATAATGTGAAAGGGTGTTAATTAGGGAGAAATTAATTAGATGAGTAATATGAATACACAATAATGGTGGAAAACGAATTTCCATTAATTATGGAAGAGGAAATTTTTTTGAAGGTTATATTTTGATATAAGATAATTTGATGAATATTTCTATCCCACATATAGATAATATAACATGATATATGTCACGAAATAATAACATCATAATTTGAAACAATGTTGGTTCATAAATCTATAGATCTGGGGCTCATTGAATCATGGTTATAAAATGACGACACATGACATGACTGTTTATCTATGAATTTAATCTGTTGCATGGAAAATACTTTTATAAATTATTCCACTTTTGTTAATTTCACATTAGTGGTGAAATATTGGGTTTATAATCTCACCCTGTATAGTTGTCTTGGTGTGTATGGGGACTATAGGGTTAGGGATCTAGTGATGGAAATGACCACGTGGATGAAAGATGAGAAGATTAATCTATGGTGGTGGACGCTAGATTCAGATGGAATCCATATTAGTTTTCATGTTTTTCATTTATTATTATAATCATTATATAATGTATTGATCTACCACATTGGGGAACCCTTTGTTTAACATGTATGAAATCTAAACAATGTTCTAAGCCAGGTATATTGTATTTAATTTTAATTTATGGATTTTCAATGTATATATATATATATATTTATATAGATTTTATATATGGATATAAACACTAAGGTCACAGTCTCCCCATAACACCGTTCCGTCCCATGGCACATGTTTTATGCCTCTTGCATATGATGTGGACTTCATCAGGTCATGAGGCTCTTTAAATCAGAAATAATGAACCGAGTTGGGGTGTTACAGGTTGTATCCAATTATCATTAAGGGAATACATTATCAATGGTTAATCAAAAGAGTTATATAATAAATGAATGAGAAACCAGAGAATGTGAGAAATATATTATTTTAAAAAACAAACCAATAAGGGTTGTTCATATAAAATAAAGACCTATAATCTCAAATGTTTCTACCTTTACCATTGCATAAGGGTGTGACTACTTTTGATAATAGTATCATTACATGTAGAATAACATATTATTTTTTATTATAAATGATTCATAAGAATAATCACTAGTAGTCATAACAATATGGTTGTGTCCAAATGTAAACTAATCAATGTGTAACATTAATAGTCTTGGTCTATCCCACATAATACCTAATTTAGCTTCATCTTACCACCCAATAACCTTTTGGAATTGGTTCAAAACATGTGTACCCTTATACATAGGATAAAATATCTGGTACTATTTGGATATCATGATATATAACCATTATAAAATCATTGGATGCAGATACAATTTATTGGTGGGAGATATTAAAACCCAAACATCATATTAAAATCAACCATCGTGCGGTGTGCCACATATAATCAATCATATATAGTTTCACACATAATCCATTAAATAAAATGGTTTTTATAAAATTTTATATGTAAGAATATAAAAATAACCACAAAAAATCTATCAAATGATACAAATATTTAATCACCCAAAAGGGGTTTTCATTAGTGAATTTAAAAAGAATTTCACAAAACAAAAAACTAAAGGAGATATTTTTATTAGATATAATGTTAAATAGATAAGTGAAATCATTAACTAGAATTTTATTATACATCTTAACATTTTTATGAAAATTGATGTTACTAACCACTATACAAAGGATTTTTTTAAATAAGGTCCTTGTAATTTTTTTAATAAAATTATTTAAAAATATGTCGCAGTAATAGAATATTTAAAAAGAACATTTCTTATGTTATAAAATTGGAATTATAATATAAGTCATATAAATATTGGAGGAAAATTGTATTAATATTTCTAAAGTACCTTTATTGAAACCCGCATCATATAAAGGATAATAAAAAATACATCTAAAACTGGTGAAGATAAATAAAAAAATAGAGGAGATAATACATATTTGGGTTTTAAAAAAAATGAACTCATCTCTAGAACTAATAAAAATGGCATGGAGGATAAATAAATCCGCAATATAATGGATATTATTCTTGAGATTGTTTCATTATTGTAAAGATTAATTCCCACCAATGTAAAAACATTTATGTATAAACAAATAAAAAACGAGCCCTTAAGAAGGAAAAAAATACCAAAAAATTCATATGAAGTAAAATATAATTTAATTAGTATGTATAATGTACCCATTTTATAAGAATATTGTTCACTCTTAATGAACATAAGTTTTCCCAAAAAACCACTAACATAATTAGTATCTATAAAATAAAAAACCAGAAAATGAATTATTTGAGTTGGATTTTAAAATACAATAATTTCATTGAATGTTTTATAAAAAAATAAATATATCTGTATATACACCCCATGATATAAAATAATTAGTAAATATGGAATACATTTGAAATATTATTATGTGAGATGAGAATATCTAATGGTTTTTGAAATTTTAAAATAGATCTCTGTAAAAGAGAAAAATTAAATGAAAACATTAATTACCATGAATGTAATATATTCATGATAATATAATACATGTAACAATTATATTAAACAAATTAAAAAATTTGGCTCAATTTATGAAACTTCTCTAAAAGAATGATGTATTAGGTGAATACCCTTACGATAACTCTTGGTTTTCATGAACGTATCTTAACATAATGCATAATAAATACAACAATAACTTTAAATTATTAAAGGTAATTATTCACATATATTAAATTTTTGAATCTGATATTATAATAGTTCTTTTATATTAATTATCTAGGTATAGTTTATATTTTTATTAGATGTTAGTAAAATAGATTCTTTTGTGATGGTTTTGTAATGGAGATAGAGAACATAATTCATTGGATAAAATTTAATTGTAAAAATACTATTCTTGGTACCTAAATAAAAAAATAAAAATTAATTATTAATTTTCATTATCATTGCATGAGAGTTTTCTGTATTTTTCTTGAAGATGAAATTAATAATGATCTTGTTTTGGATAATTTATAAAAATAAAAAATTTACATTATAAAGATCGATAATTTTTGTGCTATGATTTTAGAACCATATTCATGATTATATTAATCCTTAATATTGTATATTTTCAATAATTTTATTATATACCCTTATTTGTAATGTTTTGATAAAATTATAAAGGTTTATCCGTTGATGTGGATGTCTCCACATACGCAAAAGTGATGTTTTCATTTTCTAATGAATATCGGGGAAGGAAGGTTGGTAATTATTGGGCTATAAATATTCATAATTTATTTCAAAAATATATTATTTATCCAATAAAAAATATTATTACTATTATTGTAATGTGTCGATATATTTTGAAATACACCATTCGTGTAGGTGGTAGTCATCGCATACACATGAGTAATGCTTTCATTCTTTGAGTAGTTACATGGAAGTAGAATGTGATTATTCTATTTACATAAATATATTTCACTGAAATTTTTTATATTTAAGTAATTATTTTGTAATTTATATAATATATTTTTATGTTTTAGATGATGAAATAAAGGAATATTAATGAAGGAGTGTTTATAAATTTGTCTCTCAATCCATATGTAAATGTATTCAGCCTTCTTAAAATGGGGTTTTAGTGAGTCTGAGACAAATTTATCCTAATATAATGAGTTAGGATGGGTTTTGAGTATATAGTTTTTGAGATACAAGTCTTTCTATATGTGGAGAAGTGGGGATGAGATGGGATCCATATAGAAGTGAGAGTGGTGACACCTACCCAAAGCATTATATTAATGTTATGTCACTTTCAAAGGATTGTGTAATCAAATGTTAAAAATAATTAAAATTTTAGGATTAGTGGTATATCCCCTACTCTTATATGAAAAAAAAATATAATTTTTGAAATATTTTTGTCTATTCTTATTAGTTTTATTTTTAACGAAGTTTAACATTATCATGGTAACTAATTTTTTGAACTTCAGTATATTATAATAATGAATAGAAATAAAATAAAAAATATTTGTAAATTTAATTATTTTGATTTATATTATTAAAACCATTACATTATAATATATTTACAAAATTGATAAAAAATAATTTCAAAATAATAAATGTTTATTGTATAATTTTTTTTCAAAGAAATGAAACTCAGGTAGTAAAATTTCAAAATTAGGATTTTATTTTAAACATAATATTTAACAAATATATTTTTACATAATCAATTAATTCATGGTTATGAAGATTTTTGCATACGTTTTTATGTCATTCTTAATGATGTCAAAAAATCTATGTTTGTAATAAAGTTGGTGTTTTATATAATGGACCTAAAAATTCAACATTAAAATAATAATACTAGAAATTATGATGAATATATATTTCTTCATGATGAATTCAAAAATAAATTCCATTTCCTCAAATTAGAATTTAAAAATAAATTAATTCTCGTTTAAATAAAATTATAAAATATAATGTAAAAAACATTTATAGAAAAAGGACTTTGAATTATTAATATTATTAATCATATTTTATATTAATTACTAATTAACTAAATGTTAAAATATTATTTAATAAACTTAAATATTATATATTATCCTATCTAAATTTTAAATGTGATCAATTTACTTTTTTATGATATAATACATATTTTTTTAAAACAATTCTATGAAAAAACCTAATTTGACATTAAATCAATTAATAACACCTTAAATATAAATTTATTAATTAATTAATGTCATTATTTACTAGAGTTTTTAATATTATTATAATTATTAAAAAAATGTTTATATAATATGTCACAGTTCATTTTACTTCGGTGTTTTGATGGCTGAACGATATTCAATATAGTGTATGATATGATGATATGTACTAAAAAAATTGTGAAATGCATGATACAAAATTGAACACATATCATAGGATTTAAATTTTTATATCATAAAATATTATTCACATGCATTGGAATGTTATATCAACATTGGGTATTATATATAACTAATTATGATAAATAATGATGTGAATTTTGTTTCATAATACAAGGGATATAATAAAATATGATATACTAGATAATTTTATTTTTGTTAATTTTGATTTATTAATTGATTATATAATATATTAAATACATATTTTTTTGGAAAAATGTATTTTGGGATATTTATTTAATGATAAAGTATTTATAAATTAATTAATTTTAGTTTTTTATGATTAATTTTTTATATGACTATCAATCATTAAATAATTATATATCTATAATATAATATGTAATTATTATACATATCAATTTCTATGGCAGAACTTATACTTTAGAAAAAACATTTTATATAGAAATTAAAATATTATTTTAAAATTTACATGTAAATTAAGATATAAGTAACAATATCATAGTGATTATATTTTTAATTATGATTTTTTAATAATATTTAATTACAAATTATCAAATTAAATACAGTATTATATGATAAAATTTTGAAACTATGTTAAAATAATTTTTGAAAATGGGAACAATAAATGATTTAAATATCATTTAATATTTAATATTCTATGTGTGTACATAATATATAAATAGAAAATATATATAATGTTTATGCTTTTGAAATTGTTTATTTAAGTAAAATTATATATAATGGAAAATAAATGGATATCATATTAAAAATAAATATAAGTTATTTATATTTACTCACTTAATGATTTTATACTTCATATTACAAAATTATAAATATTTTTTATTTCTTTATTTATGAAATGACCAAATACAGTTTACCTCATGTCTACATATATGAATCGTTTATTTTTTTATTTTACGATTTTATTAATAAAAATTATATTTTTTATATTATGAATGACTATATGTTTATGTTTATAATGTTTAAATACTTTTATGAATTTTCATACATTCATTTAAATAGTTATATTCTATACATGATAACTGATTTTGTTTTTTCCACCTTGAGCATGAAATGGATTTGTTTTTTTGAGTTTTAATAAACAATTTAATTACAGATTATACATAGTGGGTTTCATAATCTTTATGGAATTTATGTCTCACACGAGTCATATAAACTTGGGTATATGGACTTTGGGTTGGATTTCTCACTAGCATGGAGGCTTATTCCTTTTTTAGAAAAGTCGACATTTTCTATCTATCGCTCCAATCATACTATTTTCAGGATGATTAATTTCATAAGATTCTAAAAAATACATGATATGGATTCATATAAAATATACATGTGATGCATTTGTAAATGAATGAATATAGTTAGAATTTATTTTCCGTTAGTACCATAAGTTAAGAGTTCGGTAAATAGTTATACATAAATTGGGTATGAAAATATTGATTTAATGGAAGGGATAAGAATTCCAAATTATACCCTTAGAAGCATGAAAATATATAGAAGGATAAAAATGAAATATTATGGTGATATTAAATCCCATTTAAAATATTATATTCTATATTTCTTAAAAATTGTACACGTATAAAGACCGTAATCATTTATCAGGATAGGTTCTAGAAAATTCATGTGACTGTGAATTATCATGTGTAAGGAAATAAAATAATGATGTGATATTATATTATTATTCCAAATCATTTAAATTTATCTAAGCTTATTCTTTTTCATGGAACACTATGTGTTAATATCCCAACAGAAGAATGATGAGTGAATCCATATAATGTATTTGTAGAATTATTAATCCACATACTTATCATAGAGTCATATATTATATGATTTGAATAATAGACTAGCCAAATATCTATTTGGTGAGATTAGAACAAAAATATACTAATAAATGGGGGAAATATGGATATCATTCCACTAATAATTTTCGTTGAATTTAAGTGTATATCATTTTAGTTGGATAACATTTAACAAAATACCTTATTTGATGAATGTAAACCATGATACTCATCTGATTAAATATTATATTATAAATATAATGGAATAATCATGACCCATGATCATATCTTTAAGATAAATACTTTTAATAGGAGTGGATAGATGAAAGAAACATCTTATATTATTGACTGAAGAATCATTCATAACATGGAAAGCATCTTTAATTTTTAGATAAGATCATTTCGGTGTAATCAAATGTTTTAAATTTTCAACGTGTGAATATAGTTTCTTATGAGAAACATATAATGATTCGATTGTTTTTTCAAAAATAATTATATTCAATATGATAATAAAAAATAATTATCTACTAGTATACATTTTGTGATTTTGTGTGACAATAACTTGGAGATACTGTAGATTTTCACGAAGGCCTAGTATGACAGTTGAAATTATTTTGAATACACTATTGGAAATATTCCCACAACTTGAATGAGTTTAAAAAATGTTTAAACAATTTATTCAATTTTTTGAGAATAAAATATCATGATATGTGATCTATATGATTTAAGGATTCTTAAACAAGAGTAAATGATGCTGTATTTTTATTGAAAGACAATATATTAATTTTCCAATAGTCATCTATGGTCATTGAAACCAAAATAATGTATGTGGAAGATGGGTCAATCATTCTATATAATTAATCATTCTTGGATACTTAAATGTGTTTGAAGAACAATATGGAAATTTAATGTCTAGTGTTAGTGTAATAAAATTTATTCCTCATTTGGGATGGATATATAATACTAAATGAATATTTTAATTTTTTTTGTAAATATATAGATGTAAAAAATAAATGAAAAAATTGATACATCTTTTAGTTTTCATTTATATAATAATTCATCTGTTTGTTGAATCATCATTTTAAGTTAAAATGAATATATCAATCTTATATGGATCACAAATGAAGTATGTATCATTTCCTATTATTTCTATTATATAGAATGATATGCTATTTATATATATGGACATCTGATAAATAATATGAGATATAGATTTACTAAAAATGGTTTATTATTCAATAAATTCTATAATTAACATGAAAAGAAAGTAGTGATAAAATGTATCATATCTAGGATATATGTTTTTATCCATATATTTTTCAAAATATGAATGATGATATCCCATGACACTTCAATGAAATATTTTTATGAATAATATTAATTTTAGAATAACTCTACAAAAACTCAAAATAACTTATCTTTTTTGGATAATAAAAAATATTGTGCAATCTCTTAAACTAATTAAATTTAAATATCATAACATGATATTCATAAGAGAATATAGTCTATGATAGACTAATTGAAGTACATTTGTAATTATACTATTTAAAATGTTTAAGAATAAAATATTAATCCAACAATGTTCAAAATGAATTTTACTAAATATCCTAAAAGAATTGATGGTATATCGGTATAGAGAAATGAAAAAAATAATATTTAGTTCATGTAATAAAGTGAATGAAACATTATTACCTAAAACATTTTAGGATGTTTTGGTATAAATAATTATAATATATAATTTATTTATCATTATCAGAATGACCAGAAAGAATTTTATTGGTGCAATATGTTTGAAGTATTAGGATGATGACAAAGAAAAAATTATATATAGAAAACATCATTTATTAACATCTTAAATATTAATGTTTTGTTGATATAACGTTTTAATATTTTTTTTTTAAATGTGATCTTTTGGTATATGATTTCAGAGGCTCAACATAATTCAAAGATCTTTACATCATAAATATTACTCGTAGAAGGTGATTAGTGGGAATTTTTAATCAGATGATCACATATAGATATTGTAGGATTATATAGAAACATAATAATTTTTAGAAAAACCCTAAAATTGTAAATAATATAAGGATGATCAGGTAATATATATCATATGACATGATGAGATATGACATTATGTATGGTTTTTTAGTTATCAAAAAATATTTTAAAATTTTAAAATGTATTATGTTATACAAAAGGAAATATGCACAATATCATTATTTTTCAATAGATTCTTATTTTTCCATGATCTGTAACGATATTTGAACTCTCCGTGTATGATTTCGAGATATCATTATTTAATATTTATCATAGATTATTTTAGGCTAATGGATTATTTTAAAATTGGCATTGGTATGATATCATAGAGAGATACTGAATATGCTCATGAGGTAGAAAACATTTTTTTGTAAAGGATAAAAAATAAGAATAAAAATAGGGAAGTCCTAAACATTTTATTTGGTATACTAGGGTCACATTTTTAACATTGAATCCCTATATGTATGGTGTTAAATAAACATAGCTTCTGAACCTTCAAACATGGATACCATTATTATATAATCTAGGAGGCTTTGATAATCTGGGGATGGTTGGTATATTTATGATTGTATCACCAGTCAAGAATTAAATAAAATGTCATTTGTCCACTCATATGAAATGTTTGACATATGGTCCCTTTATTGAGATATAATTAAAAAATGTATGTCCATATGTAGGTAATTTATGTGTGATGTGATTATCTACTTAGATACTGGACATCTGATGTGTACATCCACATAGATGAATAATATGTGTTGAATCGCTTGAACATGTCATTCTATACCCATAGAATAATAAACTGATTGGCATGAAAAATGGTATTGGAATATTCATTTTCCCATATACACTCTATGTGTTGGAAAACAAAGTTAAATTTTAATTCATTGTTTTATATGATATAACTAGTGGAAACAGGTATAAAGATACTCATTGTTTATATATATATCACTAGATATATTCATTGATCGATTATTATTGATATTTTCTTAGTGGAGATCTATTTTGTTAAATTTATAAATTAAAATATTTAAGCATTATTCAATGTGACGAAGGACCATGGGGTTATATATTGTGGTTTTCTGAATGAGGATTGTGTTTTATAAAACATAGAGTTAATTTAAATGTGATGAAGAGTTCATCCAAAAGGTTTTTTGGCATGGATAATTACCCAGTATTAAATATAATGCTATAGATGGTGAATCTTAAAATATCTTTAAAAATGTATTTCGATGATATCTAAAAAGAGTTTTAGATATTATTTAATATATTATTATAATTGACATAATATAATGTTAAATTACACAATGTTTATGAGACATTAATAACTGTGGGATATTGATGGAGATATTCACCGAAGAATTATATATGTTTATATTATATATGTTATATCATATCATATGAGATGAGATAATGATTTCATATGGTATAACCGCCATAGTGTAAAGTCATACTTTATTCCTTAATAGATGTAATTTCATATAATATAATAATATATTTTTATTATGGTCCAAGAAAATAATATTTTATACCATTATAATATCATAAGGAAAATGAATCAAATTTTATGGATTTTGTTGCATTATACAGATAATATTTTCAGTTTAACGTTATGTTTTAACATCCAGATCATTCTACTATGTAAATGTATCGTTAAATAAATGATTCAAAAGAAACAATTTATGGGAGAATTAAGTGAAATTAAGTGTTAGGTTCATGAATAAGGATTAAAAGGAGTTCTATGTAAAATTATTTACTGGTACATTCTATATCAAATTATAAAATATGATAGTGGATCATAGAGTATCACCAAGGCATATATATGAATCCAATTCAATGAGAAGTTATAGCTAATTTTTGTGATACAAAACTAATATTTCTATACTAATTTTATCATCAGTGTTTCTCTGTTCATTCATATTTCTGGGTCATAGTTATAATATAGAATATCATTCCCACAAGGTGGATTCCACACACATATTTGGTGATTCAGTTGATTCATGTATACACTTTAGTGTGAATTTTTTTTGTTAATACTATATTTTTGTATAGTGTTTTTTATTTTATGTTTTCATGGTTTATCTTTAATATAAGGTGATATTGGTATTTATGGTTTCTAATGTCTTTCATTACTTAGAATATGTGTTTCTCAGTACTTATGAACATGGGAAAAAAGATTTATCAATCAAATTGTTTAGGGATGGAATAATTGATGGGTAAATAAATTTATAACATAAATATTTCGAAAAGAGACACATCTTTATTATTATATGTCCTAAATTTTGAAAAAATATTAATTTTATTTGCATTTTCACAAAGTCTGAATCAAAACTAGAAAGCTATATGATTTTAATACATTTAAAATCAGGACATTCATCGACAAAACATTATTTATATTTTATGAAAACATCTATTAGATCATTTAAAAATTTAAATCTTACAAATTTGAAATGTAATATTCCTTTAAATAATGTGATGCAGTAGTGGAAGAATTGATTTCATCCCCTCATTCACAAGTTCCAATCCTTCATTAATTATCATTTCAATAATTTAAAAACTAGACATGAATCTATCTTAAGTCATACCTTTCATATTAGTAAGTTGTTGATTACAATATCACATATTCGTTTTTACGTATGCCTAAAATCTAAAAAATTCTGACTGAAAAACACTTCATGTAAAGTGGTTTGACAAAAATGATCACTTATTTCATCCCAAAATTGGAAACATTTTAATATAAATTTCGTCAAATACATTTAAAAAAATTATTTAATATATCATGTTATTCTTCACCTCTAATATATAGGATGAAAAAACCTTTAACGAGTTCCCATTAAATGTTTTCATTCATAATTGGTATCAATATCATCAATGTAAAAAATGTACTGTTAAAGTTACATAGTATTATTACTATGTTTAAACAAATGTGATTTGATACCTACTTCCAAAAAATGATAGCCTACCCATCATTTAATGATGTACCATAAAAATTTACCATATGAAAGAAATTAATTTCTGATACCAAGAAAATGTATTTTAATAAATATTATTATTATTTTATAATCATAAACTATAAATCCTATATCACACATCAATTTAAAGTATTTAATAAATAGAGATAAATAAATATCAACATAATTAAATGGTCAATTCAAATCCTGATGTATGGAGATATATTATAGTATACAAGTTATTAATGCAAGACCATAATTGTAAATTATAATTTATCAATATTGATTGAATATTTATATGAGTGATACTTTATACACCATGGGGATTAATGCCATTGATAGAAAAAGTGTGAAAATGCTTTATGAATTTATTCAAAATTCATGTTACTTATAGTCAATTTTATTCTATAGTTAATAATTTGTTAGGTATCAGATTTTACTATCCAAAATTATATTATCAACGATCCAGTTCAATATAATTTTAGTATATAAATTATATATCATAATTTTAATAAAAGAATGAATGTAAATTACTATACTACTTTCAATGATCAAGAATAATTTTTCTTATATTAGGATGTAACACACTTGAGATATTTCATTAAATATTCACACACTTTTCAAAATAAAGTGTTATAATAATTTTATATATCATAAAAATTTAGAACCAAAAATTAATTTAGATTTATATTATTGATATGGAATGTAAAATTTATCTATAAGAATAACCATTAATAGATTAAACAGTTTTGTAAAATTGGGGATACTCCATTAGTTGCTTGCATTCAAGTTATATAGTTTTAATATTTTTCAATGTTTTGTATAATTTATACACCCATAAAAAAGATAATATCACTACAATAATTCAATTTAACAAAAATTTATAGATAATATCAAGAATTATCTCCAACCATCATTTTCATTTCCTCAATATGATCCTCGTCATCATATTCATTAGTACCAATATCTGATGATTGATAAGATATAATTCCATTACACATTATAGATAAATTTAATTATTTTTTTTGTTTTTTCCAAAATATGTAAATGCTATCACTTTCTTAATAGAAAATATTTTCTTCCAATTTCTCATGATTAATTTCCTTTGAATAATAATAATGTTAACATAGAAAAATTTCTCGTAAAGTGTTATTCACAATATCTATTCCATATTTGGTGAATAATTTTAAAATTTCCTTATACTTCGTTCTATTATGATTAAAACTGATCAATTCTCAATTAATATCCATCTTATTTCTATAAAAAAGTATAAAAACATGTTAATATAACTGTCATAAATTACAACATATAATTACACTTTTCTATTTTTATGAAAAAAACCATGCATAATTTTTTTTACAAATAATATTTATACAATGAAACTAAAAATAATTAAATATATATTTAATAGAATTTACATTTATAATATATATTACATGAACACACCCACCCACCCATATATACTATAAATTGCACACATGCTGAGATACACACACAAATAAACATAGATAGATAATGCATAAATATAAATATATTTGAAACAAATTATATAATCATATATAAATATATATTTGGCATAAAAAAATTTAAAAATATTTATATAAACTATAAATATATATACACAACATATAAGACACACACACACAATAAAACACACCCCACCCAAACACACACAAAAATATATATGTATGTAGGAATATATCTATTATCTGTTAAAATAAATATTCATAACACATATTATATTCTCTAAATACATACATATATATATATATATTAAAAACATTATATAAATGATTTTTAAAAATTATTTTTTTTTAATATATATATATACACACACACTATAAATCACACCACAGACAAATATATATCTATGTGTGTGTGTATATATTATTAAAAAAATATGATATGCATAAATAGAGTATATACAAACACCCTTAAATATATTTATATATATATATAAATAATTGGAATGTATAAATATATATATCTATATACACAGACACACACAAATATATATATATATATATATATATAATTTTAAGGAAACAAACATAGTCACACACACATGAATATATATACATATATGAATAAAAATATGAATATATATATATATACAGATATTAATGTACATGTATATCTATATGTATGTTTATAAGAATCTGAAGAGAAATATATATATATTTAACACAACCAATACATATTTATTTATATGGGTTTCATGTGTGTGTGTGTTTTTGTATGCATTTACCTAAAATAGATTTATATACTCTGATATAATGGAGAAATATAATTAGTATTCATTAAATGGTAATAAAAAAGAAAATAATGAGACAGTTGGATTAAAAATATGTTTTATTATAATTCTTTAGATTTAACCTTGATTTAGATAATAAAATAGACCAACTATGATCAATGAGATATAATTTAGTAGGGTTAACTGTGGAATGAAATCTTACATAAAGAAATGAATGAAGAAAGGGATATCTTGTGGTTTATATGACGTACAATTTCTCAATAATAGAAGTACTAGAACTTTGGAAGGGTACCTTTCAAAACATTAGATAATTACAGAGAAATCATATCCTTTCTCATTATTAAATAAACAATGATAATAGTACCCTTTTTCAGTTGTATAAAATTTTTCAAATAGATTAGTTCTTAATAAAAAATATATTGTCTTAGTGGTTGTCCAAAATAATAATTATAATAATGAATAAAAGTCAATAAAAATTTATCGATTTCTAAAAATATTATTAAAGTATATATATATATTTATCATAAATTATTAGTTGATTTATTTTAAATCATTAATATAAATGTAGATCAATATATTATTTTTTATTTATTAATGTGATTTTGTTATATTTTGAGAAAAATTTATACTGAATTGAATGTGGTTTACAACATCAAAATTGAGTATCAGTGAAATCTAATTCAACAAATTCATAATAGACATTTATATTTAAAAAATAAATACCCTCTTCCCACCTTCTATATCTCACAAGTCACCTATGCGAATTTGAAAATCCAACAAGTACACTGATAAAAAAAACCATCACAACATAAAGTCACAGCCTCACCATCCTTATCATTACCCACAATCACTTGAACCTACCACTAATTCATTTCCAACCTTTCCCTAAATCCAAATTCCATACACCATGCCTCCCCCTTTCACACACCTCAATAAATTGAAATTACTTTCTATGACTGTTATCATAACATTGACTAATATACCACTTTTTAAAATACTATATCCAAATGATTTATAACATTGAAATACCTGGGTGAAACCAATATTACAATGCCTTTTATTACCATTTAAAAGTCTTTTTATCAGAGGTTAAAAGGAACTAAAGATTCCTTTCCTAGAAAAGTACTAGTACTAAAAATGAATATAGAAAGATTGATTTTATCCATTCTACCATTTAATTGAAATGATAACCAGATAATTTAATAATTATTTACATAAAAAATATTTTTAGAGAAAATAATTATCATAATATAAGAAATATATAAACAAGACAATGTACAAAGAATGATTTAATGTATTAAAATCATGAACACATCATTGAATTTAAAATAAAAAATAAATATGTTTTGTATTTTCATAATTGTAGTTTAAATGAAATAATTAAAATATGGAACTTATTAAAAACACACAAAAAAATTATAACAAACCTTAATTAATTAAATAAATAATAATATAAGTACCCCTGAATGAATTAAATTTTTTCTTAACAAGTGAATCCACTACAATGTGGAGAATATTTTATTAATACTTCAGAATTTTTGAAGAGATATATGGATTTGATTCCATTATAAATTGAAAAGTCACAACCATTCTGATACTTTTAACATCTGGATGGGCTAGTCCAAGGAACCTCTGTTTATATGCTATGGTTAGAGAGTTGTTCACAAACTTACTATTGGATGTGTGATGATGGATTTTTTCCAATTTTTGTCTAAAATAGTTTAATGATAAATCTATAAGGTATTCTGCATTAGGATACTAATGGAACGTCTATAATGAATCTATGCAAGAGAATACATGAAATATCCCACCATGAAAAAAAATGTGATCAAAATGAGGTATTAGGTGATGGATTTATATTAAATGATGTTGTAAGGTGATTTAATGTTTTTTGAAATTCCATATAATAAGATGAATAGGTTATATATATGTTTATGTGAATTACGGAAATACAGGTTTAATAATGGTACATATAATTTGAAAACTATTAATCCTTTCATAGGACTTCATATGGGTATCATTTTCCTATATATATTTTAACCCTTATCTTAATAGAGTTTTTGTATACTTTTTATAGTTTTAAAAGGAGTTTATAGTGTTGATAATGCGATTTGTTTAGAGAAGTGTCTTCATAAATTTCATAACACTTTAAGAAAAATCATTAAGTCCATCAACTCTATTCTAATAAACAAGTTCACAAATATCTCTACCTAATAAATTTTATAGACTTGACCATGTAGTGTGGAAGCTCATATGTAATATTTTAATAATTTTTTTTTGATAAGTTATATTATAAGATACTTATCACTTATGAAAACCGATATTCAATAATATTTAAGTTAATACAAATGTCCTGTTCATATGATAAAAAATTATTAGATTCGCCCAATTTTACAATGACAAGACATATTGTTGAAATATTTATATTATGGATGTATCATATTTTATGATGTAAAATCATGGAATTTATAATAAAAAATACTTCATAAGAGGATACTAAATTCCATCGATTACAAGTGAATTATTAATCATCAATATAAATAATACAATAAAATGTGATTATTATTTTTGAAGGACCTTATGTTTTATAAAAATAAATAACTCATTCCATAAAGGGAAAATCATAATATTTTCATAGTAAAATGGAATATTTTTATTAATGGTTTTTGTTGATAGGTGAATTTAATATATGAATATTACAAGAATAAGAAAACTCTCTATTCAAAGAAAATATTAAAATCTATATCATGAATCAGTTTTAATGAGTGATGAGATACTACTGATATTGAAGGATTTTTTAATTTTTTTTAGAAATATAATTTCCATATTTTAATTGAATATAGAGATATAGAAGATGTAGAAGAAAAATATACATGGATATCCCATCAATAATTCATCTATATTAATAAAACTCGTCCAATCAAAGAAGATAATGAGATACTGCTTCCATTAACTATCTGTTCCATATAAAATAAGAACCCAACACATATAGGAGACAATCAATGCATTAAAGAAGAGAAATAATATGTAACGCCATGACCCCAGTTACACAGAGTCGGTTCCTTATTACATAACATTGGAATGATCACAAAAGATCATGTCTCGAAAGGCCGATTAGTTTAGTATCCATGGAAACACTAGATACATTCATAAGTCTCACATTACATGATAAAGTGAAAAACTACAACAAAATAGTATACATATTCCTACACTCATATCCCCTCATAAAATCATAATAGTTCGGTCATAAAATACTTATTCACATCCTGGGAAAAATAAAACATAGAATGGGGTGAGCTCAGATGCTCAGTAAGGATAACAATATAGCGTAAACATTAATAAATAAGGATAAACATCTAGGGAAGTGTATAACAAAAACAAAAGCCTTTAAAACATGAACATCAGCATAATATGGAAAAAATAAAATGAAATAATTCCATTTACTTATTCACATAGATATTATACCAGACAAATAATCACATGAAATATCAATAACCACATTCATAATGATGGAATGCATAATGCCAGACATTCATAACCACATAGTCAAGGACTTGTGCCAAGAATACAAATAATATTTTGTCAAGGCCTTGTGCCAATTCATTCCTCATATGAACAGGTTTAAACATAACATAAGAATTCGTATTAAAACTAGCATAGGAAATGTCAATAAATTATCCATAAAACATGAATGGTATAAAAATTACACATCCACAGCCAAAAAAATCCCAAAACCTTCAATAAAATATGTATTTTTTGTATTATAATAAATCAACTTCAAATAAGGGTAAATTCCATCAAAGTATATTGACATAGATGAAACCAGAACTATTTGAGATAAATAACTCTTTTTGAAATCATTAAAAGTCACAGAATTATAAAATAAAACATTTAAATTGAAAATATTCTTAAAATCTTGTAAGGGAAGCTTTGAATAATTTTTAACTGTGTAAAATATCTTCACCCACCGTATAAGTTAGATAAAAAACATTCTTACCTTAATTTTATCGAAAAGTTTAAAATTACATTGTTTGGAAGACAACGGAAAGATTCCATTAAAACCATTTTATAAAAAGTCAAACAAGGGTATAAATTACATAACCCATTGTCTAGTAAATAGAAAAAATGTTTTGGAATAAATTTTTATGAATCATGTATGTGGATGATAATGAGGTCCCAGTAGATAATTACGTATAAACAACCTCAGATAATGAAGAGATTGTGAAATTAACCCTTACCTTGTACTTTTCCTTGGTAAAGGTATGGTTTGCCTAATATATAATAGTGAAATAATTGTTACTAAATCATACAAGAATCCTATACATTAATATGATATCATACATGATCTTTTAACATTGCTTTGTTAATATTATCTTAGTCATATCATCTTTTCGTTTGTTAACAGATTCATTTCCCATTATATTATTTTTAATGTGAGTCATATTTGTAATGGATGGGATGTATCTTATTCATATCTAGAATTATATCATTTCTTTACACATTATTTTTAATCATCAAATGAAAATTAGTCTTGAATGGATACGATGGAGAATTTATCTCGTCGCTATGTAGAGACGGTAATACATACGTATGCATGAGAGACAATATCATTCTTTAGATATTAAAATAATATATAATTTGATGGTATATTAAATATACAGAATCATTATAATGTTATATTTATTATTTATATCAATTACACATCACTATTATAACCATCCAAAAAAATGTATTGAATATCAATTACACCACGATGTGGAAACGGTAAGTCGTACGTATGCACATAAGGTGACATGTTATTCAAAGGATGGATAGAATAATCAATTTGGTAGTACAATATTTATAATAACATCAAAATATAAAGAAGATACTGGAGTTAGTTGTTTAGAATGGAAACAACAAATAAAAAGGAAGTGGAATAAGAAATGAACTTGAAAGAGGATGTGAGATATTTAACTCTTCTTTGAGTTCTTCCTTTTAATTTGATCAAAAGGGATCCATATGTTGGCTTTATGACTAAAGGAAGGCCTCTAGGATAAAGGGAGGGCAGTTTTTAGGGTATTTTGGAAGTGTTTGGCCGATAAAAATGGCTTTGAAGGTGTGAATTATAGGGAAGGGGAAGTTCCCTTTTATAAGAGGGCTGAGGGGTACCATAGGAAAATCTAGAAATAATATTTTACAATATATTAATTTTCAGTTTCTAATGTCTAAAAAATATATTATTTAAATTATAAGGTGGGGATGTGTCCAAAACCACTCAACCAATAGGTTTTAGATAGTTTTGGGTCACTATATTTACTTTAACATTTACATTTAACTCTTAGTTAAATAGTTTGACTTTTAACATGTCTCTTTGTATTTTTATATTATATTGTTAATTATCATACTATATACTTCCACGAGAACCCCAAGTTGTTCATTAATGTTACACCTATCATTATATAAGTCATTTGGCTTAACCTTAGATTTTTTTAGTAGAATATCAATTAACAATATATTATTTTTTTTAAAACTCGATTTTGTAAATTTTGACAATATTTGGTATTTTGTTTTTTCTAAATTCATAACAGCATTATTACTTCGAAACAATTCATCTAACCAACCCTAATATTTCATATTATCATATAAAATTAGTGTAATTCATAAAAAGTCTCAAATTACATTTATTTGGATATTTATAATATTAATTATTTTCATATTTCAAAAATTAGGTAATTACTGCATCATCATTGTGTCATAAGTAAATTAAATTATTGAATGTCTAAAAAATATAACTAAAATATCATTTTGTAGGAAATATGTTTATATTTTGAATTAATATTTATAGTCGAATTTATCTTATGTTTATCCCAAAATTAAAAAACATTTATTTATTGAACATTAATTTTAACTCAATTAACTCTTCTTTTAATATAATAATAATAAATGTACTAATCTAATACAAGTGGACTGAATATGTTCATATTTTATTCCTAAGGTTGTTGTTTGTCTAAATATATTTATCCAATAGAATTAAAACAAGTTTTAGGGTAATAATAATATCATTTTTACCCTTAATTACCGAATTTACTTTTAACCGTGGTAAATAAAAGCAAAAAGTTACTATTCACCAAAAATCATTTTTATCTTATTGAACCACATTTTACTCCTTGATATTAACAATGTCTCTCAGATTTTAGAGATTCAAATCATAGAAGCGTTAAAATTATATTTTATGTGAATTTTAAAATTCTCCTAGGAGATGGGTAAAAGACGGTGATAAGTTTAATAAAATTTTTATATATCTAAAATTATTATAAACTAAATCCAATGAATTAAATTGAACTTATATAGGCATTATGTATCAATTTTTTCCTAATATAAATTTAAATAAATTAAAGAAAAATTTAAATAAAAATTTGGTTTTAATCTATAAGTCAGTGCTTTTTCACTATTCATCAAAAATTGAAAGTTTTCAGAAAAATACCAATAATTTACCCTATGTTAATTTCAATATTCCTAATCCAAAAATGAAGACCATTTTGAAAGATGAAATTTATAAAATTTCAATAAGTGGGTATTACTTTTCATAAAGGCTACTTGGATTGGTCGTGGTGTGTTAGAATCTCGATGTTGCGTAAAATGAAAGCTATTACATTATTCAAAGGGAAACATACCGTGGAAGCTTGGGGTGATACATTTCCTCTCCTTAAAATAATTATGTCCTCAAGATTTATAGAATACTACCGCAGGAAAAGACTAGGGTGGTACATCATCATATGTTCCTCAGGTTCCCACATTTCCTCTTTCAACTTATTGTTTCTCCATAGAACTTTTACCAGACGAGTCGTCCGGTTTCTGAGCACTTGTTATCTTGTATCAAGAATCTTGATAGGCTCTTCACAGTAAGATAGATTGGGTTCCAGTTCTAATTCCTCTTAAGTGTGTACATGCATTTGGTCAGGCATGTATTTTCTCAATAGTGATACATGGAACACATCGTGAACTTTGGAGAGACTTGGAGGCTTTGTAAATAGAAAGATAAAGCCCCAATTCGTTCAAGATTCTGAAAGGTATGATGTACCTAGGACTCAATTTACCCTTCTTACAAAAACATATAACAACCTTCCATGGATATAGTTTCAAGAAAACATGATCTCCTACCTGAAATTCCAAATCATTCCTCCAGTTATTGGCATAGCTCTTCTGCCTACTTTGAGATGATTTGATGTGTGTTTGGATTACCTTCACCTTTTCCATCATTTCGTCAACAAGTTCTGGACCTACACGTTATCTTTCACCGACATCATCCCAAAATGTTGGTGTCTGACATCTCTTTCTATATAACGCTTCATATGGTGCCATCATAATTCTTGAATAGAAGCTATTGTTATAGGAAAATTCTACCAAAAGTAAATATTGATCCCTCGTACCCTGAATTTCTAGTCAGCAGGATCTCAACATGTCTTATAAGGTTTTAATAGTTAGTTCTGATTTTCCATCTATTTGAGGGTGGTAGGTAGTGCTCAAATGAAGTTATGTATCCAGGGCTTTCTGAAGACTTTTGTAGAATCTTTATGTAAAATGGGGATCACGATCAGAAATAATAGGTATGGGTACTCCATGAGGTCTCACAACATCATTAATATATTGTCTTGATAGACGTTCAAGTGGTAGATCATCTCTTATAGTATGAAAATGTACCAACATTGTTAGATGATAGATAGTGACCCATATTTAATCGTTCCTTCTAAGAGTATTTGATAGTCCCATGAAAAATTTCATCATAATATTATCCCATTTCCACTCATGTATGGGATGAGGTTGCATGACTCTTCCAGGTTGTTGCTTTCCTGCTTTCACTTTTTGACAAACCATACATCTTGACACAAAATCAGCAATCTCCCTCTTCATGTTGTCCCACAATAAATTTTCCTTCCAATCTTTATACATTTTGTTGATACCAGTGTGTATAGAGAAATTGGAACTAGGGGCATCATCCAATAATTCCATTTTTAGATCAGGTATATCGGGAACACAAATCCTCTTCCCAAATTTTAAAATTCCATCTTCATACACAAAGTTAGTCAATATCCCATCATTCACAGCTTTAATCTTCTTTTGAAACTATTCTTCATCGGTCTCAGAACTCTTTATATATTCTAGTAAAGATGGATTGGAAAAAATTTGAAAAAGTATTGATGTTTCACCTTCCATGGTGATTCCCATATCCTTCTTTACAAGATCCATGAATATAGGATCCCTTTAAACACTCATCTAATTCAAAACTCCATGATCCTTTCTACTCAAAGCATCTGCCACCTTATTTTCATTCCCTAGGATGTAGTGTATCGTGCAATAATAATCCATGAGTAGTTCAAGCCATCTCTACTGCCTCATGTATAGTTCTTTCTGTGAGAAAATATACTTCAAACTCATGTGATCAGTATAAATATAACATTTTTCACCATAGAGATACTATCTCCAAATCATTAATGAAAAGATTACAGTTTCTAACTCAAGATAATGAGTAGGATAGTCTTTCTCATGAATTTTCAGCTGCCACGATGCATAGTCAATAACCTTATTATTATGAATAAGGAAACAACCAAGTTCTTTCATTGATGCATACCAATAAACAACGAACCCATCATTCCCCGATGGTAGAGTCAATATAGGAGCATTAACTAATATTCTCTTCAGTTCTTCAAAACATTCTTCACACTCTTTTTTACAAACAAATTTAACCCATTTTCATGTGAGCTTTGTTAATGGGTTAGCCAACCGAGAAAAATTCTGGATGAAACGTCGATAAAAACCTGTTAAACCAACAAAAATGTGTACCTCAGTTATACTTGTCGGTGCTGGTCATTCATGGATTACCATGGTCTTTTAATGATCAACTGAAATTCCATTCTTGGAGACAATGTGGCCATGAAAATAAATCTCATGAAGCCAAAATTCAAACTTTCTAAACTTCCCATATAATTCATGTATTCTATGATTCTTCATGATAATGCGCAATTGATTTTCAAGATCTTTGTAGCTTTTGGAGTATACCAATATTTCATCAATAAATACCAATACAAAGTCATCAAAATATTCATTGAAAGAATTTTTCATTAGATCCAAGAAAATAGAGGGTGCATTCATCAATCCAAAAGGAATTACTGTAAAATCGTAATGCCTGTACCAGGTTCGAAATGTTATCCTCAGAATTTCATCCTTCTTCACAGAAAAATAATAGTATCCAAATCGAAGTACAATCTTTGAAAAGTATTTTTCTCCATGTAGTTGGTCAAATAAATCATCAATGTGATGTACGGGATACTTGTTCTCTATTTTTATAGAGTTGATCTCCCTGTAGTCGATACATAAGCTCATAAATCCATCATTCTTCTTAACAAAAAGGATAGGGGATCCCCATAGATAAACAATAGGGAGAATAAATACATTATTACTAAATTCCCCTAGTTGTTTCATTAGTTCCACTAAATCCATAGTTTCTATTCTATAAAGGTACTTCGATATGGGCCTTGAACCAAGAAATAATTCAATGGAAAACACAATTTCTCATTCTGGAGGATGTCCAGGTAAATATTCTAGAAACACATCAACATATTGTTTCACAATTGGTACTTCCTCTATTTGAACATTCCTTTCCTCACCCACAATTATTTTATTCTCTTCCTCCCCAATAATAGAATTTAGTTCTGTTACTGGGGGTGGATCTAGATGATAATCAGGTGGTGATGAATCTGCTCTAAAGATAAGGTGTTCTTTATCATCATCATAAAAAATTGTAACCTCTCTCTTCTTACAATAAATCTTCGCATCATGGTCTGAAATCCAATCCATACCGAGTATTATATCCAATTCAATCATGGGTATGATGATTATATCAACAGATAAAGAACATTTATATTCTCTAATGTATGGGATTCACAAAACATTGTTCGATGATACTTCCCCTAAGAGTTTTAACTGATAACTCCCCTGTTAAATAAAATTGGAAATTTCTAATTTTCTAAGAAAACTGGGAAGAAATGAAACAGTGCGATGATCCAGAATCAAATAAAGCATTCTCTAAACTTTGGGAATCCATTAAATTACCAGCCACAAAGTCTTTCGGAGCTTCAACCTCATCAGTAGTGATAGAATAAGTTTTCCCTTGATCCCTTGGCCTTTTCTGATGTCAGTTCCCTTGACACATAGGACATTCATTTTCATAATGTCCCATCTACATTAAATTGTAGCATTGAACATCAGTAGCTTCTTTCTTCCCCTTGCAATCACGTGCTTGGTGGCCTTTAATCACACTTATAACAGACTCTCATTTCCATCATGCAAGTTCCAGTGTGATTCTTCCTACATTTACTACAGGATGGATATTCAACTTTTCCTCCTCCCCCTTATTTCTGTTTCCAGAGTGATCAAAATATCTCTTCTTCTCTTTCATTTCATTAAAGTCGTAAGACATAGAGAATTATTTTTCTTTCTTGATAGCAAATGAGACAATATATTTGTATGAAGAGAAGGATTGTGAGAATAATTCTCGACAGAGAAATGGTTTTAACCCATCAATGAAATCATCTATCATACTTCATGGGTTACGTATATAATCTGCAGCATGCCTCGCTAACTATGTAAAGTTATCCTCATACTTAGAGACATTCTCATATTCCTTTTTCCTCAAACATAGAAATTTCCTTTCCATATCTGCTTGATGGTCACGAGGAAAGTATTTTTCTAAGAAAATATCTTTAAACTCCCTCTATTTCATATTTGATACATCATCATCTTCCTTCATGTTTTTAATCACGGACCACCCTTGATCAACACCTCCAATGAGCCGATAAACTACAATGACAAATTATTCCCTTTTGCTACTCCCCAAGGCATGAAATAATTTCTCTAATGAAGTTATCCATTTCTCAGATACCAATGGATTTTTACTCCCATTAAATGTTGGTGTTTTTTCCTCATGAATCAATCTAGCATTCATCCTCTATGTTGTGGATCAGGGTTCTCCATACGGGTAAGGTTATTATTCATAATAGGAGTGAGTTGTCCCTGTATGGTGATAAGCTGATCAGCATCTGTTGAATCACCAGCTCCACTATAATTATATTGAGAAGGAGGGAAATCCCTACATGGAGTTCATGCATTGGTACATTTTTCATTCTTTCCAATAGGAGGCATTTATAAACAATGGCATAAACTAGATTAGTTTATGAATCGAAATACATAATTCCAAACTTCTAAAACACTTAACATAAATTGAACAGTTTATGGATATAATCCATTATCATAAAAAATGTTTTTGATGAGTATTTATATACTCATAAACCCTTCATAATGGGTTTTAAAGAAAATGAGAATTATCCTAAGTATATCCCATGGGAGTGTCGTAACTAAGAGTGAAGAAAGGCCCATTGTCGTGCACCAGTTCCCGTTCGAGTCTAGCTGAAAGCGGTGTATTCGGGTTTTACCCCTAGGTACATCTGTTCCAGATCCACCTCAACCTGCCCATATATAGATAGGGATGTATTCTTTGGAAAACTCATAAAATCTCTACAATACCAAAATTTTAGGAAGTTCTTCTATACCAATTCTCAAAGTATATCTTAGGGATTTATTCTCTAATCAGAGTTTATCTAAATCTAGCTTCCAAGGTTTGTACTAACTTCCTCTGATACCAATTGTAATTCCCCGACCCCAGTTACCCAGAGTTGGTGCATTATTACATAACATTTTCATGATCACAAAAGATCAAGTCTCGAATGACCTATTAGTTTAGTAGCTTTGGAAACACTAGATACATTCATAAGTATTAAATTACATGATAAAGTGATAAAATATAACAACATTGTTTCCATAGTCCACACTCATATCCCCTCATACTATCCCTACAGGTCAGTTATAAAATACTTCTACATATCCTAGGAAAAATAAAACATAGAAAGGGGTGAGCTCACATGCTCAGTGGGGATAACAATATAGTGGAAACTTTTATATATAAACATAAACATTTAAGGCAATGTATAACTAAAACAGAATCCTTTTAAAGATGACCAGCAGCATAATATGGAAAAAAAGGAAATAATTCCATTTACATATTCAAATGGATATTCTACTATAAAAATAATCACTTGCAATATCAATAACCACATTCATAATGATGGAATACATAATACCAGACATTCATAACCACATAGTCAAGGCCTTGTGCCATGACTACAAATAAGATTTTGTCAAGGCCTTATTCCAAGACACTAGTTTGTATCATGATACCTACTGATGCATCTAGGATCTATATCAATCTCCACCCGTCACATACTAAGTCCAATGCATTCCTCATATGAACAGGTTTAAACATAACATAAACATTCGTATTAAAACTAGCATAAAAAATGTCAATACATTATCCATAAACCATGAATGGTATAGAAATAACACATCCATAGTCAAACATATCAAAAAATATTCAATACAATATGGATGTTTTGTATCATAATAAATCAACTTCAAATAAGTTACAAATCCATCAATGGATGTTGACATTAATACAACCAAAACTATTTGAGAGATATATCTCTTTCTAAAAACATTTAAAAGTCACATATTTATAGAATAAAACATTTACTTTGAAAATATTCTTATAATCTTGTAAGGGAAGCTTCTACAATTTTATAATGGTGGAAAATTTCCGCACATACCGTATAAGTTAAAAAAACATTCTTTCCTTAATATTGTCGAATAGGTTAAAAGTACCTTGTTTGGATAAGGATGGAAGGATTCTCTTCAAACGATTTTATAAAAAGTAAAAAAAGTGTATAAATGAATTTAACCCATTGTCAATTAAATTGAAAACATGTTTTGGAATACATTTTTATGAATCATGGATGTAGATGATAAAGAGGTCCCAATAGATAAATACATATAAACAACCTCGAATAATGAAGAGATTGTGAAATTAACCTTTACCATGTACTTTTCCTTGGTTGAGGGTAGGTTAACCACCTTTATAATTGTTAAATAATTGTCATTATATTATAAAAGAATAATATACATTAATATGATATCATATATGACCTTTTAACATTGCTTTGTTAATAATATCTTAGTATTATCATCGTTCCGGGTGTTAATAGATTTGTTTTCCTTTATATTCATTGTTATGTGAGTCATATATGTTATGGATGGAAAGTATCTTATTCATATCTAGAATTATATCAAGTCTTTAAACATTATTTTTAATCATCAAATTAAAATTATTCTTTAATGGATACAATGGGGAATGAATCTCATCGCTATGTGGAGACGGTAATCCGTACGTACGCACGGACAACAATACCATTCTTTTGATATTAAAATAATATATAATTGGATGTTATATAATATTTAGATAATAAGTATCATGTTATATTTATTATTTACATCAATTACACATCATTATTATACCCATCCATATAATAATGTATTGAATAACAATTACCCCATGACGTGGAGACGATAAGATTTACGTATGCCTGTATAGTGACGTGATATTCAATGATGGGTTGAATAATGAATTTTGTTTTAACATATTTATAATAACATCACAGTAAATATAAGATACTGGAGTTATTTTTTTGTATGGAAAAAAAGAAAAAGGATGTGGAAGAGGAAAGGAACTTGAAAGAGGTGGTGAGATATTTACCTTTTTTCAAGTTCTTCATTTTGATTTGATCAAAAGGTCTCCTTAGGTTTGCTTTATGACTAAAGGAAGGACTCTAGGATTAAGGGAGGACAATTGAGAGGGTATGTGGTAAGATTTTGGCTAAGCCAAATGGATTTGAAGGTATGAATTATCGAGAAGGTGATGTTCCATTTTATAAGAGGGTTGAGGGGCGCCTTTGGAAAAGATAGAAATATTATTTTATACTAATTTTTTTTTTCAGTTTCTAATTGATCCAAAATGTATTATTTAAAAGATAAGGTGGGTATGTGTCTAAAACCACTCAACCGATAGGTTTTAGAAAGGTTTTTTCACTATATTATTTTTTTATTTTAGATTTAAATCTTAGTCAAATAATTTGACATTTACCATGTCTCTTTGTATTTATATATTATATAGTTAATAAACACACTATATTTTTCCTAGAGAACACCAAGTGGTTCATTAATGATAAAACTATCAATATATAAGTCCTTTTTCTGATCCTTAGAATCTTTTTGAAAAGAATATCAATTAATAATATAATATTTGTTTTAAAAACCCGTTTATGTCAATTTTGACATTATTTGGTATTTTGTTTTTTCTAAATTCATAAGTACATTATTACTTCTTATAAAATTCATATATCTAACCCTAATTTGTCATATTAACCAAGAAAATTATTTTAATTCATAAAAAGTATCAAATTTAATTTATTTGGATATTTATAATATTAATTGTTTTAATATTTCATAAATTAGGAAATTATTGCATCATCATTGTGTCATAAAAAAATTAAATTATTTAATGTCTAAAAAATATAAATAAAATACCACTATGTATTAAATTTTTTTTATCATTTTAATTAATATTTATAGTCGAATTTATCTTATGTTTAGCCCTATATTAAAAATATTTGAGTTAGTAAACTTTGATTTTAACTCTTTTAACTCTTATTTAAATTAAATAATAATAAATATCCTAGCCTAATCCAAGTGGACCTAAGAGGTTGATATTTTATTCCTCAGGTTGATTTTGGTCTAATTATACTTATCCAATAGAATTAAGACATGTGTTTTGGTAATAATAAAATCATTTTAACCCTTAATTACCCTATTTACTTTTAACTGTGGTATATAAAAGTAAAAGGTTACTATTCAACAAACATTATTTTTATCTTATTGAACCACTTTATAATCCTTGATATTATCCTTGTCTCACGGATTTTTGAAATTCAACTCACAGAAGCGGTAAAATTATGTTTTAGGTTAATTTTCAAATTCTCGTAGGATATGGGTAAAAGACGGTGAAAAGTTCAATAAAATATTTATATATCTAAAATTATTATAAATTGACTCCATAGAATTGCATTGAACTTATATAGGTATTATGTTTCTATTTTGACCCAAAATAAATTTAATTAAATTAAATAATTATTTCAAAAAAAATCGGTTTTAAACTATAAGTCCGTGTTTTTTTCACTATTCATCAAAAATTGAACGTTTCAGAAAAATACCAAAAATTCACCCTAAGATAATTTCGATATTCTGAATCTGAAAATGAAGTCCATTTTAAATGATAAAATTTATAAAATTTCAATAACTGGGTATTACTATTCATAATAGCTACTTTGATTGGTCGTAGTGTGTTAGAATCTCGAAGTTGCGTACAATGAAAGATATTGCATTATTCAAAGGGAAACATACTGTGGGAAGCTTGGGTTGTTACATAATAAATATTCTCGTGACACATTGGTATCATGGAAAGATATTTAGAGAAATAGAGTGATGTGGTTGTCATTTTATATATAATTACATTGATGCACTCATGAAAACAAATGATCCACTGTGATTCAAAAATATAGCAATCCAGATATGAGGAAATGAGGAAACATTCATATTATGTTACTGATTGATCATTGTTGGGGGAAGGAAAATTTTACTATTCAATATATGACCCTCTTATAATAGGTGGTTTCAGTATAAACAATGCCTACCCTTTCAGATATGAGGTCTCTATGATGAAATATAAAAGAATCTTTACACCTATCAAATTATAGAGGAAGGTATATATATGACACGATCATATAAGAAATATAGACCATTCAGGATAAAAATACTGGTGTGACTTGAACACCACTTGTAATCACTGTAAAAAATATTGATAATATAATCTATGTCTCAAAAAATGTTGAAAATGAAATGGAGAAGGCTTTCAAGGATGGAGTCGAACCCTGAATGTATATTACATATTCCTATTCTTTTTTTATCACCAAATTTCATGTAGAGGGAAATATTGTGTGGTCATCAATATATTCATATATATTAATTAGGAAAATTTTTTGAGTATCATCACGGGTTAATTACAATAAAAAGTTAAACATGCTAAACGATCTATATATATGTTCAAATTTAGTCTATATTGGATATGAATATTTTATATTTTATTCCTATATACTTTGTTAATTTACCTGATGTTCAAATTTTATGAATATCCCAATGTTGCTTATATACAGCACTTGGTCACCATTCCTATTAAATCAGATATTAAGATCTACACTAAGATTGTAAGGGATAATAATCAAATATAAGAAACTAGTTTTAAAAATTATTAAAATATAAAAATAATATACCATTACATGGATCTAATAAATGTTTTATGTGATAATTAATAAAAATATTTAAAAGGGATCCTTTTAAAGAGTCTACTAAAAGCTATGGAGAGTCTAAAGAAGACATTTCTATCAAAACTATTAAAGACATGTACTCTGAAATAGAAAGTATTGTAGAGAAATTTATTCTTTAGGTAATTAAAAACATACATGGTTATATAAATAGGATTCATCATGAAAAGGGATGAGTGGGTGATGAAGTCAAGGAAATAGAAATGTTTTAGGAAGGTGAGAAATCCAGACACACATACACCCATAGACAGTGCCAAAAACATATACAATACACACTGGTTTTGATTTAAACCGGTTTTTGTAAACTATCATGTTTTCCTATATAAGGATTTGGGATTTTTCTATGAATATTTTTTGTGTTATGCACTATGACATGGTTAGATTCTAAATCCACATTAACCCGATGATGATATAATAAAAATAAAATATATTATATAACTATCAAATATTTTTTTATGAAATAATGTGCTAAATCATAAACAGTTCCCCGGATGGGAAATATGATACGATGATTGATTTCATAATGCAGTATTTACTTAAGGCGTGATCCATGGTTGGTCGGTGTCCGACATCATGTTTTGGCATCTTTTGGTGAGTGTGTTTAATTAAAATAAATAAATATTTTTTTAAATTTTCTTTCAAATGGAATAAATTAAAATTTATGTAAGTAACCCATTACAAAAAATCACCATGGATAGACACATAAACCGTGGAAGATTTTAGTGGAGGATAATATGCATTCTTCTTTAACAGACTACATCAGATGATGAACTCTGACTGATTTAGGTGAATTGAGAGTAATCAAATGAAACATGGAATTCTTCCACAAATACTTAACCTAAATAAAGGTTTGGATCATTATTTTAGGTTTCCAAAATGTTGATACTGATATCCGGAAAGAAGCCTTTTATACATTCCTCAATATTTAATGTATTCATTATTCACACGATTCCTATAATTTAGTTGTTAAATTTATTTGATATAATTTTTTTAGTTCATGTGTTGTCCCTCTAGATAACATCATCCTCTGATTGTTGTCCATGAACAATTAGAAAATGAATGATTCAAATAGATTATGTGTTTCCCCATTTTTTCAACACATTATTTACTTTTGGCCAATGGAGGTGTAGATCGATATTTATAGTCTAGGGTTGTGTGAGATCGACAACAAGATTAGTAGTTACTTCATGAATGACGAATTGACTGGTGACTAGAGGATTGAATGAGAACATCTATAGGTTATGGGTGAGACCTTCATTGATTTTTTATCTGGAGTGGTAAAGGGATGAATGTGGTGATGATAGGAATGATCCATGTGGGTTTTGGGTGGATGGAATCTGATCAATTGCACTGGATTTGTCATGATCAACCCTAGTTCCAAGAACCCCAACGTGAATTGTAATGGAAACATTACTATTAGTGGTTTTAATAGAAGATAAATTAGGTTTTTTTTTGAAATCCTAACTACATAACATATATGTCCTGAACAATCATCATGTATTCCCTTTACAGTGGAAGCATGGGCTTTCATTGGCAGATACATTTCACATTCATTTTGGAGGATCCATGATTCATGTACCCCATTATTATATCATCTCAACACGTACATGGATTACCCTAACGGGAATCCATGTAGTGTTTCACACTATAATTGATGAAAAATAATGTGCAACCCTTTAATGTTGGCTTGGTGTGAACAAAGAGTGCACAACCAGGATACAATGAAGCCCCACACATCTTGTATGGGGGTAAAGATCCATTTACTATTGAGATTTAATGATCTTGGGTGGATGGAACACAATGATTTTCGACCCAACCTATTAAATTCGAGTGTAGTATAAGGAATTACATGAATAGCACTCAATACTTGTGGATGTCAAGGATAGTTGGAGATGACCATGTAGAAAGGTGAGAGCTGATATAAAGGGGAATGCCTTGAAGTGAAATACTAGGACCCAAGAGGATGAGATACCCCGTGTAGTATAATTACATTTTGTGTATTAATAAATGACCAAAAACATTTTTTGAAGTAATGGAAATGTCCAGGAGGAGAGGTGAGATCCCAAGCTACGTAACCCATGGTCCACAATGTGTAGTTTTCTTTGAAAATTCCACCTAGATTACCAAATTATTATGGAATATAAGTCAGGGCAATGGGTTTCATATCCAAAGAATTTTTCCACATATAATGTGATGTAAGCCTTCATAATAGATTTTGAGATTTGATGTGAGGTGTGGAGAGATTGATGCATCTTAAAAAAACTATAGACTTTTAATAGTTATCATGAAGGATCATCAAAGACGGGTTGGGGTTCTCAGTCCCTATCACACTATGGTGCATCCCACCATATGTATTTCACGAGTACAGTAGTAACCCTTAAAAACTAGGGGACATTTACCCCCATAATGATTGTTCCCCCTCTCCTGTTCAAAGAAGTGGGGAGGTGTGGGTCCTCTACCTATTGAGTGGTTCCTCTATTATTCTAGGGTGTAGGTCCTACTTTCACAGTGTGACACCACTTATAACACCAAGGTGGGGTTCCTCAATTAATCTAACTACTATGTAGTTTCCCCTATCATTCTATGGAGAGAATCATCTATACAATGAGTGGTTCCCACTCTCACATGAGGGCATAGAACCTCTACCTATTGAGTATAAACCCCTTATCATCCTAAGGCATATGTACACTATGCGATATTTTATCCCCATAAGCTATGTAGTAGAGTGAGGTATTGGTCATTTATAGGGATTTACCAGAAATAAAAATTAGATTTTTGGAATCTGTTATGATTTTATAGAGCTATATATATAATCATAGTTATTAGTTGGGATATCGAGATGAAGATACACTTTCTCTCTATGTTTGGGTTTATTGTTGAGCATATCTAGGTGTTCATGATTTTGGTCTCAATTTCTAACTAATATTATTTAATTGGATTGAGTGGAATATTATTGTATAATTATATTGAACCCTTTTTCGTTTTTTGGGAGTCCTAATGGGTTTGTATATACTCATCCTTTCATGTAATTTTCCTACCTGTCTCATAACTTATGTTGATAAAGGAATGATTATTAAGGGATTTGGTTGAGATCAGGGATACTTGGGTTCATTAATTATGTACGGTAGACATAAATAGTGATCAAGAGGTGGGATCTCTTTTATTTTAGTTATTTCAATTGTTGTTTGTTTGCGACATCATTTCTAGTTTGTCATGTGTTTTTCACTTTTTTAGTTTATACTGTCAAAATCTGTGGTTTTTTCTATTATTTTTTCCATGCATAGTTGTACTCTAGATTTTGTAGTGATTTCATTTTATTCAGAGACAACTTGTCATAGAGATGGATACATGTGAGTATACAGGTACATTGGTAAAAGACCTATACTACCATTATTCCTTCTCTACAGTTGTCACAAGCCAATATCCTATTAGAGGAATGATTAGTGTTTTGGAGCCTTATCCTTACATCGTACAGATGCACCCAGGTGGGTCAGGTCATAACAAAGTGTTATTAGAGATCTCCATCCCTTATGAAAGTTCTTGAATTTTAATCCTTATTAGGAATTAGTTAGGTCATAGGAAAATGGTGTTGGATTATCTCGAGTGCATCTTTCTTTCCACCCATCCAATTGTTGGTATGGTGGATGATGTATCCATACTACATAACTCTTTCTACCTTTTTGTCAAATAACCATACCAAGACATTTGTTATTGTTAAAAAATGGTACCATCATGATTTAGTATTTAATCCTTTGACTATACTTATTTATTCAGCTCCATAAATATTATCTTTCGCCATGGTATTTCTTGTTAACATTCATGACGCATTTTTGTTGTTGTCCAACTAGGATTTAATGATTTTTTGATGAAGATGAATGATTGAGTGGTAAGGCATCAATTTAAGGACATGTTCGTGAGGTGTTTCCTCTATGTGGGTATAGAGTAGTGCTACAACCTATTGAAAAGGACAAGTAACTTTCTATTGATTCGTCAAATGATCATCTAATTATTATGTAGTCGATGGATATAGTAGAATATGATGATGGTTCATAATGTTTTGGTGTGTTATGTGACTTCTAGTGATGGATACTAGTGAGGTTTCATTGTGAGACTTATTGTTGAGGCAGTGGTTTGGGTTTTACAGTGTTAAGAACCTAACAGATCATATGGTTTCACTAGAAACCATTCTGGTTCATAGGGCTGTAGTTGATTCTACTGTTACTAGAATATTACTCACATAAGTCACATATGCATCAAGGGATATATATTTTGACACATATCATGTTTCATGGTGATTCATAACCCCCATATTAGGTGGTATGTGACTTGAATTAGCCTCTGGTGTTGGACTCATGCCTGGATAAGATCACTATACAAGCTAGTATTTGAGGTGACATGGGGGATTGGAAGATCTATGTAATGATGATGATAAATGGGAATTAAAGGAATATGAAAACATCTCCCACTGAAACATTTTCTAATGAAAGTATCCATTACCTATATGACTTGTTAGAGATTCCAAAAGAGGATAGTGTTGATGTTTGGAGGGTGAGTTTCTTAATCTTTTTTATTTAAGGTCATTTTTATGTCATAAGGTGTTATAGTATGTCCTGCTTACGGAGTATATGTAGGAAAAGGGAATGGTTGCTGCGAGTAGTTGGGTATCATTACCCTGGGGATGTAGGAGTGAATGAATCATTACCTATGTCTTATATTATAATGTTTCAGTTTTTGTACATTTATTCAAGCTACTTTACATATGAATAATCATTTTATGAGGCCTAAAGATACTAAAATAATATTATTTCCAGGATCTTCTGTTCCAGAATATTTTAAAGAGGATCGATGATCAGACAATTTTTCTGATAGTGTGATTCGACCCTAGGATGGGAGAGAGAACGGAAAAGCCTCACCTAGAATATTTTTATTGCCGATGGTGTTTCCCTAGGGTATTTTACCTTTTTATAGACAATCATGTTTTTTTTCATTCCTAGATTACTATCATCTATGATGTTTACAATGTTACAAATGTGGTGGTTTTTAATTTTCCTTCTCATGTGAGAAATAATATTTGGATGAGTTGGATGAGCTCATGTGTAAGATGAAATATTGGATTTTATATATGTTATTTGTATTGACCATTGTTGTAGAAGATTATAATATCATCTAGTTTCCTATGATGGTATAGAAGTATGTGGATGTACATTTTTAGGATGTTCTAGTTTTACCTCCCTATCAATCGTTTTTTTAAGTTTACTCTCACTAGGGATGGTTTGATATTTGTGAAAGAATATTATATAACCCAATGTTCCTCTAAGAGGTGTAGGTATAGTTGGAGGAGTCTACAGATAGGGTCTTGTTAGACCAAGTGTACCGACGTGGTCAGCCCCAGGTTTTTCACCAAAGAGGCGGATGAAATTTTGATGTTATGAGTGGATTTACATCACCCATCGTAGGAAACTATTAAGGATGAGTGTCCACTCCTGTGAATCAATGTAATCAATAGCTAGTGGTTTGGTGTAATGTGGTTATTAGAGATTAACCTCATTACATTATTATACCTGCTCTAGGTTCAGGATAATGATTTAATGAGCATGGATCCCTAGAGATACTAGGCAATATTTGAGATCTTGGTGATACACTTTAGTGAATGGAACAGAACAATAGAATTCATGAGACCTATGAAATGGTTCTTTAACACTCCATAGATCAGTTTTTGGTATTATTATAAAAGTAAATATTTTTTTGTTGGGCTGCATTGTATGATAACAAGATGCACATGAGGACGGTTCAGGACATGATCTCAGAGTAACCTATTTATGGGGATCCCTCATAGAGTAAATTCTATACACAGGAGTTCCATTTCTAATGATCATTCTAGAAATACATGGGAGTGATAATGGACCCTGTAAACGTTACATTGTGCTAGTGTGAGACCCACAAAAGGATGTGGCTATGGAAGTGAATAAAAAAGAGAAGTTTTCCATCCATTATTGTTAATCATGGTGAATAATTTGGCTACAAAAACATAGTGTTTTCATAAGGAATGGTGTTGTGAGAAGTTCCTCGTGTTAATGGTTATTACCCCACCATATTTATAGCTATCTAAAGAGGCTTATCTTGGAGATGCCAACTATGAGATATTCCTATAACATATGTTAACTATGTATGAAAATGATTGATCTTTAATGGTGGGGAGAATGTAATCTTTGAGTAAAGATGGATGTTGAAAATATTCTTTCTATTAATGGAGATACTGGGGATGATTCTATCACTTAGTTATGCAACAGAATGGTGTGTGGTTGTTCCAAGATCATTTGGAAATAGGATTTGTGGCCAATGATGTTATGGAATATGAATAAGATAAAATAAACATGTCTCAACTATCTATATGTGGGGGACATTATTAATGGATGGAAATGGATATGGGATGATGCCCTTTTGGTTTTTGTGATGTAGATACCAAAATAAATGAGTGGTCATGATGACCTCTTGATGACTATCGACCAACTCACAATGTAGATCAACTTCCTGAACAATACAGAATGGATATTAATATATAGTTTGGGATCCCAAATCATTAAGGTGGTTTTCGAGATTCATGTAATTACATGAAATATTTTTTCATTCTATGATTATCTTTGCATGGTACTACTATGGATTAGGGTAAATATGTATTTGGTCCTTGCTCATACTTGAGAACAATGTTTTTACCAAAGTAATGTGGTCGGGTTAACCAGGTCATATGTGTTTTGGTTATAATTCTTGGTGTTTGGTTATTGGTACTAAGAAACATATCGGAGGATCATCTAAAAATGGAGGAGTTTTAGTTAGACTATTGTTACCACACCACTACTGTAGAAAAAAAATTGAATCATATTAAGGGAGACCTGGTGGGTCATTGTCATACTAGAGGTAGCTAGTGGAAGATAGTACTTATAGTGTTTGATATAGTACAAGTGATAGTGGAAAATGTTGCAGTTCATTTATTGGATGACGATGAATACATATAAATGTCATGAGTCCCTTGAGGATGGATGACGGTTTACTTGGGATTTTGATGAAGAAATGTTGTGTTCTGAGATATCTGGCCTCATCGATGAATATAAGGATTTAACTAGGATGACATGAAACCTCTATGTACTTTTCGTCCTTTTTCTAGTTACTATAGCCGTATAGTGAGGTACATTCATCTCGACCTTGTAACTATAGATAGAATAGTTGGTTGTTGTTTTCCACACATCGCACTTGAGGATACCTGAGCACTTCAAATGGGAGAATGTCGACCAGATGTAGATAGAGATTGAGAGTGTAATTTTATTTTAAATTTATATGGAGATGTTTGAGAACTGAATATATAAGACCCTTTTTAGAAAATTTTTTCTCTGGTGTGTTCATTTGTTGATAGTATAAAACCCTCTATAGATCCTACAAGAATAAGTGACCTTGTTAAGTGCTCGATGTTCAAACTTTAGAGTAGGTTTTCACTTTTTTAGATGAAAGTTATTGATCTATGGGAGAGTGTAATGACTCAGTTTTTTTTCTCAATCAGGCTTTGGGAGATTTCAAGGAATATTATTGGAGCGAGGAACTTGGATGGTGTGAGATTCCAAGGACCATTGTTCACAATTATTATTAAATAAAAATATTAAATATATTATTCCATGAACAAAAAGATTTATAAAATAATTTTATTAAACTCTAATGTTGTTTATATATGAAATAAATGACCATGGTTGGTTCTAAAATATGGGTTTTACCATATTTTTGTCCAATGGATGATTTATGTCACATGTTTAGTTGAGGAAACCATTGGAGGGTGTATTTAATTTTAATAAATAATTAAATTTATTTAATTCTTTTTAAAAAAATTTATTAAAACCTATATAAATAAAGCATTATTGAAAATTTATAGGTTTATCAACATGACATTTGGATGATTTTAGTGGAGTAAATTGAGTGATCTTATTTGGTAGATTGAGATAAGACAAAAAACAATGTTCAGATCGAGGTGGATCGAGAGGTAGTGAACACAAATCGACTTCCTCAACAACAAAAATCCCATCGTCACTAATTATTGATCCTAAATTGAGTTAGGGATAATAATTTTTGGTTTTCTACCCTTTTATTAAAATATTGATCATGTATACTTATCTTCTCTCCGTGAGTTGTGATTTATTTGTTCCTCACATTACCTTAATGATTTATGGGTTATATATATCGAATTAATTATTCAATTCCACATAATATGACCCCTGATTTCCCTATCATGTTATAATTGTCTATGAACACATTTGTAAGGATGGATTAACATTTATTATGTGATTTTCCCCTCTATTAATTTTGTTCTTCATCATTGGCCCATGGGGTAATGGTTCCAAAATTCTTGCAGCATGTTTGAGAAGGATCAAACCCCTGGATTCAAAGTGGGTTCATGAAAAATTTATAGGTTTGAAATTGGATGATTGGTTTGGAAGATTTTTGGGTTGAGATTGATCCCTCTAGGGATTTGGGATCTGATGTTTCAATGAGTGGAATTTGGATGTGATGGGATGGAGCCATGCGGTGCTGAGGTGAATGAAATTTGGCCACCATTTACCAATCTATAATGAAAAAATATAGATTTGGGACCCTTGATAATATTTTTTTAGAAATAGAAATAGTGTCGGTAGATTCTGAAAAAATAATTCTTAGATTTCTAGATAAATCCTGACTACATTTTAGGTAGATTAAGAATAGACCTCGTGTAGTCCCTTTAATGTGATAACTGGCATTTCTTTGTGGAGAAAAGTATCAGATAATATGTAGACGGTTTATTTGCCTTGTTATCTCTTAGTTAGATAGATCAATGTTTACTGGGATCACATTCCAATGAATCCATGTATTAGTACATTCCATGTGATCCTTGAGTCATTCATTGTAATCCATAGTAGATGGATCAACATGAAAATGGATTGCACACATAGGAGGGTATATGGCCCCATATATTAGATATGGTGGTCATACACAATATACTTTTTAGAGAACATAGGATTGGATGAATGACACAATTTGTGTGTTGGAATGAACCATAATCATAGTATGGTGCCTAGAATACACCATGTACATTTCACAGTAATGAGTCACATCCAGGATACCCAAACAAGACCATGTACACAGGCATGACCATTCCTCAGATGCTTGACACAAACTACAATGAATTCTTACATTCCTTTTAGTTCTAATTGGACATAAAATGTGTGTATAGGTGAGGAAATGAACCAGTGTTTTGTTTTCGTGACACTCCATCTGACCCCCAGTACATGTCATTTAGTTTTCACGGGAACATCCACCTTGTGTATCTTGTTATTATGGACTCGGATTTGGGAATTTGAATAAACTATAATTTGTAATTTTTCATATAGAATAGGATGTTAAACATCACAGTGTATTATTTAGATATTATTTGAGGTGTTGAGGGTGTAACTCTACTTCAAGAGATAACATACCAGTAATACTAATTTGGTCGGATCATCAGAGATAGGTTTGGGTCAGTAACCCCCTATCACACTATAGTGAGGGTCACCAATACTCATTACGATGGTCGAGTGGTACCCCGTGATATACTAGGAGACATGTTCTCTAATTAAGATTGTTCTCCATCAACTGTATAACATAGTTTAGAATTTTCGGTTCTCCACCTACTGATGTGTACCCTCAATCATACTATGGTGTGAGTCCATCATTACCTAAGTGGCACCCCCTATAGCACCATGGTGTGGCTCTTATATATATCTCTCTATTATGAGTAAAACCTATCATAATAAAGAGATAATCCACTATAAAATGAGTGGTACCCCCTTTTTTGCACATAAAAGAGATTCATCTACCTTTTGTGTGGAACAAATTTTTGTAATAATGTGAGTGTCCTATATTAGATACTGTACACCCTCGGGTTGTGGGGTAGTGGTGATGTGTGGGTACTCCAAAATAATTCCTTGGAAATACATAAAAGTTGTTGGGAATCAGTGATGAACTATTAGAGTTGTGTGAAAACTCATCAATCGTAGTTAGGCTATGGAGATGGAGATATCATTGCCCTATTTTGTTTGGTTTCTTGTTGAGTATATATGATTTTTTATAGTCTAACTCTCAATTTATAATTCAAAATATCTCATTGGGATGATTTGTCTATTTTTTTGAGAAAGGTGAGTTGAGAGGATCATAATTGATGAAAAGGGAAAATAAAAGGAGGCTGAAATTTGGTACATTTAATTTGTCATATAATAAAACTGGGATCATGTCATAAGTATGAGAAGTAAAAAAGTGCATCCCGCTTCAGTAACAACTTTTCTTCAAGGGTCATCATCTAAGAAGATGGCTTCCCTGTATGTGTGGGTGATAACATAGCCCATTGACGATATTTTTCTTAGAATAATAACCCAGTTGATAGTTAATTTTCATACAAGATGTATTGTTCCCATCATAATGGATTGAAAGATATTGTTGGGGTCACATTAAAAGCCTATGTTATTCCAGTCACTTAGGCATGCAAGATCAAATTCCAGGATGAATCCCATCATTTTATCCTTGAGAGTGGTGGGATAACCACAAGGACCACAGAAGATACCAACCACCTCACAATTGTGGTCTTGTAAAATAATTACATATCCTAATGGGCATGTGTTTCCCCTCAAGTCACCATCAGTGTTGAATTTTATCCAACAAGAAAACTATGGATGTTAAAAAAACCTCTAATTTCTATTTCTTTTTGGAAAATTTCCATAAATTTATAAGCGTTTAAAGATGGAGAAGTCATTGACCGAATTAGTGCATCAGTCTTGATGCAATAATTTGGATTCTTATATAGCAGCCATTAAAGTAGCAATGTACTAATTATTGTTGAAGTGTGTGTTGGAGTGATGATTATAATTTATACATTTGTAGATAATAGGGATTAATTGAGAAAAACCAAATGTTGATAGTATTGAAATTTAATTTGACAACAAAACATGAAAAATTTCACATAGATGATGTTGAATAGAAGAAACTATAGGGAAATATGTTTCAAATATTTTGAAGGTATTCCTCCATAAATAATCAGATGTTTTTCAAGACATGAAAATGTTGTCAACAACATCTTGATGTTTCTAGTGAAGAACACCATAGGAGAAGCGGGAGAAAACCACTCATTGCAGGTTGCTAACCACTATTATATTATTGAGTGATATCCTCCAATGAATGGTGGATCATGAAGGGGAAATCCATTTTTTGTTGAAGAGACCAATCCAATGTCCATTACCTTAAAACAAATATTTATATAAATTATTTTAATCAAGATAACCATTTGGTGACTAATTCCAAATCATCATGTTATCCTAGTTTACAAATTCATAAGTATCTAAGTAATGATAATATATTCAAGGAGTGAAACCATTACAACAAATTGGAATTTTATTGATATGTTCCAACTTATGTTAAGGAAGATGGTTCGATCCATTATAGATTCACTCATATTGTTGACATGCCAAAATTTGGGAGATGAATTCATGCAGACCATCTAAAGAGTGTGGTTGTAAATCATCCAAAAATTATTTCTCTGGCCGTCCTAGTTGGAGGATTCCATAAAGAATTGTTTTCTATTAGTAAAATTAACTAAAAATAACTCTCTAAGAAACCCCAATGATGCTGAATTATTATTTATTAGCAGCCATATGATTTATTCCTTGAGGGACTGATTGAAGTATTTCAGATTCTTGATACCAAGGCCACCCATCACTTGGGGTATGCAGAATCTCAACATGGGAGCTATGAGAATCAACCTTTCTTGCACATTTCCTCTATAATAAATATTTTTCTTCATATAATTGAAATAAATAATGACTAATGTGGGATATATATAAACCGTGGAGCGATAAAAATGTTCGGAGGTCATAACATACATGACCAAAAAATTCCATCCATCCATAAAGAGTAATTTTCCTCTCCAAGAAAGAAGGTTTTTTCTCAATTCACTCACTATGTCAGAAAAGTGAGAGGCACATAGCTCTCCCTAAAACAATTTAACTCTCAGGTAGGTCAAAGGTATTAAACCTTCCATTTTTCCCATGTCATTGATAATGTTCATCTTTCTTGATGTAGAATCATTTTTCCCAAATTAGATGAATGATTTTCACGAATTTATTTCCAGGACCCCAAAATTTTCAAAATGAAAATGGAGAACTTTTTATATTGTTGAAATTCATACATCCACCTTGAGTGATGATAATAATTTCATCAAAAAAATAGGTGAGAGGAAGCATAAATACCACAACCCTCTCTTATGGGTGTCATATCACCCGTATCCCCCATGTGAAGAAAACTTCTACTCAGGTAATCCTTAGTGATCAAAAAGTTAATGTATGAGAGTGGTTCCCCCTATATAACCCCTATAACACAATTAAATTACCCTTCCAGGGATCCCTTAATAAGAATATAGATTCAAGGAGATTCAAGAAGTGTTGTAATGAATTATGTAAAATTTTAGCTAATACAAAATACATTGAGAACCTAGATTTTTATATACCAATCCTTCATAACAAAGGAAATTTTAATGACTAGATTTAGAGAAATGATTCCACCCCATGTAGATTTTTGAAGGAGGTTGACAGATTCTGATGCATTGAGAAGGAAATTCTAAATAATCCTTTTTTTCAAGAACCCAATTTTTTTGGGATCTAATTTAATCTGAGACATGAGCAAGGCTATTTGCAAGGATATTAGTGATGTCTTTGGGAATAGTATTCACTAGGGCCACTGTTCTGAACTGACTAATGTCACAAGCATTATCTACTTTGGGAAATAGAGAAATGTATTTGGAATTAAATTCATGACTAAATTCTAAACTATATAAATTTTTGTTGACAAGATTACACATTTCATGCTTAATAACATCCCAAAAGAGTTGAAAAAAGATATTTGTGAAGTCATTCGGGTTGGATGAACAATATTTTTTAAGGCAAAATTTAGCATCTCTGATCTTGATATCTAGAGGTAAAGAATTAAAAATATTATTTTCATCATCAAATATATGTTTGGGGATAATACTTTTCAATAGAATAATAGGTCTTGATTTTCCATTAAAAATACTTTTGTAAAACGCAACTCTGTGGTTAGTGAGCTCATTCATTTCTTCAAGAATTATGTCTTCGTTTATTAATAATGATTTGGGTCTATTCCCCGTTTGGGTCCTCTATAACACATGTAAATTGTGTGTGTTTCTATCACCACCAGCAATCCATTTAATATTGAAAATATCTGGGTTGACATTGTTTCGGAGAATGAATAGGTTTTGTAGCATTATGTCTGATCAAATTCATGAATTTGATCTCTAGAGAATTTTTTTATGGTGTTTTCTCACTGTAACTCATGCAAGATGCACTGAAGATCATTAATTTCTGAGTTAAGATAGCTGAATTTGTGTTTAATAAATTCCTTTAATTTTATCATATGATTTCGTACCTTCGATACACAAACTATTGAATAAATGTTTCCTTCATTTGAAGACAAAGAATATAGAACAATTTTGGTGCATTCTTGAAATACAACACAAGCATTGATAATCCATAATGGGAGAATTTTTAGTTGCTATTTTCCTACAAAACCTTCCAAAATATAGTGATGAACAGAATTGACTTTCACCTAGGTGATACATGATAATGATATATAATTATCAAGCCATACATTATTGAGATATGGAGCTAGTATCTTTATGTTTTCATTTATTATATTTATTATCAGGTTTGGATATTATTTTTTTCTTTTTTATGTGTTTATTTTCTCCATTAAATTTTTATGTTGGTGTACTCTGTTGTTTTTTCCTCGAGATTATTATATTCATTATTGTACTCATGATATTGTAGTTTTATTAATATTCTTTTACACATTTTGATCATGATGGCATGGTGTGTGCATATGGGAATATTAAAAATACGACTCCAATTTTGATTATAACATCTCATGACATTTTTAACCTCTTGCCGAATGGAGGAATGCTTGCTATAATGAAGGATGAACCTTCTTCCGACTAGGTGCGCCCCTAAGGATGAGATCATTATGGTGAAAATCAAAATTTAACTATTTATAAATATATTATAAAAAATATATATAACCACATACATACAAAAGTACATTATTGTTCATAGTATTAGGGGATTATGAAAAACATTAGTTAAAAAACTAATATCTTTTTCACACAATAGAAATATTTCCTAATATACTAGTTTCCCTTATTTTATAATAAGAAATGAACGTATCTCACATAATTCTAGACAATTGATACCTCAATTAACATATATTACATCTTATAATTTTTCTTAACCGTTGTAAATGAAAACATAGATAGAGTGTTCTCAAACACTCAGTAAGGGAAAACATTGGAATTTTTAATGAAAGATCACAAGTGAGTATAATATGATTTTATGGGTATGATAACAGAGACAGATTGCTTAGTGATAACTTAAGTGATTGAGAAACAAAAAATGTATTGATTTGAAACCATGATTCATTACATATATCTTTTTTATAACGTATGTAATTAATCATAAGGGAGAAGAATAATCAATAATCATTCATGAGCTATGAGATTAAATCATAAGCATAAGAAATATTTTTTTTCCATAAAAGTGTGGCAAACAAATAAGTATAGAAATATAATTTCAAAAATTTTAACCATGATATTCAATACATAGTAGGATTTGGATAACCACCCATGAACCTTCATATTATTTGGTTAACCACCCATGTACATTGTTGGGATGGGTCCACAGTCGGTGTACCATATTGGGCTTGGGATAAGATCTTGAATACCTTCATCATCATGGTATAATAACCCATTTATCCTTTAAGATAATGTGATACATAATATTTACTGAATGCATTGGAGGGAAGTATTATTTTGGTTCCAACTATAACATAATTAAAATAATACATACGTTCCCCATAACAACACAAAAGAATTAATCATTTCACCATAGTGTAATATACTAATGGGAAACAAAGTGGTTTAATTATATATTCAATAAAACACTATCATCATATGATATACAGATATATAAAATAGATTACATAATATTATAATATCCCTAGTGAAGAAAAAATTCTTAAATTATAGGTATATAGATGGAAATTACATTTATAATATCATTAGAAATATATATTCAAAAATAATAAAACATATCCATTTTTTTAAAACGATTAAAAAAATTATATAAAAATGGGAAAGAAATTTCCATTTTAAATCTTTGAAACATGAAATATAATATTTTTCACGAAGAAAGTAAATGAAATTTATAAAATCATTCCTTATCGAAGAATATTGAAAATATTTTTCTTCAAACATTTTCAAATAATGTAAAAAATGATATATTTAAAAAACAACAATAAAATTTGACTAATTGGTTTTTTAAAAAAGTTAATGACCATAGATAAACTTTTGATAAATAATTTCAAGGTATATAATTACTTCTATAATTTTTTGTTGAATAAAATGGATATCAAAGATATATATTCGTGGCCATAATGGATAAATATGGTCTCGTTTTCTGAAAATCATTATTTTAGACTTTTATAATACCAAAGAGATCAAATATGAAAATAATATAATAAAATAATGAAAATAACAAAGGGATGGAAAGATATATGATTTTTAATAGAGTGTGAATATATATTTCTCTAAATGGATATAATGACCTAACCATAAATATTACATAATCTAGTATATTTGGGAAATAATTTGTGTTCTTACATTACCATTGATCATTCAAGTTTAAGCTTTTAGATAATTAAGTTATAAATATTTCAGAACAAGCCCATAATTTATAAACTGTACACTTCTACTAGGTATAAATTTTTAAAATAATATAAATTTTTAAAAATTAATATTGTTTTTATAACCTTTAATCTTATTGATATTCAGTTTTACTCTTTATGTTTTCTTACCCTTCCCAAAACGCTATGATTTTTTTAGATTCTGGTCTGAGATTAAAAAAAATAGTAAGGGCAATTAAATAAAATTTGATAAACCAATTATTATATTTTAAAAACATTATATCATAATTTTAGTTTCCCTTCATCATAATAAATTTGTTTTTCTAGAAAATAATCATCTACATACACATGAAATTTGCATTTTTTTCTAATAATTTTTATAAAAAATTATAAAAAAACATAAATTCTGCATCATAACATAGGGGTTCTATAGAATTCATGTGAACCTATAAATTTATTTTCTTAAAAAAATATTTTTACCATGAAGGGAATATTCATTTCTTTAAAAATATCACAAACCAACCTTTTGAAATAAAATAACTTTCTTGAAAAATCATTATCAAACACAGAAATGTCAAGTAGGTGAATTTTGAAAAAATTATTAACAAAACCCTTAAAATTAAACCTATATTTGGAATGACCATATGGTTGAAATCCAATATATCTATTCATAGAATATAATCATTACCCAATTCATTAGAGTACAATATTGGGAACCAATTTTATAACCTATTGAGGGCTCACTATTAATCACGAGCTATATCGAGATCACTCATCATCAGAAATGATGAATACAGACCATATTGTGAATAAAATATTTTAATCTCGACCCTTTTCATTATATAATACTTCAATATTTATTTTGAACCTAGAATAATTACACTTTCAGATATCAAACAATCATTTCCATTTTAGAAACCACATTTTAAATACTAAAATTCCTAGATGAAAGATAAAAGATGGTTTTTCTATAAAGAAATAATCTATTTTTATAATGTAATCCAAAAATAAAATTATTTTAATAGTGGTTAGAAAATTCATTGTATCTATATATATTGAAATACAATATTCCTTATGGATTTTCTATTAAAAATGAAAATGTTCAATAAAAATACATAAAAAATACAATTTTATAAAACTATTTTAGTAATGTAAAAAGGGACATAATACTTTATTATAATTATTATATTTTCTTAAAAATATTTTTTAAATGATTTTATGAATATTATAATGGACATGAATTATTTAGAAAATAAATCGTTAATACATTTAAAATGACGTTTTTAAAATAAAATGTATCTTACCTGGACTTCTTCTGGTCATGTATGTTCATTATATTCCAGAATAACAAAATTATGTTAATTATTTAATTTATAAATATCATTTTCATTTTAATATTCCTTTTACAATGTTAAAATAAATTACTTGACCAATTCATTTCGTCAAAAATTTGGATGTTATGCATCTCATATGTCCAAAATAATTTTGTTAGGTTGACTATGGAAAATGGGTTCATTATTACATCATATATAGTATTGTAATAACTGAATAATTATAATATATATAATTTAACTATACTTTTATATAAAATGATGAAAGATTTTATGAAAAATAATCTATCTTACAATCGAGGAGATGGTTGGTCGTACGTACACATGAGTAGCATTTCAATTTTCAACAATTTTTATAGAGTGATGCTAAGTATTATTTTTTGGTTAATGAAATATGATTATAAAATAAATACCATAAAATTTCATTAAATTTAATTATAGGTGTCATCATTGGGATGTGATGATGAAAAATTAATCACATTGGTTCATGGAAGTTGTAATATACACGTACGCATGAACGATGTGATAATTTTTCAGTGAATGGAAATCTAATAAAATATATGATATATTATATTTTCATAATTGTTTATATTTAAATAATATAATATACATATATACACACATTATATCTATCATTACAACCATTTGTAAGATAAGGGTGTGGAAAATGAATTAAATTAGTTAGTGAGGTGGTATTCGGTCGTACAAATGAACGATGGTTTCATTTATCATTTGATGGAAGACGAAAAAGATATTGGCCATTAAATTAATATTGTAACATATAAATATATAGAATTTATTAATTTAATTATATCATTATGGTTTAATATGGTATGACAAATATAGAAGAATAAATAAAATGAAAATCATGATTATAAACTATAAATATTATTCGGACAACCACTTATGGTTTACCCAAAATGATTTCTTCAGTCGGTTTTTGGTTAAAAAATTAGTGAATTTACTATCCAAGGGTCAAAAACATTAATATCAAAAGAAAATGTTCCATAATTAGAATATGGATTATATTAAAAACCATATACCATTTTTATTTTGGAATATAACATTTTATAAATTTTATAGGATTTAGAAAATATTTATTTATTATAAAATATCATTAATGTTAATATTGATGCAATTCATGTAATTTGAGATTAAAAACAGAAAGAAACAAATTTAATGAGAACATAAACATTTAAAACACCCATGATATATTATAATTATTTTAAAAATATATATATTAACAATTAAATAAAATTATATAACATTTCATTGATTTAAATCATGTATATTATTTTCCCTTAAATTAACTAAATATTATGTCAGTGTTGCGTAAGCATTTTGGGAAATAATTTAATCAATAAAAATTATAAATAAATTAGAATAATAGAAATATAATTTATATTTAAAATAATGATTTATTTCTTCAAATAATATGTTTATTTTCTATTAGAAAATATTACATATATTAAAAGAAAGAATATGACCTTTTTGGCCTTTTTTAACATATGAAATTATAAGGGTCACAATCCTGGCCATATGGAAACAAAAGGTTAAATAATAAGATTATGGATGATTATGGATGAAATATACTCATCTAATTAAATTAATATTAGTATTAGAGTAACATTTTTGTCCTTATTATATTATTTTAATAGTTAATAATCCAATTTTACCTTCAATGTGGTAAAATATATTTATTATGGCTACTAAACGTGATGAATAAAAATATACAAGCCATTTTAATAAATTTTTACATAATGATTCTAGATATGTAATTAATCTTATAAAATACAAAAAAACTAGAATAATTTATTTTCAAATTATAAAAAGATAAATTTGATGAAAAATGTTGTTTCAGAAAAATACATTCTTAAGTGTAGTTTTTTTTAAACCAAATTCATCTATAAAATTTTTTAAGAATAAAATTATAGCATTTTTTTATTAAACAACAATAAAGTAAATTTTAATCAAAATATAAAATATAATTTTTATTTTTATGTACATGATAATAAAATAAAATTTAAAAATTGGGTATTTTTTACAAATCATTGAAAAAGTAATCTTTTCAAAAAAATCAGAAATATTTATATTAGGATAATATTGACATGATGAATTAAAAAAAATAAATTTTCTTTTTTCTATTATAATTTATATATTTTGAATATTTATCTTCTAAAAAATCATAAAATGAAAGAGTTTAAATTTTTTAATTTTTGATTATAAAATTATTGAATATTTATTAAATGGATATTACAATTGAATTCATGAAAAATAATAAATAAAAAAATATTCCTTTTATCATTCTCTCTGTTTTGTATTTCATCATCGATTTTGAAAATTCCATAAACATAATTTTATTCACTTATTAATGAATTGGTGATATCTACACCTCATAATGTATTTATATTCCCATGTTAGGTATTCAATAAAATGGGTTTTCCACACAAAATTAAACTAGTAAATCACCCAATTATGAAACAGTTTCTATCTATGTTCAATGAACTAATCTTTATATTCCCCTTTAAAATGGTTCCCTTCTAATTAAACCACTTTATGGCTGAAAACATCAGAGAAATCCATCACATGTTTTATTAACATAAAAACCGGAAAAATGTGGGGCACCTTGGATAAACTCAGAGGCAGGTTCACAAGGTAAGAAACTGAAATAAATTTATCTATTTATATAAATATTCAAATAAACCATTTCATTATCTCCCTCTTTTTAAAAAAATTCAGACCTCTTTCCCATGGAGATACTATATGAAATACGTAATCACCTACCTCAAATGATAGATCTTTCCTTTGGTTTCTTTCATAACTTTTCTACCTACTATTATTTATCCTCATATATTTTGGAATAATATTCACTTATTATATCAATTATTAGACTAATTATGGTCTCATAAACTTCTATTCTACGAATTCATAACAACAATCCAACAGTTTGCACTGTTTTCCAAACAATTCCTCGAAAGGTACTATAATATTCAATAATGAAAGACATTTTTTAAGAAAAGTCAAGTATTAAAATGTAGTAATACAGACTTACCTCGTAATCTATTTAGCTGGAATGAATCATTTAATTCTTGGCCTGAATCATTTTCAGATACAATCTTTTATATTAATGAGGAAAAACTACAGTGAAATTTAATTCATCACACAATGACACCTGATATACATTACAAAAACCAAAAAGTGATCATGTGATCAAGATTATATACAATGTAGAGAGGAAATCCTTGTAACGTTAATATCTTATTAGGATTAATTTAATAAATTATATCTAAATATATTGTGTCCTACATGAGAATGAAATGTGAAGGATTATAAAATTAATAATAGCTTAGATTGAATTATTATGTTGGGATGTCCTCTTAAATACAACCATGAAATCCATGGATATATTTTCCCACTTAAACAATGTGACTAGAAATGGTTGAAGAATACCATATAACAATTTTCATTATGATTTAACCTATAGACATGTCATCAATTTCATATTAATATCAGGAAAATATTTTTCATTCAATCATTAAATTAATACCCCCGAGGGTCACTGTACATCTTATTGCTTCCAAGGTAAATAGAATATTAATATCTATAGACTTAAATAAACAATTCTTTTTACAATTGGAATACAAAAGGCTCACATAATATTTTTCTAATAATTATAACATATTTTTTGTAAACATAATACTGTATAATGTTTCCCTTATTTAGGAAATATGTTTTTCATGTAAAACATGATCATCCTTCGAAAACTTCTTAATTCTTTCTGATATAGGTGATTGGACTGAAACATTAAAAGATTAGATTATGATCCTACATGCACAATTTCAAAGTCAATATTTATAAAATCATTAACCAATGTGTAATGATCCATATATAATATGGTAATTATATAATCTTTTTTTATAATAAATTTATTGGGCATATTTAATATCGTGGATGATGTATCATCTTATAGTAGAAATCCTTAATAAGTCATAAGACTATTATCTATATCATGTTAAACTCATTCAATATAAATATATAATTATAACTTCTGTGATTAGTTCATATTTATCTTTTTGATACTTATAAATGATGCCTTGAATATTTTAAAAATAAAACCTTAGTTTTCAATTCTAAATCTGTTGTGGGATAATTTATCTTGTGGGGTTTAGGATAACATGAATCATAAGAATTTATGTGGTAATTTTTCATCCGAACACATCTTTGTCCCTTTAATTAAGAATCACAATATATGAAAAATTTATCATTTCTAGTGGAATGATCCATAACTAGATCATTCATCAATCTTCGTTTTAGTTCCCAAAAACAATAATCACATTATTTATCTAGTTGTATGTTACTCCATTTCACGTTTATTTAGTGATTGGGATAGAGAACCAATATTTTTTTCTAGAAAACACCAGCAGTAAACCCATAATTAAAGATAAAATTTAATATCCTTGATATTTTAATGTCTTTTCGATTCTTTATCATTATTTTTCATTAGAGTTAATAATTTTTCCATCTTTAGAAATAATATGTGCAACGAAATAAAATATTACCAACTGAAATTAAATATAATGAAATATTCCATATAGTATACTTTCGCTTATGGTTTTCAAATCATTACATAGGTGTAATAAATATTCCTCCTGATATTTATAATTGTCCAAAATAAAATTAATTAAGTGTACCTCAAAAATTATCAAAAATTCAAAAAAAAAAGTCTATTTATAAGGTCAATAAAAACATTTCTAGAAGATTCCAACTAAAGGGCATAACTATAAAATCATAATTCTGTTATATCATCTGAAATGTATTCTTTAGGGAATGTTCCTCTTTCACCTAAAATCAAGGGTATCCTAACTGACTATCAGTGTTAGAAAAACAAAACCCTTTCTGGAGCTGATGAAACCAATATTTGATATGTGGAAAAGGATAAATGTTCTTAAAAGTGAAGTTATTAAATGAAATATAATTTATGAAAAGTCTTGTGGAACCACCATTAATTTTAAAAAGTAAACCTTGATGAACCAATCTTGAATTTATGGATAAGTGAAATCATTATCCAAAAACAATTTTAATTTATTTTTCAATTCAAAATAGTGCTACATGACCAATTAGATAATATGAGTTTTTAATATTATTATAACAATAGAGTAATTGATTATAAAATTCAACCTCTTGATCAAGAATTACACAAGGAAAATCATTAGTAAATATATCGACACATTCATTTATTATTGGAACATAAAAAATTTGATCAGTTTCTCACTTCTCATCAACATGATATATGTAACATTCACTATAATATATACTCAATTTCACATTTCCTTGAAAGTTTATGAATGGTATTAAATAATAAAATATAATTTGCTAAGCATTTTAATCAATCTTGTCATGGTAAATTAAAATCCAAAACAATCCCAAAATAATAGAAAACTCTACCATGGTCAGTTCAATATGATTTTTTGGAATACCACCCCACAAATAACAATATAAATATTCTGTTAAATCATTTTTTCCCTTAATATGTCCACATTGAGTTTCCAAAAAATGTGTTATCTTCCTCTCGTGAGGTGATGTTCCCAATTTTATTACCAATTTATTAATAATAAAGAATCGGAAGATCCATAGTCAAAAAATCATTGATATAATTTGAATAAAAGAGTAATTAACCTATCACCACATCATTATATAGTCCAACATATAATTTTGTATTTGTAAAAAAAATTTCCACATCATTTTGTTATTTATCATGATGAATTTAACCCTCTGTGACTAACATCAGACACCCATTAACTTAATTCCACGACTTATTGAAATTAAACTCTCTTACCATAATATTCAAATTATTTATCAAATAATTCATATTTAAGTCATGATCCACATTTATTAAATCTCTACATTTGATATTCTTTATATAATTTATAATATATTATCTAATATTATTTTTACGGCTCTTTTCAAATGATGTGAACATTATTTTCTTACCTTCTTATTTCTTTGATGGACTCTTTTCCATTTCCTACCATTTGGATATTATTTATAATTGTTTTATAGGATACATAATCACTGTTAAACCCCATTTATGCCTTCTCATCATATGAATCTATTTTATCATAACTTTTTAATTCACCAGATTCCAGTGTCCTTCAATATCATGGTTTTTTTCATATATAAAACTGACCAATTATACAGTTAATAACTAAGACAAAATTGTGTGTGTACCTTTCCAATATAGTGATATTTTCTTCATATGTGGACACTAAAGTTTCCTCGTATATTTTTTCCAATGTTTTTTCCCAACCTATGTTGAACTATGAAATGAAAATTACTACCATGTTAAAAATTAATAAATTCATCCCACTATAAGGCCCCAATCAATCCCATTTCAATAATATTATAAACAATTTACCATAACTAATCGACTTCACCGTAAAAAATAATAAATATAAAAAGTTACCTTTTGCTTCTCTTAACAACCCATAACATAAAAAAATTCATTCTAGGGATTTAATACACCAAAATATTCTAGTGGGTTATATGATCCACCTAATATTTGGTTTATTATTTCACACAATTCTATACTATACACATTTAACATTGAAGTAATTGGTTTTAATCTCTCAAATAGAGGAAGAAACATTTATTGGGTAAGTAAATCCATTAATTAATATAACAAAATTCCCAATTTTAATTTGAATCCTTCTTGGTTTTTAATTTGGAAGGATATTTTTTTCATGACCAAATCCTATTATAGATTCCATATTTCCTACAAGGAAACCCATTATATATTGACCTATCTTAGTTGTGGTATCATTGTAGTTATTTAAATTCTATATTAACAATATATTATAATATGTTAAGGGGTTTTACATTCATTATTCAGAACATATAAAATTAACCTAACGGGGCACGAATACAAACTATAAGGACCTAGCGTTAAACACAAAATAATCTAGTGACATTGGACAAGAATTAACTTCATCACATTCCCAATGATTAGTTTTCTTAATAGTTTTTGGTAATCATTCTAAAATAATATACAAGAATCCAAAAAATTTCAATATCGACACTTCTAATCAGCACCCATATTTCCCTCATTCGGAACTTTTGAATTGAAACATGTTTTCTACGAAATTTTTTTTATTACTTTCAGCTTTAAATATTATTTGATATTTCTAATACAGAAACCTTGTGAAACCATTACATATATTTGATATGAGAACAAAAAATATCAGTAGTTGAGGAAAAATAAAAAAAACCATTTATCTATTTTAATATATTGAGATCATAAAATGGGATTTCCTTTATGAAAAAATGTTTCTAAAAAAACCATTTTACCCAAAAAGTGAGAAATCCATCAAAAATATCATTTTCTTACATTTTAAAATAAAATTATTTCCATGAAAAATCATTTGAAATCACATAAAATTTATGTATGTTCCATTGAAAATAAAACCTATTAAAATCATAAAATAAACAATTCTATATGAAAACCCATATGGTTTAATTTCAATACAATTTAGTAGAGGACATAATCATTATCTAATGAATTAGAGAAAATTCTAGGCTCAACCGTTGTATATGAAATATCATGCACACTGATCATCATGAGCTCTATCAGTCTCTCCTATTATCATAAATTATTCACTTTGAATATATCATTAGTAAAATAATTTAACATGTCACATTTTTATTACAAAACCCTTTATAAACTATTTTGAACCCATAAACAGAACACTTCCATATATCAAAATGCGCATTACTTTTTTATAAAAAAATTCAAAAATAAAATTCTCAAAACCAATGGGAATTTGGTGTTTTATTTAATGAAAAAAATATATGATATAAATTAATAGATACCTAAAATAAATGTTACAATAGTAGGAAATTTCATTTTTCATATATAAATCAAAATAGAACATTATTTTTTTTCTATTAGTAAATAAACTAAAAATATTCCTTATAAAACCAAAAAAAAGCCTCATTCAAAAAAATGGTGAGAAATAAGATGATAGATAATATTTTATTTATAATTATTTTATGTTAATATCAAAAAATATATAAAATTATTTTAATAATATGGACATGGAATGTGATGATTTATAAATTAAGTCTTTATAACATTTAAAATGAGGTTTTTAAAGAAATGTGTCTCTTACATTGAGTCAGAATCATCAAAAACATTATTTATCTATTTCAATAATATATTAATGTTAAATAATTTACATTATTATAAATGTTTTTAATTTTGTTATTCCTTTTAAAATATTATAATCAATTATTTAAATATTTATGATCACGTCATATGTTTAAACAATACGTTGATCATATGTCCAAAATGAGAATAGTTTGATTAACGTTTCCAAAGTTGTAATAATAAAAAAATATACATAATAAAAATTATAACATATTTATAATATTAATGAATCATTTATACTTTGAAAAAATTGAGGAATAGTGGTTTTTAAAAATTAACTATGCTACAATTATTGATACGGTTGGTCATACGTACACATGAGTGATATTTCAATTTTTCAATCTTTGTTATGGAAAGATGATAAGTGTAATTTTAACATTAATGAATGATAATTATTTCATAAATATTTTATTATTTTTTCAAATATACTTATATATAGCATCCATGTGATTTGGCGATGAAAACAAAATCCCATTGCTTTCGGAGGTGGTAGTCTATATGTACGTTGAAACTTGTTACTATCTTCAAGTGATTTGAAATATGTGAAAGTAAAGGATAAAATATATTTTCGAAATTTCAAATATTTATTTAATATTACATATTTACATAACATATATCATTACAACCAATAATAAGAGGACGTGATGGATAATTTATTACATCTGTTCTTGATTGGTAGTCCTCTAAACACATGAATGGGGGTTCCATTTCCCATTTTATAGATGTATAGATGAATACATCCCATTCAATAGACATAATAACAATGTAGTATATATAATATACTGATGTTATTAGTTCATCATGGATTTAGATGGATTTAAAGAGGTATAATAAAAAATGAAAATAATATTTTTCAATAAGAATTATACCACATATCAAGAGAACCACTAAATGATTATAAGAAAAGCATTCATAGAATATTTTTATGATATACCCCAGAACATATGGATCTGGGAAGTTATTTAATTAAGTTATTTTTGTAGGTATTGGATAAACTAACTTGTTTTTTATATTTTAATAAAATAGAATAATTGGTTCTATTTTATAATATATAGGAGGAAACTCATAGTATTTCATAATGTATTAAATCAATATAAATTAATTTTCATATAAAAATAGAAAATATTAATAATATTAGAATATAATATGAGTATGAGTCTATATAATATAATAAAATAAAAATTGTACATGTTTCGAGGTTGATTTCACCCTTATCATATGGTTTTAACACGTGTTAGCCATTTTTTACAATTATTATGGTATTAAAATATTAAATCCTTAGGGTCTCAAGAAATATTTAACTGAATGATAATATGACCATTAAATTATCATAGATTATATTTTAAACTTATCATATTTAACTTTATGAATAGTTTCCTTAAAAAAAATTAATAATATAACAAAATATTTTTTGTTATAAAATTTCATTAATGTTTCTTTCTAAACCATTCAATAAAATTAACTTTAAAAACATAAATAAAATGAATGAATTATAATATATTCTTTTAGAAACAAAAAATATGTAATAATTATTCACAAATGTTTTGGAATATAATAATTCAATAAAATTATATTACATTTTTTATTTTAAAAATCATTGATTTTTTCCCATTAATTAAATAAATAATGTATCTGTGATGACAAATAATTTAATGTAATTATTTCATCCCATAAAATTTGAAATTAGTTTCCATGACAAAAAAAATATCTATCAAATAATCATTTATAACCGAACATTAATGATTTTTCTCCCACTTAAAAAAATTATAGATATTAAAAGGAAAGTGGTTTTAATTTTTCCTTTTCATTATAAAAAATTATAAAATAGTCAAAATCATTTCCATATGGCCCCAAATGTTCAAATATTAAAATTTCATATGATTATGGATTAAATATACCAATCCAATATAGTCAATTGAATTGTTAGTTTCTACATATTTTTTCATTATCAAAATATTTTTACTCTTAATTTGGCCTATTTTACCATTGATGTAATGACAAATATTTACTATGGTTAAAATACATAATGAATAAAAATAAAATGGGCATAGTTACAAAATTTATATATAATCATTCCAAATATGGAAAGTATATTTCTAGATTAAAAAAACTGGTTGAATTAAATTGAAAATCAATCTAGCAGAAGAATATGAAAAATATTTTTTCTGACAAAATGCATTTAATTTTATATAAAAATATTTTTATACCAAATTCTAGTATTAAAATAATTCATAATACTCTTATTATATTATTTATAATCAATCATAACTATGTAAATTTTAACACCATTACAAAGGATAAATTTATATTGTATATACATGAAAAGAACATAATGTTTCAATAGAAATCAATCCTTTTCACTATCTATTGAAGAATAAATTCTTCTAGAAACGTAAAGAAAACTAATCTTAGTATAATTTTTAAATTATGGATTAAAAAATGGAATTGTTTTTTGAAAATTCAAATTCTATAATTTGAAATTTTAACTTTTAAATATAACCAAATATGATATTAGTTTAGTATAATTTTTTATTTTTTAATAAATAATTAATTAATATTTTTATAATTAATATAACTATTTAATTAAATAATAGTAATAAATATGAAAATTATTTATTAATTATATACCTTGGTTGTTAGAATGGAAACTGAAACATTAAGAATCTAGATAAAAAGTAAGATTAGAACATAAACCCTTATAACTTCAGTAAACTCTGAATTAAGTCCTTAAGAAAGAGATAAACATTTATGGATTCATAAACACCCATAATTTGCACCAAAATATTAAAAAACTAAATTCATGTGAATTATAAAAAACACAAAAAATTCATAAGGATTGGAGTATATAACATATCTATATGAATGAAAATTTAGGTGAGGAAACTCTTTCAATATTGGTATATTTTGAATCAAATTAATATAAAATATATAAAATTATATGGTTTTATAAATACATTTCATTTCATTTAATTCTGATAAAATTATCCATTGGGAAGCATATGAAAGAAAAAATATATAAAAAGTGTTGAATATGGCATATGTCTCAAATAAATAAAAGTGATATGAGAAACACATACCCTAACTCTTGGCCTCTATGAAAGCCCATTAACAACCTTTTTAATTAAAATAATTATATTAATAAATTAATTAATATCATTATATATACATATTAAATTTTAAATTATTCTATTATAATCACATTCTACATATTTATTAGTTAGTTAATGTTTATTTTTATCATCATATGTTAGTAATTTCTAATTTACACATATTTTTTTAATGGTGATATACGACTCTATAATTTGATATAAATTTTATAATTACCATATTATTTATTTTTAAATAAAATATTTTAAACGATGATTAAAAAATTTCTAATTTTTTTATGATTTTTTTCCAGAATATTAAATTTCTTATGATCTTTTTTATAAGTAGTTTATAAATATCAATGGGTTACATTATTGTAATAGTTAATTATTCTATTAGCATTAATAACAATATTAATGAAATATATTACTCTTTAATATCATTTATATTCAAAATACATTTTTATATCCATCCATGAATTTATTTGTGGAGAAATGTAGTAAATCACATCCCATAGGCAATATTCTGCATTTACACATGAGTAATGTTTTTATTTTACAATGGACATAATAAATGAAAGTTAATTAAAAAATTATATTTATAATTCATAATTATTTTATAAATATTTTATATATTTATTAATTATTTCCAAAATACCATCCATGTTTGGTGGTGTGGAAACATAAAGTGAATCAATTTATAGAGGTGGTAGTCTTCTTGTACACACAAGCGGTGGTTTCATTTCCTAAAATATGATAATGACATAAAAATTATTGTACCATTATTATAAAAAAATTATTTACACTACATAGAATTATTTTTTTATATTAATATGGTTATATATTAGTAGGTGGAGGAATAAGAATAAATAAACATGGAAAAAGTTCATTAAGAACATATATATATATTTTGGGATAATATCCATTGAAAAGAACATTAAGGATTCTTGGATTGTTATTTTCTGATTAAAAAGAAATATAGGATAACTAGAAGGGGGTTTCGTTGAGTTGAGTGTTTGACTTTATAATTTACCATTATTTAGTTTTGTAAATAACAAACACAATGTTAAATTATTGACTCAGTAAGTCTATACTTCCCAAGATGTTTAGTATGTTTTTGGTAGAAAACATTATTTTGTAAAAAATCATTTAATAAATAAAATATAATATGGATATAAACCTTTTTTACCCAATTTGATCAATCATATTGATGGGGATTCTAGTATATAAGATCAACATATTTCAAGACAATTAGTTCGTGTTACACCATGTTTACCATCTACCAAATTCATGACCATTTGAATGACATTGGAATAAATGCATAAAACATACACATATTTATTTTATTGGTTTGGAAAATTATATGTATGTTCATTGGACTATCCTAATATGTATAGTCATAGTATATATATTTGTCTTTATCAAACAGAATAATAAATAGAATTGCAATTCTGTTAAAAATGACTTTGGAAATTAAGTGATTCTAGATCACTTTGAGATTAAAATTGAATGTTTTTCTAAGGCTATTGCAATAAAATATGAAATATAATGTTTGAGGTTAGCCTATAAATAGAAGGTTATATGAAGTGTTCAGATATGATTCAATTTGAAATTGAAATCCAGTAATGTTTTTTCAATGTGAACATATTATTCATAGTCAACATTATTATTTAGATATTTGAAGATATAATGAATATGAATGAGATTGTAAATTCAATATAAATTTTTTTTATTAATTTTTGATAATGGTATTTATTGTGGGATTCCTGGGATAGGTAAACATTGAATTTGATCCATCGGATTAAGGGATTTTGGTTCAAGGAAGACATAGACCAAATCATCATATCACATGATTCTAGGGATAAGGACAAATCAATACCGATCATCATATCGAGGTATTTATAGGTATGTAAAGAAAGACATTAAAGTATTTATAATACTGTAAAGACCGTAAAATAGGTATAAAATAATGGATTCTCTTATTTAATGTTTATTGATACCATTACTCTTAAGATTAAAAAGTATGTTATTTTAATAATAATTTTAATTAATTAAAAAATTTATAATCTTAATGTTTTACATGGTTTTAGAAGTTATTTATTTCACTTTCAATATAATTTAAGTAGTATGTCTTTATATTAATTTGTAATATTATATTGGGAACCCCTTACAAACATTGGTATATTTTGTATCAAAATAACATAAATGATACAAAATGACATGGATTTTAAAATATATTGAATTTTATGGAAATATGATAAAATTATTAGTGGGAAGTATATGAACCCAATAATATAAATCAAATGGGGATTATTTCATATGTCTCAATTTAAAAAAAGTAAAATGAGAAACCCTTACATTATCTCTCATCTTCCAAAAAAACCACATTAACCACCGATTTAATTAATATAATTTTATTAATTAATTAGTTAATAATATTATTCATATATATTACCATTTATATTATTCCATTATATTTATATGCAATGAATTTACTAGAGATTTCATGTTCATTTTTAACATTATATGTTAGTAATTTCAATTATTTGAAATATTTTTTAATAGTGAGATCTAAATCCATAATTTGTTATAAATTTTTTCATTCTGTGATAATTTATGGTACTATAATATATTTTCAAAGATGATTAATAATTGTACAATTTAATTTCATGATATTTTCTTGGAATATGAAATTAGTGTTCAGCATTATTGATTGTAATTTTCCAATATCAATGGATTAATTTATAGTGATCATTATTTATAATTTTAAAATTAAAGATACATAGTCATGAAATATATTACTCATTAATATCATATATCACTACAACATAAATTGACATTAGCGGTAGTTCACAAAACCACCGCTAATGCTTTTTGTAAAATGGTTTCGTGGCAGTTTATAATAAACTGCAGCGAAACCATCTCTATATTTACACTCTTGACCATTCCCCCCGATCCGACCTAATTCTCCCCCCGACACCCTGTGAAATCGCGACCGCCTTCTCCCGGTGACCCCCCGGCGACCCACCGAAGAACACCCGCGACCCCCTTCTCCCAGCGACCCCATTCTCCCAGCGACCCTATAAGGCCCCAGCCATAAACCTTACTTATTCTTGAGTTATTACAAGATTACAAATTTAAGATCTTTTCAGGTTTAGATATTTAGATAATTAGATCATAAAACATGCATTGCATTCCACATTTAAACAAAGTGGTTACATAAAGATAATATTCATTTTTTCCATCAATGGAAACATATTTAATATAAAACATGTATTCTTTCTTGACACTTCCTTGACACTATCATCATATCATATACCTTTCTCTTGACCTGTGAAAAACATTTCAAAAAACATGGGATGAGCATAAAAAGCTCAGTAAGGGTTATAAAAAAATGGAAAGGAAACATGATTTCAAATATACATAAGAATGAAATCATACTTTACCCATAAAACCTAGTCACCTTAACATACCTCATCAAATCATGAATAAATCATAGAAATCATAAGACATAAAAGGTAAATTGAGGCATTAATAACATTCTTATGTAGGGAGTAACCCTCTTGGTTACGTTTGGAATACCCACCACAGTATATTCCCTAAATCTCTTCGGAGAAACCATAATGTTTCACTCCTTCGCGTTACCCAATGCATTGGAGAGCCATATCGGGCTCACCCGCCCTTAGTTTATCAAGGAACCACCCGTCTTCATAACAATTCCCAAGAACCATAACATAATCGCATCACATAAAACACGAATAAAGGAAACATAACATTTCCACATTTCAATCACAAGATTTCAATAAAACACATTGATATAAAAAACCTTATGAAAACCATTTTCAATAACAAAATAAAATAAAAGTAAACATGGTATTTATTTTTCTTTTAAAAAGAAGCTATGGCTTGTAGAGGAAGCTGAAACCCAAATAATGGTCACGTCGGCGGAGAAGTCATTGTCGCCGCTTACGTATGACAAAAACATTCCCTTTTTATCGTTTTGTAAAATGCTTTGTATAAAAAAGATTCCTTTTGGATAAACGTAAAAGTAAAAGGGTTTTATACACTGTATAAAATAATATTGTGCATAAAAAAAATATGCCTCAATTAAAGGAGATTGAGACGAAGTCCCATACAAAGACGGTATCCTTGTATTAAGGATAAATCAATTACATAATTATGTGTGACAAACGAATACACCAAATATAAGTGGATATTAAGTGTAAAACAATCAGAGGACATTCACACATATTTATAGAATGACATATTCAAGGAGTAAAATCTTATCCCAAAGAATAAAAATTGGGTTAAGAAGTTCCCTTGCAAAATTTTGACAGCCTAATGGCCTCACTAAAAAATTCAGAAAAAGAGTTGATGAGAGATAAAAAGGGTATCTCATCACTTGGACATAGAATTTAAATCATTAAGGATATAGGAGAACATATACCAAAATAATATTATGTGAATTAAAATACATAACAAAAGAAGTCTTTTAAAAAGAGGAGGGTGAAAGGTTCCCTTACCAACATCGGTATCTTTCGAAACATACACCCCGTGAAAGAAGGACAATACAACATTGATGTAAATACTCATAAATGAAAGTATATTACAAAATGAATAAAATAAGGGTCAGTACATACACAACTCAAAGGAAATTGTGAAAATGTAGCATAAATCTCACGAGAATAAAAGTGAGATGAAAAATCCCTTACGAAAGGCACCCTAACGACGCCACTTAAAACTTCCCAAAATGGATTGATGAGATAAAATAGGGTCTCTCATACTATTACAATAAAATAGAAGATTAATACAAAATAACATCCCCCATCATAACAAAGAAGAGCTTAAATGAAGTGACATAAAGGAGAGTACTTAAAAAGAAAGAGAGAGGTTAGATCTCTTACGAAAATTCGGCAGCCTAACGGCGCCACACAAAACTTCCAAAATGGATTGATGAGAGATAATATGGTCTCTCATCATATGAACATACAAATTAAAGTATGAGTAATATAAAATAACATCCCAATCACAAGAAATATGAGCTTAAAAGGAATGACATAAAAGAGTGTTCTTAAAAAGAAAGAGAGGAGTAGGATCCCTTACCTGAAGTCCAACTTGTCTTGTTCGTTTCTTTATATTCCGGAATAATAAACTTTGGTAAATTTATAATTTCTTAAGGACCTCCTATACATATTATTATTCAGTTAATATCACATATTTTAATGTTATAATAATTGGTTAATAATATGAGTTCATATCAGACGTTTTTGTCGATGTTTGGTACATGAGTCAAAAATTGAACTTGTTGGAAAATAATTTTCCATGTCGTTATAGGTACATCATATCCAGAATAGTATTGATGTTTTAAATATCATATATATCCAGTATATATTCATTTTATATTATTCCATATCATTTGGAGATAAAAATTAAAAGCACCGTTCATGGAGACGGTAGGCCGTACGTACACATTAACGCTACTTTCATTTTTTGTCATATTAATGGAATTAAAACAAAATGAGATATATATATATATATATATATATATATGATATAATTACAGAATGATATCCATAATTTAGATGTAATATATTTCATATATATCCATTATATATATGTACTTATAATAGTACATAACATTTTGAGATAAGAAATGAAATTTACCATTCATGGAGACGGTAAGCCGTACGTACGCATGAACGCTACTTCAATTTCTATTTCATATTTAATGGAAATAAAACATAATTATACATAACATTATTTTAATTCCAGTATGGTATCATATATAATATCATTAAATATATCAATTATACATACCACATATGGTATTAACGAATCAAATAACTTTGAGGGGGCGGTAGTCCGCACTTCCTTAAATGAAGATATCGCGTTTACCCATAATGGAAACCATAAAGGTATGCCATAAATGAAAAATACAGAATCTTAAGTAAAACATAAACATATTATATATCATATATAATTATAGTGTCTTCTTAATGGCCACCTTTTAAGGTGTTAGAAGAATGTTGAACAATCATCGTTTCGTGAGGCAAAAATTCGCCATCCACAGAAACAGTATGTTCTTTAACCATTAGATGTAGGTGTGTGTAAGTTTATCTCAAATAATCCTTATAAAAACATCCTAGTATATTGAAGATACGTGATTTGTTACAAAATAAATGAATAAAAATAGTTTAGGGGGGTTGGAGAAGCAAAATAAAACAAAAGGACACAAGTGAAGGCATTGCCTTAAAATAGGGTAACTCCCTTTGGTTTGAGCTCAAAGGCTTCGTTGGGAAGACTTCTTCCCAAAGTTAGGCTTCAAATATTTATAGAGGTATGTGGAGAGGCAAAATGGTCAGGGGTTGTCCAAGCCAAAAGCTTTGGAAGTGTGGGTAAGGAGGTAGAGGTGGGGGCCTTTTATAAGAGGAGAGGAGGGGCACTATTGGAATGTAAGGAAATGTTTCATTATTTTAGAATGTGTTACGGATATTAATGGTCCCAAATTGATGTGTTTCGAGGATAAGGTGATAAGAGTTCGAAATGCACCCATAAAATAGGTTTTTTACATGTTCAGGTCTTAGATTTTTCATTATCATTCCATTTTATATAAATCGTTAAATAATGAGGTCATCGGTGCATTATCATGATGTCATAAATAATTTACTTTATTTAATGTCTAAAAATTATAAAAAAATACTATGATGTAGGAAATCATTTTATATTTTCAATGACTATTTATATTCAAAAATACGACTAGTATAACCCCATGTAAAATGTTTTTTAGTAAAACAACTCATGTTTGTGTCATCTTTACTTTAACATTAAATAAAAATGAATTTATGTCATTTTCCAACCAAACTGGCTCCATGGGGTCCCCATGATTACCCATGGATTTTCTTGGTCAGCCATGACTCATCCAATGAGGGTAGGACATGTGTCTAGGTCATTTCATTTTATTAAAACATTATTCATACCTTAAACTACACTAATTACCTCTAATCGCGATTAAAAACTTAATAAGTTACTATTCACCAAAAAAATTATTTTAATCCCATTGAACCACATTTTACTTCTTAATTACAACCATTTATGTCAGATTTTTGAAGTTCAAAACACAAAGATGACAAAATTTCATTTAAATGGAAAATCAGTTTTTATAAGTACCACTTAGTGGTTTCACTATTCATAAAAAATTGAAGTTTTTCAGAAAGCTTCCAAAAATTCACCCTAAGATATATTTGATATTACGAATATAAAAATGATATCTATTTTAAAAAATTCAAAACATATAAGTTTCATTAATTAATTTAATAATTAATTCTCACTGTCAAAACAAATAGCGTGTTTTTATGAAACAAAATGTATCAAAAGATTGGCACTAGTTTTAGTCCGATTTCAAAGTGAAATTAAATCAAACAACCACTATTGGATTAAATGGTAAAAATATATTCTAATTTAACTTTAAAACCAATTCAAAGATAATCTATTCATATAAATAAATTAGACTAAAAAGAGGTTTTGAATTAAAATACAACATTTTTCACTATTCATTAAAAATTGAACTTTTTCGGAAAAATACCAAAAACTTACCCAAAGTAAATTTTGATGTCCCAATTTTAAAGAAGAATTTTATTTTGTCAAATATAACACATAAAATTGTAAAAAAGTGGATTTAAAAGAGGTTCACCATCAAAAGGTGGTTAATCGACCTTTTATAGAATATTAGAATGTTTACGCTTAAAATTGGATTCATTCGCATTTTTAATCCTCTAACATATATAATCATTTTGTAGTTAGTTCTATTCATTACCGCCATCACAATAGCTATGAATTAACTAACATTTAAAATAATATTATTTTATTATTAGAGTGCAACGTAAGATTTCAAAGGAACTCATTGTTGTGTATTTGGTAAGCCATTGAGCCTAGCGTTCCCTTTAAATTAATATTGACATTTTATTCGCAAATAGGGATAAATATAAAAATGTCATATTCTTTATTTACCTTGGGGGTTATATCCTTCCCCGCTTTTGGGAATTGTGTCCTCGCAATTTTTAGAATTGGGCTTGGAAACTTCATTGAAAATACCACATCGGAACAAGAGTCAGTAAAACAATCACTTTAAAATAAAGAGAGATAAGTACAAAGGTCACCCGAGTTAACCCATACTAGGATTCCAAGTATGAAAATATTGACATGGAGGAAAAAACAAAGGGTTATGTTCTGATGGAGAGTGAAAGTAAACATGTCTAGAAGGAAGTTATCCATAAGAAAATCACAAACTTGTGATGGGTTAAACGGTATTCGATTCACCAGTAGGAAAAGTTAACAACCAACATTTATGTTTTAAGTTACTTTTTATTGAGGAATTTATTCATAAGGAATCATAATTACTTATCATGTTGACTTTCAACTTTTATTATATTCCTTACACAAACTCATACTTTCCCCAAAAGATGAGTATTTAGGAATACTTGATCACATTAAGAGTACTATAATCAAATTCTAGAGGATCACCTAATCCACAAAAGAGAACTATATACTTCCCATATCTTTAGACCTTAACCAAAACCAAAACACAAAAGGTTAGTACAAGATCAGATAATACCCAAAAAGGATAATCCTTTAAAAAAACAAATCTATTCTTAATCTCCAAAATTTATCAAACAATACCCAAAGTTCAACAAAGACCATTAAATAAACAAATTGTCTATAAAATACTTCAAAGTAAACCAAACTAAGATTGAAACCCAAAAATTTGAAGGAATTAGTCACATCGTCTTCCAAGTTAAATCGTAACATTTATCTCCAAACAACATTAGTTGCTCCTAAAGTCTCGTATTCAAAAGTAATTAATCTAATCACATATCCTCCATGATGGGTTAATAAATTTCCATAGATAACCAAAAATCAACTTACTCTTAATTAATAAAATCATCTAACTAAAACGAATCAATCAAACTAACCAGGGACTTCACATAGTCCAGTGGTAGGCGATAAATACCTACCGCACTTTGGTTGTGGGTTCGATTCCCCCAGCTTTGTCCGACGCGACGGGTTGTCACACGGTCTGCGTGTTTTCCTTTCTCCAAAACTACATAATTCTTAAAACATTCCCCAAAACGGGATAAAATGTTCAAAAATGATCATAACATATTTTAAAATCATTTTTATCTCATTCCTTTCATTTTTCATCATATCATAGAGTAACCCATAATTACCTAAAAAGTAAGGATCATATAAACCCTAATGGTTACCTTAATAATTATTACCTGAACTTCCACATCGAGTTGGCCATCTCGTACATGATGCATTACAGAACATACCAAGGTAAAACTGGTTGATCATGACTCCTTGATAGTTGGTTTAGAATAACCATGAGTTTCCTTATTGAAAACCCCATTTCATCCAGTCTCTTAATCAGAGATCCACCACAGTTTCCTTCAAACATATTGTTAATTTGGTGCCTACTAGATCCATCCATTCACTAAAAATATAAATGTCAGTGTGAGTATATAAACAAAACCATCATGTACTAATGAGGAAGATAACCACTAAGACATACTTACTCATTAACTTTATCTAAATCTAGGACTCTTTCTGAAATCCTAACCATTATGGTAATGTCACTTATTCTTAGAGGATACCCTAACCTCTAAAGTTATCTAAACCGACCTTTGATACCAACTATAAGGCCCCAGCCTTAAACCTTATTTAATCTTGAGTTATTACATGATTACACATTGAGGATCTTTTTAGGTTTAGAGTTTTAGAGAATTAGATCATAAAACTTGCATAACATTCCACATTTAAACAAAGTGGTTACATAAAGATAGTATTCATTTTTTTCCATCAAAAGAAACATATTTAAAATAAAACATGTATTCTTTCTTTACACTTCCTTGACACTATCATCATATCATGTACCTTTCCCTTGACCTGTGAAAAACATTTCAAAAAACATTGGATGAGCATAAAAAGCTCAGTTAGGGTTATAAAAAAATGGAAAGGAAACATGAGTTCATATATACATAAGAATGAAATCATACTTTACCCATAAAACCTAGGAACCTTAACATACCTCATCAAATCATGAATAAATCAGAGAAATCATAATACATAAAAGGTAACTTGAGGCATTCATAACATTCTTACGTAGGGAGTAACCCTCATGGTTACGTTTGGAATACCCACCACAGTATATTCCCTAAATCTCTTTGGAGAAACCTTAATGTTTCACTCCTTCATGTTACCCAATGCATGGTAGAGCTATATCGGGCTCACCCGCCCTTATTTTATCATGGAACCACCCGTCTTCATAATAATGCCCAAGAACCATAACATAATTGTATCATATAAAACACGAATAAAGGAAACATAACATTTCCACATTTCAATCACAAGATTTCAATAAAACACGTTGATATAAAAAACATTATGAAAACAATTTTCAATACCAAAATAAAATAAAAGTAAAACATGGTATTTATTTTTCTTTTAAAAAGATGGTATGGCTTGTAGAGGAAGCCGAAACCCAAATAATGGTCACGGTGGTGGAGAAGTCATTGTCACCGCTTACGTATGACAAAAACATTCCCTTTTGTCGTTTTGTAAAATGCATTGTATAAAAAAGATTTATTTTGGATAAATGTAAAGGAAAAAGGGGATTATACATCGTATAAAAGAAGGTTGTGTATAAAACAAAATATTCCTCAATAAAAGGAGATTGAGACGAAGTCCCATACAAAGACGTTATCCTTGGATTAAGGATAAATCAATTACATAATTTTTTGTTACAAATGAATACACCAAATATAAGTGGATATTAAGTGTAAATCAATCAGAGTACATTCACACATATTTATATAATGACATATTCAAGGAGTACAATCTTACCCCAAAGAATAAAAATTGGGTTAAGAAGTTACCTTGCAAAAATTTGACAGCCTAATGGCGTCACTACAAAATTTAGAAAATGATTTGATGAGAGATAAAAAGGGTATCTCATCACATGGACATAGAATTTAAATCACTAAGGATATAGAAGAACATATCCCAACCTAATAGTATGTGAACTAAAAGACATAACAAAATAAGTCTTTTAAAAAGAGGAGGTTGAAAGGTTCCCTTACCGACATGGGTATCTTTCGAAACATACAACCCGTGAAAGAAGGACAATACAACATTGATGTAAATACTCATAAATGAAATTATATTATACAATGAGTAAAATAAGGGTCATTAAATACACCAATAAAAGTAAATTGTGGAAAATGTTGCATAAATCTCACGAGAATAAAAGTGAGATGAAAAATCCTTTACGAAAACTCGGCAGCCTAACGGTGCCACATAAAACGTTCAAAAATGGATTGATGAGATCAAATAGGGTCTCTCATCATATTAAAATAAAATAGAAAGTGAAATATAAAAGAACATCCCCCATAATAACAAAGAGTAGTTTAAAAGAAGTGATATAAAGGAGAGTACTTAAAAAGAAAGAGAGAGGTTAGATCTCTTATGAAAATTCGGCAGCCTAACGGCGCCACTCAAAACATCCAAAATGGATTGATGAGAGAGAATATGGTCTCTCATCATATGAACATAAAAATTACAGTATGAATAATATAAATTAACATCCCAATCACAAGAAATATGATCTTAAAAGGAATGACATAAAAGAGTGTACTTAAAAAGAAAAAGAGGAGTATGATCCCTTACCTCAAGTCCAACTTGTCTTGTTCGTTTCTTTATATTCCTGAATATTAAACTTTGGTCAATTTATAATTTATTAAGGACCTAATATAAATATTATTATTATGTTCATATCACATATTTTAATGTTATAATAATTGGTTAATAATATGAGTTCATATTAGACGTTTTTGCCGATGTTTGGTACATGAGTCAAAAATTGAACTTGTTGGAAAATAATTTTCCATGTAGTTATAGGTACATCATATCCAGAATAGTATTTATGTTTTAAATACCATATATATCCAGTATATATTCATTTTATAATATTCCATATCATTTGGATATAAAAATTAAAAGCACCGTTCATGGAGACGGTAGGCCGTACGTACGCATGAACGCTACTTTCATTTTTTGTCATATTAATGGAATTAAAACAAAATGAGATATATATATATATATATATATATATATGATATAATGCCAGAATTATATCCATAATTTACATGTAATATATTTCATATATATCCATTATATATATTTACTTATAATAGTACATAACATTTTGAGATAAGAAATGAAATGTACCGTTCATGGAGACGGTAAGTCGTACGTACACATGAACACTACTTCCATTTCTATTTCATATTTAATGGAAATAAAACATAATGATAAATAATAGTATTTTAATTCCAGTATGGTATAATATATAATATCATTAAATATATCATTTATACATACCACATATGGTATTAACGAATCAAATAACTTTGAGGGGGTGGTAGTCCGCACTTCCTTAAATGAAGATATCGCGTTTACCCATAATGGAAACCATAAAGGTATTACATAAATGAAAAATACAGAAGCTTAAGTAAAAAATAAAAATATTATATATCATATATAAATATAGTGTAATCTTAATGGACACCTTTGAATGTGTTAGAAGAATGTTGAACAATCATCATTTCGTGAGCAGAAATTCTCCATCCACAGAAACAGTATGTTCTTTAACCATTAGACGTAGGATGGTCTAAGTTTAGCTCGAATAAACCTTATAAAAACATACTAGTATATTGAATATACTGTATTTGTTACAAAATAAATGAATAAAAAGAGTTTAGGGGGGTTGGAGAAGCAAAATAAAACAAAACGACACAAGTGAAGACATTACCTTAAAATCAGGTAACTCCCTTTGGTTTGAGCTTAAAGGCTTCCTTGGGAAGACTTCATCCCAAATTGAGGCTTAAAAGAGTTATAGAGGGATGTGGAGAGACATAATGGGCAGGGTTTGGCCGAGCCAAAGGCTTTGGAAGTGTGGGTAAGGAGGTAGAGGTGGGGGCCTTTTATAAGAAGAGAGGAGGGGCACACTTGGAATGTAAGGAAATGTTACATTATTTTCGAATGAGTTTCGGATATTAATGGTCCCACATTTATGTGTTTCGAGGATAAGGTGATAAGAGTTCGAAAGAAACCCATAAAATAGGTTTTGTACATGTGTAGGTCTTATATTTTATGATATCTTTCCATTTTATTTAAATCATTAAATAATGAGGTCATCGCTGCATCATCATGATGTCATAAATAATTTAATTTATATAATGTCTAAAAAATATAAAAAAATAATATGATGTAGGAAATAGTTTTAGCTTTCCAATGACTATTTATAGTCAAAAATCAAACTTGTATAACCCTATGTAAAATTTTTTTTAGTAAAACAACTCATGTTTGTGTCATTTTTACTTTAACATTAAATAAAAAGGTATTTATGTCATTTTTCAACCAAAGTGGCTCCATGGGGTCCCCATGTTGACCCATGGATTGTCTTGGTCGGTCATGACTCATCCAATCAGGATAGGAAATGTGTCTAGGTCATTTCATTTTATTAAGACATTATTCATACCTTAAACTACACTAATTACCTCTAATCGCGATTAAAAACATAATAAGTTACTATTCACCAAAAAAATATTTTAATCCCGTTGAACCACAATTTACTTCTTAATTAAAACCATTTATGTAAGAGTTTTGAAATTAAAAACACAAAGATGACAAAATTTCATTTAAACGGAAAATTAGTTTTTATAAGTACCACTTAGTGGTTTAACTATTCATAAAAAATTGAAGTTTTTCAGAAAATTTCAAAAAATTCACCCTAAGATATATTTGATATTCCGAATTTAAAAATGATATATATTTTAAAAAATTAAAAACATATAAGTTTCATTAATTAATTTAATAATTAATTCCCACTGTCAAAACAAATAGCGTGTTTTTATGAAACAAAATTTATCAAAAGATTGGCACTAGTTTTAGTCTGATTTCAAAGTGAAATTAAATCAAACAACCACTATTGGATTAAATGGTAAAAATATATTCTAATTTCACTTTAAAACCAATTAAAATATAATATAATCATACAAAATAAATTAGATTAAAAAGATGTTTTGATTTAAAATACAACATTTTTCACTATTCATTAAAAATTGAACTTTTTCGGAAAAATACCAAAAATTTACACAAAGTAAATTTTGATGTCCCGATTCTAAAGAAGAATTTTATTATGTCAAATATAACACATAAAATTGTAAAAAAGTGGATTTAAAAGTGGTTCTCCATCAAAATGTGGTTAATCAAGCTATTATAGAATATTAGAATGTTTACGCTTAAAATTGGATTCATTCGCATTTTTAGTCCTCTAACATATATAATAATTTTGTAGTTACTTCTATTCACTCTCGCCATCACAAAAGATATGCATTAACTACCATTTAAAATTATATTATTTTCTAATTAGAGTGCAACGTAATATTTCAAAAGAACTCGTTGTTGGGTATTGGGTAAGCCATTGAGCCTAGCGTTCCCTTTAAATTAATATTGACATTTTATTCACAAATAGGGATAAATATAAAAATGACATATTCTTTATTTACCTGGGGTTTTACATCCTTCCCCCCTTTTGGGAATTGCTTCCTCACAATTTTTAGAATTGGGCTTGGAAACTTCATTGAAATCCCACATCGGAACAAGAGTCAGTAAAACAATCACATTAAAATAAAGAGAGATAAGTACAAAGGTCACCCGAGTTAACCCATACTAGGATTCCATGTATGAAAATATGGACATGGAGGAAAAAACAAAGGGTTATGTTCTGATGGAGAGTGATAGTAAACATGTCTAGAAGAAAGTTATCCCTAAGAAAATCACAAACTTGTGATGGGTTAAACGGTATTCGATTCCCCAGTAGGAAAAGTTAACAGACAACATTTATGTTTTAAGTTACTTTTTATTGAGGAATTTATTCATAAGGAAACATAATTACTTATCATGTTGACTTTCAACTTTTATTATATTTCTTACACAAACTCATACTTTCCCCAAAAGACGAGTATTTAGGAAGACTTGTTCACATTAAGAGTACTATAATCAACATCTAGAGGATCACCTAATACAAAAAAGAGAACTATATACTTCCCATATATTTAGACCTTAACCAAAACCAAAACCAAAAAGGTTAGTACAAGATCATATAATACCCAAAAAAGGATAATCCTTTTTAAAAAAACAAATCTATTCTTAATCTCCAAAATTTATCAAACAATACCCAAAGTTCAACAAAGACCATTAAATAAACAAATTGTCTATAAAATACATCAAAGTAAACCAAACTAATATTGAAACCCAAAAATTTGAAGGATTTAGTCACATGTTCTTCCATGTTAAATCGTAACATTTAACTCCAAACAACATCAGTTGCTCCTAAAGTCTCGTATTCAAAAGTAATTAACCTAATCACATATCCTCCATGATGGGTTAATAAATATCCATAGATAACCAAAAATCAACATACTATTAATTCATAAAATCATCTAACTAAATAGAATCAATCAAACTAACCAGGGACTTCACATAGTCCAGTGGTAGGCGGTAAATACCTGTCGCACTTTGGTTGTGGGTTCGATTCCCGCAGCTTTTCCGATGCGACGGGTTGTCACATGGTCTATGTGTTGTCCTTTTTCCAAAACTACATAATTATTAAAACAATCCCCAAAACGAGATAAAATGTTCAAAAATTATCATAACATATTTTAACCTCATGTTTATCTCATTCCTTTCATTTTCCATCATATCATAGAGTAACCCATAATTACCTAAAATGTAAGGATCATATAAACGCTAATGGTTACCTTAATAATTATTACCTGAACTTCCACATCGAGTTGGCCATCTCATACATGATGCATTAAAGAACATACCAAGGTAAAACTGGTTGATCATGACTCCTTGATAGTTGGTTTAGAACAACCACGAGTTTCCTTATTGAAAACCCCATTTCATCCAGTCTCTTAATCAAAGATCCACCACAGTTTCCTTCAAACCTATTGTTACTTTGGTGCCTGATAGATCCATCCATTCACTAAAAACCGAAATGTCAGTGTGAGTATATCAACAAAACCATCATGTACTAATGAGGAAGATAACCACTAAGATATACTTACTCATTCACTTTATCTAAAACTAGGACTCTTTCTGAAATCCTAACCACTATGGTAATGTCACTTATGCTTAGACGATACCCTAACCTCTAAAGTTATCTAAACCGACCTTTGATACCAACTATAAGGCCCCATCCTTAAACCTTACTTAATATTGAGTTATTACAAGATTACACATTGAGGATCTTTTCAGGTTTAGAGTTTTAGAGAATTAGATCATAAAACTTGCATTACATTCCACATTTAAACTAAGTGGTTACATAAAGATAGTATTCATTTTTTCCATCAACAGAAACATATTAAAAATAAAACATGTATTCTTTCTTGACACTTCATTGACACTATCATCATATCATGTACCTTTCCCTTGTCCTGTGAAAAACATTTCAAAAAACTTGGGATGATCATAAAAAGCTCTGTAAGGGTTATAAAAAAATGGAAAGGAAACATGAGTTCATATATACATCAGAATGAAATCATACTTTACCCATAAAACCTAGGCACCTTAACATACCTCATCAAATCGTGAATAAATCATAGAAATCATAAGACATAAAAGGTAACTTGAGGCATTCATAACATTCTTATGTAGGGAGTAACCCTCTTTGTTACGTTTGGAATACCCACCACAGTATATTCCCTAAATCTCTTCGGAGAAACCTTAATGTTTCACTCCTTCACGTTACCCAATGCATTTGAGAGCTATATCAGGATCACCCGCCCTTAGTTTATCACGGAACCACCTGTATTCATAACAATGCCCATGAACCATAACATAATTGTATCACATAAAACACGAATAAAGGAAACATAACATTTCCACATTTCAATCAAAAGATTTCAATAAAACACATTGATATAAAAACCCTTATGAAAACCATTTTCAATACCAAAATAAAATAAAAGTAAAACATGGTATTTATTTTTCTTTTAAAAAGAAGGTATGGCTTGTAGAGGAAGCTGAAACCCAAATAATGGTCATGGCGGTGGAGAAGTCATTGTCGCTGCTTACGTATGACAAAAACATTCCCTTTTGTCATTTTGTAAAATGCTTTGTATAAAAAAGATTCCTTTTGGATAAACGTAAAAGTAAAAGGGGGTTTATACACCATATAAAAGAAGGTTGTGTATAAAAAAAAATATGCCTCAATTAAAGGACATTGAGATGAAGTCCCATACAATGACGGTATCCTTGGATTAAGGATAAATAAATTACATAATTATGTGTGACAAACGAATACACCAAATATAAGTGGATATTAAGTGTAAAACAGTCAGAGGACATTCACACATATTTATAGAATTACATATTCAAGGAGTACAATATTATCCCAAAGAATAAAAATTGGGTTAAGATGTTTCCTTGCAAAAATTTGATAGCCTAATGGCATCACTACAAAATTCAGAAAATGAGTTGATGAGAGATAAAAAGGGTATCTCATCACTTGGACAAAGAATTTAAATCACTAAGTTTATAGAAGAACATATACCAACATAATAGTATGTTAATTAAAAGACATAACAAAAGAAGTCTTTTAAAAAGAGGAGGGTGAAAGGTTCCCTTACCGACATGGGTATCTTTCGAAACATACACCCCGTGAAAGAAGGACAATACAACATTGATGTAAATACTCATAAATGAAAGTATATTACCCAATGAGTAAAATAAGGGTCAGTACATACACCAATCAAAGGAAATTGTGGCAAATGTAGCATAAATCTCACGATAATAAAAGTGAGATGAAAAATCCCTTACGAAAACTCGGCAGCCTAACGGCGCCACTTAAAACATCCAAAAATGGATTGATGAGATCAAATAGGGTATCTAATCATATTAAAATAAAATAGAAAGGGTAATATAAAATAACATCCCCCATCATAAAAAAGAGGAGCTTAAAAGAAGTGACATAAAGGAGAGTATTTAAAAAGAAAGAGAGAGGTTAGATCTCTTACGAAAATTCGGCAGCCTAACGGTGCCACTCAAAATTTCCAAAATGGATTGATGAGAGAGAATATGGTCTCTAATCATATGAACATAAAAATTACAGTATGAGTAATATAAAATAACATCCCAATCACAATAAATATGAGCTTAAAAGGAATGACATAAAAGAGTGTACTTAAAAAGAAAGAGAGGAGAAGGATCCCTTACCTCAAGTCCAACTTGTCTTGTTCGTTTCTTTATATTCCTGAATAATAAACCTTGGTCAATTTATAATTTCTTAAGTACCTCCTATAAATATTATTATTCAGTTCATATCAAATATTTTAATGTTATAATAATTGGTTAATAATATGAGTTCATATCAGACGTTTTTGTCGATATTTGGTACATGAGTCAAAAATTGAACTTGTTGGAAAATAATTTTCCATGTAGTTATAAGTACATCATATCCAGAATAGAATTGATGTTTTAAATATCATATATATCCAGTATATATTCATTTTATACTATTCCATATCATTTTGAGATAAAAATTAAAAGCACCGTTCATGGAGACGGTAGGCCGTACGTACGCATGAACGCTACTTTCTTTTTTTGTCATATTAATGGAATTAAAACAAAATGAGATATATATATATATATATATATGATATAATTCCAGAATTATATCCATAATTTAGAATTAATATATTTCATATATATCCATTATATATGTGTACTTATAATAGTACATAACATTTTGAGATAAGAAATGAAATGTACCGTTAATGGAGACGGTAAGCCGTACGTACGCATGAACGCTACTTCCATTTCTATTTCATATTTAATGGTAATAAAACATAATGATACATAATATTATTTTAATTCCAGTATGGTATCATATATAATATCATTAAATATTTCTTTTATACATACCACATATGGTATTAACGAATCAAATCACTTTGAGGGGGCGGTAGTCCGCACTTCCTTAAATGAAGATATCACGTTTACCCATAATGGAAACCATAAAGGTATTCCATAAATGAAAAATTTAGAAGCTTAAGTAAAACATAAACATATTATATATCATATATAAATATAGTGTCAACTTAATGGAAACCTTTGAAGGTGTTAGAAAAATGTTGAACAATCATTGTTTCGTGAGGCAGAAATTCTCCATCCATAGAAATAGTATGTTATTTAACCATTAGATGTAGGTGTCTGTAATTTTAGCTCTAATCCTACTTATAAAAACATCTTAGTATATTTAAGATACTGTATTTGTTACAAAATAAATGAATAAAAAGAGTTTAGGGGGGTTGTGGAAGAAAAATAAAACAAAAGGACACAAGTGAAGACATTACCTTAAAATCGTGTAACTCCCTTTGTTTTGAGCTCAAAGGCTTCCTTGGGAAGACTTCTTCCCAAATTGAGGCTTCAAAGAGTTATATAGGGATGTGGAGAGACAAAATGGGCAGGTTTTGGCCGAGCCAAAGGCTTTGGAAGTGTGGGTAAGGAGGTAGAGGTGGGGCCTTTTATAAGAGGAGAGGAGGGGCACTCTTGGAATGTAAGGAAATGTTACATTATTTTAGAATGAGTATTGGATATTAATGGTCCCACATTGATGTGTTTCTAGGATAAGGTGATGAGATTTCTAAATCCACCCATAAAATAGGTTTTTTACATGTGTAGGTCGTAGATTTTACATTATCTTCCCATTTTATTTAAATCGTTAAATAACGAGGTCATTGCCGCATCATCATGATGTCATAAATAATTTAATTTATTTAATGTCTAAAAATTATAAAAAAAATACTATGATATAGGAAATTTTTTTAGATTTACAATTACTATTTATAGTCAAAAATCCAAATTTTATAACCCCATGTAAAAATTGTTTTAGTAAAACAACTCATGTTTGTGTCATTTTTACTTTAACATTAAATAAAAAGGTATTTATGTCATTTTCCAACCAAAGTGGCTCCATGGGGTCCCCTGGTTGACCCATGGATTGTCTTGGTCTTCCATGACTAATCCAATGAGGGTAGGACATGTGTCTAGGTCATTTAATTTTTTTAAAACATTATCCATACCTTAAACTACACTAATTACCTCTAATCGCGATTAAAAACTTAATAAGTTACTATTCACCAAAAAATTATTTTAATCCCATTGAACCACATTTTACTTCTTAATTACAGCCAGGTATGTCGAATTTTTGAAATTCAAAACACAAATATGACAAAATTTTATTTAAACGGAAAATCAGTTTTTATAAGTACCACTTAGTGGTTTTACTATTCATCAAAAATTGATTTTTTTCAGAAAATTTCGAAAAATTCACCCTAAGCTCTATTTTATATTCTGAATTTAAAAATGATATCTAATTTAAAAAATTAAAAACTTATAAGTTGCATTAATTAATTTAATAATTAATTCCTGCTGTTAAAACAAATAGCGTGTTTTTATGAAACAAAATGTAGCAAAAGATTGGCACTAGTTTTAGTCTGATTTCAAAGTGAAATTAAATCCAACGACCAGTATTGGATTAAATGGTAAAAATATATTATAATTTCACTTTAAAACAAATTCAAAGATAATCTAATCATATAAATAAATTAGATTAAAAAGAGTATTTGAATTAAAATACAACATTTTTCACTATTCATTAAAAATTGAACTTTTTTGGAAAAATACCAAAAATTTACACAAAGTAAGTTTTGATGTCCCGATTCTAAAGAAGATTTTTATTTTGTCAAATATAACACATACAATTGTAAAAAAGTGGATTTAAAAGAGGTTCGCCATTAAAAGGGGGGTAATCGGCCATTTATAGAATTTTAGAATGTTTACACTTAATATTGGATTTATTCGCATTTTTAATCCTCTAACATATATAATCATATTGTAGTTAGTTATATTCATTCCCGCCAACATAATAGATATGCGTTAACTACCATTTAAAATAATATTATTTTATTATTAAAGTGCAACATAAGATTTCAAAGGAACTCGTTGTTGTGTATTGGGTAAGCCATCGAGCATAGCGTTCCCTTTAAATTAATATTGACATTTTATTCACAAATAGGGATAAATATAAAAATGTCATATTATTTATTTACCTGGGGTGTTACATACCCCCTTCTCCCCCACGACCCCCTACGACCCTGCGACCCCGCAACCCCCCGCGACCCTGCGACCACGCAACCCCCCTTTTTCTGATGACGCCACAACCCCCATTCTCCCGGTGAGTTTACTGTAAGAAAGTATTGTTTAGGATAATTTTTCATGTTTTCATTTAATTCCTATTTTTTTGTTCTATTTATGAATAAAACATATAAATTCAATTTATATTGGTAAAATATAGTTTTTTTAGTTTGATCTAGTTTTTTTCAAATCAATTTGTATTGGTGTATTTTTTTCAATTTATAGTTATTTAGTTTTTTTTAATTAATGTAGAGTTTGGAAATATTAAAAATATATGAATTGGTTCATTTCAATTCAATTTTATACATTTTTTTCATTTTCTTCTGTTGAATTTGGTGTAATTAAATGAAATAAAATATGATTTATGTTATTTTGATAACTATTGTTACACTTTAATTCATTTAAGGTTTGATTTTATTCAGTTTGATTCAAATTAATTTTACTCTCGATAGGTTGGTTAATAATTTTCAGTGTTTGTTTGATAATGTTGTCATTAATTTGAAAAATTATGATACATTATAAAGTAGTTATTTTCAATATTAACACTTATAAGATATTAAATTAGATAATTTAAATGTTTATAATGGTTTTGTTAATATTATACAAGGGGTTTTTTAAACATGAATGATTCAAGTGTAATGATTTCGGTTAAACTCTTCCAATGAAATAGTTTTTAATATTAAATTATTTTTAAAATTTTAACTCATTGTTATAATTTATACAATCCATGTATATGAGTGGAGCTTTAATGGTCTTAAAATTAGTAGTTTTAGTAAATTCCCTTTCTAATTGATTGGTTATGCTATAAAATGATCTTACAAGCAATGGGTTTCTAAATTTTTGATTTCAAATGGTTTGAAAGAAATGTGTACATCTTATAAAAATATTTTTTAGAAATTGTGTAAAGGTTAGGATTGGTCGGTTTTTATATTTTTTAGATCAAATTATTACAAATAATTCAAATTTATTTCCTATTTTTGAACATTTCATGATATTTTAGTTTTGTAAAATAGGTTTGAGGGGACAATTAATAATGAATACTTAGATTTAGATCTATAGTTTTGGATGAATACATGATATTATAGTATTTTTTGTTTCATTTTGACTAAATTAATTTTGATTTGGTTTTTTTAGGTTTAGTTTTGAATGGGTCAATTGTATTCACTTCCATTAAATTCAATTAAAGTTTAATTTTTTTTCAATTATAATTATGTTGTTTTTGGAATGTTAAATAAGGTTCAATTCATTTAATTTGCATCTTTTTTTATCCAGTCTGGAATTATTTACATATATTCCATGAGTCTTATATGTCTTCAGTTCTATATTATTTTTTTCATTTAGATTTGGTTCCTTTAAATAGAGTTTTAATTAAATTAATTGTCAATAATTTTAAATCTAGTTGATGTAGAAAACATTGTATTGTAAGAGTATATGATAGAAACAAGAGTGTGGAGGGTGAATTTATATATAAAAAACTAAACTAACATAAAACCCAAACCACATTTGTTGAAGTAATCAGACTCAGAGATTGTATAATGATTAGAGTATAGTTATCAGACTTATAAGTCATCAAATAAATCAGAGTTACAAAACAGGCATACAAACAATATCATTAAAAAAATATTAAAAATTTAGAAACATAAACATTATAATACAAATTTCCATAAGAATATAAAACTTGTTAAAAAAAAGTAATATGAAACCTATAAATAATGAATCTATTAATTCACTTTGTTAATGAATTGGTTGGTTATGGAAATAATTATTTGCGGCTAGGTGAGTGTATTCTTGGTTTCTAAAGGATTTTATCAATTTTTTATGGATGTAGTTTCCCCTTGTGTTTCTGATGATGAAAATACTTTTGATTCTGTATATGTGTGATCTAGGGTGGTAGAGGAATTTTATGCTTGATGTCTGGGGTTTTGATGGAAAAAATATGAGGATTGTGTTTGTTTTAGAGAGGTGATATCTTTTTTCCATTTATTGTCATATGGTTAATAAGAATAGATGCCTCAGGCTGAGAGTTGTGTTATCATGTTTTTTGGGTTATTGTGTGATGCTTTTTGCTAGGTTGTTTATGATTCAATATAGAGATGGGTATTCTTGTCTTTCTTATTCATTGTCGAATGATTTGATTTATTGTTATCAAATGGATGATTTTTTTGGTTCCCAAATTCTTGTTGTAGTTTCTATATTCCCTATTGATTTTATCACATTATGGTAGCTTATGATTGATCATTGAATACCATGATTATGAAATTGATAATGTAATAAACATTGAACTCATGGGATGAGTATTGATGTTGGATTATGGGATAATGAAAACTATGGGATGATTAGATTAATGCTAAAAAGAGAATTAGATGGAAATATAAGAATTGTAAATGAAAATAATAAATCCAGCTGGATCTAATGAACTAATTGACTAAATAAGAATTTTTATTGAATTTAACAAATGATTGGATAGTAATATCACTTTACTATGTCAAAACATTTAATGGTGATGAATCATGATACTTATGTTATTGCATTGAATCTAGTCTATACAAGTGTCATAAAAACTAAAATGGATACCATGAAACCTCAATCAAAAGTGCATTGGAAACACTGAAGTACACCCATGCAGACCTGAGTTCATGCCAAGCCTACTCTACTGGAACAAAATACACACCAGCCCTAGTTTGGAAGCTCATGTCAAACATTATAGGACCAATAATGAACTTACTATACTCAATACCAAGAATCTAAGATCTAATATAGCTCCAACATGTGCAGTTCCTCGTGTGAGCACATCAAAAGTAGTATGGATTTCACTACAACATAACACATAAACATGAGAAGATTCTCCTCAAATAAGTCAATTATATAATGCCTAATTTATGATCAATGGTTTATCTTTGTGATATTATGTTTCTGTAATCTTACACTATCGTATATCTGAATCTCCTTCTATATTTAGTAATAACTATGTGTTTTAATTTTTTTAATATTGTCTACACACATTGTGATATACATGTATAAAATAAGGATCACATTATAGAGGATCACACCTCTGTATGTTTTGGTTTGAAGGAGTTTTTAGATTTTACAATTTCTAATCTATCTGTTGATGGGAGAATAAGATGTCCATGTCCTAAATGTGAATTTAGATGATGGTTGAATAGAGATGAAGTTTATAAACATTTAATACTGATGCAATTCCCTAATCAATATTTATGTTGGATTTGTCATGGAGAATCGAACGTTATAGAATGATTTAGCACTGATGTTAATCCACAGAATGAGGTATCAACTTCGTCGACAATGGAAAATGAAATGAGAAACCTTATAAATGATGCATTCGATACTGTAGGACACCACTATCAACATCAAAACATAATAGAACAACCAGATGGGGGTGCTATAAATTTCAATTTGACAAGTGATGGTTTTGAGAATGTAACACGACTAGATCAAGATTGTAACATATCATTCCATCCTCCTCTTGATTTTGTGAAGCCAAATGTAAGAGAAAACATTACTGAGGAAAATGAATTTCTTGATTTAGTTGACGATGGAATTCAAGAGTTGGATAGTGGGTGTTGGAAATATTCAAATCTTTTTTTTCTGCCGATGTAGTACCATATCAAATGTCTATGTGGAATTACAAATAAATAAATGTCCATGATATTTGAATTTTATTCGTGATGCATTTCCCGAAGAAAAAATCCCCTTGTTTCTTTATGATATCAAGAAAGTTGTAAATAGGCTTGGTCTGAATTATTGAAAAATACATGTGTGTCCCAATGATTGTATGATTTATTGGGGAGAGGATTCAAGTAGACATAATTGTAAAAAATGATCTTCTTCTAGATGGAAGTCAAAGAGTGATGTTGGAAGTCTAAATGAACATAATTTCATGGAGAAGAATAAAAGTGACACACTTGAAAAGTTTTTGTGTTACTTTCCATTGAAGCCTTGATTTCCAAGATTATTCATGTCATCAAAAACTGCCTAACACATGAAGTTTCATTTTTCAGATAATAAAAATGATGGTTTAATGAGACAACCATGAGATTCACAATCATGTAAGACATTGGATTCATTACATCCACATTTTTCATCTGATCCTATGAATGCTCGATTGGGATTGGAATCCGATTGATTCAACCCATATGGGACTTTGAGTACTAGTTATATCATTTGGCCAGTTGTTTCAATCCCTTGCAATCTGCCTCTGTGGATCTGTACGCAACAAGCATCTTTTATCATTTTGATTATTATTCCTAGAAAACAAATGCATGGAAATGATATTGATGTATACTTGCTACCTGTGATTGACGAATTACAGTTTTTATGGTGCAATGGTGTTGAGACATTTGAAGCTTATTCTAAAACAATGTTCAAAATGCATGCTGCTTTAATGTGGACCATTAGTGACTTTCCTGGTCTTGGGAATTTATCAGGTTGGAAAAATTACATGGGTTTGTATTGTATCGTTTGTGACTTATATTTTGAGCCTAAAGGGATACCTCATAGTAGAAAATGGTGTTTCTTCTGAAATAAATGATTTCTTGATGCATCTCATAGATTTTGGCAGAACAGATCAAAATTTAATGAATTCATTCATCGTAGACCACCTCCAAAGTTGTTAACGGGTTCTGAAATATTGACACAACTTGAAAATGTTGAAATAGAATTTGGGAAGGTACATCATTTGAATGATAGTGAAAAATGGGTCTGAATTATATCTTCAAGTGAAATTATAATGCAACAATAGATGAAAAAAATTATATTCATAAAACATCCATTTTGGGAATTTAATTTGTTATGGAATAATCTTGATGGGATGCATATTTAAAAGAATGTCTGTGACAATTTGATATTCACATTACTTAATGAGCATGGATATTCGAAGGATCATCTCAATGCTCACAAAGACATACAAGTATTGAACATTAAAATTGATCTCTGGCTAGATGATAATGAAAAGTATGCTCTGACAATTTTTTCAATGAAAAAAGGGACAAAGATACATTCCATCGAATTTTAAAGAATTTGAAGGTATTTGATGGGTATTTGAGTAACATATCAAGGTGTGTAAACTTGAATAATCATATGTTACATGGATTGAAAAGTCACAATTCACATATTTTGTTACCACAGTTTCTACCATTGGAATTTCATACATTATTACCTGAAAAAGTTACTGCTCTTCAACTACAGTTCTGTAAAACAATTTCAGGAATTTATGTGAGAAATATCTACATCCATTTCGTCTTGACAACCTACAAGAGTGTTTTTTATTGACCCTTCGTGCAATTGAGATGATCTTTACTATGTTTTATGCTATCATGATGCATTTAATAGTGCATTTGGTTGAGGAAGCTGAATTAAGAGGCCTTGTTCATTATCGATGGAAGTATACAATTGAGATGTAATTTTTTATATGTTTTTCAGTTAAGTGAAAAAAAAATCATTTAAATAAATTCATAATTATGAATATTTTATTTCACATATATCATGGGAATTTGAAAACATACGTGAGAAATAATGCTCAACCAGAAGGCTCTATTGCTGAAAGCTATTTGGCTGAGAAGTGTCTTACCTTTTGTTCTAGATACATGTATAATATTGAGACCAGATTTAATAGAGTTTTATGTGTTGAATACACATCGAAATAATCTCAAATACATCAGAAATCAGAAATATTTCCTGCTATTGGCAGATCCATTGGGAGTACCTCAAATGTAACACGGATAGAATTTGAATTATAATAGGCACATAGATATGTGATGCTGAATAGTGAAATTGTAGATCCACTTATTGAAGAGTTTAGGATTCAAAAAAAAAGGACGAATGAGAGGTCGAACATGAAATGATAACGATATATTGGAATCATCGAATAAAGAGATTGTAGAATGGTTTTCACGAATTGTATGTTCATAAATATTGCAATAAATATGGATATTAGTTTGACACATACATTTTTTAAATCATATAAATTATATTTCATTTTTTAGATCATGAGTACTGATACTCGAGCAGATTTGTCAGAATATTTGATGTTTATTGCTAGAGGTCATATAAAACAAGTTATAAAGTTCGACACATATAATGTGAATGGATTTAGATTTCGTACAGTCGATCAAGAAGTGGGTTTGAAAACACACAATAATGGTATATTTTCAATTCCTGAAGTGGGAAACTATGGAAAGATTCTTGATATTATTTAATTGAACCACCATGGGCATTTTTCTCTTGTTTTATTCAAATGCAATTGGGTTGATATTTTCAGAGGTGTTAAAAGAGATTCAGTGCAATTTATTTCTTTGAACTTCTCTCGCTTGATAAATGTTAGTGATCATAAAATTCATGATTGATATATCTTTTCATCGCAAGAAAAAATGGTATATTATGTAAATGATATTATGGATGATTGGTGGAGTGTAGTTTCTCACGTAATACAAAGAGATTTGTATGATATGGGTGATGAAGTGGATGATTTGACCTCAGAAATTGATTCTCATCAACAAAAAGAAGAATAATTATTTGTCCATTATGATATTGAAAGTATTAGTTTAGATAAGATGAATGAAGTCGATGAAGTAATGAAGCAGGAAACCGATATGATTGAAGGGTAAAATGATTGTATATACAGTTATTTTTTCATTTAGAAACCACTTATTTCATTTGTGCAGTCATTCATTATCATTGTTATATATATATATTTTGTTAGTACTCGGCATTTATTATCTTTTTTAAATTTTTTTCTGAATAATATTTTTGAAATATATATTCTAATCTTAATTTTATTTTAATAAATGACAGGAATTCCATGGAGGAAGTGGTACATTATTTCATCTACTACTACGATAGATGGTGATCCATCTGTCTCCCTCCCCATGGAATTTGAGTCACCAGCTGATTACACCCCTACACTATCTCTCCCTACACCATCTATCACACCCTTTGTGAGTGTCCCATTAGAGGCTGAGTCATTGAATCTCCCTTCAAGAGCCTCAGCAGCTGGGCAGAAACTTACCCCTACCAGTTCATCATGGGAATACTGGAGGGTCACAGTCAAGGGTACAAATTTTAATATAAATAAATTTATTTCATTTTTTTATTCAAATTTTTTTCTCATTGAAGATGAAAAAAATTCAACCGCGGAGAAAAAAATAAAAAGTTCGATGTTTATAATATGAATGGCGAGATGATAGCTTTTTCATTTGATTCATTTAGGGTTCCTACAGATGACTTCATGGGGTTACTTGGCCAGATTCTAGGACAATTGGAAGAAAATCCCATTTCCCTACCTATTTCTTATGATGATTTAGTCATATGCCTCAAAGATGAAAAAATAAATTATTTTATTCCCAAATAAAGGTAATTTTAATACATAATGGTTTAATTGAATGTCATGTTGCTAATATGTTCAAAATTAATTTCTGTATACAGATTCTTTTCCACTTTATAGTTGCTGATGTGATAGAATGAAAGTGGATGTTTAAAAATCATGGTATGAAATGGAAATACATAAAATAGATATTGTTATGTGATGTCAATTATACTTCATTGACTATGAAACAAATGTTTGTGAAGATACCCAGTGGGGTACCGAAAGAACAATAGAAAGTTTTTATTGACAGACATTGTGTTGAGAAGCGAAAGGTATTGAAATATATATTATTATATTATCCTAATTTGACATTTATACATGTATATGATGAAGAGATGAAATTGAATACATTAATGTCAAATTGAATTTAATTTATTTTAGGATCTGTCAAGGCAGAATGCATCAAACCAGGCTATGCAAGTCATCCCTCACACTGCGAGGTCAAATAGATTTTCTAGAAGTCAAACAACTCTGTTAATATTTTAATTAGTTTAAATATATATAAGATAAAATTATCTGGTTAATATATTAATTTTTTGATTTATCTTTTCATAATGCTGTCATATAGTTTAGGGCACGAAGAATCCCGAACTGAAGTGTGGTTGGATGTTCATAAAAAAAAAGATGGAAGTTTTGTTAATGGTACTATAAAAGAAGTTGAGGTATTAAGTAAATTATTTATTATAATAACATATTATCAGGTTTTACTGTTTTAATATATATTGATATTTGATTTATAGGTAAAAATTAATGAACTATGGGATGCCAATCCTGGGAAGTCCTACTCAGTCTCCCAGGATGACATGGTTTCTTAACACCTTGGGAAGAAGCATCCTAGTAGAGTGCGCAGGATGGGTTTCAGACCAGTACCGTCTGAGGTCTTTGGAAGGCCACCAGGGATTCTAGCTGCATCTACTCTTTATTATAGTCTACCCATTTCTGAATATGCTCATAGGGAGATTGCTTCTCTACGAACCGCATTTCAAGACCAGAGGGCTCAGATTTCTGCTTAGTAGAAAGCGATGACTGATATATATTAGCATATGAGTAGATATGACCCCAGTGGTAGTGCATCAACTAGTGGTAAGTAGGTAAGTCACAAAAAATAAAAATCTTTTAGTTTTAAAACTTTTATTTATTTTAAGATTAAATATAAATATTCAATAATATTTAATTTTCAATATTATGATCTTACAGGTGATAGCAGGAAGTGGAGATGGAGATGGAGAGGGTGACGATACATGTTCATCATCAGACCGAGAGTAGTTATATTGTTGATGTGTTGGACAAATATGAGAACAATTGGTTTGTATATGTATCATGTGTGGCATATATTTTCCACCAAACATTTTCATGACCTAACATTTTCTTGATTTCTCATTTTTCCTTTTATGCATTTCATTGATTTATAATGTTTCCTTCTAGGTCTTGATTTCTTGAGTGTGGTATTCACCATATATGTCGATTCTTTATTGTGATGATTAATTTATTATGATTCATTTTTTATGATTAGTTTTTTCCATAGAAATTTAGGACTGAAAGGGCCAAAGATTTTATGCATTTAGAGTATGGTTCTATGTTTGTAATGGAGTGTATGACTCACTTTACGAGCTTTAAGGTATTATGCATATTTGTCTTGTGGATGATCCAACTAGGGTGATAGGATTCACATTTGGGCACAATAATTTTTTTTGATCACAGGTGAATGTATTTTAGTTTCCCATCATATCAAAAAAATTAGGTTCTTGTTATATAACATACCTCGAGTTATGTTTTGGGAACAAAGTAGGGTATTTCAGTTTGTTGAACCATTGAAAAAGTGTTTGGTGGAAGGAAGTGAAACTTTGTGACCTATCATTAAGGGAATAATTTATAGAGCTTTGGTGTTGGTAATTATATATTCTATCAATGGTGTGGGAGGAAGGGATATATGGGGAGACTATGTGATAGTAATCTAGTTGATTGTTGAGATTGCAGTAGGATGAGCCATCTACAAGATTTTCATAGATCTTTTCCTATAGTATACAGTGAACGAGTGTCTACAATAATTACACATTTAGGAGTGGGAAAATTAGCTTCATCTTAAGAAGGGATATATTGTTTTTTCAATCAATCTGTTTGAAGCAGTGGTCATGGTCAATGCATCCAGACCGAAGACATACATCACTAGCATGGAAGACCTGCTCAAGTTATCTAGGCTATATATTAGGGACACATATCAGTATAATTGTATAAAGTGAGACCAATATGTGAGGAACAGACTGTTGAAACTTATATAGTGAGAGGTACTATTTTGGTAGCTTCCACGTTAGTATCTATTTTTTTTGATGTAGTTGCTTCTCATTCCATCATATTTGTGCACGTTGTGGATATCCTTGGGCTTGACATTCGGTTTTACTATGATGTGATGACACTCTAAACATTGTTGGGGATTTGATTAGAGAATTTATGTTACTATAGGGAGTGGACCATGATATAAGTTGGTTTCAGCTCGTATGGGACCCCGTTTTCCTTGAGATGATGGTTTTGACAACAATCTTGTGATGGAATGGTTGTTCCCCTACTATTCTTACATTGATTGTTATCGCCAAAGTTTGTAATTCACATCACCATAGGGTGGGTTTTTTATTCACATGGGTGAATAGAATGTATGAGAATGATGAGATGGACTCGAGCATCATGGGTTGGGTGTGATGATAGACTGAATTACTTGATTATATCTGGAGCATAGTGATGGCATTGGAAAAATTTACAAACCTACAAGGATCATAGAATCTAAACCCTGTCATGGGAATCCATTTTGAAGAGTTACAAAAGAAGTCATTTACTATGTTCTCATAATAGAGGTAGAGGCAAGATGATGAATAATAATTAATGATGATACAATCACACAAAATTAACTTCTTAACATAAGTGCATACATGAGTTTATATCAGTAGTTTCTATTTGTGAATTTTTAATTTATATTACTAAAGGATGTGTTTTTTCTTATACATGGAATACCTATTTATTCTCTATATATATTACTAATTTTATTTTTTCCAATATACATATTCATATATGTGCTTATTTTCTAGTATAAATTACAAGTTTTTACTTATATAGAATGTAATTGTGACATGACTACTGTATGCACTGTTTTTCCACTATGAAATACTATTACTCACTTTTATAGAATATAAGTCTAGTTTTTTTGCACTTATAATCATAGAATTAATTTTGTAAAAAATTCAAATTATTTTTATGTGAACGTGTAATTGATTGATTGTGTCATGATAATTTACAGGTTGGGTAGTAGATCTTTATAACCTTGTGTTTAGGGAAACTAAAGAATGTGTCAAATCAGAAATTCATTAAGGGTAAACATGAGATATATCAATTGATAATAATAAGAAAGCATAATATAAGAATAATGATATGAGAGAATTACCATAAATTATGAATATCAAACACAATACATAAAATATTACAAGGGGGGTGTATGTTGATATGAATTGTTATGTCAAGGTAGGAACTAGTATGGATGGTATAGGTTGAACCAAGGCTTGGCATTGTTTTCATGAAATATGACAGACATGCTTGTTTATAATTTTTTTAAAGCTCTAATGGCCATGTGATATGTTTATCTGCATTATCTGACTGAAAGTTGCATTTGATTTTTCTTAGTTAAGAATATCTTTTCTTATTGAATAGTATGTATTCTGTTAAACTATTCGTTTTATTGGAATGGTTTTTTTTAGAGAACTAGTGGAGGGGATGCAGAGCTACTATTTTATTTCCCGGATCAAGTTTTTTTGTAATGGTTAAAACCACCGCTAAATTAAACTTTTAAAATTGTAGAGGCAATTTTAACTGAATCTAAAAATAGATATTTTTATCATACCAGCGGTTAAAACCACTACTACCGTGTCCCACCATCGGCATGTATTCCGCGGAGGTTTTGATTATTTTAGAGGCACTTTTCCGGTGAGGGGGTTCTTTCTATTCACAGCGGTTATAACCACGATGAATAAAATAGCGCCACTAACTGTAAAACCGCAGATAAATAAATCATAACCTTTGTGAAATGAGGCAACTATGATGATTCATTCAAACCACAGTGTAACGGAAATAACTGTCGCTAATAGTTTCCTGACGAGGAATTTAATAGAGGTTTCTTAAAACCACTGCCAAAGAATATAGCGGCTGTTTAGACCACAACTATATGCAAAACAACCGCCACTAAAAGGTTATTTTAAAATAGTGTATATTTATAAAATATATTTTAATGACAATCCATTTAATTTAGTTCTGAAAATTATGTTACATCACTTCGTGGAGGTGGTAGTCTGTATTTACTCAGGAGTGATGTTTTAATTTTTCAATGGATGGAACAAATGAAAGGTATGTAAAAATTTAAATTGATAAAATCATAATTATGTTATAAATATAATATGTGTTCATTAAGAATATTTATAAAACTATCCAGGTATGCCAATGATGAAATAATAATTACATCACTCTACAGAGGATGTAGTCTGTATGTACCCCCAAGCCACGTTTTCATTTACGAATAGATGGAAATAACATTAAAATAGTAGTATAATTAACAAAAAATTACATACACTCATTATACTAATTTTACTATGTTAATATGGTTATTTACTATTCCTATGTCGTTTAAGAAGAATGAATCTATAAAACGTTTATCAATAACATATAGATCATCCTTAGACAAAATATATTTAATGACATATTTTTGATTCATTGATCGATATTGTGGGAAGAAAATTATATATATTATTTGTGGAGTGGATTTGGAAATTCATTTCATAGATATTGGTTGAGAAAATGTTCTCCTAGAGTTTGATGAAATTGGTTGAGGGGGTTCTATATTATATTTGTGGGGAGTAACTCTCTCAAAATCACTATTAGTTTTAAAATGATATAATGTCATTTTCATATGAATGTTGCATTGAAACTAAACATCCTAAAATAAAAGTTTGTTTTGGTAAAAAATAGAAAATTTTAATGTGGTGTCTGTTTTATTGAAAACTATGGCCCCATCTTTTTGGTCGCCTGCTAACCCTTTTTACTCTTTACCTTAGTGTCAAATTTTTTCATTGATAATTTATTTCAATGAAAAATAATTATGCATAAACTATAACATTATATTTATCATAATCATTATAAATATGGAATTCATTTTAGAAGATTAATTTTCTAGATTTGGATAAAATTAATTTTAATACAATGGAACAAGAATCATTAAAAAGTGTTTTTAATGAATGGTTTAAGCATAAAAACGATTCTATACCAAATTAATTTATTTAAATTATACTCATAATAATTACTGGTATTTGAATAAATAGTGGATATTTATTTCACATTAAATTCATTCCAAAACTAAAGGTAAACTTTCCATTAATATATTAAATAAATGGATAAAAATAGCTCTTTTATTTCAAGATAATTCCACTCTTGTTACCAAGTGTTAAATATAGATATGTAAATCTAAAATATTTTTTTTATATTTTATATCTATATTTTATATATTTCAATTTAAATGATATTTATCTATAATCTTTTTTGTCATCATTATATCATTATGAATTCCAAAAAGTGGATTTTTTTTGTAAAATAATCATTTTTCACTATTTACAGAAAAATTAATTTTTTTATAAAAATAAAAATTTACACCCTATGAAAAGTATAAAATGATAAATTAAAATAGTAAGTTAATTAAGTTAAATTTAGATTATTAAATTATCAAATTTACCATTCACGTGGAAATATTAAATTTTAATGAAAAACTACTTTATTGAGAAATGTCAGTTTCAATCTTTATGTATTGTTCTAATAAAATTACAATTAATTTAGTTATAATATATTATATCTGAAATTAAAATATTTCATATTATAAAATTAATTTTTTAAACATAATAATTTAATTTATTTCTATAATATACCCATCACTTTAAAAAAATTCATTAAAATTATTTCGATTATTCCTTAAAATATTTTAATCAAATTATAATAATTAATTATTTTCCACTAATTAATTTTCATTTATTAAAAGATAATACAATCCAAGAACCATTACAAATTATTATATCTTAATTTTATGAATCTTTATTTTAATATGGAGTGACTAGTTTTAGTTATGTGTTGGGTGTAACATAAGCTATCAAACATAGTAATATTTTAAGGAGAAATATATATTTAATTATTAGTGTTTTAAATTCCCCCAATATATAAACCATATCCTAACAAATCTAATAATTATCATACCAAAATGAGGTTTTCATGTAACATTAATAAAACAATGATGTATATTTTATGATGATTATTAATTTATATGTCCCTATTCTGAATCCTAGAATTCTTTAATTAAATATTTATAAACATATATGTTTATAATTATACGATACATATATTTTAAAGAGTTTCCAAAAAAATCATTAATAAGTCAGTCAAATTTGAAATATTTGATATGATATGTTTATCTTACTCATAATTTATTTGATTAATTATTTCACCATCCTGATAGAGTATATAAGAAAATGAACACATTGTTTTCATTTTATAAGATCAATTTCATATTTGGGTTATGTTTTGTTTATTTTTCCATCACTACATTATCTCTTCTTCAAAATGAAAAATAATCGTAATAATTTTTTTATGGTTGATGTTATAAAATTATTATTTAATAGATCATAAGTGTAATGAACCGTCCTAGTTCCTCCTTCAAAAGGTCACCTAATATTCTTTGGGATATACTTGAGGGGCCTCTCTAATACACCTAGGTGGAATTTTTTTTAATGGAATCAAAAGAAACCCTAGGGGATGAATTTTATATAAAACTAAATTCACAAATTTAATAATTTATTTAAAAATTATATCATGACCAATCCATACGTAGGATTTACATGAAAATAAAAAATAATCATCGGAGTTTAAAATTTTATCCACAGAAGAAGGAAAAAAAGATACAAATAAAAACTGATAAATTTTCTCAAATCACCCTCAAACTCCCACCATACAAATAAAAACCACAAGATCACCCAGTATGTATAAATATGTTGCGTTTATAAATAATAACAATAAAATTAAGGAATGACCTAGTTGGATGAATCTAATAAAGAACTATAAATAAATATTTACATAGCTAGTGTGACCTATGGTAACTATCTATTAAAAAAAGTAATCCCACTCCAACAGAGGAATATATGAAATAACATGAAGTGGGGATTCAAATAATCAGAGCCTAAACCACCAATATCACATCAAAATGAATACACTATTTTTTATTTATGGTTATGGTAGAAAAAACCATTAGGGTTTCACTAACTAGTATATTCATTTACTCTCAAAAAAACATTTCATCTATTCTTGACTCAAAATAAATTTCAATAAAGATGGGTTGAAATTTATCAATGAGAAAAAAGTAACATGTTTTACCATTACTTAAATATTGATTATATATATAAATTTAACATTTTAAATTTTAAAAATAAGGATCAAACAACATAATATTAATTGTTTATAAATGATATAGAGTTATATTATTTATCAAAATTTAAATTAAATAAGAATCTAAATTTTAACATTTACCAAATTCTATAATCCAATATAGAAGTAACAATTGTAGAAGCCTAATTGATTGGAAATTTCCTTGGTCATCTGTGTGTATAGGTACCGTATATCTTCATACCAACCCATGATCTAAATGATAAAAATATTATTTTCAAACAAACCATTAAGAATCGCATCCCTTTGGACAAGAGGTGTTGTACCTCCCCTCCATGACACCACTATCTACCAACTTATAAGGAGTACATGTCCTAGCCTAGTAGTGTGGTGACGCCCATATATGACTCTACTAACTTTATTTAAGTCTGTGTTTTTAGTAAGTGTATTGAAATACAAAGGAATCTTAATCTAGTATTTAATACTTAGATATCCAACATTCCTTGTGGGTTTTCCATATCAATACATGAAATTTAGTGTTAAAATGATTCATTTCTTCAACCTCTCAAAAAAAATCATTAAATAACACATTACATATTAAAAACAATTATTTACCAATCATTGGAAAACATATATTGTATCAATGAAATAAACAATAGGTCATCAATACCAACATAACAAGGATATAATTAATTGAGTTATCATTTATAAATCACTATAAGAGTTATAAATTATTCCTATTGGTATTTGTTAATTAAATATATAAACATATATGAATTATAACTTGAAAAGCATGTTTAATAATCCATTCAAAACTCTGAAAAAAAATTATATCCTTATTCACATATACAATTATAAAAAAAATATGTATGCCTCTAAATAAAAAACTTCACATATTCTCATGTGATTTTTTAATCACTAAAATATATATGGATGTGTGTGTTTTTGTATTTGTAACCATATTTATGTGTAAAAATAGTAAATATGAAAATATCTTCTTCAGACATGTAAATATAATAAAATTATATAACAAAGAAATTCCAATATTAATGAAACTATTTTAAACTCATTTCACAAAACATAAAATTCTATAAACAAACTAAATAATACTAATCTATATAACAATTTGAGAAAAACTAGATTAGAAAATTTATAATTCAAAAATATAATCATTTTGGATGTGAAGACTATAAAAATGGGAAAATCTATAATAACACATTTAGAAATCAATTTAGATTTCATGAAAAGGTGATAATTATGTATTTTGAATTTCAGTTGAAGTCTAAAAGATTTATAAAATTTAATAATAATATTTTTAAGACCCTAAAATTCATATATTTTCATTAGATGGAAAAAATAACATATATTACCTACCAGTAACAAGAAAGAATAAAAAATACTCAAGAATAAATAGTAAAGTGTTCCAAGAGAAGTTCACACACATTATACAACAAATTATCATTAAATTAGTACCTAAAAAATATTGGGTAAGGCTTAGGGAGTTCTTAGTGAGTTAGATAATAACTAAAAATAAAAAAATAGTGGAAAGAGGAGATGAAGAGAATGGAAACCTAACTTTAGGATACCATACCTAAAATTAGAGGTAAAAAGTCTTATAATATGTGGGGGAAGAATGAGGGAGTCTTCCAAGGTGGGGGCTCGATCGTTCAACATGTAGGGTAGTAGTTTAGGAGTGTAGATTTTTTAATTTGGGGGTAAAAGGGAAAAGGTTTTTTAAAATATAAGATTTTTTTATGAATTGGTATATTACATATCTTGGGATCATAGTTGTCCAAAAAATGTTCCTCCCATAGGATATTACTAGGCACACACACAATTGGTCCATATAGTTGGAATAATAATACACTAATAATAAAAAATAGTTCTTTAATTTTTTATATCCCTATCATATGTCAATAATATATTTTTTTGAAAACAAACTCTAATCATGAAAAAAAAAATTTCCTAAAAAATAATCATATTCCAAAATTATGTATTCTAAGCGCCATGATCCAAAAAATATAAAAATATAAAAATATAAAAAACTTATTAAATGAGTATTGAGGTTTGAGTATAAGATCCAAAAAATATTGTCATGTTTTTCCGTTAACCTCTAGTCAATTTGTCTAACTGAATATAGAAAACAAAATTTAAGATAATACATAATTTTAATTTACAATCAAATTAATTAGTAATATAATGGCATCCAAAACAATAAAAATAACACCAAAATTAAACATAAATCATTTCCCAAGTAAATAAATCATAAAAACTAATAAATGTTCCTAAATAAATTTTAACTAGATTTTTTTGAAAATATATGCACCCTAAATATATTAATCTACCCCAAAAAACCTAAATCACCATGATATATAGTGAAAATAAAATCATATATGCTTCCAAATGATAACTATATTAATTTTACCAAAATAATATCATCCACTTACACAATGGCCAATATATACCATGATATTAAAATTTGGTAAAAAAAAATAGTAATAAATTATTTTTTAAATTACCATTCAACACTAATGGTTATCCACACCACTCAAACTATATTATAAATACAAATTAACTGATTCACTAGATTAACCACAATTACTCTAACGTTAAATTTAATGAACATATTAAAATCCTTTATAATGGTTCAAAGAATGTATTTGAATTTACTAATTCATATCACCAAAGACTGTAAAACTAGGTGTGCAATTAGGCCTACTTATTTTGAATTGAGTGAAGATCATTTTAATATGAAACAAAATTATAGAGTTATTACTATTAGGTGTATTTTTTTCAAAACCTGCGTCGACATCTTTTTATCAAGAAAACGATTTACACCAAGAAAACATTCACACATTCTATTATAAATTAGTTTTTTGGTTTTTGGTATATATATAATTATCCTAATGGTTTTTACTAATTTTTTCTCATCCCAATCCATAAACCATATAAAACAACAAAAATGTTAATTATAAACCCACATTAAATGACATACTAGTTAAAAGGATTACATATATTTCAATCATCTTCAATTAAATCATTAATCACCTTAAACACTCGTAATATAAACCCAAAAAGGAAATATATATTGTTCAGTTAATAATCAAAAATAACCTTATTATCCAATGATTGTAACCAAAACTCCAAAATTATCCTCAATAGAGAACATCGTACTTTTAAAATTTATCACTATCAAACTATGACACCAATAGAGACAGTCAGAATCTTATACCTATGGATCTGACATTAAAAATGATTCTTTATTTAGTTTCATTGATACCAACAGAAGATATCCAAATTTATCATTTATTTAATATATTATCTATAAATTAAATTGTGTAACTAAAATATCCATGACATTTTATGATTAGAGTTTAACATAATAAGGTAAAAACATACATAACAATACTAATATCTTTTTCAAGAAAATGATATTTTATCAATATTCCTATATTTTCTAATTTAACAAGTAATATTTAAGATATCACATAAATTTATCCACACATGATATGCATATGGATATATCTATGCAAATACAACTATTCATCACATAGGTATTAAAAAAATAACAATGTTGAGCTCCAATGATGAGAAAAGTTAAACATAGGTATTATAAATTAAAGATCATATGTGAATATAAGATAATCATATGAGTATGAGAACATAATAAATGTTATTGAATGTATCCTAAGAGATTCATATATATAAGAACCTATATCAATGACAATGAATCATGGAATAAATATATGGAATAATATATGACGTAAATAATAATACTGAGGTATCATCAGTTATCATTCATGATTAATAAGTGAATATCAATATCAAAGGACATTAGTTTGTGGAATAAAAGTGTGACATAAATATAAGAATAGAAATAATATATCAAGGATTCTCACCATAAAATTCATCACATAGTAAGATTTGGATTACCACTAGTGTTCCATTTTATGATTGGGATCATCAGCCATGTACCCTATTGGGATTGGTACAACTACTCATATTCCAGCAAAGGATTGGGATAAGATCCCGAATACACTCATGGAATTCTGATTTTTATCCTTTTTACCCTTATTGGCTTGGTATAATCACACTTGTACCATTTTTTCTCATGAAATATAAAATCATTAACCATTTCATTTAAGAGATACATATTTTCGTACACAATTTCCACATAATGAAAATGATATATATGCAATCCATTATATCACAAAACAATAATCATTTCATTATATGTAAATTAACCCATGTGAAAGAAAAGGATGTCCTAAAAATTTATGTATATCACTATCATCATATTCATTCCTAAAAAATAATGTAGATTTCATAATAAGATAATATCATTAGTGAATCATAATTGTAATTAATTGTTTTGATAGAGATTAAAATAAATTTACAAAATAATTAAAAATATTCATTGAAAAACCCAAAAAATCAATTTATTTTTTATTCAATAAAAACCCAAAAAACCCCAAACAATCGGAATATTATTTTATTTTTTAAAAACATTGAAATATGTATATTATGATTCATGATTAATAAATTACATGAAATTTGGAAAATCCATTAATTACACAAATGATTAAAAATAATTTGTTCACACTTTTGTAAGGAAGGTAAAAAATTAACCATTCATAAAAATAATATAACATTAGTTTAATATTTTTAAAATAAATATAACTATAGTAGGGAAAAAATAGTATAAAATTTAATTTATAAAGGAACCTCCAGAAAATAATTTTTAAGGATATGGATTTGGAAGAGAATGATTCCCTAAAATAATTAAAAACGAGGCAGTGCATTCATAAAAGAATTGTTTCTGTATTGCTGATATCTAATGAGTGAAAAATAAAAAGATTACATGTAAAATCCAAATATTACTAGTTTAAAATAAAATAATTGTGTTTTATTAGATTAAGAATAGATAATTACCTAAATGGATATGGAAATGTAAATGATCATAATAAAAAGTAACACAATATCCTAAACACTAATAGATTTTTTAATCCATCGAATTAATAAAAATTGAATGAGGGAACCTTATATGCACTAGTAAATTCCAAAATCAATACCCTGAATTTTTTAACATATTTATTCATGGTTAAAATATGTACCACATGAAATAAATAAGGCAATAAATATGAAACATATATCAATTAAAAAAATTGAGATAAGGAAATATTTACAACAATCATAAATTTTAAATTGAAACACCTTGAACAATATAAATTGAGATTTATTTTTAAATACTTTTTTCATGATAGTATTGTAAAATTTTTATATGGTATAATATAAACCAAAAAATATTAATCATGTTGTTAATATTTAATATGTATTAATGAAATGAATGTTAGATGAGAAACCCTTATCATAAATATATTCTTCCATTAAATCACATTAACCACTAATATAATAAACATAATTATCTCAAAAAAATAAATAAAAACATTTTTTATTTCAATTAAAATTATATTCATCTTTAATAATCATATATTATACCTCTATTAGTATGTTAATGTTTATTTTCATCATCTAATGTTGGTAATTTTGATTCCTTCATGAATTTTTAATTTGTATATCAGACCCCATTACTTCCTAAAAATTTAACCATTTTCATATTATTAAAGGTAGTATAATATACTTTGCATAACAATTAACAATGTTTAAATTTCATTCCAAGTGTTTCTAATTGTGGTTATTGATGATGAAATTGGTGAAGAGAATCTTTTTAGGTAATATAACAATATCATTGGGTTGCCTATAATGATCTATAGTTGTTATATTATAATTAAATAATTAGATTGAAAACCTATAATAGTTCATAATATAATATATATTCCTAAAATACATATTTAAAACAATCTATGAACATTGTTGGTTGAAAATTAATTACCTCACTTCATGGAGGTGGTTTTCTGCAGATACACACAACCAATGTTTCCATTTATAAATTAATGGAAAAATGAAGGTAATGAATAATTTTCCTTTATATAATAATTATTATTTTAAATATATAATATATATTAATCAATTACATCTAAATAACCATCCATGAATTAATATGATGAAAAATAAATTACATGGACTCAGTGAGGTGGTAGTCTCCACCTACAAACAAGTGACGTTTTAATATTATATTAGACGTAAAAGATAATGAAATTGTTTTAAAATTAATATAAAAAATTTAAATATATTAAATATACTAATATGAGTTTGTTAAAATGCTTACATAATATTTTGGTGGAGGATTACAAAGAATGAAAATTGAAAAATGCTTCGTAAAATATAAACATATTACTTGGATAATCTCATTTAAAAATCACATTAAGGATTATTGGATGAATCATTTAAGAATAAAATAGACTTTAATACATGATGAATAGATTTATAATATTATTCGGATAGATCTTTGTTTAGATAAGGGGCTAAAATTTTGCGCTGAAGTTAGAAGAGGATGTCCACTTTTATAAGTTTAGCGAGTGACACTCCGGAAAATACCCATAAATTTGTAATAGAATAATGTAACTTTCATTTGAAAATTCGATATAAAACTAATTTTAGAATATAAGGTGTGTTATGATAAAAATACACTAATAGAATCTAATTTATACACATTATAGAGATAATTGTGGTCATATCTCTTAAGTTGCCTCCCCTAAATTCTTTGTTACCCTTACTATGGAGAAAACAATTACCATAGTTTCTTATTTATATGATTTCAATATATTTTGAAAATAGTTTATAAACATAAATTTTAATACAAGTAATAAATATTCAATGGAAATCATTTTAAAAAATATCATTTTAATAATAAAAATTAATATATATCAAAACCATATATATAAACGATTCTCAATATAACTGTTGGGTAATGAACATATAAATGATAATTTTTATGACTTTTATACAATCAAAAACATAATCCATAGAAGAAATTAATTTATTCAAAAAAAGGGAGATAAATACTAATTTTTTAGTAGAAAATAACATTTACATACAAATATATTTAAGATAATGTTATCAATAATTTTCATTTAAAATATTTTATATCACTCTTTTGGATATATATATTTTTTAATTTTTTTAAAAAAATTAGGTCTTCCTCGTATCATGATTACATTAAAAATTTTAAAGTATTTGTAAAATAGGTATTTTTCTTAATTCACTAATTATAATCCATTTGAAAAAATACCTAAAAATTTCGGTTAATCTATTTTCACATGGAGAAATATTAAAGGAATTAATTTCATCAAAATAAAATTATTAAATTCAAATTTTATGTTTTAAAAGAAAATAAAAAATATGATGAAACCCCCATTTTATTTTTAAATTCTAATTTTCAACATGAATTGTTATTCATTACAGTTTTCAATTAATTTTGTGGTAATAGATTCATTCCCAAATTAAAATATTAAATATTATCAAAACCATATTATAAATTGGCTCAATTTATTTTTCTGAGATAACATAAAAAATATATAAAAAATGTCATTATAAAATATGACTTCCAAACATTGAATTATTTTGATCATATCAAATTAATTCTTTAATTTTCCATCAAAAAATTACATTCATATTGATAATATAATACAATCAAAGTTTCAAAATTGATCATTATCATTATAATTACTAAATAACTTCTATAATAAGTTGTGACTATTTTTAGATTAGTGTAATGTGTAATTTGATATATGAAATATAGTATTATTTATTGGAAAATTACATATTAAAATATCAGGGGGTCACAAACGGAAATTTAATATTCTTAATACTCCCACATACTATATATAATCAAATGAATAATCATTTTTAAATTGGTTCGAACAACATTATTCATTGATTTAATTTCACAAAAGTATGTTTTAAATAAATTATAAATAGAATGTTTTCATGGAGAAATCATATATATGTATAAAAAACTATATAAAAACTCCATGAATGTTATGGAATTTGAAATGGTTGTTAAATGAAGAATATTAATATGGAATGTTCAATATTTACCAAAAAAATATTTATGATCAAATTCAAAGGTTGAAAAATGGTTGAGAATAAATATTTAGATTAGTTGAGAATGATAAGAACTACCTCAATATTACAATTATTGAATTTTAGGTATGATTGAGAAATATGGAACCAAGAATATATTTAACTTTAATTACTATTTATAAAAATGAAGCTACTATTCAAACTACATATGGCAATACATTCTCAAAAATGGCTCAGACATATGAAAAATATAACATATATTCAATTGGAGTAGAATATAAATTAATCTATTCAATATATATAACCCATTATCTTAGTAATATTGTTTTTCATTAATTTTTTCTCTTGTGAATGTCAATTCTCTCAAATTGAAATAGGGAAAATGGATGGAAAAAAGTTCTAGTCAATCAATAAAAACAATAAAGGTGGAAGTTGGATTATAAATGAATATTATAACTCCCAAAAATACCTCAAAATAATTTCATTTCCACTCAAAAACAACAATGATCATTAGTAGAAATTTATTTCTATATTTTATGTATATAAACAATAATGAGGTATATTGGAAAATACTAGTTCTATTAGAGGTTATGAAATTAATCTAGTAGATTTTGATAGAATATATCAATTTATAAAAGCTATAAAAGTCCACCATTTAGTAGATTTATTTTTAAATAAAGGATAAACCCAAGTAAAGAGATGATAAATTCAAAAATAAATATTAACCTTTCATGTAAAATATATATGATTACATGAATAACACCATTGACTTTACAAAAATATGTTGTCACAATATTATTGTGTTATGCTGTGTTCCAATTAAAAAATATATCATATTCTGATAATTTTTCATGATGTTTAAAATTGGTAAATAAAAACAAAGGAATGATGATGACGATTCCTTTGAAGTAAACACAATAATAGAACTCCTCCTAAGAAGACAGACTATGAGAATACATCAGAAGACTTAAAACCCAAAGGGAAATATACTATTGTGTTAAAATGGGAAACATCATGGATAGCCGCACACAATCCATATAAACAAAATCGTAAATAAACAATTAGATATCCTGAAAAAAATTAATTCAAGATAGAGAAAAGTGAATTAGTTTAGTTGTTGAGATCCATGAAGAAGATGTAAAAGAGTTTATTCAAAAATATAACACAAATAATGTTACGTAGATATATAGAAACACTATATAAATCTCAAATTTTAAGTTAATAAATCATGAATATGGGTCTATGAAAATTAAAATGAAAAATTAGAAGGCGAATTAAGAAGATAATGATAAATCAAAATAGGCTGTCAAACATGAAGAGGAAGTAGAAGCTGTCGAGAGGAATGAAATGATATTTAACATAGATTCCAAAAACATGTAAGTTGAAGGTGAATGTTGGAAAGGTGTTATCCAAGACGTTTTATAACCATCCCTTGTACCAAAGGTTAAATTATGATGAAAATGAATGGTAAATATATTCTCTCTTTGGATGAATTTTTTTCCATAATTAAATCAATTTAATACTCAATTTTTTTGATAAATGAATAAATTTATTCCATAAAAATAAATAAATACTTAAAAAATAAAAGTTAATATAATCATGAATGAGTCTCAACCCATTAGGGATATAATTATTAATGTATATGGATTAAAATCAGCACTTCAACCCTATCTCTTTTATTAGTTTTTGTAAAAACCCGCCTTATTCTACTATATGTGTTTATATGTATTTATTATGTATGTAATTAAAGGTGGTATAATAAAACATATGTAACATTTAGACATGTATAATATCATTAAAACAATATTTGATAAACATTTACATAATGGGATAATTAATTACCATGATTAAAAAATTTTGAGTGAACCAATTGAGGGGTAGAATACAAGAAGAAGCTTCTAGGTTGTGTTATTTTTAAAGTAAAACTTTTTTTTTGGAATGACCATAAACCAATAAGTAAAAAATTTTAAATATTTAACTTTTGGTGATCTTTTATAGTAATCGTAATAATTGGTCCATGATTCACACTATTTACATATATTATATTATAATACATCTATATAAATGAGGAGATATTGATTGATGAAAGTATAACATAAAAAATTGACTAAAATACCTTATACTATAGAATTAAAACGTGTATGTAGGATGTGTATAGTGTATATATATTTTATGAGAAATTTATTAGATATCCAAAAAATGATATAATTGGATGTGGTACCACATAATGAATTATTTAATTGAATACCTTGATTTATTAATTAAATCACTATTATTTTCTAAACTAGGATTTATAATAAATACATAGAGTTGACTAAATAAATTATTTTTGTTAAGGAAAATCATGTGGTGCCTCATTCCCTTAAAAACTGATTAAGGATGGAATTCATATCTAATGTCATATAAGATCTTGTGTTTAATCTACCACTTTTCTCAATAATTATTATAAGAAAATGATTGCAATTGTTTACCAAAATCCATAATTTAGTTATTAAGAATAAGGGGAATAATAAAAATGGATAATAAGAAATTTTTTTGACATTTTAGGTTTAATAATATTGAAAAAAATCCAAATAAGAAGATTGAAGTGACAATGAGTGGGAATTTTTATTTAATATTTAAATGTTTTATCATTTGGGGAATTATTGAATAGTTGGTGAGAATTTTTCAATACATAAATGATGTTTATTCTATTAAAAATTGAAAAAGAATAAAGAGGATGATATATTTAACATCATACTATAAATTAACCATGATCATCCCTTTATATCTTAGGATTATAGATATATTTTTAAATAAAAAATATGAAATGAAATTATAATCATTTTCCATTTTAGTTTCAAAAATTGGTGGTTTAATTGTAGATGTTTTCTATTTTTATATTTATATTAATTTCATTTAATGAATCTATAAAAGAATAATGCATGAAGTATCTATCAATGAAGCATTAATGTATATAATATATCGACTAAGTGAATAAAATTCATTGGATTGTGTTTTATGTATATTCAATGTATTTTAGAAGATGGAAAAATGATTTGAAGATGTTATTCATGTGTTTGAGTGATTTATAATTTATAGGTACATTGATGACACATAGAATTCCAAAATTTATTCAATTTGGCACTAAACTACACAGAGTTCTATTATATCTATATAGTGTTCATCTCAAATCATCATAGAGTTAATGAAGCCATCATTGATTTGGTAATGATCTTCATTGAGTGATGAGGTGAATTTTTAGATTTCATAAAACTGTAATAAAATAATATATTCTATCTACTCTATATAAAGATACATGTTCACAATAAATGATATATGAAGATGTTTTTATGGAATAGAGAATATGATATTTTAATATTTTCGATGAAGGGAACTCAAGATTCTTATAGTCTATTTGAATATATAAAATGATTTAGATTTAAATTTTGAGTATATCCTGACAATAATAAAGGTTTTATACATTGTTTTTAAATAATTAGTATTAATATATTCCATGAATATATTGATTTAGGATAAGAAAAACAAAAATAGTTGTGTACAACCCATAACCATTTCATGCATTTAATGATAACATTCCAGTCAATGATTCCATTTGACATATAATGTGTTTTTAATAAGAACCAATCACTTCTCAGATTCAACCTATGTATTGGTGATAAAATAGAATAATGAGTTATGTAATACCACATCATCAACAAAAAATAGTGATCGGAATATATAAATTTTATATGACTATCAATTTAATTAAACAAATACTCTCAAAATATAATATATTTATTTTGATTCTATATCATAGTGAGTTTGAGATGAATAATGAGGACAACCACGATGGTCTATTATTGATTATTATTTAACGGTTGAAGAAATGTTCACTGGTTTAAGGTAGGAAACATGATGAACTGGAGGTTCATAAATAAATAACACCATACCATAATGAGGTGATGACTGTGGTGCAATATAATGGACACTATAAATATGTTATATTGTGGGTTAAGGTATGTTGATGATATATTCCATAGGGAATATGGATGATAACTCCCCAAAACATGTTTTCTATGTGGAATTCACTTGTAATCACTATAAATAACTTTTTAATAAAATCTGTGTTTCTAGAATAATAAGAGAATGAAATAATTAGGCTTTCTTAGAAAGATCACATCCTTGTAAAAAACTTATATGTTAATGTTATCATCTATTATTTCATTACATTATATGGTAATTACTGAGTTTTTATCAATAGATTCATATATTTTAACTTGGATAGTGGTATGAGTAATAAGAGGCGTTAATTAGATAATAAAGATAAAATTAATAAAATCTTGGAACACTAATTAACCCCAATTAGGGTCCCTATATTATCGTATGAAATCTATTATACATAAAACAAATTTTATAAAAAAAATAAGTTATTTTGGAGAATAATAATTTTGTAAATCAATTTTTTTTATGATTTTTTATTGAACTAGATATATTTATGTTGATTTTTTAGCATGTTAATAATTTATTTAACTCGAATATCATTATTTAACAGATAACACGCACTTATGGACATTATAAAAATCCATAATGATGGGTTAATGTGATATTTATTCCAAAAAATCAACAATAAAGCATCATAATTATCCTTGGGCTTTATAATAATGGTAGATTATTTTCAGAGTTTAGTGTATGTGGGACATTTTTTTTAACTAAAGTATCATAATTTAATTGACAAAAAAATCTTCAATCATTGAAGCCACACCAGGAATACAAGAATATATGAATTATTCATATAAGTAACAAATTATTTTGTTGTCATTTTTATAGAATTTTAATGAGAATATTTAATTTTTTTTAATATTAACCATGTGATGCATTTTTAAATATTCATTTAAAATTTTAAAATAAAAATTCATGCTTAATTATTAAAATGAACCCAAATTTCATAATTCAATGTTTATTATTATTAGTCATAAATAAATTTGAAATCATTTTATATTATGTTAAGAAAAACCTATGCTTTTTTGATCATCTTTGAGCTTGTGAGAAAACCTTTTTAAAAAATAACACATAAAATAGAAAAATAAAATTCATTTGATTTGGAAAATGTTTCATATTATAATAATCTATAGCTTATTACTACAATTCACAAATTAATTAATGATCATTCTCATAGGGTATAAAAATGAAATAAACATGTTTTCGTAAATTTACACAAGTGACACATGTTTTGGAACAATATATAATTTAAAAACTGAGAACAGACATTACTTTACAAATTTACCACATCGCTTTTTAGAGTTTTTTGTGGTTACTCAATATAGATAATAACTAAATCTAAAATTATTTTCTGGTTTTTTTACTAAAAACTGAGGTCTTTTTTTAGTTTTAATCAGGTTATATCCATTTTATATTATATATCTATTTAAAAAATTAATAAAATAAACCATTTAACATTTCTAGCATACCACATATTGAAATATCATGTTGCCTATTTATATTGTGTATAAATGGATTAATGATATTTTACTTGGATATTGATGATGATAATAGTTCAATTTATTGATTTAGATTATGTGACATATGATTTTATCTAACATATCCCATTTCCACTGAGAGCATGGATTTCTATTCATATAATCCACAACATTTGTAAAAATTTCATGTGATTTTTTATAATAACTATAAAAATAAATAATAAATAATTTTCATTGAGATTTATGATAATATAAGATCAATTTTCAGTCATTAGTATTTGTGGAAGATTAAAGATACTATTATTATGAATAAAAATTTCATTGAAGTTGTTATTGCAAAATACATGTTCTTATATAACAATAGTGAAAAAATAGATCATTGCATTAACATCAATAACATTAACTAGTTCAAAATAACACCTAAAAATATTGTTCGTCACCAAAATCCAAAACCCTAGAGGATTGTATTCTATAATGAATTGTTACAACAAAATATAATGTACTATTATGATAAAAATAATAAGTAATTGAATTGGAATTATATAGAAACAAAAATAATTATATGAATGATTTTAAAAGATATTATGTCATGAATTGAAAAGACGTATAATAAATAATAGAGGGATAAGGTGACTTTTGGAATAATAACATAGCAGCATGCCCATAATAATATTAATGGAACCATTATTTGTATGATAAGAGTGTTTAAGAAAATGAAAAAAATAATTTACTATCATTATAGATTGTAATTAAAAACAATTTTTCTTTGTTAAAGAACAAGAAATTAATTAAATTCTAATGGGTTTACAGAGATCATCTAATGAACAGTCAAAATAGAAGAATCCCCTTGAAATTTATTATCTATCTTTTACAAGTGTAACAGGCATAATGAATAAAATAATACACATGTACGTATACTGCTGAAAAATCCATATTTTAACTTTCAACACGCATTTGATTGAGAACATGGTATCAGAAACCAAACTCTTCTTACCCTTAAGGGTCCATTAGATCCTTGATCAAATTAAGAGGGTTCCCATTCTACATTGTGGTGGTCCAACCGTTAATGAAGATGAATGAGAAAGGTGGATATAAAGAGAGTTAATCCTTGCTTGGAATGTATCTAGGGTACTCGATTGAAAGGTAAGGAAAACGATTTTACTGACATCATGAGGATCACAAAATCACTAGAGTGTTGAATTTAATCTAATGGTATTCATACATTCCATCCCATTGAAGATATATTTATTGAATTCATTAATGAATATTTAATGACATAAATGTATCATATTATGATTTATAACTAATGTAATCATTGAAATGGAATGTGGAAGTGATGCATGAATAAATTCCACAATATTATAATGCCATAATTCTAAATGTTGGGGAAAAAAGTATTATCCCATGTGTAATACGAGGGTGTATGTACAGGTTTTAAATTACATGGGAAATTTTAGAATATTTTTTCTAGATGGGTTGATTTGTGAACCATGGTTCATAAGGGTACTAAAAATTAATTGATGACATTAATGGTTGTTTTTTGATATTTATTAGGGTCTAAGGTGTCTGAGTGTAGTGGGAAGACCACGAAGGAGAGTAAGGGTTGTACCATTCTGTTGTAGCACCATCATTTAGTTGTATCGGTCCGCTGTCTAGTTGGTGGAATATTATGAAGAATTATTTATGGGGAAACCACATAATTACTATATTTGTATCAACCATAATCCCTCACATAGGTTTTCACTAACTCCCACATCATGTATCAATTCCCATAGGGTTATTTCTCAGTCTTCATCTACCATAGAGTATTTCTTTGGACAATGGTATATTTCTCCTTTCGTTTTAAACATTTGAAAACTATGGGCAAGGCTAAGACCCATTAAAATTTTCAACATTTTCTTTTAATTTATTGTATCCAATTATAGGTTTTATGAATGATTACATGAGAGAATGGTGGAATCATACTGAGATGATGGGGGTTTTATGTATCCTAGCTATAGAATTCTATGGGATAACATCTTCATGTTTTCACCCAATATGTAGTTGGAGGTATGAAACTATAAGTGTAATTCAAGTGTTTTGAGTTATATTAAATATATTTTCCTATGATATTTGTTTTGGATGAGAGGTATTTGACCAATAATTGTTCTGAGATCTTTTAAAGGAAATATATATGAAAGAATGTTCAGAAATTAGGTGTGGTAAGAGTAGACGAAATTTGAATTTTTCATTTAATCATATTTTAATTAAGTTGGATAAATATTTTTATGTTTGTAATTATATATACACTGATTATTATTTTTTTGGCTGTTTGAAAATATATTATTATTAGTTTTTAGTTTTTCAGTTCTTATTGATATTAGTTGAGTGTAGACATTGAGTTTTCTTCTAAGGAATCAAAAATAAAAAGTAATATTAGAATAAGGCAGGTGATCCATTTAAATTAAGGCACATTATTTCCATAAACATTTTTAGTGTGATATTATATTGCTTCAAGATTAAAGTGAATTAGATTTGGTTCAATTTAAATTTTTTATTAATTATATTTACAACATTTCAAATTCTGCAGCAAATACATTCAAGATAAGAAAATAAAAAATTTAGGGTGAATTAATTGAAAAAATCTTTTACCAAATGTTCATTTAATGGGAAAGTTATATTTTTTATTAAGGAAGTTTTATATTTTCATAAAACCCATGAAATGATATTTGAAAATGAATATTATGATTCAAATGGTTTTAAAATAGACTTTGATTTGGATTAATGATGGTGAAATTTAATTTTAAAATCATCATACAATATAATAATCATTACTACTTTGAATTAGTTTTTGTTGAAGTGAATTCTTAAATAGAAAATTATTCATTTTGGGGTTTTATTTAATGAATTTATAAAAACATGTTAAATTGAATTTGAGACTTTAGAAGTGGTAAAACTGGATTGAGATTTCACGGGAAAAAAAATTATTTATGTTATATTTAAAGATGATTATTTATGAAATGGTAATTAATTCTATATTGTGAATTAAAGATTCATAAATAGATATAGAAATTGAGTTGGAAACTATATTTTTGAAATGGATGTAATTTAAAATGTATTAAATTATATGTAATTATTAACACCCTTGTGGTTGGATTTTTTTAATGGATGGGAATTTCTTTTGTTGTCTTTATTAATCATAGGGTGAACTCAAAAACTGGGTGGACTTGGTTATTCTCCGTAAAAAATATTTAACTCATCCCCAATGTAAACATTGTTTTTCTCATTAATCAAGGGGATAACTAAACCCCATGGTGGACTTGGATGTATTTAATAGACCCAATGTGAATATAAATCCTTGAAATATTTGGTTGGGCTCTAGGGATGGGTATATTTTCCCAGGATGGTGGTTTTTTCTATGAATTTATAGATTACCACCATCATGAAATGGGTTGACACAGACATTAGAACATGAAATACTTACACTAATACTAGTCAAAGTAATCAAGTACCATTCCTATGTGTCATCAGGAATCTCTAATTTTGAATTTATTTATCTATTTAGATTTAAATTTTTAAATAATTGGTTTTGTATTTTTCATGTTAATAAATACAATATGCACATAGTTTAAGGACTAGTTCTTTTGGGGATGGCATTGGTGGTGTGTAATTGTTTTTTACTCTCACCATTCATGGGCCTTGATGGAAAATGGGTATATGATCACAAGTTACTTGGTTACATGTTTTTAATTTTTCAAACCCAAATTCTTGATATTTTGGAATTCTACGATGAAGCATGGGAGTTTGGAAAGGTATTATATTCCATACCATTTTAATATTTCTTCTAATCTATCATTGGGTATTTCATATTTTTTAGAATGTCTAACTGACATTTATGGTGTATAGTTGATTTCTTGTTTCATGGTATATAGTATGTAATGTCCTCACTTTTCTATATATATGTTTATTGTTTTATCGACATGACAAATTTTATTTCATTAAATTTTTCTATTGAGAAACTGTGATACAATTGAATATTTTCCCCATTATTCCTCAATAGAACCACACTTATTACTGGTATTATGTGGTGAATATATAAGAACACCTTAGGAACAATAACAACATATGATTTGGGATTATATTAATCGTTTTGTGATATGGTACATTACAATGTGTTTTTAGGGAAACATTTTCTTATATTAAAATTTAGTAAATGAATTAAATAGATATGATATTGTTTAAAATGGATAGGTACTTTTGTTTGGTATTATCCACCATATTTATAATGAATATCTATATTTCTATAGATCGGGTTGTGGATCTGACTATTGATTTTTAGAGTTGATACAATTTCACCTTGTGTGATCCAATTTATTTATACGGTGATTGGTTTATTTCTCTTTATCTCATGAACCATTTTAGAAATATAGGGAATGTTCATAAATCATATTAGGTATGTATTAATTACATGTAATTTACATGATCTCATACAATTGATTTCTTATTACATAGACTATAATATTGGTCAGTTATTTAATGCTTTTATATCTATATATATGATGTTTTGGTATAAGTGTATGGTGTAATATAACTTAACAAATTCCTTAAGGATAATAATAAATGTTATGTAACTATTTGGTTTGTTACTCTGGGGAATCACCTATATAAAATGGAAATTACAACAAAAATAGTGTTTTACTCAATAACATATAATCAACATCTTATTTAACTAATTATATGTAAAAGTAAATGGTTGAAAATAAATCTAGGTTTAATCATGATATTGTTATGGTTTTAGTTCAAAAAAATGCAAAGTACATCTTATAGAAAATTTTATTTGATAAAATATACATGAAAATTACACTAACTCAGCACATTACATTGAAAAATTCTTGATTAAGATAATGGAAATGTGTAAAAATTTGAACAATACATGTATGAGTTAGAACTAATTGTGTTTGATAGTTGATCATGTTCATGACTTGTTGCATAGTGAGAGTGCTTAAGTAATGTGATATCCATTGGATCCTTGAGACCCATGATGTTAATGGGTCATTGGTGATCATATGGTTGTGCCTGACCTAAAAATAGTTAGGATGGGTATGATTTTTAATTGTGTATAAGACCCCATAGTGGTTGATTGGCATGTTCTATGTCTTGTGACCATGGAATAATGGAACAAGTTTGATACTAAAAGTTGTGGACTATATGATATGGGAAGTTCTAGAGATGAGGGAGAGCCAAGGGACCTTATGTGAAATACATCCAAGTTATCGAGTTATTTCCTAGTGACATTTTTTTGGTGAAATATGTGTAACATCCCCTAACTAGTAGCCACTATATCTGGTTCCATGAGTTGGGTCATCACATGTCCTTAGGCATTCTTCCCCATACACTAGATGGTGATGACTAGTAGAGCAGGTCTATAAAGATATGTTTGGGATACTATACTTGCTATCCAAGGAAATTTCATAAAAGAAATAATATAAACTAAAAAACAAACCTAACTCATAAATAGAAGACAAATACCAAAATGTAATAATTACACCAATAGAAAATCCAATATCAATATGAAAAATACAAAAAAAAATTGAGGTCATGCCAAAATAATTCTATTAAAAAAACCATAAAAGATCCCAAAAATAGTCTAGAGTGCCAGCCCAGTCCTGAAATATCATTCAACAGCTTTATAGCCCATGCATAATCAAATCTATGTGCCCTTATCTTGTACCTCCTATAGAAATAAGAAGAATCTCATTGGGGAACCAAGTGTCATGGAAGACCAATAAGGGCGTGAGTACAACTCAGTAGGCCAAATCCAAAATAATATAAAGCGATCACCAGTGTGTAAAAACATGACTTAAAGGAATCATTTGAAATAAATAAACATGGAAATGAAGTGGACTCATCAATTACCCATTTAAAAACCATTATTAGGAAACATATTCCAAATATAAAAAATTTATAATTAACCATTTCTTCCATCAAGTTATCCAAGGTTAGCTAATAATGTAAAATAAACATGGATGTAGTGGGATCCTGAATTTTAAATTTTTTAATAAAAAGGTAGCATCTTTTTTTCAAAATTTAAAACACAAATATGGTAGAATGTAATACAAAATAAAAATGTTAAAAGACAGGTATTTTTTTCTGAATATTCATTTTTATGCCTAAAATGTACTTATATAAAAATATGGTATAATGATGAGAATAATGAAATAAATGTTATTATTTTAACCCAATGTGTATTTAATTTACATTGATGTCATATTAAAATCATAAATATACCTTCTATATAATGAAATTGAAATTAAAAAAGATGTAATTTTCATTATTTAATACAATATTAATATTTTCTAAATAATAAAAAAATTAAAACTAAGATAATTTTGAAATTAATATTTTTATAAATGAATTATATATTGTAATTTAGTTTATAATAATTTCAAATTTTATTTTTCAATCTAGTGTGCCATTAAAACGCAGTAAAATTTCCTTTTATAAAATATTCCTTTTTAATGCATAAAATTGGATTTATTGATTTCATTATACAAAAAACATATTGGAGGAATCTTAAAACATTGGAATAAATATGTAACACGTAAATTTCATTATATTATTTTTCTAATATTTATTAATTTAATTTATAAAGATCAATTTTTATTGTGGTCATAAATTTATTTATTCACAAAAATATATCATTTATGTTGAATATGTTTTTTACAAATTATTTCATATCCAGTAAATTCATTTTATAAACATGTTTAAAATATATTTTCACAATTTACATAATATATTTCATCCCATCATTCCATTGACTCGTTGATAACCATCACATTTAAATAATAATATTTAATCATTTGTTTAAGCACGGTGTTCTGTGTAACATAAGATATCGAAGAAGTTAAATTTAAAAGGATATATACCATAAATTCAGAGAGTGTTAAAAGAATCATTTACACCATATATAGAAAACTCAAAATTTAAACTTTCTAAGGGGCTCATGGTTTGGCTGCATGATTGTCCAAACTGGGTGCCAACTGTGCGAATGCCTCATTTTGAGAAGGTCCTTGTCATATGATCTCCTGGAAGAACCCACATAGTTTGGGAAACCATGTGACACCCTTGTGCCGACCAATTTTTCAGAGGAGGTGTAGTTTCATGGTTTCCCTAACTAGATACATAGTTAACACAAACCGTGAACTACACATTGTTAGGACTCTTTTCCTTCCCCTTTTTATATCGATCACCCAATGAACACCTGAAACTAATAATATACCCATTAACCACTTCATTATACAAAAAATAGGTTTAAATATATTCTAATATGTTTCTCCCAGCGAGGTCTGGATCATACAAGATCCCTACAATATAACAGATAATCCTTGAGCCACACTTCCAATCCTTAATGGGCCATCAAGACAAAAAAAGTGGACGCCACAGGCCCACCTAAGAAAAATAATTTCCCTATATTCCTCCTCAACATTGTAATTCCATCAAAACAATTAGAACAATGAACTACTACCACCCAAATAATGCCCCCCCCCCTTTATCAGCAATCAGGAATATAATTCGCCTCAAAGGTTGCATCAACCTCAAACTCTTAATTACCAACATCAATCACAATAGAAAAGTCTAGGAAAAAACACTAAACCATTATACTAGAGGATACTAAACAGGAACTGCACGACACTAGGAGATCCAATCAGAATACCTTCATTCCTTTCCTCTCCACAACTCATGGACCAAATCATTTTCCACACTCTCAACTAGGTTTTAATATTCTAACAGTTACCCAAGCTAGACATCATTGAAGTGAAATACAGAATCAAAGCACATTTCCCAACATAACTTGGTTCATAACTCAAGGCCCAATGGGCTCACTCCAAACATGAAAATTTGAATCACACCCCAAGAATAACCATCATATTAATGTACAAAACCAGTCAAAACCCAAACCAATGCTCATTTTCAAATTCAGAGCCCCATGATAGCGCTCACGCAGTTCAATCCAACTTGTACCACCTCTTACATCATTAGTCAGCCAGTTTTTGGCTACTGTGCTCCCCACCAATCACGTTATCATAATAACATCATCTATCGATGTTGGTCACCTCTACCAATGAAAAATAGACCAAAATAACCTCAACTATACTTTTGAAGCTAATATGATGTGTTTTTTTCTCATCTCACCTAATCATTCCAAAAAAACCAATAAACACTATCATTTATCATTTTTATTATAACCAAAAAAATGTTCATGCGTACACCATCTATTTTTGGGATAATAGAAAATTGACCTCATTCAATTTTACACACATTACCAAAACACACATTCCATCATAATATCAGAAAAAATGTGGCCTATAACTACGATGAAAATTCCTCTAACCATAAAATGTCATACCATCCCCCAACATGTTTCTCCCAAAACAATTGTCTTCCACTATTGTCATGCTACCCTTTTCACATACCCACAACACCTTCTCATATAAGCCATTCCACAATCATATTATGCACCTACTCGTGTCCTTCTACAAATATCAGTAAAACTAATTTATCAAGAAGAACACTACACGTAAAAAAAATTTATTTCTCTAAAGAACCTACCAACACATCTCCAATTCTATCATTCATAATACTTTTAGAAATATACTGATTTTGATGCCATTTCTCAGCTCAATTGGCCACCTCAACCAAATCCTACATGGTCTTCCCAATGGAACCCAACCGTGGATCTCAATAGTTTCTAATTGTAACCATGGTGACACCACATCAACTCTATGCCCAGATCGACACACCCATGACATACATTCCACTCCCAACCTTTTTAGAATGGTTTTGACCACCTCTGTCCAAAATTTTCAACCACTACGGCTCACTCTATGATCACAAGATGAACTCCAAAACATAGACATGGCCACCCAAATTATTTTATAGAAACAAAAATACATCACACACTAATCATTCATGAATTATGAAAATGGAACCCATGAAATTAATTGATAATTTTTCCATCATGATGATATTCCAAGTAAGTGTTCAAGGTGCTTTCCCAACCATATGACTCCACATATACCGAAACATGAACGTATCCACTATTGAATGAATAAATTTGACCCTTATAATCTTTATTTAATTGGAATATCATTATGGACACTTACTTATGAATATGACATGAATGTAATAAATACAAATTAATGGGACAAAATGTCACAATATCATTTTATATAAGTATATTAAGATAAATATATGGATAACTAGGAGATAATATCGAGTATAGATAGTCTCATGAAAGCTAAAATAAATACCTACATCATAAGAATTTATTTATATTTTTTAGACCTTATATAATTTCTATCAATGATGAGATAATTATGATGTAAAAATTATATAATTAACAGAAATATCCAATAAATATTTTTGAAAATATTTAATTAAATTTCATATTAACTAATTAATGTTCTCAAAAAAATTTATATATAACTATAACATGTTAAGAGTTTAATAATTATTTTGGTTCTAATTTATCTTTTTATTGTTTATTTAATTTAAATTCAAATAAATGAATAGTGCCAATGTTGACACTATTGATATTTTATAAAAATAACATTATATTAAATTAGTTAAAAATCATAAAAATATTAGAAAATTTAAATTGATAATTTTAGGGACTAAAATATCTGTATATATTCATTTATGTTTAGTTAACACCATATAAGTAAATATATATTACCATTAAATCTTTTAGATGTTATTACAATAATTAAAACATAATATAATAAAAAAATGTCAGTTAAAAGGAAATTATTTAAATTGACATAATAATTTGTCCAAAATATATTGGATGAAAGGATTATAACCATATGTAATCGTTTCTTATAAATTCAGTCACTTTTCAGGTTTTTGGGTAGGTTTTTATTTTATTAAAATTTATTATTTATGGATTTTCCTAAAGTACCCCTCACCTCAATTATAAAATGGAACATCCTCCCTCACCACTTAAATTAATTTTGAGACTTTAAGCATGGAGAAACCCTTAAATGTTTCCTTCTAAACATACCTATTTTCATTCAAGAGTTTATATTAATTTTAAATAACAAATTCTAGTTCTCGAGAAGGAGTTTTAGTGGAGGTAAATCGAAGAAGAGGTACTGTCATTTACCGATTCATTAAATCGTCTTTATTCTTCTAATTCATGTTCATTATTTGTTTCATTTTAATGTAATAATGCAATTATAACTCATATACAAATATTTCATTATAAACATGAAATATCCACATTCCACTTTGTACCCATTCAATGAAAATTGAAATCACAATGCATGTGTATGTAAGGCTTTCCGTCGGCAATACGTGCTGTAATCGGTTTTTCACTACCACCATACATGGATGGAATATAATGATGGAATTGATATATATATATATGTGTGATTTATATAAAATTATTTTTATTTGGAGATACTATACACAATCCACTTCAATGCAAATCAACAATTATGGGAATGATTGCATCACTCGTGTGTACGTATAGCTTATTACCTCCATGGTGAGATGTGATTCATTATACATAATCTTCATTAAAGAGTGATTATATAAATGAAATAAATATGATATGTATTATACTAATACCATCTTGTAAATTATATAACTATAACATAAAAATAGGAAAAAGAACATATCTGACAAAACATGCATAAGAACATAAAGCAGTTAATACAGAAATAACAAGTAATAATGAAATTTAACTATCATACGGATGAATATATGATCATAAATGTTATCATAAAGTTGATTATGATTCTAAAATAAATTTATAACATTATTTAAATCCTTAAAAATATGTTTCGGATACGTATAAATTATACTAGAACAAAGGTAAGTGATAATTTTACAATCTCGTTTTATCCGAGATTGTTTATACGTATATACATAGTGAAGTATATTTATCATCCACGCCCATGTTTCCAAATTTATTTAATATTATTTATAATTTTTTATAATTTTTTGTTGTTAATAATAATCATTTGATATGTTGTTAATAAAATGTATGAAAGTAATCTTTTTCATTATTCGATTCAATGTACTTTTGAGTTTTCGAGAAAAAGTATGATGAGAATGTTTTTTTAAATTATTTTTCATGAATAGAATTTTATAGTTTCCTGAGCCCTTATTTCCATGAAGCTTACCATACAATAATACCAGGTTATTTTCATATAAAATTATTTCTTCTAAAATGGTGTGTCATTTTGTGGGAGGAAAATGTTTTTGAAGAAGAAATGATACTATTCTCAAGAATTAATTTCAACTGATTTCTAAAACATATTTTCCATTTAAGATGAAACTTCATAAAAGGGATATATTATTATACATATTATTCAAATGATATTTTCATGTTTATGATGAAATTTTATTTAATAATTCCATTTGTTTGATATCAATTATGATGTAATGATAGTTAAGAAACTCATTTTATCTCATGAGTTATACTATTATGAATGTTTTTTGTGTGTCACAGATAATAATGGATTCCTTATGAGATGGGTGGGACCTATATCTATATTTTATGCACTGGGTAACAATATATATCTCATTTAATTGACATGATTGGAACGAAAAGTAAATCAGAATCATTTAAACAGGGCTGGAACGAGGAGTGAAATCGGTTCAGTAATGGATTTTGTTTACTATGATGGTCTCAACAATGAGATTTCTGTAATATGTAATGATTTTCTACGCTTATGTGATTATGCGATGAAATTAAATATATTAGGTTATGATTATTGGGTTTAAATTTTATTTTATGATTTATACCATGACATGATATTATGATCCTGTATATGCAGCATATGATTTTCAAATGTTATGTTTATGATTGACACATCTTTTGTTTACCCTTACTTTGCATTTTATCTCAACCTTTCATATGATTCTTTTCCCCATGTCATGGAGAAGGGTATTAATTAAGATATGTAAAATAGGATTCTAGTTATTAGGAAATTAGTTGGAGACAATGTGGATGTCTTATGAACCATTTGTTTGTGTTTCCCAATCTTTAAAGAAGCTAAACATATATAGTCCATGAATGGGTTTGTTGCGATATGTAATAAATATTCTTTAATGTTGAAGTAATATATATATGTAATGTATGGGTTGTTATAGCCACTATTCAACAATATACCGACACTTCTAGCTAGTTGTGTCTATCATATAGAGTTCCTTCTAGAAGAATAGAATTGATTACTATATTACATTCCATGGGATATAATTATGAGTGTTTTTTTAAATATTAGGTCTCTACTTATTATCTCATGAGTCCATTTATCTTGTCAATATTAACATATAATGAAAACGCCGAATACCCCATGATCATAATCGATTAAATATAATTGAATGAAAAAAATGATGGGATAATATAATTCCAATATAAAAATAAAATATATTATATCAAACAACATTGAATGATAAATGAAGAATTATTTTTAAAGAAATTATGAAAAATTTATAATAATTACATTTAATCTCTTATGTATCAAATAAAAATAGTTCCATCATGACCCACATATTTATTTCGTGATAATGGATTGGAAAATAAATCTATTGCGTTATCATCTTTAACCACCCAACAGATCTTAACATCACCCCATTAATGATCTCTCATATGAAATGATATTTTCAAAGGATGTGTTAGGTCATTTTGGGAGTCCCAGGTTCCGTAGACTGAAAAATGTCAACATTTATGTCATAAAAATTTATACTTTCTATATATATTATAGGAACTGCACCATATTTATAAATTAACATCGTGATCTAAAAAATTTCTTTCCTAGAATCTGATATTGTTATGTACACTACCTTTATTTTTAATTAAATTATAATTTCCTATTGGGAAAATTATAAACTAATATTTAAACCATTCATGTAAGAAATAAAACTATAATGAGATCCCATGTTCCTTGAACTTGATTTAAAACATTCGTATGTTTAACCCATTAACTAGAGATAAAATTTTCCTCTAAATATAAAGAACATATCCTTATTCATTTTCTAGAACATAATGTTATTCTAAAAAGAAATCTAGTGAATCTCAATAAGATTGTATTAAACCCTATTTTTTATTATAAGAGTTTAGGATATATAAGGTTTATTACATATCATGGAATTAACGATATATCATATAGTGAACACATATGTAAATCGATAATTCCTCTTTTACTTATTAGAATGATATTGAATCTTCCGAATAATCATAACATGAAACACCAGTTATGACCAGTTTTTATAGTTCTCCATGCTAAACATCATTAATAAATTACCAATTTATGTGTTTTAACTCATTAAAACTATTCTATCAGTTCAATATCAATATATCTTCATATCCTAAATATAGTCCAGTTAACTCATATATTTCAATTAAAAAGAATTTTTCCAATCACATCGCTACAAAATATAAATTTGGGAATTCAATTATTATAATAATAATGTTATATACATAGAATATTTGGATTGATAAAATATAACCACTAATATGATTATATAAACAAAAAATAGTCTATATTTTTTATGAAATTAAACGCTTTATTAATTTCATTAAACTAGGTATTCCATCATTAAGAATCCCACATAAATCTAAAAATTTATCATTTCAACTTAAATTCATTAGATGAATCAATTGGTACCTCAAATCCGTTATAATATAGAGTACACATGTCATTGACTAAAATATCATTATGTAAGGTTGTTTTAATATTTATTAGATACACCATATAATAATTTCGTTCTTTTCTGTAAGTTAACATCTAAATGGGCATGGTAATAATAACATGTGAAAGGGTTTCATAATAGTTAATATAATTAATATTCAATTTAACCCATTTCCAATATGATTTATTTATATTTATAAACTATACAATCATTGTAAAATTTATCTTAGAATGATCAATTGTACCCTCTCAGTGTCACCCATTCATATGAATTGACCAAGTTACAATCATGATTAGAGTATAGTATTCCAATTTATATTCCATGGATTTTAACAAGTTCCCATCATATGAATCATCAATGGTAATTTTCTAGGTATTAGATTCAGTATTATGAATATTATGGCATCTTCATTTATTATAATAAAAACTTTTATTTTTGGATCCTGATCAATTCTTTCAGATCATTCTGGTTCATATCTTACATGGTTTTGTCCTTATCCAACAAATTTTTATGGAATTAGATCAACTACCATTTTTTGGATACATTCAATTAGTTAATCTATAATTTTTCCATGTTAAACTTTTCAACCATTGATACAATTAAAAATAAATTCCATATTAGGTAATTTATAAAATCTTGCAAATTTTCTTTGTCCATATAAGATTATATAAATAATATCCCAGAGCTTCCATGAGACAAACAATAATAAACAACATCTCATACTTGGGAACATGTTTTTTAGTTGAAAATTTTCATACACATTATTCAAAAACCTAATTCAATATATTTTTCTTATGATTATTTTATATTGAATCTTGTTAAGTAGGATTATATTAATCTATTGTGAATAAAACCAAAATTAAATATTATTCTCACTCTAATGCATCATTAAACAAACCATGTATAACAAGGTATGATTCATTCACAGAAACACACCATTCTGCAATAGTGTTTCACTTTGAGTGTTTTATAAAAAAATTCAAAAAAATCATTGATGATCAAATAAATATTGATAAAATAGTCACAACCATAATCTGATCATAGAATCATAATAGCTTGTCCCTATTTATTCAATACATCAATTTGAAATTATTCAAACATTTATAAATATTCATACTTGTGGCTCATTAAAAAAACCTTAACATTTATACTAAATTAGTCTACAAAATTAATGAAAAGTATAAAATTACAACTTCCTTGTGAACTCATTGGTTAACATACATCATTATATATGAGAAATCATAATCCATGTCCCTTTTTACTTTTACACTGTATTGTTCTATAGTTATATTTACCAATAAAAAATATTTACAATTATCAAATTATTCATAGTCGAATGAGTAAAAAAATCCCCATATATATATTCTCTAGATGATTTTATCATTTATATATCAAATGTGATAATTCTATAGGTTTGTGTGACCAAAAAAAATCCAAAACATTTAATTTTGATTTTTATAGATATGATTATTATTATCTTGAATGTATTAACCATTAAATATTTTCTATATTTTATAAAAAAATAATTTCATAAATATATAACAACTAGTTTTCTTAACAATGAATGAAAAAACTATATTTTATAACCATTATAAAACCAAATGAAATTTCCACTTAAAACAACACTTCCTATTAAAAACATTAAATAAAGACCGAATAAAAATGTTGATTTATAACAATGAAACACTATCTCCATTCATGACCGGATGATCTACTTACCACCTTTTCATATTTTTTTCTATCTCCATCTATAGGTTTATGAAAAAAAAATGTGGGATGCACACCATTTATAAAAAACCCATGATTCATTGTTAAAGAATTTGACCTCTTCAATATTCACATTTTTAAGGTCATAATAACCATATTTAAAAACACTTATAAATAATAGACAAAAATAATTATTTCTTTATAGTTCATACCAATAAGGGATCTCTAAATGATTATCATGATATAATCCATAATATAATATTAATACATAACTATGGGAGAGAAGCATGTTTTATATATTTTCATCTAGGAATTTTTATGATTGTAATCCAAAAATAGATAACCCCATATATAATATAAATTAGTGATAAAAAATATACATTTCCCTAAGTAAGTTGTCTTATTTTTTGTTCCATAAACTATTTAGTTATATAGGTAGGGAATCCTCCAAAAATAAATGGTTATTATTCTTGGATAGTAATATAAGAAATTATTCTTCTAGATCCATCATATAATGATACTCACCTATACTATTATATTATACTCTATCATAGGGTTTAAATGATATGTGTCACACAATGATAATAATGTAATTTGATTGCCTTACTTTTAGATTTTTCCATTTCCAACATTCTTTAGACAAGATAATCAAGGGCACCCTGCTTTCACATAACCCACATGACTAAATTATTGAGTTATTTACATGTTCTAAAATTCGATTCAATCATACACTTATTATTTAAGGGGTTTTAATTTAAATGTATAATCCTCAAAATATACATCATATGAATATAAAATTCCAAAAATCCTTAATTATATATAATTTTATTATCTGATTTATTATTCTATTATGTTTTCATTATTCAAATAAATTAATTTTTTACTTTCTTATTACATCCACCAATTTAAAATCTTCAAACCTTATTAATTTTTAACTCTATTCCCAAAAAAATGTTTTTTTACTAATCTAAAAAATGGATCAATAATTAATCATAAATATAAAAATACATGTCATTAATAATGTACATAAACTCTTCATGAAAATATTTAGTGTCATATATGAATAGAAATAACACCATGGTTAATTCACGATCCACAGATAGCCACCATCAACTTTCTATAACAAATTATATTTGTCTATGCCAATGAGAAGTCCAACCCTAAGTCCATGTACCTACGGATGAATTACAAAATAGAGAATACTATTCATGATATCTATAAAACCCAATGTGAAAAAACTACATTTAATTAATAAATTCATGAAAATTACTTAAATTACATTCCATGGTCAAGGTAGACCAAACATAAATCATATGGTGTTATATAGAGATAGTAATACATTGATATATAATCCAAAGGAATTAATTAACGAAAAAAATTAATCATATACCATATTCATAATATATTTAAATTTTGTAAACATGAATATTTAAAATCATTAAATAAATAAATAATCTCCTTATTTATTTCCCAAAACATTATATAAAAATTATAAAATATATTTATTCTAGAATTAAAAAAATACATTTTTCATAAAATTACTCTTATAAGTCATAAAAATTTTATAAACATAACAAAAACATGATTTTTTGTAATTTTTTTATTATTTTCCTTGTGTAATAATTTATAAATGAAAATGGAATTATCTACCATAAATTTCAATTGAAATATTAGTGAAAATACACATATAAAACATATTCTGTTATATAATATCAATCATACACCATAAATGAAATCACATCTTATGACTTATGATATCATAAGGATCCAGTCATATTTAGTGATATTTTATATATCAAAAATAAATTCTGATGTTCGATTTTTCTAAAACTCTAGTCATAGATATTTTTTTGATATTTTAAATAATATCATTGGACTCAGTTCAAATTTAACAGTTTCTTGAATATTATACCTTACATTATTAGTCATTCATTTTTAGGATTAATCATATTATAAAAATTAAAATAAATCTAATATTATGATATCAAAATAAATATATTATGATATTTGATATACTTTGGGAAAAGTAGATCAAAATAATAATCCATTAAGGAATGTAGTTATTATATTATTAAATGGTTTTGGTAGATTATATAATGAATATACGTAGGAGAATAAACACATAAAAATTATCAATATTTATTTAAGATTAAAAACATGAAAATATAAGATCATAATATATGTATACCTATAAAACTATATAATATATCTTTTACTTTCTGACATGTGGTCAATGGTGATCATGGTTGTATCATCCAAATACATCATATATCATAGGGATATACACCAAATAGTGGATCTTAAAAAATATTGAGAGTATTTCCACTACTCAATGGGTTGTTATTTCATTCATGTAAGATAAAAAAATTATAAATATAATTATAGATATGACTATCGTATCATATATATATTATTATGTAATAATAGGGACCTCACCCCCTATTATAAACACCCATAATATCATAAAATAACGAATTATTTGTATTTTAAGTCATGATATCAGAGCATAATTATACATTGTAGTTATATTCATGGAATTATTTAATGAAAATGAAATGCCAAAAATGGACCATCTTATAAATCATAACTGATGTATCCTTTACTAGTTAACATGAAAATGATTCATTATTACATATCCCAATATTGCATACCTATATTACTCAATTATAGGGTCTATAGTATCATCAAATGTCTCATTATGATAACAAAATGTCATTTATTATTATATTAATCACATTAATAACATTTTATATGACATGGTTATGTCATAAATTATTATATTGCATTATTTTAGTCAATAACCAACACATACATGTACAATAGATTAATATATAAATTGTTAAAATGAAGGTTCTAATTTTTTAGGAATAATGAAACTCAATTTCAAATAAATTAATAATTATATATAATAATTAAATTTGTCATGTAAAGAAAATTATTATCAAAAAATGGATTTCAAATTTAAAATTAGAATTTCTAAATTAGGCATTGGTGAATTTCTGATAATTATTGAAAATAGTTGATTATGGGAATGAAAAATAAAATATGGTATACATATACTATATGAATTATAACTTATTTATAATATAGTTATTATAATAACTAAAATAAATTAATATCTAACCAAAACTAGGTTTATTAATTGAATGAAGGTATTATATAGTAAAAAAAATTACAAACCAACAATGAATTTTAACTGTTAAAAAATGGGCAAGGGAAGCACCACCTTTTATCAATGCTAAGCAAAAAAAGAACTAATAAAGGAACCCTTTTCTAGCACTAAACTGTTAGCGCTGATAGAGGGATGCTCTATCAGTGTTATTCTGGTGATGATAAAGAATCCCACAATCAGGGCTAGAAAAGAACTGATAAAGAATCCATCTATCAGCGCAAAAAATTTAGCGCTTGTAAAGGGTACCCATTTTCAGCGATAAAAAAGAACTGATAAAACTGTAGTCCCAAATTATATAAAATCGGGTGCACAATATCATCTGTTTATTGCAACCTCAAGATCTTGTGTTACTTTACCCCTACAAAAAATCCCCTCTCCCTCATCATATCATTGTCGGACCACCACCGCTATCCTTACTCCTTATCCTCCCCCTAAAACGCCTTCTGTGGATCCTACTCCCCTCAAACCCTACATCTCTTCATATCCTCTCAACCCTACTCCCCATGAACCATACTCCTCCATTTATAATCATTTGGTGGCTTCTACCATGCACCTCTACCTCTGGCGATCACGCCTTCCCCTCCTTACATAGTGCAAAAGGCTCCCTGACAGCTCGACGCTTCTTCTCTCCCTCCATTACGGGTGCGATCTACTCTAGGTAAATCTCTCACTTCTCCTTTTAGGTTTATTTTTGGTGGATAGTTTTTGATGTATAATTTTTGTTAGTCCATGAAGTAGTTTTTTCATGGTGTAAATATCACTAGGTTATACATATATAGATATGTCCATAGATTAATCTGATATACTCCCATTTGGGTTTATCTTATGCGATCTTAGTTGTGCTGTGAAGGATGGTAATGTGGTGTGATGTTCTTAAGTTGTTTTAAGTTAATCATACATGTGCCTTGTGTTTAATCTTCCATAACAGGTATTATAGAATGATTCTCCTTTCTACGATATAGAAACCTGGGTGGAAATTTTCTATGTTGTGTCTATTTGAGTTCTGTTTCACTATAATACCTTTTTTGGCAATGTGGTTTGGTTTAGGGTTCTCTGAGTTAGATGGATGAGGCTGATGATCACACTGTGATCCGAGATAGTGTGAGTGCCATGAAATGGTTGAATTGTTTGTTTCATGGACCTTATTATATTAATATAAATTTCAATGTGGTTTCACCCTATAGATTCAATGGATAACATGCCATGGTTCATGGATCACAGTTGTATTATGGAATTTTAAAACTTTTTCACATCATTATCCTTTAATTTTATAGAATTGTTATAAATTTAGTTCTTGTATCATATTATTTCTAATTTAAAAAAAAATTACGAGAACCCTAGGTGATTATTGATTTATTTTTGGATATCTTTATCCACCCATTGATTTGTTTTCTTCCAAAATTTTAAGAGATCAACCTCTTTAAAATCTAAGGTGAATTTCTTTTCCCTTCTTCTTGATTCTCTTCTTGAACTTTCATTAAGAAGGATGTGACAACAATTCTGATTCGGTTTTTGTTTTTTTTATGGTGTTATTGGTTAATGGTCATAAAAAATCATTTTAGATTGCCCCCATGTGTTAATTTATGTTTTATTTGAGTATTCTTCTCATTCATATGAAATATTTGTTAAATATTTAGTTGAGGTTGGGGCATTAAACTCTCCTAATAAATTATGTGTAAATTGGGGAATTATCAAGTTATTTGGATTCCATTGTATTTATTGTATTGATTAACCTAAATACAATAATGGATTACCCTAAAGGAAATTAATTTTAAGAGGGATTTTTTCATGTGATTTATATAGTTCTATAATATATCGTATATTTTTATGGATTTATTGGTGTTGTTGCTATGTGATTTATTCGTGATGTTGTTAATGAAATTTCTTACAACTAATAATATGTTATAATCACCTATCATAATTTTCTAGTCACATAACGTTGGTAATGAATTGGTTGTATGGAAATATGTAATTAAAGTGTTATATTTAAACTATATTTTCTACTTTAATATGAAAGAATGTTAAAGGTGGGGTTTTAGTGTGAATTTCTTATATGTTTTCCCTTTCATGCTACTATGTATGGGGTATTTATCACTATGATTATAAGGGTGATGTTTGATTGATGTGGTTGGGATCATGTGGTGTGGTAATTAATATGGTAGTGACGGATGGATTCATGTGTGGTTATGATAGCAATTATATGAATATTTACGCATAAAATTAGTTATTTTAAGGATTTTCGAATGTTTTTAGTTGTATTTTATTTCATGAAAATTTATTTGTTATTGGATGTTGTTATAGTTTACTTTTGGCATGGAATATGGTTGGAATAAATAGAAATAGTAATGAGTGATGGGTTGGAAATGATAAATGATGGTTTGTTAAATGATTAATGATAATGATTGGAATAATTATGTTTAATAAATGGTTAAACATATAATAAATGTTATTATTTATTAATGAATTTATTATAGTGGGTTGTGATTTAATGACTGGTTTTACATTAAAATGGTTAACAATAGAAAATCATATGGTAATAAAAATCCCAGATATTATAATGTTAAATGAAATGAGAAGTTGGAAATGTTTATGTGAATTTGTATGTGATTTGTTGTGGATTATTTGTGGCATTATAATGGAAGTGGATATTACAGGGTGGTAGTAACAAGGAAATGGTTGACGTGGGTGTTTGCAGTGTTAGTTTCATGTAAACACTTAGGAAGTATTTATCTGTGACTATATACTTATTATATTTTCTTATTATTTATTACACACCACCACTTGAGTCTAGTAACCTGATTGAAATCTATATGGGTACTTTGGTTTTGAGTGTTTTTTGAATATCTATGTTATAAAGGGAACACATATAGAACCACTCCCTCTTCCCTTCTCCCCCTTCACACAGAGTATGAGTTGTAATGGATCATGGTGGGTCTATATATATGACCTATAATGATTTTAGGTTTTAGTTTATACATATTCATGATGACATGATTATGTGTATTTGTTGGGGATACATAGTGGGGGTTGTGCATTGTAGGAGGAGAGTATGATATTTATGTCCTTCATGTTCATGATATCATATTGTGATGAGGATGTGATGTGTGGTTGTGATGTGGATATGGGTTTTTATGTTTTTGTGACATGTTTATGTGTGGATATATGGTTATGAGATTATATATAAGGGGTTGAAGCAAAAGAAATATTCCATTAGAGCGTGAGACTGACCACATTAATGGGGAAGTGGATGTGGGGTAATTTTATAATAAATATTCTTTTGATATTGTGTTACTATAGTTGAACGTGATATTGGGTGAGTGATCCTTGTTGAGGTTGGGTGATATATGACCATATATTGGTGTGTATTAGTTCTGTTATTTATTCACTAAGGCATTAATATATTTCATACAAATTTTCATGAGTTTTTTTTTGGATAGATCCTACTGAGTATACTTGTATGCTCACCTCTATTTATATATATTTTTTATAAGTTCTTTAAAATGGATTGGGTAACCATGATGGGAATTACTATCTTGAGGCAAGGAGTTACTGCCAGATCCCCTGGTGTAGGATTTGATTTTGATATTTTATTTTAGATATCTTTTTTGTGTATGAAATCACATGAATTATGGTTTGGGATTTAATTTTTATTATATAGAGTTGATTGGTGGTGTATCTCTATTCTTTGAACTTATGGGGGGAACACCTCCCATTTCATTATTTAATACCGTCAATGATAGTTTCCAAACTATGTACTATTAGAGGTAGGATTCATGAATTACGATTATTTTAAATGCAATTTTAGGAGTTTTTCCTAGTGGTGGTGAGTTATGATAGTGTGGTATGCGAGATTTAGTTGAGAGTTGAGATGGAGTTCGGAATTAGACACTCTTGAGGATTGAATGGGATGATAGGTCAATAATATTTGTTAAAATTTTCATTTGGAATAACATGGGAAACCATCTATGAACAAAGTGATTATCCCCCCTGTGATTTAAAGTATGTAACATGAGCTTAACAAAAAATATTAGGCATGATGATATTGAATATAGGGCCGAGACCTAGGAGTGGAAGATGTATCATTCTTTGTTATTCTTTTATTTGGAAGTATTTTTTTGTGTATTTGAACCATAAATACTAATATTTGAAATTCAAATCGATTGGAGATGAATAAATATTGGATGGATGCTAATCATTTCACTACAGAGTATTAGAATGGAGTGAAAGAGTTCGTCATGTTTGCAAAGGATCACACAAGGGATCCTTCTCAAATCCTTTTCATGTGTTTATATTGTTGTTATTATAGAAAAAATACTTTATAGGGGTTTAAGGAACATTTTATATGTCACGGAATAGATCAGAGTTATAAATGTTAGAATAAACACAGTGAAAAAGTGAATGTAGCTACTGGATGGGATAAAACATCAATTTATGGATCATTAGATATGAATAAAAATATGGATAATGAAGAAGACTGTATGGAATATGTAATTGCATATGTCAATTATGATGAAGATCATATTAAATAAATGACAAGAAAAATTTAACATGAACTCTGTGATTGCCCAAAATTGTTTGAGAAGTTAAAGAGTTGTGAAAAGATGCCATTGTATGCTAGTAGCACTAAATATACAGCATGTCATCTTTATTGAAGTTGTATAAATTGAAAGCAGGGAATGGATGGATTGAAGTTAGTTTTATGGAACAACTTGATCCCTTGAATGACATGCTCTCGAAAGATAATGAGCTCCCAAGATGGACATATGAAGAAAAACGAAAGCTACTCTCGATGGTTATGATTTGTGAAGGAAAACATGCCTTCCCGAAAGACTGTATATTATTTCTCAAAAAGAAAAAATAACTTACAGAATTCCCAAAGTGTGGTGCTTCTCGATACAAGAAAGATGAATCCAATCCTATGAATGTTGTATGGTACTTTCAAGTCATTCCAATGTTTAGGTGTCTATATGGTTGTGAATAAACTGCAAGACAATTGTCATGGCATGAAGATAAAATAAATAAATATGGGAAATTATTTCATCCAACTGACTCTCCCCAATGGATGAAAATTGATCATCACTGTCCTGAATTTGAAAAAGAGCCAGGAAAACGTTGTCTTGCGTTATCAATAGATATAGTGAATCCTTTGGGTTTTCAAACAAGAACTCATTGTACATGTCCTTTAATGATGGTAAATTATAACTTTCCACCCTGGTTATGCATGAAGCTAAAATTCATCATGTTATCTATTCTTATATCATGACTAAAAAAACCAGGTAACGATATTGATGTTTATTTGGCTCATTTTATCGGGGATTTGATGTTATTATGGGATTCAGGTGTTATGTTGTATTATGCTTATAAAAGTTAATACTTCACATTGAGAGCGATGTTGTATGGAACGATAAATGATTCCTTACTAATGGAAATTTTTATGTCTATAGCATTAATGGAACTCAAAGGTGTCCCATGTGCGAAGAAGATACGTAATCAATTAGTTCTAAACATTCATCAAAATCTGTATTTCTAGGACATCGTAGTTTTCTACCACATCAGCATAAGTACCGATCATGGACGACATCATTCAATGGATGTTCAGAACAACACACAACACCATCTTCATTTACAAGTGATCAGCAGTTTGACAATGTAAAATATGTGAACACTATTTTTGGTAAACCATTTTAAAAAAACCTTACAAAAATCTGTTGTAAAAAGAGATCATTGGTTTTTTAAATTACCAACTAGAATTGTTTGTACATTAGAAATTTTTTTATGTGAAGCATGTGGAATAAAATGTTTGTGATAGTGTTATCAAAATGTTGGAAAATTCCCCTAGAAAAACAATGGATGGAATTAAGGCAAGGATTGACATTGTTGACATAGGAATATGAGAAAAGTTGGTTCCCGTGAAGGGTGAAAATCGAATGTTTCTTCCTCTAGCTGCTTACACTCATTCCTAGGAAAAGAGATATCAGTTTTTCAGCATCTTTAATGAGGTAATGGTTCTAGAAGGGTATTCATCAAATATCAAGAACATTGTGTCAACGAATGATTTTAAGTTAAATGGTTTGAAGTCACATGACTGCAATTTTTTGATGCAACATTTAATTCCTAAAACATTATGTTGAATTTTTCTCAAGAATGTTTATCGTAATATAACCAAACATTGCTTCTTTTTCAAATCAATATGTAGAAATGTTTTAGACCCGGTGAAATTTCCAGATTCGGAAAATGAAATTTTCATCATATTATGATAATTAAAAATGTTCTTCCCACCAACATTCTTTGATATGATGGTTCATTTGATGATTCACTTAGTGAGAGAGATTTGACATTGTGGTCCTGTGCACTATATATTGATGTACCCCGTTGAATGGTATATGTGGATTTTGAAAGGGTATGTAAAAAATCGAAGCCAGCCAGAGGGTTGTATAGAAGAGCGATATATTATTATGGAAGTCATTGAATTCCATACAGAATACCTATCTGATGTGGAAATCATTGGTCTCTCGAAATCTCATCACAATGGACACATTGAGGGTGAGGAAATTTTTAGAAGAGGTGTTGTGACAATCAGTATTACAGGGAGTAGGCCCACCGTTATGTTTTTTCATAACATTTGGGAGGTTTCTCCATATATTGAAACTCAGAAAGCAATTCATAGGTCATTGAATCCATGAAGGGATGAAAAATAGATATCAAATACACATAATCTCCAGTTTATAGGTTGGTTTGAGGACCATATTTTTAAGGAGTTAGAATAAAATATGAATTCAGTTTCAGAACGACATCAATGGCGAGCCGCTGGACCAAGTGTGTATTTATTATCTTAAAATCGGTTATCTAATTAATGTTTATACATTCTATACAGATGAACCTGGTGATTATATAACCATGAATAATAGTGGAGTTACACTTGTAGCTAAATAGAGTCGTGTTTATGGTAGTAAGGACATAAATCCAATTTATGAAAAAATGTCATACATTCGCATTATCAAAAAAATATGGGAGTTTGATAAAAGGACATTCCAATTGCCAATTTTTCAATGGAAAATGGTTCATAACAAAAGTGGTGTTAAAATAGATGAATATGGATTTGTGAAAGTATATTTTAGTAAAGAAGGGTACAATGATGATCAGTTTATAATGGCATCCCAAGAGGTAAACGTTTTTTAGGTTCTAGATCATGAAAACTGAAAGTGGCTGATTATTCTGTTATCATCAAAAACTACTGAAGGGTCTGATGAAAATTTAGATGAGGATGATCCTTTTAGTGGTACGTCACAATAATTTCATAGTGTTCCCAATGTAGATGATGTTTTGTATGTTAGAGAAGACCACAATGAAGGGATTTGAATAATCGATAGATGTGTCAAATCCCATCAGCCTTTGAAAAAAATAATGGGAGTTTAATAAACCTGTTATATTTTGTTTGTAATATAGATCTTTTTATCTCATGTTGTTATCTTATCATTACTGAATTTATATAATATAAATTATCTGTTCAACAACATTTGTGGATAATGACTTATACACGTTCTGGTGCTCCTAACCACGAGGCTAAACAAGTCCCTCTAGCTATTGTTGTTGTTATTGTTACTGCTACTACTACGGCTACTCATAGTGCAGAGCAACAACAAGTTTCTGAACATGTTGCTACTCATAGTGTTGTAGTCCAAAAACCATCGACACATGTCATTTCTACCATTCTATATGAACATATAGATGATGCCGATATCGTTGAAATGGTTAGGAATGAAGGAATGACGACGTAGAAAACACAGGTGTGTCATAGTTTGACAGTGTAAGCCAATGTTCTTAAGTCAGAAAGCAAAGGAATCAAATTTAAGGTCGAATGGAATGCACGAGGCCAACATGTGAATCCCAACAATGACATGTTGAGTATTTACATTGAAATTTCACTCGAAAACGCGTGCCGATTGACATAGATTCATGGCAACATGTTGTGTCTGGGAAAAAGGTTGTGATATGGGAAGCAATTACGGTGACATTATGATATTATTTCTTTCATTTAATAGCAAATAAAATAATGAAATGGCATCTTACTCTTCTAAATCTATTACAGAGTAAATTTATAGTAGATGATTCACAAAAGAATTATGTACTAGGTCTTGCAGAAAGGATTCATCGAGGTTTTCACACTATTTTAACAAAGTTTCACTTGAAATATTCCAAAGGAAAAAATAAATCCGCACCCATCCCTGGTCTACGCTCTCTTAATATCCCAAAAAGCATAAGATGCATTTATTTTCCATCCTGTGGATGAGATGTTTCAGGTACATTGTGGGTGATAATACGTTGTTTGAGGATACGTATATTCATCACATTGTCTATCAATATTTCATTTATGAAATATCAACTCAATACTGAAAATAAGGAATGTGCATCAATGCCAACATACCACTACTGTAATGCATGGTTGGTGTATGCTTCACTAGAAGTGAAAATTGTACGTATTTTGAATTTACAGTAATATTGATAGGTTCCAAGAAACAATATCATAATTATCCTTCTATATTTATATGTAGATTGATAAGTCTAAAACCAGAGACACTTTCATCCCACGTCATGTGCTATGGATGGAGGCACATGTGAATAAGGAAGGGGAGATAGTAGATGAAATAACACTAAATGTGAGGTAAATATGGATAAGAATTACCCGGTGATAAAAATATTTGTTTTAAATTTCTATTTCATAAAAATAATTAGTTATTTTCTTATATCTGATTGTCACAGGAATCAGCTACTCATGTAGCGGATGCAGACCTATTATCGACTGATTTGAAGCAACCAGAACAATACGGTCATACCAGAGGTGCAGAGTTTGGGGTGGCACCTAGAGTATATTATGAGAAAAAAAAGAAATATATGATAGAGATGAAAAATTGAAAAAATGAGATTAAGACTAGAGACTCTTGAAGAATGATTTCAATGGTAGGGATAGATGCTAGAAACTTTTTCAGGTGGGAAGCAGGGAGAAGACACAACTCAGGAACAACCAGCGCGTGAAGATCCCACCCCACCACCCACCAGCTTTGAGGCGAGCCATTCCCCTCAAAGAGCTGTCTTAGCCATGGTATTCAATATTCTATGAATTGTTCCCATGAAATGTGAATCATACAAACACTGATACTTTTCCTATACTGATCTTCAACAGGGTGATAATTACTGTGATTTATATTTGTCAACACCCACCTATCACCTTGTCGTGAGGGCTATAGTGTTCAACATCCCAGAGGACAAACTGCATAATAGACCACTTCTGAAAGATCATATGAAAGTGATGATTACTGTAGGTCATGAGAAAAATGCATAGCTACATATTACACTTATTGAAGATGATATTCATATGGTCAAAAAGGCTATTGGGACATTCGTTTCATTTTCATCACAACTTGTAAGAGTACATGGGTAAAAAGAGGTATTTATTTCATTTTTTCCAGCTAAACCATTAACAATTAATGAAAAAGGTTCTGAACCAATGAATGTTATTATAGATGGAGAAAGGGCAGGGGTGAATATAAATGTTGGCTCAAAAGCATCTAAAGGATCGACCAATTGATCCCAAAGAGCTACTGATAGCTCAATATCACTATCTGTTCTCTATCGATAGTTACTATCATGAAAGACTCATGTGGATACGAAGCTAATAGGTGGTATTAGTCATATAGTTGTTTTCGAATAGAATATATATGGAGAGGAATGCCAAGATTTTGTTGCTGCTGAAAATGTAAATGTGATACTTGAAAACGGTTGGCTAGGCGTCACAATTTTAAATTTATATATGAGGTAGGATTTCATGAATTTATTTTCTAAAAGCTGATAAAATGTGAAAATTATTACTAAATGCATTTTATATTATTGAGAGACATATATATGAAAAACTGTTGAAGTAATTCCCCCATGAGCCAAAATTCGGACTCATTATTCCTCATAACACATCAACACGTCTAACAAAATAAGAGCCATAAAAAAGGATTAAATAGTGAATGGATTGCAGAAAACATTTGGATGCAAGATTACAGATGATAGATGCTTCCTAATACCAGCCATGCAGGGGTAAAAATCTACTATTAATGCATATCAATTATATTTTTACTTATTTTATTACTTATTCCTTTTTGTGTTTTTAGGGAATATTGGATGCAACTTCAAGTGAACTTGGTTACTCAATGATTTATTTTCTAATTTCAATGCAAGGATATCCAACAAACTGACCCCACATGATAGAGTTTTGGAATCTTTAAGACACTACATCCTATGTTTTAGGTCTAAACATCAAGTAATATAAATTATATTATCTTAAACTAAGGATTATTTTATAATAGGGATGTGCATCATTATCATCTAAAAATTGTAATGAGGATATGGGATAAGCATAAGGTGGAAAGAAACTACTACGTATGGACAAATATCATGGTATATATAATAATGTTTCACTATCCAAACACATATCAACACAAGTTACTTATTCTCTTAATGAAAACTGACCTACATAAATCCAACACAACACATTTATATTATGTTGATACTTTTTTATAATTATCCATGGGTGTGTTGGTGACATGTACGATTCAACCCCTCCACATTCTGTGGAACAGTGGGGCCAGTATCACTCAAAGTGTCTCACTTTTGTTTAAAATGGACAAAAATTTTAGTGAAAAGAACAACTGATATACGGATATCTGACCAAATGCATTTGTATTATGTTGATACTTTATTAGAACGATTTATGGGTCATTTTTTAAATGTAAGAGTAAATCCCGCCTCATTCTGAGACCCGGTGTTGCCGGTATCACTCAAAGTGTCACTCTTTTGTAAATAATTGACTAAATTTTAAGTGAAAACAACAACTGACCTATGGAAATATGACTAAAAACATTCTTATTGTGTTGATACTTTAGGATAAAGATCCATGGGTGCTTTGGTGATGTGTATGAGTCAAACCTGCCTCAATCTGAGGCATGGTGTGGCTGATATCACTCAAAGTGTCTCTGTTTGGTTTAAAATGGACAGAATTTTAAGTGAAAACAACAACGGACGTACATAAAGCCATCCAAACACATTTGTATTTTGGTAATCCTTTAGGAGAATGATCCATGGTTCACTTTTGATGTGTACGAGCCAACCCCACCTCAATTCGAGGCATGTTGAGGCAGGTATCACTCAAAGTGTCTCTCTTTTGTTTAAAATGGACAAAATTTTATGTGAAACCAACAAATGACGTTCAAAAATTAGACAAAACAAATTAATATTGTGTTTAACTTTTAGGATAATGATCCATTTCGCATTTATGACATGTAAGATTCAACAACAACTCAATCTGAGGCATAGTGGGGTCGGTATCACTGAAAGTGTCTCTCTTTTTTTTAAATGGACAATATTTTAAGTGAAAACAACAACTAACCTATGGAAATCTGACCACAATCATTCAGATGGGGTTAATTCGTTTTGGGAACAATCCATGCATTCGTCATTGACGTTCAAGAGTCAACCCCACCTCAATTTGAGGCATGGTGTGACCGGTCCTCAAAGTGTCTCTCTTTTGTTTAAAATGGACAGAATATTAAGTGAAAAAAACAACTAACCTATGAAAATTTGACCAAACCAAATCAAATTGTGTTGATCATTTAGGAGAATGATCTATGGGTTTGTTGGTGATGTGTACGTGTCAACACTGCCTCAATCCGAGGCATAGTGTGACCAGTATCACTCAAAGTGTCTCTCTTTTGTTTAAAATAGACATAAATTTAAAGGAAAACAACAACTGACCTATCAAAATATGACCAAACGCATTCATATTGTGTTTTAATTATAGTATAACTATCCATGGTTCATTTTTGACCTGTACGATTCAACCCCGCCTCCATCTGAGGCACATTTTGGCCAAAATCACTCAAAGTGTCTCTCTTTTGTTTAAAATTGACAGAATTTTAAGTGAAACCAACAATTGACATAGTGAAATTCGACCAAATGCATTCATATTGTTTTTATACTTTAGGGGAATGATCCATGGGTACATTTAAGATGTGTATGAGTCAACCCTTCTTCAATATGTGGCACGGTATGGTCGGTATCACTCAAAATGTCTCTCTTTTGTTTAAAATGGACTGAATTTTAAGTGAAAAACAACAAATGACATACAGAAATCAAAGCAAACCCATTCAGATTTTTTTGGTCCTTTAGAAAAATGATACATGGATCATTGTGACATGTACTTGTCAACCAAGCCTCAATTATAGGAACAGTTTGGCCGGTATCACTCAAAGTGCATCTCTTTTTTTAAAAATGAACAAAATTTTAAGGGAAAACAACTTATGACCTACAGAAATCCTACCATAGGCATTCTAATTGTTAGATACACTAGCATAAAGATCAATGTGTGTGTTTGTGACGTTTATGGGTCAACCTTTCCTCAATATGTGGCACGGTGTGATCGGTATCACTCAAAGTGTCCCTCTTATGTCTAAAATGGGCAGAATTTTAAGTGAAAACAAAAACTGACGTAAGAAAATTGGACCAAACAAATTTGTATTGTGTTGATCCTTTATAAAAACGTTCCATGGGTCATATGTGTTGTGTATGAGTCGACCACACCTCAACCCGATGCACGGTGTGGTAGGTATCCCTCAAACTGTCTCTCTTTTGTTTAAAAAGGACAAAATTTTAAGTGAAAGTAACAACTTACATACATAATTCTTAACAAACACATTAGGATTTTGTTGATCCTTTAGGAGAAAGATCATGGGTCCATTGGTGACATGTACGAGTCAACCCCGCATCAATCTGAGGCACGGTGTGATCGGTATCACTCAATGTGTTTATCTTTTGTATAAAATGGACAGAATTTTAAGTGAAAACAACAACTTACGTATTGAAATCCAACCAAACACATTTTAATTGTGTTGATATTTTAGGATAACGATCCATGGGTCATTTTTGACGTTTAAGAGTCATCCATGCCTCAATTAGAGGCATATGTGTCTTGGATCACTCAAAGTGTCTCTCTTTCATTTAAAATGGACAGAATTTTAAGTGAAAACAATAAATGAGCTTCGGAAATCCGACCAGTCCCAACTGGATTTTCTTGATCCATTAGGATAGCGATCCATGGGCTCGTTGGTGATGTGTACAAGTCAACCCCTCCTCAATATGAGGCATGGTGTGACTGGTATCACTCAAACTGTCTCTGGTTTCTTTAAAATGGATAGAATTTTAAGTGAAAACAACAACTTACGTACGAGAATCTGACCAAATGCATTTTTATTGTGTGGGTCCTTTAGTAGAATGATCCATGGGTTATTTTTTGACATTTACGAGTCAAACATGCCTCATCCCAAGGCACGGTGTTGCCGGTATCACACAAAGTGTCTCTCTTTTGTTTAAAATGGACAAGATTTTAAGTGAAAACAACAACTGACCTATAGAAATATGACTAAATGCATTTGGATTGTGTTGACACCTTTGGAGAACAATCCATGGGTGAATTGGTGACTTTTACGTATCGAACCAACCTCAATCTGAGGCACGGTGTGACCGGTATCACTCATAATGTCCCTCTTTTGTTTAAAATGGCTAAAATTTTAAGTGAAAACTACAACTGATGTACAAAAATCCGACTAAATTCATTCAGATTGTGTTGATCCTTTAGAAGAATGATCCATGGGTTATTTGTATAAGAGTCAACCCCCCAGACTATAGACCACCCCCCTAGACGCCCCCCCCCCCCACCCCCTGAACACCCACCAATCCCACCCGTCCTAGACACCAAACCACCACCTGGACACACCCACCACCCAAGAAAGCCCCTACCCCCACCCCCATGGACACCCCCAACCTCATGGATGGACCCCACCCCTGTACGCTCCCCACCCCACATAGACACCACTCCTACACCTGGACACCTCCCCCACCCCCTGGACACTCCCACCCCTATGGACAGCCACCCCCTGGACACCACCCCACCCCCCTGGAATAGCCATCCAACCCCTTGGACCACCCCCACCCTCCTGGTCACCACCCCACCACCTGGACACCCCCACCCTCTGGACACCATAACCCCTTTAAAGCCCCCCCCCCCCCAAACCCCAAGACACCCCCCTGGACACCGACATGGAAACCCCCCCAACCTAAATAGCCCCCCAACACCCCCTCCCCCCAGACACCCCCACCCCCTGGCCACCCCCACCACCCAAGACAGCCCCCCCTAGAAGACCCCCAACCCACTGGACCCCCCTAGACTCCCCACACCTCTTCGACACCACCCCACCTTCTTGGACACCTCCCTCGCCCCCATGGATAGCCACCCTCACCCCTAGACACAACCCCACCCCCTTGGACAACCCCAGTAATGCATGTACCCCACCCCATCTGCTCCTACACCCCCAGGACACCCCCACTCCTCTGGACACCCCCACCCCGGAGAAAGACCCAACCCCCTAGACACCCAACCCCCAGGACACCCCCATGGACACCCCCCAGACACCCCCTCCTAGTAACCACCCCCCCCCCCACCAGGACACCCCAACCCCCCTATACACCCCTACCCCCATGGATAGCCACCCCCTGGAAACCACCCCACACCCTGTGGATAGCCCACCAACCCCCCACCCCCCCTGACTGCCCCCACCTCCGGGACACCGCTCCATCCTCTGGACACCACAACCCCTCTGGACACCCCTCCCCTGGAAGCCCCCCAACCCCCTAAAGACCCCAACCCCCCTAGACACCCCCATGGTCAGCCCCCCCCCCCCCCCCCAACCCTGGATAGCCCCCCTCCCCCCAGGACACCCCCACCCCCAGGACACCCACCCCTTAAACAGCCCTCACCACCCTAGACACCCCCACCCCCCTAGACGGATCCCCAATCACTTGGACACTACCACCTCATTGACACCCACCCCATGGACACCCCAACCACATTGGACACCTCCCCCAACACACCTGGACACCCCCACCCCCATGGACAGCCACCCCACCCTCTGGAAAACACCCCACCCCCCTTAAGAAGCCCCATTATCCCCCTGGAACACCCCACCCATGGACACCACCCCACCCTCTGAACATTCCCATCCCTATGGAGACCCCCACCCCTATGGACACCCACACCACCTGGAAAGCCTCCCAACCCTCGAGAACCCCCACCCCATTGGACAACCCCATGGAGCCCCCCCCCCCACATACACCCTCTTGGACACCCACCAACGGCCTGGAAGGCACCCCCACCCCTCCTATACACCACCCCACCACCTGGACACCCACCCCCTGGACACCCCCACACATGGACGACCACCCCCACCCTTTTGGACACCACCCCACCACCCTAGGATAGCCCCCAACCTCCTAGAGCCTTCCCACCACCAGGACACCCCTATCCACCCATACACCCCCATCCCCCTGGACACCCCCTACCCACCCCCTTGGACAGCCACACCAAACCACTAAACAACCACCCCCCCCCCCAACACCCTAAATTTTAAATTGAATTCTTTATGTGTTCAATGAACTTATTAATTATTTTTTAATTGTGTATGTGTATACTTGGTGTAATTTCCTTATGAATTATGTGTCAATTTTTTATAGGTATACTTGTAAAGATGCTGACTATTTTGCAGGTCTTGTTTGGGTGTGCTGCATCAGAAGGAGGTGATAAAGTACTACGTCTCGAAAAATATCAGGGTATATATAATAAAATATCACTATCCAAACAAATATCAACAAAAGTTACATATTCTCTTAATGATAATATTTTTTTCAGTGTCAAAAACAAACAAACGTAGTGATTGCAGTAATTATGTATGTAAATTTATGAAAGAGATCATTTTTCATCAACAAACTAGCATCCCAAAAGAGGTATTTCCAAAAACAAATACTATTTAATTTAATTTATTTATTAATTAATTATTTATATATTTTGAATTAATTCTCTGACTTCCCCAAATCCTCCTACTAAAAAGATGATATAGATTTCTTCCGATATGAGTGGGCTGCATCCCTAAGGAAAGATTGTACAGAAATAGCATGAAGATTTGACATGTATACATGTACAATTGGTGGTGATTTTTGAGAGGGGTTAAAGGGATCAAAAGATGAAACATTTTTGTATATATATTTTTTTAGGAAAATTGTTATTGTTATTAAATAAAACATCATTTCTCCGATGAGTCATTTTCCCATTTTAGCAGATGAAATGCACCAGCAACAAAAAAGAATGATGAACCACTTATCTTTGGGATTTTGATAAGAAAAACCTGTAAAATCTCCAAAATACCTTCATATCCAAAAAAATAATTAATATTGTCTTCATCCTTTATTATAATGATCAATGGGTGCATTGGTGTTGTGTATAAGTCAACCCCACCATAATCTGAGGCAGTGTGTGGCTGGTATCACTCAAAGTGTCTTTCTTTTGTTTAGAATGGGCATGATTTTTAGTGAAAACAAAAACTGACGTATGGAAATCCAACCAATCACATTCACATTATGTGGATCCTTTAAGAGAATGATCCACCAGTGAGTTGGTGACACGTAAAAGTCAATCATGCATCAATCTGAGACATGGTGTGGCATGTATCACTCAAATTGTCTCTCTTTGGTTTAAAATGGACAAAATTTTAAGTGAAAACAACAACAGACATATGAAAAACCAACCAAATGAATTGTGATTGTGTTGAACCTTTAGGATAACAATTAATGCATCATTTTTTATTTGTCCAAGTCAACCCAACCTCAATTCGAGGCACGGTGTGGATGGTATCACTCAATGTGTCTATCTTTTGTTTAAAATGGACAGAATTTTAAGTGAAAACAACAAACGACCAACAAAAATCCGACCAAAAACATTGATATTGTGTTGATACTTTAGGATAACGATCCATGGGTGAGTTGTTGATGTGTAAAAGTCATCCCGACCTCAATATGAGGCATGTTGTGACCGGTATCACTCAATGTGTCTCTCTCTTTTTTAAAAATGTACAGAATTTTAGTGAAAACAACAACAGACATAAGTAAATCCAACAAAATGCATTCGTATTGTCTTTATCATTTTTTTGAATGATTTATGGGTAATATTTGATGTGTACGAGTCAATCTCGCCTCAATCCGAGGCACGGTGTGTCCAGTATCACTCAAAGTGTCTCTCTTTTGTTTAGAATGGGCTGAATTTTATGTGAAAACAACAACGGACATCAGAAATCAAAAAAACCCATTAATATTGTGTTGATATATTATTGGAATGATACATGGGTGTGTTGGTGACATGTATGAGTCAATCCTGCCTCAATATGAGGCACGGTTTGGCCGGTATCACTCAAAGTGTCTCTCTTTATTTTAAAATGGACAGAATTTTATGTGAAAACAACAACTGACATATAGAAATCCGAAAAATTGCATTTGGATTGTGTTAATCCTTTAGGAGAAAAATCCATGGGTTATTTTTGATGTTTTCTAGTAAACCCAACCTCAATCCGAGGCACATTGTGGCCGGTATCACTCATAGTGTCTCTCTTTTGATTAAAATGTATTGACTTTTAAGTGAAAAAAATGACCTACAAAAATCCAACCAAACCAATTCATATTGTGCATATCCTTTAAGAGAATGATGTGTGGATGTGTTGGAGATGTTTATGAGTCAATAATTCCTCAATACAAGGCACGGTGTGACCGATATCACTCAATTTGTCCCTCTTTTGTTTAAAATGGACAGATTTTTAAGTGAAAACAACAACTGGAATACAAAAATCTAACCAAACACATTTGGATTGTGTTGATCCGTTAGGATAACGATCCAAGATTCATTTTTGATGTGTATGTGTCAATTCCACATCAATCTGAGTCATGGTGTCGCCGGTATCACTCAATGTGTCTCCTCTGTTTAAAATGGACTGAATTTTAAGTGAAAAGAACCACTGTCCTACAAAAATCTGACCAAATGCATTTTGATTGTGTTGATCCTTTAGGATAACTATCCCTGGGTGTGTTGGTGACATGTACGAGTCATCCCTGCCTCAATCTGAGCCATGGTGTGGCCGTTATCACTCAAAGTGTCTCTCTTTTGTTTAACATGGACATAATTTTAATTGAAATCAACAACCGACGTATAGAAATCTGACCAAACGCATTCATATTTCTTTGATCCTCTAAAAGAATGATCCATGGGTCATTTTTGACTTGTAAGAGTCAACTATGCCTCAATCGGAGTTACGGTGTGGCCGGTATCACTCAAAGTCTATATCTTTTGTTTAAAATGGACAATGTTTTAAGTGAAAAAAATAACTATCCAATAGATATCCAACCAAATGCTTTTGTATTGTGTTTATCCTTTATAATAATGATCAGTGGGTGTGTTGGGGATTTTTAAGGGTCAACCCTACCTCAATTCAAGGCATGGTGTGACCGGTATCACTCAAAGTGTCTCTATTTTCTTTAAAATATACAGAATTTGAAGTGAAAATAAAAACTGACCAATGGAAGTCTGACCAAATTCATTCAGATTGTATTGATCCTTTAGTATCATGATCCATGGGTGTGTTTTTCACATGTACAAGTCAACCCTGCCTCAATCTGAGGCACGTTGCGGCCTGTATTACTCAAAGTGTTTCACTTTTTTTTAAATGGATAAAATATTAAGTGAAAACATAAACTGACATACGGAGATCTGACCAATCCCATTCGGATTGTGTTCATCCATTAGGATAATGATTCATGGGTAATTTATGACATGTATGATTCATTACTTCCCCAATTTGAGGCCCGGTGTGGCCGGTATCACTCAATGTGTCTCACTTTTGTTTAAAATGGACAAAATTTTAAGTGAAAACAACAACTAACCTATGGAAATCAGACCAAAAACATTCAGATTGTGTTGATAAATTAGTAGAACGATCCATGGGTGCATTGGTGACTTGAACTAGTCAACCCTGCCTCAATATGGGGCATGGTGTGGTCGGTATCTCTCAAAGTGTCTCTCTTTGGTTTAAAATGGGTAGATTTTTAAGAGAAAACAAAAAATGACATATAAAAATCCATGATAACGCATTGTAATTGTGTTAATCCACTATAAAAACGGTCCATGTGTCATTTGTGATGTCCATGGGCAATCCCCACCTCAAGCTTAGGCAGAGTAAAGCTAGTATCACTCAGAGTGTCTCACTTTTGTTTAAAATAGACAAAATTTTAATTGAAAACAACAACTGATGTACACAAATATATGACCAAACACATTCATATTGTGTTGGTCCTTTAGTATAATGATCCATGCATCATTTATGACATGGACGAGTCAACCACTTCTCAATCCGCGGCATGGTGAGGTCGGTATCACTCAAAGTGTCTCTCTTTTTTTTTAAATGGACAAAATTATTTGTGAAAACAACAACTGACCTACGGAAATTAAAACAAACTAATTTGGTTGGAGTTAATATTCAAGGAAAATGATCCATGGGTGCATTGGGGACATGTAAGAGTCCACCCCTCCTCAATTTGAGGCACGGTGTGACCGGTATCACTCAAAGTGTCTCTCTTTGGTTTAAAATGGAAAAAAATTAGTGAAAGCAACAACTGACCTATGGAAATTTGACCAAACGCATTCAGAGTGTGTTGATGATTTTAGAGAATGATATATGGGTGCATTGGTCATGTGTACAAGTCAACACTGCCTCAATCTGAGGCACGGTCTGACCGGTATCACTCAAAGTATCACCCTTTTGTTTAAAATGGACAGAATTTTATGTTAAAACAACTGACCTATGGAAATCCGACCAAACACATTCATATTGCATTGATCCTATAGGAGAACTATCCATGGGTCATTTTTGACGTGTACGAGCCATCCCCGCCTCAATCCAAGGCACAGTGTGGGTGGCATCACTCAAAGTGTCTCTCTTTTGTTTAAAATAGACAGAATTTTAAGTTAAAACAACAACTGACCTATAGAAATCAGACCAAATGCATTCTTATTGTGTTGATTATTTATGGAAATGATCAATGGGTTCATTGGAGATGTGTATTTTTCAACCCCGCCTCAATCTGTGGCACAGTGTAGCCATTATCACTCTATTTGTCTCTATTTTGTTTAAAATGGACAGAATTTTAATTGAAAATCACAACTGACAATAGGGACCTCACCCCCTATTATAAACACCCATAATATCATAAAATAACGAATTATTTGTATTTTAAGTCATGATATCAGAGCATAATTATACATTGTAGTTATATTCATGGAATTATTTAATGAAAATGAAATGCCAAAAATAGACCATCTTATAAATCATAACTGATGTATCCTTTACTAGTTAACATGAAAATGATTCATTATTACATATCGCAATATTGAATACCTATATTACTCAATTATAGGGTCTATAGTATCATCAAATGTCTCATTATGATAACACAATGTCATTTATTATTATATTAATCACATTAATAACATTTTATATGACATGGTTATGTCATAAATTATTATATAGCATTATTTTAGTCAATAACAAACACATACATGTACCATAGATTAATATATAAATTGTTAAAATGAAGGTTCTAATTTTTTAGGAATAATGAAACTCAATTTAAAATAAATTAATAATTATATATAATAATTAAATTTGTCATGTAAAGAAAATTATTATCAAAAAATGGATTTCAAATTTAAAATTAGAATTTCTAAATTAGGCGTTTGTGAATTTCTGATAATTATTGAAAATAGTTGATTATGGGAATGAAAAATAAAATTTGGTATACATATACTATATGAATTATAACTTATTTATAATATAGTTATTATAATAACTAAAATAAATTAATATCTAACCAAAACTAGGTTTATTAATTGAATGAAGGTATTTTATAGTAAAAAAAAATTACAAACCAACAATGAATTTTAACTGTTAAAAAATGGGCAATGGAAGCACCACCTTTTATCAATGCTAAGCAAAAAAAGAACTAATAAAGGAACCCTTTTCTAGCACTAAACTGTTAGCGCTGATAGAGGGATGCTCTATCAGTGTTATTCTGGTGCTGATAAAGAATCCCACAATCAGGGCTAGAAAAGAACTGATAAAGAATCCATCTATCAGCGCAAAAAATTTAGCGCTTGTAAAGGGTACCCATTTTCAGCGATAAAAAAGAACTGATAAAACTGTAGTCCCAAATTATATAAAATCGGGTGCACAATATCATCTGTTTATCGCAACCTCAAGATCTTGTGTTACTTTACCCCTACAAAAAATCCCCTCTCCCTCATCATATCATTGTCGGACCACCACCGCTATCCCTACTCCTTATCCTCCCCCTAAAACGCCTTCTGTGGATCCTACTCCCCTCAAACCCTACATCTCTTCATATCCTCTCAACCCTACTCCCCACGAACCATACTCCTCCATTTATAATCATTTGGTGGCTTCTACCATGCACCTATACCTCTGGAGATCACGCCTTCCCCTCCTTACATAGTGCAAAAGGCTCCCTGACAGCTCGACGCTTCTTCTCTCCCTCCATTACGGGTGCGATCTACTCTAGGTAAATCTCTCACTTCTCCTTTTAGGTTTATTTTTGGTGGATAGTTTTTGATGTATAATTTTTGTTAGTCCATGAAGTAGTTTTTTCATGGTGTAAAGATCACTAGGTTATACATATATAGATATGTCCATAGATTAATCTAATATACTCCCATTTGGGTTTATCTTATGCAATCTTAGTTGTGCTGTGAAGGATGGTAATGTGGTGTGATGTTCTTAAGTTGTTTTAAGTTAATCATACATGTGCCTTGTGTTTAATCTTCCATAACAGGTATTATAGAATGATTCTCCTTTCTACGATATAGAAACCTGGGTGGAAATTTTCTATGTTGTGTCTATTTGAGTTCTGTTTCACTATAATACCTTTTTTGGCAATGTGGTTTGGTTTAGGGTTCTCTGAGTTAGATGGATGAGGCTGATGATCACACTGTGATCCGGGATAGTGTGAGTGCCATGAAATGGTTGAATTGTTTGTTTCATGGACCTTATTATATTAATATAAATTTCAATGTGGTTTCACCCTATAGATTCAATGGATAACATGCCATGGTTCATGGATCACAGTTGTATTATGGAATTTTAAAACTTTTTCACATCATTATCCTTTAATTTTATAGAATTGTTATAAATTTAGTTCTTGTATCATATTATTTCTAATTTAAAAAAAAATTACGAGAACCCTAGGTGATTATTGATTTATTTTTGGATATCTTTATCCACCCATTGATTTGTTTTCTTCCAAAATTTTAAGAGATCAACCTCTTTAAAATCTAAGGTGAATTTCTTTTCCCTTCTTCTTGATTCTCTTCTTGAACTTTCATTAAGAAGGATGTGACAACAATTCTGATTCGGTTTTTGTTTTTTTTATGGTGTTATTGGTTAATGGTCATAAAAAATCATTTTAGATTGCCCCCATGTGTTAATTCATGTTTTATTTGAGTATTCTTCTCATTCATATGAAATATTTGTTAAATATTTAGTTGAGGTTGGTGCATTAAACTCTCCTAATAAATTATGTATAAATTGGGGAATTATCAAGTTATTTGGATTCCATTGTATTTATTGTATTGATTAACCTAAATACAATAATGGATTACCCTAAAGGAAATTAATTTTAAGAGGGATTTTTTCATGTGATTTATGTAGTTCTATAATATATCGTATATTTTTATGGATTTATTGGTGTTGTTGCTATGTGATTTATTCTTGATGTTGTTAATGAAATTTCTTACAACTAATAATATGTTATAATCACCTATCATAATTTTCTAGTCACATAACGTTGGTAATGAATTGGTTGTATGGAAATATGTAATTAAAGTGTTATATTTAAACTATATTTTCTACTTTAATATGAAAGAATGTTAAAGGTGGGGTTTTAGTGTGAATTTCTTATATGTTTTCCCTTTCATGCTACTATGTATGGGGTATTTATCACTATGATTATAAGGGTGATGTTTGATTGATGTGGTTGGGATCATGTGGTGTGGTAATTAATATGGTAGTGACAGATGGATTCATGTGTGGTTATGATAGCAATTATATGAATATTTACGCATAAAGTAAGTTATTTTAAGGATTTTAGAATGTTTTTAGTTGTATTTTATTTCATGAAAATTTATTTGTTATTGGATGTTGTTATAGTTTACTTTTGGCATGGAATATGGTTGGAATAAATAGAAATAGTAATGAGTGATGGGTTGGAAATGATAAATGATGGTTTGTTAAATGATTAATGATAATGATTGGAATAATTATGTTTAATAAATGGTTAAACATATAATAAATGTTATTATTTATTAATGAATTTATTATAGTGGGTTGTGATTTAATGACTGGTTTTACATTAAAATGGTTAACAATAGAAAATCATATGGTAATAAAAATCCCAGATATTATAATGTTAAATGAAATGAGAAGTTGGAAATGTTTATGTGAATTTGTATGTGATTTGTTGTGGATTATTTGTGGCATTATAATGGAAGTGGATATTACAGGGTGGTAGTAACAAGGAAATGGTTGACGTGGGTGTTTGCAGTGTTAGTTTCATGTAAACACTTAGGAAGTATTTATCTGTGACTATATACTTATTATATTTTCTTATTATTTATTACACACCACCACTTGAGTCTAGTAACCTGATTGAAATCTATATGGGTACTTTGGTTTTGAGTGTTTTTTGAATATCTATGTTATAAAGGGAACACATATAGAACCACTCCCTCTTCCCTTCTCCCCCTTCACACAGAGTATGAGTTGTAATGGCTCATGGTGGGTCTATATATATGACCTATAATGATTTTAGGTTTTAGTTTATACATGTTCATGATGACATGATTATGTGTATTTGTTGGGGATACATAGTGGGGGTTATGCATTGTAGGAGGAGAGTATGATATTTATGTCCTTCATGTTCATGATATCATATTGTGATGACGATGTGATGTGTGGTTGTGATGTGGATATGGGTTTTTATGTTTTTGTGACATGTTTATGTGTGGATATATGGTTATGAGATTATATATAAGGGGTTGAAGCAAAAGAAATATTCCATTAGAGCGTGAGACTGACCACATTAATGGGGAAGTGGATGTGGGGTAATTTTATAATAAATATTCTTTTGATATTGTGTTACTATAGTTGAACGTGATATTGGGTGAGTGATCCTGGTTGAGGTTGGGTGATATATGACCATATATTGGTGTGTATTAGTTCTGTTATTTATTCACTAAGGCATTAATATATTTCATACACATTTTCATGAGTTGTTTTTGGATAGATCCTACTGAGTATACTTGTATTCTCACCTCTATTTATATATATTTTTTATAAGTTCTTTAAAATGGATTGGGTAACCATGATGGGAATTACTATCTTGAGGCAAGGAGTTACTGCCAGATCCCCTGGTGTAGGATTTGATTTTGATATTTTATTTTAGATATCTTTTTTGTGTATGAAATCACATGAATTATGGTTTGGGATTTAATTTTTATTATATAGAGTTGATTGGTGGTGTATCTCTATTCTTTGAATTTATGGGGGGAACACCTCCAATTTCATTATTTAATACCGTCAATGCTAGTTTCCAAACTATGTACTATTAGAGGTAGGATTCGTGAATTACGATTATTTTAAATGCAATTTTAGGAGTTTTTCCTAGTGGTGGTGAGTTATGATAGTTTGGTATGTGAGATTTAGTTGAGAGTTGAGATGGAGTTCAGAATTAGACACTCTTGAGGATTGAATGGGATGATAGGTCAATAATACTTGTTAAAATTTTCATTTGGAATAACATGGGAAACCATCTATGAACAAAGTGATTATCCCCCCTATGATTTAAAGTATGTAACATGAGCTTAACAAAAAATATTAGGCATGATGATATTGAATATAGGGCCGAGACCTAGGAGTGGAAGATGTATCATTCTTTGTTATTCTTTTATTTGGAAGTATTGTTTTGTGTATTTGAACCATAAATACTAATATTTGAAATTCAAATCGATTGGAGATGAATAAATATTGGATGGATGCTAATCATTTCACTACAGAGTATTAGAATGGAGTGAAAGAGTTCGTCATGTTTGCAAAGGATCACACAAGGGATCCTTCTCAAATCCTTTTCCTATGTTTATATTGTTGTTATTATAGAAAAAATACTTTATAGGGGTTAGAGGAACATTTTATATGTCACGTAATAGATCAGAGTTATAAATGTTAGAATAAACACAGTGAAAAATTGAATGTAGCTACTGGATGGGATAAAACATCATTTTATGGATCATTAGATATGAATAAAAATATGGATAATGAAGAAGACTGTATGGAATATGTAACTGCATATGTCAATTATGATGAAGATCATATTAAATAAATGACAAGAAAAATTTAACATGAACTCTGTGATTGCCCAAAATTGTTTGAGAAGTTAAAGAGTTGTGAAAAGACGCCATTGTATGCTAGTAGCACTAAATATACAGCATGTCATCTTTATTGAAGTTGTATAAATTGAAAGCATGGAATGGATGGATTGAATGTAGTTTTATGGAACAACTTGATCCCTTGAATGACATGCTCTCGAAAGATAATGACCTCCCAAGATGGACATATGAAGATAAACGAAATCTACTCTCGATGGTTATGATTTGTGAAGGAAAACATGCCTTCCCGAAAGACTGTATATTATTTCTCAAAAAGAAAAAATAACTTACAGAATTCCCAAAGTGTGGTGCTTCTCGATACAAGAAAGATGAATCCAATCCTATGAATGTTGTATGGTACTTTCAAGTCATTCCAAGGTTTAGGTGTCTATATGGTTGTGAATAAACTGCAAGACAATTGTCATGGCATGAAGATAAAATAAATAAATATGGGAAATTATGTCATCCAACTGACTCTCCCCAATGGATGAAAATTGATCATCACTATCCTGAATTTGAAAAAGAGCCAGGAAAACGTTGTCTTGCGTTATCAATAGATATAGTGAATCCTTTGTGTTTTCAAACAAGAACTCATTGTACATGTCCTTTAATGATGGTAAATTATAACTTTCCACCCTGGTTATGCATGAAGCTAAAATTCATCATGTTATCTATTCTTATATCATGACTAAATAAACCAGGTAACGATATTGATGTTTATTTGTCTCATTTTATCGGGGATTTGATGTTATTATGGGATTCAGGTGTTATGTTGTATTATGCTTATAAAAGTTAATACTTCACATTGAGAGCGATGTTGTATGGAACGATAAATGATTCCCTACTAATGGAAATTTTTATGTCTATATCATTAATGGAACTCAAAGGTGTCCCATGTGTGAAGAAGATACGTAATCAATTAGTTCTAAACATTCATCAAAATCTGTATTTCTAGGACATCGTAGTTTTCTACCACATCAGCATAAGTACCGATCATGGACGACATCATTCAATGGATGTTCAGAACAACACACAACACCATCTTCATTTACAAGTGATCAGCAGTTTGACAATGTAAAATATGCGAACACTATTTTTGGTAAACCATTTTAAAAAAACCTTACAAAAATCTGTTGTAAAAAGAGATCATTGGTTTTTTAAATTACCAACTAGAATTGTTTGTAAATTAGAAATTTTTTTATGTGAAGCATGTGGAATAATATGTTTGTGATAGTGTTATCAAAATTTTGGAAAATTCCCCTAGAAAAACAATGGATGGAATTAAGGCAAGGATTGACATTGTTGACATAGGAATATGAGAAAAGTTGGTTCCCGTGAAGGGTGAAAATCGAATGTTTCTTCCTCTAGCTGCTTAAACTCATTCCTAGGAAAAGAGATATCAGTTTTTCAGCATCTTTAATGAGGTAATGGTTCTAGAAGGGTATTCATCAAATATCAATAACATTGTGTCAACGAATGATTTTAAGTTAAATGGTTTCAAGTCACATGACTGCAATTTTTTGATGCAACATTTAATTCCTAAAACATTATGTTGAATTTTTCTCAAGAATGTTTATCGTAATATAACCAAACATTGCTTCTTTTTCAAATCAATATGTAGAAATGTTTTAGACCCGGTGAAATTTCCAGATTCGGAAAATGAAATTTTCATCATATTATGATAATTAAAAATGTTCTTCCCACCAACATTCTTTGATATGATGGTTCATTTGATGATTCACTTAGTGAGAGAGATTTGACATTGTGGTCCTGTGCACTATATATTGATGTACCCCGTTGAATGGTATATGTGGATTTTGAAAGGGTATGTAAAAAATCGAAGCCAGCCAGAGGGTTGTATAGAGGAGCGATATATTATTATGGAAGTCATTGAATTCTATATAGAATACCTATCTGATGTGGAAATCATTGGTCTCTCGAAATCTCATCGCAATGGACACATTGAGGGTGAGGTAATTTTTAGAAGAGGTGTTGTGACAATCAGTATTACAGGGAGTAGGCCCACCGTTATGTTTTTTCATAACATTTGGGAGGTTTCTCCATATATTGAAACTCAGAAAGCAATTCATAGGTCATTGAATCCATGAAGGGATGAAAAATAGATATCAAATACACATAATCTCCAGTTTATAGGTTGGTTTGAGGACCATATTTTTAAGGAGTTAGAATAAAATATGAATTCAGTTTCAGAACGACATCAATGGCGAGCCGCTGGACCAAGTGTGTATTTATTATCTTAAAATCGGTTGTGTAATTAATGTTTATTCATTCTATACAGATGAACCTGGTGATTATATAACCATGAATAATAGTGGAGTTACAATTGTAGCTAAATAGAGTCATGTTTATGGTAGTAAGGACATAAATCCAATTTATGAAAAAATGTCATACATTCACATTATCAAAAAAATATGGTAGTTTAATAAAAGGACATTCCAATTGCCAATTTTTCAATGGAAAATGGTTCATAACAAAAGTGGTGTTAAAATAGATGAATATGGATTTGTGAAAGTATATTTTAGTAAAGAAGGGTACAAAGATGATCAGTTTATAATGGCATCCCAAGAGGTAAACGTTTTTTAGGTTCTAGATCATGCAAACTGAAAGTGGCCGATTGTTCTGTTATCATCAAAAACTACTGAAGGGTCTGATGAAAATTTAGATGAGGATGCTCCTTTTAGTGGTACGTCACAATAATTTCATAGTGTTCCCAATGTATATGATGTTTTGTATGTTAGAGAAGACCACAATGAAGGGATTTGAATAATCGATAGAGGTGTCAAATCCCATCAGCCTTTGAAAAAAATAATGGGAGTTTAATAAACCTGTTATATTTTGTTTGTAATATAGATCTTTTTATCTAATGTTGTCATCTTATCATTACTGAATTTATATAATATAAATTATCTGTTCAACAACATTTGTGGATAATGACTTATACACGTTCTAGTTCTCCTAACCACGAGGCTAAACAAGTCCCTCTAGCTATTGTTGTTGTTATTGTTACTGCTACTACTACGGCTACTCATAGTGCAGAGCAACAACAAGTTTCTAAACATGTTGCTACTCATAGTGTTGTAGTCCAAAAACCATCGACACATGTCATTTCTACCATTCTAGATGAACATATAGATGATGCCGATATCGTTGAAATGGTTAGGAATGAAGGAATGACGACGTAGAAAACACAGGTGTGTCGTAGTTTGACAGTGTAAGCCAATGTTCTTAAGTCAGAAAGCAAAGGAATCAAATTTAAGGTCGAATGGAATGCACGAGGCCAACATGTGAATCCCAACAATGACATGTTGAGTATTTACATTGAAATTTCACTCGAAAACGCGTGCCGATTGACATAGATTCATGGCAACATGTTGTGTCTGGGAAAAAGGTTGTGATATGGTAAGCAATTACGGTGACATTATGATATTATTTCTTTCATTTAATAGCAAATAAAATAATGAAATGGAATCTTACTCTTCTAAATCTATTACAGAGTAAATTTATAGTAGATGATTCACAAAAGAATTATGTACTAGGTCTTGCAGAAAGGATTCATCGAGGTTTTCACACTATTTTAACAAAGTTTCACTTGAAATATTCCAAAGGAAAAAATAAATCCGCACCCATCCCTGGTCTACGCTCTCTTAATATCCCAAAAATCATAAGATGCATTTATTTTCCATCCTGTGGATGAGATGTTTCAGGTACATTGTGGGTGATAATACGTTGTTTGAGGATACGTGTATTCATCACATTTTCTGTCAATATTTCATTTATGAAATATCAACTCAATACTGAAAATAAGGAATGTGCATCAATGCCAACATACCACTATTGTAATGCATGGTTGGTGTATGCTTCACTATAAGTGAAAATTGTACGTATTTTGAATTTACAGTAATATTGATAGGTTCCAAGAAACAATATCATAATTATCCTTCTATATTTATATGTAGATTGATAAGTCTAAAACCAGAGACACTTTCATCCCACGTCATGTGCTATGGATGGAGGCACATGCGAATAAGGAAGGGAAGATAGTAGATGAAATAACACTAAATGTGAGGTAAATATGGATAAGAATTACCCGGTGATAAAAATATTTGTTTTAAATTTCTATTTCATAAAAATAATTAGTTATTTTCTTATATCTGATTGTCACAGGAATCAGCTACTCATGTAGCGGATGCAGACCTATTATCGACTGATTTGAAGCAACCAGAACAATACGGTCATGCCAGAGGTGTAGAGTTTGGGGTGGCACCTAGAGTATATTATGAGAAAAAAAAGAAATATATGATAGAGATGAAAAATTGAAAAAATGAGATTAAGACTAGAGACTCTTGAAGAATGATTTCAATGGTAGGGATAGATGCTAGAAACTTTTTCGGGTGGGAAGTAGGGAGAAGACACAACTCAGGAACAACCAGCGCGTGAAGATCCCACCCCACCACCCACCAGCTTTGAGGCGAGCCATTCCCCTCAAAGAGCTGTCTTAGCCATGGTAATCAATATTCTATGAATTGTTCCCATGAAATGCGAATCATACAAACACTGATACTTTTCCTATATGAATCTTCAACAGGGTGATAATTACTGTGATTTATATTTGTCAACACCCACCTATCACCTTGTCGTGAGGGCTACAGTGTTCAACATCCCAGAGGACAAACTGCATAATATACCACTTCCGAAAGATCATATGAAAGTGATGATTACTGTAGGTCATGAGAAAAATGCATAGCTACATATTACACTTATTGAAGATGATATTCATATGGTCAAAAAGGCTATTGGGACATTCATTTCATGTTCATCACAACTTGTAAGAGTACATGGGTAAAAAGAGGTATTTATTTCATTTTTTCCAGCTAAACCATTAACAATTAATGAAAAAGGTTCTGAACCAATGAATGTTATTATAGATGGAGAAAGGGCAGGGGTGAATATAAATGTTGGCTCAAAAGCATCTAAAGGATCGACCAATTGATCCCAAAGAGCTACTGATAGCTCAATATCACTATCTGTTCTCTATCGATAGTTACTATCATGAAAGACTCATGTGGATACGAAGCTAATAGGTGGTATTAGTCATATAGTTGTTTTCGAATAGAATATATATGGAGAGGAATGCCAAGATTTTGTTGCTGCTGAAAATGTAAATGTGATACTTGAAAACGGTTGGCTAGGCGTCACAATTTTAAATTTATATATGAGGTAGGATTTCATGAATTTATTTTCTAAAAGCTGATAAAATGTGAAAATTATTACTAAATGCATTTTATATTATTGAGAGACATATATATGAAAAACTGTTGAAGTAATTCCCCCATGAGCCAAAATTCGGACTCATTATTCCTCATAACACATCAACACGTCTAACAAAATAAGAGCCATAAAAAAGGATTAAATAGTGAATGGATTGCAGAAAACATTTGGATGCAAGATTACAGATGATAGATGCTTCCTAATACCATCCATGCAGGGGTAAAAATCTACTATTAATGCATATCAATTATATTTTTACTTCTTTTATTACTTATTCCTTTTTGTGTTTTTAGGGAATATTGGATGCAACTTCAAGTGAACTTGGTTACTCAATGATTTATTTTCTAATTTCAATGCAAGGATATCCAACAAACTGACCCCACATGATAGAGTTTTGGAATCTTTAAGACACTACATCCTATGTTTTAGGTCTAAACATCAAGTAATATAAATTATATTATCTTAAACTAAGGATTATTTTATAATAGGGATGTGCATCATTATCATCTAAAAATTGTAATGAGGATATGGGATAAGCATAAGGTGGAAAGAAACTACTACGTATGGACAAATATCATGGTATATATAATAATGTTTCACTATCCAAACACATATCAACACAAGTTACTTATTCTCTTAATGATCAAATTTTTTGGATTTTCTAAAAAAACAAACGATAATGATTGCGGTAATTATGTTTGTAAATTTATGAAGGAGATCGTTTTTCATCAACAAAATAACATTCCAAAAGAGGTATTTTCAAAAAAAACTAATATTTAATTTAATGTATTTATTTATTATTTATTTATATATATTGCAGTACTACTCTCACTAAAAAAAGACACATACTAACAAGATGATATATATATGTTCAGATATGAGTGGGACGCATACCTGATGGAAGATTGTACACAAATTTCATGAAGATTTGACTTGGGTACGTGTACAATTGGCAGTATTTTTTAGAGGGGTTAAGGGGATCAAAAGTTGAAATGTTGTGTTATGAAAATGTTCATAAAAAATTTGTAGTGGTTATTAAATAAATCATATTTTCTCTAATTATTCATTTCCCCATTTTAATAGATGAAATGGACCAACAACAAGCAATAATGATGAACCACTTTTCTTTGGTCTTGGGATAAGAAAAAACAGTAAAATCTCCAAAATACCTTCATATCCAACAAAAAGAATTCACATTGTGTTTATCCTTTAGGATAATGATCCATGGGTGCGTTGGTGACGTGTGCGAGTCAACCCCTCCACAATCTGAGGCACGGTGTGGCCGGTATCACTCAAAGTGTCTCTCTTTTGTTTAAAATGGACAAAATTTTTAGTTAAAACAATAACTAACATAAAAAATCCAACCAAACACATTCGGATTGTGTTGGTCCTTTAGGAGAAAAATCCATGGGTGCATTGGGGACATGTATGAGTCAACCCCGCCTCAATATGAGGTATGGTGTGGCTGGTATCTTCCAAATTTTCTCTTTTTGGTTTAAAATGGACAAAACTTTTAGTGAATACAACAGCTGACGTACGAAAAACTGAACAAACGAATTCTGATTTTGTTGATACATTAGAAAAAAAATACATGGATCATTTTTTGATGTCTATGAGTCAGCCCCGCCTCAATCCTTGGCACGGTGTGGCCGGTATCACCCAAAGTGTCTATCTTTTGATTAAAACAGATAGAATTTTATGTGAAAACAACAACCGGCCTACAAAAAACCAACCATAAACAATCTGATTGTGTTTTTCCTTTAGGATAACGATCAATGGGTTCGTTGGCGACGTGTATGAGTCAATTGTACCTCAATATGAGGCATGTTGTGACTGGTATCACTCAAAGTGTCTCTATTTTGTTTAAAATGGATAGAATTTTAAGTGAAAACAAAAACTAACATACATAAATCCGACCAAACACATTCAAAATGTGTTGATCCTTTATTAGAATGATTAATGGGTCATTTTTGATACGTAAGAGTCAATATCGCATCAATATGAGGTATGGTGTGTCCGGTGTCACTCAAAGTGTCTCTCTTTTGTTAAAAACTGGGCAAAATTTCATGTGAAAAAAAACTGACCTATGGATTTAAAACCAAACACATTTGACTGTGTTTATACTTCAGTATAATGATCCATTAGTGAGTTGGTGATGTGTACGAGTCAACCCCACCTCAATCTGAGGCATGGTGTGGCTGGAATCACTCAAAGTGTCTCACTTTAGTTTTAAATGGAAAGAATTTTAAGTGGAAACCACAACGGATGTATGGAAATCCAACCAAATGTATTCAGATTGTGTTAATCCTTTAGGAGAACGGTCCATGGGTTATTTTTGATGTGAACGTGTCAACGCCGCCTCAATCTGAGGCACGGTGTGGCTGGTATCACTCAAAGTGTATCACTTTTTTAATGGACATAATTTTAAGTGAAAACAAAAAATGACCTACGGAAATATGACCAACTGTATTCGAATTGTGTAGACCCTTTATGATTACAATCCATGGGTGCGTTGGTGATTTTCACCAGAAAAAACCTCCACAAACTGTGGCATGGTGTGACCGGTATCACTCAAAGTGTCTATCTTTTGTTTAAAATGGACAGAAATTTAAGTGAAAACAACAACTAGCATACAGAAATCCAAACAAACACTTTCGGATTGTGTTTATCCATTAGGATAATGATCCATGGGTCATTTCTGACATGTAAGAGTCAACCCTGCCTCAATCCGATGCACAGTGTGGCCGGTATCACTCAAAGTGTCTCTCTTATTTTTAGAATGGACAAAATTTTAAGTGAAAACAAAAACTGACCTACAGAAATCTGACCAAACTCATTTTTAATGGGTTTATCCTTAAGGATAAATATCCATGGGTGCGTTAGTGATGTGTATGAGTCAACCTCACCTCAATCTGAGGCGCTGTGTGGCTTGTATCACTCAAAGTGTCTCTCTTTTGATTAAAATGGACAGAATTTTAAGTGAAAACAAGAACTGACATAAGGAAATCGAAACAAATTCATTTTTTTGATACACTACAAGAGTGATCTATGGTTTAATTTTTACGTGTATGTGTCAACCATGCATCAATATGAGTTAGGGTGTGGTTGTTATCACTCAAAGTGTATCTCTTTTGTTTAAAATGGACAAAAATATAAGTAAAACCACAACTGACCTATAGAAATCCACCCAAACAGATTCGGATTTGGTTTATCAAATAGGATAACAATCCATGGGTGCATTGGTGATGTGTATGAGTCATCCCTACCTTAATCTGAGGCACGATGTGACCAGAATCACCCAATGTGTCTCTCTTCAGTTTAAAATGAACATAATTTTAAGTGAAAATGAAAACTGACCTACATAAATCCAACACAACACATTTATATTATGTTGATACTTTTTTATAATTATCCATGGGTGTGTTGGTGACATGTACGATTCAACCCCTCCACAATCTGAGGAACAGTGGGGCCAGTATCACTCAAAGTGTCTCACTTTTGTTTAAAATGGACAAAAATTTTAGTGAAAAGAACAACTGATATACGGATATCTGACCAAATGCATTTGTATTATGTTGATACTTTATTAGAACGATTTATGGGTCATTTTTTAAATGTAAGAGTAAATCCCGCCTCATTCTGAGACCCGGTGTTGCCGGTATCACTCAAAGTGTCACTCTTTTGTAAATAATTGACTAAATTTTAAGTGAAAACAACAACTGACCTATGGAAATATGACTAAAAACATTCTTATTGTGTTGATACTTTAGGATAAAGATCCATGGGTGCTTTGGTGATGTGTATGAGTCAAACCTGCCTCAATCTGAGGCATGGTGTGGCTGATATCACTCAAAGTGTCTCTGTTTGGTTTAAAATGTACAGAATTTTAAGTGAAAACAACAACGGACGTACATAAAGCCATCCAAACACATTCTTATTTTGGTAATCCTTTAGGAGAATGATCCATGGTTCACTTTTGATGTGTACGAGCCAACCCCACCTCAATTTGAGGCATGTTGAGGCGGGTATCACTCAAAGTGTCTCTCTTTTGTTTAAAATGGACAAAATTTTATGTGAAACCAACAAATGACGTTCAAAAATTAGACAAAACAAATTAATATTGTGTTTAACTTTTAGTATAATGATCCATTTCGCATTTATGACATGTAAGATTCAACAACAACTCAATCTGAGGCACAGTGGGGTCGGTATCACTGAAAGTGTCTCTCTTTTTTTTAAATGGACAATATTTTAAGTGAAAACAACAACTAACCTATGGAAATCTGACCACAATCATTCATATGGGGTTAATTCGTTTTGGGAACAATCCATGCATTCGTCATTGACGTTCAAGATTCAACCCCACCTCAATTTGAGGCATGGTGTGACCGGTCCTCAAAGTGTCTCTCTTTTGTTTAAAATGGACAGAATATTAAGTGAAAAAAACAACTAACCTATGGAAATTCGACCAAACCAAATCAAATTGTGTTGATCATTTTGGAGAATGATCTATGGGTTTGTTGGTGATGTGTACGTGTCAACACTGCCTCAATCCGAGGCACAGTGTGACCAGTATCACTCAAAGTGTCTCTCTTTTGTTTAAAATAGACATAAATTTAAAGGAAAACAACAACTGACCTATCAAAATCTGACCAAACGCATTCATATTGTGTTTTAATTATAGTATAACTATCCATGGTTCATTTTTGACCTGTACGATTCAACCCCGCCTCCATCCGAGGCACAGTTTGGCCGAAATCACTCAAAGTGTCTCTCTTTTGTTTAAAATTGACAGAATTTTAAGTGAAACCAACAATTGACATAGTGAAATTCGACCAAATGCATTCATATTGTTTTTATCCTTAGGGGAATGATCCATGGGTACATTTAAGATGTTTATGAGTCAACCCTTCCTCAATATGTGGCACGGTATGGCCGGTATCACTCAAAATGTCTCTCTTTTGTTTAAAATGGACTGAATTTTAAGTGAAAAACAACAAATGACATACAGAAATCAAAACAAACTCATTCAGATTTTTTTGGTCCTTTAGAAAAATGATACATGGATCATTGTGACATGTACTTGTCAACCAAGCCTCAATTCTAGGAACAGTGTGGCCGGTATCACTCAAAGTGCATCTCTTTTTTTAAAAATGAACAAAATTTTAAGTGAAAACAACTTCTGACCTACAGAAATCCTACCATAGGCATTCTAATTGTTAGATACACTAGAATAAAGATCAATGTGTGTGTTTGTGACGTTTATGGGTCAACATTTCCTCAATATGTGGCACGGTGTGATCGGTATCACTCAAAGTGTCCCTCTTATGTCTAAAATGGGCAGAATTTTAAGTGAAAACAAAAACTGACGTAAGAAAATTGGACCAAACAAATTAGTATTGTGTTGATCCTTTATAAAAACGTTCCATGGGTCATATGTGTTGTGTATGAGTCGACCACACCTCAACCCGATGCACGGTGTGGTAGGTATCCCTCAAACTGTCTCTCTTTTGTTTAAAAAGGACAAAATTTTAAGTGAAAGCAACAACTGACATACATAAATCTTAACAAACACATTAGGATTTTGTTGATCCTTTAGGAGAAAGATCATGGGTCCATTGGTGACATGTACGAGTCAACCCCGCATCAATCTGAGGCACGGTGTGATCGGTATCACTCAATGTGTTTATCTTTTGTATAAAATGGACAGAATTTTAAGTGAAAACAACAACTTACGTATTGAAATCCAACCAAACACATTTTAATTGTGTCGATATTTTAGGATAACGATCCATGGGTCATTTTTGAAGTTTAAGAGTCATCCATGCCTCAATTAGAGGCATATGTGTCTTGGATCACTCAAAGTGTCTCTCTTTCATTTAAAATGGACAGAGTTTTAAGTGAAAACAATAAATGAGCTTCGGAAATCCGACCAGTCCCAACTGGATTTTCTTGATCCATTAGGATAGTGATTCATGGGCTCGTTGGTGATGTGTACAAGTCAACCCCTCCTCAATATGAGGCATGGTGTGACTGGTATCACTCAAACTGTCTCTAGTTTCTTTAAAATGGATAGAATTTTAAGTGAAAACAACAACTTACGTACGAGAATCTGACCAAATGCATTTTTATTGTGTGGGTACTTTAGTAGAGTGATCCATGGGTTATTTTTTGACATTTACGAGTCAAACATGCCTCAACCCAAGGCACGGTGTTGCCGGTATCACACAAAGTGTCTCTCTTTTGTTTAAAATGGACAAGATTTTAAGTGAAAACAACAACTGACCTATAGAAATATGACTAAATGCATTTGGATTGTGTTGATACCTTTGGAGAACAATCCATGGGTGAATTGGTGACTTTTACGTATCGAACCAACCTCAATCTGAGGCACGGTGTGACCGGTATCACTCATAATGTCCCTCTGTTGTTTAAAATGGCTAAAATTTTAAGTGAAAACTACAACTGATGTACAAAAATCCGACTAAATTAATTCAGATTGTGTTGATCCTTTATAAGAATGATCCATGGGTTATTTGTATAAGAGTCAACCCCCCAGACTATAGACCACCCCCCTGGACGCCCCCCCCCCCCCACCCCCTGAACACCCACCAATCCCACCCGTCCTAGACACCAAACCACCACCTGGACACACCCACCACCCAAGAAAGCCCCTACCCCCACCCCCATGGACACCCCCAACCTCATGGATGGACCCCACCCCTGTACGCTCCCCACCCCACATAGACACCACTCCAACACCTGGACACCTCCCCCACCCCCTGGACACTCCCACCCCTATGGACAGCCACCCCCTGGACACCACCCCACCCCCCTGGAATAGCCATCCAACCCCCTGGACCACCCCCACCCTCCTGGTCACCACCCCACCACCTGGACACCCCCACCCTCTGGACACCATAACCCCTTTAAAGCCCCCCCAAACCCCAAGACACCCCCCTGGACACCGACATGGAAACCCCCCCAACCTAAATAGCCCCCCAACACCCCCTCCCCCCAGACACCCCCACCCCCTGGCCACCCCCACCACCCAAGACAGCCCCCCCTAGAAGACCCCCAACCCACTGGACCCCCCTAGACTCCCCACACCTCTTCGACACCACCCCCACCTTCTTGGACACCTCCCTCGCCCCCATGGATAGCCACCCTCACCCCTAGACACAACCCCACCCCCTTGGACAACCCCAGTAATGCATGTACCCCCCCCCCCTGCTCCCACACCCCCAGGACACCCCCACTCCTCTGGACACCCCCACCCCGGAGAAAGACCCAACCCCCTAGACACCCAACCCCCAGGACACCCCCATGAAAACCCCCCAGACACCCCCTCCTAGTAACCACCCCCTCCCCCCCCCCACCAGGACACCCCAACCCCCCTATACACCCCTACCCCCATGGATAGCCACCCCCTAGAAACCACCCCACACCCTGTGGATAGCCCACCAACCCCCCACCCCCCCCCCCCCGACTGCCCCCACCTCCGGGACACCGCTCCATCCTCTGGACACCACAACCCCTCTGGACACCCCCTCCCCTGAAAGCCCCCCAACCCCCTAAAGACCCCAACCCCCCTAGACACCCCCATGGTCAGCCCCCCCCCCCCCCCCAACCCTGGATAGCCCCCCTCCCCCCAGGACACCCCCACCCCCAGGACACCCACCCCTTAAACAGCCCTCACCACCCTAGACACCCCCACCCCCCTAGACGGATCCCCAATCACTTTGACACTACCACCTCATTGACACCCATCCCATGGACACCCCAACCACATTGGACACCTCCCCCAACCCACCTGGACACCCCCACCCCCATGGACAGCCACCCCACCCTCTGGAAAACACCCCACCCCCCTTAAGAAGCCCCATTATCCCCCTGGAACACCCCACCCATGGACACCACCCCACCCTCTGAACATTCCCATCCCTATAGAGACCCCCACCCCTATGGACACCCACACCACCTGGAAAGCCTCCCAACCCTCGGGAACCCCCACCCCATTGGACAACCCCATGGAGCCCCCCCCCCCCCCCACATACACCCTCTTGGACACCCACCAACGGCCTGGAAGGCACCCCCACCCCTCCTAGACACCACCCCACCACTTGGACACCCACCCCCCTGGACACCCCCACACATGGACGACCACCCCCACCCTTTTGGACACCACCCCACCACCCTAGGATAGCCCCCAACCTCCTAGAGCCTTCCCACCACCAGGACACCCCTATCCACCCATACACCCTCGTCCCCCTGGACACCCCCTACCCACCCCCTTGGACAGCCACACCAAACCACTAAACAACCACCCCCCCCCCCAACACCCTAGATTTTAAATTGAATTCTTTATGTGTTCAATGAACTTATTAATTATTTTTTAATTGTGTATGTGTATACTTGGTGTAATTTCCTTATGAATTATGTGTCAATTTTTTATAGGTATACTTGTAAAGATGCTGACTATTTTGCAGGTCTTGTTTGGGTGTGCTGCATCAGAAGGAGGTGATAAAGTACTACGTCTCGAAAAATATCAGGGTATATATAATAAAATATAACTATCCAAACAAATATCAACAAAAGTTACATATTCTCTTAATGATAATATTTTTTTTAGTGTCAAAAACAAACAAACGTAGTGATTGCAGTAATTATGTATGTAAATTTATGAAAGAGATCATTTTTTATCAACAAACTAGCATCCCAAAAGAGGTATTTCCAAAAACAAATACTATTTCATTTAATATATTTATTAATTAATTATTTATATATTTTGAATTAATTCTCTGACTGCCCCAAATCCTCCTACTAACAAGATGATATAGATTTCTTCCGATATGAGTGGGCTGCATCCCTAAGGAAAGATTATACAGAAATAGCATGAAGATTTGACATGTATACATGTACAATTGGTGGTGATTTTTGAGAGGGGTTAAAGGGATCAAAAGATGAAACATTTTTGTATATATATTTTTTTAGGAAAATTGTTATTGTTATTAAATAAAACATCATTTCTCCGATGAGTCATTTTCCCATTTTAGCAGATGAAATGAACCAGCAACAAAAAAGAATGATGAACCACTTATCCTTGGGATTTTGATAAGAAAAACCTATAAAATCTCCAAAATACCTTCATATCCAAAAAAATAATTAATATTGTCTTCATCCTTTATTATAATGATCAATGGGTGCATTGGTGTTGTGTATAAGTCAACCCCACCATAATCTGAGGCAGTGTGTGGCTGGTATCACTCAAAGTGTCTTTATTTTGTTTAGAATGGGCATGATTTTTAGTGAAAACAACAACTGACGTATGGAAATCCAACCAATCACATTCACATTATGTGGATCCTTTAAGAGAATGATCCACCAGTGAGTTGGTGACACGTAAAAGTCAATCATGCATCAATCTGAGACATGGTGTGGCATGTATCACTCAAATTGTCTCTCTTTGGTTTAAAATGGACAAAATTTTAAGTGAAAACAACAACAGACATATGAAAAACCAACCAAATGAATTGTGATTGTGTTGAACCTTTAGGATAACAATTAATGCATCATTTTTTATTTGTCCAAGTCAACCCAACCTCAATTCGAGGCACGGTGTGGATGGTATCACTCAATGTGTCTATCTTTTGTTTAAAATGGACAGAATTTTAAGTGAAAACAACAAACGACCAACACAAATCCGACCAAAAACATTGATATTGTGTTGATACTTTAGGATAACGATCCATGGGTGAGTTGTTGATGTGTAAAAGTCATCCCGACCTCAATATGAGGCATGTTGTGACCGGTATCACTCAATGTGTCTCTCTCTTTTTTAAAAATGTACAGAATTTTAGTGAAAACAACAACAGACATAAGTAAATCCAACAAAATGAATTCATATTGTCTTTATCATTTTTTTGAATGATTTATGGGTAATATTTGATGTGTACGAGTCAATCTCGCCTCAATCTGAGGCACGGTGTGTCCAGTATCACTCAAAGTGTCTCTCTTTTGTTTAGAATGGGATGAATTTTATGTGAAAACAACAACTGACATCAGAAATCAAAAAAACCCATTAATATTGTGTTGATATATTATTGGAATGATACATGGGTGTGTTGGTGACATGTATGAGTCAATCCTGCCTCAACATGAGGCACGGTTTGGCCGGTATCACTCAAAGTGTCTCTCTTTATTTTAAAATGGACAGAATTTTATGTGAAAACAACAACTGACATATAGAAATCCGAAAAATTGCATTTGTATTGTGTTAATCCTTTAGGTGAAAAATCCATGGGTTATTTTTGATGTTTTCTAGTAAACCCAACCTCAATCCGAGGCACATTGTGGCCGGTATCACTCATAGTGTCTCTCTTTTGATTAAAATGTATTGACTTTTAAGTGAAAAAAATGACCTACAAAAATCCAACCAAACCAATTCATATTGTGTATATCCTTTAAGAGAATGATGTGTGGATGTGTTGGGGATGTTTATGAGTCAATAATTCCTCAATACAAGGCACGGTGTGACCGATATCACTCAATTTGTCCCTCTTTTGTTTAAAATGGACAGAATTTTAAGTGAAAACAACAATTGGAATACAAAAATCTAACCAAACACATTTGGATTGTGTTGATCCATTAGGATAACGATCCAAGAGTCATTTTTGATGTGTATGTGTCAATTCCACATCAATCTGAGTCATGGTGTCACCGGTATCACTCAATGTGTCTCTTCTGTTTAAAATGGACTGAATTTTAAGTGAAAAGAACCACTGACCTACAAAAATCTGACCAAATGCATTTGGATTGTGTTGATCCTTTAGGATAACTATCCCTGGGTGTGTTGGTGACATGTATGAGTCATCCCTGCCTCAATCTGAGCCATGGTGTGGCCGTTATCACTCAAAGTGTCTCTCTTTTGTTTAACATGGACATAATTTTAATTGAAATCAATAACCGACGTATAGAAATCTGACCAAACGCATTCATATTTCTTTGATCCTCTAAAATAATGATCCATGGGTCATTTTTGACTTGTAACAGTCAACTATGCCTCAATCGGAGTTACGGTGTGGCCGGTATCACTCAAAGTCTATCTCTTTTGTTTAAAATGGACAATGTTTTAAGTGAAAAAAATAACTATCCAATAGATATCCAACCAAATGCTTTTGTATTGTTTTTATACTTTATAATAATGATCAGTGGGTGTGTTGGGGATTTTTAAGGGTCAACCCTACCTCAATTCAAGGCATGGTGTGACCGGTATCACTCAAAGTGTCTCTATTTTCTTTAAAATATACAGAATTTGAAGTGAAAATAAAAACTGACCAATGGAAGTCTGACCAAATTCATTCAGATTGTATTGATCCTTTAGTATCATGATCCATGGGTGTGTTTTTCACATGTACAAGTCAACCCTGCCTCAATCTGAGGCACGTTGCGGCCTGTATTACTCAAAGTGTTTCACTTTTTTTTAAATGGATAAAATATTAAGTGAAAACAAAAACTGACATACGGAGATCTAACCAATCCCATTCGGATTGTGTTCATCCATTAGGATAATGATTCATGGGTAATTTATGACATGTATGATTCATTACTTCCCCAATTTGAGGCCCGGTGTGGCCGGTATCACCTAATGTGTCTCACTTTTGTTTAAAATGGACAAAATTTTAAGTGAAAACAACAACTAACCTATGGAAATCAGACCAAAAACATTCAGATTGTGTTGATAAATTAGTAGAACGATCCATGGGTGAATTGGTGACTTGAACTAGTCAACCCTGCCTCAATATGGGGCATGGTGTGGTCGGTATCTCTCAAAGTTTCTCTCTTTGGTTTAAAATGGGTAGAATTTTAAGAGAAAACAAAAAATGACATATAAAAATCCATGATAACGCATTGTAATTGTGTTAATCCAATATAAAAACGATCCATGTGTCATTTGTGATGTCCATGGGCAATCCCCACCTCAAGCTTAGGCAGAGTAAAGCTAGTATCACTCAGAGTGTCTCACTTTTGTTTAAAATAGACAAAATTTTAATTGAAAACAACAACTGATGTACACAAATATATGACCAAACGCATTCATATTGTGTTGGTCCTTTAGTATAATGATCCATGCATCATTTATGACATGGACGAGTCAACCACTTCTCAATCCGCGGCATGGTGAGGTCGGTATCACTCAAAGTGTCTCTCTTTTTTTTAAATGGACAAAATTTTATGTGAAAACAACAACTGACCTACGGAAATTAAAACAAACTAATTTGGTTGGAGTTAATATTCAAGGAAAATGATCCAGGGGTGCATTGGGGACATGTAGGAGTCCACCCCTCCTCAATTTGAGGCACGGTGTGACCGGTATCACTCAAAGTGTCTCTCTTTGGTTTAAAATGGAAAAAAAAATTAGTGAAAGCAACAACTGACCTATGGAAATTTGACCAAACGCATTCAGAGTGTGTTGATTCTTTCAGAGAATGATATATGGGTGCATTGTTCATGTGTACAAGTCAACACTGCCTCAATCTGAGGCACGGTCTGACCGGTATCACTCAAAGTATCACCCTTTTGTTTAAAATGGATAGAATTTTATGTTAAAACAACTGACCTATGGAAATCCGACCAAACACATTCATATTGCATTGATCCTATAGTAGAACTATCCATGGGTCATTTTTGACGTGTACGAGCCAACCCCGCCTCAATCCAAGGCATAGTGTGGGTGGCATCACTCAAAGTGTCTCTCTTTTGTTTAAAATAGACAGAATTTTAAGTTAAAAAAACAACTGACCTATAGAAATCAGACCAAATGCATTCTTATTGTGTTGATTATTTATGGAAATGATCAATGGGTTCATTGGAGATGTGTATTTTTCAACCCCGCCTCAATCTGTGGCATAGTGTAGCCATTATCACTCTATTTGTCTCTATTTTGTTTAAAATGGACAGAATTTTAATTGAAAATCACAACTGACATACGAAAATCTAAACCAATGCATTTGTATAGTGTTGATCCTTTAAGAGAATGATCCATGGGTCCTTTTGATGAGTACGTGTCAACCAAGCCTCAATCCGAGGCACAGTGAGGTTGGTATCACTCAAAGTGTCTCTCTTTTGTTTAAAATGTACAAAATTTTAAGTGAAAACAACAACTGACCTATGTAAATACAACCAAACGCATTCAAATTGTTTGATCCTTTGGAAAAAATGATCAATGAGTGTGTTGGTGGCATATGTGAGTCAACCCATCCTCATTCTGAGGCATGGTGTGATCGGTATCACTCAAAGTGTCTCTCTTTTGTTTAAAATGTACAGAATTTTAAGTGAAAATAACAACTGACATACCAAAATCTGACCAAAATGCATTCGTATTGTGATTATTCTTTATTATAACAAACCATGAGTCATTTGTGACGTGTACGAGTCAACTACACCTCAATATGAGGCATGGTGTCACCGGTATCACTCAAATTGTCTCCCTTTTGTTTAAAATGGACAGAATGTTGTTTGAAAACAACAAGTCACCTACAGAAATCCGACCAAACACATTCGGATTGTGTTGATCCTTTAGGAGAACAATCCATGGTGCGTTGGTGATATGAACGGGTCAACTCGCCTCAATCCGAGGCACTGTGTGACCGATATCAGTCAAAGTGTCTCTCTTTTGTTGAAAATGGACAAAATTTTATGTGAAAACTACAACAGACGTATAAAAATCCAAACATATGAATTCTAAATGTGTTGATCATTTAGGAGAAATATCCATGGCTCATTTTTGACGTGTACAAGTCAACCATGCAACACTTCAAGGCATGTTGTGGCCAGTATCTCTCAAAGTGTCTCTCTTTCTTTTAAAATGGACACAATTTTATTTGAAAACAATAATAGACCTACAGAAATTAGACCAAACATATTCGTATTGTGTTGATCCTTTAGGATAACGATCTATGGGAGTGTTGGTGACGTGTACAAGTCAACCCCGCCTCAATCTGAGGCACGGTGTGATCAGTATCAGTTAAAGTGTCCCTCTTTTATTTAAAATGGACAGAATTTTAATTGAAAACAACAACTGATGTACAGAAATCCAACCAAATGCATACAGATTTGGTTTATCCTTTAGGATAACAATCATTGTGTTATTTTTCATGTCCATGAGTCAATCAATCCTCAATCCGAGGCACGGTGTGGCCAGTATCACTCAAAGTGTATCTCTTTTGTATAAAATGGACAAAATTTTAAGTGAAAACAACAACTGACCAATGGAAATTTGACTAAATTCATTAAGATTTTGTTTATCCTTTAGGAGAACGATCCACGGGTGCATTCGTGATTTGTAGGTGTCAAACCATCCTCAATCTGGGGACCGTTGTGACCGGTATCACTCAAAGTGTCTCTTTTTTATTTAAAATGGATAGAATTTTAAGTGAAAACAACAACAGATGTACAAAAATCTGACCAAATGCATTTGGATTGTGTTGATCTTTTATGAGAAAAATCCATGGGTCATTTTTGTACAAATAAACCCCCTGGATAGTAGCCCACCCCTTGGAAACCCCCATGGATAGCCCCCACACCCCACCCCCTGGACACCCACAAACCCCACGGGACGTCAACCCCACCCCTCTTAGACACCACGCCTCCACCTGGACACCCCCACCACCCTGGAAAGCCCCCCCCCCACCACCACCCATGGACACCCCAACCTCGTGGATGAACCCCACCCCTAGACGCCCCCAGCACCACCCCTTCTAGACACCACCCACCTTCTAGATACCTACCCCCCAGACACCCCCACCCCCATTGACAGCCACCCCCACCCCCACTGGACACCACCCAACCCCCCTTGGACAGCCCCAACAACCACCTGGACTACCCCCACCCTTCTGCACACAACCCCACCTCCTGGACACCCCCACACCTCTAGACACCCCACCCATGGAAAGCCCCCCAAACCCCCTAGACACCCCACCCCTTGGACACCGCCATGGACAGCCCCCCCCCCTGCACACCTAACCCCCATACCCCACTCACCCAAACACCCCACCCCTTAGACACCCCCACCACCCCGGACAGCCCCCCACCCCCTGGACGGCCCCCAACACCCTGGATGCCCCCAACCCCTGGGCGCCCCACCCCTCCTCGACACCACCCAACCACCTGAACACCTCCCCCACGCCCTGGACACCCCCACCCCCATTGACAGCTGCCCCCACCCCCTGGACACCACCCCACCCCCCTTGGACAGCCCCACCAACCCCTGGACCCCTCCCCCACCCCGCTGGACACCATTCCACCCCTTGGACACCCCCACCCCTCGAAACCCCCACAACCCCTAGACACCCCACCCCCCGGGACACCCCGAGGGACTCCCACCCCCCAGGACACCCCCAGCCCTCTTAAGAACCACCCCACCACCAGGACACCTCCCCCACCCCCTTGGACACCCCCACCCCCATGGACATCCACCCCCATCCCCCTAGACACCCCCACACCTCGTGGATAGCCCCACCAACCTCCCTGGACCGCCCCCACCCCCTGGACACCACCCCATCCCTTGGACACCCCACCCCTGAAAAGCCCCCCCCCCCCCCCAATCCCATTAACACACCCACCCCCTGGACACCCACCCCCTGGAAACCCCCACCCCCTGGACACGCCCACCCCCTGGACAGCCCCCCAACCTCCTGGACGCCCCACCCCCTGGACACCCACCCCCCGGACACCCCCACCACCCTGGACACCTCCCCCACCCCACCTTGACACCCCCACCCCCTGGAAAACACCCCACCCCCCTTAGATAGCCCCACCGACCCCCTAGACCGCCCCCACCCCATGGACACCACCCCACCCTCTGGAGACCACCACCCCTATGGACACCCCACCCCTTGGAAAGCCCCCCCAACCCCCTGGACACCCCACCCCTTTGGAAACCCCCATGGACACCCCCCTGGGAAACCCACCAACCCCCTGGAGGACACCTCGTCCCTCCTAGTCACCACCCACCACCAGGAAACCGAACACCCCATGGACACCCCCACCCATGGATGACCACTCACACCCTTCTGGACACCACCCACCACCCTTGGACAACCCCCAACCACCTAGACCTCCCCCACCCATGGACAGCCCTATCCACTCGTACACCCCCCCAGACACCACCTACCCCCCTGGACAGCCAAACCAAACCCTTGAACAGCCCCCAAGACCCTGAATTCTAATTGAATTCTTTATGTATATAATTAACTTATTAATTATTTGTTAATTGTGTATGGGTATACATGTTGTAAGGGAAGACTTGGTGTAATTACCTTATGAGTTATGGGTAAATTTTCTATGGGTATACTTGTTGAGATGCTGAACTTTTGGAGGGTGTTGTTTGGGTGTGCTGCTTCGGAATTTTATGTTACAACAGACAGGTAATTTATCAACACTTTTTAGCACTGATAAAGGATCAGTTTATCAGTTCTAGAAAAGAGATTATAAAAACACATTTATTAGGACTGTTTTTTCACTGATAATGGTATCCTTTGTCATCACATTTGGAGTGCTGATAAACTATCCCTTTATAAGCGCTGATCTTTACAGGTCTTTTTAGCACAGTTAAAGACCGTTTTGAGAACTGATAATGCTCGTTTTTGTAATAGTGTCCCCAAATTCTAAAATATAAAATAAGGTTTCTAGAATAATATATATGGAAAATTGAATTTTACATGAAAAAATAATAAAATTGTTTTATTTAGGTCCATTTACTCTCAAATAATAAAGAATGACTAATATTTCATATACCATGATATAAAACTACAATAAAACTAATTGTTATATATTTTCCACATTATGGATTTATAAATCCCATGTAACCAAATTAGTAATTATTTATCTTTCAATTGATTCGAATGAAATTGGAAATACCCAATCCTATTAATTAAAAATTTATTAATCATTATTCTACTCTCTATTTACATCTTATGTTCTATTATAAGGATCTATTAAGGATCTAATGATTTCGTTATCAATATCCCGGAAGCTATATATAATGGTTTGGTTTTTAACATCCTATATTTATTTCATTTTTTCATATCATTTGAATTCATTAAATCTTCATATCATATTTTTTTTCTCAACAATTAAACCACAACTATTATAATTTTAATGATAATGTTACATTCCCTATCATTACACCTCCTTCTTATGTCATTATAATGTTGAAATACTTATCTATCCATAAACTCCATCATCCAAATCCTTACACATGCTGAAAATGTTTGGTATTAACGATGTATTATTTTTGGGTGAGGGATATTGTATAAGGAATGATGGTGGTGATGTACATGTAGGAGGGAATATTAGGTGTATTGTTTACTAATAATGATTTTTTCAAATGATCATTTTTGTCCTTGAAGGAAACCGAGTTGAATATGTTTCCATCTAAAAATTACATATCCATAATACACATCAAATGTGTGTTTCATATAATCAAATTCTTTTTGGGGACTTATATATAATTTCTTTATAACCAACCATTTCAAATGACTAGGTTCATTAATTAATACACTTTAATTTTCTTATACAATTGAACTACTATAATAAACAAGAACATAAACAATCCACAATTGCATGAATTAATTTAATGGTTTTATTTTGATACATTCCGTGGATATTACATGTTTATAGTTTTATAAAATTAGTAAAAAAATTACATTAAAAGTCTAGATTTTCATATAGTTTACATTGTTTCCCACAAAAACGTTATTATTAGTACACTCTTATTTAATTCCTGAAAATAATTCATATATGGATAATTTTCACCATTTCCCTTCCTATTATTCTTACACATATATATGTCTATTGATAAAAATTGTAAAACATGGGATGTAAAAAAATTGATTCTTAATGGATATAGACAAAAAACATAATATTGAATTTTAAAATCATGAAAAGGCATAAAAAATTACATTGTAACATACCAAACATATATATATTTAATATTTATTATAAAAACATAATACATTTCCTTATTAGGTATATAATTGATTTCAAACACATAAAAAACATACTTATTTATTTCAGAAAATGAGTACATTGTGTTTAAAATAAAAATATATCCATGAGTTTTGAAAATATTAAAAGGGTAAATAGATATAAATAATTAATATTAAAACAATTTCAAAATTTGGATCATCATAATCTACTAAAATCATTACTATGAGGAAAAACAATGTACAAATAACATAGGGCATGTCAATCCATTCAAAAATATAAAACTATAAAATATAAAACCTTTAGAAGAATTGTGGTACATTATGATTTAATTAATGTAGATATATTTATAAAAGTAATATGATTATGGTGATAGTAGCATATCAATTAATACTAGTAGCATGACTGTTGAGAAATTTAACATGACAATTTGAATTTTTAATTGACATAAAAATGTAACATTTCATATAGATGATATATATACATAATAATATACGAAAATATTCTTAGCATAATTCCATAAAATAAATATTATTATGAAAAAATCAGAGAAACTATAATCACATTTTTAATATACTATATTTTAATGCATTACATAATAATTATAAATTTCTTAATAATACTTAAATTTTGATATGATAAAAAATTATTTTCATAAAATGAGTTTCTAATTTGAAATTAGGACATTGAAATTTTATAAAGGATTTTTTTGGAAAATTTATATAATAATATAAGATTTAAGTGAATAGTAATAATACATTTCTTAAATAATTTTTCTGTTTTAGTTACATATTTCAATATATAACAACAAACTAACACATTTTAGAAGTTATTTATTGACTAAAAGTTTTTTTAATGAGAAATTAATTATGATATTGAATTCACAATTCTAAAAAGTATTTTCAAAATTCTAATGTACAATGAATTCCATTAAAAAGAATTGTTTATAATTTTCAACTTTCATTTTTATTATGGTAATGAGTTAAATTTAAAAAGGTATTTAGAGACTTAAATTACAATAATACACTTTAATTTACAATGTAAAATATTTCAGTTTTAAAATTTTTTCCATCAAATTTATAATTTCATCAATAATTTATCTTAAAAACTGTATCCCCCACTAGTATAATTACCTCATCCCCCACCCCCAATAAAACCACTAAAATTAAACATTTAGAAGCCTAAAAACTATCCAATTAAAATATAATAATACTAAAATAATCCTTAATTATGATTTTTATTAATCAAATAAAACTATTTTATGATGTTTAGGAGCCTAGAAAATGATCAACATCATTAAAGAGTTAATGAACTCATGTCTTTTTTATTTCATTTATATTTAAAAATACAATATACTTTGATTATTTTCCACTTCAAACATATTTAAAAAATTAACAAATATATTAAAATTATATTGATAATGTTAATATCCTATATAAAATATCATCAAAATATAAAAATATATTATATATATAACACATCCCCTACAGACAATGTCCCGTTAATGGTTGGTTAAATGCCCATGAGAACATTTCAAACTACCGACATATCACAACCCTTATGGATGATTATAATAAATAAGTTATAATATAAAAATGTAAAAATAAACATATTTATAATCATCAGTTTTTATTCTTAATAATTAATAATTTGTAATAAATCAATATCATTAAATCGAAGAAAGATTGGGAATTATAAGAAAAACGTTATCAAAACATTACGCCTCTACGAAAGGGTTATTAGAATAAAAATACAATGATCATTATATATCTATATAATAAAAAATGAAAATAATATTATTTTATTTACATGATTTAATTAATAAAAATCTATCATATCAAAAGATATAGAAGTGATTAAACAAATTAGGATCTATGGTAAGGGGATTATCAAACCCAACTTATTTTTTGAGTAATAAATTCATTAAAAATATTTTTGGTGTGTATATTTATATAGTTTCTTTAAATTGAAAATTCATCCTTCATTAAATTTCCATTACATGTGTTAAAAAATATTTCTACTATGTAAAAATGATTTCTAATCCATCTATATATAATTTTAAAAAATGATTTTCTTTTTAAAAAACATATCGTTTACTCCTCTTGAGAAGTTTCCTATTTAATGATTATTGATCTTTTAAGCCTAAATATAATGACCCTTATTCAAATGGAATAGTAAATATTATTCCTTATAAAATTATATATTAAATCATTATGAAAACCATTCCATTCAATTATATTATATCACGAGTAAGGTTGTTATATACTTTCTTTCCATCTAGAATTGACGATTATGATCATTTAATGATTTGAAAGGTGGAATTGAAATTATATATATGTTTAATGCTTTTGGTAATTTGATATATATACTAAAGAAATTTATATTAATCATGAACATTATGATAGAATTGTTCAGAATTACATTTCTATGATTTTTATACATATGTTATGCATGTACATGATGCAAGATTTGATCACAAATATGTGTGTTATTTGACCGCAACGTTATGATGTATCGTTATTTTGAATAATAGATATTCAAAATATTTATAAAATATTTATCTATTTCTTATGATTATGATTCGACGCTTATTATTAGATAATGATGATTATTATAACCCATATACTACCAATTCATGTATCATTTTCTATCAATATTATCCTTCTCTTTACAAGGCTTTTAGATCAAAATTCTATTTGATGTATATTAATAATTTATTACTTGTACTAAAGCATTATGAGTAATATAATAATGGAATTAATTTGTTTTTGTGTTTTATTCTGTATAAGTAATGAATATTCTTAATTCTGCAATGATTCTAACCTTTTTTATTTTGGAATATATAATAATTTTATTATTTATCTTGAAAATACTTTTATATCCTTGTCAGAAAAATTTGGGTAGATATAGTCGGTATGAAATAATGGTTTAGTTAACATGTGAATCAAGACTAGAAAACATTATAGGAAAATACAGTGGGTATGTTTTTGAATATGTAACCATTGTAAATATGGTAAAATTAAGGAGTGTGTGGCCCCCATGTAAGGTAATACATGTCTATATAGTACAAGTAGATTTTTATTAGAAAAAATGAACCTTGGTGTGAAAAATATGAACTGGATCATTTTTTGTTAACTCGCCCTATACTTTGTGAATGAAAAAGAGGCCTTACTACACTATAAATTTAACTCCTCTGATAGATATGCTTTAATATATTCAAATTCTCTAAACTACACACAATGAAGGATATATAACTAATGTAATTAGTTCCCAAAATTTTAGAAAGGATTAAATTAAATGATACTGGAGGAGTTATTATGATGAAGGGTATACTAAACACTTAGATTCTATAAGATACAGATTTATAATTTATTTATGCACTAATTTAAAGTAATTATTTATGATTTATTCACTATGTTTTGATTAATACTTTAATATTTTATACAATTTTTTAAATAAGGAGAAACTAGAACAACAACATGTGTGAGGTGAAATATAATGATTATCTAAGTGTCATTCCCAATATTATTTGAGGTGTAGGTCAAAACATTATGGAAGTATATTTCTAGATACCATGGGCTACAGATAAGAACAAAAACCAAGTGAAATGTCCACCTTCACACAATGAGGAGAAACTATCCATCAAGACTATTATTTGGTAATAACCACTGATGTTTAGTGGACCCTATTATGCACCTATCATGGAATAGTTGGATTAATAGATGGAAAATATAATTTATGTTCTACACTATTCTAAGAAGACGAAATTTTATTTATACATTTTTTATTAAGATAGAAAAATTAAAAAATGGATGTAATTGATAATGAATATAACGAAAAAAATAAATAGAAGAAATAGTGTGGGAAGAATTTTATAATATATTTCATAACATGTATTTCCCTCAAAATCATCTATAAAATATAGTGAGGGAATTTATAGATCATAGAAAAAGGGAGAGTGAATATATCCTAACTTATGAGAAAAAAACACCATTGATTTCAAATATTCATTAGGTTGTGTCATATAAAATTAGAGAGAAATATATATATTTGTTATTGGTTTTAATCTATATCACCAAAAGACTCCCAAAATAAGTTATCTAAGGAGATAAAATGAATTTTTTGGATGTTATTTCAAATTATAGATGGTGTTTGAAGAATACTATAATAGATATGAATATAATAAGATAATAAGGGACTTTAATGTTTGGGGATCAACAGTCAACGGAGAAAAAAAATTCAACAATTCAAATGTCTAATATATTAAAGCAGCATACAAAAAATATCATCAAAGGGATGGAGAAATAATTTTGGCATGGAAGATAAATCCACTATAATCATTACTATCAAAGGGACCTAAATATGCTAACCAAAATGATGGATGAAGTTAAGGAACATCCCATTAAATGACCCATGGTTTAATGAATCATCTATTAAGATAAAGATAACTATGAAAGGATGTGCACTAAACCAAAAAGTATTTAGTGTAACAAACATAATGACCCATTAAATATGAGGGATCATAATAAATATTATTCTGTCATCACCATTGAGGGGGTAAATAAAAATTAATTCATCTAGGGTACACATCTTATTCACTATTGAATGAAATTATTTTTATTCGAATCTAATTATATGAATTTATTTATAATAAAAATGTTTTCTGGAACAATTGAACCACATTCCAAAAACCATAATGTTTATAAATCCATGAAATCCTTATATAATGATAATTTATCCCATGTGTGGGACTCTTATCTTGTTAGAATTTGTGGGAAGATTAATTCATTGAATCCCATAATCATTCCATTAGAGGAAATTGATGCTATACTAGGCATGGATGATATTATTATATAAATCTCACATTATGTGTTATCAAAAAGAAATAAATTTAAAATTTACAAACCATTCCATGATCTTATAAAATTTAACGTAATATCATGAATCTTCTTTGGAATGTCCATAAAATATGTGGGTGATGATACAAAGTGAAGAACAAAATATTTTTCAAATGGTTATATCAAAAGAAAGCATCAATTTTTTTGGGAATTTCCATTGTTAGGGAATATACATATTTATTTATAAAGTTCCATTTTGTCCATCCCCAAGATAATAGGGTATTGTTCTTAATATTACTCAGACCGAGATACACACTTATTTACATAATCCTATATTCGATATTCCCAATAAAATTAGAGGTGTTAAATAAGAAGCTATTAGAGAATTTTTAAAATGGGTTCATATTCCCAAATATATCACATATGAATGTGTTGATTCACTTCATCATGAAAAAACATATATTTATGAAGCCTTGTATATAGTTAAAGGTTCTCAAAAATATCACCATTAAAAAGTTACCACTACTAAGGATTTATGGATTGTTTGATAAATTACAAAGAGATAAATATTTCTCAAAGGTGGGTCATTAGTTTGGATATCATCATATATTGATATATAGATAATATATATTTGAGATAGCCTCATGTATAATGTATGGACAATTTTAGATCATTATGAATTCGTTAATACATACTAATTCCCCAACAATATTAATGTATTTGATAAATATATTAAACGAAGATAATGATGAAAACATTATAGTAGTATTTATTGAAGATATTATCCTTTAATATTAGAGAAAGGAGGAACATTAGGAGAATTTAAGGATTATTGTAGTAATATTTAGAATGTAGATGTTCTATTCTATGTTAAATATGTGGATCATATAGATTTAGTAGGTCATATTTTTTGGGTAAATGATCATAAGTGACGGAATATTTTGTGGACTCTATAATGAAAAATGTAATTAGGGAATAGCCAAAAGACACTTGTGTCATATAGTTAACTAGTTTTATTTGATTAGTGGGGTACTTACAATGATTTTTTAGAAATTTATAAGGATATTCAAGCATAGTAACTATGTTAACACAAAAATTGGTAATGTTTTCCTAGATGAAACATGCCAGTAATTATATTAAAATCTCAAGAAAAGGATAATCGTTGTTCCTATACTCACACTGCATCATTTAGAGAATATTTTTAATTAAAGAGTGATTATATAAGTAAATTGTTGTTTTTTTATTCATTCATAATTATTATGGGAAAAATTATGATATTCAATATTAGAATATCAATGAGAAAACCTACCTGACACATGACATGGTGTTGTATTTATTATTCTCTTCTTTAATAATTATCATAAATAGATCTATAGAGAGAGTTTTGGAATATATATATATTGCAATATTATCATTCATATATACAAAATGAAATAGAACAATACATGATAAAAAATTGAACAGAGTTGATCATAGACAATGATTTCTCTATTCACTGTTGTAATAACATCATGTTGCCCAATTTCAATAACTACATTCTATTTACTTGTATTCCTATTTAATTTTTTTCTTATTTAGACTCATGGGTATGGGTTTTTTTGAGATTAATAACCTAATTTTAAATGATTCATGTTTGTTTGAATTGATGGATTTTGGGTATAAACATGTAATGACCTTTTGAAGTACTACCGATGATTATAGAACACCCATGTCAGTTTGAGTTTTTCTGTAAAGAATATATTATTGTTACTTTATATGGTAAATTTATATACCATTTAAGTATTTAAAGACATTTAGTTTCTACTAGTCTCATTTTAGGATCATATTACATAGTGCGAAATATTACATTCCATGTAATGGTTACACAGTGTTTAATGTTAAAAGGAACATTTTTAATAAAAAGATGAAAAGATTATTAGCATATATGGAGCTCATGGATTAAATTAAATGTAAATGTTTTACACTCCATGTCAATTTATTTGAAATTTATTTTATGGAGATACATTGGTTGATTATAATTTCATTCTTTCACAACCCTCTTAATCACATCCTAAGTCTAATCTCAAGTTTTTATATAGACCACTATTCATTCAATATTAGTTCGTTAAACATTGGATCATATAGGATGTTGTGTTGCATCTCTCAAGGTAAGAGATCCTTTCAAAATCTTCATTTCGGTAAATTACATTAGCAAGGTTTCCCTGGGTTATCAGATAAACTGATCTACGATGATGTTTCTCTTGTGTTATCATAGATCTATTTTGTGATCTAATTACAAGGGCCAATAATTTCATTGTTGTGGTTTGACGAGTGTATATTGTTGAAGTATGTGTTGATCCATCATTTATAATTATTCTTTTTTAAAATTTAATCAAATATTATATGATTATATTGATTCTAGGGCACTGCTTATGATTTTTGGTTTCTTTCTTATAGGGGATTGTGTTCTGGGTGTCTGCAACAAGAGTTTTGAGGTTGGTGGTTGCATCTCAACCTTCTGTTTGTGAAAAAATGTAGCCCTATTTTGATATATCCTTATATTAAATTTTATATAATGATCAATGATTTTATTTCAATATTTAAAAATGGGTTTTTAAAAAATATGGATTTCCACTAGTTTTTGAAAAATTAATGGTATTTGTAAATAATTGTGAAATGTTTTTTTAAATGGTTTTCAAAGCATAGTTTGAATAAAATTATTTGGTGTAATGGGTTAGAAAATAGGGAACATGGTATTCCATTGTTAACAAGGTGGATAATGTACTAATAGGCATCATTCACTATTCAGGGTTTTCCTCATGGGACATTCCTATTCCCCCAAGGGCTATTGTTCTTGGGACTTGTTAGGCCTATTGGGGTTGTTCAATTTAAGGGACATTCCACTACTATCTTGACTCGATGAATATATCTACATGCTTGATGCCTGAATGATTATATAGGTTTACTTACAAGTCTCTTAGATATCATGTTCTAGTGTGATCCTTAATGAATTCTTGCCTATTATTTTAATGGATTTGGCCCATTTTTACTTATACTACATTGGTTTTACTCCCATGGATTAGATATGATATATGATTCATGATGCATGATGCATGATGCATGATTTTTATTTATTTAAATTATTATTTTTGATATATATATAACAAATGATTCGAAAATTATTTTAATGGATTTATTTGGATATTTGAAATTGTGATATTTAATTTTTTATCTTGGTTTTGATATAAATTATGAATCATTATATTATTCCTTGTATTATTCAATGGTGAGAATGAATGCATTATTGTTACTATACTTCATATTGAACACCTGGGTGATACCCTACTGAGCTTATTAGCTAACACATTTCATTCCCATTTAGCAGTTCGTATACCTTGTTATGTATTTCGATATATGTAATGTATAAGAGACATAGTGTTGTGTAGAGGTTTTCAATTAAATGGGCTTGGGTAGTTGATGGTGATATAGAGTATGTTTTCCCACACTATCACATGGAGACTATTGGAGTAGCTGTTTAGCTTTGTCATCATTTATAGTTTGACATGTCTCTTGGACAATTTTTTTCAAACATTTATTCATGATTTCCATAATAGTTTTCTTTATACCATTATGTATGTATATATTTATATATTAATGCTTTATTCCACTATTTCTTCTTTTACATGTATATATATGTTATGTTTCCTAATTCAGGTTAGGTGAAATTGTTCCCTCATTTTGTAGTTGATGCTCGGGTTCTATATGGAAGCCCAAAGGGATTTGTAACACCCTTAGGTAATGTGACATTATGGTTGGTAACCATTTTTTGATTGAATTTAGGCTAGATTTGTCACAGTTTGGTATCAAAGGATGTATTTCTTCAAGAGTTAATTTCATGGGATATATGGAAGACTAATAATTGGACTATTTGAACATGATTGTTTTATTATTGTGAGTTCCCATATATCTGTTGTTGTAAAAAGACTCAATATACCATGGGATGATGGGATACAAATAACATGTTTTGAGTTTTGGACAATAATATTAGTTTTTTATATGGGTTTTCTTATTTGAAGTGAGATTATTATGTTGTATAGTCAATTGTATGTTTCCATGTGCAGTTGTATGCCTCCGATATGGGTTCCTTGTTTTCCTTATAAGGGTACAATTGATTATCTATATGTGAATCCTCCAATTAATTAGAAAATTAAAGAGGATATTTTTTAGGTAGTTCATTCTATAGATTAAATGTACCACAAGTATAGAACATAGTCATTGTGTTACAACCATGGGTTGTAATAGATAAAGATAGACCACATGATTTCATACTTGAGAACCCTCACACATTGAAGGTACAGATTAATAAATAAATTTATAGGACTCTTGGACAATATTGATTATATTTTTGACACCCTGGACATACCTAAGAGTTTCAAGGAGATGTGCACAGAGTTCAAACATGGGAGTCCTAGTAAGAGATAGTGATATTCCGAAATACATGTGGATAGGAACATGGGATTAGACAGTAAGGTATTGGTGACTCTCAACTCCAAGTAGTTTTTTCTTGTGTCACTACTGAAGGAGATATATAATGAGTTACACTCTTTTGAGTTGGAAGAGAATTATGCATCAGGGTACACCAATTACTTTGTGGAGTTGGTTTATTATTTCCAGAACTTATTCTGAATGACCAGCTGATGGATGAGAAGAACCTGTAGGGATTATGATTATATAATATATTGGAGGAATTTATGAAAATAATTTGAGAAATTTTGATACAGTGGACATGGATTTGTGGGATGAAAAAAATTTGGTAGAAAATAATGAATATTGTTCCCCTTCTCTTTCACCTTGTGGAAGCTTATGTTGCTTGCTAGGGAAAATTTTGATGTAGTAGGACTATCGCGGGAGTGGTGAATTTGTTTCTTAGTAGCTTGAACCTTTTCAACCTCTAGTTGTTGTTAGTGGTGTTCCTATAACTTTCTATCAGTAAGGTAATTTTAGAAACTTGTGGAGTTATTCTACTTCAAATCAAAATATATGCTAATGATTGGGGAATTACGACCAACTATAATGTTTCTGTCCACACATTACTACATCTCGATATGTCTGAGATCATTGACTCTAAAGTATATTTCTACATAATCAGATTATTTAATGAATGTTGGGATCCAAACCTATGACTTTGGAGTGTATAACCAACACACAGTGGATGAGTTTCTAGAATATGTAGATTAAGGTTCAGAATTAGTGAAAGGTACCACCTATATTGCATCTTCCATTTAGATTTCATTATTTGATACTGGTGATTCTCACTCATTTTTATCAAGCCATTTTTTTATAATAAACCTTAAAAAGGATCTTATATCATTTTTCATGGAGTTATAAAAACCTATTCTGATGTATATAGAACATTGGTTTCAATGTCCATCATTTTCACTATCACTAGTAGATGTCGAGTTAGTATGGGATTTTCTCATTCTTGATCTTGATCTAATTGAAATGACCATTGGGTTGAATTTCATTTGTTTCTTTCTATGTTGATGTTTATTATTATCATTTTTGTCTTTCATTTATAAAGGTTAATGGGAGTTATCATATGTTTTAGGGAGAGTGGGATATGTGGCCAATTCCTGGAGGACCTTCCCACCCAGATCATAGATATTTTTTCTATTATAGTGGTTATGCTTGATGATATTTCATTTCTATTTGATAACCACAATATTTTCTGGGATTTTAATGATGTTCTGAAAAAATATTTCTTTAGTATTATTTTAGAGATGTAATAGAAATTTATGATTTACTTGGGTCTAGGTATGAAGATGATTTTGATAAATTCATATTTTATAGAAACAACAAAAATGATGGAGAACAATATTTAGATGCACGACATAATGGAAATTGGTTTTTTTCATCGTATTGTTTCATATTGGGCATTAATATTACACTTTTCCCAGACATAAAATGTCTCCCATTGATTGTTCATAGACTATCGAACGTTAAACTAGGTAAAAGTTAAGAATAAGTATCATTTTAATCATGTGGATGATCTATTTTATCATTTAATGGGGGAATGCTATTTTATAAAATTGATATTTGGATGGTTTATCATCTTCTCAAAGTTAGATAGTATGACATAATGAATATGGTTTTCATGAGAAGGTAGATCATTTATAATATATTGATAATCCATTTAGTGTGACTAACCCTATTTTAGTTTTTATTTATATGATGAATTAGATATTCTCGCTGTATCTTGATACTTTTGTGGTAGTTTTTCTAGATAATATTTTCTTTCTTTTTGATATGAGTCTTTGGATGAAAAACATTTGGGATTGGTTATGTAAATCCTATAAAGTAACCATTTGAATGGTGAAATAGAACTTAAGGATTAATGATATGATGTTCTCAAAGAATTTGATTTATGATCATGTCTTATCATTTGATCGTAAGATGGAAAATAAATTGTTTTCTCCAAAAGAACCACATAATATCATTGAGATTTAGAGATTCCATGGACTTTGTATATAATGTTGATGTTTCTATGAGTATTTCTCAAATATGCCACCCCCTTTTACAAACATTACAAGGAAACTGGTAAAATTTATAATGGATGAAATGATCCAGTCTTATTTTGGAGTGCTGAAATATCTTTTAACATTGGATCCTATTTCGATATTACAAGAACCTGTTACGGGGTATATGGTTTTCTATGATTCTTATAGTGATGATTTGGGTTTTTTTTCTCCTGAAAAATGGTCATGTTATGGATTATAGATCTTTTTATCTTTGACCACGTGAGAATAATTATCCCACTCATGATTTAAATATTTATATACTTATGGATTCACTTATGTTTTGGAAGCACTAATTTTATTGGGAGAGTTTGGCAGTATTTTTTGGCCATAAGAGTTTGTGATATATATTCTCATAGAAAGACATGAATCATATATAGTGTTAGTTGGTGGAATACCTTTAGATTGATTTTTTCATATCACTTGAACCCTAGGGATGGGGATTTTCATTGTAGATTCTCTTAGTAGGAAAGTACATTCATAGTCTATTCAAGAATCGAAGGAAGAGTCAAAACATATAGGGATTTTCAATAACATGTATCTAGATTTTCAGGAGGATCTTTCAGGTATGGTTTTTTTACCATTTCTCATTTATCCTAATATCTAATTGAGTATATTATGCATATTCAATATCATGATTATAAATTCTTTTGATTTTGATAAACCCTATATGTTTGGGAGGCCATTTCTAGTTTGTCTCTCTATTTAGTGGGTATTATCAAATTTGAGGATTGGGTTCTCATACAAGAATATTCATGGAGACTACATTGGTTTTATTATAAAAGTTAATCATGGTCTATTCATCCAGGAACTATAAATATTCATTATAAAATGAGACTGTGATTCTGGTGGCTGAGTATGAAGAATGACATTAATGATTATGAGCCATGTTGTTACACCCACCACCTGAGAATTGCATAGCATTTCTCTCATTCAAGTTTTCATCTACCTTTTGACAAGCTAGTTTTGAAATGGGACAATGTATACATGGTTTTTTCTAAGATTGCTAATACTCCCCAAGGGAGGAATTATATATGAGTGGGATTGATTGGATAAAATAGTCATCTCATTTTACAAAAGTTATGGAAACCAAAAAGGTGTATGATATGTGAGATCTATTTGTGTATGATATTTTGAGGTTACATGGGGACCATTATTTCATTATTTCAGATAGGTATCATTCTATTACATCATTTTTTTTTATTTTTTTAAGAGGTGATGGGGACTCATGTTAGGTTATGTATTTATTATCAGTCACAAATAGACGGTTAGATAAAGTATGTTATTTTGATTTTTAAAGACATGCTCTGTGCATGTGTATTGGATTTTGATAGATCCTAGGATATCTATGTGGTTCTATATGGGTTTTCATATAACAACTATTAGCAGAAATTGACCAGAATTAATTTTTTCAAGGATCCATACATTCACCCATGTTGGTAACCACTTTTTTGTTAAGTGGTGGGTGAAGATTCATTGGTGGGGATTATTTTTGTTTATGAGACGTCTATGAGGTCCTAAGTTATATGAAAAAATCATAATAGAATGAAATAATGGAAGATATATTATTGGTATCAACAGATTTTTTCTTTAGAGATTTCTATTGGTGGCCGTGTTTTCCAGAATGATTACCCTCAGGTACGTAACCATTTTATTTGTAAATATGGAATGTTGGATATGATATATATTTACACCTTTGATGATCTAGATAGTATTGTGGAGGATACATATAAATTTTTATTGATAAGATTTTTTATTTTTTCTACATTCCAAATCATAGGAAATACCAACTTGATTGCTATATTGTTATGTGTTTCTAATAGATTTAGTTAGAGCCAAATGTTTTTATTGCGGAGAATCTAATAGAGATCATATACTCTAAAATGAATTTCTTGAGTAGGATTTCAATTCTGTTGAGTAGATTTTCATGATGAAATATATGAAATTTACTTTTGAATGTGGGGGTGTGAATCTTTAATGAGGGATCTGTGGACTAACTACTTTATTTTAATTCATTCTTCAACATAACTTCCTAGGGATTGAAATTAAAATGGCATGTAGTTTGCAACATCCTTTTACACACTTTTTGGAAATTCAATTCCCTTTACTTTTTTTCCTCTTTAATTCGATACTTGTTTTGACTCCAATGGATAAAGAGCATTTCTTAAGAAAAATGACCCAATTTTTAGGGATATATGTTTTTTTAATTAATGTCATCTTGTTATAAACATTTATTGGATTTTATAGGTTCTCACTGATCTTGAAGAATGACTATGGCAGTATGATGTTTTTGTAAATAATCAACTTCTTTCACTATATATTGGGATTATATATGTCACGAAAGTGTACACGACATATAATTTTTTCCAAGATCAAGTCATGATATGAATACACATAGAAAAAATTACACACCTTATAAGGGTTGCATGACATGTAATGATTAAAGATCATTTTTTACTAAAAATGTGATGGGGTTTTTCAAAATATATAGAAGTCATGTATTACATGACAAGTAAGTTGATTACACACTGTGGAAGTGTAATAGGAAATGAATTTAGCATGATAATTAGGTTGATTCATATTTCATACTTTTATAGTCCTCCTTACTCTAGATATAGAGATGATCTCTATTTAATTTGGATACCTCTGTTCATTCTGAATCTGTTCATTCAAAGTTGGATCAAAAAGGTAGTTGTGTTGAATGTATTCAAGTAAGAGATCATTTATACTTCTTCATTACCTTGGTAAGAGTATCTTAATTTCATTTTTTTATCATATCTATTTAACTTAGATAATATTTCTATTGTTTTAAATTAGAAATGTTGTGTGATCTTGATTCGGGGTATGATTCATTGTTGGTTGTGGGGCGGTGGGTGTGTGTTTGAGAGGTATGTGTGGTTGTATCTTCTCCAACCACCCTTTTGTTAAATTTAATAATTTTTCCATGATTTATTTTATGCCCTCGATTATAATTGTTTGTTTCATTCTTTTGGTGGATTACATTTTGGGTGTGTGGAACCCATGTTTTGTTGGTGGTAGTTCCCAATATTTCCTATGGTGGTGAGCTAAATTACATTTTCTTTATAAATTTTTTTATTAATAGATGTGTCATGATTGATGTTTTTTTTTCAGGAAATGGTTTTTGGATAAAAATATGGGGTTCCCCAAGTTTTCATTATAAAAAAGGTATTTTTAGAGAAATATGAAACACGTTTTTTTGAAATTATTTTTGATGCATGGTTGGAATTAAATGGTTTGATGAAATTGTTTTTATAATATATTACATGAGAAGAAATTATTACATAGTTGTAAGGTGTTGTAATAAGCCTCATCCATTGATATGGGAATTTTTCATTGGTCTTTTCTATGCACCCTAATAATATAGTTATAAGGAAATATTAGAAATGATGGGGGGTGTTCTTAAGAGGGTGTTCCTCAACTCTCTAGAATAATTTCAAATTTCTAGATGCATGATTCAGGAGTGATTATAAATGTATAGTTATGAGTTTCCATTATATCCTCACATTGTGTGATCATTGGAATGATGTTACATAAGATTATTGAATATTTAGGCTATTTTAACTTATACTATTTTGGTTTTATTTCCATGGACATTATATGATATATGTTGACTTCCATGGATTGAATTGTTAAATATATTTTGATATATTTATAAGAAAGAATTTAAAATTTATTTACATTCTTTATTTGGAAATTTGGAAAGGGGGAAATAAAATTATTTTCCATTCCTTTGATATAAAACGATAGAACTACATATAATGATTTTTTTTATTTAATGTCAATCATGAAAGTATTATTATTAAAATACATGATATTTAAGGATTGGGTGTTACCTTACTCGTCTTGTTAGGTTTCACCTTACATAATCCATTGGCAATGAATCAAACTGGTTATGTCTTTTGATGTAGGATAATGCATGGAATGATGTAGTGTGTTTCCAAGGTTTTTGATCAGCTGTGTTTCAGTAGATGGATGGTGTGATGGTCTGAGCTTTATCATTATATCACATAGAGAATATTGGAGAACCTATTTATTATTTTGTTCCTTTTTCAGCATAATTTGTACCTTATAGAATTTTTTAATATTGTTTTAGTTCTATCGCATTTGTTTTTTATTTCTCGTAATATGTGTGTGTGTGTGTGTGTTCATGTTTACTTCCAATGTTTCATTCTATAGATGTTAATATATGATATTTTTTATACATTATGCTGGGTGAAATCATTCCCTCTATTTAAATTCGACTACTGAGTTCTAGATGCCATCCTTTGGGGATCGTAAATCCACATCACGTATGTACAGATTCAGTTCATATACTAGATTTATAGGGTATTCCATTCAGTCTCTTTAGGAATATAGTATTAAAGTGAATAATATAGCTTTCTATCTTTTTTAAAGAAAACCTACAAAATTATACATGATATGGATTGGGAAAGATCCTTTCTTCACTTATATTCAAAGGATTGATTTGGAAATCATAATGGTAGAGAAGACATTCTACTTTACCGAAATGATTTCCCATCCATTTATCCAAGAGAATATCAAGGAGGCACAAATGAATGATTTAGAACATCAAAAAGAGTTTATATCACCAATGTATGGGGATAATTATGAATTTAGTATTGATGGAGGTGGTTTAATTTAGTTTATAAATATAATCTTTCTCACCTCATAAAATACATTAATGAAATAGATATTAGATTATTCCTATAAATCATACTTCTAAATCCATCACAGAAGTACCATGAAATAAAAATATGTTTTAAAACTCATCTGGTGAGATAGAAAGAAGAATGAGATTTTTGATTACACGTGAATGTGATTAATAAGATCTCTTGTTAAAGAAGATTCAAAATTTTATGGGGATGAGGAATCTAATTCCATTAGAAACATGAAAATTTGATAACCCCACCACGGGTTTTTTTAGTAGTCTCTTGAAGATATTCACAGGAAGAAATTAAATATTGGTCATGTGAGATTGAATCACAAAGGCAACACTATGCATCACTATTATAAATGTATCACTCTTTAAGAGATTACTATAATATACATAAATGAATTGGTGAGTCTTCACAAGGACCCAAATACAGTCATATATGATCATGATCTATGGTTAAGCTATATATATAAGAATATCCTTCAATGTACTCTCAATACTAAATTGTGTTTTAGTATAACATGTCACTCCATAACTGAATTTAATTTTGAATGGTATATTTAGAAACTCAATAATATGTTTTGAGATTTTTAATGGTATATAAAGAAGTATGGGACCAACATCACCCATTTGTTGAGCTCTCATACAATATCCTTTCCCAATTTTTTATACAAATAGATCCATATGGTTCTCTATATAAGATGAAATGTAGAACACAAATGGGATGAGATTAATATGGTTAAAGGAATATAATTGGAATTTATATTTTATAAGATATTATAGAAATTATTCAGGCCTTTCCACCACACATTAATTATTCCTAGTAATGAAAAAACATTGTATGCTAAAAATTGTAAGAAAATACATGATATTTTATTTTAGAGATGATGTTTTCATTAAATATCACTATATAAGGGATTCATGTGGTTTGGAAGGAAATGAATTGTTATCCCCATGTAAATTGTTCCCTTTGAGATCCTTAATCCTAAAGGATTACTAGATTTTATACAATAACATTCCCACCAAAATGTCTCATATTTATTACTATTTTGATATATCTATCCCAAGAAAATACATATATGATCCATAAAATGAAATGTATATCATATTGGTACCGCTATATAATGGAATATCTTATGAACAGATATCAGTGAAGATCCTATACCATAGTGATTAATTTATATGAAACATAAAAATACTAATGTTTAATGTTCTTTGGTGAAATCAAAAATATTAAAAAGAAGAAAGGGAACATAAAAAAGTAATGAATCATAAATACCCTCATGCATTATAAATTGAGGATTTGAAATGAAATTTCAATGATTAAACATCATAAGGCGGAAATAATGAAACATCTCAAACACTTAAATTTATAGAATTTTCCATTCTAATAATTAATTACTTTCATAATTAGGTTAGAAAATAATTCAAACACATGAAACGGATAATTATACATTTTATAAAATGAGAACAAATTATTTAATGAATAAATATATCCATGAGAATAAATAATTTAAATATGGATATATTAATAGAGAAAATTATAATAATATTAAATTTTGGATCATCTTGATCTCCTAGAGTCCTCAAAACATTAAACAACACTAAAAAAAATATTAATAATCCAATAAAAAATTTATCAAGGTTAAAAATAACACATTTGGAGGAATTATGGTATATTTTGACTAAAGGAATGATGAGTTACTTATAGAAAGTAATATGATTGATGGAAATGTGACATGGCCATTGGGAATAGTAAAATGATTGTTAGATTACTAAATGGACTTGAAAATAGAAAAATTTCATAAAAATAATATATTTCTTGAGTAATTTAATAAATATGATTATAATAATAAAATAAAATAAATACCATGATAAAAAAAATATAATCACGTAATAAATTAACTACATTTTAATGTATTTATTTAAACTCCAAAATTTTTTCATTAATAATAAAAAATAACCTGGCTATAAATTTTTTTTTGATAAAATGAATGTACTTTTGTAGAACTATCATATTGAAATTATATAAGGTTGATGTTTCGGTAATTTTTTTAAATACATCATATTTTATGAGAATATTAAAAATATAATTTTCAGTTAATGATAAATTTTTAATTACATTATTTAGCATGTAATATTGAAAAAATAAAATTTTGAAAATAGACATCGACCTAATATGATTAATAAGTTAATGTAGTTGTGAAATTAAAAATATAACACTAAAAAGTATTTTCCAAATTCAAAATGCTAAAATATTCAATTTAAATAGTTATTCTTTCATTTTTTTCAATTATATTTTATTAATCTATTGAATTAAGTTTATAAAGTTTTTAAAAAATTTAAAAATTTATTTCTAGAGAAATTAAATTTATAATGTAAAAGCTTTCACTAATATATTTTTACTATTTAAAATTATATTTTATTTTATATTTAATCCAAATACACCCCTCTCCAAATCTATAATACCCCATTCCCATCATTTTGGAAAATCACTTCACTTACACTTACCAAAGATAAATATCAATGGAATTACTATATCACAAGACACTTATAATTCATAATGATGATATTCACTAATCAAAAATAATGATTTAAAGATTTATTTTTATTAGAGAAGGAATATATTTAAGAATGAGGAAATTACATTTCATCTTTTCTTTAATTATAAATTTTTTAATTCCCTATCATAATATTTTAATAATATAAAAATATATGTAACATAATTAAAAATAATTTTAAATGAACATGGTAATGATAATATCATATAAAAATGTTTCTTTGTAATATAAACATATATTATATATATCACACACCCTCTGTTGACAATATATCATAAATAGCCGGATAAATTCATATGAGGGTGGTGAAATCTCCATATATATAACAACCATTATAGATGATTATAACAAATTTCTTTTAATATATACATATTGATTTTAATAATCTAGTGTTAATTTGAATAATGTATAGGTAAGAACAATGAATGATCATTAAATAAAAGAAATATAAGATTCATTGAGGAAAATATGACATCAAATTTTTTCAACATTTTAATATGTAATAAATAAATAAAATTAAATGATAATAATTAATCAATAGAGGAAAAATAAAAATATTTGGCTTCTAATTCCATGATTTAATAAATAAATATCGTATAATGTATGTGGAAAAGATATTAAAAAAATCAAGATCTCAGGTAAGGGGAATCATGGACCCAAATCAATATTTTTTATGTTTTCTCCTATTTCAAATTTTTTTAGTACAAAAAATTATCAAATAACCATGATAATTAAATTATACCATTAATTTAATTTTCATTTTTTAAGGATATACATGATTCAACATTGTCTAAATGAAATCTATTCCAACTATGTAGTTAATGTTTTATTCTAATATAACCCTTTTACTCATATTCCGATAATTCTTCTTAAATGAAAAACGATAATTTTTACAATAATATGTTTTCAGTTATTGATTTTTATTTATGAGAGGGTTTTTTTCTAAAATAATTATTTATGATTTCCTTATGAAAATAATTCGTTCCAGAGTTTAGTTCTAAAACAAGGTTCATATATGTTCACCGTCAATGTGGCACATATTATTATGATGTTTTAATGATGTTATGCAAGGGGTAACAATTTTATATCCCTCATATTCATTGGATAATGTGATATATATCATGATATTATCTGCATTATTCATGAAAAAGATTCTATATTTCTTCAAAATGATGATTTTAGGATTTATTCACATCTTTTATGTGTAAACATACTATTATCTTCATTCCCAACAATGTATGAAATTTTCCCACTATTAAATGATTTTTCATTAGTATGTATATGCCACAATCATTCTATTTTTCAAATTATTCCACCATTCTTTTTATTATCATCCCATGGATAAGATATAATAGGGATTATTAATCTCACCCAATTACTGTTGATTCATATCTCATTATATTTCAATGATACCCCTCCTCATATAGATATTTTATCTCAAACTACTCATTGATGTATATCATATAGTGATTAAATTTAATAACAGGAAGTTGATAGATTTAAGTGGAATTTGACGAATGAATTAAAAAATGTTTATGTTTTATTATATAAATGTTATCTATGAATCTAATTTTCCCATGATAAAAAAACCATTTAATAACGTATTATTATGTTATTTATTTTATAACTAATGTTATAGTCATATAAAAAAACTTTTGGCAGCTATTGTTTTGTGTAATAAACATTAAGCTCAACAAATTATTTACATACTCACAAATCTTATATCATTTGCAGTGGATTTTAATAAAACAGATCATAATAAATAATAAATAAAAAATCATAATCATAAGGGTTTCCCGAATGTAATGAATCATTTCCATGATAGTGAATCATTTATCTAAAAATATAATAAACTTTATTAAAATCATAATCACATATTTATTCATTATAATATCAAAATTTTAAAAAAAATAGTATATAAAATCATGCAGGTACCTAGGGACATCATCTTCACAATACTATTATAATCACTATTATAATCCCTTTTACAAAGGAACATCCATCATGGTTAATTCAATTAGGTGACATATTGGTGACTATATTAATACTCAATTCATTAGAGACTATATAATATAGAAATATTATTTTTTATTATTTAATGATTCTGTATATGAATTAAAAACAAAAAACCATTCATAGACATAATAAAAGTCATATGAACTAGAATTTAATATTATATATAAAAACCTATTCAATTATATAATAAAAATGGGATGAAATACGATTTATTTGAATACTTTAAAAAACTAAAAATTTATATGAAAAAATAATATGACACTATATATAAAATAATATAATATTATAACATATACCTGAAAAATAATAATATATTTTCGTGTAACCAAATTATCTCTTGTGGTAAACGTTAAAATAAAATATCTTTTTGATGTTTTGTAAATAATGTCCAAAATAACAAATGTAGTTACGAATAAAAATATTCCATTTAAAATAAATTAAATGAAAGAAAAAGAAATTGAATATTACCTTCCGAAATCAATGAATTATAACTCCTTACATTATTTGTTTGTCTAAAGAACACTGATATAGATTTAAAATAATATTAAACATGTAAATCAATATTTTGAAGAGAAATATGACTCCTTGAATCCCTAATTGTCACATAGGACATTTAAATACAAGATTAATTAATATACATTATTTATATATGTTTATAAAATCTTATATCATGTACATTGAATTATAATTATTCATATTATTTCATTTTTTTCCAATATAGTTACTCAATTTTTTATGTTTAAAATAGATGTTTTGAGGTAGTTCGATGAAAAGTATATTTAGTGTGCATATCAGGGTCAATGGGATCATGGTTTCATTATCTATAAAATCAGAAACATGTTATATTTATCATTTTTATAAATTAAAAATAAAGTAAATACATTCCATGTGAAGAGTTTATGAAAAATTTAAAATCAATTAACAGAGGAGATAGATTGCACATACACATGAGCTGCATTTTATATTTAGTAATGATCGAAAGAGAAATAATGTAGGTTAATTTGTAACTTTATGAATAATAATCATATTATAAGGATCCTATTTAGTTAATAAATAAATTTCTTTGACCATACTGTTGAGATGCTGATGAAAAAATAATTGCATTGCTTTGTGGATGTGGTATTTTTCATGTACACATAGTAATTATGAAAAATAAAACACATCACTTCATATAGTTAGTATTCATCTCATTCGCATGCGTAAAGAATTAATTTCTCATAGGAACGAAAGAAAATATTTAATATTATTTGAATTATCATAATATAATTTTATTATATAAAACATAACTATTTTAATTAATTTATTGGGGTGGAAATTGATTTAAAGAAGTCAAAAAGATGAAAAAAACATAAAATAATTATTTTAAGAAATATCACTTATACTATGATATCTTCCTATATATTACAAATTATTCCATATTAGATTCATATTTTGGTGATACGAGGACCTCTATAATGTGGTTATAAAATTTTTAAATGGTTTTAATTAGAGATATTTTAAAAATGGTTCCCATATTATTCTTATAATTTATGATAGGATGTTCTCTTTTCTTTGTTTAGGGAATGTTGCCCTTGTAAGTATTCATTTTTTTTAAAATAATATAATATCATTTTCTTAGGAAATTGGATCCAATTAAGTAATATGATAAATTTTTTATAAGTTATTTTAAATATAAAATCCAAATATTTAAAATTGAGATGGTTATATATATATAATTGAATCATTATTTCATAGTATAACATCCAATAGCCATTATAACTCATAAAATGATTATAAAATTTGATGATGTTAAATATTTATTATGAATAAAAATGATATTGAAATCATTCCCAAAATATATCTTCAAGACTCCAAACATTGAGTAATTTTTTCTAATTTTATATATTTATAAGAGGTGACTAACGATTTAAATATAAGTTCAAAAATCGTAATGAAAAGCTTTTTTAAAAAAAATAAATTTTTAAGATTAAAAAATATATTACACCTAAATAAGATATAATCTTGATCCCCAAAGAATTAATTAGACTATTTAATGTAAAATTACTCTTATTTGTATTAAAACCCTAAATATGATAGAATCCTCATCGAATATTGATTAAAAATAAAACAACTGAAAATATGTATATTTGGATAAATACATTACAAAGATTATTAAAATACCAAAAATGGATTTTGAATGATCATAATTTTTATTATTAAATATATTATAATATTTTTTGAAAATATATTTTAACAATAAAAGGTTTTATAGTTTTATATTATTATTAAGTAATCATAACTTCACAAAAACATTTGTTGGTGAAATCAATATTTTACACTAATCAACCAAAATTCAAATATTTCAGAAAAATATATATGAATTATCTTGAGATTTCCTTGATACAATGATATGAAAAATGAATTCCATTTTATCAATTTCAATTTAATTTATTAAAAATTTCCAATTAAAAATCTTTTAATACATGAATAAACAATTTTGTAAAATAAACCATATCTTTTTATGGTTGAAAAAAATATATTTCATAAAGTTATAATGAAATTAAAACAATAAAAAGAATTATTATAAACAAAAAATTTATTTATTTCTAAAATTAATGAATTTTTTATACTCATCCCCCTAAAATTTAAAATGACCCCATAATTTTATTCCATACTTAAATAATGGATGTTATTTGTTCCTCATAGCTTTTTTTTATTCTAATGTTTCCTCATCAATCATATGGTTCATATATTAAATATTAACTTTATTATCCAACTAATTACTGTATTACTAATTAATATGTTTTTGAATATGAAGATTGATCTTCATATAAGAGAGATTATCTACCCAGTAAATTACTTTAAGTAAAAAAACAAGACATGTATCAAGTACATATTTCCTTAAAAATGAAATATAAAACACTTTATGTATATGTGTTAAACTAATATGTATGGATACATTGTATGAAATTGATCCCATATTCATTATAATTTCATAATGAACATTATAACACGGTCTTGATTTTCCATTCCACTGAATACACATAAATATTATTCCTATTTAACCATCCCTTGTACAATTTAAGTCCCAATTATTTTATCTCCTTTACTTCATCCCAACATACTAGAGTTAATAACTGGTTTCCATATAATACCCCAAATGGTTGAACAATTTAATGAAAAAAGTTTTTGAATGAAAATTCAACCAAATATGGATGTTTATCCCATATTCCACGATATTCAAATGTTTATTCCTGATGAATATCATTTATCATCTTTATTTTCGACTTTGACTATCCATCATATCGAGGACAGAATTATTTACTGAAATTTAATTTAATAACAAACTAAATTATATGTTCTTTTATAAATTTGTATATATTATGAGACATTGATAAGAAGTTGTTTTACAAAAAATTACTTCTAATCTAATTTTACCATTTCGATTGTGTGTAGAATAAATATCAAAATACAAAATATATATTATAGTAAAAAATAAATATATTTAGTCAAATGATCAACAATAAAAATAATTTATTTTTACCTAGATATGTCTTTACTAATATCACCATGAAATATATAGATATATTATTCTATTTCCTTTTAGAAAATGAAAATGGATGAGGTATCCTCATTGATAAATGTTTCCCATAATTAAATTATTGAAAATTCAAATATTTAATGGTAATATTATTAAAAATATATACCTTTCTTCCAACCAATAGTATTTCAAATTTATCGATACATATTTGTATTATTATAATTTAAAAAAAGTAGAGTTGTGATATTTACTCAATAATTATTTCTCAAATTGAAAATCACTCAGAATGAAAAATCACATAAAACACCCCATAAAACCTTCTTTTCAACATTAAAATACTAAATTTTACCATCCGGAATGAATTGTATTTTTCAATTCCAAACTATAATATTATTTTAGATCACTGATAATTTATTTTGATATAGATGATTGAACTCATATCAGGGTCAAAAGAAAAAGGTTTTAAAATACATATCTTTAAATAACCGATTCATTAAATAATTAACTATTTGATCATTTTCTAAATATATCCTGGTTATTGATAAATTATACTTTTGATGAAAATCATGAACATCCAGATTTTATCTTCTTGAATGATAATGAATCAAGACATAATTATCCTTCATTAGTTTAAGATATCTTTATTTACTAATGTACATGTATTTTTAAGTGGATATAAATTTCAAACATTTATTACCCTTATATATTTAAAAATTCCCCCCCTATAGAAGATTATATATTTATTTTAAATGAAACACGACTACTAATGTTCAAGATGTTGCATTTGATAAATCAATTGGTAGAGGTTCAATTAGAATGAAGCATAAGAAATTATACAATCATCTTAAATGAAGACATAACCAAGGTACTTTAATAAAGAATCCCTGGAAGTAACAATATCCAATCATTAAAAGAAATGTATAACATTGTATCATTAACAAGTCATCAGTTAAATTCAAGAAAAAAATCATGTAAATCTTTTTTCAAAATATATTTTACCCCATTGCATTAGGGTTGGTGATAATGATAGAAAAATGAATAATGTTTTAAATAGACCATCAATATTAACACACTAAACCATGAAATCATCATATTCTAGTGACATTTTTATCTCTCAGTGAGTCTTCCAACACATTATTTTTAATATGAAAAAAATATATTCCATCTTTTTAAACAATACACCCATGTATTGGAATATGGTGCAAAGAAAATTCAGTATTTCTAAAGTTTACATACAACATGTTTTATTCTAATAAAAATTTAATAATCCATTAGTATTTATCCCAATAAATATATATTTTATGATATAATTGAATGTAATCAAGGAAAAAACCAAAACACTATCTAAAATATAATTCTTAACTCTTTTAATAAGATACTAAATATATAGCTGGTGCATACTTCAAAACAAAAGGAATAACCAAAAAAACTTATAATACTCACAAAAAGAATGATACATGGTACTAAAAATATCATCTTCATTAACAATTAGTTGATGATATTTTGATCAATGTTTAATCTTAGAAAAATATAAAAAACCCAAGAGAAGATAAAAAATTCATCGATATGATAAAAACAATATTTGTAAAAAATTGTTTTTGAGTTCCCAATAAATAAACCATAGCCTCTTGGAACAATCGTTGTTTATGAATGTAAAAATAGGGTCACCCTAAGGTGATGTAATTTTGTTACTGAATACTATATTATGTAACTCATGATTTTTTTTCAATTACCTCTGATATATTGGATCTGTTCAATAAGGAAATTTTAAATTCTCATAGAATCGAGAACTAATTCATTGGTGATTTCCATGTTCACATAGAAAACATCACTAGGAAAATCATTATGAAATACATCAAATAATTAATTTACCATAGGCACATTACTAAGATGAAAAATTACATTTTTTCAATAACATGTTCTGGATAACTTTTAACCCAATATTTAATAAATTTTTTATTTTATAGATATGTTATAAATGGTTCGAACTAATTTTTGTATAAAAATTCTAACTAACATTGATAATTCCATATCCTGTGATTCACACTACATTATATTTTTTCAAGATAAATTAAAAGCTAATCCATTCCCTAAAATTAAATCAAACTCTATTAATGGTATGATAATAAATATTATAGGAAAGTCATTTCATATATGAATATAGGAAGGATTTTATATATACCAATTTTATCAAATAGTTTAACATTGAGTATTTACCAAAAATACTACATCAAATTTTTGAGGTTATATTTCTATTTTAAAATGAAATTTCCAAGATATAAAATATTACATAGACACTAAGTCAAATTATTAAATGGGATAATATTAAAAAATAAGTAATTCACCAATAACCACATCATTTGATATTCAAACAATTACCTAAGTAGTAGAAAATGTTTTTCCCACTCCATTTCACTTATAGTTTAGAGATTTTTATAAGAACGTATCCAATTGGGGACACATATCATTACAATTAACACAACTTATTATTTTAATTTCATTATTGATATGACCAATAGTATTTCTCTTTTCATTACAGTTAGGAGATAAAATTTCTCATCATACCACACTAACAACATTATATAGAAATTTCAAAACATTAACAAAAATTATTTTTAACGCACATAATAAAATATTCTTGTTTAATTTTTTTACCTTTGAATTTCCATGATGAGTTATTTCCCATTTTTTCAACTTCGAACAATTTTAAATTTTTTTTATTTAAAAATAAAAAAAATACTAATTCATCCTTCTTAGTATATAAAACAATTCAGTCAAAACATTTATACTCATTAGGAAACATAACCCTTCGTAAACATGGTTTCAATCCCGATAAATTTAATCATATTATTCTCATGGTTTATAATAATTTTTTCAAACAAGTAAAATATAGTAAAATTTAATTATTTTGTTGAATACAAGTACTTATTATATTTATTGAATGAAAATAATTTCTTTTTATATTAAATATTGAAACTAGTAGTGGAATATGTTTTTCTGAAGGAATCTTTAAATATTCCAAACTTAGTGGTCTAAATCTCATATTTTTCTTTGGTGTTCACCAAAAATACCCACAACTAATAAATATCCCCATAAAAACAATAAAATTAAAATATTACATACTTATGACTGGAACATCACAAAATTTTGAATATCTTCTATATTTTTTTATCCAACCATTAGATACTACTTGGTTTTATGATCCACAAGAATCTATAGGTTAATATTTTCTAAAATCATCTACCATCAATATATTCCCCTATAGTGAATTAAGTCACTCTAGGAAATTAGCACCAACATTAAAAGTATAAATTATCTGAGTTAATATAACAAAATTTCTCTATTCAAATTCTAATAAATCAAGATTATTCATTTCAAAGAATTTCATTCAATTTTTTTCTTCCGACATCATTCATATGCTTTCATATTTGAAACCCCGTCTAGGAATAATATAGAATAGATGAATCCACATAAAATCCACATATAAAATCTCATAATTATATAATCATAAATAAATTTAATTAAAAAATGTATTTAAACAATATTGTAATATATTATTTATTCTAAAATGTTAATTTGATACTAACAATAACACTATATAACTTAAACAACCCCAAATTACATGCTTTTTTATCAAGGGTTGAAATTAGTTACATTTCCATGATCTTTTAGTTTTATATATTTTGATAAGTAGGAAAATTATTACATAAAAAAGTGATAATTTCAATATAATGACTATATTTTACATAAAAATAGGTTTGTATGTTTACACCCATGTTTAATTCATGAAAATGTTTTACCATTCTATAAAATTCACCAATGTCCATGGTAGAAGTTCTACATAGAAAATAGTCTTCTGAAAATCATAAAAAACATAGAATGTGAAAAATATAGACTTTTAAGGTATATATAAATAAAAAACTTAATCCATTTTAATATAAATAAAATATAAAATAATGTATTAATTTTCATATAAAAAATTTTGAGATCAAATAATCATTTAGAATCTAATAATTGAAAAATTATTCCTAATATTTTTCCATAAATAACACTATAATAATGTATAAATTTAAAATCAAAGTATGGAATTTTGTGTGAAGTAAATATAAACATTTTCATTAATAACCAATTTATTTAAAATGTTGATAAAAATTATTTAGATAATAAACACATATTATTTTCCTATAATATAAAAATATTTCAATAAAAACCAATTTTAAAGTATAAAAAATCATGTTGGTACCTTGGAAAATAATCATTATATCACTATTGTAATCACTCTTACTACCATTGTTAAAAATGAATACGATTTTTGATTAATTTTATCATGTCTTCTATTATATAATAAAACATTACTCATTGTATTATAGGTATATATCAGACCAACACATAATGATAAAAAATTTAAAATAAGAATAACATTTACTATACATATAAGATATTTCATAACCATTATAACACTCATAATAATTTTTTTTAATACTATATGTAAATGTAATTTCAGTTTTATGCTTAAAATATATGGAAGTTGCACTTTCAAAAAACATTAAAAACATATAATGTATTTGGAAAACATGAATATGATATTATTTCAAAACCATAATAATGTTTTAGAATAATCTTGATAATTAATAATAGATATGAAGTCTACAAAATTTGGTCATGCAGAAAAGTTTAAATGATATAAATTATTTTATCCATTTTTGTAAGGAACACAAAAAATTAACCATATGGTGATATTTGAAAAGATTTTTTTTTAATTTTTTAAAAGTAAAAAACATATTCAAAAATATTTTAAAATTATTTTATGGTTAAATAATAAAATTCTTGAAACAATTTTAAGAAACTTATAAATAGAGGGAAAATGGTTTAAAACATTTAAAGCAACATTTTGAGGGAAAATCTCTTTCCTGAAATCCCAACTCCCCACATATTTCATTTACATTACTCAGTTACAAAAATATATTAATTACATACTACATTAAGGAATACTTTTATGTTCGTTAAATTATAATTATTAATTTTATTTTATGTCTTAAATTTTTTTATTTTTTCACATAGTCGATTAAGTTTACATTTGACATTTTGAGGCTCTTACGTCCAAAATATCTTATGTGTGTTAACTATGGTTAAAGTGGTCACAATTAAAACATATAAATAATATTAAAAATATTATAATTATCATTTTTACACATTAAATATACTTTTAGAACCATCCATGAAATGGATTCATTAAAAATGAAATATATTCTTTAATGAAGGAGCTAGTGAATACATAGATTTGAACAAATTTTTCATTTTTCTAATGGGTGAAAAGAAAATAGAATATATAAAAGATTTTCATTATAAAATTATAATCATATTAAAAATATCAGATATATTATTTCAATCTATCATTATTAACATCCATGTCATATAGTATCAAAAAATGAATTTCTTCACTTTAGGGAGGCGACATTCTTCACGTATGGATAAAAATTGTTGTTATTTTTCAATATATGGAATGAGAATATGGAATATAATATATTTTTTTCATATATTTATATGTATTTCATTATAATTATATAAATACATTTTATAGATAATTATTTTACACATTTTTATGTGGTGGTGAAAAATGAAATGTGTCACTTCATGGAGGTAGTAATCCACTGTATGTCTGAGTAAAGTTTTCATTTCACATCAGCTAGAAAAAAGGTAGAGTATAATTTTACCATCAAATTAATAAAAATTCATTACCATAATTTTTATTATTTAATAATGTTTTTGTGGTTATAATATATTTTATAGAGAGAGACGACGAAATAACATTGTAACAATTTGGCCACGAGTTAAACCTTCTCATTGGTTGTCTTCATTAAGCATACACATTGACAGTTCAAGTATTAGTGTTTTAGTGAGAATATGAGCTATACAATGTTGGTATTGTAGTTTATTAGTGAATTGTGTCGATATTTTTGGATCTATGGTTCTCAATGTGTGTGAATATGTGAGGATAAGAGAAGACATTTTGTAAGTGAGGGGAGTGGCACTGTTGTAAATAATCAATGTCTTATAATTGTGTAAAATATTATATATTAGATAATATAAGGTATATATATATTCAAATAATTTAATTTATATATTATTTATATATATTTATATCATTATCTCTTAGTTTGACCCTCATTATCCATTTTAACAATTCCATTTGTGACAAACATTTATGATGATAACTATTCAATATGAAAAAATAAAATTAACCACTGTAATTTTTTTACATTATGATTATAAATAATTCATTCAATTTTTATGAATAAATTTATATATGGGGTGAAAATCAGTTTTAATATAAGTTCTCAAAATACAATGAAAAATTGTTTCTAGTGAAATGTCCATTTCACACATAAAATTGATTTTACAACATATTGAAGTACGATTTTTATTACCAATGAATTATTGGTTTTGGTTTACTATAAAGTTACTTATTTTAATTTACAAAAAAAACAAAAACATAATATAACATTGTTAAAACATTCTGAATAGATAAGAATAATTTTTTTATTTGGGTAATAACATTACATAGATTTCTAAATAAATTAAACATTGATTTCAATATTCATAATTATATATTTTAAGGAAATATATTACCTCTCAAATATATATACATCTTTTTATAAAAACAGTTTCTTAAACATTCATGTGATTATTATATTATATTGATATCAAAAAATTCAAATATTTGTAAAATCGTTATTTTAAACACATCAAAAGAAATTCAAATATTTCAAAAAAAATAAAAATCATTTATTTTAATACGATTTTTAAATTATGATACCAAAAAATAATTCCATTTTATCAATATTAATTTCTATTATTATTGACTTTATCTTCTAAATAATATCATGTAATAAGTTGGAAAAAATCTACCAAAATAATGTTCTTCCATTTTCAATATAAAATAATTTATTTTTATATTTATGTTGCAGATAAAACCATTTATTGAATAGTTATAAATGATAAAATATATTTGATTTCTAGATTTCATATTTTTTATTAAATATCCTACATTATTACTCTGTTATCAATTATTTTATATGCATATGTTTAATTTCATTGTGTATGTCTTTTAATTTCTAATTAGATTGATAAATATTCATCTATATAGTAATAATAATCGATATAAAGGGGAAAATTATTTACATGGCCACATATAACATTGTTTAATATTTTGGGGATACTCAATAAATCATTATTATTATTTAAAAGTATTTAAAAATGTAGTCATACGAATTGATTATCATAACATATCGTAAAAATTGGTCTACCCCTTATTACTATTTCAATAATTTTTCACTGTTTGTCCATGTCATTGAATGATTTCCATCTTTCAACATTAGAATATTGTATATTTTTTTAATATTTTAACAGAATTTATGAATTATATAAATTGTTTTAAAGGGGGGGACTAGAATTATATATCCCCATCATGCATCAGTAGGTCGCATTATAATAATGATAATGGGTATTTTTTTCATTTATATTTTATTACATATAATGACTTAGAATAAGGCCATGAAAATATATTTATGATGTTAGGAATTATAAATTCAATCAATATTAAGTTATTTATTAGATCCATGTGATTATTTATTTCCATTATTATTCCATCTAGTGATATATTATGTTTATGTTTCTCATGTCATTATTATTATATTCAAAATACCATATTATGTATGTGTTTTTTATGTCTTAATATATTCAACTTTACACATCCCATTTTGAGAGTCATAACTTGCAATTTATATTGTTTTCCCATTCCGATTGGAAATTAGGAAGAATAATACATGTGATCCAAGGATGTGAAAACAATGAATAATAATGCTTATTTTATTATATTGACTTTCCCACCAAATGAATTGATGATTTTCCACCCTAGATTAAGATGATTACTAATAATTAGATTCAATATATTGAAAAATAATATAAAATGAACCATTTTCCTAAAAAAAATCAGATCATGAGTATTAGAGTTAGGGTTATTAATGTTCTTGTTATAGGATATTCAGTAAACACATGTATTACTAGATTTATATGAATACTATTTTATATCATATCCATATTAAAACCTATTTAGAAAATCTATAAATTTATAAAATTGATAGGATACATTATATTTAATTTTAATAAATTCATTTGAATTTATATAGTGGTAAATAATTTATATTATAATTCACAATCTAATCAGAATATTCTAGTGTTTAGAAATTAAACAAAATAGAAATTGTTCCCCATTAAAAAAATAGACGAAATTTTATTTTAATGAAAATATATTAGCATTTTTTGTTATAATTGAAGAAGGTTATTTAATAAAAAACATTATTATTTACCATGTCTTAAAATTGATTGAATTATTAGTATGGATTGGACCCCAAATTATTATAAATGAAATTATTGAGGAGAGAATGTGATTTATTTTTTAGTATGATACAATGTCCTTTAATTTTAATGGTGTGTCTTCACTGATCTGGTCATTTTCAAAACAACTTCCAGTGACACATATAAAGGAAATTATTAGATAATTTAAGGATCAAATAAAATATATGAATGAAAAATATATCATAATAAATGAACACATATATATAATATGTAATAAATTATTGATGTATTTCTAATATTATTAACTCAATATCCACCAAATGATGATGTTGAATTCATTGTGGACCATAAAGTTGATACCAAACCATTATATAAGCTGAATTATAGAATTTAATTAATTCAATTAGAATAGATAAATAAATAAGCATAAAATTTCTATTATTACAGATTTATACTCACTAATGTATCCCATTTTTTATTATTTTTCCTATATGAAATAATAAGTATTATTCTATGAGTTTTTTCATCAACAATAGGGAAATAATTTCTGGTAATATTAATATAATTTTCCTTTTTACACACATATATGGAATGTTTAATCAATATCATGGGAATAAATACATACCAAAAATTGATCTACATTATTTAAATAGACCAATGATAAACCAGATACAAATAATCCATTAAGATTATAATTTAAATAATAATAATTATATGTCGTCACACTACCAATGGAGAATGTGGTTTATTAATGTATAGAATATAAAAATTAACTACTTAATATAAAATCAATTTTTCATATTTGAACACATTGAAATTCCTAATATTTTACTTATATTTATAAACGAAGAAGTGAAAATCATAATAAATCGGTGATCTCAAACAATTATTAAGGATGAATTATCAATATTTCATCATGGGGTAGATCAAAATAATATGATAATGTAATGGCTTGTACCCCTATGGTCCATTACTTTGTGAAAATGTGGTGTTGGAGGTGTTCTGGGAGGTCAATGTGACTTATCCCTGAATCTTTTCCAAATTTCTAGTTCTGTGAACAGTGTTTCCAGTTTTATGAACTATTCTACCGGCTGGTGTACAGTAACGGTTGGTGTACAGTAACGATAGTCATATAGTGTTCCACATATCAGTTTCAGAGATAGATTTCAAAGATTGGTTTCATAGATCAGTTTCACAGATCAGTTTCACAGATCGGTTTCACAGATCGGTTTCACAGATGGATTTCACATATCGGTTTCACAGATCAGTTTAACAGTTTCACAGATCGGTTTCATAAATCGGTTTCACATATCTGTTTCAAAGATCGGTTTCACAGATCGGTTTCACAGATTGGTTTCACAGATCAGTTTCACGGATCTGTTTCATAGATCAGTTTCACAGATCGATAGGTGTACGATAACGGTAGGTGAACATTGTTTCAAGCTTCCTATAGTTTTTCCCCTTTTGACGCTTCCTTTGTCATAAAATACATTTAATGCCTTATTAAAGGACTCTAAAGGCTGATTCAACGACCATAAATCCTATATTAATTATTACTAATTCCTGGGATGTTTTTACTTGGTCAAAACTTGTGGGTTAATGCGATCCACTTTTAATGGGGAATTAAGTATATCTTAAACCGTCGCCCCATTAAATCTTCAAAAGGGACGACATATCTTCCTCCATATTCTTACTTTTTTTCTCTGCTATGAGATGTTAGAACCTTTCAAACCTTCCCTTAAGAGTAGCATAATCAAACTTTACTTTATGGATTGGTTCCGATGTGTTGTGATGCAACTGAGCTGAATCGGTCAATCATTGATATAAGGTGTGTTTTATCGTCGTTCCTTTGGGGATAATCTTATAATATTTCTCCTTTCCATTTTATATCATTTAATCTCAATGCTTCTAATGGGGTTTTTCTTGGGGTTTTGTTGGTGCGGTCGTACCGTGGAATCCTTGGGTGGATGCAGTTGTTGCGAAAGGAGGATCGTGACCGGTTGTGTGGATAAATAACATAAGGAACTATTTTAGGTGGGTGATTGGATGCTTCTCTTTTCTTTTACGTGCAGCTCTATTGATAGCATGTTTAATCCTACTGTATGACAATGGAATTGACATAATAAATATTATAAATGGACAAATAAATTGATATCGATCATATGTTATTGCCTCGTGTTTTGCTATATAGGATGGTATCTATGTTTTCTTTGCATAGCTGTTCTTTCATGATGGAAATCAGTAAAGAACATAAATTGGGATTAATTAATAATTGTTTGGCTAATGATAAAGAGGCATGTAAAAAATTCTGGTTCTTTTTGTAATTAGATGTTAATAAATTGTCATAGTAAGCATGCTTAATTATTTATGATAGCTTACTGATTAGTTTTCCCAAATTTGTATCCTACGAATAATAAATCTGTTAATTCATGATGAATTAAACAAATGATTGTTTTCTAATTCCTTAAAGGGTTCTGAGTTACCCTCTTGATTGTTAAATGGCCAAGATCCCTATTGATGTGATATTGTTTTCCTAATGCTTTTGTTGTGATGTGATCCTGCATGGTTTTGGTGATATGTGGAAGCATAAAATATTTTTCTTGTGGTAAAAGATGATTCCTATAGTGGCGAGATGCATCGGCTTATGCATGTGGGTGTCGGAGAGGACACTAGGGATGATGAAATGGGACACATGTGATTGTTGGATGCTTGCTGCTTGCTTTGGTTGTTTATTTGATTTAATTTTCCCCACTACTCGAGGCAGCTGGTATTACTTATCCTTCTTCCAAAAAAGGCAAAGAAACACAGGGTATTCCACGTTCTTTCTGTGTCTAGCTTCTCAAGGAAGGATGGGTATATGATATTGCTATAAGCGGAAAAGACCCGACGGGTAGTACATCTTCTCACCGTGTTGAGCCCCTTAAGTTTAGTAGCACAAAAAAAATTTATCGAATGCCTAAAAATGTGGGAAAGTAATTCTATAATTAATAATTGAATAAATGGTGTTAACCCATGGGGATGGAGTTAATGGAACATAATGATGAGGTTGTAATTTTGAAGGAACATTTGACTTGGGTATGATACTGCTGAAATTTAATGTGGAATTTTTCATGGTTAATTAATGTTTAAATAATTAATTAACATAAAGTGAAACTAATAAAAATGGAATGAATTAATCTAATAAAGCTCTCTAAATGGTTGTCTGCTTATAGGATACCTCATCATAGAAGTAGCATCCCGGAGTCTGAGAGATGTTAGATGTAGTTGTGTCTAAGACTTGGTAATTCCTATAGTGTGGTTGTGAAATATATTATATTATGTACTTTTTGTGTTTCTATAAGCTACTCCACCCTGTTAGTAAGGGAAACTAACAGCTCGGGGATTCTGAGCCCTTGGGGGTGTTTTCCCCCAACATTATGATGGGAGGATGGATGGCTGACTACCCCCTTTGGCCACGCTCTCTTCTCTTTTTAGTTACTTGTGTTGGCGGGAAAATTAGTTAGTTTTCCCTGTATATATGTGTAAAGGGTTTTAATGGATTGTGGTTATTCACACGCATATATTTTGGATATAGTTTTCTATGGACTACTATATGGGTAACGTGTATAAGCCGTGATGGCTTGAAGATGCTTACTCGGTGTATGGGCTGTAATGGATTGAGGTATAATACCCAACATAGGAAACATCTTAGGCGAGCTGCGGTGCCTCCCGAAAATTACCTAGTTACTTTCGGGTGTGGACTTGGTGGTTTTGTAGCACGAGGTTCATTTCGGGATGCTTCGCCCAGGAGTCTGCGTGCAAGCCTTTTTGGAGAAAGAAGCTCAGGACGTGCAACATTGGGGAAAAATAACAAACTAGTGGGGAAGTAGTAGCGGGGAACCCTTGATATTCATTATTATTTGATACATTATTTTATGTGTTACTTGGTTAGAGTAGCCACGGTGAGGTTGGGAACTTATTATACATGTTTAGGTGATGAGTTAATTTCACTTTTTGTTCACTGTGCTTATCAAGATTTCATTACTTTTGCACGAGAGGATTCAGGGAGGATCCGAGTGAGTATACTGGTATACTCACCCTATGTATATATAAACTATTATTCAGGTCACTTGGAGTCGGTTGGAGATCAAGCTGGTTTCTACTAGCTTGTAGTGGCTGGAGTGGTCCGAGCTTGTGGTTACTGCTGTTTTTACTTTCTTTTGGGTACTTGTAGTTTTTCCATTCTAGTTGTAGTACTTTTGCATGACATTTCATATATTCACTTGCGTTTCTTTTATATTTCAGTTTTGAGTTGGATTTGATTGGTGTCTATCTTATCTCTCTCTTCCACATGTGTTCTCTTATAGGGTAATGCCTCCCATTTGTGTGTTTACAATACCCTCGGATCTAGTCACCAACATGGGGCCTACTGGAGGTGGGAATTGTGGGTCATTATATCCCTTATCACATTACCGATCTAGTAGGGGTATACATTGTGGGGAGTGGGTTGTGAAAGAGTGGTATCAGAGGTCAGGTTGAGGGATAGGATGGATTATGAAGTTAGGCACAGGTGAGGTTGCATAGGTTGTTAGGGAAATGGTGTCATTCATGTTTAGAAAGTGAGGTAAATACTATAGACCAACTGAGACATGAGCGTTTATCCCCCCTATAATCTGATGTATGGACCATTATGTTTACAATGGCTACTAAACAAGTTGATACTAGTTGTAGGCTAGAGACCTAGGAAAGGATCATGCATCATTATTATTTTTGCCTATGTTTGAATGGGTAGAACTTGGGATAGGTTAACCAAAAATTAATAAAAGAGTAAAATTAATTAATTAACCTTGAGTCCTCCATATTCCAGGTTTAGGAGATCTAACGGTTTGTTATTTTATAGGTATGGCTCCAGGTCGACGTCCTAATTAGGTTTGTGAATAAAATGTCCAGCAGGCCATTCCAGAAGATCGCCGCAGGGTAGAGGTTGATGACAATGACACATGGAAGAAGGAACTTCTAGAGATTCAGCGCCAGAGTCTGCAGATTTACGAGGGCTCTGTTTCAGATGTAGTCATGAAAGACTCGTTAGAGGAGGATGAGATCGGCTATAGTTCAATTCGTGCTCAGAAGGAGCTCTTGGTATCCTTGGTTGTGACGATTCTACGTGGATCATAAAGGTAGTGGTGGTTCTTTTTCCTCATAGATTGTGAGGAGTCAACGATCTCAGGGGAGGAATTCCGAGACAAGTTTAGGGTCGAGTTTCTATCTTCAACTACGAAGGCGTCCAGTCTCCAAGAGCTTCTTACCCTTCGAAAGGGGACCTCTAATGTATGAGATTTTGGAATTCATTTCAGGAACCTTTTACGATATGTTTCTGACCTGTTTCCAGACGAGGAGGACAGGGCGAGGCATTTTAAGGTGGCTTTGCATCCAGAGATCCAGCGCCAGGTCACCCCATTTATGATGAAGACATATCTTGATGTACTGGCGAGGGCAGTGGTTGTTGAGAGGACTTTGGCCAGGACCGGACCATCACTGTAGGGGAATCAGTATGATTCCTCATGAAATAGAGTTGTGGTCCGGTGTCCCCTGTTTTCTGGGCAGAAGGTTTTCCATTCAGCGGGGGTAGGTCATATCCCTTCGATCTCATTTCTCCAGAGGCAACAACTCCCATTCCTATCACAAGGGATCAGGTGATTTTTTGTCATGTGGTGGTCGTGGCCATCAATAGCATGTGTGCTTGACCTTTTAGAGTGGTCATCATGCATCGGGCGCTACGCTCGAGGTTTCTCTGTTGAGGTAGTTCTAGCCGAGGCAGCAACAGCCAGTTACACAAGCTTTAGATCAGTAGAGGGTAGATGGGGCAGGCCGAGGACAGCCCCATGACGCTCCTCATCCCTAGAGAGTAGAGCACGGCAATGGTGGGGGTCTTCATTAGGGTTAGAGAGGCCATGAAGGAGGTCGTGGTCTGCTTCATGCTCTAGCATTGCCAGATCTAGGAGATCTATGCATCGTTCGAGGTACCCTTTTCATGTTTTCAACCTTGGTGTATGCCTTGTTTGATTCAAGAGTGACACACTTTTTCATATCACCTACCCTTTTCCATGCTTTGGGACTTGAGGTAGAGAGGCTTCCAGTGACCTTGGCGTTGAATACGCCAGTTTGAGGTCGAGATGACTTGTTTGAAGTATGTAGAGACTGTGAGCTAGTGTTGGGGAAACACCGCTCTTGGGTAGATATCCTATGTTTACATATACAACCATATGATGTCATCCTCAGCAAGTATTAGTTGTATTCGTTGATGGTTATCATGGATTGATTCAAGAAGAATGTCGTCTTCATTGGTGCGGATGGAGAGAAAGTTGTGGTTGTTATTGAGCGAGATCTTCGGATGGGTTATAGGCTCATTCCATCCTTATCACCATGATGGCTGAGATGATGCTGAGTTTTTCCAAGGTTCGGCAGTTGGCATTTTTTAGGGTCGTAGAAGAGTCACCTGATGTCTTTCCAGAAGTTGTTGTAGTGTTACCCCATCAACAAGAGATCGAGTTTGGGATCGTGTTACAGCCAGGATTGTCTCATATCTCTATGTGTCCATATAGGATGGCCCCTTATGAGTTATGATATCTACGTATACAACTTGATGGTCTGTTACAATGAGGTTTTGTTTATCCAAGTGTGTCACAATGGGGTGGACTAGTTTTTTTCGTGAAGAATGATGATGGTAGTTTGCGGTTGTATGTCGATTATCATCACATGAACTAAGTGACAATAAAGAATTTCAATACTCTTCCACGGATTGATGACTTATTCGATCAACTAAATAGTGTATGTTGGTTCTAAAAATTCGACTTGCGGTCCGGATATCATCATATGCGTGTGAAGGATTAGGATATCCCAAAAAATGCTTTCTATTGTCGCCATGGGCATTATAAGTTCAATGTAATGCCGTTTGGTGTGATGAATGATCTAATTTTATTCATGGAATTGATGAATGTTGTGTTCCGTGAGATACTGGACAAGTTCATGGTAGTTTTCATCGACAACATTCTTGTGTACTTCAAATCTGAAGAAGATTATGAACAGCATCTACAAGCCATTTTGAGAGTTCTTTGTCAACATAAGCTGTTTTGGAAGTATTCGAAGTGTTAGATTTGGGCTCTAGAAGCCCATTTCTTGGGGCATTTTGTGTCCCAATAGTGAGTAGTTGTGGATCCATCCAAGATAGAAGCAGTTGTGTCTTGGGAAGCCCCCAAGACATTTTCAGAAGTGCGATGTTTCCTTGGTCTCATAGGCTACTACATGAAGTTCTTAGCCAATTTATTACGAGTTGAGACTCCTCTAACATCTTTGACTAGGAAGGATCAGACATTCATATGGTATGATAAGTTTCAGGAAGCTTTCATGAATCTAAAGGAGAAGTCAGTAAGTGCTTCAGTCCTTTTTCTTCCAGCTGAGGGATTTCAGTTTAATGTTTTATGCGATGCTTCACATCTGGGGTTAGGTTGTGTTCTCAAGCAGCAGATGTCTGTTGTTTCTTTTCGGTCTCAGAAGTTACGTCCCCATGATCGCAAATATTCCACCCATGATCTTGAGTTGGCAACTGTGGTGTTTTCTCTAAAGTTGGGGAGACATTAACTCATTGGTGAGCGCTTTGTGGTTTTCACCGATCATAAGAGTTTGAGGTATGTTTTCTCCCAGCGTGACTTGAACTTACGACAGCGTCAGTGGATGGGGTTCTTACAGGAATACAACATTGAAATATCATATACACCTGGAAAAGGTAATGTTGTAGCTGATTCTCTAAGCCAAAAGTCACGTAGTGATGTTGTGCGTGAATCCGGTAATTCCCGGAGAGTAATAGAATAATTGTCAGCTTTACATCATGATATGGGAGATGTTGGGGGTATAGGTTGTCTTTTTCACATGATGGTACAGTTATCCCTGATATAGAAGGTGGAAAAGTCCCAGTTGGGAGATCTGGAGGTGGATGTCTGGAGAGACCATGTTTTTTGTGGTGAGGCCCCTAATGGTTGATCGGAGGATAAACAACACCGAGTGTTGTATCATGAAAGGATTTTTGTTCCCTTTACGATGCATGAGACGGTTCTCATAGGGTTCCATTGTTCACCTTTAGTAGTACATCTTGGTGTGAAAAAGATATACCCATCCTTGAGGAGTCAGTTTTGGTGGCCTAGGTTGAAGCGTGTGGTTGCGGAGTTTGTGTCTCAAGGTTTAGTCTAATAGATGGTGAAGGTCGAACACCGTTTTCCTAGTGGTCATCTCCAGCCAGTAGAGATTCCTTAGTGGAAGTGGGAGGACATCTTAGTGGACTTTTTTACTTGTTTACCTCAAGCATCGGGAGGAAATGATGCTATTTGGGTGGTATTAGATAATATAAAAAAATCGGCCAACTTCATAGCAATCAAGGAGTCGACCTCAGTGGATATTTTGTTGAGGCAATATCTGATGAGGTGTTGAGACATCATGGAGTCACTAGGATGATCATTTCTGATCGAGATCCTTGTTTTACCTCTATGATGGGGAGAGGTATCCAACATTCTTTCGGATCCCAACTAATCCTTAGCACTACTTTTCATCCTCAAATGGATGGTCAGACAGAGCAAACCATCCAGAGTCTTCAAGACTTTTTACACTCTTGTGTTCTTGATTTTGGAGGTTCATGGATGAGGCACATAACCTTGGTGGAGTTCTCTTACAAAAATAATTTTCAGTCCACCAACTGTATGGCGTCGTTTGAAGCCTTGTATGGCCAGCCTTTCCGTTCTCCGTTGTGCTAGACTAGGGTAGGAGAGTCAGCAATTATCAGCCCGGAACTAGTGAAGAATACAATAGAGATGGTCCAGGTGATTCATGAGAGGATGAAGACTACGCAAGATAATCATAAATCATATGCTGATAAAAGAAGGAGACCCTTGGAGTTTAATGTTGGGGATCATGTGTTTCTGAAGGTGACACCCCGTCATCGGAAACAAAGGTTTGTTTGTGGAATTAAGCTTTCTCCCTGGTTAGTTTGGCCTTTCTAGGTGTTATCTTGTGTTGGAGTTGTGGTGTATTGAGTAGAATGTACCCCAGAGATGAATCAGATACATGATGTTTTCCATGTTTCACAGCTCTATCGGTATTTTCCTGATGACTCTCACATCATCTCTTGAGGGAGATCGATGTTGATGATGATGCAACCTTCGATGAGAAACCTGTGGAGATCCAAGACCATAAGGATAAGGTGTTTCATGGGAGTTATATCCTTTTAGTTCGTATCTTGTGGCGACACAGTGGCATGGAGGAGAGTACATGGGAACATGAGTCACAGATATCTGCTCAGTACCCAGAGTTGTTTGACATTTTACTCTTTTCATGTAACAATGTTCCCTTTGTGGTTAGACCTCTCATGTTTTATTTATGAATTTTTTCTTTTGTTGCTTTTTTGTCTTACTCTATTTCGAGAGGTAACTTGATGGGTGGTTCTTCAGTCCCCATTTCTATTGGTGGGTTTTGAATTCTCAAGGATGTGAATGTTATGAGAGGTATATGATATAATTACCTGGAACTCTATCGTCCATTAATTTGTGAAAATGTGCTGTTGGAGGTGTTCTGGGAGGTCAAGGTGACTTATCCCTACACATTTCCAAATTTCCAGTTATCTGAACAGTGTTTCCAGTTTTTTGAACTGTTATATCAGTGGGTGTATAGTAACGGTAGTGTATAGTAATGGTAGGTGTACAGTGTTTCACATATCGGTTTCATAGATCAGTTTCACAGATCGGTTTCACAGATCGATTTCACATATCGGTTTCACAGAATAGTTTCATAGATCTGTTTCAAAGATCAGTTTCATAGATTGGTTTCACAGATCAGTTTCACAGATCAGTTTCAGAGATCGGTTTCACATATCGGGTTGAAAGATCAGTTTCACAGATCGGTAGGTGTAGAGTAACGGTATGTGAATAGTGTTTCCATCTTCCTACAGTTTTCCCTTTTTGATGCCTCCTTTGACGTAAAAAACATTTAATTTCTTATTTTTTGGACTATTAAGGCCGATTTAATTTCCATAATTCCTATATTAATTATTCCTAAGGCCTGGGATGTTTTTACTTCGTCAAAATGCATGGGTTAATGTGATCCACTTTTAATGGGGAATTAAGCATATCTTAGACCATCGCCCCATTAAATCTTCAAAAGGGACAAAATATCTTCTTCTCATTTTCATACTCTTTGATCTCGGCTATGAGATGCTAGAACATTTCAATCCTTTCGGTAGGAGTTTCATAATCATACATTACTCCTCGAATTGGATCCGCTCTATTTTGATGCAACCGAGCTGTATCGGCCAATCTTTGATATAAGGTGTGTTTTATCATCATTAATTTGGGTATCATCATATCATATTTCTCTAATCCATTTTATAGCACATAATCTCCATGCTTATAATGGTGTTTTTCTTGGGGTTTGGTTGGTGCAGTCGTACCGTGGTATCCTTGGGTGGATGTAATTGTCGTAAGAGGAGGATCATGACCCGTTGTGTGGATAAAGAACATGAGGAACTGTCTGAGGTAGGGGGTTCGTTTCTTCTCTTTTCTTTTACGTGAAACTGTATTGATATCATGTTCAATCCGACTGGATGACAGTTTAATTAACATAATAAATATTTTAACTAGGTAAATAAATTGATATCGATCATATGTTATTGCCTCCTGTTTTTCTAGATAGTGTGATATATATGCTTGCTTTACTTATCTATTCGTTCTTGATGGAAATCAGTAAAGAACATAAATTTGGATTTGTGTATAATTGTTTGGCTAACGATAAAGAGGTATATAAATGAATCTGGTTCATGTTATAATATTATGAAAATAAAATTGGCGTAGTAAGTATGTTTGATTATTTTTTATATCTTAATGATTAATTTCCCCGAAGTTAGAACCTATGAATAATAAATCTATTAATTTGAGATGAATTAAATAACTTGTTGTTTGACAATTCCGTAATGGGTTCTGAGTTAACCTCTTGATTGTTAAAGGGCTAAGAGATATATTGATTTGATGCTATTTTCATGTTCCTTGTGTTGTGATGTGATCTTGGATGGTTGTGGTGACATGTGGAGGTATGTATGCTTTTGGTTATTTTTTAATATGATGCCTAGAGTGGTGAGATACATCATTTTATGCATGTGTGTGTCGAGGAGGACACTGGGGATGATGGAATGGGGTAGATGTGATTGTTTGATGCTTTCTGTTTCTCTTGGTTTTTTATCTTCTTTACTTTTCCTCACTGCTCAAGGAATCTGGTCTTACTTATCCTTTTTCGAAAGAGGAAAAGACATGTGGGGTATGCCACGTTATTTCTGTGTCTATCTTCTCAACGAAGTATGGGTATATGCTCTTACTATAAGCAGCAAAGACCAGACGGGTAGTACATCTACTCACCGTGTTTATCCCCTTGTGTTTAGTATCAAAGAATGTTTTTCCGAGAATGCCTAGGAATGTGGGAAAGTAATTCTATAATGAATAATTGAATAAGTGGTGTTTACCCATGGGGATGGAGTTGTTGGCACACAATGATGAGGTTGTAATTTCGAAGGAACAGTTGACTTGGGTATGATGCTAATGAAATATACTATTGAATTGTTCGTGGTTAATTAATGTTTAATGAATTAATTAACGTAAAGTGAAATTAATAAAAATGGAATTCAGTAATCTAATAAATCTCTCTAGATGGTTGTATGCTTATTGGATTTCAAGTCTTAGAAGTAGTAGCCCAGAGTCTGAGAGACGTTAGATGTAGTTTTTTCTAATACTATGTAATGCCCATAGTGTTGTTGTGAGATATAGTATATTCTGTACCTTTTGGGTTTCTATATGCTACTCCACCCTGTCAGTACGGGAAAATGACAACCCGGTGATTGTGAGCCCTCGGGGGTGTTTTCCCAAACATTCGGATGGGTGGATGGATGGCTGACTACCCCCTTTGGCCCATCGCTATTCTATTGGTAGTTACTTAGGATGGATGACACATTGGGTAGTTTTCCTCATATATGTGTGTAGAGGGAGATAATGACATGGGGTTATTCACACACTTATATTCTGGATATAGTTTTGTATGGACTATTATAGGTGTAACGTGCATAGGTTGTGATGGCTTGAGGATCCTTACTCAGTGTATGGGCTTTAATGGCTTGAGGTATAATACCCGACGTATGATTCATGTTATGTGAGCTGTGGTGGCTCCCAGAAACTACCTAGTTACATTGGTGTGTGGACGTGGTGGTTTTGTTGCACGAGGATCATTTTGTGGTACTTTGCACAGGACTATGCAGGTAAGCAATTTTGGAGAGAGTTGCTGAGGACGTGCGATGTTGGGGAAAAGAGAAAAACTAGTGGGGAAGTAGTAGTAGGGTACCATTGATATTATTTATTATTTGATACATTCTTGTATGAGTTACTTGGTGAGAGTATCCCTGGTGATGTTGGGAACTTAGTATACATGTTTAGGTTATGAGTTAGTTTCACTTGTTATTCATTGTGCTTAACATTCTTTCTTTACTTTGGCCCGAGAGGCTTCAGGGAGGATCCTATTGAGTATACTATTATACTCACCCTATATATATATAAATTTTTTTCAGTTCAGTTGGAGTTGGATGGAGATCAAGCTTGATTCTACAATCATGGGGTTGTATGAGCTGTTTAGGCTTGTGGTTTCTGTTGTTTTTACATTCTTTTGGGAACTTGCAGTTTTTCCCTTCCATTTGTAGTACTTTTGCATGACATTTCATATATGAACATGGGTTTCTTTTATCTTCCAATTTTGAGTTGGAGTTGATTGGTGTATATCTTATCTCTCTCTTCCGCATGTCTTCTCGTAGAGGGTAATGCCTCCCATTTGTGTGTTTACTATTCCCTCGGTGCTAGTCGCCAAACTGGGGCCTACTGGAGGCAAGACTCAGGGGTCATTATATCCATTCTCCCATTGCCGAACCAATAGGGTTACACATTGTGGGGACGACATCGTGATAGATAAAACAATAGAAATGGAGAAACATTTTATATTAAAAATAAATTGAAATAGTATTTGTTTTCTAAACTCTTAGTAAATATTCATGTAATAAAAATTGTGATTAAATATATCACATGTATAAAGTGTACGAAATAATGAGACATTAAATATGAATCAAGAAGGATGATCATAGGAACAATATTATGAGATAATATTTTTGGAATAAACAAAATCAATAAACAATATTCCAAAACTATAAAGGAATAAATAAACCACGCAGTCGGCTTGGGAAAACCACACTATACCTTCATATTCTTGGGATAATAATTATGTGTACCATTTTCGATGGGATAAATCCTCCTATTTCCCACCTTGGATTCGGTTTAGTCCCCCCATATACCCTTTTAATTAGGATGAATCCACCCATGTACCGTTTTTCGATCATGAGATGTAAATATAAAACAATTCATTAGAGCGAGATATATGACCCTACCCATCATTATCTATAGATAAGTGTTCCACATAGAAAAAACCATAAACATATCTAGAAAAAGTTAGGTTTTCTTGAACATTATAAAAACATCACAAAACAAAAACATTAAAGATATTAGGATATAAAAAATATCATTTTACAAAAGGAATCATATCATAATAAAATATAGAGGATAATGAAAACATTTACTCATGAGAGAAAATTCTTTTAGGGAAATAGATTTTAATAAGAAAATTTTCCCATAAAAACACTTTAATTTTTTTAGTAGGTATTGTAAAAGGTACATGAAAAAAAAATCATGATTCTAATTAATTAATTTAAATGAAAATTATTTAAATTATTCAAATTAAATTATTAAAGAGAAAAAATGATATAAATAACACGTTGAGGATGATAATTTTTTTGATTTTGAATTCATGAACAACCATTTAAAATATTAAAATTTCATCTTTGGAAAAAAATACCACAAATAGTGTTAAAAGATACTTTGAAAAGGTTTAAATAAAATTATTAGAATAATTGAATAGTATATTTATTATCATTCCAAAAAGAAAGGACATAATTATATTGATGGTAAATAAGAATATGTGAAAAATCGTATAGTCAAAATTTTCTTTATTACATTTTCAATTCATTTATGTTTTGAAAATCATAAACACATTTCTTTAATAATAATTCTCTCTATAATGAAATATATATGAAAATACTATTAAATTTGGAATCACTTTAGTTAAAAAAAATTATAGCAATTTCTGCTTTCTCATGAGAAACAATATTTACTAGAACTAATTCGATCCTTAATAAAATTCAAAATCCTTCACTTTCACAATTCGGATTCACCTAAATTTTTTATCTAATTCATCTAATTTCATAAATCTGAATCTCATTGATAATTGAATCTGATTCACTTCTTAAAATCCAAATCACCCAGAATTCTGATTCTCATTCGATGTTCCTCAATTCGGAATCATCCAAATTTTAGAATCTAGTTAACATTTTATTAAATTATGGTTCACTCAGAAATTTGAATCCAATTTCACATTTCTCAATTCCAATTCTCTCAAATTTCAAAATCTAATTTTCACTTTCTCAAATCCAATTCTCTATAATTTTTATTACTGATTCTCATAGTTTGTGATCTTAGTATCTTTTTTTTATGAATCTGATTTTATAATTTTCATAATGTTATTATATCTCTTTTATATAATGTTTTATATAATTAAATTAATACACACTTATTATTTCTCATGATATTTTCTTTTAATAATTGATTCCATCCAATATCTAATTATATTACCATTTTAAGTGCCCGCTATATAGGTCCCTCCATTAATTTTTGGAAAAAATAAGACCTTTGGAATAAAATTCTACAATAAGAGGTCATCCCTATAAATACAAGGTCATTTGGGAGGGCTCAAAAACTTACTCTCTTTTGGATTTTGGAGACACGATAGATCTTTTCCAAAATATCTATGTGTGAAATCCTTAAAGTGATTATGTTTTGAATATCTTGTTCAATATACTAAAAATATTAAATATGCTTTTTTTTTCTTATAGAGACACTGACAACCTTAGAGATTGAGGGCTTCTGAGGCGTCGTAGATAGTGGTTTTTATCACAATACAGATCTAGGGATTTTGAGGCAATTAAAATAGGGTTGTTGATCACCACACATATCGATGTATTATGGGTATGGTAATATAGAAACATATCTTTTGTATATTAAGGACATACCTTGTTGTGGGTAAGACATACATTTTTGAAAGTATAAATCAAGGGAATTTTATCCAAGGTGATTATATATCCTACTCTATGTGTTAAAAAATTGTACTTTTTTATATTTACATTAATTTACTACAGCACCATGTTACAAATAATTTTTTTTCTTATACATTCAATTTTCTAATAACTCAAATATATGATTCTATAATCTTTAAGGTAGAATGTTATCAAGGTATATCTATTTTCTTATTTCATTATGCATCTTTATCAATCCTAAGGTGAATTTTATTAATCTTACAAAATAGGGTTTAGTGAATCTAGTTTTTTTAAATTTTTTAAAAAATTATTTTATAATGGTTAAAAATGAATTTTTTTAAACATAAAAATACACCACCTAATTTATCTGAACATCTACAAAAATATTTTGATCCCACATATTTTATTCTTTGGTATGAATGAAATATATTATTACCATTGTGATAATATTATTTTATGAAAAATTTAATAATATAAGTAGTTATTAACGATGATATGTAATTTACAAAGTAAAAAAAAGAAACCCTATAAAAATAGTAGAATTTAATGATTACATGATTCTTAACAAATGTATACTAAATTAGGAATTACTGTGACCAAATTAATCTAAAATTGAGTATATGATAATCATATAGAATTGGTATTTAACGAATCAAAGGAGAATGAGAGGAATATAATTATAGGCTATGTAAAATCATTATTAATAAAAATATTTTCATATATAAAATAAATTGGTCATTTAATACACCATATAAATGAAATTATAGTGAATTATATTAAACACGTACCATATAGATAATAATGAGACAAAGAAAGATTTTTATTTACTCTAGATTTCTTCATAGGTTTTTTATCATCTCCTATAAAAAATATAAATATCATAATAAATAATTTAAAAACCAAATTCATAAAAACAAAGTGTCTTAATTTTTTTTATGATTATTATCTTCATGTATATTATTTAGTTTTTATATGTATTCCGACGTCAAGGTTTTTTAGTTTTGGCCATTTGAATGTGTTTCATAAGAGCGGTTCCAATGTAAATTTTTATCATAATACCAATCATTCCTAGTCTATTAGTGTTAATATATATATAAATTATTATTATTTATATTGTCTAAATTTCCTTTTATGGGTGTTTAAATGTTTATCATAGAAGATTAAATCAACTATATTCACACATTGGCCATTTTTGTAACCTGTGAAATGTGTTTTCCTAAATGTTGATTAAAATATATATATATATCCATTATATAAGAAAAATATATTGTTAATGTGTTTATATCATATTATAAATTTAATTATGTCTTCCTATTCTTCAATTACACAATTTCATGTTCTTTTTTAATATGATCCTCAAACTGAGACAAAGTTGAATATACCATTATTAATGTCTGATTATGATGTGAATTTGTATTAATATCACAATACTGTAATCAAAATGATAAAATATTATTTTTATTATTTTTATAAATAATTATTTTAAGTAAGTGGAATCAAAATTAATAGACATTAAAATATTACATAAATTATTTTCTTCTCATTCTTTTTTTCTTGTTTAAATAAATAAATTTTCAACGATTTTTATTATTCATATCAATAATATGATATTAAAATTTTATTACCAAAACCTTATTTTTACAAGAAAAATGATTTTTTTCCATTAAATATATTTATCATGACCATACATGTACAAGAGTAATGAACGAAAAATTGAAATTGATCGTTTAATAAAAGCAACAGTCCACACATACACATGGATAATGATTGAATTTTCCATTGAATGATGAATAATTTTAATATGATTAGTCATTTAATAATATTAAATAATTCTTAAAATTTGAAAATATTTATTAAATTCATTATTAGGTCAATCCTTATAACGTGGTGACGGAAAATTAAACACATTACGTTTTGCAGGCAGTAGTCTGCCCAACACATGGAACACGTTTTAGTTTATCTAAATGGGAAAGGTTAAGGTGGTTAACTCTAATACCATTAATGTAACAACATAACATTAAAATAATTATAATAATTTTATAATTGTTATTTATTTTTTCAGAATTTTAGGAATAATAAAATAACAAAATGTTATTGGAAATAGGGTGGAGTAGTTAGAAGTCAATTCCTTACTACTTGTATTATCTACACTGTAATGGTGATTAATCTATTGAGATATGGTTTATTTAGAATAAAACAAACTCTTTATGGTGTATAGGATTATGAAGGAGTGTTTTTATCATTTTATGGATTAATTTAAGGGGTTTTGGACTAATGGGAAATGAGGATAGGTGTACAACCGTTATATGTTAAATGGGATTGTATTACTATAAATACCAAAAAAAAAATCAATTAGGGGAAGTAAATTTCAAGAAATTGGATATAACATTTATAAAAAATGTTAATGATAAGAGTTATAGAGAATAAAAACATCAACCACTCAATTTGAAACATTTTTTTAACATGGTTGATGATTTTTCCCCATTGAATTATTACTTTTTCCATTAAATCTTTTACCATGGTAACTAGTTTTTACAAAAGGTCACTACATCATTATGAATAAAAATAAATTATTCCCCATTAGAAAATTATTAAAGACAAATTAAAATTTTCATATCCATTAAATTTTATTCAATTAACAAATGTGATAAAAATTAATATTTAAATTCAAATTTATTATGTATTAAAAAAAAATTTAGAGAATATTAACTATATTCTAAAATATAAAATATTGTATTTAATAAAAAAATTATATTTTAAACTATATAATTTTACATATATGAAATATATTTTGTAATGAAAATCAGTTCATATGTTTTCTAAATAATTTCAATCCATGTTATTTCATAAAATCCATGATATTTTTAAAAAAATTATTTTTTCAATATTCATAAGAAATAGATTTATTTTTGAAAAATAAAAAAAATAATCTTAATATTAACGTAATATTAGTTTCATTTTTAGTAATTAAATATCTAGAATTTAGTTATTTAACATTTTAATAAAAATTAAAGATATAGTGGAAAATTGTTCATATTAGAAAGTATCATTTAAAAATGTTATCTATTATTTAAAAATATATCCTTTTATTTTCTAATTATTTTATAGGTAATATATTATTTATATTAAAAATATATGTTTTTATAATTTAATAGAAATTTAGTTCTTTTTAAAAATAATAAATCAATTTTATAAAAATATATATATTTATGCATAAAATTATTCTGTATGTTGTTTTATATATAAAAATTTAATTTCATTTGTATTAAATGTAGAATTTATTTTCATTATATCCATCTTCATTAATATATTTACTCATATTCATTTTTTCATATTTAACTAATATGATTTGACAATTATATTTTATACATTAATTTTAATTTAATTGTATCATGGTTTTCCATTATGTTTAACATTACATGGGAATAAAGATGTTAAAAAAGTATTCATCAAAATAATATATTAAAAAATATCTGGGTGATAGTTCCTCTCACTTAAAAAATTTTCATCCTCAATATTTTAATAATTATTACCAAATGAAAATTTTAAGATTTTTCAAAAGATAACCATGAATTCATGATTAATTTCAAATGTGGTATGATCCTTATAATTCAAATTATGACTTTTGAACTCATCTTTTTTTCATACTAGGAATAAATTTTTTTAACATTTTTGATAAATAATCAAATATATTGGGAATAATTGTTTCACATATAGTTTATAATAATAATCCAATTAATATTATATAATATGAGTACATTTAAATTTGATTTCATGAACATGGAAATTATCATTTGTGAAGACAACCAATACATGTATAACATCAAATTAAATTTAAATGAAATGTGAATAATAGTATATTATTGGTGCACATTACTATTAAAATATATCTGAGAATATTCATTTAATTAGGATACAATAATATTATCACAATATTTTTTATTGATATTTAATTATGTTTTAAAAAAGTTAGTTATTTTCTGTTTTAGTAATCATTTTTAGGTATAGAGGAATAAGTTGAATATGATAAGAGTACAATGGTAATAGTTCATTAGTCGGACATCAATGATCATTATTTTACATCGTTTTGGAACCCTATTTGAAATTTTTTTTGCATAGGATTTTTCTTATTCCATTATTATAGAAGATCCCAAATACATACTAACTTCAGTAGTGTTGGGTTTGGGATTTAATTGGAATAAAACCTAAATTCCCAGAATTTGTAGCATTGAATTGTGGATGGATTATGAATTTATATTTTTATAAGAACTATTATATTGGATTAAATACTAATATATATTTTATAATCATGAGATTTATTTCCAATCCTTCATAACATGAAACATTTTTTTATTCTTTTATGAAAATCCCCATAGCGATTGTTTCAATGTTTTTGGCATGGATAAAATTTTATCTTCTTTCCTCTATCATATTAATCACCAAAACATCTATGATAATCAATCATTTTATTTATTATATTTATAGAAACTCAACAAATTTCACATTTTTAATAATATTTCTCATTGATTGTTTTTCATAATCACAATGTTTTTAATTGTAGCTCTAATTTTTATTGGTTTATGTAAACGAAAAAATTTATATCACACTAAGTGTTCCTTCTTGTTCTAGAAAATAAAAAAACTAAAAGGGTTCAGATGAGTGAAAACCCATTGAAAATGTAATTAAATTGTAATAATCAAAGACATAAATGGAAATTAACCTTTAATGTTGTTACCTTCATCATCATGATATCCTATACTTCCATTATTTCATCTTATAGCAATATTAGTTCGAAATAGGTTACATTAAGTTGAGTTACCTTATATTTCTCATCATAGTCCCCAAATTGGACACAAAAATTAATCTTCCCAGGGGTTCATAAAGAGAATATGATTAACCAAACACTATCCCATAAAATTTTCAAACCATGTGCATAATCATGCCTCTTAATCGTGCACCATTGGATAATTGATTTAATATATAACATGATCTTTTCATGGTTATTACACATATGAACATATATTCTAGAAATTGTATCAAATTATAGTATATATATAGGGATATATTTCAAGGTAAAACAATATAACTATGTCTACAAATATTTCCTTAGAACATCATATACGTAGACTCATTTGTGGTTATATTAGTGTGGTTCTATAAATCTAACACCAAAGGTATAAAAAATTATATAATTCCTAAATTTTTGTAATAAAACCAATTATAGATACCCATGCTAAACATGACACAAAAAAACATTAATCTAATGATTTAATAATATAACATCAAATTGGTCGCACAAATACAGGAATAATGGTTTAGTTTCTAGTCATTTCTCAATAATAATAAATTTATATACATTCATATTTAATTCAAATTAGGGAGAAAAATATTAAAATATTATCAAGGTTATTATAATAAGAAAATGAGTGGATACTAGAAAAGAATAAATTTCTTATTAAAACATGATATATTAAGAGTTATCAATATGTTATGAGATAAAAAATGTGTTCTATAATGAGAAAACATATACCCTGTAACTATTGTTTAGAATCAGGAGACATTAATCATGAGTCAAAGAGCATAAAAATAGTCACGAGATTATGGAATAAGTATGTCGCATAAAAAATCATAGAAACCATATATCATAGATATAGATGAAGATACAAAGGTCATATCCAGATTGAGTAACCACCTATGTAACATCATGGGATTTGGAAAATCCATTTGTGTACCATTGGTCATGGGATAAAACCTCAATTCTTCCCATTCGTCATGGGATAAATCCTTCCCTATACCATTTGGCACAGAGTCAATCATCAAGTATACAATTTTGAGCCAAAGAGATAAAACCTAAACAAATTAATTGGAGGGTAATATTAGACCCACCCATTATCATCCATACATATCTAAACCAATTAAAAGAAATCAAAAAAATATCTTAAAAACATATAGAAAAAGAATGGGTTTCTTAAACAATCTGAAAACATCAATTAATATAAACCTAAAAACATATACGATATGATAAATTTCACATTTGAAATGGAATCATATCATAATAAAATATAATTGATAATAAAAACCCCATTTCATGAGAGATGATCTATTGGGGATAAATTTAAGCGAGGTTACAAAACTTATATCAAAACCTTAAAGAATTTGATATAAAAGTTGATGTGAAAATTACATTAATTTTTTTGGGAATGTAATGGATGAGTATGGAAAAATTATTATTAATTGTCACAAATAAAATGTCCTTGAAAATAAAAAAATATACAAATAAATGTGTAGTGGAAAAAAAAAATTTGATGGATGGGAAAACATTTATTATTATTTTATAAATACCATTGCATGAAATCCACAATCTAAAAAGAGTTTTATAAATTAATTTAAACCAAGGAGAGTAAAATTTGGGGAATGAAATAAAATAATTCATATTATATTTTCCAAGAATAGTGGATAAAAGTAGTGGGATATAAAACATGGAAACAGAATAAATTATTCCATGGTATGAATGGGAGTTATTATTACAAAAGATACACTTTTATTTCAGAAAATTCATTATGAAATAAGTAGATAATGATGATGATAAGTTATTTATCTAGAGATAAAAATTGTAAATTTTATAAAATGGGGTAATGTTTTGATCAAATAATATTTCTAAATGTATAATAATGTATGCAAGACTCTTACACAAAAGATCAGAAATTGAGTATGTGAGACTCTTATAGATTTGGTAACAAACGAATCTAGCAACATTGAGAGGAAGATCATGAAATATAAATTAAAATATAATGATATGGAATATATTTTATTGTGTAAAATAAATTATATATCCGAAAAAACATATAAAATAAATTATGTCATACAATATCAAACATGACATATGGAATTAAAAACGAGACCAACAAACCATTTCCTTTCTTATTGATTTACCCATGTGTTCTTTAGAATCCTTTTTAAAATAAATAAATATATTTATAATTAATTAAATACCCATATTCATACCTAAAAATATTTATATATTTAATTTATAATCATTATCTACATGATGATGAGTCAGTTTGTTTACATATATTCCCGCATCAATGGTTCATATTATTACCCATTTATGCTAGTTTCGTAGGAGCAGTATCAATATATTTTCTTCTCCAAAATGTCATTATTTAAATGTTTGTAATATAACTTGAATTGAATATATATTAATATTTATTATGTTTTAATTTCATTTTCTATGTTTTTCAATCTTTATTCCTAATGATGAAATTGATAATATGTACACCTCTACGATTTTATTAACAAATGAAATTTGTTTTCTTAATTGATGAGTTAAATATTTATGTGTCAATATTAGAAAAATAAAAAATTTATATAAAATTTTTATCATATTATAAATAAAATAATATTTTCATATTAATCCATTATAAAATTTCATAGTGTTTCTCAAGTAGATGGAAAAACCAACCCAAACATGTGTATATCATGATTCATAAAATTTTATAAACTGATTTATTGGAAAAATTGTTACACTAGATGGTGAATGCTATCATTTAATTATTTCCTGGTTGATATATATGAATTTAAATTAATTAAAATAATAACTGGTATATATTAAATATTATATATATTATTTTCTTATATTAATTAATTTTCAGGTTCAAAACTGTTAATATTATAGAGATATTTTATACTTCATATATATAATTCAGGATTATTTTTTTATTAAAACAAATAATTTATATCATCAAAATAATTTTTATAATTTAAATTTATTTCTCATATCTATCCATTTAATATGAAGATGAAATTTAAAAATAAATTGATCATTCTAGGGATGCGATAGTCTAGACATATAAATAGATGATGATTTCATTTTCAAAAAAGTGGTGAATTAGGGTAATATGTTTTAACATTAAATAATATAACATATTTCATAAATTTTATTATTATTTATTAAATTTATTTTTAATACTATCAATTTAATGAATTGATGGAAAATGAAGCACATTACGCCATGAAGGAAATATACCTCACAAAACACGGTTCACATTTTCTTCTTTCTTGATGTGAATTGTGATGGTGGTTAATGACTATAATATTAATGTAATAAAATACCAGTATTTCAATAATAATTATTATATAATTATAATAGGTTGAAAATAAATTTAGGATGTATAAAATAACATAATGTTACCAGAAAGAGGGAGGTGGGATTAGAAATCAATATCATACTACAAGGATTATATCCTTTGTGAAGGGTATTAAACCTTTGAGGGATGTTCTATTAAGAAGTAAATAACCTCCTTATGGTGGGTGGGAGTTTTTTGGGTGTTTTTTTAGATTTTAGTTACAGATTAAATGTTTTTTGTGTGATAGGAAATGAAGAGAGCAATGGCTCTTTTTTATGTTAAAAGGGATAGGATTTTTATAAGTATTGAAAACAATTTCATTAATGGGAAGACACTCTCAGGAAAAGTGTATCCAAAATTATTAAATAATAAATATTTTAATAAAAATGGTCTAGAAACACATAAAATTCTCAATTAGAATCGTTTTTTATCTATATCACTCAATTTACACTTTTAATTGTTCCATTTTCCATTTAAGCATTTACCATAGGTACTAGTTCTTATATAAGGAATCATAATCATTATTGAAAAAAATATTGTGGTCAATATAAAATAATTTATACTCCCTAATTCAAAATTTTAAATCCATTTCATTATATTCAATTTATCAAATTGATAAAAATTAATTTAAAAATACTTATAGGCAATTTAATATAAACCATTTTTTGAGAAAATATTACCAATGATATAAAATTTTAAATATCGGTTTATAATTAAAATATAATAATTTTACTTATGAGAAATATGTTCTGTCATGAAAAATATTTCATATGTTTTATACAAATATTATATTAAAGTGATGTAAAAAATATCTGCAGTATTTCAAAAACCATTATCTTGTACTATTCACTAAAAAATCAGTTATCTTCGAAAAATTAAAAAAATTTATATTATTAATAAAATATTTTTCTAAATTAAATTATTTTATTATTTATTTAAAATTAAATTTAAAAAATAATATAATTTCATATTTAAATAAATCCCAAAATATTTGGAAAACTTTTCATATTGGAAAGAATCTGTTCAAAATATTGACGATCTATTATTCAAATTTCCAATCTATTATTTTTTTGTTTAGTAGTAATATACTATCAATAATATCAATATTATTTTATGACACATTATTTATATTATAATCTATTTCTTGAAATATATCTCCAAATATAGAATAATATATTTGAAAACATAAAAAATTATCCTAATTATGTTAACTAAAAATTGAATTTCATTAATATTTATAGTCAAATTTACATTTATTGTACAAATAAATCATAATTTGGTTATCCCAATTTGTTACTTATAATTTAATTGAATGATTTAAATAGTTATTTTTAATGATTATATTTTCTTTCTAAATGTATTTTTGTTTTTTTTTAGCATTAATTATGGATCATGCTACCAAAAAAATATTTATATAATGAAATATATTACAAAATATCAGGGTGTTTCCATGGGCATAACAAATTACAATTTATTATGGATGATATATTATATAATTCATTTAATACAATGTATGTAAAGTCTGAGATCAATGTAAAATGTTTTTAATTAAAAAATAAACCCTTTATATTTATGGAACTAATGAATACATTATTCATGAATTTCTCAGGGAAATTTTGTTTTGAAATTTTTGATGATATATTAATATAGAGTATTTCAAATGAATATTATGAGAACCATTTATGTATTCTTCTAGAGACACTAAGAAAGAATTAGTTATACGGTTAATTTAGTAAGTTTGATCATTGGCTTTAGCAAGTTTTTCTCTCTATATTATCATTGAGGATAAATATATTTGTATCATTTAAAGACCATGGTTATCAAATAGTGTCCAACGCCGACTTATAAAATCAAGATACATATTTTACATGGCAAAGTTTGTTACCATTATTTATTGTTTTGAAATTTTCATGTAATTGGATAACCCATGAACTATACTGAATCACAAAGAGGTTAATTTCATATGGTTGAGAGAATGGAATACATGTTTTGTTGAACTAGTATTGAGATTTGTTAAAAACATGTATTGACATTTCTATTATGAAAGATAAATTTTTTAATATACAGTGATGCTTAAATGAAATTAATTATGAGTGCATTTGTGTGAAATTATGTTGTTGTTTCTTATAAATTAGAGTAATTAAATACCAATGGGAGAAATTATACAACAAATGATTTGGAGTAGGTGAAGGTGGCATTTCAATGAACATATAGTGACACTATTCGTAAAGTGAAATATGTGTAATATATATAAATATATCAGAATAGTGTGAAATATATATTTGAAATAACATTTTCATGGGTTGTATGAAAATATATCTATTTTTTGTAAATGTAGTAGTAATGGAATACCATGGTTTTCTACTATGAGGGTTGAAAAAATACATTTTCCACATGGAATATTTGAAAAAGATTGATTTCATTTTGAATATGAGAATGTACAAAACAAGTTTTTGATGTACGATTTTGAAAAAATTGATTGGGTTAGGTTCTAATATCAAATTAAAATTCTATCATGGTCATAAATTTATCAAATCTCATTCATATTGACTCATAAGTGATATGTTCTTCAACTGATTCTCCTTTCACCCCCAATCAAATAATAATGGTGAGATTGGCCTAAAAATTCCTATTTTTATATTTACCCTCCTTCTAATGTGGGTATGTGTAATAGTAAATCACCCCTTGTTTATTTCAAGAAAACCAATCAATGACATACTATTACACATAATAATGGAGTATCCTGTAGACCTTTGGAACATTCTAGTACCTGTTTAATACTTCACCACCCATAGAATAAGACTACACATTATATTTTCATAACTAATTTATGGAAAAGTTTGTCTCCCAAACCCGTGAAATTTATAATATAAATAATCAAAATCAAAGACAACCAAATTTTAAATTAATTCTACATATACAAATTGAAATTATTAATTTAACAATTAATAATTGAATTTATTAAAATACGTAGCATCACAAATAAAAAATATTTCATCATTAAATTCCCTAAATCCCTCGGAATGTACCCCCTCTATTATAGTGGTGACTAAAAAAGTTAACGGAATAAGTATAATGTATTAAAACCCTATGAAAATAGCTAAAAATATAAAAATAGAATCTATGGATTCTCAAGTTTGAGTTATTCTCACCATTAACTCTAGAACCTATTGTTTTAAAGACATTAGGATCTCTCTATTCCTCAGCTGATAAAACCCCTGAAAACATCATGATCTTGAAGTATTACAAATTTTTCTATTTTCAACACGTTTGTTTTGGAATATTATTGATGATATTAATCTATATGTCCACCCATGAATGTTTTCATGATGGCTGTCAAAGAAGCCTAAATTTTGGGTTGATGTCTCATGTGAATGGCCCCGATTGTACCATGGAACATTTAGAATTTTATTTTTTAAATAAGGAATAAATCCATATGATTTATAATATTTACATTTAAAGTGTTTCAATAACTACTAAAGCATTACGATCAGTGCCAAAGTAAGACAATAGCCCTTGAAAATGGTTATGTTTGGAAATTTATGAATTTGTAACACTTTATCAATTCTAGAATTAAAAAATATAAACTAAAATAATCGATATTTATCTTAGAAACAACCTCCTTCACCTGAAATAATTATTAAAATATTCATATTTAAATATGAAATTTTTTAAACAATATATAAAAGTATAATTGATAAATTAAAAGTAATGATTGAAGATATTTTCAAATTTAAAATATAAATGTTATAATATTATAAATTGGTGAGAAATAACCAAAAATGATAAAATCCGAGTATTAAAATCATTAAAACAAAAAATAGAAAATTTTGGCTTCTGAGTTTCATTTAAAACACATTGATATCACTTTATCTCTATTTTTCAATGTTTGTGATTTATTTCTCCTCATTACATTGACTTAATTAATTTCTAGTTCTTTAATTATCTCATTCAAATTTATATCTAACTATCCAAAATATTTCACTCATCACATAAGATTGATTATCATACAAAGTTATTATGATTATGAGATCACAAAAACAGCAATATATACTTGGTTAATTTCTTCTTTTCCAAATAACTATTCATGTAATTAAGAAAATCTTGAGGTTATTTTCATGGTTTTTCTTTGGATATATGGGTTTGAATAGTTAAATTTAAAATAACTTATGTTGATTTAGGATTTTTGGGAGGTAAAAAAACGTTCAATACAAAATTTCAATTCACCACATGTATTAATTAATATAACACTTACACTTTCTAAAAACATTATATTATTTTATGTCTCCATCGATAGCTGAAACCGTTTATTACTTTTATAGTTGATATCATTTTCACCATATTTTCTGCAATATGAATCTTCAATAATTTTTAAATTTTGTTATCCATGTGAAGGAATATTAGGACCTTGTAATTTCTATGGGAGTTGTGGAACCTTCTCCTGCTCCTTGTGGAAGATTTAATCTGTAAACATAAGTAAGAGATGTTTCACCATCAGATTATCCAGTCATTCCCAAAAATAATTTGTTGCTTTTTTAGAAATAGATTATTCTTCATAATAATATTTTTTAGAGAATGTGATGGAAATTTAAAATTAAGAAGTTGTACATCTCAATGTCCATCCTTTGGTGATATAAATAAAATTTTACACTATTTCTATATTTATATTTATCATAAAACAACAACACAATAGCTAACAAAAAATATCCTTTAACAATAATGTGAAAATGCCAAATAGGTTTTATATCTCATTTTATTTCTTCCATGGAACAATAATTACACATAGATCACAAAAATGATTTTCAATCAATTTTTATAGAGATACTAGGTATTTAATGGGGGTTACTAAAAATTTTCTTAATGATTTATATGAGATATAAATATAAATTTATCAAAATGATTAAAAAAAAATTATTATAAAAAGTTGTTTAAAATAAATATAATTCATTAAATAGTTAAGTACATGTTTCATTGATACAAAAATTATTTGGTAATATTACCAAATAAATTCGGTTTATTGAGGCATGTAATAGTTATATAGAGGTTATGGAATTTTATAGAATATGAATAAATTGTTTTAGAAGTATCACAAGTATGTGACAGAAAATTTATGGGCGAATGTTTATGATATGTGGTCAAAACATTATTAGAGTTTTCAATAATTTCTAAATTTTAAATTTGGAAACCATCTCATTCCTACATTTATTTATGGGCACAAAATTTATGGGAGAATGTTTATGGTATGTGGTGAAAACATTATTAGAGCTTTCAATAATTTCCAAATTTTAAATTTGGAAACCATATCATTCCTATATTTATATATGAGCACAAAATGGGTTAAATTTTTATTTCCAACTAGGAATGGATGCAATGTTAATATGGATATTTATATTATTTTCAAAGGGTAAAAAAATGAATATAAAATTAATTCAATGAATAAAAATATTTTAAGGAAAAAAAAATTTAGAAAAATATATATATAATTAAAAATCATGTAGTCCAAAAATATTAGAGTTCTCTCCCCCACAAAAAATATTGTAGTATTCTCAAATAATTGTAAAATATTAATCATGTATGATAATAATACATAGAATAATATCATGTAATAAAGTTAAAATTTAGGGAAAATGGTGTATTATTATTGATATATAGGTATGAGGAGTATGAGCTCCTCCATTGGTTATTGGTGTAGATTACAGTAGTAATTTTCTATTCTGTAGAAATTAATAGTAACCGATTATTCATATGCATCCATCATAATCTACAAAACATAAAAAGGTTTAATTTGAGTGAATATAAGTAGAATATACCATATATAATTATGCATATGTATAATTATCTTGAGTACAAATTTATATAGAAATAAATCATCATTATGATAACATATTTTAGGTTTTATCAAGATTTCATGACCCACTTGAGTTATTTATTTTTTTATTATTAAATTTAAAAAATATTAAATTATTATTCCATCCAATTGGTATTGTTTATATTTCCCCCATTTATATCTTAAAACAACTATTATTTTGAATGGAATTTTGGTATGATATCATATAAAACACTATACACCAACCTAAAATGAACAATACAATATCAATATTTTATTACTGTTATAACCATTCCATTGAATTTATGTGTATGAATATAAGTAACCAAATTGGTAAATATATATAAATTTAATTAGAAATAAGAATCTATTAATAAATTATTATAATATAATCACTCAATTTTATTGTAATGTCATTGTATTCTTAGAAATACATTTTCCTAAAAAATTGGTGTTATTGATTAATCTGAATAAATATTAAGTTTTATATTTCAAAAATTATTAATATTTTATTTGATAAAATAAAATAATTAATATATATATATAATATATTATGGTATATTTTGGGTTTCATAGGAAGAGTTTTATTTTTTAATGAATAGAAAAAAAATACTTTTTGGTGAAATACATATCATTTTATGATATTGTCCAGAGATAAATATAATATAAAAATTGTCAAAACTTATGGAACTAATAATTTATGATAATATAATACATATATCAAATTATATTATTTAAAAACAAATAAATCAATTTTTTTAATGATAAACAAGATGAATAATTTCTTGTGTTGACGTAGTGCTTACACAACATTGGAAAAGTCAAATTTGGTGTTCTATAGATAATATTTGAGAAGAATTATGTGTTTTCTTTACATTATTGTTAAATATGAAAAATTATTGATGATTTTTAAGGTTATATATTAAATTTTGGAGTTATATAGTACTTGATCTATCCAAATGAGGGTTCAATTCTAGTATGAGGCCATAAAATTAAAATAGCATATTAAATAATATATAATTTCATAGATGTGATTTAATATATATATTTTATAAATAGTAAATTTATTTTGAAATTATTTAATATTATGTTATTTTGGTAATATATTTTAATTTTTATTGATGAAATATATATCTCAGAAGTTATATGCAACATCGACAAAATTCTTGTGAAAATAGTAAAAAATAAATTATGTTATTTAGAAAAACAATCGAAGATAAATTTTTTGGAATATCAATGTGTCCCATGAATATTATATAAAAATATAACATATCATTGAAATGTGAAATTTTCTTATTATAATCAAATGTCATTTTTTTGTTTCTAGTGTCAAACTATGTGAATAATTCTGGAAATGATATTCATATTTGCTACATTATATATATATTATTCTGATTTTTTTAAATTGTTAAAAATATTTAATTATATAACATAGGATTCTAAATGGTGTAAAATTTAATCACTTATCCATTAATGGGAATTTTGTTTAACTTATATTTAAAATATTAACGCTTTAATTGTAGAGAATACATTACCACAGTTATGTTTAAATTTTTTTAACAGGGTGATAAACCAAAACACAAGGTTTAAAATGATATATAAAACTCTAAAAATATGAATGGATCGATATATGAATTCGATGTATTTTTTTATGTTCTCATCCATTCCATGTTGGAAGCTTTTGACCAATGATTGACACATAATATATTCTAACATTTCATTTCTTTCAAAAAATGACCTTAATTGTAATTTATTGTAATCTAAAATTTATTAAAAGATTTATAATCCTTAAAAATATTATCAACATATAAATTAATTTTATATATTTTAAAATATCAACCATATTCTATTTATGTATCACTTTTCCTTTTAAATAAATTTTTGGACCCTAAGGTTTAACATCATTGACATCACTGAAATTTTAAAAATTCTTAACATAGAGTAAAAACTAAAGGATAATGTTACAAACATGAAAAAAAATTCCAAAATTTTTTTATGACATCATTTTATCTCATTAATATATTATATTTAAATCATTTCAATTTGAATATAATTTTCCAAGAAAATTAATTTATAATAATTTTATACACTAAATGATTCCAATAGTTTCTCTCACCCAACATATAAAATGGAACATAATCTCCTTCATTATTAGAAAAGGATTGTACTAATTGCTCAAAAAATACCTAAATAATTATCTTCTGAACATTCATAGTCAAGAATTTATGGTCTTTAATAAAATCATTCCAAGGGTCGATATAAATAATTCTAAAGGAGGACTTCTGAAAAAGATAAAATTCTTTTACCGATTGTTTTTAATTTATTTTTTCTTATACCTACTGTAAATCCATGGAATCGATTATAATAATAATTATTATTTATATTCAATATATTTTTATTATTATTTTTATTATTATTGAATAACTATAATCCCCCATCCTCTAGTCTACTAGAAAACTATAACATCGCTTGTGCGTATGTATGAACTAGAAAATCCACAAAGCAATTTAGTTTGTTTTATTTATGATTTATATTTATTGTTTTAATGATTGATTTAATTCATAATATATATTTATATTATATAAAAATTATATTAATAAGTAGAACTATTTTTTAACTATTTATTTTCCATCCGTCAAATATTGAAAACAACACTATTGTGATCATATATTATACCATCTCCAAAAGTATTGTCATTTATTTTTATATATCTATATTTTATAGATAATAATAAATATAAAATTAATTAACATATATGATATTTATATATATAAAATAATATAATAGAGATTATGGATCTATGATCAAAGTTCCAAGTCCATTTCTACATAATCAAAACACCCATAAAAATAAACAATTAACACACATAAAATAGTGATTTTAAGAAGATTTTGTTAATAAGTTTGTTTTGAAATGTTATAAGTTATCATATATAATAATATGAGATTTTAAATGAATCTTAAATAGGATTATAATTCATATAAAATTATTATTAAGAATGTTTCTTAACTTTTAAATCAATTCTAACTTGAGGTTAGATATTTATATTCAAATCTCATTATTTATCCTAATTATTTATGATTATGTTTACATTGATTAGAATTACTAATCAACCTCTCAAGAAAATAATGATTTTAATTATAATATATTTAATTATATGGACTATATTAATTATTTTAATTTTCTATCATTAATAACTCAATAGAATAAATTATTTTTTTAGGATAATTAATTTTATTTTTCTCATCAATCGAAACAATTTTCATCTATATACCCATTACATAAAATATTTTAAATTTTTTTTGCATTATTATCACATGATTTATTAAATTAAATATTACATTTCATTTAAAAATAAATTTATTTCTTCAAATGAATGTTTTTTTTTCAGAATAACATATATATGTCTTTTTATTAAAAACCAAACATGATTATTTTCGTTAATATACCCAAAAATATTTGAATGCCCTCCATAAATACCAATAAATAAATTTTCATTATTTTACATTTCTATGTTTATTTTAAATATTTTTTTTAATATTTTAATTTTTTTAGATTTTAAAAAAGTGATTTGAATGTAATAATGGTATTTACCACATAAACTTTAGAGTGATATTTTAACGTATTTTTTATCTATGATTACAATATTTTATTTATATATTATTTATTGGGAATATTATATAATTATACTATAAAATATTATTTTTTTCTTGGATTATGATGATTAAGAAATAATGATAATTCAATGAAGAATTATTATATTCAAGGCATAATTTAGTGATGAATAGAACTATATGCATCCAATTTAATTTCCCCAATTAATGATATGAAAAAATGATGAAATATTTATGAAACCTAATTATATTCATTTATTTTTAAAATGATTAAAGTTATATGATCCTTTGGAAATACATATTTATGATATTAAATATTTGAAGGGTGGGACATGAATAATATATCCCCCTAATATATAGGGTTAATATGGATATCTCATTAGATAATAAAGAATGGAATGAGGAGTGAACATAGTTTAGTAAGGGCCTCAATCCACTATGATAGCCTTAAGCGTAAACCTTGAATAAAAATATGATAAAATGGAGATTGAATACAATCAAATATTATAGTTTTTTAAATTTTCCTTGATCAAAGAAATTATTTACTATGATTACATGCATGCCATAAAATTATGTATTATTCCAATTTTATTGTCTCATAGATCATGTTATTTTATTTATTTATGATTAATTTATTATGAACTACAATTATTTATTCCATGAATAATTATTATGATATAAGATATAATGGGTATGGTTATAAAATTATAATATCATGTTCGCATACAATTAAGTTTATTTTATACTTATGTGATCATTGATATCTCCCTTTCTTAGCCTTACTCAGTATTCAAAATCTTCTTTTCTAATTTTCCCCTTTCATTAGATATAAGGAATGGTTTTATGTATGATACGTATATGAAGTGTAACACTTCACAGAAACTATTTGGGATATGTAATAGATCTCTTATGAATGAGTTTCTTTTGTATCAATGTATCTAAAGGGACTTAACATTTTTGGTTATGGAATTGAATATAATGTTTTATAATAAATATTCATCTAAAATGATTAATATTTTTGTTTGAAAATCATGGGTGGAAATAATTGGCATTAGAGAATATATTAGTCAATATTTGGAGATTTGGATATAAGATAATTTTTGAAATCGTTATTGGTAACCTGTGTATTTGAAAAAACCCAAATGTTATGTTAATATAATGATTATGTGGTTTTTTTATAAATGAATCATGGTATTTGAACAACATGGGAATGTGAATTTTCTATAGATGTAACTAGGGTTAATAATCAATGAAAGATTTTTAGAAATTATATCTTGACAATCACTCATGTGCAAGGTGAGTATGACCTTATTACCCAAATTGATTGAGAATATTTGTTGATATGTAGTGGTTGTCTAAAATTTTATCTATGATCCATTTTGAAGGATATTAACAGATTATAATCTTGGATGGCCTATTATAATCAAATGGTGTAATAAATTGAAAAAAATTATTCATGACTTTTGCACCCAATATTTTTTAATACAATATTATAATTATTCACACTATGTTATTGAGTTTTTTTACTATGATGAATTGTGTCAATGCTAAATGTGAAGTACAATGGAATGACTGTCCACCAGATTAATCAAATAAAATAAGAGTTGGAAGGTGAAAATTTATTTTATTCCAAATTATATACCCTTTTATATGATTAAAAATATAAAATTGTTTGAGTATCCTAACACACTTAATAAGATAAAAGTGGGTTTTTATGAAGACCATGATGGTAAGAAGTTTTAACTTTCCAAATTTCAAGTACGTGAAATGGTTCACATAGGGAAATGTATAAGTGGAAATATTATATATTATATGTGATTAAAATAAGGGAAATGAGTAATTAAGAAGTGTTTTATGGAGGGATATTAATTTTATAATAATTTACCAATTATAGATTAATGCATTTAATGCGGGGGATAAAGGAATTCAAAAATATAATTACATAATCCATGAGTTAACTCAATGTCATGGAATGACATATGCTATGCCAACCATTGAAGCGAATGGACTATTGTGTTTATGTGATGGGATTTGAGAATTATATTTTAGAAATGTTATATCAATGCTATTTTTTATATGAGTATTGAATCATATATGTATTGTTGGACAATATCTTTTATTTAAGTATTTGAAAAAATATGTTAAATGGTACTGACAAACAAGGGAAATGATTTTGTACTTATCCCACTACTTGTGTAATACCTACACACATCTTGAAAAGTTAAAATAACAAATTAAATACCTTAACATTACATTAAAGTCACTATATAAACATATTGAACAAATATATAAATGTATTTTAAATATAACTTATTAATTTTTATTATTTTAAGTTGTTAATAATTTTTAGTGGTGAAATAATTACCTTAAATGCTTACAAAAAACTGACACAGTGCTTGTGTAACCAGTATTAAAATTATTTAAATTAATAAAAAATACAGTAAATTTTTCTATTTGAGTTTATGTGTACCATGATTTTAAAATATAAATATAAAGTATTTAATAAATGTTAATGGTGAATATTAAATTTATATTTCTACCATGTTGTTTACAAATTCAAAAAATATGAATAACTATGAAAATGAATTTCATAGTATTTTATATTAAATATTCTTTGTTAATCATTATAAAAATAAAAAAATATTAATATTGGAGAATTTTGAAAATATTTTGCGTAAAGGTTAATCAAATTACAATTTATGAGATAATTATTTCATTATATGTAATATTAGAACACTTTAATATTAAATTTTTTTCCATGAGTAAGGTGAAATTTTATTAACAAAGGGGTTAAACTAAAATATATGTTTTAAAATGATATATAATACTGTAAAAAAATTAATTTATGGTTATAGGAAGATATTATAATCATAAAATTATAAAATATTTCATTTTATAACCAATTTACATAAGTTAGAGACATGTTAATTATTATATTTCATGTATTTCAAAAAATGAAATTGATGATATTTTATAATAAAAATTATTTTTTAAAATGATTTAATTAATAATAATATTTTATTCTTATATATTAATGGTGTATGTTTTACAATATCAACTACATTCCATTTTGGGTCACATTTACTTTTATAGTAATTTTATTGACCCATAAAGGGTTATAAACTTTGATATCATGATAATTGTGAAAAGGTTTAAGGAGGGGATAAAACTAGTTAATTAGTGTATAAAAATAGAAAAAAAAATATCAATATATTATTTTATGATATTAATTTGTATAATTCAGAACCTATATTGAAATTATATCTATTAGGATAAATTTCTCCATACACCATAATTTGTATTAATTTAATTCTTCAAGTGATTTTAGGATCATGCCTCCCCTCACTTATAATAGGGGACTTCCTATCCAAAATTATTCAAACTTTTTGGGCCATATACATTGAAGAAAATCCCAATAACTATCTTTATAAAAGTTATATTCATGAATTTTAGTTGAGTGACATATGTAAAGACCTTTCCAAAGTTATTAAGAAGGAATGAAAAAAATTCTGTCAAAGAAGATGTAATAGTTTACCCAAATATTTTAATTACATTTATTCTTCATCCTCACATAAATCAATGGTATCCATTATAAAATGATTATTTAAATATATTAATTATACTTAATTATTACTATGATGATGTAATAACCATAATCCACCTTCATCGCTTACATTGGAAAATGATATCGTTAATCATTTGTCGTGTGGAATACAACCTCCACGAAATGAAGTGACTCATTTTTAATATGCTTCATATATAAGGTAATAAGGATATATTTAATTTATATTAATGATATATATTATATAAAATTGATCAAATAATGTTGAATTATTATTTAACGTTCTTTCATTTCATCTGTCAAAAAGGGAAAATAATGTTCATACATAAGTACAACCTACCGTATCAATGAATAGTATCATACATTTCACTATACATATATTTTATGGATTTATTTAAATGTAAACTTAATTAATATAGAATATATTTATATCATATATAATACTATAGATATTATTTAATGGTTTTAAAAGGTTATAAACAATAACTACCTAACTAAAACTCTCATAAAAAATCATCATAGTTAACATCCAAAAATGATAATTTTAATAAAGAATAATTAATAAATTGTTGTTGAATGGTTATGAAAAAATCATATATGATATTATAATTATGTAAATTATAAATTTTTAGATTTATAATAAGAAAAAAAAATTATATTAATTTTTTTATCACTTTTTAATCAATTTCAAACTCGAGGTAAAGGATTTATGTTACAATCTCATTATTTATATGGATTATTTATAAGTTTGCTTCTGAGGATGTAATTTTATGATATTACTCACATGAATCTAATTAATATTCTTTTCTAATATTTCATTTTTGATATTACATTTTTTCTTTTCATTTTAATCTACATATAAACTCAATACACTAGATAGATTCTTTTAATAGAAACAAATTTTTTTTACTCTTCAGATGAATAGATTTTTTATTCAATATCCTTGTTTTATTAGTATGTATTCATGATTCTATTTAATATTATAATATGACAGATTAAACTAATTTTTTGGCATGCTTTATTTTTTATAAAATTTATTGAAATGAATATTCTTTTCATTTTTAAAAAGGTACTTTTACATTTTATCACAAATGTGAAAGGTATCATTGTTTTCACATAAACATAATGAATAGATTCTCCCACCAGTAGGATCACATAATGATTAGAAGTGTACTTTTAATTTTTCCATGAATTTTTTCAAAGAATAAATTTTCCATAATATATTTTAAATTTTTATATTGTAAATAATTTATTCCATATTAATAAGAGTATTTTCATCGTGAAATATTCTAATGATAAGTTTAAGGAATTTTTCACATATGATAACATATATTTTTTCCCTTTTTCATTAAATGTGAAATGATACATTAAAACCATCAAATTTTATTATTTTTATTGTTTAAGGTGATGTTTACTTGATATTTACTATTTGAAACATGTTTCTCTCCACGATTTAATTAAGTTATGATGAACCTGTTAAGAAAATTGTTACATTTCTGCTAGGTATTCTATGATTAAGTGATGATATATTTATAGAACTAGTTTCCATTCCAAGGGTCATTAAATTTTGATTTTTATATGGTATTATAAAAATCATATATGTGATTTTAATTATGTGATTGGTGGGTATGAAATTATATATCTCTCTAACTAATTTCTTAAAGATAGATATATCATTAGATAATATGAAATGAAGTCGGGAGTGAACCCTAATTTCTAAGAGACTCTTTTCACTATGATAGTACTCAAATTTAACCTTGAATAAGGTTATGATTTAATGGGGTGTTAAACCAATCCATAATGATAGTCTTGGGAGTGATCCTTTATTACAAAAATTATTTTTCTATGATTATATATACACCAAAAGCATATATATTATTCCACAGATATGATCTCTTGGATCGTGTTCTTTGATTTTTTTATGATTCATATCTTATGAAATACTATGTATTATTAAATGATTGTAGATTTTGATCTATAATATGATGTGTGTGGTTTTAGAATGTTTTCCACATATTATACAACCCTTATTCTCATGTTACGAATAAGTGATCGTTGATGTCTTCCTATATAACCCTACATTGAATATGACCTCACACTTTATTATGTTTCATTTCTTGAGGATAAGAAGAATATTTTTATATATGAAACTTCATTGAATAGTTATAGTTGTGAAGAACTATGTGTGAGAAAATTTAGATCACTTATGAATTACTTTTTTATTTTCCAATGTTTTCAAATACAGTTAACCTTTGTGGTTATATTCTAGATCATAATGTTATATAAGGAATATTCATAATATTGATGTAATATTTATGTATGAAATTATTGATTCATTATATATCTCACTCCATGTTCATATTGATTTCTTTGAAAACCTAGTTTTGTATGATCTAACTCTAAATGAAGTTGGAAACTCTCTCATTAAATTAATTGATAAGTGATTATTATAATGTGTGATAAATAGGTTCTCCTATATCCCCATTAGGGGTATTCTAACCTTAGTCCACAGTCCATGATGCTGGGTATTACTATATTTTACAAAATACCTTTAATTTATAAATTGGAAAATTCATTTTATATTTTTTTAGGTATTTTAGTGTAAGAATTTATTATGATGTACTTAAATATTTCTCATCAGATATTCTGTTATATTAGTGAAAAAGATAGTCCCCTTTCATTGATGATGGATATTGCTACTCAAAATATACTGAATATGATAGTACTGATGAAATTATTAACAACTATAGATATATGTTTTTGGAGGAATTGGATTCCATAAAATATTAAATGTAATCTCAAAAAATATGAAAGATTAATTTTCTAAATGAAATGAGAAAAGAAATAACAGATTATATTCCCCCTGCATTAAAAATTTTCAAAAATATAATAGGGGTTTGATGAATCTATTTTACATTGGAAATATTTGTTAAATTATTTTCTCCTTATCACTTCATAGAATATTCAGTTACATAGTTAAATATAGTGGACATATAACAACAAGATTTCAAAACAAATCATACAGTTCATTCAGGTCAGAACATCCCTTAAAACATCAGTTTGAGTTAATACTCAAAAAAAATTCATTTTATCATAAAGGAAAAAATATTCTTATTAATTGTTCAATAAAAATTTTCTAAATGAATTGAACTTTCCAAATATAAAATCTGGATTTAGAATTTAGTAATTAATTTTTATAGTAGTTAAGGGGAGATGGATTATGATAATTTAACAAATAATTTTAAATTTCTATATACTACAGCACATTCATATATAATATGTAGAGATTTTTTTTAGTATATAGTCATTCAGTCAGTTTTTGTTTCGAGTTTATAATTTAGTAGTGTTTTGAAGTCACCTTAAGAAATTATCCACAAAAATTATCTAATTTGTTAACTCTAATATCAGTTTTGAATTATTATAGAATTAGAATTCATCTTACCAGCCTTGGTTTTAATTTTTTCATTTACCTTGTTTCTAAGGGATACATTATAAAAATATATAGTGTTTTTTCCACAAAATAGGATATGAACTTATCTAAAGAAACAAACTACAAGGAACTAATATTTGATAGATGTTAAGTATATTTTGAAACATTCCATTGTTATTTTGGTATAATAAATTTTTAGGTCTACCATTATTTATTTTGGATTAAAAATCTCTCACAACATGGATTGAAGCCTAAAATAGTAGTTTTTATTGTGGTTCCAATTTGGAAGGCTTCATTATAGGTGTGGTGATTAATATTTTGTTATGTTCATGTAACACCCCGACCCCAGTTAACCAGAGTCGGTGCATTATTACATAACATTGGCATGATCACAAAGAAATAATGTCTCTAAAGACCGACCAATTTTGTATTATTGGAAACAAGATTCATACGTAAGTCCAACATTACAACTTGAAAAGAAATACAACACGAATTTATTCCATTGGAAGCATCCAAGCCTCATAGATAATTCCTAGAAGTAACTCATAACTAACTTCTTCATATCCTAGTAAAATGAAATATATGAATGGGGTGAGCTCAAATTCTCAGTAAGGGTAAGCAATATAGCGGAAGACAAAATAAATATTAAGCATGATGAATAATTGAAACCTCATGTCTTTACAAATAATAACCATCAATACTCATATGGAAAGAATATGAGCTGAGTAAATATTTCCATAATAAAACATAATCATGTGTATTCTACTATTCAAATGACCACTTGAACCATCAATATTATTTCCATAATGAGGGAATGTATAATGACAGACATTCTGAAAAAAAAATTTAAGGCCTCGGCCCAATGTCTAAAAATGATTAAGGCCTCGGTGAAAACAATATATCAAATTGGGAAAGGCCTCGGCCAATTCCACATGTAGTTCCCTCAGGAGACCTACTGATGCATCAAGGAGTTTTAGCGGGATCCACCTGTCACTTTCTAAGTCCAATACATTCCTCAAATGAAAAGGTTTAAACATATCACAAACATTCGTATTAAACGTAACATATGAAATTTCAATAATTTAACCATAAACCATGAATGGTATAAAAATATAACATCCATAGTCAAACATATCACAAAACCATCAATTCAATATGGAAGTTTTGTGTCATTATAAATCAACTTCAAATAAACTTAAAATCCATCATAGCATGTTTCCATAGATGATATAAAAACCCTTTTTAAAGAAATATCTCTTTCTATTTTGAAATCATTTAAGAGTCACATAATTATAAAGAAAAAAGTTATTTATAAAATGTTCTCATAATCTTGTAAGGGAAGCTTTGATGATGTAATAACGAGGTAATATAGTCATACCTGCCATATGAGATAAAAAAACATTATTACCTTAATTTTTTCAAAAATGTTAAAAAGGACCTTGTTTGGAAAACGATAGAATGATTCCTTTATAAACAACTTATAAAAAGTTAAACAATGGTATAAATATATTTAAACCATTTTCTATTAAATATTAAAAATGTTTTATAATATATTTTTAAGAAACATGGATGTGGATGATAAAGAGGTCCCATTAGATAATTATGTATAAACAACCTCGAATAATGAAGAGATTGTGAAATAAACCCTTACCGTGTACTTTTCCTTGGTCAAGGGTAGTTTAACCTCATTCATAATGGTGAAATAATTGTTATTAATTTATTCAAGAATCATATATTTTAATATAATATCATATACTATCTTTTAACATTGTTTTGTTAATAATATCTTAGTATTATCAACGTTTCGGGTGTTAACAGATTCGTTTTCCTTTATATTCATTGTTATGTTAGTCATATTTGTTATGGATGGGATGTATCTAACTCATATCCAGAATTATATCAAATCATTAAACATTATTTTCAATCATCTATTGAAAATTAGTCTTGAATGGATACGATGGGGAATGAATCTCTTTGCGTTCGTGGAGACTGGAATCTGTACGTACGCATGAGCGAAAATATAATTCATTAATATTAAACAAAATATTTACTTGAATTGTATATCATATATAAAGAATAATTATCATGTTATATGTATTATTTACAGAATTACACATCATTATTATACCCATTCAAATATGATGTATTGAATAATAATTACACCACGACGTGGAGATGGTAATCCGCACGTACACACGTATGGTTACATGTCATTCAAAGGATGGATAGAATAATTAATATGGAAGTAAAAAATTTATAATAACATAAAAATATATAGAATATTCTGGAGTTATTATTTTAGAATGGAAATAAAAAGGAAAGAAGAAGTGCAAGAAGAAAAGAACTTGAAAGAGAGTGGTGAAATTATTACCTCTTCTTTGGGTTCTTCCTTTTGATTTGATCAAAATGGATCCTTAAGTTGGATTTACGAGTAAAGGAATTCCTCTATGATCAATTTAAGGATGTTGAGAGGATATTTTGGCAGGGGTTGGCCCATCCAAAAGGCTTTGATGGTGTGAAATAGAGAGAAGGGGAGTTCTATTTTATAAGATGGGTGAGGGGCACCTTATGAAAAGCTAGAAATATTACTTTATAATAAAATCATTTTCGGTCACTAATGGCTCCAAATTGGATTCTTTAATGTATAAGGTGGGGATAGGTCACAAACCACTCAACCAATAGGTTTTAGACAGGTGTTGGTGAATATATTCATTTTATATTTTAGATTTAACTCTTAGTTAAATAGTTTGACATTACCATGTCTCTTTGTATTTTTATATTATATGGTTAATAAACATACTATATACTTCCATGAGAACCCAAAGTGGTTAATTGATGATAAAAATATCATTATATAAGTCCTCTGGCAGAGCCTTATATTTTCAAGAATTGAATATCAATTATAAATATAATATTTTAAAAAAAAACTCTTTTATGTCATTTTTGACAGTATTTGATATTTTGTTTTAAATAAATTTATAACAGCATTATTACTTTGAAAACAATTAATAAAACCAACCCTAATATGTCATATTAATCTAAAAAATAAGTGGAATTAATAAAAAGTCTCAAATTACATTTATTTGGATATTTATAATATCAATTGTGTTAATATTTCATTTATTAGGTAATTGTTGCATCACCATTGTGTCGTAAATAAATTAAATTATTTAATGTCTAAAAATTATAAATAAAATACAATTATGTATGAAATCTTTTTATCTTTCTAATTTATATTTATAATCTAATTTATATTATGTATTACCATATATTAAAAATGTTTTAGTTATTAAACATTAATTTTATCTCTTTTAACTCTTTCTGGAATTAAATAATAATAAATGTATTAATATAATCCAAGTAGACCAAAAAAGTTCATATTTTACTCCTAAGGTTGTTTTTGGTCTAATTATACTTATCCAATATAATAAGTACATGTGTTAGGGTAATAATAATATCACTTTTACCCTTAACTACCCTATTTACTTTTAACTATGGTAAATAAAAGTAAAAGGATACTATTCACCAAAACTATTTTTATCTTATTGAACCAAAGTTTACTCATTGATATTAACCATGTCACCAGGATTTTCTAAATTCCACTCACAGTAGAGGTAAAATAATTTTTTATGTGACTTTGAAAATTCTCTTAGGATATGGATAAAAGACGCTAAAAAGTTCAACAAAATTTTTATATATCTAAAATTATTGTTAACTGACTCCAATGAATTACATTGAAATTATATAGGTATTATGTATATCTTTTGATAAAAAATAAATTTAAATAAAATAAATAATTATTTATATAAAAATCGGTTTTAAACAATAACTTAGTGTTTTTTCACTATTCATCAAAAATTGAACGTTTTCAGAAAAATACTAACAATCCACCCTAGGAAAATTTTGATATTCCGAATCCCAAAATGATGTCCATTTTGAAAGGTAAATTTTATAAAATTTTAAAAAGTGGGTATTACTATTTTATAACATCTAGTTTGATTGGTTGTGGTGTGTGTTAGAACTCAATGTTGTGGAAAACACAAGCTACTATATTATTCAAAGGGAAACGTACCATGGAAGCTTGAGGTGTTACATTCACCCCTACTTAAAATAATGTTTCCCTCGAACTTTCTAGAATATCTCTACATTAAATGTCTCTAGTGGTCTTTCATCATATGTTCCTGGGGTTCCCACATTCCCTCTTCCATCTTATAGTTTTTTCATAGAACATTTACCAGACGAGTCATCTGGTTTCTCTGCATTTTCTCTCTTGTATCAAGAATCCTAATGAGCTCTTCGCAATAAGATAGATAGGGTTCCATTTTTAATTCCTCATAGGTTAATACATGTGTTGGGTTAGACATGTATTTTCTCAACAGTGACATGTGGAACACATCATGAACTTTGGAATGACTGGGCGACATTGCCAGACGGTAAGTTACAGCCCCAATTCGTTCTAGAATTTCGAATGGTCTGATGTTCCTGGGATTCAATTTAACCTTCTTACCGAAACGTATAACACCCTTCCATATAGATACTTTCAAGAAAACCAGATCTCCTACCTGAAAATACAAATCCATCCTTCGGTTATCGGCATACCTCTTCTGCCTAATTTGAGCTCCATTTATGTGGTTTTAGATTACCTTCACCTTTTCCATTGTTTCCTCCACTAGTTTTGGGACTACGAGTTTTAATTCACCAAAACCATCCTGAAAAGTTGGTGTGTGACATATCTTTTCATATAACGCTTAATATGGTGTCATATTAATTCTTGAATGGAAGACATTTTTATAGGAAAATTCTACCAGAGGTAAATATTGATCCCACATACCTTGGAAGTCACGTGAGCATGATCTCAACATGTCATCTAAGGTTTGAATAGTACATTCTGATTTTCCATCGGTTTGGGGGTGGTAGGTAGTGCTCAAACATAGCTTAGTATTCGGGGCATTCAAAATACTTTTCTATAATCTTGAAGAAAAACATGGATCGTGATCAGAAACAATCGATAGTGGTACTCAATTAGTTCTAACAACATCATTAATATATAGTCATTCCAATAGTTCAAGTGGAAAATCTTCTCTTATAGCTTGAAAATGTGCTGACATGGTAAGACGATCAACAATTCCCCATACTGCATCATTCCTTATAGGATTCTTTGGTATTCCCATGACAAGGTACATAGTAATATTATACCATTTCCACTCAAGTATAGGAAGAGGTTTCAAGACTCTATCAGGATGTTGCGTTCCAGCTTTCACTTATTGAAAACCATACATCTTGACACCAAATCAGAAATCTCCCTCTTTATGTTGTCCCACCAAAAATGTTTCTTCAAATATTTATACATTTTGGTGCTCCAAGGGTGTATAGGGAAATTGGAGTTATGAGCATCATCTAACAATTCCCTTTTTAGAACAGGTATATCAGGAACACAAAGTCTCTTCCCAAATTTCAAAATTCAATATTCATACACAATTTCACTCAATATCCCATCATTCACAGCTTTACTCTTCTTCTGAAACTCTTCATCACCGGTCTAAGAACTCTTTATCCTTTCTAGTAAAGTTGGTTTGGAAACCATTTGAAAAAGTATTGATGTTTCACCTTCCATGGTTATTCACATATCCATATTTACTAGATCCATATATATAGAATCCTTTTCTACTCTCATCTTGTTCAAAACTCCATGATCCTTTCTACTCAAATCATCTGCCACCTTATTTGCCTTCCACGGATGGTACTGTATAGTGCAATAATAATCCTTGAGTAGCTAAATCCATCACATTTTCCTCATGTTGAGTTCTTTTAGTGTGAAAATATACTTGAAACTCTTATGATCGGTATATATCTCACATTTTCACCATAGAGATTGAGTCTCCAAATCGTCAAATAAAAGATTTCAGCTGCTAAATCAAGATAATGAGTAGGATAGTTTTTCTCATGAATTTTTAGCTTTCTTGACGTATAGGCAATAACCCTATCATTCTGCATAAGGAAACAACCAAGTCCTTTCTTTGAAGCATCACTATAAATAAAAAACCCATCATTACCGGATAGTGGAGTCAAAATAAAATCATTGACTAATCTTCTCTTCAGTTATTCAAAACATTCTTCACACTCATTTGTCCAAAAAAAATTATCCCTTTTACGTGTCAGCTTGGTTAATGGGTTAGCCAATCGGGAAAAATTCTGGATGAGACATCGATAATAACCTGCTAAACCAATAAAACTATGTACCTCAGTTATATTCTTTGGTTCTCGCCATTCTTGTATTTCCATGGACAAAGAAGGATCAATAGAGATTCCATCCTTAGAGATAATATGGCCAAGAATAGAAATCCCCTAAAGCTAGTATTCCCACGTGCTAATCCTCCCATATAATTCATGTCTTCTAAGAGTATTCGGGATAATTTGAAATTGATGTTCCTGATCTTCTTTGATTTTGGAGTATACCAAGATATCATCAATAAATACCACCAAAAAATCATCGAGATATTATTTGAAAAATATATTCACTAGATCCCTGAATACAGAGGGTGCATTAGTCAATCCAAAAGGAATTACTGTAAACTCGTAATTCTTGTACCTCATTCGAAATACTGTCTTCAGAAAGTCATCATTATTTACAGACAACTAATAATATCCAGATCGAAGGTCAATATTTTAAAATTATTGAGCTCAATGAAGTTGGTCGAATAAATCATCAATGTGAGATAGGGGATACCTATTCGTTCTTGTTATAGCATTGATTTCCTTATAGTCGATACATAACTTCATTGATTCATCTTTCTTATTTACAAAAAAGACAGGGGCTCTCCATGGAGAAACACTAGGGAGAATAAATCCCTTATATATTAATTCCTATACTTGTTTCTTTAGTTCCACTAATTCCATAGTGGGAATTATATAATCAGTCTTCGATATGGGACTTAATACTAGAATTAAATAAATAGAAAACTCAACTTCTCATTCTAGAGGATGTCCAGGTAAATCTTATGGAAACACATCAACATATTCATTCACAACAGGTACACCCTCTATTTGAACATTCCTTTCCTAACCCACAATTATTTCATTATCTTCCTCCCCAATAAGTTAATTTTGATGAGCTGCTGGGGGATGATCTAGATAAGAATTAGGTTGTGATGATTCTGCTCTAAAGATAAGGCATTCTTTATCATCGTCATCAAAAATCGTAACCTCCTTATTCTTACAATAAATTTTTGCATCATGGTCTGAAAGCAAATACATACTGAGGAATATATCAAATTCATTCATTGGTATGACGATTATATCAGTATATAAAGAACATTTATGTGCTCTAATGGGGATCGATTCACAAAACATTGTTGCAATGATACTTCCCTTAGGAGTTTTGACTGACAACTCCCTTGATAAATAAAATTGGAAATATCTAATTTTCATAGAAAATTAGGAAGATATGAAACAATGTGAGGATCCAGAATCAAATAATGCATTTTCTAAACTTGAGGAAACCATTAAATTACCTACCACTAAGTCTTTCAAAGCTTCAAACTCAGCAGTAGTGATCGCATAATGTTGGCCTTGATCCCTTGGCCTTTTCTGAGGTAAGTTTCCCTAATGCTTAGGACATTCATCTATATAATGTCCCATCTTCCTGCATTGGTATCATTTAACATTGGTAGCATCATTCATTCCCTTACAATCAACAGTAATATGGCCTTTCTATCCACATTTTTAGCACACTCCTTTTCATTTTATACAGGCACTAGGGTGCTTCCTTATGAAATTATCACAGGGTGGAAAATCAATTCTTCCCTTCTTCCATGTTTCCTTATTTCCTTTCCCAGAGTGTTCAGCAGATCTCTTCATCACATTATTTGATTTAAATCCATAAGACATAGAGAATTTATTTTCTGTCTTGATTGCACATGAGGCAATATCTTCATATGATGATAAAGATTGTGATACTAATGCTTGACGGAGAAATGGTTTTAACACATCAAAGAAACGATCAATCTTACTTCCTCGGTTGTGTATATAATATGCTGCATGCCACACTAACCTTGTAAAGTTAGCATCATACTTTGCGACATTCTTATCCTCCTTTTTCCTTAGACTCAGAAATTGTCTTTCCATATCCACTCAATGGTCATGAAGAAAGTATTTTTCAAAGAAAATTTCATTAAACTCCATCTATTCCATATTTGATACTTCCTCGTTATCCTTTGTGTTTTGAATCAATGACCACTATTGATCAGTATCTCCAGTGAGGCGGTAAACTACTATGACAACTTTTTCCCTTTCACTACTCCCCAAAGTGTGGAATATTTTCACTATGTTATTTATCCATTACTCAACCACAAATTGATTTGTAGTCCCATTGAATGTCTGTGGTTTTTTCCTCACGAAGCGATCTAACATTGATCCTCCACCTTGTGGGTCAGGGTGCTCCAAACGGGTATGTTTATTATTCATAACTAGAGTGAGTTGTCCTAGTATGGTGATAAGATGATCAGCACTAGTTGTATCACCAGCTCCACTATAATTATCTTGAGAAGGAGGGAAATCCCTACATAGAGTGTTTGAATTGATATAGTTTCCATTCCTTCCACTAGGATCCATTTCTATGCAATGGCATAAACTAGATTAGATTATGAATCGAAATACAAAATTCCAAACATCTAAAAAACAAAACATAAATTGAACAATTTATGGATATAGTCCATAATCATAAAAAAATGTTTTCTTTGAGGAAGTATATACTCATAAACCCTTCATAAATGGATTTTAATGAAAATGTGAATTATCCTAGGCATATCCCCCATGAGTGTTGTAACCAAGAGTGCAGCAAGGCCCTTTTTCGTGCACTAGTCCCCGTTCAAGTATAGCTCAAAGTGGTGTTTTCGGGTATTACACCTAGGTACTTCTATGGCAGAGCCGCCACTACCTACTTGTATCCAGACATGTATATATTTCTTGGAAAACTCATAAAATCTATAAAATACCAAAATTCTAGGAATTTCATCTATACTAATCCACAAAGACAATCTTAGGGCTATGTTCTCTAATCATATTTTATCTAAATCTAGTTTCCAAAGTTTGTACTAAACATTCTCTGATACCAATTGTAATGCACTGACCCTACTTATCCAGAGTCGGTGCATTATTACATAACATTGTCATGATCACAAGGAAATAATGTCTTGAAAGGCCGATTAGTTTAGTATTATTGGAAACAAGATTCATACATAAGTTCAACATTACAACTTGAAAATAAATACAACAATAATTTATTCCATTGGAAACATCCCAGCCTACTAGATAATGTCTTGAAGTAACTCATAAATAACTTCTTCATATCATGGGAAAATGAAACGTACAAAAGGGGTGAGCTCAAATGCTTAGTAATGGTAAGCAATACAGTGGAAGATAACATAAATATTAAGCATGATGAATAATTGAAACCACATGCTTTTACCAATAACAAACATGAATACTTTTATGGAATTAATATGAGTTGAGTATATAATGACATAATAAAACATATTCATGGGTATTCTACTAGTAGAATGACCACATGGACCATCAATTTTATTTCCATAATGAGGGAATTCATAATGCTATCCATTCTGAAACATTTTGTAAAGGCCTCAACCAAGAGGTCTAAAAATGATTAAGGACTTGGCCAAAACCATATATCAAATTGGGAAAGGCCTCGGCCAATTCCACATCTAGTTTCCTTATGGGACCTACCAATGCATCGAGGAGATATAGCGGGCACCACCCTTCACTTACAATGTCTAATACTCTCATATGAAAAGGTTTAAACATATCATAATCATTTGTATTAAACTAGCATACTAAATGTCACTATTTTAACCATAAACCATGAATGGTATAAAAATAGCACATCCATAGTCAATCATAACACAAAACCTTCAATACAATATAGATGTTTTGTATCATAATAAATAAACTTCAAATAAACAGAAAATCCATCATAGGATGTCGACATAGAAGAAATCAAAACCCTTTTTAGAGAAATATCTCTTTCTAAATTGAAATAATTTAAGAGTCACATAATTATAAAGAAAAAAATTATTTTTAAAATTTTCTTATAATCTTGTAAGGCAAACTTTGATGATGTTATAACGATGTAATAGAGTGGTACCCACCATATAAGTTAAAAAAACATTCTTACATTAATTTTTTTCAAAAAGGTTAAAAAGGACATTGTTTGGAAAATGATGTAAATATTCCTTTATAAACATCTTATAAAAAGTCAAAAAATGGTATAAATGACTTTAACCCGTTGTATATTAAATAGTAAAATTGTTTTAAAATATATTTTTAAGAAACATGGATGTGGATGATAAAGGGGTCCTAGAATATAATTACGTATAAAAAACCTCGGATAATGAAGAGATTGTGAAATAAAACCTAACCTTGTACTTTTCCTTGGTTGAGAGTAGGATAACCTCCAGTATAATGGTGAAATAGTTGTTATTAAATTATACAAGAATCATACACATTAATATGATATGATAGATGATATTTTAACATTGTTTTGTTAATAAAATCTTAGTATTATTTTCGTTTCGGGTGTTAACGGTTTCGTTTTCCTTTATATTATTTTTTATATGAGTCATATTTTTTATCTATGGGGTGTATCTTATTCATATCCATAATGATATAAAGTCTTTAAACATTATTTTTAATCATCTAATGAAAATTAGTCTTGAATGGATACGATGGGGAATAAATCTCATCGCGTTCGTGCAGACGGTAATCTGTACGTACGCATGAGCGACAATATAATTCTTTGATATTAAAATAATATATAATTGGATGGTATATCATATATAAAGAATAATTATAATGATAAATTTATTATTTACATGAAATACACATCATTATTATTCCCATCCAAATAATAATGCATTGAATAACAATTACACCACGACATGGAGATGGTAATTCGTACGTATGAACGTATGGTGACATGTCATTCAATGGATGGATAGAATAATGAATATTGAAGTACCAATTTTATAATAACATCACTGTATATAGAATATAATAGAGTTATTATTTTAGAATAGAAATAAAAAATAAAGAAAAAGTGGAAGAAGAAAAGAACTTGAAAGAGGGTGGTGAAATTATTACCACTTCTTCGGGTTCTTCCTTTTGATTTGATCAAAAGGGATCCTTATGTTGGATTTCTGAGTAAGAGAATGCCTCTAAGATGAAGAGAGGTAAGTTGAGAGGATATTTGGGCAAGAGTTGGCCTATCCAAAAGGCTTTGATGGTGTGAAATAGAGAGAAGGGGGAGTGATCTTTTATAAGAGGGGTGAGGGGCACCTTAGGAAATGCTAGAAATATTACTTTATAATAAAATCATTTTTAGTTTCTAGTGGAAAAAAATTAATTATTTAAAATACAAGGTGATGACGGGTCTACAACCACACAACCAATAGGTGTTAGACAGGTTTCGGTCACAATATTAACTTTATATTTTAGATTTAACTCTTAGTTATATAGTATAACATTTACCAGGTCTCTTTTTATTTTTATATTATATGGTTAATAATCATACTATAAACATCAAAGATAACCCCAAGTGGTTCATTAATGATACACCTATCATTATATAAGACCTTTGGACGAACAATAGATTTTCAGGAATTGAATATCAATTATAAATATAATATTTAAAAAAACTCTTTTATGTCAATTTTGACACTATTTGGTATTTTGTTTTTGATAAATTTATAACAGCATTATTACTTCGAACACAATTCATCAAACCAACCCTAATATGTCATATTAACCTATAAAATTATTGTAATTAATAAAAAGTATCAAATTACATATATTTGGATATTTATAATATCAATTATGTTAATATTTCATTAATTAGGTAATTACTGCATCACAATTGTGTCATAAATAAATTAAATTATATAATGTCAGAAAATTATAAATAAAAAATGATTATGAAGGAAATATTTTTATATTTATAATGAATATTTATAATAGAATTTATCTTATGTATAACCCTATATTAAAAATTGTTTAGTTATTAAACATTGATTTTAACTCTTTTAACTCTTCTTTGAATTAAATAATAATAAATGTCCTAATCTAATCCATGTGGACCAAAAAAGTTCATATTTTATTCCTAAGATTGTTTTTGGTCAAATTATACTTATCCAATATAATAAGTACATGTGCTAGGGTAATAATAAAATCATTTTTACCCTTAACTACCCAATTTACCTTTAACCATGGAAAATAAAAGTAAAAATTTACTATTCACCAAAAATAATTTTTATCTTATTGAACCAAATTTTACTCATTGATATTAACCATGTATCCTGGATTTTATAAATTCAACTCACAATAGAGGTAAAATAACGTTGTATGTGACTTTGTAAATTCTCCGAGGAGATGGGTATTAGACGATGAAAAGTTCAATAAAAGTTTTATATATCTAACATTATTTTAAACAGACTTCAATGAATTACATTGAAATTATATAGGTATTATGTATCAAATTTTATCAAAAATAAATTTAAATAAAATAAATATTTATTTATATAAAAAATCATTTTAAACTATAACTCAGTGTTTCTTCACTATTCATCAAAAATTGAACGTTTTCCGAAAAATACAAAAAATTCACCCTAGGATAATTTTGATATTCCGAATCCAAAAATGAATTTGTATTTTGAAAGGTAGAATTTATAAAATATCAAAAAGTGTTTATTAATATTTATAATGGGTAGTTTGATTGGTTGTGTTGTGTGTTAGAACTCGAAGTTGTGTACATGACACACTACTGTATTATTCAAAGGAAAGCGTGTTGTGGAAGATAAGGGTGGTATATTCTCCCCTCCAAATAATTTTGTCCTCCAATTTTCTAAAATATCTCTTCATAAAAAAAATATAGTGGTTTTTCATCATATGTTCCTCGGGTTCCAACGTTGCCTCTTCCATCTTATGGTTTCTCCATAGAACATTTACCAGACGAGTCATCCGGTTCTCTGCACTTGCTCTTTTGTATCAAGATTCCTGACGGGCTCTTCACAATAAGATAGATTGATTTCCAGTTTTAATTCATCACAGGTTAGTACATGTGTTGGGTTAGACATTTATTTTCTCAACAGTGATACGTGGAACACATCGTGAACTTTCGAAAGACTTTGTGGCATTGGGAGACGGTATGCTACAGCCCCAATTCATTCTCGAATTTCGAAAGGTCCGATGTAACTGGGACTCAATTTACCCTTCTTACCGAAATGTGTAACACCCTTCCATGGAGATACCTTCATGAAAACTTGATCTCCAACCTGAAATTCAAAATCCTGCCTTTGGTTATCGGCATAGCTCTTCTGCCTACTTTGAGCATCTTTTATGTGGTTTTGGATTACCTTCACCTTTTCCATTGTTTCCTCCACCAGTTCTAGGCCTACGATTTTTCTTTCACCAACATCATCCCAACAAGTTGGTGTGCGACATGTCTTTTCATATAATGATTCTTATGGTGCCATCTGAATATTTGAATGGAATCTATTATTATAGGAAAATTCTACCATAGGTAAATATTGATCCCACATACCTTTGAAGTCATGTGAGCATGATATCAACATGTATTCTATGGTTTGAATAGTTCGTTCTGATTGTCCATCAGTTTTGGGGTGGTAGGTAGTGCTCAAACGTAGTTTAGTATCCAGGGAATTCTGAAGACTTTTATTGATTCTTGAAGTAAAACATGGATCACGATCATAAACAATCGATAGTGTTACTCCATGAAGTCTAACAACTTCATTAATATATAGTCTTTCCAATAGTTCAAGTGGTAAATATTCTCTTATAGCGCAAAAATGTGATGACATCGTAAGATGATCTACAATTACCCATATTTCATCATTCTTCTAGGAGTCTTTGGTAGTACCATAACAAATTCCATCATAATAGTATCCTATTTCCACTCAAGTATAGGATGACGTTGCAAGACTCTACTAGGCTCTTGCCTTCCAGCTTTCAATTGTTGACAAACCATACATCTTGGCACAAAATCAGCAATCTCCAGCTTTATGTTGTCCCACCAAAAATGTTCCTTCAAATCTCCATACATTTTGGTGCTCCAAGGGTGTGTAAAGAAATTGGAGCTATGAGAATCATATAACATTTCCATTTCTAGATCAGGTATATCAGGAACACAAAGTATCTTCCCAAATTTCAAAATTCCATCATCATACACAAAGTCACTCAATCTCCCATCATTCATAGCTTTAATCTTCTTTTGAAACTCTTCATCACCGGTCTTAGAACTCTTTATCCATTCTAGTAAAGATGGTTTCACAACCATTTTAAAAAGTATTTATGTTTCACCTTCCATGGTTATTCCCATATTCATCTTTACTAGATTGATATATATATATATATATAGAATATTTTTCAACTATCATCTTGTTCAAAACTCCATGATCGTTTATACTCAAAGCATCCTCCACCTTATTTTATTTACCCGGGTGTTAGTGTATAGTGTAATCATAATCCTTGAGTAGCTCAAGACATCGCATTTGCCTCATGTTTAGTTATTATTGTGAGAAAATATACTTCAAACTCTTTTGATCGGTATATATATCACATTTTTCACCATAGAGATAGTGTCTCCAAATAGTCAAAGCAATGATTGCAATTGCTAACTCAAGATCATGAGTAGGATTGTTTTGCTCATGATTTTTTAGTTATCTTGAGGCATAGGCAATAACCCTATCATTCCGCATAAAGACACAACCATGTACTTTCATTAGAGCATCACTATAAATAACAAACCCATCATTAACCGATGGTAGAGTCAAAATAGAATAATTGAATAATCTTCTCTTCATTTCTTCAAAACATTATTCACACTCTTCTGTCCAAAAAAAATTTACCCTTTTACATGTTATCATGGTTAATGGGATTTCCAATTGGGCATAATTCTTGACGAAATGCCGATAATAACCTTCTAGACCAATAAAACTGTGAACCTGAGTTATACTCGTCGGTGCTAACCATTCATGGATTTCCATTGTCTTGGAATGACCAATAGAGATTCCTTCCTTATAGAAAATATGGACAAGAAAAGAAATCTCCTGAAGCTATAATTAACACCTGCTAATCTTCCCATATAATTCATGTCATCTAAGAGTATTCAAGATAATGCGTAAGTGATTTTCATGATCTTCATAGATTTTGGAGTATACCAAGATATCATCAATAAATACAACCACAAAATCATAATGATATTCTTGGAAAAATCTATTCATTAGATCCATGAATACATAGGGTGCATTAGTCATTCCAAAAGCCATTACTGTAAACCCGTAATGCCTAAACCTAGTTTGAAATGTTGTCTTCAGAATGTCATCCTTCTTTACACACAACTGATGATATTCAGATTGAAGTTCAATCTTTTAAATGTATTGATATCAATTAAGTTGGTCGAATAAATAATCAATTTGATGTAGTGTAAACTTGTTCTTTCTTGTTATAACATTGATTTACCTGTAGTTGATAAATATCCTCATAGATCCATCTTTATTCCTTACAAAAAGGATATAGGCTCCCCATGGACAAACACTAGGGCGAATAAATCCATTATTACTCAATTCCTATAGTTTTTTCTTTAGTTACACTAATTCTATAGTGTCCATTCTATAAGAGGTCATTGATATGGGCCTTGATCCGGGAATTAAATCAATAGAAAACTCAATTTCTCATTCTAGAGGATGTCCAAGTACATCTTCTGAAAACAAATCAACATATTCATTCAAAATAGGTACATCATATATTTGAACATTCCTTTCCTCACCCACAGTTATTTCATTATCTACATCCCCAATAATTGAATTTAGTTGAGCTACTGTGGGTGGATCTAGATAAGAATTAGGTGGTGACAATTCTGCTCTAAAGATAAGGTGTTCTTTATCATCATCATCAAAAATCGTAACCTCATGCTTCTTGTAATAAATTATCGCATCATGGTTTGAAAGCCAATCCATACTGTGGATTATATCAAATTCAATCATGGGTATGATGATGAGATCAGTAGATAAAAAACATTTATGTGCTCTAATGGGGATCGATTCACAAAACATTGTTGCAATGAGACCTTACTTAAGAGTTTTGACTGACAAATCCCATGTTAAATCAAAATGGAAATAACTAATTTTCTTATAAAACTGGGAAGATATGAAAAAATGCAATGATACAGAATCAAATAATGCATTATCTAAACGTGAGGAAACCATTAAATTACCTGCCAATATGTCTTTCAGAGCTTCAACTCAGCAGTAGTGATCGCATAAGCTTGGCCTTGATCCCTTGGCCTTTTCTGAGATACGTTTCCTTGACGCTTAGGACATTCATTTTCATAATGTCTCATCTCCCTACAGTTGTATCATTAAACATTGGTAGCATCTTTCATTCCTTTACAACCTCCAGCAATATGGCCTTTCTGTCCACATTTTTAGTACACTCCTTTTCAGTTTAGATCACCACCAGGGTGCTTCCTTCCGTAATTATCACAGGGTGGAAAATCAGTTCTTCCCTTCTTCCTTGTTTCCTTATTTCCTTTCCCAGAGTGGTCAGAAGATCTCTTCTTCACTTTCTTTGATTTAAAGCTGTAAGACTTAGATAATTCCTTTTTTGTCTTGATAGCCCATGAGGAAATATCTTCATATGATGAGAAGGATTGTGATACTAATGCTCGACGAAGAAATGGTTTTAACCCATCAATGAAACGATCAATCTTACTTCTTCGGTTACATATATAACCATCTTCATGCCTCACTAACCTTGTAATGTTAGCTTCATACTTTGCGATATTCCCATCATCCTTTTGCCTCATACTCAGAAAATGTCTTTCCATATCCACTCAATGGTCATGAGGAAGGTATTTTTCTAATAAATTTTCTTTATACTCCATCCTTTCCATATTTTTTACTTCCTTGTCATCCTTTGGGTTTTGAATCAATAACTACTATTGATCAGCATCTCCAATGAGGTGGAAAACTACAATGACAAATTTTTCCCTTTCGCTACATCCCAAAGCATGGAAATTTTTTTTCTATGTAATTTATCCATTGCTCAGCCCGTAATGGATTTGTACTCCCATTGAATGTTGGTGGTTGTTGCCTCATGAAGAGATTTAACATTGATCCTCCATGTTGTGGATCAGGGTGATCCATACGGGAAAGGTTATTATTCATAACCAGAGTGAGTTTCCCCAGTATGGTGATAATCTGATCAGCACTAGTTGTATCACTTGCTCTACTATAATTATCATGATCAGGAGGGAAATCCCTACATGGAGTGTGTGCATTGATATAGTTTCCATTCCTTCCACTAGGCACCATTTATAAACAATTTCATAAACTAGTTTATTATATGAATCGAAATAAATAATTCCAAACATCGAAAACACTTATCATAAATTGAACAGTTTATGGATATAATCTATATTAATAAAAAATTGTTTTCTTTGAGGAAATATATACTCATAAACCCTTTATAATGGATTGTATAGAAAATGTGAATTATCCTAAGCATATCCCTCGGTAGTGTCGTAACCAAGAGTGCTGTAAGGCCTGTTTTCGTGCACCAGTTATCGTTCCAGGCTAGATCAAAGCGGTGTTTTTGGGTTTTACCCCTAGGTACATCTGTTCTCAAGCTGCCTTTACCTTCTTGTATCCAGATAGGGATTTATTTCTTGGAAAACTCACAAAATCTATATAATACCAAAATTATAGGAAGTTCTTCTACAATAATCCTCAAATTTTATCTTAGGGATATGTTCTTTAATAACAGTTTATCTAAATCTAGTTTCCAAGGTTTGTACTAAACATTCTCTGATTCCAACTGTAACGTCCCGACCCCAATTAACCAGATTCGGTGCATTATTACATAGCATATGCATGATTACAAGTAAATCATGTCTCAAAAGACAGATCAGTTTAGTATTATTGGAAAGAAGATTCACACATAAGTTCAACTTACAACTTGTAAAGAAATACAACACGAAGTTATTCTATTGGATACATCCAAGTCTCCTAGATAATTTCTGAAAGTCACTCATAACTAACATATTCATATCCTGGGAAAATGAAACCTATGAAAGGGGTGAGCTCAAACGCTAAGTAAGGGTAAGCAATACAGCTGAAGATAACATAAATATTAAGCATGACGAATAATTGAAACCTCATGTCTTTACCAATAATAAACATGAATAATTTTATGGAAGGAATATGAGCTAAGTAAATAAAGCCATAATAAAACATAATCATGTGTATTCTACTTGTCAAATGTCCACAAGAACCATCAATATTATTTCCATAATGAGGAAAGGCATAATGCTGGCCATTCCGAAACATTTTGTCAAGGCCTCAGCCAAGACATCTAAAAATTATTATGCCCTTGAACAAAACCACATATCAAATTGGGAAAGGCCTCGTCCAATTCGACGTCTAGTTGCCTCATTATAATACTAATGCATCGAAGAGTTATAGCGGGCTCTAACCATCACATACTATGTCCAATACATTCCTCATATGAAAAGGTTTAAACATATCATAAACATTCGTATTAAAACTAGCATATGAAATGTCAATACATTAACCATAAAAGATTAATGGTATAAAAATATCACATCCATATTCAAACATATCACAAATCCTTAAATACAATATGAATGTCTAGTATCATAAAAAATCAACTTCAAATAAACATAAAATCCATCATAGGATGTTGACATAGATGAAATCAATACCCTTTTTAGAGAAATATCTCTTTCTACCTTGAAATCATTTAAGAGTCACATAATTATAAAGAAAACTATTATTTTGAAAATATTTCTATAAGCTTGTAAGAGAAGATTTGATGATTTTATAATGATGTAATATATACATACCCGCCATATAAGTTAAAAAAACATTCTTACCTTAATTTTGTTGAAAAGGTTGAAAAACAACATTGTTTGGAAAACGATGGAAAGATTCCTTTATAACCACCTAATAAAAAGTAAAACAGGGGAATAAATTACATTAAAAAAATTTCTATTAATTTGAAAAAAGTTTTTAATATATATTTTTAAGAAACATGGATGTGGATGATAAAGAGGTCCCATTAGATAATTACGTATAAACAACCTCAGATAATGAAGAGATTGTTAAATAAACCCTTACCATGTACTTTTACTTGGTCGAGGGTAGGGTAACATCCTGTATAATGGTGAAATAATTGTTATTAAATTATAAAAGAATAATATACATTAATATGATATCATATATGGTATTTTAACACTGTTTTGATCTTAATATCTTAGTATTATCGTCGTTTCAGGTGTTAATGGATTCGTTTTCCTTTATATTATTTGTTATGTGAGTCATATTTTTTATGAATGGGATGTATCTAATTCATATAAAGAATGATATCAAGTCTTTAAACATTATTCTTAATAATCTTATGAAAATTAGTCTTGAATGGATACGATGGGGAATGAATCTCATCGCGTTCATGGAGACGGTAATCCGTACGTAAGCACAAGTGACAATATCATTCATTGATATTAAAATAAAATATAATGGGATTTTATATCATATATACCAAATCATTATCATGTTATACTTATTATTTACACGAATTACACATCATTATTATACCCATCCTAAAAATGATGTATTGAATAACAATTACACCACGACGTGGAGACAGTAATCTGTACGTATGCACGTATGATGACGTTTCATTCAATGGATGGATAGAATAATGAATATGGTTGTACCATATTTATAATTACATCACAGTATATATAAGATACTGGAGTTTTTATTTTATAATGAAAATAATAAAGAAATAAGAAGTGGAAGAAGAAGAGAACTTGAAAGAGGGTGGTGAAATTATTACCTCTTTTTCGGGTTCTTTCTTTTGATTTGATCAAAATGGATCCATTAGTGGCTTTATGAATAAAGGAAGGCCTCTAGGATGATGTTCGAGAAGATTAGAGGATATTTGTGAAGGGTTTGGACAATCCAAAAGGCATTGAAGGTATGAAATAGAGAGAAGGGGGAGTTTCCTTTTATAAGAGGGGTGAGGGGAACCTTAGGAAAAGAAAGAAATATTATTTTATAATAAAATAATTTTCATTTTATAGAGGCTCCAAAATAGATTATTTAAAATAAATGGTGGGGATGGGTCGAAAAGCACTCAATCAATAGGATTTAGACAGGTTTGGGTCACTATATTAACTTTATATTTTAGATTTAACTCTTAGTTAAATAGTTTGACATTTACCATGTCTATTTGTATTTTTATATTCTGTGCTTAATAAACATACTATATACTTCCATGAGAACCCCAACTGGTTCATTAATGATACACCTATAATTATATAAGTCTTTTGGCCAAACCATAGATTTTTAGTAATTGAATATCAATTAATAATATAATATTTGTTTTAAAAAACACTTTTATGTCAATTTTGACACTATTTGGAATTTTGTTTTTTCTAAACACATAATAGCATTATTATTTAGAACACAATTCATCTAACCAACCCTAAAATGTCATATTAACTTATAAAATTAGTGGAATTCATAAAAGGTCTCAAATTACATTTATTTGGATATTTATAATATCAATTATTTTAATATTTAATTAATTAGGTAATTACTGCATCACCCTTGTGTCATATATAAATTAAATTATTTAATTTCTAAAAATTATAAATAAAATAAAATTTTGTAGAAAAATATTTTTATCTTTCTAATGAATATTTATAATATAATTTATCTTATGTATAACCCTGTATTAAAAATGTTTTAGTTATTAAACTTTGATTTTAACTCTTTTATCTCTTCATTGAATTAAATAATAATAAATGCCCTAATCTAATCAAAGTGGACCAAAGAGGTTCATATTTTATTTCTATGGTTGTTTTTGGTCGAATTATACTTAGCCAATTGAATTTGGACATGTGTTAGGGTATTAATAATATCATTTTTACCCTTAAAAACCCTATTTACTTTTAACCGTGGTAAATAAAAGTAAAAAGTTACTATTTACCAAAAATTGTATTCATCTTATTGAGCCACATTTTACTATTTGATATTAACCGTGTCTCTCAGTTTTTTGAAATTCCACTCACAGAAGTGGTAAAATTATGTTTTATGTGAATTTTCCAATTCTTCTAGGAGATGGGTAAAAGACGGTGAAAAGTTCAATAAAAATTTTATATAACTAAAATTATTATATACTGACTCCAATGAATTAAATTTAACATATATAGGTATTATGTATCTATTTTTACCTAAATTAAATTTAAATAAAATAAATAATTATTTATATACTAATTTGGTTTTAAACTATAACTCAGTGTTTTTTCACATTTCATCAAAAATTGAACGTTTTCAAAAAAAATAAAAAAATTCCCCCTAGGCTAATTTTGATATTCCGAATCTAAAAATGAAGTCAATATTGTAAGATAAAATTTATAAAATTTCAAAAAGTGGGTATTAATATTCATAATATCTAGTTTTATTGGTTGTGCTATGTGTTAGAACTCGAAGTTGCATACAACACACGCTACTGTATTATTCAAAGAGAAGTGTACCGTGGAAGCTTGGGGTGATACAGTTCATCATATGATTCCTTATATTAATTATTTGAATCATAAATATTATTATATAAAACTTATATGATAATAAATGGTATAAATCCTACTAAAACCATTTTTGAATCTTATGTATAAATCAATAAGGCCTAAAAATGATACAACATGTTTCACACAAGTTTGTAAGGGAAAAGAACTTATTAAATAAATGTTATATTTATATACAACAATGATTTTTTAGGAAATGATATCACTTATGAGAAATATTCATTCAAAATTTTTTAGGATATTTTATAATTTAGATCAGGAGTTTTCACAATACATGTTTTCGACAAATTTTATTGATTTCGTAAAAAATGATCAATTTTTTTAAAATAATAGTGAATTCCTCAAAAAATATGTATAGGTAGTTTTCAATGTGATATAAAAATATATATAACATTCCCAATTCAAACATACAACAGTAATTAACAATCCAAAATGGAAAAATTTATATTACAAGGCTCTAAGAGGACATGTGAGTGGTTTCTTTTCTTATTCTTGAGGAGATACGAGTAGTAGAAATTATATTGATATCCAATCTAGGAAACACTATTAAGTTCACTATACCAACCTATCTAGATGTTTTCCAATGAAAGGAATTTGAAGGTAATATTTTATATTGAAATGATTTAGTTTTCTATAAACAATAAACTTGCTATGGATATTATTAATTCTTACGATGATTAATTTATTTTTATCAGTCCTCATAATGATTAGGATTGTTTTTGGGAATTACATGGATGGGACTGAAAATTTTTGAGTAACAAAATTTCACTAGGATATCATTTGATAAAAAAAAATTAACATTATTTTTTACAACCACTATTTAAATTATGTATGATCCTCTTATGTGGCTACATAACGAGCATGGAATCACCCTCAACCTGTATTTTATGAATGAATCTATTGTGGCTTATGCTAAAAATGTAATTTAATAATCAACCTATGGGTCAAATATTTTTTTTTCAAATTTCAATAAAATATTATTTAACATAGAATATGTTATTTGAAATTTTTTTTAGTTGTTTCTTTATTCCATGATTTATAAATATTTCAAATCAGTGGGATGTAGTTTTAAATCTTTATTTAGGGGTTATTAATAAGATAAAATTAAATTGATCTTTCCCAATCTAAAAAATTTGTCATTTTACACACATGAGATTATATCAAATTCTGTTTTTGAAACTAATAATTAGATTTATTAGGAAAAATATAATTAATTTCTTCTTTTATTTAACAAGAGATATTTATATATTATTATTAATTATTTATGTCCTCATTGGAAATGTAATTTTCAATAAAATATATCCTTAAAATACATTAAATTCTTCAAATATACTTGAATATTCAAAAATTAAATCCTCTTCATTATGGGAGTGTGCAATAAGTAAATGGTCAATCTAGGGATTCTTTATAAAGTCAGAAATATTGATGTGTACCTTGTCGTCTCAAAAATCCATGGTTAATGTTCATTCATCAACATTGTTTATGGTCTTAGATTATTTAAAAAATTGTCGTCTAAGGATAATGGGTGAGTGGCCATGTGTTTTATCATTTTCAATATTGATTATATATAAATAATCAATAAATATAAGATCTAATATCTTTTTAATGAAATCATCCTAAAATTATACAATAAAAATAGTAGATGACATTGAATGTTTGAATAAAACTCTTCTAGGAGTACAATATTCTACATATAAAGATGAAAATTTATACTGAGGCATATATTTTTATTTAATAACGTGTATCCCTAAAAGAATATGAATATTATGAATAAATAATGATTAAGGGAATGTAAAACATCCCTAAATATTGATATTTAGTGTGAAACTATGTTTTTTCATGGATGATACAATTATTCTTAATCTTGAAATCTCATTACCTTAATGAAAACTCATCTTGTTAAAAAGTTCCTTTAGTAAAATAGGTTATATAGAAACATTTTAATACGATTCGATAAGGGGAAAATTGGTTTATTCTTCCTAGAGGGTAACTAACATTTATTCCACAAGTGATTCTTCTCGAACCAGCTTTGTTTGTATAATTATTGATGGGAAGAGTTGGAATAATTCTTTCATCACTATTTTTTATTTTGGTTTTTCTTGTCTCATTATCCTTGGATCATACTTCTCTTCCTTCTGTTTTTTATAACAAATTTACTTTTCTATCATTAATCTAGAATTTTCTAAACATCCTTCCAAAATAACATCTTATTATCTTTTTTCTTATGACAGTTTTAGGGGATGGTGGTGGTGGTATATCTATAATATTCATTATATTTATAATATTAACATTATTTTTACAGAGAAAATATTCTTTGGATGGTAGATTTTATATATATTTTTCTTATAATGTCAACTAGTCATTCCATAGTTTTTTCTACATATCCTATATATATATATATAACATCTCATCATCCTCAAATACTATTTATTATTTTATTGGGCTTTGTTCACTAATTAATTGATTCTAATAGGTTTTATATTACTATAAATGGTCTGGTTGGATTTATTGGTTATCTTAAGGGATCCTTTCTAGTTCATCAGTTTTTTGAATCTATACTGGACATGGTGATAATATCTCAATCCTTTGTTTTATTATTTCAATTTCCTTGGTTGAAAGGATATACATCACTTTTCATTCCCTGTAATCAACAAACTAGTCTATTAAATGACCCAGATAGGGGAATAAAATGTATACCATAGTTAGTCTTTTTAATTCACTAATTTGTTTTAAATCCTTTCAATTTATAAAAATATAAATATCAATATGTTTTGATTCTATTAAATGGGATGTGTTAGATATTTTTACTACATGGATACCATCTATATCTGTACCTCTTGTGCCCTATTTTTTTATTTTTTGGAACTATATATATTAATCCCTTTTTAATCCTAGGGTAATAATCCATGATATATCCTATAGATGATGCACACCAATAATATATATTATTTTTTGAAATATTTTAATTAATAACAAAAATAAATGGTTCCCTTCGACAACTAAATGGGGAAATCTATTAAAAATATTTTTAAACCATTCACAGTACACATAGAGAGTATTTCTAGATTATTTAATAATGGGACACATCTCCTTTTTAATTTTAATACTATGGGTGGTGGGAAAGAATAATTTCAATAATTTTCATTGATGATAATACCAATCATGAAATTAAACTAGTTATAGAATGTATAAAAATGATTTTGTAATCCTTTATTATGAAAAAGATAATGGTTCTCGACTTCATTTTTCATTCACCTTCCCCGTAGGAATTCAGTATTGATAAAACATTTCGAAATTAATATAGTTTCATGTTAGTGTCCTCCCCTATATAGAAATGAATCATGTAACGTTTTTAGGAATTTTTTTAATTTAAATAAATTTTATGGGAAAAAGTTTTTTTTGATAGAAAAAAACTAGAATACTAATCTTGATGTGGTTGTTAGTGATTTTTAGCCATTTATTTATAGAAATGTGAAAGATGAAGGTTTCAAAAGAGTAATTGAGAATCAAATACTCATTTCAGATTAAAAATTCATGTTATTTAATCTAAATAATTTTAAATTAAAATCTAGAAAAAAATTGTTTATTGGTTTTTATTAATTCCTCTTCTGAATGGTCAATTACTTGTTGGTTGGATATCCACCATGAAAATGGAACCATTAAAACATTATATATTTAAATTTTATTAAGTTCATAGCTTTATTTTATTAGGTTCTCCCTGTTTCATCCCTCAAATTTATTTTGATGAATCTTATGATAATATTTATATGTACATAATTCGAAGAATATCCCATGGGAGTAATATAGTGTTGAACCCACAAAATGAACAATCACATTAAACATATTATATTTTATTATTGTTATATCGAGGGGGATATTAATAGGAATTAAACCTTTGTGTCATAATTTCTCACATAAGGCTTATATTTTTCTTATGCATTGTACTACCATTATCAAATAGGTTGTTGTGTTGTGTGCTTGTATGTTATTGAGTTTACCCTAATTTCAAAACACAAGAAGAAGATATTTTTATCACATATAATGGTGTGTGTTCATTAAGTAAATATGTAACTATATTTAGGAAATAACGGTTCTCTATGAATGATTTGTTCAAAACATTCATTTCTTAATATTAATTTAATTATTTCAACACCATCACATTTGTTTATTATTTTCAATATTAAAAGCATATGACCCAAAAAATCATTTTTTTTAAAATTTAATAATTATAAAAACATAAAAATTGAATTTAAAATAGATGTTGTTTGAATTGAAAAATATTCTCCAGTGAGATGAACCTAGATACCCACTATAATAAAAAACAAAAACAAATTATAGATTTTTCACATGACCTGATTGTTTTCATAAAACATGTCACTTTTACTAGGGATACTAAAGGTCTTTAAATTTATATTTTTTCTCATTTGTAAAATTATTTCCATATTTTTCAAATAAATATATAATGAAAATATTCCCAGGATGTATTTGAAGCACTATTATTCTGTATGAAAATACTACACATAGGTTCTACAAAATATATAATGTTCACAATGGTGAATAATGAGAGTTTCAAGGATTTAAAGAAGACATATATAACCTGGGGAAGAAATAGAATAGCTAGATCCAGTTTTATATGAATCACATCAATAATAGGTGAATCATCCTGAATGAAACCTGTAGCAGAACCAGAGGTGGAAGATATTTCCACACCTATATTATAAGTAAATGAACATATAGAGGCATAGAACGATTTAATCAATGAATTAAAATTATCATCCAACATGATGCTATGGTTGAAGGAGCTCCATAAAAAAACATGATTTCAAATGCACTTACGGGAGATAGATATTTTATGAAGTATATTCAGATCACATTATATAAGGTAACATATAACACGGTCTTCCCATATATAAAAATTAAAAATCTAAACCACTCTATAATACATTTTTAGTTGAAGAAGAAACCACCCATGTTGTGTAATTTTATGAAAACTCGAAAGATCGAGAATACCTACATTTATCATCTATAACACTACGCTAAGAGGCACATTCCAATAAAGAAATAAATGAAGAGGAACACATGGAGCTCCCTAAATATATTGAAAAAGTATTGGACGGATTGTGTGAGGTCATTTTAGGGGATGATAATAAATAAAATAAATTTCATGAAATAATTTATGAGAAACATTTAGATTTCTATTAAAGTTGTTTTTATTACATTCAATTATTATACTTCTATGATTTCCCCATGTAAGAATTTATCGACGACATATATCTTGATCTAGACCTTAAAGAATAGGAGGAGAGTTCAAAATAAGTAGACGAAGAGGAGGATGACATATTAATTATTTATCCCCCACCATTCATGATATATCTGATTTCTAATTGGATTGATTTAGTGTACTATATCCATTAGATTATATATACTAGGTATGAATAAATGAGAAATATAAATAATATTTAGTGGCTAAAATAAAAGAAACTATAGCAACCATTTTTCTATGTATAATATTGGGTTCTACTCATCTGATTGTAATCACAACCCACTGGGACACTTTGTGGACAAACCCCAAGTAACTAGTCCAATGTGACAATGATCAACTAATAAATAGAACTAGAAAAATCATTTAAGTCCATTAAATCAGAGGTAAAATTAGAATTTTGGATACCACAAGATGTTCAAAGATATTTGGAACAAAAAAACAAAAACAAAAAATTACCTAAATATTAGAGTCATTGTGTCTTGGTAGGGTAAAAATTCACTATTAGCCGAAAATATTTCTTGTTGTAACTCTTATAAGAAATATTAACATTTTGTTGGTTGATGGATGTGACATATTTCACAAGATAAAATTATTAAAAACAAATATAAAAAAATAAATGAAATTATTTATTATAAAATAGAATTTTATATTGGTTTGAAGAATATTGAACAATATATGAAGAATGAAACAATGTGAATATAATAGTTTTATTTGGGATGTTTAAGGAATTTAAAAATGGATATTTGATGTAAGAATATTACGAAATATGGATTCATTACATTTCCACTTGTTAAAATATTTATTCCACTAAATTTTATTCTATTAAAAACATGGAACGTGAACATTAAATTAAATTCAATAGGTGAAGTGGATATAACTATTAAAGGAAGCATGATATTTGAAATAATGGTTAAATATTTGACTGTCATCTTTTATGGATTGTGTATTTGATCTAAGGTAGGATAATTATTTATATTTGGGAAAATAATTTCATTTCCTAGGATTGAAATATTTATTGTCTGGGGAATTTATATAACTAGTACATTAATTATTTCACATGAATTATAATGCTCAATATTTATCTGAATGTGTTTAGATATAGGTAATTTTCACATTGATAGATTAAAATAATAAATTGGGTTGAATTGAGAAAATTTCATAAATAATGATGTTAGTGAATTTTAATTAATCATTCATTTTAATCAGTAAATCCATCATTTTTATTGGGATTATTTTATTGGAATTGCTAATTTGATGACGAATTTGGATATTACATGTAAATCTATGTTTTTCCATTCTGACTACTCTTTAAATTTTTTTCTTTAAATTAAATTTCATTCAAATTTAATTTGAATATCAAAGAAACTATTTTAAAAATATAATGTTAAAATAGTATATTTTAAAATATTGAGAAATATTATCATTTTTAATGAATTTAGTATTAACATAATATAATATTAGATTGGATTAATCAATATTCATCCCTCATCAATGATCACACCATAAAATCATTATTATTTAATGGGTGGGTCTCAAATTCTGACACAATATAGAGGAGAAATAAATGACCATTTCATAATCTATAAGATCCTCATATCATTTAGTTATAATCATAAATTAGGTGGCACAACAAATGTTATATTCTTTGACTCAATTATTATTCATGATTCTAATTTTTAATCATTCTCCTATGCCCCCACATCAATCATATATATGTTATACAACTATTAAATTATGGGATTCAGTGCTCGGTGTTTGAAGGATTGGTTTTATATTTATTTTAGATTAATTTTCTATTATTCATTAGTTTATAAATCTATCATTTTGTAATTCGTACCATATATTTTAAAAAATTGTTTCTATCTGTATTTTCTTCTATTCATTCTCACTTTTATATTTTATTCTTCATTATGACATTATATGCCTAAAATCATATGTATTCAATCGAAGGATTATATTGAGTTCGTAATATAGTGATAAATCCAATCCTTTCAGAATCACACTCGATGTTTGTGATATTTTTATTGAGTTGGGTTTGGGTTTTTCACCTTCATCGATACTATATTTTATTTAAGATTGTTTTGGGTTTCTTTTACCATTGGTATTAACATTTTTATTTTGGGATTATGTTATGTATTTGTTTTATTATCATTATGAATATATTATTATTATTATGGTTAACATTTCATTTTACATTTTTTATTATTTATTTTTTTGTTTTTTAATATTGGAAACCATAAATAGAGGATCCCATTTTTATGTTTCATCCCCATCGTCTGAGAATTCCCCCCTCCATTGTAACTTCATCCTCCTAGTGCAAACAACGCACTAGTCCGCCGAACCACCAGCACTGCCAACCACCCTCCATTCGCTGCCTCCCCCTACTTCAATGTCATGGCTTCCCCTACATCGTCCACTCTCCTAGTTTCGACCAAAACCTCCCCATCCAGATTCCCCCATTTTATGTGAATCTATAGATTGGCTGCATCCCCGCACTGACACCTACTCCTTGGTGAAAACCCCCAAATTTTTATGCTATTTTCAGTCACCATCCCATCGAATGTAACCCACCGAACCCTTGAGCTCGCACCGGACCAAGAGCCCTAGCCCACTCTGTTGATCTCAACGGGTCTCACGTCCAATATCGTTGGAACTGCATACCATCAATGCACCTTTGAGAATATTTCCAACCTTCCAATTTTTTAAAACAACCCTATAATCCTCTTCCTCCATTTACCCACCTTCCTGAACACATTGATTTCTCATCAGCCACCTGCCTTCTTTATTTGTGTTACTAGCCACTTTCTCATCTTCAATTGGTTCTGTGGAAACATTCATTGTGGAATTGGATAATGTTTTGATACCCTCCACTGAAGAAAATCTATTTTTTCTCGATTCAATTGTCATACTAGTGTGTCAAGGTGAAATTTAAACTGGTTCTTTGTTTCAGTTATTTTAAATCAGTGTTTTTGTGTTTTTAGATACATTGTGTTTTTTGTAGAATATTAGTGGGATACATGTATATATGTGAAATTATATATGATAATAATGGGAGAAGAACCTAGAGAAATTAGAAAGTGGTATTTTATATTAACTTTTGTTTTTAAGGTGGATTTGAATTGAAATATTCTTTTTATAAATGGAATGACTAAGTCCCTTTGGAATTATTAAGGGAGTTTCCCTATGGTGTTGAATTGAAATTGGATTTCAATAGTAATTGTGAATGAAAGTGTAAAGGAATTTTTTTCATGACCATGATATGATAGTTTTTTAATATTTATGATATATCTCTTAGATTATTAACATTTTTTAATTTCAATTGAAAAATTAAATTTTCTTAATGAGGTGTGTGAATGTTTAATGAGTGAAATGGGGTTTTCAATGAAAATTGTATTCCCTTGGCTTGTTGATCTTGATGTCCACTTTTCAATATGAATTGTAGAACGATTTATATTGTCAATGTCATGTTTTCAAAATGATATTAGATATTTCACAGTTATATAAAGAGGATGATACCATGTGTTTGGTTGTTTGCATCTACCCCTTTTTTATTAGTTGAATTTTATTTAGAATCTTTTGTAATGTTTGGTTTCCCTTTGGATTAATTATATTCTTCAGTGGCTCTTTGGAGGGTTTCATACACACACTTAGGTATGCATATATATATATATATAACCTCCTTGCACATATTCCCCCATGAATAATAGAATATGTGCCTTAGATTAAGGGGTTTATATATATAGAATTCTGCGTGTGCACAATTGTGGGGTGATCTTCATTAATGCTGTTAGGTGAAATTTTTGTTTCTTTTCCCACTCTCATTTTTATGTAGGTTACTCTCTAAATCATCCATTAAAATTTAATAATTATTGATTACATTATTTTTTCTCCCTTATTAAATGTTTTCTAGTGATATTTCGTTGTTTATAGTATAAATTTTAGAAGCGAAATAGAGTTAATTTTTCATTGTGTTTTATGGGATGAATCTATTTTATTATTTTTTTCATAAAATTTTTTTATCAAATGATTTTCAAATTGTGTGGTTGGACTTGGTAAGTAAATTTTAGTTTTTAAAGAATTTCTTGGGCATCAATTGTGTTTCGGTTTCTCAAATGGAATTCATTATTAGGGTTAAATATTGCTTTAGATATGGGGTGATGTTTATTTGATTATGTGGGAATGAGTTGGTGTGTGTAGGTTTTTTGGAAATGGTATCAAGTTAAATGGTTTCATGCGGTTAGTTTGGTAATATTATAAAATAAGTCTGTTAGAAAACCTTTCCTTGGTATGCTCCTCTTTATTTTTTAGATGATGATTAATTGGGTGGTACTCAGATGGAATTTCCCTCATGTGTTTCTGGTTGATTGAAAGATGTAGAAAGGTCCCTTAATGTTATTTGGTGTATAATTTTGTTTATTTTTATTTTGTGTGATTAAAGTATATGTGAGGTATTTTTTAATTGACATTATTGGCCCACCCTCTTACTTTGTGTGTCATATTATCCTAGCATAGCTAAGGAATATTTGATGAATGATTACTGAACTAGTTTTGATTACGAACTGGCTAGTGGGCCATGGTAGGTGATATTTTTTATTTATTGTTATCTGATTGGCACCCTCAACTAATCCAGGTAGGTAAATGATTGTGCATTTTTGCGATATGATGTCATCAGGTAGGGAATGAATTCTTGATGAGCCATATATATAGTACGTTCTGTATTATGAAAAAGGTCCTATGATTAACCCATATGAACTAGAACATATGTTTTGATGCATTGTTTGATAAATAATCTCTTTATTATTTCTCATTTAATTTGTTATAAGATTTTTGAGATTGCATCTAAAAAAGTGTGGATTATTGCCTAAAATAATAATGTTTTTCCAAATGGTTATGGAAAAGGTTTTTTAAATGTTTTATAATCACTCTCTCATTTATATATGTAATGAAATCTATCTTTTAAAATGGTTATTCTTCCTCCATGGGAAAAAATAAGGTTTTGGATGGCCTAATGTGAAATAGACTGTTATTTTATTTAAAAGGAAAATGTTTGAAAAACATACTTTTATATATTGTAGTTCAAACTAGAAATTGATGATTATTTTGTTTAAATTAAATTCATTTTGAAATAGATTACATGGGTATGCCTACAAAGCTCAAAAACTCATGCCTATATCAGGTGTCTTCCTTTTATCCTTGTTACATATTTTTTCTGGGTTCTGATCGCCTTGGTGGACATTTGGTTTTTGTATTGAAGAGTGATGTGATGGGCTTCGTGGAGGCTTTTCCATGGTCAGGTTAGTTGTATTTTTGATCATTGGTTCTTTTTTACTATTATTTATTTATTTATTTATTTCTATTTATTCTAATTTATAGTTTTTTTTATTAGGTGAAATCATTCTCGTTTGTACTCTATTGATTCCATTGAATTGGACACCATCCTGGAAGGATCGAGAATTCCTCTTGAGTCTTGAATCATATTGGTTTGGGTGTCAGATCAAATGAAATTCTTGGTTGGATCATGAAAAAATGGTATCAATTCATGTTTTTCATTAAATGTCATTTCATTTAGAGTTCCCTTGATATATGGTTGTCATGATAGAAGGAGTAGGACTATCGAAACCTAGGGTGTCAGTATGAGAGAGTGTCTTTTTCCAACACTTTTTGTGCCATAACTTTAATTAGCATGGGTAGTCCAAGGTTATTTTTCGGTTTTGTTTCTTTTGTGGTGTTTTGTGATCGGAAAATAAAATGGGAGTTAGACAAGTTGTCTCAGTGAGCACGTAGTTCCTAGAAATCCATGTGTAGTAGGGGATGAGGTCCAAGATGACTCCATGTGTTAATGGAGTGATTGGAATATGACTTGCAACCATATGGCCAAGTTACCCAATAATAGTAGTTTTACATATTTGGAGATCTGGATTCCTTTTGATCTTTAGAGTTATTTTTGGAAAACCTTGTTTTGAGAGTCTTGTTCTATAAATAGTGAAAATTTGTATTTGAATGAAATTTTCATTTTTAATCGATCAAAAGTGAGTTTTTTATATTCATTTTAAATTATGTATTGAAAAATTGCAATTTTTTTAAAAATGAATTTGAAGCATTATTTTAAATGAAATCATGAGAAAATTCATTTTTATTAATGTGACAGTTTATGTAAAATAAGTAGTGGTTTTTCTATATTTATTTATTTTCTGTTGAAATCTTCCTTAAATGGAATGGTCCTGGAAAAGCGTCCATTCAGGTAAATAAAAAAAATGGTATTTTGAAAGTGTGTGTGGATTTATATGTGTTTTTTAGATTTAGGATAAGATACCTATTTTGGGAATAGAAATTAATTAGTTTGAACTTTGGTATTCATAGAAACGATCTCATGCATGGATATGTTTTGGAATGTGGATGGTTGGTAGAATGAGTTGATGGATTCCCATGATTGGCATAGAATGATGTATGTGTGAGGTTCTATGAAATAAATTCTATGAGTGTGTGTTTTTTTAAAATTTGATGGGCTTTTGGAATGTTGGTTTTGAATGAAAAACACTTATTTTTTTCTGACAATAGTTGGAATAATTGTTTTTCTATGTTTTGGGATTGTCGTTTGAGAAGTGCTTGTGTTGAGCTTCTAATGATGAGTTTTTTTCAATTGGGATCATGCTACCCTTATCTCTTAGAGTACTCCCCCATTATGATTTTGATGGATGTTTAATGTGCAGCTATAGATATCCCACTAGTATATGACTCTCTGGTTGATCAATTAAATTCCATATTCTTGAGTATCAAAAGACAAAACTGTTCTACTTTTTGTCACAATGATTAATTGGATGTTGTGTAATGAGTATATAGAATTGAATGGATCCTTGGACTCATTGAGTTGCTCGAATTTTGAAAGGCAATATTCAACAACATTAATTTCGAAAGTCTCTATTGGAAGTTTTGGAAATTGGTCTATGAAATTAAGTAACAAGATGTTCTTGCCTGTGAATTCTTCATGGTTTATTCATCTGGTAGTGTTTCTTGAAAGTTTTGAATTTGATAAAGGTGATGGAGAGGTTCTCCCATCAACAAATTGATTGTTCCATGTTGGAGTTCAATCGCCATTTCTATAACAAAGTTATCTACCTTTTGAGGTGGGAGGAGGATGAATCCTTAAAGGCTAGACATTTTGTGTATGTGATTTTTCCTAATCCATAGTTAGAGGTGTAGAAATTCAGTCTAACCCCATATACTGATACTGTAAATATTTTCATTCAAATTTAAGTGGTGAAAGTAGAATTTTGATTCATAAATTCAATTTTTGTTGGAATAACAGTTATAAGATGGGATTTTTAACCACTAACTGTGAGGCGATAGTTTTTTTGAACATCAGGGTTTCATCCAATGTTCCTAGAGTGAAGATGGGGATTAGTTAAGACCCAGTGGTGTGGAAATTCATGTTTCCTTGAATGCCTCCCTTGTTGTTTGAAGGGTTATATGATGGTTATGATGAATTTATGTAGTCCTATTTCCTAAGAATCTTCTTGACATATCTGATTTTGATCTGTCATGTGGGTTGATAATTCATAAATGGAATCTTCCAAATCGACATGAGGTGTAATTATTATAATTTTTGGGAGATCAAGATTGAGTATCATTGAACTTACAATTGGGTTTTATCTATATTTGTTGGTTTTTAATGGGGGTAGTCCACTTGGGCCACCCTTGATAAATTTTGTGATCATATTTTTGGATTTGAGTCATTCTCATTTTCCATATACTATCTTATACCATACCTTTATAGTGGGATTGGATGTTTATGTTTTGTGGCTGGTCCGTCTCTATCGGCCTTCGAGTATTAATCATTGTTTGGTGTGTTCCATATTGAATTTGACCTGGGTTTTGTTCTCATAGTGTCTTGTGTTTCAGTGTGGGTTAAGTTTTGTTGTTCTCTTTAGGGAATGAATTAGATAATTTGGGTAGTTGATAGAGTTATTCTCATATGGTAGTCATTGTCATATTTATTTGAAGGTATTTTCCTATGTGAATTTGGAAATTATTTTCTTTTGATCAATCAACTAGAAGATATTATGTCCTTCTAGGGGCAGAAAGTTCAATTGTGGGCAGAATTTTCATACCTTATATGTTGTGATGTTTTATTTATGCTAGATTTGGGTTTAATTTTATTTTGGTGTAAACATTTTTATTTTGGGATTATTTTATGTGTGGGTTTTATCATCATTATAATTACATTAATATTATAATGGTTAATATTAAAGTTTACCTTTTCTATTATTTATGTATTTTTTATTTCTTTTTATGATCGAAACCTTGACTAGGGGATACCCTTTGTGTGTTTCCTCCCCCATCGCACAAGAATCCCCCCCTCCACCACTTCTTCATCCTACCACAACTGTCTCACCACTCTTACTGATAAAAAGCACTTCCAACCACCGTCCCTTCGCTACCTCCCTTCTCTACCTCGCAACCGCGGCTTCTACATCACCAGATGCACTTCAAGAAGTGACCCCAACAACCTTAGTTGGTCTCCACCCCCCCCCCCCCCCCCCCCTAGTGTGACCCCGCTGATTGATCTTACCCCCACGCAGAACCTTACTCCCATGTAAAATTCCCAACCGGCTCTGCCACTGTTGTGATTCCCTCCCATAGGATATGACTGATCGGGAACCCCAAGATAACACCATACTGAGAAACCAAATTCCCTTCATCATTCATGTAGGCCCTCACACCCACATTCGGTGGAACTGGTGACCTCCCTTGCACCCCTTAAAACCTATCTGGACATCTCGAGTGCAGTGACCCATACCATAGTCATCTTCCATCATCGCCCAACTGTCCTGAAGATTCTGCATTCTTGTCGACTACATTGATCACTGTTTTGTGCGATTAGCAGTATTCCTCCCCAAAAATTGGTTGTGCAATGACTTTCATTGTCAAATTGTCCAATTTTTTAAACCAAACAATGAACGGGAGTAGTTTTTATTCATTCTAATCGACCTTTTGTTGTGTCGAACTGAATGTATACTTCTTCTTTGATTGAGTTATTTTAAATTAGCATATCTCTGTTTTTAGACCCTTTTTGTTTGGTACAGAGTATTGGTGAGGACATGTATATATACGAAATTGTATCGGGGCATAATGGGACAAGAACCTTGTAAATAAGAAAATGGGATTTTAAATTAACTTTTTTTAAAGTGTCTTGTAATTGAATTCATCTTTGTAAAACAAGGGAATGATTAATCACCTTTTCAATTTTCTAGGGAGTTTCCATATGGTTTTAAATTGAAATTAGATATCAATAGGTATCTCTGAAAGGCATTTTAGATGCCTAATCTACCTAACCATCAAATTATAGTTGTTGACGATTTATGATATATCTCTTGGTTATTTAAAATATTTTTATTTCGATTGAGAAAATGAATTTTTTAAAGAGGCATGTGAACTATTGATGAGTGAAATGAGATTTTAAAAAAAAAATTGTGCTCTTGGAATGTCCAACTTGATTTTAACTTTTAAATATGAATTTTATGTGGTTTAAAATAGTTAGATGCATGTTTTCAAAAATATATTGGTATTTATAATGTTTTACAATGGGGTTCTTCCCTTGTATTTGGTTTGATTCATCTACCCCCTTTTTATTATTTCAATAATATTAGAGTGTATGGTAATATTTGGTTTACCTTTGGGTTAATTAGATTCTTTTATGGCTTCTAGAAGGTTTTCACACTCATTAATACGTATGTATATCTATATATAGATATAAATCTTCCTTTCACAAATTTTCATATGGCATGGGGAATATGTTCAATGGATTAAGGGGTATATATATTGGAGTTTATGTGTGTGTAACTATGGGGAGTTCTTTGTCAATGGTGTTGGGTTCAGATTTGTTCAATTTGGTCCACTCTTATTTTGAGGTAAATTTTCCTATACATTAGCCATTAAGCTAAATAATTATATATTTATCTCTTTCAATACCCTTATTAAAAGATTACTAGTGATATATGGATGTTTCTAGTATAAATATTTAAAGAGAAATAAATTTAGTTCCTCTATGTGTATGATTTCATAAATTTGTTTTCTTAAATTTTCATACCAAGTGTTTATGAAAAATGTTTACGAAAAACCAATATTATCCATTGGATGTAAATTTTGGGTTTTTAAAAAATATCATAGGTTCCAAATGTCCTTGGGTTACTCAAATGTATATCATAAATGGGGTTAAAAATATTTTTATATTTTCATATATATATATATATATATTATTTTAGGGGAATGTGTTGTGTGTATTGGTTTGTGGAAATGGGTTGTTGTAAAATGGTTTCTTGAGGCCAGTTCGGTACATTTATAAAATAATTTTCATTCAAAAAAATTCCATTGGATAAAATTCATTCTTTTTTAATTGATGATGGAATGGGTTTTCCTCATATAGGGTTTCCCATGTGTATTTTTAGTCAATGGAAAGAGGGAGAAAACTCTATTAGAGAGATTCAAGGGTGGATTTTGTGTGTGTTTATTGTGTATGATACATTTATATGTGATTTATAACTTGCTTGAAATTGTTAGCTCGAAGGATTATTATTCATGAAAAATGGGAACCTAGCATAACGAGTGAATTTTCGGTAAATGATTGAAATAGAATTTTTTATTACGCACTTGATATTGACCCATAATAGGGAATATTTTGTTATTATTACTATGAACTTCCACCCCTTGATCAATCCAGCTTGGGTGATGATCATACATTTTAGAGTTATGATTTAATTTGGTAGGTCATGGAATCAAAATGATTCACATATATATTATGTTATTGAGTATTCATGATCTCCTTGGTTTCTCCCATGTCTACATGGTTGAATTTTTTGATGAATTTTTGGCTATATACTCTGTGTATTATTTCCAATTTCCCTTTGTGTATGATTATTTATCATTCTTCTAAAATAGAGTTTAATTTTATCTAATATGATAAACTTATTACAAATTGTTAGGTAAAAATGTTTTGGAATCGTTTTATACTCACTCACTCCTTTAAAACTGAAATGTCATATCTCTTTTAAAATTCATGTGGTTCCTCTTTGGGAATGGATATGAATTTTAATGGTAAAAAGGGAAATTAAAATGATTTTCAAAAAAGGGAAAATGGGTGAAAAGCATTATTTTATATATAGTAGTTCAAACCTAAAATTGATGATTCCATTTTTAAGGAAACTCATTTGGGAATAGAATACATGGGTACACAAACTATGTTTAAAAAATAAAGTTGATATCATATTTCGTGTATTTTTTGGATTATTATAGGTTTTAGAATTATTAATATTTCCTTTAGAGAAATTTTGTTTCAGTATTAGAGAGTGAACTATGAGGTTATGTGGATTTTTGGCCACGGTTAGGTTAGTCAGGTTATTTATCATTTATTCTTTTTCCTATCATTTATTTATTTTTAATTGTTCTATTTATTATGAAATATAGTTCATTTTAATTGTAAAAAATTATTCACATTTTAATATGTTGATTCCCTAGTTCACATTCCCATCCTGGGAGAATACATAACACGTCTTGGCCTGTGTCTCGAATAAGTTCATGTGTCAGATTAGATGACATCCCGTGTTAGATCATGACATCTAAGATCTAGGTGGAATATGATCATTTCTGTCTCCACTTTCAACTTAATTAACATCCATTTATTTTGAATTCTTACACTTTGACTAAAGAGGTGGATGTTCATTTTATATGGAAATCCTTGAGACCATGGAATATTGAAAACCTATATATAAATGGATTCTCACACAAATCGAGTAAGATTATTAAGATAAAACTAATTTTTAAGATATGATGGATTTCATAGAATGATTTTTGGGGAGAATTTATTTCTTCATACTGATTTAATTATTTATATTAATATTTAATTTCTTATATTTAATTTTTAAAAAAATTATAACTTAATTTATTTTATGAAATCGAAAATAAAAAAAAAATATTAAAAAATAATTAGAAATAATGATTGTTTAAATTTCCAAAGCTTCTAAGGTGAGATATCCCATGTTAACCTCTATGATGCTATAGGAAATTAAAAAAACTACTTTTTATCATTGTAGAAACTCATATTTTCAATGTTATATTTTTGGATATTTAATAGAGCATCGTCAAGTCCTGGAACTAATACAATGTGTTATTTTTTGGCCATGTGTGCTTGAATACAATGTTTCAAATATATTAAATATACTAAATACCTAGCACACTACATTTTTAAGAATAATTTAAACCAATTAAATATTGAGGCATATATCAGAAATCTATTGTAATGGTTTTGTTCAGAGGATATTTCTTGTATTAGGTGGGGCATAATTTTTGTCCCCATGGGGAGTTTCTGGAAAAAGTCATCACCGGTGTAAAATGAATAAAATAATAAAATATATAATTATTTATTTATTTTTTGAAACAAAAAACATTAATCTACCTTAAATATGTGGTTACAACAAAAAATGAATGGTTATCCACAAAAAAAATATTTTTTGGAGACTGTTGGAGAGAAGTTGGAGGATGATCCATTGATAAATGACAACTAGATAGTGGTTCCACGATCGACGCACCTCATAATTAGAGGATCTATCAAATGAAAATGATGAAACACTACTCCACCATAGTGATCCATACAAATATAGGTTGTATTATTTATTATTTCATTTATTCACCGTTATTAATTCCTATGAAAAACACGAATCAATCGAAAAATGAATTTATTTACAAATCTATCGTTTGGTGTGATAAGTTATTCTTTGAGGATATTTTAGGAGTTTTATTTATTTATTATGGTTATTAATTCATCATTATATTGATAATGGTCTTAGTCAAGGAAAAAATATTTGTGGTTCATTTATCTTTGTGTGTGTTTCTGGGAGTTCTCTAATTTTCATGTGTCAGTTCACCATTGTGGATTCATTTTCCTAGTTGTTCAACCAAAATTCCATTGAATCGAACATTAAAAATGTATTCCTTGGTGTAATTATTCGATATCATAGATCCAAATCTAGAATATTATGGGTCTAAATAAGAGATTAAATAATTAAGGATTGGGAACACATTAGAGGTCTTTTTTCACTAATTTGGGGTGAATAATGGAGGTAAAGATTTAAGTTTCATTTTCTTGTGAATCGATGGCCCGAATCTATCCATCGATGGAAGCATGGAAATTCAAACCCTGGAATTGTGTTCCAAATTATTGATCAAAGATGGGGGTGTTGGATCCATGCAGTAGTGAATAATTTGAAAATGTATAGAATTATCATATGGGATCATTGAATACATGCATTACACAACATGTGTTCCGGAGATATATGATGTGTGAAACCACCAGTGTAGTGGCCTGGGTATTTGAGGTGAAGTTAAATATCACACAGTCTGGGACTTGGTCCCATGGCCTATGACCATTTTTTGATATCTCAGTGTGCACATCGTAGGGTACAAGACATATATAAAAGTACACAGGCATGAAAAATCTACGTACTCCCATGCAGGCATGGCCTGGGAAGGTGTAAAAATCCAGATCTATATACTTGGAAACATGAGGAAGTTCATTGGTATTTCAACACTATTTACTTTTACACGAATACATGCAAGGAATATTTACAAGGACATGACCCGATTATAATGTGTTACACCAAGTACTACTAGTACATGTTGTGTACACTTATAGAGTTGGCTTGGATCCCTTTCCCTCTTAAACATGGACATGATTGATTAATATGAATTCCCTATATTCACTCACTGAGGGTAATTATAGGATCAGGTCCTACACAATCGATAGTGATCCCTTCAGTATGAAATCATGGATAGATTTTTTGGAATACTTATGTCAGTCCCATATAATGATCATATCCCAACCTATCTCAATCGATGTAGTTCATGATATCATTGTGACCATCACTATTAGGTATTGATCATCATCATAGGTGGTTATTCTATATTTTGTTCATGGTATACCCAATGGACATGGGTGTGATCGTCATATGTTTTATTTATACCTTCATAATTCTAGTATATAATTTCTATGATGAGACATAATGATCCAGACGTCTTGGATGGATGTCACAATTAATATTTAACATGTGTATTGTGTTGACCCGAATGAGTTCTTTTTGGATCATTTCAGTAGGATTCATAAGGTGGCATTGTGGTTGTGACATTAACTTGAGATTTTTTTAATTTATTGAGAATATATGTATATTGTTGTAATATGTTCTATAGGAATATACCTTTATAGAGATTAATTTTAACCTATTTTTTATATTCATTTTTTTTCGAGGTGTCATATAGGGTATTGTAATACTCACATCTACATGAAATTTTCTGTTATGTGCCATGTTTCATCCTAGACAATAGAACTTTTTAGGAAGTCATAGATGGAAAAGAAATAAGTATTTATTTGTGATCTATAAAGATCATGTTATATTCATGTAGTTATCTTGATTGCAGTACCCATCTGTATTTCAGTTTGTACTTGTTTTTAATTTTTCCCTATTTAATTTACATTACTAGTTTTCTTATTCGATTTGTGGGGTTTAGATATATTCATGCATGGGTTCTTACTTTTTATTTACATTACATCATTTTATGGGATTTAATATGAATGTGTGTTTCTATGTACTTTTGGATAAGGCACCCCATGATACTGATATGCCTAATCTTTGATAAAATCAACCCATGTCCTATTCGATGTTGGCTTTTGGAGTCTGGGAATGTGCCCCATTGGGATGGGTCATGAAAGAGTTGTATCAAACATATTAAATTATTATTTGGTACTGGATTTGTTGAAAATATGTTACATGCATCTTATAGGAATGGTTCTAGGTTTCCATGTTCTTATAGAGTCACCTATCCATATATAATCATTGACCTTGGTACATCATGGAAATATTAGGATTCATCCATGACGTATGACATATGGTATTCAGAAACATGGTCATAAGGATGATCCCCTCATGGATGAGAAATCGATTAGGGGACCAATTCTAGAGGTATTATCTCTATGTGGATCACCAGTTATACCCCAAGTTGTTATGTAGTAGATAGTACCCATAGTAATAGTAGATTAGGTGCATAGTGTATTTACGTAACACGAGTTTTAGAGATGTGATCTATTAGGTTATGAGGCTATCATGAGCCATAGGTAGCTTAAGAATCTCTTGAGGTGTAGATGTTATTTTTTCATCTTATTTATACATCAAACGATAATATTAAAGTTCTAATATCAAGCCTTCTTGACGGATCTACATGACTATAGTGGGGTTTGGTGACTATGTCGTGCATTGTAGAGCATCTAGCATGATCATAATTTATGTTCCTTTTAATAGATTAGTTCAACAGATATGTTGAGGATTATATAAACACAAGTTCTTATCTGAATCCAACATGTCTGCGGGACCATACCTGAGTATTTAATGAGGTTCACTAACCTCTCTATATATTTGGATTATATGGCCCATGATATGTTCTTCAAGTAATATTCTTTTGAGAAAATATAGTGCATAGACATCTGATCCAACAATATTCCTAATTAAATCCATCCATTAATGGGATGCTAGAGCTTTCTTTGGAAATTGTCGTTTTTCTGGATGAGGAGACACATACAATGTTTGCCAAATGCCATCCCACATATGGATAGACTTTTGTAACAGGGAGAAGACATCACTATTTAGGACCATGACATGCGATGAATTCATGGAGGAGGTCTAATGATAGAGGTTCATCAATTTATGTCTCATAAGAAGAAGCTAAAAAACCTAGAGATATGTGGTGAAACACATTTGAAGTCATGGGACCTATTCCCCAATATTGTCTAACTAACCATATAGATGATAGATAGACACTGTATGGGACACTAATGTAGAGGAAATATCAGGAAATGAATGGTCCTTAGGGAATAAGACAAGGAATTGGATATGGTAAATTTTAAAGAGGTGGTATAAAAATTGACTTGTCACTAACACCACCTCTAGGTGGTCCACTCCATGTCCTAGGGGCTAGAGGATAGTGGTGTGGGAAACTAAAGGTAGGTTAGGATTTTAACCTAGATGCTCTGAGTGTGATACTAGGTATTTTTTTTATAAATATATTCAGAAATAATAGATAGAAGCCTTATTTGTTCCTTCAATTCCTCTTAATTAGTTTGAGGCATTGGGATTTCCATTGAGTTATTAGCTCCACCCTTGTGCTTGGGGACTCATACTAGAAATGACATACTGATCAAAGACATGTGCTGATAGTGTGACATGACTCTTGTAGGGGATATTTTTTATTGGGATCACATTATATCATCAATTAGTCCTTATGATTCCATATTAGGTTTGGATTGATTGTCCAAAGATTTCTCCAATATTGACTATTTAGAAAGAGTATGTGGTGCAACCACTATGATTAGACTATGTTTTCCTATGTGGGTGAAAAATAAATCCATGATGTAAATGAAAGACTCTTTCATATAAGGGTTATATAATTAATCATTAGTTTTCTACCATTAATCTTGTTGTAGTGGATGATATGTGTTTTCATTTCCCTTTGGTGGAAGCAGGGTATATAGACATCATCCCAAAATAGGTTCTATGCTTACATTAATATCAAGAGATATAATTCAATATTAATCTACACTATAGGTTGATCATGATAAGTAATCATGAATATTTTATGTAGCTTATAGATATTTGTGAGTTGGGGTTGTATTTTTAAGAATTGTATAGGAAGTGATGTGTCCAACCTTGATTTTCGCCTTGGGAAGGCCCATCCTTTTTATCCCTGAAGGTGGATACAAGATTGAGTTTATGTTTGGATTGTGATATCATAAAACTTTTTATCATACTGAAAATTTATCCCCTATATTAGAACAATGAAATATTTGATCATTTGGGATTGGCGTAATGGTTCGTAAAGATTTACCTTAGTTCAGGCTACCACCCGTTTTGAGTATGGTACAAGGATATAGAGAAGACAACATTCAAATATAACGATAGTCACTATGTGTACATCTTGATTCACTTTTTCATTATAAATTAACCATAACTATTTATGGCATTCAAGAAATAGAACTTTTATCCTTTCTTTGACTTGTTCATGGTGGTCTTCATCGGTGATATCCATGTGTACTCAGCACTTGAGGAGAAACATGTGAGACTAATGAATATGAATCCAGATGTACTATGAGAGAACATGTTATACTATATGCATTCAATGCTCCATTTTAGGATTAAAAAGGTCCGCCTTCAAGGACATTCTATCTCATGTGATGGTGTAGTAGTGGAATTACAGAAGGTCGTAAATTTGATAGCTTAAGGGCCACCGTAGAGTGTGATAGAGGTGTAGAGCTTCCTTGGGTACAAAGGCTATTACAAAAGATTCATACTTGAATTTTCAATGATATAATATATCATTAAGAAATTTAACCTAAAGGGTAATCTATTCATTTGGATTTTAGGTTCCAAGTGGATTTTCAGATGTTGAGGTAGATATTGATGATTACTTCCATATTTAGATTTATAGAGGATAGGGTCAAATATTTAGTGTTCTATGGTGCATTAGGAAATCAGAATGGTTGGGTTATAAGGAGGTGGTAGGATGTGGTCTCTTATACTTAATATCTATTGAGACCACATGTGAAGATATGTGTGACACATGATTTCATTTTGTAGTGGCAGTCTTCTGACTAAAGATGTGGCAACACGACATGATGGGCAAAGGGTTATCGCCTATTATGAACAAAATTGTCTCATGTATATATTCTCTTAGAATGATATTAACATCATACATAGGTGATTGATAGAGTTATTCCATTATTCTAACTACATATTTATATATACTCCTAGTAAGGAGAATGTGGCGGTGTATGATCTCAATAGGATATCCCATTTGGAGGTACTGAATGATGTGTCTGAGAAATAGGACATATTAATGCAATCCATTATGGATAGTGATGGATCATTATATATCTAGTTGATGGTTGACACTTATCCTTTTTTATATATAGTCTGGGAGGGAATCATGAGGATATCGAGTGTGATACCTTACATACTTAGATATCCACTGAACTTGTTCTTGAGGGAATATCAGACGGTGGAGATCTTATCATTCATTTAAAAGGGTGAATTGTGGTTCTAGTGACATTATGGGAGGTGGTTCTATGATATTTTATTAAATCTATATTGGTAAAACATCTAGGAGTTATAATATGTACTAGAACCTCTGACATCTGTTTGGGTGCTAAGAGATGAAGAAGGGAGTTGAAGAATCAGTCTATCGATTACATAATTGTCATCAAGTGATGGATGAGAACCATGTTCTAGTAGGAATAGACAAACCCTTCAGGTTCTTGTGTAGATGTGGGAAGGTATATCCATAGAATTAATGATATTGTTACCATGTATGTACACATAAGATGATGAAATCTTGGTAATCATAGTCTGAATCAGTAATTTGTCCATCATCCAATATATTTATGAGTAGAGTTCAGTTGAGATCATAGGAAACTACTCTATGGAAGAGATAGAATGAATCAATGGGCTTCCCATAATGATCATTTATGAACATGATTATTGCTTCACTTCTCGGTTTTGGATGGTATTAGAGGAGGATTTTGGGATAAAGATAATTTTTTTAATGAATTTTCCATCCCACACTGAAGGCCAAACTGAGCGGACCATTCATGTTATAGAGGATATGTTGCAAGATTTCATGTTGGAAATTAGACATTGTTTTCTTGTTAACCAACCATTTTCCGAGTTTTCAAAAAAAAATAACCCCAATTACACAATCATTATGAAACCATTCAAGGCCTTGTATGGTTGACACTGAAGTTTACCACATTATTGGGATGACCTAGGAGAGTCATCACTCAATGACTAGAGATGGTGTCAGACACTATAGAGAATCTTCATGTCATCCTGGAGGGGATGGAAACTACATCGATCCATCATAATTATTATTGTAACTGATGACAATGGGATTTGGTGTATGAGGAGGGAAACCATGTGATCAAATGAGTTTCCTTACTATGTCGACTACCTAAATTTGGCATGGGTGACAGGATATCTCTCATATTAATTTTCCCTTTCATGATACCACAAATAATGGTAATGGTGGTGTATCTCTTAGCACTACTGACAAAGTAAGATTGGGAACATGAATTCTTCCACATGTCGAAACTATGGTTCTATGCCTATGATCCATTGAATGTATTAAACTTGGGAGAGATATACTTTACGGATGGAGAAACCATTTCTATATAACAAATAGAGATCAGGTATCATCATGAGGGGATCCTTCATTTACAAGAAATTCTATTTGTGAATGTTCGATTGTAGTGAGAGACAGAAAATAAGATAACCTAGGATTAGGTGAATAATATGCATGTTAGAAACTGTCATCTCTCTATATATACACATATTTTTTATTTTCATGATGTAAGGGCCAAGGGCCAGGGAATTTAGAAACTCAAATTTATTGTGTTTGATTTTGGATAATGAATGGATTATTTTTAAACTAGGTAGTGAGTAGATGTGTGATTCTGAGGCCCAATGTTCTTGGAATAAATGTTTGATGTAGATTAGATTTATAAAATATCATGTGTATGTTTATTTCTTGAAAACAAAAATAGAATAACATCTAAATATATGTCTGGATTTTAAATATGTGGGAACTATTGAGTTCAGAGCTTGGGTTTTTACTTATGAGGGATATAACCATTCTTAGCACAGGAAGTTAGTGGGAAATTCAACCCAGGCATAAAATGAATAAAATAATTAAATTGATGATTTTATTTTTATTCATTATCATATAGACCTATCCTATAAATTAAATATGATGTTAAAAAAATTGAAGGGTTATTCACATAACGTATCACTTTTGAGAGAGCATTGGATAACTATTGAAGGAATATCCATAAATAAATGACAACTAAATAGAGAATTCATGATCATTTTGAAACGAAATTAGAGGATCTATCAATGTTAATGAAGTGGATTCATTCAACCATAGAGACTGATCCAAATCAACACTAGATAAGGATCCAATTACTTTTATTCATTGTTTTAATTCTTATGATGAACATGAATCAATCATCCAATGATTTGATTCACCTATCCTCATTATGGAGGGATGATTTTATATATGGAGATGCTTCGGGGGATTTATTTTTTGACTACTATAATATAATAATAGTTCTAATGAAAATGGATCAAGGAAAATCGAAAATAGAAAAATGTTCATTCATCTTTATTTTGTGGTTTTCCCCCCTTTTTCCTAATGCAATTATCAATGGGGTTTTTTACCCAGTGTTTGTATGAAAATACCGTGGAATCAAACATTGCACACCCATTTCATGGTGAAATGATTTAAAATCAGATATCCAAACATGCTATGTAATAGGGATTGTGTGACGATGACAACAATGATGGATCTGTACTAAATCAGATTCATTCATGAGTAGGATTGGATAAATGATAGAATAAAGGATTTTGGTGGTGTTTTTTGTTAAATCAATGGAAAAAATAAATCAATCCATGGCCTAAAGGCTGATAAATACCAACATAGGAGTATCGAGGGCATGATTGAAAATGATGGTGGAATATCTAAGAGTAGGGGATGAAGATGATAATGCAGATGAAAATCTTTCCTGATCTATGAAATCCCATGGTAAACGAGATGTGTTCTATAGGTACACGCCATGTGGAACCCCAATATGTGTGGCCTAGGGTTTCCAAATTGATTTTAAATATCACAAAATATGTTACTTGATCAAACATTATTTGAAAATTATTTGGAGGCTCAGTGTGTACCTCAGATTGTACATGGACTTGACATAGAGTTCACAGGAAATAATATTCCATGTACATTCACACAGACATGACGTGGACGTGTGTACATGGGTAGATCTGTATACATGGACAAGGGTAGAGGTACATGGCATGGTAACCCTATGTATTTTTACACTGTAATGGTAACATGTCATTTACATATTAAGGACATGGTGCTGAAGCGAAATTCCATGTAATTATTTAGAGATGTATTGGATACCATATCAACATAATTATTCAAATGTTTTGTTTGGGTGTGTTCCGTATATACATTACTAAAGGGGTTATATAGAATCACATTCTAAAAAGTAGATATTTATTCCTTCAGCAGGACATCTTTGATAGTGTTGTTGTAATAATCCCATAAGGCCCTAACTGAGACAATATATCTCTTATTTTCCTCGGTAGAGTTCTTCGAATCATCATAACGAACAAAATAATGGCGTCGATCCGCTACATTATGGGTTATTCCATATTGAGTTTTTGGAATAACACATGGTCCGAATTGTGATCTTCATATGTGTATCATATCTCTACATCAATTCACTGTATAATTCCTATAACTATACCCAATAAGCATAACCTCTCAAACATACATCGTAAATGATATCCTTCTCGGGGATTGTGTTATCCCAAATGATTACATTGTGGAACCTTAGAGAAGGAAGCCTAGGATGAAATTATTGTTGTGACATTAACTTAATATTATGAGAAGTTGTTGAGTGTATCTAGATATTCTTGTTATATGTTCTAAAGAGACATACATGTGTGGAGATGAACGTGATTCTTATTGTTATATTCTATCTGGATTCAGGGTGTCCTACTCGGTAGTGTTGTACTCTCCCCAACATAATATTTTCCCACACGTTTCATGTCCTACAGTAGAGATCGAAAATTTTGCAGAGTCATTAAGGGACCTAGTCCAAGAGGTGCTTAGTGATGTGGGCATTCAAATTTTTGGTCCTACTGTTATCTTTATAGATGTCGTCATATATAATTCAGATATGACATATTTTTAAACTAATTTTGGTGTGTTTTTATTGTCCTGGATTACATTCTATTTCTGATTTTCATACACTGGTTTTGGGGTATTAATGTATTCACACTTTGTTTATCATTTGCTTTAAATTTAAATGTTGTATAGTTTTGGAGATGTGTGAATGTGTACAAGTACTTTATGGTAAGGCCTCCCATGTAAAAATAATTCCTACGCGACACTAGTCTCTATACTATCTCTTATAGGAGGTAGGCTTGGAGCATCATAACATATATCCCATTGGGAAGGCTTCATCCACACACCCAATGATTGGAGTGTGAAAAAATGAATTTGACCATTGTAAAATATTTTTTTCTTTGGAAATATAATGAATTTTCACTAAGCCGTAAAAAATTATTAGCTAGATTCAAACTCAGAAACCATAAAATTAGATTAAAATTGACCAATTAATCATTTAATATATGAATCCACCTTTTATATCTATATCCACATCCCCATTATAATTTAATCCAAAGTTCATTTTCCATGTTTGTGAATAGAATTGAATTTATGGGAATTAATTTGTTATGATGTAGAAATATCTTGAATCCCCCATTCAGAATATTATTATAAAAAATTTTAATTTTACACATTATTGATATAAACCAAATAAAATTATTATAATAAAATTATCATATTCTTTATTTTTTTCAATATTCCCATTACAGAAATCCATTCCTTTTTAATTATTAAGAATTGTATTTTTTTTATTCAAAATATTTGTCTTGGGGTAAATATCACAACCATTACCAATCCCCAAATGAAATATTATAAAAAATAATTGGAATAGTTATTGAAATATAATTAGTCAAGTAACGGAGTTTTTTCCCTTAAAATAATCAATCACTTTTTTCTATTTTTTCCTATTTTTTTCATTAAAACATTTTATTAGTTCCCTAAATATCAAAACATCACATGGGAGCCCAATTAAGAATTTTAATCATATTTCAAAGGATTTACATGAATGAATTTTATATTTTCAACCTAAGGAGTTATTTTAAGATTGGAAAGGTTAATCAAATTATTGTAACAATTAATAGTTCCTCTTTTATAACTCTAATTAGATTTAATTTTTTTTCATTCACAATCCATTCCAAATTCCCAACCAAATTTTTTGATGGATTTGAAATTATTATCTTAGAAATAAAATAAATTCAATGGCTTCAAAATCAGTGAAATCTCTAAGACTAGAATCAGATTGTTTTCAAGGTAAGATGAAATTTAATGTAATAACTTATAAATTAAAAAACTATGAAAAATAATAAAATTAATTAAATTCAAATAAATGATATTTCTATGAAGACTGAGAACACTCTTCAACACATAATTTTTCAATACCCCTTTTTATATCTTATAAATTGTTTTAACTAGTAAATAATCCCTATTATAAAAAGATAATTATATAAAAATAAGAAATAATGTCCAATTTTGTTTGAAACAATAAGATTGAGGTATTCCCCTAACTAGATATCATTAAAAAACATCAATTTAACGTTAAAAAATATATGATGAAAAATGAATAGAAGAATAATTAGATAGGAGAAAATGAGATTACCATTCATTTTTAACATAAGTTGGACTTTTTAGGACTTCTCCAAAATGGGAATCACTAGATAGAATCCATAGTGAAATAATTGGTATTGTTTCCTTCATTTAAATAACTGATAATTATTTATTCAAATGTGATTCCTCTTGAACCATTTTTTGACCCCCCTAATCGAGAGATTATAGAATGTTATTACCCATTTTTATTGAATGAAATTTATATGCCGATGTATGTATACATATAGATCTTACTCATCTGTGATTGAAACTTCAACAACCTCTTACTTTATATATTGGGGCTTATGAAAAGGTTCCACATTAATTTATTTATCATGGGTTAAATTATATAATGATTCTATATGAAAAAAATTAATAATGCATAACCAATATAAAAATATTTTCTTTCACAGTAGGAATATTGTGACTTATTTTCGTCATGAAATGCCACTTGGATATTTTCATATACATTCACAAGTAGATATTCTATTGGTAATGAGATCTCCAAATTCATATGAGTGGGAGATTCAACCTTTGATCATTATCATATAGGGAAACCAATGTTTGGGCTGAATGAGAAAATATTAAGCAATGGAAATTAATAAGTAATTATGTTTCAAAAAAAATTAATGTCTTATTTTCTTGAAAAGGATATATTATTTTATTTACTCATATTCAAGTGGTTATTGACTATAAATTACCACTTGGAGTATACTATTCATAAGTGTAGACATGTAGATATGATATTCCAAATTCACATCAAATTTTACACCTATATCTATTTCTTCTTCCATAGAAAGAGAGCTCTGGAGAGGTACTGATTTTTCATTCACATAGATAGGAGATTTACATACCTATTAATTTTTTAATAAATCTAAACCATACTCATCAAATTAATTTTGATCCCCCACAAAAATATCAGTTGAAAATTTTTCTCTAGAGTCACATTATATAATACTTCAGATATGTTGACAATATCTTCATGATTCTCTTTTATAGCCTATAAAGGTTCCAAAAAAATTAAATATTATTGGGATTAAATATTCATCTACTACCTCATTCTAAATATTAGGTTTTTTTATAGATATAGCTCTTGATAAGATTAAACATATTCATCTATACATTTTGTTTATCCATCCACCATCGATATCTTAAATCCAATTCCTTGAAAATAGTTCTCATTATCATTATAATATAATTATTAGATTGGGAATCACTACAAAGTAGATAGTCACTATTGAATAATTATAACTGTAATTTATCATTGGAAATTTTTCATGGATTATTATAGAATTTATTTTAAATAACTATTGCCATGATATAGTTAGAAAAAGATAATTAGGATCCCTATAAACATCACTGTATTTTAACACAACTAATCAATGGGAATTTTTTTCATTTTTTATTATAGTAGTAAAGGTAACTATACTTTCATCTAGTGTGTAGTTCACAAAATCACATTTTCAATTTTTCATTGTGAAAAATAGTGGTTTTTTAATAAAAAGGAATCGATGAAAAATTATTTGATTTCATATGATGAGAAATTGTATTAGGCTTGCATTGGTTTTCAAATTTTACTTATATTCATGTCTGAAATTACTAGGGTTTTCTTATTATTAAATAATGAGTGAGGGGTTATGGAACTTCTTATCCACTCACCCCTAATTTGATTAAAATGTAGACATTAACATGCAAATGGACACTTTTTTAGTCTACTCTCACTCTAATTTATGAATGTTTTATTGTAAATATCCCCTAGTTCACATAAGAGACACCTATATATTTTATTTTATTCTTTGTAATCATTGAATTACCAATGGTCCTTCCCCATGTTCCATTAATTTCTATAAATTTCTACAATGTGTGTAGAAAAATCTAATGTATATTCTCTAAATCTATATATTAGGGGGTAACAGAACACGAACCATTGAAATATACCATCGATTAAATAAAATCAAACATATAAATTTTTTAAATTAATATCAAATATCAAATATTAATATTAGTCAATGAGAATATGATCATTGTATTTATTGAAATACTATGGCTCAAGCATTTCAAAGGTCATTACTTCCCATTCACAGATCACATAGAATATTACCAATCAATTAAAAGGGTAATAAAGATTGTAAGAGTAGAAGTAGGAGACATAAAAAATATGAAAATTATAAAATAAATGAATACACTATAATTATATTTTCTAGAATAACTTCTTCTCCACTTACACTATAGTACTCATTCTTTATTTAGAGATCCAAGCATCTCTCTATTACTTAGCTTGAAAAACCATAACAATATTGGATATTTTACATCATCAAAATAATTTTTTTATTTGTGTTTCATTACTGATATATTAATAAATATTTAAATCTATGTGGTAGAACTTTAATTTTTTCCTAAGGGAAGACATGGAGCGAGGTACATTTACATGACGTCTGTGGTGAATCCCATTATGATTGTACTAGATCATTCACATGTTTTTTACCAATGAAATCAGTCGTTAGGACTGGGAATATCTGAGTTCAATTTCATAAAATGGTTTTAAAATCATTAATATTTGGTCCAAATATTTATGTTCATCATAATTTTTTTACATTCAGTCATTTGCAACGTTTTCATTTTTCATAAATTCAAGAATTCCTATTTAAAAATAAAAACACCTTGAATTATATTAGAAAGTACATGATCAGCAAAAATTGATTATTAATTTAGTCAAAGTTAAATATATTATTTATCCCAAATCAAAATTCAATATTTAATCTACGTCCACAAAAAATTATGAAGTTACTACAGATAAATTATTTGATAAATAATCCAAAAATAATGAAAATCTAGGAATAAAATCATTAAAAAAAGTCTAGTGAATTTTGAAATAATGGTTTATAGATATTCACAAAAAATGATATCAACATGGGATAATGTAAATGAAACAAAATGCAAAAGGATTAAGATGGTGCTAAATATTTACACCCTATGAAGAAATAGAAAGTATCATATTCCTTGATTAGGAAAGATCATGGTTTTCTATTAAGGATGAATATAGACATGGATTTGATACTATTATTTATTTTAATTTAAAATGGTAAAATATTTGGTTAGGGGAATGACCATTTATTTTCATTATAATTGAAAACCCATCTTTTCTAGAGAGTTAAATAAGACTCATTAAGGGTAACAATAATAATATAAAATCCATGAAATATGGGTTCTTAATTGTATTTAACTATGAAAATGGAGTTTCAATATTTTAAATGAGACTATCTATACCATTAATACATTATCAAACTAGGGGATTGAGAGATCAATATCATATCTCACTTTTCACTATTCATGGTGATTGAAAATAGATTTATTTTGATTAATTTGAAACATTATAGTGAGATTAAATAAATTAATAGATTCTTGGATAATATTTTTTATCATGGGTTATAATATATTATTTTTTAAGTAAGTTTTATATATATTATTTATTCTTTTCACGGTACTTGGATAAGGATAAGCATTTAAAGTACCATTTGGTGAAGGATTAGAGAAGGATATAAGTGTTTTGTGGAAGGGAATCCCTCAACATCAAGAAAAATGATATCACACCATGAATGTTGATAAACTATGTTATGGGATAATAGGTTTTGATGAATTCATGAAACAATATGGTAGATTATTCCATGTAAATAAAGCCTATGATGTGATGTCGATCCCACCATAAATGGGTGCTACAGATAGGATCCTTCATGAAAGAGGAGAAATTAAAACACATCCCTGTAATCAAAACTGAATATGACTAAATCATCCAAATAACATACATGTATATTTATTTGTAATGAAGAACATTCTAATAATAGTGATCATAGTTACTGTGATGATTACTGTTCTGAAAAAATAATTTTTTTATAGCTCAAGAATATTATCAATGTTTAAAATTACAAGATGATAAAAAAATTTATAATGAGTTTGTTACTAAGGATTGTGAATTTTTTAAATATAGAATTATTTTAATTGAGATTAATAATTATTGGAAAATAATTATACCACAATGAGTTAAAATTAAAATTGTAAAGAGAAAGATGAAGAAGAAGATAAAATTAATTTGAAGTATTTAATATAGAAAATAAATTTTAGAGGATTAATGTTGAATATTTATAAATAAATAAATTCATATATGATATTACATTAAAAATAATTATTATATAAGAAAATAATGAAAATATGAATATGAATTTTTCTGAATAGATGAAATACATGAAATAATACATGTTTATTTACAGATAAGTAATTACATAATTCTGTGAATGATATACATTATATTTGAATAAAATCATAGAAATATAATTGTTTAATAATTTTCTAAAGTATTAGAGGACACTCTATATATGTAGAAAAGGGACTGGTGATGTGTAAAAAATAACTAATGATGAATCATCTAAAAATGAGGCCATGTTTTTTGGATGAATGTGTTGAAAACACACTTATGTCTCAATCAAAACATTTTAAGGAAAATATAAATATAATTAAAAATGGGGGTTTAAAAAATATATAAAAAAGACATTGTGTGTCCCAACTACTTGTGTAAGAATAATAAAATTGTTAATGGTGATATTAAATCAACAATATCCCATAATGTATGGTGGATATGACTAATGTCGGATCAAATATGTTATGAAAATAATATTTTATAGTTTTTAATTATTATATTGTAAATTGTTTCCCAAATCATATACAATCAAGTATAATATGCCTCTTTTTAAATAATTGAGGGAATATCTGAAATAGGGGACACTATATTTGAAAAATATAAAAAAAACTATTCTTCTATTTGAGAGTAATGTTATACTGCAAAAGATATATTATAAACAAAAATATTTCTATGGGTGGTGTTATCTAGCATGAAATACCTTATATGAGTGTATTACAAATCATATATCTTAATTAAATATTTATATTATGTTAGAAAAATATTTATAAGTAAATTCATGTAAAAAATAAGAAATTGTTTTTTTATTTTTATATCATGTCTTGGAAATTTGATAAGCCATAGATTATAGATAGTGGAAGATCACCACACTCTATAGGTGGCCTGAATATCATTAAAAATTGTTAATGACATTAATGAAGGTAGTGAACTAGTTATAATTATGATTATTTGAACATCAATATTTTTTTAGAAACAAATATTTTTTAATAGTCACTAACCATAAAAAATGGGGATGGATGTAAAAATTCTTATGAGAGTATAATTTCTTTTAGATTAAGGAAATGTAGTTATATTTGGGAAAAGTGATATATATTAATGACGTTAAAATATGTAGTGGTGACATTAATTCAAATGATGCCACATAAAAAACTACACCAGGTTATATAAGCAGAAATTGAAATCATTATGGGTATGAAAAAAATAAAATTATCATTGGTATAGAAGACTCAGTGATATTTTACAAAATAGAATGAGAAATTTAATTAAGGATAATTTTATTATAAATATTAATTACTTGAATAAATATATATGGTTTTTTTATAAAATTTCATAAAAGTTTACGATCGAGAATAAGATAGACAAATGGGTGAAAATTCAAACTCGAAGTCCACATGAACTAATTTGATCCAATGATTGGATCCCATGAGAAATAATTAAACCAGTATACATTACTGTTTCATGATTTTCATTTAATTGTTTAGAAGAATGACTTATTTAATGTTTATTTATCATAATTCCCAATCATTTATAATTTTTTTAATTTTCATTATACTTTATATGATACAAAAAATATATTATATGAAAATGATGAGATCTAATAATATGAGTAAATATTACATTATAATGATCATATAATATCTCAAAAATATTTAATTATTTGTGAGTTTATTAAATATAATCGACAATAAATATAATATTTGAATGGATGAGAATGATCCTTATTTAGGTTTCTAGAACCACGCAAAATGATCAAGATACCTCAAGAAATTTCTTGATATAAACTATTAAAACGAATATAATGTATAAAAATTGGTGTTTCTTATGAAAAAATTAAAATATTAATCCATGTGATTAAGGGTATAAATTTGAAACAATTTACAGTCTTTAGGAATACAAAGTTTACTAAAACAAAAGAAATCATATTAATTTTTTTAAGAAAGCTATTTATTGATTTTTTCTTGAGTATACATCAAATGGAAGTTATAATCAATTCTAAAATAAGAAAAAAACAAATATATGGTTAATTTTGTTGATGTTAAATCATTGAAAATGAAGATGAACACATCATATCTGTTCTATATAATGATATGTTTGATTAAATCAAAGGTAAAATCACAATGTATACTAAAGAGGATAGGTAAATACATGATGATATTGTAGATTATACTGATTCTAGTGATGTAGTTGAGAGCCAGGGGAATATTGGATGAAATTATATAATGAGAAAGAATGGTGGCAATAAAAACATCATTAATGTATAGATTAAAGTGGTTTTAAAAATAATAAATGTAGAAGAAAAATTTATAAAATTTTACATTCAACAGTTGAAAAAAAAATTGATGAATCTTTAGAGTACAAGGAATAGAAGAAATCTTGGAATCAATATAGGAATAAATGTGAATCTAATGATGCATGAGATATTATACATGTACCTAAAAATAATAATGAAAATAGGTCTTGAAAAAAAAGCATAAATAGAAAATTTATAGTTTTATAAAGTAAAATTATATTGGGTTTCAAGGTATTTTATCAAATTAAGAAATATAAATTGAAAAAAAATTACTCTCTAGGAAAAATTAAGTCCATCATGATCTTTTTTTCTGTTATAGCCTACAAACCTATATGATAATTTTATTGATATTAGTTTCACATTTTTGAATGGTGAATTAAATAAGTATGATCACTTTGGAAAACCTAAGCAATTTGTTCTTGATTAATATGAAATCATGGTATATATATTGAAATAGAATCTTTATTTGTTTTTAATAATCCCTAATATCTTTTCATTTAATGTTTGTCGAGTGTTTGAAGAGCATGAATTTCACGAAATTGAATGTGGGAAAAAAATTTATTACGAGGAAGACTAACACAATATCACTCACCATCATTGGATTTCCCAATAATATTATATTTTATAGTAATTATGTAACAATTTCTTAATATTTATCAACAAAAATGAATAATATATTTTAGATATCCTTACCTTGTGAGATGGATATCTCTTTCAGATTGTAATTTACTAAATGTTATTATCAAAATTTTATATCATAAATACTTTATAACATTAATATTTTAATGACTATTTTAATTGAAAAATAGGGTTGATTTTATAAAAAAAATCAAACGATAAAATAAGTGATGACAATATACAATTTTGGAATAATAAAGATATCAAAAAAATTATCGACAGTTTTTTCTATATGATTACATAAATAATTGATATATTATTTTTTTTCACACATTCTTCAATATTTCAATAAAATCGTAAGGCATCGTATTTTAATGTTTTATAAAGTATTATTTTATATATTTAGAATATATATAATTATTTGATGTAATATTAAAAGAATGAAAATCTAGAATCATATGTCAATATATATTTGGATTATGTTTGTCATGATCATGAGTATATATCCACATTATGAAGATAATTCAAAATTACTGTATAATGTGTGGTGTGTAAGAAAAGGAAAAAAAATCATCCAATACATTTAATCACTATTGAGGATAATTATTTAGAAATTCAAAAATGAAACAACACAAATCATATTGATGAAGAATCAATATAAATATATTAATGTCATTCTTAGTTATAAACTGGTTTATGGGTATGAAAATCTAAGTGGAACAAATTTATCAAATAACTTAGTTTATCATTTGGACAAAAACAATATGGGGAAAATATATCATTTAGTAATAGATTATGTTCATTAAATAATATTATATACCTATATTTATCATTCAATTGATAAAGTCTCTAATATTATAATAAAACATCTCCCAAATGAGTCTTATGCGATTTTGACATAGGATATGGGTGTAAAACACATTCCCTAACATCACTAAAAAATGTTTCAAAAACTTTTCCCACTTTTTTTCACACTTTAATTGACATTAAAGGTGGATACATGTCTTTAGGGACATAATCATCATTTTTTATGAAAATTTTTATCTATTTTTATCTAACCATAATCAAATCCCTAACAATATTTTTTATTCTATTTTTTATGTTTCATTATATAATCAAATTTTTATAGATTGATTTTATGTTACAATAGATATATGTTATTTTAAGCATTGATTTATATCACATATAATTTGAGTCGATTGATTTATAAGAAAAATAATTTAGATCAGTGACACAGCTGCTATTTGAAGAACCTTTCTATTTTTTATCAATATGGTGCAGGGGATAAATTTTGTTTTAATTAATGATTGTGTTTATATTTAGGTAGATAAAATTTGAAGAGATGAGACAAAAACAAAATTTTATTTTGTATTAAAAACAATTCCCAATTGGGTGATTGATAGTATCATGTATGGTGGGGTTGAATTTTTTGATTCAAATATATGATTTTCAGTAGTATATTTCTTATACTAGTGTTTGGATATTCATTAGAATATATAGAATCATGTGGATATGTATTAGAGTAGTTGGTATGTGGTTTTGTGACTATATAACAATCCAAAACACATTTAATGTGATTGCACAATAAATAATATAAATCTATATAAAGGATGAATATGCACTAAAGTAGTTAGAACAAAATGCCATAAATTATACCATGGGAGAAGATAGTATATCAAAATATAGACACTATGATATTTACGTGACTCTATAGTTTTTAATTCTTCATGAGTTTATTCTGAACATGACAATTTATGTCATATTTTGGTTGCGTATGTCAATGTAAAATTTATGTATGATTAAAACATATTAATATTGGTATGAAAAGTCCATAATGTAGGTTCTGATTCTATTGGAATATAAAATATTAAGAGATATTAGACCATATCAAGTTGTCTTTAATAAAATTTATTAAAATTTTATTTATTGAAAACTATGTTCTCTCAAGGTGTTATTCAATCCCAAAAAAGGTTATATTTTGTTGAGGTAGTTTATAATTGTTGGATTTCAAGATGAAATCCAGCACATCACATTTTGATGAGGCATATTCTGGAATATTTGTCTATATTACAATATATTATAAAATGGGATGTTTTGGGGATGTTTATTTGTTTTTATTGTATGTGTTAGAATTTTTGGTTTTTAATTAGTATGTGATAACTAGAAAATTCATTAGTGTTATGGTTTAAATTCTCTTAAACATTTATTGAGAGTTGAGATTTATTTTTTGAGTTATTTATTATTAAAAATTGAAACAAAAAAATATTTATATTTTTAATGATTCCTAGAAGTGTATCAATCAAATACGGGTGATAGATATGAAATTTGGAAGAAGGTCAGATTCATGAATTACTCTAATTACATGAGCTTTCCATTGTGTTTATTTTGAGGATGAGGATTATTTTTTCATTCATGGTTAATAAAAAATAATTAAATTTAATCTAGTTGGTCCTTATATTATTGAGGGTTTAATGAGATTATATTTCCTTTGGAATATTTTTATAATTAACGATCAATTGTGTGTCGGGGGGATAACAACCCCCATACACACTGGACATAATCACCCTGATTCTTGGAAGACCGTCTAATAAAATTTAGTGATACTCAATTTTTTTAATAGATACTTATTAGATATCAATACCAAACTATTTCAAGAACAATATTTATTGAAGAGTGAAATTTTATTTAACAGATATTTTTCCTTCAATTTCTATTGATCACACATTTAAGTTATCATAGATTTAGTTTTCAATATGTATAGTATTTTTAAAACTAAGGGTTTAGAGATACATTTAAAAGGGTGACATTAAGACCCTAATTATAAAAATGTTTTTTTATAACAACATCATTATAGACTTTTCAATTAGACATCTAAATACATTCAACTGGATTGAAGAAATAGTGGTTATCATGAACCACCTTATATGGTCTAAATATTCCCCATTAATAATGTGGGATAAACCACATGAGATAATTTCAAAAACTAATTTTTTTTATTTCATTACTTCATGGAACAAATCTATTAATTTATTTTTTATTCGGACTATTGCATTACATTGAAATGGTGGGCACATCTACAGAATAATCTAAACATTGAGAAACATTTGAGCCTATAATATCAACCTCAATCAGACATGAAATATTATAGGGAAATAAAAATATTACAAGGCTTGTTAAGGATGTAATGATTCATCTTCTATAGTATCTAGTAATAGTTTATTCCTCTTGTGTAATTATCATGTAACAATTTTTTCCATTCAAGAATATAAATGATACCATACACATATTCATTTCGGGAAATTCTTCTTAATCCAACATGTTTGGATAATATTTTGAAAATGATACTGGTTAGAAAATAATTCCATGAGGTGATGAATGATAATTTATGAGATATTTAGAAACATTTGATGATAGATAATTTTTTTTGAAGTTTCATATTTATAATCATAAGAAGGCTTGAGTGGTTTATGTAAGGAATCATGTATTATTAAAATTATCACCACGGAAGAAATTTATAATGTTTAATGAGGTGGGTAAACCAACATCAAGCTTCATTAGGCCTTTTCAAATTTTATTTTTAATTGGATCTATGTATTGTTATATAAATATTCCACCCAACATCAGTATAGTTCATGAAATTTTCAATATCCCGCTATTGAAGTTGTAGAATCTTAAAAAACACATACAATCCCCACCAAATAAATAGATTTATATCATGATTTTTTTTATAATTAATATTATATCCAATTAATTAAAACAAAGGATAAATTGTTTTGGAATTAGACAAGTCAACTTTGGAATGTAATATAGAGGAGTCATATGTTTAGGGTTGAAAAATTGGATCATAAATAAAAAAATGAGGAAATTTTTTATTGATTGAGGTATACCCCTAATTTTGAGGTTGAAATTATTTAGAAGGAAATATATAAAACAATATTCTATATTAGTAAATTAAAAATCAAATTAAAAACGATATTTATTAATACTTTTCTTTCAATATAATATTCTAACCCAAAAAAATCGAATTTCATACACAAGAAAAACATATGTTTTGGTTCAAAGCATAAAATAATATACCGAAACAATGTAATAATTAACTCGAGAAGAACGTATATTATAAAAAAAATATTAATAAAAAAATATTCATTTTTATTATATTGAATAAAAGAATAAATTTAATTTTCATAATTTAGAAAATAGCTTAATGATTTTGAAATTTATAATAAGGATTATTTATAATGGTCAATATGAATATTGGAATTGTATGGTGACCATTGGAAAAGTAATATAACAACATAACCATTATAAAATTATTATGGATATTCAAAGTAAAATATAGTATAATAATAAAATAATTTAATTTTTTTGTTAAATATTATAATTATTAATTATTAAAAAAAATATTGATCAATGAATAAAAATATTATTATATATATAATTAAAGTAATATAATAATTATTATAAATGTGTTTTAATATTTTTTTCCATTGACCAAATGTTTTTAAATATATAAATATTTTTATTGAATAGATAAATCTATCATTAATGTAGGATCATATTTAGAAAATGAATTCATATTTAGAACTGTCATGTTGAAATTAGATAATGTTGAATTTTTTAAAAAAAAATTATGTATTTGATTTTTTCAAGAGAATATTAAAATAGAGTATACCTATATGTTTTGGAATTGGACATAATATTGATGTAAAAATGATTTAATATTTATTTCAAATGAATTAAATACTTAAAATTCAGTATTTTATTTGAAATTATGTAATTTTATGTAAAAAATCAATTTAAAAACCTATCATTGGCACAATGATGTGCCAAAGGGAAATTTTTGATGTAAAAATAATCTTTTTTTTGAATAATGAAATTCCCAAGGAAAAATGAATATGATAAAATTTTGTTTAGTTCATCAACATTTAAATTTCAATATTCATGGCTTAATAATAAAATACCATAATTTAAAACAACAGGATCCCCTACCTATGACCACTAACTAGGGTCTCATCTAGAGTAAATATGTATCCTTAGTCATGCCTCCCCTTACAATAACGGTTTATCGATTGTAGTGTGGTACAAATTTTATTATATTTCAGTGACTATACCATAATATCAGAGTGAAAAATAGATTAAATGACCTAATTATATCAACAAGTAAAATTATAAAATGAATAATCCAATAAATCAGATTCATTCTGTACCAGACGTGAAATACTTCCATGAAACCCCAAAATAATACAAATCAAATGATATCTCGTGAAGAGGATTTCATAGAAAAAACAAATAAGTGAATAATAAGTTAAAAATCTCTATTTATATCACTATGACACATATCATCCCAATATTTAGATTCCATCTGAGCAATCTCACTCAATCATTTCATACTAGGTGTCAGCAGTACACGAACCAAAAATAAATGTGGTCTATTTTCATATTAAATTTATTGTGATATGTATGATGGATGTAAGTAAAACATAGAAGAACACCTCCAATTACTCCACTAAAAACCAATATAGTAGTTTAAACATATGTTATTTTTTGAATAAACATACAATGTACTAGAATTATAAAGAAATCACCATCAATGATTGTTTTCTAAGGTGACACCTGATATTTACCAAAACTTCATAAGAAAATGAGGGGTTTCATCAGAATAAAATATTCCATATAAGGGGATACAAATTTATTCCTAAAATAATATAAGATTTCTTACACCTAGGGGTAATCAACTCGCAAAAAAACTAATTATGAAAATTACACCTAGGGGACACTTATCCCACTCTGATTAATATCACATAAACTGGAGGGAAACTAAACACACTAAAAACATTGTAGAAACATATATCAACGTTAATAAATTCAAATAATCTTGGGGGAACCCCACATCATCGAAAATTATAATAGGAGCATTAACTAAGGGAAATTTAGCTCTGTTAGAATAATAGCACTTACACCAATTGATAAATCATGTCGTCATGAAAATGTACCAGACATCTATTACATATGGGTTAATCCCTGATTATAAAACCATTATTTCAAATATCACCCAATCATATATATTTACAAATAATCACAGACACTTGAGGAAAAATCTTCACTAATCCCTTATGTTATACCATATAGGTTAGCCAGTGACATGAATCTGTCACATGTCACATCAGATGGAATATCAATTTAAAAACTAATACCCATAACTACAGTAATTCTAGGAAGTTAATTTTTATATTTGGGTTCTATCTAGTCCCCAAAAATGGATAATACGTGCTACCTACATCTAGCCTTCTCTAGAGTCAATATAATATATAATACCTGTTGATGATCCATTAGTAACACCATTGTCAGACATCCTATATGGTATTATCAATCTCATTCTCAAACCCTAGGATAAAGATCACCACTCTAAGGAAATAATGTTCCTCAATAGTAAAATATTCATAACATGGCCTCATTAGCCTCACATTAAATTCCATACCATCATGACACTAGAGAGATGACATAGTGTCCATGTCACTTCCCATGGAAACTAGGCTAGTCCACTCACACCCCAAGCAATAGTTATCCTGCAGAGGGCATACCCACATATGTATTTATATCCTAATGGGGGAGTAACAATCATCCAATTATCATATCAACTAGGACAATGTAAATAAATCATGTGAAGGTTGTTATATGACATATCAATAGGACAACCATTACCATCCCATCACCCCCTCACACTCAAGGTTATCCCACTATATTTGGCATCATAGCGGTCTCACCTTCACGGTTGCACACCGAAATGTTGGAACCACTTACAGTTCTCTACATAACATTTGGAACCATTATGGTGGCACTGTGATGGAGGCACCATTACAGTGTCTCACCAAACAGTGTCCGAGCATTTTTTCTAGTTTACGATTCTATCTAGTTCCACTCCCGCAATGTATCTTTTGACGTAAAAGTTTTCATACACCCCATTCAAATCCATTTCTTTCACATAAATGATATATAAAATCCACCAAGAGTTTGGTGACCCTTGAATTACCAAATCATGTAGATTTTTCCTTATTGTCACACCCTTTCAAGTGTTTCCAACTTCACCAATGTAACATGGTATTTCCCCAGTTTAAAGGAAACCCTTTAACACACAGCTATTATTACCACCTCTCTAATGAGAAATATTTAATAAAAATTAATTACATCATGTGTAACCATCCAATCACGTAGTGAAATCACAATATTCTTTTAAAGTCATTCAATATTTCATATCTCATAACTCCAAGATCTCATCTTTTATCGCACTTATTTTCTTTATTCTTCTTGGATGGTATATTTTTATTTTCCTTGGTGCGTTTGGAGTCCCCCTTCCCAAGGATTGTAATGTTCCCATGTAGGAACCTTTCTTACTCACTCTTGGTTTCCTTGGAGTTCCTCACCTACAATTCATGCATCCCATATACTTGAAATGAGGATGAAACTTCTATCATTGATCGTATATGTAGGGTTCTCCTTCATCCCTCTTTACTATGTAATAGGCGGGGGTGGGTATGATAATGTTTCTTTAGGGATCGATAAATCCAAACCGTAATAAAGATAATAAATCATTTTAAAATAATGAAGGGGTTTATTAGATGGAGATTTTGTATTCTTTTATCTTCTTTTACATGTTGTGAATTGTATGGGCCTATGTCCACTAAAAACTGTGGCTGTTGGAAGTCCATTCTTGCATATTAATGAACCTCTATTTTCTGGATAATCCTATGATGGAATGTATATAACATTGAAATGGGATAATCACATAACTCATTTGATTAAATGGATTCCCAATGAACAAGAATCCTTGTGTGATCACTCAAGAATCCTAGTGTGATTAAATCTGAAAACTCTCGTGCTCTATTCTGGTGATGAGTAGGGTTGTTCTGCTTAATTATTGTGAGGTGACATGGATGGGGATGAGATCCCCTACTATGATGTTTATGCATTTAGATTTTCGGCCATGTGGGTCAGTATCTTGGGTCTTGGTTTGGTACTTATACATTGAGGTATCTCATGTATCCCTTTCGTTATTGTGAAATTACAAAGGAACTAGCTGTGAATTCTTAAATTGTTGATTTGATATTTTTCCTTCCATGGAGTGTACCTATTTCTTATAGTTTCCCATTAGTAAATAATTATTTAAAAATAATTACATGAATATGATAAAAATAATGGGTTCAATGGGGAATTATTTTCTAGGAATGAGTGGTGGTAGGTTGTGTCTATCGTGATTTTGTATGAATGAATAGTAACAAGGGAATTTTTGTACAGGCTGGTTTTTGAACACTTAGGTTGTGATGTATTCCTATCTACCTATGTGAATAAATTAATTACTTTTGTTTTTTATTCGCACTCCACCCACTTTAATCACTTTGTATCGAACACCCCCATATCTTGGAGGAGGGTGTTTTTTCCAGAACTCTATGAGTTGGTGGTTATGAGATACTTTTTTCCCTCTCCCATGTAGCCCATGACCCTTCAAAGATGATTTGACAGCCTGAGAACCATTATATAATATGCTTCTTTTGGCAGGGTATATTGTGGTAGGTAGCCTAGGTGTGTGCAGGCGCGATTTTTTCCCATGTGTCATCGGGATGAGGCTCATGTTTCTTTAGGAGTGGCAATTGCTGTTGTGGCCCACATGTCAATAAGGGGATATGTGTTTGGTTGTTCTGGACCAGGTGTATATGGTCAGGATGCATGGGTTTGGTGACCCAAAAAGATGTCGTTGGGGTGGTAGTGGGACTACAATGAAAAATAGCGGGAGAAGTATGAGGCATAGGGTATCTTCAATAACCAGTGGGGAAGTGGTGCGGGGTACCCAGACATTGATGTGTTATTAATACTACTTTACCATATTTTCTTTATTTGGGGAGTGTTCCTTGGTGAGGTTTGGGTGTATTGTGTCCTTTCTTGGTGCTCTGGTTGTATTCTTCTCTCATGGGGATTTAGAATACCTTCACATTTGTGCACGAGTGATTTTGATTTTCCTTATAAGTATACTTGTGTACTGACCCTACGTACATAAAATAACTTTCACATTTTTAAGAGGACTTTGAGTACCATTCCAGACATTACTAGATCAGGATTCATGAGTTCATGTTGCTTTCTTTTCTTTGGGTATATATTTTATGTTGGAGTTATGTTGTACTTTGGAGCATTTTATATTGAACAATCACGTGGAAAAACGATCTTTTGGATTTACATTTATATTCTACATTTGTACTTGTTTCAGTTTTACCATCTTATATCCCGATACTTTTATATAAAAAGAGTAATTCCTTCCATATTGCATGTGATTCTACACCCTTGGTGATAGTCTCCACTCCGAGGCCTATTGAAGGCGGGACTCAAGTTTCGTTATCTCTCATTAAACTTAAAGAAGGAAGTTTCTATAATTTTTCTGTTCCATATCTCATCATTGTGAAGGAAAGTCGTGAATGGGTGCCACCATCATGGTGTTACCATGACCTCTTCTCTTGTCACATTGCCTCTCTGAACTGTTCCAACATTTCGGAGGAACCATTTGGTGGAACCAAGTTTTTAGGAAACTCCTTAATGAGTCACTGAAGGTCCCTAGGACACCCCAAACACCTAAAATATGGAAATGTAATAGACCAGTAGGGTCCGAGACATTACATCAGATACCCCTCAAACAATTCTCATCCTAAAGAATCCAAGATTAAAACTGATGAAAATAGTGGGGTCTGAATGACCACCACGCAATATACCTCTCGGGAGTAAACATCCGTAACATAAAGGACCAACTCTCCATCATAATGGTCATCTGTAGAGGCACTACCGCACCCCTTACTTATGAAACCACACAATCATGTAAAGTTCATACCATCTAGTCACATGAATCTGGGAGTCCCTTCTTCAATATCAAGATACTCTCCGCTTTAGGCGGAACTGACTCGCCTGCACAGGTTTAATAACATCCACACTAATGTGTTTTGATTATGGATCAGGTCCTCCCCTCCTGAAAGTCAGGACTCTTCGCACATTCAGAGACATTGGTAAACAACCAAACTCACAGTTAATAGGGTAATTAATTACATCACAGTCAAGAACAAAACAACACAGAACAATACACAAAATATATTTGGGTACTGGGAAGGCATCTATGCCTCCCATTCCTAGGCACTCTATTAAGGTCCACCATGACTCTATAACTCATGAACCATGGGAATGGTTTGTCCATGAATAAACTTCTCCTCGTGATCTTTGATCCTCACTAGACACTCTACAAACATCATGTCAACCTCTCTATCAATCATCCCCCACTCAAGGACATTTAAATAATTGTATAGATACTGATAGAGCAAAGAAAAATGGTATGCATCATTCACCCTTAGTAGCGGAGGTGGTAGAGCCACCCGATAAGACAGATTGCCGACCTGCTGCAACTCCTCAAAGGGTCTGAAGAACCTAGGAGAAATCACACATCCCATGTTGAACCTATGTTACCCACATCGAGGGGATACCTTATAGAATATGTGGTCCCCAAACTCAAACTCCATGGGTCTCCTCCTATGATCGACATTTGACATCTATCGGTCCTGATGTGCCTTCATCCTCTCCCATATAAATTGTTCCTTCTCCGTCGAGCCCTACGCCACCTCTAGGACAAGAGAACATGCTTCCCAAACCTCTGTCCATCAGACAGGTGATCTCTAATGGATCTATGTTGTTATGTCCCGATGATCATAACTATGAAACCTATGTTCTAGAGCTAGAATTGGTTTTTTTAACACTAAATTTTAGGTGGCATTACCTCATCGGGGAATGCTTCATGGTCTTCATGGATCAGAAGAGCTTGAGGTATATCTTCTTTCTGTGGGACCTGAACATGCAGCTGTGGAGGAGGATGGAGTTTCTTCAGGATTATGATGTCGATATTTCTTACACCTTATGAAAGGGGAATATGGTCTCTATTTCTGTGATCAGGAAGTTGTAGATGGATGTCGATCAAGAATCATAAGATGCTTGGAAGTCGATGTAAGAGTTGGCTGCCATACACCTGGATTCAAGGGTGGAGGATGATAGAGGTTGTCTGTTCCAGATGACAGTGAAGTTTTAATTTAACTTCTCTAGGGTATATCCATATTCAAGAATACTTTATATGATTAATGCATATTTGATCACTGACTAATGTAAAATTCCAATACTCAGTGGTTTCTCTTGTCCCCTAAAACATGAATCTATCCAAAGAAGTATTATTTTAATGATTCATTTTTTAAACAGATTTGATAACCAATAGTGGTGATACCATATATCAAATTCATATGACCACATGAATAATCTGTACAGATATTTTTTGGGAACACCAATCTTATAGGGAGTGTTTTAATATATGTGACTTCGTCATCACTTCTCAATCTCATCTATGCATTTTATAAATTTTTGTCATCACCCGAGATCAAATATTAATCCCTATCATCCAATATAAGTATTCAGAAAAAATAAGATTAATTTAAATATATAATTTAAATAGATATAAGATTCTAAATAATCATTTTCTCTCTCACCTCACTATAACTACGACCAATCACACCTTGAATGTCTAGAGTTTATATCGGACACCATCATGGGGAAATTTTCAATCCAACGACACTCACTCATTTGAAAATTTCATTGAATATAATTGAAATTAGAAATAGTTGTTGACAGATTCGATTTTAAAGAAATAGTTTGGAATAATAACCATTAACCACCCTTGGATTCACTCTAACCATTTAAATAAAAATTCACTTCTATTTGGATGATTCCCACATGCATGGATGAAATTATATCTCTGAAACTATAACTAGGTCACAATAAAATTAATATCTATGAAAAGAATCAAAAATAGAAATAAAATTAGATGGGATAATATAGTATAACTATATAAATCACCACAAAACCACCCCTTACAATGGCAGTTTGGAATAAGATTGAAGAGAAAGGAGTTCACAGAATTTCCCTCCCCCATGAGTCCATTCAAACTAAAATAAATGTGGTTAACTAGTAAATCAACAGTCCTCAACTATAAAAAAATAAACCAATTTTTTGGCCAATGAATTATCATGAGTGTTGGGGTAGGAAGTCTCCCTAGAAAAAAGTCATCTCTGTAGGTATACTGTATTCGGTTCATGGTCCTTCTAGATTACATTGATTCAACCATAGGAAATGTTTCCAACCATTCAACCAAATACTAATATAGGATACACCTTTGGGTAATGAAATATTGTATCCTAAAAAATAACCACATTTTAGGCTTCGTAAATCCTTATAACATTGTTTCCTCCTATTTTCTGGGGAAACATATACATTATGTTTTCTCTGAAACCTCATGACATGAGACCCCTTCCACTCTAGGTCCTTACTCTAAACAATCGTTATGTGACCTAAATGTTGTAGGAATGATAACAACCCAAAAAATGGGTTTTGTTACACAAATCCCACAACAAAATCCAACATAGAAATGATAACACATATCATGTCTTAATCCACTCATAAAAATATCTCTATGAGATTTCCAAATAATATGAATTCAGATTCAAATTCATGTTCCACAGATAGACGATTCCCTATAAGTAAAAAATAAAAATTCCCATCACAACCTATAAATACATGGGGTTATATGACCATCCCTCTATAGAAATTCTCATTATTGAGATAATTTGGTAGGACCTAATTTATTAATCCAAACTCATATAATTTTTCATTTCACCAATTAATCAACATGTTATATACTAAAACCTCAAACACCATTCCTATACACGAATCCAAACACAATGGAACAATATTCTCTAATTTGAGATCCACCTTGTCACTTCCATATCCAACAGCTAGATGTCACTCATCAACACATTTCAATCGAAAAACATGAAGGTGTCATTGAATATTCCATCTCGATGAATACTGATATCTTAAGAAAAATACTATTCTTATAAAGCCTAATTCCAAGACATGGTTCTACCGAGCATAGGAATAACATGCTAAAACTCATTTTCCAATACCTATCAACATGATCGATGTACTTTCCCCCTTCACTCATCAACATTCATATAGAAACCCAACTTTGTCATCCTATGGAAAACCATTCATGATGAAACTAATCCTCATTAGCTAATTCTTTATTAATCTACAAATAATTATGCCTTAATTCATAGTAGAATCACAATATTTCTAAATCTCCAGCACATTAAATTTTGATTTAAAATATGTATATAATTTTATGTTTCGATCCTCAGCCAACCAAAAAAATTGTTATAATCTAAATTACCAGTACCACATTTAAATCATTCATTCTCACTTCTAGAATACATCAGACATATTAATATCTTATTTTCAATACAAAAACTCCATTATACAGAACATAAAAATTTTATATTTCGTATACACATTTGAATTAGATAAAATTTTATTTTCCTACATTCCAGATTCCCAATTAAATATTGATTGTAAATAAACTAGACTCTCTATATCCATGACCCGAAAAAAATGAGGTTCATAAATCAAAAAATGATATTACGAACCCCATTATATGAGTATTATTATCATATATCCACTAAACAATACACCTGATCTCCATATTCCATGCTGAATCCTTTAGTAAATGTAATGAACTGACTTGGACTTTTAATTCAAATATTATTTCAACTTAAAAACATATCTCTTCCCATTCAAAGATTAATAGTAAGGTTATCATCAACATCCTCCCAAATTATTTCCACAATCAGGGGGCACACCGTCTAATATTTAATGATGTTGTATTTATCAAATTTCCTTAAATATAACCCCCATCAATCATAATTCCAAAATGATTCCAATATATCATTCATGTCAAAAACGCGAATTATGCTAACCAATCATGATAACCCCTCACAATCCAACGAATGTTTGAGCTCATATAGGATATGAAACTACAATATAATCTTTTTCGAATATTACTTCACAAAAATTAGAGACACATTCCATTAGTATACAAATACTAGGATTCTAGGCCCATAAGTACCTCATTAAATCATCCCACCCATGAGTGAAAAATTGTAACACCTGGATGTTTTTATGAAATATCTTGATGAAAAAACTTTTATTCATTAGTAGCATGATTTTCACACAATCGTGAGTTTAAATGAACTCTGAGATTCTATTATTACAATATGTACTATTATATCCTTTCCATGGGGATAACATATATAATAATAAATAACTTATGAAAATTCATTACAATTCCATTAGCTATCAATTTTTAATGAAAAATATAAATCAATTAGTTATTTTTATTTTGAGAGAATTACGTTCGTTAAGGAAATTAATGAGATATATATGAGTTATATACATGATAATATATTTTTTATATTCATCCAATGGGTATTTTATTCATAGGGTAAGAATAAAACCCAATTTGATGTATAAAAACGTATTGTTTTAAAAATATAATTTTACTTCTTTGAATGAAAAATCCATTTTAAATTATGATTTGGACACATTAAAAAAATTTATATGAAAAAAAACCTTTTATATTTATGTGGGATATAAAAATTTACATTGGATAAATATCTGATATTTTTTTGATAACTTTCAAATTATGATGAATAGTAAAAATATGTTAAATTTTAGATAATTTTTTTTTCATTGGGATAATTTATATTGTAAAATTATAATATAGAATTGTTTTAAAGTATAAATACAATATATTATTATCGTTCAATATAATTTATGTAATTAACATTAATTTTACTATGAATCCATAGGTAAAATCATTTCAATATTTTGCAATGTTTTAACTTTTAAAACTTGTTTTCTCATTTCATGATCTGTATTAATTTTAAATCAACTACTAAAACATATGTATTTTTAATTTAAAAAAAATTATCCATATTTTGAATTATTATGTCCATATTATGTTAATCAGATAATTTTATTTTTGGGAATTTTGAATAGAAACATTGGTAATTATTTTTATTGCGATGGTTAATGCTAAATCGGGTAATTAAGGTTAAAAATAATTTTATAAAATTACCCTAAAACCTGTAAAAATCCTATTTTATGACTATATTAGACCCTTATATTCCATTTTTGCAAATGGAATCACATTATAGCCACTTAACTGTGAATATGACATAATTTTATAAAAACTATTGACTATGACAAAATGTCACAAACTCATTATATATAAGTATATTAATTTTAATACATAGATTACATGGAGATAATATCTACTATAGATATTATGTGGAAAAATAAATAAATTACCTACATCATTGTAATTTTTTTATAATTTTTATAGACAATATTATTACTATTAATGAAGAATCAATAATGATTTAAAAATTATTTTATTAATAAAAAGTTAAATAAATGATACTTATTATATTAAAATAAAAATCATATGAACTAATTAATGTTATTCACGAATTTTATTGGTGTATATAACATTTTATGATTGTATGAAATATATTGGTTCTAATTTATCTTCTTTTGTGATTTTATTTAAAGTCAAATAAATGAATACTGTCTAAATTCACACTATTGATATTTTATAAAAGAACATTTTATGAAATTATTTATATATAATAAAAATATTTAAAAATTACACATAAATAATTTTGATGTGTAAAATTTTATTAAATATCCTTTTATGGTTAGTTAACCCAATATAAGTAAATATTTTTAACCATTTAATATTGAGAATTCTATTACTACAACTATAATTAATTAGAATAACTAAGTGTCAATTAAAATGATATAGTTTTAATTGAAAAATTAAGTTGGACAAAATTTATTGGTTGATTATATTACAACCATATCTCACATCATCTTAGAAATGGGGACATTTTGGTTGTTTTTGGGTGGGGTTTGATTTTATTATAAATTATCATTTATGGAGTTTTCAAAAGTTCCCATCACCTCAATTATAAAATGACACATCCTCCCTCACCACTTCACTTAATTTTGAGCCTTCATGATCATCCAACAACTGCCCTTTTTTCTTTTTAACAAACTTATTCTCTATCTAGATGTTCTGTTAGTATTCAAATACTAACTCTAGTGCTTTGTGAGGAGATTTATAGAAGGAACATCGAAGAAGAGGTAATTTCATTTACCGATTGATTCAAAAATTATTCTTCATCTAATTCCTCTTCATTAGATGTTTCATTAAAATGTACTTACATTAGTATCACTAATATTCTTATATGTTATTATTAACATGAAACGACCATATCCCACCTTCTACTTATCCAATGAAAAATGAAATCCACATGTGTGCATACATTCAACTTACGATCTCCATGCTATGGTGTAATATGTTTTTCACCACCACCATAAATGGATGTGAATAATAATAGAATTAAAACATATATATGATTTATATAAAATTATTTTGATTTTGAGATATTATAAATCACCCCCTTCAATACCATTAAATAATTAAGTAATTATATTATCACTCGTGTGTATGTACAATTTACCATCTCGACATTGCGATGTGAATAGTTCAAAATAATATAAATTAATGAATGATTATATAAATGAATTTAATATTACATATAATATAATAATACCTTGATATAAAGGATATAACTATATCCTAAAGAAATTAATAAGAACTTATCTTACAATACAAGCATAAGAACATATAGAAGTTAATACCAAAATAACGAGTAACAATTAAATGTTACTAACCAACGGATGAAAATATAGTCATAAATTTTATCAAAAAAATTATTATGATTCTAGAATAAATTACTAACATTATTAATATCAGTAAATATGAGGTTCTGATACATATTATGAATAGTAAACCTAATATAAGGGATAATTTTACAATCTCATTTAATTTGATATTGTTTATACATATGTATTTAGTGGGATATATTTCTCGTCCACATACACGCATAATTTTGATGTAATATTATTTATATTTTTCTCTAATTGATTAAAGTTAAATTTACACTTTGGTAAATTCTTATTAAATATAATGAATGGAATATTTTGTAATTATTTTATTTGAGGTACTTTTTGACTTTTCTGACAAAAGTACGAGGATAATATTTTTTATCATATAAGGCATGAATGGAATTTCAAGGTTTCATGAATCCTTATTTCCTTGAATATTACCCTACATGATTATAATGTTATTTTCACATAAAATTATTTCTTCTTAAATCATGTGGTATTTTGAGGAAGGAAAACGTTATTGAATAAGAAACGATATTTTACTCAAGAAATAATTTCATGTGTTTTCTAAAAATTATTTTCCATCTAAGATTTCACTATTTAGAATGGGTTATTTTTCCATTCCTATTATTACAATGATTTTGATGTGTTTATGATGATTTTGTTTTTGATAAATCTATTTTTTATATCAAATATGATGGAATGATGATTAATAAACCCCTTTAATATCATGAGTTATGCTATGGTTAATGTTTATTTATGTTTTTCTGGTACACATAAGAATGGACTCATTATGAGATTGGAGGAACCTATATCACCCTCAAATGTATTGGGTAATGATTTATATCTCATGACATATACATGAATATAATAGAAATTAAATCTAGTTCAATTATATAGGGCTGGAATTAGGAGTGAAATCGATTCAGTAATGGACATTGTCTGCTATGATGGTCTCAACAATGAGTGATGACTAATATGTAATGATTATATATGCTTATGAATTTGTGAAAAGAAATTCCATGTCTTATGTTATGAATATAGGGATTACAATTCAATTTTATTATTTATTCCATGCCATTATATTATTATCTTTTATATGTAGGATAATATTATCAAATATTATGGGTTTGAATGATATTTAATTTGTTCAACCTTACTAAAAATTTTAGCTCCCCCTTTGATGTGTTTCTTTTTCCTGGGTTATGTATAAGGATATTAATCCATATATTTCAAAAGGGAGTCCAGTTATGAAAAAATAATTCGGTGAAAAAATGGATTTTTTATGAACCAATTTTTTATGTTTCCCGGTTTCTAATGACACTAAACCTATACTATCCTGGTGTGAATTTGATGTGTTATGTAATAAATATTCCTCAATGTTGAATTAATATCTTTATGTAATTTATAGTATATTATATATGGAATTTGAGAAATGGTATATATAACTTTTGGAAACTAGGATGAGAGAACCATAATAATCACCCTATGGAATTGTGTAAATATAGGTTAAAATCATATCCTACTATTTTAGAGATGTTCATGAATAACCACAGTAAAACCTAAAGTGTCTTGTATTGAAATATTATTCTTTATTATTTGTTTTTTATGTTATTATTACTATGGTTTAAATTATTATTCTTTGTTTTAGTCGACGGTTAAAATCCAAACGGACCACGTTAATGTTGAATACAAGGGGAAATGAAATTATTTTCCCCCTGAGGACCCAAATATTATGGGAGATGGAATAAAAAATCTTATTTCCATGCTCACCCAACTTTCTCAAGCTTTGAATCATGAAGGAATTCCAAACCAGCAAAGGAGATAGTAGCATTCTGTTGAGTCCTTCATGAGACAACATCCACCTTCATTCAGTGCATCTTCTAATCCATTGGTGGTTGAACAATGGATCAGTACCACTGAAAAGATATTTTATGTTTTACTATTTGATGAACATGATAATGTCATCATACCAGTTCATTTATTAGAATACATAACTAATCAATGGTGGAATCCTATCAAGAATATGAGGAAAATATTTCAAATTGAGTATATGGAATGGGATGAGTTCAAGAATGTATTTTTCAATAAGTACATTCCTCGAATAGTTTGAAAAAATATGCAGAAATAGTTCCTTGAACTTAAGTAAAAGGATGATTAATCCATCATTCCATTAAAATTAAATTGTACATGACATGAAGGTACGCTTATAGAATTATTATCCAACATCAGAGAAAAATTGATCAATTCTTTAGTGTCTTAAAACCAAGTTTCCAATGGGACTTACCCATAAGGGACTTCAATAGCTATGATGAAATTGTTCAATATGCTCTCAAGGTTGATATAGGGATTGGTGTAACCCATAAGTCATATAGGTTTTATAAGAAGAGAAAAATTGAAATCAAAAGAAAATATAATGACCACACTAAAAATAAGAGGATTTTACCATATGCTCAATGTGTGGAAAGAAGCATGGAGAGAGTACCATTAAAGGGAGAAGTAAATGTTTTACATTTGTATAATTAGGCCAATTGGCCGTTGAATGCCAATGTGATGAGAATATGATGTATAATTATGCGATAAAATAAATGTCTACATAGAATTCAATCCAACAATTCTATGTTAAAAGTGCAAGGAAATGTAGAATTTTGACAATTAATGCCCATGTACAAGGGTTATTAATGATGATCAATATCGACAAACTCATAAGGCCATATAAAAATGAATGTAACATGAAATCACTATAGGTGACATGGAGTATGATAATTAAGTGGTTAAAGGTATGCATACCATCCAATCTAAAGTAGAAAATGTTTTATTTGATTATGTATCCCCCCATTGTTTTATTTATGAAGAATTTTCTATGACTATATCCATATTACCTCAACAATTAGATATTGGGTTAGTTGTGAGAACAACAAATGGAATAATGGTCACGTCAAATGTTTATATTTCTTCTCCAATTGAATATTGTGGGGGGGGGGTTCTTCCTAAAAATATTATAATCATTACTATAGTGGAATTTGATGTGATTATTTGCATGTATTAGCTTTCTCTATATAGATCTCATATCATGTTTCTAAATAAGGGAAGTAACATTTTATATTATAGATCAATCTATGATTGTCTATCTATGAAAGGATTAATATAACCTTCCAGTACATATTTCACCCATCTTATGGGTATTGATTACTATAAATGAAGGTTATGTTTCTCAAATGGTTGCTGAGAAACTCACGATTAATAATAATTCTATTGTACAAGAGTCTTATAATGTATTTATAGAGGAATTTTCAGCTCTTTCACAAAATCATGATGTTGAATTGTCAATATAACTCATTCCAGGTGTTATGCCTAAATAAAAGACTCATTATAGAATGACAACAATTGAGTAGCAGGAATTAGAGAATCCACTCCAAGAGAATGTTGATATGGTATTTATACGCCATAGTTCGTCTCCATGGGGAGTAACTTTTCATTTGGGTTAAGAAGAAATATGGATCAAAGATACACTAGATTGATTATCAAGAATGTAACAAGATCACTATCAAGAACAAATATCTTCCTCCCCAAACTGATTACATATTTAACCAACTTAATGGTGATCAATACTTTTGAAAGATTGATCTTTGTTAATGATATCATTAGTTAAGGGTAAAATAGAGTATGTACCAAACACAGCATTTTGTATATGGAATGGACACTATGAATTTATAGTGATGCCTTTTGTTCTAACTAATTCCTCCAATATCTTCATGGATCTAATGAATAAAGTCTTTAGAGACTGTTTTGATTAGTTTGTGCTAGTCATTATAAATGATAGTATCATCTCTTTATAGATCAAATAAGAACAATAATATTACTACAGAATTTTACAAAAAACCCTAACAAAGGAGAAACTATATTCTATATTAACCAAATGTTTATTTGGGCTTCAAAATGTATCATTTTGGGTCAGATAATCTCAAGAGAGGGAATAACAATGGATCCATCAAAAACAATGGTTTTTATAAGATGGTTGAGACCAAGAACTATAACTACGATCGAATGTTTCCTTTGATTGGATTGATATTATAGATATTTTGGGAAAGAATTTTTATTATTATCTAATCCACTAACCATGTTGACTCAAAATGGAGTTTAGTTTTTTGGATGGAGGAATGTGAAGAGAATTTCAAAAAACTAAAAAAAGGTTAGACAATCAACATGTTCTTACACTGCTTTGTAGTGGAGAATGGTTTGTTATCAACAGTTATGCATCCATGAAGGGGCTAGGATGTGTTCTCTTGAAAAATGATACGGTGATAGATTATGCCTACTAGAAATTAAAAATTATTCTCAAAAATTATCCAACTCATTATTTTGATTTAGCTTTTGTAATATTTGAATTGAATATATGGAGGAATTCTATTTTTTTGTGAAGTGTGTGATATTTATAAAGGTCATGAAAAATTAATGTATATTTTCACAAAAAAGGATATGAATATGAACTAAAGAAGATGGTTAGAGTTGATTAAATATTAGAACTTCACAATACATTACCACCATAGGTAAGCGAAGAAGGTGGATAATGGTTGGAGTCAAAATAACCATGCAAGCTTATCCATTATGAGGATCTCGAATGATCCAATATTTGTGGATTTTCAAAGAATAGATCTAAATATTTTAATGAGAGGGAAAAAATAATTGCTTTCTGAAATTAATGTTCAACCATCGATATAAGTGATGATTTAGGTGGTGCAGAAGGAAGATATAGAGCTATAATAGAAGGTGTGAAATGATCCAAAATTCAACCTAGATTGGGATGGAAAAATAAGGATTAGGAAGATGGTTTGTATTCCTCTCCTACATGAAATAATGAATGTACTATTGGATGAGGCAAAAATTTCTTCTTTCTCTTCTCACCCTAGAAGCACAAAGATCTACAGGGACCTAAAAGAGTACATCTGGTGGGATGTCAAGAAAAGATATGTCGCTGAATATGTCTCTCTTTGCTTTGTTTATCAACATGTTAAGGATAAGAGAAAAATGTCTATGTAGATGATACAACCCTTACCCAAAACATAATGGAAATTAGAAATAATCACTGTGTACATTGTCATCAGACTTCGAAAAACATTCAAAATATATAATGCTATCTGGGTTATTGTTTATTACCTTATGAAGTCACACATATCATTACTATTAGAGAGGATTTATCACTTGATCGGTTTTCCAGGATATATGTAAAAAAGTGGTAATATTTCATGGATTACCACTTTCCAATAAATCTTATCGGCATTTTAGGTTTACCTTGATGTTCTGGAGATGTCTTCAGCAAGCTCTAGATATAGAGTTATGTTTCATCACTTCTAATGACACTCAAATAAATGGTTTTCCTGAGAGGAAAATGAAAATCTGGAATACATGTTGAGAGCATGAACTATAGATTTCAAAGGTGGTTAGGATCAACACCTACAATTGGTTGAATTTTGTAATAATAATAGCTTTCACTCATGTATTGTAATGGATCCTTATGAATTCCTATATGGAAGGAAGTGCAGAACTCTAACCTGTAAGATGAAGTTGGGGACAGAAAGTTATTAGGACACGATCTAGTTGACGAAATGACAAAAAAATGTCAGATCTATTCAACAACACATAAGATTAGTTCAGAGTCAGAAAAAATGTTATGAAGACAACTGGATAAATGATATAGAGGTTTATTTGGGTGATATGGTGTTTTTACATATATAACTTCGAAATAGTTTAATTGGACTTGGATTGATGGGAAAGTTGAGCCCAAGGTATACTGGTCCTTTTGAAATTCTAGATCGGGTTGGGAAGGTAGCTTACAGATTGGTGCTTGCTCTAAATCTCTTTTTAGATCATGATATGTTCCATGTATATCTCTTGAGAAAGTACATACCAGAACCTTCACATGTACTAAGCTTAGAAGTCATACCATTAGAGAAAGATATTTCTTATGAAGAAAAACCGACAGAGATTCTTGATCATAGCGAAAATGTTATATGAAATAGGACCACACATTTGGTTACAATTTTATTGAATAACCACAAATTTGAAGAATTCATATGGGAAAATGAGGATATTCTGAGGGAGGGGAATCCTCATCTGTATGTTTCCAAGTGAAAAATTTCAAGGGTGAAACGCAGTTTAAGGAAGGTAGAATGTAACACTCTGATGTTTTAATGCAATATATTCATTAAATAATTATTATTCTTCAGTAGCCTGATTTTCACTTAATCGTGAGTATAAAAAAAATAGTGAGATCCCCTTATTATAATATTTACCATTATATCCTAGCTGTTAGGATAGCGATAACAATTATAAATAACTTATGAAAATGCATCATGAATTTATTGGTTATTTGTTATTTATAAAAAATATAAATAAATTTTAAATTTTTATATGGATTTTATTAATATTGTTAATGAAAATAATGAGTTATATATGTGTTATATACTGACTGAAAATTAACTTTTTTATTATCAAATCACTTTTGATGAAAAAAAGTGAGAAACCAAAAAATACAACATTACAACAGATAAACAACATAACAAAGAAAACCCAAATCAGGACTACTAGATCTGCTCATCCCAGAAACTACATCATGATGTAAAACATTCACCATCGCATACCCTCTCAGATAGCTATCCCATGTAGAATTGCATGGGCACGGAACCGATGACAACGTCATACCCTCTCGAACTTCCAAATATGAATGGCATGCATAGGCGAAACATTCTTTCTCTGAACCTCATCTGACGTAGATCCAAGTAGCGTGTCTGTTTCAAACACACAATAATTTCACATTGACAATGATACGCTCCTTACCCAAAGTCAAATCCATACCCAAACATCAGATAACTGAAGAAAAAAAGCCACAAAACCAAAGACTTTGCACCAACATACAATATAATCAGAACCTGAAAAAAACAAACACTATCACATGCTCCACCGGCAGATCGCAAAACAACTCCTCCTTCACTAAAATTCAGGAGAATATAAAAAATACATAGAAAAAATATGCATCGACAATCTGAAATCACCACCATCGAGAAGACATCACTCATGCAATCACACCTCGGGTTCGCACCACATAAACCCCAAAACCCTAACATGAATTGTAGAAAAAAACGCAGAAACACCCAAATTCACCACACGAGTTGCAGAAACCACAACCCAAAATCCAAAAATGAAGCTGACAAGAAAAGGTGAAGAAATCATCAACAAATAGACGGCCACCCAAGCGCTAAAACCAGATCCAAGTCCCATCGCCGCCATCTAACAAACCCTCGGGGACAACGACTGACCACCCAACATACACCACGGGGATGAGTTGCAACCCTCAGACACGGGAGCTAGGTCTCGACCGATGTATCATCATCGTGTCGATAGGAGAAGCTCTATCCAGAGACAATGGAGTGAGGTGGGAGTAGGTCAACAATGATGAGAAATGCTGAACTGGACGAACCCACGAGGTCATGCGATGCTGCCGTGAATTATAACCGCCTCCACAGTCACGCTGAGCACAAGCCTAAGTGGAGAGCCGATGACCTGAGGCGGAAGGAGGGAGACGATGATAGAGAAAATTTTACATTGGGTAAATTTTCTATATTTTTTCCGATAACTTTCGTGTTTTGATGAATAGTAAAAATACAAAAAATATAAATTAAAAAAAATTAATCGAGATAATTTTTATAATTAAATTTTAATATTGATTATTATTAATGTATAAAAATATTATATTTTTCACATTCCATATATTTTTTGACATTATGATTAATTTTATAGTGAATTAATAGGTAAAAATACTTCAATCTTTTGGATTGTTCTATGTTTTAAAACTCATTTTCACGTTTCAAAAATGATATTAATTTTAAATTAACTACTGAATCTTTTTTGTTTTGAATTATTAAAACTGTATTACATATTTGGGGTCAAAAGGTTCAAATTATTTTAGTAGGCATCTTTTTTTTTGGGCATTATGAATAGTAATGTTGGTAATTAATTTTATTAACATGGATAAAAGTAAATTGGTTAATTGATGGTTACAATAATATTTTAAAATTGCCCCATTACCCCTTAAATTTATATTGGATGACTATATTTTACCATTTAATCTATTTTTTGAAATGGAATTACTTTATGGCCACTTCATTATAAATATGAAATGATGGCAATAATAACAAATGAATGTGACAAAATTTCAAAATGACATTTTATATAAGTATATTAATTTTAATATATATAAATATATATATTATTAGGATAAAATATCGAGTATTAATATTATATCGATGGATAGACGAATTAACTACATCATTATAATTTTTTTATAACATTTAGTGAATAAATAATTACCATTAATGATGACACAATAGTGACGCAAATATCATTTTTTAATATAAATATCAAATAAATTATTTTGATATATATTATAATAAATTTAAAATGAACTAATTAATGTTCTAAAATAATTTTTAGGGTGACTGTGACATGTAATGATTGTATTAAATATTTTGATTCAAATTTATCTTTTCTTTGGATATTAGTTAATGTCAAATAAATTAGTAGTGTCAAAATTAACACTGCAGATATTTTATAAAATTAACATTTTATTAAATTATTTAAAAATAATTAAAATATATAAAATTTTTAAATATATAATTATAAGGTCATTAATTTCATTGAATATCCATTTACTGTCAAGTAACACCATATAAGTAAATATTTATTACAATTAATTATTTAGAATGTTATTACAACATTTAAAATTAAATAGAATAACTAAGTTTCAATTAAATAGATATGGTTTGAATTGAAATAATTAGTTAACCAAAATTTATTGGTTGAGGAGATTATAACCCAATATCATCTCATCATTTAAAATGGGTTACTTTTGAGGTTTTTTTGTAGGGTTTTATTTTTGTTTAAATTATTTTTAATAGAGTTTCCAATAGTTCCCCACACCTCATATATAAAAGGGTATATCTTCCACAACCTATTCACTTCATTTTGAGCCTTCAGGCGTGGAATACCCTACCCCGTTTCTTTATCAACATCCCTATTTTCAGTTTATAGTTTTTAGTTATCTTCAAAGGAACTCTCTAGATCGCTATGAGAAAATTTTGAGGATTCACATCGAAGAAGTGGTAATATCATTTACGAATTTTCAAACTACATTTTTCTTATAAATCCTATTAATTAGTTGTTAAATTATAAAATAATAACATTATTTTAACTCATATACTAATATTTTATTATAAATATTAAATAATCATATTCCTCCTTCTACCCATTCTATGAAAAATGAAATCACCACCCATGAGTATGTATGGATTACCGTCACCACGCCACGGTGTAAACCTTATTTTCACCCACCATATATGGATGGGTATAATAATGGAATTAATAAATATATATGATTTATATAAAATTATATTTATTCTAAGATACTATACACTATCCACTTTAATACCATTCAACATTTAGGGGAATGATATCATTTCTCATGCGTACGTACGTCTTACCGTATCTGTGGTACAATGTGATTTGTTCTACATGATATAAATTAAAAATGATTATATAAATTAATTGAATATGATATATATTATTCAAATATGATTCAGTAAATGATATAAATATAACCTAAAAATTTTAATAAAAACTTATCTGAAAAAACATGCATAAGAACATAAATGATTTAATACCCGAATAACGAGTAACGATGAAATGTAACTAACAAATAGATGAAACTATAATCATAAATTTTATCATTAAATTGATTATGATTCAGGAATAAATCAATAATATAATATAAAAGATTATACAAGTGTTTGGGATACATACAAAGAAAATCATACCTAAGGTAAGGAATAATTTTAAAATATCATTTTATCCGAGATTTGTTATGCGTATGTATTTAGTGGTGTATACTTATAAAAAGCATCCACGTTTCCTAATTATTTAAAATTATTTATATTCTTATTCAATTGTTTAACATTAATTTTACCCTTTTAAATTTCTTACAAAATGGTATGAATGAAATCTTTTTTTTTTCTTTATATGATTTGAGGCACTTTCTAACATTTCTGAAAAAAGTATGAGGAGAATGTTTTTTTAACTTATACGACATGAATGGTATTTCACATTTTTATGTGACCATATTTCATTTAAGATTAACTATAATATTAAAAGGTCATTTTCACATAAAATGATTTCTTCTAAAATTGTGTTGCATTTTCATGAAGGAAAAAATCTTTTGAAAAAGAATGGATATGTTTATTTGGAATTAATTTCAAGTTTATTTAAAAATTATTTTCCATCTAAGATGTCACTCTTTTAAAAGGGTTATATTACTATGAAGATTATTTCCAAGTTTTGATTGTGTTTATGATGAAATGTTATTTAGGTAATACATTTGTTTTATATCTATTATGATGGAATGATGTTTAACAAGCCTATTTTATTTCAAGGGTTATGGTGATTGTTTTTTATGTATTTTTAGAACACCTAATAATTGTTTCATTATGAGATGGGTGGGACCTATATCTCCATTAAACTCATTATGTAATGATTTATATATCAGGATATAGACTTGACTGGAATGAAAAGTAAATCAAGCTCTGTAATACAAGGCTTGAATAATCGATGAACTCTATTACGTAATGGTCTTTATCCTCTATGATGGTCTCAAAAATTATCCTTGACTAGTATGAAATGATTTTCTCTGCTTATGTGTGTATGACACAAAATTTCATGTATTAGTTATGTCCTTCGGGTTTACATTGAAATTTTATAATTTATCCACTGACCTGATTTTATGATATTTTATATGCATGATAATATATTCAAATATAATGATTGCGATTGATATTTCCCTAGTTTACCCTTACTATGAATTTGAGCTTACCCTTTTAAATGTTTCATCTCCCCAGGTCATGAATAATTTTATTAAGTAAGACAATCAAAACGAGTCTTGTATTGATGAAATGAGTGGGATACAATGTGGATGATTTATAAATAAGTTTTTTTATGTTTCCCATCTTTTAAAGACACTAAACCTATTTGGTCCTAGTGTGGTTTTGTTGTATTGTGTAATAAATATTCATCAATATTGATGTAATATCTATATGTAAAGAATGATTCATTATACAAATCACTTATTCCTGATCCATGAAGCGAATTAAAATGTTTTTAACACCATTAACATTCACTCTCACACATTGAGAAATTTCTAAAAAAACAATTCCAATATACTCTATTGGATTAAATGAATATTTATTAACCCAGAAACCTCTCAATTGATATTTTAAACTATCTTCCTTTGAGACTCCCTACACACATATTCTATGGTCTAGTACTAGAAATACTTTCTTTACATATTTAATGTGATAACATGTTATATTTACCAATATAGACTCAGAGAATATTCAAATTGTTATTATATATGACCATAAGGTCACAAAATATTGAGATCCTTTCAATTTAACTTTTTATAGGTTAGATACATGAAAAACATATTTTACAATACTTTTGAAAATTTCTCCGCAATCCCACACTATTTGACTTTTTTCTCGACCCTCATATATTATACTCATATTCCTAACTTAGGGAATATAATACACAAGAAGAAGGTGATATCGAATTATAAATTAGGGAAATGTATATATTGAATCATAAAGGGTTAGTAAATAATCCTATGTGATATATTTCCTTGGAAGATAAATCATATTAACTGAAAGTGGAATAATTTGAGTTTCTTACAAGGAATGATAAATGAACTGTTCCATTAAATGAATAATCATGTACCATTTCATAAGAGTATGGAATATTTTGAAAATAATCATAATCTATGGACATTAAAATAGATTTATATCATAGAAATATGGTATAATTATAATCATATGAAATCATAATGTTGTCAACAAATCTTATTGAATTGAGTCCATACTCAATCTTTGGAACGTAGGTAACCACATCAAGAATTATCTAAATTTCATAGATATAGATTCCCTTATCGAGACCACAAACATTATTGTGATCATATCTAGCCAAATAATGTCCACGGTCAATCTTAGGAATATAGAAAACCTTATTCTGTCCTTCCCAAATCGTATTAACATAACTGACCACATCAAGTTTAATCTCAAAATAATTAAATTATGAGATAAATAAACATTATTTAATTATTTGTATGAAGATATATGACTAAACAATTATACATAAATCCTCTATAAGTTTTTCACATGAATAGATTCGTCGTATTATTATAAAAATAGTGGATACAATTCATTTCATTCCATTTTCAAATTGCGTCAAAAAATGACTTCTAGTATTAGATTAGCTGAAACCATAATAGAAATCAACAAAAAAGAGAATTATGAAGGAATGTATTGGGAAATTAAAATAACATATATCCATATTAGATATATCCTTTTTATTTAGAGATGGAAATTTAAGAAAAAACTTAAAAATTGATTTCATTAATAAATTTAGACTTGGTTATAAAAAAGATATTGTTATGAGTAAGTTTAAAAATTAATTTTCAATAAAGAAAAATCTAATTTAATTTTAAAAAATCACATTATGTGAAATCCCAATAATGTGGCATCAAATGAAATTTTTTTATCGAATTTTTTCTTTGAAGATAATGTATAAAATAATGTTAATATTCATTCTTAGTATTCTAAAGTATCATTATTAAAACTCACATAACATTTTAATGAGTGATAAACATTATTTTTTAAAATTGGTAAAGATAAATATAAATGTCCCATGAATAATATAAATTCGAGATTCAAATAACTAATAGAACATTTTTGTAATAAATTAATATAGACATGGAAGACAAAGAGTTATTAAAGAGGTTATGAATTATTCTCAACCACACAATAATTTTATAATGAAATAAATTCATAAAAGAATATGAATATGGTTTGATAATTTTAATTACATTGAAATGAATGAAGAAATTATACATAGTAGATTTATATGATAGAATAAATAAATTTTAGATGTATAGAGATCAGTAAGAAATAAATGAACACAATAATAGGAAAATAACGTTAAAAATTTACTAATAAATTTAGTAACACATGAATAAAACCCCCATGATAACAGAAAATGTGAGAGGCTATTAAATAACTAAAATTTAGATATGGTTTTTATAAAAAGAATTTATTTTTCATTATATAAACAGGAAAAATAAAATAATATGTGAATAAGTAATTTGTCTAAAATAAAAAAATTGAGATGGGAACAACCCTTACAATAACTATAGAGATCAATGAAAGTACATTATCCTACAGAATAATAAAAATCACTCTATGAATAACCTATATCATAACCATATTTAAATATATTATTGTTTTTTACAATTTAATAATAATTTATGACAATACATTTATAGTTTATTTATTGTTTATTGTCATAATCAAATATTAATAACCCTGTTTATTTTGTACAACTTTTATAAGGCCGATATCGATCTAAATTCCTTTTAAAAATGATAATTATTACAATATCATTAATCTGTAAATATAGACTTTCCATACTATATTTATTTCATAATTTTTTTTCTATGAGTGTTTTAATTATGATTCTTGATGATGAAATCGACAAAGATATTATTTTGGTAATTTTTACAAAAAAGATAATGTTATATAAATTAATTATTGGAATATTTATAATACGATTTATATAATATAGAAAAAAATATTTAAATAATAATTTCTTATTATAATAGTAAATATTTTTTCATAACAATCAATGAAGAAAATTTATATAGTATTTGATATAGGTGGTTAAACTATCCTGAAAAAAAACATGTTATACCCCATGGATGAGTATGAATGTGATTATATTATAATATCTTAATTATTGAATAATATTGATATTATTTTAATGTTGTTAATATGAAATATTTTAATTAATAAGTAGTAAATTAATGAGTTAATATAAGATCATATTAGATACAATAGGAAATCATTTTTTCTTATTGGTTCTCATGTTTAAGGAAGATGAATTTAGAATGATCATTTATTATTAATATTATTAATATAATACCTAAATGATACATCTAAAAACATATAATGTTATTGATATTATATTTATTAATTATAACCATTTTGAAAACCATCCATGAATGTTTATGATGAAAAATGAAATACATCAATCATGGATGCAGAAGTCTGTATGTAACATGAGAAACATTTCCATTTTTTAAATAGATGGGAAGAAGGTAAAAATTGTTTGGATAATTAATATAAATAGAATTAATTTATTTAATTTACTAATTTCATTACAATTATTTTTTATAATATATATTATTGTTAAATATAGTGAATAAAATGTTAAAGAGTTGTCAATAATCACATTGAGATCATGCATGTTTTCTCAATAGACATCATTGAAATGGGAGAATTGTGACATTTTATTTTATCTCATTGTTGAGAAATATGTATGATGATTTTATTAGGATTAAAATGGGGGGGGGTTCATGGGGAATTCAAAGTGTTATATTTGATTGAAGTAAGTTGAAGTGATATCTTTTTTATGTGAAGAAAATGTACATTTCCTTATAAACCAAAGGGAAGTGAGGGGTAAAGATAAAATCACAATAAAATTAGGTTATTTTGGTAAATAGAGGTTTCTAATACACATGGTTGTGAATTAAAATTCAAAAAAAGCTTTTATATGGTATAGGTGTCCTGTTATTTTTTCCAAAATTCAATACAGTTTTAGTTTACCTTTTCCCTCCTATTGACATTGATTAAATTTTTTTACATGATCATTAATTTTTTATAAATAATAATATATGGCACTAGTTATAAAATTTATATAGGTTGATTATTTATTTTAACCACATTAAATTATAATTATATTTTTATGAAATATCAAGTTAACATTTAAGATAAATCATATGATATATGAAACATGGGGTTTCTCAAAAATTTATTTTTATATATTTTTTTATTTTTGTAATTCTTTAATATAAATTATTAATTTTGAGTGTCATTATATTTTTTAAAAAAATATTAACACCATATTCAATTCCTCAAAAGAAATAAATTAAATTTATTTAAATAAAAATTGCACAACATTTATAAAAATTATTGTTTGATTAATAAATCATACTATAGTAACTAATATTTACATTAGTAACATATCATTACTGTAAAATTGAAAATTAAATGAATAAAAAACTACATATGATGATTAAAATATTTATTCGATTTTATTAAACTCAAATTCTATATATTATTATTTTTTATATAAGAAGGCATCAAAAATATATTTTTGGTAAAATACTATTGAACTATAAAATTTGTTTTATTAGTTATATATTCTTATTAATTTAATTTTAACTTTACAGTTCTTTTAAAAATAATATTTTTTACTCATTAAAAGTTCATATGATAGATTTAAAAAAATAAATATATTATAAAAAAATTTATTTTGATACTTATATTGTTATAACATCGAAGAATGTACATACATATCCATAAATATCTTAATATAATACCCAAAGATACGATAATTAGTGTCGGTCATCATAGTTGGTGACTCAACAAGAATTTATCATGTAGTAATTTATATAATCATGAATCACTCCAAGAAATGATTTCTCTCAAGTCATACTTATTAGCGATTGGATTGGGATTTGACTATGCAAAACATAGTGACTCAACATCGTTTCCAAGGATAAACAAATAAGCTCATAAAGATGAAATATACTACTGTATTACATTTTTTCTACATTTTATATTTGTGTCAGAATATAGTTCCTCTTATTTATACCCAATAATTCAAGGCTAAATTATAATAATAACTTTTTTATACTTAATATTTTCTCTGAATAAAAATCTTCATCATTTTGTTTCAGATCGGTGTTCCATGTGGAGCATGTTATTCAACAACCAATTTAACAATTGTAAAATATATACTAAAATCCTAGGGTGTTAATATCATTTGAATCATATACGTGGGATATTAAGTACAACCAGACCACAACCATAATCATGATCCAATTAGTTTCATCTCATTAAGATAAGATCATATTTCTAATGCACCGATGAGGCACCCCTCGTATGATAGCCAGGACTAGTTAGAATCACCATAGTTCTCTTTTCTCAAAACATGTGACAACGTACCCATGAAACGGTGTACCAAATGATTAATTTCCACAAATTTTTCATTATAAAACCATAAAAATTCTATCCACTCTTATATTACGTAAAACTAAAGGGAAATTAAAATTCATTGGGCCATGAATGTAACTAATGTTACACATTTTATATAGCATTCATACCGATAGTACCCTTACTGATTTTCATATAAAAGTATAAGTGATCCCATTTATGTACAACAAAAATGAATGAATCAAAAGTGAATAAATCTCAGTTGACATATACCTACACATTCATTCTATAATTATGGTATCTCATATGGATGGGATGTTATGTATCTAATGATAACCATGTTAACCACACCTCATTTATATAATTTGAAAATTTTCAACTTCTAAATCATAAAACACAACAATATAATATCCTGAGCAACATCTCTATCTCACTAGACCCTCCAATCCAGCCAAAAAATCCAACATCATGTAGGTCTCATCTCTTATGATACTCCCCTGGTCCAATCTCAAATATAACAAGGAAAGTAACTTTACAAAACACCCATCCCATGATTTCATATCTAATTATATATATATATATATATATATCAATATTCCAGGGAATATTTAATCACCCACTAATTGTGAACCCAACATCCTTGGGCATTAACATAAAAATCTACCCATTAGGGAATAATGTGAATGACATGTACATAGATAAAATAGAATCTCCTCATGATGATCCCAATTTAGGAAAACCAATATCATATGGTTTAGTTAAGTATAATTCTGACATGATGCTTTTTAAGAAAACAATATATCATCTTTTTGATAGTTTAAGTTACCACTATAATATTAAAGTCACCATAAAGAGGGCTATTTTCTAGGAACATTATTCCTAAAACAACCAAGTTATGGTAACAATACATACATTCCCAGGGGGTCAAAAAGTCATCATCAGTGAGAAAAACACATGAGATCCACATGAAAATTGATCATAAGAGAATAATGTGATTCACATGAGAATAATTTAAAAAAAACATATAATGTAAAACACTATATAATTATTTTTCACACCTAAAACAACTAAAAACTATATTTTTAGTATAAATAATAACATTTGAACACTTTAGTATAATTTTATCTATATATTTTGATAAATATTCTTATAAACATGCCTCATGAAACTATATACATGTTCCAAAAATCAAAATAACAATATCAATACAAATATATTATTTTAATAAATATCAAAATCATAGTAGGTAAAAAGTAAAATTCCATATACATGAAAACCTAAACATCGCAAAAAAATGGTTTTCATGATTTTCCATTCATATTTCCATTACATGAACTAACAAAACGCTATTACCCAACTATCATACCTTTAGTGAAAGGCATAATAAATATAAACATTAATTCAAATTTTTCAAATCCCTCACTGAGGACCACTCACCTATGTCGCAGTTAGAGTTTATAAGAGATATCAGATTCACCTCTCATTATTATAGATTACTTTGACTTGTATTGAGGGTATAAATTGTTAATATGGGGAGAATATAAACCCATATTAGAGAGAAATAAAAATTAAAATAATTTAATTAATCCATAATATATAATTACGGTATAAATATTCCTATAAATAATAATCTTGCTATATAAAAAAACCTTTTATGTTTGTATACAGTTATATATCTCAACTGATCACCCATTATGTTGATCACATGTAACAAATGTGTAAAACCAAATAAATTTAAAATTATACCTTCTTCCATCCCCTTGTATCACCTCATCCTAATATCCTAACTACATCTGAGCTATCCCATTCAATGATGGAACACTAATCCTCTTCCCTAGTTAGACCTGTAAACCATGTATTGAACTTGGGTAGTATTGTTTAATTAATTTCCATGAATAGTGTGATTAAAACTTGGTAGGTTATAAAAAATAATTCCTCAAACATTATAGGTTTAGTAGTGTAAGCACATGTGATTTATTCACAATTAACCATAAAAGTTTGATGTGAAATATAAAAATAAATGTTGATACATAGTTTATAAGGTGATATATGACATTAAACAAAATCATTAGAACCAAATATGGTTGCCTTAGTGTTAAAACGATACAATCTAGTACTTTGACATCTCTCCATGGTACCATCATGAATATAATACACTAGAAATAAACTCATATCACAATTAAATCACATTTAGAGGAATACAATCAAGGTCAATTCATGTCACCCCAAAAATATATCAATAAAAATACTACTTGTGGAAACCTATCTAACTAGGTAACATATAAATCAAACCAAAAGAAAAATATTCTCACCATTAAAAAAATCAGACACACCATAGGGAAACACATCTCACTTAGAATCATATCACATACCCCTAGGGAATATCATCATATAATGAATATATAAATAAGCGAACTCATCTCACCCAATATCATATCACAAAAAGTATGGGGAAAAATAATTCACATGGAAAACGTACGAAATTCCCATTACCTAGTGGATGATTCCCACCCAAAATTCCAAGAGCTTCATTTCACATATCAGACATGCATATTAAATAAGACAACAGAAATGTAATAATGAAACCTACCTAAAACATCACATCATACCACGTGAGTTGGATACCCTTACCAACTAGTAACTTGTATCTTTTACAATAAAATCAATGAAAAAACCTATCCATTTCAATATTTTTATGCTAGGATCACACCATTGATATTCAGATTAAAAAGTTTCACACAAAATCGACAATACCAATATCCCTATTCAACCTCTCTTATGGGTCAAAAAAATTTTAGGGAACCAACTAAGGTCCCCTAGTCCACACCATGGTTAGGAAACCCTATAGGGGTCCCCTATCTCAGTCTTACACCTCAAACCAAATCTCATCATTGATAGGTCACAACATATATTAAAAAATCAATTATCATACCTTGGACTCATTGAGCCTGTATAAAGTGTCATACTAATATCATACAATATTTATAGCATATTAACCATTTAACATCCTAATTTAACATTGTTTTCCCTCTCCCTAACAAATCACTCATAAGAATACCAATGTAATCCTATTTTGGGTATTCATGTTCTAGTTGGGGAGGAACCCTTTTCCCATTACAATAATATTTATTTCAAAGGATATAACACATGGAGCTCATGTAGACTATACCAAGGTCGGCCATTTTGGGACCATCACTGGCCTTAACAACAGAAAATTAAGGACATATATTTTAAGACCACTAGATATATTTTTTCATTTATAACCATTTAGGATCAATGTACCAATATGAGTATATTTCTAGGAAAATTTCATAGAAATTTAGTGGATGAGGAATCTTACAAATGATCAAGTTCCCTTCATATACATTAATACTTATTCCATCCAAAAAAGAATTGTAATTTAAAGGAATGATTAATTTAATCAAATTTTCACCCCCCATTGTTGATAGGACACACATCACATGTATATGGAAACATGAATAAACCATAGGTAGAGATTATGGGAAGAACTGACTCAAATAATGTTTTTTTCTCACTCCCTTTGATATTTTTACTATCCAAAAATGATATTTAATTATAGTATTTTTTTATATATACTATGTCTTGATATGATTTTACGAAGTCAACTTTTCAAATAATATAGTAAAAATGTTTTAGGAGGGACATATCAACAACCCTCAGTTTGCATTTCCTTCAGCTACCATAAGGAGGAAAACAATACAACTGCTAGGATCACTAATGGAACCTAAGAACTGAAGGCGCACCAATAACCTAATGGGTGAAAACTATCCAGTTAGTGATGTTGGTAATTAAACCATACTAATTTCTAACCTATCGATCTACCAGAGTGTCTCACCGACCTGCTGGTGAAGACAGAAAATTTCAATAGAAAACTAGTGCATCCTATCATCTTATAGGTGATTATTACCAAGAAAAATAAATGATCCATTATTGGTGGACCCCGCCATCATATTTTTTGGATGGAACATTTTGAGCTTGATAGACATAAATACCCACATGGGACCTATGACGTCTTTAAATACTCCTTGAAGATGGAATAATGAAAACATATAACAACCATATACAAATTTAAATCTATTTCACCTCCATTTATGATCTAATTACACTTTATTATTGCAACTCCATTGGAACATACATTATTTCTATCTCTTTATCTCTCATAATACTGCAATATATTATTGATTGAATTTAGAGTGTGTTATAGAGTATTTTCATATAGTAAAACTATAGTTCTAAATTTTTTATTGGGTGTTCACTACAATTTAACTGTTTGTTAATGGGTTTCACTATTTTTTGACATAAAATATTGTTTCATATTGGGTATAAAGTTTACACCATTGAAAATAATGTTCCTCCATTTGTTTGAGATATATTGTTGTTGTTTCTTCCAATGGATTAAAAAAATATTCTGAGAAACTTGAGTGGAGGGAACATATATACTCATATGGAGTATTAAATGATCTCATTTACCTTTATTTATTTTCATTCTATTGATTTATTATTCCCAATCATTTAGTTTTTTCTACACTTTTTATTTAATTTTTGTTTTCATTTAATTTTAACTCTTTATTTTTTATACAATGAATTCTATACCATAATTTATATAATAATCAAGAAAATAATTGGTACTAGATCCATTCTTGGTTTCAAATCCATATCCAGTCTCAATGAAAATTCATAAATTATTACCACTTCCTCTAACACCAAATAATCTCATGAATAAAACTCAACTTGTCATGCCACATTCATTGATTTCATGGATTTTAGTTGTTATAAAACTCAGATCTATTTAAAAATTAGAAGTGTTGGTTATCCAATTTTAGAAAATTATCATGGATGTTTATATAAACACTAAGGAATTTGAGTAAAATGGTTTCTCGAGGATATTTAATCATTTTATCTTGAGTGGAAATTATAAGGCCCCAGCCTTAAACCTTACTTAATCTTGAGTTATTACAAGATTACACATTGAGGATCTTTTCGGGTTTAGAGTTTTAGAGAATTAGATCATAAAACTTGCATTACATTCCACATATAAACAAAGTGGTTACATAAAGATAGTATTCTTCATTCCCATCAATGGAAACATATTTAAAATAAACATGGATTCTTTCTTGACACTTCCTTGACACTATCATCATATCATGTACCTTTCCCCTGACCTGTGAAAAACATTTTAAAAAAACATGGGATGAGCATAAAAAGCTCAGTAAGGGATATAAAAATATGGAAAGGAAACATGGGTACATATATACATAAGGATGATATCATACATTACCCTTAAAACATAAGCACTTTAACATACCTCATCAAATCATGAATAAATCATAGTAATCATAAGACATAAAGGTAACTTGAGGCATTCATAACATCCTTACGTAGGGAGCAACCCTCTTGGTTACGTTTGGAATACCCATCACAGTATATTCCCTAAATCTCTTCGTAGAAACCTTAACATTTCACTCCTTCGCATTACCCAATGCATTGGAGAGCTATATCGGGCTCACCCGCCCTTAGTTTATCACGGAACCACCCGTCTTCATAATAATGCCCAAGAACCTCAACATAATCGTATCACATAAAACATGCATAAAGGAAACATAACATTTCAACCTTTCAATCACGAGATATCAATACAACACATTGATATAAAAACATTATGAAAACCATTTTCAATACCAAAATAAAATAAAATTGAAACATGGTATTTATTTTTCTTTTAAAAAGACGGTATGGCTTTTAGAGGAAGCCGAAACTCAAATAATGGTCACGAAGGCGGAGAAGTCATTGTCGCCGCATACGTACGACAAAAACATTCACTTTTGTCGTTTAGTAAATGCTTCATATAAAAAATGATTCTTTTTCAATAAAAGTAAAATTCAAAGGGGTTTATACACCATATAAAAGAAAGTTGTGTATAAAATAAAGTATGCCTCAATGAAAGGAGATTGAGATGAAGTCCCATAAAAAGATCATTTTTTTTAAATAAAGTAGATCTAGTATGTGTATTCACTATAAGTACACATAAATAAATTACAAATACAAGATAGGACATAATAATATCATGACATAATTTGAAAGTAAGAGATTAACCCAAAGAATATAAATTGGGTTAAGAAGTTCCCTTACCTCGTATCCGACTTGACCCGACCGTTCTTTAATCTCCTGAATAATAAACTTTAGATAATCTATACTAGCTTAAGAACCTTTTTCAATTTCATTATTCCTTTTATACCACGTTATGAACATCATGTAATCATTTAAGTTAATAATGTTCATTTTGTCGGTATTTGGTTCTTAAGTCAAAAATAGACTTCTTACACTTACATGTTGTTAATTTGGTCAATGGTTCGTTATATACAGAATGATATTAATGATTTGGATAACATATATATCATATATATTCAGCATATACATGTATTTATAATATTACATCACATTTAGAGGTAAGAAATGAAATGCACCGTTCATGGAGACGGTAAGCCGTACGTACGCATGAACGCTACTTCCATTTCTATTTCATATTTTATGGAATGGAATCATAATGATATAAGAGTATATTATAATTCCAGTATAATAAAATATATAATATCATTAACTTTATCCTTTACACATCCCACATATGGTATTAATGAATCAAATCACTTTCAGGGGGCGGTAGTCCGCACTTCCTAAAATGAAGATATCGTGTTTACCCATAATGAAAACAATAATGGTATGCCATAAATGAAAAATACAGAAGCTTAAAGAAATAATAAGCATAAAATATATCATATATAAAAGTAGTGACATCATAATGGCCACCTTTGACGGTGTTAAATGAGTATTGAACAATCATCATTTCGGGAGGCAGAATTTCGCCATCCACGGAAACCGTATGTTTTTTAACCATTTGATGTAGTTGTGTGAGAGTGTAGCTCTAATAAATCTTATAACAACATCCTAGTATATTGAAGATACGGTTTTTGTTACAAAAGAAGTAAATAAAAAGAGTTTAGGGGGTTGGAAAAGCAAAATAAAACAAATGAACATGAGAGAATGAATTACCTTTAAAAGTGTAACTCCTTTTGATTTGAGACTAAAGGCTTCCTTTGAAAGGATTCTGGCCAAATGTAATCCTCTAGTATGAGGAGAGGGATGTGGAGAGAGTAAATGGGCAGGGGATGTCCGAGCCAAAGGCTTGAGGAGTGTGTGAAATGAGGTAGAGGTGGGGGCCTTTTATAAGAGGAGAGGAGGGGCACTTTTGGAAATCATGAAACTATTATTTTATTTTCAAAAGTGTTTAGAATTTATAAGGTCCCACATTGATATATTTTGAATATAATATGATAATTATTCTAAATATTCCCATCCAAAAGTTTTTGGACAAGTGTAGGTCTTAGATTTTATATTATCGTTTCATTTTATTTAAACTGTTCATTAATGAGGTCATCGTTGCATCATCATGATGTCATAATTAAATTAATTTATTTAATGTCTAAAATTATAAAAAAAATATCCTGATATAGGAAATCTTTTTATCTTTCCAATAAATATTTATAATCAAAAATCGGATCTTTATAACCCCATGTAAAAATTGTTTTTGTAAAACATATTATGTTTGTGTCATTTTTACTTTTACATTAAATAAAAAGTTATTTATGTCATTTCCCCACCAAAGTGGCTCCATTGGGTCCCCAAGTTGACCCATGGCTTGTCTTGGTCTGCCATGACACATACAATGAGGGTAGGACATGTTTCAACCTCATCTCATATTATTAAAGCATTATTTTTCCCATAAACTACACTAATTACCACTAATCGCGATTAAAAACTTAATAAGTTACTATTCACCAAAAAATTATTTTAATCTCATTGAACCACATTTTACATCTTAATGACAACCATGTATGTTGGATTTTTTAAATTCAAAACACAATGATGACAAAATTGCATTTAAACGGAAAAATCAGTTTTTATATGTACCACTTAGTGGTTTCACTATTCATCAAAAATTGAAGTTTTTCAGAAAATTACCAAAAAATCACCCTAAGCTATATTTGATATTCCGAATTCAAAAATGATGTCTATTTTACAAAATTCAAATCATATAAGTTACATTAATTAATTTAATAATTAATTCCCGCTGTTATGAAAAATAGCGGGTTTTTTTAAACAATAAGTATCAAAAGATTGAGACCAGTCTAAGTCCAATTTCAAAGTGAAATTGATTCCAATGACCACCATTGGATTAAATGGTAAAAATATATTCAGATTAAACTTTCAGACCAATTCAAAAGATAATCTAATCATATAAATAAATTAGATTAAAAAACAGTTTTGATGTAAAATGCAGTATTTTTCACTATTCATTAAAAAATGAACATTGTCTGAAAAATACCAAAAATTCACACAAAGTAAATTTTGATGTCCCAATCATAAATAATAATTTTATTTTGACAAACATAGCTTATAAAATTTTCAAAATATAGATTTAAAAATGGTTTTCCATCAAAAGGCACTAAAACAATCTTTTAAGAATATTAGTGTATTCCATGCTTAAGATTGGATTTATTTTCATTTTAAGCCTCTAAAACACTATATAATTCATTAATAGACATAGATAAAAATATCTATTATTCATTACTTACTTGGGATGATACATCCTTCCCCCCTTTAGAAATTTGCGTCCCCGCAATTTACTTACTTATCAAATAAATGGGGGTACTTATCCCTTATTGCATTTTCAGATTCTCATGTTGCCTCTTCCATCATGTGGTTTTTCTACAAAACCTTTACCTGATTAATCACCTTATTCCGTAACACTTTCTCTCTGTGGTCAAAAATCTGTACCAGTTTTTCCTCATAAGATAGGTTCTCTTCCAACTGAACTACCTCTGGACTCAAAACATGAGATGGATTTGGCATATACTTTCTCAGCATCGAAACATGAAAAACATTGTGTACCCGAGATAAAATCGGAGGTAAAGCCACCCGGTATGCAACTGATCCAACTCTCTCCATAATTTCATATAGTCTAACAAACCTTGGACTAAGCTTTCCTTTCTTACCAAATCGCATCACACTTTTCCATGGTGATACTTTGAGAAAAACATGATCACCTACCTCAAAAGAGAGATCCTTCCTCTTGTTGTCCGCATAACTCTTCTGTCTACTCTGAGCTGTTCTCATGTGCTTCTGAATCAACTGAACTTTTTCTGCCATCTCTTCTACCAATTCTGGTCCCATCAACTTCCTTTCACCCACTTCATCCCAGAAAGCTGGAGTTCAACACCGCTTCCCATATAATGCCTGAAATGGTGCCATCTGTAAACTGGAATAAAAACTGTTATTATATGAAAATTCAACCAAACAAAGATGTTGGTACCAACTTCCCTGGTAATCAATCGAACAAGCTCGTACCATATCCTCCAAGGTCTGAATTGTTCATTCTGAATTCCCATCTGATTGAGGATGAAATGTTGTACTAAAATTTAATTCAGTACCCAACGACTTCTGAAGGCCTTTCCAAAAGTTAGAAGTGAACCTGGGATCACGATCAGATACAATGGATAGAGGAACTCCATGTAACCTGACTACCTCTTTAAGATACAAACGGGAAAGTTGATCTAGGGAAAAAATATCTCGTATAGCAAGGAAATGAGCAGATTTTGTCAAGCGATCAACAATAACCCAGATTGCATTATTACCTCGAGATGTCTTTGGTAATCCCACAACAAAGTCCATGGATATATTCTCACATTTCCACTCTGGCACTGGTAAAGGCTGAAGCATCCCTTTTGGTAACTGCCGCTCTTCTTTAACCTGTTGACATGTCAAATACTTCACAGTAAAATCAGCAATATCTCTTTTCATTCCATCCCACCAGTAATACTCCCGCAGATCTCTATACATCTTAGTACTACCTGGATGAACTGAAAACGGAGAACTATGAGCTTCACATAACAACTCTCTCTTCAACTGTGAATCACAAGGCACACACAATCTCTTCCCAAATCTCAAAACGCAATTATTATCAATGTTGAATTCAGGAAACTTACCTTTCTGAACCAGCTCTACCTTTTTCTGAAACTCACTATCTTGCTTCTATGCTTGCTTGATTCTATCTGATAGAGATGATATCACTGATACCTGAAGCAAAACAGAAGAACATCTTGCACCAAAAACTTCTATTCAAAAGTTCATCAAATCCTTAACCAAAGGATCATGTTCCAAATGCAACATTGTTAATGAAGCATTACTTTTTCGACTCAAAACATCAGCCACTTTATTTTCTTTTCCTGGATGGTAATGAATTGTACAATCATAATACTTGATTAATTCTAACCATCTCCTTTGTCTCATGTTTAACTCTTTCTGAGTAAATATATACTTTAAACTTTTGTGATTAGTATATATTTCACACTTCACTCCATAAAAATGATTCCTCCAAATTTTTAAAGCGAAAACAACAGCAGCTAATTCCAAATCATGTGTAGGGTAATTTACCTCATGAGTTTTCAACTGTCGTGAAGCATAAGCAATTACCTGATCATTCTGCATTAGGACGCAACCAATTCCATTCAATGAAGCATCACTGTATATAAAAAACTCACCATTCCTGGAAGGTAGTGCCAAAACTGGAGCATTCACCAATCTTATTTTAAATTTCTGAAAACAATCATCAAATTATTTTGTCCAGATAAACTTAACACCCTTCCGAGTTATCTTAGTCATTGGACTAGATAACCGTGAAAAATTTCTAACAAACCTTCGGTAATAGCCTGCCAAACCAAGGAAGCTACGAATCTCAATTACATTTGTGGGTCTTGGACATTCTTCAACAACTTTTGTTTTTGTAGGATCAACGGTTATGCCATCTTTTGAAACAATGTGACCATGGAAAGAAATTTGTTGCAACCAAAACTCACATTTTCTGAATTTCCCATACAATTTATTTTCTTTTAAGGTTTGTAAAATGACCCTTAAATGTCTTGGATGCTCCTCTTTACTTATAGAAAACACCAAAATATCATCAATGAAATCCACAACAAACTTATCCAAGAACTCATGGAAAATTATATTCATTAAGTCCATGAATACAGCAGGTGCATTGGTTATCCCAAAAGTCATGACTACAAATTCATAATGGCCATATCTTATACGAAATACAGTCTTCGGAACATCTGATTCCTTTACCTTCAGCTGATGGTACCCCGACCTCAAGTCAATCATTGAAAAATACTGAGCTCCCTGGAGCTGATCAAATAAATCATCGATATGAGGCAAAGGATATTTGTTCTTAACAGTGATATTATTCAAGGCCCTATAATCAATGCAAAGTCTCATAGAACCATATTTCTTTTTAACAAATAAAACAGGAGCACCCCATGGTGATGTTCTAGGTTGAATGAAACCTTTCTCTAATAAATCTTGTAATTTCTCCTTCAACTCTAAAAGTTCAATTTGATCCATTCGATAAGGGGGTTTTGAAATTGGCTTAGCATCAGGAACTAAGTCAAAAGTAAACTCAACTTCCCGATCTGGTATTATTCCAGGAAACTCATCAGGAAAAACATCAGGATACTCATTTACCACTAGCACATCATTAATCTGAACAGTTCCTTTATTTTCAACGATGTGTGCAAGGTAACATTCATTTCCATATTTTACAAATTCTTGGCCTCTTGATAAGTTATCAACAGTAGGGGTTCATTCTTGTACACAAACTAAAAGTCTTTTTGAAAAGAAACTTCTTTATCTCTACAGTCAATATTATCATGGTAAATAGAGAGCCAATCCATACCTAGGATAACATCAAACTCTAATAGAGGTTGAACAATAAGGTTTGCAAGTAGGTTCTTTCAACAGATAAGGATAGGAATATTCTTATAAATTCTTTTCGCCTCAACATTCCCCCCAGGTGTCTTTACCACAAGTTCAGGAGTCATTTCTTGAGATGGTATTTTCATTTTACTAGAAAATTTTTCATAGATGAAAGAATGTGTAGACCCCGAATCAACCAACACACTGGCATAATCTGAAAAAACAAACAAAGTACCTGATACAACTTAATTTGATGGCCCGACGTCTACCGAAGTAGTTGAAAAGGATTTCACCACCCCTTTCTGCTTGTAGTCTAACTGCTTCCCATCACTCAAGATCTTTTTAGGACACTCATTTGCATAGTGACCCATCTCATTGCACTTATAACATTTCACTAACTGTAAATTAAATTTGTTCTTACCTTCACCTTGATCCTTTTCAGTGCAATCACGAGCCTTATGTCCCATCTTACCACATCGGTAGCACTTTCCAGAATTCAGAAGACATTCCCCAGCATGCCTTTTGCCACATTTATCACAAAATGAAAACTTAGTTTTCTTACCATCAGACTTTTTTGAAGAATTATTACCTTTCTCTTGCCACCTCGGTCTCTTCTTCTACTGGTTGTTATAGAACACTTGGTCATCGGAAAACTCCATTTCCACCTTCTCAGCACATCGAACAAGCTTTTCATAACTTTTAAACTCACGAGAAGCTAATGCCCTTCGATATTTTGGGTTTAATCCTGAGTAAAAACGATTTATTTTACTATCAAGGTCTCGGATAAAATTTGGAGCATAGCTTGCCAATCGAGTGAACCTTTCTTCATAGGCAGCCACTGAGTCATCCTCTTGCCTCAATTACAAGAATTGCTTTTCCATCTTAAGTCGAACAGCCTTAGGAAAATACTTCTCAAGAAACATACCTTTGAATTAATCCCAGTCAAGAGCATCAATCTCATCAGCGTCCCTGATATTTATAACCATCGACCACCACCGATCTGCCTCACCCTCCAAACGGTAAATAGCAAGACTAACCTTTTCATTGTCTGAACACCCCATGACATCGAAAATCTTCTCCAGTTCTTTAATCCACCCTTCAGGTAGCACAGGGTCAGATTATCCTCTAAATGATGGGGGATGTTTCCTCATGAAATGTTCCACCACTGACATGTTCCTCTGCGGTTGTTCTGGCTGATCTCGTGCATGGATACCACCACCATTTATAGCCTGAGTCAACTGCTCCATTACTGCAACAAACTGTTCAGTTCCAATTCCGACCATCTCGGGATGCTTATTCGGAAGGTTATTACCTTCTGTATGCCTTCCTAGCACTGCTTCCCTGTTTCCTCTGCAGAAAACCATTCTGAACAAACATGTCTTTGATGAAGCAACATGGTAATCTTTAAATTCTATATCATTTCAAAAAAAATATTTTTGGATAATCATTTAATATAATTCTAACTCCTAAAGTTATCTAAACCGACCTTTGATACCAACTATAAGGCCCCAGCCTTAAACCTTACTTAATCTTGAGTTATTACAGGATTACACATTGAGGATCTTTTCGGGTTTAGAGTTTTAGAGAATTAGATCATAAAACTTGCATTACATTCCACATATAGGCAAAGTGGTTACATAAAGATAGTATTCTTCATTCCCATCAACGGAAACATATTTAAAATAAACATGGATTCTTTCTTGACACTTCCTTGAAACTATCATCATATCATGTACCTTTCCCCTGACCTGTGAAAAACATTTCAAAAAAACTTGGGATGAGCATAAAAAGATCAAAAAGGGATATAAAAGTATGGAAAGGAAACATGGTTACATATATACATAAGGATGATATCATAATTTACCCATAAAACATAAGCACTTTAACATACCTCATCAAATCATGAATAAATCATAGAAATCATAAGACATAAAGGTAACTTGAGGCATTCATAACATCCTTACATAGGGAGTAACCCTCTTGGTTACGTTTGGAATACCCATCACATTATATTCCCTAAATCTCTTCGAAGAAACCTTAAAGTTTCACTCCTTCGCGTTACCCAATGCATTGGAGAGCTATATCGGGATCACCCGCCCTTAGTTTATCACGGAACCACACGTCTTCCTAATAATGCCCAAGAACCTCAACATAATTGTATCACATAAAACATGCATAAAGGAAACATAACATTTCCACCTTTAAATCACGAGATATCAATACAACACATTGATATAAAAACATTATGAAAACCATTTTCAATACCAAAATAAAATAAAATTAAAACATGGTATTTATTTTTCTTTTAAAAAGAAGGTATGGCTTGTAGAGGAAGCTGAAACTCAAATAACGGTCACGACGGTGGAGAAGTCGTTGTCGCCGCATACGTACGACAAAAACAATCCCTTTTGTTGTTTAGTAAACGCTTCATATAAAAAATGATTCCTTTTGAATAAACGTAAAAGTCAAAGGGGTTTATACACCGTATAAAAGAAAGTTGTGTATAAAATAAAATATGCCTCAATGAAAGGAGATTGAGACGAAGTCCCTTACAAAGATCATTTTTTTTAAATAAAGTAGATCTAGTATGTGTATTCACTATAAGTACACATAAATAAATTACAAATACAATATAGGACATAATAATATCATGATATAATTTGGAAGTAGGAGATTAACCCAAAGAATATATATTTGGTTAATAAGTTCCCTTACCTCGTATCCGACTTGACCCGACCTTTCTTTAATCTCCTGAATAATAAACATGAGTTAATCTCCACTTTCTTAAGAACCTTTTTCAAGTTAATTATTCCTTTTATACCATGTTATGAACATCATGTAATCATTTAAGTTAATAATGTTCATTTTGCCAGTATTTAGTTCTTAAGTCAAAAATAGACTTCTTACACTTACATGTTGTTTATTTGGTCAAAGGTTCGTTATATCGAGAATGATATTAATGATTTGGATAACATATATATCATATATATTCATCATATACATGTATTTATAATATTACATCACATTTAGAGGTAATAAATGAAATGCACCGTTCATGGAGACGGTAAGCCGTACGTACGCATGAACGCTACTTCCATTTCTATTTCGTATTTTATGGAATGGAATCATAATGATATAAGAGTATATTATAATTCTAGTATAATAACATATATAATATCATTAACTTTATCCTTTACACATCCCACATATGGTATTAACAAATCAAATCACTTTCAGGGGGCGGTAGTCCGCACTTCCTAAAATGAAGATATCGTGTTTACCCATAATGGAAACAATAATGGTATACCATAAATGAAAAATACAGAAGCTTAAGGAAATAATAAACAGATTATATATCATATATAAAAATAGTGACATCATAATGTCCACCTTTAAGGTGTTAAATGAGTATTGAACAATCATCATTTCGGGAGGCAGAATTTCTCCATCCACGGAAACCGTATGTTCATTAACCATTTGATGTAGTTGTGTGATAGTGTAGCTAAAATAAATCATATAACACCATCCTAGTATATTTAAGATACTGGTGTTGTTACAAAAGAATTAAATAAAAATATTTTAGGGGGTTGGAGAAGCAAAATAAAACAAATGAACATGAGATAATGAATTATCTTTAAAAGTGTAACTCCTTTTGATTTGAGCCTGAAGGATTCCTTTGAAAGGATTATGCCCAAAGGGAATCCTCTAGGATGAGTAGAGGGATGTGGAGAGATTAAATGGGCAGGGGATGACCGAGCCAAAGGCTTGAGGTTTGTGTGAAATGAGGTAGAGGTGGGGGCCTTTTATAAGAGGAGAGGAGGGGAACTTTTGGAAATAATAAAACTATTATTTTATTTTCAAAAGTGTTTAGAATTTCTAAGGTCCCACATTGATATATTTCTAAGATAAGATGATAAGGCTTCTAAATATTCCCATCCAATAGTTTTTGGACAAGTGTAGGTCTTATATTTTATATTATCGTTTCATTTTATTTAAACTGTTCATTAATGAGGTCATCGTTGCATCATCATGATGTCATAATTAAATTAATTTATTTAATGTCTAAAAATTATAACAAAAATATCCTGATGTAGGAAATATTTTTATATTTCTAATGAATATGTATAATCAAAAATCTGATCTTTATAACCCCATGTAAAAATTCTTTTCGTAAAACATATTATGTTTGTGTCATTTTTACTTTTACATTAAATAAAAAGTTATTTATTTCATTTCCCAACCAAAATGGCTCCATGGAGTCCCCAAGTTGACCAATGGATTCTCTTGGTCGGCCATGACACATCCAATGAGGGTAGGACATTTTTCAACCTCATCTAATATTATTAAAGCATTATTTTTTCCTTAAACTACACTAATTACCACTAATCGCGATTAAAACTTAATAAGTTACTATTCACAAAAAAATAATTTTAATCTAATTGAACCACATTTTACTTCTTAATGACAACCATGTATGTAGGATTTTTTAAATTCAAAACACAATGATGACAAAATTTCATTTAAACAGAAAAATCAGTTTTTATAAGTACCTCTTAGTGGTTTCACTATTCATCAAAAATTGAAGTTTTTCAGAAAATTACCAAAATATCACCCTAAGCTATATTTGATATTCCGAATTCAAAAATGATGTCTATTTTAAAAAATTCAAATCATATAAGTTACATTAATTAATTTAATAATCAATTCCCGCTGTCATGACAAATAGCGGGTTTTTTTGAAACAATAAGTATCAAAAGATTGACACCAGTTTAAGTCCAATTTCAAAGTGAAATTGATTCCAATGACCAACATTGGATTAAATGGTAAAAATATATTCATATTACACTTTATGAAAAATTCGAAAGATAATCTAATCATATAAATAAATTAGATTAAAAAATAGTTTTGATGTAAAATGCAGTATTTTTCACTATTCATTAAAAATGAACATTGTCTGAAAAATACCAAAAATTCACACAAAGTAAATTTTGATGTACCAATCATAAATAATAATTTTATTTTGACAGAAATAGCTTATAAATTGTCAAAAGATATATTTAAAAAGGGTTTTCCATCAAAAGGCAGTAAAACAATCTTTTAAGAATATTAGTGTATTCCTTGCTTAAGATTGGATTTATTTTCATTTTAAGCCTCTAAAACACTATCTAATTATTTAATAGACATAGATAAAAATATCTATTATTCATTACTTACTTGAGATGTTACAGAAATACATTAATACATTCTAGAATATATCATATGAAATTTAATCATATTTTTAGAGGTAAAACCACACATGAAATTTGGAATCTTTATGAGGTGATTCATGATAGAACTAAAAAACTAAAATATAATATATTTGACATGTATCTTCAATACATTTTGTTACAAACAATACAGAGTAATCTAGAAAATATTCCCATGGTGGTCCACCACATAGTGAATTGTTATATAAATTGAAACATTAAAACAGGCAGCAACATGTATCATATACAACCCGAACATGGAAAACTGAAAAGGATTGTGGAGGAAGTAATAGAAAATATCAATGAGACATATAAAGTCCATAAAAAATTCTAAAATTTAATTATAAAACATGATAAGACAAAAAAGTCCATACTTGACCATCTGTCACCGCCAAATCATCTAATTACAATGATGAAGACAATAAGGGAAAAAATGCTACATAATTCCTTTCACATTACATGAGTCCAACAAGAAAACATTTATAAATTCCCAATGGATAATAGTATGAAGTGATCACAACTACAAAGTATGATTCAAAAAAAACAATCAATGTTGTAATCCCGATAATGAATTAGAAAATGCATTAAATCTAATCTAGTTTAACAACTATTTTTTATAAATTATTTCAATCATATAAAACATCCAATGGTTTTTCATATTAGCATAAAATATTAATAAAATTTAGGAATATTTAATATATTAAGGAAATAAAATTCATAGGTGAAGGTCATCCATGGATACACCATAAGATAAGAATATTAAAAGAGAACCCTGAAAAGTGAATCATTTGAAAAATAATTCAAAAATTAAAAAAGAACAACATTTATGCTCTATACTATGTTAATTAATGATATATATGAACCAAAATTCCCAATATAGGACTTATGTAGATCCAAAAAATATAACATCCAGTTGAATTACACATAAAATAATGATATGTCTATTTTACAACGCACCCATTGTAACCATGTATACAATGTTTGTCAAAATTCACATAGAAACCATGATCAAATTTAATAGAATAGTGTCATATCAATTTATTACTACTTAAATTCATATAAACCTTTTATAAAAGGAAAATAACTATTTCAATATTTTAATCAAGTAGTTGGTGTGAACAAACAACTTTTTATAGAAAACCCTCTCAAAGGATAAATCTCTTCAAAAAATCTATTCTAATGAGAAAATCATTTTCACTAAATATGAATGTCACGACCCGTCCTCGGGGCCCGTGTCGTGACTACCCCAAGCCCGCCTTCCATAGGTCAGGGGCTGGCGACTAGCACCAAGGCGTAAATCCCGGTAAAGAGAAGGAATTTCCTTTTTAAAGTAAATAAGCACCACAGAGTAATCAAACGGAAAAAGTAAACACTAAGTAAAAAATGGTACAACAGTAAGCGCAGAAAAGTAAGTGGGCCAGTATAAAAACCCAAACTGAAAGAAAAGTACAACTCGAAAGGGAGAACAGCAACTGAAAAGTAAAAGCTGTTACGCCGAGATTTCCACTGGAAATCCCACCTGAAGGGTGGGTACAGATAGCTCCACTACACCTCGGGTCCCGTCGTCCACTCCGAGTATGTCCCGCCCAGTGGTCCACCTCCAGGTACCGTCCTGCTCTGCAAGCCTCAACCACGATCAATGTTGTCCGTCCTCTGCAACCAACACAACGTAGTGCGGGCATAGCCCATGTAGGGGTGAGTATAAGCTACTCAGTAGGGACCCCGAGACCCCCGAAGGTCTCCCAAAATCCAAAAAGGATAATCCACAAAGTAAATATAAAATCACGAAGTAACAACCGACACTTCTTAGGTATATGCCCATACATATACCTAAGTCATCAATTTAAGTACGCTCCAACCTCCGAGCCCATGTACAACCCAGTCCACACAGGAAAGAATACGTATTCCACACAGGAAAGCAAAACAAAATCCACACAGGATAGCACTACACAATCCACACAGGAAAGTAAAACAAGATTTAGCTCACACAGGTACACATCATTTGCAAAGCAAGAGAGATGATCAGATGTAGTCACTGATTCATCTTACTGGGACCCATGTAGGATACAAGCACTGTTGACATCGTCGTCGAACCCACAGAGGATTCTAATACAATTTTCTTCATCGTCGAACCCACATAGGATTCCAGTATGATAGTCTTTATCGTCGAACCCACATAGGATTCCAGTACGATCGTCTTCATCGTCGAACCCAGATAGGATTCTAGTACGATTGTCTTCATCGTCGAACCCACATAGGATTCCAGTACGATTGTCTTCATCGTCGAACTCACATAGGATTCCAGTACGATTGTCTTCAGCGTCGAACCCACATAGGATTCCAGTACGATTGTCTTCACCGTCGAACCCACATAGGATTCCAGTACGATTGTCTTCATCATCGAACCCACATAGGATTCCAGTACGATTGTCTTCATCGTCGTCGATGTAGCAGTCGCAGCCAGCTCTAGTGTTCCCCCACACAGCAAGCTCGCTCGGGAGGGTCCGCTCCACGAGCCGAGAGGCTGATACATCAACAGACACCTAGTCCAGAGTTGATGTATCCAAAAGTTCCGTATCGTCAACAGGAACTCAACGTCGCAGACGGCGCGTCAATCAAACGCACGGTCTGAGAGTTATTGGCTTTTTCGTCCCAGGGGCCCGGTTGGTTTTTAAGGAAAAACCAACCCGACCGTACTCCACCTGTGTCCAAACCTCTGTTGGAGTATGCCAAAAGATCCGTCTCACTTAGAGGAATCCACCAAAGTTGACAGCACGTCAATCGGACGTCCGGACCTCAAGATATGAGTGTTTCCGCTCCAAGGGCCCGGTTGGTTTCATGTACGAACCAACCTGGCCGAACCCAAAGTATTCCGAAACCTTGAGTGCAATATACCGAAACGACTGTCTCGATCCAAGGATCGCATCGCCGTTGACGGTGGGTCGTTCGGAGGCCCGTAGCTCATGTTATGAGCAAAAGACCGAAAGGGTACGGAAATAGGGGTTTCGGGCCCGGACCGACCCGGCCCGGGACCCCCCGGTCGGCCGGAACTGGGTCGACCCGCCCCGATCCGGGTCGGCCCGGCTGGGCACAGCGCGCCCAGCGCGCTGCCCGCTCGACCGAAGGCCGAGCCAGTGGCAAAGGGGGGGGGGACGCCTGCCCCCTTGTGTAACCGCGGCCCCCCATTTATGGGGGTCGTTTGAAGTCCGGGTGGGGGAATTAATTCCCCCAGCTCCCCCCTGTCCGGCCGGCCCGACCTGGCCGGCCGGTTCCTGCCCAATGGGACCGGCGATGGCCGGTCCCCTTCCAGCTCCGACGCCGGCGACCCGGTCCAGCCGCCGGCCACCTTGCTCTGCCGCGGCCCGGAACCGGCTGTGGCCCTTGTCGTCCAACATGGAGCGACGACGCCGCGCCCCTCCGCCGCAGCCCCGGAACCGGCCGCGGTATTTTCGGGTGTCTCCAACGCGGAGTGATGGTGTCGCGCCCTTGGATTAATTTGCGGCAAGGCGCGATGGCGTCGCGTCCTTGGTCTTCTTTCCATGGAGTGGCGCGACAGCGCCGCACATTTTCCTTTCGCTTGATTCCGCGTGGTGCGACGGCACCACGCCTTCCCGTACCAAACCACAAAGAAATCAATCATGAAATAAGGAAGAGGGTTGGCCGTGTTTGTGCGGTCCGGCCCCCTCGCGTTATTCAATAACAACTGGTTTTAATCCATGAATATCGTCAAGTTTGTATTCATGAACAAAATAAATAAATAAAACCCCTACCTCGGTTTCAAGAATAGTGCACGTCAATGAGGTGCGGAAAACGAGCGTCGCATAGATCGGGGATCGCGGAAAAAGAACGTCGACGTCGCGAAGAGAGGATTCGAAGATGTTGACGGAGATTTCGTTGCGGAAAACCGTCATGGAAGAGACGACACGGAAGGATAACGTCATGGAAGAAGATGTCGCGCCGCGGGTTGGTGTCGCGGAAGACGGTCTCCGAGGGCTCGGTGCTCCACGTTGGAGATCATTCGTTCTTCGCGTTCTTCGTCGAAGAAGAAGATGTTCATTAGATTTTTCTCCAAAAAGCTCTCAAACAACCCAACCCAACCCCAAATAAGTTATCAACTTATTTTATTAACACAACAAGGCTTTTGAAATTCAATTGTTTGAATTTCAAAAACTTACATGTAACTCACCAAATTAATTTCATAAGTTAAGTAAACTTAAGTTATCAACATTTAATGGGAGTTGAGAGGGGTTAGAGGATATGAAGGGGTGGGGTTCGTGTGGGCCCCACCACCCTCATAACCTCCCAAGGGAGGTTGGGTGGTTACCCAACTTCCATCAAAAACTAAACACTTAGAAAAAGATAAAAATTTGTAGAATAATTATAAATCAACTTCCACAATTCTTATCATCCACACTCGTGATAACGCAACCTCGGAATAGGAGTTCCTAAGCAATTACCGGCGTTGCGGTTCCATCGGTGCCCTCGGAATTCGATTCCGGGCACCGGTTCAAAAGTTATAAATTCCTGCTCGTTCGTTCACTGAACGTACCCGAGATAAACTTCGGATTGAAACTCTGGGCACTCCGGGCCTCGGAATCAAGTGCCATCTGAAATCGCGTTCTTGTAAAATTCCAAAGAAAATTAAGAAAAAATTTACCTTGAATTTTACGGGTCTTTACATTACTCCACCTCAGGGATTTACGTCCCCGTAAAGATACATCAAAACTAGGGAAACAAATGAGGGTACTGAGCACGCATTTGAGCCTCCCGCTCCCAACTGCTCTCCTGGAGGTTCCCGTGCTGCCATGTGATGCGCACTAGAGAAATCGACCGTCCACGTAGGACCCGCTCCTGTCGATCCTTGATCTCCACTGGGACCTCTGCAAAAGTCTCCCCATCATCAACGTCTAGCTCCCCATGCTCAATGATGTGCGTCGGGTCGTGCACGTATCTCCTCAGCTGAGATACGTGGAAGACATCATGCACCCGGTGCAACTGAGGTGGTAGAGCCCGGCGATAAGCCACCTCGCCAATCCTGCTGAGGACCTGGAAGGGTCCGATGAAGCACGGAGATAACTTGCCGCCTCGGCCAAATCTCTGTATACCATGTCGAGGTGAGACCAGCAAGAAGACGTGGTCGCCATCCTCGAACTCTAGTGGCCTCCACCTCCAGTCAGCATAATACTTTTGCCGGCTCTGAGCTGTCCTTATCTGCTCCTAAATGATCTGGACCTTCTCTGGTCCTACAAGAGCTGCTGTGATTTCTTCTTTGTCGATAAGAGAAATCTGGTCTCATCCCTTGGATGAACCACGTTCTTCGCCTAATACAGTCAATCCCATCATGGATGATACAAACCCATAGCAAGGATGACGTCGTAAGGCCTCAACGCTACTACCAAGAGATCCAACCGTTACACTCACCTCCAAGGGTTGAGTCACACTGTCGGCATCAGTGTGTGATAACTGGGTCTCCTCCAGTAGGTATCTCTCTAGTGAGGGTCAAGTCAACAGTCTAAACTAGAACCTCTTAGTAACAACACAAGAGAGGATAGGAAAGTAAATTCCACAAAAAAGGTGTCTTTTATTACTGTAGCTCAAGTACAAAGACACAAAGCATCTACAAACATACAAAAAAAAAACTAAAAGCAACATGAACAAAAGTCTCCAGGTCTAGAGCTAGTCCCGCTCCTGTCCACATGCTCCCGGGGCTCCATGATCGTAGGCCTTAGCTACCTGAAGTTGAGCTCTCCCATGTCCTCCTGTCCCCTACGGTCGGGGTGGACCTCCTGGTGGTGGTGGTGGCAACACCCCGAAGCGTCATCCACCTCCAGCTGCACGGCCAGCTCCTCTGCCTCGCCCGCCTGCTCCCTGCGAACCGTCATGGTCGAATATCTACCTGGGAGGTCCCTCTACTGCCTGTTGTTAATCAGCAGGACGAGTCGGGCTGTCTCGAGCCATGTGACCTTGCCCGCCGCATGCATAGCATTGCCTGCTCCTCAAGTAGCAGGCTCTCCATCGTGTGCCCCGCACAACCGAATCATCACCCTGATATTTCCCATCTGAAGGTCTGGCCCTCTTGGACCTCTACATCACCTGTCGACTGCCTGCTGCCGAAGACTCCTCTACGGGTCGTCCTGCGGAGGGTCCTTCCGCTGGTGCCTGCTCGGCGAGGAAACTCTCTACTAAAAGGGATCTCTCCAACACCTCTGGTTGCGTCGGAATGTTGAGGGAGATCATCGAGGCCCTGATCTCATGCCTCAGTCCCTGCTCGAAGGTCTGGGCCCGGAAGAACGGATCTCGTACCATATCGGTGGAGTAGCGCGAGAGATCAGTAAATCTCGTCGAGTACTGGGCAACCGTCATGCTGCCCTGCCACAGCTATAGTAGCTCATGGATGTGCACCGCACGGAGGGTGGATGGGACGAACTCTAAGCGGAAGATGCTCTCAAAGTCCATCCAGAGGAGAGATGCCTCATCGTGCACCTGGAGCATCAAGCTCGACCATCTTCCTGTCGCCGCGTGCAGGAGGCTCGCTGTGCGGATCAACATGAGGTTTGCGGGTGTCCTCACTAATCTGAAAACCCGTACAACTGCCTCCATCCAGTCCTCGGCGGCCTGAGGGTCCTTCTCCCCGCGGAACCTAGGCGGTCTCTGGCGCTGAAACTCATGCAGCGCACTAGGGCGATGTGCATCGTCAGCGGATGGGGCTGGTAGCATCGGTGGCTCGGCGGGTATAGGTACCGCCGGTGCCTCAGCTGTCAATGGGCCTTGTACCGAGTCCTCGTCGCTCGGTGGGCTCTCGCCATGCACAACGCTCGGAACCCTAGCTGGCTGCCATCGTGGGTCCATCCTGAAAAAAAAACAGGTGAACCACGGTCAGAACAGTATACCTGGTGAGCTGATACAAGTAATCACAAGGAAAACTTGAAACACACATGCAATCAATGTTTTCGTGCATTAAGTCGGAAATCAGAAGTCAGGGTCCTGGTGTACGGATACATCGGCCGCCGCACCAACACTGGGCTCCCTGGACTGATAACCACACAAAATACGCTAAACACTATTGCTTCACAAGAAGAAAGATCAGAGTCTGCGGTAGATCCGACCACCTTTGATACCAATTTGTCACAACCCGTCCTCGGGGCCCGTGCCGTGACTACCCCAAGCCCGCCTTCTATTGGCCAGGGTCTGGCGACTAGCACCAAGGTGTAAATCCCGGTAAAGGGAAGGCATTTCCTTTGTAAAGTAAACAAGCACCACAGAGTAAGCAAGTAGAAAAAGTAAACACTAAGTAAAAACGGGTACAACAGTAAGCGCGGAAAAGTAAGTGGGCCAGTATACAAACCCAAACTGAAAGAAAAGTAAAACTCGAAAGGGAGAACAGCAACTAAAAAGTAGAAGCCGCTACGCCGAGCTGTCCACTGGAAATCCCACCTGAAGGGTGGGTACAGATAGCTCCACTGCACCTCGGGTCCCGCCGTCCGCTCCGAGTATGTCCCGCCCAGTGGTCCACCTCCAGGTACCGTTCTGCTCTGCAAGCCTCAACCACGATCAACGTTGTCCGTCCTCTACAACCAACACAACGAAGTGCGGGCATAGCCCGTGCAGGGGTGAGTATAAGCTACTCAGTAGGGACCCCGAGACCCCCGAAGGTCTCCCAAAATCCACAAAGTATAATCCACAAATAAAAGATACAATCACGAAGTAACAACCAACACTGCTTAGGTATATGCCCATACATATACCTAAGTCATCAATTCCAGTACGCTCCAACCTCCGAGCCCAAGTACAACCCAGTCCAAACAGGAAAGCATACGTATTCCACACAGGAAAGCAAAACGAAATCCACGCAGGATAGCACTACACAATCCACACAGGAAAGTAAAACAAGATTCAGCTCACACAGGTACACATCATTTGCAAAGCAAGAGAGATGATCAGATGTAGTCACTGATTCATCTTACTGGGACCCACGTAGGATACAAGAACTGTTGACATCGTCGTCAAACCCACAGAGGATTTCGATACAATTTTCTTCATCGTCGAACCCACATAGGATTCCAGTACGATAGTCTTCATCGTCGAACCCACATAGGATTCCAGTACGATTGTCTTCATCGTCGAACCCACATAGGATTCCAGAACAATTTTCTTCATCTTCGAACCCACATAGGATTCCAATACGATTGTCTTCATCGTCGAACCCACATAGGATTCCAGTACGATTGTCTTCATCGTCGAACCCACATAGGATTCCAGTACGATTGTCTTCATCGTCGAACCCACATAGGATTCCAGTACGATTGTCTTCATTGTCGAACCCACATAGGATTCCAGTACGATTGTCTTCATCTTCGAACCCATATAGGATTCTAGTACGATTGTCTTCATCGTCGTCGATGTAGCAGTCGCAGCCAGCTCTAGGGTTCTCAGACACAGCAAGCTCGCTCGGGAGGGTCCGTTCCACGAGCCGAGAGGATGATACATCAACGGACACCTAGTCCATAGTTGATGTATCCAAAAGTTTCGTATCGTCAACAGGAACTCAACATCGCAGACGGCGCGTCAATCGGACGCCCGGTCTAAGAGTTATTGGCTTTTTCGTCTGAAGGGCCCGGTTGGTTTTTAAGGAAAAACCAACCCGACCGTACTCTACATGCGTCCAAACCTTGAATGGAGTATTCCAAATGATCCGTCTCACTTATAGGAATCCACCAAAGTCGACGGCACGACAATCGGACGTCCGGAACTCAAGATATGAGTGTTTCCGCTCCGAGGGCCCGGTTGGTTTCGTGTATGAACCAACCCAGCCGAACCCAAAGTATTCCGAAACCTTGAGTGTGATATACCAAAACGACCGTCTTGATCCAAGGATCGCATCACCGCCAACATCGGGTTGTTTGGAGGCTCGTAGCTCATGTTATGAGAAAAATAACGAAAAGGACCGGAAATGGGGGTTTCAGGCCCGGACCGACCCGGCCCGAGACCCCCCGGTCGGCCCGAACCAAGTCGACCCGCCCCGGTCCGGGTCGGCCCGGCCTGGCGCGGCGCGGCCCGGCTGGGCACAGCGCGCCCAGCATGCTGCCAGCTCGGCCGAAGGCGGAGCTGGTGGCAAGGGGGGGGCTGCCCCCCTTGTGTAACCGCGACCCCCCATATATGGGGGCCGTTTGAAGTCCGGCCGGGGGAATTAATTCCCTCGGCTCCCCCCTGTCCGGCCAGCCTGACCTGGCCGGCCGGTTCCTGCTCAACAGGACCGGCGTTGGTCGGTCCCCTTCTAGCTCCGACGCCAGCGGCCCGGTCCGGCCGCTGGTCACGTTGCTCCGCCGCGGCCCGGAACCGGCTGCGACCCTTGTCGTCTGGCGTGGCGCGACGACGTTGCGCCCCTCCGATGTGGCCCCAGAACCGGCCGCGGTATTTTCGGGTGTCTCCGATGCGGCGTGATGGCGTCGCGTCCTTGGATTAATTCGCGGTGCGGCGCGACGGTGTCGCGTCCTTGGTCTTCTTTCCACGGCGCGGCGCGACGGCGTCGCGTCCTTGGTCTTCTTTCCACGACGCGGTGCGACGGCGCCGCGCATTTTCCTTTTGCTTGATTCCTCATTGTGTGACGGCACCATGCCTTCCCGTACCAAACCACAAAGGAATCAATCATGAAATAAGGAGGTGGGTCGGCCGTGTTTGTGCGGTCCAGCCCCCTCGTGTTATTCGATAACAACTGGTTTTAATCCACGAAGATTGTCAAGTTGGTATTCACGAACAAAATAAATAAATAAAACCCCTACCTCGGTTTCAAGAATGGTGCACATCAACGAGCTGTGGAAAACGAGCGTCGCGGAGGTCGGGCATCAAGGAAAAAGAACGTCGACGTCGCGAAGTGAGGATTCGAAGACATTGACGGAGATTTTGTCGCGGAAAACCGTCGCAGAAGAGACGATGCGGAAGGAGAACGTCGTGGAAGAAGACGTCATGTCGCGGGTCGGTGTCGCGGATGACGGTCTCCGAGGGCTCGGCGCTCCACGTCGTAGATCTTTCGTTCTTCGCGTTCTTTATCGAAGAAAAAGATGTTCCTTAGCTTTTTCTCCAAAAAGCTCTAAAACCACCCAACCCAACCCCAAATAAGTTCTCAACATATTTTATTAACACAACAAGGCTTTTGAAATTCAATTGTTTGAATTTCAAAAACATACATGTAACTCATCAAATTAATTTCATAAGTTAAGTAAACTTAAGTTATCAACATTTAATGGGAGTTGAGAGGGGTTAGAGGATATGAAGGGGTGGGGTTAGTGTGGGCCCCTCCACCCTCATAACATCCCAAGGGAGGTTGGGTGGTTACCCAACTTCCATCAAGAACTAAACACTTAGAAAAAGATAAAAATTTGTAGAATAATTATAAATCAACTTCCACAATTTTAATCATCCACACTCATGATAACACAACTCCGGAACAGGAGTTCCTAAGCAATTACCGGCTCTACGGTTCCATCGGTGCCCTCGGAATTCGATTCCGGGCACCGGTTCAAAAGTTAGAAATTCCCGCTTGTTCGTTCACTGAACGTACCCGAGCAAAACTTCGGATTGAAATTTCGGGCACTCTGGGCCTCGGAATCAAGTGCCGTCTGAAACCGTGTTCTTGTAAAATTTCAAAGAAAATTAAGAAAAAATTTCCCTTGAATTTTACGGGTCTTTACAATGAAAAATTAATTCATAATAGCATAATGAAATTAAATAATTAATCCCATGTATAACAAAACCTACCTCATAAGTGGTGTAAACATAGTCACCGTCAACAAGAGAAATAGGAAGAATGAAATTTAGCCTTTGAAATTTATGTAATTAGGGAACAGTAAAATAGTTAAATAGAAAAGAACTAATAATAATGCTACCCTAAAATGTTGCCAACACGGCTTCCACATCCAATAAATATGAAGAATCATAATGTGACATTACCTGATAGAAGTGGTGCGACTATGATAGAGATAGAATGTATAATGGAGAAATATAAAAGATGATTTATCACCCAAATATTCAAATAAATAACCCAAAGAGAGAATAGGTTTTGATTGTGAGGTCTGAACATTGAGTGGAAAGTTAATTATAAATATAGTGTAATAAAACCACTAGACCAGATTAATTCACATAGGTAATCCTTGTTCCACTATTTGAATTACATGAGTTAAGGATATAACTACAATGTGTTTCCATATGTTAAATTACAATGATCGATGTTATCTGGATGTGAAATTTTTAAATGACGTTTAAACTTTCATGATGTAAACCCAAAACACCGTATATACCCAAAAACATATTCTTGTCATGTTCCAAGTTCATGAAATGAACATGTCCAATATTCATAGACAATCCATGTTATGCATAAAATACCCAAAACAACTATGAATCCTTCCAAACCAAAGAAACATTCACTTATTCTTAAGATGGAAAAAATTCCTATCATATTACAAATCTCCCACAAACAAAATTCTATCATTAGATTGTTCTCATGATCTTCTAATAAAAAAAAGTAAAGGCCAATACTAACTCATCGACAATAGATTCTCCCATGTCTCATGGACACCCAATCTTCACTACCATTTTACATAGTCCCAGTGAATTTTTTTACTACACAATACCTTCTCTCGAAGATCCATAAACTAAACTGGTTGATCAACCAAAGTTGTGTTAGTCTCATGATTAATATCCTCTTATTAAATAACATGGATAATATTTGGTTGATACATCCTAATCTAATAAACAAGAAATACATCGTGGAATAAATTCAATTGAGTCATGAATTACAACTGATATTCAACCATTTAACGATGCTACACATTCTCAATAGTGCTAAAAACCTCAGTTCCAACTTACCCAAAGGTCCTATGTTTGGTGAAAATCAAAGAAAATAAAATCACCAACCATGAATTATATCATCCGTTGATGGTGGTATTTATAAGATTTATTATGACTCTATTTCATGAGCTATATATTTTGGACCAACAACACATTTTCCATTTATTCCCAAATAAGACTTGCCTGAGTCATGGGCCACTCTCCCCTCTCATCCTATCACAAGGGACATCTACATGGGAACCCAAAAAACACATTATAATTTGCCATCTTATTAAATGATTGATAGTTATTGTTATAGGAAAACTCAACTAGAGGAAAATTATTTTCCCAATAACCATCTAAGTCATGTACACATGACTAGAGTATATACTCAATAACCTATATAACTTTCTCTATCTTCCAATATATCATCATACTATATTTCATACTCAATTTAAATTTGGAACCCAAGAAATACTAGAAAAACTACCAAAATCATTATGTGAACTATGGGTCCATATAAAAATATCATACATGGAACCATATATTGTCTAAAAAACACTTGGATATAAATGTATCTAATCCATTCCATATTCTATGTCTCCTTGATAGAGAGATGTTGTGTGATGTTGGTGAGATGATCAACAATCACTGAAATTGAAACATTCTCACTAGGGGTCTTTGGTAATCAATTGGAGAAGTCCATATAAATATCACCCACATCCATTTCAAAATTGGAAACAACTACAAAAAACATATATATGTCTTGCGGGTCACCATAATTATCTAACATATAAGTCACCACTATATGAAATCAACGATCACTCATATCGTCATGAAATTTAAAATCATGACAATTCTTGGTAGTCCCAGGATTAAAATACATAAATGAATAATTTCCAATTTCCATAAAATCCAACCTCATATAAATGGATACAACAAACCTATTTAGGAAATAAAAATCACACTAGGGAGACCAAGAGAACTCCCCCAAGGTCTACACAATATTTATCATTGTACTAAATTTTTTAAAATATGTGTCCATAATTTCTCAAGAAGAACCCAATGATGAGTTATATTTTTTACAAGTCAAATCACCCTTGAGAATGAGCTTCATCCACTCATATGTTCAACATAATAGAAAAATATTATATGACCACTATTCTTTTTATTTGTTCAAGGATTATGTCTTTAATTTTTGGATCAATGAGTCATCAAACACATTTTCCTTCCAATGAGTATAAGCAATATTAATATCAGATTTCTATTCATACTCAACCAATAATCTCTATAACAAGTTCATATCCCTCTGATTTAATATATATTTCCTATTTAATTATAAGAATATGTTATAAATCAGTCACCAAAGAGACTGTGATTACAAATTTTGAGATAAAAAATAATCACATCCATCACGAGTTCATGGGTATGGTAATTATTATCATGAAGGTGTAATTGGAATCATCCATAATCCACAACGTATATCCCAAATATCTAGAAACACCCAAAACCTATAACCAAAGACTCATATAAAATATACTATCCTGAACCTCATTTTTCAATAATCAAAATGAGATATTCAATCAACCACTACTTCAATACATCAAACGAACTCAAACATTTTTAATTCCACTCAAACATTACTTCCATATAGTTTAAAGTTGTCACCAGAGATGTAGTATTGAAGAAATACATAAGGGAAAACCTGTATAAACCATCCAACCACAAGTAATTCTCAATCTCAAACACTTTTTTGGGATTATCCTAGGACATTACCACATGTATCATTTTAGGATCAACAAAAAACCTATCTAAGACATAAAATTAGCAAGAAATATTATTTTTATAATTGAGTATTAACAACTACAAATATTACTATACAAATGGTGTTACCTAATGGTTTTAGGAATGACATATAAATAGTCAATGTGATCCTCTGCTAACATAGTGTACACAAAAATGTCATCCATGAACAAAATAGAAAAGTATATATGAAGTGATGAAATAAGTGTTTTATCAATGAAATAAATACTACTAAGGAATTATAAAGGCCAAATTGAATAACTAAAAACTCAAAATGGACATATCAGCTCGAACACCCCCATTAGGTATATCATTTTCACCAAATCTAAAATATTGGCATTTTAACCCAAGGGTAATATTTGAAATAAAAAATGACCTCATGATCTGATCAATGATATCATAAATCCATGGAAAGGGATACAAGTTACTAATGGCCTCGGAGGTTAAATTTCAATAATCACTCCAAAGTGTAAGACTCACACCTTCATTTTTATCAAATAGGACAGGTGAAGCCCTTGATTACATTCTAGGGTTAATGAATCCATGATAAAATAGGAAAATATTCTCAAATTTTATGGTCAACCATATTACCAGGTTCTATATAATAAATTGGAATAGAAAAATAAATCATACCATGTTTTTGGTGAATTCTAGAATCCACTAATCTCTATTGGGGTAAAATATAAAAATCATCTAGAAATACATAAAGGTATGCACACACAATTATGGAAGTTTTAATTCTTAAAAAATGATAAAATATATGTACATAACATCTAGCATCTAGCATTTTCTCACCCTAATATTTAAAAAATCATTCCCCTCTCTCGAAAAACCTAGAATCCTGTAAACCTTGAAAGAAATATTTTATCAATCGGAAGATGAAAAAATTCAACAATGATTACAGTCTATATGGAATTTAAGACTGATCAACCAATCCATGAAAATAATTATATTTAAGAGTTCATTATCAGGTATCATGAATTCCCACTCCAACTCAAGGTCATTTGTCATCAATCTACATGTGGGACACATAAAACCCTGTTATGAACTCTTTCCCAAAGGCACGAAAAGATCAAACATGAATTCAATATGATCTTAAGTTTATATCAAAACATCATCAATCTTTTTTTATAAACTAATGATGAGCACATTTAACAAAAAAATATTTTACCATTGAAGATTAATTAAACACAACACCTTTAAGAGTTTTTGGCCCTACATTCAATTCATTAGGAATACTCTACCACATTGCTATGTCTTGTCTCAGATCCTCCCAAATCATTTTTTTCATATTAATATCCTTTTGGATTATGGATAATACGTGCAACCCTATGATGCTTCAAAAAAATCCCCAAACACAAGGTGTATCTGGTTCCAGACATAATGTCAAGGGACAACCATCCACAAAAAATGCCTCAGATGGAATGATTATCTTCAATGAGGACATTTATTAGGAGCCTATTTATAGTGGGGCTTTCTATTATTTTGAATTCCACAATTATTGAAAAAATCTTACTAATGTATTGAAAAATCCCCTGAAAATTTTCTAGATGAAAACTAACTACCTTTTAATTCCATTTATGGTTTGAATAAACACCATAAACAAGCATAACATCAACCAAATATCTACCCAAACCTGTTATCCTAGCTATTTGAGACATTTCCATAGTCACTTTATTAAAAAAATAAAATAATATTGGAAGGAACATGAAAACTAGCATTGAGAAATTATCATCCATTATCCCCATCTTAAATCTCTATTATTTCAGGTAATAAATGTTAACATGATTTGGTGTAGATTGAAGCATCTCAACAGAGCTTTTGGAAATCTCCAAAACTATATTCTCCATTTCCAATATGGTTAGAAATTCACAATTCATTCTAAAACATAAAATTTTAGTTCAAAAACTGTGTTGAATATTTTTTTCATTCAATCCTATTTATGATTCTCAATCATCATCACATTCACAATAGATTCCCACTATATCCTTCTTTATTGCTCAATAATTTATGTGAAAAATATCACTGTAGATTCAAAATGTGTCTTCCAAAAGATAATTATCATATCAATCAACTCTAACCAATTTTGACATTCCTAGATTCCTTTTTCACTGTAGAATTGTGTGGATTCTTCATAGTAAATTTTGATCCTTGATCACCCGCTCATCCTAGGATCCCAACACCTTGTTGACCTACAGTCCTAATAGTGTAGATTAAAAATTTCACCAAAGAGGGTTCCAAAAGAGGATTATCATAATGAACCTATATCACTACCACCTCACTCAAAATCATGAGTGTTATTCTAGGGTTCATTTTCTAATAAAAACAATGTTAAAATAAATTATTCATGATAAAATTCTCAAATAATTAAAACAACTTTAAGTATCCATGTAATTAAGATTAAATGAAATGAATATAAATAAATTATTGAGTTTATGAAAAAAATGCAAGGGAAAAAGAAGGAAGCGGTTCATTTAAAAAATACACAAATCAAACTCATTTAAATAACCTCAAATAAAATGTCACAAAATTGGTTATTATCCCTGACTACCCATGGTAAACTGCATTTAGTCACACATGTGAGTTGGACAAGCCCCTTCAACACATTATATTACAATTACGAAATTCCTAACTCAAGTAAACCAATACACAAAACCAAACACAGTTAGTGCCAAAACACATTAGTTTGGGTATTCCCTATAACAAAAATTTGTAATGAACCAGACAGAGTCAACAAGAGATGTCATCATGGTGGTCTTCTATAAGGGTAATTACAAAAAATGGAACCAACATGACTCATGTAAAACCAATACAAGGAACACTATCAAGGTACCATGTTAATGAAATCAAGTATATACAACAGGAATATAAAGAAAAACCAAACAAAACAAACCAAAATGATAAAACCTGAAAAGGGTAAAAATGTCCCCACATGACCATCCATCTGTAATAAACCATATCTTTACAAAGACATACAAAACAAGAGAAACTGACATGTAATATAATTCAGCTACATTTACATAACTATTTAAAAACACAATTACCCCCATTTGATTAAAATATTATGGAATGTCAAAAAATAACAGTATGATAATACAATATAATCCATGAAAGTTATAATATCGAGAATGAAAAAGCTATGAATTTTAAAAAAAATTATTTTACAAATAATTCTCATAATGTTAATCCATTTTGGAAAATATAAATTGGTTTTTCATATAAGAATTTAATATTCACCCAATATATGAATATGTTAGGTATGATAGAAAACAAGAAATCATAGGTAAAAATCAACCATGGATACATGGTAAGATAAACATGTGACTAAAGAACCATGAAAATAAAATCATGTTATAAAATAATCGTGAATGAAAAAAATATGTGAAATAACATATGGTAATACATGATAGATATGAAAAAAATCCACAATCCAGACCTACAGTGTATTTAAACAATATATAATGTCTTCTACTTACTCACACTAATGTGACATAAAGCATCAACTATCATTACACATATAAATATCGACGGATCTATTTCTTAATTCACCATAGGATATCTAATGTGCTATGTTTGTCAAAATCCATTTAAAAACCATTACCACATTTAAGAAAATATTTTTTTTATTATATACATTTCACTTACTGGATACTAAATAAATTTTGAAATGTGAGAAACCATTCAATGAATTTAATAAAACACTTGGTTTGAACAATTATGTTTTTAATGATAATCTCTTTTATCACATGTATCAAATCCAATAATTCCATTACAATATTAAATAATTAATTTTTATTGAATAAAACAAATTAATTGAGAAAAAAATATATAAATTCAATATTAAACCCCCTTTTTAAACTGACATACCCCAGTAACAGTGGAATCCTATTCAAAATTTACAATGAAGATGGGAAACAAGAATAATAACATCAAAAAGGCAAGGCATGGTGGATAATATCAATGTATTTATAGAAAATAATCCAACACAAATTCCAATCAAAATACATTGTCAATGCCACTTTCATTAATAACGAAAATGAAGAAGCATGAATAATGAATACTAAATTGATGCAGAATAACTATCTTAGTGATAGAATGGAGATCAAAGAAATATGGAATGAGGGAGGTCTCAAAATATTCCCTTAGGAATGACTAGGATTTGAGCGAGAGTTTTTCATGTTGAGTAAAGAATAAATCAGGAGTAAAACATAATAAAAATCCTTAGTTATAATGGATGTATATCATGAATTCTTATTTCATGGTGTGAATTCCAAGATTAACAAATACCATTAAAAATGCATTACCATAGGAAAAATAATCACGATCGATGTTTTAATGACATGAAAATAATTCAGGGAATGTAAAATTTCAATGCACCAAACCAGGATCACAATAAATTATTGAAAATGGCTTCACATCATATAATTTGGTCATGATGTGAATTTGTCTAATATGTAGTTCAAAAACATTGTCCTATATAAAATATCCATAAAAAATCCATAGTGATCTTAAACAAAGAAAAAGATTATTATCATTAAGATATACAAACCATTATTTCTGGGGATGTTACAAATTTATCGTTTTCTGATAAATTTTAATGAATAAATTACTAAAATATTTTCACATTTAACTAAAAAATTTATTTTTAGATGTTTTTTTAGTGATATTATTAATTTATTTATTCTTTTGAAGACGATTATTTGGGTAATTAAAAGTTATTTTTCACATATTGTAATTTAAATTCTAAAAGAAAAAGATATACAAAACATGTCGGTTGAAGAACACATTATTCCACTAATGTGATATGATAATACAATTATGTGATAAGTTAAAAAGGAAACCATCTAATCCAATTATGTGAAGGAAAATATTTATTTCCTTCATGGAAATATCGAATGACACTTCTAGTATTGATTCCTAAATTTGTCACTATTCCCAATGGATTAAAACATTCTTGTGGATGAATTAATATTTTATCATAATAAAAATGAGAATAAAGATGAGAATGATAGATAAATTTATATGAATATAAGAAGAAGAAAAAAATAAAACTTAAAAAACACACATTAAAAAAAGATGAAATAAGATAAATTAATATTTGAAATCCTACTATTATTTGACATGGAGTGCTAACAATGACTCTCACTCCAAAACTGCTTCATATAAGGAAAGATAAAAAAAATTTAGGGCCCAAATTGATGTATATGATGAGGATTAGTTTTATAATTAATATATTACATCATGTTATTTAAATTATAATGATCATATTTTTCGTATAGATCTACATGATGGTGGATTTTTTTAACGTAGTATAAAATTATAAAACAATAAAAAGAAATATAATCATGTAATTAATGAAAATGATGAAATATTTAAATAAAAAGTAAAATTAACAATAAAATTAAAAGTGTAAACAACGATGGAAAAATTTGAATACATTGATATGGATTTGAATAATTCTCATGCAATGTTTACCCAAGGTGGGAATAATTTAACTATCATTATGTAAAAAATCATTTTGGCATTTCATTTTTCAAATCATACTTGTCCATATAGAAAAATTAGAGGATGATATGAAAATAAATTTTGAAATAATATTCCTAAAATCAAGCTTAATATTTATGAATATGATCATAAAAATGATTGATATAGTGTTCCCAAAAGGTTATATATCTCATTCAATATATTTTTTCAAAAACTATTATATAATACAAATGCTGGTGGAGAATAGTATTTAGAAAAAATTACTAATCCAGTATTTTTTGGATTAAGAAATAGACTACTATCATGGTTATTTTTTACGGAAAATTTATCAATATAAACCAACAAATTTTTACATGTTACATGCATATCAGGTGCTTGAGAAACATATATAGTGACATATCCAGGAATAGAAATCTTGGAAATCTTGATAGATGATATTCACATTTGTTGATAATTGAAGGAGTAAAATCATAAGAATATGTGTCATTTTTTAAATTATAATGTTATTATGTAATCATTATTTGGTAATGGTTAAAAAAATATTTAGAGTATTGAACAATTTTTCATAAATGAATTAATTTTTCTTTTTAAAATGTGTCCTGTATTATTTTTTATTTGAATGAAAATTTTTTATTATCCAACTCCTTATTTCAAAATGATAATATTAATAAATTAAATGATCATTTAAGAAATCATGTTAAAATTATCATTTCACAAGATAGTGAGTCTTTTATATGTAACATGCACCATTGATAATGTAGCACATCCCATTTTTAAAACTAAATAAAAAAACTATAATGATATGTTCCTAAATATCATTTAAAAAATGACATTGTGATTGATCCATTTAATATAGAATGAAATGAGAATATTTATTTATTTATAAAATTTAATTAATAAAAAATAATTACAATGAGGTTGTAAAAAATGAATTATATGTACCAATATAATATTCATGTGTGTGTGGAAAATCTTACTCATTCCTAATTGAAAATTTTTCTAATAGTTTTACTAGGTATTATTTATTGGATTAAAAATAATTATTTAAAGGAATCTATTAAATAAAAGGTGTTAAAAATTGAAAAAGTATATAAGTTCATTTCTTTTCAAAGTGATCATAGGGGTGGATTTGGTAATAAATATTTTGAGGATCTTAGTAATTGATAGGGTTATAATCATTATTTTTCTTTTGTAATGGCTCCCAAAAATGGAGTTGTTGAAAAAAGGAAAATAATATTAAAATAAATTTAACGAAATTCATTTAATAATTTAAACATGCAAAAAAAAATTGGGTGGACAAAGAAAATACTGATCATTATACAATTAATTGTTTTATCATAATATACTTCCCAAAAAAACCCCTCAATGAAATATTAAAAGGATGAAACCCAAATTATTCATATTTTATGTTGATTGGGAGTAAATTATATATTCAAAAAACCAAATACATCATCAAAAAATATGATCTCAAATCCAATGAAGGTATAGTTTTTGGGTAATTCTTCTCAATTAAATTATATTAGATCTCTAGTAAAGTGTCTATGAATATCTAAGAGTTAATTACCAATAAATTTTATTATACTTTTACTAAACCCCATTGATAAATTCATGATATTTAGGATAAAATAGAAATTATCACCCTAAATGAACCACCTATTTCTAAAGAATTGTAGTTCATGATGTACCCCCATCAATCATATAACGCAAAACATGCTTGGTGTTATAGGATATACCATATAAAATGTTATTAATGATTCTCATGGTGGTATTTATACTAGTATATTAGTTTTAAATGAGGTTGAACATCATGTTTTCAAGTCACACATAGAGACAGCTAATATTAATGATTCTTTTAATGATAAAAATGTTTCATTTTCGGTATATGATGAGTTCAACAAATTTATAAGGAATAACTATTGGACTCTTGTTAAAAGAAAATATTAAAATCCCATTATTTAAACCTAATATTTTATTAGGAAAATTTTTGATGAGAAATGTAAAATCACTCAGAAAAATTCTTACCTGTATAAAAATTTAATAACTAAGGGGAAGATGTTGATTACGGTTGAGAACATTAACACATCTCATAGCTCGATTCCATTAGAATATTATATTTCATTTTCTTCCAACATAAATTTGAATACTTTTCAATTATATGATAATATTTTTTATATGGTTTTACTGCCAAAAATATTTTGTTGAACAACCTCTTAAATTTTGGTGATTTAAAATTTCAAAATGAAATTAATAAGTTAACTAAGGTTTTCTATGGATTTCTAATTGTCCTTGGGGATTTGTATGACTAGTTAACATTATAAATCTTATGATATTATTTTAAATTTTGAAAAAATAATTCACCATTTTTGGAAACATGCTTCATATGATTCAGTACTTTTTCATATAGTTTTGGATGATTTCATTATTAGTTTTACAAACAATCTATTTGTTATAATTATTTATATTTAATTATAAAAACATTTTAAATTTTTTATTGGATTATTAAAACCTCTCCTTTGTTTTTAAATTTGTCAAAATGTGGATGCCATTTTTATAAATCTAGGAAAACATACTAATTGGAATTTAAAATATTTAAGAATGTTTATTTTTAAAAAAATACGCACCTTTGAGAATATATTATAATTTAATAATAAATGAAACAAGAAAATTGGTAGATAATAAGTTTATTGATGTATTCTACTGAGTATTTATATTCTTATGAAGTCCAAAATATATATTTTTTAGTGTCTTTAATTGAAATCATTTTCATTCTAATCATAATGAATCTTTCTAAAAAATCATAAAATAATTTTCTAATATTTAATTTTCTCAAGAAAATATAGTTTATTTTATTAAAAATATACACAATTTTATATAATTAGTTTGTTGGATTCTGATTTTACTGCATTATAATTAGATAGTAAAATAACATATGGGACTTCTCACCTATATAGAAAATAACTACATAGGTTTTGTACCTAGATGAAAAAAAAAACTATTTCTATTTCTATAGAGAAATATTAATATATATCTACAGAGAGTTTTTGTACTAATGTAATTTTTATGAAAACACACTATTATATTTCAAGATTAAATTCATTTATTTTACTATTATGTGTGATTACACTAGTACTATTAAAATTTATAGGAAACCTATTCAACACTCATGCACTAAACTCATTGAACGGAAATACCACTCTTTAGGAGACCAATATGAAAAAAAAGATATCATGTAACAATTTATTAGCATAAAAATTCAACTAGAATACATATCCATAAAATCATTAGCTTTAAAACCTTTATATTTAATTAAGGGGGAGTAAGTTATGACACACTGGTGATTAATTATGTTGACTTTGGAATGATTGATATTTATCCATTTCTTAAGTCCTGGAAAATATTTTCATTCCTTGAAAATAATTTTATAAGTTCTTATGTTTCCTTGTTTTAAACATTATTATAAAGAGAATCTCACATTCTAAGGAGGTTATTCTTTAGTTATTATTTAATATTATTAAATATTTAATTATTTTATGTGTGATTGTATTTTGATTTCTATTAATAATTCTTTGTCTCTCTAATGTTTTTTATTTGAGTTTTTGATAATCATAATGAGTATTAATGGTGTAAATTAGTTTATTTCTATAATGTTTTAAATGTAATAAGGTTATTTTTTTATAAAATCTATTTAAAATATTAAGAAGTTTTAAAATTTTGTTGTTACATATTTTACTTCACATTTTTTTATCTCCATCAAAATTTTTGAGATTTGGGATTATTTTAATAACCAGTTTTATAATTTCATTTTTAAATCTTGAAATTTATTTGAAAATTATAAAGGATATATTTATTTGAAATAAAATTTTAATTTACTTTTAAATTCATAAGATAACTCTTATATGAATTGTTTCTATTCATAAAAAAGGATGATCTTTATATTTCTTTGAATCTTAGATGTTTTAATGATAAAAAATATCATATATTTTTTAAACTATTTCATATGATATAAATTCATCTATTAAGTTGTTATATGAATTATAGATGTCGTTTGGATGGAATATTGGGTCAATAAGTGTTTAGGGAAATATTTCAAAGGCCCTTACTAGGTGTACCACCATCTTGTCGGTGGTAGAGGACCATCAATTAGATATTTTAACTAGTGGAACCTAGGTATATAAAATACCATTAACTACCTATTGGGGGATAATAATCCTTCTATTTACGGTAGACGTAGAACCTGTAAACTTCATTTATGACCATATGGCTAATAAATAATGAATATTCCTCATGTAGCTATAGGATATAAACAACAGAGTTTTGTAAACATACATGATCAAAAAATTAAAAATTATGGGTGGAGGCCACATTATTTCTTTACCTTCTAATGGATATTCATGGACACCAAAGATTCAAAATTCCTTGAGGAACTCTTGTAGGATATAAATAAAACCTTTAGAAGGAATAGACACAATAAATGACTTTAAACTATCATTTTGATACCATTTCACATTAATATATCTCTCTTTCTTCATTATTACTATAACTCCATTACTCTATATCACATTTTACATCACTATGTATCTCAGTTTCCATATTTATATTGCATGGATATTTTAGAATTTGTTTCAAAAGGGTTTTCAATAAGCAAATATATACTTATTTTTCTATAATGGTTACCCACTACATTTTAAGTGCATATTCTTGGGATTATTTGTTTATCAACTTAATAAAGATTGTTTTGTTGGGTTTTGTTACTAACAATGTTGACAATAAACTTCCCACCTTCATTTTTAATATATTAGATATACTTAAATATAATGGATTGATTTTAACTTATCAATATTCTAGAGGTGAGTTGAAATGGTTACTCACATTGAGTATCCACCACACACTTTTTTCATGTTATTTTTTTTTATATATTCATGTTTCCTTATCAATTAATTTATGATTCTCTTATCCATTTATTTTAATTATTCAACAAAATTTTCAGTTTATTTATTTTTATTTTTTAAAAGAATATTCATCATTCATACCAACATAATTAGTCCAATATATATAACATATATAAAAATTAAAACTTCACAACACAACCTCATTCAATCCTCACCAAATCCTATCTCTCTACCCACGCTCATATCTCTGGATATAATATCTAAATAATTATTTACAATAACTAATAATTAATTTTTTAATTTTTTTAATGTTAATAATTACATAAAAACTTCCAACTCTATATCGCCATAGTAAAAGAATTACCAACCATACTTAGAAAGTGTATGGAGGAACTTGAATATCATCACTGGAAAAATACACATCAACAAGAACCAGATTAATCCCAAATTTCATCCAATTTACTCAAAACAACTAATTTTTAGATAAAAAATGCTTCTAACTAAACATCATGCAAAAATGAGTATTAATCATCAATGGATTTCCATAGGAAATTTGCTAAAAAAATAACCATCAAGAGGGACGATTCCACTATTTACAGGTGAAATAATATCTCAAAAATACTATCTAGTTAACACCAAAATCGGATTCTATGAAAAAAAGAAATAAATAATTGATTATCAAAAGACTTGACCAAGATTAATTTTTGAAATAAACATGAAAACACAAATCTAAATGGTGTATTATAGCAGGAATAAATTGGGATGATATAACTAAATTCCCCTCCTTATGTGATAATATTCATATAAAAAAATAAAGGGACCAAAAAAATTACTACACGACCACTATTAAACAACACCCTAGGTATTAGTTACCTTGTGACCAATTGTGTTGTAGAAATACACATGTCTATGTTTTGGGATTATCTGCATCCGTTTTTTGTCTTTAATCATCTATCTTGGCTCATAGTGTAACTTTCCAAGGAAAAAGTGTCAACCCCTTGGCCAAACACCCTCACAATGTGACCTATTCAGATTCTGATACAAAACCTCCTATTGTGGAACCACAACTAAGGCCTCCTGAAACAAGAAATGTTGGTCTCCTCAACAATATTTTCTTTAAATTATCATGAAATTTCTCTTATGATGCATTCCATGACCCTCCACCTCTACAGTTACACAATAAATACTATAGACACCTGACATATGATTTGGAGTGTGACTCATGACTAGAATCCAATCATTTTAAAGGGGTTTCATCACTATAATTAAACTAAAATATTATCTAGGGAAATATTAACTCTTATAATACATCGATCATCTTCCATAAAACATCACTTTGAGAAGTATCAACACTTGGAATTATAATCAAAATTATTTCCCTGAACCTACTCGGATACCTGGGTACCATGATACCAAGCTGACACTAACGTTGATCGACGAAAATTCTCAATTCCCACGGGTTGCAGACAAGAACCTAGAATCATTACATAATAAAGTGGGAATTATTTTTCAACAATAAAACGTAATATAAATGATTAAACGATAGTATGTCCAACAATAAAGTGGTATAGAAAACCAGAAATAATCGGTATAACAAAACTAAAAGAAATACATCGTAAATGAACTTAGTATCATTCAATAAAAAAACTCAACCATCCCATGAAATATGTGGATACCATCAATATTTTATACCTCCATCATTAGTATATAGTCCATATGATCATGAAAATAAAGCACCTATATGTTTTGCTTTCCCATTTTATACACTGATACAAAAACTTATACATATAACTGAAATAAATGTTAGGTTGTGGTCTATAAAGCATAGTTAGGCCATAAAAAGTTATCCATTATTAATGAAAAATAAAATATGATATAAATTTAAATAAAAAATTAATTTCATTTCATTTTCATATTTTTAATCCAAAATATGATTTTAGTAAAAATGATGGATGATATATCAGAAAACATTCAAACAATCATATATGAAAAATTTATCTAAAATACATTATAGAAATTACTTTTCATTAACAAACTATTTTAATAATCAATTTCATGTATGTCAAAACAATTAACATATAGTAGAGATCGTCACAGTTTACAAAATCTCTGAGGTAAGATAGTTTATAGGGTAATAAGAATCTCAAACATCTCGTATTGATCACAACTCTATGTCAACTACCCACATCAAAATAAAACAAAAAATGGAACCCATAAAGGGGTTTCTATGCCCCTATAGGGGAACCAATTTTGAAAAATAGGGGTTGAATTATTTTAGTAACAGTCGTATTCATCAATCCATTATTAGGGAGTCAAGGTGTTAACATGGTTTTCATAGTTACCACTAACTAACAAGGATACATTTTATTTTTAACAAAAAATCAATTAAATTATAAATCATTAATTTCAAAATAATAAATTAAACACATGCCAAATTTTAGTTTTCAACATTCCTTTTATATTTCAAAACCACATTATAGATTTCTATAATTTAATTCCATTATAAATCACTATTTAATTTATTTTATTTTCTCTAGAAAAATCCTCAAATAATTTCTCCTAAACTATTTCCAAATAATGAAATCAGATTTTATAAATCTTCTCTACAATTTAGATTCCATTGAAATTGGGTGTTTTATCAATTTTTATAACCATATAATGTAAAAGATCAAATTTTCTCAAATCCATGTTTTGAAATAAATTTAATTTCATTCCAATTTTTTCATTTATTTCATGTTTTCAGTCAACGAGAAGGGAATTATTGTGCCAACTAATATTAAATCAATGTTCCATAAATCAATTACCACAAAATGGTTCACCGATGAAGAGTGAATTAGTTGAAGATGTTGGAACTCTATGTAGAATCATGGTCTAATCAAATGAAGTATAAATCATTAAATTTTTAGATGATCTATCAAACTCTATGGAGGTGAGAAAGAGAAACCATGGGAAACCAAATATTATAATATATAACCACAATGATCATAATTATCAATCACGAAATGAATGGTTATGAATGATCATAGATCACCAAAATAAATTTTTTTGACATGTCCTAGGTAAGAAATACATATCCTGTAAACCAATTACACAACATTTAATTTACCAACAGATATCAAAACCCTCATTTGTAATATAAAATCACTAAATCACTTTACGAATTCTGCAAACATGGGGGGAATCCTGGAAAAAAATATTGAAACAGAAATGAAAAAATGAGTACCTAAAATGTATAACACGTAGATTCAACCTTCCCACCTAAAAAACATCATGTCCCCAAAATGTTGGTCAATAATTTTCAATATCAATGTGATGAGGCTACTACTCTATCATCAGTTCCTCACACTCCCATGTCACGTGAGAATAAAAAACCATGCTTCTATAGCACACAGACCAAATATATCATCCACCCATGAAGTAACTTTTTCTGAGAATCAATAATGTTTAATGTATGCTTAGTAATAGATAATTGATGTTCAATATCAAGATCATCCCAACACATGACATTAGATGGGTTATAACTATAATTCCATAGTTGTGATACTAGAAACATGTTATGTACCAATGTCAGATTTGATGTAAGTGATAAATGGTAAGATAATTTACTAATGTTCCCAAAAACCTAAAATGGCCAAAATAATAATTACAAAGCTTACATTTTCTCTAATGTCATCAGTGACTAATCATAGGTGAAACCCTGAAAAATAACTAGTCACAAACTGAAAACTCAAACGGCCACCCTTGACGATGAACATAATATTGGTATCATCATTATATAGTTATCATTCTAATATGACTTGACTAAATTTTAGATTTCATCACTTGGACCATTATCAATCCAACCGAGGATCATTCACCAATATCCAATAAACACAATAGATTTTTACAAGGTTATTCATACAATTCCACAAATGGAGCCATTTGAATTGAATTCTAGTAACTAATGATATATGAAAACTCTACCTGTCCAAAATGGTTCGCCAAAGCTCTGCCAATATAGATTATTAAGACACATTATATGTTATCAATAATCTATATATCCATCCATGTATGACCATCATTATTCCAATTGATCAATATATTCAAACATACCTGAGATACCATCTGCTTCAAAAGGCCTCTTAATAAAAAATAGTAAAATGGGGATATCTGTTATATACTATAGTTCATGGAACCTTGTTATAATTAACAATTTCATAAAAATAGATATTTTCAAACTGCGCAACATTAGATGTAGCCTGAATGGCTTTGATGTGAGCTGATTTGATCAACCAAACATTCTTTCCATGTGGGTTATGTGGCAACACCACCCCAAACTCCATAGATATATCATCACACTTCAATGTAAACATAAGAAGTGGATAAAGCAAACTCTAAGGTGTTTTTTCTCATCCATGACATTTTGATATGTATTATAATGTGAACCGAAGTTCAAAAAATAACATATATAGTGACCCTAAATTTTTATATATAGAATTTCAAACACCTTTTCAGAATACTTAATATAGTACACGAAAACCTTCCCAAAGACCGTATTAGTTTAATTCATTAGGAAACATTGAAAAAATTCTTCTAATATGGGGAAATATCTTAAAAATCACCTATAATGGTCATCCCCTTTAGTTCTCCTGACTACAAAAATTATTTATAACATGGAGATAAGAAATCATAAGACAATGGGAGATCAAATTCATAGTAATGTTAAACTAGGGACACTTTTAACATAATCATGAGAATATGGGTATGAGTGGATGATCCTAAATATAGTAGATCATACAATACATAACAATGATCATAAACATGATTCATGGATTAAAAATTTATTTTTTATAAGACAGGAATAAAAAAATTAACTTACCTTATCCATGAAATCATAATATTAGAATTAAACATTGAAATTTAGTAAACACAAAATAATATAAAAAGAAATTTCATAGTAGTCAAGGACTCTCTTCCCTAGACATGTTGGTAGCATTGGTTCACATCCCATACCATCTTAGTAGTCATGGATAAATCCTATAATAATCTTTGGTAGTCATGGTTCACTCTCATAACCATATTTTATAGTCGATGATCACTCCAAATACAATCTTTGTAGATAAATACATTATTGACTATTTGATGAGATAGAAATCATTAATCAATTCATTTGAGGTAAGTATAGGTCCCACCCATCTCATAATGAATCCATACATTCATGTTCAACATGATCGTAAAAAATCAAAACATAAGCAATGTAATGGAATGGGTGTTATGGTATATATATAATAATATAATATAATTTTTACATACAATTACCAAATTATCCCTTTAACGCAATGTGTAAAAATAAAAAATTACTAAATTTGATATTAAAGAAATTAATATGTAATATTAGACTCTATGTATCATAAAAATTTCAACCATGGATGTTTATTTAAATCCAATTAACAGAAGCAGAAAAAATAGAAGTTATGATAATCCCACAGATGTGGAATGAAGGGGGGTAAAATTAAATTTCTAAGGTTAAATAATTATATATATAATTTAAATATAAAAAATTACAATTAAATAAATTATATTATTATATTTATAGTTCATTTATCGTGACTTTAAAATAAATTTAAAATGTATTAACATCATAAATGAAAGTTGATGTTTTTAACTGTAATGTAGTATTTTAGATATTTATTAAAAAACTGAACATTTCAACCACAAAAATAAAAAATCACCCTAAGCTTATTTTAAAATAATAAATTCAAAAAATTAATCTTATTTTATCACGTTCAATTTATATAAGTGTATGAAATTAATTTTATTTGTTATTAATTGAAGGAGACAAAAAGTTAGTTACCTTCATGATACATATAATATAATGAAAACATAGTGATATTATATAATAAAAAATCTACATTCACTTTTTCATTAATTGAAACTATCAAAAGATAAAAATAATATGAAAAAAATTCACAAACAATCATGCTGTAATAATATCTCATACTAAGCCACTAAAATTATCATTTTAAGTCATCACATGTCTTTTTTATACCTTGATGCCCCACTCACTCGTAATTGTGGATTTCCACGATTACATATTTCCTCATGGAAAAGAGTGAAAATAATAATTATGAAACGATGGGATTCCCTTAGAAGAGAATCATCACTAACTAATGGTCTCCCCATGATATAGAGAGTCTCTAAACCTACATAATACATCATCATGCTGATTCAATTGAAGAATCATCTCAATAAGAGTGTAGGTCAACTGAACAGTTGAAAAAATAGCATTGGATTATTTATCTTGGACTCCGAAATGATAATCTAAAAAAGAGCCATTATGTTCCACTCTTCTGATAATTATTTCATGTCTTCTGTCATAAGTTTCCTTCTTAAAGAATCAAAAAATACATTTCCCATTCCTCTGGTATATGAAATTTCAATGTAAAAAATATTGTAATTACTCCACCCAACACCTCTACTAAAGGAGAAATTTTTTTGATAGAATACACAAATGAATATTTTGTGGTAAAAAAAAGGTTAAAAATGAATCCAAAAGTTAGTGGCACAAAATCAAAAAAGAATGAATAAAGAATACAGTATTAAGGACATGGGTAATATAATTCATCTAATGTGGCCTAATGTTTGGAAAACTATATGCCCCCACATGATCACCCTACATAAGAACAGAACCCGAACCATAATATGATGAGTCATAAAAAGACAAAAAATACCTAGAAAACCGTTGGAAGAGACAACAGTAGTGATGAAGTCGAAATAAATTTCATCTCAAAAATAGTACTAAAAAATGTCTCATCAAATCTAAATCAACTACCTTATAAGTGATAGAATTAACTGAATAATTCGTCTTTGAGAAATCATTCAAAAACCTATAGGTGTATCTTAACAACCATAAGAAGATCTATATCTCAAAAACATTAAATTATTTCTCCCATTTTATAATAATCATCATATTATCTGTATCAACTAAAATATCATTTTCATAGAACACATATCCCAAAAAATGTAAATTTATAAATCCATAACTAAATTTTGATAGATTAGATTAAATTCCTTGATTTATCAACATTTAAAGCATTGGTCGATGAATTAACACATGATCATCCTCGAACTGAGTGTAAATTAGGATGTTATCCACAAAGGCTATAATGAATTTATTAAGGTACTAACAAAATATTCTCTTCATAAAATCCTAAAAGGATACATAATCATTTTTTCAACCAAATGGAATGACATGATACCCATAATGGACTTACTTACTCCAGAAAAAGGTTTTCAAAATGATAGATTCATTAATTCACAAATGGTGGTAGGCTGGTTGAGAAATATCTTGTAAATCAACTTATCCCCTTTCAACTGGTCAAATAGATCATCTATCCAAGGTAATGGTAATATTATTTCTTCTATAAGTCGGTTGAGATTTGATTAATCATCATATAGATGAAGTGTTCCACATGTTTTCATCAAAAAGAGGACGGGATCCACCTAAGGTGACACGCCCTGGTGTATTAATACTTTCATTAACATCTCATTAAACTATTTCATCAATTATTTCAGTTAAAAGTTTTTCATGTGGTATGAAGAAATAGATACTGATTGATTACAATGTACTTGATGGATAGAAAACTCCACTCCCTTACTTGTGTCAAGGAAAAAAAATAAAAAAGAAAAAACATTGGAAAAATCAATGATCACTTCATGGAGATTATTATTCAAGGATTCTAAATCTAGATCAAGTTTAGAAACTAATATTACTTTCTCTAATTCTAGATAATATGGTCTAGATCTACCCAACCTTCGGTCCCATTCTCCAGGAACACTAAACAGCACATTGGGTATAATAAGAGAGATCAAACTAGATTGGATGTCAATTCATGCCATATTAGGAATGAGAAAATCAATTAAAAAAATTTACATCAAGATATTTCATGTCAAGAACGATAAAATACTAGCAATATTCTACCTATGATAAAGAGAAAACAAAATTAGTAAAATAGACACCCTTTTATCTCCTTGTTTTGAGGGTCTTTGTAATATCCATCACATAAGACAAAATCACCAAAGAAACTTTTCGATGGTTCACTATATGAGTAGATATAAATGAGTTAGATGAACAAATATAAAAAAAAATCACTATAGATAATGATATAGTGATGGTACCTCTAAAAGTTGTGGGACTAGTATCTATTTTCTCTGGATACAATTTCACAACATGAAGAAGCTTCATTCCATATTCAATTGGAGGGAACCACATAGTTCAAGAATCATTTGAATGCTCTATATTACTTTTATATTTTGATGAGGTCCTACCACAACACAGATATAAAAGGAAAGGGAATAATTTTTGTAGGTGTCCAGAGGGACCACAAGAACAAAATTCCTTACGACTCTTGGTGGAAACAAGTCTTTAATTCTTAACCTTTCTACATTAGAAGCAAGTCAAACGTCCTCTAATACGAATTTTAAAAGGTCTATTGGATGCATCATGTCTAGAGGAACCCTGAAAATCATCATGATTCTTATTTCATGTAAGGGAAATCATAGAACTCCCACTTAGAGAAAAGGTAACTCGCATGAACCCTAAAAAACCATCCTTGTAAGCTCCACCATGAATTCCCTTTCAACTAAATCACTATAAGAATTGTGTTTCAGTAGGGAAACCTATGAATGAAACTCATCTCAATGGACTATATCAAACCATTAGGAATTTATCAACTCGTTTGATACACTATGTGTAAATAAATGAAAAATATCAGCAAAATAGTTTTATACCACACCACTAACCATTCAACTAGCTATAGATTGAAAGACTCTATATCCTTAGCTAGGACCATAGAATTTTGATAAAATTAATCTGTTAAAGGAAATCTAATTTCCACCCACATTAATCCATTATTCTTTTTTATGATTAAAATCTAGTGTAACCATATCCTCCTTGTAATTTCCATCTTAATGAGAGAACATTCTTCCATTATAGAAAAATACTTTTCTAGGATACTGAAAATATTTTATATCATTTTCGAAAAATAAAATACATATTGATGATCATTAGTTCCTTGGAAATTATGTGGATTATAGAGAAGAAACCATGGAGAATGATTACATTATTCATACCATTGAGGTTCTACAGTGTGAGCCTAAATGAGAAGTGATGAAAGTGCTTATCCCCTAGGATGAACAAAACACACAATAATCACAACATGACTTTCTCCCATAGGACCATCTAGTAACTATAGTTCACAAGCAACGTCACCTTGGAACCTATTTTAATTCCTTCTCATATGCATGATGCTAGATAAGATTAAAAAAATACTAAAGACATTAGAACAATACTAAAATTGAAAAATCAAACAAGACCAATGGGAATATAAATCATATTAGATGATACAAATAGATTTGGATTTCAACCTACCCAAATCAAAAGTAGGGAACATACTAGAATCAGATTAAAACAGTCCTAAAATATAGTTTTCATAAATAACCATAGTTAATTATGGCTCATTATGATGAGAGATTTTGAGGAACTCACTAAAATATACCTCATAGGTCCCATTAATCCTACCTCCCATATACGTATATAGTCCAAACTATATACTGAATCAAGGAAATATTCTTAACCTACTCCTTGATTCTATGTTTTGAAAAACCAATCTTGATACATATGTACCCTGATACCTAATCTAGCTTTGAAATGAAATGAATGGTATTCACATTCCTCATGGTTTGGAGAGAAGAGCCTAAAATCACACAAGAATATATAGGGAACAAATTTTTCACAAAACATAATAAGAAAAAAGATTATAGTCAGTATGTTCAATAATACACATGGATAAATTTCTCAAAAAAACTGATATAAAAACCCAAAGTAGTAAATCATCAATATACTCAATATATATTATGATGTAAAAAGACATCTAGAGAAACATGTGAGAAACTTCTCCAACAGTCACCATCACCATCACTCCATGGTCCAAATGATAGATAACATCAACCACCACTAGGTGGAACACATCAATTTAATAAATTAAAAAAATACATTCTTTCATTAAAATATATGGAAGATATATCAAAACAACATGTTTACTTGTTTAAATAAACACATTATATAAATTAAATATATAAATTAGTTGGAATGAATAAAATAATATCATAATCAATGATATGTATATCAATTCAAACAACTTATAGTAAATATCAATATATCATAAAATATCCTTGAGGTATGTCATTTTATCAGGTAAAAGTATATTCACGCATATAATAGTGATCATATATCTATCTCATATGTGAATATCAAATTAAACCCCAAAAGGGAATCATATCAAACAAATTATACACCCCAATATGGGAACCTATTTCAGGAATCCATACAATAGTTGTTTTTTGTAATAGTTTTCATCATTAATCCATTACTCTGGAAAAATGTTCCTAGTGTAATTTTCCATGTTATCACAAACTAGAAAGGATCAAATTTTCTTCAAACAAAAAATAAATAATAATTGAAAATACATAATTTTAAAACATTTAAAAACCCAAATTCCCATTTTTAATTTTAAAAAATACCTTTCCACTTCATATTTATGTCATTGATTTTTATCATTTCATTCATTTTCAATTAATTGTTCAATTTCTTCATTTTTATCAATATCAATAGTCAAATTATTTCATAAAAATTAATTCTAAAGCAGGCTATTATTTTTCATAAATTTACCACATAATTTCAATCCCATTGAAATTGGGATTTTCTCAATTTCTATACCCATTCCAAATCAATGAAATAATCAGATTGTATCTTTTTTATTCATTAAAAATGAATTTAAATTTAATTAAGAAATTTAAGGTTTCAATTCAAGGGAAATTAATTATAGAACCAAACCCTATTGAATGAATGATTGGAAAATCAACACTCGCAATGGGATTCTCCAATGAAGAGAAAATGTGTGGCTAATCTACGAAAAAAATCAAGAATATAAGTCCCATGAAATAGATTTCAAATCAATAAATCTCATAATGATAAATAGAACTATATGGGGGATAAAAAGTGAGACAGAAATAAATTGTATAATCAAATAAATATACTGCAATAACAAAGATGATCATTCATAAAAAAATGATCTATAAAGATCATAGATTCCCAGATGTTCTTAGGGAAGGATCATGGTCGAGATATAAAAGGGGTAAAATAAATTAAATAATAATCACCTGTATGAATCCATAAAAAACAAAATTTATGTTAATTAATTAGTGATCAAATCCATTAAATTTAATTTATTCCATGAAATCTGAAAACACATAACAAATACACAACATTTTTATTAAAAATGTATGTTTTCCCTAAGATTTCATGAATTCCGTGTACATGGTGTGTAGCTTTTCACACCCTATAAACTTTTCATTAAATTTTATCGGTGAAAAATACACATGTTTTAATGTAAATACATAGAATGTAATCACCCAACTGATTTCTAAAACCCCAATTTTAAATTTTAAATCCCCAAAGAACTCAACAAATTCTCTAAAATTCGATGAAGTTCATAGATGATATCAAAAATAAAAATAATGGAGTACTTGAAAATCAAAATGGGATGTTATAATAAAGGTTCTCAAAATGTCCCATACTCAAGTGCCGATAAATTCAAATTCACATTGAAATTATAAACGTATAATAAAATATGGTTTTATAAAAACCATTGGGGATTCAATGATTTTTATTTTTCCATAGATAATATTTTAAAATATAATGTCCTAAAATTTTTTAAAAAACTAACCTATATTTTTTATAAAATTAATCCCATACACTAATTCCCCTTCCTCTAAAATCGTTCAGTATAAGTTTCATATTTATTTCACTATCAAGTTCCCTTCCATGGTTATCTTACATATCTAATTGGTTTCTTATCAGGTTTTTTTGAGTCTTCATAGTATGGTAAGTGTTTTGAGTATCATATTTTCATTTTATATTTCTTATCCTTTTTTAAATTCATAATGTCTGATATCAAATGTTGTTATAATATACTATTATACACCCTGATTTTTTTATACATGAGAGAATACTATTATTACTCACTATACATCCATCCTATGTAATTATAATGAAAAATATATTAATATCTCTAAAATAAATTATTCAAATATTAATATCTTGAATGTATTTTTGGTATTATGGATGTATTATTTATAATATTGTGACATTTTATTTTGATAAATGAAGGCAATGTTCTTGGTAGTGACTTTAATGGGTAAATGGTAGATCAAAAAAATTCCACCATAGGTTATCCATTAATATTAGATCATAACCACTTCAAATTTTCTCCTTATAAAAATTTTCAATCACTAATGCATAAAAATTTGTTTTTCACAATCTACTAATTTATAGTTGTGATAGTTATATAATTTATTTGGTAAATATGCATTGAGAACTAATTTTAATATTGATGGTAAATAGTAATAAATTTTCATAATTAATGTAATTGAGTAAACCAATGTACTATAGACATAAATATTACTTTGTTTTCAATTAATATTAAATAAATATCATTACAATAATAACCAAAGAAATATATAGGTTTGGTATCTTTGGATAAAAACAAATAATATTATTTAATCATAAAATATCTTAAATATATCTCATAAATTACTTCTCACATAGTAAACACGTTATAAATTCCCTACTCAAAAAATTACTACATAACACGGGTAATGAAAGCAATTGATACACTGGATTCTAAAGCACAGTTTGGAAAAACCTAGGAGATATGAATCTATCATAACATCTGTGTTTTTTGAGAATAATATAGGTAAGCTAATATAATTATATATTATCAAATTCAAACCCAATCTATCAATTATATTTTATCAAAAATAATTGAATGAAGCTTTTTCATAACAAAATTAATATTTTAGAAGTGTTAGAAGTCATCAATAATCAATTAGGATCCATGAGACAAAGTTATTATAATTATCCATAGGCTCATGCCATAAAAATAATACGATAAAATGGAATCCTTAGTCAATGAACACTACCAACGCTATCATAGTTTATTATTTTCCCCCATGTTCCATATTTTCCAAAGTCATGGTTTACTCCAATGACTATCATAATACACTATGTTCCTTAATACACTTTGTCACTGTACAGTGCAGTCTCTATAATCGTAGGAGTTATCAATATTTAATCAATGCGTTGGAGAGATATATAATTTTGGGAAAACACATTACATAATTGTAAACATATATATGTGTCTCAGAAGATTGTAAAACCTTCATTAATTCATCATAGCATAATCTATATTAATAAAAATTGTGTGATAGATATTTCATAATTTTATAATAGCATAACCAATTGAAAAGAAACGGGTTTCAAAATTATATTATTATAACATAAATACCCCATTGGAAAGAAACATGATTCATATAATCATCCTTAAATCATCATCATTATAATAAATATAGAGAAATAATGAAAATCATTTCATATGATCATATACTTCATGAGGTATATATGCATTTAATAGAATTTGATAAAGATGCAAATTATCTTTTGAAGAGTATATGACCACTTCATTAAGAACACAGAATATAAAATGTTTCATTAGGTATATTTAAAAACTAAAAATTACTAGAATATTGAGAAAATTTTAATTCATTAAAAATAATCAAGACAACATTAAATGGAAAACTAAAATAATTATTGGTCATGAAAGATGTAAAATCCATTCATTCCATATAGGCTAAAAGTGATCATTGTTTTCAGATAAAATTACTTGTTTCGATATGTTTAATACTCCTTTTTAATTTATAATTAATTTATTTTTTAATTTAAATAATATTTTTAAATCCTTTTATGTATATATAAAATCTTGCATAAATGAACTTTATGATCATAGAAATTGATGAAAATGTTCATCGACTAAAGATAAAATCGGGATTTCTTTTTTCAAAAATCATTTTTGTAAACATTTTATATAGCCATTAGAAAAATCATATTATAACATTAAAGTTCAGGTAATAAGATTAATATAATGAAATTGATATTGTTTAATGGATAAGAACATTATAATTTCCATCAAAAATATTTTATAATACAAAAACGAGAAAGGAAATAATAGTATAGTGCAAGTCATTACCCTAAGTCATGAAATTATTCATATGTGATAACAAAAACTGAATGATAAACACATATTTATTTTAAATATTTTACAATGAAACATTAAAAAATAAATTACAATCTATATATCCTTTAAAATTTCCAATTATCTTTTTATTATAAATTAATCATTAAATTGACCCTTCAAGGTGATAACTGGTCTATTTCCATGCTTCTTTCAATTAAAAAGTTACAATACATTAAACATGGTTGGTGTTTCATCATATAAAAAATTAAATCTTCTCATAACATTCATATGTATTCATTATATAATGTTATTTATAACCATTCATATAGATAAATGATGAAAAATGACTTACAACCCTTTGTGGAGATGGTAATTCAAATATATACAGGAGTGATGTTTTCAAATTTCAATAGATGAAAAAAATAAAGATAAATAATAATAATCAATTTAATAATCATAATTATGTCATAAATAATAATTAAATTGATCAAATATAATCGTATATATATCTGTGTGAAGAGGAAATGAATGAAAAATCACATCGCTTTGTGTAAATGGTATTCCACATATATATACAAAAAATGTTATAATTTTCCAATTTATCGGTAGGATGTAGATATTTGATATAAATTAAATTTAATAACATTTTAATTTAGTAAATATAAAAATTCCATCATGTTAAAATGGTTATAAATCATTTTTATGAGTTTTTATGGAAAATTCAATAAAAAATCATCCATATCATATATATCTACTTTGGGAATCATTCTTTAAATGTTGCAAATAAGGATTCAGGGATGGATAATTAGGGAATGAAAATTCTTAATGATCACATATAAGAATATATTGAGAGTATTTTTGCTGATATTGGTTAATATAAATTGATCTAGGTATTTAGATAAGAGATAGGAGGAGGTTTCCTTTTACAAGTTATGGGATTCAAACTCTTTTAAACCCATTGAAAATTTAAGTATAATAAAGTCATATTGTAGTTAAAATGGAACCAAGACAACCCAAATTATATGGTAATATATTTTTAGGCCCAAATAAACTTAATAAATATTATTCACACATGTTTAATTCTATTTAAATCCTTATATATTTTGTTTAACTTGTCAAACCTTGTAGCTTTTATATAATTAAGGAATCTTTTCCTCTATTAAAATTCTGAATGACCAAAATAGAAATTCAAATAATAAATAAATATTTAAATTACTATTAATAATTTGGGAAGTATATATATATTATACATATATAATTTTCAAAATAAAATTATAAAATAATTATATAAAAGGCAACAGAAATAATTTTTTGAAAAAACCATTTTGAAGCATAAACTTAAATTTATTCATATTCCATAAATTTTAAAACCCATTAGATGAATGTTGATATATTTTAATGAATTTATTATGTCAATATTTTAGTTTAAATTATTCTTAAATTGTGATTAATTTTGTTTTTAATATAAATAAAATTGTCCACATAAGAACATTTTTAAAACAAACATAACTATTTTACTTTCAAGTGCATATATTTTCAATTATAAAAACTTCATAAATAATTTATTCCTATTATATTTGTGTAAATAATATAAGTTATGTATTAATTTAGTGTTAATAATTTAGTAAAATTAAAATTCAAGGTAATAAAAGTCACATTAAATAATAATTTTTCAAAAGTGTATCACAGCTCGTTTAAATATAGTGATGTGTGTGAAGTAGGAAATCAGTGTCATAAAACATATATAAATTTAAAAAAAGTAATAAAACATAATTTAGTTACTTAATTTTCCAATTAATATAATTTCCCACTAAAAATTCAATAACTAACATACAATCAGGTGGAACATCTACCTCATCACATCCCCAGGATCCCACATAGGTTAATCAAATTAATAAATTCACTACAACACAATTACATGGTGAGTGGTATCATTGTGTAGGAAATTATATCAATGATTAAGAATATATACTATTTTTATCTCATAAGTGATAATATTATTAAGTGGTACAAACTCAATGTATAGTACATTTTAAGGATAATGTATTTACTATCTTATGAGAGATGCATTGAACACATCATGAACATAAGAGAGATTCAGTTGAAGAACCATGTAATAAGATAACATCTTGATATGATCAACCAATTATAAATGATAAATATTGGCATGTATTCACTTATTTACAGATACAAAAACCTTATTATAAATATATATTCATCGAAATTCATTTTTAAAAACATCAAACTATATATTTCACCAATAATTTTTAGTATAACTTTCATATAGAATATATGGTGAGTTGAAGTGCTATTGAAGGGATAAAAAATTCAGACTCATGTCCTCATTTAGTTCAAGTCCCAAAATATATTATTTCCCTATGTTTATCCAAATGTATTGGAGTTCATCACTTTATTCAGTATAGATCATTATAAGGATGCGTATAAATGATTGAGTGAATGTCATTATTTTATGAAAACTTTTATAGAGAAACATGTTGATACTAATCACCTTTGTAATCCATAAAATGTGGTCTCAAAATATTTTTTAGTTTGTAATGAGATAATTCTTATCTAGTTGAAATTAAATTTGATGAATTCATATGGTCATCAAATAGTACACAAATAAATTTATGGACATTAAATGTATTGAGGAGTCTTTTGATGAAATTAATAATAATGTATTTACATTGTCATTACAGTATAGGTAATGGTAATAACATCCCCTTAAATTTATATCACTCATCCATTACATGATGATATACTAGAAATCGAGATATAAATATTTCAGTATCTATTTTCTTGGATTTCCCACTAGAAATACTATTTAATTACATTATACTTCATCATACATATTGGCAGAAATAATAAATGATGAACTCTGTGTTTCAACCAAAAACTACTTCAAATTATTTATGGAAAAGATAAATACATGGTTCTTATAACATATTATTCAATAACCATCATGGTTGAATAAATAAATATTTATCACATTTTATTTTTTTCTATATCATTCTTAGGAACATATTTATTACTCATATGGATGGATGGTTAAAAATTAACCTATGAAAGATATGATATATCCCATTTTCTAAGGATTTCAGTATCCTTATACAATAAATACATAAACATTGTATCTATTTCTATCCACATTATTGTAAAACATGCATATTCCTTTTAACTCCAAGCATTATCCACATTATTCTCCTTCCCACATAGGTACTATATTGAGTAGTCATAATCCAAAATAAACTCTAAACATCTATTTTTTAATTAATTAATCACTATATATGTGATTATATAATTAATTGTTTTATTATCATTATATAAATATATAACCATTCACCATAGAGAAAATATGTTAATATTCTGAATGAAAAACATTTCATTTCCGACTCAGAATCATGGGTTGTGTAAATTTTCTAATTATTTTTTATTAGCATGAGGAATAAGATATAAAAATAATAATATTACATGAGGATGCTTACCAATACATTCCTGATGCATTACTATAGATAAAAAACCTTCTCTACTCTAGGTTATTGAGAGAAAATTTTCATTAGCCATCCATCTCTCAACTTCCTTGAAATTTATTTCATATTCATTAATCAAAAGAAATAATCCTATGTTACAATTTAACATGGTTATATGATTATATGTCCCTTAAAATCTGTGAGTAATAATCTATTGTTTTAAAGAAATTGATGAATAAATATAAATCAGTTATTATGGGTTTTCTATTTCATTTGAAAAAAAAATGTATATCTATTACAGATTTATCCACATATACTAACTTGATATTTTATGACCCATGAATGATGAATTATGTAGTCAAAATTCTCACTTTATTAATTTTTCATACAAGTTACCCTTTTTATGTGTATTTTACACAATGGATAAATGATAATCATTCTCTTCATTGACAATGGAATGCATCAAAATATCATCGATAAATACTAACAAAACGAGATTGAGGTAATATCTAATGAATCTATTAAGTTAATACAAGATGATTATAGGAACATTTTTATGTATAAACAGAATCACTATAAATTAATAATGACCATACCTCTTATAGATGGTTGTATTAGGTATGTCCACCATCTTGACCCTAAATTGATGAAATCCGACATAAAGTTAAATCTTCTAAACGTACCGATCTATGGATAATATTTCAATAAAAGCATCAATATATGGAATATTATACTTTCTATTAAAATATATTTTGTTGAGTACTCAATAATAATTATAAAGACAATGTGAACCATATATTTTATTTTAAAAATGTACAGGTGAACCCCATAGTGATTAAATATGGTTTATGAATACCCTATCTAGATTGTTTTGGAGTTTATTTTCCAATTCAGGTAAATAATGTAGGACAAAATTATATTGATTATTTGAAATAGGTGTAACACAATGAATAGGTTTTATTGAGATCCCAACATCATGGGTCATATTAATACTAGGAAATTATTAAATAAAGACATTATAATAATCCCAAACCATATGGATATCATCAATTTTTTTCATAACCAATTGAGGTAAATATCTCCCACGTAGAAGTAGTAATACCCATATACTGATCGAAATTTCCTTTATAATTTCATATTTAAAATCATAATGAAATATGTTCATAGGTTGATTTTTAAAATAAAATGTTATTTCCCTTCTCCATTATTTGATATGAAATTTAAATAATGAGAGTCAATCCATTACCAAAATAAAATCAAATTCAAATGAAGTAAAAATATTCTATTTTTCATAGGAAACATTATTTAAAGAATTTATCAAGACATCCTAAAATATGACGAATCAGATAATTGTACTTTAATAGATTAAATAATTAACAAGGATACTTCCCCAGTTACCCATATATAATACACTTAAATATTAATTCTATTTTAGGGTGAAATTTATTTTCCTCTATAAAAATTTACATTTTTCCTTTGAAACTTTTATAACCACTACAACCCATATCAATGTTATATATACAGAAAAAGTCAGGAACCGGTGGAAGCCGGCCCTAAGAAAAATAAAATAAAAGTAGAAGAATTAGGCGTACAAGGGGTTATTACAAAATCGAGTGTACATCACCCCGTAGCTATCAGCCATCACAAGTGGGGAACAAAAATCAGGTGCCGTGAAGGACCACGCTCCACCAGAATCAGTGAGTGTCCGCTTTGCCAGAGCATCTGCCACCTGGTTGGCCTCCCGATAGACGTGAGAGACCTCCAGATGCAATTGTGATACCGCATTCAGACAATCAGCCCATCTCGGCAGCATGCACCAAGGCACATTGCGTGTCTTGGACTTCAATGCATCAACCGCAGACTGGGAGTCAGATTCCATCCATATGTTTCGCCAATTAAACCGGACAGCATACCTGACAGCATATATAATGGCCCAGAGTTCAGCTTCAAAAGCAGTGCCAACTCCAATGGCATGGTGGAAGCACCCTTTGACAAACCCTCGGCAGGTCCGGAACACTCCCCCACACCCCGACAGACCCGGTGCGCCCAATGCAGCCCCATCAACGTTCACCTTGATGCAAGATGTAATGGGTGGGATCCATCGAATATATTTCAACATACGGGGCTTGCGCGATCGACCCGAAACACCAAGCTTTCTTAAAGTTTGGAGACCATCTATTGTGTTATACATGGCGCCCTCCTGGACCGCAGAGGAAACATGCACCTCCCTATGGATCGCCATCATCCCCTACTGTATCGTGGCGTGACCACCCTCAAACAGCGTGCAATTCCGTGCGCCCCAACAGTTTGCAAGTACGGCCGCCGCTGCCACTAAGAGAAAATTTTTTATTTGATCACTACATGTAACCTGCACCAACCCAGCCAGCAGGTCCAGAATCGGCCTGCCCATATCAACCACAATCCCGAACAGATATTCAATGTACGCCCAAAGCTGTTTGGCGCACCTACACTCCACAAACACATGCTGCATCGAGTCCTCCTCCGCCCGACAGATGGAACACATCGATGCCATTTGAAAGCCAACCCGCTTGAGCAGGTCCGTCATTGTCATCCTCCTTCTCGACAATCTCCATATCAAGAGGAACCTGGCCGGCTGGATAAATCTCTCTTTGAAGCGCAGCAGCCATGTCGGCACAGCAGAGGAACCCAGACAGGCTGACCGGTAAAAATCCTTGATGTTAAACTGCCCGGTTTTTCATTGAACCCAAATCAGTGTATCCGCATCCATAAAGAAATAGCCATTATTTTCTGATGCCACCTGCATAGGAATTTCAAGAGTGGTTTCCTGCACCTGTGAAATGAAATCCGAAATTGACAGGTGGGCTGCTGCACTTGGCACATTCAGGTCACGTAGGGGCTGTGAAAGGCACTTTGTAGTCCAGCAATTCATGGTTGACTCCCTGCAAACCAACCATTTAGTGTCCTGCACTATCTTCCCGTATGCCTGCTTGAGGGCTGCCCAAACCGATGAGGCAAGATGATATTTATAGCCATTAAGGAGCCTTCTTGTAATTCGAATAGAGAGGAAATCATCATCAGCCTCATGCGTAATTAGATTCCAAGTGAATTTCCCAATCAGGCTATCATTGAAGGTGCGGAGGTCCTTTATACCAAGGCCCCCCATCTCCACCGGCTTTATACACTCCTTCCATGCTACTGTGACCAGCTTCCTTTCATGTGGCGACCCTGTCCATATGATGTTTCGAACCATGCCTTGCAGCTCCTTGATGAGACCTCTCGGCCATCTATAAAGGGAGAAGGAATAAACGAACTTCGACGTGATCACTGAATTCACCAAGCAGACCCTTCCAGCTAGTGACATAGCCTTCCCCTTCCACCTGGCCAGCTGCCGCATGATGCCAGCAGATATTCCCTCCAGATACTGCCTTTTCACCCTTCCCCAAAACATTGGGACCCCAAGGTATTGGAAAGGTACTGCTCCCCGCCTCACCCTGAGATACCTTACAATCCTGTTCTTTTTGCCAACCGGAACCCCATTCTCAAAAACAATCGAGGATTTGTCCCATCTTATGGCCTGACCCGCCACCTCTTCATAATGACTGAAGAGGGTCTTGATTGAACGTATGGTTCTCCTTGAAGCTTGTCCACATAATAAGATGTCATCCGCATAAAAAAGATGGGAGGGAACCCTCCCATTCAGGCCAGCTCTTATCTGCTTGTACCATCCCATCTGACAAATATCATTGATGCACCTACTTAAATAATCTTCCGCAAGCGCAAACAGAATTCCAGAAAGTGGATCCCCTTGCCTCAACCCCCTGGTGCAAGGAAAGAAACCCCTCGGGACCCCATTCACCAGAATTGACAGCCTTGCAGAATTGAGAATTATGCGGATCATGTTCACAAAACCTGAGGAAAAGCCATACCGCCTGAGGACATCCAAGAGAAAATCCCATTTCAATGTGTCAAAAGCCTTAGAAATGTCAATCTTAATCACAAAGTTCCCCTCCTTTGAATCCCTTCTTAGGAGGTTAACACTCTCAAAGGCCATGAATAGACATTTCTGGATGCTCCTCCTAGGGACAAATCCAAATTGATTCATAGTGATCATTCCATCAACCAGCCCACCCATCCTTCTCACCAAGATCTTACTAATAAGTTTGGGTATTGTATTCCCAAGAGCCACTGGCCTAAAGTCCCTGATGTCAAGGACATTCTCTTTCTTGGGGATGAGTGTAATAAAGCATGAGTTCATCCCAAGTGGCATGTAACAATGAGAGAAGAAGTCCTTCATAGCCAGCTCTAAATCATTCTGCAAGATGTCCCAGTAAAACATGAAAAACTTATTTGTAAACCCATCAGGGCCCGGGGCACTCTCCAAGTTGAGCGAGAGGAGGGAAGACCTTATCTCCTCCTTGCCTGGGGCAGCAGTGAGACACTGATTTAACTGATCATAAATGCAGGGACTGATATTTCCCACCATGTTGTGAATGCTGGACTGCCCGTTGTCAGAGTAAATGCCTTTAAAATACTCAACCACAGCCACTGCACTGTCCTGCTCCTCTGTGTAAATACGCCCATCAATGCTGATCACCTTTATCCCTCCCTGTACCTTCTTCTCCTTGTGCAATCTATTGAAGAATTTGGAGTTCCTGTCCCCGTCTTTGAGCCACCGCACATTCAATTGATTCCTGGCCAACCTTTCTTTAACCATGATAAGGTCATCAAGATTGTTGTGGGCGGCAATTTCCTCTCGTGAGACCCTCGCCTGCTGCCCCTGATTAATCTGCAATCTAGCCAAATCATCCTCTGCTCTCTGGATCTTCTCATCAATCTTTGAGAAGGAATCCCTACTCCATGCCCTTAGCAGTCCCTTCAGATGCTTCAATTTGGCAGCCATTCTGTATAGTGGGCTTCCAATTGTGTCCAGCTTCCATGCTTCAATCACAAGTTCCCTGCAACCTGGCATTACAATCCATCCGTTGTTGAAACGAAACGGGATAGGTGCTGACCTTGACACCTGATTCTCAACATCCACAACAATCGGGTTGTGATCAGAGTGGTGCTTCGGCAGTGTAAAGCCAGAGACCCCATGCACTGCGACCCGATCATCAATACGGACAAAGCATCTATCCAGCTTGCTCGCTTGTTTCCCTTCCCCGGTGTACCTACACCATGTGAAATCATCACCAGCAATTGCAACCTGATCAAGATTGCAAAAATCAATACATTCAGCAAATTCAGAAGCAGCAGCTCTATTAAAATATGCTCCATTTTTTTCCTCTGGGGTTAGAACAGTGTTGAAGTCTCCAATCAGCAGCCACTTTTGGTCCATCCTTGTAGAGATACCTCTGAGCTCCTCCCATAGCTCTCTCCTCCTTACATATGAAGTGGAAGCATAGACAAAAGATAATGAAATATTGTGTCCAGCATTGATGCAGTTCAACAGAATACTCTGGGGACTGCTGCTACATGAATTAACCTGTATGGTGTTGCGTGCTAACACCCACAATTGATCCATCCAGGATGCATATTGACTACTAGCCAGAAAATTATAACCTAGTGACTCCCACCTGAAGCCCTTCCAGTTAACAAACAACACTTTAGGCTCTGCAATACCTACAAACATCGGTTTATAGGTCAAAAGATGATGTCGCAGGGCCCTGACCGTGGGGGAATTCCCCAGCCCTTGACAGTTCCAATATAGAATCCTCATTTCTTACCTGCCATACCTCTTGTCAGAGGTCCCCCTTTCTTCTCCACCGAGGCCTGCATTGTCCCTTTCTTCCTTGGACCCCCCTGTCCCTTCTTCAGGCCATGCCCAGGGGAATTGATGCTCCCTTGCTCCTTGCGTACCTGATTCACATCGCTGTCATCCTTCTTGAACTGTGTTTGAACAACCGATTCCCTATTCAGCTCAGCCACTCCACCATCATGCTCTTCAGAATCCGCACATACACTGCTACAAACTGCAGGAACCCCCCCTTCCACCTGCATCATCCTGCCATCCGCACAATCTGCAGATACCATCCCCTCCACCTGCATCATCCTGCCATCCGCACCTAACATCTCACATGGACCCACTGCAGGCTCCTCACGACCTGGACTGTGCTGATGCCCTTCCTCCACCTGCACCATTGTTCCAGCTTCAGCACGCATCCCAGCCATTCCACTCTAAGCAGAAAAATTTCCCTCCACATCAGAACATTGATCCTCCTCCACCTCCTCCGACCAAAGTCTTCCACTCAGAGGGAGGAAGGTGTTGCTGGCTTTCAGAGGGGGGTCACTGGCCACCTCCAGTCTCTTTCGTGCAGCCTTGGAGGGGGAGATCCGAGTGAAAGCCCCTCCTGGGTTAGAAGCCGGTTGTCGATTGCAGGCCTCACCATCTCTGTGCACCGCATCCTGAGCAACATCCATCATGCCCACCACAATAGCACCAGGATTAGGATCCTTCCGGTCATCAGCAACCTGGCCCCCCAAAACCACAGGTGGAAACATTGCTGCTGCAGAGGAAGATCCCTCTATGGCCAGGGCCCCCTTCAGCCCAAACCCAGGTCCTTGATCAGTACCATTGCCCTCAGGTGGTATTGCATCTTTCATTGCTGCTGCGGAGGAAGGCCCCTCAATGACCGGAGCCCCCTTCTACCCAAGCCTAGGCCCTTGACCAGCACCATTGCCCTCCAGGCTCTACATCTGGCATTTTTCCTTCCCCTTCCTTCTCCTACAAGTGCTCTCCTCATGCCCCTTCATCATGAAAGTCTGACAAACCATGTCTCGCTTGCATTCAGCAATTGTGTGCCCAAAGATCAAGCATCTCAAGCAGAATCTTGGTTTCCTCTCATACAAAATTTCAAGCCTCATACTATCATCTCTTGTTGTCAGAACCACCTCCTCCACAAGCGTGCTTGCCATGTCGACTTCCACCAAAATTCTGGCATAATTCCCCAGCTTCGGATTATCCGTCTGCCTATCCATTCGAATCGGATTGCCCACCGAAGAGGCAATATCCCATAGGATCCTCGGATGCCAGTACAGCCAATTGAGTTTGTAGATTCTGATCCATAACTGAGTGTGCGTTTTGCGGACGTTCATTGGATCAAAATTTCTATCCCATTCATGCACCTTCAGGAATCCTGGATTCAAAGACACACTCCCTTTTCTCCATGCCTTCTTCTTCCCTTCATCAGAGGGGAAAACAACATGGTAGTACCCCCTACCCATCGCTATCATCCGCCATTCATTAAAGCCCCACACCTCAGCAACCCTTTGCGTGAGGTCCTGAAATTTCCACAGTCGCTCCCCCTTAGGGATTATGACCCTCGCAATGATTGAGAATCGACATAAATTTACCCTTTCTTCCACCGCTTCTTGATTAGCCGCCACATGAGCAATCTTCCCCTTCCGGATCACTGTCCCCAGTGGAGGGGCATTAAGATTTGAGGAGGAAGAGCCCGCAGCGTTCTTCGCCACCTCAGCAAAATTCCTCCCATCCTCCATAGGGATTACATTACTCCCATCAACCTTCCTCGTGAAAGAGAACATTGCTTTATGGCTAAGAGGCTCATCCAGAGGCCGCTTACCCCCATCATCTTCCACACGAATCCCCGGTTTCCATCCGGCTGGGTCATCATCATCACCTGCGACGGGGATCCCCCCCGGTCCCCCTTGCGCCATCTCTGATATCACACTTCTCAATGTTATATATGAATATAAATATTCTTCCCTCTATATAAATTATCACGAAATCTATTAGGATGATGAGTTTTTTTAATATTTTTTTCATTAATATTACCACATAGGATATTTTTGTAAATATTTATTAAATATTCATTATTATAAATAATAATAATGTTTTTATATTCTATCTCTCATGTAATTTTATTACTTGTGTGGAATGTAATCGTATTGGATATAAAATTATTTTCCATATGATACATCATGGTTCTAGTCATTGAATAAATCTGAAAACATAATTTAGGTATAAAATATTAATAATTAGATTAAACAGTTACATTATGTTGAAAATCATTATTAAGATTTCTAGAATAATGAAACACCCTCCTAACCCATGATAATTTATGTTCATATCATTTCACTATCAATTATCATCGTTTTACATTAAATATATCATATAAATCATGACAATGGTTCAAATTGATAATGGAAATTAACCAATGAATGCCCCAAGGAGTGTCTACTAAGGTGTATAGTTTTAGTAACACTTATCATGCACCGAGTGAAGATCATTTTTATATTCGACCAAAAATTTTATTGGTGTTTAATCGTAGAGGAATATTTTCCACCACTACATCCAAAGTCCTGTATATAGACATAGATATAATTTCAATGAAAACCCCAATAATATATTTAGCCAATTTTTTTGATGTTATCACATACATGTAATTATCCCCATTTTTTTAAAACATCTAGTATTAATATTTAAAAATAACTAAACTCTATTCCACTACAAACTGAGGTGAACCAAGCCATAAATACATGATTATTAAGTCAGATTCAATGAAAAATTCTATACATATCATATTAATACATTCTCATGAATAATAAAGGATTCATATATTAGAGGATAGCTATATAATTATCTTATTTTATTTATAATATTAATCATTCCACACAATTTTATTCTAAAATATTACACTTATTAGACATACCATACATGAAATATCATTCTAAATAACTTGGGTAAAGGAAGCATAAGAAAGATAAAGCTTAGATTATCAATAAGGAAAACACATAGGATGCCAATCAATGATCATTGGTGAGAATAATAGAAGTATAAGTGTATTATATGATGATTATAAATTATGAAAATCATACATAATCCATTAGAAATTTTTTTTCCTAAATCATGATAGAATACATTTTCTTAACCTAATACCTAATTAATAAGAATGAAGAATCATCAATAATCAACCATAATCCATGACAACATATCATAAGAATGAAACATACATTTATGGAACTCGTATAAGCATAATAAATTATTTATTTAGTTAATGATAACTAATAATAATATCATAACGGATGGGGTTAACTCAATATTCAATAATTTCCTTAGTCCATATTCTCTCCCATAACAATAATAATATGTAGAGTCCCTTACTATACTTGGTTCACTCCCCATTCAAGTCCATATTAACTTATAAGCATTAAATATTTACCCAATGTATTGAAAAGATACATAATTATTGGCAAAAATATAATTAGGTATGACCATATATATATATATAATGACCCAAAATCTCATACACAATTGAAAAAAAAATCCTTATCAAAAACATTACATTCATCATTTCATTTGGACCTTTTGTGGTTTAGTGACATGGAATCTTGGAATTGAATACATATTATATGGGGATCATATAATAAAATATAAAAAAAAAATTATTCTCATAAAATACTTCTTTATTGCTCTATCCGAGATCAGCCTAATAAATATGATTTATTGGGGAAATTTATTAATAGAAATGACCGAGCATAAATATGTATAAGGGATAGATATTAAAAATAACGAATAAATACAAATTATGGGTGATGTTTTTTGAATAATATATGATCATGAGAAAAATTAAATGATTGATAAAATTACCATAATAACATGGGACATAACATGGTTATATATACATGAGGCATAACATCAAAATTTGTCTATAATATAAACATTATACATTGATAATCATATCGTAAAATGTATTCACTAAGTTGTCATAATATGATATTAGAAACATTATTCAATAAGGTTTCATAAAATGACATAATGTAAATATACCAAGGTTTCATTTAAATGTAATATCTAGAGGATAATTATTTTCCAAATGTATTAGATAACTATTAGGGAATGACCAATCTTATGTCATTTGTTATATGTACCATATAAATATATCATAATAAAAATGTTTCATTGGAACACATATATTGGGAATGAGGTTTTAAATGATGAAATACACAAATTAATAAAATAATATAACATTTTTATTGATACCCCTCAATTATATTAGATCATTGCATTCACTACATGAAGATATTTTTTGGAAAATTGAGGAATGATTTAGTAGAAATAGAGTTATGAACAAGGGATTAAAAATGGTCGTAAAGATTTAAAGGGGAATTATATCATTAATTGGGAATCAATTGGTTAGAAAAGTATGGATTATGAACATATGGAATCCTAATCCCAGAGATATTGAAGAGATTATAGCATCAAATTATGACATTAAAGTAAAGGAGTTATTTTGGTAGAATGAAGGTCACACAAAAATGATCAATAAATGGGATTAATTAGGGAGATGTGTAATATCTAATATATAGTTTATAATTATAACATTAAAATATATATTATAAATTTTTTGTTAATCATCAAATGGAAATGAAATGGTGTTATCATTAAAGAGCTACTTGAATTAAATGAAGGAGGAGGAAAAACATTACATTGGTCTATAGTTTTTTACCTATTAGGAGAACTCCATAGAACTCTAGTAACTCCATTGGATTTATCTAGATAGGAATAGAGAAGAAGAATTTTTTATCAATACTTTAGAGTATGAATGGATGAGATTATGGGTGGGAGTGATCCCCTTTTATAGGTGAAAATGAATTGTGTTTTCCTTATAAACTAAAGCTCATTGAGGGGTAAAAATGGCATCACATAGATATTATGTGGGTTGGGATAGAAAGATGAATTATGTAGGGATGTATTGGGGAAACATATGGTACTAAATTTACAATCTACTATATATTTTTCTATAATGACCGAAATTAATTTTTATTTAGAATGATTAAGGTCCCATTAGATTATCCATTTTAACACTTATTTAGCTTTATTAACTATTTATCATAGTAAAACCATTATCACCAAAAAACAATATAACCTGAAGAATTTTTTTACATTCGGAATTGCAATGTGCTATCAATTTATCGTTATTAAATTTATTAAAATGTGAAAATTGTCTTCTTAATTCAATAGTACAATGTATTGAAGAACCATTTTTGGATAAACATAATGATTTGATAGTTAATTAATATTAATATTATTCATAATTAATTATATAATAAATTATTGATATATTTTTTTATGTCTAAAAATCTTATCAGATTCTTGAATTAAATATATATCCATTGAATTTAAAAATAGAAAATAAATAAGAATAATCATTTATTGAAAAATAACTATTTTATCATAATAATAAATTTATAGAAATTTAATTTACATTTAATATCTATAAATAACAAGAGAAATAATACATAATTTGGTACTATATATTTAAAATATTAAATACATTTTATCATATAAAATTTCAATGTATAATAAAATTAAATTGTTACATTATTTCATATAATACATAAAAAATATTAATAAAATGTGAATTTTTAATAATATAAATTATTAGTAGGATGGAAATATCCATTTATTTTATTTTCATGATATAGATTTGTATATTATAAAATAATTAACATTTATGTGGCTTTCAAATCAAATGAAAAAATAATTTTACCAATATCATAATTATTTAAATGAAAATACCAAAAGTAATTTTCATTGGAAAAATATTACTTAAGTCCATTAAATCTATTTTCATAGATTTTTTAAATTCCATATCATTTATTCTAAATGATATTTTTATTCATAAATTTATTCTAGGATAAAATACAACATTTTATAAAATATGTCGACTTTCTTATACAATTAAAAATTGACTGTCTTTTTGTTAAAACAAGATTTTCTATATTAGCCTAAAAATAGAATATTTATGACAATTCATAAATATTCAGACTAATATAATTTTTACATTCTCAATTTTAAAATCATATTAATTTATTTATAAATATTATTTAAAATTTATAAATTTTTTAAAATTAAAATGTGAGGATAATTTCATTTTATAGATTTTTTTAAAACATTATGTGTTTTAAAATTACTTCATTCCAATTTTAAATATAATTAATTATAATATATTAATTCATATATAATAATATTGTTGAAGTTTCCAATTTAATATATAGGGAGAAATAAATAATACAAAACAAAATCTCTTGGAAAAAAGGGTCCATTACTTTTATACAAATTATGCATTAAAATTGACATTAAATGTGTTTATTTTTTATTTAAAATTTAATTTCACTACTCCATTTTTATTTGAATATTTATAATAATTTTACATATACATATGATAATATATATATATTAATATAATAATTAATTATACATAATTCATATTTTTTTTAATGTCATATTTATATTTCCTGGTGAGTTATATTATTTTAAATTTACTTCATAAAATTTCATGAAATCACAATAGATATTATCATCATTTAAATTTTTACTCAAGTAAAATAGGATTAACAAACAATATACCCTCACTGCACCCCCATCCCCCTACCCCCACCCCCATTCCAGAGCTAAAGAGGTATAAAATAGTGAAGACCAAGTGCATCCCCTCTAATCAAATTTTCTCTTTTGGGTTTCAAGATACCAATAATTTGAATGTATACATACTCAGAGCCCAATATATCATGAGAATCAAGGTGATCGGAAACATTATTACCCTCCCTCTATGTGTGACACACTTTAGTATTCTTGTCAAGTAAACGCCGACATTTTCTGATGGCATAAGTGATCGACCAGGGAGAGAAACCATGTTCTTGTAAGGACTTGTGCACCAAATTTGAGTTGGTAAACACTTATATGATGACCAAATCCCACTAGCCGCATATTTTGAGACCGTAGAGCATCTCTAGGGCCTCCGCCTGCAGAGAGGAACCTTGACCCATCCTTACTGAGAACCCCATCAGCACCGACCCACTAACGTCACACACCACCCCTTCTCATTATATTAAAGCCCGACCACTTGATCGATCTATATTGAGTTTTAACCTTCTTGTTGGAGGGTTCCATCGGACCAATTTTCCCTTTTATCCACTATCTAAGGGCACTACTAAAGCCCTTGCATGAATACAGATAAGAGACGGGGCTTCCATCCAGTTGTTGACATCCCAGGCCAGGTCACCTAAAATGTTTTTTTTTGCAAAAATAATAGCATGTCCCTTCACTCCCACCCCTTAATGTCTCACCTTATTTCTTGTCATCCAAAGGCCCCATTAGCTTGCATGAATCACCACAGTATATTCCATTCATTCAGGGCCTATGCCTCCCGAATCGTGGAACCAGCTAACAAAAAAGGGGAGGCCATCCATGTTGGCACTGAAGACAATGTTGAACCCCCCCAAAACAAGTCCGCTCTTCATTTTCACAGTCACATTAAAAAAACAAATGATTTGTTTTTTTTCTAACTATAGGTCTTGAAACACACACATCTTGATGCCATGTTAACCATACACCTCTTGTAGTTGTCATCTATCAGGAAGATTTGTTCAGAATACTCCAGGTGAGGAAATTAAATTCGGATGGTAAATCATTCACCCAAAGAACCTCATCCCATGTATCCCAATTTTCATGAACCTTTCAGGTAGTAATACACTAGACTTCCATTGATGTGAAGGCCCTGGATGGGGGATATGGTGAAAGTGCATATAACCGGGTCTGAACTCAGTTCGATGAGGTTAATGATTTCTTGTTTCACCCAATCCAAACCCTCTAGGACAAAAGATGGGAAGTGTCTTGCCTCCCTGAAGGTGATGTTGGTGGATGGGCCCCCAGGAAAACTGATATTGGAACCACTGCAGTTATTGTTCCAAAACGATTACTACTTGCTCCCCATGATCCAGCGAGCCTACAAACAGAGGGTAGAGATAATCAGTATGATCACAGAGAAAATGGATAGCGCATGGCCTTCCTTTATGTCTCTCTCCCCACGATGTATTTTTGGATGATATCCCCCCACATGGTTTGTTTATCTAGAATAGACCATTCCAATATAGCATGCACGATGTAAAGGGTTTCTTCCAGCCCATGAACATTGATTCCGCCTTCACGAACCGGTCGAACCAAATCGCTCTAGGAGGCCCATTTCCTTTTGCCTATGGAGGTGGGGACCAGTATGAACGTAGCATGAATCCTGTCAATGTTTTTAATAAAACCTTTCAGGAAATTAATAGAAAAGATATCATGTACTAGAGTCTCCAAGAGAACGTTGTTCACCAGAACGATCCATCTCCCGATAGACAAGTACTTGTTCTTCCAATTCCACACTTGGTCGGTTATCATGGAGATAAGATGGTAAATGTCAGAGATGCGAAGTCTACTCAATGAGATAGGGGCACCCATTTATCACATGTGGATAGAACCCCTTTGCATGTCTAGTTTGAATGTCATAGTGGAGACCCGCATAAAGGTGCACACTTTGGATGTGCCTGAGTTTCTCTTATTGTTGTTGATGATCTTCCCCCTCTAATGGCCATACTACTGCAACCAATTTTTAGACCACAAAGAGATATAATTTAGTAATTCATGAATATTATGGTATCATTCATGAATATGAGGATATAAAATGTTGGAAGGCTCCATTTTCTATGATATGGGATGATCACTCCATTATTAACATTCCGATGAATGAGACAGCTAAGAATGTCCTAGATAAGAACGACCAGACTTAGAGAGATCATGTCCCCCATCTTTAGGCATCAGGGAACATTAAATAAGACATAATATATCCTGATAAAGGTAACTAATAACCCAGAAGAGCTAAAACACCAAATGATAATATCTTATTTCCCAGAAGACAATACCATAACTCCTAGCACCTTATTGATGAAATTCCACTCCAATCGATCATAGGAATTGTTCATATCGAGCATAATGGATATGTTGGACCCATAGGTTTTGATGTTTATAAGAAAAAACACTTACTGAGCTAGATAAATGGATTCTAGTATTGATCATCCCATTACAATGTTATGTGGTAACAAAGAAACCCACTGAGGTAAATGAATGGCCATCCTGGATTTCATAATACTAGCCATGATTTTATATAGAGAATTTTACATACTAACCGGTAAATAATGTGATATAGAAGAGAGATTCTAGGATTTAGGTAGATGAACCATAGTAGTAGAACCTACAACTAGAGGCATGCTCCCTCCCTGAAAAAAATCTTGAAATGCCTTTTCCAAATCCTCCATCACAATGCCCCATGAAGATCGGTTGAAGGACCCTGGAAAACTATCAGGACCCGCCACACCCTAGGGGTTCAAATCATCATAGAATCCCTAATTTGTTCTTCACCTAGTATTTCTCACCATCCATTGTTATCCCTGGCTGATACTAAAGAGATAATATCATCCAACATGTCTATTTCTTCTATAGGGTATTTGTTAGGCATGTGTTCTTTAGGACCTTTAAGAAGATGAAAGAAAAAGGCATTGGCCAAGACACCCCCACATCCCTGTCATCAGAAAAAGAGCCATCCTCAAATAGAATATTCAATTTTATCATCTGTCTCCTTTCCATGAAACACCCTTGAAATTGGAAGTGTTTTTATCACCCTCTTTAATCCATTATATCATTATCGCCTCCTTGTCTAACCAATCTTGTTTCTGACGCATTCCCACAAGGATTTCATTCATTCCCAGGAACTCCTCAAATATCTGGTTATCACATGAATCCTCTAGTATCCTCTCAAGGCTGTAAACATCTTTTTTGATGGTCTCCATCTCTCCATCCGGGGGTAGAGATCATTTTTCCATGCCTGAAGACATGATTATACCACTTCATCTTATTCTGAAAATTTTGTCCTTGTGTGCCCCTGAATAGGATTATTCCAATAGTTGGGGACTAGGTACTGGTATCCCTATAAATTGGTCTATAATTAACTGAATAAAAAGCATTCATTGTAGTCTTGCACATGGTCTAGAGATACCTGGAGTAGAGAATGATCTGAATCTATTTGTACCAAATTCTCGACCTTTGAGTTGGATAAAGAACATATAGCCTTCATGTTGCCCTGGCACCTATCCCGATGACTCAACGTGTGATGGTTCCCCCTTTTATTTTTACACCAGGTGAACCAGTCACCTACATATCTGAGGTCCAAGAGACCATTACACACCATGAAAAGATTAATGTCGAGATTTTCCTTCATAGGGAAATGGCCCCTACCCTACCGCTCAGCCATATCAGGCACTACATTAATGTCACTTCCCACTATCCACGCCACCGACCTAGGATCAAAACCATTGGGGTCTTTCCTCGGACAATCTCACCGGACATGTTCACAACTACAAAAAAACAATGGAAAAAAATAATTAGTGTATGTCAAACAACACCATATTGGTGATGAACTGATCACCCTCCTGGATCAAATCCTCATTGTAGTTCTTGTGTCAAAAAATCAAGATATGGTGATTAACCATGTCAGCATGCATGTATTTGTGCAACCTGATATTTTCAGAGTACTCCTTGATCTTATGGGGGTGATTATTGTTTTCAAAGATGGAAATAACTTTTACAATGTGCATGGATATTTCTCATGCAAGGAAGTCAGACTAAACCCAGGAACCCACCCCCCAGGCATTCCAATGGAGGATGTGTATCGTTTTTTATAGAGTGTCCTGGATTTGGCTCCAAAACACATAGCATTAAAAATCAAAGACAAAGTGCTTCCATTATAATTCTTTGATTTGGATCTGGTGGACACTCCAATTTCATATGATGAACGAACAGCTTTAGTGGATGTAATCTCGGGATAAAGGTCCCTACATTCCCTCCGGTTACCTATGGTTGAAAAGACAACATTCATAATGGAAAGAACCTCCTATGATGGGGGGGTTATCAGTCCTATGAGAGGATCTGATGTAGGGTGTGAAGAATATTTTTGGGGAGGTCCTGGTGGAGTAGATTATTAGATTATACCACTCTCAATTGAACCAGTAGCGTTCTGGGGATTGTTTGGTTAAGAGTAAGGAAAACCAAGGGTCCGAGGGATGAGTGGACCATTTTTCACCATATGATGGACATTTTAAAGGAACTGTAGGTATTAAAATTCTATATTTTGGATAGAAAATAAATGTAAAGGTATAAAGCATCTTGGAAGAGACCATGCTAATACATGGATATCTACTGAAACATCCCCTCATGGAGGTCCTGGGAAGACCATAATTTCTAACATCATCAGAGGAGCCACCAGGATATCACTTTTGGGGGATCCACCACTGAGTACAAATAAATTGGAATAGAAAAGGGGTGTGGTGTGTGTCCTCATCCTTACTCAAATGTTGGATTCCCACACCTCCCACCCAGGTTCCCTCTCTGACAGACCTGCACTGAGTTCCCCTGAAGAAGGAAATACTCACAGTATATGGGAATGAAAGGGTAAAGGATATCCTAGAGCCTACTAAGCAAGTCTTCCATGTTGAGTTTGAGTAGATTGGGAATACGGTGAGGGAAATCCAATTCCACGCAAAGCCGAGCCTCCGAGGTAGACGAATCGCTCCTAGTGTTGTCATCTGAGCATTTATAGCCCCTAGAGAGAGTTATCAATAGCCTTTAGGAATCCTTCATTTTAAAAGGGCAACGAAAACCCAGGGAGCCATATCCAAAAGACATCTAACAGACTATTTTTCATGTTCTGAGCCTCCATAGAACATCAGGATAAAATTAATATCAAATTCCTAATGGAGGACGTGGATTTACACCATGTGTGGATGTATACCTCTTACGAAGGCACCATAAGGATGAATGAGTTTCTTTGAAGAGGTAAAACCTTCACCTGGAGACTGATCCCCCAAGAATGGAAAAAACAATGGGAGACTACTAGTGGTGGCTTGGAGGCACCAAAACGATCTGATGAGGTCCAAAACAAACAATCCTTCACCTCCTCGAACACCAATGTTGGATATCCATTCAAAAATTCCTTCCCTCTTAAGACGATTGTTCCTACACCAAAATAGTCAGGAAACAAGGGGTAGGGTGGGTATTACTACAGAGAGCATCGTTAAACGAAGGTCCAGGAGGCCATAGGGGAAAAGGACTCTCAGGATCACACACTACTGGGGGGAACCTTGGATGTAGAGAGCTACGGTACGCTAGAAATAACACAGCGTGGGATCGCTAGAGCTGACAACCACCAGGGGTCATGAGCCCCTCAGCTAGGAGGCGGAACCTGCAAGGAGGTGGAAATTAGAGAGATTGGAATATCTTGTAGTTGATGTCGGACACAACACTGAAGAGAAGGATGTGGTGGAATTAATGGTCTACTTTTTTTGAAAACATGGTCGTGCGTCCAACACATTCTCTTCACCTAAATCCATCCCTTAGATATATAAAAATAGATTGTTTATTAAAAGAACATATTTTCAATGAATTTATATTAATATAGAAAAAAGTAATACCTATATATGTATATATCTTTACATACATCCACACATCTCATCACCATTGTTATAATAACCATGAAACTGGACTCTCGAATCTAGGGATGAATTAAAAAACATTGCATTTCAGGATTTGATAAAGGTAAAGGAGACCCAATTTTCACCATCCAAAACATGCATCATCAAAAGGAAATATTGGATGACTTATATTCTCAGGGAAATTTAGGTTTTAGTTTTAAAGAATTAGGTAAAATTATAAACATCATGTATTCATAGACAACAAGTTCATAATGATGAACATCATCTACCATTGTATGTCATTTTTCATATTCCACATTAGGTCATCATTATCATCCATATGGAACCCATCTTGAAATAAATCATTCCACATAATTATTGATTACTTGGTGGAAAGGAAACACAAAAAGGGTGATCTAAAATGTTTATTAAGTTGAGACATAATAATTAACAATTAAATGTAATTAACAAGAATAATTTGTCCATAGGGGTACGATGAAATAATCCGAGTGCATGAGAAAATAATTAAATAAATCATACCCGTCATCACACAAATTATCAATCATGAAATATTTCATATGGGTATGGAAAATGAAAGAGAAATACAAATAAATAAACCTGAACAATGTTTTAACAATATGGATGAAAGGAAACATTAGAAACCAATGGAAAGAATAGATAAAAACATGGGTGTCTTGGAACATTATCTTTATAATACATTTATATAACCCTTAATGTTTGAATGACCATATCTCATAATTACAACATAATTAATTAGAGATTATAATCAATGCCTAATTATTTTTAGAACTATCTAGGCACGCCCCAAATGTATTCAATATTGGGCTAACCCAGTGCAATATGGATTTGCCAAAAATATATAATATCCCTGAACGACACCATGAATAATATATTTAGAGCATTAATTTAATCATAAAGTAAAATTAAAAAGTTTTATTATTTTTAAGAACATAATATCCCTTCAGAAAAGAATAAAGTTCTGTAACAATATTATTGAAATATTATTAACATATTTGAAATAAATTGGTTCCATAATAATCTCATTTAAAAGTTATTAACCCATGGAAAAGAAATGGGTTTAATAACAATATATTTGAAAAAATACTAATCCATCCAATGGAATAATGAGGATGGTACAATTAAAAAATATCACCATTTTATTATAATAAAAAGGGGTTGTGGATGAATATGAATGGAAATAATGTTAAGAGATCATTAAAAAATTATGGAAAGTAATCTTTTTGTTTATTAAAATCGCTTTTAAAAAAATATAAATTCACATTATATTATTAAAAAAAATTCATTGAAAAATAAAATAGAATAATATAAAGTGAACATTAAAGAAAATAGTGGATATGATGGTTTAAAAATATATTCATGTTATAAATGTTAAAAAACATTCCTTTCAAAAAAAATTTAAAAAGTTTTCAAAAGTGACAAATTTGGAAAATTTCTATAAATTTCCATTTAAACTTATTTTAAATTTTGTATAAAATCATCTAAAATGGTTTATGAAAATTAATTTTTCCTAATATAATAATTTCGAAAATAGTTTAGATAACCTGGACATATAAGAGAATGAAACAAAATCTATAAAAAATACAAGATTTTTATTACTTTAGAAGGAATTTATTAATGATTTTTGAATCAATAATGGATGAAATTGATATACTATATTTCCCCTAATTCACTAAAAGTGGATAATAAAGAGATATTATTAATGAAAATAATATTATTTGATTTCCTTTAAAGTAACCCAGAACATAATTAATATTGAATGGAATTATATTTTATCTTATAGCCATTTTTATATTTTAAAAAATCTTAAATCATTAGCCACATGAAATAATAAATTCAAATGAAACTTAAAATATAATTGAAATAATAATTTTCAAGATATGACATGGAAAAGGTTTGTATATATATTTAAAAAATGAATATAAATGCATATCATAAATTTAGTTCTTAATGAAAGGTATTTATAAAAGAATAAAAATTAAAAATAAAATGCCATTTAATTTCATAATTGATTAATGAATCGATCATAGTAAATCTGAACCATGTTAGCTTAGAGACTATGCCAAATTTATTACATTGGCATGAGAAACATAGAATAGCATCTTGAAGGAATAAATAGATTAGTAGTATTGTTTTTAATAGATACATCATGTACTCTTACATAAAATTAAAATATAAAAATTAAAAGACAATTTATTTCAGTAATTACATTATTATATTGATAATTTATTTTCATAAAAGACATAAGAAATATTTAGAAAAACTGGGGAATAGAAACAAAATAAGGGTGTGTTCAAATTCTCAAAAACGGTAATGTATAATAGAATAAATAACTAATTAATTAGTTTAATCATTATGGAAATGAAAATAAATAATGAAATATATAATATAATCAATAAACTGAGAATGATTTGTGTCAACAATATTTCAATATGAATAACTAAAAAACATTACATTTAATAAATTAATTGACTATCAGAATTGGGTAATAAGTAATTGTTATGGAAAGGTAAAGAACTAAATCACATTCAATTTAAATAACATATAATGAAACGCATATTGAGAAAATTTCATATATGAATTATCTTGTTTAGAAAGAACTAAAGACATAATGAAGTAAATTCTAAAAAATTTGATTCCACATTTCCCATGTTTATGGTACCATCATGATGGATAAATTTCACAATTTTTTAAACACAATGGGTAAAAAACCCATGTAATAAAAGATGTCTAACTAATTCATCTCATTAGAGTAATAATTAATCTATGAGATATCTTTTACTATTCCCCTTCGATGTCCTAAATTTACAAATAATTCATCATATCTTGAATATTTGGATTAATTCCAAATCAATGAACCTTATCAAATATCTTTATTGAGTAAAGAATATGGGTTTCACAATATTTCCCTAGATATCAAATAACATTGAAATTAGTACATTGTATGTTGAAATGATATACATTTTACATAATAATGATAACCATAATGAATAGTGTGGATATATGGGGGATAATTTATGTCCAACGATCATTGCAGTGTGAACATTTCATGGGAATGTTATTGAATATAAAAAATAACCATGGAAGTGAATGTCAATACATTATTTAGTCATAATGACAATAAACCTTCTAGAGAATGAATAATAATGGTATGAATATTATATATCCCAATTTGAGTAAATGTAAAACAATGGTTTTTATCATTGAAGAATAGAAATACCATAAAAAGATATTTATTATGTTATTGAGAAATATATTTTTTTAACAATGAGAGACATGAGTTAGATTCCCATCCCACAACCGTAATAAATTTATTAACGAAAGTGAATAATACATTGAAAAATAAAGAGTAACGAGTTGACACAATAAATGAGATAAAATAGACAATAAAAAAACATGAAATGAAAATACATTAGGGGATATGATCTATAAAATGATTATAAAAAATCACTTCTCATGAAACCTTATATGCAACTCAGATCTCCCACAATAGTAATTCATGAATGGTATATTACATCAAATGAACATGAAATCAACCATTTTGATTCCATTCTAGATTCATAAATTTTTTACTAAAGACAATTTGGTCCTTGATTGAGTATAAGAGGTTTAATATCATTAGTGAACAGAAAATTATCATCTATAGAAGTACCAAATTTTTTTCTTTGATTCCTTCTAGCCTAGAGAGGAATATCCTCATTGGGTGTGTGGGAGAATTGGATGGATTGTGATTTCTCATAACCCCATTAGTATATGGGAAATGACACTATATGAGACATAAGTGATGTTCCCTTATACTCCATGATTTTATTTTATTCCCTATATATCCTAACTAGTAACATCATATATTTTCTATAAGATAAAAATTGAGTTCAAAGATTGATCAATATTTTCATTCACCCATGTACTAATCCAACATTAAAAGAAATACAAAACACCCAAACTAGATCATTAAATAAGTCCATATGTTAACAAAAAAAATTACATGTAGAGTATTCCATTAAAAAAATTCTTGAAAGTTTAATCAATCAAAAATATTAGAAATAGAGCACAAAACCCTCAATAAAAGAATGGATATTCAAATCATTAATCCTAATTTGGATCAACATCAATGAAAACATCCATCAAAATACATATCATCAAACAAAATCATAATATAATTCAGACTAGAAGACATTAGAATATATTTTTAGGATGGGTAGGCCTTTGTCATCACTTAAATACTATTCATGAAATCTTCAAGATAGATAAAACTAAATATAACACATTTCCATTAAACAAAACCTAAATTATTGTCAAAATTTTTATTTAATCCTTGAACCGAGTAAATTAACATTTTATTTATGATTTTATACTAATACTCTATGGAAAATTCACAATTATTATCCATTTATAAAATAATTTCATATTTATCATCTATCCAAGATTCCACTTCTACAGACACATCCCCATTAAATAGATACACATCCCTCATAGATGTGTCATATTGTTCATTAATATCAGTTTAAATCTTCTTATATTTAACTAATGTGTGAAGAAAATTTTTTAATCCTCTTAATGATGGGTAATACATATTTTCACCTTCCATGAATCCTATACTGCTATAGTAACAATCTGTCTCTCAATATTGGAGTTATCCATATGTTTCCTAGTATTCATGGAGTTTGGAGTAACGAATCCATCTGAATAAATAATCAGTTTTCTACCATTCATAGTAGTTGATTTTAAATATGAGTACTTAATATGTTTAGATTTACCAAATCAATCATTTGAATATTCACTAGCATCATAGTTGACACAGTTTTCATCCTCTTTAAATGCCTATTGAGATTCATTAGGGCTCTCCTGACCCCGCAATAGATTATCTGAATTAGTAGTATCACATATTTCTATGTGATCTTTATTTTGAAAATATTTTTATTTTAATATTAATTATAATAAAAAATTATTTAAAATATCTACATTAAATTACAAGGGAATAATGAAAATTGATAATCATGTTGATGGGTATTTTTTTATATGTTTTATATAACATTCATTTTCCATAATAAAAGGATAGAAAGGATATTTGTTTAGAAGGGGAAATAATGATTAAAATGATTTTATATTTTAAAAATATAAAATGGGGATAACTATATTAAAAATAATTTTAAAATGGTTAATGAAATCATTTTTGAAAACATTTATATTGAATACTATCTTGTATGAAGAATAATTTCCAGTCAAAGATAGAAATAATGTTGGATTATTTTAATATATTTTCTGAACAAGTTTAGTACCAAATAATGTTAAAATGGTTCAATCATTTGAAAATGATGATGATTAACTATAGGAGAATAAAATTAATGGGATTACTAAATAATGGTCATCTAATTTATTTTAATGAAAATTAAAGAAAAAAAAATCATGATTAGAATGAGATTATGAAATAAACATTTAAATGATCATAATGTTAAAGAAATATTTAGTCAAAAAACAAAATATGTGTATCAATTATGTATATATAGAAAAGATCTAAAAATACAAAAACAAAAAATCAAAATTCATTATAAGCATAATAAAATAATATTAATGATAATTAGAATGTAATGTAACCCAATGGATATGAATTTAGTTATGAATTATTTTACCACTTGGTAAAAATAAATTTCAATCTCTTAAGAAGAATGATTCAAATTATGACTTAAAATACCATCAATAATGAATTATTCATGGAATTAAATGTAAAATGGGATGTACATATACATTATAAATGTAATTTGGTTCAATTAATTAGAATATGGGATAATTAAATGATTATGAGAGGAAATCCATTATAATATGCTTCTTTTTGGTTAAACGTTATCTATCCTCTTATATAGTTGTTTTAAAAATATTATTAACATTAACATGTACCATATTAATATATATAATATCATATATTATCTTTTTAAAGTATATATCACCTGTTAATTAATGATATTTCACAGTTTTTATTGTTTCAGGTGTTAATAACCTAGTCTTCTCATCCGTGTTGCATAATAAAAGATCCTCTTTTGGATGAAATTATATATTTATATATTATACCAAATTTCTATTATGAACAAACTCTAAAGTTTTTATATTACTATTACTTCTAAAAACAATCATTAATGAGGGGTTTGAAATTTTATGAATATTAACATCATAGAGATTGTAGGTCGTAAATACAAATGTTTAACATTTCATATTTAACCGATCATAATCAAAAATATGGAATTAATATTATACCATTTTATATTGATAATAATATCATAAATATTATTTTATATTCTTATATATTTTTCCCAGGTGGTGTTGTGATGAAAAGATATTGATATTGCTTCAAGAAGGTATTAGTCCAATCGAACAAGAATGATGTTAAAATCATTACGCGTGTGGAATTGATTGAAAGAAAATAATGTATATTAACATTCCAAAATGATAAAATTGTATTTTATAACATAATTATGTCATTATATCACATATATAATTAAATAAATCTTTATTACCAATTATGTAAAGCATTAGTGAAAGAATAATAACATTACTTTGTGAGTTGGTAGTCTACCTAGCAAATGTGTGACATTATCATGTCTGTTATGTAATGGAAGTTAAAAATATATGTGTGATATACTAACTCCAGTGGTGTTAATATTTTATAAATATTATTTATATAATTTATATCTATAATTATACCCAATCTTGATAGGTGGGAATTAATAATGAATATCATCGGTTTATGCGGCAATAGTCTGCCATACATATGAATGGCGGCTTCATAACCTCTTTGATAGAACTATAAATGTTTTTTGGTCATTAAAATTATTATAAAAAATCATAGTAAATGGAATAAATTGAGTTCCTTATATAATTATGTTTAATATAAATTGATGAATTTGGAGAATGAATTAAAATAAAGACTCGTGTTGATGAACATTACCTTTTCTTCGAACATATACCTTTGGATTGAACTAAATCTAGCAAAGGATGAATTTCATAAAAAATTATTGATTTATAGATTTTCATATGGTATTTTTCATTTTATTTGTGTAGTTATTTTTTGTAGTAATGCGGTTTTATTCATGTGAAGTAGACAGTAGAGAGAGTTGCCTTTTATATGTGGGGTGAGTGGCATAATTTTAATATTTAGAATGAGTAAATTCCACCAATGTTTTTTAATGTAACTCGACCCAAATAATGGTCCATTATCCATAATATAATGTATAAGGTTGAAATGTTTCTATAAAAGTTAGTTTTTATAGGTTTTGGGTCATCCATTAACCTTATATTCTATGTTTAACAACTAAGAAAATGCATTTTTTACATAATCACAAAAATTAATTTGAACTGTTTACAGTAATAATTTTGGTAAAAATTAATTTTCCATTATAAGATATTATAAATTAATATGAACCCCAATATGGAATCAAATTTTCAAAACAAAATTCAAATTTTTTGGGAAAAAATAATTTTAGTGTAATCCTGCATATGTGTTGAGAACACATGTTTTCAATGTTAAAATGATTAAAAGATTCCAATTATTTTGTATCAAAATTAAATTTTAACATAATTTAAATGGATAAAAAAATATTAATATATGAATAATTTAACAATTTTTCATTTAGAACCAATTTAAAATATAATTTAAATTTATATATTATATTCATGAAATGAATGTCTTGAATTAAAATCCAGTATTTATCACTATTAATATAAACATGAAACTTATCATAAAAACCCAAATATTCATCCTAAGATATTTTTTGAATTTATATTTATAAAATTAATTTAATATTGTCATGCAAATTTTATAATAACTTTAATAATTATTTTTAAATTGTGTGTTCACAGAGGGACTAAACAATGCTTTAGAAGAATTTTTTTGGGAAACATTTCATATTCATTGAAATGATTATTATTATTTTTGTAATCAATAGAAAATTAATGAACAATTCAAAAAAATTCTTTTAATAATTTATTTAATCCTATTTATTACCACAATACCAATATTTAGGTGATTACTATTATATTAAATTATATTGATAATAGTATGTTATTGTCTATTAATACTCAGTCATCGTTATAATGCATGCCACCATAGATATCTATTGTTGCATATAACACAAGATAAATTAGAGTTTTGTAATTTTAAATATATATAATATTTTTAATATACATAAAATATTAAATATATTTTATGTTATTAGGGTGATGTATTACTTTTAATTATTGGTGTAACATCTCATACACACTATCAAATTTTGATTATCAAGATTAAATTTTCAGGGAACTACATTCTTTCTAAAATAAGAAAAATTAATCCACATAATTTACACTTGATCTAAGTAATTAAAGGGTTAAAATTTATAATTACCTTTTTTGGAAATGCAAATCTTAAAATGGTTAATATAATATCCTCTTAATAAGTGAGAATGGGAAGTAAGAAGGCCACATGGAAATATATATAACAAGGTTTATAAGTAATAGAATATTGTCTATAAATTAATAATGGACATGGATGATGAGTATAAATTTTTATAGATAGTGATTGTGGAAATTGATTATAAGAAAGAAAATGTTCAATGTAATGTTTAGGGACGTAAATCCATAATTAAATGAATATCTAAATTACCATCAACTCAAAATAAATGAATGTATGATGATATTTTTTTAAGAAGATTTTCACAATGTTGTGTAATAAATTAACTTACAATGATTATAATTAAATATAAACATGTGAAATATTTTTATTTCAAAGATTCTAATTTAAAATTTCATTTCACTTTGATCAATTTATAGTTCACCACTTACTCCATGAAAGTAATATTCAAAAATTAATGTTAATTCTTGTTCAACTAAAATTACCTTTTAATGGATCAACTGCTCCATAAAATATGCCATTATATATGTCTCTAACTATTTTACAAAACCTATATAGTTTGTAGAAGGTATATTAACATAATATAAAACCCTCAAAATTGAAAATATTAGTTCATAATTATCACTTATTTTAAAATCATTTAATTAAATAAATATTCACCTTGACATCATGTAGGCTAATGGTAGATGCTACACCCTTAACATCCTTCGATCATGGGTTCAAGGCCCATGCCATTATCAGATGCAATGGGTTATCAGCCAATATATTAGTTGAACATTTTTAAACAATATTTATATAATTCCTATAATGTTAAAAAATTTAATGGACATCCTTGAAATAAAACTAATCATTAAATATACTTGTTTATTATGATTTTCTATAAATTATTTTAATGTAAAATAATATTATTTGACTATTATTTCAATGTTATTAATAATAATATTAACCATAAAAGATATCAATAATTATTTCTATATAATATAAATGAATTATTCCACATCTAAGTTTTCCACTAAAACATATTCTTGTTGTAAATTTCACAAAAAAGGCCAGAATAATGGTATACACCAATAATATAAAACCTAGAAATAAGTTTTTAAGACCTTAAGCATATGATAAATTGTAAAATCATCAACACATTATGGAATCATTAACACTTATATTAATTAAGACACATATTCTTCTAAACTTCATCATATTCCATATATTTTTAATGATTCTGGTAAACAAATACCATTGATAAAAATACTTCTATGATTTATTTATTTATTTTGAATCCAAATGCATATATATACATTTTCATTTATTTTCACATAGGTCCTTTTTTGGTCTAAGGATCAACCTAGTTCATTAATTTTCATTATCTTTTAAAATATTTCATAAAGATTATTATTATAAATTATTGTATGGATTTTCCCCTATATTTTCAAATTATTTGTGTCATAAGGCCCATTTTTGTGTGTTATGCGATTCTCAAGCCAACCCCAACTAGCATGCTTTCGAGTTATTAACCATAAGAAAAATATATCCAGAGCCACATCCATTTTTAGTATATAGGTAGTGATATATTATAATGAAAATATCCATAATATATGTCTTAAAAAATGTTCAAAATGTTATTCAACACATTTACTCAGAGTTTGTCTTAAGCTTTTTTCCCCTACTCTAGTTTTCCATAAATACAGTTCCCAAGGTCTCTATTAATTATTATATGATACCCACTACAGTGAACCGAAATTGAGAATCTAGAAGTTTTTTCTTCATTTATTACATCTCCATGATATACATGTAATCACATCTGGATGACTGAATAGTTTTGGAGTAATTCTAAATATGTTATATACATAATTCTTACATTGCATTTGAATACAAAAATTACAAAAAAAATCAATAATTACTTTATTAAATCTAATGTATACTTCCAAATAAGTCTTAGTAAATTTCATAGATTACTGGGAAAAGGAATAAAAATAATGGTGAACCCAAATACTCATTACAATCTCATTATAAATGAAGCGATATTGAAACAATGATCATAATCAACAAGAAAAGGTAAATAACTAAACATACATTCCAGGAAATCATTAAACTAAGATGGAAGTATGTACAAAATATGGAAATACAAATAACTAAAAACTCATTCTATTTAATGAATAACATGAGTATTATAACTAGAAAATGAATAATAGATATGATAATGTTAATAATAGAAACATATTCCAATTAAATAATTGAGAAAAAAATGTATCTTTTGATAAGTCTACTGTATAAATGACCTAGAAATAAATAAATGAATATTAAATTTAGTCAATTCTTAATCGGGGGATTCCAAGTTTCCTAGGTACATGGTACCTTTACCATCAAGTAAATTCACGATATATTTTAAAAAATAGTATGTAAAAACCCACCTAACTAAGATGAGCCAACTAATTCATCCCATGAGACTGACGATGCATAAAGTGGTTATCAATAACTAGGCCCCACCAATGTCTTACCTATATAAATAATTCTTCATATATCTAATAATATATTTCATTTATAAACCTCATGGCTTATAAAAAATTCATACTGAGTTGAGAATAATGATTTACCAATATTTCCCTAGATATCAAAGAAATTTCAATTTAGTATAGTAAATTCCAAAATGATATATGATTTAGGAAATAAACATATCCATGATAAGTAATATGTTTCATTTGAGGAAATTTAATATCTAATGATTATAGGAAATTGAAAATTTTCAATGGAATTCTATTCATTACAAAAATGAATCAATGAATTGAATTTCGATACATTCTTTAACAAAAATGATCAAAACCCACATATAGGAAGAATAATGATGGTATCAATATAATATATCACTAGTGGAATAAATTTAAAATACAGGTTGTTTTCATTTAATAATATAAATACAATAAAAATATATTTAAAAACATTCTTGATCAAAATATCATTTCAATTCTAAAATACATTTAAAAAAATTATAAAAAATTACTTTATAAATTTCATCATAAACATCAACATGCTGCATCAAATAAATAAAATTCATGTATGAGGGTAATTAAAAACATTCCATGTAGAATATTTCTTTGCATGGTTAAAATAAAAGAAGTGTTTTTTTCAAAAAATGACAAGAAGAGTACTTTATTTTTTTTTTAAAAGAAAATGTGTAAAGATTTCTTTTAATATTTATCTTTTAAAGGTTAAATAAAACATATTTTTAAGAAATTTTTAGAAAACATGATTTTGTATGAATAAGGAATTATGAACAATGATAGATATGAAGTAAGATTTTACAAAAAAAACTATAATTACAAATGATTGGTAAATTGGTAGTATCACATTAAAAATTTCAATAATAACCATAGGATTATTAAATTAAAAATTTTATTACAAAATTTTCATATTATTTCTTTAATTGTATTTTAATAATTAACAACGTTGATAATAATGAAATTGTGAAATAAACCCTTAAATTGATCGTAACATTTAATTGTGAATTAATGAATGAATCAATTATTTTTTTCCAATGTAAATCCCCATAAAGCATGTATGAATATAAAAATAAATAATTAAAATTAATTTTACTCATAATTGTATTATATTAATAATAATTAAGTTTCAATATAACCAATGAAACTTAATTGAGTTATGAACTTCTTTTCTAATTAGTACATTTTAATTCCAATACAATTAGATGAAATACTTCTAATTACAAAATAAAATACCATGATGAATGATGTATTATTGATATTAAAAGTAAAAGTTGAAATATATTCATTATATGAAACAAGTTTGGTTCATAACATTAGCATATGACTCAATGAAATCAAATTGATATGAAATTCATTACCTTATGACTCCTTCTAGTTAAAAATTATTTAACCTGTTATATAATAGTTTTAAATATGATAAAAATATACTAAAGGACCATATTAACATTCATAATAACATATATTATCTTTTTATGACACCTTATCACACATTCGTTAATGATCTTTTAGTATTTTTATTTTTTCAGGTGTTAATTTCCTTATTTTTTTCATGCATGTTTTATTATGAAAATCAATTTATTGTTCACAATATATAGTAATATAACCTATAAAATAATAATCATTAATTTAATATCATATTTTTAAATAAATATACATTTAAAAACCATCATGAATTATTTTTTATAAATATGGAATTATGTTATGATCATGGAAACGATATGACATACATACATGTGAATAATGTTCCGATTTTAAAATTGATAATTATGGAAAGAATGTAACAAATATTTTATTGGTAAATAATTATAATAATATATGTTATATAATATTTTGTACATATATATTTCCCCCATGATGTTTGGTGATGAAAATAGAGACACATCACTTCATGAAGGTGGTAGTCCACATGTACACGAACGATGTTATCATCTTAATATGAGATAGAAAGGAATGAAATAAAATTATATATATTGTATTTATATAATTAAAAATATTTCATCAATACCATGATAATTTCATTTATATCAAATTTAATCATTAAAATTATCTTTATCACCTTCTATGTGAAGCGTTAGTTAATGACTAATCCCATTGCTTCGCGCGGTGGTAGTCCTTCATACACATGAGAAATGCTATCGTGCGTCATAGATTATGAAAGGTGAAAAGATATATGTGTGATAGATACTAAATAGGTATAAATACTTTATAAATATTATATATATATATATACACTTTATATCAATCATCATACCACTCCATGAGAGGAGGTTATGGAAAAATGAATGACATCGGTTAGCGACATGGTAGTCTTCCTTACAAAGGAACGGAGATTATTTATCCCATTTTATGGATGTGAGGATATTTTAATGAATGAAGTTTTTATAAAATCACAAAATTATAAATAATAAACTTATTTTATTATTCCATAATGTTTTTATAATAAAAAATCTGGTGGATAATATGAAAAACAAATATTCTCATTGAGGAACATTACCTCTTCTTCAGGTGGCTTCATATGGTTTGCACTAAATCCATCAAAGGATATCATTACTCAATAAAAACATTTTATCGTATAGGAAAATAATTTTGGTTAGTAATTCATTTATTAAATGGCCAAACAGAAGTGGTTTGATGTTATTAAGTGGAGAGGACAGTGGGAATCCATTTATAAGTGGGGTGACTGGCACACATTTAATTTTTTTTAGAGTGAATCTCACCCATATTTTTTCTTATTACTGGGACCTAATAGTTTTCAGTTAAGGAGATTCTAATATATTGGGTCGAAATATTCCCCTAAATTCGTTTTTCATGAATTTTTTGATCATTCATACAACTTATATTCCATGTTTTACCACTAAGTAAATAGTTTTTACCTCCATCGCTATTATTAATATTAACATTTTTATTAATATTTATGATAAAGATATAAATTGACCCTATTATACAATTATATGTACGAAATAATATTATACTTATGAAAAAAATTCACTAGAGACAAATAGAAAATTACATTAGAAATCAAAAATGAATGAAGGGAAATTATCGTATAAAATCATAACCAATTATAAATTTTATGACCGAATGAAGAAGAATTTGTGCTGGATAACCTATTGCATCCTGAGAGAAATCTATATTGAAATCCATTATATGATATGATTTCAAATGGAAGAATAAATAAAATCAATAAAAATAATTCCATTACACAATCTATTAAATGGGTACTAGTTACCACATTACAAATAAAAAGTGTTAGGATATAAGAAATATTTCTAGATGAGAGAAAATCAAAAAACGAAAACACTTATCGTGGTACTGATCAATTTTCTATATACAAGTAAATTATTTAATAATAAAAAATATATTATTAGAATATTTATTAGATAACTCATTCATAAGAAATTAATTTTAAAATTACAATTTATAATCATATTCTATTTTTTTATTATATAGTTTTTATATGTATTTTATTTTTCATCAAAATTAAATTGTTATCGTCTAATTTAATCATATTTAGTGGTCAAGAATAATTATTTTGAATAAAATTAATAGCAAAATTTTAATGGTAAATAAATAAATAATTATTATTATCTTACAAATTATTTAAAATATTATTAGTATTTTTGTTACCATATTCATCTGTGATATAGTTTTATATTTTAGTCCATTTCGGTGACTAATCTGACAAAAAAATGAAAAGTTTAAATATCGAATTGTGTGCAGGTTTAATTATGTGTATATTATAATAATAATATAAGTATATTTTGATTATTTATATTTTTTATTGTTTGAATCAATTTTTCTGTATATAGTATAATTAAATAATATCATAATGAAATGTGACAAAATATCACTTCAGGGATGATGTAGTCCGTAGAACCCCTAATTTACATTATTTTGTTCATCTATTTTTTTGGAAATATATAAATAATGAAATATTCATTTATAAAGTCAATTTTATTTTTTATAATTTTATTGGTATCATTATATATCAATGGTTATAGAATCATTTGATGATCGTGATTAAGAATAAAAATATATGTATTATGTTATACTCACTTTAGGACCCAGAATATTCTCTCGAATGTATCCATATAAATAAAGGTTATATGAAAATAATTTTTAATACAATATTTTAAATATGATAAATTATTATATTGAGATTAAAAATACTATTGTTTTTTTATGGTATTCTAAGGAATGGTTGTGGTTTGTATGAGTGGAATGGTCCCCTATTATAATTGAATAATAATGAACTTTTGTGAAAAGCTAAACTTTTTCATTATTCTCGTTAAACTATTGAAGGATAAAAGGTCCCATATGTGATCAAAAATTGAGTTTAGTGTTTCAAAAATTTTATTAAACAACTACCTATATTATTAAAACTTGTATTAATCATGTTTTATGTCATTTATCATTAGTTTATTACATTTCTTTTGTTTCCATTTTTACCTATATTACTATTTTGGACTAAGAAAGATGTGATTCAATAAAGATATAAAATTTACTAAATAAAAAACATCAGAGTTTATTCACCTAAATTTCACCATTAATAAGAACAATTAAATATCTAAAATTTTGAATATTTATCTTTATGTAAAAGTATTAACAAATAGAAACACAATTTTGTAGAAAATTGTATTTTTTCATTAAATGTAATTAATATTATTTATTTTTTATTATAAACCGAATCAATGATAAAATTTCATTAAATTGTGTAAAAATTTATTCTAAAGTTTATTTTTCGAATAAATAATTTTATTTAGATAATTACTAAAAAATATGAATAAAATGTTTTAATCGAAATAATAAATTTTCTATTACATTAATCATTTACTTTAATCATTGTAATCATTTTTTTCCAAAAATAAAATTGAACATATTAAAAAATATTATAATATTGATCAAAAATATTAAATCCATTTTGTCATATTTAATTTCTATAATTTTCAAAAACTAGTTTTTAATACAACTGAATAAATATAGTTTGTAGAGTAAAATATTAAATATGGTTCAAAAACATTACCCATGAGTGTTATAAATTCAAATAGTATTTTAAAGGATTTATGTTAATTTATTATTATTTATATATATATATTAACAAATTTATTAAATTATTTAATGATTTTAATTTTATTAAATAGACAGAATTAGAAAAATAGGTAAATTTTATATTACTCTCCTAAATATACATTATTTTAGAAAATTATCTAAAACACACGATAAGATAATTTTGTTACATGAAATTAAAAAATGAATTTAAGTTTGTAATATTAAAATTCTAAAATTTATAATTTGATGTTTCAAATGATAATTTAAAATATTTAATGAAAAACAAATTTTATTTAGATGTTCTTTATTAAATCATTAAGTGTTACTATTCATATTTCATATGATTTTAAATTTTAGTATTATCATTTTATCCACCATTGGTTTTATAATTGTGAAATTATTTTAGAAATATTCATCTAAAATTTGTGGGACCATTTTAATTATTTTTTGAGTGTAAAGAAATATATCAAGATAGTTTAAATTTGGAGAAAAATATATTCCCAAATCTCATGTTTTCAATGGCTTAGTGGACAAAAATAATGGTTATATACTTATAAAATATCATTTAATACAACGATTTAGACACCAACATGATTGTAGTATATAGTATGACTAGGAAGGATCATGGAAGGAATGTGATATTCATATGGTAATAAGAATGTTCATGGACCATTAGTTATATCCATCATGTCTTAGTGTTTGGTATTACATTATAAGTAGAATTGTATAGAAATTTAAAAAATCACCTTAAAATCCTTGGACCATAGAGTGAGGCCCATGATATAGATCTATTTAGGGAATATAAGTTAGAAACCTGAATTTTGTCACTCTCTTGATGGTGTCATAGTTAGTTATATGGAAAATTACTACGATGGAGAGTTCCCCTAGATGATCTAAAAGTATGATCCTCATTTTGAGTAGTTTCTGGTAAACATCGAGAGTAATGAGTTATAGTATCATACAAACAATGATTTAAATTTTGTGAATTTTCTTATATGTGAGTGTCAGTGTTAAAAATATTAAATGGAAAACATCATAATGTTTGTATCAGTTAATGAGATTCGAGAATAGTCACTATATTAAGTAGCTGAAATCTACAAGATTCAGAATGAATAGTGAGTGGCAAGAATGCGTTTTTGTTTTGGAAGAAAGTATAGTGGAACGATCGGGTTTAGGGTATATTAGTGCACATGGATATAAATAAGACATGTAAATTGAGGTTTGGACCGAAATTTCAGATAGATTGTCATAAATGGAGATATGAATTTTGATTAGGACCATTATGTGATGTTAAAGTGTGATTCCATGAAGCTGATGAGATTATATAGACTAGGGATACAAACTGATGGTCTATGACTGGGTAAAATAGATATTTCGAAAATTCAATTTGGTGTAAGGATTTTTAGGGGAATTTAGAGATAAAATTTTCACAATGATTCATAGAACATATTGGTTTTGATCAGTATAGATGACTTGGGTGTGGTGTCAACACAACTATAACTAGTGGGAGACATAGTATTTCGATGGGTATCAGTTGTTTGGGGTAATGATCATTTATGTATGTTGTAAGAATGGGATTATCAAGTTGTAATAATTATGGTGGGGATGTGGTAATGACTCACATTGCATGGGTTTAAAAAAATATCTAATAATTTGAATTTACTGTATAAATGTTGGTGGCTTTCAAGAATTGAATCTTATATTATTATTCAAGGGACTTGACATATATTCAATGTGTTTTTTGATGTTATAAAGGGATTGATAACTATTTCAGGTTCTTGGATGATTGTATGAGTTATTTTTTTGATGTTATAGTACTTTTTTAAATAAAATGTTAATTTCATGGAATGTATGGATACATTGTTCCTTGGGAATTAGGGTTTAAAATTTTCTATGTCCCATGCATGATGCTTCACACATGTAATGGTATCTTCTTTAGTAAAACATGTGATATATTATATTTTTATTACCTATGAATTGTAAGGGTGAACATCAAGGTATATAATTGTTAAGAAGTACATGTGTCTTAATAATGGTAAATTCTGGGAACATATTGTCACATTCTACATAAGGGTTAAACATGATTTTTTAGAAAAATATATAAGAGTTGAATTCCATGTAATATGAAATGGATTCCCTAGATGATGCGTATGGGTTCTAAATATGATTTGAAATTTGAATAAGACCATGTATAAACATATGATTCAGAAGGGTTTGATAAGTTAGTGTTAATGAACAAAATTATGGAATATTGGTAAAAACCCTATTTGTATGGGTTACCATTTATTGCATAAGTTTAATGAAGTAGTAATGATCAGAGTAAATAATAGTTTTTGGATGATACAGATATATAATAATGTATTGTACATAATTGTTTATACAATATGTTATGTATGGATTGATATAAACACTATAATGCATACAGGTTAATATGTGCTATGAAAATGGTTATGTTTGTAATTTTGATGAAGATATGAAAGGGTTTTAAACCATCAATTATGATACATTATGGTTTAGAAAATAGGTTATCAATTATGAATAACTTTCCCTTCGGGAAATAGTTATGGGTGAGATAGAGAATAAATATGTAATAGTTTACAATAAAATATGAAAGATCAAAAAAATTTGAATCACATGTATAATGGCCTTTTGGACTTTATAAAATAGGGACACCTTGGATAATCATCTTTTTAATGGTATTTCTAACAAGGTGTGTCTATGTTCCCCAACCATTCCTATTATCCATACAAATTTATGTTATATGGTGACAAAATGTTATTTTCCATATTATATAGGGTTCAATTTCATACTTTTTTCCTTTAATATTCATCCCCTATTGTTACCACTAATTTGTTTCTCATTATGTTAGTATTGATGTAGATACCACTTATTCATTGTGGAATCCAACTTATTTAATATGGGGGTTTTATATTTCTAGTTAAATGGCATTTCAAGAGGATGGATGCACTAGATTTTATGGGGTTTTGTTAAGTTATATCACTAATTGATTCATTTATGTGTTTTCATTGGTTTGGATGAAATTAATAAATTAATGGAAATGAATATTTGGTTATTTTTTATGTTTGATTTTTACGTGATAAAAATAGTTGTGCACACCCTATTGTTCAAGGATTAAGTCCTAGGATATTACTGGGTATAAAATTCATTAACATTGTCCTAATGATAGATTATGGAATTGATATTTTTTTATATGATGACTGATTATTAGTAACTAATAAATAATTATATTCTTCATTAATAGGTTTATATCACAGTGTTTATAAGTAATTATAACTTGGGTTTATATGTTCATATTATTTGGTGTTCAAACATTATTTGAATGGAATAATGATAAATGAGTTATGTAGTCCATAAACATATTCCATTGTTCAATAAAATGTTTTAAATCTAATATGATTTTTTTAAATCACCACTTATGTTAAATTGACCTTGAATTTATATAAATTTTAAATTTTAAAATCCATTGGGGAGAATCCAAATGTCACGATCAATGATTAACGGTTAGACACTATCTTGATTCCATTATTTATGATGTACATGGTTTTAACTATAAATATGAATTATATGATATAAATATCATAGGTAGGTATAAATTAAATAAAAAAACATATTGAAAAATGTGTTAGGTATACATAGTCCCCTATTTCAGTTAAGATTTATAGATTTGGAATAATTTTCATCAGGGATGTACAAGAGATATATTTACTTACCATAGAAGATATTGGATATATTATTTGTATGTGTGGTGATATTTCCACCACTACTAGTATGTTTGGGATTTTTAGTGGGGGTAACAATGAATGGATTTACGAATTGGAATAGTTTGAATAAAATGAATGATTTTATCTTGTGTAGTGATGTAGAAATTACAAAAACCCAATATTTTTTATGTATATAGAAATTTTAGAGTGACTAATAAGGATGTGTTTCAAGTGTGTAAATGTTCAGTAAGTGACTTCCATGAGTTATGGGTGTTTCCCTGGAATTTTGTATTGAGATAAAGGAACATGTATTGACTATCCAGAGAGGATAACTTGAATATAGTTTGGTATTAATACATTTATGGTAATGGTCATTGTTCATGAGAGGCTTTTATATGAAATGATATATTTGACTTGATGATATCTATGAAATGACGGTATATAGGGTGGTATATTATTATCCATTGTGATATGGTATATGATTTTATGGTATATAATGGTATGATATATATGTATATGATATATAATGATATGATTTATTATGATATGATTTATTATTTATATAATATATGATATTTCTAGGGTGGGGTACATTTCTCCCATTGGTGGGATAATCATAGATTGATTTTGGGTGTGGTGAATTATCCCCAATGGGGGTGATTTATCAAGTCCAAAGTCATTATATCAATGGTTATAGAAGGTATGGTATAGTTATGATAAATGTTGATAGAAATATTTTAGGTGACCCAACCACGTATTTTTATTCCCATTTGAATGAAATTGTTCACATTAAGATTATATTAATTATTATTATAGTTTTTATCTTATATTTATCTCATGAATTTTACATTTTCATGTATTGTATTTACTTGTTTTGTTAGATAAATGGTTCGTGGTGGCCTACGATATTACACTCACACAAATCATGGGAAATAATATAAAATAAGTACTATATGAAACCTCATGATTATATTAATCGGTATGGTAACAGAATAATCTTTCATACATCAATTGGACGGTTCAGAAAAACTAATGAGATGGGACATAGTAGAGAATCCAGGCCATGTTTGAGTTATTTTTTATAATTTACATTCATCTGGGTAATATATAATAGCCCCACATGATATCATTGTTATGTTATCATGTATCATTTTACATTTAAATTAGTATTTTCAATTATAACATGTGTAGGTTATATATATTATTTTGTAAATTTCAATGATGTTATTTTTATTCAATTGGATATTGTGATGGCCGGTTTATATTTTTTTATTTATTTATATACATTGATAAAAGATTATAGTCTCACTATTGTACCACTTCTGTCCCAAATTCATATTTTGAAACATATACAATATAAATAATTTTACATAACGACCTTTGGAACACCCATTCAATTACTATTGTGTGTGATGAGTTGGTATTTTACTACATTATCCATATAAAGTCTATGTCTACCAATGAAACTATCGAATTAAACTTTTGTGGTTAGTATTTTTATATATAGTAAATCTAACACCGTGGTTAACATGAGAGAATCATGAAATTTACTCTTCTAACATATATATCATAGGATTTATTAGTTATTTATTCTATTAGTGGTAGGTGAGCACTTATTGGGATCATTTTTTCAAGATTTAAATATGGTAAATTGGACCATGAATCTACAATGAAATATTCCACCCAGAGGTTTACATATAAAGGATTTTTCAAGAATTCTAGAAAGACATATTTATATATAGTTATAAAAACATCAATCAATATTGAATTATTTCTATCAAAAATTATAAATATTCTTCTAGTTTAATTTATATTACATGGGAATATAGTTTTTTTGGGTGAAACATTCCCTTTTATATTACCTATAATAGAGTCTGTATGAGGCATAACGTCGTCTAATTATGTGTGTGAACCTTTATAAACCATTAAGGAAAATAATTGTGTTGGACAAGAATTTTATTTAATTTTCTATGAATAAATATATTTATATAAACATATTTTATTGTATAGTTTCAAATATTGAATTATTTGATGGAATCCTTATCATATAATAGATTTGAAATCATTGAGAATATATTGAAAACTATTCACAAAGTGTATCTTTTAAATAACTAATTTGTATATATTATACCCCAATGGTGAGTGGTATCTTCATACTGGTCAAGTGGGTCCTAACTAGTAGCTAGATGGAGGATATAATCATAGGAATGTATGGTATAGTTTTTGGTTTTGTGGGGAGTAAATAGATATTTTATTACACTACTAGTAGAGAGTATTTACCCAAAATTAATAAAACAATATTTTTTTGGATTACCACCTATGTTAGGGGGAATTTACTATCATTCAATTTCCCAGTTCACAACCAAATTTTATTACTTCATATAAAAATTATTTGAAATAATAAATTGATTTAAAATTTTAGTTTGAAGATCACAATTAAAAGGGGTTCATCTGGATATGGAAATATCCTTAGGGCTCTCAATCCCTTTTTTCATAAATAGTTATCATAGTGTATTCCTCTATGTTGGGCATAACCAGTTCGTTATTAATAAAAAATACCCCATTCAAATAATTAATGACCTTATTAATAAGTTAAATAGAGAAATATGGTTCTATGAAAATGTCTTTTGAAAGGGATATGTCCATCTCCATGTCAAATCATTATATATTTTTTTATCATTACATTTATGAGTTGGTATGGGAGTATTTGGTATTTGGTAATGCATTTTTTGAAAAATAATACTCCTACAAAGATGAAGTATTTTATTAAAAGAATCATTCATCCATTTATAGACATGTTTATGGTAGTTTTTAAGGATGATATCCTAGTTTATTCCAAATATCATTGTGAGCATTCAAAACATCTTCACATTATTTCGATTAACTTATGGAAGAATCAGTTATTTGTTAATGAATCAATATATTATTTCTGAGTCTTAGATTTTCATTTCATTTGAAATATATTATGTTATTTATGAATCTCTATGGAGGTTGATAAGGTGGAATTAGTAATATCAGGGAAGGTATTATCGAATGTATTCATGATCAGATGAATCCTTGAAATTCATGGTATTGTCATGGAATTTTCAAGCCAAGATACTCTAATTAATTCTTTAAATTAATATAGATTGACCAGTGTTTGACAGCCTTCCATGAATTGATGTGGATGTTTACCTTATCTAATTTTCTAATTAATTATTTTCCAGGTGAAGGCTCAAAGGTATATTTTAATTCATAATCATTAGGTCTAGAATTTTTTATCTTTTAGTTTTATCATGTAAAATTTTAATGATCAAGAAAACATCATCCATATAAAAGGAACAACTCTACCCCTAATCTAGGATTTGTTATTCTGGTTCATTTGCAAAAATTTAAGTGGAACTATTTTCATAGTGAGTGAATTTTTATCTTCATTTATTAAAACATGTATAAAACAAGTATGTTATTAATTGGATATGAACCATATGAGATATGTTTTGGTTGAATATATATATTTATTTGATGTTTATGTTTTTCATTCTTAGTGTAAGTTCAATGTAGTTTTTGGTTCCCGTTCAATTAATATCCATCGTCAAAAGGGATTAGATATAGTGAAATAGTTTATATTTATGTCATTTATTGATGAAATTAACTTTTATGTGAGTATGGATTGTGGTGAATCATGATTATATTAGATATATCTGTCATTTGTATTGAATAGTTTTTCAAGGACACCAGAAGTGACTCATTTTGAGGGAGAGAGAATCCTAGATATACATGATGCTGGGGTGATCCCTGATGGTTGGATATAGTGTATCATGTCTTTTAACCAATATTAAGGAAGATTCGTGACACCTATCAGAATAAATTATAAAGTAAAAATGTAATATTATTCCATTATATGAGATTTACTCCCTAGGATAATCACAATGTACCATGACTTCTGTAACCAATTATACTATTACATCATGATGAATGACTTGGTAGTATTTTTGTGATTCCTTACATATAAAATGGGATGATTGAACATAAAATCCTTTTGATACTCATTAGACCCTCATTTTCCAATTTTTAAAATTGGATAAGATAAAAATGATTTCATGAGAAATTTGGATTCTAATTTTTATTGTAAGGATAATGTAGATATATTTAAGTATCATTTACCCAATAACAGCATATTATTTTTTTATTATAGATTATTAATTAATTTTTTCTACTTTGATGTTTTGTGGATAGGAAATTATTCTTCCTTTTTCAATTCTTGGCACATTTTTTCTCACATGGACATGAAGTTTATATCTTGGTTTGGGAATGGTATTATCTCATATAATGGTTCATAAGTAAAATCTATTACAAAATTCCACCCAAGGAATGGTAGAAAATCATATTCATATATCCATATCAATGATGATATGTTTCAACCATATATCATTGATTTTTCGATATTACAGAAATACCACCTCTCCATGGTAGAATTTTTATTCTTTAAAAGATTGAATATTTTTATAAAAATGGAACTATTAGAAGATTTTTATGTCTAAAACAAATTTTCCCCAATTTTTAAAATAATATCGGTTAATCCAAGTTAATAAATCCTTTGATCGAGCATGATATTATAAAGTTTGTCAAAATGATCAAAACAATTTTGTATCCACTCAAAGTCGTTAAACGTTCTTCACCAACCAAAAAAGGTGACCCTTGGAGTTTAATGTGGGTGATAATTTATGTCTTCTAGTGTCTATAAGGTATGTTTATTGATGAATATATAAAAGGGTTGAAACTTACCTAGAGGAAAATCATATATTTCATGATCTTGAGTAGATTTGTAGAAGTATCTAACGAAATAGACATACAACATAAATATATCACTTGGAATCTTCTTTTCTTGTCTCTCTATTAAGGATATATGTTCTAGAACCTTCACATGTGATTTTATATGATGACATTATTCTTGTGGATAATGAAACCAAATTTGTATATTGATTGGAAACAAATTGTGTTATATAACAAGTAATATTATATTGTTTATGTTAAATTAAAGTATAAAAAACTCTATAATGAGACTCTAGAGAGATAAACTGAGATAAATATTTATTGTACAATGTTTTTTACTGAATAAGTTTATTTAAACATCTCAATGATCACACTCTCTATAGTGGGGATTATTTATATATTCCAACCATTAATTATTTTTACTCATTTCACTCATAAATTAGATTTTTTATGATAACAAATATTTATGACAATTTTAGTGGTTTTTAATCTCAGTTTGGGTGAGAAGTGGAAGGGTTATGGTGTAGAAGATGTGGGGTACATACTAAGGTCCCATTAGATAAAGTGTATCTATTATATACAATGTGTATGGGTGGACTAGTACTAGGTAGTTTGTTACAACCCAAACAATTATTAATGGAAACTCCTCTTCATCTAATTAAATGTCTAATTATATAAAATGTTTAAATAACATATTAACTTCTTTGGTTATATGTTTTTGGATTTAAATATTTCGTTAAAGAATTGTTATTTTTTCTAATAAAGCCAATGAATAGTGGTAACATGATTAGAATAAATATAGGGCATTAATAAATCCAATTTAATCGGAAAAAGGAAGAAATGGAATCATCTAATTTAATTGTTTCATACGAATCCCATTTATCACATCCTAGATATGAGGTGGCGTCATTGGGAATCTCTCTTGACCAAGCCCAATCTGAGCTTCAACACATTATGCTTGAACGGAACTACCTACGGGAGAAGTGGAAGTTGATATAGAATACCACCCGAGCAATGTTATCTAAACCACCCCTAGAGTTTGTCTCCATCGCACACCTTACCCTTAGGTCCTATGCAGGTTTTATAAGTGGTTATTTAAAAATCCCTTATCACTATGATTATGTGCATTATTTTTCTACATAATAATGAATATACATTAATTTTATTATTTTCGTTTTTAAATAGTTATTAAAGCACAAATTGTATTTTAAGTTAATATTCAATTAATAAATCTATATAAATTAATTAATGGATTATTGAATGGAATAATATTTTTATGAAATATTCTTACGAAATTACTTTTAATTAAATATAAATGATCATATAATTTTGATGAATACAATTTAATTTTTTATTATGGTTTGAATGCTATTTTTATAAAACCCATGAATTATCAACCAATGTTAGTAATTATTTTAAAAGTAAACATTCAAAATTTTATAAATGTTTTTAGATAAAATGAAAATTATTTTTTGAATCCTGATGTTGAAATTACCCTATGGGGAATTTATCATAATTTTTTGACACAGTTGAATTTTTGGGAAAAAATTTAATACCGTTTAAATTTATAATGAGTTTTATGAAAATAATAATGACACAATAATGATATAATAAAATGATATAAATGATTTTATCTTAAAATATATGGTTTATCATTAAATTATTGTGTGTTTTTTAGTTTTATTAATTTAATGGGGCCTTAGCGGACCCTCAATAACTTAAAAATCATTTTAACGTTTTTAGTTGATTTCCTTGATAGTGTGACTCACCTCCACAAAACGAATCCTAATATTTTAATATGTTAGGAAACTGAACATATAAAATAATGTTCTATACTCCCATTTGGAAAAAACCATGGATAAAAAACATGGGTTGGATTGTCGTTAGGATTATTTTAATATGTGGTATCAAAAACATAAATAATAAATAATTCCCACTCATTCCAATATAAAACCACCCATGATCCAACTTCCTCTTCACAAAAAGCCTTTGGTGCTCGACCAACCTCTTCCCTTCTCTCTCTGAAGTCTTCCCAAGGTGCCTCAGGCTCCCAAGAAACCTCTCTCATGCCCGTCCTAAGCCTTTGGGACCACACTTCTATGTTTGGGATTTCTCCCATTCTCAATTTTTTCCAAATTTCATTATGTTATTATACCATAATTTTTTCAATTATAAATATTGGGGTATGATATTACAAGTCCCTCATACATACTTATTTATTATTGAATGATCAGATACCCCTTTATCTATCATTAATGCTTCCCATGTACACCTGTTACCATACCAAAATTATGTAAGGAATTTCTATATTCTCATTTACATTAAAGAAATAATTTTATATTATGAATCTAGATTCCATTTCATATGTCTGGAAAGTTATACATATTACCACATTATTGTCCATTTCATGTTCATATTATGAGATACCCCTTTCTCTCTATCATTAACCATTTTTATGAATTTATATTCCCCGCTGTTATGCAGGCAAAATTACACCGCGATTTTCCAAGCCAAATTCATTGTGTAGTGAATACCTTACCCATTTATCTATAATGGGTATTCACCATTATTCACATTTATTTATTGATTATAGAGTTTCATGTAATAATTCCACATTACTTTATCAGAAAATTAATAGTGATGTTTAGTTACTCCATGTTGTATGATCTATGTGGCACACATATTCCTGAATTGAAATGATTTAGAATTGTGTGCCCGAATAGTGCTCCAATGCATTGGGTAATGATTAGTATCATGGTAAGTCAATGTAAATGAGGGTATAATAATTATAATTCAATTTCAATGAGTGTTTACTAATTCTCCATGTTCTATGATCATTGGATCATGATAATATCATGTTAAATTTTGTTTCCACGTTTCCATTTTATTATAATCATGCTCTATCATGCCTTTCTGTTCATGTTTTTGTTATCCTCCATTAATACACCTATTTCTTAACATGTATTTTATTAATCATGTTAAGACTTGTTTACACCCTTACTAATCATTATAGATCACCAATTTTACATGCATTCCTCAGGTTATCCCTATTAATGCAAATTACCAAGTAATTTTGTGGTCATGAAAAGGAAATTTTCAATAATGATGTTGTATTTTTATGTCTTAAGTTGTCATGTCATGTTCCTAATCCCCAAATACACTAGACCTATCAATATTCTATGTTTTATAATGTTATAATATTATTTAAAAAATCAAGTTTATGTGGGTAATAAATAGCAGTGTTGTTATAGTTAATATCATAGGATAGATTTAGTTATTATTAAGATAATGATTAGGAAACCCTAGTGAAAGCATTATGGATTAGACTATGTATAATAAGAACATATTTAAATTTTTATTAGTATTGAGTAAGTGTTTTATTAGTAAAATATATCCATGTCTGGATACGAGCAGGTATTGGTGGCTCTAGTATAGATGTATCATAGGGTAAAACCCGAAAACACTGCTTTGAGATAGACTCGAATGAGAACGGGTACACAAAAACGGGCCTTATAACACTCTCGGTGACGATAATCTTGTTGGATATGTTTTGGTAAATTAACAATAATATTATGAACCATTATTAAGGGAATAAAAAAATTCCCTTAAGAATATATTTTAGGAAGTAGATCATGGATAACATAGGTTGAAGCCTATAAATTCATAAGTTAAGGAAATAAAAGTAATTTATAAGTCACTAATTTTTTGCCGTCTTATTACCCCTTATGTGTTACCCCTGACATTACTTTAATTCCAGCCAATGAATGGTAAAATGAGGGCTTGGGCTAACACCAGCAGCAAAGATCAATGTGACAACTATTCTAATGAGATGCCCAATTCGATGGGAGTGGGAATCACAAATATTGTGATGATAATATCTCGGTTAACTCATATTTTTAATGGAAACCTAGGTCAAGAGGAAAATTCAACCCCCTCCCCCCCAAATAAAGAACAATTCGCAATTGATAGCTACATGAGACAAAGGCCTCCTACTTTTAATGGATCATATGATCCCCCAATCACTGAAAAATGGATCAACTCCAATGAAAATATCTTTTTAATCCTTAAATGTTATGAACAAGGGATGGTTATTCTGGTTGCTTATCACATAGATGGTGAAAATGATCAATGGTGGACATCTGTAAAAAATACAAATCCTGAGAAGGAGATCAAGGCATTGGAATGGAAGGATTTTCTATGATATTTTTTTGATAAATTATTTTTGTGCCCCCTATGACTTATGGTGGAAAGGGACATCCTTGACCTAAAGAAAAAAAGGTGAAATTCCATCAGAGTGTACAGGGAGAACTTCACAAGGCCTTCCCAATATGCTTCTGTCATTGTTGTTACCCTTAAATGCAATGTTTACCGTTTCTTTGGTGGGATAAAACCAAGCCTATGGAACGCCCCAGTGATTCGTGACTTCGATAGCTATGAGGAAATTTTTTGAAATTATCTAAAAGTTAAAATAGAGATTACATAATCTCATGGGTATCATGGGGATAAAAAACATAAGGTTGACTTCAATTCTGGCGGTCCGATGGATAAATCCAACAGTACTAAACAAATCCATCACCCCACTTACTAATGGTGCAGACAGAAAAATCCCAGAAATTAAATGAAGGGGATGAATAAAAGCATTACGTGTTGGTGAGAATGGAACCTGTGTATTAACTACCGACAAGAGAAACTAGTGGTTATGATAGAGTAGAGTAATGCTACATTACACACTCATCATGATTTTAATTTTTTCAACTACAATGAACAAAGACCCATTTCAAACAAGTTCCCAAGGCTAAGGGTTTTTAGAAAAAACCAACAACCTCCAAGGCAGAAAGGGAAAGATTTTTCCGTCCCTACCACTGAAGAGAACCCCAAAATTGAAGTGTTGATAGGTATTCTAGTTTTTCATTCAAGAATATCAAATTTTCTTTTCTATTCAGGTTCTACGAATTATTTTATATCCTGGATGTTTAGTAGAACAATGCCTACACCACTACAAATCATGGACTTAATGGTGTTAGTGAGTACCGAAAATGGGGAAATCATTGCAACCCATGAATATAACTCCTCCTATGTCACAATTTGAGGATTAAACATCTCAAAAATACACTTCACACTCCCTCTAGTGGAATTTTATTCAATTCATGGCATTGATTTTATTTTCCTATATAGAGCCAATATAAATTGTCATGAGATGGAAATCACTCTCCATATGGTGAATCGACCCCCAACTTTGTACAAGTGATAGGATGAGGATGAGTCTTCCTTAACACTATCATCTCAAGCATGTATATTACTGCCCTATGAGCATAGGTATCTTACTGAGATGGTTGATTCTATGGAAACAACCATCCTTAAAGATATGTCTATTGGGATGTAATTAGCTGAAGTGTTTCATGAGGAATTGCATTGTCTTTCTCCAAGAAGATATGTTGAATTATCAATTGATCATATACCTGGGGAATGGCCAAAAACCGATATATAATATATAATAGATGTTGTGGAGCATGAGGAGATGAATAAACAACTAAAAGATAATATAGATAAATGGTTTATACTTCAATGTGCTTCTCCATAGGGTGAACCAGTCCTCTTCATCAAGAAGAAGGATGGGTTAATGCGACTTTGCATTGATTATTGTGATCTCAAAAAGATCATGATAAAGAACAAGTATCATCTGCCCCAAATTGATGACTTGTTCAATCAGATACATGGATAACAGTACTTCTTCAAGGTGTATTTTTGGTCGGGATGTTACCATGTTAGGATAAAGAAAGAGGATATCCCAAAGAATACTTTCTTTACAAGATATGGTCACTTTGAATTCGTAGTAATGCCTTTATGACTCACTAATTCTCTAACAATATTCATGGTCATGATGGATAGAGTCTTTAGGTATTACATAGAGAAATTGGTGGTAGTATTTATAGATGATATTCTAATATACTCCAAAACCAAGGAGAGCATGAGGATTATCTAATAATTGTACTAAAGACCTTTCGAAATGAGAATCTCTATGAAAATTAAAATAGTGTGAGCCCTAGTTGAATGATGTCTCATTCCTAGGACGTATCATCACAAGAAATGGGATATATGTGGATCCCTCCAAGATAGATTCAATTGAGGGATGGAAGAGGCCATCATCAATGATGGATATCTGGAGAATCATGGGTTTAGCTGGATATTATCGCCAATTTGTGAGCAATTTATCATGATTTTCAAACTCTCTCATCAATATCCTTTGGAAGGGAGTAAAGTTTTCATGGATTGATAATTGTAAAGATAGATTCAATGAGTTTAAAATGAGGCTTATCACTACACCTGTACTCACACTACCCAAAAGTGGAGAACATTTTGAGGTATTTAGCAATACTTCAAAGAAGGTAATGGGATATGAGTTGATGAATAATGAAAAATTCATTTCCTATGCTTCTAGGAAATTGAATGTTCATGGAGAATACTATCCAAAACATGATCTAGAGTTTGCAGTAGTAATCGTTGAATTAAAATTTTCGACGTTACCTCTTTTGGGAGAAGTGTGAAATATACACGGATCATAAAATCCACAATTATATATTCATAAAAAAGTGTTTAATATGCACCAATGAAGATGGTTAGAGCAGATCAAAGACTATGACTTCTCCATCCCATACAACCCTAGGAAACTGAACAAGGTGGAATATGATCTAAATTGAAAGGACAATGTGATTCTATCATTGATGATAATTTAAAATGATCCCATATTAATAGATTTTATGAGGATTTACATGGGAATCATAAAAAGGGAAAATCATCAACCCTTACACAAATTATTAATTAACTATCTCTTCGGGAAATTTTAATTGATGGTCAATGTGATGATGTGAGAATTCATAAGAAAGTGGAAACTATTAGAAAAGGGAATTACTCTTAGTTCCATGTTAATGAAGAAATAATTGAGAGATTTTGGACAAGACTATGTGGTCCATCAAATCCAGAGATATATAATGAACTTTTAGTTGATTCACATAGTTTGAATTTCACTATTCACCAAGGAAACACAATGATGTATCGAGATCTCTAAGGGAATTATTAGTAAGATAACATGAACAATGATATCAATGAGTATATATCAATGTTCCTGTTATGTCAGCAAGTGAAGGCTAGGAGGTAAAAGTCTAAGGGGTTGATGTAAACATTAACCAAAACATCATGGAAGTCGGATAACATCACCATGTACTTTGTCACCAGACATCTGAAGACATCCAAAGGAAAAAATGCAATCTGTGTTGTTGTGGATATTCATACAAAGACTGCACACTTTATTTCAATTTGGTAGAATTTCTCATTGTATATAATGGAAGGGATATATATTAGAGAAGTGGTATGGCTGCATGGATTACCACTATATATAGTATCTAATCGAGATCCATGATTCACCACTATGATCAGGAAGAGTATCTAACATGCCCAAAATACTAAGATGAACTTCAGTACATCATATCATCCTCAAACTAAAGGCCAATCTGAGCGTACTATCCAAACACTTGAGGATATGTTGAGAGCAGGCACAATGGACATCAATGTAGGATGAGGTGAAAATATTCTTATAGTGGAGTTCTCTTACAAAAACAATTTCCACTCAGGCTTCCAAATAGATCCTTATAATGTCCTTTATTGAGAAAGGTGCAGAACACCATCATGTTGGGATGATGTTAGGGAGAGAAATCTCATATTTCTAGAAATGGTCAATGAAATGGTGGAGAAGGTTAAGACCGTCCAGCGGCACATCATATCTGCTCAGAGTTGATAAAAGAGCTATGTTAATATTCATCCATGATATGTAGAGTTTTATGTCTAATATGGGGTATTTCTCTATATATCACGAGGGAATAGAGTTTTGAGATTTGGGGTGTAGCGAATTCTTAGTGCATGGTACATCTTCCCTTTTGATATACTTGATCGCATTGGATCAGCAGCCTATCGACTAGCACTCCCACCAAACATGTCTCATGCACATGATGTATTACTTGTATCACTCTTGAAAAGGTACATACCTAACCCATCACCTGTACTCAATATTCAGGTGGTACTATTAGAGAATGACCACTCCTATGGCGAGAAGCCGGTGAAGATCTCAGATCATAGGGAAAATGTTCTACAATATAAGACAATACCCCTCATCTAGGTGATGTAGTGAGACCACAAGTTTGAAGAGGAAATGTGGAAATCTGAGGAAGTGATGTTACAGAGTTACCAGTAACCATTTTAGTGTGAGAAAAGGAAATTTCGAGGGTTAAATTTCTTATGGGTGGGGGGAGATTGAAACTATCGAAACATTTATTAATGAAAGTTTATCTTGTTATAATTAACTATATTACTATGTAAACTGGTTATATAACATATGCTTTTCTTTGGTTTTATATTTTTGGATTTAAAAATACCATTATGAATTGTTAACATTTCTAATATAAACATTGAACAGTTATCACATGATTAGAATAAATATTGGTCTTTATCAAATTCAATTTAATCAGAAAAAGGAAGTGGTGGCATCCTCCAGTAGAATTTCTCTGTATGAAGCTTGTTTGTCGAATCTCAGAAAGGATGTGGCGTCACTGTGATTCACTCTTGACCAAGCCCAATCCAAGAATCAACACGTTTTTCTCAAACCGAACCACCTATGGGTTAATTGGAACTTGAGAGAGAGTATCACTCGAATGATGTTATCTGAGCCACCCCAAGAGTATGTCACCATCTCACACCTTACGCTTTGGACATATGCAGCTGTTATAAGGGTTTATGTAACAAGACCTTAACACAATGATTATATGCATTATTTTTTCTATTAAATAACGAATATTCATTCATTTAATGACTGTTACATTGTAAATAACTTTTAAGGAACAACTAGTATTATTAGTTAATATTCAATTAAAAAATCTATTTTGATGAAATAATGTATTTTTATTAATAATATATTAATGAAATCATATTAATAAATTACTTTTTTATATGTATAAATTATCATATAAATTCTATGAATACAAATGATATTTTTATTAACATTTAAAAGTAGTTTTTATCAAACCCTATGAGTTTTCGATAAATGTCGATTTTTATTATCAAAGTAAAAAGTCACATATTTAGAAAGTTATTTAGATAAAATTAATAATATTTTTGGATCAGGACAACATAAGTATCCAATAGTTAATTTTTCATATTTTCCTGAGACAATCAATTTTTGGGGTAGAAAATAAATGTCGTTTAAATATATAATGTGTTTTAGGACATTATAATTACCTAATAGTGATGTAATAAAACACTATAAATGAGATTTTCGGCCAATATATGTTTTATCTTTAAAATAATATTATTTTTTATTTGTTTTATTAACTTTAGTGTTCCTTAGTAGACCCTATAAGACTTATAAAACATTTTAATTTTGAAAATTGATTTCCTTGAGAGTGTGACTCACCTCCCCATAACCAAGACTAATATTTTACGAAGTTCTGGCATTTTCCACATAAAAAAATATTTCACACTCCCCATTGGAAAACTAATTGTTCAAAACCATTGGTTGGATTGTGATTTTGATTATTTTAATGTGTGGTGTCCAAAACCTAAATAATAAAATTCCCGCCCTTTTCATATATAAACCACCCAAGCTCCATATTCCTCTTTACTCTAAGCCTTTAACACCTGTAAAAACCATCCCTACCTATCTCTAAAACCCTCCCAAGGTTCCCCAAGCTCCCAAGAATCCTCTCCTAAGCCCCTCCCTATCCTTTGGGATCACACATTCAAATAAGGAATTTCTTCTTTTCTCAATTTTTTCCAAATTTCATAATGTCTTTATACCATTGTTTTCAATTAGAAAAGATGGGGTATGACTTTTCACTTCCCCCGTAATTTCTAATTTATATATAAATGAAGTTATACCCCTTTATCAATAAGTAATTCTTCCCATGTACACCTTTTACCATGCAGAAATTCAGTGTGGAACTTCTCTCTTCTCATTTAAATTCAAGAAATTCTTTTATATTATGAATTTAAATTCCATTACATATTTTAGGAAAACTATATATATGACCAAATTACTTTAGATTTAATTTAAATATTATGTTATAACCATTTTCCTCTCATCAAACATTTTTATGAATTCTTAAGTCACGTTATTATCCTATCAAAAATGCACCATGATTTCCAACACAAAGTTATTGTGTTGTGATTACCATTCCCATTTCCCTATAAATGGTGTTAATATTTCTGAAAATTGATTTATTTAATATATATTTTAATGTATTAATTCAACATTCATTTATCATGGAATATATGATAATGCTTAATGACTCCATGTTGTATGATCTATGTGGCATACTTACGCACTAAATGAAATGATTAAGAACGGTGCACCCTGATAAAACTCAAATACGTTGGGTAAAGATTAGTATCATGATAATTCAATTGCAATGAGTGTTTACTCATGATCCATGTGAAATAATCCTTGGTTGATGCTAATATCATGTTTAATTTTGGATCCACATTTATATGTTATGATAACCATGTTATATCATGTCGTTATGTTCATGTTTATCTTAGGATCCATTGATACGCCTATTGCCAAAAAATATTGTATTCTTCATATAATTCATTGTTTACTAAAATATTAGGAATTATAGATCACCCTTTTAACATGTATGTCCTCAGGTTATCCCATGAAATTCTATGTACGAGGGAATTTTGTGGTCATGGACCAATGATTTGAATAATGATGTTGTATTTTTATCTCATAAGATGTCATGTAATGTTCCAAAACCCAAAAGACACTAGACCTCTAAATATTCTATGTTGTATAAAGTGTATATTTTATATTGCAAATCATTTTTAAGTGTGTAATAAAGAGTACTGTTGTTATATAGATTACAGAATTATGAGTCAAATCATCTTAATAAATTGATTTTTTTATCAAAACCACCTTTAAATACCCTTAACACTAACCTAAAAGATTTTTATTATATATTCAATTATTTTAGCCTCTTTCAGGATTATTTTCACCTCTACCCCATTTCATACTATTTCCATAATAAATAATTATTTTGGTAGGATTAGTTTGGTTGTAAACTCACCACCAATATGGTAATGCAATGAATAACCTCTAAATTTGTTCATCTCACTATTTTCCAAATAACTTGATTAATTCATATCTATTCTATCTCAATCCTAGTAAACCTCTTATTTATATATAATATTCTAATAATTTTAATGGTGGGGAAAGTAAATTAAGATTATACTATCGAATATTTATGGTTTCTTATTCTAATTTCATATTTCTTATCAAGTGACATTCAAGATCGATATTTTTTTGGTTTTCAGTTTCTAATAAAGGTTTATTGGTGGATTAATATTCTAATATGGACTCTAAATCACAGTATTATAATTGATTTGGTATTCAAACCCATGTATTATATTCATTATGGTTTATATTTTTAATGGTGTTGGACATAAGGAATTTAACTAAATCTAAAAAGTTCATTCCAAAAAATATTTTCCAACTTGGATTCAGAGATAAAATTACTAATTATTTTCCTAATATAGTTTTTTATGTTGGTTTTCAGGTTATATTTTTTAAATTAGTCTGTATACCATGATATGTAAATGATAAATAATCATATTTAGTTACATTGATTGAAATATTAATAAACTAATAAATTTTCATGTGTTGTTTTTATTAAAACCTAAATAATAGACATTTTTAGTTCATATTTTGTGTTATTATACCTTTTTATATTAACGTAAGTAATGGTAATCAAACATTATATATCTCGGATAATGTATAATTTAAAATTGTGTTGGTTGATTCTTGAATTAATGATTATTATGTATAAAATATAATGATGTACATGTGGATGGAATAAGATTTTATCACAATTCATTGAATCAATTATTCCACTTTCCCCATCCCGAAATTGTATTGGTGTATCAAATCACATGACTCTAATATAAAAGATATCATTTCTGATGAAATAAGATAGTTTTATTACCCTGAATTCAATTAGGGATCATCTTTGATCTTCGATTGTCCTAAATAAGGCTAGATAGTTATGGATCCTCCTAGTATAGGGAGATAATTTTTCTAGTTATAAATAACGGGGTAAAAAATATTTAAAATATGTTTTTATGTAAAATAATTTCCTTTTTATCTATACGTTTTATATTTCTTCATTACACATGTGATTATGACTAGTTTGTTAGGATGTGTGGTGGAAACATACTAATATTATTCTATTAAGACCCTATAAATATCCTAATTTAAGCTTGTGTCGACCCTTTAATACATGACCTATATTAATTAATGGATCATTAATATGATAAATTTCTATACGGGGAGAACATTATCAATATTTTTTCATATTTTCCACATGGAGCGTGATCCAATTGATGGAATGAGAGTGATCCATCGCATGTTTTCCAATATTTTAATATCCTGAGTCCCCATGTTTGGATACATGAAAAAAATTTACCTTATCTGACTTCAGATTATATATTATTTTTTTAGTTCATTACACTTATATGCAAATATGAATGTTTTTCGGTTTGTTATAAATATGATAGCTCATTTAAATGTAATATTCTTCTTCAAAAGTAATTATTAAGAATTTAATTGTCATTTTTGTTTTCTATATATACCTATAATGTGCTACTAGAAATTTTCTTTTACCCATTTACAAGGGGAATTATCAACCTTATATAGTCAAAATAATGGGTAAAACCATATAAAAACATATTTATTTGAACCCTTGACATTTTTAATTTCCATTGGAAATCTTATGGCACACCTATAGTTTTGTAAGAACCCAACCCAATATAGCTCAGATAAACCAAACACGGTTTTTTGAGATATGGTATCCTACATTATTCCTTATATCACAAAGAGAATATATTTTTTAATTGATTTTTTTATTTTTTCATATATATTATATTCATATTATATGTAACATATTAATATTTCATTATGACTTCATTTAATATTTTTCTTTTGAAATTAATTTGATGACTGCTTATATTGTATGATACCACATAATGTGTGTTTTACCTCCCCCATTATTTTTCTTCGCCATTTACATATGAAACCATTAATAATAAAACCCATGATATATAAATAAGAACATCGTGCTCCAAACCATAGGGTCCCACATGGATGGTTTAATGTTAGGTTATGACAACCCCAAGACTATCTCAAATAGAACAGGGGCGGGTGCTATTTTCCAAGAAGGAATGGTAGAAAGTTAGAGATCGTTTCATAATCTAAGTGTATTCAGGTACACATCTATCTCCATGTTACAGTGAATATGGATAAAAAAATATAGTAACCTCTATAGTAAACCATGAATTTCATAACCTATATGGAATAAATCAAATTTCGATACAATGAATCCAAATTTTAAAAGAGAAAATTACATTCCCATTCATAAAATTGTTCCCAAAATGACAAAAATAAAGGCAAAAGAAATATGAGAGATCCAAACTCTTGATCCCCATGCCTCAACAATCGTACGTGTTAAATGTAACACGATATCCCTAGGCTCATTGAAATTAACTTAAGATCTATCCACTGTCTATAAAAGACATATCATGTGAGGGAAAATTCCATGAGTGGGTGAGTATATACATACCGAGTATGATTCCATGAAAACTGAATATGGATAGATTGGGAGATATAATAAAAATACTTAGCTCGACCCATAATAAGAGGAAAACTAGAACACTTTTGATACATAAGTATGTTCTCATCTAAAATACCAATTTACTTATAAATGAAATCTCTATATCACATGCCATCAAATGTTAATGAGTTACCCTACACCCCTAAAGGTCATCATGGAATCCTAAGATCCAACACAACTATACTATAGTATGTGTGAAGGGTCCATCTCCTCGTTACTATACTCAACAACCGAGGGATCCAAAACTACAATGGGTGACCCATATGCCACCATAGATCAATGATGATGGAGTACCACTCTGTAGATAGAGTACTCACACCTAGTTTAGGGGATTGTCGATACTAGATATATAAAGAGTATGATAAACCCACACCATTGTGATATAGGGGAGTACCAATCCCAGGATATCTATGTTGATCCTACCCTGACCATTTCCATAAAAACATTGAGTAAATAAAATTAAACCATTTATAATCAATATTAGTATATTTAATTCCCTATAGAAGGATATCATTTCGTTCTATGCTGAAAAAATCTTGAAAAATGATACTCTTGGGCCAAAATATGTGTCCAAACGAATGAGATAAGAGGGGAAAGTCTCTAAGGGGGAATAAAAGGTGTTTATGAGTGTGAAAATGATGTGTCACACATAATAAATACATGGTATTGTAATCAGATGAATAATAATTATTGTCTATTAAATCAGATGTGAAATTTATTGGTATTACGTGGAGTTTCTAGACCACTCAACATAAGCCCATGTATAGCTATCCATTCCCATGTTTTTCAGGTTATGTCAATGCACCTGGTCATTCCTAGGTGTGAGTGCATTCCCCTTTGCTCACGATGTACATGATTATTTATCCCATATAGTTCCTTTATTGTGTGAAGCTATAAAATATTAATTCACCCAATGTAGGATCACATGACATGTGTTCTTTAATGTTTTCTGAATTAGTAGCTCAACAAATTTGGGGTGGGGCTACATGCCTTGTGTTCTTTCGTGATAAATTTTGTATAGTGATGGTTTTCACAGAATCCCTTAATTATTCACAAAATTTAAAATACTAGAATATTTTATATGGATATCTCATATTGACCACCTGAAAACAAAGTAACTAGCCTCAAACAATCATTTCCCATCCTCCAATGGCCAGAAAAACTGACTCTTATCATCTATCAATGTTGTCTCACATCCTGTATGCACCTTTTCACCAATTTTCATTATTAGATCCAGTATCTAAGATGCATCAACCAAATTCATCCTTGATCTATTGAGAAAACATAGATCTATTAATAATTTACAAAACATCCTTGAATTTGGGGGTATAACAATTATTGAACCCATCCTAACGATGTCGAACTATGACCCTATGGGAAAAAAATAAGAACATGAAGAATAAATAGGGAAATGGAGTAAAAATTATGTTAAATAACCTTAACCAATAACTATTATCCAATTATTATAACATACAGAAACTAGGGTGAAAATAAATCATAGAAAATAATAAAATTAATTAATCAATTTAACCGATCAATGAGCCTCTAGAAAAAAATGTGTTTCAATGAATCAAGAAAAGATAAATAATAAAAGATCTAAATTTTATACAAAATTACCGAATGAAAAATTGATGAGTCCAAACTAAACAATGATTTATCATTAGTAAAGAATGTGTTCTATTGTGATGGATATGATCCACTATTTTAACAGGCTATTGATCCACCTAAAACATATATCCATTTTCCTTTGATGTGATCTGCCAATGAACACTGCACATTATCATCCTCTTTAATCAAATAAGAATACAAGGATAACCCTAGTTAATTTACACAAGATGGTATTTATTGAGATTATTGATTGGTAATTTAAATAAAATAATAAAAATATTTATTTATTTTAATTGAACACACCACCAGTCACATATCAACCTGATGCGTAGTACCAGCTAATATTTGGTCAAGCCTATGGAATATCCTATATTCTTGATTAAACCATGGTAATAGATTTATTATTTGATACTCCATTTATCTTTTATTCCTATTATTCATGAAAAAATGTATGTGTGAAATTAATGAATTTAAATATTTTATATTATAACTTGAAATCTATCACAGTCTCAACATATAGATCTAAAGATATTCGTTAATATATTCAAATAATTGTAATGAAGAAAACTAAGTTAATACATTTTCATAAACATTAGGGAATTTCTCTATAAATAGAAAAATATAAATAAAATGGTTGGTATAATAAGTTCTCATATGGATATCCCACTCAAAATAGCTCCACTAAATGTTGTTGGTTTATCACATCACATGAACACAGGGAATGTTTTTTCCTCATTGGATACTATACTTACAATTATTGATCACCACTAGGTACTATGACAAGGTGGATCCATCCTCAAATTGCCGATATCCCCATTAAATTTCATTCATATTGTCATCCATCCAACTCCTCTACTACGACACCTAGAAGACATCATGCACCTAATCCATCCATTGGTTATGACTACGTGGTAGGAAATATCATCTACCCTCTTCAGGTTCATGAAGGGTCTATAGAATGTTTGGGATTCCATTTCTCCTCAGTCGAATCTCAATAATCATTATCAAGTGGATAACAATCCCTCCTTGGTTGAAGGGCCTACGATGTCAATCTTCAGAATATTTTTGTTGCCTTTGGGCTATCCTCACGCACTTTCATATCTCTACCAACTTCTTTATCATCTCCATAACCATCTCGAGACATATAGGTGAATTCTCAAAAATCTCAGTACATCACAATAGTGAATTGTAGGGACTCCCATATAGGTCCATGAAATGTTTGATGATGATAGTAGAGTCATCAATGTTATTATAATTATACTCCAAAAATTAAATCTGGCCACACCAACTATGGAAAAATTCAAACAAATAAGCTTTCATCATATCCTATAATATCTAGATAGTCCTATTAGTCTTACAATCCGTATATTGGTTATATGCTACACTCATGGTCAAATAGGTCCCAAATTCCATGGTAATCATATTCAAAACTATAATGAAAATCATCAACCATAGTTTAAAATAATAATAAGCGGTTCCCAAGGGGGATATATTATCTACTGCAAGAACAAATTCACCAAACTTTCCATGGAACTCTTAACCCTAATAATAAAGACTTTCACTAAAATTTTAATTCGATCTTGTATCAATTAAATAGAATCATGGAATCTAAATATCACTAGAATTCATATAAAATATTAAAAAGATATTCCTTCCTACTTTCACTAGAGGATGGAATATGATCGTAACAATATTATTGTATCCTAGTGCTTAACCTTCACCTATAGACATGCATGATATTGAGAAAAGAACCTGGTTACACAACACCTCAAACCTTCCCATGAAATATTCTTTTTAAGGTCCTTGTAAATAATTTCCACAAAATTATGTGACACTAGGGGGTTTTTTTGAACTCCCTTATAACCTTCCTTTGAATCGCAACTATAACCAACATCTATTCCAAGAAATGGATTATGTGATCCCATCCTCTAGAGAATACATTGATTGTACCCTCTAAGGATATCTAGTCACGAAGAACCTAACAGATGAGGTCCCCCATAATAAACTCTCATTCAAACTTACAGATCATGTGATTCATTAATAATGACTGAGGAAGAGATATAACCCTCATATTCTCTAGGTTCAGGTAGAATGAATCTATATTCTCAGAAGGCTCCTCCACTATGTGGGAACATGACATAATTAAAAGGTAATCTTCTACCAAATTTCAACTAATATAAGGGTACACTATTTTGAAGTTATAGCCCAATATTATGTCCAATAAATTATTTTTTCCCTTTTGTTAATATCTAACTTAGTGAATATGTACCTAAGACTCCAGTGGTCATAGTGAACAAAAAATTACTCTGCCAGAAGATAGTGCCTCAACATATTTTAAGAGAAGACTAATACAACTAATGCAAGGACATGAATATTGTAGTTATTATTATGGTGTTCCAATGAGTTCAAATGATACACCATAACCACCGACATGATTACCTAAACACAACCAAGACATGTTCTGAAGTAATAAAAAACAAAACATACACCATGCCCCTCTCCATAGTCTCAGTAAAGGTGAACTGGTAAGACTCATCCTCATCTACTCAAATTCTCCTTGAAATTAATTTTTATAGATAAACTGATTCCCTTTCCACATCAGGGTGGTACAACGGGAATATATTATGTAAAATTAATGAAAAAACCTCATGTATTGCTACTCCATGCCAATAATGATCCATTCCTATGTCATTTTATTGGGTGTATCCCAAAAATAATAATATCAACCATCATTAGTTCCATTACTAATACATGATAAGAAATGAAATTATCCTAAGGTGAATATTATTGATCAAAAATTGGAACTTCATTATCATACCATAATTTTTGTGCTCTTGGAGTATGTCTCAAACAATTATTAATTTATATGCATGCTCCTCCTCCTATATAGATTAAACAAGTATCTAATCAATAAATAAACCACAAATCTGCCCATGTATTGATGAATTATTAATTTTATCAAATCTATATATATAATGGTAGAATTATTAACATATAAAGGAATAAACATGAACTCATTGTGTCCAAAACTAAATCATACTTCAATCTTCAGAATATCAATCTATTGAACTGTAAACTAGTGGTATAATTACAATATATCAATTGTTTATACCCAATTTTCACCATAAAATATGTCAAAGAGATCATCAATACTCATCAATGGGAACTTATCCATTATCACAACCTGGATTAAAATATGATAATCAATAAAAAGCCTCAATATCCCTTCCTCATTTTTAATGAATAGCATTGGGTCTACCATGGGGACACACTGGGTATGACAAATACCTTCTCATGATGGTTTTCCAACCTCCCTATCGTTTTCCAGATCTCAATATGGCCCATATGATATGCCAACAAATAAATTAGCATGGTCCTAATGTGTAAGTAAATACATATGTAAATTTCCCACCAATGAGGTAGTTTCAAAACATCCATGAAGAAGAGATCTATAAATTCATACACTACTGAATTAATCTTGATTCTTGGAGAGACCATTAAACCCAGGGATAAATATTCTAACTAGTGGGATCAAGGTTGCATCTTCTTTTCCATGTGATACTCTATTATCCATGGTATCTCTCTTTTTCATAAAAAATAATATCATCCCATCTTATGAAGACATCTATCTCCCTATGGATGATACTCGTCTTAGTCCAAAATAGTGGACAACCAATCATTAACTATGATAAATTCATAATGATTCATAGTGATGAAAAAGATATCTAATGTGAAACTATTTCCTATAAGTGATAGCTAGCCCTTCATAAGGAATCGTGATATCAAATAATCCTTCCTTGCACACACATGTAGTCATTACTGTTGAGCTATGTTCTCAACTAGATGCTTCATAATTGACCCATAACGAATGAATGAATCACACCTATTCATAATAGTACTATTGAATGAGTAGTAAAATTGATCTTACATCAAATCATCTCATATGTAGCCTAGTCATATCCCTCCATAGCCTCTAACTACCCATGGATACCACCACTATCTTCATGTGGATGACATGGTTCGAAAGGTGGTGTTATTGGTAAAATAAAATATTTCATTCCTCTTCAATGTTATCCAGCCGTAGAGGAATATGTTTCATATTTTTTAGCATGAACACCCTAACCGACACCATGGTCATGTGAGAGAGATTTTTGATCGTGTTACTACCTCTGACATAGGGGTACATACTCTACATTCTTCTATGACTCATTGTAATAGATAGGGAAATCATGAGATATGTGACATCACCCTGCATAATCACAAAATTGGCTCATTACAGGCTAATGAATCCATTATGTGATCAATGATCTACATGTCTATGAATCTGGGTCTCTGAAAAAGAATTGATCCTTTACTGAGGCCTCAAATCGTAATTCCTATTACTCATTGAAGATGACTCTTCCACAAGATTCCCACCTCTATTTTAGTCCACCATACATCCCTATGCTTGTAGTCTCTCTTTCAAGAGATCCCAATCTAGAACTCTAGAAAATATGATCAAGCACAAGAAAGTCACAATAGTTATAATGTCTCTGTAGAGACTCTACTCAAACATACACACCATAATAAAGTCATATCACAACATATCATGGGATTTTTATGTATGTCTAATGAACCTCATGATGTAATCTATAACTACAATACAACCCTTATGTAACTCAAATTGATCCTAGATCCTAATTGAGTGTAATGATGACGGTTAATACTCATCATGAAACATCTATTGCAGGTCAGACTATGAGAGTGTCAGCTCATCACGGGTCTGCAAAATAAAACCTGTCTAGGGTACTACCTCTCAATTGAAAAGACTGGTTCCCAATGAAACAAAATGATCTATCAAGGTCAAAAAGAGCCTATATAATAATATCATAGTTCAAATAAAATCATTCAATACCTTTGGGTTTTTCTATCCACCAGTCCTCAATAGCCTTAAACACTAGAACTCTCAGAGTGCACTAATCCTTCTCACATCCTCAGTCTGAACTATGGGTACTAAAAATAAGATGGTTGGAAGAGGTGATTGTCATTGAATTCTATAAGGAAACACCTCATGGGTTGTAACATGAAATGAGACATCATCAATAATTATATTTTTCTTATAATCAAAAATCATTAATATTTTTTTCCAGTTTAGAGGAGGTCTCTAAAAATTGTTCAAGATGTAAAATGGATATATGATTGTAATTGTGTATAAATATATGGGGATATATCTCAAGAAGGATGATTAAAGTAATACATTATATATGATTTATTTACCATTATTTCCCAAAACTAATGTATCAACATTAAATATTTATAAGTAGATTGTACGAGTAATGGTATATATATATATCAACTGCAACACCGTCACTGAATTCACAATCATGAAATCCCCACTCGAGATAATCTAACATCATTTCCCTTAGTCCCAACCAAATTTTCATAATAGGAAAACTCTAAAAATCATATCACATAAACAACTACTCTGATACCATTATGTCATGACATGAAATGATGGGACTGCCTAAATAGTGGAATGTTGGTCCACAACAACCATATGACAACCTCCATTAGACTAGGGGTAGGTAACATGCAATTAGAAGGAATTATTTAAAGGAGGGGCCTTTTAATAATTTAGATTTATGTTTATTAAAATCATACTATTAATATTAATCTATGAATGTGTACACCCAGATTATATATTGTGTTATACTCCATGTGGTACATGGAGTTTATAGCTGGAACACAGTCTGTATACCCAGATACAGTCACATGACATGTGGGTCTGGAAACATGTTGTGTGTTTCTTAAAATTTCCTAAAACATTGGATCTGTAGACGGGGGGGGGGGGGGGGGGGGGGGTTACACATCTTCTATTCTTCATGGATACCCAACCTTTAGTTAGGGTTTAAAATGAATCAAATCATTCATTATAGATTTTCAAGATTTGGACCCAATACTACATATCACAATAATTGGATTCCTGAAATTGAATAAAAAATCCATTTGTCGTCATTTCTTGGCCTATAGTGGTTGGGAACATGGAATATGATAATATGATGAAGCTTACACCTTTATTGGGAACATTCCTTCACTCCTCACCAATTGTAGATCCTAGACACCTAAAGTATCAGTTCTAATCCATCATGATACATTCTCAAAACACTTATTCATTCATCTATCCTCAAAAATCCCTAAACTTGGTTGTTCAATCACACTTGAACCCTCCCTTTCATTGTCAACCCATTGCCCCATGGTCTAGCAGTGAAGAACATGAAGAACATTGGAGGTAAATTCACCAGAATAATGGTGTAAAAAATTTGATTAGAGTTCATTGAAAATGATCATAAATTCGGGGAAACAATCTAAGAACATATTATGAAAATTATGAAAATTAATTTAAAAAATTAATTCATCATTGGGAATCATGAAAAAACATGTGATTATAGAATAAAAATATGATAAATAATAAATGATCAATATTTCAATCAAGGGGAACCCACAACTGATGAGACATTCCTTTTTTTGGATCAATCTTTGGGGAATATTTTGTTCACTATTGATGGAGATGATCAATTTCATTCACTTCCTATTGATCCTCCTCGATACTAGTTCTCATCATCCATTGTTGTGAAACCCAACAGAAGAATGGTTTTTCATCTCATCTGTAATCCGACATGGTTATGTGGGTAAACTATTTAATTTTTATAATAGGTTATTTATAGAGGTTTTATATTTGATCGTTTATTTAAAATAAAAAGATTTATTTATTTAGTTTAATTATGTAAACATCCAAATACTACCACAACCATGTATCTAGCACTAACCAACCATAGGTCATGACTTTGGTAAACCCCACAATCCATTGTCATCCATATGTTAAATTTTCAATTTGAGACATCATTTGGGAGATATTTAATTATTCAAGGAAAAAATTAAATGATTCATATTAATATATTTAATATATATATAATATAAATTAAGATCTAGTCAGGCCTTGAAGTATCTCACAATCCTAGATCTTGGCTCCAAAAATATTCCTTAATATATTCAAATGTATCACAATAGAAAAACGAGTAAATAAAATGTAAAGGAGGAATAATGATTTTAATGAATTTTATTGATTTTCCCATATAAATAATTTTTTATACAAATATATAGACTTCTATAACTTCAAATCATTGGATCATGTGAATAGTGAACATATTATTTCGTAACATTATAATAAAAAAACATCAGGTCTGGGGTATTGGATTAAGGGATATTAAAATTTGACACAAAATTTTTGTATATATAACACATCTAAATTTGAACAATATTTTTTTTATCATTGTAAAAACACTTCACATTGGAATAAAGTTTTTTCCATTTATATATGTTATAAATGGATCACTAAAATTTTCCAAAGCGTTTTGTGACCATCTATTCATAATTTTTTTTTTGATTTAGTGAATTTTAGGAATTTCTCCAAAATAGGTAAGATATAAATTGAAACAAATGAAATTTTAGTTATTAGAATATTACCACATCGAAAAATGGCATGGGGTTTATTTATAATGATTATAAATATATCATTAAATATTTAATATTTTTTGATAAAAATTTAATCTTTTTCGATAAATTATGATCACTTGACATGTGATTCAAATGTAGATTACAAATTCAGAGTAGAAAATTATCTTATTGTTATTCAAGACACACCTCACATTATAAGGATATACAAGTTCATTATTATTAGTCACAAATTTAAAAACAACTATTTTACTATATTATCACTCATATCAAATAATTTTACTAAATTTTTAGTGTATCACAATCCATTTTTCATGATTTTTACATTATAACATGTAATGTTATAATAAAAATAATTGAAACAAAAATATAAACATTCATAATTTTGAGAATAACACTACTCATAATTATATGAGATTTTTTTTGAAACATAAAAAATGTATTAGAGATCACATTCATAGTGTTTCAAGCAAATATATACTATTTTTAAATAATATATTACTTTTGAACTTTGAAAATGTACTATTGGGTATTCTTCCCAAACCATATGTCAAAATGATGTGGAGTTCATTCTCATAGAACATGATTATTTTATTAGAGTTTCATAAAAATACAATATGATTTTTAGTTTTGAGAATATAACATGTGTTCTTATAGTAGAAAATAGTGAACATAAAAAAACACTTCTGGATATATTAATTACATCGTGTTAGAATGACATGGGATTTATTCCAAAAATTAAAAAAAAATCATAAAAATAAATTCTTAAAATGAAAAAAAATAAAACTTCATGAATTTTGAAAACATTGTGACATAATGTTAAATTCCATATATTTATTAAACAAATCCATTCATCTTCTAAAAATGGTTTTCTCCTAGGTTCTGCAAAGGATTAAAAATATATTATTAAGGAAATGGTTATCAAATATTTTAAATTAATGTGATTAAAGGTAATAATTAGAAAATATAATATATAAAACTAACACGTTATTTGTTATTCTATGGGATATGTAATAATTATAAAATATATAAATGTAGTAGCCACAATAATAGCCATTTGGATTTTTTTAATATTTTGTAAACAATGAATAATGATAGAATATTATATTATATATATACTTATAGTGAAATTTTAAATTATATACCAAAATTATTTCCATATAAACTAATATGTTGTATTATTTTTTTGGCTATATATAATCCCTTTAGTGTTTGAAATATTAACACTGCACCACAAAAGGAAACATGAATGTTAATACATATCAGAAAAACATATAATTTAATGATTGTAAATAAAATATTAAAAATATAACATGGTACTAATTAAGAAGGGATATAATGTATAAAATTTATTATTAATATGAAAGAATTGAATAGATAAAATTTATCAAAAAATTAAACGGATTAATCAGAATACATATATATATTTTTCTTAAAAAATTAAATAAATAATGAGTACTTCATTTTATATAAAAATAATTTCAAAACAGTAATCAAAGTATATATTTTTTTATATTCATTGTATGTTTTAAAAATATTTTATCATTTACATATTTTTTTGAACCACTTTATAAACCAAAAATTATTTTCATTGAATTTCATTTGACCATATCTGAAATTCGGTGGGGACCGCATGGGAGCCTATTGCAGTGGAGGCCAGAATGGTGTCATGGGGGTCACTGGACGCAGATCGAAGATGCCTCAGAGGGTGCCTTGTATGGAAGTGAGGTTGTGGGACAATGCGAAGAAGGTGGTTGGTCCATGTGAAACATGGCACAAATCCATATTGACCCATGGGAAATGTCCATGGTAGGCTACAACCAAAAGCCACAAACCATCCTACATGTGGCGTTCTGGATCAGATAAGCTAGGCCACTCCAACGAGCTTGGGAGATGGACCCAGTGGCCCTACAGGAGGAACAAGCCAACCCATCAGGCTGAACCAGGTCAGGCCGTGCCATATTAGTTTGGGTCGAGAAGAAATATGTTGAGCCAGGATAAATCCAGATGGGGTGGGATGAACTAGATCGAGCCGTAATGAACTGAGTTAGACCTGGTTAGGTAGGTTCTGTGAAACTAGGTCGCGCTAGGTCTGACATGTTGGACCTGACCAGGGTTAATAATTTTCCAAAATAGTTCCATAACATTCAAACCATGTGCCCATTTGAGGATACATTTTCAGTGTACGTACCCATAAAACAATTATTTCTTATCAAGATACTACAAGGGATCGTTTTTGAATGATGGAATACGAATTAATGGGTTGATGAATAGGTACTCTTAGAACAAGCGGCTATGAGAAAAATCATACGGTCAGTTTTGACATAGTGATAGTGGTGTCTACGTTACACTATGACTATGTAACATGGGTGATGTATCACCCATCAATGCTCCATGCACCATCCAATATCCATTCTTCATCAACTCTTCATGCTCCATCAACTCTCTGTGCACTGTCAACTCTCCATGCACCATCAATGCTATCTGCCCTGTCGAAACTATGTGTGTTGTTTATGCTTTGTGCTCTATCAATGATACATGTCTCATCGATTCTCCATGTTCCATCGATTCTCTAGGCTCTATCGATGATCTGTGAAACATCGACACTCTATGCACCATTGATGCTCCCTACACTATCAATTCCCCATTAGCCATCAATGTTCAGTGTGCCATTGACACTTATTGGGTCATGGAAAATGGGAGGTATGTGGAATATTATTTAAAATCATTCTATTAATTCATTAGACTCATACATGTGTGAGATGGAGTTTTCCAAAATACATCGGTTTTTTCATTGTGGTATAATTTTTGTGTTTCCATAGTAGTGTAAGTTGTGTGTTTCCTTTAGGGAATACTTCTTATTCTTCCTTTTTTGTATAATTCTTATATTTCTATGTGGTATTTTCATTTTGGTTAAGGGGTGTCCTGCTAATTATTGTTTTACCCACCATTATATAGACATTACCCACATGTGTCATGTCTTGTGCCGAAGAATGAAGATTCAACATAGTTCAGGGTGGCATTAGACCAGGTGGTTATTAGAGAAATCAAATGGAAATTTTGTGCTTCTATGACTTTAGGATGTTTTCTAACACCTACCATTCATGAATGGTTTTTTCGGATGAGTTTTAGGAAAATTTTTCATTTACATTATCAAATTATTTCTTTGCATGGCCTTTTACTTTGGACATATTTTCATACCATTTCTCTTACTATCATTCTCTAGGGTTGGTTTCTTAGGGAATTAATGCATTGTTTAAATTTAGTTTTTACATTAAAACATTTTAGGAATAGAGATTTGTGCATGTGTACCTGTAATTAGGAAAAATGCATCTCATTTGTGGGATATTCTTACTCAGTGCTAGTTTCCCACCATTATCATATTTTAGGTGTTCTAGGGGTATTCATAGCATGGGCCCCACTAGGTCATATCATGAGAGAGTTGTATAAGAGAATCTTGGTTCTACATAATGATCTATGATTCTAAAATATTAGTTTGGGGGAACAATATTATGTGTTTTTAGTTTGGATTTCAGACCAAGGAAACTAGTGTTGATGTGGTGGTCGACGTATCCATACTCTAGGATTCTAAATTCTTCTCTTCAACTCGTCACATGAAACATCGGTTGAAGGTGAAATAAATGGTACAGACGTCATATAGGATTTCGAGTGTGTTCTCACATCCTTCTTGGTTTGGGTCATGAGATATACACTATTGATTTTGGTATATGTTCACCTAATTCAGGATGCCTCCATTCTAATTGCTAGTCAGGATTCTAATGCATGATGACAAGGATGATCCGCTTAATTATAGGGCATTAGTACAGGGACCCATACTAGAGATTTCTCCTCTGGGTGGTGTACCAGTGAGACCACCCCCCAAATAGTATTAGTTACTACAATCTCTACTGATAGAGGACACACACAAGCTTAGTGCATTGAAAGAGTTCCAGAGGCAGTGACATCCAAGGGTTATAGGTGATCCAGACCCCATGTAGTTGTGGATTGGCAGGTAGTAGTTGAAAATTTCTTCTACCTTGTGAGGATACCTTCCGACTAGATGGAAGATCTACATGTGAGTCTTTTTTTGGGCATAGTGGGGTGATGGTGGATCATTGTGATCCAGGAGCAGGAAGAAATGACTCTATCTTAGGTAGAATTTGAGATCGTATTCAAGGAAGATTTATTTCTAGAGAAATTACGCATAGTGTGCATACCTGAGCTCCTACATTCACAGTAGGGTAGTTAGACTATATATGAGTACTTAGTGAGATTTATGGATCATTCTCGCAACTCGCTGGAAATTGTGAGGGACCTAATATTCAAGGCTCGACCCTTATTTTTAGGAATACACCAAAAGATATAGGAATCCATGATATCTGTTATTATCCCTAAATATGTTGGTGTACTAGAGAGAGACCTACCAGTGGAGAGAATATGGTTGAGAAAGAACTGGTAGTGGGAGCTACCAATAGGCACCGGGCAGCTAAAACATTGGTGGTAGGTAGCTGGAAGTAGGTGTAGGGACCCATGTTGGTCATCCACTCCAGTGGACGACTCAAGGATTTGGTATCAGTGGTGAGGGGTTCTCTATGCAGAGTGGGTCAGCCTAAGGAGAGGTTGTGTTACTCATACGGTGATTGGGGATATCAAGATTGAGATTTCTGGACTCTCTGTGTGGATGATCTACTGACATTTGAGGGGCTTCCAACGAATATGATGTGGTAGGATCATAGTGGTATGCAAGGAAGTGGGAATAGTAGAGGAGTATGATGAGTTGCATGTGGTGGGAAGAGATTTTATGCACTTCCACCACCACCCCACATGTGGTCCACCCTTGGATTAGGGAGATGGTGGGCATGGAAGTGGCTATATTCAAGCAATGGAGGTTCTTAAACCCAGAGCTGCAAATATTATTAGAGTTTCAATTTTTGACTTTTTACACATAACTAGTAGTTTTGATTGGAAAAGTTTCCAGTCAATTTTTTGTCACAATGACCCTTGTTCAAGACGTTGAGATTCAAGTGTACCCATTGACTCAACCCCAATGCATAGATAATCCTACATGGATAGATTAGATGATCCCACACTAGTTCTAGTAGTGTTCTATTACTCTCATGGGTGATGGATTTGGTTGGAACCTCTGGGTGGTGGTGTCGAGGCCTTATAAAGTCATTCTTAGTATGGATTGATATCTAGAGTTCATGCCCAGATTAATTTTTTTAGGCATAGAGGGTTGTGTGTCCATTTTGATGGGACCAGGTTTTCCTTTTTTGGTGAAAATTATCTACATGAAGTTGAATTTTCACTTACTCATAGTAGGGTTCAGCTGATTACTCCCGAGTGGTCCTACCTCAACCACAGTATGGTGGATGATAGGCATTTTCTATTTACAGTAGTGGTGGCGGAGTATGAGTACATCATTCACGAGGATTTCTGTGGGTTACCTCCCTACAGGGGGTAGACTTATACATTTTTTTATCGTTGTAAGGAACTTTTACCTACACCTACATATCATATGGATTTCGTTGAGCTTCGTTATTTGAGGGTACATTAGGGGGACCTAAGGAGGAGGGTCTTCATGTGACCCTATGTTTCACCCTAGGTAGACCCGGTTTTGTATTCCAAGAAGGTAGATGTGATCTTGAGTTTATGTTTGTACTTTTGGAACCTAAATCTGATGACCATGAAGATAATGTATCCACTACTGAGGATTGAAGTCCTATTTGATCAGTGAAGGGAGCGAGGTGGTTCTCAAAGATTGACCTCAGACATGGCTATCTCAAGATTCATATACGGGATGAGGATGTATGGAAGGAATCCTTCAGATTTTAGTAATACAACTACGAGTACATATGGATGTTGTTTGGCATGATGAATTCCATGGTACTCTTTATGGGACTCATAACCAAAATCCCCCAGACATACATAGACCGGTTCGTTGTATTCTTCATTTTTGACATCCTAGTTTACTCGGAGTCTGAGGAGGATCATGTGATACACATGAAGATGATCCTGGACACACTCTGGGGGGAAAAAGAATTATTGGAATCTCTCTAAGTGTCAGTTCTAGATACGGGAGTTCCACGTTCATGGACATGCCATTTCGGAGGCAGTTGTTGTAGTGGAGTTGTTGAATATTTATTCGGTGCATGTGTAGGATCCACCTTAGAGTGTTATCAAGGTGAAAAGTACCCTTATATTGGCTGGGTACTATCAAGGGATTGAAATGACATTTCTTGTATTGAATAACCCTTGAGATCCTTTACATGGAAGGTGCATCCTTTTGTGTGGAAAGAGTAGTACTAGAAATTCTTTATGTAGTTGAGGTAGAGGTTGACGAGCACTCTTATCTAGAGATTATTTGAAGAGGGGGTGAGTACATGATTTTTTGTGATTCATTAGGGACATGGATTTGATGTGTACTAATTCAGGGTAATGAAATGATTGCCTATGGTTCGCACCAGTTGAGGTAGCATGAGATGAACTACGCGACCCATGATCTTGAGCTTACATTAGTAGTATTCGCATTGAAAATTGGAAACCCTGTCTGAGGGGAGAGAAATTCAGTGTCTACTATTTCCAAAATACTCTCATTTATATCTTCCATATAAATAATCGGAACCTGAGATAGTGAAAATGGATAGAGTTCCCCAAGGAATAAAACTATGAGGATTTCAATACATGAAGGAAGGGGTACATAATGGCAGACTCTCTCTGAAGAAGATCAATCTTGTAGTTGTTGTGACAGGTGTCAGAGAAGTTTGATGTTTGTAAATTATAAATTGTGGATGGATATGGATCATAATATATCCAGTCATTGTTTTTCACACATCTACTCTTTGAATGATTTAGGGAGGCATCGATTGGAGACACCGATTATGATAATTCGCATGCTCAGAAGTCCACAGGGCATGCCCTTGATTTATATTCAAAAGATGAGGATCACATCGTTCAGCTCAACGGGAGAACAATAGTACCAGTGGTGTTGCATGAGGATAAATTCATAGAGTTCCATAAATTATTTTAGAGGTACATCCATGAGTGTAAAAGATGTATCAGTACCTCTAACATCAGTTCTGGTGGTTCGAGATGAAGAAGGTGGTGGTAGATTTCATTTCTCTATGCCTTAGTGGTCAACAAGTGATGATTGAGCACCAGGATTCAGTGGGAATAACCCAGAAACGTGGTGTTCTATAATGGGAGTGGGCTATAATATTGATGGACTATGTGATGGGTTTACAACACACATCTAGGGGCACAATATCATCTTGGTTATTATTGAACAAATCACATAGTTGATTCACTTCTTACAGATTTGTTAATAGGGTTGAGTAGAGAGCTTTATATGTCTCAACATACATGAGAAAATTATGATTCACAATGTGACATCAATGATCATTTCAGATTTTGATGTACATTTGACATCCTTATTTGGTAATGGAATGATTGGGAATATTTAGAATTGGTTGTTCATGAGAAAGGCATGTCATCCACAGATCGAGGACCAAACGGAGAGGGCCATCTAGGATCATGAGGACATGATATGTGTGTTCAACCTAGAATTTGGTTGTAGTTGGGAAGATCACCTTCCACTAGTGGTGTTTATGTAAAACAACAGCTATTACTCAATCATTGGTATGTCAATGTTTGATGACTTTTATGGGATACAATGCAGGTCACCACTATGCTTGAAAAACCCATTAGATTAAGCACTCATGGTTCTAGTGTTGGTTCATGCAACCACCGAGTAGGTACAGATCATCCAGGAGTGGGTGAAGTCTAAAAAGATATGGGAGAAGATTTATACATAAAGTATATGGTTTCATCTTGAGTTTGAGGATGGAGACCTTGTGTTTTTTCGTGTCTTACCATGATGGGGACTGTAGATAATTGGTCGGGATCTCTAGTTCTCTCTGAGATACATATTTCCTTTCCAAATTCTTAGTAGTGATGGTGAGGTGGTGTACCACCTTGCTCTACCCCCATATATTCACTGGGTGAATGATGTATTCCACATGTCACAGCTGAGGAGGCACATTCATTATCCACCATACGTATCAACTGGGGTATGATTAACATTGATGATGATGTGGAATTTTTGGAGTACAGTGTGGAGATCACGGATCTACATGAGAGGATCCATCATGGGTGGGTGATACCTCTTAAGCACATTTGGTAGTAGAAAATGAATTATCACGGGTACACATAGGAGTGGGAGGCTCTGTTTTGTTCCCAGTACTGTCATCTATTTGTTGATTATTCCTTGTTTTGGGGTTTTTTCACATAAATCCTAAAGGTGGGGAGAATGTAATGATATGTATTTTCTTTAAATTTATTATTAAAAATTAAATTGGAAAATAAAGAGACCATATGATGAGATGGTGTGAGGTTATGAGTCCTAGTGTGACCAAAATGATATGATAAAAAATGGTATGTTTTTAATAATATGTGCTCGAGGATTTTAATTAAAATGGGAATAAAATCAAAAAAATGTGACTGAGTTTGAAATTTTAGATCACATTTGTGTTTAGAGAAGTGAAATTATCTTAGTAGGGGCTTAACTGTAATGTCTCAGATTTTCCGTTTATTATTTTTAAATATTATATGGAATTATTTTGAAACCGGGCACAAAGACGACACATCATTCTGAGGTCTAGTGAGCCTGGAATGTTGGTTTGAACTTCTTTTTAGTTAAGTGAGTCGGCACTTGTGCGCGGTTGTGGCAGTTTCCCAATAGATGCCCGGATTAAGAATCTGATCGCACCATTGCGTCTGGGATGACGACTTTACATAAGAATGAGGCTAACCTCGACCGGCGTGGGTCGAGGGAAAAAGATAATTTTCGGACGTTTTAAGTAAAATAAAATAAATTAAATTAACCAGTTTAATTTATTTCATTTAAGGAAACATCCGCTGCAGCGTGGCGACGGCGCAATTGTTTCCTAAATTACTGATGCATCATAATAACTTCAAAATGGAAAGTCAACGTCATTAATGCTTCCGCGTATTTAAATGAAAACATGTTTCCCTTTTTAATGGGTTAATCAATTTTTTATCGTTGGCAACGTTTGAGAGGAATCTCTGACGAATCCACATGGCGTTAGAGAGAATTATCAGCGACGAACGATGAATGATCGAGATCGAGGATCTTTGCGCCGACATTGAAGGATCTTGACGGCAACGACAACAGGGCGCCTTCATCAACGATCGATCCTTTCGAAAGGTAGGGGTTGTTATTTCAATTTTTTTCCCATATTTGAGTTTAAACAACGAACACGGATCAACCACGAACAAGGTGACCCGCATATTCGTATGTTTTTGTGGGAGGGTTTTCATTGGGATAATTTTGGGGAATTGATTCATGTGTTATGTTGTTGTTGATTCTTGCTCCGTTTAAGCCTATTAACGGGAGCGAATCAACGCCATGACGAACGACGGTGGAGGTTCATTCCTCATTTTGTTTATTTGGATTTCTTCTCCCTTCTTTCCTTGTGCGTTCTTCGTGTTCTTCACGGGGCGACGAACAACAGATTGTTGTGCATCCGTTCTGCGACACAACGATCTCAAATCGAAGGTTCGAGATCACAATGTCCTTGTGGAGGTGCGTCGAAGATGGCGGATGACAAATCGGTCCGGATCGGAAAGAGCGTTCTTCGAGCGTTCTTCGTACGGGAAGATTGGAGCACGTTTTCGGAGCTGATCGGAGGCCCGAATATGATGGAAGCGGCTTCTTGGGGTTGGGGAGACTAGAAACTTGAAGTTTTGCGGCGATATGACGGTCGGATTGATGATCGGAGCAGCACAGGAGGCGCGCTGGCGAAGAGCGCCGTTTCTGGAAATTTCTAGAATACACGGCGTGTACTTCAGAAGAACATGCTGTGTAGTTATGACGGTGGAGGCTAGGGTTTCAGGGTTAGAGAAGGAGCACATGGCGTGTGACCCCAGTCACACGGCGTGTTGGACCTTCCCCGAAGCTCGGAATGTATTTTGGGTAGTACATGGTCACATGATGGTCTACATGGATTCAGGCGGCACGGCGTGTACAGCTCAGCAGAGGTAGCTACGCGGAGCTCAGTGTGTATCCTAGGTATAGATGGACACGGGATGGAGTACAAGACTGTGTAATCCATCACCTTTCCAGGTGAGGTAAACAGAAAGGGTTACCCCGTGTGTGGATCGAACGGGTTGGAGTACACGGATTGGTGACCGTGTACTGGCTCATGGCCAGAGTACACGGAGCCAACCCCAGTTACCCAGACACGGCGTATCCTCCGTACTACACACCTTGTACTAAGTTTTTCTACATGACATGGGCCATTGTACACGGGCAGTACCCAGGGTCGGACAACACGGAGTGTATCATTTCTACACGCTGGGTACTTTTTGGAGAACAACATGGTCTTTTTGTTCACCGTGCCTTGAACATCTTTCGTTTGGGATAGTTACCCTTCTTCTTGTTCCCATGAAGGACATGAATCATTCCCTCATGCGGGATTATGATCCCTTTAGTGGGACTTTTCTGAGATAGAGTCAGGCATCCATCCGAGAGGCCCGGATCGAGATCCTCTATCCATTCCAGACCCTAGGTAGAGTAAGGCATCGGCGTGACCAACATTACCAGGTGTTGACCCTCTACCTAGCATGTGAATTATGGATGAGTCGCGGTATCCGCCATGGACCTAGTAGTGATCCTCATCTGTGTATCAAAATCTTTCCCACTCAGAAGTGTGTCTCCCGTAATGAGTGTGGCTATATCTCGTGATGGTTCCCGACGGACAGCTCTTCCCGGACGGACGTCATCAGAGCTATAAGAATCATGGAGTGTGTTCTCCCGGAATGAGCGCATCACAAAATCTTCGGACGGAATCCCTTGTGTGGGTATGCGGTTGTATGACTAGTCTCTAGACCACGGGTCTGGGTTTTGAGTATAACTGGTTTATTTTATATGTTTTGTAAACATATACTGTGCATAGCTGACCGTACTTTTACTTTGTATTGCTTTGTGGTTTTTGGGGTCCTCTACTGAGTGTTGTTATACTCACCCCTGCACGGGCTTTGCCCGCATGTCTGGTGTCTTGTGTAGACGAGCAGCCTTTTGACAGAGTCCAGGGCGGACCAGGACAGGACCGAGCTTTCTGAGTTCCCAACAGGCTGAGGCATTCCTACGGCTACAAGCGGTAGTCCCAGTACCTTTGTGCTTACAGGTTGGACTTTGCAATTTTTCAGACTCTTGCTTTTGGTGGGCTTCTATTCTGGACCAGTTTACTTTTAGAGTACTCTACCTTTCTTCGTACTCTGTTGGTTGGTTTTAGTTGTATCCATGCATTTTTGTTCCTTAGTGTTTCACATTTCAGCATTTCTAGGCTTGGAGATATGTGTGTGTTTACATGTACTTAGGCAATGCCTCCCATGTTAGTGACATGCCTACTCTGATCTTGTCACCAGCTCCTGGCCTATTGGATGCGGGCTTGGGGAGTCACAGCGCGGGCCCCACTGGGTTGGGTCGTGACATAGTGGTATCAGAGCTGGTCGGTTCAACCATAGGACCAAGAGTCTGTGAGTTAAGTTGGGGGCAACAGTGTTGAGTATTTCGGGTTCGGATTTCAGGCCAGAGACTCCAGTGTTGGTGTGGCGGCAGACGTATCCATACACCAGGACTCTAATAACCTACTTTTCGACTCCGTACATGAAAACACTGGTTGCGGGGGAAATAAAGGGAACATGAATCATATAGGAATGGGTTGTGTCTTCCATATCCTTGGTGTCAGCTATCCAGATATTCTCATTGACCGTGACACATCTTTTTTCTTTACAGGATGCCTCTGCGATGCGTACCTGCTAGGATTCAGTAGCATGGTCATGATGATGAGCCACTCAGTGACGAGGATTTGATACAGGGACGATCCCCCCAGGCATTGCCACCAGGTGGTGCACCTGTTATACCACCAGTGGAGCAGCCAGTGGTACCTACATTGCTGACCGGTGAGGAGCGCAGGATTAGCGCACTCTACGAGTTTCAGAGACAGAGACCCCTTAGGTTCCGAGGAAATCCCAACCCTCAGGCGACTTAGGACTGTCTTGAGGCGGTGACCACTATTTTCCGTCTATTGAGGACACTAGCAGACCAGATGGTGATCCTAGGAGCGAGCCTTCTTCATGGTTCAGCAGGACGATGGTGGTGTCTGACCACGTAGACTCACGATGAGGAGACTCTTTCATGGACAGAGTTTGAGAAAATCTTCAGGGAGGAGTTCTCTCTGGTTACACTGAGAGATGTGCGCATCCAGGAGCTTCGTCAGCTCCCGCAGGGTAGGATGATGGTGGCTGACTATTCATTAAGGTTCACCATCCTCGCCAGGTACTCGATTGATATGGTCAAGGATCAGTACTTCAGAGCTCGGACCTTCGATCAAGGTCTACGGCGTGACATCCGTGCTAGTGTCGTGCCTCTATGCATTTCGACTTGTGCTAGAGTGCTCGAGTAGACCTTGGTGATCGAGAGCTTCTTGGCGGAGCAGAGACAGCCACCGGCAGTCAGCAGAAGGCAGACAGGTGTAGAGACACCAGCAGCAGGGAGCCAACATCAGGCACAGGGATCTGGACATGGGAGATGTCATAGGAGGACCTAGGATAGGGGATCGACAGTCTAGGGCTCTCAGGCTGGATCCAGTCAGTCAAGGTAGAAGCAATGATATGCATGCGATGGTAGGGGCATATCGCTAGAGATTTCTCGACACGTCGAGCTGCTAACAGGGAAGTGGTGGATGAACCACCGAGGCAGAGGAAGAGAACGGAGCAGGCAGATCCGCCCGGTGGAGTACGTGGCAGAGGAGAAGGGAGAGCTATAGGTGGTGGCAGACGCTTCTACTTACTTCCACCACCACCACTAGGAGGTCCGTACCGGGCTCAGGGAGCTGGGGGATAGGGACGGGGACAACTGCATGCAGTCGAGGCATACGACCAAGGGGCTCCAGGGATTATTCGAGGTACGATCTGTGTCTTTTCTACCTTAGCTTCTGTACTCGTAGACACGGGTTCCAGTCATTCCCTTATAGCCACATTTCTTGTACAAAACCTCGAGATTCCAGAAGAACCGTTGACTCGATCCTTACACTTGGAGACACCTACGAGAGGAGAGTCGATGATCACACACCTTTGCAGACATTGTGGCCTTACCCTTCGAGGTGAGAGTTTCAGTTGGAACCTCTTGGTGGTAGCGTTGAGGCCATATGACGTCATTCTCGGTATGGATTGGTTATCTTCGGTCCATGCCCAGATTGACTGTTTTAGATGAAGAGTGCGGTGTGTCCGTCGTGATGGAACAATGTTTTCCTTTGTCAGAGAAAAGGAAACCCAAGCAGCACAAAATGGGCTCATGCATAGGAGGGTGCAGCCGATCACTCATGAGTTCGCTAGCCATACCCTCGGAGCAGTAGATGTTGTGAGCTCTCAGTTCCCATCAGTGGTGGTAGAGTATGAGGATGTCTTTTCCGAAGATGTTCCAGGACTACCTCCCCGTCGAGAAATCGACTCCTGCATCGACTTACACCCCGGGACGACACCGATTTCCTCATCAGCTTATCGGATGTCTCCCGCAGAGCTTCGCGAGCTGAGGGTGCAGTTGGAGGATTTGCAGAGCAAAGGTTTTGTAAGACCCATCATCTCACCATGGACGGCCCCAGTGTTGTTTTCCAAGAAGGCAGACAGGTGTCTAAGGTTGTGCGTGGATCACCGGCGCCTGAACCAGGTGACGGTGAAGAAAAAATATCCACTGCCAAGGATCGATTTCCTCTTCGATCAGCTAAGAGTGGAACAGTGGTTCTCGAAGGTTGACCTTCGATCAGGCTATCACCAGCTACGAGTACGGGAAGAGGATATACCGAAGATGGCTTTCAGATGTCGCTATGTTCACTATGAGTACTTGGTGATGCCCTTTGTCATGACAAACTCCCTCGTAGTGTTCATGGGGTTGATGAACCGGATCTTCCAGCCGTACTTGTACCGGTTCATAGTAGTCTTCATCGACAACATCCTTGTGTACTCGGCGTCAGAGGTGGAGCACGCGAGACACCTGCGGATGGTTCTGGACGTACTTCGGGAGCACCAGCTTTATGGGAAGCTCTCAAAGTGTCAGTTCTGGATTCAGGAGGTCAACTTTCTGGGACATGTCATCTCAGCAGATGGAGTAGCTGTGAACCCAGCCAAGGTGGAGGCTGTGTTAGCATGGGAGCCACCTCAGAGCGTGATAGAGGTGCGAAGCTTCCTTGGGTTGGCAGGATATTAGAAGAGATTCATCCCTGATTTCTCCCGGATATCAGCACCTATGACGGCCTTCACCAGGAAGGGGAAACTCTTCTTGTGGACAGAAAAGTCCCAGCAGGCTTCTGAGAAGCTAATACAGAGTTTGACGAGTGCCCCAGTCTTGAGATTGCCGAAGGAGGGTGTCAAGTACATAGTTTTCTGCGACGCATCAGGGACCGGGCTCGGATGTGTCCTGGTGCAGCGGCACGTGGTGATTGCTTATGGTTTGCACCAGCTTAGGCCACATGAGAAGAACTATGAAACCCATGATCTCGAGTTAGCAGCGGTAGTCTTCGCATTGAAGATGTGGAGACACTACCTTATGGGTGAGCGGTTCATTGTCTACTCTAACCACAAGAGCCTCAGTTACATCTTCTCACAGAAGGATATGAATCTAAGGTATAGGAGTTGGCTAGAGTTCCTCCAGGACTATGATTTCGAGATCATTTATACTCCTGGGAAGGGGAACAAAGTGTCGGACGCTCTTAGAAAAAGGACGAGCTCACACCTATTGAGTGAGGCGACACAACAGTTAGCCACGTTACAGTTATCCTTCGTGGATGGAGAGGATACATATTACCTACAGTCTATGAATGTCACCCCTCTACTCTTATAGTGATTTAGGAAGGCACAACTTGGGTATGTCGATTGTGTGGCCTTACGTGCTCAGTTATCCACAGGACATGCTCCTGATAGAGATTCGCAAGGTAGGGAGTACATACTTCTTTTTAAAGGACGCATTTTTGTAATAGTGGCGTTGAAGGAGGTGGTCCTGAGGGAGTTCCACACATCCCCTATGGCGGAACACCCTAGAGTGGCAAAGATGTACCAGGACCTTTGACGTCAGTTCTGGTGGTCAGTCATGAAGAAGGCAGTGGAAGAGTTCATTTCTCGATGCCTCACATGCCAGCAGGTGAAGAGTGAGCACCAGGTTCCCACAGGGATAGCTCACTCCCTGGAAGTTCTAGAGTGGAAGTGGGATGGAATATCTATGGACTTCATGATGGGCTTACCACGGACGTCCAAGGGGCACGATTCCATCTGGGTGATTGTTGACTGACTCACCAAGTCAGCCCACTTCTAAGCTATCATGGAGCAGAGTTATGTAGAGAGCTTGGGACGCCTCTATGTACAGGATATAGTTCGTCTTCATGGCGTATCCTTGACTATAGTCTCAGACTGAGATCCCCGCTTCACATCCCGGTTGTGGAAGGGATTGTAGGAGGCTTTTGGGACTCATCTACGCTTGAGCACAACGTTTCATCCCCAGACGGATGGTCAGACGGAGAGGACCATTCAGGTTTTGGAGGATATGTTGCGAGCCTATATCTTGGGCTTTGGTCGTAGTTGGGAGGACCACCTACCACTGGTGGAGTTTGCGTACAACAACAGCTACCACTCCACCATCGGTATGGAACCATTCGAGGCCTTGTACGGGAGATCCTGTCGGTCACTACTTTGTTGGACCGACCCCAGAGAGTCAGCACTCATGGGTCTAGAGTTAGTGCGAGCTACTATAGAGAAGGTGCAGATCATCCGAGAGTGGATGAAGACTGCACATAGCTGGAAGAAGTCTTATGTTGACAGGCGATGGAGACCTCTGGAGTTTGAAGAGGGAGACCACGTCTTCCTTCAAGTCTCACCTCGACGAGGGTTGCGGAGATTTAGCTGAGGTGAAAAGCTATCTCCGAGGTTTATCATACCTTTCTAGATCCTAGGTAGAGCTGGTGAGGTGGTGTACCGCCTGGCTCTACCGCCACAGTTGCATTGGTTACATGATGTCTTCCACGTGTCGCAGCTGATGAGGTACATGCATGATCCATTGCACGTCATCGACTGGGACGAGCTGGACATCAAGGATGGAGTGACCTTTGTTGAGTACCCAGTGGAGATTGAGGATCGGTATGAGAGGATCATTCGTGGGCGATCTATTACCTTAGTTCGCGTCCGGTGGCAGCACGGGAATCTTCTGGAGAGCACGTGGGAGCGGGATTCCCAAATCTGTGCCCAGTGCCCTCATCTTTTTGAGTAGCCTTTGTTTTAGCTTTTTGGGGACGTAAAGCCCCAAGGTGGGGAGAATTTAATGTCTCGGATTTTCTGTTTATTATTTTTAAATATTATATGGAATTATTTTGAGACCGGGCGTGAAGACAGCACATCATTCCGAGGTCCAGTGAGCCCAGAATGGTTGTTTGAACTTTTTTTAGTTAAGTGAGTCAGCACTTGTGCGCGGTTGTGGTAGTTTCCCAATGGATGCCCGGATTAAGAATATGATTTCACTGTTGTGTCCGGGACGATGACTTTACCTAAGAATGAGGCTAACCTTGACCGGCGCGGGTCGAGGGAAAAAGTTAATTTTCTGACGTTTTAAGTAAAATAAATTAAATTAAATTAACCAGTTTATTTTATTTCATTTAAGGAAACATCTACTACAGCGTGGAGACATCACAACTGTTTCTTAAATTAATGATGCTTCATAATAACTTCAAAATGTCAAGTCAATGACCTTAATTCTGCTGCGTAATTACATGACAACATGTTTCCCTTTTTGATGGGTTAAGCAATTGTTGATCGTTGGCAATGTTTGAGAGGAATCTATGATGAATCCACAAGGTGTTAGAGATAATTCTTGGCGACGAACGATGAATGATCGAGATCGAGGATCGTTGTGCCGACGTTGAAGGATCATGATGGCAACGGCAGCACGACGCCTTCGTCAATGATCGATCCTTTCGAAAGGTAGGGGTTGTTATTTATATTTTTTTTCCCGTATTAGAGTTTAAATGACGAACGCGGATCAACCACAAACAAGTTTATCCACACATTCTTGCATTTATGTGGGAGGGGTTTCTTTGGGATGATTTTGGGGAAATGATTCATGCGTTATTTTGTTGTTGATTCTTGCTCCGTTTAAGCCTATTAACGGGAGTGAATCAACGCCATGACGAACGACGGTGGAGGTTCATTCCTCATTTTGTTTATTTGGATTTCTTCCCCATTCTTTCCTCACGCATTCTTTGTGTTCTTCATGGGGTGACGAACAATGGATCATTGCGCATCCGTTCTGCAACGCAACGATCCCAAATCGAAGGTTCGACATCGCAATGTCCATGTGGAGGTGCGGCGACGATGGCGGATGACAAATCAGACCGGATTGGAAAGATCGTTCTTCGAGAGTTCATCATGAAGGAAGATTGGAACACGTTTTCAGAGCCGATCGGAGGCCTGAAAATGACGGAAGCAGCTTCGTGGGGTCAGTGCAACCAGAACCTGGAGGTTTTATGGCGATCGGACGGTCGTATTGATGATCGGAGCAGCATGGGAGGCGTGCGGGCGAAGAGCGTTGTTTCTGGAAATTTCCAGAATACACGGCGTGTACTTCAGAAGAACACGTTGTGTAGTTCTAATGGTGGAGGCCAGGTTTTCGGGGTCATAGAAGGATCACACAGTGTGTGACCCCAGTCACACGGCGTGTTGGACCTTCCACGAAGCTCGGCGTGTACTTTGGGTAGTACACGGACACGGGATGGTCTACACGGCTTCAGGTAGCACAGCGTGTACATCTCGGCAGAGGCGGCTACGCGGAGCTCAGCATGTATCCCAGGGATACACAGACATGGAATGGACTACATGACCGTGTACTACATCACCCGGCCAGGCAAGGTAAATAGAGAGGGTCACCCCGTGTGCAGATCGCACGGGTTGGAGTACACAGGTTGGTGACCGTGTACGGGCTCATGGCCAGAGTACACGGAGCCAACCCCAGTAACCCAGACACGGCATGTACTCCATACTACATGCCTTGTACTATGTTTTTCTACATGACTAGTCTCGTGACATGGGTCGTTGTACACGGGCAGTACCTAGGGTCAGACAACACGGCGTGTATCATTTCTACACGTCATGTACTTTTTGGAGAACGGCTTGGTCCTTTTGTTCACCGTGCCATGAACATCTTTCGTTTGGGTTAGTGCCCCTTCTTCTTGTTCCCCTGAAGGATGGGCATCATTCCCTCATGCAGGATTATGATCCCTTTAGCATGACTTTTCTGTGATAGAGTCAAGAATCCATCCGAGAGGCCCGGATCAAGATCCTCTATCCATTCCAGACCCTAGGTAGAGTTAGGCATCTGTGTGACCAACTTTACCAGGAGTTTATCCTCTACCTAGCAGGTGAATTCCGGATGAGTCATGGTATCCACCATGGCCCAGGTAGTGATCCTCATCTGTGTATCAAAATCTTTCCCACTCAGGAGTGTGTCTCCCATATTGAGTGTAGCTATATCTCATGACGGTTCCCGATGAACATCTCTTCCCGGACGGATGTCATTAGAGCTATAAGACTCGTGGAGTGTGTTATCTCAGAATGAGCGCATCACAGAATCTTTGGACGGAATCCCTTGCCGGGGAATGCGGTTGCGTGACTTGTCTCTAGACCACGAGTCTGGGTTTTGAGTATATCTGGTTTGTTTTATATGTTCTGTAAACATATACTGTGCATAAATGACTATAATTTTACATTGTATTACTTTTTGGTTTTCGGGGTCCTCTACTGAGTATTGTTATACTCACCCCTGTATAGGATTCTCCTGCACGTCTGGTGTCTTATGCAAACGAGCAGCCTTTTGACAGAGTCCAGGGCAGACTAGGACAGGACTGAGCTTTCTGAGTTCCCTATAAGTCGAGGCGTTCCTATGGCTACGAGCGGCAGTCCCAGTTCCTTTGTGCTTACAGGTTGGACTTTGTAGTTTATCAGACTCTTTCTTTTGGTGGGCTTGTATTCTGTCCTAGTTTAATTTTACAGTACTCTACCTTTCTTCGTACTCTGTTGGTTGGGTTTAGTTGTATGCATGCATTTTTGTTCCTTAGTGTTTTACATTTCAACATTTGTGGGCTTGGAGATGTGTGTGTGTGTATAGGTACTTAGGCAATGCCTCCCATGTTAGTGACATGCCTACTCGGTGCTAGTCACCAGCCCCTGGCCTATTGGAGGCGAGCTTGGGGAGTCACTGTGCTGGCCCCACTGGGACGGGTCGTGACATTAACATTGACGTACATGGATTGACTGTAAGAGTTAGAAATTGGTAATAACCAACAGTAAAATATTTTAATAAAAATATTTTATTGGATTTATTGTGATTTTTCTTTCTAATGAATCCTTTGTTAATAAAATTGGGGATCTCAGTATAACCCTATAATTATTACGAGGTGTTGAAGAAGCACTCTTCAATATGAACTCTAGTGGGTGGTGTAGAGACCCGAAGCCTAACGTACATAGACTTTACATTACATTTGCGGAATACTTAGTACATAACAAAAAACACACACACAAGGATCGTAATAGTTTAGTGTCTTTGGAAACTCGGAATATAATCTTCTAATCATGGTGAAAGATCTTCAAAATCTCCCATAAAGATCTTCTTTTTTTTACCTAAAACCTTTCTTTATATCCTGGGGAAAAGAAATCATAAAAGGGTGATCTCAAATGCTCAGTAAGGGTAAACAAAAGAAATATCAATCACATCGTATTCATAAGAACATAACATTTTGGAAATCTTAACCTGCAAAAGAGAGCATAATTTCATAACATGGGATAAATCATGGCAGTGAAATGTAATCACAATAATCATAACTTAAAAAAAATTAAACTTTGTGGCATACACACATAATCATAGAGAATCATTTCTTGTTAGTCATGACTCATTGCCAAGACTATCTTAGTGGACAAAGTCCCTTTCTGAATCGAGTAACCCTCGTTTCAGTCATGTTTCACTGAACCGGTATAACCTACCATTCCAGCCATGTCTATCTCATGAGATATAAAATCTTTACCCAATGCATTGGAGGGAGATATAGGTCCCACCCATCTCATAATGATACCATTCTTATGTGTGCCACATAAATCATACATCATTTCATAACCCATGTCATAAAAATGGGATTCTTAAACAACATGACATCAGAAAACCATTCATATAAGATAAAGGAATTCATAAACATAATTCCATCACAAAATAGTCAAATCAATGTAAAAATATGGATAGAAACATAACCCTTTATTATCTTAGATGGAAAATAATTTTGATAAAACACTTGAAATGAATTCTTGAGGAAAATATCCTTTCTTCTTCAAAATCAATTTCTTTTCACAAAACATCATGCAATTTTAAAAAAAAGAGATTTTATTAAAAATAGTCATGAAATCTTTTGGAGGAAGCTTCATGAAAATAAGGCTTTATAAAACCGTAAAAATCCGTTCGTGCCGTTTAAGTTAAAAAAAACATTCTTCGTACTTTTGTCGGAAAAGTCAAAAAGTACCTCGTATGAAAAACGACAAAAGATTCCTTTCATTTCATTTAATAAAAACTCACCGAAGGGTAAAAATGGGTTTAAAAAATTGTAGGTGTATGGAAATAATATTACATATTTATGAAACATGGATGTGGATGATAAAATAAACCCCAGTAAATACTTACGAATAAACAATCTCGGATAAAAATGAGATTGTGATATTTCTCTTACCTTATGTCCGACTTGCTTTGTAAGTGTCCAAACCTCCTGTATAATGATTTAAATCATGTTATTGACTTATTCCAGAATCATATTCATTGTTATTATATCATATATGGTTCAATTATGACATTATATTACCCGTTCTTTTGTAAATTCCATGTTAAAGAAGCGTTTTGGGTAAAATCGTTTCATTTATCGTAGGTGTCTTGACTTGTTTTCCTTGACATTATTATTACTTATATCATTATTTACTTACTTCCAGAATATAAAATATGATTTATATATCATATATATTCAGTATATATATATATATAATAGATAGATAAATGAAATGAAAAACACTGTTCATGGAGACGGTAGTCCGTACGTACGCATGAACGTTGTTTTCCTTTCCTTATTGTCTTGAATGGAAGTAAGTAGATGACATACATATATATATATATATACATAAATCCAGTAGCTTTATAATGTCATATATTTCATTATTATTTCTTATATATACATTATAATCATTCTTAAATGGTTAACATGGAGAATGAATCTCATCGCGTCGTGGAGACGGTAGTTCGTACGTACGCACGAGCGATGATATCATTTCTATAAATATTGAATTGAATTGGAGTGGATAATACAATATATCAGAATCAATATGATGTTGTAATAACTATGTATAGTTATTCTTTACACCATTATACCCATCCATGTAAGGTGGTGGTGGAAAATAGATTACACCACGGCGTGGAGACGGTATTCCGTACGTACGCACGCGCGGTGATTTCATTTTTCCGTAGGATGGATAGAAGGTGAATTAGGGTTGTTTCATATTTATAATAACATATCAGTATGTAAGTAATACTGATGTTATTACTTTATCATGAAACAACTAATGAATAAGAAGTTGAAGAAGAAAGAAATTGAAAAGATCGGTAATGGATATTACCTCTTCTTTTGGAACGCCTCTTTGAATCCTCCACTTAAGGAACTAAGATTGGTCTTTGGAGAAGACCAGGACCTCTAGGATTATTCTAGGGAAGTGTAGAGGAGAAAATGGCAGGGGTTGGCCGAGCTTGAGTGCTCAATTTGCTGTGAGGAGGAGGGGGAGGAGGTGCCCTTTTATAAGGGAGGAGAGGGGCACCTTAGGAATACCTCAAAATATTATTTTATTTTAAAGTCAAAATCGGTTTATAATGGTTCCAAAGGGTCTTATTTATAAGATAAAGTGGGGATGGGTCGAAATCCTATCAACCAATAGGATTTAGACAAGTTTAGGTTATTATTTTAACCTTATCAATTAGATTTAACTCTAAGTTAAATAATTTAACTTTTACCGTGTCTTTTTGTTTTCTTTCACTATATGGTTAATACACTTACTATAACATGCCAAACGAACCCCAAATTGTTTATTATTAAAATATATATCCTTATCTAAGTCATTTGGCCGAACCTTAGATTTTTAGGAATAAAATAACAATTAATAATATAATATTTGATTTAAAAACTATTTTGTGTCAATTTTGACACTATTTGATATATGATTTTTGTGAAAGTCATAATAGAATTATATGTTCGAACCAAGTTGATTAAATCAACACTAATATATCATAGTAACCTAGAAAATTAGTTTAATTCATAAAAAGTCTCAAATTATATTTATTTTGGTGTTTATAACATCAATTATGTCAATATTTCATTAATAAGATAATTACTGCATCATCATTGTGTCATAAATAAATTAAATTATTTGATGTCTAAAAATTACAAATAAAATACCATCATGTATTAAATCTTTTCAGATTTCTAATGAATATTTACAATCGAATTTATCTTATGTATAACCCCATATTAAAAATGATTTACTTATTAAACTTTGATTTTAACTATTTTAACCCTTCTTTAAATAAATTAATAATAAATGTCCTAATCTAATCCAAGTGGGCCTAAATGGTCATATTTTATTCCTAAGTTTGTTTTTGGTCGAATTACACTTGTCCAATAGAATTAGGACATGTGTTAGGGTAATATTAATATCATATTTACCCTTAGTTACCCTATTTACTATTAACCGCGGTAAAAAAAGTAAAAAGTTACTATTCACCAAAAATTATTTTCATCTCATTGAACCAAATTTTACTTACTGACATCAACCGTGTCTCTCGGATTTTTGAAATTCCATTCACAGAAGCGGTAAAATTAAGTTTTATGAAAAATTCAGTTTTTTTAACTACCACTTAGTAGTTTCACTATTCATCAAAAATTGATGTTTTTCAGAACAGTGCCAAAATTTCATCCCAAGCTATATTTCATATTCCGAATTCAAAAATGAAGTCTATTTTACCAAATTCATTACATAAAAGTTGCATTAATGAATTTTATAATTAAATCCCGCTGTTAAAACAAATAGCGTGTTTTTAAGAAACAATATCTATCAATAGATTGACACTTGTTTATGTCTAGTTTAAATGTGAAATTACATCCAATGACCAACATTGTATTAAATTGTAAAAATATATTCTAAATATACTTTAAAACCACTCAAATTAATAATTTATCACTATTAATTATTTCGATTAAAAAAGTTGTTTTTATTTATAATTTAGTAATTTTCACTATTCATCAGAATATGAAAGTTATCCGAAAAGTACCAAAATTTCACCTTAGGCTAAATTCGATACTCCGAATCCAAAAATGAAGTCCATTTTAAAATTTCTAAAATTTAAAAAGTGGTTATTACTATTCATAACGACTAGTTTTAATAATATTTTAATAGCATATCATTGTTTCGTGAAACTCAGTATTACGTACCACACACGCTATCGAGGAAGGTTGCGATTGCGTGTAATGCAAGGAAAGTCAAGGATGTGTGTTGTGAAAGCTCCTTTTGGTGTAGCGTACAACACAAGACATTAGTGAAATAAAAAAGAATATTTTTCATAAAATCTCGGGCTGTTACATTCTACCCCCCTTAAAATGAATTTCGCCCTCGAAATTCGTCGGGGTTATAAATGGTTTACTATTCGAAAGTTTCTTTAATAGAAACCCACATCGTAAAAAAGGAATACCGAAACTTGGCTTTAAAAACTAAAGTATGAAATGTAACGATTACCCAAATAAACTAATCATTGGGTTTCCACATAGGTGAAAATATGGATATGGAAGAGAAATCTAACCATCATGTTCTGATGGAGAGTGGTAGAGAACATGGCTATGGAAAAGCCAGTAATCATAAATCCATAAATTTGTGACGATCTAAGGTACCATCTGATTCATCAGGTATAAGAGAACTAGGACAACATTTTTGGTTTTCAAGATCATTTCCCTAAAGTTAAAGAATTTGAATTAGAATAAATACTTACTTTATTTTGGTACAATCTCACTGTTGTTCGTGCCTTTAACAATTTCCACTTCATCTCTTAAATAAATGAAGTTGAATTTGTTATTCGTGAAGTGTTAGCAGATCATGTGATAGAATGACGGGTCATTCCATCTGTCTCAAAAGGTTAGCAAAATTTATATACATAAGTCGATCTATAGTGGGATTAATCATATATGGTTCCTAAAATGGGCTTATACTTCATATATCATACTGCTTAATATAATAACACTAGTTTCTACTAAACAGGGACTTCCTGTAGGTCAGTGGTAGGCGATAAAGGCCAGTCGCACTTCGGTTGTGGGTTCGATTCCTACAGCCTTGTCCGAAGCGATGGGCTGTCGCCCGTCCTGCAGGTTGTCCTTTTATAAAACTATATTACTATAACATCCCATCAATAATATCGAAAAAACTTCTATCCTTAAACAATACTAACTTATGTCCAACATAATCCATTCCAATCTTTAGGCTTATCCATAATACTGCAGTCCATTCTCATAACATAGTGAAAACGATTACCAGAGATTTAATACCATCGTTGATCCCCATATATCATAAGATATATCTTGTTGGTCACATTCCAAACATTCAAAGGCCTTAATCTTGTACTCTCTTGAATACCCATTGAACCTTAGTGAAAACTTGAATGCAGTTAAAAGTTAACACTTTTCACATACCGAAATCCTCAAAATTCTATATACTCGAACCATGATATCACTTAGTCCTTATATCAATCATGAGCTCATGAATACTATCAAATATTTAATTTTCTCCTTATCCCTTCATTATGCGCATATCATCTACATTCCAAAAATATCTGAATAACCTTTCATGGATACTGGTAACATTAATCATACACTTTCAAAACACAAGGAAAGACAACAGTGTAACAATCCATAGATGTCTCTTTATTCCAAAATTACACATGATAAACATGTAATCATTCCACTACATTCTCAAACCATTGACCGAGCTTCAAAAATTCTTTCATCTCACATATCATTTGTAGTCTCTTCATCATCATCCACATAAATACTACCCATATGACCATACTGATTCTCTTCATGAGTCTTTCCCTTAGGGCATTTGTTTGCATAATGCCCATACATTCCACATTTAAAACACTTAACCATTTTTGATGTCGTAGCAATACCATTATCCTCATCCATGGTGTTAACCGACCCTTTTCCTTTGCACTTACTTGCTTTGTGTCCTTCTTTTCCACACCCAAAGCATCTTCCAGTTCCCTTGAAACATTCTCCTTGATGCCTCTTCCCACATGATTTACATAGGGGAAATTGAACTTTCTTTTCTCTATGATCATCATGGAACTCCATCTTTCTCTTATTAGTCGAGTCAGGAAACTTACCAAATTTTACTTTATTGATCATGTTGTGAGATTGCTGATTCGGCATAATAATGAGGTTTGGACATCCAAATCCCATTTCATTTGGTTGCTCATGAAGAATATCATTCCATTGTCCATCATATCCTCCATTATTGTGAATCATCTTGTTTCCAGCCATTTTCTAAAACCCAAACAGAATAGTGTTAGATGAAAAAATCATAATAAAGGGGGAGTAACTTAAATATCTATCATCTTTGGTTTAATCTAATATTGTTACCATAGTTTTAGGACTATATCCTATACGTATACTTATCCTTAGGGGCATCCCTAGACATACCTTAGAAATATCTCTAGGGATCTCACTAACGTTTTCGCATCCTAGTTTCCAAAGGTTGACTAAACCTTTCCTCTGATACCAACTGTAGAGACCCGAAGCCTAACGTACATAGACTTTACATTACATTTGCGGAATACTTAGTACATAACAAAAAAACACACACACAAGGATCGTAATAGTTTAGTGTCTTTGGAAACTCGGAATATAATCTTCTAATCATGGTGAAAGATCTTCAAAATCTCCCATAAAGATCTTCTTTTTTTTACCTAAAACCTTTCTTTATATCCTGGGGAAAAGAAATCATAAAAGGGTGAGCTCAAATGCTCAGTAAGGGTAAACAAAAGAAATATCAATCACATCGTATTCATAAGAACATAACATTTTGGAAATCTTAACCTGCAAAAGAGAGCATAATTTCATAACATGGGATAAATCATGGCAGTTAAATGTAATCACAATAATCATAACTTAAAAAAATTAAACTTTGTGGCATACACACATAATCATAGAGAATCATTTCTTGTTAGTCATGACTCATTGCCAAGACTATCTTAGTGGACAAAGTCCCTTTCTGAATCGAGTAACCCTCGTTTCAGTCATGTTTCACTGAACCGGTATAACCTACCATTCCAGCCATGTCTATCTCATGAGATATAAAATCTTTACCCAATGCATTGGAGGGAGATATAGGTCCCACCCATCTCATAATGATACCATTCTTATGTGTGCCACATAAATCATACATCATTTCATAACCCATGTCATAAAAATGGGATTCTTAAACAACATGACATCATAAAACCATTCATATAAGATAAAGGAATTCATAAACATAATTCCATCACAAAATAGTCAAATCAATGTAAAAATATGGATAGAAACAGAACCCTTTATTATCTTAGATGGAAAATAATTTTGATAAAACACTTGAAATGAATTCTTGAGGAAAATATCCTTTCTTCTTCAAAATCAATTTCTTTTCACAAAACATCATGCAATTTTAAAAGAAAGAGATTTTATTAAAAATAGTCAGGAAATATTTTGGAGGAAGCATCATGAAAATAAGGCTTTATAAAACCGTAAAAATCCGTTCGTGCCGTTTAAGTTAAAAAAAACATTCTTCGTACTTTTGTCGGAAAAGTCAAAAAGTACCTCGTATGAAAAACGACAAAAGATTCCTTTCATTTCTTTTACTAAAAACTCACCAAAGGGTAAAAATGGGTTTAAAAAATTGTAGGTGGATGGAAATAATATTACATATTTATGAAACATGGATGTGGATGATAAAATACACCCCAGTAAATACTTACGAATAAACAATCTCGGATAAAAATGAGATTGTGATATTTCCCTTACCTTATGTCCGAATTGCTTTGTAAGTGTCCAAACCTCCTGTATAATGATTTAAATCATGTTATTGACTTATTCTAGAATCATATTCATTGTTATGATATCATATATGGTTCACTTATGACATTATATTACCCGTTCTTTTGTAAATTCCATGTTAAGGAAGCGTTTTGGGTAAAATCGTTTCATTTATCGTAGGTGTTTTGACTTGTTTTCCTTGACATTATTATTACTTATATCATTATTTACTTACTTCCAGAATATAAAATATGATTTATATATCATATATATTCAGTATATACATATATATAATAGATAGATAAATGAAATGAAAAACACCGTTCATGGAGACGGTAGTCCGTACGTACGCATGAACGTTGTTTTCCTTTCCTTATTGTCTTGAATGGAAGTAAGTAGATGACATACATATATATATATATATACATAAATCCAGTAGCTTTATAATGTCATATATTTCATTATTATTTCTTATATATACATTATAATCATTCTTAAATGGTTAACATGGAGAATGAATCTCATCGCGTCGTGGAGACGGTAGTCCGTACGTACGCACGAGCGATGATATCATTTCTATAAATATTGAATTGAATTGGAGTGGATAATAAAATATATCAGAATCAATATGATGTTGTAATAACTATGTATAGTTATTCTTTACACCATTATACCCATCCATGTAAGGTGGTGGTGGAAAATAGATTACACCACGGCGTGGAGACGGTATTCCGTACGTACGCACGCACGGTGATTTCATTTTACTTAGGATGGATAGAAGGTGAATTAGGGTTGTTTCATATTTATAATAACATATCAGTATGTAAGTAATACTGATGTTATTACTTTATCATGAAACAACTAATGAATAAGAAGTTGAAGAAGAAAGAAATTGAAAAGATCGGTAATGGATATTACCTCTTCTTTTGGAACGCCTCTTTGAATCCTCCACTTAAGGAACTAAGATTGGTCTTTGGAGAAGACCAGGACCTCTAGGATTATTCTAGGGAAGTGTAGAGGAGAAAATGGCAGGGGTTGGCCGAGCTTGAGTGCTCAATTTGCTGTGAGGAGGAGGGGGAGGAGGTGCCCTTTTATAAGGGAGGAGAGGGGCACCTTAGGAATACCTCAAAATATTATTTTATTTTAAAGTCAAAATCGGTTTATAATGGTTCCAAAGGGTCTTATTTCGAAGATAAAGTGGGGATGGGTCGAAATCCTATCAACCAATAGGATTTAGACAAGTTTAGGTTATTATTTTAACCTTATCAATTAGATTTAACTCTAAGTTAAATAATTTAACTTTTACCGTGTCTTTTTGTTTTCTTTCACTATATGGTTAATACACTTACTATAACATGCCAAACGAACCCCAAATTGTTTATTATTGAAATCTATATCCTTATCTAAGTCATTTGGCCGAACCTTAGATTTTTAGGAATAAAATAACAATTAATAATATAATATTTGATTTAAAAACTATTTTGTGTCAATTTTGACACTATTTGATATATTATTTTTGTGAAAGTCATAACAGAATTATATGTTCTAAACAAGTTGATTAAATCAACACTAATATATCATAGTAACCTAGAAAATTAGTGGAATTCATAAAAAGTCTCAAATTATATTTATTTTGGTGTTTATAACATCAATTATGTCAATATTTCATTAATAAGATAATTACTGCATCATCATTGTGTCATAAATAAATTAAATTATTTGATGTCTAAAAATTACAAATAAAATACCATCATGTAGTAAATCTTTTGAGATTTCTAATGAATATTTACAATCGAATTTATCTTATGTATAACCCCATATTAAAAATGATTTACTTATTAAACTTTGATTTTAACTATTTTAACCCTTCTTTAAATAAATTAATAATAAATGTCCTAATCTAATCCAAGTGGGCCTAAATGGTCATATTTTATTCCTAAGTTTGTTTTTGGTCGAATTACACTTGTCCAATAGAATTAGGACATGTGTTAGGGTAATATTAATATCATATTTACCCTTAGTTACCCTATTTACTATTAACCGCGGTAAAAAAAGTAAAAAGTTACTATTCACCAAAAATTATTTTCATCTCATTGAACCACATTTTACTTACTGACATCAACCGTGTCTCTCGGATTTTTGAAATTCCATTCACATAAGCGGTAAAATTAAGTTTTATGAAAAATTCAGTTTTTTTAACTACCACTTAGTAGTTTCACTATTCATCAAAAATTGATGTTTTTCAGAACAGTGCCAAAATTTCATCCCAAGCTATATTTCATATTCCGAATTCAAAAATGAAGTCTATTTTACCAAATTCATTACATAAAAGTTGCATTAATGAATTTTATAATTAAATCCCGCTGTTAAAACAAATAGCGTGTTTTTAAGAAACAATATCTATCAAAAGATTGACACTTGTTTATGTCTAGTTTAAATGTGAAATTACATCCAATGACCAACATTGTATTAAATTGTAAAAATATATTCTAAATATACTTTAAAACCACTCAAATTAATAATTTATCACTATTAATTATTTCGATTAAAAAAGTTGTTTTTATTTATAATTTAGTAATTTTCACTATTCATCAGAATATGAAAGTTATCCGAAAAGTACCAAAATTTCACCTTAGGCTAAATTCGATACTCCGAATCCAAAAATGAAGTCCATTTTAAAATTTCTAAAATTTAAAAAGTGGTTATTACTATTCATAACGACTAGTTTTAATAATATTTTAATAGCATATCATTGTTTCGTGAAACTCAGTATTACGTACCACACACGCTATCGAGGAAGGTTGCGATTACGTGTAATGCAAGGCAAGTCAAGGATGCGTGTTGTGCAAGCTCCTTTTGGTGTAGCGTACAACACAAGACATTAGTGAAATAAAAAAGAATATTTTTCATAAAATCTAGGGCTGTTACAGGTGGAGGATCGATGATGACGCATGCCAGTATTCTTCATCAACGTTTGATCCAAAAATGAGGTAGGATGATGATTCTATTTTTTTATTTCCAATCCCCTTCATAGATACAAAGATGGGATGTGACCAACCAATGAATAGGTTGATCCACGGTGCAGTCACATTTGGGATGGGTGTTATGCTTGCATGTTTTGATTAAGGAATAGGTCTATGTGTTGATTTTTTCTTAATAAATATGATAACATAAACAGATCATTGTCGACAAGAACAATGACATGATACTTTACTTGGTAATTAATTTGATTTATTTATCCCTCATCAATTTTTTGCATTCTATGTACGGTCTTATCTCTTGAGACCACTATAAAAATGATCAACTATTGAACCCCCGATCCATGGAACATTTGTCCATGAATGAACATTTGAACCTATAATGGCACTGAATAGGTGTGACATACATGTGGTATGTATCAGATGAGGTGACAGATTACGATGGTTCAAGGTAGACCACTGGTAGGGTGGTTGTCGGTGAGGCATGATAATATTGGTGTGTCCTGCCCTCGGTGAAGAACAAGGTGGATAATGGAAACTGGTAGGGTGGCTAGCGGTGGAGGCTACATATCCCTGACCATGGATGCATCAATGGCCTAGCTGGGGCTAGGCCAGGTGGATCACGATGGGCCGCTAGAAGGGAAACTAATTTTTCAGGTGGAATACGTCCTGGAGGAGACATTGTGGGATCCTTTGATAGTAGATGTTGTGTGTGAATTCTAGGGGATAATGTAGTTGTACAATACTGGAAGCCACGTCCTAGGGAGTCTACGGCGGCAGTGAGGCCACATGACCCAGCAGATGAGGCGGGTTGGCCATGTGAAATGTGACATGGCTCGATGTTGACTTGTGGGACATAAAATTTGTGAGATGCATCCATCACCCAAAAATCAACCAGCATGTGCTGCGTCGAACCGGATAATTCATGCCATACTAGCGGCCCCAATGTCCGGGTTCAGTAGGCTCAACAATCCATGCTAGTTTGAGTCTGGAAAAACCGGGTTGGGTCAATCGGACCAAGTGGGGCTGACCGACGGGTCAAGACCTGTCTGGTGGGGGTCATTCCAGACCTTTTAGAAAAATAGCCATTACATTAAAACTGTGTTTCCATTTGATATGATGTTTCTGTCTTTGAGACCTTTTTGATAAAGTGATAATTTTTTGATACTCTATGTGAGCCTTTTTTGAAATCCAGAATATATCCTAATGGATTTAAGAGTAGGTTCTCTCAGAAGAAGCACACTATAAGAAAAAACATGTGGTTGGATGTGACTATGTGATATTGGTGACTATGTGAATCTATGACTATGTGACATGAGCGATACATGACCCATCAATAACATACTTTCCCTCAATGATTTGTGCACCACCGATGCTCTATGATCCATCAACACTTTGTGCTCCATCGACGTTCTATGCACCGTTGATGCTCCATCTTCCATCTATAAATCGGTCTCCATGGATTCTCTATGTTTCAATGAAACTCTGAGTTCCATTGATTCTCTATACACCATCAATATTCCATTCTACCAAATTCATCCATACACTATCGATACTTGTTGATTCAATGAAATTGAGAGTTATGTGGACTAAAACTAGAAGTCCTTCACTCCATTCTTTAGAAATATACTTGTGTGAGCTGGCCTTTTTGACTATAAATTGTGTGTTTACTTTATTGTGTACACCATTTGTTTCCATTGTGGTGTACTTCATGTGTTTCATTTGTGATTTAATTTTTGTGTTTAATTTGTTGAATACTTTATGTATTTAATTTAAGTATTTACTATGTAGTTTTGGCATGTCCTTCTGAGTATTGTTTTACTCTCCACTACCTGGTCATTTCCCACAAGTTTCGTGTCTTGTGTATAAAATCTATGCTTTTATGGAGTTCTATGTTGTAAACGACCAGGTGGTTCTTAGAGGGATAAAATGAATTTGTTGTGTACCTATGACTTCAGGAAGATTCCCTATACCAACACATCAGATAGAGTTTTCTGCAGATGGGTTTTAGGAACTTGTGCATTCAATTTTGTAAACTCCTTCTTTTGGTGGACTTGTATTATATCCCTCTTTTACATTCCAGTTTTCCTACTATCCTAATATATGGTCAGTATCATTGTTTATGTATGAATTTTTTTACCTAGTGTTTTTATATTTGATCATTTTTGGCTTGGACATGTGTGTGTGGATAGGTATATTGGCAAATGCCTCCCATTTGTGGGATATGCTGACTCTGTGCAAGTCGCCAGCCCGAAGGTTACAAGAGGTGGGATTGGGTTAGTTACAGCATGGGTCGCTTGTGAATGGATCGTTACATAAACTTTTATTTGATTAATTCCCCCATTAATATATTATATAAAGGGTAAAACGTTTTTGATATTTTGGGATTTTATGGAATTATCATAATAAGGGATGATTTTCTACATTTTTTATGATAAGAAATGCTTTCTTTTTTTTATTTGTATTTTTAGTTAAGGGAGTGTTATTTTTTTCTAGGTGATATATATTTTTCATGTTATAATGATTTGACAAGCTAAATTAGATGGTTGATAATTTATCCTCTATAATTTTTTATTCTTGGGAAACTTATGTATAAGGATAATGAAGAATTTGACATGTACCGTTGGGCTTCATATATGTCAACATAGGATTATATTACTCGATACTAATCCAAAAATTAAACAATATAGGTATTAATGTATTTTTAGGGAAGTGACATATCCATTATGGGTTTTCCGAGAGTATTATATGCATTTTTATGGTGTTTGAGGTATTATCTACTGAAATATAGGTGTTTATATATGATTGATTTGATCAATGAAAAGCATAAGTGTAGCGACCCCCAAACCCAGGGTGTTTAATGAGACATGATATACTTAACATTACATCATTACAAATTAAATATCATGTCTCGTTACTACAGAAGATCGCGAGGCTCAGGATTCTGGGAAACCAGCTGCTTCTGATTGACTTCATTAGCACCAACCATGCCTGAAAAATTTTAAACGAAAACGTAGGGTGAGCAAAAATGCCCAGTAAGGGGTTTTAAAACATTTTTAGAAAATCCTTTCTCAAAGATGTCCTTTTGAAGAGAATAAAACACTTTTCTAAAAACAAAACATTATCTTTTCTTAAAATATGAAATCCTTCATTCTTGGAAAACCACTTGCATAAAGAATCACATACATGAAATATACTTCAAAGTAAACATGATCAGAGAGCGCAACATAGAAACAATAAAAAATGCATAATATTTAAACAAGGTTACTTTAATTCTAAAAGAATTCTATGGCTAAGCAGGGAAAACATGCATATCGTGGTTCATGAGTAAAATGCAGATCATCTAACAGTTTACCATAAGAAAAATAGTTCTTGTCACATAAAGTACATTTTCAGGATCTTGGGAGTTTTCAACTAGGGTTTGTCCTGTTAGTTGAACTAACCCCTGGTTAACCTTTATCATTACATGCAGAGGGAATGTATAATACTGGACTTTGTCAAGACCTTTCGTCAAGACAATATAACATACTTAACGGGTCAAGGCTCACTGCCCACCCTGTTTCCTTAGCTCAAGCCAAGTCTAACTGCCAAGACCGTCGCACATAATCGTCTCATGAGACTCCTGCTTTACCAAATGCATTGGAGCGCTGTATAATTCCGGGCGCACCCGTCACATCATTCTTGTTGCGCTATATAATTCCGGGTGCACCCGTCACATGTAAGTCTTATACATCCCTCACATATCTTGATAAGGTCATTCATTCGTAGGGTTCTGTACATTCATAATTAAACCCCATTTCACATACGTATTCATAACATGAAAACAGTTCTATCATTAAAAACATTATGACATGCATGCTAAAGCTTCGTGCACAATAAAAGTTATCTTAACATTTGAAAACATGGGTTTTAAGAAGAGTAAACATAAAACTTTAACATTCCATACATCATAATACCCAATTAGAGCATGGTAGTTCATATCTTACACATATGATGATAAATGGATATCATGGGTGTTTAATACAGGCAGTTGAAGTTAAAATGTGCATAATCAAGTCCACCTTGGGGAAATCATGTATATAATTGTGTAAACTCCTTTATTAGCACTTTAAATAAATATGAGTACATACCTATGAATACATGTATGCACTCGTAAAAGTTCAAGGGGTCTATACTAACCATTTAAAGCAAAAATCCTGATTTATCCAGAGTAGTGTTAAATTAAAATTCTCAATTTCAAGAATGATTTTGAAATCCAACCAACCCATAAACTTCATCATTCTATATTGTAATAAAAATGAAAACCATGGACACTAATTTCATATTAATGTATATATACACATACGTGTATGTATATATATAACAATATACTTCATTCACTTGCATAATTTTACCTATTCATTCAATTACTCAAAATCTCCATTTTTTTATAGGCGAAAGGAAAAAAATCAGGGTTATAAACATTGAGTAAAGGTTGTATACTTGTTTTTATCATCTTATACATATTTTTATATAAATTTATATAAATACGTAAATATATAAACACAAGGTGTGAAAAGTAAGAACCCGCCCCCAAATAAAAACAGAACCTTCGAACCTTTACACCAAATTTTAGGGTTTCACAAAGAGGTTGTCAAGATCAGTTCTAGGAATAGGTAAAACAGGTCAAAACAGGTTTATATGATCCCATATATTCTTATACACATTTATATAACAAGTGTATATAACCATGTAAATATTATAAAAAAGGGTAGGAAACGATGAGGAGGATTTCCCCTTTACCCACTATTTGGTTCTTCAAGCTGAGAAAGAGATCTCAAATTCTGGGTTCGCACCAGGTTCACACATACCAGAAACGTATGTATATCATGTATATATAAATATATACATATTTATATAAGACCGAATCTTGTCAAAACCCAACCGATATTAAAACATGATTCTTACCTTGCTTGGAGAGGGGAGGTAACCGAGGCAGGAGGAACCGAATAAAAAAAAATGCAGAAGGTGTACATATATACATATAACATGTATATACGTATATATAACTATATATGAAACCCGGTGCTTACACAAACTTAGAAAAAAGGAAACACGACCCTTACCTTGCTTGGAGAGGAGATATAGTAGAGGCAAGAGAAACCGAAGGTATAAAATACCGAAGGTATACGCATGTATATATAAAACATATATATTTATATGAATGAAAACTGAAGCTTAAACAAACTTAAATAAAGTCCGAGCCTTACCTCAGCTTGAAGAGGATAAGGAGAACGATGCAAAAACGGGGACCAAAAGCCGGAGAGATCAAGGGAACCGGATTCAAACGTCTCCAGCCCTTCGGTGAAATAGGGTTTAAAAAACAGAATAAGAAGATGGACTTCGGGGGAGTCGTCGGTCGAGGCATCCGAGGCGAGGTCGGTGTCGAAATGAAGAAAGAAAGAGATAGTCGGGCTACTCATCGGCCTAGAGGAGAAAAATGGGGCCCCCTAGTCTACTGGTACAGCGACGCAATGAAGAAGAAGAGGCGGGCGCGGGGAAGAAGAAGCTATGGAGGAGAGAAAAGTGGAAAACAGTGGACGGTTAGGATTAAAAGGAGATAGATCGGGCAGCCCAGAATTGGCGCATCATTAAAAGAAATCAACGTCCACGATCAAGGGGAGAGGATCGGACGGCCTGGGTTCTCCGCGGGTTTAAAAACGCGGTTCCTACAGTTTTTTTTTTTAAAACGTTTTACCCCCTTTTTTTATTAATTTATTACAGCATTTTTTTTAAAAAAAAATTCAATTATTAAACTGTCCTTTATTATTTTAATAAAAATAATAGATCAATAAAAATTAAATATTGATTTAATCAGAACATGTTATTATATAAACATATGTATATATATATATTCTATTTTAAAAAAATACCAATAATTTTTATTGGCCTTATTATATTAAGTATATTATTTTTAAACCATAATTATTGATCTTTTATTATTATATTTGGAAAAAAACCAGAGTTTCATTTAATCGATCAAAGAAAACATTGGTTTATTCAACATAATATATATTTATTTGTTTATTTATTTATTTATTTTTCCTTTACTGAATTACATAATAATTACCTTAATTGTAATTCTATGAAAACATTTGGATACACTCTTTTAAGAAAAGAAAAAGAAATAGGTTGCTTAAAAGTATTTGTGTAAGCTTAAAGATGCGAAATTTGTAAATAAAGTCATAATTTGAAAAAGTTTCCAAAATAGTTAATAAAGGTCAAATTATAAGAGAAATAATATATCTAATTTCATGCAATATATATATAACTCATAAAAATCCATCAAGTTTGATATAATTTGAAAATAAAAGTTCAATTGTTCAAATTAATATGCATAAAGGAAGAAAAACAACAATATTAATTTTCTCCATTTAGAAACATAAAATAAAATTATCATGTTGGGAAATCAAGAGATAAATTAACTAAATTAACATTGATGTCATTTTGAAGCAAGTTAATTTTCCAAACCTTCCAGGGGTAATCCATCCTATTTCCAACGGTCAAACACAAAACGTAGAGGATAAGAAGAAACAACGGTCAAAATAAAACATTGGATTCTTGGGGAATCCAACAGTCGAATTTGTGGCCGTTTGAGGTTCAACGGTCAGATTAGGGTGCTTATAAAAGGGTCTGATCTCGGGGTGTCCCTTACTCCAAGTGACCGAAGGAGAAAAGGAAAGATGGTTCATGTGATCCCCTTGGTGCTGAGCACGGTCACGATGGCTTCAGCCATCCTCATGTTCCTAATTATGGACGCTCAAAACCCCTACCGCATTCTTGGGCTCTTAGTAGTTTTAAGCAGTCTCCCCATTATTGTAATCGGGTTCTTAGTTGGGATTTTCGGTTAGTTTATCTTCTTATTTGGTCAGTGGATGTTGTAGCCAAAATGTTTCTTATTTGAATAAAAGAAATTTTCATCCATTTGATGCATATTATTATTATTAGTCGTTTTTTGGTTCACTTAACGGGTGATATTGGAAAGCAATCTTGTCAAAAACCAAAACATAGCTTTCACGGGTCATTACATTACTTCCCCCTTCAAAGAATTGCGCCCTCGCAATTCTATCATTAAAAAAAACTGAAACCCCAAACATAGAACACTACTGAAACAGTGGATCTGGCTCGGTTAACGGGATACCAAGGTTGTCACATAGCTCTTCTGTTTCCCTAGCCCAGATGAACCTCGAACAGTACTCCTTGATCTCTTGTTCGTGCGTACTGCACACGGGCTTCCAAAGGGAGGCTCGTGCGATGAAAAGCTCGGAAACGTCCGAGTAGATAAACTCTTTGATAACTCTTCTGGCCACATCACGCTCGAGGTAGTCGATAGGGATGACGCGGTTGAGGAGGCTGAGATTCAGGACTTGGAACATGTAGGCTGCACTGAGCTGGCAATCCTGGGTGGCCACGAGGAAGCACGCTCTGGCAGAAAAGTTCTGTGCTAGAGTGAAACACTGGAACAGGCCCTCAAAGTATCTTCCCCTTCACCTGTAGTAGGGAAGTTGAGTCGTGGCAACGAGGTGAAAGACACGATCATCCCTTTGACATAAGCGAAGGATCTATGGACCGTTTGCTAAATCGAGCAAATGCTGGTAGGACCCTCGCAGGTGGAGAAATGATGGATAATCCACCATGCATGCCTTGATCAAGATGACTTCTACTAGCTCATCAGGTTGGGATGAGAAGTTCGTTTGACCAACCAACTGAAAACAAACATCGAAGGGAAACTCTTAACAACATTGATAAGGTGGAGACATGAAAGGAAATAAGGAACTTCAATTTATGAAAAAGTTTACACGGCAAAGTCTGAGTTTACAAGACGTACGCCACAAAGAGTGGCAAAACTTCCTAACTCTTCAAACCACACACAAGATGAACAGACAGGACTAAACTCATGGGAACATTTATAACGCCTCCTGAGTTTAGCGTGAGGGGTGTGGAGTTGGGAAACATCGGTATACACTTCTTTCCTAAGAGACACACGGGTGGACTCATTTTCCAACGCTCCAAAGTCCATTAACTGGCCCCAGAAACCATAGTGCAAAATCTGGCACAGGTAAGCCGCCCGGAGGTCTCCGGCAGCAGCAGCTTCTTAAAAAGGGTTATTAAGCATTGTGCCAAATTCCTCGCCAGTTGTAAACACTCGGAAGAGTCCTTCATGATACCTTCCCTGACATGCATAAGAGGGAAATTGGGTAATCATCATTAGAAGATAATCCATCCCCAATCCCCGGTGAAGACTAAGCACCCTAGGTGAGTTTGACACACCGTACAGGTGCTTACACGTCATGAGAATTTGGGAATAATTTAGAAAGTTCTCATGGCTATCTAGAGATATAATGTTCTCTGGAGCCTCAGTGGGAAGTGACAAAAGGTCGGTAGGTACATCAGCCATCTGAATGTTATAACATTTTTATTTAGTCAGCCTTAGTAATACATTTATGTCACCTGGTTTTCCAGAGTTTCCTGAACCTATCCTTTGATACCAACTGTAGCAACCCCCAAACCCAGGGTTCTTAATGAGACATGATATACTTAACATTACATCATTAGAAATTAAATATCATGTCTCATTACTACAGAAGATCGCGAGGCTCAGGATTCTGGGAAACCAGCTGCTTCTGATTGACTTCATTAGTACCAACCATGCCTGAAAAATTTTAAACAAAAACGTAGGGTGAGCAAAAAATCCCAGTAAGGGGTTTTAAAACATTTTTAGAAAATCATTTCTCAAAGAAGTCCTTTTGAAGAGAATAAAACACTTTGCTAAAAACAAAACATTATCTTTTCTTAAAACATGAAATCCTTCATTCTTGGAAAACCACTTGCATAAAGAAGCACGTACATGAAATATACTTCAAAGTAAACATGATCAGAGAGCGCAACATAGGAACAATAAACAATGAATAATATTCCAACAAGGTTACTTTAATTCTAAAAGAATTATATGGCTAAGTAGGGAAAACATGCATATCGTGGTTCATGAGTAAAATGCAGATCATCTAACAGTTTACCATAAGAAAAACAGTTCTTGTCACATGAAGTACATTTTCATGATCTTGGGAGTTTTCAATTAGGGGTTGTCCTGTTAGTTGAACTAACCCCGGGTTAACCTTTATCATTACATGCAGAGGGAATGTATAATACTGGACTTTGTCAATACCTTTCGTCAAGACCGTATAACATACTTAACGGGTCAAGGCTCACTGCCCACCCCATTTCCTTAGCTCAAGCCAAGGCTAACTGCCAAGACCGTCGCACATAATCGTCTCATGAGACTCCTGATTTACCCAATGCATTGGAGCGCTGTATAATTCCGGGCGCACCCGTCACATCATTCTTGTTGCGCTATATAATTCTGGGCGCACCCGTCACATGTAAGTCCTATAAACCCCTCACATATCTTGACATGGTCATTCATTCATAGGGTTTCGTACATTCATAATTAAACCCCATTTCACATACGTATTCATAACATGAAAACAATTCTATCATTAAAAACATTATGACATGAATGCTAAAGCATCGTGTACAATAAAAGTTATCTTATCATTTGAAAACTTGGGTTTTAAGAAGAGTAAACATAACACTTTAACATTCCATACATCATAATACCCAATTAGAGCATGTTCGTTCATATCTTACACATATGATGATAAATGGATATCATGGGTGTTTAATACAGGCAGTTGAAGTTAAAATGTGCATAATCAAGTCCACCTTGGGGAAATCATGTATATAATTGTGTAAACTCTTTTATTATCACTTTAAATAAACATGAGTACATACCTATGAATACATGTATGCACTCGTAAAAGTTCAAGGGGTCCATACTAACCATTTAAAGCAAAAATCCTGATTTATCCAGAGCAGTGTTAAATGAAAGTTCTCTATTTCAAGAATGATTTTGAAATCCAACCAACCCATAAACTTCATCATGCTATATTGTAATAAAAATGAAAAACATGGAGACTAAGTTCATATTAATGTATATATACACATACGTGTATGTATATATATAACAATATACTTCATTCACTTGCATAATTTTACCTATTCATTCAATTACTCAAAATGTCCATTTTTTTTATAGGCGAAAGGAAAAAAATAAGGGTTATAAACATTGAGGAAAGGTTTTATACTTGCGTTTATCATCTTATAAATATGTGTATATAAATGTATCTAAATACATACATATATAAACACAAGGTGTGAAAAGTAAGAACCCGCCCCCAAATAAAAACAAAACCTTCGAACCTTTACCCCAAATTTTAGGGTTTCACAAAGAGGTTGTCAAGATCGGTTCTAGGAATAGGTAAAACAGGTCAAAATAGGTTTATATGATCCCATATATTCCTATACACATTTATATAGCAATTTTATATAACCATGTAAATATTATAAAAAAAAGGTAGGAAACGATGAGGAGGATTTCCCCTTTACCCACTATTCGGTTCTTCAAGCCGAGAAAGAGATCTCAAATTCTGGGTTCGCACCAGGTTCACACATACCAGAAACGTATGTATATCATGTATATATAAATATATACATATTTATATAAAACCAAATCTTGTCAAAACCCAACCGATATTAAAACATGATTCTTACCTTGCTTGGAGAGGGGAGGTAACCGAGGCAGGAGGAACCGGATAAAAAAAAGAAATGCAGAAGGTGTACATATATACATATAATATGTATATACGTATATATAACTATATATGAAACCCGGTGTTTAGAAAAACTTAGAAAAAAGGAAACACGACCCTTACCTTGCTTGGAGAGGAGATGTAGTCGAGGAAAGATAAACTGAAGGTATAAAATACAGAATGTATACGCATGTATATATAAAACATATATATTTATATGAATGAAAACTAAACCTTAAACAAACTTAAAAAAAGTCCGACCCTTACCTCAGCTTGAAGAGGAGAAGGATAACGATGCAGCAACGGGGACCAAAAGCCGGAGAGATCAAGGGAACCGGATGCAAACGTCCCCGGACCTTCGGTGCAACAGGGTTTAAAAAAAACAGAAGAAGAAGATGGACTTCGGGGGAGTCGTCGGTTGAGGCATCTGAGGCGAGGTCAGTGTCGACTTGAAGGAAGCAAGAGACAGTCGGGCTACTCACCGGCCTAGAGGAGAAAAACGGGGCCCCCTAGTCTACTGGTACAGCAACGCAATGAAGAAGAAGAGGCAGACGCGGGGAAGAAGAAGCTGCGGAGGAGAGAAAAGTGGAAAACTGTGGACGGTTATGATTAAAAGGAGATAGATCGGGCGGCCCAGAATTGGCGTGGCATTAAAAGAAATCAACGACCGCAATCAAGGGGAGAGGATCGGACGGCCTGGGTTCGTCGCGGGTTTAAAAACGCGGTTCCTATAGTTTTTTTTTAAAAAAACAGTTTACCCCCTTTTTTTATTAATTTATTACAGCATTTTTTTAAAAAAAAAATCAATTATTAAACTGGCCTTTATTATTTTAATAAAAATCATAGATCAATAAAAATTAAATATTTATTTAATCAGAACATGTTATTATATAAACATATGTATATATATATATTCTATTTTAAAAAAATACCAATAATTTTTATTGGCCTTATTATATTAAGTATATTATTTTTAAACCATAATTATTGATCATTTATTATTATATTTGAAAAAAAAACCAGAGGTTCATTTAATCTATCAAAGAAAACATTGGTTTATTCAACATAATATATATTTATTTGTTTATTTATTTATTTATTTTTCCTTTCCTGAATTACATAATAATTACCTTAATTGTAATTCTATGAAAACATTTGGATACAGTCCTTTAAGAAGAGAAAAAGAAATATGTTGCTTAAAAGTATTTGTGTAAGCTTAAAGATGCGAAATTTGTAAATAAAGCCATAATTTGACAATGTTTCCAAAATAGTTAATAAAGGTCAAATTATAAGAGAAATAATATATCTAATTTGATGCAATATATATATAACTCATAAAAATCCATCAAGTTTGATATAATTTGAAAATAAAAGTTCAATTGTTCAAATTAATATGAATAAAGGAAGAAAAACAATAATATTAATTTTCACCGTTTAGAAACATAAAATAAAATAATCATCTTGGGAAATCAAGAGATAAATTAACTAAATTAACATTGATGTCATTTTGAAGCAAGTTAATTTTCCGAACCCTCCAGGGGTAAGCCATCCTATTTCAAACGGTCAAACACAAAACTTAGAGGATAAGAAGAACCAACGGTCAAAATAAAACATTGGATTCTTGGGAAACCAACGGTCAAATTTGTGGTCGTTTGAGGTTCAACGGTCAAATTAGGGTGCTTATAAAAGGGTCTGATCTCGGGGGGTCCCTTACTCCAAGTGACCGAAGGAGAAAAGGAAAGATGGTTCGTGTGATCCCCTTGGTGCTGAGCACGGTCGCGGTGGCTTCAGCCATCCTCATGTTCCTTATGATGGACGCTCGAAACCCCTACCGTATTCTTGGGATCTTAGTAGTTTTAAGCAGTCTCCCCATTATTGTAATCGGGTTCTTAGTTGGGATTTTCAGTTAGTTTATCTTCTTGTTTGGTCAGTGGATATTGTAGCCAAAATTTTTCTTATTTGAATAAAAGAAATTTTCATCCATTTGATGCATATTATTATTATTAGTCGTTTTTTGGTTCACTTAACGGGTGATATTGGAAAGCAATCTTGTCAAAAACCAAAACATAGCTTTCTCGGGTCGTTACAATAGGCATCCAAGGGTTCCATAAACATAGATTCTTAAGGTAATAACTATGATAATAGTTATTTATTTCATCATTTGTGAGTGAATGTTATTACAAATTCTAACTGTTTCTATATTTTGTTTTTTCCTACTTTTGTATCTGTATATATATATATATATTAATAGTAGTTTCTTTGTGAGACTGTTACGTAATGTGTTATTAATGATCATGATTTTCATAACATAAAATTAAATTAATGTGATATAAGGTGATTTTATTATATAAAATACTATTATTAATTTAATATTTTTATTTTTCAATATATCATCAATGGGATTTAATTTTGATGATAATTCATGTTGTGTTGGGTGGTTACATATTTAACATTTTCCCACTCATATATTGCAACATCTTAAGATGATAATACCAGAACATCATATTTGATAGTGTTTATAAAAAAACAACATGAATAGAGGAGAATGTAAATCAAGTAGGCTTTACGATATATATCATTTTAAATAAATTAATTCTCTTTAATATCTAGGAGTGTAGACAAAAACTGGGGTAGAACAACAAAATTACTCTATGGAAAAACTATTATTCAAATATTAAAATTAAATCTTGCCTTTAAAATGGTTGGTATGAATAATAATAAATAAATTATGAAAATTATATACATTAATAAATTATAATATAAAATCATTGGGTAAAAATTTAATTGATATAAAATACGAATCATTTTATGAAAAAACTAATTTTTTCTAAAAGGTGATTTATGCTGCCATTGCACGCATAATTTAAATATCATTTATTCATAATTAATAAAATTTAATTTTAATAATAAACATTGTTTTTTAAATTTTTATGTTAATCATAACATCGGTTCAATTTTTTAAAAAAAATCATTGTTTTTTGATAAATCATTAAAATACGGATATTATTAAAATCATCCTTTCTATTTATGCTTTTTACTAAGATAAATTTTATTTTAATTTAATATTTAATTAAAATTATTTATGTTTTAATATAATTTAACTATTTTATGTAATTGGAATTTATTTATTTTTGGTTTATTATTATAACATTCTATACTTATGAGAATTTTATTTTTGGATTACCATTATTTCAACATGTTTATTATTTAATATTAAATTTAATTTTGACACAAATGGGATTATTATTGGTAAAAATTATTTCTAATTTTCGAATTATCACAATTTATATTATGTTATAAGTAAAAATTACATTTTTTTCACATAATGAACAGTGATAATAGTAAAATATAACTTATCATGGTTAAGGTAAAAATGGGTTTATCAGTTCACTAAACTATGATGAAAAGTGTAATAAAGGACATAAAACATGTACATACATAAATATATAGAAATAATTAGACCCTATAATATATATGGTTCAATAATGAGACATTTTGAGCAATGTGTCATGAGAAAAACATCACTATCCCTTTATCGTTTCAACTATTCAATCAGTGTCATCTCCATGACTGTTAAAAAGCCACTCCCACTCCTCCCTTATCCAAACATAAAGAATCTAGTTGGATTGGAATAGAACTATCTATTTTCCATCCTCACTTATTTCCCCACCTCTTAAAGGCCATTGTTTTTTTAGATTCCCTCATAAGAAGGCAATGTGTATAAACCTATAGATCATCTATAATGAAGGGTAAAATTTATTAAACATGGGTATTTCATTATTTCTTCTCAAAAATTGTGATAAAATTATTGAAAAATATAATATAATAAAGATAGTGTCTAAAATATAGTTTAATTTTATTTTGTTAATTTCATAACCTCGATGGCTCTCTCCATTCATCAATTGGGAAACCAAACCATTGGTGGTCTATACCGGAGACCTCCAACTCAAGAAAATATGTAATTAATTTTCAATCACAACTATTTAGGGATGGATATAACATGGGTTTAAAATATTTATATGATATTAATGGCATTATAATACTTCCTAATTCATTATATTACATATACCTTCTTTAATTTCATTCAGGTGGGTTACAATAACATCACTCGTGAGAATGGCGGACTACATCCACATGAAGTTATGTTTTATTCCACTACATTTTACATGAAATGTAGTAAGGTGTATGTTAATGAATTTATTTTATATTTATGATATAAGACAAATTATTGAAATAAAATATCACATCCATTTTTTCCCTTCCAATCCATTTTAAAACATTAACATCACATATGTATATGCGTGGACTACGGACTCAATGTCGTGATCTGAAATGTATTGCATTTAATTTTAACATAATTGGTATTAAGGATATATTTTATTAATATATATTCTATAAGTAACAAAATATTTACTGATTAAAGGTTTATTAATATTTATTTTCATTCTTTTTCAACCATTTTGGAATATAGAAGCCACGTTCTTGCATACGTACAACCTACCATCTCCCCAAATGGTTTGATCTATTATTTATATCTATATTTTATAGATATTGTATTGATTTTTCTCCATGTGGATTGAATATTTTCTTATTTTAAATGATAATGGTTCCTAGAGGAGTCTTTCAATGTGTTCATAGGTGTTGGCTGCTGAATATTCTAGAAGCAATGTGAATTAAATATGTGTAAAGCTAACATGTTGGGTATTTTTTGGTTCACGATGAGTATATTTTTAGGGATAAATAATAAAAAGGTGAGATTTTTATCTACATCAACATTACCCTGAGGATTTCATAATATGAAAGGGTATGACACATCATGTAAATCACCATTTTTGTATATCGTTAAATGTTACATCCACTTTGGTTTTTCTCTAAACCATGTTACTTGAGTATTTTTTTACTTTCCTTCCAAGTTATTTTATCCCTCCTTCTAGGCGATTTGAGATATCCTTGATAGAAATATATCCTTGGGATTCCATCTTCAATCTTTAGTTACCCTAGTTGGTCTAAGGTGAGTTCTACCACTTTTTTTAGAGTATTAATGCATTTTGATCTTGATTGTTTCTTTTTATTCTCACCCTGAAATATAGGACTTCTCCAATGTTTCTAGTGTGTCTTTCTTAGATTTTAATGGTGAATATGTTCTATATCATCCTCAAATGGAGGCATTTCTTATATTATAGGTGATAAGAGAGCCCCAATGAGGTCCACTCTCATGAGAAGAACACTAAACACTGACACCTTTGATGTAGGAGATTAGTATCTTCTTTTTTCTTTATGAGAAATATTTAATGTAACATGGTTTAACCACTTTAATCAAAATGGAATTAAAATAATAAATATTTAACATGAATAAATAATGTTATCGCAATCCCATATTGGTGATAATTTTTTTATGTACTATAATGGCAGTATTCATGATGGTTTTCTAGTTAGTTTGATATCTTTATTGGACTTTATTATAAGATTAATGTTCTTGGGATAGCATGTTGAAATTTGAAAAGAATGTAATGTTTGAAATAATATATAATTAATTTTATAATGAAATTAATATTAGGCATGTTATTAACTTAATTTTTAATATATTTTTATGATATTCAAATTAATTAAGGTTTAAAATTACATATGATTTTATTTTAATAAATATGTTTATGATTAATTTTTTCACCACTTTCATATGAGGAATTCATTGAAATTATTAAGTGCCAGGTGGCATCGGGTTATAGAATTCTTCTCGAGGCAGTGACATGTCTCATGAGACAAATCCATTGGCCAAATTAATTGGGATTTTATCCACATATTTTATATTTATTGTTATAGGTATTTATAGTTTTCGATTTTTGGAATTAGGAAATACCTCTAAATGAGATTGTTTATTAATGTCAGCGTTATTAATAAATTAGTTATAATATTCATGGATAAGTTTGAAGTTCAATTTTTTATGTGGATTTATTTGATAATAATTTCTTTATTCCAAATTGAGATTTTATTATTTATAAAATGAAATGTAGAGACCCAATGTTCACTTTTAATACTTTTGATATTTATTTATATATGTTTCCTGACTTAGGAATTCAGCGGCATGAAATTACGGGGCCCAATGAGCCTATATTAAATTTTATAAAAATATTAAGTATATTTTATATTATTCACATGATTGAAATAGGATATATCTTTGATCGTTGATTGTATTAGAAATTTAATGCCATGTTTGTGTTTGGAATGCGGCGTTCAACCTATACAGGGCATAACTATCACCTTTGTGGGACTTCTATAGAAAATGTAACCTATGGTAAAAATATAAATTAAATATAATTATCTAAATTATTATAATGAGATGACAAAGACAATAACATTCAAAAGGGGACTCTGATTGAAAATATAATATAGTCTTTGAGTTTGGAATTAGATGTTTTTCTTAGGTGTAACGTAAAATAAGGATGTGTGTGACATTTATATTTTGTGTCTGTTGGTGGGGCAGTTTAGCTAAAACCTTAAAAACCTTATATTTTAATTTATATTCATTGTTAAAGGGATTAAATTAGTCTTAGTCTCTAATTTATCCTCCAATGAAGAAAAACAATCTCTCTCCCATTACAGAATTTTTCAACAAGGCTTCGTTGGAATGCAATGAGAACAAACGAAGGATGATCATCAATGCCAAATAAATCTTTTCATGAGGTAGGAATTCTTGTTGTTTTTCTTACCCAAATTTATAATTCTTGAATTTTATCATGATTTTGTTCTTCAATCCATTTCTTTGATCATCTTTGCCGATGGCCCTAAAATATGGCCATCGCCTGAACCCTTGTTGCATTGCGCTCTTCACTATTCTTCACCCTAAATTTCTCTCTATGTTGAAATCCCACTGAATCAAAGAGTGGAGGATAACATTGTGAATTTTGCGACTTGATGTTCCGAAAACCGACCACATTTCCACATTCTGACCACAGGAGTGGTTATTCCAACTAGTGGAAGGTGATGGTAGAGAGGCTCTTGTAAGGGAGGATTCTGGTGATCGAGGATGGCTGGATGGTGGCAGGGTGGTTAGGTAGAGGAAATTTTCAACAGGAGGTTTGAGGTGGTGGTGGGGTTCGGCCTGAGGTATGGGGTGGCGATTAGTATCAAGAGCCTACTAGATGTGGTGGTAGTGGCAGGACCATATGTCAAGGTGGGTGGGACGGTGTGCCAATGTTGTGATGTGTTAGCGGAGTGCGGTCAAACTAGGGCTCTGAGGTCAAAAATAGAGGAAAATGACCCATGTGGTGCAGGTTTTACACTAACACAGTAGTGTCTAAGGAAGCCAACCACTTTCTTGGTCTCTGTCGACATGCATTCCATAATCCACACAAGTGGGTTGGACCATGCAACCAGGTAATGCACCGACGATCCAGGCCAACCAGTGATGGCCGACCCAGGTAGAGTAGACCATACCGATCTAGCATGTTTTGGGTACGATAACATTAAATGCTCATTTCATTTTATGTGGGCAACTGATTCATATGCCATATATGGAAATTAGAACCTTGCGTAGAGTCGAAGCAATTTTTGTGGTTTTATAAATTTTATTTTTCAAACTAGATGATGGGTGGTGCGAGAAGCATTATTAAACTATAATAATTTTAATTATTATTATAAATGGTTACTTTTTTAAATGAATATCCAAACATTTATGTATGATTGATGTGCCATCAGAGGATATATGACCCTAGAGTTTAGCTAGATATTCTTAGACTACTTTCGAGCATTTAAACTAATGTCAATGAGTGGGCCCTATGAGGTCCAATATTCCTGTTTTTCGGGGAAAAGATACTTTTTCACTGGGTATCCATTTTAGATAATCATGTATTCAATATAGTGTGTTTTTATAAAAGATCACAATGGATAAATCCATTTAATTTTTTTCTGGAATATGATTGGGCCCCACAAGATTCTTTTTGATCGTAATGAAGTGTTACACAACTTTTTTATCATATTTCGGATTGACTCAAGTAAATAGTCTACCTCACATGCATTTCTAAAAGGATAAAAATGGTGTGGTCCATTTGGATGTACATAGCCTTATTAGTGATCTCATTAAATGTGGATACATGAAAGTAATATTTTTGGGGGTTCATTTTGATGTTTTTAGAGCCTAACACATCTTCAGGGGGTGTTCGATGATAACATTGATCCATAGAATTCATCTGTGACTTCTTAGTGAAATCATCTAGCTGGGCTAGGCATAGGTCCTCGAGGACACTTGAGTGGAACCCTCATACCATGCTGGACAAGGGTCCTTGACGACACACGAGTGGAACCCTCTAGTTGGGCTATGCAAGGGTCCTTGATGATAGTAGAGTGGCATCCTCCTATCATGTTATACATGGGTCCTTAAACCATCATAGACTGGAACCTTCTACCTGGGATAGGCATGGGTTATAAACCATTTTAAGAGTGTAATGCTCTATTCAGGATGGGCATGGTTCCTCAACTTTGAGAAATCATTCATTCATCTGATTGGTGATGAGATTTACTTTGACGTTACCATGGATTCCTGAGTAATAGGGGTACCTCTCCCACCTAGAAGTGACCTTAAACCATGAGGTCGAGATAGACCCGACCAAATAGAGAGTATCATGGTGTGTTGTTCGAGCCCCTTTTACTATTAGTAGAAGGAAGGCATGGTGATACTGAGTATCGATGGTGGATTCTTTTGGGACTATTGGAGACTCATGGTTGGGGCAGACCATTTAGATAATGATTCAATTACTCTCTCATTTGGGTTTCTTTGGTTTTAGAATATATATATATATATATATATATATATATATATATATTCATTCTACTCTAGTACATGCTGCTTGGGTTCTAGTTTCTCTACTTTGAGGAGAGGCAATGACACGCGAGGTATGCTGCATGCTTTCAGTCCCTATATGTTTGGGGTTGAATGAATCCACTTTCTAGATATAGTTAGAAAAGACTCGATGGGATGTTATCTTCTCAAGCTCTCTACCTCCTTGTATTTGGATGATCTAACTTCACTCTCTTGTAGGTTTGAGCTACAATCATTTACTCTACCATGTCATATCCGTTGTATTTCACTTATTCATGTATCTCTTGAAACCCCCCTTCTTTTATCTATTTCATACTAGGTATTTTTGTATTGACAACATCATTGGCTTTTCCAAAGCGTATCGTGATCTCTACAGATGACAAACAAGTTTGATCGTGCCGCCGGAGGAGCATAGTGAAACAAGAGCTTGGACCATGTATGGTGGTCACAGCTTTGTTTTGAGTTACATGTAGTATTCTATAGTTTTTACTTTTAGTTAGCTGTGTGGTTGGGACACTTTTCATTTGGGCATGTAGTTTTCCACTCTTTCATGTAAACTTAATTTAGTATATCTGTGATTTTAAGTGGACCATGAATGTATAGTTTACTTTTACTACAGGTTTCATATTTTACACTTCTTTTCCTTATTCACATTTTCATATAGTTGGATATGTGTGTGTACATGTACATAGGAAAAGTCTCCCTTGAGTTTTTATGGCTTCGACACTACTTTGAACCACATGGCCTATGGTGCAAGGCTTGGGGTAGTTGCATCTAAAGCTTGTTATGGGCCGCACCATGAAAAAGTGGCATCAGAGGATGGTTAATTCCTTGGGACATTGTTGGGATAATCCATAAAAAAGTAATTTTATGGGTTTAGGGAAATAATGTCCACATGTATCGAGAGAGACTCTCAATACAAGGAGTCTAGTGATGGGGTGGTGGCTCTTTTATCCATTCGAAATATAGCATCCCGCCATTTTATAACATAAACTTTCATTACATTACACACAACTGAGGATCTTTAAGGTTTAGTGTCTTGGAAACCAGGAACATAATACATGAAAACAACATAAAGAATTATTCTTAAACACTTGCAAGGCGTCTCCTTAAGTTCATTCTAGGTTCATTACTGCATCTCATAACCTGGGGACATACATCAAAAGAAAGGGTGAGCAGAAGGCCCAGTAAGGGAAACAAGAGGAACATTTTACATGTGAACTTGAGATACTTCAATAAGGACATGAAAAGAACTTTAAGGCATGAGAAAGAAATCATGAGGCATTTCATAATAAAAATAACATTTTCATAACTTGAAGATGTGGCTACATCATTTAACATAGACAATCATGAACATATCACCAAGGTCCATCCCCAAGGTGTCATTTGAAAATTACCAAGGTTATTCACCAAGGTATCGTGAAAATTGTAATCTCTAGTGGTTACATCATTACCCAATGCATTGGAGCGCTATCAGGGCGCACCCTTAAATTTGCCTTTATTATCATGTGAGCCACATATATCATCATCAAACATTTCATAAATAACCCACATATCATAAAATAAATGGGTTTCATTTCATAATCATAACGTTTTAAAAACTGCTTTAAAGACATGATCTTTACGTCACTTTAAACCCACGGAAAGGGAAAGCGGGTCTCATGTATGTAAATCCCAGAATTTAAAATGGAACATTTTGATATATATGTGAATACCCTTGTAGAAATAAGAGCTTTGAGTATTCACTTTATAACATAAAATAATTTTTGAGAAAAGAGAGAGGCATTTTGAGGGGAAAATTCTGCAGCATAACGGCTAAGTTTCGGGGTTTTAGAAAACATTGAAATGAGAGCGTACATGGGTCACCCACTCATAAATGATCCATAAAACAGTACGGTGAAAGACTAAGAAGGACATATGGACATGGTAATGAAATTTTGGGGACATACCATTTGAAATGAAAAACATGGAAGAAAAAAGATTAGATTTCTCTTATGAAAATTCGGCAGCCTAACGGCGTTACTTAAACCTCAACAAAAATGATTTGAAAGGATCAAATAGGATCTCTCATCATGTGAAAATAAGAGTTCAGTATGATAGATATAGAGATAATTCCCCAACATAACAAAAAGGAACTTCAAAGAATTGACATGAAAGTAGAACTTCAAAATGAGAAGGGTGAAGAACCACTTAAAAATTCGGCAGCCTAACGGCGCCACTTAAAACATCAAAATACTGAATTGAAGAGATCAAATGGGGTCTCTCATCATATGAACATAAGAGTCCAGTATGATATATATAGAGATCATACCCCAATATAACAAAAAGGAACTTGAAATAATTGACATGAAAGTAGAACTTCAAAACGAGAAGGGTGAAGAACCACTTAAAAATTCGGCAGCCTAACGACGCCACATAAAACATCAAAATACTGAATTGAAGAGATCAAATGGGGTCTCTCATCATATGAACATAAGAGTCCAGTATGATATATATATAGATCATACCCCAATATAACAAAAAGGAACATGAAAGACTTGAATGAAAATAGAACTTGAAAACGAGGAAGGTGAAAGAATCCCTTAAAAATTCGGCAGCCTAACGGCGCCACTTAAACATTCTTAAAACGAATTGATGAGAGCAAGGGGGGGTCTCTCATCATATGAACATGAAATAGGCAGTAGGATGAATATAAAAGAACATCCTCCAACATAAGAACATGTATTATAAAAGAAAAGACATAAAAGAGATTACTTGAAAAGAAAGAGAGGGGTCGGATCCCTTACCTTAAAATGTGACTCTTGAAACTCAAAGGATTGGACCTTGAGGGCTTGGGGGAACCTTGGGAGGACTCTTTGGAAGGTAAGAAGACCAGAACTTCGTTGGGGGAGAGTTGGGAGTGAAAACTAAGGGAGGAAAGGGTGGGTATTTATAGGGAAAGTGAGGGGACAAAGCATTAATGGCCAAGGGACACCTCACTAGTGGTTTTGGCAAAACCATGGGCTTGCCCATGGTATTTGCCCATGGTATTGGCCACTTGGGACACCTCAAACCTTATCTTACTATTCATAATTCGACCATATTGAATATATACTTAATACATCATTAAATGATGTCATTAAACACCCGTAACTTAAAAACTATACTTTCACTATTCACCGAAAATTCAACTTTCTCAGAATAATCCCAAAATTTCACCTTAACCAAATATCAATGCTCTGATTTCAAAAATGAAATCCATTTTATAAAAATATTTTTATAAATATTTTTAATTTAATTTTTAAATAAAAACACTATTCATCGAAAATTCATTTTTTTCAGAAAAATCCCCAAAAATTACCATAACATAATATCAATGCTCTGAGTTCAAAAATAAAGTCATTTTTATAAAAATATTTTTCTAATTATTTTTAATTAAATTTTTAATTAAAAAACACTATTCATCCGAAAAAACTAATACTTGAATAATAATTTATGAAACCGTTATTTAACTATTTTATTGAATCACATTACTTAATCAAGGTGCCTAGATTATTTTAAAACTTTCTTTAAGTGAGATTACTAATCCATTTGGTCATATTACTAATCCTAATCATAAAATCACTATTCATAATTTACTATTCATCAAAAATCAAGTTGATCTTATTAGACTCTAAATTTCGTACTGAACATAATTGTAGAAGACCATTTTTCAAAAATCATTACACATTTTTAATTATTTAAGGTTTACACAACCATTTTTAAAATATCCTTTTTCTAAAATTCATCAAAAATATGCATACAATATTTATCCGGTCATTTGAAAATTCATAAACATCATCATAAGAAGAAATCCAAATTTTTTATTTAAAAAAAGGATTACACAAGGAAATTACGGTCTCGTTACATAACCCCTTATAATACCAGCATAGGACCTAAGAGTAAGGTGTGCTAGGGTGATAGAATTTTGGGGCGGCTCAGTCAACATTGCCCGAGTAGTAATTTCTATCAGTTTGAACTTCTCGCGAAGGCGATTCCGTTCTAGCTTCACATGATGAAGTTCGGCTTGGATTTGGTCCAGAGCAAAGCCCAATGGTGCTACCTCCTTCCCAATCTCTGTTAGATGGGCTTCGATCGGCCCAAGGCTACTAGGTGAGGCCATCAAATCTTCTTTCTATAATAATTAACCAAGATTACTTATATTTAGAGACAATAATCAAAACATTTTGTTCACGGTGGTCATATTGACCGATGGTCATATAACACTCAAAAACCAATGGTCTCATTTTATTTATAATCATGTTTATCAAATAAAACTTTTTTTTTTGAGTATAAAAAAATAACACATGAAATTAGGAAACAAGATTTATTCCAAATTTCGGGTCGTTACACGAAAAGACCCTGATTACCTACCTGTAGACTCATCATGATAAAGAACTTGTTCTAGGGATAAATGGAACATGAATCATATAGTATTTAGTCTTTAACTGTCCTTGATGATTCATCTCCCATTTGTGGTTCTTGATATATATATATGCTCATCTAACTGTGGTTCTCATTAGATAATTGTAAGGATGCCTCCACGTAGACATCCTTCCAGGTTACCCACTCTGACTCATGGCAGCAACCTCGCAAGTGATGAGGCCTCCATTCCAGGATCATTACACTACACCATTACTCTAGATGGACCAGCAATAGTACCTCCATCATTATAGTAACGTCTAGTACTAAAAGTAAATCCCAAATATGAGTGAATGTTAAGCACGCATTGGGAGTTTTAGAGGTAGAGGCCACTGAGGATTTGAGGAGAGCCATATCTCCATGCAGTAGAGGACTAGATGGAGTCTATAGTTTCCCTCTCCATGCGGGCGTAGACACCATCAGACCATATGGTGGCCTTACCAGCCAGCGTTTTTCTCCGGCTGGCTGGGCGATGGTGGAATCTGATCTCCTAGATAAATGGCATGGCATCACACCCATGGGACATGATTGAGAAGATGTTTCATGAGGTGTACATCCCCTCATACTTGTGCTCTGTCAGGATACAAGAGATTATGGAGCTAAAGAATGGGGTCTATGACAATGGCTATGTAGAGTTCTAGTTTTACTGATCATATCAGCTACTCACTAGATATAATTCGAGATTATTACTTCTGGGCACAAAATATCAAGTAGGGTCTTCACCGGGAGAATTGTGCTAGCGTGGTTCCCCAGTACATCCCAACCTATGATGGGGTAATAGAAAAGGAACTAATGATGGATGTATTTCTAGAAAAGTTATTCTAGAGAGGTAGGACTTATAGTGCTCGCTTTAGAGAAGAGATGTCCATAGTAGGTGAAAGACATCATGTGTCGTGACATCAACACAAGAGATCACACCATGATTAGACTCAGCCACTTGGATAGGAAGATCTAGCTCTGCACAAGGATACAGGTCATCCTAGAGAGGGTTTATGTTTTATGATTCATTGGTAAGGGCATGTGCCTATAGACTACCCCACTATGTGAGCCATCCATCCTAAGAAGGTTGTTGGTGGTCCACAACAGTAGATGTATCAAAGTGATTAGGGTGGTCCCTAGGGAGGCGATGCAAGAAAAGCTAAAGGTGCAGGAGGTGGGGGTGTAATTACATGATTCCCACACCCCCACCACCGGGAGGCCCATTTTAGGATCAGAGAGATGGTATTTGGGGTAGCGGATAGCTCCAGGCGATGGATGTCCATGATCCCCCTCCACATGAGATGGTCTGAGGTATGCTATGTGTTTATTCTACTCAGGAATCAATATTAGCTAACAAATGGGCCAGGCACGCTTTTATCTTGTCACTTATTCTATGGGAGTTAGAGATCACAGTAGAGGAAATATCACAATAGCTTTGTCTCGAGGTTCCCATGGGAAGCACCTCATCTATATATTTTTTTTTTCATAAGTGCGCGATTTAATTTAGAGGAAAATGTACCCATGGGAGAAACTGGTCATCGCGATGGAATATTATAACCTCATATTTTTCATGTTCTAGACTTCCATGGTATGTTACCATATCAACAATTACCGAATTATAGAATGATCCCTACATACCGATGGGATATGGTTCTCCTTCTTGGTGAACGGTGCCAATAGTAGTGTTGGCCCATGATGTGACTAAGACAGTACATCTATATTTTCCATCAGTTAGTGAGTGTGACCCTTGTTGTAGAATACTATTCAGGCACCTATATTTCTTCATTTGTGGAGGATTACATGGACTTCTTCCCTAATTATGTCCAATGACTACCTTCAAGGTGACATTTGAAGTTCTGAATTTGATTTACAACAAGGGACTGCTCTGATTTCTTATGTGGCCTATAAGATGGAACCCACTAAGCTTAACGAGCTACATTTGTAGTTAGAATACCTTCAAAATAAGAGTTTCATTACATCTAGTGTGTCCCTTAGGGTAGATCTGATTCTGTTTATGAAGAAGGAATATAGGAGTGGGCATCTTTGTGGGGATTATCAACCAAGCCACAATAAATAACAAGTACCCCTTATAATGGATTGATGACTTATAAAAACTATTGTGAATTATAAAGTGGTTATCCAATATTGATCTAAGATTCACATATCATCATCTAGGTGTACGTGAGGAATATATATGGAATCCGGCCAGTCATTGTCGCTACGACCATTATGAGTTCTTAGTGATTCCCTTCAGTTTGACAAAATCCCCCACTATATTCAGGGCCTTGATGCACCAGGTCATCCAGCGATATCTGGACTAGTTTTTATTTTTCATCATAGATGACATACTATTTTACATGATGTTAGAGGAGGAGCATGTAGAGGATCTGAGGATGGTCCTTGATTTGATTCTAGTGCACCAGATTTATAGAAATCTCTCAATGTGTCAGTTTTGGATACATGAGGATTACTTTCGAGGGAAAGTCATCTATGAAATGGTCTTATCTATGGATCTTACGAAGACCGAGGAGGTGGTTGCATGGGATCCACCCAAAAATGTGTTGGAGGAGTAGATATTTCTCATTTGGCATGGTGACCGCTATGATGTGATAGGGACAACCATTTAAATGTTTTGAATAGTTCCATAAGGACTATGATTGGTTGCGGTATAGGATGATGACCACTCGAGTTTTGAGACTTCCAGAGGAGGACTTTGAGTTCGTGGTTTATTGCGATACCTTTGAATCTAGGACCGGTTTTCCTTTGATGAAACAATGGTAAATCATCCCATATGGTTCGACGAGGTTGAGAACCCATGAGAAGAATTTTGAAACTCATGAATTCAATATTAAAATATTGTTTTTCGCTCTGTGGAAGTGAAGAAACTATCTCCTAGAAGAGAACTTTTTGGTTTACTCAAACTACCAGAGCCAAAATTATATCTTTACCTAGAGAGATCGGAACCTGATGCAAAAATGCTGGTTTCAGTTCCTACATTACTATGACAATGTGATCATCTATATTACATGGAAGGGAAATATTGCGGAATACTTCCTCAGCAGGAAGACTCATGTTATCCTCATGAAGGAAGCTTCATAGCTATTGGCTTCATTGTAGCTGACCCTAATGGTGTAGGAGGGTAATGATTTTCTACAGTCTATGGTGATGATCCCTTCATCCCTTGAGAGGGTGAGAGAGTCCCATATGGGAGACATCTACTATGAGGACCTACATGAGAAGATATCCATGGGCATCACACCTGATCGGTATTATGATAGAGGGAATCAAAAGATATTATTCCATGGGAAAAAAGTGATTCCAATTGCAATGACGGGGGATGTTATGAGGGAGTTTCATAATTCTAACTCAGCTCTACATCCCGATGTGTTGAAGATGTGCAAGGACCATCAATGTCAGTTTTGGTGTTTCAGCATGACATGAGGCATTTCTAATTTCATCTCCCAATGCCTTACCTATCATTAAGTTAATGTTGAGCATCAGGTTCTAGAGTTTTTTTTATCCCCTTGACATGCTGGAGAAGACATCGGGTGACATCTCTATGGACTTCGCCATAGGGAATCCAAGCATAACATAGGGACATGACTCTATCTGGGTGATAGTCGACCAACATACCGTGTAAGTGCACTTCCTTTCCATCAGGGAGCAACATTTGATGGAGTGTATGGGGCTGTTTTACTTGTGGGAGATCATCCGCTATCATGTTGTACCCTCAAATATTTTCACTAAACATGATGTCCATTTTACGTCACTATTATGAAGAGTCTTATAGGAGGAATTTGTGACCCTGTTGCAAAAGTTTATGGACATTCTCCCCCATACAGATGGGCAAACCGAATGCCCTATTAATGTGATATAGAATATGTCAAGGCCCTATGTGCTAGATTTCATCTAGAGCTAGGAGGATCAAATACAAATAATAGAATTTCCTAAAATAGTATCAACCACTAAACTATCAGTATGAAACCATAAGAGGCCCTGTATGGGAGACCCTGCTAGTCACCCGAATATTGGATGGATTTTGTAGAATCTTCCATCTCGGGCCCATATATGTTGCGAGGCACAAAAAATGGTGTAGTTAATTCATGAACAAATAAAGATATCCCTTATTAGAAATTAATTGTATGAATAACACCATTGTAACCCCTTGGAGTTCGAGTAGGGAGACCATGTTTTCTTGAGAGTATACTCGAGGCATAAAATGTGGAGGTTCGGCAGGTGAGGCAAGCTATCCCCAACATTCATTGCCCCATTAAATATCTTGTAGAGGGTTGGAGAGGATGCTTACTACCTTTCCCTATCACCATAGTTGTAGCGGTTGCAGGACATCTTCTAGGTGTCACAGCTGAGGTGATTTGTGCATGATACTACACACATCATCAACAAGGGAGAGCTTGACAATGAAGATGGATCCTCCATTGAAGAGCACCTGATCGGGATAGAGGATCAATATGAATGAACCATGCATGGATGGTCCATCCCCATGGTTCGCGTACTTTGGTAGAATGGAACCATATAAGAGATTTTTTGGGAATGAGAGAGCTAGATACGAGCTTATATTCATGAGTTTTTTTCCCAGATTTTTCTATTCAGGGAAGAAAATCATGAAGGAGGGAATGATGTAGTGACCTGATTTTTACCATGTAAAATTTTGAAATATATATATGTGTGTGTGTGTGTTTCCAGAGTTAGGTGTTCAGGCGGCATGCAATTCCGAGACCCGAAGAGCCCAAATTTATTATTTTTAAATATATTAAGTACATTATATACATTCCGCACAATCAAGTGGGATTAATCTTAATATGTAACATAGATCAGAAATCTGAGGATATTTTTGTGTCTGGACGTTGTGTTTACCCTAAGTGGGCATAACATTCACCAGTGTTGGACTTCTGTGGAAAACGCCACTGAGGGGGAAAATCCTAATTAAAAATAATTAACGTAGTTATTTTACCATGAATTAGAATTAAATATCATTATAATGTTGTAGGGAATTAAAAAAATGAGGCCATCATTGAGTTTGAATTGATATATTTATCCCAGGTGTGATATAAAAAATGGGGCACTTGACGTTGGGATTCCACGCCGGTTGGGGAGATAGTTTAGAAGATACCCTAAAAACCTTATGTTTTTATTTAAATACATTGTTAAGGGGATTAAATTGTTGTGGGAACCTAATTTATCTTCTAATGAAGAAGAATATTATATCTCCCCTTGGTGAATTTTTGAAAAGGCCTCCAAGGACCACAACAAGAATAACCCAAGGGTGATCATCAACACAAAATCTATCATTTTCCATGGTATGCATTCTTTTAGCTTTTCACACCCCAATATTCAATTCATGAATTATTTCATGAAATCATTCTTGAATATATTGTTTTTAATTTCTTGGTAATGGGAAAACAAACATGGTTATCGCTCGATCCCCTTTGGAATCGTCAGTTGCAATGCATTATTCACCATTCTTCTCCATAAATTTATCCCAACGTCAAAACACCTCCGAATCAACGTGTGGAAGAAATAATTACGTTGAATTCAACCTGAGGATACTAAAACCATCTTATTTTGAAATGTAAAACCACAAGATCTGTCTTGGTAGTCTTAATAAGGAGACGATAGTGCGGCTTCGGCAAGGGTGGCGACTGGAGTTGGGGGCTAGCAGGTCGTCTGTATGGTGCCGAGGTGGCGGCGGTGTTCAGCTGGAGGTCCAGGGTGGATGAGAGGTTTGGCTAGAGGTCCAAGGTGGTGACTGGTCATAGGATCCACATGTATGTGGCATGGCCACTGGGTGCGGCTTTTTGAATGGAGACCCCACTTTGGGAGGCACCAGTGGAGCGGGGTCTGGTGAGGGCTCTGAGGAAACGACAAAGGGACAAGGACCCCCATCGCATGGGCCATGCACAAAAATTTGAGAGGTGATGGTGACTAACCAATTAACATGATTGTGTTGGAAGGAATTCAATGGGACCCATAGGCTGGCCTGTGGGCCAGGCCTGTCCATCCTACTTTATGACTAGGAACACGAAATTCTTGTATCATTTTATGAGAGAATGAAATTCATGTGTCATCTCTAGAAACAATATTACAGATTCTACACGGACTATTTTAGGTCTTTTTATAAATTTTATTATTCATTATCAAAGGGGGGTGGAAAGAGACACTTTTTCTATGAATAATAATTTAAATTATTATTATTTATTGATCCTTAGTTTGGACGTAGCACCATCATCTAAATACCAATTGATATACCATTAGTGCCGCCGTGAACCCTGATTTTAAGTGGCCTTCTACCATGAAAACCCCAAATAATGATGGGCGCTCAGAGAAATAAGGTTCGCTCATGTTCCAACCTCCCTCTAATACCATTTTTTCATCAACCAACCCAGGTCGACCCTAAATTGGTCACCCGAGAGGGTCTGTGATAAGGCCTGAGATGCATTCCTAATCCCCCTGAGCTTGGGACAACACCAAGGAATCAATAGAGGACGATTGGGAACTATTTCGCCGAGTGAAAATATATAAAGATGTGGAAAAGGTAGAATAACATAATGTAAATAAACAACAAAAAAATGAAATAACGATCACACACAACCAATAAACCTAATCACGACCAAAACTCCTGGTGACTCCGAGAGTCGCTCACCAGTCCACAACCAACTCTCAACCATAGAGAGTAAGCTTTAGTCCAACCTGCAACAGAGACTAAAAACATGAAAACACAATAGGCGTGAGTATTAAAACTCAGTAGGAGTGCCAAAAAATCTATTCCCAATGCACTACCGTTAAATAAAGAATTTACCAATTTCCGGTTTTAACTAATTTATATAAAATATTGATTTCCACACACACTTTCATTTCTAAAAAAAGTAACAACCCATTGCCCTTTTTAATATAAAAACACGATATATATTTGAAGACAAAATGTGCATTACAATTTAAAACATTTTCGATAAAGATTTAGAAATCCAAATTTTAGTTGTTAGTCAAGTGTAAAACTCAAACAACACACAACACACAATACGAGAAATGGGAAAGTAGAAAATGGGGACCATCAACTGAACTAAGCCCCTGAATCGTCTTCTGTATACAAATAAGCGCTAAAAACATGGGTCGAGCCTAGTACCTCGTGAAAAATCCATAACGTACTATACATGTGTCTCATCTTAAAGGCATGCCTTCTATCGATGACTTCTTAATGCACAAATTCTCGGCATCTCCCATCCTAGCCTAACTGAGGGGCCCAATCCCCTAGTAGAGTATAATCCATAGTAAGGGCCACTAGCTAGTGCGTAATATAATCTAGTGCAGCAATCATTCTAAGAAGATTCACTTACTATTCTAGGTTCCCATGTCAACACGTGCACAAACATCACACTCAACAACTAACACAATCTTCGTACACAATGAATCACTACTGAGCCACGTCAAGAAATGTTTTTCAAAATAATTTATTTTGTTAAAGTGACAAAACTGATTTAAAAATCCTTTGAAAGTCACACATCATTCAAAAGAAACCTACACCTTCAAATCACAAGTAAAACCAATTTCAAATATTCCAACACACTCTGCTTTTATCAGGATCTAAATGGGTCTTAACCAACTTTAATGAAAAACATAATTTCTCAAGAGAAATCAGAATATTTGACAGCTTTTCAAAAGAAAATTTTTTCATCAAACAAATAAGACACATGAGAGTTCAAGAATTATGTTCCAAGGCCAAAGTGGAATTATTTTACTATTGTGCGTCAATTCATCAAGAAAATAATTCATGTGACGTGCATAAAATAAACAGCTTTGGTTACATAAAATATTTATTCTCAAAATATCCATCTAACCTTATTTTTCATTTATGAAAGAAATTCAATAAAATATCATACATTTAATAACATCTAAATTTAAAGACGAGTGAAGTTGGGGACCTACCTCCACTTGAAACTCAATTATGACGATGTGACATGTCTCACACTTTCTCACAAGCACACGAAAGCTAACAACCGGGGTTACGTAGAATTACCTACCCAATGCGCTACAACAGACGAACAATAACAAAAAAACTCACAACTACTGACTTAACACAATCCAAATGGAAAAATGGTGCGAAAACCACCTTGACATGTTTTCAAAACATGTTTCGAACCATCCACATTATTTACTAAACCACTTTAAAATTTATAAAACAATTTTTAAGGGGTAATGAAAATATTCCATTAGCAATACTCATTCAAAGAACAAATTTAAGATGCACAAAAAAGAATCAAACAAGAAACAAAACAAACTTCTCTGGAAATATCCACCTTCAACATAATTTCCCATTTAAAACTCTTACAAAAAATAATTTACTCCTTTTACACAAGGCATAGAATATATTTAAGAAATTCCACAATGCATACATGAAACATAATAACTTTTCTTTAGAAAACTCATTTTCATCACATGTGCATCACAAAACATTTCCAAATCATGTTTCACAGCAAACTAATCAACAAAAAACATTCCAAATCAATTAAGAATGTAAGATAATTATCTAAACATTGTTGTTCTACCCAAAAGTTAATGATTTTTACCAAAACAATTATTATAGAAATCAGAAATAATTATTCAATTCCAATGAAGGTAAAAAAACAAGCAATCAATGCATTTGTAAATTTAATAGGACAAGGCAGGGTGATCCTACCTTAACTGTCGATGAAACCTAGAACCCGGTGCGAAGCACCGATCGCACAACAATTTCACCCATGGGAAGATGACTCTGACTCAACACAAAAAAAATTTGTAATGAAATTTTAGGATTGAGAACAAAGTTTAAACTCTAACCATGAATAACCTTAAACCGAATGAAGTGGAAAAATTTACAGAAAAGTGGAGGCTATTAGACTAGGGTTTAGCTGTCTGCTGGCAGAGGGCGCGACTCTGGGGTTTTTTTTTTGTTTACGTTTTTAAAAAAAAAAATTTGCCAGAAAACGGTTCCGGCAAAACAAATTTTAAAACTGCACCTCAAAGGCGGCATCCGGGATGCCGCCTTTGCATTTCGGGGCAAGGCGGCATCTGCGATGCCGCCTTTGCGCTGCGGGTGAAAGGCGGCATCGCGGATGCCGCCTTTCTCTTAAAAATATATATTTTTATTTTTTAATTACATTTATTCATTATAATTTTTAATTACATTTATTCATTATAATTTTTAATTATTAATTAGTAATTATTAATAATTAAATATGTCATAATTAATTAGTTAATTAGTAATATTATCATTAATTATATAATAATTAATTATTAATATAATTATTACATATATAATAAATATTTAGTTAATTAGAAATACAATTAATAATTCTAACTAATTAATTAGTAATTATTAATTATTAATTAGCTAATTAGTAATATAAATATTTATTATAATTATTCATTATAATTAGTAATTAGTAATTAATAATTATTAATAAGTAATTAGTAATTATTAATTAGTTAATTAGTAATATAAATATTAATTATAACTATTCATTAAATTATTAATTATTAATTATTACTCATTAATTATTACTTATATAATAATTAATTAGTTAATTATTAATATAACTATTAATTATATAATAATTAATTAGTTAATTAGTAATATAATTATAATCTTTCAAAGTCACATACTTGAAACATTTTTTAAGTTTCAAGTAGGCGGTTTTGAAAGCTTATAAATTATTTTTCATTAACATTTTTTTGTAAATTGCTTTTGTTTTAAACTATTTTTTATATGTTTAATCCATGTTTTAAGTTTCATTTATATTGGTCTTCTATTTTATGTTTTATGGTCTTTCAAAGTCACGTACTTGAAAAATTTTAAGTTTCAAGTATGCGGTTTTGAAAGCTTATAAATTTCTTTTCATCAACTTTTTTTTAGAAATTTCTTTTGTTTTCAACTATTTATTATATGTTTAATCAATGTTTAAAGTTTCAATTATATTCGTTTTATAGTTTATATTTTACAATCTTTCAAAGTCACGTACTTGAAACATTTTTAAGTTTCAAGTAGGCGGTTTTGAAAGCTTATAAATTATTTTTCATTAACATTTTTTTGTAAATTGCTTTTGTTTTAAACTATTTTTTATATGTTTAATCCATGTTTTAAGTTTCATTTATATTGGTCTTCTATTTTATGTTTTATGGTCTTTCAAAGTCACGTACTTGAAAAATTTTAAGTTTCAAGTATGCGGTTTTGAAAGCTTATAAATTTCTTTTCATCAACTTTTTTTTAGAAATTTCTTTTGTTTTCAACTATTTATTATATGTTTAATCAATGTTTAAAGTTTCAATTATATTCGTTTTATAGTTTATATTTTACAGTCTTTCAAAGTCACGTACTTGAAACATTTTTAAGTTTCAAGTAGGCGGTTTTGAAAGCTTATAAATTATTTTTCATTAACATTTTTTTGTAAATTGCTTTTGTTTTAAACTATTTTTTATATGTTTAATCCATGTTTTAAGTTTCATTTATATTGGTCTTCTATTTTATGTTTTATGGTCTTTCAAAGTCACGTACTTGAAAAATTTTAAGTTTCAAGTATGCGGTTTTGAAAGCTTATAAATTTCTTTTCATCAACTTTTTTTTAGAAATTTCTTTTGTTTTCAACTATTTATTATATGTTTAATCAATGTTTAAAGTTTCAATTATATTCGTTTTATAGTTTATATTTTACAGTCTTTCAAAGTCACGTACTTGAAACATTTTTAAGTTTCAAGTAGGCGGTTTTGAAAGCTTATAAATTATTTTTCATTAACATTTTTTTGTAAATATTAATTATATACTAATTAAATAGTTAATTAGTAATAGAATTATTAATTATATAATCTGTAATTAGGTAATTAGTAATTATTAATGTTTTATTATTATGTTCGTATGGTTATATAAATATATATAAATAAAACCTAATTTACCCCCTCCTGAGATTCCACTCTGACCAACAAGTAAAAATAGTATTTTGATTTCAGTACACATAAAACATGTAAACAATAATGTACAATCAATGCATATGTCTGTGGCGAGGAGATTCTGTCCCACATGGTGGTCTGCGAATAGGACGTCCGCGTCGAGTGCGCAGTGGAGTCTGATGACCTGGAGAAGGCTGATCCTCGGGCACTGAAACGTCGACTGTCGCATCCTCCATCTGTGTGTCAGTTGGAGGAGCTGTCAACTGCATCTCGTACTGCCATCCAGATCCTTCTCCCACTAGGGTGGTAGAAGGACCTGCCTCCATCGCAGAGGGGAACGAAGCCTGTGATGGAGCTATACCCCAAGACGACGACGGCTCTAGAATCCAAGGCTGGGAAGGATCTGGAACCCAAGATGGAGAGAACTGCGGATATCCTGTCAGGAAAGACGGATCCCATGCCACCTGAGGCACATCCTGAATAGGCTGATCCTGGACTACTAGAGGCCCGACCTCTGCCTGTGGAACAGGCGATGCCTCACGTGCAGCACGACGCTGTCTACGTCGCCGTGGTCGTGGCTCCTCAGCACCAGCAGCAGCTGGAGGATGTTCCTCTGGGGCAGGAACCTCCTGTCTCCGAGCCAGACGCGTGAAGATGCTCTCGGAAAATGCATGAAAAGATGCCCTCGCCTCCAGCGCTGTAGCATGGACGGCTGCCCGGCTAAAGACCCCCTCCTCCTCTTCATCGCTCATGCGAACAAGCTGCTCTGTGTGACTTCCCTGTAAATAGATTCAAATGGAATTAGAAAATAATTCAATAAACAAAGTAATAGGAATTTATTAACTTACCATCCTCTGCATCTCTATGCCAGCTTGGGTAAGATACAGTATAGATTTTAGTCTATACCAGGGCGCATAGTCAACCTGCTCTGAAAGAGAGAATCGATTTGTAGGAACACCTTGAATACGTAACTCTGCACGTCTGTGCCAGCAGTCGATAAAACTCGCATGTACTTGGGACCAGTCATCATCCTGCCTCCCTGTCAGCTTCATCCCATGAAGCTTGTCTGTCTGTCTAGATGGTAATGGAATCGGCTGAGTACGAAAAAATTGGCGCATGACCCTGTCAGGCTGCTGCCACTCAATAATATGAAAGTGAATGAGGGGCACTACAGCCATAGCATCCTCAAGACCAACAGTGCAGTATGCTGGCAACTGGTCCATAATACTCCAGTATGGAAGCCATGAAATCTGAAATGACAAGTGATTTTGTCAAAAAAAACACCCAACTAAAAACCAAAATTGATGTTATTATTAAAAATGTTAGACAGTGATAGATTGTATATACATACCTGATCAGGTAAGAGACAGTCCAACTGTAGCCGATATACGCCCAAATGCTGTCTCGGAACCACGTCGAAATTGTGTCGCTGACACCACCTGTAAAATACAACGATAATGACAAATAATGAGAAATTATAGTCAATAACTCATAGTAGAATAAAAAACCAATAGAAATGACTTATCATACCAGCGTCCACGCGGAGCGTCATGCAGCACCTCCATCTCGACCGGTGGACCAGCAAGGTCAGGGCGGAATGATGGGATGCGCTCCCATGCCCACATCTGAATAAGGATGACGCATCCTCCAAGACCTGTACGGTCCCTATGGGATAGTCTGCATAATGATCTGTACGTGTATGCCAAGCAGGCTGATCCCCAACTGTACGTCCCAGCCCGATCAAAGTCCTCTAGTAGGGGTAGATACATCATATGCACGTGCATCCCCGAGTGATCAGTACACATGGTCCCACCAATGAGTCGTAAGATATATGCACGGGCGTAACGCATGACGGTCTGCTCATCATCATCATCCTGTAAATGTGGAATCTGCGACTCCAACCAACGCATAGATATGGACGATCCATCTGTAGCCCTACGGTCGGACAAAATATCAACGCCTAACAAGCGTTGAGCAAGGTCTGGCCAAGCTGCACGAGTGGGTCCAATAACGGGTCTCCCCTGGATAGGAAGACCGAGAAGAACTGCGACATCCTCGAGGGTGATGGTCATCTCCCCCTCAGGCAAGTGGAATGTGTGTGTCTCTGGTCTCCATCTCTCAACGAGGGCAGCAAGTAGGTAATGATCTACAAATGTGAAATCTGATACGGCAAGGCCATAGAAGCCAGCACGGCGCAAGTAGGTAATGATCTATAAATAATTGGTTTTTAGGTTCATGGGTTAGGTTTTTTGTTTTAGAGTTCAGGTATTTGGGTTTCAGATATAGTGTTTTGGGTCGAGGATTCATGATTTTTTTGTTCGTTTTGGGGTTTTGATTTTTTATGTCACGGGTAGGGTAAAATTTTTAAGGTTTAGGGTTTGGAATTTTGAGATTAGGGTATGTGTAAGGTGTCTTTGGGTTTGGGGTTTGGAGGGTTTAGGGTTAAAATTTTTAATATTAACGTCCGGGAAACATGTTAATGGGTTAACTGACATACACATTTCAATATGGGTTAAGTGTTCCGCTTTCGGAGTTTTGAAATAAATTCTATTATTTCATATTCAAAGTTATTTCTTGAAAGCATGAATATTAATATGAAATAAGTTATGTTATCTAAAATATTGAGTCTTGAATTTGGTTACACATATTTTGGGGGAGCTTTGTGATTAACTACTTATGGATTGGATTAAGATAAACCATGTCAATTAGTAATGATGTTTTTAGAATTTATCAAATTTTATGTATTCAATATCTTATGCTAATTATTATGATATTATAAATTTCTTATAGAACAGTTTTCTAAAAAAGAGATAACAACATTTAGTTCACAATATGAGAATGTCACAATGAAGACAATACATCATTATGAATGAGACTGTGAAGTCGACCCAACAACGTTAGGGCATCGCTTCCGGTTATGACCTTCTTTATGACATATTGTGCATCGCAAACTCTGCCCTTGTTCTTGAGGCCAGTCCATCTCATTACGCATCCTACTCGCCTTTGGTCTCCCACGAGGACGTAACCGATTCATGTCAGGTATCACTATCGGCTGGCCTTCAGGCATTGGGAAATAACGATACTCCCCAATAGGTGTCCATGGTGCAGCATAACAGTTGGCAATGATATCCATCTGGTACACTGGATCAACATATGCTTCCCATGAGATGTTCACAGAGGCACATGCTGCGATGACGTGTGTACATGGAAACCGTAAGGCCTGAAATTTTCCACATTGACATTGCCTTGTTTCCAGTAATACCACCATTTTTTCACCGACGTGATTTGTGATGGGGTCTGAACGCTCTTGAACTTCAAATCGGGAATCTTCTCTTCGAAATAGACATACGTGATAACCAGAAGCTTCTTCAATATTTTTTTCAATCTCTCGTTGAAAGTGTATTCCATATCTTATCCCTTGATGTATTCTGTCTGATGCTAGTTTTTGTCTATCCACAAAGTACTTCACGCATCGATATAATGTCTCCTGAACTAATGCGGTTATAGGTAGCTTGCGAAGTCCTTTGAAGATACCATTGATGCACTCCACAATGTTTGTCGTCATGTGTCCGTACCTCTTTCCCCCGTCGTATGCCAATGTCCATTTCTCTTTTGGAATCCGCATCATATAATCATAAACTTCTTGATTAGCCTGACGAATTTGTTCAAAACGTTCTTCAAATCGTCGTTGGTCCGACTCATATGCTACAACACGTAGATGATATTTCACATAAATTGATTTTATATTTATATTGAAACAGTAAAACAGAATGAATAAAATACGTACCAAGCCTCGTGATTGCCTTCTTCATCGGTTCGTTGTGGAATTTTTTATGTACATTGCTAGCAATGTGTCTAATGCAGAACCGATGATGTGCATTTGGGTATCTCCATGTATCAGGATCTGCATTGATTGCCTCATTAATTGCTCGATGACGATCAGATATCAAACAAACTCCCTGAATGTTGGTGAAATGGTTGCTGATACATGCCAGAAACCAACTCCATGATTCATAGTTTTCTTTCTCTACAATGGCAAAGGCAAGCGGAAGAGGTGAACGGTTTCCATCTTGGGTTGCCGCAATCAACAATACGCCCTTGTATTTTCCATACAGAAATGTTCCATCAATCTGAATAAATTGTTTGCAAAAACGAAATGCAGAGATACAAGGAAGGAATGCCCAGAACAACCGATGAAATTGAACACGAGATGGATCAAGTCGATTATCAGGAGACACATGTTCATTCGTATCCAGATGGAAGACAACTTGGTTATGATGCCTCAGTATGGCTAGCAATTGCGGCAATACTCGATATGAGTCATCCCAATCACCATATACCTTCACAATTGCCTTCTGTTTCGCCATCCATGCCTTATTATAGGAAATCTTATAACCGAATGTCTGTAGAATCCTCTCTTGCACAAGGGATATTGGAACATCTTGGCATGTCCTAATCATCTCAACAACAATAGATGACACAAATTCTGCATCCAATGAAGTATGATCTTGTGTGAGACTTGGCTGAACGCAACTATGAGCCGCCTCAATCCTTGAGATTCTCCAACCTCCAAAGGTAATGTCTGGAATAGCCCTTAAGCGAAATCTACAATCATCCCCATACTTCACGCACCGTATAACATATTTACTACGGCATGATTCGTGAACTACATAGTTGAAGTTTCTCTCAATATGAAATCTCTTTAACGTGCTTTTTAAGGCATCTTTACTGGGAAAATTCCTTCCAATATATAAGGTTTTGTCCACCTCACTAAACCTATCTGGTACAACTCCAGGGAACTCAGTTGCCGGTGTGAGAACAGTATTATCGAATTCAGGCACACGTGTCATTGCTTCTGACCAAGATGAAAATAATGGTGGATGATTTATTGACCGAGGTTGATGTACAACAACTGCATTTCTCAAAACCTCCTCTCTATCTTTTGTTGGTCCCTCCTCATCAGCACTGTTGTCGCCATCCGATCCATCATTACGAAACTCCTCATCAGAAGTCGGATTGACATGTATATCCGGAAGATCATTTAGGTTGTCCTCTTCTGCTGCATCATTTGGAATAGGCTCAATGTCATGAGGTAGACTGTCTTCAACAACTCTTGTATTTCTACGTCTTTGTACAAATGGACGTTGTTGTTGTACAGTAGCAACAACAACGTATAACTCCATCATGGTACCATCTAACCGTTGAGAAAATAAATTAACTGCTTGGACCCACTGCGCATCAGCAACCAATGGACAAGCTATATGCCACATTGTTGTTGGAAATTGCAAATGTCTATAGCTCATAGACATTATCTCTTGATCGGGTCCCAAATTTAAGGAAACATGAATTCTCTCTTGAAGGTCACTTATGGTAACACAATCCACTGTACTAACCACCGTAATTGGTTGTGTACTGTAAGAAGCTCCTTGCTCAGTTTGAATAATCTCCCCATAACAGTACACACAGGCATACATGGCTCTCTACGTCAAAAATGTGTTCTTTCATCAAAATTATGATAGTATAACAAAATATTAACAATTATGTTCGACGATATGATGTTTATTATAATGTAATTTTATTGCGCCTTTCTATACCATAAACTATGCTACTGATGTTTCACCATATGATATTTATTAGAATGTAATTTTAGAGCGCCTTTTTATTTAGTTTGTTTGTTCTTCTTCATTTCACTTTATATGTTCATTAGTATCGTTAGTTAATCATTATATGAATTCATGTTTTAATCCTATGTTATTTATTAATTATTCTAAAATTAACTAATAATAACTAATCGTTAATTATTCTATTATTCTATAATTAACTAATAATAACTTTAATTTGTTAATTCTTATGTCCTTATTTGGTTCTATAACATTATACTTATCATTTATCATTGATAAATATACAGATCATTAGTATCGTTAGCTAATCATTATATTAATTCATGTTTTAATCCTATGTTATTTATTAATTATTCTAAAATTAACTAATAACAACTAATCATTATTTATTCTATTATTTTATAATTAACTAATAATAACTTTAATTCGTTAATTCTTATATCCTTATTTCATTCTATAAAATTATATTTATCATTTATCATTGATAAATATACTGATTTGTTTTTTCTTCTCTTAGAAATTTTAGTAGTTTATAAAGAAAATATGAATCATCTTAAGCATATTCCCCGGGAGTGTCAAACCAGGATGCAGCAAGGCCCGTTATCGTGCACCAGTTCCCGTTCGAGTCTAGCTCGAAGCGGTGTTTTCGGGTTTTACCCCTATGTACATCTGTGCCAGAGCCACATCCACTTGTTTGTATCCAGACAGGAATTTAATTGCGTAGATAACCACATAATCTTTAAGCTACCAAAATTTCTAAATACTTAATCTTAAGTTAATCTTAAGTTAATCTATACTACCTAACAGTAATTATTTAAAACTATATATAACTAATTACAAAAACTAAATAACTAAATATTAAGAATTACCTAAACTGCTTAACAAATGAAAGATTTAAAACTAAACAAAATTAAATTAATTAAATAAAAACATTAAATTAAATAAAGAAACATACCTCTAAATGAAGCTTCGTAAAAGCTCGCACAGCAAAAAAAAAATTTAGAGAGAGAGAGAGCAAATTGGAGAGAGAGGTTGCAATGAAGAAGTGAGGAGAGGGGGGGGGGGTGGCCGCCCTTTTATAGGGAGTTCAGGCAAAGGCGGCATCGCGGAAGCCGCCTTTCGCCTCTGCGTATGGCCAAAGGCGGCTTCGGCGATGCCGCCTTTCGCCTTACCCTGAGCCGAAAGGCGGCCTCCTCCCGGCCGCCTTTGCCATGTCATCGATCCGGGCCAAAGGCGGCGCGGGGGAGCAAAGGCGGCATCGCAGATGCCGCCTTTGTAGCGTATTTTTAAAAAAAATTTTGACCTAGGCCGTTTTTCAGAAAATTTTTTTCAGAAAAACGTAAAAAAAAAAAAAACTCCGCGACTCTACATGAAGGGTGTGTAGCGGCTGAACAGCACTAGCGAGGGGCTTAGTCGGATGAAAGGTGGTGCACGACCAGGTCGGACAACACTGGCGAGGGATCTGCCGTATGAGAGGTGGGTCGAGGGGGTCGCGTCAAAGGCCTAGATGCGCACATGAGGGAGGCTGAGTGCGATTTGGGGTGGTGTGACATGAGCTGATGCCCGTAGTGGTGGATTCACAGGAATGACGGTCTAACGAGGAGGGAGGTCGAGCTAGCCGGGAGTCACACTGGCAAGAGGGTCAACCAGACAGGGGTGTGACGGTGAAACACGCGGATGGATGGAGGGAGAAAAACTGACGGGGTGTGCAAAAAGGGGTATGCATTGCCGCAGGTCGCCGGAGATCGTCGACAGGATGAGCCGCGGGTCATCTAGTGTACGCTAGAATATGCCCCGATGAGGGGCTTGCGAACCGGACGAGGTGTGGTCGTGGATGAAATGTGGTCAGGCCATGCCAATGAAGGGGAAGTGGTCCAGGTCGGGGAGAAGGCGTCGGCTGGAGGGGTGGAAAGCGGCGATGGTGGCGTATGGTTGGTTGGGGATGGAGGTGCACCGGGTTGGGTCGTGCCGCAAGGGTGAGAGGGGTGGGAGGGACGGAGTGAACGTGGGAGGGAATATACCTATGCAAAACAAGAAAACTAATAACCTATTCATGATAATAGAAATAATAATTATTATAATAATATAACCGTAATAATAATAACAGTAATAAAATAGCATTAAAATAATACCTAATGATAACATTAATTAGCATTAATTTAATTGTAATATTTATAGTGAAAATAATAATAATAACAACAATATGATGATGATAAAAATACAAATAATAAATGTATTCATTTCATTTTAAAAATAATAATAAAATTATTAACAACAATAAATATTTTAAATAACACAATAAATCAGAACATTGCACATCTTAATTTTTCGAAGGCAGGAGGATCATACTGATATCTAAGCAGAGCCACGAAGGGTTTTCAAAACGCGCTCTACCTGTGCGCCCAACGGCGCCAACAAAAAAACACTCATTTAACATAACTCAATTTTTTTTTCAGGATTCTTACTGAACCTCAACAAAAACATCTTTTTTTTACAAGCAAAATAAATAATAAAATAAACTAATTAGGTAGGTCAGGCTGTGAAAATTCTCCCCACCATAACGCTTTCTTCCCTCGGAAAGCCATTACATGATCTAGACCCAAAGATAAAACATATTAAGTCTAACCCACCCACAAAAGTTTAAGTGCCTCTAGTTTATCGATCTAAACCGACACCGAAAACTCATGACACATAACTCATCCATAAAACATGATCACCTTAACCATCACCAATAAGAACCCAAACATCCATCTCAACCAGGGAATGATCGAACTTAAACTACCTCTGAGAATTATTCTTATAATCCTTGTCCAATTAAATAGGTGGATGTACTCCCCTTCTAATGTTTACTCAAGAGGATGAACCTTGGATTAGGCGGCTATGCACAAGACCACCCACCACCAAAATGATACATAAAAAACAAACTCTGATACCGACACGAGGAGCCCGGAACAGACTCACCACCATAAGGATTGTGATAACTCTATATTACTTCATGTGTAACTTTGCGAGTCCCATTGTGGGGTTCCCCACCATAAGAACTGACAAGATTAACCGAACTTGAAAACTTTCTGCACAGACCAAAAACCCCACTACAAGGGTAGGGGAGGGAAGGATACAACCAATAGAGCATCAAAACTACTGTCACCACTACCTTAACGACATTACATCCACGTAAGAACACAAAACATGCGACACTAAAGATGATGATTAATCCTAGGCCCTTTTTCACCATTGGTGTTCACCTGACTATGTGTCAGCTTCACTCTGGGGCATATGGCTGGAGCACCGATGATTGAAGCTTCTCCTGCCTCGCAGTCAGGCTTCAGAAATTCCCAAACGTAACACCCAAACTAGAATTTCAACAAACACACATCCAACAAAATGAATGTTTCAAAGAGGTTCAACCACAAACATTCTTACAACTCAATGAAAAGAAACAATGCATAATGCGACAATAGACGATTAATACATCCAAGAAACACTACAAACAGAAAAACTCAAACTGGTCCCCAAACATTGTTTTACTCTTGCTGATGGGATAATGTGACCTTCGACATGCCAGGTATAGCATCAATGCGCTTCTTGGAAGCACCACTGCAGATTCGCTGCAAGTGACCCCAACATCCACAGGTGTGGCAGGGTCTCAGAGCACTCGAACAAGTTGGTCTCTTGTGACCCTACCTACAACATTGGTGACAGATCATGACATTTCAATTTGAAGAAGATGACTGGAGGTATGAAGGCCACTTGATTCCTCTAATTGAGCCACCAACATCATGTCGCTTCCCATTCTTCATGCCATCATCCTCTGCACCACTTCCCAAAGATGGGTGAAGATCTACCACTTTAGGTCCACCTGTTAAGTCAGCTTCAGCAAGAAAGGATTTCCCTGCTACATTCGAGAAAGTGGTTAGTTTGGGCTTTTCAGCATTCGATCTCAGTTTAGGTTAGAGTCCAGACTCAAATTGTCGAGCATTCCTGGGATTGTTTCCAACAAACCATTGGTCATATGAAACTAGGTCTGAGTAACGTCGATAGAATTCTAGTACTGGTTCACTACCCTTCTCAAGACAACACAACTCCATCCTCTTCCTTGCCTTTTTCATCAAATAGAAATATTGTTGGATGAACGAAGGATTGGTGAATTCCCAAGTGAGATCTTATCGAGGATTGCGTTGAGACACAGACTTCCACCATTTTCGGGTTGGACCATCAAGAATAAAAGTATCCAAATTCACCTTCAATGACTCAAACAATCCAAGAAAACCGATGTTCCTATAAATCTTTTGCAACCACTCCTCATGTTGAATTAGATCTCCCTGACCATAAAATATGGAAGTGTTCGACTTCTGGAACTCGAGGATGTAATCGATGGGCTAATCAACTGGGGGATTTACTAAGGATGCACAACCTGATGTCGCACCTTGGGAAACCATTGATCCTTTGTGGGGGTGAACACTAAGGAACAAGAAAATGAGGAACGAGATCAAAACATGGTCACTGACATTTCAAATTCTACTTTTCACAATTTCCAAAATAAAACTTTGGAAAATAACTCTTAGAATTAAGGAAGACCAAAAAGGATCCACAAAGAGAAACTACCACTGATGGGTGACTCTGACATATGGTTGGCGGCCATACGACAGCCATGGAACCATCACAAAGAGCACTCTAGGGTAATGTCTCCAACTCCACATGGCTTTCCAGACCATAAAAGCTCAGAAAGGTCACGTTCTGGGCTTCCATTCCATTTCCAAACATAAAACAATTTAGAATAACCAAAAGAAACCAACAACCCGAACATCCCATGGTAGCCCGAGGTTCGAAACGAGCAAGGGTTCATGATTTCCTTCTCGTACGTATTCCTCGAGTCCCACAAATTCTACTCCTTCTACAATGACAACCCCAAATAAAAATGGGTGCTCTAAAGAAAAGGTTCACTCAAGTGCCAACCACCCTCTGATACCATTTTGTCATGAACCAACCCGGTTCGACCCTGAACTATTCACCCGAGTTGGTCCGTGACATATACTGAGAGGCATTTCTGATCCTCCCAGGCTGGCGAAAAGTGTTAGGTCATCAATAAAAGACAATTACGAACAATTTCACCTAGTGAAAATAAAAAATGTAGCGGAAAAAGTAGAATGACTCAAAGTAAATAAACAACACGAAAATAAAGAACGATCAAACAAAACCAACTAACCTGACCACGTCCAAAACTCCTTGTGATTGTGAGAGTCGCTCTCCAGTTCACAACTAACTCTCGCCCATCCTAAGCAAGCTCGAATAAAAACTTCAACAAAAATTAAAAACAGGAAAAAACTATAGGCTTGAGTATAAAAACTCAGTAGGTGTGCCCATGAAACTATTCCCAATGCACTACCATTAAATAAATAATTTACAAATTTTAGGTTTGAGCTAAATTCAATAAAAATTATATTTCCATGCACACTTTCAATTCTAAAACATGTAAGAGTCCATTTCTCTTTTTAATTTAAAAACATGTTTTATATTTGAAGAGAAAATGTGCATTAAATTTTAAAACATTTTCGCGAAAGATTTAGAAATACAAATTTTAGTTGTTAGTCAAGAGTAAAACACACACAACACACAACACACAATAAGGGAAATGGTAATGTAGTAAATGAGGACCAACAACCGAACTAAGCCCATGAATCGCCAGCCGCATACAAATAAGTACTAAAGAAAACATGGGTCTAGCCTAGGAGATCGTGAACAATCCAGAATGTACTATATATGCGACTCATCCTGAAGGTATGCCTACTCTCGATGACGTTATAACGCCCTAACACTCGGCATCACCCCACCTGTCCTAACCGAAGGGCCCAATCCTTTAGCAGAGTATAATCCGTTCTAAGAGACACTAGCCAGCATGTAATCTAAACTAGTGCAGAAATCATTCTAAGAAGATTCATTTACTATGCATGGTTCCCATTTCAACATGTGCACAAACATCACCCTCAACAACATACACAATCGTCATACACAATGAATCACCACTGAGTCACGTCAAACAATGTTTTTCAAAATAATTTATTTTGTAAATGTTCCAAACTATCTTTAAAAACCCTTTGAAAAACAACCATATTTCAAAAGAAACCAACACCTTCACATCACATGTTAACCCATTTACATATATTCCAACACACTCTACTTTTATTAGGTTCCAAACTGGTCTTAACTAACATTAAATAAATATATCATTTCTCAAGAGAAACTAGAATATTTGCTAACGTGTCAAAATAAAACACTTGTCATCAAACCAAAATGACACATGAGAGTTCATGAATTATGTTCAAAGGAAAAATGGGTATACTTTAACTTTTGTAAGTCAATTCATCATGAAAATAATTTAAGTGACGTGCATAAAATAAACATCTTTGTTTATATCATATATTTATTCCCAAAATAATCATCTAAACTTATTTTTCATTTATCAAATGAAATTCAATAAAATATCATGCAATTAATAACTTCTATATTTAAAGGCGAGTGTAGTGGGGGAACTATCTCGACTTGAAGCTCAATTATGATGACACGACACCTCTAACACTTGCGCACAAGCACCCGTAGGCAGACGATCGCGGTTTCACAGAATTACCTCACCAATGCACTGCAACAATCGTACAACAACCAAATACCAATAACTTCTGACTTATGGAAATCCAAACAAACATACGGTGCGAAAACCACCTTGACATGTTTTCAAAACATGTTTTTCACCATCCAAACTATTTAATAAACAACTTTAAAATTTATAAATAAATTTTTATGGAGGAACCAAAATATTCCATAATGAAAACACATTCAAAGAAGACATTTAAGTTGCACAACAAAGAATCCAACAAGCAACAAAACAAAATTCTCTTGAAAATTCCAATTTCAACACAATTTCATCTTTAAAACTCTTAGAAAATATGCCTTTAACCTTCAAAACGAGGCATTGAGTAAATTTAAGAGACACCACATTTTATACATGAAACATAAACACGTTTATTTAGAAAACTCATTTTCATCCCATGTGCCTCACAAAACCATTCCAAATCATGTTTCACACAAAACTAATCAACCACAAAACATGAAAAATCAATTATATAGGTATGATAATTAATTGAACATTGTTGTTCTACCAAAAAGTTAATGATTCTTCCCAAAACAACTATTTTAGAAATAAAAAATAATTAATTAATACCAATGAAGTTTAAAAAAACAAGAATTCAAAGCATTTCTAAACGAAATAGGGCAAGCCAAGGTGATCTTACCTTAACCGTCTAAGATACACGGAACCCAGTGTGAAACACCGATCGCACAATAATTGCAACCGTGGGGAGTTGAATCTAAACCAAAAATCCAAATTTTGTAATGAAATTTTAGGATTGAACACAAATTTTAAACTCTATCCATGAGTAACCTTATACACAAAGAAGGGGAATCATTTACCAAAAATGGCAGGCAATCAGACTGGGGTTTAGCGGTATGCTGGCAGAGTGCGCGACTCGGCTGAAAGGGTGTGTGGTGGCCGAACAACACTAGCGAGGGGCTCAGTCAGATGGAAGGAGGTTCACGGCCTGGTCAGACAACACTGGTGAGGGCACACTTGTATGGGAGGGGGGTCGCGCTGAAGGCCTCGTTGAACAGAAGAGGGAGGTCGGGTGCAAGTTGGGGTGGCGCACTGTGAGCAGATTGCTGGAATGGGGGTTTCCCTAGGAGGATGGTCTGACGGGGAGGGAGGTCGAGCTTGCCGGGAGTCACACTGACAAGATGGTCAGACGGACAGCTGTGTTCCGGTGAAACACATGGACGGATGGGGGGCACACGATTGTTGGGGTGTGTGCAAAAGGGGAGGCATCGCCGCAGGTCACCAGAGATTGCCTGCAGGAGGAGTTGCGTGTCATCAGGTGTACACCAGAATAAGAACCAGCGAGGCGCATGCGAATTGGACTGGGGGTGGTCGTGGATGCACTGTGGTCATGTCATGCCAGGTAAGGGGAAGTGGTCTAGGTTAGGGAGAAAACTCCAGCCTGAGAGGGGGAAAGCAGCGCTAGTGGAGTAGGGTTGGTCAGTGATGGAGGTGCACTGGGTTGGGTCGTGCCGCAAGAGGAGTTTTTTTTACATTAAAAAAACTTAAAAAATACGACCAGGTTTAAAATATTTTTTTTACATCCCAAAGGCGGCACACCATGTTCCGCCTTCTGTTCAGTTTCCACCGGGCCAAAGGCGGTTCTCCAGAAACCGCCTTGCACCTTTGGGGAAACGAAAGGCGGCACACCAGTGCCCGCCTTTCGATTTTTTTTCTGCAAAAGGCAGCTTTGGAAGAGCCGCCTTTTGTGTTTTAAATGGCCGAAGGCGGCTTCCCAGATGCCGCCTTTGCCAAAAATATCCCTATAAAAGGGAGCCGCCCCACCCATCCTTCCTCACTCATAAATCCCTCTTCTCTCTAAAATTTTGAGAGCTCCTCTCTCTAAGTTGAGTTTTCCTTTGTGGTGCTTCCAGAGACGCAAGGAGTACAAGATTTTTGTGTCAAGCTTCATTTAGAGGTATTTTTTTTATTTTAAAGTTATTTATTTGTTTAATTGCAATTAGTTAATTTTAAATATTTAAGTATGTAGTAGGTATTTATTTAAAGAAAAGAAATAAATAGTTATAATATTAATGTTTTAATTAGTTAATATTTAATGTTAGATTAAGGTATATGTAATTTAATATTATTAATGAATGATGATGAGGGATAAATTATTTAATGTTAGATTAAAGTATGTATAATATAATATTATTAATGAATGATAAATAGGGATAATAATAATTTATTAATATTTTAGAGATAATCATAGACTAATTAAATGATGATTAAGGAATAATTAAGTCATGATTAAAGGGGTAATTAACCATGGATGATTAATTAAGGAATGTTTAAGGAGTGATTAAGTGATGATTAAGGGATGATTAAGGGGTCATTAAGGTAATTAAGGAATGATTAATTGATGATTAAGGGGTAATAAAGAGTGATTAAGGGGTGATTAACTAATGATTAAGGGGTAATTAAGGAATGATTAAGTGATGATTAAGGGGTAATTAAGGAGTGATTAAGGGGTGATTAAGGGGTAATTAAGGAATGTTTTAGGGGCGATTAAGTAACGATTAAGGGGTTATTAACTAACGATTATGGGGTGATTAAGTTGACATTAACTAATTATTAAGGAATGATTAGGGGATGGTTAAGGGGTAATTAAGGAATGTTTAAGGGGTGATTAAGGGGTAATTAAGGAATGTTTAAGGGGTGATTAACTAACGATTAAAGGGGTGATTAAGGGGTCATTAACTAATTAAGGGGTAATTAAGGAATGAAGGGGTAATTAAGGAGTGATTAAGGGGTTAAGGGGATGATTAAGGGGTAATTAAGGAATGATTAAGTGATGATTAAGGGGTAATTAAGGAATGTTTAAGGGGTGATTAAGGGGTAAATAAGGAATGTTTAAGGGGTGATTAACTAACAATTAAGGGGGTGATTAAGGGGTAATTAAGGAGTTATTAAGGGGTTAAGGGGATGATTAAGGGGTAATTAAGGAATGATTAAGTGATGATTAAGGGGTAATTAAGGAATGTTTAAGGGGTGATTAACGAACGATTAAGGGGTGATTAACTAACAATTAAGGGGTGATTAAGGGGTCATTAACTAATGATTAAGGAATGATTAGGGGATGGTTAAGGGGTAATTAAGGAATGTTTACGCGATGATTAAGGGGTAATTAAGGAATTATTAAGGGGTGATTGACTAACGATTAAGGAATGATTAGGGGATGATTAAGGGGTAATTAAGGAATGTTTAAGGGGTGATTAACTAACAATTAATGGGTGATAAAGGGGTGATTAACTAACGATTAATGGGTGATTAAGGGGTGATTAACTAGGGATGATTAGGGGATGATTAAGGGGTGATTAAGGGTTCATTAACTAATGATTAAGGGGTCATTAACTAACGATTAAGGGATGATTAAGGGGTCATTAAGTAAAGATTAAGGGATGATTAAGTGGTGAATGACCACCTCCTAACTGATTAACCAACACTTAAGTAGTGATTAACCAGCACTTAAGTAGTGATTAACCAGCACTTAATTAGTGACCGACAATTAAGTAGTGATTAACCAACGTTGTAATGAATATTATTTTTTAGAGATCATTGAACATATCTTTAGGAAAGTTAAAAATTGTTCTAAAAAACATTAGTGGCTTAATTTAGGAAGGTATTAAAATTTTGGTGTCATGAAAGTTTATGTCGTTATCTAAGAAATTAAATCCATGTCTGGATACTACAAGTGGATGTGGCTCTGGCACAGTTGTACCTAGGGGTGAAAGCCCCGAAAAGGAGTTTCGGGCCTGACCCAGGGTATCCTGGTACACGACAACAGGTCTTGCTGCACTCCTGGTTTGACACTCCCGGGGGATATGCTTTAGATGATTTATATTTACTTCATGAAGTACTAAAATAGCTTTAAGAAGATAAAAAATGTTATTTAACACGTAACAAAACATTATTGACATATTCAGTGATCAGTAAACATTTTTCATGTAGAGAGACATGTTTGCTTGTGTTTACTGCTATGGAAAGGTTATTCAAACCGAGCAAGGAGATTCTTATAGTATACAACCAACATCTATGGTTAACACATATGATTGTGTTACTATAACTGATCTTCAATATAGAATTCGTGGTTTCTTAAATCTCAGTCCTCATCAAGAGATAAAGTCTATTAGTTATAGAAATTTTCAATTCCCTGCCACGTTATGGCACCTTGCTTGTCCATTGGCTGCTGATGAGCACTGGGTCCAAGAGGGAACTTTATTTTCCCAACGATCTGATGGTGCAATGATGGAGTTATATGTTGAAGTTTCTAATGTACAACAACATCAAAATGTTCTAAGTCGTAGACATGCACAAATAGTTGTTGAAGAAGCATCATCCCATGAAATTGAGGATGTTCGCCCTGTTGTGGAGGAGAAAAACTTAGTTGATCTTCCATATTTACATATAAATCATTCTTCAGATGAGGAATTTAATAATGATGGAACAGATGGAGAAGACAATGATGATGGGGTGGGAGCTGGAGAAGATAAGGTAGTAGTTTCTCGAAATAGAGTATTTCAAGAACATTCTTGACCAACATTAAATCATCCACCACCCTTTGAATCTTGGTCCGAAGAAATGGAACGTGTACCTGAATTCGACAACAATGTTCTGACACCTGCAACAGAGTTTCCTGGATTTATAGTAGACAAGTTTAGTGAGTTGGAAAAAACATTATATAATGGAAGGGATTTTCCAAGTAAGGATGCGTTGAAGAGCTTCTTAAAAAGATTTCATATTGAGAGTCATTGTAGATATGTAGTTGAGGAACCATGTTGAAAAAAATACTTTATACGGTGTGATAAATTTGATGAAGACTGTAGATTCCGGTTGAGGGAGATTCCAGACATTGCATTTGGTGGATGGAGAATTTCAAAGATTGAGGCAGCTCATTCTTGTGTTCATCCAAACTTGACACAAGATCACAGTGCTTTGGATGCCGAATTTGTGTCAACTGTTATCGTCGAGATGATTAGGACCTGTCAAGATGTTCCTATAGCCCTTCTGCAAGAGAGGATAATTCAAACTTTCGGTTATAATATTTCTTATAACAAGGCATGGATAGCGAAACAGAAGGCAATTGTGAAGGTCTACGGTGATTGGGATGACTCGTATCGGGTGTTGCCGCAATTATTAGCCATGCTGAGCCACAACAACCAAGTTGTCTACCATATAAATATGAAGGAACATGTGTTTGAAGATAATCGATTGGATCAATCTCGTGTTCAATTTCATCGGTTATTCTGGGCATTCCTCCCATGTATTTACGCATTTCTTTTCAGTAAACAGTTCATAAAAATTGATGGAACATTTCTATCTGGAAAGTATAAGGGCGTATTTTTGATTGCGTCAACCCAAGATGGGAACCGTTCACCACTTCCGCTTGCATTTGAAATAGTGGAGAAGGAAAACTATGAATCTTGGAGTTGGTTTTTGGCATGCATCAGCAACCATTTCACACGCATTCGAGGTGTCTGTTTGATATCTGATCGACATAGGGAAATCAATGAGGCAATCAATGCGGATCCTGATTCATGGAGGCCCCCAAATTCACATCATTGATACTGCATCAGACACATTGCTAGTAACGTGCGCAAAACCTTCCATAATGAGGCTATGAAGAATACAATCATGAGGCTTGGTAAGCAATGTCGTCATTGATGTTTACTATTTTAATGTAAATAAAAATATAATTTCTATGACCTGTGATCATATTTGTGTAGCATATGAGCCAGATCAACGAAGGTTTGAGGCACATTACGAAGAAATCCGCAAGGCTAACCAAGAAGTGTATGATTATATAATGAAGATTCCAAAAGAGAAATGGACACTGGCCTATGATGGGGGGAAGAGGTACGGACACATGACCACAAACATTGTGGAGTGTATAAATGGAGTCTTCAAGGGGCTTCAAAAGCTACCAATTACTGCCCTAGTTCAGGAGAAATTTTATCGTTGTGTCAAGTACTTCATTGATAGACAAAAACTAGCCTCATATGGGATTCAACAGGGGCTAAGATTTGGAAAAAACTTTCAACGAGATATTGACAAGAACATTGAAGAAGATTCAAGTAATCGAGTGTGTCTATTCCATCAGGAAGACTCAACATTTGAAGTTCAAGAGTATTGTAACCCCATTACAGGTAACAGCGGTGAAAAATTAGTGGTACTTCTAGAAGCAAAACAATGTCAGTGTGGAAAGTTTCAGGCATTATGGTTTCCATGCGCACATGCCATCGCAGCATGTGCATTTGTGAACGTATCATGGGAAGCTTATGTTGATCCAGTATACCGATTGGAGGCCATGGGTAACTGTTATACTGCGCCATGGACACCTGTTGGGGAGTTTCGATATTTCCCAATGCCTGAAGACTAGCCCATACTGATTCCTGACATTAGTAGATTACGACCACGGGGAAGACCGAAGACCAACAGGATACAAAATGAGATGGATTGGCCTCAAGAACAAGGGAAAAGGTTGAGATATCGTCTATGTCATCAAGAAGGGCATAACCGGAAAAGATTTCCTAACATTGCTGGATTGAGTTCACACACTCAGCCACAATGATGTGTTGTATCCAACATGATATTTTCATGTAGTCAGTTATATGTTGTTAATATCAAAGATGAAATTTTTAAGAATTGTTTCACATTTCCAATAAGCAACTTCTCTCCTTCCAATAACGAACCTCTGTATTCAATACTTTTAAATCCATTAATCTGAACGTAATCTTAGAGAACAATAACATTATTAAAAAACTGTTATTTGTCATCGAAGACAAAAAAATATTAAAACATTTATCATAAAGGATCTTCATAAATCATACATAACCAGGATAAAATGTTTATATATATAAATGTATGACACTATATCTTAAAAAACATAATTTTCATGGTAAAAACATATATAAAGACACGATAGATAAATGTTCTCCAAAATATGACGACATTCCCTTAACTTTTTCTAAAAAAAACATCACATATCGTTCATTATACCAATCATAACATTCTATTAAATTTAACATTATATTTATATTTATAGTGAAGACTAATTTCCTTTTTTGGCTTCCAGATGGATGATATTCCACTCCTCACCGAGCAACATAGGCATGTTTCTCGTGATGTGATAGAGGGTCAGGATGTTCGACGGATTAGGGTGCGGCGAGCACACCATTTTCGACACATGGCACCTCCATCTGCTATTATACCATACTTACGTCGTGCTGGATTCTACGGCATTGCCGTTTCTGATTTCACTTACACTGATCATCCCCTTCTTGCTGCCTTAGTCGAGAGATGGAGACCAGAGACTCACACATTCCACTTGCCAGAGGGAGAGATGAATATCACCTTAGAGGATGTGGCAGTGCTACTCAGTCCTCTTATTCAGGGAGATGCAGTTATTGGACCAACTAGTGGGGATTGGGCTGAGCTGGCATAGAGAATATTAGGTGTCGATATTTTGGCTGATCATACTGCTACAGATGGTGGGTCCATATCTATGCCTTGGCTTGCTTTGTAGTTTTCACATTTACCTTCTGATACTGATGAGCAGACCATCATGTGTTATGCTCGGGCATATATCTTACGACTTATTGGAGGTACATTGTGTTCAGATCACTCGGGTGTGCATGTGCACATGATGTATCTTAGTTTACTGGAAGACTTTGATAGGATATGGTGATACATTTGGGGATCTGCATGTTTGGCATACACTTATAGAGCATTATGTACGACATGCCGCTCAGATCACACAGATCTCAGAGGATGTGTCGTCCTTATACAGTTGTGGGAATGGGAGCGCATCCCTGTCCTGGCCCCTGTTACTGTTGGTCATAGGCTTCCTATAGATGTGCTACAAGACACTCCACGTGGATGATGGTATGATACATCATATTTATTTGTTTCTGATTGTATTCTGATTTATTATATTTAATTTTTTATTATTTATCACTTTCAATGTTGTATTTGATAGGTGGAGTCAGGAACATCGTTTCGTCGATGCTCCGACCCACAATTTGGCTGCATATCCTCTCATGTTGGACAATTTACTATCTGACAGCGTAAGTATATATCATCATTTTTGTTTTTTGTTAAAAAATTTCTCTGATGAAATGTCACATGTCATTACAGATTCATCGGATGCCATACTGGAGTCTGGTTCAGGACTTACCTACATACTGTATTGCTGGACATCATGAGGTTATGGCTGTAGTTCCACTCATTCACTTTCATATTATTGTGTGGCACCAGCCCGATAGAGTTATGCGTCAGTTTTGTTGTGTTCAGCTGATTACACACACCTACACCACGACAGTTACTAGCGCTTCATGGCTTGAAGCTCATGGGGAGACATCATGTCGATTGGCGACGACGACATACCCAATATGTCGCCATCTGGGACAATCAAGAAGAGCATCGTATCACAGGTGTACGTACGATGTGATTCTACCTATCAGATCAGGTAGAGTATGAGCCATGGTATAGAATGAAGTCTATATTGTATCTGACTCAGCACGGGAGATGGATTCAGGATCTGGTAAGTCAATAAATTTCACATAATATATTTATTACGCTATTTTATAATTCATTTTGAATCTCTATACAGCATACGAGACTACGACGACTATGTCGCACGACTGATCCAGAGGAGGAGGAGGTTGCTAGTTTATCTGTGATCCATGATGCTTTGGAGGAGACGATGCCGATTTGTCGATCTATTCATGATAGTATCATCCATCCTAGACCCCAGAGACATGATGTTCCTACTCAGGAACATGATGCTCCTATCCCAGGAGATGAGGGTCCTACTCAGGAACTTGCAGCAGCAGCTGGTGCTGTTCCCCAGCGACGACAACGGTGACGGAGACCGCGTCCTGCTGCACGTGAGCCCTCACCTATTCCAGAGGCATAGGTCGGTGCTCTATCAGTCCAGCCTGACCCGTTTGGGTTTGTGCAGCAGGATGCAGCATGGGATCCATCTTTTTGGACCAGATATCCATAGTATTCGCCAGATATTTATTTTCCAGGGATTTATCAGGGGTCATCTCCCATGCCGCCATCTTTCATACCAGATCCTTAACAGACTATATGGTTTCCCGAGGGTATGATGATGGCCCCTTCTACTTACGTAGTGGGAGAAGGATCTCGTGCACACGATGACATCCCTCCGACACCTCCTTTCATGCAGACTATGACAGAGGATCCCGTGATTGATGTTCCAGTGCCCGAAGATCATCCCTCTCGAGGTCATCATACTCCATCCCAGCATGGAACACGTCGCTCTCGATATGGACGTACCATTCGCACACCACCTTGTGGGAAAGAGCCTCACCATAGACACTGACATTACTTATTCATGTAAATGTTTTCTATTTATTAAAAAGAGTGCATTACTTTTACTCTAAAAGAATTTCTTAAAAATTATCGATGACACATAATTTACAAGCTTTCAGAAACACCTATGTGAAACTTCATAATGGTTCAAGTACGTGACTTTGAAATCTTGTAAAATATAAACTATAAGACCGATATGAATGAAAATTAAAATATGAATTAAACATATAGGAGATAGTTGAAAATAAAATGAATTTCTTAAGAAATGTTGATGATAAATTATTTAAAAGGTTTCAAAACCACCTTCCTGAAACTCAAAAATGTTTCAAGTAAGTGATTTTGAATGTTCAATGCTATGAAAAACCTTTAGATGAAATGTGTCAGTTCCCCACTAGATGTGCATGTTCCTCCAAAATTTTCAGGCTGGAGATAATCCACCTTGAGTTCCACATAGCCTTATGCCTTCCATGGATTAATGTCAAACACTTCATCCCATTTTTTTACTTTATGGGGAAGTAAAACTCATTCCTTTGAATATTCACATTACCATGAACATATAAAATAATCATTTTTCAAGAAAAACTACTAATCTCATGTTCACTGAAATACCCCTTAACGTAAGAATGATACAAATAGTGTAAGTACCCTATAGAAATATTCCAATCCATTTTGACTGGGCTATGTGGAATAATTGGTGGTTTCATCTGATTAATAATTTAAAAGGTTTCAAAACCACCTTTCTGAAACTCAAAAATGTTTCAAGTAAGTGACTTTGAAAGCCTATAAAATATAAACCATAAGATCTATTGAAATGAAACTTAAAAGATGGATTAAACATATAATAAGTAATTGAAATTAAAAACCATTTCCTAAAAATTGTTGATAAAATGCAATTATAAGATTTCAAAAACACTTCTTGCAACTCAAAAATATTTCAGATATGAGACTTTGAAAGCCTATAAAATATAAACTTAAAGACTCATATAAATGAAACTTAGAACATAGATTAAACATATAAGAAGTAGTAGAAAAGTAATTAGTTAATTCTGGTGAGGGGGAAAACTGTTAGACCCTGAAATTAAAGGATAATGAGGACGACAAGGAAACATCAACCCTCACGCCCACTCCTTCCACCCATTCAACCAACTTCGGTAACTCCTATAGAAGTAGCTTTTCAAAAAAATGAAATGTCACACCACCACAACATCCTACATTCATATTAACCCCCCAATTCAGTTTCATTAAATGTGTACAGCCCCCATTTTTACCAAAGTCAATGATGCACTATTAAACCATCACTTTTCAACCCCCGCCTCAATAATACAAAATGATTTGAGGGATGAGAAATGATTCGGTGCATTTTAGAACATTGAAACGCGTTGAATCATTTCTCATTCCTCAAAGCATTTTGTATTTTTGAGGCAGGGGTTGAAAGTGGTGGTTTAATAGTACATCATTGACTTTGGTAAAAATGGGGGCTGTCCACATTTAAAGAAACTGAATTGGGGGGTTAATATAGATGTAGGAAGCTGTGGTGGTGTGACATTTAATTTTTTTGAAAAGCTACTTCTATAGGAGTTACCAAAGTTGGTTGAATGGGTGGAAGGGGTGGGCGTGGGGGTTGATGTTTCCTTGTCATCCTCATTATCCTTCAATTCTAGGGTCAAACAGTTTTCCCCCTCACCAGAATTAACTAATTACTTTTCTACTACTTCTTATATGTTTAATCTATGTTCTAAGTTTCATTTATATGAGTCTTTAAGTTTATATTTTATAGGCTTTCAAAGTCTCATATCTGAAATATTTTTGAGTTGCAAGAAGTGTTATTGAAAGATTATAATTGTATTTAATCAACAATTTTTAAGAAATTGTTTTTATTTTCAATTACTTATTATATGTTTAATCCCTCTTTTAAGTTTCATTTCAATAGATCATATGGTTTATATTTTATAGGCATTCAAATTCACTTACTTGAAACATTTTTGAGTTTCAAAAAGGTGCTTTTGAAACCTTTTAAATTATTAATCAGATCAAAACAATAATGATTACACATAGCCCAGTCAAAATAGATTAGAAGCTTGCTATTGGGTACTTACACTATTTGTATCATTCTTACGTTAAGGGGTATTTCAGTGAACATGAGATTAGTAGTTTTTCTTGAAAAATGCTGATTTTATATGTTCATGGTAATGTGAATATTCAAAGGAATGAGGTTTTACTTCCCCATAAAGTAAAAAACTGGGATGAAGTGTTTGAAATTAATACATGGAAGGAATAAGGCTATGTGGAACTTAAGGTGGATTATCTCCAGCCTGAAAATTTTGAAGGAACATGCACATATAGTGGGGAACTGACACATTTCATCTAAAGGTTTGTCATAGCATTAAACATTTCTAGAATCTCTCTTCCAGATGGTATAATACCTCCCTTCTCATCTCACCTTACCAGGAAAAATTATCTAGAGCTTTTGAGGTTGATTTATACTCAGGGGCATGACAAAATTGCAAAGATGTTTCTATTATGTGTAAAGCACATAAGCTAGTTGAGGTTTTCATTATTGGAATGAATTTGAATGCTATGACAAAGTTAGAAGGAATAAGTTAAAATTAAAAATTTTATTAATTTTTTTTGTCCAAAGGCGGCACCTGGTGTTCCATCTTTGTTCTTTAATTATGGGCAAAGGCGGCACACCAGGTGCCACCTTTCTTCAGCACTGAAATGCTCGAAAGGTGGCACATGGTGTGCCGCCTTTGGGATGTAAAAAAATATATCTTAAACCTGGTTGAATTTTTAAATTTTTTTTTGAAAAAATGTAAAAAAAAACTCCTGCAAGAGTGAGAGGGTTTGGAGGGAGGGAGATAGTGTGGGAGGGAAGAAACCCTAGAAAAAACCAAAAAAAGAAAACTAATAACAAAATAATGATAATTGAAATAATAATATTTATAATAATATAACCACAATAATAATAATAATAATATAGCGTTAATATGATTCTTAATGATAACTTTAATTAGCATTAATTTAATTGTAATATTTATTGTGAAAATAATAATAATAACAACAAAAAAAAATATAATGATGATAAAAATGAAAAATAATAAAAGTGTTCATTTCATTTTAACAATAATAATAAAATTATTAACAACAATGAATATTTTAAAAAACACAATATATCACTACTTTATCCATCTTAATTTTACGAAGGTAGGAGGATCATGCCGATGTCTTAGTGGAGCCGCATAGGGTTTCCAAAACGTACTTCGCCCATGCTCCCAATGACATCAACTCAAAAACAAACACTTTTAATATAACTCAAAAGTTTTGTTCAGAATTCAAGATGAACCTTAAAAGAAACTTCTTCATTTTTAAAAGCCAATGAAATAATAAAATAAAGTAATTAAGTAGGTCGGGGTGTGAAAGTTATATATATATATTTATATTACAACACTAATTTAAATATTCCTTTCACACTCAATACATGATTCGCTAGATCAACATGCAATACCATCTTGTTTTGCTCTATAAGAAACATCGACTTGGTGTATGATGCACGCTACACTTAGCTTCAATGAAACATCAATTTTTATTATTTCAATTATATAACTAATATAATAATAACCAAGCTGTTAAAATTAGTAATAACTAACTTTCATATATTTTAGTTTTACATAAATAAAACATATAGATTAGGAATGATAATATATTTGGTATTGTCCTTTTTATGTTTAGATACATAGTTTTATCGAAAAAACTACTTCTAATAATGAATGTAATATTAGAAACAGTTAATAATTGAATATGATAAACTAAACATCATATTTTAATTCATAATATCATAATTATCACAGGGTGAAGTTTTGTGAATTTTTTGAGAAACATCATTTATTGATGAATAGTGAAAAATACTAATTTTTAGTTATAAAATGCCTTTTTGTCTAATTAATTATTAATTATAAATGATATTATTAATATTTTTTAAGGTTAATTCATATTAATAGTAAATATATTTTTTAAATTTAATTCATAAGAATTAAATTCACATTGAAACTGTATATAAAATCTTAACAAACATTTGAACTTTTTCTATCTTTAAAACCATGGTATTTCATCCCATCTAGGGGACTAACACTAATCTAAATTTTTCTGCCTCGATGATTAGAATTTAAAAAATCAGAAATAAACCATTTTATTATGTCTAATGTTTAGAGTATAATAAGGCCATCTTAAATTTTTCCCGAAATGGTTAGTAAAAGTTATGAAAATTAATCACAACTGTAAAGGCCACAATAAACGAAATTGGGGAATAATACTTACAATTAAGGGCCAAAGGACATAGAAATATTTCAAACACCCATTTTTTTGTCCGTATTCCACCCATAAAAAATCTATTATTGAGTTTTTTTTGGTTTTTTATTTCTTTTGTTATGTAATAACATGTGCACACATAATTTTTTTTACATTCCATGTGAGTCATTTTCCTTCCCTATAAAAGGCTGCCACATCTACCCATTCATCACACCTCTCAAACCATTTTAGTTGATCCATGATCTACCCATTTATCCTCCCAAAAATACTCTATTCAAACATGATGCCACCTTTTGGGAAGAAACCATCTAAAGTAACCCTTTTAGAATAAAAAAATGGAGTTATCCAATTTTGAGGTAACATCTTATATCAATCTCTTTTCCATTATTTCCCTCTCCAACCATCTACTCTATTTACAACCATATTGTGTGAAATCCCGAGTAACCAAGATATACTATAATTTTTTATATTAAACTGTCATAACCTAGACATACACACACCCCCATATAATTGATGGTGAACATACTATTTCAATGTATGGCGAACTACTTCCTTACAAAATAATGATAGTTCATTTCTCCTATACCACCAATCATGGTGGCCATTATGATAGAAAATCTATTTATAAATTTAATATATTATATTTATCATGTATTAATGGTTATTTATTCCATTTACAATACACATTGTTTTACCTTCCATTTTGTGTTAATACGATAATCTGGTTTATGGAAGTGTGGACTACCTCCCCCTCAAAGCGATTTGATTCATTCACACACCACATAGAATGTATTCATGATGGGTTAAATGACCTTATATGATATATATACAGGTATATGATATATTAATAATAATTTATTAATTATAAATATATATATATATATACATAAATAAGTAAACAGTTTTCATTTACATACATTCTTTCAATATCATAATAAAAATGGAAAACAACGTTCAGGCGTACATACAACTTACCGTCTTCATAAACAGTGTATTACAATATATAATTCATTACACTATATACAAATATAATATATATATACTGGATATATATGATATTTATATCATTTTATACATTCTGAAATCCTGATATATATACAAGGATCAATGATATAACTAATTAAGACACGTGCGAAGAACAAAGAAAATATTACAGAAAGTGAAACCTTAACGTAGGATCATTAACATGAATGTAATTTAAATTCATTATAAAAGATAATTTGTTAATAAATATAATAATACTATAATATAAAATATGTATAATATACTTATTTTTATTATATAGTGAGAGTGTACGAGTATAGAGATACTCCAGACACAAGGTCGTGCAATTTCATCTCATTTTTTATTTATGTGAGATACAAGCTATGTTCTAAACTCATTCATTTTGTGGGGGTATATACTACCTGTGATTTTATTCAATGTATATTTTAAATAAATTTATGGTTATTAAAATTCCCATATGATGATCCTTATTTCATTGGGTTTATGTTTCAGATGTTTTCGAATTGGTAAAAATGTTTATTTATATCAATTTTCATTCATTGAGACTCATGTTTTGTTATGAACCCAACCTATTCTTCAGGGTGAATATACGTCCATTATTCAATCCATATCCTGAATCTCAATATTTTCATGATATTATATTCTTCATTTAATCACCTTTTCTAACATGGAGAGCATTATTACCATATACCAAGTTACTAGAGTTTATTGGGATAATCGCATTACATTTCGAGATTGTTTATGTTAATATTTCAATTGATAAAATCCTATGATCAATCTACCAATAATATTCATTAGTTTCATTATCCTATGTTATTTCATCAGACATTCATTTATTGGTACCATTTTCTACTCTTTGGTACATAGAATAGTTACAAATGTGTTTTTTTGAGAATGCAATCATACCATCTCTTCATTCAGAAACATGTTTTTTCAAATATGGGTTTCCATGTATATTATAACAGTCCACTATAATATATAAAATACATTTTTAAACTTTTTCATTTTACCAATCGCGTCAAGTGAATCTTTTTTAACTTTTTGAACATGGATATTTTTTATCCTTTTTATCGTGTAAAAAGAATGTTTTTTGACCTGGTACAACAAGTACGGATTTACACACTATCATTTTATTGAACCTCCCTTTGAATTTTTAATAATTTTAATATTTAATATTTTTTTAAGAAAGTAATTTTTATGGGAAATTGTATTCAAAATTGTTTTAATATTATTTTATATGTTTTCATGAAAAAAAATTCCAAATGTTTTCAAGTCTTATTTACAAGTTTTAAAAGTTCTTTCAATGAAATGGGTTTCAAATCATTTTCATGCTCCCTTATACATTTTCATGAAAAATTATTTTCAATACATTTACTTGATTTTTTTATATTTTTTCAATGTATTTTCAAATAATTATATTTGACATAATTTTCATCATTTATTTAAATGTTTTCTAGTATTTTCAATGATGAAGGTTTATTTTTTTTAATCTTGTTTTAAATATTTTCAAGGAAAAAAAATTTCAAAAAGATTTCGTGTCTTGTTTATAAATTTTCATGGTATTTTATATGAAAAGTATTTTCAAATGGTTTTATTTATTAAAAATCCATTTTCAAAAATGAAAGGATATATTCCACAAGAAATTATATTTTCCCGAAAAATGATTTTAGAGTATATTTAAAAATTCTTTTATATCTAAGATGACATATATTCATGTTACTCATGCCATTATAGGAAATTATCTAAAAGAGATATTCATATCCTTTCTATTAATGATTTATGATTAATGCAATGGTCTTTATGAAACGCATTAATCCATCATAGGTAACATGCTTATGTAACCCATTTCTCATTCAATGTACACATTCTTTTGAAACCCGCTTCTTTTCACTGGTTATGTTTATGATCAAATCATTATGAAACATTTCTATTTACACATTTTATGATATTATTATGTGTTTATGATACCCATTTCATTTCATGGGTTATGATATTTTCATTTATGAATTTTGTGGAACATGTATTTATGATTTTTTTTATGTGATGGGTGGGACCTATATCTCACTCTAATGTATTGTGTAAAGATTTATATCTCATTAGATAGAAATATATGGAATGTGGGTTTACTCCATCCAGTAATACAGGTATGGAATCATTGTTTACTCAGTTGAATAATATTTTGCTGGAATGAGGATTTACTCAGATTAGTAATACAGGGCTGCAACAAGGGTTCACTCAGTTCAATAATACATCGATGTAATGAGGGTTTACTCCATTAAATAATACATGGTAGGAATGAGGGTTTAATCTAATCAGTATTACAAGAATGGATTGGGTGTTCACCCTATTTAGTAAAGGAATTTTTCAACTAAGATGGTCTTGGAATTGATTCCTGGTCTACTATGGAAATCATTATATGCTTATCTGTTTTCAAAATTCCATGTATTACACCTATGTTATGCTTTCATGGCTTATTTCATTACTTATTTTTGATTCATGTCTTATGAACTGCCATGATTGATGCCATTATTCATGTATTTTATCTTTTATATGCATTTTATGATCATATATTTTCTTTTTATGTTCTCGTACCCTTATTCTCATATTTATGCTTACTAGTGTCCTGTGTTTACTCTTAAATAGAATTTGATATCAGCAATTTGTATATTTCTTTCACTAGGTTATGAAGATATGCATTATTTTTGATGATTCTAAGAATGGTACTAGTTAAGAAGAACCCATAGAGAGATAATTTTTCTCACTTATATACCAATGTTTGTGTTTCCATGTTTCCATAGGCACTATAAAAACAATGTTCTTAGGAAATATTTTTGTATAGTGTGTTAGTATTTATAAAATTCTATGTAATGTCTATGTTTGTAAAGAAAATTTCCCTTCAGTTGGTCTTAGATAAAAGGCATAGTTAACAATATAAGAATATGATTTAAAAACCTTAGTTAGATCCCTATCTGTATTTCAATGTAGATGTCTAGCGATGTCTCTAAGGATAGGAAAAATGCAGAGTAAACATTTAGGAATTTTTCCTATAATCTTGGGTAAAGGAGTGTGTTAGTGGTTTCTAATTAATACATCCCTTTTATTGATACAAAAATGTTGATGTGGTTCTAGAAAATATTTACATATTGGTGAAAACTCTAATAAGTTGTTCCATGCTTGACCTGGGTTAATTTAGTACATGACAACAGGCCTAGATGCACACCTTGTTTGACACACCTGGGGGATATTATTATGGAATTTAAATTCACTTCATGAACCATCATTAAGGATTTAGATATATGTTAGCCATGAATAACCTAGTATAAACCCATGGTTTCATGAATTCTAGAAGGTTTCATTATTTAAACATCCTATAAGTAATTCTTTTAATGACTATGTGTTTTTCAAATATGATAAGTAATTATCACACTTTTCTTCTAGTTGTAGTCAATTGAGGGAACTAAAAGGAACAAGATTTGTGTTCAATGTCTAGGAATATTTACTAATGGGATGTCAAGTGGGATGATCATTGTAGTGACAGATGACATGATCATGCCAAATCATATTTCACAGAACATGATTAACAACGTTTACCTTAACCAACTCTCGAACTCACCCTAGAAGAGAAATAAGGAATTAGATTAGTGTTATAGTACTAGAGACCATATAAGAATGAATATTTGATTTCCTTTGAGTCATGAATGTTTAATGAATCACCTCTGTAATATATTAGATGAACAAGAAGGTGTCTTGATTATGGAAAAGAAATACACTCTGCATGTTACTGTAAGAGAAAAATGAAGAGTTAGGTTAATGAAATGGATAGGAATTTCATCCCTACCCATGTATTCATCAATGTTTAATTGTTTTATATGTGGAATAAATGGTCGTTATGGGAATCAATGTCCCAAGAGGAATATTCCAGAAAACAATCAACATGGTGGTGTAAGTAATGGTTATACTGTAGATGATGATGATACTATGGATGAAATCAGAATGGAAAGATGTATTATTGATAATTGGTTAAGTATTAATTAATCAATGAAATTAGGTATTTGGATTCCAGAATTAATAATGGTGAATTGTGTATGGATTGTCTAGTTTATGTTTTGATCTGGATTTACAAGAATTTGTTGAATGGTAATGATGGACTATAAAGGATATCTCATGAATGTTAACATTTTGAATAAGGGAAGGTAACCCTTAACATGTTATTTATGATAAGATAATATTGGAGGGATATTTATATGTGGATATGAATAAGTAAATCAGATAGCATTGATTACGTTGGAACAATTTAAGGACCTGCTTATATGTGGTTTATGCTACAACTATTGAATTTTACAACATTTCTGGATTTAAGGCATAAATCCAATACACATTAGAATGAGTATTCATGAATAATTTCCAAAATTGTTTAGGGTACTTCAAGTTTGTACCATGTTTAAGGGAACATAAAATAGTGGTATTCAATTTTTGGAATGTTATAACAAAGTGATACTTTTTATATAGGGGAATAAATGTTAATATGATTTCATTAATCTCTTTTTAATTTTTTTGATTTTCAAATTCTTGATGGTATATAAGGATTATCATTCGGGAAAATTTAAAGTTAAACATTAGGGGAAGTATTTTTGCAATGATTTTGGGTTGAAAACATTGGTTAAAATCCTAAACAGTTATTAATCATTTTCAATGATGTGCATCTTATATACTATATTAGTCCAGTTCTATGAAAAGGACATCATGTATGTTGGGTGATAACCTATCAAGTATGGAAATGTCGTGGGTCTTGAACCCCTGACTGATGGATGATAAGGTTTTCACACCTACCACTAGACTATGTGATCTCTTGGTTTATTTTTATTATTTTTTTATGAATAAATACTTATTTTGAACTATTTCAACTAATTTTTATTTTTATATATTTATTCATATTTTTATACATTATATATGATATGGGACTTAATATCCATTAAAAGCATATTTTGTATCATTATTCATAGAAGTTAATTTCTAGAAATTCATTCCATGTGGTAATGGATGAATCTGATATTTTTCAAAGAACAACCCATGAATGATATTTTGTTTGTAGAAATTTATCATGAATTACACGTTGTTCTGAATTTGATACAAAAATATTGTTACCCTTGTACATTAATTATCATTGTGTAGATGGAATTTTAAATCATTACATATTGATGACATTGAGGCCCTCAAATATTTGTTAAACATTCAATTTTCGGTGATTTACTACCTCAATCCCTCCAAATAAATATTTATGCTTTTCCCCCACGTCCAATCTTAACTCCCAACCTATGTTCTCTTATGTGTTAACCCAATTGTATGTTAATTTGGGTAAACGTTATGGTTACACATTTCTGTTTTTAAGAGAAATTATTTTATCCATTATTAGGTTGTGTGTTTCTTTGAATGAGTCTTCAATGTATTAAAATATTGACAATATAGCCTAATTTCTTGGGTGAAATTCATTTTATACGGGGTATAATGTAACAACCTAGGATTTTGATAATTGTTTTTTTAATTAATTTAAATTTTCAATATATTTAATTTCACATGACACTAAAAATATTTATTTATATATATAAATCAAAACAATATTTCAATCATTCATTTCACAAACAATACCAACATGCCTTTCGGTACATCCAATACCAACTTAGATTGTGCAACAAGAAACATTGACATAGCATGTGATGTACACAACGCTAAACATCAATTTTTATTTTATTAATTATTTAAATATAATAATTATAACATAGAACTTAAAAATAGTAATAAAAAATTGTCATTTTTTTTAATAAATAATACATATTGATAATGAAGGATAATATTTTTTCTAAAGCCTATTTTATGTTTAAGAAGATCATTTTCTCGAATGAACTCCTCATAATAATGAAATTAATTTTAGTCGCATTAATAAATTTATTTAGATAAAATAAATTTCATTTTTTAATTTTAAACATCAAATTTAGGTTAGGGTTAAATTTTTGGAATCTTCTGAGAAACATTTTTTTAGTGAATGTTGAAATATACTGCTTTTAGTTACAAATTGACAGTTTTTCTAATTAATTATTAATTATAAATGATATTATAAATATGTTTTAAGGTAAAATTAGATGAATATAACATATATTAATTCAAAATTATTTATTTTAATAAACACTACTTTGAAATTGAATATAAAATCTTAACAACCATTTGACATATTTCGAAATTTAGAACCCCATTATTTCATCCCATATATGGGATTATAACTAATCTTAATTATGTTACATATGTGATTAGAATTTCAAAAAAAAACATATTTTTTTTATTATGTCTAAAGTCTAGAGTATTATAATACCATGACATCTTTTTACTAAAATGATTAGTAAAGTTGATTAAAATTATTCATAGTGGTTAACGGAAAATTAAGCTTATTTTGAGACTAAACGATAAAATTAATGGCCGAAATGACCAAGAAACATGTACAATACACATTTTATTTATATATTTCGTCTATAAACTTTAAATTATTAGTTTTTATTGGTTTTTTATGACTTTTTTAGGTAATAAATTATCCACACCTAATTTATCTCAAGAATTTCCATGTGAGTCATTTTCCTTCACAATAATAGACCTCAACATCTACCCATTCATCAAACCTCTCAAACATTTTAATTTATTCCATGATATATCCATTTATCCTCCCAAATGTCCTCCCTTATACTTTGATGACACCCCATGTGAAGATACCCTCTCAATGTGACGTTTTGGCACAAACCAAAAAGAGTTACATGATTTTGAGGTAACATCTTCCCTCAAGCTCCTTTCCATTATTTTCCTTCTCCGTACCCTACACTCACTGTAAATGATTATTATGTTTAAAAAAAGTATCATCCATATAATAGGAAAAAAATTATAACCTAAAATTACACACATCTCCTTCTAATGGATGTTGAACATATTTTTTTTGTACAATGAACTATTGTGTCACGAAATGATAATTATTCATTTCTCCTTTACCACCTATCATGGAGGACATTATGATAGAAAAACTATTTATAAATATAATATATTATATTTACTGTTTATTTATGAAGCATTATTCCTTTTACAAAACACATATTTTTACCTTCCATTTTCTGTTAATACGATAATCTCATGTGAGGATGTGTGGACACCTGCCCCGTCAAAGCGAAGTGATTTGGCGACACACCACATAGAATGTATTAAGGGTGGGACTAATAAACAATATGTGGTATATATATGATATATTAATAATTATATAATAATTATATATATATATACATATTTAGTTTACATACTTTCTTTTAATACGATAATAAAAATGGAAAACAATGTTCTTGCGTACGAACGACTTACCGTCTCTAATAATGGTGTATTAAATTTTATAATAAATGGTACTATATATTATTATAATATAATTATATAGTATATAAGTGATATTTATATCATTCTCTACATTCATTAATCATGATATAATTATAATCATCAACGGTATATTAAATTAAGACACATGAGAAGAACAAAGGGAATATCACATGAAGTGAAATTTTAACGTAGGATCATTAAAAAGTGGGTAAAATAAATTCATAATACAAGAATATTTGGTAATATAAATAAGAATATTTTTATATAAAATATATATAATAAAATTATATTTATTTCACAAGAAACATGTTCAAGTACAGAGAGAGTAAAAAAATAATGTAAGGGGATTTTGCTACAATTTAAATTTCTGTGAGATAGAAGCTGTGTTCACCACTCTTTCCATTTGTGATGTTAATATACTTATCGTGATTTTATTCTATATATAATTTAAATAAATTTATGGGTATTAACATTTCCATTTTATTATCCTTCTTCCAAGGGGTTTATGTATCAAAAGTTACCAAATTGGTAAAAATGCTTTTGTCTCAATATTCCTTATTTGAGACTCATGTTTTGTTGTGCACCTAAAATCTTTTTAGGGGTGAATATATCTCCATTTTAAATGAAATATAATGAATACAAATATTTTTATGATGTTACATGCATCATGTAATCACCTTTACTTACATAGAGATCCTGATCCCAAGACTCCAAGTCACAAGAGATTATTGAGAAAATCTAATTTATTTTCAAGATTGTTTGTGTTTATGTTTCAATTGATAAAATATTATGTTACATCACTCATGAATATTCATGATTTTAATTATCCCATATTATTTCATGATATATACATGTATTGGTACAAAATTTTTACTCTTTGTTACAAAATTATGTTAAGATAATGTTTTTAGGAAAACCTGACTATACCATATGTTCAGTTAGAAATCAAGGTTTTCTAGAAAGGGTTTCCATGAATATTATACCATTCCCCTATAACATCTACAAGACTATTTTAAACTCTTTTTCTTTAACAATATCTTCATGGAAATATTCTATTTTATTTCCAAATATGGACCTTTTATATCATTTTTACTATGAAAAAGGAATGTTCTTCTAAACTCAGATGACATGTTCTAATTTAGCTACCATTATTTCTGTGATGATCCCTTTTCATTTTTGAAAAGGATTAAATTGATGAAAATGTTTCTTAAAAGTAATTTTCATGGAAAAATGTTTACAAAATGGTTGCAAACTTCTTTTATATTTTTTCAAGGAAAACGTTTTTCAAAACGTTTTCTAATATTATTTACAAGTTTTCAATGCTCATTCAATGAAATGGATTTCGAAACATTTTTATGATTCTTTATAAGATTTCACGAAAAATGATTTCCAATATATTTTAAATATTTCATAATATATTTCCAAATTATTTCCATTCAAATTGATTTCAAAATATTTTCATGATTTATTTAAAAATTTTCATTTGTTTTCAATGAAATCTATTTTTAATATGTTTTGAGGAATAATTTAATTATTTTCAAGAAATAAGGTTTCAAAATTATTTCAGGTCTTCTTTGTATGTTTTTATATCATTTTCAATGAAAATGTTTTTTAAATTGTTTTATGAATTAAAAATCCCTTTTAAAACAACAAAGATATTTTACTTTTGAAATCTATTTAGAATATATTTCAAAATTATTTTTCTTCTAAGATGAAATATATGGAAGTCACTCATGTATTTTTGTGGAATGATATAAAGGTTCTATTAAAACTTTTTTTATAAATGAATACTTATTAATTCCATGGTGATTATGAAACCCAAGTCTCCTTCATTGGTAATATAATTAGGAAACATGTTTCTCTTTCAAGGGTTATATGATTTTGAAATGAACATCTTTTCATGTGTTATATTTATGATGGAATGATTATAAAACCTACACCACTGGAAATTATATTATTACCAACGATCATATCCCAATAGTTTTTCTAAACTGTTTGGATAGAGTTTTTTACCAATAGTTTATACAATCCTTTGGTATATAGTGCTTTTTCTTAGTCCTTCCCATTGGTTTTTGTAAACCGTTGGGCTGTAGGGAGGTTACCCAATAGTTTTTGTAAACCATTAGGATATAGAGATTTTTCCCAATGGTTGTTTACACAGTTGTTAAATTTTATGTTTTGAAATAGTTTTAAAAAATCTGTCGGATTGTTTTCCCCCAAATACGTCTAATACCCCACACCCCTTTCAAGATTCAATTCTCTTTTTCCTTACCAAAGTGGTGCACTCTCACTGCTGAAGACTACTCTTATTCATATGATCCATCTTAGTTTAAATCATTCAGTTTCTTCCACTACAAATTGGTGAGTTTGTCTAACTTCTTCTACCTATATTTATTTTGGATTTTTAAATATGACATTTAGATTAATTCCTCATCTACCACAATCTCTCAGCATTTACAGTTTTTCATTGTGCATTAATGTGAAATTTTCAAGTTCCAAATACTGAATCCTGCACATAGACAATGAATTTCTCTTCTTGAAACACAAACACCATCACTAATGTTTTTAGGTATGTTAAAAAATATTAGTGTTTTAGGGGTGCTATATTTTCTCCCATCAGACATGTTCACATTCATATTTTGATGAAATTTACCTTAGAAACTAATTTCTTTTTTTGAAAAGGGAGTTCCAATAATTAATTTTCAAAATTTTTATGTAATGTTTTGGTTTTTAAGATATTAATGGAAAATATATTTTCTTTACTAACACCATTTTCAATATTCCAATATAATGTGGAACGTATGACCTAAAAATGTGTCACATATTTTTATTAGAAAATAATTATTAATGTATTAATACCACACAACCTTTTGGGACTGTCTTCACCCATTTCTGATTTGTGACACAATTTTTCACCACTCATTCACAAATATCATTGGTTCCCTTGTTTTTTTTCAATAATACCAATATTCCCTCTCCTATATATATCATTCAATTGTATATTTTGAAGATTATCTATGTATTTTTGTCACATGTTTCACTATCATGTCTATACATTGTGATGCCTACCTGATGGTCCCAACATATAGTTGCACGATTTTTCATGCTATGGGTGAATTAAATCCACTATTCTCATAAATCATTAATGCGTCCTTTATATCGTAATTAAAATTATTGATTAGATAATTGGTAGTGAGTTCCAAAAGAAATTTGGGTGAAGTGATATGAGTGACTCACATGGGCTACGTGACTTGTGTGAGGCCCTGTCTGTGAAGTGACCTATGGGATGAACTTGAGAGAAGTTCCCTTTGTGAGGAACATGATAATAATTAGTGAATTTTAAAAATTCATGTCAAAGTCTACACAAACCAAATGAGATGTAGTTAAACCAACATTTACCAATGATATAGATTACTCAGTGATACATTAAAATAATTACATTTGATCTAATGAAATCTTTTATTCATACTTCCATACTTCTATTGGCTTAGAAAATTGATTATTTTATAGTTGAAGTTTTTGATTCATACATATATAAGATATTGGATTTTTGTTTCCCATGATATTTCCTATTATGTGACCCCACAAATCTGAACCCAGTGAAGCATTTACAAATTAACTTTTTTATCCTAAGGGAGAACAATTACTGTCATTTTACCACAAATATAGAATGATGTTATCATCCTAAAGTAGGTCATACCTTGAAAATATTGGCAAGTGTTATAGTAAGGCCAATATCAAACTTTAGTGTATAACATGAAGTTCATCAACACATTGAAGTAAGATAATTATGTAATCAATGATTTCAATATATAGTGCCCCATGTGGATGTTCTAGTGGTGGTTGAGACGATGTCGTACTTGGTGATGATGATGGTGAGAAATAAGGCATGGATGAGGATCTGGCCAAGACTGAGGCCAAGGATGAGACTGAGGCTAATGGAGAGGGAGAGGATGAGGCAGACAATGAGGGAGAGTATGAGGATGGGGATAAGGCAAAGGTGGAGGCTGAGGATGGGGATAGGGGTAGAGATGAGGATGAGGATGAGGATAATAATGACAGTGGAGATAGTGAAGTTGATGGAGATGAGGTACGAATTGATTTTTTTTGATTTTTGACTGAAATTTATGACATTTGATATTTTATAATTTGTTGTGATATAATATAAGTGTGATTAGGTAGGTATGCTTGACTCGTTTAGCCTAAATAATATATAGTTTCAATTACAACACCTTTAACTAATGTATTGTCCTCTATTTGGATAATGTAATTAGGGTACTTGGAAATTTTTTATATGATTCAAAATTTAATCGATTTAATAGGTCAATGGTCTTACTTGTATCTTTATTTCTTTATCTATAAACAAAAAACATGACTTGACATGGAGGTATAGATTATATGAATTCTTTTTTTACATGGCATCAAAGATATTTCACAATTCTATATTTTACATACATTCAAACTCTTGGTTGAAGAACCTGAGCATACTCAATGTCATTACAACACTTCTTATTCATCTTTCTCTTATTCATTGTCATTTTATTCTTTATATTATGGGATGAAATTTTTGATCTAGTCTCATTAAATGATCACGTTGTACTTGTAAATATAAAATTATATATATGGACAAGATTTATTCACATGGATGAGTATTTAAATTAAGGGATTCAAAATTGATTCTAGGAATCCTTATTTTCAAAACAAAAATTTCAAGAGAACATTAATCTACTCAATAAATGGGAAATCATACCTCGACCCCAGCATAACTATTAGCCTACATAGATGAAGATTTTAATCACTATAGAGAGAGACACAATATAATCCTACAAAAACATCACCACTGTCAAAATGAGTCATTCAAATGTATTTAACAAAACAACACATTTCATGTACAAAACAGACTTGGGAACTCTTACCTAGATCCAATCATAAGGTAGCTTATTCCAAAACCTACACATTATATGGTTGTAAAACACAAGGAGAGTAACTATAATGACATAACAAATCACAAAATATTCACCACTACGGTACCAATTAATTATGGAACCTCAAATGAGTTATTTTATAAAACAATGAAATTGTTATTATTGGAAAATTAATTATTCAAAACCCATTCAATTCAATTATCATGGGTTTTTTATTTTTTTAACAATTGTATAAACCCACATTCCCCATTATGAAAATAATTTCACACCACATGGAGTAAGAAACATGTCCATTTATACAAAAATGTATTATGCATGAACCCACACTATCATACCACATCATTAGAAGAGTAAAAAATAAGTAATTCCTCACACAAAATATCATATTTGAATCAAAGTCTCAATTAGAATACTAAAATTAAATTAATGAAATTTCATCACATTGTAGATTTTAATTTCCATATAAATGGTTTAGTTACATACTAGTACAGGGTCTATTGAAAGTTCCAACAAAACATCCTACCTCTAACTACAATTATAAAGTAGTCAAACAACCAAAAACAATTCCTTGTAACCACTTTTTATTGCCATGACTAAAATAGATCATATAAAATCATTAGCAAATCAACACAATATCTCAAAAACATCCACCCATATACCGAATACTTTACACTAGTGGTTAGATTCTATAAGTATTATGGGTATATTATAATCCCTATACCCTCCTAAATAAAACAATATAAATAACATGATCAAAGTAAAACATTAGAGTAATCATAAGAAATTAATTCTAAGAGAAAACCAAGAATAATATATAAAATAATCATGATATGAATTCATTTGGTATCTCCAGTTTCTCTAATATACATATTTATATACAATGTATACATATATGGGAAAATAAAGCAAGTAACAAAATAAAACATGCACCAATTAGGAGTGGTTAGTGGGTGCTACCTAGGGAGACCCAACACCAGACCTCACATGATTTAGGTTGTGTTGAAATTGATAGAAAATCAAAACATAATCCCAAACTCATACCCTGTCATATATGGATGTTTCAAGCATCTTAGTCTCGACCTCGACACTCTCACTGGGGTTAGATAATTACACCAAGGCTCAATCTCAAATTTATCCTCATACATCCACACTCTTTCTCAAAATGATGTCTCATATCACATCATGACTATTAACCAATCACTCGATGTAGGATCCCATATCATATACTGATCACTACCCAATCACTCGAGGTTAGTTTTGGTATCATATCTTAACCACTACCCTATCACTCATGGTAAGGTTATTTATCATATCACAAGAACTACATTATATCTTATGTTCAGGTCATGTATCACATCATGATCATTGTCCTCTACTCAATGTAAGGTCCGCTATCAAATCCTGAATACTATCAGCATGTTCATATTAAGGTCCCATATATCATCTAGTATTCTATGAATGGCCCTATATCATATCTTGAACACTACCCTCTTTCTTAGGGTATGATAATATGTTATTTTTTATGCCATGTCACATACCTCAAACCTCTCACTCATAGTGGATCTCATCACTACTGTACAACATGGATAGATCATAAATAATGAGAAAAAAAGAGCTATAATAGCTAATATCATATCCCTCTATTATCCACACAAACATACAAACCTAACTCCATGTTTTATAGTAGTTTATATATCTCAAAAATACATTCCCTAAGCATCACCACCATCATAATTTAAACCTCAGTCCATAGCCTCGATCATTGTATTTTATATTGTCTGTATTTCTAGTTGAATTTATAGTGGTTCTTTGTAAGGTATTGAATTAGTTTTTTTAAATGTGTATTGATCTCTATTCAATACTTTTTTCGCAGATGTTGGCCAAACAATTTTAGGTTTTTTCTTTCATTGTGATTTTGTATATCTCAACAACATGTACCCTAACCAGTAATAACCCCCAACCTGAGTCATCCATAGATCATTTCAATTTCATCCTAAGATCAAGGATAATTATTGGAAGCCATATATTATATCATCAATGTCTACACTTGGATTTTATCCATGAACTCATATGGACCCATGTAAATTTTTAGTAATATCCTAATTCAAAAATGTGGTTTCAATTAATGATATATTGAGGCCATGATTGACTATCATGATGGTAACATTACCAAGAATTAATTCAAAGTCTACACTATAGGAGTGTCCTTGTTACTCCATCATTATTTCAGGATCATTAAGATCATATCCAATGAAACATCTATTATTCAGTGTGACCATGGTTTGAGGAACCCAAATAAATTCAACAGATAATGACGATTACACCCTGAAACAACCAATTTTACACTCCCCACTATATACCTTACATTAAACTACACCTTAAGATCCACCTCAAAATTTATCATTGTTGCATGAAACTCGTCCCAACCCATTCAAATACACTTACAATGCTTGAAACTATTTATGTTGGAAAATACCTGGCAAGTCACCATATTGAGAAAATTTTCTTACAAAACATGATTTTTTTCCAAGTTATTCTTTAACATGTTGGTACATTTCAAATTCATATTCAAAACTTAGGGAGACAATTCAAATGAAATTACATTAATAATATATTTCATCAACCCCTATATATTACACCACACTATAAAGTGGGTTTCCACTCCCCATGGGTTGGGAACTATCCCAATAATCCCTTTGAACTTGATCATCAATGATTATTTTCTACCTATAAACTAGAATATATATTATATCTAATGAGACACAAAAAAATATTAGTTTCCAAATCTATATAATTCGATTCATTCTAATTGAATCATGATCATATAGTTATTGTTGCATAAATTTCCCAAATGGGGGAAATAAACATACATCACTATTTGGATAATATTTTCAAGTGTTTTTTTGAGATGTTTCTTTTATGGGTGTGGTGGTTTTCATTGGAGAATTCTGTTGGGTGTATTAGTGTTATTTTGAATTATATATAGTGTACTAAAATTTCATTGGTGTTATTATGATAGAGTACTATTTGGATCAAATTTCTCTTCATTGGTGTCATTTTAAATTATGTACACTGTATTTCGACTGCAATTAGTTGAACATGTAATTAGAGGTAATTAATTCTGAATTCTATACAAGTTTGAATTGGTGTTATTATTTTAGGTAATTATACAGGGGGAGGCCAGTGCTTCCTATTGAAAGAGTTGCATTAAAACTATGTCAACAGTTTTAAAAGCATTTGTATAGATGTGGAAATATAATCTATACCAATGGTTTTCTGAAACTATTGGTAAAAGTCTACATCAACAGTTTACAACCCATTTGTATAGACGGGTAAACAATATTTTTACCAAAAGCTTATATGAACCAGTGGAAAATTTATATAAAAATGTTTAATGAACCATTCATATATATACATAGTGGATGATGTTGAAATGGTGTAAAAATATTGCTAAAATGTTATACCAATGGTTTTAGAGAACCCTTTGTATAAAGTGGTGTAAGATGAAATATCCCAATGGTTTATCAATATCCATTGGGATATGTCTATTCCCATTCCTAGTAGCTGTTGGTTGTCCAAACCATTGGTATATGTCATAGAAATATTTTTCTAGTTTATACCAACAATTTTAAACCAACTTTATACCATAGATTTCCACTAGTGTTTTCTCTTTTTAAAGGTTATGATATGTTTATGTATTTATGATTCCCATTTCATTTCATAGGATATGATATGTTCATTTTTGATCAGGTGGAACAGGTATGTATGATTTCATTATTTGTTTGGTGGGACCTAAATATCCCTCCAATGCATTGGGTAATGATTTATATCTCATGAGATAGTCAGGGATAGAATGAGGGTTTACTCTGTTCAGTAATACCGGGCTTGAAAAGGGTTTACTCACATCATAATAAAAGGCTGGAATGAGGGTTTAATTGGTTCAACAACACATGGTGGGAATGAGGGTTTACACAGTTTAGTAATAAATGGTTGGAACAATGGTTTACTAAATTCAGTAATACACGGATGGAAATTGGGTTTACATGGTTTAGTAATACAGAGATGAAATTAGGGTTTACTTGGTCTGTTAACACATGTCTCGAAAAAGTGTTTTCTTTTTACAGTAATATATAGTTGGAATTGGGGTTCACCAAGTTAAGTAAAGGACCTTTTCCACTAAGGTGGTCTTGGAATTGATGTCATTGCAACGATGAACATCATTATATGCTTATGTTTTTCTACAATTGCATGTGTTAGTCCGAGGTTATGCTTTCATGGGTTATTCCCTTTACTTCCTTTTGATTTGTGTCTGACGAAATGCCAAGAATTATGACATGATTTACATATTTGATCTTTCATATTGAGGGTATGATCCTATATTTTCATGGTAATGTTCTCTAACCTTTATTTCCATGATAAGGCTTACATCTCTCCATTGTTAACCCCTACTAAGCATTTGAGATCACCCCTTTCAATGTTTCCTACCCCAGGTTATGAAGATATGTATTATGATTAATGGGTCAAAGAAGGTTTTTAGTCATGATGAACCAACCAGAAGATAATGTATCTCACATATGTATATTTTTTTATGATTCCATGTTTTCAAGGGCATTATACAAGCTACGGTCTTTTGGCGTCTGTTTATATCATGTTTAAGTATTACGCAAGTGTTATGTAATGTATATGTTTATAAACTGAGGGTTGATTCACATGGACTCTAATGTGTCACCCCATATGCCATATGATATAGATTATCAGTGACGGTTTATGGTGGTATAGTCGGGATACAATACCCTCAAGATCAGAGTAATGAATAAATATGACAAGGAAAAAATCAACCGAGGTCTGATATAAAACACTAAAAGCTGATAAAAATCCAGAATAAAACTATAATAATCGTTTTCAAAAGTAGTTATAGTAAAATATACAACATAAAGATCATTTTTTTTCTCTATAGAAAATGAAAATAGATACATATTAATCAAAAATTAGTAAAATACATGAATCAAAACTGCAACAATTTCCAAAATATACTATCGCCAAATTGAATTTGGATCCTACATTGTCATATTCAACCCCATTCCTAAGAAAAACCAATCAAGAATCATATAGTATTCTCTACCACAGTCCCTACTTTAATCCCTGATATTTGTTTCGCTACCCAATGACATCCCTAATAGGTAGTATGATCACACTGAGTATGCCACCAACAATAGTCTCTATAAATATTATAGTTCTTGTATAAAAAATTAAGCAGTGTGTAGTATATATTAATTATATCAACAATAAATGTAATGTTTAAAATTTATAAATGGTCATTTCCAACTAGAAATTTCTCCCTATGATCAATATTTAAACACCCATAAACAAGGGAAAACAGAAAATCATACATATGAATGATTGAAAGGGTCATGTCTATCAACTTTAAATGAGTACCCATAATATGAATACCTATGAGCATATAAAAATATCCACAATGGCCTTACCATGTAATAAAGTGTCTTGCCAAGAAGTGTGGGATCCATATTATTAATGTCCACAGAATTCAAATTGAGTATATTGAGAATCCTGATGGAAACTCAGTAAATGCATGGGTGGAGAATAATGACCAAGTAAATAGTTCATGTATAACGTAAGGAAAAATTTCTTTCCAGACTGTTCTTTTGAGATGAAATTTGAATTTTTTTTCATTGGATGCTCATGAGGGGTGAACCGGTTGTTTTCTCATACTAGTTGACCTCAGATCATTTTTCATACCCCTATGTTGGTCCCTTAATAGGGTGTCCACCCTAGGACAGGAGTTTGTTGGAAATCAGAGTTTTTGGAATTTGTGTAGAATAATTAAAATTAAATATAGTTAAATTAAATATTAATTTTTTCATGTAGGTTGGTTTGGTTATATATTTTAAACGGAGCATCATATTGAGATTTGGTCTCAGCTATTGAGTCCATAATAAAGATATTTTCCCATGTATGGCCTAAACTCATGTTTGGCACTAGGGCCGACCCAGACCCCTTTTTTTCTTTTGTTTTATTCTTTTCATTCCTTCTTCCTCTATCCTCATCCTCCTTGTGAACACCTATTATGTGATCCCCTTTGTAAGTGTCCTATTGGAGAAAATGGATATTGTAAATGTGATAGAAATTTATACGATGACTAGTACCATTGTGAAGCCCTTGACACGTTGAGTTGGCGTATGGAATCTATGGACGGTGAAATCAATCAAACCTTCGACAGTGTCGGCTCGATGGTAGGTCAATTAAAGGTTTCAAAATATATCCCTTTTATACAAGTTTTTTTATGTTTTAAAATCCTTTGTATGACTTATTGTGTCCTTTGAAGGAAACAAATGTTGTTTCGGGGTAGAAAACTATTCTTTGGGTTGTTTTGAGGATTTTCCGTTCGGATAACCTAGTTACATGGCATGTGTTCAAGGGGAACATTCCATGTGTTCATCCTATTCAGGGAAGAAGATTTTTTCTTATGTTAATTCTATTTACATGGATTACAAGTCCGGTGGTGGTTGGTTGTGTGTCCAAACATGGTAAAAAGTAACATTGAATGGTGGTCTTTGAACAGTACACACCATGTAATTGGAGTACACACAATTTATTGGAACATGGGTGTGTTTCCATGTGAAAAAGAACATGGTATGGTGTTTTATGAAGAGTAAATTTCTTGTAATGTAACATACACACCATGTAATTTTACAAGGGAAGACCCCATGTACTCCGGAGTACATGCCATGTACTTTTTCCATATTGTTTTCATCCGGGGGTTCTTTAAATCAATGTAATTTACAATACATGGGTTTGTTTCATGTTCCCTCTACAGACACACAACACTTGCATTGAGGAAGACCATTTGAGGATATTTTGATAACTTTTATGTTTTGGTCATGAAGTTCAGTGGTACAAAACATTAAAAATAATAATAATAATATTTTAATTATTATTATTCAGAAATTATTGAATTAGACGTATCTTCTGCAACCGATCTGCATTTGATGCACTGCTAGTGGAATTGAGACCCTAAATTAAAACATGATGTTTAGAGGCTGATTTCATGTGCTAAATGTGAAATCATCTGTGGAGCCACTAAAAAGTTATATATTCAATAGTTCCTTTTTACTAGTTGACCATTTTGGTCATGTGAGTAGTCCACTTTGAGAATATTTTTGGGTAGATCACATGGGATGAATCCTATTGACATTTACAGGTCATCTAAAGGTTTCTTTGAGGGGTTATGGATAAATAGAGAGGATCTTCCTATAGTTAGTGAGTTCCATAATCAACTAGGAGTTATACTTGTTGTATATGATATGTTGGGTGTCTAGAACAACCTAGATGATACCTTTGATATGAGATGTTATTTGATCTATCTCTCGTGAAATTTGATTTTGAGGATGTTTCCCTCATGAGATGTTCACTTTCTAGCCTATGAGGCTATTCTACCATGTTCTTCTAAGGATCCTATGTAGGATTACTTTTCTCGTGTTACCTAGAGGATATTGAGTTGGATTCTTCTTTTTATTTACTTAAGGGACATAGTGGGTGCCCATTGTTTGACCGACCATCGGTTGTTAGGACATGTTTTGGTTGAGATGGTGTTTGGGTGTCACCTAGAACTAGTGAAAAACTAGTATGAACATGGGGATGTGGATATAGTATTGGGTTGGAAGTTCGATCCACCCTCACTCATTTGATTATATCTCATTTGGTTTTATGATGAATTAGTGTTTACCAGAGGGTCATCTTGGATGTCTTGTGATGATCCTAAGATGAGGAGTCTTTATTGCTTTTTGGGATGCCCGTATGTGATCTCCCGGGATCCAAATCCTTATACAAGGTGAAATGATTATACACTATTCTTGGACCTGATACATGCTAAAATTTATATACACTAGGCTTGACCTCATACGTGAAAAAATTCTTATACATTGGGCTTGGACCATATCCATTATAAAATTGTTATACATTGGGATTGACCATGATACATGTTGAAATTCTTATACACAGGGCTTGGTCATGATACATGGAGGAATGATTATACATCAAGATTTTCCTTGATACATGCGGTAATAATGATACACAATGCTTGGCCCTAATACATGCTGAAATGCTTATACAATAGGATTGGCCCCGATATATCATGAAATGCTCATTCATAGCACTTGGCATTGATATATGCTGAAATGATTAGACACCAGGATTGGCCTAGAAAAATGCTAAAATGCTTATATACTAGGTATTGACCCTATCACAAGCTGAAATTATTGATATACTGGGTTTTACCCAATTGAATGATATTTTTGTGGGAAACATTGTGATATGCCTAAGGGTGAGGTTTTATCAATGCCTATGGGAAATGTTTTCTAAGCCTAAGTTGGATTCTTGGGATTATTCTCTATGTTTTCCAACAAGTGACCCTTTACTGGATTGACCATCAGTATTAGATATCCTTATTTATAGTATTGACTGTCAGTATATGGTTTCCTAGTTAGAGATTAGAGGTGAGTATTGTTGAAGCCAGGTGTAGGATGTGTTCTCCCCCCTTTAGTGATGTAAATTTTTCAGAGATATTATTCTGGTGTTGGCCGAAGTAGGTACATGTCGATGGGATTACAGAACTATAGGTCAACTTAATGATTCATGGCTTGAGTGGAAGGATGTCCAAATCAATTACCTTTTACAGGTTGTCCAAGAGATCAGGATTATGGGCCGAAGGATCTACTACTGGTGTGGTTTCTTATTATTTGATTCACATACTCATGAATATTCATATTTATATATGTGTGTATAGGTATAGGACTATATATGTGTACATATATATATTTGGACATCCATTGTGTAACATGACCAGTTGATAGGGATTACAGAACTTGGGTTTGACTATGGTTTCACTTTTCATTTACATCATTTTTTTGTGTTCCAACAAGTTTGATCACGTAGCTATTGCATACACTTATAGAAGCACAATTATTGGTTCCTTGTCAGGGTGGCCTACTGGGATTATTTATCACCACTGTATGTGCACCTTAGTGTACCATTATTCCTTATAAACTATTTCTAGGTTGATCATGAGTTTCATGGTGGATAGGGCTAAGACCTAGTGTTTCATGAATGAGTAGAACTGCTCGAGTGGATATACTGATCGGGCTAGTGCAGTTTGACAGTGTCTGGGGATCAAGTACATGTGTTTCTTTAGATTTAGGAGTTGATCCTTGCACTTTTAATTTAAGTTTATTTTGATCATATATCTAAATTTTGGGCCCATTGGGTGACCAGTGTTGTATTTTATTGCATAGATATTAGAGATTTTACAGAATTTTACTATTATAGCTTGTTTTATTCCTATTTTTTAATGAATATTCACTCTGTTTACTTTCTTATAGGTATGAAAATTAGTTATTTCCTATGTTTTCGTACTCTTTTATGATGGTATAGTCTCCCCACTATCACACCATAGTCCCTCGCTACTAGTCAGCACCCTCTGGCGTTAGGGGAGGCATGTTGGAGGCCTTATGGTGAGTCGGCTCAGAGCACTAGTTTAGTGGATTTTAGGTCGGGACGTAACAAAGTGGTAACCAATGAGTTTCATTTAAAATTCTTTAATATTTGGGATATGGTAGACTTGATTATTCGGAATGTGTAAGAAAATGCGATGTAAAGCGGACTAGTCCATCGAGAACAGTTTTCTGGTAAGAAGTCTATGATTTCAGTGTATGAAATTTCTATTTAGATTTTGTGCTGTTACAGTTGTATATTATATTATCCTTGAGCGATGAACATGTTGTGTGGGTGTTTTTATTTATTCTGTATCTCAAGATCTTGGCCATCAGTATGAGGTTAGAAATGGATTTTTACTCTTGTCTAGCTAAGGAAAGAGGTGTCTCATGCATCATACAAGGCATGTAGGATTCACATAATATATGCCTATTACTGTGTGTTTTTACTGATGATTGAGACCTTTGGGTCTACTTACACAAACTTTTTACTATGATATATGGTTATTTGGATCTACATTGAGGCGTTTTTTTGTGAGGATGATGACACAGTCGTTGTGTTCAGGTGGTGTAGTGACCCTAGTAGGTCATTATGGAACATGATTCCTTTCTATTTAATATGTTGTTGGGTGTCGTTTCTCAGGTCTTTAGATATCTAGCCAGGTCATTGTGTATGATTATGATAGATACCAAAGATTTTCTAGTAAACTGGACTTCCTTGGGGTATTGCTGAATAGATAAATGATGAGTGTTGGTTCATATTTTCTATTCTGTTTTGGTTGTGATCTCAAAGAAGAAGTTCCTTCTATGGATGCTCATATAGGATTAGGGACTTCTTTGTCCATGTTTATATACATTCAACCTCCTTGGTTTTTGTGATATTTACCATCTTTTGAGATGTTCTGGATCTTATGGGCTTGTTTGAAATACCTTGTGACCCAATTTTGAGGATTTTTCTATTGGGATAGGTGGCATACCTAGAGACCCTTCGTTTAAACATGATCCCTTATAGGTTAATGTTTGTTCTGTTCTAGGGAAACCTGTGTGATTGTGGTTGGACCATGTTTCCCAATGATATTTTGGTGGTATCTTTGTTTTACACTTATTTTGTGATCAAAGCCCATAGGTGCTCATCTTTTCATTATAGTTATGTAAATGCCTTCATCTTTTTATCGAGGCAACTCAGGTGCTTTCCTGAATCTAAATTAGTGAGTGGATAGGTACAAGATAATGATGCATGTTTTAATACTTAAAAGGGTTTTGGACCCCAAAATTTGTCTCAAAATGTTCCCTTGTGGTAGAGGTGACATCGTGGAATAAATCGGGAACCTTGTGATAGTTGAACAATGGCTGAATCCTGTTTAGGTTTTGACAGGATGAAGAGCATGGACTGGAGCGAGTTGGATACATAATTTTGTAGAAACTCAGTGTACTCTTGTTAGAGATGATCATGAACTATCTTGATTCATATTGAGTATTTTTAGATAGGTTGATACATATGCTAACCTCCTTTGTCGTTCTTAATGTTTTTCCCAATTTAGGGGGGAACATGTATTAGTTGTGCTCGAGGTGGGGTGTAAGGAAATCTATAAGGTGGGGAGTGTAATTTTCTCTGTTTGGGGGCGGTTTTCCCCATTTTTAGATTATATTTGGTTTTTAATGTGAGATTTTTAGCTCATAGTTTTCCCTTAATACAACGATAAGGGTGTTCCTATGGTTTGGAGTACCAGATCATCCAAATTTAAATGTATTCTGGGTAAAAGTTTGTTGTTATGGTAATAATATTGGTCATTGGATAGTCTAGATAGCTTGGTTTTGAAGAGGCATTTTTTAGGAGCATGACTGCTGGTCCATTCACCGTGCTTCTTGAGGATGAGATGTTTTATGGTGGAAAGTTTGTATGAACTGGGGTTTTTCCAAACTGTTGTTTTGAGCTAAAATTTAATTTTTTTTGATTCTTGTGAGAGGTTAAATGGAAATTTTCCATTATAAATTGACCATAGATAACTTTTCTATCATTTCTTTTGGTCCGTAAATATTGTGTTTACCCTAGGACAACAGTTGGGTGTTAATATGAGCTATTTGAATTTTCAATAATAATTAATATTTAATATTATTAAATTAAATACTAATTTATTAACGTAGGTTTGCTCTGTGATAAGTTTTAAATAGATCATTATATAGAGCTTCTATCTCCTTTGTTTTGTCCTAGATGGGGATATTATCCTAGTTAGGGACTAAACTCATGTCGGGCACTAGGGCTCGGGAAGAACCCTTTTTTTCTTTATTTTTCTTCTTTTCTTTCTTTATTCTTATTTCCTTCTACTCCTTGTGAACTCCTCTTGTGTGATTCTCCATAGCCATGTCATATTTAAGAAAATGGATATTTTGAAAGAGATATAGATAGAAGGGAATATTTTTACTGTTGTGAAGCCCTCGACACGAGGAATCGGCGTATGGCATCCGCGGGTGGGGAAATCCACCAATGCTTCCGAATTTTCTCCAAATGGTAGGGACATTAATATTTTTCGATATATCGACTTTAATAATGTGTTTTAAGTTAATAAATATTATTTTTCTTTCTTTTTTCCTCTTATGGGTAGATCTGTCATTTTGGGGGTGGAAATTGGTGTTTCAATAATTTTGAGGGTTTTCCCATCAGAAACCCAGGTTATACAGCATGTGTTCCTGGGGAACATGCCATGTGTTCTTCCTATTCAAGGAAGAATTTTTTTTCTTGTGTACACTTTATGTGGTGGTTGGTCGTGTATCTGACCATGCGAATAAAGAACACAGAATGGTGATTTTCAAATACTACACGCCGTGTTCTGGGGGTACAGACCATAAATTGGCACAAGGGTGTGTGTTCAGGTGAAAAAAAAAACAAAATACAATGTTTTATGAATAGTAAATTCCATGTACAACAACAAAAATTCTGTGTAATTTTACATTTTTAGACACCATGTACACCAGAGTACATGCCATGTACTTTGTCCAGCTTGTTTTCTTCTGGGGGATCTTTAAACCCATTTATGTTGCAATCTAGCGGTTTGTCACGTGTCCCATCTATGGACACAAAAACCGAGAATTAAGGAAGGTCATTTGAGGTTTTTTGGAGAACATTTTGTGTAGTTCATGAAGATCGGTGGTACAAAATGTCCACAAATAATAATAATAATAATAATTTAATTACTATTATTTAGCTGTTATTGAATCAGACATATCTTCTGTATCCAATGTTTGTTTGACCAACTGTCAGCGGTGTTGTGACCCATAATTAAAGGTGGACGTTTTGATATTGAATTTATGTTCTATAATAAAAAACCAGGTGTCGGGGCCACTCAGGTTTGTTATAGTGAATAGTAAATTTTTCACCAGTAGACCATTTTGGGCATGTGAGTAGCCAATTATGAGTATTTTTCTGAATAGATCGCAATGGGGAAATCCTAAAGTCATTTAAAGGTCATATAAATGGTTTTTGTGTGTGTGTGTGGGGGGGGGGGGGCTTATAACTAAATGCAGAAGTTCTTCATCTAGTTATTGAGTTCGGTTGTCACCTATGAGTGAGACTTGTCATATAAGATATGTTTGGTGTTTGGCCCAACCTAGTTGAGACCGTTGATATGAGATTAGCTATGAACTATCTCCTGTGACATACAATTTTGAGGAAATTTATCTTGTCTTATGTTACCTTCTAGCCTATGAGTCCACGAAATCTGATGCATCTACGGATCACATGTAGGATGCATTTTCTCATGTTTCTTACAGGATTACGAGTAGCATGCCTCTTTGTGTTGACGTGAGGGACCCAGCGGGTGCCTATATATTGACCGACCTAGAGATGTTATGTTGGGTTTGGGAAGAGATGGTGTTTGGGTGTCACCTAGAACTCGTGCCACACTTCTAGTACAATGGGGTTGTGGATGTAGTGTTGGGTTGGGCGTTCGGGACACCCTCACTCGTTGGTTTGTATTTGACTTAGTTTTTTGGATTCACAATTTTTACCATAGTTGATTCCTAGTTGGTGGTTGTTGATCATCATGGGAGGAATATATTTTGTTTTTTGGGATTCATGGATGGACTCTCCTATGATCCGGCTCCGGATACATGATGAAATACTTATACACATGGCTTGGCCCTAATACATGTCGAAATTCATATACACTGAGTTTGGACATGATACATGATGAAATGCATATACAGCAGGCATGGCCCTGATACATGTTGATATTATTATGCAATGGGATTTCCCCTAAAACATACTAAAATGATGATACATCGGGTTTTTCCGTGATACATGATCAAATTAATAAACACCCTGCTTGGCCCTTATAAATGATGAAATGATCATACACTAGGCTTGGCCATTATACATGTTGAAATAATTATACACCATGTTTGGCCGAGATAGATGTCGAAATGCTTATACACCGAGCATGTCCCTAAAACATGCTAATATGTTTATACACCGGGCTTGGTCCTGATACATGATGAAATTATTATATACCTAATTTCAATGCTAACTTATTCATAAATACTGATATACTGGGTTTGACCCTACTGACTACCATGCATGCGGGCGAGGTTATGATATGCCTGAGGGCATTGTTTTTGAAATGCCTAGGGGAAATGATTTCTTAGTATCTGTTAGATTCATGGGATAATGCTCTTTGTTTTCCGACCAGTGACATTTTACATGATTGATTTTCGGTATATGGTGTCATTCCATATAGGATCGACTATCAATATACAGTTTCTTAGATAGTGATTGGAGGAGATTATGGGTTAACACATGTGTAAGATTATTATCCCCATCTGGTAGAATAAATTTGTCATATATATAATTTCTGTTATGGCCAATGTAGTTACATGCTGATTGAATTAAGGTCCTAGATATCAACTAAATGATTCACGTCTTGAGTGGCATGACATACAACTCAATTCTCTTGCACAAGATGTCCAGGAAATCGGGCTTATGGACCCATGTATCGAAAATTGATTTGTTTTTTTTGTAATTTGATTCACATACTTATGAATTTTCATATTAATTTATATGTCTATATGTATGGGACTATACATGTGTACGTATATATATATATATATATATATATATATATATATATATATATATATATGAACATGCATGGTGGAGCTTGCCCAATTGAAAGGGATTTTAGACTTTGGGTTCCACTATGGTTTCACATTTGGTTTAATTACTTTTTTGTGTTCCAGATTGGCTGAGCACGATTCTAATGCATTCACATTTAGCAGCACCATTATAGGTTACCTGTCAGGGTGGCCAATTAAGAGTATTTATCACCCCTGCAAGTGCAACTCAGTGCATGTGTAGACCATATGTATTCTTTTCAGGTTGATCACTAGTTTCATGGTGGATAAGGATGGGACCAAGTGTTTCATGATCAAGAGGATATGGTCGAGTGAATCTTTTGATCAGGATGGTGTTGTTCGATAGTGTATGGAGATTTGGTGTGTGAGTTGGCTCAGATTAAGAAATTAAGACTTGTAATTTTACATTTCGTTTCTTTGGTACTTGTATCTGTATGGTTGGCCCATTGGGTGAATAGTGTTGTTTTGTATTGCATATCTATTTGGGATTTTATTGCAGTTTACTATTACCCCTTCTTCAATTTCAGTTGTCTATTACTTCTATTCTCTGTTTACTTTCTTCTATGTAGGATACATAGTTATTTACTTTGTTTCCCTACTTTTTTATGAGGTCATAGTCTCCCCACTATCACCCCCTTGGCCCTAGGTACTAGTTGGCAGCCTCTGATTTACATGGAGTAGCACTTGAGGCCTTGTGGAGAACAGTCTAAAAGAACCAATTTAGTGTCTTTCTAGATGGGACATTACATATAATGTGATTACAAGATATATAGATCTAAGGGGTATCAAAAATTAGCATCCAAGGTGTAGAAATGTCCTCAGAATACACTACCATAATTATGATCAAGGGAGTAGAAATGACCATGGAATGAAATAGTAGTAGGATCGAAGGATGTCATCCAAGTATTTCACTACCATTATCAATATCTCAATAATTTCATTAATCATTTCATTACAATTAAAAATCTAGGAATATATCATACCCATTCAAGAATTTGAAAATTATCCATATATCTATTTAAATCACATGGCATTGCATGAAAATGAGACGTAACCCTTATTCTATAATTCGATAAATTATCATTCAATTCATTAAGTCTCCCACACCATGTATCAATATCAATCACACTAAATGGGGTGGTATAACATGGAATAGATTTTTGGAAACACCCCAATGGTGGCCTGGGTTGAGGTGATCAACCTCCAAACATATAATGTCACTATTAGAAAGACCTAATAGGTAAACATTCTTTAAATTAAATAATTTAATTATTATTTTTTGTTTAATTTTCATAATGTATTGTGTGTGACACAATATTAACTAGTCATATAAAAAACTAAACCATGATGGAATTGTATAAGCTACCAACCATATACACATGGTAGAACACTCATCATGTTTCATCCTCTGATTAATTATAGATTAAGTGAAAAAGTTTAATTATTGAAAAACATAGAAATATGGAATATTATATTGCACAAAAATAACTTCATCTATAAAAAGAAAAATTAATAATGAATTAATAGGTATGTAGAACTTATTAGTGTAGATCCAATGATATGAACAGAGTTTGAATCTTAGTTTTGGCAGAAAATTGATAGAAAACCCAACAATGAATGCTTCAAAAAAGAATTCAAAATCTAAATAGATTTTATGCTGGGATAAAAGAAAAATATATTTCAGTTATATTTAATATTAATGGAATTTGGGTAATTTCATCCAAAAACATTGGGTCTCACATTTTGGAAACTTAATGGGCCAAAACTTGCACCATCAATGTACCCCTCACTACCTCAACATATATTACGCATGGTTCATGTGCACAGTGAGGGAAACCATTTTAACAAGTGAACTATGCATATATTATTAACTATAGAGTGTCATATATGGGCATGTGACATTGGGAACATCGTTAGGAAAAAATCATTCTCCCTTTTTGTACTCTATCTAACCTGACATGATTTACTCAATGTGTGTAGCATAGGTAAAAACTTTTCTAATAAAATTGTAGCAAAAAATTCATCACTTGAATCCCAGGATTTTAGAATCGAATGAGCCATGGATACCCATTTATTACTTGAAACCTCATTAGGCATTAAAATTAGGTCAAAAACAAAATATTAAACTAGAATTGAAAATTTAGAAACCTCATAGGAAAACATGAGATTGAAATTATTCCCCCATTAATGAAATTAATAACCCAATTTCCCTTCAATGGGTGGTCCAGAATCATCTAAAAATATCTCTAACCACTGAGCATGTACATCGGCCTTGAAATCACAAGTCTCATTGTGTAAATGGTTATGCAGCCATATCAACCATACTAGGGTAACTAAACAGACTCGAAGATAATTTATTCTCCTTTCAATGATATCAATATGATTTTTATTGTTGTAAACATCAACAAGTAGATCAACCTCATAGGGTTGACGTGTATGAGGCAATTCAGATTGGTAAAAACACATATGTGATATATGGAAGTCGTCATACTTAGATATGTATCCCATCTTTGATGAGATACGTAGAAGGACCATACACCAACCTTAAACTATAAATCCCATCAATAGAGATCATCCTTAAAATTTTATGTTAAATATTCAGTATCCCTCAATATTCTAATCAGATAAAAATAATCTTATATAACCTAAATGAGACCAGTTCTGAGAAGTTAGACCTCTCCTTCCATTAAGAAGAACATGGGTGATCAACATGGCATACTATAAAAATCCTCATATGGTTACATGTTTATCTTCTTCTAATAGATATTGTTGTATCATAATTTAACCATGGGTATATACATCTCTCAAGAGACCCTAAATTCAAGGATACATTGACAATTTATATCCTCTAGATCCTATGTAGTGTTCTCTGATTTTTTGTTAGTGAGAGTGTGGTATGATGTGTCACAAATCACCTATATACTCTTCAACCTCTATAAAATTTGACAAATTCTATTTGTATATTTGTTTCCCCTATTAGATACAAAAGTATAAAGAAACCAGGGATGGTGAAAAAACTCATATATATCAAAACTATAAATATCATCAATGGAGAAGGTCTCTCTTATGGGAAGGAAATGGGAAAACATCACGATCCTATAAACAAAAAACCACAACATCACTACCTTAAGGTGACCCTAGAAACATGATCATGAAATTCATTGCAACATCATTCCATTTCTGATCGGTAATGAAAACCTATTCTAACTACACTTCTAGATGCTAGTGTTATACCTTCAACTACTAATAGGTTGATCACCTTGTGAAAAAACTTGATACCTTGTGTTTTACCCCTCCACCAATAATAGAGACACAAGTCTTGATACGTTTTAGTAATAATGGGATGTGCGGCCCATGTAGAAGAATGAAATTCCCAAATCATCTACTCAAGTATTTCTATTAGAAACGAATCATGACCATGTATATGTAGAATTTCATCCATGACAACATTAGAACCATGAGGTGGGTCCTCTCCTTCCATTTATTCAGTAGGACTAGGACATCAACATTGCATAACTGTTTCATGCTCACTCTATCCAGAACATTGGAAGTCACTACCAATGTCATTAGAAAAGAGTGAAAGAGACAATCCATCACTCTCATGTGCATATTTAATATTTTTTGAATAAACTTCTAGTATCTACCATCAACCTAAAATTCATATATATATATATATCTTCGAAATAAGTGAAAAAATAACAGAATTTCCCATTCTGAGTGTATGGGAAATCTCAAAATCAATGAATGTTGGTTTCTACCCACCATCATTGAATGATATTAAATTCATAATGTGTGAATATGTACATGAGGATATTTTGGTCTCTGTAATCCAAAAAATAATCTCCATGTAATGTCTCTAATACTGAAAGGCATGTAATATAGTGGAATTATTGATATCAAGAATCATGTTACTTATATTATGTGTCCTTAACTGAGAAGATAATTATTCCACAACTCGATCCCCCTACATCAGAACTTCTCCTAGACCAATACCTGAAACATAATTATATCATTTATAGCTTCATCATAGGTCTGGTATAATCTGGATCGAGAATAAATTTGGTCTCTGATTCAGCTCCTCAATGTCTTTCTCATAGGTATGTGACCAAAAAATCATCACACTATTCTTAGCCATGCCCTTATGAGATGCTGCAAAGTGTGAGGAGACCTATATTAAACACTTATAATATCTGTCTATCCCAAATAATATATATGTGTCAAAGATATTGTAGGGATTCTCCAAGGAGAATAAAAATCTCAACTAAATTGGGTCAAAAAATAATCTTATTTCTGATATAATACGACCGATCAGGAGGATCTTATCAATCTAGAAGTGGAATGTTTTGAACATATCTTATAACTAAAAATGTGTCATTGTATCTAGAATGATTCAAATAGGTTTTTCACAGTCATGTATATTTTTTGAATACACGAATATATCTTCCATCAATAAAGCCACAATAGAATGTACATATATAAGGTAATATTTGTTCATCAGCAGCATTAAAATTTTTGTGGCATTTTTTAAATAGAATAATAGAAATAGATAATCATATTAACCCTTCCTACTCTAAAACATTACTTCAGTTATATTTACTATTGGAAAACATACCTGGTGATAACTCATACTCAATATAATTTAACTGAACACTAATGCTCTTTATTACTAGTTGATAATTTCCTATATATAAGGTAACATATATAGTTTCTTAGCCACCAACTAGTTGAATTAATGATAATCAACACACAGCCTGAGGTTCCCACTTAAAAATTTCACAAAAGGTCCAGTTAACCCCATAGATAAGTAATCATTCATATGGACCCCCTTACTTATATTTACTCTAGTTTTATCTTAATATCCTATAAATCCATAGTAGACAACAAATAAGTAGGAATGGGTACTGGTTCCTCTCTTGGATCCTTATCGAAAGTATAATTTTCCTCTCTCTCTAACTCAATATGAAATTGAGAAAATTTATCAAGTAAAAATCCATGAATAGATCTACCACTAGAGGGATTTCATCCTTTCACATTCCCTGATCATCCAGATACAAATAAGATATTTTGAATGTCACCCTACCTAGAATAAGATGATATTGTCGATCACTACCTACCTAGACATCTCGTTTACCCTTGTGAAAATCATTCTTAATATGGTGACGTGAATGTCACCTATTGGTGATAAAAGTTGACATGGGTATGATAAGAAACTAACCAGTACTTCTTGATAATAAATTCAAAACCTTACATCTTAATAACAAAATACTTCTATACAAAGTTACTCCCACCTATATTAATTGGGAACTCCTTGAAATGGTGTAAAACCTAAATTCTAATCCCTAATGCTGTTTCCGGAGTCAGAAAAAATAAAAATACCGGACAACAATCCTAATGATCTCAACAAAAAGAACATATATGAATGAATGACATGAACCTATAACCAAAATATAAGATACTTTAGTATAGGATATTAGTATTTTCCCTCCCAGTGGTGATTTTGTGAAGCTATAATAACCATTTGTTGGATATACAAAATATATCTGGCATGAACCATTTACCTTTGAAACAACCTCACTTCCTGGAGTTGGCCTAGGATATTTTAACAATGTAACTACATCTTGGAATTCTTAAACAGGACCACCACCTCGAACTGAATGAATGATACCACTCCATCTCCCATCCCAGCACAAATATGGGGATACAGCTGTTATAACTAGTGTAAAATTTGATCCCCTTCCAATGAAATATGGAGGTAAGGTCCAGCATAATCATTGTACATGGCCTATCATGTCACATACTTGACAATTAACTGGGTATCTATGGTTGTAATTATTCATATCTACCCTTCTTTGAAACTGATAATAGAATATATAATTGAAAACATAGATAGCCTAACTTGTATTCCCCTATGATATGGCTCGAAATGGATCTTCCTTCGAGATGACACAATACTAATGGGTCTAGAGGCTAAACTTCACTACATTATGCCCCCATATTCAGTTAGGTTCTATTTAGTAACATGCTCCTAATTATGTGTGTCTTTAAAATTAGTCAACCAAAACCTATTGAACTGCGATCAAATGACATAGTTTAGAAATTACATGATGTCTCCCTCCATAGATATCTCATCTGGAAGATTAATTGGTAAGAAATGATAAATCTCTTTGCAGGAAGATAAATACTCCATAAAAGTCATCAGAACCATCTGTAGACATATAAAATCACTTGACCTCTCATCCCATGGGGTGTCATGATAGAATTAACCATAAAAACAATATTGTAAATCCATCCAAACAATCCACCAACAATGTTAAAAATATCAAACCATTGATTAGATACTCCCTAAAGCGTATATTACACAATAATTACTCTCCTCTCATGGGTTATATCAAGATGTTAAAAGAACAACAAAAAAATATCAAGCCATTCATTAGTAGTATGTGGAATACTAAAACATGAAAACATGCTACGATGATGCTACTTAAAAACATGTGCCAACACTTTCATAGGTGAGGAAGGTTGTGGGTTTCCCTAAAAGGTTTGAAAATGGTTTTAGAGACCCCCATAGAATTAGTCATTATCACCTGTACCAGGTACAACCAGTAGTGCATCAACTGGACCTATAGGTCGATCTACAAGTAGTTTTGGACATACTGCCTCAAGATCATGGTTGTTGCTGCCCTCGGTGGATACTATTGGGGGTATTCATGGAGTAATGTCTATAAAATTATGAACAAAATCTTTAGAAAGTAATCAATTACATGATGATCATAGAAATATGCAATGGATATGTCGAATATTTCCTAATTACAAGACACACCCCTATGAATGCTCCCAATGTTAGGTCTTCTTATAATAACGATCGTAAAAAGTTCCCATGAAACCACCTAATGGTAACTGTAATTCTAGGTCTTGGTATTTATATTTGTTTGAGAACACAAGTCCACATACATATCTATCGATGAGTAATCCATTTAATTTAAATTCTATCTAAATTCATATTCATATTACAATTCCCAATTGATATTTTTGATTCAAATGGATTACCATTATCAATTTTTAAGATCCCATACACCTTATTAATTGAATTAAAGCATCCAATTAATCCAAACTATAACACATTCATGTCCATTCAACTAATGTTTCATGACTCAATATTCCATAATCAACTGATGATGGTATATGATTTATCCAATGTAGGAATACACTTTTTATGTTATGAAATACTCTAAATTTTCTAATTATGTTTCCCAAATTTATACAAAAATTATTTATCAACAAAAAAGTATATCACTCAAAGAACACATAATAAATTCCATTCACTCAAATAATGCATACTAAAAAGAATAGAATAATTATGGATTATGAATTATAACAGATGCCTAAAATGATTCTTGAGATGGAATTCCATCATATAATCTAGCATTGTAATAAAATAATTAATTATAATAACCATCAAACCTCAAGTGAATCACCCATAAATGGAATCAAATCCAATATAATAGGAAAAAAATATAAATAAATTCCCTAGTCTGGGAAATTTCAAATTTTCTTGTACATGGGTTTGATGTTCCTAGGTAAATATCATTACAAAATTTCAATTAATTCATAATATCTAATATATTGTATCAAAATATTAGTCAAATAAATTAAAACACCTCTGATGCCACATTGAATCAATCTGAACTAGAAGTCTCTGAATGGTGCCCTGGGCTGGTGGGTCACATTGACCCAAGCACGCCTTCACATATGCCATAGGATTATAACTACAAATAAGGGCTTAAGATAGAAATTTGTGGAAACTATACCCCCATGAGAAGAGTAAAATATCGGTATCACTAGTGAAAAATTTGTAGATGAATAATATATATCACTAACATAATATAAACATCCGAAGTACAATAGTAGTAACCAGTTACAAAAACTGACGCAGAGTCATATACAATATCAGGATCATATTATGCCTCCATAAAAAAAGGATGGTAGTATATATAAATAAGAAATTAGAAGTATACATGTATCAATAAAAAATGGACTAAAATGTACTATATCTAAATATCATCATGATCCTAGTTGAATTTTGTTCTCTCGTGCTCCTAAGCACAACCGATCAATGTTTTTTTACTGGGTGTTTTCCCCAACCCATATGAAAATTAATCAAGTCTATCCAGGTACACAAAAGTGTCCCATTTAGTTTTTGATATCATATTCAATAGTCCACCACCAACATTGTCAATAACATTCCCAACATGTGTATAAATTGTGAAAATGTTTGCGTTATATCATTGGAATAATTTGTATAACTGAATATTTTAAAATTTTAAACTGTCATGTACAGCCTAACATGGTTTCCAATGAATAATATTCATGATCCAATAAAAAAGGGATAACAATATTTTATATCTAAGAATGTGTTATATTATCCCATCTAATAACTTTAACTAAATACCCATACAAGGTCTATCTCTGAGCACTATAAAATATCAACAATGGATATTCCATTTAGTAAAGTATTTACTACAGTAATTTAAATTTATATATTTATAGTTTTTTATTTATAAATTCATTAAACATTAATTGATTAAGGTTAATATTCATAGAATATTTTGATTTATTGTGTATTCCTACATAGGAACAACATTTAGTGAATTTTGATGGAAAATGTTGATGTTGAGAAACCTAATGCATCTTACTATGATGTCATGAAGAATCTTGGCTTGAAAATGGATATTGGAAAATAATTCAAGGTTAATGGTTGTTTCCAAAATCATTTGTTTATCATATGATGTGTAAATGGTCTGGTCATGTATGACTTATATATTAGGAGAAGAATCAAGGAATAAATATCACACTTAGTGGAATGATTACGAAACTTGTAACTAGTAGACATAACATAAAAAATGTTGATTTCCATTTTATATTTGTTGAGATTTGTGTACTTGAACACTCAGAATGGCCATTAGACCAAGAATTTCACATGGGGAGCCATGGATGAACTCCATGATTATTTATATTGTCTCTATGATAAAGATATAAGATTTCATTAAAATCATGTGGTGTAACCATCAGGGGGATATCGTAGGGTTCCATCCTGATGTTCTTCTTATATAGGTTTTCTTTATATATTAGCATTTTTTTCATTCCATAATGTAATGTTAAATTATTATTCATCTAATTACAATATACATATTTCATTCAAACCTCTTCTCATTCATTCATCAATCTATGTGTTTTCATTGTTTCTTAGTTCATATTAACTTTAATGGATTTTACATTGTTTTAATTGTTGATTGAATTGTAATGAATCATTTAATCATTATATCATGAATGAAATGTAATTATCTATGTTTAATCAATGTTTTCATGTGTGGTTAAACAAATTAGGGTTATGGGTCAATAACAAGGGGTGTTTCTGATACTAAAAAATCTGTATATTGAACCTTGGTAACCCTATGGCTATTCATTAGGTCAATAATAATGGTTCATCACATTATTTTTCACAACCATAACCTTGAGATGTGAAGTTGAATGAACCTAAACTAATTGAAGTTGAGGAGGACAATGACCAATTTTCTATTATTAATTCCATAGATAAGATTGTAATAATTCACCTAGTCTGATAGTTACACCCAGAACATGTGATTGTTTCACCACTTCACACATATGATATTAGAATATCCAAATTTAATCCTAGTATTGTTTTTTATTAAGATCCCTGAAATTGATATCGTTTATTTATTTTATTTATTACAAAAATCAATTATTTAATTTAAAAAATTAGTTTAAATAAATTAAACTAATGTTAGAGTGACTTGAATTTTGATTATGAATTTTCTACTATGTTCCCCTCTCTCTATGTATTTCACATAATACATCATTTATACTAAAGAATTATGGTTATTTATTTTACAATTAAGTAAAATTATTTTTTAGTATTGATTATGGATATAACTATTCCCTTTAGGCCTTTCAAAATACATTGTTGTTTATGTGTAGAAATGGAGCATTGTTGATAGCTCAAGAGTTATTGTTTAGGTTAAATAATTTTCGTATCCCATTCATGGTTACTAATATTAGTTTAGTTATTTGTATTTTCTAACTTTTTTAATTAAAATTTTATTAGTTCTTGGTTTCATTTAAGATGGAATACAAGCCTCATCAATATTATACTGCAACACAATATGATTTAATTATATATTCAGAATATCTAACCAAAACTAAATCATTGAATTCAAGATGATTGAGAGGCCAAGTAACAAGTTAGGATCATTTTTATTATATTAAAAATGATAAATTCTGAAATCAATAGATGAGTGTGTCTTACTAACCTGTTGGAGGATAACACATTTTTAAAGAATGCCAATGCAATTAAAGGGAAACACAAGAACACCATAATGACACAAACTTCCCAAAACATCAAGAGGAGTATTGAAAATAAACAATGACTAGGATTCTATAAAAAATAATGTAAAATGATTGAAATAATGATGGAAAATCCTAAGGCCCATCTACTATAGGAAATACAATTGAATTCACACATTACTCAAATCATTTTGAATTTTAATTATCATTTATTTCTCTTACCAATGATTTATAATGTAGATATTGGTTGGTTTGAAGATAAAAAATTTCAATAGGTGGAGGAAGTCAAGAAGTTGATAACAATATACAAAATAGAATAATTTTAAAGAGGATAGTTAATTCCAACAATATAAATTTTACAATTCACATAAAATAATACCCTCATTTCTAACAATGGACACACCATCATTGGATAAGAGTATGTATGATAATGAAACAAAACTCAGAGATAATGGAGAAATCATTAGTCACCTTTCTCATGTTGTTTCAAATAAAAATTCCCTTGTTAATTATATACATTTTATTTCTAATGTAGATATAGAATGGTATGAAGGTGAATAATATCATGAATATGTTGGTGGTGATTAAACTCTTTAATGAAACATGATGTATATTAATTATTTGATGTAAGAGTTGGAAGAGGAGAAAGAGGATGAAGTGGAAGATTCCATATAGTCAATTAAAGAATGGGACTCCTTCCTAAAAATTCTGTAAGAATAAGGGAAAGAAGAATACTCAACTCAAAAATTCATTCTAGAATTTTAAAATACATAACAAATTGAATACATTTTGGTGGAACAGGTAACTAAAACATCTAGTCAGATTTTTATTTGTCATTATTTTCAAAAAAAATTATCATTAGAATACATCCCACCATAAGAACCATTCAAGATGAACTGACAAATGGTGATGTGATTGACTACCCCAAACATACAATAGTGTATTATGGGGTTAAATGGAAGATGGTTATATCTATATAATGCTAAAATTTGTTAAAAATTGAAAATGGTCTAGCATCAAACCATAATGCAATTCATCTTGGATGAACCATTATTTAAAAAAAAATTCTTTGAAGATATTTTCTTAATTTTATTATAATTAAAAATACCATTTTCATTTACCTCTTTATGAATTTGAGTTAAATATTTTTTTTAAAAAAAGTACTTTCATATTCTTTTATTATATTTAATTCCTTGTGATGAAAGATACAGTAGGAAATTAAAGTTTTATAAATGGGAACATATCTTGGTATCAGTTCAATACATGTCATGAAAAAATATTTCACATCGTAATGTAAGTTTAAATAAAACTAGAGAAACTCTTTCAAAAGCCTCTATGTAAGGGGAGTAACGTTTTTTACCTATTTATATTTTTAAATCCTTGTTTTTTGATTCCATATTAATGATAAAATATAAAAAATAAAGGAATAATTAATTTGAATGTTTTATTAAATGAATTCAATTATATTTAACGAAAAAATAGTTGACTTTACTCTATTAGTCACTAATCTAAGAGACATCAAAACATAGGATAAGTATATTAAAATATTGGAAAATATAAAATATAACACCCATAAATATAAAATATATAAATGGAAATTTTATATTGGCATTCATACTTGAATTGGGAATTTATTTTAAATTATATATGATATTTTTAAATTTCATGATGTTGATTCCAAAAAAAATGCTTGGTGTAAATTTGTTATTTATGTTCATGAAATAACCTGATTTGGGTATACTCTATTCCTATTATGGAGATTGTTGTGGACCAAATAATTCATAATTATCTGAGCATATTTATTGATTGAATATTGTGGTAATAAAACTACTTGAACATTCATTAATATCTTATCGTAGCTATTATTGAAAAAAAATTACTTTTAATATAATTGTGTAATTTATCCATATAAAAACTTATATATATTTATTTCACATAATATATAATTCATTGATAAAATTATTATTATGAAACCACGTTAGAAGAAATTAGTTTCCATTCATAATGTATACTTTGTACATCTCATGATATTTAATTAAATGAGCATGATATAGGGGATATTCATGGTGGAGACATGATTTTCTATCCTGTGAGGAGACGAAACGGTATATATTTGAGGTTTTGGGGAATATTTACATTTATATTCCAAGTACATTATTTTTTTATCCCTCTTGAAGCAAAAAATTCAAAATTAAAAAAAATGAAAAGGAAAAAAAATTTGGTTGTCACTCTGGAGAGTAAAAAATTATTATCACTAAACTGATGCTTTTTTATCTTATTTGGTTAGGTTGTGGATGTGAAGTTGTTTCCAATTATGTATTTGAAAAAAAGTACAAGTAATGTTTTTTGTTTTTTTGCAAGTTGGTCAAAAATCAATAATTCCAGACTGATGATCTAAAAATTATATACGATTAGGTGGTGGATGTGAGACTTATATTAGGTAAACAATTAAAAAAAGTAAAAAACAAGAATAAAATAAACCATACGGGTAATTTCCCATTATGATTATATCATTTTTGGTCCTTTTACATTCTTATTTGGGGAGGTGAGAGATGCCATTTAATTTTGGCGAGGATAATTTTAATTGATATTGCCTTTTGAATAAGATGTATTATACACCATATTTAGCCCCATGTTGAGATTTATATTATTTCAAAACTTATAACCAACAACCCTTAGTCTAGTAAATTTTATACTCTAATTGATAAGCCCTCATGTTTAATTTTTATATTATACTTTATGTGGTGTAGAGAGTAGAATCAATTCAAGTCTATGTTTCAGAGCATGTACATGAGGTATGATAAGAAATCCATTAAATTTATAACATCAATGAAGATAGGAAAAATAAATTTTAAGGGAAAACATAAATGGAATTGGGTTTGATACTAAGTTGAAAACTACATGTGAAAAAAAATTCTTAAATTAAAAAATAAAAACGAAGCATGATTTTTTAAATTTTTTGGGTGATTTGTTTTGTTATTATAATTTCATGTTATAAATTTGTTTTATTATAATAATAATCTAAAAATTCCCCTTTTGATGTGTGAATATTTGGTGTTTCTGTTTCTATGTTTTTCTAAAGTAATACAAAATATTTGTGTGTGGGTGGTATTTGATTACTCTAATATATATATATATATATTGATGGGATTTTAAATGTGAATTAATTGAATATTTATTGATTAATTTTGAGTTTCAAGGAAAACATTGATTCATTGATTATTCTTTTGTAGGAACAACATTCGATAAAATATTATGGAAAATATCACAATTGTGGAATGTTGTGTGATGTGACACTAAATTATGATAAATAAGTCGAGGTTGATGATTGAGTAAAAAGAGGAAAACATTTATTTTTTATGCAAAAAACTAATGAAGTAGGGAGAAACTAGTGTTCTAGAAGTGTAAGTTGATGTTAACTTCCATTTTTAAAAGAAATAATCTATAAATATACAATTTATGAACTATTTACTAGCCTAGAGAAGATTATAAACAAAAATATTAAACATTGTTTAATATTTACACGACAGGTAAGAGTTAGACATAATTGGAATAACTCTAATTTCCAGTATATCATTGACATGATATTTATCTTTGAACACTCCTATCCACCATTAAATAATGAATTTGACCTTGGATAAACCATTTATGGCCACCATTATTATTTATATGGGTTCCATCAAAGATATATGATATTTTATCACAATATTTAGGGGCGTCATCTGGGAGGTTTTCACATTTTTTGGCCCCAATGTTCTTCATAGATATGTTTTCATTGTACTTTGTCATTTTATTTTTCATTAATTAATGTAATATTGAAGGATCTATAGATTAATTAAAATTTACTTCTTTTAGTCATTAGAGTAGTAATTCATTAACCCATTGTTATGTTATTCATTTTTTTCTTTGTTGAAGTTGGTTTTTAATATACATTTCAGTGTTAAAATTGTTGATTTCTTTATACTTATTATTTTCATTCTTATTCCATAAATTTCATCTATTTCTCTATATTTGAGGAATTACATCATGTTTAGATAATTTTCAAAGGTTTTGGGTTTTATATTTGGCGATGTTTCGAAACATAATGAAAATATAAACTGATCCTTTGTTATGCTATATCTATTAATTAGGTTAATAGTGATAGTTCATCAAGTTTTTCCCAAAATTGACCATGGGGCCTATAATTAAAAAAAGAAATATTATTTTTAGTTGATAAGGTATTTAAAAACAATCCCATGGTTCTCTATATATAGAATCTATATATAATGCACCTAGGATTTTATATCCACCATGATAATGGGATATTTTTATCCTAGGAGGATCCAATTTGTTTGAAAAAACCCAAATGGTGACCATTAAACCACTTCACTTCCTTATAAATATCATTATCCATATCTAAGAATAGTATTATCTTCTATCAAGAGCCATAAAATAGATCCTGATCCAAAATTTCTTTTTTACTACAACCAATTATTTAATTATTTTCATTTGTTTCATTGAATCGAAATCAAATTTGATTTACCTTACATTTGGTTATGAAATTTTTACAGCATTTTCGGCTCACTAGGGGTTCGACACCATACCAAAATATTGATAAATAATTTATTTGGTGTTTTGAGGTTAAAATAAAATAATTTTGGATTATACATCATGTAAATAACAATTCCCTTTAGGCCTATCAAGTGTCCCGCCACAAAGGTCACAATCGATGGTATAAAAGACCAAGGAATCCTTGTCGATTACCGGGAGCATCTCACATGAATATTGGAAAATACTTTATTGGAATCCAAGGATAATTTAAGCATAGAATTTGTAATGAAAATATAATAAATGTATATGAATGGGGTAGAAACTTCCTTGGAATCCTATATAATTATGATAAAAGTAGTATTAATGTCCTTAGATCCCACTACCATAATCATGATCCAGAGAGTAGAAATATCCTTGGAGTAAAGTTATCTATATAATACAATGAAATTATTATAGATAGATATCATCCATGGAATGTTATAAAATTATAAATTCATCTATAATTTCATTAATCATTTCATAACCATTCATAATCCATAACATTATCCAACCAATTTAACAATTTAGTTTTTATTCATTTAACGATTTAAATCATATTTCATCACATGAAATAGAGGATTAACTATTCTCTTGTCATTAATTATATTCTAATTCAATTCATTCAGACTCCTATAATTGGTTTCAATCTCAAATAGACCCAACAAGGTGGAAAAACATGGGAAATATTTATGGAAACACCCCACGAGTGGCTTGGGATGAGGCAAATGGTCTCATCCCATATAAAGACACTACTAGAGAAACCTAACATTTTATTATTCATTAACATCAAGAATTCAATTAATTTTAGGGGAAATTAAAGAAATTTCAGCATGATTCATAATAAAAAATAGCTATATACAAACTCAAACCTTTAAGAAAGTGTATAGACTACATTTTTATACATATGGTAGAACACTCATTATGTATCAAACTCTGATTTGGTCCAGATTAGTTGAAAAATGAACAATATTTGAAAACCATAAAAATATGACATATTATGTTACTCCAAATTAACTCTATAGATATGAAGAAAAATATAGAATGTGGAACACATAATATATCACGACAGTTCTATTGACATGAAAAATTCTACATTCTCAGTCAGAATAAAGAATGAGGAGTAAAACCTAATACGAAGGCTTAAAAAGATATCAAAAAATATAAATAGGCCATACACTATGAGACTGGACAAATATAATTAAGTTATAATAAAAATTAATCTCATTTTTAACTTCACCATAAAACATAAGGTCACACAATTTGGCCATATGGTTGGCTAAACCGTTCACCCCTCACTTCCTCAATAGGGGTCCTACAATGTTTATGAGAATAGTTTGGGAAACCATGAAAAAACAATGATAAAACCATATGATATAAATGGTAGATATTTAAAGATTGTAATACGATCCATGGAGAATATTTATGGAAAACCGTATGCCGTTTTCTATTTTCGGTTAACCACTATCTGGTTTACTCAGACTGTGTGGCCCCGGTCGCACAGTTTCTACTTACAATTCAATAAATGATCCTATTAAAAATTCCAGGTATCTAGGAATTAAATGATCCCTTCACTCCCCCAAAACTCTCAAGAAATCATTTTTATTTATCATTTTCTAATAAAATAATAAATTAAACATGATTTCAGCATATATAAATCTCATAAGAAAACCATGGATCTTACACGGTTAATAGGATGCCTTTCATCGCTTGAGGAATATGGGATGATTTTAGAAATAAAATATTACTTCCCTATCCCAGAAATCGATATGGAATCTATGTATAGTGTGATAATATATTTCCAATATAAAATTAAATTCATTAAAATTTAGAAATATAGTATTTATGGGATTAATATTCACAAAAAAATTAGAATAATTATAGACTTGAGTTTTAATTATAGAACTTCTCGATGTTATCACTGATATTAAAATACATAATTATATGGTTAGTAAATTAATTATATTAAAATGAATTTTATATATAATGAACTATATAAAAACATTGTAGGATTGAATATTTTTAGATATAGAGTGGATTATATGTGTACATTTCATGATTTCATTTTTCTGAGTGACTTCTGTAGTTATGATTGCATATCATTTATCTTTCCCTCATGTATTTAGTGGTTTATGATGTTATCAATCATTATTAAACATCAAGATAGTTATTTTAATTCATATTTTTATATTTACCCTGATTTATAATATTAATATTTTATTGAAACTATAGTATGAATATTATTTTCCATCATCTTGTTAACTAGACTCTTCATTTTTAATCAGTGGTTTTCTAATCAATTTCCCTTATCTTTTTCAGATAAAAAATATTTTTGTTCCATTTAGTCATTAACCTAGGAGATTCATCCCACATTTTTGGTTTATAGGTAGTTTAATATTGTTTTATATGTGGTATTTATCACATTAATCTCCAGTAAAATAAATTTTTCATCAACTCAATGATTTTTTTAGATTCAAATGGTTGATTGTTTCAATAACTTATTGAGATAGTTTGTTATGAATAACTATATTATTTTTAACACCAAAACCTAAAAAATGTTTTTAATTATTAGTGAAATAATTTCATTTTCTTCCACACTCATTATTTCCTTAGTTCATCTTGGTTTTAATCATTAACTAAAACTAAAACGTCTATTTTAAATAATGGAAAATATTTTCTAGATTAGCAATCATAATAATGAAAATAATTCATTTGATATCATAATCTCAGTAACTGTTATTTTAACTTATGAAACTTCATGATCATGTAATATCACATTTGGATTAACATAGGTTGATTTTCATTTTCCCCGTTATTCTTTATAAGCTAATCTTCATAATTTTTCAGACCCCACTTGAATAAAACTTATAATCATCAAAGAATACAATTCATACATGTTAATTTTATTCACTTTATTATTAATTAGAATTAGAATTTAATCATATAATTCAAACCTTTATGTTTATTATATTTGATTATTTGATACATAACTAACATATATTACAAACATTCATAAACATAACCCACAAATAATCTCATTACTGGATACCCTAAATGTAATTCCATTAATAATACTCATCTTCAATACAAGGAGACAAAAAACATTAGAAATTTGTTATATGATATTTTTATTAAGGGGAAAAAATAAGGGAGATCAATAAATGATACTAATTGGGAATAACATGATCATATGTGATTGATAACATAATCATGTTACTTGAATAAAACATAGTGAAATTAAAACAAATAGAATAAGAATAATAAAAATAAATCATAATATAATGTTTTTTTTCATAATATAAGAATATTGTATTGGAGTATTTAGTTTGAATAACAATAATTTCAATTATTATTTCATGGATGGAATCCGAGATAATCATCATATTAAGTAAAAAGTACAATTTTAGATTGTGTTCACATACAATTACCATAAACAAGGCAGACTTGGATCAGCTCTCAGTCCCTTACATGTCATCAAATGATAAATAATGATTTAACTAATAAATTAGTGTGATAATAAATTTCAATAACACATGTCATACAAAAATTATATAATTGTTGGAAACCTTGAACTTGATAACATTTGTAAGTCAACCATATCATAAATAAACAATCAACTAGAAATATGATACATATTATTTGAACAAGGAAAAAAAATAATTCTTAGAAAAATAGGGATGATTTATTTAAATAATTATAACAAGGATTCATTATAAAAATTAAATTATATTGGAATATATGGAAAGAATGTTTGGATAACATTATGAATGTATAAATAAAATACGATAAAATGTCTATTATATTTTAAATATATGTGATTTTTAAAGGAACTAATGTATAAATTAATTGTTTTTAAAATATAATAAAAAAGTAAAAAAATAATTTAACTAACCATGTATACATGAAATGGAATATTTTAATGAAATACTAATGTAAATTGTGGGAGAAAGGTAATGGTTGAAAAAACAAAATATATTAGTGAAAAAATAACATTCACATTTTTTATAAAAAAAAAATTAAAAACAAAAAGAAATATTCAATAATAAATAATAAATGTATAGATAATGGATTTTAAAATCCAATAAGAAAAATTTGGATATTAAAGAGAAATACTCTAATGTAAAATTAATAAATAAGGTTAGATCACTTATATAAATATTTTCATTTTTATTAAATTAAATGTGATTGTAAATTTCATGAATAAATGCACACCTTAAAAAAAACTAGATATACCCAAAATAAGTGGTATTTTATAGATAAAATACATATAATTTACCAAAAATATTTAATGTAGAAAATTATGTTTTCAATGAGATACTAGGAAAGAAACCATCATCATAATTTTAAACCCATTGAAATTTTATCCAAATCCTTATAATTAACATAATCATTATAATCAATTATTTAAAAACAATATTTACGTCAAGAAGATTTTATAATATGAAATTATAAATCTAGATTTCGAACCATTTTTAAATATAGTTTCTTCTCACTTTAATATTTTATATTTGAGGAAATAATATTCTTCTTTGAAATCTGGACATCAAAAGTTATTTTCAATGAAATTTATGTATTTTTATGGTAATGTTCATTTTTTAATCAATAATAAAAAATACTGTATTTTAATTCAAAACTACATTTTAATATAATTTATTTATATGATTAAATTATCTTTTTATTTTATTTTAATGTGTACTTATATTATGTTTAACCATTTAATCCAATGTTGCTCATTTAATGTAATTTCACTTTGAAATTGGATATAAAAAATTGTCAATTTTTTGATAGTTATTATTACTTATAAACACTCTTATTGTTTGGACAATGGTAATTAATTTTAAATTAATTTCTCAAACTTCTATGTTTTGAATTTAGAAAAAAATAATTACATATTTGGAATCATGAGGTCGAAATTGTGTAAATAGGTAACTTTTATTTCAAGAAATTGTGAATATTTACTTCGGTAAATATTTTATTTACCATGTTTAAAGGGTAAATCTAGTAAATCATGTTTAAAAATATTTTTATTATAATATTAAATTACCCTAAAATGTGTCCTAATCATATTTTTTTGATACATGTCTGACCATTGGTATCCTTGGGTTGATTTTGGGACCCCATGGATCCATTTGAGAGTGATAAGGACTCTTTATATTAATTAATTTAAATTAAAGACACAAAAGACATAAACATGTATCTTTTAGTAAAAAATATTTATATGGGGTTATATAGGTTATCCCTTCGACTATACATATTCATTTGAAATCTAAAACCATTTCTTACATCATGGAATTTTATATATAATTTTTAGACAACATATAAAAAAAATTATTTGTGACACAATGATGATTTATTGATTACCTTATTAATGAATGAATTAAATAAATGAGATTATAAGGATTAGAAAATATACCTAACCAATCCAATTATTATTTTATGATTTTATTTCAAATTATATTCACATTATATTATAATTTTATATGTTTTTTTAACTTTTTAAACCTAAATATATTTTATAATAAAATAATAGTTTCAAACATTCGTAAAGAGTCTCTCCTCCCCCTTATAAGAAAAAATCACCTCTAATCCTTACCCACACATCTCAATTCCCTTGTCTCACCCAATCCCAGCCAAAATAAGCTCACAAAATCCCCCTCTTCCACCTATATGCCTTACCTTAGGTAGAAGGCACTTTAACAAAGCCTTTTGGTTCAAATAAAAGGGAGTTACCTGATTTAAAGGTAGTGTCTTCCCTCAAGTTCTCTTATTTTATTTTAATTATCAACTTAGTATGCTCTTATTATTCTTTTCTTGATTAAAAACACAAGTATGCTCAATATACTATGTTTTTTATGAGAATTATTCGAAATATGCTTACAGAAACCTCTATATAATGGGTAAAGAACATACTGTTTCGGTTGATGGTGAACTACTGCCTCTCGAATCGATTATTTTTCAATTATCTCGTACCACCTCTCATGGTAGAAAATATAGTGGAACTATATTAATATGTGATATATATTGTATTTATATTGTATCTATACTTTTTTCTTTTTCATTTATATTATTCCTTTATTTTTTCGATAATGGGTAAATACTATAATTTCATTTGAGAACGTGAGAACTACCACACCCTCAAAGTGATATGAATCATTCATGCCATACGCAGGATGTATAAAGTATGGAGTTAGTGAAATAATATATGATATTATACTGGAATTATTATATAACTTTGTATAATTAAGTTTTCATTCCATTAAAATATGAAATAGAAATGAAAGTATCATTCATGCGTACGTACGACCTACCATCTCCATGAACGATGCATTTCATTTATTATCCCCAAATGTTCTGTACAATTATAAATACAAATATATATTAGATATATATTATATATGTGATATCTAAATCATTAATATCATTTTGGAGATAGTAGAATTTTTACCACATGGACAACATGTAATTTTAAGATGTTCATTTTGGACTCAAGAACCAAATGTCGAAAAAATGACTATTATTAACAAAAATAATTATATAATGTTTATAACATGGAAGAAATTTATATAAAAGGGGTAGTATACCAGAAAAAGGTTTTGAAGCAGTTATAAATTATCTTTATTTTTTTTAATAATGATATTAAAGAACTATTGGGTCATGTTGGATATGAGGTAAGGGACTTCGTCTCAATCTCTATTCATTTATGCATGTTTTAATTTCAACATGACTTTATTTTAAAACATGTATTAACCCCTATGAATTTTCATTTCATTCATACGTAATATTTTTCTACGTAGATGATTACTAAATGACAATGTGAATGTTTATTTAACGTATGCGGTGACAACAACCTTTCCACCGTGGCAAGCATTATTTGATATTGGGCTTCCTTAAGCAACGATAATGTTTTTAAAAGGAAGACAAATACCTTATACAATTTTAATTTATTTTGGTACTAAAAATGGTTTTGATAATGGATTGATAATTCCAATATATTTAAATGATATATTTTTATTGTAATGTGGAAATGTTTATCTTTCCTTTATGTTTGTTTTATATGCTGCGAATATCTTATTGTTCTTGGACACTGTTTACATATACAGGTGGTTCTGTTATAATCCTTGTGCAGGTGAGCCCAATATAGATTTCTAATTCATTAGGTATTGTGACAGATGTAAAAATTAATGTTTCCCTTATGAGATTTATGAAATATACTGTGATGGGTATTCTAAATGTAACTCCCTATGTATATGTGATAGCTACATTGTAAGTATGATATGGATGCCACAAGATACCTTTATGATTTATGATTTCAATGTGTTATTCATAAATATTATTATTTAATGAGGTATGATAAAGATCTTATGCTTGGTTTTTATTGATGGACTAATGTTTTCTTTCTTTATTTCATAATCCTTGCTATTCATCTTATGCTCATCCCATGGTTTTGAAATGTTTTTCACAAGACATAAAGATTAATATGGTCAAGGATGACATCAGGGAAATGTCATGATGTCTAAAACATTGAAATATACATGACTCTTTTTTTCAAGTGTTTTTCTTTTATGAAAAAATGTATAGTGAGTAGAAGTGTCTTCATGTAATATTCAAGTTGTTATGTATATGTTATGACCTAATTCTATAAAACATTAACATTAAAAGATCCTTGATGTGAATTTTTAACTAAATTCAAGATTATGTTATGTTTATTACTGGGGCCTTATAGTTGTTATCAATTTTCAGTTTAGAAAATATTTAGAGTTAGAATATTGTTAAATTAATGTCCATAAATTAATTAGCCTATGATTAAAATTATATAGCATTTATAGACTACCATTTTTCTTTGCCTTATAAATTTCTATGTTTAGAATGATTTTCTGCAGAGAAAACAGGGCAGCTATGATGGGACTACATCAAGAGGAAGACAACCTTCCTAATCAGTAACCTAAGATGGTTGGAATTGGAACTAAATAGTTTGTTGTAGTGATGTCATAGTTGACTCAGGAAATAAATGGGGGTGTTCTCCATGCATGAGATAATCCAGATTCACCACAAAGGAACATGTCAGTTGTGGAGCATTTCATGAGGCAGAATCCCCAATCATTCAGAGGATCATCTGACACTTTGCAAGTTGAAGGATGGATAAAATCAATGGATAAGATTTTTTTTATTTCATGGGGTGTTCAGAACATCAAAAGGTTAGTCTTGTTGTTTACCATATTGAAGGTGAAGTCGATCAGTGGTGGTCGATGGTGAAAACTATCAAGGATAGTGACGAGATTGATGGTCATGATTTCGAGGAATTTCAAGGTATGTTTCATGATAAATATTTTCCTACTGTGGTTTGTCTAAGGATGGAAAAATATTCATAGAATTGAGGTAGCAGGATGACTCAAGGGAATTTTATGAATCAAAATACACTTGACTGGAATGGTATGATCCAAATTTCATATGAGATATTGATAGTAAAATCTACCTTTTTACTTAGGATTAAATCTAAGGTATCAAAGGACATTAACTTATAATGAGTTAAAAAGATCTGAAAAACTTATTCGATTAGCGGAGAAGGGGGAAATGGAGTTTGTCAATGATCTTGTGTTATTTGAAAAACAATATAATAAAAGGTTGAGGTGGCCGACAAATGGGACGAACTCTTCAAAAAACTTTGAGGGTATGAAATTAAAGATTATTTTTTTTGTGAAAAATTGTGTTAAAAAGAACGTTGTGGAATGTATTTTGAATTCTGTTAAGAGCTACTAATGTCATAAAATCGGCCAAATGGGTTATAATTTCACTAAAAATGATCAGGTTAATGGTAAGATAATATTAGACATACAGTCAGTAAAATGGTTTACGTGTAATAAAATTGGTCATTTTGCAAATGAGTGTCCAATGAAGAATGAAGCTGAGAGAAAACATCAAGAATACAAGAAAAAAAGTGAAGTTTAAATCCTTTGAAACTATTTTAGGAGATGTTGGGCAATCAAAATATGTATTATCAGGTACATAATTTGTCTGTTCACATTATTCTTACGTGTTTTTGATCCAGTGGCTAAAAATTCTTTCATTTATAAGAATTTTTCTAGTAAAATGGAATTACTTCTCAAGATATGAATCGTAAACATATAGTTTAAACACATGGAGGAAATTTTGAGACAAAAAGAAATCATAATTACCTTCATGTCCTTATGTGCAGAAAGAATCTACCTAAAAACCTTATTGTTTCGCCTTTAGTAGAGTTTGGGGTTATTTTTTATATGGATTGAATTTCCCATTATCATTATAAGATTACATGTAGAGTTAAATTTTTTTATTTTCAGAAATAATTTTTGTTTGTGTACAAGAATGAACCCTTAATTATTATAACATATAAGGAAGATGAGGAACTAGTAAAATATGTTAATGAATGTTGCCTAGCACGTATTTTTTAAATCAAAGGAACTGTTCAGATTAATGATGTGCCAGTGGTAAATGTGTACATTTATATTTTTCCTGATAAGTTTCCTGGTATTATATCGGACCAGGAAGTTGAATTTACTTTTTTTACTTAGTTGTTGATGCTAATACAATTTCAAAACCCCATTATCGAATGGATCAAATAAAAATTTTAGTGTTAAAGATGCAATTGCAGGAGTTATTAGATAAATCTTTCATTCGACCTAGAACATCACCATGGATGCTACTATCATGTATGTTGAAAAGAAAAGTGGTTAAATAATACTTTTCTTTTATTATAGAGCACTGAAATATAGCAACGTTAAGAACATGTATTCTTTTCCTCATATTGATGATTTTTTTGATCAACTCCAAGGATCTCATTATTTTATGAAGATTGATTTGAGGTCAGGGTACCATTAGTTGAACATAAAGGAAGCAGTAATAAGAAACACCTCGTTTCTTATTAGATATGGACATTATGAATTTGTAGTTATTCTTTTTGGATTAACCAATGCACTTATTGTATTCATGGATCTTGTGAATATAATTTTTTGTGAGTTTCCTGGATACGTTTTTGGTTGTGTTAATTGATGATATTTTGTTTTATTCTAAAATTATTGATGAGAATTAAAGTCATTTAAGTGTTGTCTTGAAAAAAAAGGAAATTATTGGAAATTTTGTAGTTGTGAGTTTTGGTTACAATAAATTTCTTTCCATGGTTACGTTGTTTAAAAAATTTACAAAATTGTTGATCCTGCTAAACAAATTTCGTTGAAGAATGGCACATACCCACAAATATAACCATGATCCATAGTTTTATTGGTTTATATTGTTACTACAGGAGGTTTGTTGAAATGTTTCACAGTTATCTGGACCACTGACTAAGTTAACATGAAATTAATATAAGTTCATTTAGAAAAAATAATGTTATGATTGTTATCAAGAATTGATAAGAAGATTTTTGAATTCTCTTTTTTGGAATTACCATCCAGAGATGGTGAATTTTTTATCTACAGTGATGGTTTTTTGATAGGAAATGGCTATGTCATTATGAAGAATTATTAGGTAATTGCTTATGCTTCCAATCAGTTGAATCCTAATAAGGTAAATTACCCTATAAAGGAATTGGAATTAGATTCTGTTTTTTGCTTTAATAATTTGGAGGCATCATTTGTATTGAGTAAGGTGTGAAATATATACTGATAAAAATGATTTTAATTATATATATATATATTCAATAATAGTTATATTGAATATTAGATAGAGGATATGGCTGGAATTAATCAAATACTATGATTTCATGATTCATTACCATCTAGGAAAGGGAAATAAAGTTGCTGATGCTTTGAGTCGAAAAAGTCATGCAACATTAACCATGTCTCATTTGGAACAAGATCCATTGATTATCCATTTGATGAATTTTGGTTAATAAGTTTTTGATGCAGAAAATTCAATTTTTTTATGTGTCAGTGAAACCATCTCTATGAGACATCATAATTCAAGCATAGAAGGAAGAAAGTGAGTTACAGAAAATGGTTGAGTTGGTTCAGAAGGATAAGTTTCTTGTATTTAACATTAATAATGATAGTATATTGAGATTTTTTAAAATATTATGTGTTAGTTGTAATTCGAAATTGATGAATGCGTTGTTATGTGAAGATCATAGTTCTCCATTTTCAGTTCATCCGAGTAGTACTATGATGTAAAAGATATTCGAGATTATTTCTAGGGGATGGAATGAAAAGAGATATTGGTGACTTAATTGTGAAGTGTTGGACTTGTAAATAGGTTAAAGTAGAGCTGAAATTTCTAAAACGGATGCTTTATTCTTTACTGGTGCTAGAGTGGAAATGGGAAAATATAACCTTGGACTTTGTTTTGAATTACCGAAACCATCTCGATGTAACAATGTAATATGGGTTATTGTTGATAGATTGACTAAATCTGCTAATTTCCTTATAATTTGAGATATTTTGTTTTTAGATCAACATTATATATTGTATGTTAATGATATAGTAAGGTTACAGTGAGTGTCCTTCTCCATTGTATATGATCATGATTCGAGGGTCACTTCTACCTTTTGGAAAGGCCTTCTGAAGTCACTGGGCACTGAATTAAATTTTAGTTCAACTTTTCATCCTCAATCAGATGGTCAATCAGAATGAACAATTCAGACCATAGAGGATATTCTACATTCTTGTTCAATGGATTACCAAGTATGTGGGGACCAAAATCTTTCTTTGGTTTAATTTTCTTATAATTATTGTTTTCATTCTAGTTTAATGATGGCCCCGTTTGAGACATTTTATGGAAAACAATGTATAATTCCTACATTTTGGGATAAAGAATGTGAAACGAAGTTGATGGAACCCTAAATGATGGATGGAATGGTATAAAAAGTTCAGTTGATTCCTAAGAACATGGTAACATCTCACAGAAAGAAAAAAGGTTTTGTGGATTATAAGATGAATGATCTTTCTTTTGAGGTGGGTGATCATGTCTCTCTCAATGCTTCTCCCTGTAAAAGTGTCATGCATTTTGGTAATAAGGGAAATATGATTCTGAGGTTCATTGAAACATACGAAATCCTAGAGAAAGATGGATCAATTTCATACAAAGTGGCTTTACCTCCACGCTTATCCCAGTCACACAATGTTTTTTATGTTTCAACGTAGAGAAAGTATTTTCTGGACCCATATCATAATTTGATCTCTGTGGTAGTTTAGTTGTAAGAGAATCTCTCTTATAAGGAACAACCAGTCTAGATTCTTGATTGAAGAGATAAAGTGTTATAGAATAAGGTAATTAATCATGTAATAGTTTTTTGGAATAACCACATGGATGAAGAGGCAGCGTGGGAATCCGAAAATTCTATGAGGGATAAATACCCCCACTTATTTGATAAGTGAATAAAAATTGGGAGGATGCATTTTTCGAAAGGGGGGAAGGATGTATCATTTTAAAGTAAATAAAGAATATGAAATTTCCATATTTATTAATATTTGTCAATTAAATATTAATTTTACTTTAAAATGGATTCTATGTTTGATGGCATACTCAATACGCAACAACGGGTTTCTTTGAAATCATACGTTTCACAAAACATTAAGTTATACTGAAAAATAATAATATAATATTAATATTTTAAATGGTCGTTAACACCTAGGCTTTGTAATTGATGTAATAAAAAGAACTAACTAAATATGATTATACATATTTTTTAAATTGTTTTACATTTATCGAATAAAATTTAGAGGCTTAATATGTGAAGGAATCCAATTTTAAGAAAAAAAAGTCTAATATTCTTTAAAAGGTCGATTTACTCCCATTTGATGGAGAACAATTTTTAAATATAGTTTTTATCACATTTATATGTTATATTTGACAAACTAATGTTATTATTTAGAATTGGGACATTAAAATTTACTTTCGATGAAATTTTGGTATTTTTTTAGTAATGTTCATTTTTAAATGAATAGTGAAAATAAGGTATTTTAATTCAAAACATACTTTTAATCTAATCTATTTATATAGTAAAATAATATTTTTAATTGGTTTTATAGTGTCATTAGATAATATGTTTACCATTTAATGCAATTTTCATCATTGGAAGTAATTTTACATTGAAATTGGATATAAAAAAGTGTCAATATTTTGATAGTTATTTTTTCATTGAAACATGCTTTTTGGTTTGGCAATATAAATTAATATTAAATACATTTCTTCCAATTTATTGATTTTATTTGGATAAATGGATTAAATATTTTTAATTAGGAGGTTAAAATTGTTTAAATAGTTATATTTTACTTTTAGACATTATGAATATTTATTTCGGTAATTATTTTATTTACCATGGTTAGAAAGAAAATCTGGTAAATAAGGGTAAAAAAATATTATTACCATAATATTAAATAACCCTAACATGTATACTAATCCTATTGGATGATACATGTCCGACCATGAGAATCCTGGGGTTGATTTGGGACCCCATGGAGCCACTTGGGAGTGATAATGACAATTTATATTAATTAATTCAATGTAAGGACAAAATTGACATAAACATATATCTTTTAGTAAAAAAACCTATATGGAGTTATATAAGTTATCTCATCCACTATAAATATTCATTAAAAATATAAAATAAATTCTTTTATAATGTTATTTTATTTATAATTTTTAGACATCAAATAAATAAAATTCATTATGACACAATGATGATGCAGTGATTACTTTACTAATGAATGATTCAAATAAATGAGATTATAAGGATTAAAAAATTTCCAAAACCTGTCCAATTATTATTGGATGATTTTATTTTTACTTATATGTACCTTATTGTCTAATTAAAAATGTTTTGGACCATTTTAATCTGAAACTCATTTTATAATAAAATAATTCTTTTAGACTTTCCTAAAGAGCCCCCCATCCCCTTATAAAAAGAAATCACCTCTAACCCACTACCCGCACCTCTCAAGAACTTTGACTAGTCCAAAACCTACCCAAATAAGATCCCAAAATCCCACTCTTCCACATTGGAGCTTTTACATAGAAATAAGGAACTTCAATAAATCCTTTTGGTTCAAACCAAAGGGAGTTACCCGATTTAAATTTAACGCCTACCATCAAGTTCTTTTATTTTATTTAACTTCTCAACTCCCTATGATGTTATTATTAAATGTTTACATAAAAAAACATTTTGATAAATATACATGGTTGTTTTTATGAGAATTATTCTAACTACACTTAAACACACCCCGTCTGTTGGGTAAAGAACAAACTGTTTCTCTGGGCGGTGAACTAATGCCTCACGAAACAATGTTTGTTCAATTATCTCCTACCACCTATAATGGTAGCCATTATGATGGAAAATTATTTATATTTTATGTCTATTATATTTATATCATCTCTATACTTCTTTATTTTCCATTAATTTCATACCTTTATGGTTTCCATAATGGGTAAATATGATAATTTCATTTGAGGAAGTCCGGACTACCGCCCCCTAAAAGTTATATGACTCATTCATGACAAAGGTGGGATGTATAATAGATGGAGTTTATGAAATTATATATGATATTGTACTATAATTATTATATACCTATGAATAGTTATGTTTTAATTCATTAAAATATGAAATATTAAAGAAAGTAGCATTCTTACATTTGTACGACTTACTGTCTCCATGAACAATGCATTGAATTTCTTATTTCCAAATTTTATGTACTATTATAAATAAATATATATACTAGATATATATGATATATTTGATATCTAAATTATTAATATAATTCTGGAGATAATTTAATTTTTATCCCAAGGACATCATGTAATTATAAGAATTTCATTTTTGACTCAAGTACAAAATATCGGCAAAATGAATGTAATTAACATAGACGATTATATTTTGATTATAATGTTGAAATAAGAGATATAAAAGAAATAATAATCCATAAAAGGTTTCTGAAGTAATTATAAATTAACTTTATTTTATTATTCAGTAGATTAAAGAATGAAGGGGTCACGTCGGACACGAGGTAAGGGACTTCGTCTCAATCTCCTTTCATTGACGCATATTTTGATTTATACATGACTTTCTTTTATATGGTTTTTAAACCGCTTTTACATTTCATTTCATTAAAATGAAAATTTTTCTATGTATCTTATTACTAAAAAACAATGGTAATGTTTCTTTTTAATGTATGCAATGACAACGAACTTTCCGCTGTCACGATCATTATTTTGATATTTGGTTTCCATAACATGCTGTATTATTTTTAAAAGGAAAATAAATACCATATACTTTTTATACATATTTTGGTATTGAAAATGGGATTGATAATGGAATGAATGTGTCAATATATTTTGATGATAAATTGTGATGGATATGTGGAAATGTTATCTTTCATTTATGTATGTTTTATGTGTTGTGAATATGTTATTATTCTGGGAATTGTTTAAGTATATGAGTGGTTCCATGATAAACCAAGGGTGGATGAGCCCGAGATAGCGTCCCAATGAATTTGGTAATGTGATGGAGGTAGACGTTAATGGTTCTTCTAAGAGATTTAGTGAATATACTATGATGGGTTTTCCAAATGTAACATCCTATGTTGCGATGATAAATACAATGTAAGTATGATATGGATGCCACAAGATACCTTTATGAGTTATGTTTTATATGTGTTATTCATAAATCTTATGATTTCAAGAGTTATTTTAATGATATCAGGCTTGGTAAGTATTAAGGGACTAATGTTTTCATTCATTTTTTCATAATCCTTACTGATATTTTTATGTTCATCCCAATTTTTTGAAATGTTTTTCACAGACTTAAATATGAATATGCTCAAGGATGAGGTCTTGGAAATGAAATGTTGTCTATAACATGGAAATAAAGATGACTCTCTTCTTTATGATTTTTTATATTATGAAAAAATGTATACGGAGTAGATGAGTCTAAAAGTAACACTCATGTTGGTATGTATATGTTATGACCTAATTCTCTAAAGCCATAAGCATGAAAAGATCTTTGATGTGAATTATTATCCTAATTCAAGATTATGTAATGTTTAAGGACGGGGCAATATTTTTTTTTGTCATTTAATTTATCAACAGAAAATAATGCTTTGGATTATTCCCAAAAATATTTTATTTAAGAATGATGGTCCTCATATTTTGTAAAAAAATACTTTATTTCAATATTAGAAATTGTTGTGGAATTATAGTGTTATAATAATTTTTATAAACCCTTATTCATTTTTTGGAATATAATGGAATGGTTTTTTAGAAATGAATTATAAATTAGAATGTTTATAGGTAATATGATGATAATAATGATTATATATATTATTACCATTGCATTTTATTTGTAATTTGATGACCATACAAATATTATAATGTAATTGATATAACATATATTACCATTATTAATGTGTTGATACTAATACATAACAAATATGATAGTATTATTATAACTATACACATTTACAAGGATAATTGGGCCAAGTACAATCATGTTATAATTATGAATGAGTTTGAGTATTGAGTTATAAAAAATTAATTGAATTTTCATAGGATAATATTTATTTAAAAATCAATTAATTTGAATGTATAATGTGATTTATAACAAATTTATATGAGATAGTAATTGAAAATTGTAGTGAAATACTAGACTATTACATTGATCATTCCAACACATCTCAAAATGGTTAGATTTAGAAAAAATGATTTTGGACTATATAAAGGCTTAACCATCTCATACATAGATACTATATCATTTTAGAGGAATATTTATTACAATACACAAACACACTCATGGGAATTTTCAAGGTACTGTCCTTAAAAAACATTCTCTAAAAAAGTTCCATATGTTTGCTACATCATCTCCAACTATGTTCTTCACAACTAGTAGCCTTCTTGGACATATCATACATAACAACATTTATCATAACCTATGGAATAGATTCATAAGAAAGGGTGAACTAAGAAGCTCAATAATGGTAAAAAAAGGAGATATCAACATATAATGAGTATAATGGTTTGAGAACATGAGAATAACATTGGAAACCCTTACCATGAATATCATAGATCATAAACAAGAGTGATGAAATAAATATTGATAGTTAATAAATCAATATTCATAATAAAATAGAAGAACAAAAACCATGAAAACATATCATTGAAATAGTGAATATATTTTTGGCATAGACATAATCATATAAAATTATTTCTATAGTATTCCAAGAATCATTTACAAGACTATCATAGTGGAATGGGTATACTCCACAAACCATCATAGTAGTTGAGGCTCAATCCCAAGACCATCATAGTGCATAAAGTCCATCACTGAAATGGGTTCAATCCCCATTATAGTCCTACATCTTGCATGATATATAAATATATAACTAACGCATTGGAGAGAGATATTGGTCTCAACCACAATTTAATTAAATTTATACACGTGTTCAATAATATCATAAAAAATTAGTGATATCAAAACACATAAAACGGTATGGGGTTCATGATCCAATCATCATATCATAAACCATGAAAATAAATGGGGTTCATAAATCATTTCATCATAGAAAAACCATATCAATTAAATGAGTTTTATAAACATCTCATAAACTCATTGTACCCTAAATCGTGTAAAATTGTCAAGTTTTATCTACATCTCTTCATCATTACACACATTTGTTGATGGGAATTTCATTTACAATATTAATGAAAATAAAAAAATTAATTTAGCTCGAAACTACATATTTTTGAAGACAAAAATTAGAACATATAAAGTATTCATTAATGAAAATAATGGTCATGATATTGCGATATTCATTTTGTGTTATACACATTAAAACATATATTCTTTCACAATTTCTAGGTTATGAAAAAAACTGATGTTTTGAAAATGATAGTAAGATTAAATTTGAAAAAACATTTAAAATTTCATGATTGGGTAATGATTAATTTTATAAATTATTTTTATAAGGTCAAAAAAATTTAGAATTCTTTATAAAACATAGGAATGGAAGAAAAATGGGTTTTTAAAGGCTGTGATATATATGTGTGAATTTGTTCGAAAACATTCATTCAGAATCTTGAAAACAAAAATATGGACACTAACGGTAAAACTAGTATTCCCATGAAATTCACATAAAATAATAAATTTATTAACATTATTGATAATGGTATCATAATATTTCCTCATCATAATCATTTATATAATGAATCCTTACAAATGATCAGATTGTGTCATAAACCCCTTTCATATTAAGTGACATTAAATTGTAATACCCATGAAATTATTACATTATAGGAAAAAAAAATAATTAGAATAAATTAATTCATGATATTAAATATTAATGGATTCTTATATACCCTTCATAAAAGAAAATGGGTGCAAAACAGAACATATATTCCAATGAAGTAAAATTGGAATAAAATCCCCTTTAATTAAGTATCAACATCATTCACACTCAATGAAATTTTCTATTAAATAAATACAAGAATATTATAAATATATTATAGAACCATATATATATATATCATACCATATTTTATTTACTTATGAAATATTATTATATGTTTTTTAAAAATTATATTTTAAAATTATGTTTTTGGGAAACAACTACATTGTTTTTCAAGTATGTTTTGATTTTTTATTTGGAATTATCTTTAATGGAACATCATTAAATAATCTTAAGAATGATAAAATTGATATAAAGTTTTTATATACTCAGTGTATATTTATTTATTGTAATCCATATAATGATCAGATAGAAATTTAAATTCTCATTTTCGAAGATGGATGGCAGTATGTATGCTTGAATGTTGTTCCCATTTTCATAACAGATTGAAATAAATAGCGGTAAATAATATAATACCATTCAATAGTATTATAAATTTATTATATATGAAATATTTTTATTTAAAACTATACATATTACTTACCATGTAATGAATTTTTTATAAATAAATAACATCACTTCGTGAGGTGGTTGTTCCCCACACATAGGAATTATATTATCACGTTCAGATGGAGTGAAATGTAAGATGGAATATGTGATATAATAATCTAATAATCATAATAATATCATAAATTTCTTTTTACAATAAATTCAACTTTTTCCCATCTAATAATAGTAGTAATGGAAAACCAATAACATCATTTTGTGAGGTGCTAGACTGCTGTACACAAAAAATAATGATTTTATATCCAATTTGATTGAAGATGAGATGGATTTATGAATTCAAATTAATATAATATAATATTAGTATATTTTAAAAATAGGTTTAATTATATTACCATAAATAATGAATATTATATGGAGTTTGACTAATAAATCTAATCGAAACATTATTTATAAAATTTTACCTCTTCTTCGGGGAACCCGTTAAGGTTTATTCATAAATCATGTATATGAGGAAATTATAATCACATTAAAGGATGTAAAAATTATAAGGGGGTACGCAATATAATTCAAATGTTATTATTGGTTACAAATTGGTTTGGATGTGTCATGGATAGTATAGAAGGGGTGGTCATTTATAAGTGGGGGAGATGATGTATAAGATAATTTAAAAATGTATAAGGTTTACCCAGCTTTTTTAAATTAAAAAACACTAGAATGGATTATCATATAACTTAATAAATTATAAGGTCGAAATGTATCTATTAAATTGATTCTATAAATGTTTTCAGTCATGTATAAGCCTTCACTTTTCAGTTTAACCCATGTTAAACACATTTTTACATTAACCGTGGCAATTTATTTAATATTTTTACTATTCATTATAGTAAAATATATTTTGAAATTATTAGATAATATTTATTATTATTATTCTTAATATTTATTATATTTTTTAAAATTCTACTCACAAAATTAGAAAATTTTAATTTAAAATTAAACCTGTATACTTGACAAGAATGTGCCTTTTCCCAAGAGAAATGTTCAAATGTTTAAAACTTTTTATAAGATCATTCTATATGGAAAATATTAGGATGATTTAATTTTGATTAAATTAATTTTTTTGATCTAATTATACTTTTAATGAATGTTATTAATGAAAAAACATATATATTCTTTAATTGAAATGATTATTTTCGATTAAAACAAGTTTTTTCCATATTCATTTAAAAATTATAATATTCAGAGAAATCCCAAAAATTTAATCAATTATAATTTTTAAATGATTGTGTTAAAATTAATTTTAATTAAATAAATTAATTTCCAGAAGTGTAAGATATTAATTTTTTTATCTTTCACAACATCAATTAATAAACAATTTTTTTGAGTAAATTTTACTCTCAAAACATTTAAAGTCTATAAAAAATCAAGTATGTTTTATCTATATGTTTTATTTTATTAAAACCATTATAATATTTTTTTAAAATTTGTTTATTCAAATTTACTACACATGTTTTAGTTTCTAAATAATAACAGTTGTGTTTAAATAATAATAATTTTTCATTGTTTGTTAAAACTTGATGTTTCGTATAACATAATATGATGAAAAAAATTTATTTTATTACGAAAAATTTACAAAACATGGTTTGTTATATTTTCCACCCATAAAATAAATTTTACCTACAAACTCATTAAATAGATATAAAAAAAGACACTTCTACCCCATCATTTCCTCTGGTTCCCACATAGATTCTTGAAACTAGTAGTTTGTCCAAAAAATTGACAAGGTGAGTTGATTTTTTGACTAAATTTATCAATTAAATAGAGAATATATATCATTTATTCATCAAAAGAGTGATATTTCTACAATTTTATAACTTCTATGTTCTATATATATTCATTGTTAGGTATTTAATTTCTCAATAGAGATACATAGAATAAATCATGTTTATGAAATATGTTTGGTGGAAACACCAACTAATAATTTACAATCCAGATATGATAAATAATTTTAGAGGGAAAACTATAAGTAGTTCCTTGTTAAATAGTCATTAAAAATATAATGAACATAATCCATATATAAATTCATAGAATCTCCTTTTCACCAACGTCAAAATCATTATCCTTTTGACAATTATCAGTATAAATTTTCAGTCAATATATTTCATCCCTTAGGTGTTGGTGAATGGATTCATCCCTATATTTTATTTTTTCCAACAATCATAGGTCCGTAAAGTGCTATTTTTTCTTATAAATTCTATAATTTTGGTAATATATACTTATTTCTATAGTGTGATTTCTAATTTTCCATCTCAATTCTCAAGTTAATGTAATTTTTATATGAAAACTCTTCTAATGGAATGATTTGACCCCAAACACCATTTAAATACATAGAATAATATACCATTATATCATCTAGGGTTTTAATTATTTTCATATAAATACCACCTATCTATTGATGATATGAACTGATAAAACTTATCTTTTTATCATGATCATAATGATTACCTGGAAAAAACATCATTAAGAACCACATGTCATGATAAGATATAATAGAATGTGGTACCCCATGTAATCTTTTCATTTTCTCAGTCTATATCATGGAAATTTAATCTTGAGATAAATCATCTTTGATAATGATTTTGTGTGATGACTTTGTAAGGATATAAACTATAACACATTGAGTATTGTTCCCTTTAGATATATTCAGTAGTCTAACAAGAAAATCCATGATTATGTTTTCTTATTTATATTCTGGTAATGGTAAGGGATGTAACCTCTTATTAGTTTATTTTCTCTCATCTATAAAACGCGAACAAAATAGTCAAAAATATTCAACTTCTATTATATATCACTTTATTCATTTCCAACAAAAATTGCTTCTTAAATCTCTATATGTGTACAAGATTCTAGAATGAATAGTGAATGAAGAACTATTAGATTCCTCTAACAAAATCGTTTTCAAATCTAGTGTGGATAGAAAAATAATATTGTTCCTGAACCTTATCATTCCATCAACTCCAGGGTTACACTCATTAATTTTTATTATATTTTGTTATAGCTCTACATCTTATTTCTATACCTCTTTAATATCAACTTGGATAGATGGTTCAATAATCTAATTAAGAAAGTTGGTATTTATTCCTTTTAGTATTACAGATCCATCCTTTTATAATCTAGAAACTTTAGGTAATTTTTTATCAAAACCATGTATAGGTTAGAATTATCCTTTCAACTAAAGGAACCAAACAACTTTTTTTCTTTCCTTTTCTAGTTATCTATTGAGAAATCATAATCTCAATCAAATATAACCATTTTATAAGGTGCATAAACTACTCAAACTGTGTAATATATAATTTTTTCTTTTGTGATATATATATCACATTTTTTTATGTAATGTAAATTCCTACATATCATTAGTAAAAATGTAAAAATAGTAGACCCTAAATAACGAGTTGTGTAATTTTTATCATCAACCTTCAATTGTTTCATGGAATAATCCATAACTATTTCATTCTACATAATAATATATCCCAATACCTTCACGGATGTATCTTATATATTACAAACACTTCTCCACTATTGGTTAATGTACGAATAGGTGTGACGACAAATAATCAATTTAGTTCCATGAATTTTTTCTCTAATTAATATACCAAGAGTAACTTATATCCATTCAAACTTAAACTTGGTAGATGATTTGATATAATAAGAAATTCATCTACAAAACTTCAATAATAACAAACTAAAACAAGAAAACGATGGATTCCAATGACCATTGTTGGTTTATCCCAATATTAAATAACCTCCATCCATTATGGATCTATAGATGTGGACTCTCATGAAATTGTAAGTCCCACAAATGAATCTATTTCTAGAAATATTTCATTTTTTATTAATATTTTTCACATAGTTTATGGATTCATAGGGTGTTAGTAAATTTATAAAGTTATATTCTTTCAATTCATTGATATTTGAATATTTTATAATATTTTTTATAAATAATACAAATTTTTTTTCTAGTTAGTCTCTAGAGACTCTATTCAAAAACTCTATCAAGATACATGGGGAATTATTAACACTGGATGGAGTCAATAGATATACACATTTTTCGTACCTTTTATAAAATATTGAAATGGCTATATCCTCCTTCTTGGACCATAAATATATTGATATCTAGAATGAAGTTCAATATAGGAAATATATTGAGCTCCAAAAAGATAATCAAATTGGTCAGTATTATGGGGTAGAGGATCCAGGTTCCTTATAATGATCATGTTGTACTCCAAATAATAAATTCAGAGTCGTATGAAACCATATTTATTTTTTAAAAATATAATTGGTGAACCCCAATGTGAGACTCATGGTGGAATGAATTTCTTATCAAGGATCTTCTAGGGATTCTTCTCAACATCATGCAAATCATCTGGTACATTCAATATTGGTTATTTAAATTTTCTTGGAAATATAAATGTGTACTATTGAGAACTAAAAATCTGGGATTGGTATAAGTCTCAGAAAATCACCTATATATACTTGAAAAATTTCATGTACAATAGGTATATCATCAATGTTGATTTTCTCATAAACAATCTAAGATAAAAACCAATTCTAAATGGGGATAAATATTTATACTATGGGTGTTGTATTCGTTAGATGTTCATACATATAATCACACTAATAAATTTTCATGTTTTGGGTTTCAATATCAACCGTGACTTTAATTCCTTGATTATTAATGTTTTTTTATATATAGAAATCAAATACTTTCCATTGATAACATCAAATTGAACTATAGGGAGAATGAAAAGATTAGCAGTAAGTGCATTACCAAAAACTTCAATAATCAAAGAATCATATACATGGGACGTGATCATCATACCATTTGGAATTTTCACTATTATTTCTATATCATACTTGTGGGAGAAATCATGAAACCCTTATAAAAATATTTTTTATATAAAGGAACATTAACATTTTTAGGTATATAGTGAATGGTAAGTGTACTATTCACGACATTATTATCACAACCCTCATTAAACATAGTGATTGTATGATATTTCTCTATATCCACAACTTTATAGGTTACTGACATCAATCATCATCATTAACCATCATATTTGGCCACCAGTCACTATAATTCACATAATCATTTCTTCTGATACATTGGTGTATGCGTGGTTCACTCTAGGGAGCTTTATCTCCATTTCCATCATTAACTAACTTATTCCCATAAAATTGATATTTTGATTCTTAATAACATTTCTTTTCCAAACCTGAAACATTTAGTAGTCCTATTAAGGAGATTTTATCAATGATTCCATCCATACCTAGAGCAGGATGGAAGGAACATATTCTTCATTCCCATGGTTTTAGAGTTTCTTTTTATCAACATCTTCATTTTCAAGTCCCAAAGATGAGATTGATGGGTGACATCAGCTTCCATTTCCATATTGAGATAAGATAAAATTATTTCTTCATAGAAAATGAAGTCCTTAATCGATAAAACACTTCATATACATGGTCTTAAGAAACTAGATAATCAATAAACCGTACATTCATGTTAGGTGATAAAGAAAAAAACAAACAATGAAGCTCTGTATGACTTGAAACATGGATAAAAATAGATATATCATTATTATTATTTTCCACATGGAATTCATTCTCCATTTTTATTAGGAATACACAAGATGTATATATCTACACAAACATTTATTAATAAAATTCACTTTATTTTAATGTATTGTGGATATAGAAACCAAAATCATTAATTATTATTATTATTGGGTTGAAATTACCATTAAGTATCATTTCCATTGATAGTATATCCATTGCTTAGTTGTCACACAAATCATATAGATATTTGGTTTAGAAAAATACGTTCTACATAGAAAAATGAGAGGATGGCCTCATCTAGTAGACTCGATCCATAGGAAGCTCATTTTTTAGAGCTTTGGAAGGAGGTAGCATCACTTGACTTCTCTCTTAACCAATCCAAATCCAAGCATCACTATGTTAATCATGAACAAAATCTATTATGGGAGAAGTTTTAGTTAATAGAGATTACCTCCCAGGTGATGTTATCTAAACCTCCCCAAGAGTCTTTCACTATCGCACATCTTACCATTAGTTCATAGGCGGGTATTATAATGGGGTTATGTAATAAAGTATTAGTTGCTTATTAGGAAATACCTCATTTTAAATAAAATTCTTATTCCATCAATTCCTTCATGATAATAGTATATCATAAAAAAATAATGAATTAGATAAATTGGTATTTTGGGTAAAAATGTAACTTTTGAGAAATATATACATTATTACATTAAACTAATGCTTTCATTAATAATATTATAAAAACAATTATTAAAAATGATGATTATATAAACTCCTTATCTGTAAATTAATAGTTAATTGGTTTGGTAAAAGATACATTTTTTATACTATAAAACAGAAAGTGTATTTTTAATGAATTTATTTTATAGAATAAGTGAATTTTTTAAATCACTAATATTTTGATAAAATAATATTATTTGTGTAATTTTATGAATAATAAATTAGAAAATAACTTTTATTAAGTCAAATATAATTTTTATTAATTTTTGAAAATGTTTTTTTCAAAACACATGAATTTTCAATAAATGTTGTTATTTATTTTAAATTGAAAATTGAAATATTATTTAAAATTATTTAGGTAAATAGATTATTTTTTTAGAATCAGGACGTTGAAATTATTTAATGCAAAAAATTTCATAATTTTAAGAGACAATCGAATTTTTTAGTAAAAAATAAATACCATATAAATATATAATGTTTTTAGGACATCCTAATTACCCAATAGTGATGTAATGAAATACTATAATAGGGTTATTTGGAAAATATATGTTTAACTTTGAATATAATATGATGTTAGATTTGTTTGATTAATTTTATAATCACTTAGGGGACCCTCCATGACTTATAAAATATTTTACCATTTTAAAATGATTTCTTTGAGAGTGTGACTCACCTCCGCATAAGCAGGCCTGATATTTTAATATTTTTGGACCATGGCCTTATAAAATATTATACACTACTCCCCTTTGGAATAAAACATGTGGAAAATCAATGGGATGGATTTTGGATTTGAATAATTTAATGTGTCGTGTCCTAAACCTAAATAATAATAAATTCTCTCTGATTTGCGATATAAACCCAACCAATCATCCATTAATCTTCTATAAAACCATATAGATCATGACCAAATATTGTCCCTTACTCACAATATTCCTCCCAAGTCTCCACCAAGCTCTCTAAAACCCTCTTTGAAGTCTTAGTAATCACACATCCAAGTAAGGGATCATCCACCCTCTTCTTTTACCAAGCATTCTTTTATTGTTATGTATCTTAATATCTTTTATTCTGATGTTCATATATGTAACTAAATATCCTCATTAATACCCATTTTATTTAAAAATCCTGATATTCCCTTTCACTCTCATGTATCCCACTTAAGAACCATTTTGTACTCCTGTTTTCATGTCAAATTTTCATAAGGGATTCCCTCCTTTATCATTTTTATACATGTTTATTTAAGTCATAATACCTTTTTAATATCAATTAAAAATTTTGGTGTATGACATAAAACCTCAAACATACATCCATCCTTATTTTTTAATGATGATATAACACTTTATCTCTCTTTAATTCTTTCTATGTACACCTATTATCATGCTGAAATTCCTTAATGGATTTCCCTATTTCTATTTCCATTAATGTATTTCACCCATATTATGCTTCTAAATTCCATTTCATATGTAGATATATAATTTTAAATGATCCACTTACTGCCCTTTGCTTTTATAAATCATTATATAACTATTTATCTCTCATCAACCCAACTTAACAATTTCCATATGACAACGTAATGCTGCCAAGAATGAACCATGATTTTCCAAGCCGAAGTCATCGTGCGGTGACAACCAAACCCATTTGTCTATCAAGGGTAATCAAATTTATGAGAATATATATATAATGGTACTTAGATGTAGGTCTTATATATTCCTTGATCATGAAATAACTCTTTAAGTGTAATGATTCATTGTTATATGATCCTTTTGGCACACTTATGCATGAAATGAAATGTTTATAACGGGTGTTCCCATATATCACTCCAATGCACTGGGTAATGTTTTGTATTATGATACACCATGTTAAATGAGGGTTTAATCATGATAATTCATCTACAATTAGTGTTTACTCATTATAATTTTTATGGAATGAGGGTTTACTCAAGCTAATCCTTGTTCAATGAGCCTTGGTTCATGCCAATATCATGTTGTATGTTGCTGCCGCAATTTAATTTTACGATTAACATGAATTATAATTCCTCAATGTTCATGTTTCTCTTGTAATCCATTGATATTACCCCGGCATAACATTTACTTTATTCTTCAAGTTATTTCTTTTTTACTCCCTTAATGGGCTTTATACCTCACCATTTGTTTATGTATGTAATCAGTTTATCCCATGCAATGTTATATATGATGGGATTTTGTGGTCATGTAAAAAAATTCAATAAGGATGTCATATTTTATGTCTTATGTTGTCATTTAATGTTAATAATCCCCAATGAAACAAAACCTTTAAAACTTATAGGTTGTGTTAAGTGCATTTTTATAAAATAAATCATGTTTATGTGTGTAATAAAGTGAATAGTTGTTATAATTTTATTTTTTAAAAATAATATCTTACACTCATCCCACTCCATGGTGTCAATTTCCTCATGTAACCCTGTATTCAAAATTATATTACTCCATTGATATGCTTTACCTTCCAAATGATTGATATCTAAAATGACTTCTTCATGTTTCTAATATTGGACAATGGAATAAATAATATCAATAGTACTGATCAATTTATCTGAAACTGATATATTTTTATAACAAATAATGGAATGTGTATTTTTCCTCATGAATAACTCAAATAAATGTTATTATATAATTTTTATCATCTATATTTTCATCCTGACTCACATCCTGGGGAATTTTTCTGCGAATAGAAACTAGATGTTTCATTCCAAATCCCATAACATATGGATTCTCAGGAGTATAATAATCACATTGTCTATCATAATCATCATCAACATGGTTCATTCCTGATCAATCCCTTGACTAAAACCATAATTCTTCATAGTGAAAGAAACAATAATCCATGTGGGGAACAACATAAGAATGAAAAATAACATTTAGGATGTATAAATCATGATACCTTGGTTTTAATATTTTCCATAATAGTTTAATCATTGTTTATTCACATTATTCATCTATTGAAATTCTTTATGATGGTTCATAATTATTCTATGGATTTAAAATGCATATCCCATGGGATTATTAAACTAGGTGTGCAGTAAGGCCCATTATTGTGCACTATGTGATGATTGATTCTAGCTCAATATGCCCTTTTTGAAGTTATTACCACAAGGAATTTCTATGCTAGAGCCACAACCACTTTTAGTATCCAAATCATGTGTATATTCATGGAAACCACTTTATCTACCCCTTATTACAAAATTATATGATATTTTCATGTATATGAGTATTAGTTAGACTTATCATTAGGGATATCACTAATGTTTTCTCATCCTAGATTCAAGATGTTAACTAAATCTATCATTTAATACAAACTATTTTGACCCAAATTTATGTTAAATAGATATTACATATTTTTCGATGGATATTCATTACATTACACAAACACACACTTGAGGACCGTAAAGGTACATTTCTTTTTGAAAGATGAAATAATAATCAAATGGTTAGTAATTTAGGAATATTATCTCACACTATGTTCTTCAAAACTAGTACCTTTCTTAGTCACATCAGATTTATTACCATTCATCATAATCTGAGTAATGGAGACATTAGAAATGGTGAGATCAAATTATCTATATGGTTAAACATGTGCTATATGAATATATCATGAGTATAAGGGTATGCGAATTTGGGAATGAAATTTCAATGCTATACCATATATATCATTGGATATAAACCTGATTAATTTAATGGATCACAGTATTTCATAAAACATGAATCATAATAAAATAATAGAACAAAAACCTTGATTTCCTTACATTTACATAAGGAATAGACTTTTAGAATACATATATTCATAAAATATAATTAAAATTGAAATATATGGATCATTTATATGACTATCAGGTTAGATGGGTTTCAATCCCCATACAATCATAGTATTCAAGGATCACACTGAATACTATCATAGTTGATTTAGTCCCTTACAAAAATATTCCCACTCCCCATTCCAGTCATATTTATTTGAATATATTTCAATGTTTACCCAATTTATAATATAGATATACATGTCCCAACACTCAAATAATTGAAATCATACCTATTCATCCAAAAAAATCATAAAAAATCATTATATCATAACCCACAAAACAAATTTGGCTTCATAAAAAATTCATCACATCACATCCCATGAAATGAAATGGGTTTGATGAACCATTTTGTTATAAAATAAACAGAACAAATAAAATGGTTTTCATAATCATCTTATTAATTTATCATGTCCTTACCCATGAAAGATGGATGGAATTTGTAAACATTTATTATCACAATCATAAAATTCTTAGATAAATAAAAAGTATTGTATCATTGGATCATATCACTTGTAAATCATATATTAACTAAATTGATGTTACCAAAGATTGAAAATGATTTAGTAATATCAAATTGATATTTTCATGAAGGAAATAGCTTTTCCACTAGGAAAATTAATTTAAAACACAAACCATTTTTAAATTCATTTTCATTGATAATAAATTTGGGAACATATAAAAAATCATTAAATATCCTTTAAAACATTTATTGAGGAAAATATCATTTCCATATTGAAAATAAAATTTTACCACATAACACATTATCAAAATAAATTTAATTGAAAATAAATTTGAAAAACAATACTGAAATATTCATAGAAAATAATTGTCTTCATAGCGGGAAAATCAATCCATGCCATATATGTTATAACATTGATTACCTTCCCATAATATTTAAAATCCAAACAAGACTTGATTAGAAAACGAAATGAATATTCGTTTTAAAAACTTTTTAAAAAAAATCAATAATTGGTAATTATATTATTAATAATTAATTTGGGTAATTTTTTAAAAATATCTAATAATTTTTAGAAACTGCTGATATGGAATAAGAAGTTTTTTTACCTGATAATGAAAAAAATTATTTTATCATTAAAAATATTTTTTTAATATTGAGTAAATAATGATAGGAAAATTAAGGGAATTAATTTATTCTCTTAGAAAAGAAATGTAAAATAAAATTCATAACATTCTGGAGGGATGAATCAAATTACATCATCATTGAAGGGATAAACAGAAATAATCCTAATAATCGATGAGATTATATCCTAAAATCCTTACTACTTTGGTAAAATTGGGTCATAATCCTCATGAAAGAATAAAATTATTGGAAACCTAAAATATCAGGAGAATAAATAAATTCATGATATTGCATGTCGAATGGGATGTGCATACACCCAATAATAGATGATAGGTGCATAACATAACATATGTCCCAAGGAAGGAAAATTGAGACAAAAATCCCTTTACCATATGTCTTGAATTCCATCGTAGACAATAAAACCTAAAGTATAATAAATTTAACTCTATTATAAATATATTAATGAAAAATAATACATTATAATATTCCTTATAGTGTTTACTTATGAACTATTATTACCCATTTATTAACAATTCCATTTTAAAAATCATTTCATCCAAAAACTGCTTTATTTTTCAAGTATATTTTAATTTTTTTGGTCCACCTATATTGAACATAATTTCATTATCTAGAGAATGTTTAAAATAATATAAATAAATATCATATATATTTAGAATATTTTTATTTAGATAAATCTTTGAATATTAGTGATTTAAAATATAATACATTATTTATGGAGATAGTAAGCCATACATATATATGAACATTTTTTCCATTTTGTAGATCTATTTATGTAAATAAATGTAAAATTTTTATTAATTTTTTTAAATAAATTTTATTATATATATATTATAGTATTTTTTAAACATTTCCTCATTACCTTCCATGTAAAACTTATGTGAAGAATGTATCACATCGCTTCATGAGATGATAGTCAAACATACACACGGATGAAATTATCGTATACCTAAGGAATGGAATGTAAGAAGATATATGTGATATAATAATTAAATAAGAATAATTATATCATAAATATCACATATATATAGTAAATTTATTATTAAATCCATTATTGATAGGTGGTGATCGAGGAAAAATTACAACAATTCAAGATGTGGTAGTCCACAAAAAACATGTATGAATTTTTTATATGACAGTTGTTAGAAGAGAAGATGGATTTAGATTATCAAATATAATTCATAAAATTTCGTTATATTTTATTTAATCGTTTTATTATATTATCAATTTTTTATAATATTATAATGGGTAGGAAGAAGAAAAAATTAAAAAAAAATATTCAAGAATTTTACACAGTATTTAGAGAACTCTTTTATGATTATACCCAAAGAGTTCATAGGTGGAATTCCTAAGAAATGGTAACACTATAGTAATTGTATAGGGAATTAATGAAGATATATTTGTAGTATGTGTTTAAATATAAATTAAATGTGATGTGGTGATATGATAGGGTGTCGCCGTATATATGCTGGGGAGAGGATACACAAGATAATTATGAAATAAATAATGTGAACCCACGTTTTTGATATCAAAAAAGTTAAACAAATATATTATTATATGTCATTATAGGTAATAATTTCATAATATTGAGATAAAATGGTTTTTTGACATGTTTTGGGACATTTCTAGACCATATATTTTTAGTTTGACCCACTAGAAAACAAATTTTTTCCTTAAATATGGTATATAATATTTACTTTTTTACAATTCATTATGGTGAAAAGATAATTGGAACATATATAATTATATATATTATAAATACTATAGATATTTTATTTATTTTTCCTTTTTCCATTTCCATGATTGAGGAAATTAAATTTATTATTAAACCCTAAATCACGATGAGAAAGTTGTTTCCCAATGAGGAAATGTTCAAAAGATTAAAACGTTTTCATATAAAAATTGAATATGAAGAAGATTACAATGAACTATACATGATTAAATGATATATTATTGAATTTATTTTAGTTTCAAACCCATTTAAAAAACCCCCCAACCTTATACATTCTTTAATAGAAAAATAATTATTCAATAAAAACCACTACTTCTCTATATTCAATGGAAAATTAAAAGTTTCTGAAAATTGCCAAAAAAAAAATCACCATAGGTTATTTTTGATATGATGATTTAAAAAATAATGTTAATTTTTTAATTTTTTTATAAATGTATAAATATTTAATTAAATTTTTTCTCAATAATAAATACAAAAAAATTATATGAGAAAATTTTATTTTGAAAATATATTAACATTTTACAAACAATTATGCATTTTTTATAATTATTTTTTATATATATATAAAAATTATTCATAATACATAAAACTAAATTTATTATTATTCATACCACCTTTTTTAACATATAGTTGAAAATGTTCATTTTTAAATAATATTATTAACAGTTATTCATGTTTCGTTAGATCTATATAGTTATTGTAACACAAGTTATCAATGAAATTTAACATAATACAATAATAATTGATAAAAACTAAGGGTGTTATGACATATTTTTTTCAGACCATAAGATACTATATGTTTAATATTAGTTTTGTATTAGTAATATGAATATGTATTTAATATATAAAAGTATGAAATTATTGTTTTGATGTTGGAAGAGGATGAGTTATTTTATAGGTATTCTTGTGTTGAGTTTTATAAAATATATGTTATTTAATTTATATGAGATGTCATTTTAAATTAACAGTGAAAAGAATCTACTCACTAACCTGAAAATATGGACATGAGTAAACTGTGATTACTACCCAAATCCCTCCACTAGTAGGTGAAATGTTTCTAACTAGAAATTAGAAATAATATCTCACAATAATTTAGCCTTTAACCAATATAAAAATGAGAAAATAAGTATATATAATATAGAAGATGATCCCAAATACAATGTGGATATAAAAAATAAAATGAATATTATATGATAAATTCATGAGAAAATAAAGAAAAATACATCCTATATGGTAAGAATAAGGGATAAAATTAATCTAACATGTATTTGTAACCAAAAACATTTAGAAAATCCTTTATGGTACATACACACCATGAAATTTAGGCCACTATTTTGATATTTTCCATTATCATGAACCCCCACTCAACATAACACATCAGGAAAGTTTTATTGGGGTAAACTCAAAACAAGTGGTCCAATGTTCATGTTGTCACATACGATCATCAAACATCTATGTCATTGGTATATCAATAATAGTTGTGGGACCAATTCCTATATAGGGGAGAAAATAATCATACACATAGAAAACCCATAGAAAAATAACCACATATAAATATTTTAGAAAATTTATAGGTGTAATAGTTTCCTAGGAAAAGGAATAACCGAAAAAAGAAACACCATGTCAGGTCAAAGATTATAATACAAATGTGATACCAAAATAATTTTTGAGGGTGAATGACCTTGATATGATATTTAAATAAAAGTATTAAAGAAATAAATAAGGTCCGAATAATCAAATATCACGTTATTTTGGGTTATAAAACATGAAATTTCAAGGATTTTTATAATAATGAAAAGTCCAAAAAATATGATGTTGATATCCTGGATTCCCTATCTCGATGGAATAATTAGTGATAGAGATGTTATGTGTATCAGTGATCCATCAATTTTCAAATTTCATAATAAATAAATAAAAAAATAATACATGTTTACCGGCCTTCCATTTTTCAATCATGATAACTTTTTGAGGGAGTTACGTAGCTTCTGATCAACCAAACATTAATAAAAAAATTCTATAATATCCCATTCCAAATATCCCATGTACAATCATAAAAATTGTAGTGGTGGATCGTAACGCCTGACATAACTGGTGAGGATATTGATTCAAGTGGAGGATCCTTGAGTGTCACACAGGCCAAAAAAAATAATCCATATAGTTAATCTATTAACAATCGGGGTGGATATCTATCAATTATGAATATGGAGAAAATATCAACTTCTTTAGGGGAATACACGCCCAAATGAACTCTTTAAACATGAATAATAGATAATACATAGATAACGGTTCCCTGGATCATTTATATGGGTCAAATAAAGACCTTATATGATCCCTAGTTATATTTTCTCAATGTTTTCCTACAATTGGCCATGAATTAAAAACTATAACAAAATTGGGTTTTAATAATCCTCATTTGGATTTAACATAGAATTTAAATAAGTGTGTATGATATTACGAAGGGTACATAAAAAATATACCAATATCTATTCATTGAATTTCTAGATGTGAGGATAATAAATAAATCACATCATCTTATTACCAAAAACTAATGTCCACGAGAAGTCCACTATTTTATTATATTAATAAAAACAATAATGGGATATAGTTCAAATACTCAAAAATCATATCACTGGAAAGAATACACAGAGTCACTAGGGTTGAAATAGTATATGGAATGGTCATTGGGATTAAATTATATGTACACTCTTATATAGATTGATTGTGTAGTATCTCATCTCCTAATGTGAGATAACACACAATAGGATATGTCCATTGGATAGTATAAAGTGTGTATTAATTAATAAATATTCTATGTGAACTTATAATAACAGAGTTTTGTAGTTCATGACTACACAATACACATCTTTAAAAACATAAAATATGATCCAAACATGAAACCTGGTGATACATGATGTGTTTATATATCCAATAATTATTTTATTTCCAATGTGATATGCAGGGAATGTAATTTCAGTACACATTGTTCATGTCGGGAGTGGATGCATGATGCATAAGCAGGATCAAATACTATGTGATATGATTCTCCTTCATTATTGTGAGACATAATAACATAATGAATACATGGTGTGTGTTAATATATAATAAACACCTTGTTATTTGGATTAAATTTACATAATTTATTTAATACAGAGTGTCATTAATATCAACACCCAAAAGATCCTCAGGCTAATTTATCCCATCAACATCTACCATCTAGAACCTCAAACTTCTTTATATGCAGTAAATTCATCACTAATAATTATATTTGGATTATTTGGAATATTTCCATTGCAAATAAACTCATTATCACCACCTAAGATCAATATGCATATATTTTATGCCAATTAAATCATATTCTATTACCATAATCATCATTATTTCGACATGTTAATTCCAACATTGAACCATATGATTAATAAATAGAATAATTTGACCATTCTTCACATGATAATGTAAAAATATAGTGGTAGTATTTTAATCATACTTAAAGATGCACTATACATAATGACATTCTCTAAGGGATGTATCATAATAAGAATGTAGGTGAAGTTTCAAAATTAATTTTTGAAAATATCACGAAGAATTGTAGTGTGTATTATTTTAGAAGGTGAAATAAAAAAATCAGTAAGAATTAGATGAAATATACAATAATGTACATGGTGAAAATATTAAATCATAGGGTAATGTAAAAGGAAAAGAAACATGATGATATATGCCCAAACCATTGGAAATATTCTTTCCCCATTAAAAACGGATATCACATCACTTCGTTGACCCCACCACATGACCTATTCCTCATGGACACTATAGATCAACTCATGATTCATTATTCTTGCTTCATTGCAATACTGATCCAACTCTCCAAAGTTCACTTCGTCGGTATATGGTTACTTGGTCAGAGATAGATAACACTAATGGAATGTTATAAAACAAATTAAATAGTGTATTTCTATGTTTTTTCTATTAATTAAAGTAATTAATAATTAAATAATAATAATTAATTTATTCACTGTCGATTGTGTACACCAAAGAGTCCAAATAAGGGACAAAATAACACTGATCATAGGGTAAACAACCCACTCCATACTAAACTACGATATTTATTTTTTATATCCAAGATACCATTTAACATGTATAATAATAAAATTATGAAAATAGAGAAGCACAAAATAAAAAATATATATATTATATTATTATGTTATTATCAAGACTCCCTGAAATGCATTATTAAATGCCTATATTTCCCCTGGGTGAAGTTCACAATAATATACAAGAAGAATAATTATAAAATTATTACATGATCAAAATATCAGTTTAAATTACTATTTTACCCTTGGAGACATCTTAACACAACCAAAAATTTGAATGCGGTTCCATGTCAATTCACAAAATAAGGAGACAGTACATCCTCCACGAGAATAAATTTTCATCTCTATAAAAGTAAACTATTAAGGAACCCCCATATTGAACGTCACACTATGAATTGATGTGGTGAAATTCATGGAAAATTGTACACTATCTCTATATTTAGGGAAGAGATATCTATTAGACTTTGATACACCCCTTTCTTGGAAGAAAGAAACATACTTTAATGATGACGATAATGGATCTATTCTAACATGAAAATGGAATAAATGAGAAAATTAAACAATTGGATATGAGTATTTCTCAAAATTTTTATATAAAAATTAAATCATATAATAGTATTTCCCTCCAAATGGATCTCATCTGATAATATGTAATAGTTATTTATGAAGGGTTTTTCTATAATCCTATATTCAGTGTGAGTTCCATATGAAATATAGTGAAGCCAGTCCATAGTGAGGAATCCCAAACAATACTAATAATAATGTTACATCATTTTAAAATAATATTAATTAAATATCAAAACAATATACACCAAAAAATTAAAAAATATTTACTGAAATTGAAAACTAGATAAATATTAATCTTATTTCACGACAGATCTTCAAAAATTTCAATAAATTTCTTATTATGTGGTATACTTATTAGTCTTATCGTATATAAAACCATTCTTCATAACCTGTTAAAATGAAACATTTGAAAGCGTGAGATTAAATACTTAGTAAGGGTAAAAATTGGAGAAAAAATCAATGATAATATGTAATAATATAATTATAATAATGAAAGGAGAAAAAGAACAAAAAATTTGGTAATCTTAAAAAAAATCATATATCATATTCATTTTTGGTTGCATCAAAATATCATCATTCGGGATTCGTGGAAGAATTAAATGTCATGAGAAGATTTCATAAGATTAAGAACATTTCATTTAAAATAGACAAATATTTTTTTTTAACAATAATAATCATGTAAATAATATTTAAAGGCTAACTAGCAAGAAATTCATAAATTTCGAGGCTTGGGATGTCCACCAGTGTACATACCTCTTGCTTGGACTAATTAAAAGTGTATTATATTTAAAAAAAACCTCCTCTGTACCCTATTTCGAGATTTCGGTAACTTCCCATAAACCCATTATGTTAATAATCATTAAACATTACCCAATAAACTAGAGGTATATAACAAACCAACCCATCGCCTAATCATAATCTATTCATATGTATTCCACAAGATCATGAATATAATTATCATTTCATCATAGATTAACTCAAGAAAAAAATGGTTCTTTAGGACATTATCAACAAAATAAATAACCATACTTTTAAAAAATAAGGATGAAAACATTGGATCATATCCATGGTGAAGAAGATTTTATAATAATGTCACTTTTAATAGATTAAATTACGTTTATATGAACAATAAAAAGTTTCTTTAGAAAAATACCCTTGTCATTTTAAAAACACTAATTTAAAATTTTAAAAAATCAATCATTTTTTGGAAAATATTTTTCTTTAAAATAACTATATAATAATATAAATACCGATCAAAAGTAAATAGAATCCATTGTATTTTGAAAATCCTTTTGTTTAGTATATGATAAAACAAAAATTTCATTCAGAATTTGGAAAAAAGTACCTCATTTGGAACAAAGAGATTCTATTTAAATATTTTTTTGTAAAGTAAAGTACTGTTAATTTTTTTTAATTAATAAAATTATAATTAATAAAACATCAATTAAATCCTTTTAAATGAAATATAATCATGGAACAAAAATATTACCAGCCAAAACGATAAAAATGATATTTTCCCTTAAAAATAGACGTTTTGACATCGTAGAAAATAAATAGATGAAAATGAATTTTAAAATTATAATTTTATTAAATAAATTTATGGATAGTCAATATATAATATTTTTGAGATGTAGATCATATAATTGCATAATTATAATTGTATGTGTACACAATCATGTTAAAAGTGAGATTGAAACATAATAACATTACTGCTTTTGTATATTTTTAATCATGATAATCAAAAGAAAATTAGCATAAAATGAAACATAATAAACTATAAATATTAACATATTCATATATATCATATCACAGGGTATTTAGATGCACTACCTAAATGAAACATGTGGTGAATATGACATACATACTAAAAAAACAAAAAATAGATGAGAACCCTTTGCCTCAGGTCCAACTAGCTTAGTAAGAAATTTTATCCACCAGTTTAATAATAATAAATTTATTAAAATTGTATAACATAATAAAATTCTTACATAAAATAAATTATATTACTTAAATATAATATCTTATAACCCATTCACTAACAATATTTCATTATCATCATCATTTTGGGTGGAAACTACTTCATTTTCCATCTATGATCTGATTCAATAGTTATGGTCATTTTTTGTTGATCACAATTACAAGTTATATATAATGTTTAAAATAATATAAATATCATATATATTTATTATATTTAAATTTATAACCGTCCATAAAAGTATTATATGTAAAAATGAATTATAGTGGCCATGTAGTTTGTAGTCCGTACATTCGCATGAAAGAAATTTTCATATTCTTATTAAAATTTGGAAATTTTTTAACAATGTTTAATAATTATAGAATAATAATTATATCATGATTATAATATATTTTTATTAAATTTATTAGTAAATCTGTCAATGAAAATGGTGATGGAAAATGAACCATATCGCTTCTTTGAGGTGATAGTCTACACTTACATGAGATCCAAACATTCATTTACCATTTTATGGAAAGGATGGGGAAAATGATCTATCCATAATACTAATAAAATAAAAATATATATATGATTAATATTTTAATATTTTATATCGGATTCAATTTATTTAGTGTAATTATACCAATAAATAATCTTTTACAGGGTCATGTATAACAATTAAACATTCATTGGGAGACATATTTTGACTGACATGTTAATCCTTCATATCTGGGTATTATGGTAAGGTTTGGCGGTCAATAAAAAATTTGAGGAATGAAGTATGTTTTTTGGTTTGGTATTAGATGATATATTGGTATTTAATATATTAAATAATATAGGATAACAGGTTCCCTTTCTTAGGTTAGGGGAGGGATGTCTAAGGAATTGCATTAAATAATTAAATAATATACTTCCATTTTCTAGTGTATGTGGTAAATATTGGAAAATACTTATAATGTGATATAATATATGATTTTGATAGATTTAAATGATAATATTTATATGTGTTTAAATGAAATTGTTAATCTTATCCCTTAGTCTAAACACATTATTTATCCCGTTTTAAATTAACATATTGAAACAATGTTTTAACATTTATGATATTATTTATGATCTAAATGAAGAGGTAATATTTATATATTGGTAAATCTTTATTAGATACATGAAATTAATTATAATATTTTACAATTTTACAATTTTTAGAAAATAAGTTTAAAATAAAAGTGCAAAATGAAATGAATACTACTTCATAGAAAAATAAAATTTAATCAAAAAATTTAATTTACATTCATTCTAGGCCAAGTAAAATCTATTATATGAAGGTTCAAGTATTTTATTAAATATATATTCTATAAAAATAACTTACATCATTATTCATTAGCGATTTATTTAATTTATTAATTTTAAAATACTTCAAAACATATAAAATTAGATTTTTTTAAATATCTATTTTTACCATAAAATGGTTTTTATTCACTCCTTCCAGTTATATAAAAATTTATAAATGATTATTAATTTTTAACCCATTAATATATTTAAAATCACTTATTATTTTTTATCAATATATTTGTTTATATAAATGTACAAGACTCCTTGAAAAAAAACTTCTACATAAAATAGAACATTACATCATGATATTATTTTACAAAAATTTAATTTTTTTAATCATTAATAAACTCAGTAAAATTATATAAACCATATTTATATTTATATAATATGCTTATAAATCCTATTCATAACCTCAAATATGGATTTTAGTTCATAATTTTCATCATATATCAATGATCATTTTGTTTTATTGTTTGTGTGTATGAAAAGCTATTGAATAATTGAAATTTATTTAAAAGAATATATATAAAATCATAAAGTGTTATATTATACCCTAATAGAAAGAATTATCCTTGTAAATTATTTATCTTGGATGTAAATTAATCAATATTGTTCTATTTAATCACGTTATGGAGTCCTAATATTTTTTATATTAATTTCTAGTTCCTCTAAATAACTTTTAGCAGATCAGTTTCCTTCTTCTATAGTACAATATCACTATGTTCAAAGACATATACAAATTTTTCTAAATAAAATTATCATTATTTATTATAACATCCTCTAATTTCAGTACATATGATGGAGCATGTATGTATATCATTAAAAGAGATACATGGAACCCATAATGAAATTGAGATAGGTTTGGTATAATATCTATCATATAATATTCTATCCCTACTCAACAATGACTCTCAAAGAGTCAAATATACCTAGGGAACAACTTTACATACTTTATTAATCTCATTCAATTTTATAAAAATAAACTCAAATGAATACCTTTTCTGTATCTTCAAATTATATCCCTTGCTTATGATTTTTTGCATAACTCTTCCCTAAATTATGATCTACCATAAGGTTCTACTAAATTATTTTAACATTATATTCCATTTCATCAGAAATATTAGGACCAAATAGATTTACTTCTGCAAATTCTTTCTAAAATAACATAGATCTAATAATATTTTGTATAGGACCTCATATATATCCATATGAATTTTTGATTGAATGTATTTGTTAAATGATAATTCAATAACAAGAATTATTCATCCAAAACCATTTTCAAACAAAGGTAATAAAATATTAACAAATCCTCGAAAGATTTAATTGTTCTATCAAACTGGATAACTATTTGAGGTTGATAATATGTACTCTAACATAGCTCCCTATCCCAGAAATTCCAAATACTTCTCTATAACATTGAGGAAAACCTTTTATCTCAGTTAATTAAAATATAATGTGGTAATCCATAAAAATGTATCAACTCCTTAATATATATCCATAAAATCTTATTAATATTGTGTTATTATATTATTGAAATGATGTGTATTGACTTCATAATATGATAGTCAATAACCAGAAAAACACCGTGTCATTTAGATGTCTTATTGAGTCATATGAAAAAAAATATAGTGACATTTTACAACATCTATTCATTTATGGGTAATGGTTGTAACATTCCATTTTACTTCTACCAACAAATATAAACATGTTTTCATACCAATCGCTGAGATATATAATCCACAATATCTCTCTTCATGTTATAACACTATATGTTCCCCTTAATGTTTCTATATGTCTTTATAGATCAAGGATGAATATAAAATAATGATATATGAGATTCATCCAATCTATTTTTCATCAATTATGGTATAATAGGGACACATACACTATTTGAAAAACATATTTTTATAACCTTTTAAAGGTAAAACATCGGATGATTTCTCAGCTTATTTTTGAAATATATATATAAATCTCTTTTTATTTTTTAATTTCACATGGATAGATAGTGGGTTACTCATTTATAAAAATTATGTTTTCTCACCTTTCTCTATGATTTTAAGATCGATAATTTTCAAATCCATTAATATTTGATATTTTTTGGTCCATATTGTAGATTATCGATCATGGTCCAAGTGAATGAATCAACAACCATGTTCACCTTCCCAAGGTTGTAATGTATTAATTATTTTTAATTTTTAATCACATTAATCTATCTTATCTAGTGGATATTCTACTCTTGTTAGGTTAATTTATTATTTTACATTTTATTAATATTATATATGCCACAACATTATCAATAAAGCTAAATCCCATATGTCGGTAATGTAATGATTAATGTTGCTATCTATAAGTCATGGGACATGTATGTTTTCTAGTAAATAGTTATTTATTGAGGGGTATAATATATTATCTTGAAAATTAACCAAAGAACACATGTCATTATTTGAATACAATTTTCATCACATTAATTAATCCAATGGATGTTGACATACATCTGTGTTTACATTGGTAATGGATTAGATGAATATGAGAAATTATGAACAAATATTCGATACAATACATAAAATTCATGAAAACTATGGATCCCATACATTGTGGTTGCATGTGACAATGTTAAATGAATTATTTCAAGGAATTATCTACCGGTATACCATTATTTATTATCACATTTCCTATTAATGATACATACAATAACCATAAATCAAAAATTTTGAATTTGACATATATCATTTCATATCATAGTAATTTTTACTCAATATTTAAGGTATCTTCATTCTCATTGATTCTATTAGAGTATATAATAATATAATATATAAATAATAAAATACATTGATTGAGATAATTTCTAAATAATATTAATATGATTTCGATAATGATGTCATGTTATTAAAATGAAAAAATTAGACCATAATAAATTCAAATAGTCTATAACTCATATGGAAATGTGTATTAGGTTTGTTTTCAACTATGATCCTTAAATGAAAATAACCATAATGAAGGTAATTGTTTGATAAGTATTGATTACCACACAATTGATAAAAAAATACCATCAATATAGTGCATTGGATACATATTATCAAATGGGATATTGTTAAATTCATGATAATCAATATTATGTAGAATTGATCCTTAATTCCTCTTACGAAAAAGAAAACATGCACTTTATGGGGAAGCACATGGACGAATGAATACCCTTTCAAGCTTCTCATAGGGTTGTTCCTTTAATTCTCAAAAAATAATTAGATAAATATAATAAGGGGACATTCAAAGAGATGTACCTCCATGAATGATCTATACAAAAAAACTAAAAATAATTATTTAGAGAAATATTAGGAACACTATGAGTAAATACGTTTTAAAATTTCTGATCAATTGGAAAATCACTAATGCAGATTTTATCACTAACTCAGAGAGATAAATAATGTTTTGAGAAATAATATAGACAAAATAAATTTAATTTCCAATATAATCTTGTATTCATCATCTCTCCAAAAAATGATCACATGGTCATTTCAAATATACTTTTTTTAATGTTGTAAAATATAATACAATATAGTAGATTTGTCATAATCAAAGGGTTTCTTATTCCATATCAAAACTAATTTGGTTTCCTAGGAGAAAAAATATTTCAATTTTTATTAGATTCAATGGTATCAGGATTCTTCCTTGATTTGACCATTGAATGAAACAAAAAAACATGGGTGAGGAATAACAGTCCTTACGAGTAATTTGATAATCAAGAAAAATATTACATGATATATATATTGCCTTTCACATTATTTTAAATATGTGAAACGTTATTTTTATGTCATAATATTTTGGTTTAAAATTGGTTTAAATTGATTATATCATATAATTCATCCTATAGGATCATAATTAAAATGTTTATTAACCCATGAATTTTCCCCTATAATGTGAATCATAGTTTGTATTATTTGGTACACTCAATGTGCACCGATGATGACCGATTTAATACTCATCCCCCATTCAAAGTTATTTCACATATGTTCGTCTTTTCCATAGCTGCAACCACTTTCATGTATACATTCCTGGATTAATTTCCATAAAAATGAACAAAATATAAACATTACGAATGATTTCAGATGTTATCTCATACATAGACATATCCTGGGGGTTCCAAAAAATCTATGTTAACATAATCTCTAAAAATAAAAAAAACATTCCTCTAAAACCAACTATGGAAACCCAAATATTAGAAACATATATATTAATTATTTTAATAATAATATGTAATATATCTTATAAAAATAAATTCCCTTAATGTCACAAACCTTTTTGGGGTGCCATTCGACCCAACACCCATCATGGCCCATGAAATTTCCATAAGGGTGTTCTAGATCCCTATGAGAAATAAAATAGTACATGGGAATTAAGAATATACTTTTTTGAATTATTTCACTCATGAAAAACAACTATAAATAATACTCAATAATAGGTAATCATAGAATTATCTATATATTTAATGAATATAATCAAAACAAATTGAAGTTAATAATTTTTCATCATTAACAAAAACCCAAAATTACAAAATACTAGGTGAATCTAACTAGTTAATAACCCAAAACATCAATTAAATAATATGTCAATCACCCTCAATACACCTCCACCAACACGTACAATAGAGGAACACTAGAAACCACATCCACCATCACCTCCACAACATTCCTTTCATTTCCTTGGTTCAATCATAATAAGATCTACATATAACAAAGGGTTTATATAGGGTGTCAGGACAATACTTGTAGGATGGCCCCCAAAAGATATTTTATGCCATAAAATTTTAAGAAAAATCAATAAGAGAGTTTTAATAATAAAATTAGAATAATTATCAGGAATGTCTTTATGGATACATTTTCAAAGAATAATTTTCTATTGATTAAGATAATGGAGTGGTCCACCATATACTAAGGATATGAACCACATTATAGGAGACCACAACTGGTAATCCCTAAAGGATCTAATACAAGTGGAACCCTAAGAGCCTTATAACATGGTGAATAATCATATAGAAACCATAACACACTGAAACCTCATGCACAAACCACTAGAGTGGAATCTATCTGATGTTATTTTAGGACTATGAAAATAAGGATGATTATCATATTCAGTAATTGTATTTTTTTTTGTAAGTGAAACTAAAAATGAGGGGAAATGTACTAATTATTTTGTACAAATAATAGTCACATGTTTTATTCAGACCATCAAACCCACAATGTCTATGAATATCCATCATATAGTCAAAAATATTTTTTCTTGAAGAAATAGATCACAAGACACATCATTGTTCTAGAATAAGATTAATATCATAAAGATAATAATAATAAGATTCATCTTGGATGCAATATAAATATGAAAATGCATTTCTATTTAGTATATCCCAAAAATATTATGTATTTTTTAAAACCTTTGACGACAACATGATAAAATAATGGGAGAGATGAAGTAATGACAATCATATCGAGCATTAGATTTTATGAAAAGTGACTTTTCCAATCATACTGAGGCTAATGACATTCAAGTGGTTGTAATGAATGATGTTTTTAGAATAATGGGTATTTAATATAGTTTCCATTATATGTTTGATGGTGATAAAGCTAATATTCAAAAATTTCATAGTCATTATCTAATTCATGATCATAATAAAAAAATTTAAGAATAAATTTTCTGAATTAAATTACATTTTGGTCTTAGATCATCGAATACAGATTTTGTTTTTGAAATATATGATATTTTTTTTATTATAATAAGCTAATCTAAAGTTGTTGTTTTTTAGTCAAACCAAAATTAATAATTATTTAAATATTTGGAGAATGATGTTCACAATTTTCAGAATTTTAATAGTGATATGAGTTGAGTACTAAAATATCATTCGTATTGTATTCCGAAAAGAAGAAGTGTAAGCGGTTAAAGAAGATTCATTAATTTTTTACCACCATCTTAGCAAAGAAATCAAAATGAGAATTGATTATGATAATTTTAATTATAATACATATGTTTTCCTGATTACATTTTTTTGAAGGGAAATTTAATGAAGAATCTATTATTGAACATATGGATCCATCATAGTGTGAAAATTGTAAAGGGAATATTTTATTTCAATTGGTTCATTGAAATATAATGAAACATCATGAGTTATTATTTATTTTAATGTGGTTAAAGAATATTGTAGTGGAAAAATTATTTTATCATAATGAAGAAATATTTTTTATAAATTAGAATCATTATTAAAATCAAACTGTAGATGTTTTAGAAAGTATGAGGCATCGTAGAAGCCAAATATTGAAAAAAACCAATGGATATTTAATTTTTAGAAAAAGTTTTTAAGAAGAAAAATATATATGAAAATAAATAATATTTTAAGATTAAAAAATGTATCGAAGTGGTCAAAGATTGATACTAGATATAAGGAAGACTAAAAATTCATGAAATTTGTTGAAATAGGAAAACCATTTCAGAATCCCACATAAATAATTCTGGCATGTTTATTAAATGAGGAGAATAATTTTTGAATTTTCTGACTTGTATCACTCTTGAAAGAGGTGGTGGTAGTACCATAATTATAGTAAGAAGAAGGTTCTAGATTCTATTTTCTTGAAGAAGATAGACAGATACATGTAAAAGGGGGAATAAGATCATAATCAGGGTTTCCATAAATAGTAAACGAATTTGGACTAAGTCATTTAAATTGAGTATGAGTAAGTTCATGATTTTTAAATTGGTATTCGTATGGAGAATTATTTCTTTATTTGGAAATTGATCATGGGAATCAGATATGTTGTCATTAAAATTTCCATGATTTTATTAACTGCTTTTGGGTAAGACTGTGAAGATTTTTTTAGAATGATCATATTTTTGAATGTTAATCAAGAATCACAATAACTTGTTTGTTAGAAAATTATATTACATTATTTCATGCTACATGAAGAACATGGACTATTTTATTGAACATAATGTTATATGTGTTTTGGGGAATATCCTACCCACGGTATTCCACATAAATGAATAATTTTCTAGTAGATTTCATCATATAGGATTCTTTCAAAACCCTACCATTAACTGGATAATCTTTTTGAGTAGTAAACCTTGTAATTTCATATATTCTTATAGATGTGTGTTTTATTTGTTTTCAAAAGATGATGAAATAATTAAAAGGAGGTGAAGTTCGTTTATAATGGAAGTAAACATAAAATAAACAGATATCATTGATTTACACCTCCCTATCTTTGTGATACTTGAATCTTAGTCTGGTAATCTTAATTCATATCCTTGAATGTGGTTCCCTTTATTTTCTTAGTCTTGTTGTATTGAAGGGATTTTTCGATAGACATTATGATTTTTTTAAAGTAACGGTATTTTAATCATCAATGTAAATAACTATCTTATCTTGAAATATTGAATGAATCCTTATATTATGTCTCATGGATATTATGTTCATAAAGTCACAACATCAGGATTTCATCTTATTTATTACAATGTATCTTTTACACATATCAAGTAATCAGAATCTTGATAATGATGGATGTGCTAAAAAAATTTAATCTCTTCACATTCTAAAAGTGAGATTTTAATAGTTAATGGTTTTCCTAGTGCCAATGGTGTATGGGATAAGAAAAAAAATAAGAAGGTATTACGGAATAAAATATGGAAATGTTTCCAATCAGGTGGTTTAATAATGAATATATCAGGATTGGTGAATATGAATTAGTTGGTGACTAATTTTCTTGGGTAAAAGACATTGTTTTAACTATTTTATGTGCTTTTGAATAGTTATAAGATTCTATAGTTTTTGGAAGTGTCATCACATTTTATACTAATGAGTTCAATGATAATATCTTCTCATTGGAAGGTAGATATCTAATAACTATATCTCTGGATGATCTTCATAGTACTCTCATTACTTATGAAATGATAATGTAAAATGTTATGAATGGAAAATCAAAAGGTGATAGAGAAATGTATTTCAATTCATCAAGGAAATAATAGTCTATGAAGGTTATTTAGGAAAATGATGTTGTTGACTCTGACTTTAAAAAGGTATTTTTTTAAACCATTATGAATTAATATCGTGGTTTTCTAAAAATTATTGAAGTATAACATGAAAATACCAAGGGGAACATACCTTGAAATTTTATGAGTGTGGATCCGTTGGTCACTTTTTGGATTATTTTACATGAAGAAATAATGAATAAGGTTGAGATGAGGAAGAAATTAGGCTAGGATGGTCATTGAATAAACATGTTGGAAATGATAAAAAATTCGTCATAGGGAAATATAAAAACTCTTCAAATCCATAAGAATATGATTTATATCAAAAGATGACGAAAAAGAAGAAATTGAGGATGAATATAGAGAATCTTTTGATAAGGATGGATATAATTAATTTATTGCAATAATGGATAATGAAGAATTTTGAAGAAATAATTATGAAGACAAATAAGATTCTTCTAAAAAATAATTTCATCATAAATATGAATTCCAATTTGGTCTATGAATGATTAGGAGGAAAGAGATAGAAATCATGAACCTGAAGAATGAAAAATATTCAACATAATATCAATATTTTTTCCCTATTAATAATGTTAAGGTGATGAATGATATTTTTGATTTGAAAAATTATCTTGACAAATAAACATATCGTAGTGAACATCTAGATGTAAAATGATGGGAAATAAGAAGATTTGGAACATTTCCATCAATAACATTCAAAAGCATAAAAGAAAGATACACATTTTAAAACACAATATTCATTGTATGAAAATGATATTTTAATGATAACCTAGAAAACAATTAATAAAATATACATTCAATGGGTGAGAATAAATATTGAATGAATTGTAAGGAGAAGAAATATGTGAACTATATATACAAGGATAAGATTAAAAATGTGGATAATTGAGATGATTCTAAAATCACGAGTAGGAAAAAATTTCTGAATATTTACAGCCATTCAAACATTCTATAATTTTTTTTGGATTAATTTTAAAAAAAATATCTGAAAATTAATATTCTTCTTAAAAAATGAATGGTTGGTGGTCAATAATGTTATGATAAGAGGGTTGATGACAAAAATACTCACAACACTGGTAAATGAAAAAGTTTCATAGGAAAATTTTCCTTCTATTGATACTTATGGTATTTTTGTGGATTTAGACATATACGAAATATGTGTTATTTCATCAAAAAACATTTTTATTATTCCACATATAAAGGAAGGCATGGATTAAGGTATATTCAATCATCCAAAAATAATATATCTGAGAAGGATGTATGGAATCAAACTGAGAAAGATGGTGTGAAACTAGGGGATAGTTTCCATCCCCAAAAACAATTTTTGAAATATGTGAACATCATAGAAATAATGATAATGGGATTCTTATTTTTTTAAAAGCACAAAAAATGTCTCAAAAAAATTCTCAAAACCTAGATGATAGGTACGAAAAGAGAAAAGAAAAATCTCTTGTTATTGAAATAGATTTGAAAGCTAAAAAAATAGAATTTCCTCGGATTGTTAATAGCATGTGTCCTCCTCATATAGAAGGGTATATAAAGATATGAAAGTCATCAACCAAAATAACAATGACCTTTGAAAATTATGAATAATTTAGAATAAAAGGTGTTAGATCATCCATAATTGTGAATGAAAAGATGAAATCCAAGAAATATATATATATTGATGGGATAAAACCCTAACTGCTAATATTTTACAATAAGTTTTAATGAGAGAAACAATGTAATCTTCTGAAAAGATTTTTTTATATGAAATTTGTGGAATATAGAAATATTGTTAAAATATGCCAAATTAAAAAAGAAAACAAGATCCATGAGAGAAAAATAAAAAACTCATATTTCTTCGCATCGGTGGAAGAAAAGCAATTGTAAAATAATAGGCAGGGAACATGTTTTAATGAAATATTTGAATGATATCCAAGAAAAAAAAGGTATTATATATTACTAATATATCATGGAGATGATATTGATGCTGTAAATTTTTTCAAAAGGGAATAATTACTATCATACTGCATAAGAAAGTTGACATTTGTTCTAAACAACCCCTTGAACATATTCATTCAGATATATGTTTTCTAATGTGAAAATAATCAAATAATGGAGGTACTATTTCCATCACATTAATGGATGAATTTAATAACATTAATTATTATATATATATGGAACATATGTCAAATTCTCTGAAAATGATTATATGTTTTAGGAAGAATACTAAGATAAAATGTCAGTATTTAGTAAATAAAATGAGAAATGAAAATGTGGTAGAATATATAAAATAATGAATTTAAATTTTATCTTTAGAATCATGGAATTTTGCATGAGTTTAGTTCACCATATAATCCTCATCAAAATGGGGTTTCTCAAAGGAAGAATAATGCTTGGTGGAAATCGAAACTACTATGTTACATAAACATGGTCTTTTTCAATACATTTAGATGCAAGAAATTGCTACTAATATGAAAATTCAAAACCATTTTTTCTACATTCTGTGTTCATATATGAATACTTATGAACTATTTTATGGAAAAACTCCACGTTTGATACACTTATAAGTTTGTGGGAGTATATATAAAATAAATAATTAATTTTGAAACCATTTAATGTTTGAGAAGAGAAGTTAAGATGGAATTTTTCATAGTTATGATCTATAAGGGAGATGATAAAGATGTTTCTATATAGATATATGAACAGTTGTTTATTCTTGTGGTGTGAAATTTGTTGGAAATGATGATAAAGAAAAAAATGTAAACTAATAAGGATAATGTTCAGGACAAGGAAATGTTTGTAAAAAATATAGATCACAATGTCTAATGTGGTAATCCTAATAAAGAAAAGTAATCAATCTCAACTACTTCATGTGATGTAGTTGATACTAAAGTGACCCAACCTATTATGAAGAATCTAGGAGAGGATTAGAAAATTATTGGTGATCAATATAATAAGATTCAAGTAAGAATAAAATCAAAAATTATTACACATACATCATTGTATTCAAAAGTTTATCCAAATGATGTGAATGAAGCTTTTGATACTCCAGAATGGGTTCATGATATGAATGAAGAGCTTGATCCTAAAGAAAATAAGGATACATGGGAACTCATAACTAAGGGAGATTGCAATTATTTTGGTACAAATGGGTTTTCCTCATCCATGTGAACGATAAAGGGTAAGTGATAAATAATGGGGAGAGATTTTTGTGAGCAGGATACTCACAAATTGAAGGTGTTGATTGTAATGGAATTTTTTCCCAAATTCAATGGTCAGAAACAATAAAATGATTATTTTAATTATTAAAAAATAAATATACATTATTTTTTTCAAATGAACGTGATGTCTAAATTTTTAATGGCGATATAGATATGGATTTTTACATTTAAAAAATAGTAGATTTGTTATAAGGAAAGATGAATGTTATGTTTTTAATATAATGGATTCCATGTATGAGAAAAAAACCTCTACAAGAATGACATCCCTTATAATCATGGGGATGACATCACTTATTTATCAATAGAATGTATTCCCTTATTTTATCATGGAATGGATTACCTTAATCACACATGACCAATGGACAAGGAGCCCATTATTGTTCTATGATACATAGGTATGGTGTAACATATTTATGCGATACTTGGGTATTGCATTCCCAATTACTTTGTGACACTCTTATGGGTATACATTGACTCTTGAGTTACACCTTAGGTCTCTGATTGGACAATTTATATATATAAGGATATATAAGCTACTAATAATATTGTGTATATATATTGGTATATGTATACTTTGTGATAGTTCATTAGTGACATCAAGTATTAGGGAAAAGTTAGGAGAGTAGGCCAAGTGTTGTAGGATATTGAGTGAGACTAGATTTAATTTAAATTTAATTAACAAATTTACTTATGATATACCTAAAAATATTTTATTTTATATTCACATTTTGTTTTTATTTGTACAATAATGGATGTGGCATACTGAGTATATGTGACACACTTTTTGAGTAGTTGTTTGGTACCCGAACATACTTATTATTTTCATTTAATTTTCATTGGTTTGTGCTTACATACATCTTTTCTTCTAAAATAGGATGGAGTAAAAGTGTAGTGGAATGAGATAGTTATCATGTCTCTATCAAAGGAATCAGTGTTGGGTTTTTTTATCATTCCTGTGTATGTATGTCTATTTCACTAACTTCTAGTATTAATGCCGTAGAATTTTCATCAGTGTTTATCCTTTTATTTAGATTAATGTTATTTTTTATTATTTTATGTTAATAAGTTATTTAATTTTTTTTATTTATTATATTACTGAAATTTTCTAGTCATGAGGGTTTAGTCTCCCCAATGCACCACCTTAAAATCATCACTGCTAGTTGGCAGCCTCTAGTGTATAGGGACACACACATGAGGAAATGTGATAAATTAGTTTAGGGAACAATTTTTTGGATATTGAGTGATAATGATTCAAATATTCATCATATGGAAATTTAATTTTTATATTACTTTTTTGGGATGGTATTTCAGTGACTAGAATGTGTTAGAACATGTAAAATTGATTTTTTCTATGCCCGAAAAACCCAAAATTTAGAGAAACATCATGTAACCTAAAATGTTAATATTGTTTTATATTATATTTGATTACAATTTCATCTTGGGTGACTATTTTATTTTTAATTTTTATTTATTAATGGGTTGATGGATTTTATCCCTTGTCCAAGTATGGAAAGGAATTGCTATTACATGAAACATAGTAGTAACATTCAGATTCACATTCCAGGGATATTCCCCGCCTTTTAGACTGCATTATAGTTTTCATGATTCCTGATTATTTTTAAATCATGATTATTTTTATTAACATAATAGTTTGATTATCTTTAATTATTACTATGATTTATAACCATTGTAGTTGTTTTCCATGTTTATTTTCATGTTTAATGGTATTTTTACTCAGCAATAACAATACATGATATACTTATGATATATAAATTTTATATTTAAAGTGCATGAATCAACCGAAAATGACATTTACTATATAAATTATTGGTGAACCCATATGTTACCAATTATAAAATGTTTTTCCCTTTCCAATTGGTTGAATTGGACAAAATATAACTGGTTAAAATTAAATGGGAGACATTTTTTCTACTTATATATTGTATTGGACTTCAAAAATAAATTAATGGTAAAAATAATTATTAAACCTTTATATATTGACTAGTTATATTTTTGAACAGATGTTAAAAAACTAGTTTTTAGTGACAAGGATTATATTTGTAACATATACTAGAATATACCATTATAATTAGGGAATTGTAGTTCATCTAATAGAACCATGGTAACTATAAATAAATGATGAATTAAAATACATATAGAAAATTGTTTCCTTTAGGAAGACTTATGACAGTTTAATTTGGGAATGGTGAACTATATGGCTAAATACTAAAATTCAAAACAATACGAATATTTTCCAATTGGGGAAAATCCTTAGAAGATAATCTAACTAAGGTTGTCTTCATATATGAAATATTTCAGGTTCCTCATAAATGGTGTTCCAATTGTAATTTATTCATAGTTATATCCATATATTGGTAATTGATTCACATATAATTCAATCCACATTGCCTTGTAAAGACCTTTGTTTATCTCCATTACTTCCTTATGATCTTACTAATTGAACTCCATGGGAGTTAGTTTATTCATTGGGGTGGTCATTTAATGTTTCCTAATTTAAATAAAAGAAATTAAATATAAATAAATGGTGGAAAAAAATTGACTAGTTTAATTAATTGTTAACAGAACATACATTATCATATTGACCATTACAATTATGAGGCATCAGTTATGTTAAATTCCAATTACATTCTAAATAGTGTTTTAATATATTGTTCTTAATTGATATTTTCATTAACCTGGTATTATTGAATTAATATTTGGATATATGGAATTATTTAAAATGGATTTCAGTGATAATTTTCCAAAAAATATTTTAGGATTCAATCAAATAAACTTATTTGTATATTCAGTTTAAAATCTATAAGTCAATATCCATATATATAATCTATATTTATTATGTAAAATATGATAATTAATTAAATTCACTATACCTGCATCATTAATTTGTTGACCCTAGATTCAACCATCTAATAAAGGTTGTTTTAAAAAAGCCATTCACCGGAACCTGATCATTTCCTGAAGATATGATTTTAATTTTTTCTTATAGTTCATAAACATAATGTGTAGTTGGAATATCCTAGTGATTTTTGTGCATGACTACAGTTTATATGTTCAAATTATTTCATAAAAAATGATGGGTTCCCCGATTGAGGTAGAAAACATGTAAAATTTTATTATAATACATTTAACCCTTGTTTTTTTGATTGATAATTGCAATTGTTATACCTTTTTAGTTTGGTTGAAAATTTAGCTAATGTAGAAACACACAAGGGTAGGTGGGTGGATTTTGGTAAGATGAACCTCGAGGTGGTGTTAACATATATTGATAGCTAATTACTGTCATCAATTATTATATTTACATTGAAATTTTAATCCTTATAGGATGATAAATTTTCCATTCTATTCTAGTTATAACTATATCAAAGAGTGTTTGTCGGTGCATTCTATTTTGTGTCATATATTCCCCAAAGAGTGATTTGGTTCTCTTGGTATAGACCATGGGGCTAGGTGGGTAGTGGTATATTCCCAAACTTTTGAATCATACCCTTGTTTGTCATTATTGTTATTATTCAGGGGGATCCTTTGAGATAGGTTGGACCAAGGATTCTGGTTTCCATAAAGGAGTTGATCTTAGTGTTATGCTCATTTTTATATTGATTCACATGAGGTGACCAGTTTTTGTGTTATAAGAATAATGTTTCATTATAATGGTATGCATGTTCCTACGGTGGTTGTTGATCAATTTTTTTTAACAAGTATAACATTTCAGGTTCCCAACTAATTTGATCAGTCTTTGTGTAACTAATTATTCTTCTCTTTAATGATGTCATGAGGTGAGATGTTTTTTAATAAATTGTGACACTATTTATATGATAAAATTTTAAGAGTATAACCAATTGAACTTTTGAATTAATGAAAAATTATGATTGATGTTGCACAATTAGACTTACCATATTGATGAATGATCCAAGGTAGTGTTAGTTGGATATCAAACAAGCAGTTTGGGTTCTACACCCACTCCAAATGATAAGTTTGATCTCATTAGTTGGGCAGGGTTGTAATTTTTAGTGGATCATCGATGAGTTAATAAATGAGGGTCATGTAATTATGGTTTCAAATAATAGTCAATTATTGGAATAGTGACCTAGATTGATGGGTAAATTAAAAGGAATCATACAGAATGAGGTCAAATATAGAAAAGACATGGACATACATGGTTGGGAGATGTTATGTTAGGAATTGAAAAAGGATGGTGTGTCTTAATTTATGCATTCATGTCTAATATGGTTATATAAACACCTATAAATGACTCTCATTATACTCGTAGTGTATAGTATATCATTCCCCCTAGAAGTATATTTCCTTTATTAGAATGAAAATGCGTTGTCTGTACATTTTGAAACCTAACATTTTAATTTTTTTTGTTTTATAGAGAGACTATTTTGAAATTTGGCTAATATAGATATTGAAAAAAATTATCTAAATGGTGTGTAGTATACTATTGGATATTTTAGGGTGGATATCCACCTTATTATTATATTTTGGAAATGTCCAATGGAACTATTCTATGTTAGAGGGAACAGTTGATGGTTAAATTTTAATGCAGAGATTATAGTTTAGGGGGACAATTCCATTCTAGGAATAGGTCAAATATTTATAATGAATATATTATGAAAACTAGTGTATAATGTTTATAGAAGTGATGATAAGTATTCTCTTAATGTTTGCATTGATATGTGGTTTTCTGGTTAATTCCCATAATATGGGAATGGTTGTGGAATCATAGGACCGGTCATATGATTATAGTTCTTGTATTCATATTCTGTTTGTTGATTGAAATCATATAACACAAGATTTATTAGTAAATAAAATTTACAATTTTTAAAATGTAGTTAGTGGAGTCGGAAAGTGGGTGTCATTCACATGGTAGATTTTGAAAACCCCTAGAAACTAGATCACCCCATACCTGACATATAGTGTTGGTTCTAGAGTTGTAAAATAAATGTGGTTTTGACTAGGAGATGTCATTGGTTGTCATGTAAGGGATTCTGTGAATATTCTTGAAACGGTCTGAATACACCATTATATGTGGATTCAAATTCTATTACAAAGTGGTGTAAACCATTGGATAATATTGGAAATTAGTCATCCTGTGGTGATATGACTGGATTTTTATTAAGTTATCAAATGTGGTTAGAGAAGAACCAAGTCTAGTATGATCTTAGGTTGACACTGGTGTAGTTTAATTATTGAATGTGAACATTCAATGATATTTTATGGAGATTTTTCTGAACATGGTTGATAGAAATTCATATAGTTTTAATGAATGAAATTACCACGAGTTGTATCATAAACTATATTGTATTTAAAATTACATGAGTGTCTTTAGAAGATTATGGTAATTTTTAAATATGTAATTCCCATAGTGGGAGTACTGTAGTTGGGAATTAATTGTTGAAATATATAACATTATACTAGAAGATCCATTGGATAATTGATAATTGAGATGGTAACATGATCATTTTTTGGGTAAGAATGAATTTACTATCCACTATCTTGATGTTTCAGTTCAATTTATGATCATTTTCAAGAGTTTCAGAGTTTTATGTGTTGAATATTTAAAATAGATATTGGGGGGGACTTAGGAATTTGGAAACAAAACATATCTTTTTGTGAAGGAATTTAAAACAGAATCATTTAAATTGAGGGTTTTCATTATTCCTATATATTTTCAATGATGATAAGTTATATGGTGGTGATATGGCATGTTCTTGTCTTCTTGACCCATTATAATATTCAATCAGATTTGAGTTTTTTCCATTTGGTGGACGAATTATATCATACACATATTCATAGAATATAAATAGATTTTATGGAATAGATAAGTTGGTTACTACATGTGGATTAATGATAGAGAGGTTTTTTATATGATTAAGTTTTTTTAAAAAATCATCATGCTATAATAACTCAATTTCTAGGAGAAATAGATTGCAGTTTACTTTTTTCATATACTACGTACCCCCTAATAGAAACCATTTGACCATGTATAGTGTGTAATATAGTTATTTAACCATTTAGGGTTGTGAAAATTGATGTCCAATATGGAATCAATATGTTTTAGTTTTCTTCACTAGGGATACACTAATTTTCCACACTTTTCTCATCTCCTCAGTGTTTATTTCTATATAACCAGTAAATCCACATGGTTGCTACACGGTTAGCCCAAACCATATGTCCGAACCATGAGACAGATGTATTTTAGGTAGTTATATACTCATGGTCTTTGAAACGTCCTCACTTAAATTTTTCCCCATTTTTATTTTATCTCCCCTACGAGTCATCATGTTTATTCACCAATCCTAACCCTATTCCTATCATGAGATATTATCCATTCAGAGTCAAAATTTAATGTTTTTCATTATGTTGGTATAGTATCCATATTTCAGTGACACCTCATTAATCATATTTCAGATTCTCTTTTGGATTTTGGTATTATCTTCATGCAACATAATTTACACAATTTTCACAATATTTTCTATTCCGCTGATTTTATCATTCTATCTCAATTAATGGATTAATATTGGATTATTTGTACATACATAGTATTTGATATGAGGATGATTTGTATATCCCTTAAATTGGATTTATTTTATATAAATTGTCAACTATACCACAGGGTGATCCATTTTAATATTTATATTAAATTATAAAATGCCTGAAATTAAATTACATAGATCATGATAGATTTTAGTACAACACCCATAAACGGTTGGGGTATGATAACCTCATCTGAACCCACCTCTAGAGGTGATTTTTAATTAACTCTTATATGCTCCCCTTGATTTATGATATTACCAACCCATGGATGTCTTTTTTAAATGTATTTTAATGTTTATAAATGACTTAATGAGTTAAATAGTTCATATAGGCCTCTTAGTTTTTGATAACCTATTATATTATTTATAATTGGGGTTCAATATATATTTATAATTATACTCTATTAAATTTAGTGTTATGAAAATCACGCTCCATTTTATTAAAACCCACCACCATGGTGAACTGTCTTAATGAATGAATAAGGAGAAATTAATTGATATTTGTTGAAATGTTGTCTGTCACGTTTATATGGATGGTCTGCTTTATTATTTATAAACAAATTATAATATGTCATGTTTAGGTATGAATAATATTTATTAATAATATATATTTGAATTTTTTTTAAATTGTAATGAATGATGTTTTAAAGGTATGATAAACTCATTTACCCCACCTTGAATCTTATGAATTAAATGATATAGAATATTATAATGATGTATTCATCGGAATGGAAATAATTATTATTCATGGGAATAAAGACAATTACTATTAATGTGTATAGAGTACATTAATATTCATTTTAATGGAATCCCTTATTGAACATGGGCATAAAATACCTTATTGTTCACGGGTACGATGTCACATATTAAGCATGGTCATAGAGTCCCCAATTTTTCATGGCCATGGAGTCAGTTATTTTATTTTGGGAAATGAATTTATTAATCTTCTATGATTGAGATTCATAGAATCATTTATTTCTTTATGATACTCGGGAATGGTTTCCCCTATTTCTATGATAAATTAGGATTCCATCACTACTTATTTATTTTTTATGGTTATTATAAACACCACACAAAATAAATAAGTGGTGAATTTGGCATATGCATCACAAAAATAAAATAGATAAATCAATTCATTAAGCTCCATCACAATTTATAAACATTAAATATATATTTATTATGCCTATATTTTAGAAACAAATTTAAATATTACTTAATATTTTTCATTCTTTTTAATTTATACTTTTATTTTTGTCAACTGTTTCTTTATAAAAAAGAACATTTGGGTGAAAACAGATATGTTTTCTTTGAATGATTCAGTTTGATGGTTCCTGTAAAAACTCCTTACACATGATTTCATTATATAATTATTATTTTATCATTAAATAGTTATAATAGTTAATAATTATATAAAATTTTATAATAATTCATTTAAAGTGATGAAGAGAAATGAATTTTATCAGTTCATGGATATGGCAGTCTATACTTATGCACAATTAATGTATTCACATTTAGAGGGATAGAAACAAAGAGCGTTAAATTGTATTTATAATTTATAGAATAATTATAATATATTAAATAAATAATATATTTATTAAATCAATTCATAAATCAATCATTTAAAAAAAATTAGAAAATCAGTCACATTTACTCATTGAGGCGGTAGTCCACACATACACATGGACAATGCTATTATTTTCTAATATATGGGAATGCAAGAATTAATTTTAGATAATAAAATTAAATAATCATCAATATTTTATAAATATCATATATAAACATTAAATACTTCATTATAACCATCCAAAACTCATGGGGATAGAAAATGAATCACGTCAGCCCATGTGGCGATAGTTCATTAGTATACACGACTGATACTGTCATTCCCAACTGATAGAAATTTGGTTGAAAAAGTTTAAACCATAATTAAAATAAAAAATTAGAATATTTATTATTATTTATTGATAATTTTATGAGGGATTCAATTGTTATTTACAATTTAGATGATTAAATATAACTTGAATGATTCAGTTAAGAATATTACCAATTCATTGGAAGGCCTACATTGGATCACACCTTAACCCTTCATATTATGTTCTTTTGAGAACAATTTTTTTTGAAATGGGTATGTATTAATCTAAGTTATTTTTGTAGGTTTTGTTCAAGATATATTTCCAAAATGGATGTTAGGGATTTGTATAAGTAGTTAAATTATTATGTGAGGGGAGAGACACACATATAATTATTTATTGTTTTAATTTAATACGTGGTATTATTCATTTTCATGTGGAACCAAGGCCCCCAAAATTTATAGGTAAGATGTTATCTAGTCATAATAAACAAAAAATCTATATTATTCATGTTTTGGAATCATTTTATGTGTAACACCCCGAGATTTTATGAAAAATATTCTTTTTAATTTCATTAATGTCTTGTGTTGTCTACTACACCAAAAGGAGCATGCACAACACGCATCCTTAACTTGCCTTGCATTACACGCAATCACGACCTTCCTAGATAGCGTGTGTAGTACGCAATACCGAGTTTCACTAAACGATATATTATAATAATATAATTAGGAACTAGCCGTTATGAATAGTAATACCCACTTTTTGAAATTTTATAAATTTTATCTTTCAAAATGGAATTCATTTTTGGATTCGGAATATCGAAATTAGCTTAGGGTGGAATTTTGGTACTTTTCGGATAACTTTCATTTTCTAATGAATAGTGAAAATTACTAAATTTTAATTAAAAACAACCTTTTTAATCGAGATAATTAATAGTGATAAATTATTAATTTGAGTGGTTTTAAAGTATATTTAGAATATATTTTTAAAATTTAATACAATTCTGGTCATTGGATGTAATTTTACATTTAAACCAGACATAAACAAGTGTCAATCTTTTGATAGTTATTATCTCTTAAGAACACACTATTTGTTTTGACGACGGGAATTAATTTTTAATTTAATTAATGAAACCGATATGTTTTGAATTTGGTAAAATAGACATCATTTTTGATTTCATAATATCAAATATATCTTAGGCCTAATTTTTGGTATTTTTCTGGAAACTTTCATTTTTTGATGAATAGTGAAACCACTAAGTGGTAGTTAAAAAAATGAATTTTTCATAAAACATAATTTTACCACTTCTGTGAGTGGAATTTCGAAAATCCGAGAGACACGGTTAATATCAAGGACTAAAATTTTGTTCAATGAGATGAAAATAATTTTTGGTGAATAGTAACTTTTAACTTTTTTAACCACGGTTAAAAGTAAAAAGGGTAATTAAGGGTAAAAATGATATTATTATTACCCTAACACATGTACTAATTCTTTTGGATAATTGTAATTCGGCCAAAAACAACCTCAGGAATAAAATATGACCATTTTGTCCCACATGGATTAGATTAGGACATTTATTATTAATTTATTTAAAGAAGGGTTAAAATAGTTAAAATCAAAGTTTAATAACTAAATCATTTTTAATATTGGGTTATACATAAGATAAATTCTACTATAAATATGAATTAGAAAGATAAGAAGATTTTATACATAAAGGAATTTTATTTGACATTTTTAGACTTAAAATAATTTAATTTATTTATGACACAATGATGATGCAGTAATTATCTTATTAATGAAATATTGACATAATTGATGATATAAATAACCAAATAAATGTAATTTGAGAATTTTTATGAATTCCAATAATTTTCAATGTTAATATGAAATGTTATTATTTATTTAATTAACTTTTTTCTAACTAATCATTCTGTTATGATTTTCACAAAAATCAATTACCAAATAGTGTCAAAATTGACATAAAATAGTTTTTAAAACAAATATTATATTATTAATTGTTATTATATTCCTAAAAACCTACGGTTCGGCCAAGATACTTATATCATGATATTTTTATCATTAATGGACAACTTGGGGGTCTCTTATATCTATATGGTAAGTTAATTAACTATATAATATAAAAATACAAAGTGACATGGTAAATGTCAATCTAATTAACTAGGATTTAAAACTAAAAGTTAAGGTTAATATAATGAACTAAACCTGCCTAAATTATATTCTATGAGAGGATTTCGACCCATCCCCACATTATATTAGAAATAAATCAATTTTTAGCTATTAAAAACCTAATATGGCTTTATAATAAAATAATATTTTTAGTTATTCTAAAGGTTCCCCTCTCCTCCCTTATAAAAGGGCACCTCCTCCCTTTCTTCCTCACTCCACTTTGAGCCTTCAATCTCGGCCAACCCCTGCCAAATTCTCTTCTAAACTTCCCTAGAAACATCCTAGATGTCTTGGTATTCTTCAAAGACCAATTTTAGTGCCCTAAAAGGAGGTCTCAAAGAGGTGCTTCAAAGAAGAGGTAATGTCCGTTACCGATTCTTTCAACTTTATTTCTTCTTCCACTTCTTCTTATTTAGTTATTTAATTATGAATTACTAACATCAGTATCACTAATATACTGATATGTTATTATATGTATTAGAAGAACCTATTTAACCATCTATACATCCTACGGAAAACGAAATCACCGCGCGTGCGTACGTACGGAATACCATCTCCGCGTCGCGGTGTAATCTATTTTCCACCACCACCTTACTTGGATGGGTATAATGGTGAAAATAAATAAATATATATCATTATTGTAAATTATTATTGATTCTATAATTGTATACATACACTCCAATAAAATTCCACGATCATGGGAATGATATCATCGCTCGTGCGTACGTACGGAATACCGTCTCCATGACAAGATGAGATTTATTCTCAATGATTAACCATTCATGAATGATTATAAAGTATATGTAATAAGTAATCATGAAATATATAACATAATAATGATACTGGATTTATGTATATATATATGTATGTCATCCAATTAATTCCATTCAATTCAATGAGGAAACGAAAACAACAATCATGCATACGTATGGCCTACTATCTCCATGAACAGTGTATTTCTTTCCATTTATCGATCTATTATATATATGTATATTCTGAAGATATATTATATATAAATCATGTTTTATATTCTGGAATTAATAATCATGATCTATGTAATCATATGAATAATTACAAGTAAAAACACGAACGACAAATGAAACGATTTTACCCAAAACACTCTTTAACATGGAATTTACAAAAGAACGGGTAATATAAAGTCATAAGTGAACCATATATGATATCATAACAATGAATATGATTTTTTAATAGGTCAATGACATTATTTAAATCATTATACAGGAGGTTCAGATACGTATGAAGCATATCGGACCTAAGGTAAGGGATAAATTTTCCAATCTCCTTCTTCTCCGAGATTATTTATTCGTAAGTATTTACTGGGGTTATTGTTCTCATCCATGTCCATGTTTAATAAAAATGGTTTCATGTATTTTTAATGTACTTTTTACCCATTTTTTACTTTTACTACATGGTATGTATGGAATATTTCTTTTACGATGTACTTTTGGACTTTTCCAGCAAAAGTACGAGAAGAATGTTTTTTTAACTTATACGGCACGAACGGATTTTTACGGTTTTATAAAGCCTTATTTTCATGAAGCTTCCACCAAAATATTTCATGAATATTTTCAAAAAAATAATTTTCATTTAAAATTTCATGGAATTTTGTGAAACAAAAATGATTTTGAAGAATAAAGGATATTTTCCTCAAGAATTCATTTCAAGTGTTTTATCAAAACCATTTTCCATCTAAGATGACATTAATTCATATGTGTATGTTTCATGTATAATGTCTCTATGATTTAAATGGTTTCACTTTTATTATTATGAAATGATATCCATTTCTTTTATATGGATTATGTGATGATGGGATGATGTTTATAAAACCCATTTTATTTATTGGCTTATGTATGTTTATTTTGTGGCACAAGTAAGAATAATTTCATTATGAGATGGGTGTGACCTATATCTCCCTACAATGCATTGGGTAAAGATTTATATCTCATGAGATAGACATGGCTGGAACAATAAGTTAATCCAGTTCAGTGTTACAGGACTGAAACGAGGAGTGAACTTGATTCAGAAAGGGACTTTGTCCACTAAGATGGTCTTGTAAGCAATTCCTTGGCTACTATGAAAATCATAACAAGTGATGAATGGTTGCCACAATTACATGTTTTATTCCTATGCTATGTTATCATGATTTATGTTCCATTATGATCTATGCCTTATGTACTTCCATGTTTTAAGTCGTTTCTCAAGATTTTGATGTTTAAACATTATGTTCATGATTTTAAGTTAAAATGTATATGGTATGTTTTATTTTATCCATGATTACCCTTACTGAGTATTTGAGCTCACCCTTTTAATGTTTTATTTTCCCCCAGGATTAAAAGAATGGTTTTAGGTAAGGAAACAAAAAGTGGAAGATCTTTATGGGAGATTTTAAAGATCTTTCACCACGATTAGAAGATTATGTTCCAAGTTTCTGAAGACACTAAACTATTATGGTCCTTGTGTGTATATTTTTGTTATGTATTATGTATTCCGGAAAAGTAATGTAATATCTATGTACTTCAAGCTTCGGGTCTCTACAGTTGGTATCAGAGGAAAGGTTTAGTCAACCTTTGGAAACAAGGATGTGAGAACTTTAGTGAGATCCATAGATATATTTCTAAGGTATGTCTAGGGATGTCCCTAAGGTTAAGTATAAGTATAGGTTATATTCCTAGAATTATGGTAACGATCTTATAATTAAACCTAAGATGTTAGATATTGAAGGTACTCCCACTTTATTATGTTGTTTTCCATAGCATGATTTTTTCCTGTCACGCTATTCTTTTTGGGTTTTAGATGATGGCTAGAACCCGAAGGAACCGTGATGATCAATGCAATGGACAATGCAATGATTGTCCTCCTGAACAAACAAATGTTATGGGATATGGAGTGAAAAATCTTATTTCTATACTTACACAAGCTATGAATCATTCGGGACTTCCAAATGAGCAGATAAACGAACTATATTCTATTGAGTCCTTCATGAGGCAACGTCCACCTTCCTTCAGTGGGTCTTCTGATCCACTTGTTGCTGAACAATGGATCAGTACCACTGAAAAGATATTTTCAGTTCTTCAATGTTCTGAACATGTTAAAGTCATCTTAGCAGTATATTGTTTGGAAGGTGAAGCTTATCAATGGTGGAATCTTATCAAGAATACGAGGCGAAGAGATGAAAGCGAGTCCATGGAATGGGACGAGTTCAAGAACTTATTTTTCAATAAGTACTTCCCCCGTATTCTTTGAACAAGGATGTAGAAAGAGTTTCTTGAACTAAAGAAAAAGGATGATGAATCTGTTGGTGTATACGAAGAGAATTTTACAAGGCTTGCAAGGTATGCATCTGTCTTTATCATCCAACCTGAATGTAAAGTTGATCGATTCTTCAGTGGATTAAAACCAAATCTTCGAAGGGAATTAACTATAAGAGACTTTAGTAGATATGAAGAAATTGTGCGTTGTGCTATCAAGGTAGAAATGGAAGTTGATGTTACTTATCCATCTCATAGTTTTGACAAGAAACGAAAGATGGAGTTCAAGGAGAAATCTCATAATAATGGTGAAAAGAAGATGAATGTTTCCTTATGCTCAATGTGTGGAAAGAAGCATGGTGGAGATTGTCTTAAAGGGACTAGAAAATGTTTTAAGTGTGGAAAAGAAGGTCATCAAGCAGCTGAGTGTTGAAGTAATGGAAAAAGGGTTTCTACTGATGTGAATAAAGAAAATACTGCATAGAACGCACCACCAACACTTAAATTCTTCAAGTGCAAGGAAATGGGGAATTATGCTAATAAATGCCCTAATACAAGGGTTAGTGATGATCGACATGAGCAACCACTTAAGGAAAAGGTCATAGGGAAGTCACATGCGATCACTATTGGCGATGTTGAATATGACAACGATGTGGTGGAATGTTTAAGTGTTTATGTAATGGGATTCCAAAATAATGTTGTATATAGTATCGTGGAATATTGGAATATTTATGTATTGGTCTATTGTGGTTTTCAATAATTTTATGGTACCGGTAACCATGGAAAGTAATTGAGATATTTTTGGAAAAAAAGATGATATGCACATAATGAAGGGAAAACGAGAAAATGAAATGTTTGACAGTATTCATGAGCTCATGACTGATATAAGGAAATAGTTATATCATGGTTCGAGGTTTTGGTATGTGAAAAGAGTTAACTTTTGACAGCACTCATGGTTTCACTAAGATTTAATGGGTATTCATTTTTGAAGAGAATACATGATTAAGGCCTTCAAAAATTTGGAATGTGACCAACAAGACATATCTCATGATATATGGGGATCAACGATGGTATTAACATGCTGGTTGTATGAACTCTTTGGTAATCGTTTTCACTATAATATGAGATTGGAAAACAGTATTTTGGATAATCCTAAATATTGGAATGGATTATGTTGGACATACGTTAGTATTATTTAAGGATAGAAGTTTTTTTGATATTATTTATGGGATGTTATAGTAATGTATTTTTAGAAAAAGGACAACCTGCAGGATGGGTGATAGCCCATCACGTCGGACAAGGCTATGGGAATCGAACACACAACCGAAGTGCGACTGGCCTCTATCGCCTACCACTAGCCTACAAGAAGTCCCTGTTTATTAGAAACTAGTTTTATTATATTAAGCAGTATGATATATGAAGTATATGTCCATTTTAAGAACCATATTTGATTAATTTCACTATAAATGGACTTAGGTATTTTTTGATAACTTTTCTAACCTTTTGTTTGAGACAGATGGAATGACCCATCATTCTATCACATGATCTGCTAACACATCACGAATGAAAAATTAAACTTCATTTCTTTAAGAGATGAAGTGGAAATTGTCCAAAGAACGACCAACGATGAGACTGTACCAAAATCACGAAAGTATTTCTTCTAATTCTAATTTCATCAACTTTAGGGAAATGATCTTGAAAACCAAAAATGTTGTCCTAGTGCTCTTATATCCGATGAATCAGATGGTACCTTAGATCATCACAAATTTATGTCTTTGTGATTGTTGGATTTTTCATTTCCATGTTCTCTACCACTCTCCATCATAACTTGATGGTTATATTTTTCTTCCATATCCATATTTTCACCTATGTTCTCTTACATGGAAACCCAGTGATGAGTTTATTTGGGTAACTGTTACGTTTCATACTTTAGTTTTTAAAGTCAAGTTTTTATATTCCTTTTTACGATGTGGGTTTATATTAAAGAAACTTTCGAGTAGTAAACCATTTATAACCCCGACGAATTTCGAGGGCGAAATTCATTTTAAAGGGGGTAGAATGTAACACCCCGAGATTTTTTAAAAAACATTATTTTTAATTTCATTAATGTCTTGTGTTGTACACTACACCAAATGGATCTTGCACAACACGCATCCTTAACTTTCCTTTCATTACACGCAATCACAACCTTCCTAGATTGCGTGTGTAGTACGCAATACCGAGTTTCACTAAACGAGATATTATTATAATATTATTATGAACTAGCCGTTATGAATAGTAATACCCACTTTTTGAATTTTTTTAAATTTTATCATTCAAAATGGACTTCATTTTTGGATTCGGAATATCGAAATTATCTTAGGGTGAAATTTTGGTTCTTTTCGGATAACTTTTATTTTCTGATGAATAGTGAAAATTACTAAATTTTAATTTAAAAAAACCTTTTTAATCGAGATAATTAATAGTTATAAATTATTAATTTGAGTGGTTTTAAAGTATATTTAGAATATATTTTTACAATATAATAAAATTTTGGTCATTGGATGTAGTTTAACAATTAAACCAGACATAAACAAGTGTCAATCTTTTGATAGTTATTATCTCTTAACAACACGCTATTTGTTTTGACGACGATAATTAATTTTTAAATTAATTAATGCAACTGATATGTTTTGAATTTGGTAAAATATAAATCTTTTTTGAGTTCATAATATCAAATATAAAATAGGCCTAATTTTTGGTATTTTTCTAGAAACTTTCATTTTTTGATGAATAGTGAAACCACTAAGTGGTAGTTAAAAAAATAATTTTTCATAAAACATAATTTTACCGCTTCTGTGAGTGGAATTTTGAAAATCTGAGAGACATGGTTAATATCAAGGACTAAAATGTGGTTCAATGAGATGAAAATAATTTTTTGTGAATAGTAACTTTTTACTTTATTTTACCACGGTTAAAAGTAAATAGGGTAATTAAGGGTAAAAATGATATTATTATTACCCTAACACGTGTCCTGATTCTATTGGATAAGTTTAATTCATCCAAAAACAACCTTAGGAATAATATATGACCATTTAGGCCCACTTGGATTAGATTAGGAAATTTATTATTAATTTATTTAAAGAAGGGTTAAAATAGTTAAAATCAAAGTTTAATAACTAAATCATTTTTAATATAGGGTTATACATAAGATAAATTCGACTATAAATATTAATTAGAAAGATAAAAGGATTTCATACATAATGGTATTTTATTTGTAATTTTTAGACTTAAAATAATTTAATTTATTTATGATACAATGATGATGCTGTAATTATCTTATTAATGAAATATTGAAATAATTTATATTATATATACCCAAATAAATGTAATTTGAGACTTTTTATGAATTACAATAATTTTATATGTTAATATGACATGTTAGTATTGATTTAATTAACTTTTTTTGAACTAATCATTCTGTTATGATTTTCACAAAAATCAATTACCAAATAGTGTCAAAATTGACATAAAATAGTTTTAAAAACAAATATTATATTATTAATTGTTATTATATTCCTAAAAAACTAAGGTTCGTCAATGATAATTATATCATGATAGGTTTATCATTAATGGACCACTTGGGGGTCGCTTAGATGTATATGGTATGTTTATTAACTATATAATATAAAAATGAAAAGTGACATGGTAAATGTCAATCGAATTAACTAAGAGTTAAAACTAAAAGTTAACGTTAATATAATGCCCTAAACTTGTCTAAATTCTATTGGATGAAAGTATTTCGACCCATCCCCCCCTTATATTATAAATAAATCATTTTGGAGCTATTAAAAACCGAATATGACTTTATAATAAAATAATAGTTTTAGTTATTCCAAAGGTGCCCTTCTCCTCCCTTATAAAAGGGAACCACCTCCCTCTCTTCCTCACACCACTTTGAGCCTTCATGCTCGGCCAAACCCTGACAAATTATCTTCTCCACTTCCCTAGAAACATCCTAGAGGTCTTGGTCTTCTTCAAAGACCAATTTTAGTGCCCTAAAAGGAGGTCTAAAAGAGGCGCTTCAAAGAAGAGGTAATGTCTGTTACCGATTCTTTCAACTTTATTTCTTCTTCCACTTATTCTTATTTAGTTTTTTCATTATGATGTAATAACATAAGTATCAATCATATACTGATATGTTATTATAAGTATGAAACAACTCTATTTCACCATCGATCCATCCTACAGAAAACAAAATCACTGCGCGTGCGTACGTACGGAATACCGTCTCCACGCCGTGGTGTAATCTATTTTCCAGCACCACCTTACTTGGATGGGTATAATGGTGAACATAAATAACTATATATCATTATTGTAAATTATTATTGATTCTGTAATAGTATACATACACTCCAATGAAATTCAATGATCATGGGAACGATATCATCGCTCATGCATATGTACGGAATACCGTCTCCACGACGCGATGAGATGCATTCTCAATTATTAACCATTCATGAATGATTATAAAGTATATATAAAAAGTAATCATGAAATATATGAAATAATAATGATACTGGATTTATGTATATATATATGTATGTCATCCAATTAATTCCATTCAATTCAATGAGGAAACGAAAACAACGTTCAAGCGTACGTACAACCTACCGTCTCCATGAACGGTGTATTTCTTTCAATTTATCAATCTATTATATATATGTATATTATGAATATATATTATATATAAATCATGTTTTATATTCTTGAATTAATAATCATGATCTAAGTAATCATATGAATAATTGCAAGTAAAAACACAGATGTCAAATGAAACGATTTTACCCAAAACTCTCTTTAACATGGAATTTACAACAGAATGGGTAATATAAAGTCATAAGTGAACCATATATGATATCATAACAATGAATATTATTTTGTAATAATTTAGTGAAATTATTTAAATCATTTTACAGGAGGTTCAGATACGTATGAAGCATATCAGACCTAAGGTAAGGGATAACTTTTCCAATCTCGTTCTTCTTGGAGATTGTTTATTCGTAAGTATTTACTGGGGTTATTTTTCTCATCCATGTCCATGTTTCCTAAAAATAGTTTCATCTATGTTTAATGTCCTTTTTACCCATTTTTTACTTTTACTACATGGTATGTATGGAATCTTTCTTTTACGAGGTACTTTTTAACTTTTCCAGCAAAAGTACGAGAAGAATGTTTTTTTAACTTATACGGCATGAACGGATTTTTACAGTTTTATAAAGCCTTATTTTCATGAAGCTTCCTTCAAAATATTTCATGACTATTTTCAACAAAATAATTTTCATTTAAAATTTCATGGAATTTTGTGAAACGAAAATGATTTTGAAGAATAAAGGATATTTTCCTCAAGAATTCATTTCAAGGGTTTTATCAAAACCATTTTCCATCTAAGATGACATTACATCATATGTGTATGTTTCATGTATAATGTCTCTATGATTTACGTGGTTTCACTTTTCTTATTATGAAATGATATCCATTTCTTTTATATGGATTATGTGATGATGGGATGATGTTTATAAAACCCATTTTATTTATTGGGTTATTTATGTTTATTTTGTGGTACAAGTAAGAATAATTTCATTATGAGATGGGTAGGACCTATATCTCCCTCCAATGCATTGGGTAAAGATTTATATCTCATGAGATAGACATGGATGGAACGGTAAGTTAATCCAGTTCAGTGTTACAGGACTGAAATGAGGAGTGAACTCGATTCAGAAAGGGACTTTGTCCAATAAGATTGTCTTGGCAGCAATGCCTTGGCTACTATGAAAATAATAACAAGTGATGAATGGTTTCCACAATTACATGTTTTATTCCCATGCTATGTTATCATGATTTATGTTCCATTATGATCTATGCCTTATGTACTTCCATGTTTTAAGTCGTTGCTCAAGATTTTGATGTTTAAACATTATGTTCATGTTTTTAAGTTAAAATGTAAATGGTATGTTTTATTTTATCCATGCTTACCCTTACTGAGTATTTGATCTCACCCTTTTAATGTTTTATTTTCCCCCAGGATTAAAATAAAGGTTTTAGGTAAGGAAACAAAATGTGGAAGTTCTTTATGGGAGATTTGGAAGATCTTTCACCACGATTAGAAGATTACGTTCCAAGTTTCCAAATACACTAAACTATTACGGTCCTTATGTGTATGTTTTTGTTATGTATTATGTATTCTGAAAAATTAATGTAATATCTATGTATGACAAGCTTCGGGTGTCTACAGTTGGTATTAGAGGAATGGTTTAGTCAACCATTGGAAACTATGATGCGAGAACTTTAGTGAGATCCCTAGAGATATTTATAAGGTATGTCTAGGGATGTCCCTATTGTTAAGTATAAGTATAGGTTATAGTCCTAGAATTATGGTAACGATCATTGAATTAAACCTAAGATGTGAGATATTGAAGGTACTCCCCCTTTATTATGTTGTTTTCCCTAGCATGATTTTTGCCTCTCACACTATTCTTTTTGGGTTTTAGACGAGGCTGGAACCTGAAGGAACCGTGTTGATCAATGCAATGGGAAATGCAATGATTGTCCTCATGAACAAACAAATGTTATGGTAGATGGAGTGCAAAGTATTATTTCTATACTTACACAAGATATCAATCATTCTGGACTTCCAAATGAGAAGAGAAGGGAACAATATTTTATTGAGTCCTTCATGAGGCAACGTCCACCTTCTTTCAGTGGGTCTTCTGATCCAATTTTTGCTGAACAATGGATTCGTACCACTGAAAAGATATTTTCAGTTCTTCAATGTTCTGAACATGATAAAGTCATCTTAGCAGTATATCGTTTGGAAGGTGAAGCTGATCAATGGTGGAATCTTATGAAGAATACGAGGCCAAGAGACGAAATTGAGTCCATGGAATGGGACGAGTTAAAGAACTTATTTTTCAATAAGTACTTCCCTCGTATTCTTTGAACAATGATGGAGAAAGAGTTTCTTGAACTAAAGAAAAAGGATGGTAAATCTGTTGGTGTATACAAAGCGAATTTTACAAGGCTTGCAAGGTATGCATCTGGATTTATCATCCAACCTTAAAGTAAAGTTGATTGATTCCTCAGTGGCTTAAAACCAAATCATCGAAGGGAATTAGCTATAAGAGACTCCAGTAGCTATGAAGAAATTGTGCGTTGTGCTATCAAGGTAGAAATGGAAGTTGGTGTTACTTATCCATCTCATAGTTTTGACAAGAAACGAAAGATGGAGTTCAAGGAGAAATCTAATAATTATGGTGAAAATAAGATTAATGTTTCCTTATGCTCAAAGTGTGGAAAGAAGCATGGTGGAGATTGTCTTAAAGGGACTAGAAAATGTTTTAAGTGTGGAAAAGAAGGTCATCGAGCAGTTGAGTGTCGAAGTAATGGAAAAAGGGTTTCTAATGATATGAATAAAGAAAAGACTGCAGAGAACGCACCACCAACACTTCAATGATTCAGGTGCAAGGAAATGGGGCATTTTGCTAATAAATGCCCTAATCCAAGGGTTAGTGATGATCGACATTAGCAACCACTTAAGGAAAAGGACACAGGGAAGTCACATGTGATCACTATTGGTGATGTTGAATATGACAACTATGTGGTGGAATGATTAAGTGTTTATGTAATGGGATTCCAAAATAATGTTTTATATAGTATCGTGGAATATTGGAATATTTATGTATTGGTCTATTGTGGTTTTCAATAATGTTACGGTACCAGTAAACATGGAAAGTGATTGAGATATTTTTGAAAAAAATGATGATATGCACATAATGAAGGGAAAAAGAGAAAATGAAATGTTTGAAAGTATTCATGAGCTCATGACTATTATAAGGAAATAGTTATATCATGGTTCGAGGTTTTGGTATGTGAAAAGAGTTAAATTTTCAAAGCACTCATGTTTTCACTAAGATTCAATGGGTATTCATTTTTCAAGAGAATACATGATTAAGGCCTTCGAATGTTTGGAATGTGACCAAAAAGACGTATCTCATGATATATGGGGATCAACGATGGTATTAACATGCTGGTTGTATGAACTCTTTGGTAATCGTTTTCACTGTAATATGAGATTGGACAACAGTATTTTGGATAAGCCTAAATATTGGAATGGATTATGTTGGACATAAGTTAGTATTGTTTAAGGATAAAAGTTTTTTCGATATTATTTATGGGATGTTATAGTAATGTAGTTTTAGAAAAAGGACAACCTGCAGGATGGGCGACAACCCATCGCGTCAGACAAGGCTGTGGGAATCGAACCCACAACCGAAGTGAGACTGGCCTTTATCTCCTACCACTGGCCTACAGGAAGTCTTTGTTTAGTAGAAACTAGATTTATTATATTAATTAGTATGATATATGAAGTATAAGTCCATTTTATGAACCATATATGATTAATTTCACTATAGATGAACTTATGTATTTTTTGATAACTTTTCTAACCTTTTGTTTGAGACAGATGGAATGACCCATCATTCTTTCACATGATCTGCTAACACATCATGAATGAAAAATTCAACTTAATTTATTTAAGAGATGAAGTGGAAATTGTCCAAATAACGACCAACGGTGAGACTGTACCAAAATCACGAAAGTATTTCTTCTAATTCCAATTTCACCAACTTTAGGGAAATGATCTTGAAAACCAAAAATGTTTTCCTAGTGCTCTTATATCCGATGAATCTGATGGTACCTTAGATCGTCACAAATTTATGGCTTTGTGATTGTTGGCTTTTTCATATCCATGTTCTCTACCACTCTCCATCATAACATGATGGTTAGATTTTTCTTCTATATCCATATTTTCACCTATGTTCTCTTACATGGAAACCCAGTGATTAGTTAATTTGGGTAACCGTTACGTTTCATACTTTAGTTTTTAAAGACAAGTTTTGGGATTCTGTTTTACAATGTGGGTTTATATTAAATAAACTTTCGAGTAGTAAACAATTTATAACCTTGACTAATTTCGAGGGCGAAATTCATTTTAAGGGGGGTAGAATGTAACATCCCGAGATTTTATGAAAAATATTCTTTTTAATTTCATTAATGTCTTGTGTTATACACTAAACCAAAATGAGCTTTCACAACATTCATCCTTGACTTGCCTTTCATTACACGCAATCACGACCTTCCTAGATAGCGTGTGTAGTACGCAATACCGAGTTTCACTAAACGAGATATTATTATAATATTATTATGAACTAGCCGTTATGAATAGTAATACCCACTTTTTGAAAATTTATAAATTTTATCTTTCAAAATGGAATTCATTTTTGTATTCGTAATATCGAAATTAGCTTAGGGTGAAATTTTAGTACTTTTCGGATAACTTTCATTTTCTGATGAATAGTGAAAATTAATAAATTTTAATTAAAAACAACCTTTTTAATCGAGATAATTAGTAGTGATAAATTATTAATTTGTGTCATTTTAAAGTATATTTAGAATATATTTTTCTCAATTTAATACAATGTTGGTAATTGGATGTAATTTCTCATTTAAACCAGACATAAACAAGTGTCAATCTTTTGATAGTTATTATCTATTAAGAATACGCTATTTGTTTTTACGACGGGAATTAATTTTTAAATTAATTAATGCAACTGATATGTCTTGAATTTGGTAAAATAGACATAATTTTTGATTTGATAATATCAAATATAGCTTAGGCCTAATTTTTGGTATTTTTCTGGAAAATTTCATTTTTTGATGAATAGTGAAACCACTAAGTGGTAGTTAAAAAAATGAATTTTTCATAAAACTTAATTTTACCGCTTCTGTGAGTGGAATATCGAAAATCCGAGTGACACTGTTAATATCAAGGACTAAAATGTGGTTCAATGAGATGAAAATAATTTTTGGTGAATAGTAACTTTTTACTTTTTTTACCACAGTTAAAAGTAAATAGGGTAATTAAGGGTAAATATGATATTATTATTACTCTAACACATGTCCTAATACTATTGGATAAGTGTAATTAGGCCAAAAACAACCTTAGGAATAAAATATGACCATTTAGCCCCCCTTGTATTAGATTAGGACATTTATTATTAATTTATTTAAAGAAGGGTTAAAATAGTTAAAATCATAGTTTAATAACTAAATCATTTTTAATATAGGGTTATGCATAAGATAAATTAGACTATAAATACTAATTAGAAAGATAAAAAGATTTCATACATAATGGTATTTTATTTGTAATTTTTATACTTAAAATAATTTAATTTATTTATGACACAATGATGACGTAGTAATTATATTATTAATGAAATATTGACATAATTGATGTTATAAATACCCAAATAAATGTAATTTGAGACTTTTAATGAATTCCAATAATTTTATATGTTAATATGACATGTTAGTATTAATTTAATTAACTGTGTCTGAACTAATCTTTCTGTTATGATTTTCACAAAAATCAATTACCAAATATTTTCAAAATTTACATAAAATATTTTTTAAAACAAATATTATATTATTAATTGTTATTATATTCCTAAAAATATAAGGATCTGACAAGATACTTTTATCATGATATGTTTATCATTAATGGACCACTTTGGGGTCTCTTGGATGTATATGGTAAGTTTATTGACTATATAATATAAAAATACAAAGTGACATGGTAAATTTCAATCTAATTAACTAAGAGTTAAAACTAAAAGTTAAGGTTAATATAATGACCTAAACTTGTCTAAATTCCATTGGATGAGAGGAGTTAGACCCATCCCCAACTTAGCTTCGAAATAAGTCAATTTTCATCTATTAAAAACCGAATATGACTTTATAATAAAATAATATTTTTAGTTATTCCAAAGGTTCCCCCCTCCTCCCTTATAAAAGGGCACCTCCTCCCTCCCTTCCTCACAACACATTGAGCCTTAAAGCTCAGCCAAACCCTGCCAAATTCAATTCTACACTTCCATATAAACATCCTAGAGGTCTTGGTCTTCGTCAAAGACCAATTTTAGTGCCCTAAAAGGAGGTCTCAAAGAGGCTCTTCAAAGAAGAGGTAGTGTCCGTTACCGATTTTTTCAACTTTATTTATTCTTCCACTTCTTCTTCTTTAGTTTTTTCATTATGAAGTAATAACGCCAGTATCACTAATATACTGATATGTTATTATAAGTATGAAACAACCCTATTTCACCATCTATCCATCCTACGGAAAACGAAATCACCGCACATGTGTACGTACGGAATACCGTCTCCACGCCGTGGTGTAATCTATTTTCCACCACCACCTTACTTGGATGGGTATAATGGTGAAAATAAAAAACTATATATTATTATTGTAAAGTATTATTGATTTTTTAATATTATACATACACTCCAATAAAATTCAACGATCATGGGAACGATATCATCGCTCGTGCGTACCTACGGAATACCGTCTCCACGACGCGATGAGATTCATTCTCAATGATTAACCATTCATGAATGATAATAAAGTATATATAATAAGTAATAATGAAATATATGACATAATAATGATACTGGATTTATGTATATATATATTTTTGTCATCCAATTAATTCCATTCAATTCAACGAGGAAACGAAAACAACGTTCATGCGTACGTACGACCTACCGTCTCCATGAACTGTGTATTTCTCTCCATTTATCGATCTATTATATATATGTATATTCTGAATATATATTATATATAAATCATGTTTTAAATTCTGGAATTAATAATCATTATCTAAGTAATAATATGAATAATTACAAGTAAAAACACGTACGACAAATGAAACGATTTTACCCAAAACGTTCTTTAACATGGAATTTACAAAAGAACAGGTAATATAAAGTCATAAATGAACCATATATGATATCATAAAAATGAATATGATTTTTTAATAAGTCAATGAAATTATTTAAATCATTATACAGGACGTTCAGATACATATGAAGCATATCAGACCTAAGGTAAGGATAACTTTTCCAATCATGTTCTTCTCCGAGATTGTTTATTCGTAAGTATTTACTGCGGTTATTATTCTCATCCATGCCCATGTTTCCTAAAAATGGTTTCATGTATGTTTAATGTCCTTTTTACCCATTTTTTACTTTTACAACATGGTATGTATGGACTCTTTATTTTACGAGGTACTTTTTGACTTTTCCGGCAAAAGTACGAGAAGAATGTTTTTTTAACTTATACGGCACAAACGGATTTTTACGGTCTTATAAAGCCTTATTTTCATGAATATTCCTCCAAAAGATTTCATTACTATTTTCAAAAAAATAATTTTCATTTAAAATTCATGGAATTTTGTGAAACAAAAATGATTTTGATGAATAAAGGATATTTTCCTCTAGAATTCATTTCAAGTATTTTATCAAAACCATTTTCCATCTAAGATGACATTACTTCATATGTGTATGTTTCATGTATAATGACTATATGATTTACATGGTTTCAGTTTTCTTATTATGAAATTATATCCATTTATTTTATATGGATTATGTGATGATGGGATGATGTTTATGGAACCCATTTTATTTATTGGGTTATGTATGTTTATTTTGTGGCCCAAGTAAGAATGATTTCATTATGAGATGGGTGGGACCTATATCTCCCTCCAATGCATTGGGTAAAGATTTATATCTCATGAGATAGACATGGCTAGAATGGTAAGTTAATCTGGTTCAGTGTTACAGGACTGAAACGAGGAGTGAACTCGATTCAGAAAGGGACTTTGTCCACTAATATGGTCTTGGCAGCAATGCCTTGGCTACTATGGAAATCATAACAAGTGATGAATGGTTGCCACAATTACATGTTTTATTCCCATGCTATGTTATCATGATTTATGTTCCATTACGATCTATACCTTATGTACATCCATGTTTTAAGTCGTTGCTCAAGATTTTGATGTTTAAACATTATGTTCATGTTTTTATGTTCAAATGTATATGGTATGTTTTATTTTATCCATTATTTACCTTACTGAGCATTTGAGCTCACCTTTTTTATGTTTTATTTTCTCCCAGGATTAAAATAATTGTTTTAGGTAAGGAAACATAAAGTGTAAGATCTTTATTGGAGATTTTGAAGATCATTCACCATGATTAGAAGATTACGTTCCAAGTTTCCAAAGACACTAAACTATTACAGTCCTTGTGTGTATGTTTTTTTTATGTATTATGTATTCCGCAAAAGTAATGTAATATCTATATACGTCAAGCTTTGGGTCTCTATATTATGAAATATCTCTTATTACACCCTTTTAAACATAATTTAACCTTATCCATGAAAACATAACTTTTATCATGATAGCCTAACTGTATGAAAATATTAAAGTATCATTATAACCATTTTTAATATGATTATTTAAAATTTGTAATCAATTTTCTCATATTCAAAATTTAAAGTTTTCTGAAACTACATTAAATATGATTATTAAAATAACATGTAAATATTTTTTTAGGGATGTATAATATTTAAGAATAATAAATAACTTCACCATGAAATAAAAGTAATAAGATAAATTACATATATTTTTTTAGATATATAAAAATGATATATTTTTAGAATTTTTCAATAAAAAAACTAACTTGAATATTTAAACATTTCTGTTGTTTCAAATAAATCAATAATTTTTTTAATTTGAATAATAATAAAATTTATGTTCATAAAAGTAATAAATGGTTTCAAATATTTAAGAGATTTTTTTAAAATATATGATGTTTTTCATAAAAACTATTTATAGTAGGAAAAATACACATAAAATATGATAAATTCATGTTTTAGAGATACTTAAAATATGTTCACTATAGTTTTAACCCAGTTCTACCAGTTTTACCCTTAGAGAGGTGTTAAATCTTTTCCATGGTTAATAATAATAAGGAATATAAATAAAAGAGATATGTAAACCCAATGTTTGCAGACTAATTAAAAATTTGGTAACCTTTTTTTGTGAAATTTATTATATGTGTAAAAATTAAATGTTAATATAAATACATATAACGTAATGAAAAAATATTCATAGAAAAATGGCTTTTGATGCTTAAAAATGAACTCTTACCAAAATCATGAATAATAATGATTAATATGTATATAATTAATTTATTTTAAAATAATGAGTATTTATATTACTTTTATTTAAATTTAAATAAATAATCTATATTTTCAATTTCATAATTTAAGGAAATGAAAATGCACTTTTAGAAAAATCGTTATTTTTCACTATTCATTTGATAATAAATCTTTTCAGAAAAAACACAGAAATTAACTCTAAGATAATATTAATTTTATAAATTAAAAATTTATCTTCATTTAATGTAACATAATTTCTAGAAATGGTAGAAGTTAATTATAAGTTTCTTAAAAAATGCATTGATAAACATTATTTTATAGAAAACAAGTTCATGATACATAAAATCGGGTTATTTATTATTAAATAAATAATTATTCATATCCTTATTAATGTTTTTATTTTTATTAATACTCCCTGATATAATTACTAAGTCATATGAAGCATAAATACTGAAACACTAATCAATAATATTCAGTGTTGAGTGTTATGAAATATATCAAAGAGATCAAATTAATAAATAGAAATTATATTATATTATCATGGACTATTAAATTATTCCCCCACGTATTAATTCCTCTAGTAATCTTCCATTACACAGTTAAAAATAATAAGGGTATTTCCACCACCTCTTATCTTAGGGTTACCATGTTTCTTCCGTAAGTTGATGGTTTATCCTGAAATCATTAACTAATTGAGTTATCTTGTCTTGTTAACCATTTTCTCTATAATCCAAAAACTCTACTATATTCACCTAAAAATAAGTGTTATGTTCTAGAAGTAGAACCTTTATATTTTTATACATGTGTAGGATAAGGTATATAAATTAATATTAGAGATACATGGGTGTTATATAACAACAACATAGAAATTTTTTACCCAATACACATTTGAAATACATAAAAATGATCTCAAAATATCTTAAAAGTTTTTAATTTTTTATTAAAACTCATAAAAATTCTAGGGAAGATATTTTTTTACTAATACTATACATTTTATGTTAATATTTTGGTAGGAATATCTATAAATTTGAGGAAATCATTGAATGTTGACTAGATGTGAGAGAATATGGTAAATATTGATATATTTCCACATTCTTAATTTATAAATGTAAATACGATCAAGAGGGAAATATTATCTTACGTAAATAAAAGGAAGTTATTTCATAAAGCGAAGAACTATAACCAAAATGTAATTAATCTTGTTAGATTATTTGGGAATTTGGATAATGAAATATATAGTAATGTATTCTCATTTTCATTTTGGATTATGTAATAATAATAATATCTCATATGTGTTCTATATATCAACCATAATATAATGTCAAATCACATGTTTAGATACTAACACTGAAATATCCATTTTCATGTAATCCCATTATAAATACTCAATTAGATCATTGTACATCTTCATACTTTCTAGGTGAATTGAAAATTGTGAATTATGATATTCCTCCAATATCCCCTACAATAATTATAATATTTATGGGGAACATTATCATTTCTAAAACCAAGCCATTCATTCAAAATCACGGATGAAATATAAAAAAATTCACTCCTTTTAATATATCTCCACGTCTTTCTTTTTAACAGTTTACAAATAATGAAATTTTTAGATATCAGTCATTAAAACAAATTAAGAAACTATAAATTTGATAAATAGATAATCTATATTTGATAGAGGGTACTTGTTCATAAAAGGGGTATTTTCAGATCATAGTAATCAATGAAAAGATGTATTAGAGAATTATTGTTTCATATCAATAAGAATAAGAGAACCCAATAGTGATGGACTAGGATAAATAAATCACAAATTTTGATTCTACTAAATTTATTTCATTAAATATAGTAACACAATCAAGACCATTCTACATGGATTCTTCAAAATATGTATAGAACCACATATAATGTTTTTATTAAAAATGCATCTTCTTGATTCATGAAATGTATAGGTATATTCCTATATAAAAACATCAACACATTCATGTATTGTTGGGATAATTCTAATGGTGAGTTTCACCCTATCTATTTGAGATACAAATCAATAATGAATATGTAATAAGATCCAATAAATGAATTAACATCCATTGGAATTTCATATTTATCCTAAACCCTAAATAATATCATATATTGATTTTGAATATGAAATATGACTTCACATCCTAAAAAAATTATATGGGATCAAAATAATGAAATTGAATCCATACAAAAAATAAAATCAAATCTAACTAGAGAAGGAATCCTAATATTTACAATAGAAATATTCAAACCGACAACTATCATAGTGGTATTATATCAAAATCTAATCACTGAGAATATATATTAACATCACTAGAGACATTTCACGATAGAATAGAATTCATAAGGATAATACCAAATAATATAAATCATTATTTGATCATTACATTCACCACATCAACTTTATAATTATATCTTAGATGAATTAATAATGTGAAAATAGTTATCATTAGAATCAAACACCATAGTGAGAAATTATATATTCTTGAAAATAATTCATATGACATATAAATCTTGACACATATTTCAATCTATGACACATTTGTTTCAACCTAGTTCATTTATGGCCCAATATATTCATATCTTTCAAAATGATTCATTAACAAAATGATCATGAATCCAAGAATATATACCTATAGTTTTCTTTCTATGATTGTATTCATAGGAACAGTAATAACTCATCACATATGATTAAGTTAAAACACCTTCTACCCCCAGTCATATTTGTTATACCTTGGAGAATCTATTCCAATGTTGTATCTAAATTCTTGAATCAATAAAGGGATATAACTTCTAGGAAGAAAAAAAGTATCTACATTAACCAAGGTTAAGGATATAATCAGATACATATACTTAATTAGAGGGGATTCAAAATAGTTCTCTAATAATAATATTTAAAAAACCCAACATTTTTACCAATTTAGGTAACAAATGTTTTAGATACATGAATATTATATAATTTTAGATTAATATTAATTATATTTAAAACTCATACAATCCAAATAATCCATAAATGTTTTGTGTATTTGAAAGAAACTTACAAAATAATTTTAATTGATGAATGTTCATAAACATATATAAAAACAATCTTCTAAAATAGTAAACTTCAAAGATACACTATACTCAAACCGTTTTATTCACGATAAGGTGAAATGAAATATAAGAATGTATGATCTAAGATGAACAATAATGGTAAAATAGAATATATTAATCAATTATTGTAATGAGAATATGATAATTATCCAGGTCTGATTATATGATTGGAACTTAAAAAAGACAATCTAAATCTTTCAATGATTTTTAATCTTGAATCATGGGAAAATGATTCATTATAATAGTAGAAATATGTTATAGGAGCATAAATGATTATATAGTTACTCCAGATTCATGAGAAAATATAAAAATTCTAATACATTGTCATTTGGCATGAACAAATAAATATTAAATCATTTTTATAGTCATGGATCTCTTCTAAGGCTGTCATTAAGGATTGGGATCAATCCCCATTCTATTATTTTTCATATCCATGGTTCATTCCCAATAATATCAGTCTAAAAATAGATTGATATACCTCTTGGATCACTCTGCATTCCACTCTATATTATGTTATGAGATTCCTTTATTTATAAATTCTATTGGAGGGATAATCATACTAACATATCTACATTTTATAAACTGAATCATATTATGTGAAATAACATTGATCTTAAATAGAATCCTATTGATCCTCCATAAAGTGAAATAATTTTAGACCACATTATGTATTATCAACACCCATCATTTAATGTGAGACTAATTCCATTTATTTTTGATCAATGGATAATTTTTTAGAGAATATATTTATCATATCAGGAATCAATAAAGAGTAGTTTTTTTATCGTAGAGTTTTATCATCTCTTAGTAAGTATGGATGAATGGTGATCATTTATACAAATCACTAATGAACATAAACAAATATCAGACCGGGAATTGATGCATTTTTAGTTAATCCTCATAAAAAATTATTCTCCATTCGAGTAACCAGTAGATATGGAAAATGAATTCCTTTAATATATGATAAAAGTAAATAGAAATTGAATCTATATATTAATTAGAAATTAAAATATTTGAAATTAATGTTATACACTATGTATGGAATCCAAATAAAATGATATACAATTTCTTTGATGGGATTAAACTAATTAGTTGAATGTATTTAGTCTCTCAAATATTCTAATATTATTAGAATATAGAATCATGTCTCATAAAGATAGTGAAAAAATATAAAATGATTATGTTTTAAACGAGATTAAAGATAAGAACATGATGGGAGTGAAAATATGTATAATGGTAAGAAGGTATATATTGATTTCTCCTTTAGATAATTGTGGAATGAATGAAAATTCTTCATTCCAAAATGGAATTAGAGTTTTTTATTAGTGTGTATAGAAATTATGCCATGTTAATAGTTGTATCATAATGAACTAAAGATACAATATTCAATACATTAAATATATCTATATGGGGTACTAGAAAAATAAATTCCATAGGATTCTATGGAATGTACGTCAGAATATGCTAAGGGATCAAGGTCGTGCTTTTGATATTTCATTAATAGAAGTAGAATGACTAATGTGATTGTTCTTGGATTCCTGAATTATGTAATAAATTAATTTCACAAATGATATTCCTTATATAATAATGATCAAAAAATTTAGAATTAAACAAATGCAGTATTTCATAAACAATTTTCAAGAATATGTTAACTATACCGATGACCTAGAAAAGTGACTCATTAAAAAATTGAACTAGTATAAAAATAGATGATTGTTGGAATAAAATACATAGTATGTAATCATTTTTGAGATAACAATGTTAATGATATGTTTATGTGAGAGTATTGGTGACATTGAAATTGGTGTGTGATATATGTGGTTATGTTATCCCTGATGCAGTTTATTGCATTTTCAGATTTATGGAATGTATTTAACAATCCTAAATTTTATATTTGGAATAACACATGATTTCATTAAAGGTTTATTGTGATGTAATTATTCAAATATTTGTAATATGACATTAGGATTCACCTTTTATTTTGTATACAATATAATTTTGATTTACTGATTGTCCATCTATTTTTTTTGACATTGAATTTGGTAAGTCTTATTTTGGGAAAGAAATATGGTTAAATATTTTTTAAATGGTTTATGTTAAACATTCAGTGTTAATAAATAATATTTAAGAAAAATTGTTATTTCCTGAATACATGATGAATATTGTGTCATTACCTTATAGATATTATGACCCATTAAAAGTTAGTTTTATTGCATCAATCAAAAAAATCATTTTTAGATATTCATTTATATGATTAATAGATGAAAAATAAATTGACCAAAGAAAAAATAAATTCATAAATTGTATTTATAAAATAGAAATATATTATGTAAGTATACTTTCCCATGTTCTCTATCAAGATAGTAAAATAATTCCTCACAATTCTTAAAATGATCATGAAACAAAATACCTTTCTTAATACCTTGTTTTCTAATTGACAGATGGATTTCTATCCCTTCAAAAAAGTATAGTTATGTAGTCATTATTCTTTTCAGGACCACCCACTTTATTGTGATCAATGATAACTATCAATTTTCATAATTACATTTTATTTTCTTCAATTTCCATATCTTAACGTCCCACCAATTTTCACGTATTTGGAAACATAGTTAGTATTTATTATATATGAACACCATATTTACCTTTCTCACATTTCAAGAGAAATTTAATTAACCATTTTATTATTTAGGTTTTTTAAAAGTGATATTTCCAAATGTAAAACTCTGGATTAGATTGATCAAGATTAAATTTGGAGTACAATGTTTATTGAATGTGGGGAGAAAATAACACCATGAAATTTCAAAATTAGAAACACATATTTAATTATTTATATGAAATGAATAAATGATAATGATGATGAATTTAACACATTGAGACTTTATATAATTTTTATTATTAAATAAAGTCTATCTTTTTAATAACATTCAATGCATTAAAAACCGGGACTAAAAAAATTTGATACTAAAATACTATTACAAACTAACTTTTATATTGGTCGGTATGAATTGTAATTACTAAATTATGAAGAATATATGGTTTATATAAAAATTTAATACTTTTTTTATCAGTTAATTAAAAGTGAAAATATAAATACTCCCAATGAAAAACAAATGTTTTTTTAAAAATTTGAATTTTTTTAAAAGCCTATTTAGTAGCAGGTTTCACATATAATTGATAATAAAAATATAAAATTTTATATAATTTATTATAATTTTTAAAAAACATCCAACATTTAATAATTATATTTGGAGTATTTTAAGATAATTTTCTAAAAAAATTCATTTTTTTATTTTCTGTGAAAATGGCAGTATATTTTTAAAAAATCTTTAGTGTAAATAAATTATAATGATAAATTATATTTTTAATTGTTTTTTGTAGAGACCCGAAGCTTGACGTACATTGACATTACATTACTTTTGCGGAATACTTAGTACATTACAAAAACACACACACAAGGACCGTAATAGTTTAGTGTCTTTGGAAACTCAGACTATAATCTTCTAATCGTGGTGAAAGATCTTCAACATCTCCCATAAAGATCTTATTCTTTTTTTTTATTTACCTAAAACCTTTCTTTATATCCTGGGGGAAAGAAAACATAAAAGGGTGAGCTCAAATGCTCAGTAAGGGTAAACAAAAGAAATATCAATCACATCATATTCATAAGAACATAACATTTTGGAAATCATAACCTGCAAAAGAGAGCATAATTTCATAACATGGGATAAATCATGGTAGTGAAATGTAATCACAATAATCATAACTTAAAACATGAAACTTTGTGGAATTCACACATAATCATATAGAATCATTTCTTGTTAGTCAAGACTCATTGCCAAGACTGTCTTAGTGGACAAAGTCCCTTTCTGAATCGAGTAACCCTCGTTTCAGTCCTGTTTCACTGAACCGGTATAACCTACCATTCCAGCCATGTCTATCTCATGAGATATAAAATCTTTACCCAATGCATTGTAGGGATATATAGGTCCCACCCATCTTATAATGAATCCTTTCTTATGTGTGCCACATAATCATAAATCATACATCATCGCATAACACATGTAACAAAAATGGGATTCTTGAAACATCATGACATCATAAAACAAATCATATAAGGTAAAGGAATTCATATAAATAATTCCATCACAACATGATCAAATCAATTTAATAATAGGGATAAAAACAGAACCCTTTATTATCTTTGATGGAAAATAATTTTGATAAAACACTTGAACTCCATTCTTGAGGAAAATATCCTTTCTTCTTGAAAAACATTTTTCCTTTCATAACATGTCATACAACTTTAAAATAAAAGAAGTTGATTAAAAATAAACTTGAAAACTTGTAAAGGAAGCTTCTTGGAAATAATGTTTTAAAAAATCCATTCATGCCGTATAAGTTAAAAAAAACATTCTTCATACTTTTGTCGGAAAAGTCAAAAAGTATCTCGTACGAAAAACGACAAAAGATTCCTTTCATACATATTACTAAAAACTCACCGAAGGGTAAAAATGGATTTAAACAATTGTAGGTGGATGGAAATAATATTACATATTGATGAAACATGGATGTGGATGATAAAATACACCCCAGTAAATACTTACGAATAAACAATCTCGGATAAAAATGAGATTGTGATATTTCCCTTACCTTAGGTCCGACTTGCTTTGTAAGTGTCCAAACCTCCTGTATAATGATTTAAATCATGTTATTGACTTATTACAGAATCATATTCATCGTTATGATATCATATATGGTTCCATTATGACATTATATTACCCGTTCTTTTGTAAATTCCATGTTAAAGAAGCGTTTTGGGTAAAATCGTTTCATTTATCATAGGTGTTTTGACTTGTTGTTCTTGACATCATTATTACTTATATCATGATTTACTTAATTCCAGAATATAAAATATGATTTATATATCATATATATTCAGTATATATATATATATAATAGGTAGATAAATAAAATGAAAAACACCGTTCATGGAGACGGTAGTCCGTACGTACGCATGAACGCTGTTTTCCTTTCCTTATTGTCTTGAAATGGAAGTAAGTAGATGAAATAAATATGTATATATATACATAAATCCAGTAGCTTTATAATGTCATATATTTCATTATTATTTCTTATATATACTTTATAATCATTCTTTAATGGTTAACATGGAGAATGAATCTCATCGCGTCGTGGAGACGGTAGTCCGTACGTACGCACGAGCGATGATATCATTTCTATAAATATTGAATTGAATTGGAGTGGATTATAAAATATATCAGAATCAATATGATGTTTTAATAACTATGTATAATTATTCTTTACACCATTATACCCATCCATGTAAGGTGGTGGTGGAAAATAGATTACACCACGGCGTGGAGACGGTATTCCGTACGTACGCACGCGCGGTGATTTCTTTTTCCGTAGGATGGATAGATGGTGAAATAGGGTTGTTTCATACTTATAATAACATATCAGTATATGAGTGATACTTATGTTATTACTTCATAATGAAACAACCTAAGAAGAAGAAGTGGAAGAAGAAATAAAGATGAAAGAATTGGTAACGGTAATTACCTCTTCTTTGAAGTGCCTCTTTGAGACCTCCTCTTAGGGCACTAGAATTGGTCTTTGAGGAAGACCAGAACCTCTAGGATGTTTCTAGGGAAGTGTATAAGGTATTTTGGCAGGGGTTGGCCGAGCTTGAGTGCTCAAATTGGTGTGAGGAGGAGGGGGAGGAGGTGTCCTTTTATAAGGGAGGAGAGGGGCACCTTAGGAATTCTTAAAAATATTAATTTATAATAAATATAACCCCACTTAAAAACCTCCAAAAATGACTCATATTCAAAGATTAGATGAGATAGGGTTGTAATCTCATCAACCAATCAAATTTAGACATGTTTGGATCTTATTTTAAACCTTATCATTTTGATTTATCCTTATTTAATCTATTTAAGTTTATTTGTGGTAATAAAATTCTAAATTTAAAATTATAACAAATAATTACTTATTTGTTGTGCATTTTCCATAATTGTTTAATTTATAACATTATAGACCATATAAATATAAATTTATAATTTTTAAATATTTTTGTGATTTTTAAACAATTTTATAATATGTTATTTTTGTAAAATAACAATAGTGTCAATTTTGACACTATTCATTTATTTGAATTTAAATAAAATATATACAGAAGATATGTTCGAACTAAAAGCTTTAATATATTAATAAAAGGTCATATGTATCTATAAAATTAGTGTATCACATTAAATAGTTCATATAATATTTATTTTATTATTTTTAAAACCATTTATTTGGTTTATCTCTTAATAAAATAATTACTACATCATTTTTGTATAATTATTTAATATACTTTTTTGTTGTATAAAAATATAAAATAAAATTCTATGATGAAGATAAATATATTACCTTTCACAATAATACTTTTACTCGAATTTATAATCTTAAAATCACAATATTTAAATTGTTATATTTATTAAATTATGAAGGTGACAACTTTGGCATCATTTAAAATAAAATAATATAAGTGTCATAATCGCTTTTATAAGGCTCCAAATGGTCAAATATTCTACCATTGGATGATTATGGTTTACATGTACATGTAAAATAAGTTTTGGTTAGGTATTTGTGCATTTTAGGGTCACTATTAGTTTAAAAAAACAATATTCTTGATTTTTCACTAGATAAACAATTTCTGCATCACTATTGTGTCATAATTAATAATAATTATTTAATCCCTAAAAATTATAAATAAATTTATATGATGTAGATAATTTCATTAGCTTTCTGGATACTATTCATGTTCGAAGTTTCATGAAGTTTATCACTAAATTAAAATTAATATACTTATAAAATTTAAGAGAGTGACATGTTGTCACTTTCTTTGGTTTTAATAATAATTAAGTTATTTTCATAGACAAATGTCCATTAAATGATTCTAATCCGACCCTTAGGTGATATGGGTCTACTTTTAGTCATCCAATAGGATTTTGGAATTTTTTAGGCTAATTTTAAAATATTATATTTACCCTTAATTACCCGATTTACCTTTAACTATGGTAAATAAAATTTACCGTAGTTACTATTCATAATTCCCAAAAACAAAAAGTAGCTTATTAACATAATTTATACCCACTTATTCCAAATATGGAATCCATTTTTCCAAATTCAATACACAAAATATGCAGAAATTAAATTAAAATTAATCCCGTTGTCAAAAGAAAACGGGTTTTTCTTTAAAACATTGCAAAAGATTGAATTGATTTAACCTACGATTTCAAGGTAAAATAAATGGTAATGACATAAATTATATTAAATGGTAAAAATATATTCTATTTATACTTTAAAACCATTCAATATTATAATTTAACCACATAAGATATTACGATGAAAAAAGTTGTTTTTAATTAAAATATAGCGTGTTTTTACTATTCATTAAAATATGAAAGTTATCGGAAAAATATCAAAACATTATCTAATGTAAATTTTTATATCCTGATTCAAAAGAAGAATATTGTTTTGTCAAATTGAACATATAAACATGTCAAAAACTATATTTAAAGTGGGTGCGCCATCAAAAGGCGGTAAAACTTCATTTTTTGAAAAATACTTATTTTACCCGAAAAATTTATTTTGTTCTTATACCATGTTCTAGAAATGTGTAAGATGAATAATAATGTTATAAAATTCAAAATTTAGTTAATACTATTCATAACGGCTAGTTCATGACAATATTATAATAATATAACATTGTTTATTAGAACCCGGTATTGCGTACAACACACGCTATCGAGGAAGGTTGCGATTGCGTGTAATGCAAGGCAAGTCAAGGATGCGTGTTGTGCAAGCTCCTTTTGGTGCAGCGTACAACACAAGACATTAATAAAATTAAAAAGAATATTTTTCATAAAATCTCGGACTGTTACATTCTACCCCCCTTAAAATGAATTTCGCCCTCGAAATTCGTCGGGGTTATAAATAGTTTACTATTTGAAAGTTTATTTAATAGAAACCCACATCGTAAAAAGGAATATCAAAACCAATCTTTAAAAACAAAATTATGAAACGTAATGGTTACCCAAATAAACTAATCACTGGGTTTCCACATAGGTGAAAATATGGATATGGAAGAGAAATCTAACCATCATGTTCTGATGGAGAGTGGTAGAGAACATGGCTATGGAAAAGCCAGTAATCACAAATCCATATATTTGTGATGATATAAGGTACCATCTAATTCATCAGGTATAAGATCACTAGGACAACATTTTTGGTTTTCAAGATCATTTCCCCTAAGGTTGAAAATTTGAATTAGAATAAATACTTACTTTATTTTGGTACAATCTCACTGTTGTTCGTGCTTTGAACAATTTCCACTTCATCTCTTAAATAAATGAAGTTGAATTTGTTATTCGTGAAGTGTTAGCAGATCATGTGATAGAATGACAGGTCATTCCATCTGTCTCAAACAAAAGGTTAGCAAAACTTATATACATAAGTCGATCTATAGTGAGATTAATCATATATGGTTCCTAAAATGGACTTATACGTCATATATCATACTGCTTAATATAATAAAACTAGTTTCTACTAAACAGAGACTTTCTGTAGGTCAGTGGTAGGCGATAAAGGCCAGTCGCACTTCGGTTGTGGGTTCGATTCCCACAGCCTTGTCTGAAGCGATGGGCTGTCGCCCGTCCTGCAGGTTGTCCTTTTTCTAAAACTATATTACTATAACATCCCATCAATAATATCGAAAAAAGAACTTCTATCCTTAAACAATACTAACTTATGTCCAACATAATCCATTGTATTCTTTAGGCTTATCCATAATACTACAGTCCACTCTCATAATATAGTGAAAACGATTACCAGAGATTTAATACTGTCGTTGATCCCCATATATCATAAGATATGTCCTATTGGTCACATTCCAAACATTCAAAGGCCTTAATCATGTATTCTCTTGAAGAATGAATACCCATTGAACCTTAGTGAAATCATGAATACTGTTAAAAGTTAACACTTTCCACATACCAAAATCCAAAAACAATATATACTCAAACCATAATATAACCTTCTCCTTATATCAGTCATGAGCTCATGAATACTATCAAACATTTAATTTTCTCCTTATCCCTACATTATGCGCATATCATCTACATTCCAAAAATATCTAAATAACCTTCCATGGATACTGGTAACATTAATCATACACTTTCAAAACTCAAGGAAAGACAATAGTGTAACAATCCTTAGATGTCTCGTTATTCCAACATTACACATGATAAACATGTAATCATTCCACTACATTCTTAAACCATTGTCCAAGATTCAACAATTCTTTCATCTCACATATCATTTGTAGTCTCTTCATCATCATCAACATAAATACTACCCATATGACCATACTGATTCTCTTCATGAGTCTTTCCCTTAGGGCATTTGTTTGCATAATGCCCATACATTCCACATTTAAAACACTTAACCATTTTTGATGTCGTAGCAATACCATTATCCTCATCCATGGTGTTAACCGACCCTTTTCCTTTGCATTTACTTGCTTTGTGTACTTCTTTTCCACACCCAAAGCATCTTCCAGTTCCTTTGAAACATTCTCCTTGATGCCTCTTCCCACATGAATTACATAGGGGAAATTGAACTTTCTTTCCTCTATGATCATCATGAAACTCCATCTTTCTCTTATTAGCCGAGTCAGGAAACTTACCAAATTTTACTTTATTGATCATATTATGAGATTGCTGATTCGGCATAATAATGATGTTTGGACATCCAAATCCCATTTCATTATGAAGAATATCATTCCATTGTCCACCATATCCTCCATTATCGTGAATCATCTTGTTTCCAACGATTTTCTAAAACCCCAAAAAAAATAGTGTTAGAGGCAAAAAAACATAATAAAGGGGGAGTAACTTCAATATCTAACATCTTAGGTTTAATCTAATATCGTTACCATAGTTCTAGGACTATATCCTATACGTATACTTATCCTTAGGGACATCCCTAGACATACCTTATAAATATCTCTAGGGATCTCATTAAAGTTCTCGCATCCTAGTTTCCAAAGGTTGACTAAACCTTTCCTCTGATACCATCTGTAGAGACCCGAAGCATGACGTACATTGATATTACATTACTTTTGCGGAATACTTAGTACATTACAAAAACACACACACAAGGACCGTAATAGTTTAGTGTCTTTGGAAACTCAGACTATAATCTTCTAATCGTGGTGAAAGATCTTCAACATCTCCCATAAAGATCTTCTTCTTTTTTTTTATTTACCTAAAACCTTTCTTTATATCCTGGGGAAAAGAAAACATAAAAGGCTGAGCTCAAATGCTCAGTAAGGGTAAACAAAAGAAATATCAATCACATCATATTCATAAGAACATAACATTTTGGAAATCATAACCTGCAAAAGAGAGCATAATTTCATAACATGGGATAAATCATGGTAGTGAAATGTAATCACAATAATCATAACTTAAAACATGAAACTTTGTGGCATTCACACATAATCATAGAGAATCATTTCTTGTTAGTCAAGACTCATTTCCAAGACTATCTTAGTGGACAAAGTCCCTTTCTGAATCGAGTAACCCTCGTTTCAGTCCTGTTTCACTGAACCGGTATAACCTACCATTCCAGCCATGTCTATCTCATGAGATATAAAATCTTTACCCAATGCATTGGAGGGAGATATAGGTCCCACCCATCTTATAATGAATCCTTTCTTATGTGTGCCACATAATCATAAATCATACATCATCGCATAACACATGTAACAAAAATGGGATTCTTGAAACATCATGACATCATAAAACAAATCATATAAGGTAAAGGAATTCATAAAAATAATTCCATCACAACATGATCAAATCATTTTAATAATAGGGATAAAAACAGAACCCTTTATTATCTTAGATGGAAAATAATTTTGATAAAACACTTGAACTCCATTCTTGGGGAAAATATCCTTTCTTCTTCAAAAACATTTTTCCTTTCATAACATGTCATACAACTTTAAAATAAAAGAAGTTGATTAAAAATAAACTTGAAAACTTTTAAAGGAAGCTTCTTGGAAATAATGTTTTAAAAAATCCATTCATGCCGTATAAGTTAAAAAAACATTCTTCGTACTTTTGTCGGAAAAGTCAAAAAGTACCTCGTACGAAAAACGACAAAAGATTCCTTTCATACATATTACTAAAAACTCACCGAAGGGTAAAAATGGATTTAAAAAATTTTAGGTGGATGGAAATAATATTACATATTGATGAAACATGGATGTGGATGATAAAATACACCCCAATAAATACTTACGAATAAACAATCTCGGATAAAAATGAGATTGTGATATTTCCCTTACCTTAGGTCCGACTTGCTTTGTAAGTGTCCAAACCTCCTGTATAATGATTTAAATCATGTTATTGACTTATTACAGAATCATATTCATTGTTATGATATCATATATGGTTCACTTATGACATTATATTACCCGTTCTTATGTAAATTCCATGTTAAAGAAGCGTTTTGGGTAAAATCGTTTCATTTATCATAGGTGTTTTGACTTGTTGTTCTTGACATCATTATTACTTATATCATGATTTACTTACTTCCAGAATATAAAATATGATTTATATATCATATATATTCAGTATATATATATATATATAATAGGTAGATAAATAAAATGAAAAACACCGTTCATGGAGACGGTAGTCCATACGTACGCATGAACGCTGTTTTCCTTTCCTTATTGTCTTGAAATGGAAGTAAGTAGATGACATAAATATGTATATATATACATAAATACAGTAGCTTTATAATGTCATATATTTCATTATTATTTCTTATATATACTTTATAATCATTCTTAAATGGTTAACATGGAGAATGAATCTCATCGCGCCGTGGAGACGGTAGTCCGTACGTACGCACGAGCGATGATATCATTTCTATAAATATTGAATTGAATTGGAGTGGATTATAAAATATATCAGAATCAATATGATGTTTTAATAACTATGTATAGTTATTCTTTACACCATTATACACATCCATGTAAGGTGGTGGTGGAAAATAGATTACACCACGGCGTGGAGACGGTATTCCGTACGTACGCACGCGCGGTGATTTCTTTTTCCGTAGGATGGATAGATGGTGAAATAGGGTTGTTTCATACTTATAATAACATATCAGTATATGAGTTATACTGATGTTATTACTTCATAATGAAACAACCTAAGAAGAATAAGTGGAAGAAGAAATAAAGATGAAAGAATTGGTAACGGTAATTACCTCTTCTTTGAAGTGCCTCTTTGAGACCTCCTCTTAGGGCACTAGAATTGGTCTTTGAGGAAGACCAGAACCTCTAGAATGTTTCTAGGGAAGTGGAGAAGGGATTTTGGCAGGGGTTGGCCGAGCTTGAGTGCTCAAATTGGTGTGAGGAGGAGGGGGAGGAGGTGTCCTTTTATAAGGGAGGAGAGGGGCACCTTAGGAATTCTTAAAAATATTAATTTATAATAAATCTAACCCCACTTAAAAAACCACAAAAATGACTCATATTCGAATATTAGATGAGATAGGGTTTTAATATCATCAACCAATCAAATTTAGACATGTTTGGATCTTATTTTAAACCTTATCATTTTGATTTATCCTTATTTAATCTATTTAAGTTTATTTGTGGTAATAAAATTCTAAATTTAAAATTATAACAAATAATTACTTATTTGTTGTGAATTTTCCATAATTGTTTACTTTATAACATTATAGACCATATAAATATAAATTTATAATTTTTAAATATTTTTGTGATTTTTAAACAATTTTATAATATGTTATTTTTGTAAAATAACAATAGTGTCAATTTTGACACTATTCATTTATTTGAATTTAAATAAAATATATACAGAAGATATGTTCGAACTAAAAGCTTTAATATATTAATAAATGGTCATATGTATCTATAAAATTAGTGTATCACATTAAATAGTTCATATAATATTTATTTTATTATTTTTAAAACCATTTATTTGGTTTATCTCTTAATAAAATAATTACTACATCATTTTTGTATAATTATTTAATATACTTTTTTGTTGTATAAAAATATAAAATAAAATTCTATGATGAATATAAATATATTAACTTTCACAATAATACTTTTACTCTAATTTATCATCTTAAAATCACAATATTTAAATTTTTATATTTATTAAATTATGAAGGTGACAACTTTGGCATCATTTAAAATAAAATAATATAAGTGTCATAATCGCTTTTATAAGGCGCCAAATGGTCAAATATTAGACCATTGGATGATTATGGTTTACATTTACATTTCCAATAAGTTTTGGTTAGGTATTTGTGCATTTTATGGTCACTATTAGTTTAAAGAAAACAATATTCTTGATTTTTCACTAGATAAACAATTTCTGCATCACTATTGTGTCATAATTAATAATAATTATTTAATCCCTAAAAATTATAAATAAATTTATATGATGTAGATAATTTCATTAGCTTTCTGGATACTATTCATGTTCGAAGTTTCATGAAGTTTATCACTAAATTAAAATTAATATACTTATAAAATTTAAGAGAGTGACATGTTGTCACTTTCTTTGGTTTTAATAATAATTAAGTTATTTTCATGGACAAATGTCCATTAAATGATTCTAATCCGACCCTTAGGTGATATGGGTCGACTTTTAGTCATCCAATAGGATTTTGGCATTTTTTAGGCTAATTTTAAAATATTATATTTACCCTTAATTACCCGATTTACCTTTAACTATGGTAAATAAAATTTACCGTAGTTACTATTCATAATTCCCAAAAATAAAAAGTAGCTTATTAACATAATTTGTACCCACTTATTCCAAATATGGAATCCATTTTTCCAAATTCAATACACAAAAGATGCAGAAATTAAATTAAAATTAATCCCGTTGTCGAAAGAAAACGGGTTTTTCTTTAAAACATTGCAAAAGATTGAATTGATTTAACCTACGATTTCAAGGTAAAATCAATGGTAATGACATAAATTATATTAAATGGTAAAAATATATTCTATTTATACTTTAAAACCATTCAATATTATAATTTAACCACATAAGATATTACGATGAAAAAATTTGTTTTTAATTAAAATATAGCGTGTTTTTACTATTCATTAAAATATGAAAGTTATCAGAAAAATATCAAAACATTATCTAATGTAAATTTTTATATCCTGATTCAAAAGAAGAATATTGTTTTGTCAAATTGAACATATAAACATGTCAAAAAATATATTTAAAGTGGGTGCGCCATCGAAAGGCGGTAAAACTGCTTTTTTTGAAAAATACTTATTTTACCAGAAAAATTTATTTTGTTCTTATACTATGTTCTAGAAATGTGTAAGATGAATAATAATGTTATAAAATTCAAAATTTAGTTAATACTATTCATAACGGCTAGTTCATGACAATATTATAATAATATAACATTGTTTATTAGAACCCGGTATTGCGTACAACACACGCTATCGAGGAAGGTTGCGATTGCGTGTAATGCAAGGCAAGTCAAGGATGCGTGTTGTGCAAGCTCCTTTTGGTGCAGCGTACAACACAAGACATTAATAAAATTAAAAAGAATATTTTTCATAAAATCTCGGACTGTTACATTTTTGATGTAAATTTATCTCATTTTTATAAAAATATAAATAATTTAGATTAGTTTTATAAATTTTTTATTAAATAATATTATTCAGACACATTAATCTTTTGAATTCACTCATTGGAAAGAATCCATTTTTTTAACATATGATAGAGTATAATATAATATAATATTATATATATATATTTTAATTTAATTGGAAGAATTGATTAAATATTTTTAAATATATTTATTTTTATCATATAATATGGTTGAAATATATTTTTACAGTTACAAAAATTGATATTTGTTAAAATTAAATATCACATTTATGTAGGAAATTGGTTTATTAGGGGGTTAAACTATGAATATAAGTGTTAAAATGAACATAAAATAATCCAAAAAACATAACATATACATATTGATACCTAAAATATGATATATTTTGATGATGACCAATTATATATTCTTTTGGAATAAGAAAAATTTGGATATCACTTTATCTTCTAAAAAATAACCGTGTGTCCTCTCCACCACTGATAAATGGGAACACCCTATACTACCATCTTAAAAAATGAAAATCCATTTTTCTAGCCATTATTTGAAAAAATAACATCTTTAATTATATACCCACATCTGAGGGGCTTTATTTTTAGTATTAACTACCCAAAAGGGCTTTAGTTCTAAACATAAACAGGATATTTAATGAAGAGGTTAAATTATTAAGCATATATATTTGTATTGTTTCATATTCAAAATTATTAAAATAATATTAAACAATGATAAGATAAAAAATTAAGTATACCCTATATAATGTGGTATTATTATTTTAATGAAATATCATAAATCCATCACTACTTCCTTCAAATGGGAAACAAAAACCCTAATACTTTTTATAGAGGAGTTCCTCCCTACGAACTGATGTATTTAATTTTCCATCACAACCTTTCATTGAAGAATATAATGACATATTCAATATAATAAAATTATGTTTATGAAATTATAATAATTTTGAAAATATTATTTCTCATATACCTTCTTACTTTTCATTCCATTGGAGATAAGATAACATCACTTGTGTGTACAATGGACAACCTTCTCGTGAAGTTTTGTTTTTTGTTTTTAATTTAAACATTACACAAAATGTATTAAAGATATATTTGATAAATATATGTGATATTTATTACCTAAAAATAAATTTTCACGTATAATATCACAAATAAATTATTATATCCTATTTTATTTTAACAAAATAATATCACTTGTGTGTACGTGTGAAATATCACCTCCACATATCAATGTGAAATATTTTTCATTTTATTTTTACATGTATTTTAAAGAGGATGTTATTGATTAATATAAATCCTATATTTGAAAAAAATAATGAATATTTAATGGTTTATTTTTATTTATTTACCTTTCATTCCATCCATTTTGAAAAATGGAATCCATATTCAGGCATATATACCATTATCCTTCTCTAAGAACAAGGTATTCTATTTTTTCTCTATTTTTTATAGATTACTACAGATAGATATATAATGAATATATATAATATTTATACCATGGTTAACATTATTAAGATCATGAACCCACTATCAATAAATGTTGAACAAAATTACTAAACCAAAACCGACATGATAAACGAAGAAATTATCAACTTAAATAGTAATTTTAACAAAGAATTGAAAATAAATTGGTAGTAAATGATTATATGAAAATAATATATGGTGGGGAAAATATTATTATGATTATTTAATATATTAATATTAAAAATATTTTTATTTTACATTTGGTTCAGACACAAATGAAGGATGTCGAACGTGATGTATTAGTTTCTCAACTCACATTTACTTCCATGAGACATATTCCATATTCAAACTTAATTGTTTTTAGGGAATATAAAAAATATTTTTATATTTTTTCACATGAATATATTTATTTTTATTTTATTTATTGATTCATTTGATGACCTTTATTTCTAAGGTCTTATGATTCAATCATTACCAAATGGGTAATGGTGTATTTTATAATCACATCAATATTCAATATTATTTATGTACTAGTATCCCTTGGGGGTATTAACTGATATTTATAACTTAAAATAAATATCTTATATTATAATATTTTTTTTGGGTGCAAACCCAATCCCACATAGATTCCCACAAACGGATGATGACTCACATATATGTTTGGATGGGAAATTCCTCCTATCACCCATTGGTTTTAGGATGGAACCCCAGAAGGGCCTATGTGTTGGGCCCAAATTGAGCTAGGGATGAAGAAAATCGATCCTGACAATTGGTATCGAGGGATGGTGCAGCCCAGATGTGACGTAGGATATTTTCCAAAAACCAGTTTGACAACGATAACAGTTGCTCATTTGAAGCATGTGAATCCATGGTGCCTTGTGTCGAAAGCCTTCCTGATAATTGACGGTTAGGAGGCGAGTCCCGGTGATGAGAAAAATGGCGGTGCAAGATGGTTGGATATGATGGATTATTTTTGAAGGGGATGCTCGTGTGGTCTTTGGTTTGAGGGGAGGATTGTTGGGTGCAAACCCAATCCCACATCTATTCCCACAAAAGGGTGATGACTCACATATAAGCTTGGATGGGCAATTCCTCCTATCACCCATGGGTTTTAGGATGGAACCCCAGAAGGGCCTATGTGTTGGGTCCAAATGGAGCTAGGGCTGAAGAAAATCGATCCTGACATATTTTTCATCATGAAATTTTCTTGTAATATTATAATTTTTCCTCTCATTTTATTAAAAATGATTGAGAATTTTTTTTATTAAAATAAGACATTATTTCAGTCATTGATCAAAAATCATATTTATTGAAGATCAATTCCTTCTAAAAACATTATATGTTTTAAATTATTGAAATGATTTACTAGATAAATTTTTTCCAAAATGTGAATTTTTAACAAAGGATTTAAAATAAATCCTCATGTCATTCTCCAAACATGGACTATTTTTCATTGAACAAAAAAGTTAAATGAATCCTTAATTTTGCATTGAATAAATAAATGTAATTTCACACTATCATGAAAAAAACGATTTCATGATTACATTATATTTTTTAGTGATTATTATAAAATAAAATTATATTAAAAAGATGTTTTTATCTTTAGTTTTAAATATATTTTCAATGTGAAAAGTATTATTTTCTCTAAAATTATTAAATGTAATTTTAATGCAATTTTTTCAGAAACAACATATATGATTTATTATAAATATGATCCACTAGGGATATTATTTTTCTTATTACCAGATAATTATTATTTTCATGGTTTTTGATCAATTTTACTATGGATTAAATAATTATCATCATTAACCACATTTCTAACGATAGTTTATAATTATTTTTATCGATTAGGTTATGAATTAAGATTTCATATGTTAGATTTAATATGACTATAAATTTTATTATTTTTCCCCTATCATATTAAGAGTTTATTATACTTTTTAAATATTTTGAGGGATTGAAATTATATAGCCCCATAATATATCAACATGTCTCATGAGAAAAAAAAGTTCCTTAATAAAAACGGTTTTAGCCATAGTTTTAAACTGTCTTGTGAAATGTATTGATACTATGTTTCATATTTTTTGAATTGTTAATTACTCCATTACGATATATGTTGTTGATGTTCCTGAAATAATTATATCAATTATAATATATATCGATTAGTTTCATTGTCATGTGATTATGTATATTACCTTTTAATATTTATATATTTATCTATTTTATGCACAAGGAATTATTAAAATTGAATGTTTTTATGTTATTATCATGTCCATACTGATTATTATTATTATTTATTCATGATAGATTCTATTGTACTATTAACCTTACTGAGAAATAGATATCGACCCTTTGTTCTATTTACATTTGAGACGATGTTATGAAGTGCTTTATGAATGTTATACATGGATACACTAGATGAGATAAATATGATCCCAATGAAAATATTTTTTCATATTGTATGGTTCAAAAAGTATGTAAAATTCACTTGTCATTCTACTTTACCATGACTAAAAAACTTTTCACAACAAAATGACGTGATTCCTTCTATATTATGAACATTGAATAATGTTATCTCTGATTCTAGGATTCAAAGGTCATGACCTATATAAAAGTATTATAAAAAATTATATTTCTTAATTATAAGATATTAAATTACATGATAAGTATTAATTAATTGTTATTAGTTAATTTTAAAAATCTAAATGGGAATTAATAGTGTATCAAAACATCATGTTAATGTAAAAATAAAAAATATTGAAATCCCCATCATTATGGTTTGAAATGTAGATATCATCCATTGTAACTATGTAATGATAGTGAAATATTAGGAATTTGATATAATTTGTTACAATAGAATGAAGGATTGAGATGAATTAATTTTATATAAGTATGTACATCTATATATTACTGTGAAATACTTAAATAATATCATAATATGACCATTTAAAATATATATCACTATTTTGAATACATATAACCAATGGGTGTACTGAAAATAATATAATGGGAATAGTAAAAAAATATTAAAAATGAAAAATAAATAAAAACAAATATATTAGTCCAGTATAAAAAAATTTGAATACTATTTAATAAATTAGGATATAACATTTGTAATATTTAATTATTAATTAAATATTAAATTTTTTTATTCATGTAAATATCATTTTATAATGTAGTTTTCTCTTTTATTTAAATATTTTATTTTACATTTTAATATATTTAATTTTATATAATGCATGAAATTTTTTAATTTTTTTACTGAAATTGATTTAGTTGGTAAAGTTAATTATTATGAAAATAAATTTACCAATTTAAATAATGATTTACATAATTACATTATAAAAACAATAAAACATAACTTGTAGTCCAAATCAATAAAACATATAAAAGTAAGAAGAATTTTAAATAATAGAGTAAGAATAATTCTACTTATATTATTACAATTATTGAAAATTGTAATGTTAACATTACCTGTCCAAAAAAATAAGGAATGAAAAATTGTAAGTAAATCTGTCAAATTCATATATAAAAGGAACCCCCTAAAACAATTAAAAATGGATTTTATACTTTCTATTTATCTTTTAAACCTATCCAAATTCTTTCCCAAAATTTTATATATAAATTTTGGAAGATTTCATATCTCGAGAAAGTGGCATAAATTCTTTATTTCCATGGAATCAATTACAAGGAGTGAATGGATTAAATTAAATATCTAGTTTATCTATAACTTTTTAATTTACCATTGAATCTCAAATGTTCATAAATATGATTCAACATTATAATTAAGTTATATTAATTTCATTATAATTATTGATACTATATATTATTATAATATATCTCTATAGTCTAACTCATTCACTACCAGAACATATTCTAATTAAGATTGGTTCTACTACCAATATTAATTATGTTATAATGTGTATGAAATTTTTCCACAACTAGGTATAAAAACATAAATAATGTGAATATTTTAAAATAATGAGTAATTTATCCTATGGTTATCATTCTGAAATGTTAAACCTAAAATGTAATATCATTATAACGTATCTTGTTTCTATTGTCAAAATATCTAAAAACATATGTGTTTCAAGTTCTCTTCTTTTAAATGGTATATGTATCATCCATACAATTCATAGGATAATATATAAAAAATTATGATTCCAAAAAACTAATACAATTATTTGTATAGGAATTTTGAAGGTGTTAAAAAAATTACTTCGATTGAAATCACCATACATAAGCAATTATGAAAAAATAAAAACTAATAATATTTGATGATATAAATAAACTATAACCAAAATGTATATACAATAAACCATTATAGTTGAATAATATAAAATTTATTATTTTATAATAAATGTATAATATATGTGAATATTATATTTATGTTTATTATATGGGAGTTTAGAGTGAAATCCTTGATTTCGGGAGTAATGGGTGGGGTTTGTCTTCCAATTCCTATTCAAAAATAGATTTTCTATGAAACAACGTCCATTATAGATTTTTTTTTTGATTTTTCACTAAATATAAATCTATTTTATTCACCATTGGTTAGTTTTTGGCTAATATATCTTCGGACTATTTCCCCTCTTATTAGTTTACAATACACTTGAACATATGTTTATAATTAGAATCATATTTTTCATTTTATCGGTTTGGAATATTTATCATCCATTTCCATAAAAATTATCTTGTGATATTAATTTTATCTCTCTACAACATATATTTATTAAGAAAAACTTCAATGGAATTTAAATAGAATAATAAATTTTAAAAGTATGTTTTTAATCAATTCTTTATTATTTTTCACACATAGTCCCTCTCTCAAAACATTGTATTTCTAATTATCTAAAATAATTCAATTTTTTATGAATATTATGAGTATAATTTTTTGAATTTATAATTATTTTTAAAAAATGTATTTATTTAAAAAATTATTTTTTTAATTTTTAAAAAATTTAATCAAATGTGTTCTTATTTTCAATTTTTTAATAATTTGTAATGTGTGTTACATTTATTTCAATAAACATTACTGTTTTTAATGTTTAACAAGGGATATTTTCTGGGGTTCATCCAATTTAATTATATTGATGATTTGATTTTATGCCTTCCTCAAATTTCTATAAAACCCATTTCATTATCATGGGTTAATTAAATTATTCTAATAATTTATAAATATTGTAATAATCATATGGAAGACATATTTTGGGTCTATCAATATTTATGTTGTGGTCCTATAATTATATATCCCTTAGGTGAATTAGGAACTAATAGTATCTCTTAAACTATTATATTGTGATAAAAAGGAAATTATTCAAGTTTAATATTATATTAGACTTTATTTTCTACTCTATGATGATGATCGTATTAGTGATTCTTTCCAAAAGATAAGATTGTTTAAGGTTTTGTTCGATACAAATTATTTTCCCCCATTTTCATATTATGAAAATTTTATTATGTTATGTTTAATGTTTATTTTTTATGTTTAATTTTACATTAGGTACCAATTTCTTATATAATGGTTATATACCATCCTTATGATCTAATATAAAGATATTTTTCTTAAGAACACTTATGATCTTCATTATTTCCAATTATACTTTTTTAGTTGATATATCTTATGTTTTACCCAAAATTTGAAAATGAATTATCCCATTTATTATTTTCCAATTCCTTATGTTATGAATAATATAATAATAAATGATATGAATATGATGATATATTACGTAGTGGAATCTAGAATGACGTGTGCACTTAGATGTTAAAAATTTTATTTATACTACTAATTTGAAAGGACAATAATAGTTTCAGTTTTCAGGGTGAGATTTATTAGTATGCATAACAGAAAATCATGAATAATTATGTGTCATGTACATGTCTTCTAGTTGGGTGGTCTCATGGAAGGAACTATAAATGTTTCAAAGGAATTAATTTACTATTTTCATATCAATAGACAACAAATATGATGCATTTCAACCATTATTAACGATCATTATTAAATAACATGTATTAATTAGCTAAATCAAGTACTTTTTATCATAATAATCATTAGAAATAATATATATTTTGATTTATTTATCTACTAAGGAAAAAAAATTAAATGGAATAATATCCTTGAATATAGAAAGAAGTTCTATAAAACAATCAATAGTTGATATGTTTCACATTTTAGGTTACATGGTTTTGGTGTATTTGATAATTTTGTACATCACACACAACTATAATACAATAAAATATCTATATAATTCAAATATTTCTCACAATTTCTAGAAAACCACTAATATCACCATTACCCAAGTATTTCATTTCTTAAATCCAATTCATATCATCATATTGAAATTCAACAATATTTGATGATCCTTAAAATAAATTATTATTCTACTCACTAGAAGTACATACACCGTCCGTATGATTTTTTAAAAAATTTGATCAATTTTATAATAGAAAAAGTTTTTTGAAATTTATATTTTCAAATTCATTTTGAATAATAAAAACTATGACACATACAAAAAATTCTTATAGGTTTGTTCACGTTTTCTTCTTATAAATTCTATATACTCATTGACACCCACTCCATAAACTCTAGTCATTTGATAATAATTTATCCAATTTCAATTCATATTCATTGTACATAATTCATTATGTATAAAACAAATATATATAAAACAAATATATATATATATATATAATGAATAAAAAATGAATCTATTAAAATAAATTACACAAGTAGATGCATATATACAGAACATGATTTATATTTATATATAGTATAAAAAATATATATGTATATATGTCTCTCTGTATATGTGTATAAAAATATTATGTGGAATATATATATATATATGTATAACAATATAAACATATAAAAAAACATGCATACATACAAACACACGCACACAAACACATAAATACATTCAAACATACAAAAATACATACATACAGATATGAATACATGTACATATTCATATATATATATATATATATATATATATATATATTAGTAAGGAGACACAAAAATAAATTTTATTATATATATATTTCTATAATATAAATAGAAGAAACACACCCACATATCCATATATGTGAGTGTGTATATGAAAAATATAAAAAATTTACAGAGATATCAAGAAAATATAAAAATATAAAAATATAATATATTTATAAAATTTTAATATAAATATATTATGTACCAAAAATTATATAAATAAAAAAACATAAAATATATACTATATATTTATATTTTTGCCAATATATACATATAAAATATATATATAATATTTAAATATGTGTTTATATATATAAATATATGCATATATATACATTTCATTTACCCTTCCTCTGTTCTGAATCTTGTTTGGGAATATGCAGCATGTCTATGATTCATAAGCCAAAAAAATTAAAAAAATTCAATTGTATGTTATAGTAATAACATCCATTGAATAATAATGTGATACCATAAATGCATCCCCACAAGCAATATACATCCACCCATTCACTCTAAAATTCACATTAACTATATATGTTAACAATTAGGTGCTTAAAATAATGTAGTCCCTATTTCTTACTAATTTCCATGAATAAGTAAATAATAGATTTTTGAGCCTTAAGAAACATTATTCCATGGCCTCTTAAGAGATTCATCACTCCAAAATCATCATGATTATTACCTCCAATGGACTCCCTCGACATGTCCATTTATTAACTTCACTCCAATAGACTCCAGTCAATCTTCATATATATTCCCACCAACAAAATTAGTATGACGAGTCCCTTTATGAAAATCCCACACAAGCATTGAAAAATGTATATTTTTTTAACCTTATCATTTTTTTTGTTTCTATTAAAATATACATCCTCCTATAATGTAATATGAATTTAACTTAATTATTTAATGGGATATTGATTTATAACAATTGTAATGGAATTTTTCACACTTTGTCATAAAATGTTATTATATGAATTTATTAATGCACACATAGATACACAAATTATATATACAAACACATAAATATATAGTTTTTCTATATATATATTAAAATCAATAATATATATATATATGTATATATATCAATACATATATAATGTATACAAAATCATATTTATATAAACATACATACATGCAAGTATGCACAAAAATATACATTCATGTACACACATATAAAACTATTTTGTACAAAAGTATATGTATTTACTTATATAAAAATATATGTTCATGTTTTAGTGTTTATGTATATAAAAAAAATTATACAATAAAACAATGAACCACATAATATATATATATAGGTTAAATTCCCCATTTATATAAGAAAAAAATATATAACATAACCAATGAATTTTTAGCCACATATATATAATTTTAGGAAGATTTGTTTAAAGATAATGAAGTTATATAAATTTTAGTTGTAGTTTGTAGAAATGACGCACCAACCACATAAGGGAGAAAGAAGAATGTTGTTTTTTGGTTATAAATAAATATGCATTTCTTAGTTATTCTCAAAGTAATAGATAAAGGGAAGCCATGTTATCAGTATTCAATGAAAATTAGTTGATATTAAATAAGATGTTTTATACAATACAAATTAATTTTATTAATATTAATGAGAAATTATCATTATTCTTAAAATAATGATCTTTTCTACAATGTAAAAATAAATATTTTGATTTCATTTTTTTTAAAATTACATCATCATGCCTCTAGGTTTTTTTTATAATTAATTATTAATTATATGAAATAGTTTTTTCTTTAAATTTTGTTATATGGTAAACCATTTTGTATAATTGAAACTATATGCACATAATTAATCTTTGGGAATTGTTGGGTGAGTATAATTACTATACAGAGTGACATTAGGAATTGTAATTAATATTTATTGGACTATAAGTACATTAATAACTAAAAAATTTGTATTATAACATTTATTCTATTTCTTGTTCAATATATGGTTTTTTATTTGAACCATATTAATTTTTATTATTATATTGCTCTGAGTATGGTATGTATTAGTTAATGAAGACACATTTTAGGATTATTGTCAATATATTTTCAACTATGACTATGATGGGATGACAAATCATTTACTATTAGGATATCTAATGATCCAAACTGGGTAAACCAGATATGTTAACTAGGCTGACATGCTAGATGTTCTGATGCGCACTCCCGATAATCATGGAACGGCTACATGATCCTTAGTATAAATAAAAAACTCCATTAGAATGATCTCATCCTAATGTCAAGTAACATCATTTCTCTTTTTTAACAAGTTAATGATAATAATTTTGACTACATAACAGAAAGAACGATACGAACCCATGAGACATGAAAAACAATGATAGAAGTCTAAAACATGACATAAACAAAAACCATGTCTCCTTGTGACTATCCATCACTAATATCCTGAACAACCATGAATGTAGAATCAATAAATACAGGTCTTAAAATTACATGACATTACTCCCATTATTTTTACCATATATAACAACATCGTCAATCACCTAAAATTATTTATAGAGTGTGATGTAAATTAATTTTTAGATATGTCCATGTATTTCTACAATGTCAATAACCATGTAATAATCAATTATATCTTTAAAATGAAACAGGTGTCACAAATAAATTTCATTTGATATTTTTCCCCTAAATCTCCAATTGGATTTTTTTAAATAATTCTATATTCAAATAAACCATGAAATTAAAAAATTTAATGAACATTAATTAAATAGAATTAATCATACAATCCATAATATAAACATGTCATCAAGAAAGGATGAAACACATCCATCAGGAATAAAATCAATTATAATGAAAAAATATTTTATAACCAATGAAAAATAAAAAATAATTCAAGAAATTACCATTAGTTGAAAAAAAGCGATTCATATGATATCGAGTCCAACCAATATATATCGATATCACAACCGAAACCCATAATAGTTCCACACTCCATATTCTTTACATATATCCATAACCCGAAATATTCATATTTTCCATGGGACATATTTTATATATAAAAACAAAGAAATCAGAAATGATTTTTTAATTATTTATATAAGAAAATCGTCAAAGGCCCTATGACTAAAAATCCATTAGGTTCAAACCATATATCTAGAATTTTATAAAACAATTGGCTGGTGTAAAAGTATTTGGTATAAAATACACAATTTAAATATTTTTCCATTCCAAAAAATATGTAATTACAAAAAAACAAACATACATTTCAAATAAACCATTTATTAATCCAATCGAGTTGAAAAATCAATAAAAAATATTTTTTATTAGAGAATGAACTGTTGTATGAAGTCACCCACCTCATCAATAGTGGAAAACATTGTTTATTTTTAAAAAAAGTTACCATTGATGTAGATGAGGAGATCCCCTAGATACCCGATCAATTATAGAACGTTGGATAAAGGATAGATCACCCTAACATACTTCTTGATCAAGAAACACCTGAACAATGATTCCCTTCTAAGAATAAATTGGTTCTAAAACCATAAAAATGTGATGAGGGAGAACATCTTAATAGATGGTAAATTGAGTTAGTAATTAATTAAAAATCCCCTATTAATGAAAAAAACATATTCATTAGGACTTATATATTTTATCATGTTATAATAGATGATTTAGCGTGAATAAAATAATAAAATGACTATTACCATTTCAATTTGATGTCTGCCATGTTAGTGGTGTCCTTGATTCCATCATGAATTGGTAGCCCATCCTGGTGACCATCCATGAAATATTTTAAAAATAATGGAAACATTAGACCCTCCACCACCTCCCAAATAGTACAGTGGTGGACTTTGAAGGCATCTTCAACATGAAAACACCCAAAATCCAATACTATATAATACACCCTACCATATTAATGTTAGTCATGCTCATGTCACACAACCAGGTTATATGCATAAAATGTAATACAATACATCTTGGTCCTTACTTTGGTGCATTTAAAAACACATATTAGTAACCATAATCCACCTTATCCATAAAATACAAACAAAAAATATTATAATCAATAGATTGAAAAATGGTCTAAAAAGAAAAAAAATTCTTATGATCCATAGGGTGTCATAATCTTACTAAATGTGCAACTTGATTCCCCCAAAATACTTTATGGTTGTTGAATATACAATAGATAAGGCCATTTTTTCATATTTATTATTTTATTAACCCACCCCTTATGGATATCACATTTGAAATTCCATGTTACATAGAGTATATGAATCATTTTTCCATGATATACCATATTCTAGAGATCAGTAATTGGATAGAATTTTCCACCGCATAGGCAATGGGATCCTAGGTTAAAACATGGATATAATACCATTTTTTGAATTACTAAAAATATATTACATGAAAATTATCCAATATATCACAATAGAAGACATGAAGTGTGTTCCTAATCTTCAATGTCTTCAAAAAAATACCTGGGTATCAAAACCAAAATATATGATATAAATTTCTCCCTCAATAACAAAAGAAAATTTATCAAATGAAAAAATATAATGATAAAAAATTAGGGTACAATCATTAATAATTGGTAAAAACCCATGATACATAAAAAAAGTAAACCTAAAATTTATTCTAAGAATGAACCAAAATCAGGAATTATTGTGACCATCCATCATCGCAATCCAAGACCACCCCAAATGTAAAATAACCCAATTGAAGTCACTATGATACACAACACCATTCCTTCTACCTATATCCTAAAAAACGAAATTTTCATATTCCAGACGGTATATGGAGATTGTGGGGGATACTCCAAGTTGGATACCAAGATGAATCTCTAAAATTATTTCAATGTTCAACCATTATTGAATGATTTTTAACGAAGAAAGTTTCATAGATAAATATCATGTCAATTTTTTTTAATAAATCCTACATTGGTTTCCACTAATATATTTCATATTCAAATAAACCAGGAATATAAAAATGTGCATGAATGAAAAATAGAGGGAAATAATCAACCTGAACATAGGATAGTCATTTGACAATGAAAGAACGAAATGTCACCACCATGAATGAAACAAAAAAAAAATAAAAAATAAGTTGTATCATATGGGAATATGTAATTTTTAATTTTATGGAACAGTGTCCAACCCATTGTGAATCCTAACAATACTGAGTCCAGAGACAGTCCATTAGTTACATAATAAAATAACAATATGGCTCCACCCTCAGTAACATATTTATATTTATATTACAAGATGCAGCCAAGGTTCATATATTCTATGATTTCTCAATAACCATTCAAGTAAATCCAGATCAAAAATTTATAATATTATTTTACATGAAAATATTTACTACTCCATTGATTTAAAATCAATTTTAGTGTCAGAATCAAATTTTATGTATTTAATTTGACACATGAATTGAATTAATCCATTTTTAATGAAATTACCCATTAAAACAATCTCATATTCCACCAATGATGTAGTTACACAAAAAACAATAACCTATATTAAATTTACTATTTTATAATTTAAACAAATGAAAACTCATTATTAAGAAGGGCCTCCCTCTTAAATAACCGTTATATATTCACACATAAATTATTAATGGTGAAAAACATAGACTCCTTCAAAAACTTTTACCAGGTATGAATCGTTTGACCTCCCAGTGATACTAGATCATAAATAACATTATTTTGAATGGGGATTACACCCTAATACATTAAATAATTAATAAAGAAAAATCCCATCAAGAAATAACCCCTTAATTGATAGGATCAGAAAAGTACATAATATTATGAAGAAAAATAGACTATTAGATATAAAATCATGTTAATCCAACTTTAAACATTTTCTCTTAATTATCACACACGTCAAAATTTAGAATCATATCTACCACGTTTAGATCAATGACCAAATTAGTTTTTAAATTTTATGACACAACTGTCTGCATGAGGAAGTGATTCTAACCATGGACATGGACTTCTTGATCACTCTAATCTTAGTAATCCTACATGGTGTCCCTCAGTGATGTTCTATAAAAATTATTTCTATATTGGACCCACTATTCCCTCCAACATGATGTGGTGGTGTCAATTCTGGCCATGGTCCATAGGATAAACCCCAAAATCCCACACTTGATTCCATTCCATAGGTGGGTTGGTCCTACACATGTAACAAAAGTGGATTTTATCCATAAAATAACCAAACAATGGTGTGGTCCTACCATTGGTGCACCTAAAAATTCCCAAATGATACACTAATCCACCGAGAATCATCAAATACTTCTTCAAAACATTTTTAACTACAAGAGAGAGAAAATTCCAAAAATAATTTATTCTTATGACCCGAAGGGTGATATAATGTTGGGAAGATAAAAAAAATTAATTCCCCACCATTTCTTAGTATGATATTTTAAATTGTGATAATAGACAAATAAAATGAGAAAAAATTGTAAAAATTATTCTATAAAAAATATTTTCTGAATAACAATAATAAAGTAAATTTAATGATCATAAATAATATATCACATCATAAAATCCATAAAAATAACCTCACATAATATGAATTCACATATATGCCTCGATTACAGAGTGGAATAAACTAAATATTTTATTATAGTGTTGCTTCTATATAATTTTCTATATTTATAAACTTTATTTATGTTTATGTTATAATATTTATTGTAAAATATAAACATTATTTTGGTGTGAAAATATGGTTTTTTAATATTCTAAATACTAATTATTATTTACATTTCATTATGGTTTTGGAATAATTATCTTTAATATTATTTTGGTTTTCACTAATTTTATTATATTATTTAGAAAATATTTTGGTGTATATATTAATATAGTTACAATTCTTTTTGAAAATATTTTTTAACCTAAAAACATAATTCTTACACAATAATAAGCATAACTATATGTAGTTGTTGTTTTTCAATTTTGATCTGTCATTTAATATGTTTTGAGTTACATACAAAGAATATATAGTAATTTTATCATGGCGTTCCTGACAACATAATATATAAGAAGGTGGGTATTTTAAGAATCCCTAAACTAATTGTTTCCAATGATGTTGCAAGTAATTCTTTTTGGAAGACAATATATTGTTGTATTATAATAATATTTTTTAATTTTACATTATTACATTATTAAATTATACAAAAAAAGATTGAGAATATATTGGAGCATTGGATAGAGGGGTAATGAATTCTTACCACTCGTGAAGATGATATATTTCAATATGTTGTATATTGTGAATGTAATGACTATTAATTGATATAAGCAATGTATATTTTACAAACAATAATGATATAAGTCATATAATCATGTCAATTTAAGGGTATATTGAACCAAACATAGATTAAAAATTATTTCCTAAAGTATTCTATGCATCATGAGTTAGTTTCTTAAATTATGAAACTATATTCATAATTCAAAGGGTTATTTGAACTTATTTAGAAACTAATATAGGTAATGGATAAGTTTTGTGGACATATGCACTTTACTGTATTCATTGTTCAGGGTTCACATTGAAAATTTTCAAAAATTTAATATTTTGTATTAGAATTTATTAACATTATTTTTTTATAACATGTTGTGATAATTTTCTATAAAACCAGCATGGATATAATTTTCTATTATGGGAGTTTTTGTGTGAGAAAATGTATTAAAAAATTGAGTAATGAAGTGTGTTTCCTTTTATTTATATTATAAACAAATTATATTCAGAATATAGTTCTTTTTTTATTGTATAATAGTTCTTATAATTATTGAAAACGAAAAATGGTTTTGAATTATTATTACTTTTTTTTAAAAAATCAATTAATTATTGACTTTTATAATTACATTTCACCCAAATTTGATGTTAAGTTTTCCTAGAGTCATTGAAAATATATTTCTACAATTTAATATTTTCCATTCATGTGGGAGTGATTTGATAAAAAATATTTTAAATGAAATATCACATTTTCATGAATGTTTTTGAAAATGATTATTGATTAATTTGTGAATTTTAAGAATGAATCATATATCTACCTGACAATTTATGTTGAAGGGATGATTCAATGTTTTGTTTCACCTAGAAAACACTTTTCTATATTCAAATCGTGAATCAAATGATCAAAATCTAGAAAAATAGTAATGTTTATCAAAAAAATACATATAAATGAACATTTGTTAGATATTTATCATTGTTAAGAAATTTTATATATATCATAAAAATAAAAATATTAAAATGATAAATTGTGATTTATTTATAATAAAAAAGATTTTTTAAGGGAAATTATTTTTTAAAATGAGGAAAATTAGTAAAATGAGTTATGATTTTTCTAGATCCCAAATTTAATCATGGATCTTTAGAAAAAGGATTGAAAATTTACAAAGGTAGAAAGAATAAACATAATGCATAACCTCATGTTAGCACCTGAAATCTTGCAGAACCCACCCTCATATTAGAGATGACCCTCATATATTGCCAAAAATCTTTTTTACAAATAACATTATAAAATTAATGTGATCCCTTTTTCAAATATATTTATTCAATAGAAATCCAAATTGTTTAAATAATCTAATGAAATCATTCAGGTGATGGTGAATATCCCTCCTATACAACCGAACCCACACACTCAACGTCAGTTACCATTGGGATTGGAGGTGGTTATCATTATGTATTATAGAGAAATGGAATTATTTTAATATAAATAATCTCGTAAGACTCCCTTTTTATATGTAGACAAATATTCAATCCTAATTTATAATATCTTCTATAAACAAAAGAATCACAACCATTACAGCAAGTCACATGTCTGAAAATTTGAGACTCTTATTTATAGGAATTTATATGTAAAAAACTAGTAGAATCAATTGGATCTAAGGGTATTCATTAAATTTTATGGTTTTCACACAAACAAAATTTGGACAGGCAATTTCGCCTTTAGCTCATTATAACTAGGGTAAACGACACCTTTTACTAGATCCCTAAGAAATAAAGAGAACTCGTTCACTAGAAAACATATTTATAATCTAAGATGGGAATTCAACCTAATTGGGGGTCATTAATTTAACATCATTAAAAAGATCTCTATTTGAGGATGAATCTTGGTTTGTATCCTATAGATTATATGCCTCTTAATAATTTTTGGAATTTTGAGTGTTACATCTCATAGTTCCCAAAAGTACTTAAATTGAAGTTGTTACCTTGAATCATAAAAAAATGTTCAATTCCATGACATCAATGGAAATCCATGTTTTACCCATTTTCATGAAACTGAAATGACTTATCATAAACCTTTTCTTTTTAATGATTCTGATGACTATGATGACTTCATCGTATCGGAGAAAAACTCTTTCAAATCACAATTCTCATTAATCACTCCATATTCACCCAATATATTTGAAATCCCATATAACAAATCCATATAAACTTTTAACTAATTTATTCCATTTATAATTTCTCGTATAAGGGTTATTATCTCTAATATATATGGTCCCAAGGGTGTAGTCAATGAAGTAGCCCATTAATAATAAGGGTCACACTTCTATGTGAACTAGTGATATTTATCCTAGCTTTTGACACAAAAAATAGACCTATATAATTGATAACTGTATCGCTGAATCATAATGTATAAATTTACTTGTGTAATCAATAATCTATAAACACAAAATAATCATCCAATTGGGTGTAATAGACATCCCACCTTCCCAAGACACATTCTTCAGTTCAAATGAGAAATGGATTATCATGGGTAATTGACACACAATATTGTTATAAGGTTCCAATTATTAGTATTCCATTTTTATGCATTTAAAATTACCATAATGTGTCCAATTAATACCAATTTATAATACATGACACCATTCTCTATGGAATCATTACGTAAAATGGATAATCCTTGGTACAAATTGCACATCCTTAAAAGGAACAACATTATTCAATATCAGATTCCCTTAAAATAAATATAGTATCGTATTTAATTGAAATAAAATATATTTTTTCTGTTTACATTAGATGTATGGTTTATAATCCTTATTAGTTAGATCACTCATAACTCTAAAACAACAATTTCTTCCATAGTGGATGAATAATTTCAATGTTCTCAATTATATTGCTTTGAATAAAATAATAATCAACCAATGAAGTAAAATAAAAGGAACAAATATTACATTAAAATATATAACCTCATAGAAAATTTAATAATTATTTCATTGAATTAATAAATAATATTATAAATAATAATAACAAGTATTATTACCTAGATATATTTTATGATATTTCATAAATTTAATAGAGTTTATGAGAATGTAAAAAATTTCATTAACGGAATGAGTTGATCGTAAAACCACTCATCTAATAATAAATTCCATCATAAAAAACCATTTTTATTGAGATCATAATAACTTGTTAAATTGGAAGAAGTGTATGAGGAAATCAAACTCTTTGAAAAAATATAATGTTTTCAATAAAAATTGAATACATGAATTGACATCCTTTACTTCTGAAAGGGAATGATGGAACATGAAATCTCATTTGCGATACATCACTATTTGGTTAACATATATGTCATTTGTCATTTATATTTTCCAAAAAAACCAATTTTTATTGTAAGTTAAAATACAATATCAAAATAAAATTCCACATGAATGTTGGACATAACCATACGATGAAATAAGATGTTAATACATTCTATATGAAGAAACGTTTATTGTATTTTATGGTGAAAATAAATATCTTAGATCTTTACCCCATATAAATGTTTTGACATACCCAACACCTTAATTTTTTTTATTCACACCTTATTCGAGGTGTATAAATATAACCACATTATTCATACAATATTGGTACCATATGAAAACTTCAAGGAGTTTAAGCCATAAAAATATTTATATCAATAATGGTCCCTCTAAAAGTAGAAAAATCTCATCCCTACATATTATTTTATGTGGTCCCTTTCACAGAGTACGCATATACCAATTTACATTATATTTGGTATTTAGATTAGGACATATATAATTCCTCAATGAATACCCTTGAGATTTATAGGCTATCTCCCACTAACATTATTCTTCCCAATTTTCATTAAGCCCCAATTCCTTAAGAAACTCTAGTGTAAAATGTCATTTTTTACGTCTTAAAGACAATGCTACTGAAGAAGTGGTCTAGTTAGTGTAAATAGATCACCAAATCAAAGGATTAGGTTCATACACTAGACACCACCAGCTCCCCAAATACTTATATGGAGATCTCTATGCTATATTGAGGGCTATTTCAAGTCACCACCACAATAAAAGTGATATATAACTGAATAACAAATCAATGTATATCTAGATTAATCCATGAATATTTAGTGATATACAAACACTATTATAGATATCATACACCGAATATCATACCATGTATCGGTGGATGTACTCCCTAGTGCCCTCATCATAAAGGTCCTTCGCATCATCTATCAAAAAAATAATTATATAGAGTTCCTCATAGGATTCCACATTTTCTTGATCCTCCCTAATGAATATTAATTATTAAATTTTGAATCCTCACTAAAGTAAATAATAATCTATTAATATCATAGGAAATTCCTATGGTTTGGGTCATATAGGTACTCCCCTTAGAACAATTATCATTAAATAATCGCATCAAATAAATTTTATCATATCCAATGTCATCAGATTTGAAGGTGTTCAACAAGGTTTCTACAGTATATCTCTACACAAAATGAAATTATGAGATATGTGGATTTTATCCATAATTCTAGACCATAAATCATCAATCCTAGTGGTGTTACTCAGGTTGATGAATCAGAATGTATAAGTGGAGGTTAAGGCTATAATGGTAACAAAAAAACATTTAATGACCATAGAATTCCCTATGCTGATTAATAAAATAGTATACATAAATTCCCTAACCATGATTGTGATAAGAAAAAATAAACCTTGGATTTTCTCATCATGGTGACTACTATTAAGGTCCTATACTAGATGATATCTCCCCCAAAAAAATATGGTCCTCCATATGCCATAACCATCACCACAAATCCCTTTTGTCGAGAGGAATATGTGAATTTCCCACCATGAATACAAGAAAAGCATCCAATGACGTGTGTTATAATATCCGTATAAATGATGGAGTATAATAAATTATCATTTTAATTTCATCAAATGGATCATACAAGCCTAAAGGTGGATGAAAAAAATAGAAAATCGGCATGAAACATCAAATAAAACCACAAGAATGTGACCTTTTTGGGTATAAAATTTCAAAAAAAATAATTAAGCATGATAAGGGTTATTAAATTATGTGTGGATGAGTAAACACATATTACCATTCTTGTTTTTTATAATGACCACCTTCCAGTATATCATTCTTGATATCCTTCAAAATGAATATTTACTCAATCTTTGTTGAAATTTGATGGGGTTATTCCATCAAAAAAAATTCAAAATCCACCTATAATGGATACACCTATGATCATATAGAATTTGATGAATAATTTCACTAATATGATTTGTTTTTATACTAACTAATTTGAATGAAAATCCATCTAAAAAATTAATTCACATTTAAAAGACTTTTTTAAATGGCCACATGGCAGTCCTCCCAATTATATAGTAGGATTATCAATAAGTATGAAATAGAGTCTTAGATGAATTTTATTCATTTCATTTTAACCTATTCGATGGGAAACATTTATCCCAAAAATTAATCCATTAATATCAAAATATTATTTGATGTTAGAAATATGAAAAAATAATTCCACTTATATGATATAAAAGAACTATATTTGATGATGTTATAGAGCTGGAACAATCTATATGAGAGAGTGATCATTGATTCCTATATCATGTCTCTTGAAAAGATATGTAGGAGGAAAACATGAGATGGGGAAACTATTGAAAATAATATTCAGACATGAGGGAAGATATATATCATCTATAATAGATAGAGAATATTATTCCCTAATCAAAATATAGAATATGATGATGAAAATTTAATTGGCTTGAAAAAATTGCTTACACATCCATACGTGGGAAGCACAAACCTATAATGCTGAGGTAATATTTTCCCTCACCAACACCCTATGTATCATGATAAATTATATATGAATTATATATGATAAATGAGGAATAATAAATGAAAAACCATAGATCTATGGGACTTTTATCATCCACCTATGACGAGGTTTGAGTTTTATTGACTATGTTAAGCCCTATAAGAAGTTTTTGTTTCAGTTACACGGTTTAAATTTTTTTGAATAACCACATTTTTTGAGTTCAAATTTAATGGTCGACTGTGCGGATTTATTTAAAATTAAATTATTTTCAAAACCTTCACTCCATCTTAATGATATTCCCGAATCGAGGGTTCAATATCTCAATGTCTTTACCATTAATAATTATCTTCTATAAATGATAACATTGATAAAAAATTTCATATACCCTTAAATAGATATTTTGAGATTGATCATACTCTATATTACTCTTATGGTGATGAGGAACTAGTTCCTACAATATATTTTTCATAAAAGAATTTTCCTTTAAAAATAATATTTATTATAGATCATATTAATAATGTAGTGGTTTATAATAATGTGGAGGAATATATTCATATTGTTATCCACCCTAAAGTGGGACAAATGGGGTATGTAATCCATATCAAATATAGGCCCCTAATATATAATGTCCTCCAGATATCCAACTATTACCTTCAAATAGATATAATATAAAGGAAAAAAGGAAATTTTGTTAAACAATATATATCCCACCTAACACCAATAGATGATTGTGATTTATTTTTAATTAATAATTTTTCAAAATGTGATGATGAATTAGAAAAATTGAAATAAATTAATTCCAAACATATCAAATATGAATACTATTACGGTGTATTTATTAGATTCTAGCAGTCATAATATATACTATCTTATCTTTTAAAGAATTATATCTAGCACGAGGAATAAATAAACAATCTATATATGTAGTCAAATTGAGTTCATATCGACATATCCAACCATTTATTTGGTCACTTCATTTTCAATAATTTATTATAGTAGGGAAAAAACAATAAAATCACATTTTTTTAATTTTCCTTTAAAATAATTGTTTTTCTTTTTTATCATCTAATGTACAAAAAATATAAAATGGATAATTCCTAATTTTATTATGTTATAATATTAAAATAATAAATCATTTATTTTAATATAAAACTAAATATAATATAAGTATTAAAATTTAAAATTTAAAAACTACTTATAAATATAATTACTACAGGATTGAAATTCACATCATCATGATATTCCATAAAGACCATAATGATGAAGATAAATATAATAATAATTTTTTTTTCAAATATTAATAACATTAATAGAACTAAATTTTGTATTGTGTGGAATGAAGTTGGTATGATCTCGAAAAATGTAGATATTCCCCATGAATATTTTTCAGGTACTCTTTTACCCTTTTTTAGATTATAGAATTTTTGGGTTTTGTTTGGGGTTTTTTCTATTGAAATTAAATATATTTGGAAGTAAAATGGGTAGTACATGGTTTGTACATGGTTTTTTAAAACCATGAAGGCTTCTATAGGTATTTATGAACACTAGTTATGTGTTAGAGGATGTGGAACATTATTAGAAAATAGTTTGGAGGAACTATGCAACCCCATCCCCAAATCTTGGACCCTTTAATAGATGGGATTTTAGTAGTTGGAACATATTTTATCAAACATTTAACTACTTAGGAGAAATATTTTGAACTATACGTAGATATTCATAATTAATTCCCCCAATTATGAAAATGATGTGCCTCAGCCCCAGAAACTTCGAGAACATGATTTTAAACAATTTTTTTAATATTCCCACACCCCACGATTTTTACACAAAAATGTCCCATCTAGGAACTAAAATAATTTCATAGATCTTATAATCTCATTTAAGGGATTTAAGGCTCCTCAAACCCATTTCGTTGTTGATTAAACACCCTGTTAATGGATCGACTCTTATATGGTATGTAAACTCATCCCTGTCTGATTTCTACTCTCTACATTAATTATTTCCCAATGAAGAAGGATTATTATTTCATTTTTTATAGATGGTTTAGATCTAAGTTGAAATCTATCTTTCTCATTTATCCCTTGATCTTTGATATTATTCCATGGTATTTATTACAGTTGGTATTTCAATCATTATACATCATATTTGGGGTTACATATTTGTGAGAGTTCATCAAATATCTTGTGGTAGGTTGCCTAATTTTCAATTTCTATAGTATGTTTTTTATTTGGGTTTATGTTACTGAAAAGTATCAACTTCTGTGATGGGAAAATATTTGTCCAATTAAAATTATTAATTGATCGATTAATAGAATTATGTTATTAATTGAATAATTGGATTCTAAAATTAACTAATTAAAGGGATAATTAAATTTATTGCAACACATGTGTATATCAAAAGCATTGAAATGGTAATTAATGAATTAATTGTGGATGATAAATGAATTTAAGAAATTTTTTAGTGTTTTGAATCATAATATGGGATACTTTATGGCAGAGTTATGGGATATGGACTACTTCCTTAAATAGCCACAAGGATTTATAGTACCACTATAGGCCCCAAAATATATATATGTATTTCATGTGACCAAAGATTATGGGATTAAGACTTCTGGTCTAAACACAAATGAGGTTCTAGTGGGATGATCTATTCACTCATTATATGAATTTGAATTTTGAATTAAATGATTAACGAAAACACATGATAAAATAAAAAGATATATACCTTTTGTGGATGGATCAGATTTTGTCATAATTCGAACAAGGAATTTTTGGTTTGGTTGTGATCAGGAACCTTATGGTTTTTTTGGATAATGATAGAATAATTTAATGTGAAAATAATTAACATTTTGATTTTAATTATACTTTCTATATAATTGTATACACTGTTAATGATTATATATCATTTTAGAGTTGTTGGTGATGACCTACTAAGTTATAATCACGCCCTACTCATGATTCCTAATCAATAACATAACAATATTTGTGTTTTCTGTATTGAATAAGGGTAATAGGCCTATACAAGATGACTTAGTTGATATTCGGGGTGGTTCATATATGAGGGTTCCAGAAATGAAGTATAGACCCCATGGGAGTTGTTCGAGTGTTGTTGTTTTTTGGTTCTCATTGAACACGTGACATAGATATAGAATGGGATAACTACTATATTGGTTTGGGATATTGTTTTCCTATTTTTGATAATCATGTGATGTGGTTTTTATTTGTAATGATACTCTCTTGGATATTGGAAAATATTATTTGTATAATGTTTATTATTTTCCACTATAGTTAAACATTTAAAAAAGGATTTGGTCTCCTCGTGTTAAATATTTGACCCTCACTACTATTCATAACCCTCTATCATATGTGGAAGAATTCACGAGGTCATTTAACCAACCGTCTTATAGAACCCTTGTGTATAATCTCGTTCGGTATGTTTCAATGTCCTATCAACATTGTTTTACTTTCATTTCAGTTGTATTAATATATGGGAATGGTAGACATGAGACTGGGATATGTCAGAACATGGTCATCAACTCATGCATGAGAATAAATAACACATGTGTGAAGGAATATCTATTTACCTGAGTTGGGTTAGATGTTCATGATGTTTATTGTTAGATTTTAATGTTATTTCACCTAGGGTGATTTAATTGTTGTGTGATGTAATTGTTTTAGAATATTTTTCTAATGGCCCGATATGGGGCCATAGTTGAGTTTACAAACATCGTTTTAGGAACGTGGGATTTTATGTGACATCCATTATCTTAGGCATGCACAAGAAATAATGTTTTGGGTGATCTATAAAAAATGAAATTCCATTCATTGTTTGAGTAAATGAAAATAAACGGGTACCTTATAATGAAATTTACCAATTTCATATGAAGATGAATGTGTTAATTGAAATGGATAAATGGGGTTTGTTGGAACCAAAATTAGGGATAGAGAAGAAGCCCAAAGAAGGCCCCATTGACTGCCTCGCGAAGCCACATCATGGAGCCCGACCCCCCTAGCACCACGGCTGCCACGAAGCAAGGAGGTGGGCCACTCCGTGAATGCATTTGACATTCATGAGCCCACCGCGAAGCAAGGAGGTGGGACGCTCCGCGACCACATTCGATGTTTGCGAACCGCCATGAATAAACTAAGCCCCTCATCGCACATCGTGAGCTCCAATTCACAACTCCTCTTGCCTATAAATACTGGGCTCCTCCTGAGCCTAAATAACGGACAACCCGAACTTCCGACTTCCCAACACCCAAATCACGAATAATCCTTCTTCTCTGCGAACCACGAGTTGTACGAGGTACTTCTTCTGCGTGATGTGCCTCCCCTTTGTCTTTTTTTGATCCTATCATATGAGAGGGATGCCTTTCACGATGACTAAGGGCCTTCTCGAAGGAAGGGGATCTTCAGGGGGACCCGGGTCATCGCGGAGTGTATATGTTTCACAAAACACCATTCATATACACATGATCCACATGCTAAGGCAGGGTCACTATACTTCGCAAAGCACATTTCCTCACGACACTTTTCTTCACGAGGAACCTTTGCTCGGTGAGGCAGTGCATCGTAAATTCCTTTCCACTTCGTGAAGCACCTCCCATATGCACATCTTCCCTATGCTTAGTATGAGCCACCCCATATCAGGAGGCACACCCCTTCGCATGTGATCTTCGCCACATGGAGAAAAAGAGCTTCACAAGGCCCCTTCCGATGAAACCCTCTGCTTTGCAATTCCCATCCCCGTGTGACCATCCTGGTTTTCACGATGTGATTTCAGAGTCCCCTGGACGACACCACCCGATGCGTTGCTACACCTCATGCTTCTTTTCATAGGCACACTAATGGCTATTTCTTTTTTCACATACCCATGCTAATGTGGGCCCCTTGATGGTTCTCTCCATGACACCCCCACCACGACATTGACAATGCCTTCCCTTCCACAAGGAGAAGAGTGTACTAGTTATGTATATCTTAGGGATGCATAGAAAACCCATCTTGTCTGAGCTATAAGATGTTAAACTACCATGCACCATGGTCCTCAACACATGATGTTAAACTGTGACCTCTCCCCGGGCCTCACATGTGGGGTTCCCCCACCTTGGAAATTCTCCACACCCCCTGGTCTCCACAGAGGACAATATCCTCATTCTAGAAGTGGCATTTGTCCTTGGGGAAAGGGAAAACATCTCGTTGTAAGCCCCTAGATTACCTGTAGGAGGCAGAATCCCTTCTCCTCCTTTCATCTTTGGTCCCCAGGGCCAGGGAAGGGCATGGTAGAGAATAATTCTTCTCCTTTATTCGATCCCAAGTCCCTCTTCCACTGCGCTTTGTCACCATCAGGCCTCAATATTGGAGTAAGTCCTAATCTTTCCCTCCCAGGGCCGCTCCACGTGTTCGCCCCACTCCACTTCCCACGGACCTAGCTTTCGTGACATGGTCGTCAGGCCATTGTTGCCTCTTGTTTCTCACACCGAGCATGACTCATGTGGTCTTAGATTAAGCATCAACCATGAAATACTTACATTGTGCCTAATGAAGTTAAATTTAATTCCCCTACTGAACTATATGGTCTTTGATCCATGTAAAGGCATGGTACGTAGGAAGCCTCCACGAGGACCAATCCCAACAACGCTTTCCTACATGAAGTTAAACTGTATTCCCCAATATGAACTACGTGGACTTTGATCAATGTAAGTCATGGTATGTAGGAAGCCTCCATGAGGCTTAATCCCACCAACCATTGGACCCTAGGTCCTCCTCCACGATGGTTCACCGACACCTTGGGCAGCCTAGAGTGTAAGCCCCACACCCACCTTCTGAGCTACGTGGACATTGATCCATGTCAAGGTATGGTACGTAGGAAGCCTCCATGAGGTTCAAGACCACTAACAATTGGACCCCAGGCCCTCCTTCACATTGATTCACTGATACCTTGGGTATCCTAGAGTGTAAGCCCCACACCCACCTTCTGAACCATGTAGACATTGATACATGTCAAGGCATGGTACGTAGGAAGCCTCCACGAGGTTCAAGCCCATCAAGCATTGGACCCCAGGTCCTCCTCTATGTCCATTCACCGACACCTTGTGTATCCTAGACTGTAAGCCCCACACACGCCTTTTGAACTACGTGGTCTTTGATCCTTTCAAAGGCAGGGTACGTAGGAATATTCACGAAGTTCAAGCCCAACAACCATCAGAACCCAGTTCCACCTTCACATCGGTTCACCGACACCCTCCTGAACAACATGGTCTTTGATCCATGTCAAGGCATGGTACGTAGGAAACCTCAATGAGGTCCAAGCCCAAAAACCCCATACCACATGACGTTAAACTTAATTCCCCAATCTGAACTATGTGGACTTTGATCCATGTCAAGGCATTGTACGAAGGAAGACTCCACGAGGTTCAAGCCCACCAACCATTGGACCCTAGGTCCTCCTCCAAGTCAGTTCACTGACACCTTTGGCAGCCTAGAGTGTAAGCCCCACACTCACCTTCTAAACTACATAGACTTTGATCCTTACCAAGTTAGGGTACATAGAATGCTTCAAAAAGTTCAAGACCAACAACCATCGGACCGCAGGTCCACCTTCACGTCGGTTCACTAGCGCCCTCCTGAACTAAGTGGTCTTTAATCCTTACCAAAGGCAGGGTTCGTAGGAAGCTTCAAAAAGTTCAATCCAAACAACCATCAGAACCCAAGTCCACCTTCATGTCGATTCATCGGCTCCCTCTTGAACTACGTGGTCTTTGATCCTTTCCAAGTAAGGACTGGTAGAAAGCCTCACAATGTACATGCCCACCACCCGGTCGTTTCAACCATCTTCACGTCGGTTCACCAATACCTTAGGTGGCCTAGAGTGTAAGCCCCATGCCCCATCACGAAATAAGAGGAATTTGATAAATATCAAGGCATGGTACATAGAAATCCTCTGTGAGGTTAAATCCCACCACCACCTGGTCATTTCGACATCCTTCACATCGGTTCACCCCCGTCCCGCATGATGTTAAACTGTATTCACCATCCGAACTATGTGGTCTTTGATCCTCGCCAAGGAAAGGTACGTAGGAATTATCTTTGAGGATCAAGCCCAAAACCATTTTCATCCTCATGATGGTGTCAAACCATTCACCATCCCCATTATCCGCTCCATCATCCATCCTGATACTTACCCAGGCTGCCACATCCTAGTGGGATCATTCCATTCCATTGCTTATTCCGTCTAATACCATTCAGAAAGCTTCCCATGTGATGGTCCCAATATCGGTGTTCCCTCCATGGGGTTCCTCTTTCTGATTCACTCTATTCAGTGTTCTGATTAGCCTGATCAGTCTCCACTGGACGTTAAACACGGGGCATTCCCTGTGTTAAAAATAAGAAACTGAGGAAAACCTTAGATACATTCCCATGGAATACGATTCCCCGCATTTGATGTGGGATGCCTAGGGCTTCCACTACCTCGAGAAGGCCTATAATAAGGGAAAGAAGACAGACACACAAATCCCCAGTGTCTAGACACGCCGGTGATGCCCGGCATGAAAACTCCTCTAACCGAAGGTTGTTGCCCTGACCGGACCCCTTGGAATGTCCTACCAGAAGTAGCATAATTAATCAGTGTCCATGAAGATATGGCGCTGGGAAGAGTTTCAAAAACAACGACTTAAGTATTTGAGGGAGACATGGACTAGGTGACAAGTTTCGAGGAGGAATCTATGGAAGGAAGAACTGTCCTCCCATCATCCAGTTTCAATCAAGGAGCAGACATCCTTGAATAATGAGAGGATGCCACCCGACTTTGGAAAGCGAGAATACGGGGAAACCAAAAATCCATGTCTCTCTTCCCCGAATGAGACGGACACCGGTGCCCCTACGAAAGTGTTGAAAATAGAAATGGTGAAGCCAATGTGATGTTATTATCCTCAATATGAAGATTATTAGTGCTCGGGGCATCAATGGATTGACGTGTCACTAGATCCAGCTATACGGCGCCAGGTCCTGCCAAGAAAATAGCGGTCCTAGTGTGAAACTCACCAGAAGTTGGGGTAGTAAAACATTGGACATTCCGTTCTACAATGTTGTCAGTGTGGATCCCTCTTATCGATCACGATAGACATGATGGCGATGTGGAATTGGTCTTAAATTCCTTTTTCTTTCAGCACTGATGAGTTCATCTCTCTGCTTCCCATGAATCAGGTTGCTACCACAGGAACGCGATCACCGCCCGCCCGTCTATGCAGGGGTAGGGGAAGCGCCTACACAGCCACTCCACATTGCTTCACCGCTTCCGCGACGGGCTCTGCGTCCACGACCTTGGGGTGCCCACACCCCATATCTTCATCGAAAGTTATCCAACAAAGGGTAATTAATGACATCGTATGTCATTACGACGAGGAGGGAATAATCCCAACTTGGTATATGGACTGCCTGGATCTGGAAGCGTATAAGCCTCACCATCAACGCCACCCCCGAGGGCCGCGCAGGGAGCCATGGTTCCCCACCCCGAAATATAACCACTTCAAGAGCATGTCCCTGGAGCACCTAGATGACTCCCTGCCTTATGCTGATGAGGCGGGCGATGTCCAACCCATCCCGGCCAGAGTCCCAATTTAGGGGCTCCCAGCATGGGCTCCCACCCGGCCGCGTCAGCACCACCACCCGGACTTACCTGAGGAGGAGAAGGTAAGCTATGAACCTGCACCACCAGTCTCGGCTCGTCCGACCCGATGCCAGCGTCGGGAACTAGCTGAAGAGGACACCCTCCAAGGAGTGTCAATGTCAACAGATATTGTGGCTTGAGCCACCATCGACGCATATCATCTATAAGAACCCAAATCTTGTTTTCAGGTACGCTTTTCCTTTTTCTGGAGGTTATGAGAAAAATGAACTTTCTGGAAAATTTTGAAGGACACGCCATGTAATTTCTGAGTACACTCCATGTACTATTTTCCCAATTGAAGTCGTGTGATGGCTATGTCAGGGCCACACACACAGTGTGTAAGGGTGAGGTGGAGGCCGGTTAATTCGGAGTACGGAAAATTGAATTACACGCCGTGTACTCCAGATGTACACGCAGAGTACTTTTTTTTCATTACACGGACTGAGGTCATGCCTGACGCACAAGAGCGTCTTCTTCTGAAGGTTTCGTCCATCCGAGAGCATCGTACGACTACGATTCTTCTTCGACCTGCCGTGCCTCCGTCCGACCTCCGTTCCAGCCGCTGTCGATTGTGTTGGAAGTGCAGCGGTGAGTTCTCCATTCTTATTTTGCCTTGTTTCTTGATTCCTTCTCGTTTCCACGTTATCATGGGTTGAACATTTTGTGCGTTTTCTCAGATATTCATCGTTCTATGGGGAATCTATCATCGAGGTTCATGTATATCGATCTCCTGGGATTCGAGGTGGGTGGTTTGTTCCATTTCTTAGAAATTTGATGAGTATTTTGTGAAAATTACACAAATTCCCTTGGGCGAGGAATTGTGGGTTTCCTATTTTTTCCCTGCTTATTGAATTCTTTGCTTGATTGATATAGCAGAGGTTTATGCTTGTGAGAAGACTATTTTATTTTGTGATCAGATTTCTTTTCCATGCATGTTCTTCCTGTTTGGAATTTTTCCAGTTCCAATGCCTAGTCATAGGATAGTGGAACTGCTACTTTATTATGCTGTTGAGATTTAGTTGATAGATATTTAGTTCTTGAGTTTTACTAGGATGATGCACGCATGCTAAGCAAGTTTTACTTTTCTACACAGGACTGGGAGAGACTAGTGTAGTAGACCATAAGAAGAATTGACGTAAGGGCTTCTCCATAGTGTCTTTTAATTACGATGCGAGACCACAGGTGGAATTGACGTTGAGTGCTTCCTCAGAGAGTCTGTAGTTCCTCAACGCAGGCCACAGGGGGAATTGATGTTGAGTACTTACCCAAAGATCCTTTAGCACGATGCGAGACTATAGGGGGAATTGACGGTGAGTGCTTCCCCAAACAGTCTATTAATTTCATAGCTGAACCAGAAAGGTGAGACTGTGTATTCCTCTTAGAGGGGTGCTAGTACTTATAGGTTGAACCATTGGGGTTAGGCTGTGATAGCTACCCAGAGGTTTACTTTTTTCTTTTTTGTTGTTGTTGGATGCTTACTTGTGTACTTTACTTGTTAGAACTGTGGATTGTAGCTGCTTGTGCTTTCCTAATTACTGCTTCTTGTTTTATTACTGCCATGTATTCATTGACTGTTAGGCACAAATATTTGGGTGATTGCGTATTGGGATTGTATCTCACACCCTGTTTGGGCAATTCTTTTGGGCTGAAGCAGACTATGTTGCTGTAGGTATAGATAAGGTCAAGCACCCTTCTACTTCAGGTTCTTGATTGCACTGAAGCTGGGGAGCATGGGACCGAGCCGTGGCTCGCAATGATGAGGAGTTTACTTTGTTATCTTTTTCACTTGGTTTCAGTTTTATTTCACCACGTTGTTGTGTTTGATTCTTTCCTTAGATACTTGTACCTGCTGCATCATTAGCATCAATACTATATGTATTCATTTCTTCTGCTATTTGGTTACTGTGTTATGCATGTTGTTACTACTTCCACTATTAACTATTGTTTTTTTCATGGTATACCTTACTGAATGAGGGCATAGTTTCCCCAATGACTCACCATGGCCCTCGCTGCTAGTCGGTAGCCTCTGGCATTTGGGGAAATGCGCTTGAGGTCATGTGGAAAACTAGGTACGGGGCACCAGTGGAGGGGCTCTAGATTCGGGTTGTTACAAAGTGGTATCAGAGGGAGGTTTTTTCTCTTGCTTTACTATTTGGGGACCTTATCTTGGGATAGGATGGATTCGGTACTTGGCATTAAGATGTGCTCGGGAGTAGCTAACCCGTGTACAGGGAAGAGCCATACTACCTCGTTAATTGAAGTTTGCTGGTTTTGAGATTCTAAAGTTGATCTGATTTCACCTAGAGTGATTCACATGGCTTGTGCTATAAGTGTTTTGATATTGCAGTTCTATTTTTGTCGCAACCCAATGAGATGAGGGTATTCTGTCTCATGCATCATGTAGACACTTGTAGGAATCACATGCCATGCATTCTTTCCGTGCCATATAGGGTGCATTAGCGATTGCATGCTGTTGTGATAGACTTTGTGTAGATTATGCATGTTGTTGTGATAGTTTCTTGATAGATTCTCTATTGTTATGTTACAAAACTGTTTTTTGTTCCTTACTTAAGGTGAACGCCAAATTTTGGTTCTTGATGTGTTATGGGCCCTCACGGATCAGAATTTGGCACTTTTTTCCTTGTTTTTCGTGTTTCTGGAATTCTGTGTAGTTTCTGAGCTACTGCCCAGAAAAACCCAGAATACATGGCGTGTAGTTTTTGGACACACGCCGTGTAGTTTCCAGGCCGTGTCACTGACCGTGTGAGCAGAAACACATTGTCATGAAGTAACTTCAGGAACACACCGTGTACGGTAGGTACACGTTGTGTATGTTCGGAGCCGTGTACCCGGCCATGTCACTAACAACAAGGGTCGGGGAAGATCGGGAAGAACATGCTGTGTCTTTAGGGAACACGCAGTGTAGTTCTTTCTAGGTAACCAGCCATGTCACGAACAACACGGGATGGTGTCTGTAACACCCCGAGATTTTATGAAAAATATTCCTTTTAATTTCATTAATGTCTTGTGTTATACGCTACACCAAAAGGAGCTTTCACAACACACATCTCCGACCTAGCTTGAATTACACGCAATCGCGACCTTCCACGATAGCGTGTGTTGTACGCAACACCATGTTTCACTAAACAACGATATGCTATTAAAATATTATTAAAACTAGCCGTTATGAATAGTAATAACCACTTTTTGAAATTTTTTAAATTTTATTTTTCAAAATGGAATTCATTTTTGGATTCGGAATATCGAAATTAGCTTAGGGTGAAATTTTGGTGATTTTCGGAAAACTTTCATATTTTGATGAATAGTGAAAATTACTAAATTCTAATTAAAAACAAATTTTTCAATCAAAATAATTAATAGTGATAAATTATTAATTTGAGTGGTTTTAAAGTATATTTAGAATATATTTTTACAATTTAGTACAATGTTGGTCATTGGATGTAATTTCACATTTAAACCAGTTATAAACAAGTGTCAATCTTTTGATAGTTATTTTCTCTTAAAACCACGCCTTTTGTTTTGACGACGGGAATTAATTATTAAATTAATGCAACTGATATGTTTTGAATATGGTAAAATAGAAATCATTTTTGAGTTCATAAAATCAAATATAGCTTAGGCCTAATTTTTGGTATTTTTCTGAAAACTTTCAATTTTTGATGAATAGTGAAACCACTAAGTGGTAGTTAAAAAAACTGAATTGTTCATAAAACTTAATTTTACCGCTTCTGTGAGTGGAATTTCAAAAATCCGAGAGACACGATTGATGTCAGTAAGTAAAATGTGGTTCAATGAGATGAAAATAATTTTTGGTGAATAGTAACTTTTTACTTTCATTTACCACGGTTAAAAGTAAATAGGGTAATCAAGGGTAAAAATGATATTATTATTATCCTAACACATGTGAAAATTCTATTGGATAAGTTTAATTCGACCAAAAACAAGCTTAGGAATAAAATATGACCATTTAGGCCCACTTGGATTAGATTAGGACATTTATTATTATTTAATTCAAAGAAGAGTTAAAAGAGTTAAAATCAAAGTTTATTTACTAAACCATTTTTAATATAAAGTTATACATAAGATAAATTCGATTGTAAATATTCATTAGAAAGCTAACAATATTTACTACATAATGGTATTTTATTTGAAATTTTTAGACATCAAATAATGTAATTTATTTATGACACAAAGAAGATGCAGTAATTATCTTATTAATGAAATATTGACATAATTGATGTTATAAATACCAAAATAAATGTAATTTAAGACTTTTTATAAATTCCACTAATTTTATAGGTTAATATGACATGTTGTTATTGATTTAATAAACTTTTTTCCAACTTATTATTCTGTTATGATTTTCATAAAAATCAATTACTAAATAGTGTCAAAATTGACATAAAATAGTTTTAAAACAATATATTATATTATTAATTGTTATTTTATTCCTAAATATCTATGGTTAGGCCAAATGACTTAGATAAATTTATATATATTAATAATAAACAACTTGGGGTTCGTTTGTCTTCTTATAGTAAGTTTATTAACCTTATAGTGTAAGAACACAAGAAGACACGATAAAAGTAAAATTATTTAACTTAATGTTAAATCTAAATGATAAGGTTAAAATAGGAACCTAAACCTGTCTAAATTCTATTGGATGAGAGTATTTCGACCCATCCCCACCTTAGCCTCGAAATAAATCAATTTGGAGCTATTTAAAACCGAACTTGACTTTATAATAAAATAATATTTTTAGTTATTCCAAAGGTGCCCCTCTCCTCCCTTATAAAAGGGCACCTCCCCCCTCTCTTCCTCACACAACTTTGAGCCTTCAAGCTCGACCAAACCCTGCCAAATTATCTTCTACACTTCCCTAGAAACATCCTAGAGGTTCTGGTCTTCCTCAAAGACCAATTTTAGTGCCCTAAGAGGAGGTCTCAAAGAGGCACTTCAAAGAAGAGGTAATTTCCGTTACCGATTCTTTCACCTTTATTTCTTCTTCCACTTCTTCTTCTTAGGTTGTTTCATTATGAAGTAATAACATCAGTATCACTCATATACTGATATGTTATTATAAGTATTAAACAATCCTATTTCACCATCTATCCATCCTACGGAATACGAAATCACCACGCATGCGTACGTACGGAATACCGTCTCCACGCCGTGGTGAAATCTATTTTCCACCACCACCTTACATGGATGGGTATAATGGTGTAAATAATAACTATACATAGTTATTAGAACATCATATTTATTCTGATATATTATATCATCCACTCCAATTCAATTCAATAATTATGGAAATGATATCATTGCTCGTGCGTACGTACGGACTACCGTCTTCACGACATGATGAGATTCATTCTCCATGTTAACCATTTAAGAATGATTATAAAGTATATATAAGCAATACTAATGAAATATATGAAATTATAAAGCTACTGGATTTATGTTTATATATATGTATGTCATCTACTTAATTCCACTCAATTCAATAACGAAAAGAAAACAGTGTTCATGCGTACGTACGGCCTACCGTCTCCATGAACGGTGTATTTCTTTCCATTTATCGATACATTATATATATGTATATTATGAATATATATAAATCATTTTTTATATTCTATAATTAATTAATAATGATCTAAGTAATTATATTAATAATTATAAGTTAAAACACGAACGACAAATGAGACGATTTTACCCAAAACGCTACTTTAACATGAATTTACAAAAGAACGGGTAATATAAAGTCATAAGTGAACCATATATGATATAATAACAATGAATATGATTCTGTAATAAGTCAATGAAATTATTTAAATAATTATACAAGAGGTTCGGACACTTACGAAGCAAAACGGACCTAAGGTAAGGGAAATATCACAATCTCATTTTTATCTGAGATTGTTTATACTTTGTTATTTACTGGGGTGTATTTTATCATCCAAATCCATGTTTTCTCAATATGTAATATTATTTCCATCCACCTACAATTGTTTAAATCCAATTTTACACTTCGATGAGTTTTTAGTAAAGGATATGAAAGGAAACTTTTTTCGTTTCACTTTTTGACTTTTCCGACAAAAGTACGAAGAATGTTTTTTTTAACTTATACGGCATGAATGGATTTTTAAAACATTATTTCCAAGAAGCTTCCTTTACAATTTTTCAAGTTTATTTTTAATAAACTTCTTTAAGATTAAAATTGTATGACATGTTATGAAAGGAAAAGTGTTTTTGAAGTAGAAAGGATATTTTCCTCAAGAATGAAGTTCAAGTGTTTTATCAAAATTATATTCCATCTAAGATGATAAGGGTTATATTTTTATCCCTATTATTACATTGATTTGATTATGTTGTGATGGAATTATTTTTATGTATTCCTTTATCGTATATGAATTGTTTTATGATGTCATGATGTTTAAGATTCCCATTTTAATTACATGGGTTATGCAATGATGTATGGTTTATGATTTTGTGGAACACATAAGAATGGTATAATTATGAGATGGGTGGGACCTATATCTCCCTCCAATGTATTGGGTAAAACTTTTATATCTCATGATATAGACATGGCTGGAATGGTAGGTTATACCGGTTCAGTGAAACAGGACTGAAACGAGGGTGACTCGGTTCAGAAAGGGACTTTGTCCACTAAGATAGTCTTGCCAATGAGTCTTGACTAACAAGAAATGATTCTCTATGATTATGTGTGTATTCCACAATGTTTAATGTTTTAAGTTATGATTATTGTGATTTCATTTCACTACTATGATTTATCCCATGTTATGAAATTATGCTCTCTTTTGCAGGTTAAGTTTTCCAAAATGTTATGTTCTTATGAAAATGATGTGATTGATATTTCTTTTGTTTACCCTTACTGAGCATTTGAGCTCACACTTTTATGTTTTCATTTCCCCAGGATATAAAGAAAGGTTTTAGGTATTAAAAAAAAGGAAGATCTTTATGGGAGATGTTGAAGATCTTTCACCAGGATTAGAAGATTATATTCCGAGTTTCCAAATACACTAAACTATTAAGATCCTTGTGTGTGTGTTTTTGTTATGTACTAAGTATTCCGCAAATTTAATGTAATGTCAATGTACGTCAAGCTTCGGGTCTCTACAGTTGGTATCATAGGAAAGGTTTAGTCAACCTTTGGAAACTAGGATGCGAAAACATTAGTGAGATCCCTAGAGATATTTCTAAGGTATGTCAAGGGATGTCCCTAAGGATAAGTATACGTATAGGATATAGTCCTAGAACTTGGGTAACGATATTAGAATTTAACCCAAGAAGTTAGATATTGAGGATACTCCCCCTTTATAATGTTGTTTTCCCTAGCATGATTTTTTCCTCTCACACTATTCTTTTTGGGTTTTAGACGATGGCTGGAACCCGAAGGAACTGTGTTGATAAATGCAATGGACAATGCAATGATTGTCCTCCTGAACAAACAAATGTTATGGGATATGGAGTGCAAAATCTTATTGCTATACTTACACAAGCTATGAATCATTCTGGACTTCCAAATGAGCATAGAAGGGAACAATATTCTATTGAGTCCTTCATGAGGCAACGTCCACCTTCTTTCAGTGGGACATCCGATCCACTTGTTGCTGAACAATGGATCAGTACCACTGAAAAGATATTTTCAGTTCTTCAATGTTCTGAAACATGATAAATTCATCTTAGTAGTATATCGTTTGGAAGGTGAAGCTGATCAATGGTGGAATCTTATCAAGAATACAAGGCCAAGAGATGAAATTGAGTCCATGGAATGGGACGAGTTCATGAACTTGTTTTTCAGTAAGTACTTCCCTCGTATTCTTCGAACAATGATGGAAAAGGAGTTTCTTGAGCTGAACCAGAAGGATGATGAATCTGTTGGTATATACGAAGAAAATTTTACAAGACTTGCAAGGTATGCATCTGGCATTATCATCCAACCTGAAAGTAAATTTGATCGATTTTTCAGTGTCTTAAAACCAAGTCTTTGAAGGGCATTAGCTATAAGAGACTTCAGTAGCTATGAAGAAATTGTGCGTTGTGCTATCAAGGTAGAAATGGAAGTTGGTGTTACATATCCATCTCATGGTTTTGACAAGAAACGAAAGATGGAGTTCAAGGAGAAATCTTAGAATAATGGTGAAAAGAAGATGAATGTTTCCTTATGCACAAAGTGTGGAAAGAAGCATGGTGGAGATTGTCTTAAAGGGACTAGAAAATTTTTTAAGTGTGGAAAAGAAGGTCATCGAGAAGATGAGTTTCGAAGTAATGGAAAAAGGGTTTCTAATGATGTGAATAAAGCAAACACTTCCGAGAACGCACCACCAACACTTCAATGCTTCAATTACAAGGAAATGGGGAATTATGCTAATAAATGCCCTAATCCAAGGGTTAGTGATGATCAACATGAGTAACCACTTAAGGCAAAGGACAAAGGGAAGTCACATGCGATCACTATTGGCGATGTTGAATTTGACAACGATGTGGTGGAATGATTAAGTGTTTATGTAATGGGATTCCAAAATAGTGTTGTATATAGTATCGTGGAATATTGGAATATTTATGTATTGGTCTATTGTGGTTTTCAATAATTTTAAGGTACCAGTAACCATGGAAAGTGATTGAGATATTTTTGGAAAAAGAATGATATGCGCATAATGAAGGGAAAACGAGAAAATGAAATATTTGACAGTATTCATGAGCTCATGATTGATATAAGGACTATGTGATATCATGGTTTGAGTATATAGAATTTTGAGGATTTTGGTATGTGGAAGGTGTTAACTTTTAACTGCATTCATGTTTTCACTAAGGTTCAATGGGTATTCAAGAGAATACATGATTAAGGACTTTGAATGTTTGGAATGTGACCAACAAAACATATTTTATGATATATGGGGATCAACGATGGTATTAAATCTCTGGTAATCGTTTTCACTATGTCATGAGAGTGGACTGTAGTATTTTAGATAATCCTAAAGATTAGAATGGATTATGTTGGACATAAGTTAGGATAAAACGTTTTTCGATATTATTGATGGGATTTTATAGTAATATAGCTTTAGAAAAAGGACAACCTGCAGGATGGGCGACAACCCATCGCGTCGGACAAGGTTGTGGGAATCGAACCCACAATCGAAGTACGACTGGCCTTTATCACCTACCACTGGCCTACAGGAAGTCCCTGTTTAGTAGAAACTAGTTTTATTATATTAAGCGGTATGATATATGAAGTATAAGTCCATTTTAGGAACCATATATGATTAATCTCACTATATAATGGCTGATGTATATTTAATAACTTTTTCTAACCTTTTGTTTGAGACAGATAGAATGACCCATCATTCTATCACATGATCTGCTAACACTTAACGAATAAAAAATTCAACTTCATTTATTTAAGAGATGAAGTGGAAATTGTTCAAGGCACGAACAACAGTGAGATTTTACCAAAATAAAGTAAGTATTTATTCTAATTCAAATTATTTAACTTTAGGGAAACGATCTTGAAAACCAAAAATGTTGTCCTAGTGCTCTTATATCTGATTAATCAGATGGTACTTTAGATCGTCACAAACTTATGGATTTGTGATTGTTGGCTTTTCCATATCCATGTTCTCTACCACTCTCCATCAGAACATGATGGTTATATTTTTCTTCAATATCCGTATTTTCACCTATGTGGAAACCCAGTGATTAGTTTATTTGGGTAACCGTTACGTTTCATACTTTTGTTTTTAAAGATTGGTTTTGGTATTCCTTTTTACAATTTGGGTTTATATTAAATAATCTTTCGAGTAGTAAACCATTTATAACCCCGACGAATTTCGGGGGCGAAATTCATTTTAATGGGGGTAGAATGTAACACCCCGAGATTTTATGAAAAATATTTTTTTAATTTCATTAATGTCTTGTGTTATACGCTATACCAAAAGGAGCTTTCACAACACACATCTCTGACCTGGCTTGAATTACACGCAATCGCGACCTTCCACGATAGCGTGTGTTGTACGCAACACCAAGTTTCGCTAAACAACGATATGCTATTAAAATATTATTAAAACTAGCCGTTATGAATAGTAATAACCACTTTTTGAAATTTTGTAAATTTTATTTTTCAAAATGGACTTCATTTTTGGATTCGGAATATCTAAATTATCTTAGGGTGAAATTTTGGTGATTTTCAGATAACTTTCATATTTTGATGAATAGTGAAAATTACTAAATTTTAATTAAAAACAACTTTTTCAATAGAAATAATTAATAGTGATAAATTATTAATTTGAGTGGTTTTAAAGTATATTTAGAATATATTTTTACAATTTAATACAATTTTGGTCATTGGATGTAATTTCACATTTAAACCAGTTATAAACAAGTGTCAATATTTTGATAGTTATTATCTCTTAAAAACACGCCTTTTGTTTTGACGACAGGAATTAATTTTTAAATTAATGCAACTGATATGTTTTGAATTTGGTAAAATAGAAATCATTTTTGAGTTTATAATATCAAATATATCTTAGGCCTAATTTTTGGTATTTTTCTGAAAACTTTCAATTTTTGATGAATAGTGAAACCACTAAGTGGTAGTTAAAAGAACAGAATTGTTCATAAAACTTAATTTTACCACTTCTGTGAGTGGAATTTCAAAAATCCGAGAGACACGGTTGATGTCAGTATGTAAAATGTGGTTCAATGAGATGAAAATAATTTTTGGTGAATAGTAACTTTTTACTTTTATTTACCACGGTTAAAAGTAAATAGGGTAATTAAGGGTAAAAATGATATTATTATTACCCTAACACATGTCCAAATTCTATTGGATAAGTTTAATTCGACCAAAAACAAGCTTAGGAATAAAATATGACCATTTAGGCCCACTTGGATTAGATTAGGACATTTATTATTATTTAATTCAAAGAAGAGTTAAAAGAGTTAAAATTAATGTTTATTTACTAAAACATTTTTAATATAGGGTTATACATAAGATAAATTAGATTGTAAATATTCATTAGAAAGGTAAAAAGATTTCCTACATAATGGTATTTTATTTTAAATTTTTAGACATCAAATAACTTAATTTATATATGACACAAAGATGATGCAGTAATTATCTTATTAATGAAATATTGACATAATTGATGTTATAAATACAAAAAAAAATGTAATTTAAGACTTTTTATAAATTATACTAATTTTATAGGTTAATATGACATGTTATTATTGATTTAATTAACGTTTTTAGAACTTATTATTCTGTTATGATTTTCACAAAAATCAATTACTAAATACTGTCAAAATTGACATAAAATAGCTTTTAAAACAAATATTATATTATTAATTGTTATTTTATTCCTAAAATTCTAAGGTTCGGCCAAAGTACTTAGATAATGTTATATATATTAATAATAAACAACTTGGGGTTATTTTGGCTTCTTATAGTATGTTTATTAACCTTATAGTGTAAGAACACAAGAAGACACGGTAAAAGTAAAATTATTTAACTTAATGTTAAATCTAAATGATAAGGTTAAAATAAGAACCTAAACTTGTCTAAATTCTATTGGATGAGAGGATTTAGACCCATCCCCACCTTAGCCTCGAAATAAATCAATTTGGAGCTATTTAAAACCGAACTTGACTTTATAATAAAATAATATTTTTAGTTATTCCAAAGGTGCCCCTCTCCTCCCTTATAAAAGGGCACCTACTCCTTCTCTTCCTCACACAACTTTGAGCCTTCAAGCTCAGAAAACCCCTGAAAAATTATCTTCTCCACTTCCCTAGAAACATCCTAGAGGTTATGGTCTTCCTAAAAGACAAATTTTAGTGCCCTAAGAGGAGGTCTCAAAGAGGCGCTTCAAAGAAGAGGTAATTTCCGTTACCGATTCTTTCACCTTTATTTATTCTTCCACTTCTTCTTATTAGGTTGTTTCATTATTAAGTAATAACATAAGTATCACTAATATACTGATATGTTATTATAAGTATGAAACAATCCTATTTCACCATCTATCCATCCTACGGAGAACGAAATCACCGTGCGTGCGTATGTACGGAATACCGTCTCCACGCCGTGGTGAAATCTATTTTCCACCACCACCTTACATGGATGGGTATAATGGTGTAAAGAATAACTATACATAGTTATTATAACATCATATTGATTCTGATATATTTTATCATCCATTCCAATTCAATTCAATAATTATGGAAATGATATCATCGCTCGTGCGTACGTACGGACTACCGTCTCCACGACGCGATGAGATTCATTCTCCATGTTAACCATTTAAGAATGATTATAAAGTATATATAAGAAATAATAATGAAATATATGACATTATAAAGCTACTGGATTTATGTGTATATATATGTATGTCATCTACTTAATTCCACTCAATTAAATAACGAAAAGAAAACAGCGTTCATGCGTATGTACGGACTACCGTCTCCATGAACGGTGTATTTCATTACATTTATCGATCCATTATATATATGTATATTATGAATATATATAAATCATGTTTATATTCTATAATTATGTAATAATGATCTAAGTAATCATATGAATAATTACAAGTTAAAACACGAACGACAAATGAGACGATTTTACCCAAAACGCTACTTTAACATGAATTTACAAAAGAATGGGTAATATAAAGTCACAAGTGAACCATATATGATATAATAACAATGAATATGATTCTTTAATAATTCAATGAAATTATTTAAATCATTATATATGAGGTTCGGACACTTTCGAAGAAAATCGGACCTAAGGTAAGGAAAATATCACAATCTCATTTTTATCTGAGATTGTTTATACTTTGGTATTTACTGGGGTGTATTTTGTCATCCACATCCATGTTTTCTCTATATGTAATATTATTTCCATCCACCTACAATTGTTTAAATCCAATTTTACCCTTCTATGAGTTTTTAGTAAAGGATATGAAAGGAATCTTTTGTCGTTTTACTTTTTGACTTTTCCGACAAAAGTACGAAGAATGTTTTTTAACTTATATAGCATGAATGGATTTTTAAAACATTATTTCCAAGAAGCTTCCTTTAAAAGTTTGCAAGTTTATTTTTAATCAACTTCTTTAAGTTTAAAATTGTATGACATGTTAGGAAAGGAAATGTGTTTTTGAAGTAGAAAGGATATTTTCCTCAAGAATGAAGTTCAAGTGTTTTATCAAAATTATTTTCCATATAAGATGATAAAGGGTTCAGTTTTTATCCCTATTATTACATTGATTTTATTATGTTGTGATGGAATTATTTTTATGAATTCCTTTATCGTATATGAATTTTTTTATGATGTCATGATGTTTAAGATTCCCATTTTTATTACATGGGTTATGCAATGATGTATGGTTTATGATTTTGTGGCACACATAAGAATGGTATCATTATGAAATGGGTGGGACCTATATCTCCCTCCAATTCATTGGGTAAAGATTTTATATCTCATGAGATAGACATGGCTGGAATGGTAGGTTATACCGGTTCAGTGAAACAGGACTGAAACGAGGGTGACTCGGTTCAGAAAGGGACTTTGTCCACTAAGATAGTCTTGGCAATGAGTATTGACTAACAAAAAATGATTCTCTATGATTATGTGTGTATGCCACAAAGTTTAATGTTTTAAGTTATGATTATTGTGATTTCATTTTACTACTATGATTTATCCCATGTTATGAAATTATGCTCTCTTTTGCAGGTTAAGTTTTCCAAAATGATATGTTCTTATGACAATGATGTGATTGATATTTCTTTTGTTTACCCTTACTGAGCATTTGAGCTCACCCTTTTATGTTTTCTTTTCCCCTGGATATAAAGAAAGGTTTTAGGTATTAAAAAAAGGAAGATCTTTATGGGATATGTTGAAGATCTTTCACCAGGATTAGAAGATTATATTCCGAGTTTCCAAAGACACTAAACTATTACGATCCTTGTGTGTGTTTTTGTTATGTACTAAGTATTCCGCAAATGTAATGTAATGTCAATGTACGTCAAGCTTCGGGTCTCTACAGTGTCACCATCGCCTATACACGCCGTGTTTGTTTAGAGCACGCCGTGTAGATGGTCGTGTGCTCAGCAACACGGGCTATCAAAACCTTGTCTAGTACATGCCGTGTTTTTTTGGAACACACCATGTAGTCTCAGGTTAAGTCGGATTGTGTGGGCTTGCCGTGTAAAGAGACTCGGGCAGGGGAATAGTATTCTTGTACACGCCATGTGTTGGGATCAACACGCCGTGTAGTTTGAGGTGTACACAACTTGTAGGGTAGGAGTACACGCCCATGTCAGTGGCTTAAGAAGACACGCCGTGTAGTCATGTTTTTCAATCTTTTGTGTTTTTCTCCCCTGTTACCATTTTGTACTCTTATGTTCTCTATCCTTGTTTTTCTGATCTAAGGTATACTTTTGATCTTTTAGAGCTATGCCTTCGAGACGTCCTCCGGTCGTACGTCTGTCATCAGGCAGTGATCAGATGCCAGATATGGCTGATTAGGGACATCCTGCTGATCCCCTAGTCGAGCCAGCCTTGGCACCTGCTGTCATACCAGTTGTGGGCGCTGATGCATAGTTCAGGGAGGGCTTCATGAGGATGATGCAGGCCTTCCAGGGAGCACCGCCTCCTGCCTCGTCTATGGAAGACCTGATGTGGGTTTTCCAGTAGCAGCATCCTCCTATATTATCGGGGGAGGGGGGACCTCAGGCTACAGAGTCATGGCTAGAAGCCATGATGACTATCTTCGAGCATATGGAGACACCTCCAGAGAGTCGGATCAAGATCTCCACCTACATGCTCTGAGACTCCGCCACGAGGTGGTGGTACATAATCTCACAGGCGGGTCAACAGTAGGATATGACTTGTGAGGAGTTCCAGCACGTGTTCTATGACTACTTCTACCCGGAGACCCTGAGGGCCGACCGAGCCTGGGAGTTCATGAGCTTAGAGAAGGTTACTCTATCTGTCATGGAGTATTCCTCTCGTTTCATCAAGTTGCAGCATTTTACAACCCTTCGGGATGGGAGTGGGGTGTTCTTGGTGAGAAAGTTTGAGGAGGGACACAGGTGAGAGATCTGCTCGCAGGTGAACATATTCCAGTTGACTTCCATCACTTCCATCGTCAACCAGGCACTGATTGCCGAGTGCAATCTGAGAGACACTAGAGCTGCGAGCTAGGGCAGTTCTTCTTCCAGAGTTATCTTTCCTCTAGATGACAGCAAGAAGCACCGTAGGGATCCTACGTGAGATGATTCGAGGAAGCGAGACGCCTCATCATAAAGCCAGGTGACATGCTACCAGTGTGGCCGGTCAGGGCACATGAGGCCGCACTGCCAGAGAGACCTTATGGAGTGCTGATATTGCGGAAAGATTGGTCGCCTTCTGCATTTCTTCCAGGTTTTCTCACCAGTAGGTGGTGACTGGGGTTCTTCCATGACTCCTCGTTCAGGAGCAGCCCCACCAGTTTCTCACCAGTTGGGAAACTGGAGTTCTTCCGGCCATTTGGGTTGAGGTGGATGTCGAGGCCATGGCAGTCAGCCACCAGTTCCTTAGCACCAGCAGGGAGGTTTAGCTTAGAGTAGTCGGCCAGGGGCACAGGGCCGCGGTACAGGCCAATCCTTCACCGTGGAGCAGACTTATCAAGAGCAGGATCCCGAACCTTCTACTGTTTGAGGTACGTCTTTAGTAGCCTCAGTTTTGTCTTCAGCCCTTTTCGATACTGGTGCTACACATAGCTTTATCTCTGTTTCTGTTGTGGAGAGCCTTGGACTCTGCATCTTTTTTTCTGCCGACCCGTTGACACTAGACACACCTTTGGGAATGTGGATATCTAGTGTAAGCTAGTGTAGAGTGTACCCTCTCATGGTTCCAGGGTATTGTTTCTTATGGGATCTCTATGTCCTAGAGATGACATGTTATGATGTCATCCTCAGCATGGACTGGTTGATTCCCTTCCAGGTAGTCGTTGACTGTTATCGCCGTAGATTCAGTTTAATTTCACTAGAGGGTGAACCTTTTCTCCATAGAGGTGAATGGGGCGTTTGGGCAAGTCGAGAAAGACTCGAGCATATTGGGCTAGTATGGGTGATGGCCTAGATTTCTAGTCTTTATCTAGATGATCAGGGGACTCCACAGTTAGACTTTCCTCCAGTGGTGGATCACCTCAGGGATGTCTTTCCAGAGGACTTTTCAAGTTTGCCTCCAGAGCGTGAGGTAGACTTCTCTATTGAGCTCGTTACAGGAGCAGCACCGATGTCCATTCCTCCCAATAGGATGGCTACACATGAGTTGTAGGAGCTCAAGAAGTAGTTGGAGGAGTTTCAGGATAAGGGTTTCATACGACCCAATACTTCTCCTTGGGGTTCGCCTATCCTATTTGCGAAGAAGGTAGATGGTACCCTTCGGCATTGTGTGGATTATCGGAAGCTGAACCAGTTGACGGTCAAGAACCAATATCCCTTTCCGCGGATTGATGACCTCTTTGATCATCTTCGAGGAGCTCGTGTATTCTCGAAGATTGACTTGAGGTCTAGTTATCATCAGTTGTGCGTTTGACCATCAGATATACCTCTGACAGCCTTCCGGAGCAGATATGGTCTATACGAGTATACAATCATGTCGTTCGGTCTCACGAACGCACTTGAAGATTTCATGGCACTGATGAACCGAGTGTTCCATCCTTAATTGGGCTCCTTTTTCATGGTTTTCGTGGATGATATCTTGGTGTACTTTCACACTCTACACGACCATGCCACACATCTTGAAGTCATTCTGAGAACACTGAGAGAGCTTCAGCTTTATGCTAAACTCTCTAAGTGCCACTTCTAGATGGTTCCGATTCACTTCTTGGCTCACGTCATCTCAGAGGATGGGTATCAATGGACCTAGAGAAACTGAGAGCTATAGTTTCCTGGGACCAGCTGAAGAACTTCTTTGAGGTACAAAGTTTCCTTGAGCTAGATGGATACTAAAGACGCTTCATTCGGGACTTTTCTCGTCTAGCAGCACCATTGATTGGTCTTACCAAGAAGGAGGAAAAGTTATTATGGTCATATTCTTGTGAGACAACCTTTCAGGAGATGAAAGGGAGGTTAAATTCAACACTGATACTAGTCTTGTCGGAGCCAGGAAAGAACTACACTGTTTTTTATGATGCTTCAGGTATCGATCTAGGATATTTGATTATGCAGGGAGATGGAGTCGTTGCGTATGGGTCTTGGCAGTTGAGGCCACATGATAGGAACTACCCTATGCACGATCTGGAGTTGGTAGCTATTGTTCATGCTCTGCGCTGTTGGAGACACTATCTTCTGGGAGAGCACATTGTGGTCTTCACTGACCACAAGTGTCTCAAGTATATCTTCACTCAGCGTGATCTGAATCTGAGGAAGCACAGGTGGGTTGAGTGTCTACAGTCTTTTGATTTCGAGATTTCCTATATGCCGGGAAAGGGAAATGCTGTGGCTGATGCGTTGAGCAGGATAACTCAAATTCAGGCAGTTCAGGAGGCCAGCAGAGAGTGGCAGCTGATGGCTCTATTCTCTGAGATGCATCTGGAGGTTCATGATAGACAGGGATAGACATACCTTTCTTCTGTAGCTGTTACCTCTACAATACTTGATCGGGTAAGGATGAGGCAACAATCAGACTCAGAAGGCTTAGTCCTATGGGAGAGTGTGTCAAGAGAGGACCCTCTTCCCGGATGGGCAGTGGGCAAGGATGAGATCTTGTGTTTCCAGGGACGCGTATGGGTGCCAGAAGACATACGTGAGGAGATGATTCTGGATTTTCATTCCTCAGTTTGGGAATTTCATCCTGGCGTCACCACGATGTATCGGGATCTTCATCGCCAGTACTGGTGGCCAGGTATGAAGAAGGATGTTTCTGGTTTCGTCATGAGATATTCTACTTGTGAGCTGGTGAAAGTAGAGCATTAGCAACCAGTAGGGCTTTTAAAATAGTTACCCATTCTGGAGTGGAAGTGGAATGATGTTGCGATGGACTTCATGGCTGGGTTTACGAGATCGCCTCGGTGAAATGATAATGTTTGGGTTGTCATCGACAGGCTTACAAAGGTTGCGCACTTCATGCCGGTCAAGGAGACCTTCAGTGTTGATGACTTGAGATGACTTTACATCAGGGATATTGTCCTTCTGCATGGATTTCCACACTCCATTGTTTCAGACAGGGATGCGCGCTTTACCTCTCAGTTCTTGCAGGGACTTCAGAAGGCCTTCGGTACACAGGTACTTTTGAGTACAACATACCATCCCCAGACTGATGGCCAGTCCGAGCGCACGATCCAGGTGCTTGAGGATATGATCCGAGCTTGCATTTTAGACTTCATAGGTTCTTGGGAAAATCATATTCCTCTGGTGGAGTTCTCCTAAAACAAAAGTTTTCCAGGCAACCATTCAGATGGCACCATACGAGGCTTCGTACGGTAGGCCATGTCAATCACCATTATGCTGGCTAGAGGCAGGAGAGGAAGCTTTTTTGGTACCTCGTCTTGTTCCTGAGACCTCAGAGTAGATAGAACTGATTCGGAAGAGGATGACTATAGAACAGTCTCGACAGAAGTCTTATGCTGATCAGCGAAGATGACCTCTGGAGTACGAGGTCGGGGATTAGGTTTTCCTATGTGTCACGCCGAGGTTGGGACACAAGAGGATTTGGAGAGAGGGAAAGATTTCACCATGGTACATCGGGCCGTTTGAGGTCTTGGAGAGAGTTGGGCCAGTCGCCTATCGGTTGTAGCTACCTCAACAGTATCGAGCCCTGCACGATGTCTTCTACGTCTCTCAGCTCCGACGTTGCTTTTCAGACCCAACATCTTTCAGCCTGAGGAAGATGAGTTTGAAGCGGATATGTCGTTCGAGGAGCATCCTATCCGGATTGTCGATCGCAGTATGAAGGTTCTCCACAGGCGGTCTGTTCCTCTGGTACGGGAGCTATGGCAGCACATACGAGTACATGACGATACATGGGAGAGGGAGGCCGAGGTATGATCGCAGTGGCCAGAGCTGTTCGGGGTTTCTTCTTCTCCGCCTCGTTAGGGAAATTCGGGGATGAATTTTTTTAAGGGGGGAAGTTTGTAAGAAATCGGATCTTTTTTTCAGGTATGCTTTTCCTTTTTCTAGAGGTTCTGAGAAAAATGAACTTTCTGGAAATTTTTGAAGTACACACTGTGTACTTTCTGAGTACACGCCATGTACTCTTTTCCCGCTTGAATTTATGTGCTGGCCATTTCTGGGCCACACACACGGTGTGTAAGGTTGAGGTGGAGGCCGATTAAATTGGATTACCGAAAACTGAAGTACACACCATGTACTCAAGTAGTACACATCATGTACTTTATTTTTTTCATTAAATGGACTAGGGTCGTGCCTGACGCACATAAGCGTCTTCTTCTCCTTCAGGTTTGGTCCATTCAAGAGCACCGTACGACCGTGATTCTTCTCTGACCTGCCATGTCTCTATCCTACCTCTGTTCCAGCCGCCATCAATTACGTTGGAAGCACAACGGTGAGTTCTCCGTTCTGCTTTAGCCTTGTTTCTTGATTCCTTCTCGTTTCTAAGTTATCATGGGTTGAATGTTTTGTGAATTTTCTCAGATCTTCGTCATTCTAAGGGGAATCTGTCGTCGAGGTTCACATATATCGATCTCCTGGTATTGAGGTGGGTGGATTGTGCCTTTTCGTAGAATGTTGATGAGTATTTTATCCAATTTCCACAAATTCCCTTGGGAGAGCAATTGTGGGTTTCCTTTTTTTTCCCTGCTGTTTTCCTACTTTGCTTGATTGCTGTAGTAGAGGTTTATGTTTGTGAGTAGAGTATTTTATTTTGTGCTCAGATTGTTTTGACATGCTTGTTCTGCCTGTTTGGCGTTTTTCTAGTTTCCATGCCTAGTCGTAGGATAGTGGAACTGCTACTTTATTATAATTTTGAGCCTTAGTTGATAGCCAAGTAGTTCTTGAGGTTTATTGGGATGATGCATGCGCGCTGACCATGTTTTACTTTTCCACACAGGACTGTGAGAGCCTGGTGTAGTAGACCATAGGGAGAATTGACGTAAGGGCTTATCTAGAGTGTCTTTTAATTACGGTGCGAGACTACAGGGGGAATTGACGTTGAGTGCTTCTTCAGAGAGTTCGTAGTTCCTTGACACGGGCCACAGGGGAATTGATGCAGAGTGCCTCCCTAGAGAGACTTTAGCATGATGTTAGACTATAGGGGGAATTGACGGTGAGTTATTCCCTAGAGAGTCTATTAATTTCATATCTGAACCAGAAAGGTGAAACTGTGTGTTCCTCCTTGAGGGTTTCTAGTACTTATAGGTTGAACCATCGGGGTTAGGCTGTGAGAGCTACCCAGAGGTTTACCTGTTTCTTCTTTTTTTACTAGCTGCTTACTTGTGTACTTTACTTGTTAGAACTGTGGATTGTAGCTGCTTGTGGTTTCCTGTTTACTGCTTCATGTTTTATTACTACCATGTATTCATTGACTATTAGGCACAAATCATTGGGTGATTTCCTACCGGGATTGTATCTCACACCCTATTTGTGCAATGATTTTGGGCCCAAGAAGACTATGTTGATGTAGGTAAAGATAAGGGCATGCACCCTTCTACTTCAGGTTCTTGATTGCACTGGAGCTGGGGAGCATGGGACCGAGCCGTGGCTCGCGATGCTGAGGAGTTTACTTTGTTTTCTTTTGCAATTGGTTTCAGTTGTATTTCAGCACATTGTTTTGTTTACTACTTTCCTTAGATGCCTGTACCTGCTGCATCATTAGCATCATTACTGTATATATTCATGGCTCCCTCTATTTGGTTACTACGTTATGCATGTTGTTACTGCTTCCGCTATTGACTGTGGTTTTTTTCCATGGTATACCTTACCAAATGAGGTCATAGTTTCCCCACCAACTCACCATGGTCCTCGCTGGTAGTCGGCAGCCTCTAGCATTTGGGGAAATGCGCTTGAGGTCACGTGGCGAACTGGGTACGGGGCACCAGTGGAGGGGCTCCGGATTCGGGTCATTACATCATCAAGTCCCTGCACACACTGAGCTGGGATACTTATATTCCCAACCGGGATCGGGACCCCTACTGCCCCATAGGCTAGCTTGGTCGACTCTCCTTGTCGCAGGCCCAAGCAGTGGATGCTGCAAACCAACCCACATTGATGTCACCTCATACGAAGGTCTTCCCCATACCACTACCACACAGAGTGTGGGCCTTCCCCACTCCGAGGCTTGGCATGGAGTTTCACCCCATGCTACCCCCAATTCGAATGAAGGTTTTCCCCGTGACAGTTATTCTCGGCACGGAAGCCTCTCCCTTACCCATTAACCTAGATATAGAGTCCTTCCTCCTGCCCCGACCGCTGATGTGGGGACATCACCCATCTGGTCTCTCTCAAACATGGGGATCCTCCCTATATCCTCTCCGCAGTAGGAGAAGGTCCTCCTCGCCTCTACAAACAGAGGTGTGAAGTCCAACCTTGATCCACCCGCACCAAGCTTGGAGGTAGTCCCCATGCTCCTGTCAATTCCAGCAAAGGTTTTACCTACTCTAGTGCTAACCATGGAGGTCCTCCCTATATAGATTTCTACATTTGTCCCAGTGCTCCTCACACCCCAGATCTCTTAGGTGGAAAACCTCTCTGCCCCAGCACCAGTGCGGCTGAAGGACCCCATACCAGGAATCAACCCTCTCTTGAAGAGCCACCCAGGGGCAAGAAAGCGGGACGTCGCTACCAGAAGACGAATCCAAGGAAGGCTCGATCGGAGATCAAACTAGTCTTCTTCTCATACTATGAAACGACGTATGACTCATCTCGGGAACCCTCCCCTCGCACATCCGAGTCCAATGTTGGGGCAGGGATGAGGCACATCATCTTGGTGATCCCAGAATGCGAGGTCCACATGATTCTCTCCTCCCTCCATAGGTTTATCTAGGAGGATGAAAATCTGGGGACCCCACAGGTTACGATCGTTCAATCACCACCATCATCGCCGGAAGTTATCCTTACCTCCACAAGAGATCACAGAGAGATATTCGGGGGACAAATTGCGGGCGAGCAGCAGCGCAATTCACCACTAGCAGCATTGGCCCCTGGGCCAAGAACGGAGGCCGTCAGCACCTCCTATAGTGATGTAGCAGCTAGGTCGCTACACTCTTTAGAGGACAACCTGAGAATCGGCGGCCAATCAACCTGTTCGCTGTATTCTCCACCGGTCAACCTTCTATCCCAGTGGTCTGCCTCAGTACCGCTACCAGTTCTGAAACCACCCCCAATTGGCGAGTGGGGAAATCAATTTCCAAACCCTGAATTTGAGCCGCGGAGCTTTAGGAGAATCCATGTGGTAGACCATTTCCCCGAGATTTTTTGGCCCGTGGCTGCGCGGGATTTCTGCATACTCGAGTCCCTCACCCCAGGTGAAGTTGAGTGTTTACACTACACCCTCTGGGCGATGCATTTTAGTCTCCATCATCATTTCTTGGTTTATCCAAGGAGCCATGCACATTTTGAAGACATCAGCAAGATGTTTCGTCTAGTCGATCTTCCCGTGCTCCCTGTGGCCCAGTGCCCCGAGTCACCAGGTCGCTGTGAGGCCCTCCAATAGAAATGTGTTCAGAGTATCAATATACTCTGCAAAAATCATCAGTGAGGCTACCCACCATATGAAAATATATGGCTGGGGATAGTATGATACCCTCCTCTTCACCCCCACCTAGCGGCAGCCTGACTCGCTATGAAATATTGAGGATATTCTCCCATAAAGGGTCACGATCCACATTGCTGACATAGTGGAAAAGGAGAAAAAGTTGAAATTTCTCGATGAAGACTTACCTCCTGAGGGTGTTCCACCACTTTTGGCCTCATCAGGGAGGATTACTCATTAGTAGATGACCCTTCTAGGTCTCCCTGTTCCCACCGAGGCATCAGTACTCATCCAGAATGGAGGTAAGGGAAAAGAGAATTTTAGAACTGTCAAGAACTCTGAACCATCTGCCTCAGTGCAGAAGACGGAGGAAGAATTCGAGAATGCCATGTTGCGCCAAAAAATTTATGAGTTGAATAAGTTGGTCAAAGAACTCTTGGACGAACACATTGTAGAGCGACAACCTAACTACGGTGATCCTAGGCCGGGGCTGCAGGGGTTGGAACAACTACCCCTCGGTGAGATTCCCCCAAGAAACCCTGACCATACCACTCCTGCGAAGAGAGATGATGCCAAAGCTCATGGAAATAGGGAAAACTATGTCTCACCAAACCCTCCTGAATGGCGCGAAAATCCAAGGAACCTCGCCAGGGCTCCCCCGGTAGCCCCAAGGGCCATTCCACCAGCCGCTCCTTGAGCCGCTGAGCCTGTCTACCGTGTTGAAGATCCCAAAAATGTGCTCGTGGTTAGGGATCCCTGTCAAGATATGGACCCCTTCCCAGAAGATCATATGGTGGTACTCATATATCACCTTGAGTCATTGGAAATGTGGCAGGTGGCAGTCCCACCAGATGGAAAGCCATACCCGGCATGGGTGGATGATATGCTAGAACCTTCAGGATTCAGAAAACCCCACCTTCTCCCCCTTTAACGGGATAGGGGACCTGCCGCAACACCTGACCCACATCAACTCAAGGTGTGGGACCATGTTAGGCACTTTATCGCATCAGGAGGTTGCCAAGATCCGCTGTTTTGTTCAGACACTGGAGGGGTCCGAATTCCTCTGGTATAGCCAGCTCCCCATCATATCTATGACCAGCTGGGAGGACCTTCATAGGTAGTTCCTCTACCATTTCAGCTCTACCACCTGGAAAACGAGTATCACATACCTCTTCATGTGAAAAAAAAGTTTTGTTGAGTGAGTCGCGGACTTTATCGCCCGGTGGAAGGGTCTTACAAACTGCCTTGACATGCCAATGAATCAAGATCAATTAATGACGATGTGCGTGGGGAACTTCAAGATGGAATTGGTTCCTTATCTGATCACCCAGAACTACTCTAGAGGATTCCAAGACTTCTCTAATAAGGCCCATCTCTTTGAGGAAGCCCTACAATAGTCCATTCAGGCACGTCTGTTGCCCCTAGTGATTCTAGCTAGGAGAGATGCCAAAGGCGAGCCCGCCATAGTGGACTAAATAGAAGCCCCCAGATAGTTGGAGTTACTACCATTGGCACTGACCCCGTAGCCTCATAGAGGTCCTGCTCCTCAGGCACAACCTCTGGCTGAGCAGCATCCTCATAATTTTTAGGCACCCCCGCATAATGCACCACCACCGCCCAGGCGGGACAATCCAGGTACACATCCTCGACAGGCCCCTCCGGCCCCTCGTCAAGGCTATGCTCCAAGAGCCCCCTTTTCAGAGAGAAGAAACTGAACATACTTGTACATCTAGAATCAGGTCCCTAGTTACTTCTGTATCGCCCTAGAATAAGGGATTGTACGCTTTCTTGAGTGCAGAAGGCCGGGAGAGGCGAATCTTACTGATCACCCCAACTATAGCCCCTATCATCAGATTCTAGGGCACAGCCTCAAGAAGTGCTATGTGTTTAAAGACTGGATCAAGGAACAGGTTGATAACAACAAAGTCAGGCTGGGCCCGGCCCCGAAACAAGTGGCAGGTGTCTTTATAAGGCCAGACCACGGTAGAGACAGTGAAGGTGAGTGGCAAGAGGTATCTAACTATGGGTCCCATAAGTACGATGACTGGATGGTTCGCAAGATGGTTTCTCATGCCCATGGAATCATTCGGTCATGCCTACATTAGCCGGAGCCTTCAGAAGCTGTGGCTACCACTTCTGCATCATCATCTCAGTCGGCCTCTTCTCAGAAGAGCAAGCATTGGCGGTGCAAGACGAAGCAACACGCCCCACTGATGTTGTCGTCTTCACGCACTCTCAGCGACTTCATGCCCCCTAAGATGGGGATCCCACCCAGAATCCACCCAATAGTGGATGACACTTCAAGTGACAGTCAAGGGTATGCTTCGATTAATACCGTTGAGTTGGTAAACCCCTATATGACTCTCGACAAGGAGGAGCGCTAGGCGAACCTCCCAACGTTCTCAACCGACACCAATGTTGGAAGAGCCGCAACCATATGGGTTGTTGAGGCATATTAGTTCGCACATCCGGCTAGTCCGTGAATTCCACTGAGACAAGACGGAAGGACCACCGTAGAGATCAGCACTCACAGCCTCTTCATCTGTTGTCGTTAGGACCACATCCTCCACCATTTGTGCTACTGGATCAGGAAGAGCCACTTCGTCCAGGCTGCGACCAGTCTCCCCCTACTGCAGGCCGATCTCAGTCGTTCGGTTCTCATCTTACAACGACTCTTCGGGATTCAACTAGGGAATAGAGGGATGTGTCGAGCACCATCCAGCCATTGGTCCAGCCGACAAGGCCCGCTGTAACATCCCGGTTCCAGAAGCCACCCAGAGGTGCCCCATACCTGGTTGGTCACATGGCCACAAGAGAATTTTCTTGAAAGCCATAGTATACCTACCTGCAGTGAGGGCCATTGGTGTGATAGTGGGGAACTATACTCTCATTGGAAGAGTACACAGAGGAAGTGAAAAAATACATTCAACAGCGGAAGCAATATATACCAAACAACAGTAACAATATAATACTGATAAAGGAAACAACTGGAGAAATATATATATATATATATAAATGATGTATGATACATATATGTCTAAGAAAAAAATCCAAACAAGTCACAATGCTGGAATACAACAGTTTTAAACCAATGTGCAAAAGAAAGAAAATAAACTGGTCAGCATCGGAAGCCACTGCTTTGTCCCATGCTCTCCAGCTCCACAAAAATCTAGAACCTGAAGTCAAGGTGAAATTTTCCTTATATATACCTGCACCAATATAATCTGTTTGGGCACAAAAGCAGGACCCAAATAGGGTGTGAGACAAAATACCAATATGTAACCACCCGAAGATCTGTGCCTAACAGTCAGTGAATATATGACAGGTAAAGGTATAGAAATAAGTGAACAGGAAAGCACTCAGTAGAAACCTATCCACTGTTTCTAGCATATAATTTATAAAAAAGTAAGTATCCACTCAAGAAAGTGGATCAAAAAGGTAACCCTCTGGATAGTTATCATAGCCTAACCCCTATGGTTCAACCAACAAGTACTAGCAACCCTCTGGGGGGAACACACAGTCTCACCCCTCTGATTCAGCTAAAGAATAGACTCTTTGGGGAAGCACACACTATCAATTCCCCCTATAGTCTCGTATTGTACTAAAGGAGCTCTGGGGAAACACACAATGTCTCATTCCCACTTTGGTCCACGTCGAGGAAATAGAGACACTCTGAGGAAGCACTCAACATCAATTCCCCTAGTGGTCTCGCATCGTATTATAAAGACACTATGGAGAAGCCCATATGTCCATTGTCCCTATGTTCAACTACACTAGGTTCTCACAGCCCTGTGTTAATTCATCATGTATCGCATCGTGTAATGGCCAATGTAACCTCAAGAACTACTTGGCTAGCATTCTACAGCATCTGAGCATGAAAGAACAACAGTCACACAATTCTACCATAATAGTCATGTGAAAACAACAGTAGCCATAAAGGTAACTAGACCCAATAGTCCAGATAGGAAATAACATGCATGTAAAACACATCCAAAGCCCAAAAAGTTATCCTAAAACAAAATCAAAACACTCTACTATAGCATACAAGAAAAGTAAGCAATCAATAGGGCTAAAACGGTAAACACACAGTACCCCGTTCAGAGGTACTGGTGGAATAAGAACTAAATACTCAAAGTCTTTCTACAGAAAGGCACAAAACACCTACCTTGATGTTAGGATATTGATATACCTGTACCACGGGGCTTGAATCACCTTATAACATCAATGATCTACAAAAATTTCTAAAACGTTCAACCCACGATAAACTAGAAAAGAAAAGGAACCATGAAACGAGGTTTCAGCGGAAGAGAGAAATCACTGATACAATTCCAACGCAATCGACGATGTTCGATTCGGAGGACAGATGATCGCTTAGGGGTTCGCCAAATATATATGGCTGTTCATGAGCTCTTGGCCAAATGAGACCTAAAAGGAGACTTTTTTTGTGATTAGACATGACCCCAATGCGTTTAATGAAAAAAATTACACTATATGTACTTTTGGAGTACACGATCTATACTCGCCTTTTCCATACTCTACTTTAGGAGTCCTCTTATCCCCCCTACATGGTTGTGTGTGTTGCCCTGACCCGGCCAGCACATGGCCTCCAGCGGCATAGTAGTACACGACATGTACTTATAAAGTACATGACGTGTACTTTGAAAACTTCATGATTTTCCTATTTTCCTCAAAAATGACTAGAAACGAAAAAACATACATGAAAAGAAGATCTGGGTTCTTACAAACTTCCCCCCTAAAAGAAATTCGTCCCCAAATTTCCCTAGAACGGCGTAGAAGAAGAAACCCTGAACAGTTCTGGCCACTACGATCGTACATCGGCCTCCCTCTCCCAGGTCTCGTTATGCACCCACCCATGCTGCCATAGCACACGTATCATAAAAATAGACCAGACATGAAGAACCTTCATACTGTGATCAATAATCTGGATAGGATGCTTCTTAAAATACGCATCCACCTCAAACTCGACATCCTCAAGTTGGAAAGCATGAGACGGGTCTGAAAAGTAACGTCGAATATGAGAAATGTGGAAGATGTTATGCATATCTTGATACCTATAAGGTAACTAAAACTGATAGGAAACCGGTCCGACTCTCTCCAACACCTCAAACGGCCCGATGTACCTCGGTGAAAGAATACCATGTCTCTTGATCCTCTTGTGACCCAACCTTGGTGTGACACGCAGGAAAACCTGATACCCGACCTTGAACTCGAGAGGTCATTTCCTCTAATCAGCATACGACTTCTGTCGAGACTGTGCAATATCAATACTTTTCTGAATCAACTCTATCTGCTCTGTGGTCTCCTGAACAAGACGAGGTCCCAGCAAAGCTGCCTCTCCTACCTCCAGCCATCATAAGGGGTATCAACATGGCCAAACATACAAAGTCTCATTTAGTGCCATCTGAATAGTTTCATGAAAAATATTATTGTAGGATAACTCCACAAGATGTATATGCTCTTCCCAAGAACATCTAAAGTACAAAATGTATGCTCAGAGCATATCCTCAAGCACCTAAATCATACGCTTGGATTGGCCATCTTTCTGAGGATGGTAGGATGTACTCAGAAGAACCTGCATACCCAAAGATTTCTATATCCCCTACCAGACCCGAGAAGTAAAATGTGAATCCATATCTAAAACAATGGAGTGTGGAACTCCATACAGACGTATAATCTCACGGATGTACAACCATCCTAGCTCGTCAACATTGAAGGTCTCCTTGATCGGCATGACGTGTGAAACCATCATGATTCTGTCAATGACATCCCAAACTGTGTCATTCCCTCGAGGAGACCTCGGGAATCCCATCACAAAATCCATCGGGACATCGTTCCACTTACACTAAGGAATGGATTGCTGTTGTAAAAGCCCTACTGGTCGCTGATGCTCCGCTTTCACCTACTGACAAGTGGAACACCTCGTGACCAAACCAGAAACATCCCTCTTCGTACCTGGCCACTGATACTGATGGTGTAGGTATCGATACATCATGGTGACACCAAGATAAACTGTCCAAACTGAGGAATGAAAATCCCGCATCAGCTCCTTGCGTATATCTGATGGAACCGATACACATACCTGGAAATGCAAGATCTCATCTTCACCTATGGTCCACCCAGAAATAGGGTCCTCTCCTGACATGTTTTCCCATAGGACTAGGCCTTCAGAATCTGATAACTGCCTCATTCGAAATCGGTCAATAAGAATAGAGGTAACAACTACAGAAGAATGAAACGTTCTCCCCTTTCTTTCATGCACCTCTAGATGCATCTAAGAGACTAGAGCCATAAGCTGCCACTCACTACTATCCTCCCAAACTACCTCTATATGAGTCCTCTTGCTCAACGCATCTGCCACTGCGTTTCCCTTCCCAGGAGTATTGGCAAAATCAATGTCAAAGGACTGTAGGCACTCAACCAACCTGCGCTGTCTCAAATTCAGATCACCCTGAGTGAAGATGTACATGAGACTCTTGTGGTCAGTGAAAACCACAAATTTCTCTCCCAGAAGGTAATGTCTCCAACATTGTAAGGCATGAACAACTACCGCCATCTCGAGATTGTGCATCTGGTAGTTCCTCTCATGTGGCGTCATTTTCTGATACCCATACGCAGCAAATCCAACTCCCTGCGTAATCACTACTACTAGCACGATACTTGAAGCCTCACAGTAAAAAGTGTAGCACTTTCCCAGCTCTGGAAAGACTAGTATCGGTGCTGAAGTCAACCTCCCTTTCAGCTCCTGAAAGGCTAACCCACATGAATCTGATCATAAGAACATCACATCCTTCTTGGTCAGACCATTCAGTGGTGCTTCTAAGCATGAAAAGTCCCGTATGAAGCGTTTGTTGTATCCATCCAGCCATAGAAAACTCCGCACCTCAGAGATGTTCTTCGGATGCTCCTAGGAAACTACTACCCTCACTTTCTCTGTGTCCACTGATACTTCTGTCTCTGAAATAATCTGGCCCAAAAAGTGAATATGGTCCATCCAAAAGTGTCTTTTTGAGAGCTTAGCATATAAATGATTCTCTCTCAGTGTACTCAAAATGATCTCAAGATGTGTGGCATGGTCGTGTCGAGTGTGAGAGGACACCAAGATATCATCCACAAAGACCACCATGATTGTGTCCAAGTATGGATGGAACACTCGGTTCATCTGTTCCATTAAAACTATATGCACGTTCGTGAGGCCGAACAACATAACTATATACTCGTATAGACCATACTGGCTCCAAAAAGCTTTTAGAGGTATATGATATGGTCTAACACGCAACTGATGATAACCGGATCTCAAATCGATCTTCGAGAACACCCGGGCTCCTCGAAGCTGATCAAAGAGGTCATCAATCATAGGAAAAGGATATCGGTTCTTGACCGTCAACTTGTTCAGCTTCCGATAATCCACACAAAGCCTATGGGTTTCATCCTACTTATATTCAAACAGGACAGGTGAACCCCAAGGAGAAGTACTGGCTCTGAAGAAACCCTTTTCATGCAACTCCTCAAAATACTTTTTGAGCTCCTGCAACTCAGGTATAGCCATCATATAAGGTGGAATGGTCATCAGTGCCACCCCTGACATAAGGTCAATAACAAAGTGTACCTCATGCTCCGGAGGCAAACCTGAAAAGTCCTCTGGTCACCTAGATACCGACTAACAATATGAGATGTAACTCTAAATAGTAAGTCAAGAGAAAATAAATTCTCTGATACCACTTTGTAATGTCTCGGTTCTAGAAGCCATCCAGAGGCGCCCCGTACCCAGTTGATCACATGGCCTAAAGCGCATTTCCCCGAACCCCAGAGGCTTCCAACTACCAGCGAGGGACTTTGATGTGATAGTGGGGGAAACTGTGCCCTCATTGGCATAGTACACAGCGGAAGTACACAAATATATACAATAGCAGAAGAAGTAAAAACCAAACAACAGTAACTGCGGAAGACTTATAAAGAAACAAATGGAGAAGATATATATATATATATATATATATATTAATGATACATGATACATATATGTCTTGGAAAATATTCAAACAAGTCACAATGTTGAAATAAAACAGTGCTAAACCAAAGTGCAAAAGAAAGAAGATAAACTCCTCAGCATTGCAAGCCACTGCTTGGTCCCACGCTCTCCAACCCCACAATAATCAAGAACATGAAGTCGAAGGGCACATACCTTTAGGTATACTTGAAACAATATAATCTGTTTAGGCCTAGAAGCATGACCCAAACAGGGTGTGATACAAAATCCCTGTAGGAAACCACCTAAATATCTGTGCCTAACAGTTAGTGAATATATGGAAGGTAAAAGTACATAAAGTAGTAAATAGGAAAGCACTTAGCAGCAACCGAAACACAGTTTCTAGCATATAATTTAAAAATATTTAATTTTCCACTCTAGAAATTAGAACAAATACGTAACCCTTTGGGTAGTTCTTACATCCTAACCCCTATTGTTCAACCAACAAGTACTAGCAACCCACTAGGAGGCAGACACAGTTTCACCCCTATGGTTCAGCTAAATACTAGACTCTCTGAGGAAGCACTCACCGTCAATTCCCCCTATAGTCCTGTATCGTACTAAAGGCACTCTGGGGAAGCACTCAACGTCTCATTCCCCTGTGGCCCACGCCGATGAACTGCAGACACTCCGAGGAAGCACTCACCCTCAATTCACCCTGTAGTCTCGCATCGTATAATAAAGACACACTGGAGAATCCCTTACGTCTATTCTCCCTATGGTATACTACACTAGGTTCTCACAGCCCTGTGAAAAGACAGCAAGTATCACATAGCGTAATGACCTAAGTAACCTCATGAACTACTTGGCTAGCATTATACAACATCTCAGCATGAAAGAAAAACAGTCACACCATCCTACCGTAATAGGAATAGGAAAACAACAGTAGTCAAAAAGGTAACTAGACCCAATGTTCTAGAGAGTGAAGAACATGTATGGAAAAAACTTCCAAAGCCCATAAATTATTCCAAAACACAATCAAAATATTCTACTATAGCATACAAGAAAATCAGGAAATCAATAGGGCTAAAATGGTAAACACACAATACCCCGTTCAAGGGTATTGGTGGAATTTTCACAAAAAACTCAAATAAATTCTACATAAATTGAAAAACCACAGACATTAATGTCTGTAGATCGATATACTTGAACCACGGGGCTTGAATCGCCATATAATGTCGAAAAAATACAAAAACTTCTAAAAACATCAACCCAAAATAACATGAAATAGAGAAGGAATCATGAAATGAGGTTACAACAAAAGAGAGAACACACTGATATGATTCCAACGCAGTCAACAGAGTTCGATTCGGAAGAAGGATGATCACTCTGGGGTTTGTCTAAGATCTGTGGTAGTTTGGGAGCTCTCAGTGGAACGAGACCTAAAAGGAGATGTTTCTGGAGATTAGACGCGACCCCTGTGTGTTTAATGAAAAAAAAGAAAGTACACGACATGCACTTTTGGATTACATGGAGTGTACTCACCTTTTCCATACTCTTCTTTTGGAAGCCTCCAAGTCACCCCTACATGACCATGTGTGTGGCCATGGCACATCTAGGACACGACCTCCAGTGGCATCACAGTACATGATGTGTACTTATAAAGTACATGGAGTGTACTTTGAAAATTTCCAGATTTTTCCACTTTTTTTTCAAAAACTACAAGAAAAGGAAAACATACTTGAAAAGAAGAACCATGTTCTTACACCTGTCTTGTCTCCAATCATTGAGCAGCCTCTTGTAAGTAGAAGTTCATGCATGGAATAGAAGTATGATGCTCTCAAACTCCTCTCCAGCATCCTAGTGAGGATTTCCATCCTTGATGCCCTTCTCCTGTCATCATAAATCTGTGAGGCCCTCGCCGAGGCTTTAATAAGCCCTCTCCAGTTTGAAATGGAGGTAGCAGCTTCAGAATCCTTTCATGCTGAAGTGGTCGAGAATGACGAAATCCAGGCCATCATTTTGTTCTTAGGATAGGATGAAGGATCTCCTATACAGGGGAAAATCCTCCCATTGTACATCACCGACCTATTTAACGGCGTGGAGGTTTTCCGTTGTCTCGTTGACACCGGCTCTGCGATCAACCTTTTCCCGACATGAACATTGCAGATTATGGGGTTATCCGAGGATGACCTGACTCCCTCCGATTTAAGGATCCAGAGATATGACAGCACAGAGCAGACCCCATTCGGCAAGAACTGTCGGAAGACCCAATTTTGTGGCCTAGTTTCCATTACTAAATTTATGTTCATCTCCCAAGACGCCATGTACAATGAATTAATGGGAAGACCATGGCTCCATCTTCACGTGGCGGTCCCCTCATCATATCACCAGTGCCTCATGTACTCCCTAAATGGAAATGTAGGCGTACCCCAGATGATGCATCTCCTTTATCCTCTTGTGAATCCCATTATCTAGACGATGAATATTACAAGAGAAAGGATAAGTAAATTCTTTCAAGTGAGGTTGAGCCCAACACAATCACAACTGACCTCTGGGAAGGTCTGGATGACGCCTACATCTTCCTAATCCATCTATTGGAGGACATGACCCCCGACATGGGGCAATGTTTTGTTGTCTCTAGTACAAGAGGAAGGCATATTTCCAAGTCCAAGCGACGATGGAAAATCAGCTCATACTCTTACACAAACCATGCTCTCGTGATCCTGGAACCTCCTACCCCTGTATGGTATTAGGATACCCGCCCCATGTCCATGACAATACGTCATATGTGTCTTTTTCACTGGGCTGGGATTAGCTGGCTCAAGCCGATGTGCCATTATTGCTTTGATATCATCAAGCATGACCCCTTGGTCCAAGACCAAATGGGATCAGATCAAATTTCCTTCGTCGCTATGGTTTCAGCTACGCATGAACCCTCTGATATGTTTTCCACTTCTTTCCAGGCGGGTACTGGCCTCCCATCAAGACCTGCCGACCCAGAGGATTCTCCTCCCGCAGGGAATCCCTCCTCCACAAGTGAAGAATAGGATTTGGAGGATGCTCCCCCATCCTTTGAAGAAGGAATCTCCACCATGGTCAATGAACTAGTACAGGTGAAACTTGGTAGCGAGGTAGATCCAAGACCCACATTGATCAGTTCCTCCATGTCCCCTGAGGAGCAGTAGTGGTATGTAGAATTCCTTAAACAACATCGTGACGTGTTTTCCTAGATTTTGGATGAGATGCCAGGACTAGATCCTCAGGTATCCACCCACCACCTCGGTCTTCTGGGAAATCATCGCGTGTTCAAACAGCGTCTCAAAAAGATGCACCCTTCTCACGACGCCATGGTTGAGGTTGATTTTGAAAAACTCATCAGATACAACTTCATCAAGGAGGTCCAGTACCCAATGTGGCTAGCCAAAATTGTTCCAGTCATGAAGAATAACGGATACATCATAGTCTGCATCGACTTCCGATATATCAACCATCACTATCTGAAGGATGATTATCCCCTTCCAGTGAAAAATCTATTTAGGATGCTATGGATGGGTTCTAAGCCCTCTCTTTCATGGCTGGTTACTCTGGATATTATCATATCTGAATGTCCCCCGAGGAAAAGGAGCCTGCAACTTCCAGGGTGACCAAGGTACTTTCTGTTACCAGGTTATGCCCTTCGGCCAGAAGACTGCTGGTTCCACCTATCACTGGGCCATGTACAACATATTCAAGCCAATCATAGGGACATTGGTTGAATTCTATGTGGCTTATTTTATGGTCAAATCTCACATGCACCCGAACCATCTCAAGGACCTTGAAAAAGTGTTCGGATTCTTCCGTTCTAGCCATCTAAAGATGATCCCGCTGAAATGTTCCTTCAAGGAAACTTCATAGAAGTTTCTTGTATTTTTTTCAGGTACTTAGGCATCGAGATCGACCAAGAGAAGATCAAGGAAATCAGCTAGATGCCTCCCCTGTGCAATGTTCGGGAGCTTTGAGGATTCCAAGGCCACTTCGCCTACATACGCCGATTCATTGCGAATCTGGATGGCAAGTGTAATACCTTTTCTCAGCTAATAAAGAAAGTATATACCTATGACTGGGATGAAGAGTTCCATACTACGTTCAAAGAAATTAAGCATTACCTGCTCCAGCGTCTGGTATTGATACCACCCGTCTTCGGAAAGCTGCTAATCTTGTACGTGACTGCCATGTAACGATCTCTCGGTGCCCTTCTCGCCTAGAAGAACAATGATGGGATAGAAAACAGTCTCTACTATGTCATCCACTTGCTTCTCTATATAGAGGCAATATACTCCCTCATTGAAAAGAGATTACTTGCGCTCGTATTAGCTGTGCAAGAAGTTTCGACATTACCTGCATCCCAATGAGGTATAGCTGGTCTCTCGGGTAGACCCACTGAAGTACATTCTCAATCTCCCCATATTGACCGACCATCTAGAATGGTGGGTGGTAATCCTCTAGATGTTCAACATCAATTTCTTCCCTCAAGAAGATATCATGGTACAAGAATTGGTAGACTTTCTTGCATCCCATCCAACCCCCACGGACCAGTACCTGGACATGGATTCTCCCGACGAGGCAATCCTCTCAGTAAATCCTGCCATCCCATGTTGGCAGATTCTCTTTTATGGAGCCTCCCAGATCCCCACCAGTATGAGAATCAATGATCTTAGGCTCAACAGAGTGGGCCAGGATATTGTCTTTATTACCGCCGTGCATGACATTCTGTCGTACTCATTCCTGTTGTGAGATGACAGCACCAACAATGAGGAAGAGTATCAGGCTCTTATCACTAGCCTCCAACTGGATCTCAAGATCGATTCTCCCCTTTTTCATGTGAAAGGGGATTCCGAACTCGTCATCATGGAAGTCAACAATTGCTTTGTTTTCAGAAAGCATGAGCTCATACCATTGTTGGAGCGCACCCTCCATCGAATGGCTTGGTTTCCATACTGGCTTGATGTTACTCATGTCCCTCGATTTTAGAAAGGTTGAGCTGATGCCATGGCCGGCCTGACAACATCACTTGCAGAAACTAATTAGGATTATCTGATTATACACATGGCACACCAGAGTGTCATTTCCCCCATCACCCTAGAGGATCACGACAGCCTGCGAATAAGCCATCTTAATGCTAGGTCCTCTACGTCAGGACCCCCAGGTTCTCCAGCTGCAGTGGTTGATGCAACTCCTGACTGGAGAGCCCCTTGTTTCAAGTAACTCCAAAATGGTTGCCTCTCAGGTGATCGGGATGAGCACGAGCGAATCCTACGCCGCGCGCTGCAGTTTACCCTCTAGAGTGGTCTTAGTCTTGAGAAGATCCTCTACAAGAGCGGGTTTGATGGAGTTCTCCCCTGTTGCATCCAAGGAGTCAAGATTTATTAGGCCATGCATGAGGTTCATGTCAGTTCATGTGGGGCTCACCAGGCGGAGCTGAAGCTATCCCATCAAATTCAGAGATTGGGGTACTTCCGGCCCACTATGATCCATGATTGTATTGAGTTCACCAAGGGATGTCTTGCGTGCCATATTCATGCTAACTTCCTAAATCGGCTGCCAGAACCTCTCCACTCCACCAAGTACTTTTATCCATTTGTGGTGTGGAGACTCGATGTCATTGGACCATACCCACAGGCGATAGATCGCCTGTAGAATTTCATCCTGACCACCATTGTTTTTTTCTAAGTCGGCAGAATCATTTCCACTCAAGGAGTTCAAGTCCCATTACATTATTGAATTCTTGAGATCCAACATCATCCACCAGTTTGGAGTCCCTCACGTCTTCCTCACTGATAACGGAACAAAATTCCAAGAAGTCGAGCTGAAGTAATTGTATTCCAAGTATAACATCAGTTCGAAACATACCTCCTTCTATCATGTGCAAGAAAATATGAAGATCAAGGCGTTCAAAAAAACCCTCTCTAACATTCTGCAGAAAATGGTTGGTTAGAAATAGAATAGTTGGCAAGACATGCTTTCCAATTCCACCCCTGGGCCTATCGAACGATGACTTGTAATTCCTCCCAGGTGACCCCATATTCCCTGGTGTACGGAGATGAGGTCGTCCTGCCCATCAAGATCCAACTGCCTTCATTACACACCATAGCCTATGACCAGCAAGCGCTAGATTAGGTGGCCAAAATTCATTTGGCTTAATTGGTTGCAGTTGAAGAGAATAGCCTATATGCCCTGCACAGTCTATAAAGGCATCAAAATAATATGTCTAGGGCCTTCAACAAGAAGGTTCACCTCTGCTCTTTTCTGCAAGGTGACCTGGTATTGGATCTCCGAGTGCCAATGATGCCCAGCAGGAAACCACCCAAGTTGGAGCCCAAATGGGAAATTCCTTACATAGTCTACAAGGGTTACCCCAATGGAGCATACTCCCTGGTGACCATGGATGGTGAGCGTCTACCTTCTCTCACCAATTCCAAGTTCCTCAAGCAAAACTTTACTAGATCCTACTTTTCCTGCATGACCTTAAACTGACTAGCCCCGCATGAACTTAAAATAATTGGTCCCGCATGACCCTAAACTGCATACTGGTCCAGCTCGACCTTAAAATGACATGTCCTACATGACCTTAAACTGTGCATCATCCTACAAGATGTTAAACTAAATCTTGAGAACTACATAATGCTTGATTCCAATCCTTATGAGATACATAGGAATACCTCTATATTTGGTCTGTTGGCCCATCACAAATGCCAGAGTCTTCCCCTTGGGTTAGGACTTATGGAAGGGGTGAATTTTTTCCCCAATTCACATAGAGATAACCTCGATCCGGCCGTATGTATCGCTCTCTAGAGACTTTCTCCTCGTTTATAGATGTGTACAGCTATGCTTCACCCACTACCTTGATTGAGACTCCATTATCTTACCCATCCAGAAGGGCCCTGGAATGGTATGGATGCTAGGCCTAAGGGCTCTCTTACCAGTTCGGGCCACCTTCCTCGTGGATGTTGAGCAACAAGACAATACAAGTCCTGCATTTTGAATGTGGTCAGTGGTAAATTCTCATTTGTTTCTACCATTTCAGGTTACTATAGGGAATCTGTGTTTTGAACATGGTCAATGGTTGTCCTGCAACATTGGAACCACCCCATGTTGTCCCAAAAATTGAGTGTAGTGGTTCATTCTGCCCTGTTGTATCTCATAACGATGAACTCCCTTTGGGAAAATCCATGTTTTGACCCCCATATGACAGGGAGAGCCAAGACCGGCTCCCTGGTTCTCACATCGAGCACTGCTCTCATGGTATTTGGAGCTATGATGAGGCGGTAACCGTACAAGAGGGCGTATGGCCTTCCATCCGAGGCCCATCCTCAGGTCCCTTGGACTTTTGAGCCCCGAACTAGGTTCACTCTTATGGGATTCTATGATTTTGTATGGGATTATGTCCTCATTAACATCGGGTGGCTCATCATGCCGTACACATCCCCGGATGAGACACCTTATCCTCTCTGTTGTCCTCACTACAAGACGTTTAACAACAAACTGGTTGGGCCTTCCTGACCGAGGCCCAGCCTCAGCCCCCTTGGCCTTCATGGGCCCTGACCCATGTTCTTACCCATAGTGTATGGTGTGGTTCAGGATTATTTCCTCATTCACGCTTGGTTATTCATCGTTTCATACACCTCCCATGTTTGGGGTATCATACTCCCCTCTTCGTCCTCACTACAAGATGTTCAACTGCAAACAGGTCAGGCCCTTCCCATCCAAGGCCTAGCCTTAGGCCCCTTGTCCTTTTCGGGCCCCTGGATCAAATTTCTATTTAGGGTGGTACGGTGTGGTATGGGATTATATCCTCATTCACATCGGGTTACTCACCATGCCATACACCCCCCTCGTTAGGGTATCTTACCCCCGTGTTCCATTAATAACTAGGTGTGGCTTGATTCCCATCCTCATGGGATATGTAGGACAACCCAAATGTCTAGACTTCAGGTCCAACCCCATTTCCCATAAATCTCCATTTCACCTTGCCCCCTTGGCCTACCCTTCCCCAGGGAGGGGAGTATATGGCGTGGCATGGGATTGTGTCCTCATTCACGCCGGGCTTGTAATGACCACGCCATGTACCTCCCCATCCTAGGAGTTCTCTATCCCCGTACTATATTCACATCAATTCAAATTGGTTAATCTCAAGTTGTTCACCCTTGAGGACCCTCTTCGACAGTCCACTAATGTGCCTATGGTTCCTCTAGTTCAGTACTTGGAATGTCAGACTCTACTCGAACAAGATTCAACCCACTTTTCTAGATTTGTGGTCCCCATAATTAGGGCTTCCATCACCTTTCACACCTGAAGGACCCCCAAGTGGCATGGATTCTAGGCCTAAGGGCTCTCCTACCATTATGAGCCAACGTCCTTGAGGGTCGCAGACAAAAAGCTGATACAAACCCCGTATTTAGAAAATGGTCAGCGATTGATGCTCTTTTGTTGTTCCCATTTCCGGCTAATGCGATATGGATACTGTGCTTCAAACACAGTCAATAGTTATCCTACATAGACACGCCAACACCATTAATCCCAAAATGTCGGTTACATGATTCACATCCTTCTCCACCACATGATTTCCTTGCAGAACTTCGAAACTCTTGGTAGTATTCCTCAGTGTGAATCCGCACGTTAGGAGGACAAAATCAATATTAAGGGAATCATTTGGGGCTCTACACCTATTTCCCTTTGGTGTGTGTTCCCGGTATTGAAATAAACATCTTCCTCCCTTGTTTCTCGCACCGAGTTTGACTCACGTGGGCTTAGGGATCAGGTAGAGGTCTGGACTTACTTGGAGGGTTTTCAATCCTCTATGGTCCGACCTCTATGACCATAAACTATGATCAAGTCTAAAACTACATGTTTCTTGATTTCCATCCTTATGGGACACATAGGAACACTCTGATGTCTCTTTTTTAGAGTCCAGTTCAGTTGGGAGCTAATTTCTCTTGACCCTTTCCCTCTTACCTCTATTTAGTCCCCTAGTCCTGAGGCGCCTTTCTCATAATTGCGTACGGTGTGGGATAAGATTATGTCCACATTAATATTGGGTATGTTGTATCCTATCGTGTGAATTCCTTCATGTCGAAGCCATACGACTTTAAACTACACCGCCTAGTCCTATCACATTACCCTAAACTATGACATTATCGTCCTGGACACACGACAAAAAAAGGCACTGCATCATGATGTCCTCACTCAAGGGGACCCCATGTTTGTTATTGGTCACATGCTACACCATTTTTCAATGCCTACCAAGGCTTGATTCTTATGGTGAAAATAGCGCCTGCTACCCTAGGCCTATCGCTTCACCAAAAAAAACCACTCACCTTAAAGGACAAAAAATATTTATCAAATACCACTTCTTTTGGTGAGAGGTCCATGCCCGCACACCCCTTTTATCCCTGTCAATGGTACCTTACCATGCCACATCATGAACTATGTGTAGCTTGATCCCCATATTAATGGGGTACGTAGGAACTCTGGTTCACTTTTCCTCGGGCCCATCTTTACTCCAGTTCTCGATCCCTTAACCAAAAAACTTTCTAGGGAACAAGTGGGGGTCGGATCCCTAGGTTCCAACTCACTCCGGGTTTTTTTAATTACCCCACCATGTGTATCCGACATTTCCTACCATCCACGGTATGATTTCTATGACCCTAATATAGGATCTCCCTATGGGATGGGACTCGACTCACTCTATCTAATACGTCTCGTTGTCGTATTCAGATGTGTTTTGACAAAGAGCCAGAAGTGTGTAATTTTCATGGGGACAATACCCTTGTTCCACGTCCTAGCTTCATGATCTCACTATTTGGATCCTCATCCTCTTCCACATCCGAAGGGACCTCCCAATGTCATTGTCCCATGCCACATCGTCTCACCTACCATCCTGGGCCGATGTCTCTATTGATCTCGGACGACATTTGTGACAGGTCCCGTGTTTTGAACATGGTCAATAGTCGACCCTCATTTGTCTGTCCCCATTCCAGGGTAATGCGATGTGGATGCTGCATTTCCACCATGGTCAATATTTATCATCCATCGTCATGCCACCATCATTTTGCTCCAGATTTCAAGCATCACGATTCACACATTTCCACTTCCTCATGATCAAGTGGAATTCCGACATACTCGGCATTACCTCTTCAAGAATCTAGGTGCGGTACATGGATGGGTTAGCATCATTGGTCCCACATTCACTGAGCGTCCCATCCCCCTAACATGTTCCTTCCTATGTCTAGAAATTCCCCGATTACTACATGTTTCCAACATAGATCATGAATCATGTGGGCATAGTAGTTTTGTAGGATGTGCACTGGCGCATCCAGACTTCTCATCGTCCCACATGACATTAAATTATGCTTCCAGAACTACGTAAGACTTAATTACCATCCTCATGGGATACGTAGGGACACCCCAGTATTTTTCCTAGGGTCTAGGCCCATGAATCATAGGTCATGTTTATCCTCATTTTCGGCCCCTAGCCTGACGCCTTATGGGAAACCATGTAACTGCAATTTGTCCCGGAACATGTTCAGGATGCCACAAGATGACATTGGGTAGCGACGACTCCCTCACTAGAGAGGTCCTACCTAAAATAATTAATGACCCATGATTAGACTAATCCGCTCTTCTAATATGCTTCCACCACAGTGCCATAATTTCGAGATTGTTGGATTCTGTTCGAACAAGCCATCACTCCACATTCCACACATTGTGTGCCCCATATTCAGACCCTCGTCCTCTTTAATGTCAAAATGAACCACCTAACATTATGGAGGCTCGACCTATGGCCTGGCTATTGTCCTAGGACAACTTTCTGGAAGATCAAAATATGACATTTTGAGTCAGGCCCCATGTTTCGAATATGGTCAGTGGTCGTCCCTCATTTTCTATCCCCGCGCCAGGATAATACAACAATAATACTGTGTTTCGAATACGATCAAAAATTATTATTTATTATCACGCTACCCCCAAAAAGTTTTGAATCATGGGTATCATGATTCCCACCTCCCATTCCCGTCTGTTCCGATTTATTTCAGCTCCCCTTTCATTACCTCGTTCGTGCACAAGAGCACACTAGGAAAATGGTAAATCGGCTGTTCTGAGAGATTCATTCTCCAGTCAGGTCTCTCCCATTTCCTCCCGAAAAATCTGGACTGGTTGTTCAAACCCCAAATGCCCAACTCTTGGCTTTCACTCCTATGTTTGGATGGGGTGATAATTTGGTCATCCCTTATTTCTCACATTGGGTCGGACCCAGTTGAGCTTAGGGAATGATCGATGGATGCTCCAATAACATCACAAGGATGCAATAAACTGATGTAAACAACGGAACTCATGCATGCTACGACATCAAACAATCAAAGTGTGAATGTACATTTAAAGGGTTTTTAAACATTACAGTAGCCGGGGGTTGACTCCCCCCATGGACGGATTGACCTCGTCAAAGGAACATTATAGCTCTGCCACCCTCCAGCTTGTGGAATCCAGGAGTTGCTGCCACTTGTTTACCTCCAGCTCCTCCACGACAGCGAGAGGGCACAGTTCGCACGCTGCGATCTGAGCCCGTTCTACACCAGTGCAGATAATTTCCATCTCCTCAGAGGCTCTCTTAATTCCCTCTTTGGCCTCCACTAGTTCGGCTTTCAGCCGTGAGAGGAGCTCTTATTGCGCATCGAGAGAACCGGAAAGCTCATCTTCCTGGGCCTGCAAACATTAAACCACATTTTCGGCCTCTTAGAGCCTTTTGATTTTCACCACCTTCATCCACTGCCAGCCTACGCTGCGGCCACAGTCATACTCCCGAATCTTTTTCACCATAAGATCTCGGATGACCATGTGAGGGCACTGGGCATCCACTCTCCTGGTGCGTAGAGTTCATGCGGAGCTTCGTGGAGCACTCAGCACATGCATCCTCTATCCGCCTCGCGATCCCTCTTCATGATCCTGCATCGTGAACGACTGAGGATTTTGGTGAGTACCATCAGGCTTCGAACCTTGATCTCTCCAGGGCCCCAAGTCTGAGGGGGGGGGGGGGCATTTGTTGGCCCCAAATTTTGAGACTAAGAATATTCCCAAAGAAGGCCCCATTGATTGCCTCGCGAAGCCACCTCACGGAGGCCCCCTAGCACCATGGTCGCTGCGAAGAAAGGGGAAAGGCTGATACACAAATTCATTTGACGTTTGCGAGCCCACCACAAAGCAAGGAGGTATGACGCTTTGCGACCGCATTTGATGTTCGCGAACCACTGAGGAGAAACCATTCCCATTTTTGCATTGCATGAGCTCCACTATGCGGCACCTCTTGCCTATAAATACCATGCCCCCCCTGAGCCCAACAGATGGAAAATCCGACCATTAGACTTCCTAGCTCCGGAATCACGAAGCACCCTTCTTCTCTATGAACCATGAGCTGTGAAAGGTAATTCTTCTTCACGAAGTGCCTCCCCTTTGTCTTTTTTTGATACCCTCTTCCGAGAGGGATGCATTTCATGAACCCTAAGGGCCTTCATGAATGAAGGGGATCCCCAAGGGAACCGGGTCATCGCAGAGCTTTTATGCTTCCCAAAACACACATTATGTAAACATGATCCACATGCTAAGGCAGGGTCAATGTACTTCGTGAAGCACATGGCCTCACGACACTTTGCTTCGCAAGGAATCTTTTCTCCACAAGGCAGTGCTCCATGAATGCCTTTCCACTTCGGGAAGAACCTCCCATATGCACCTACACCCTATTCTTATGCTGAGGCAACCCACTTCGGGAGGCACACCCTTTCACAAGTGCTCTCTTCCACGTGGAGAAATAACGCTTCTCAAGGACCCTTTATATGGACCCCTGTTCTTGGAAATTCCCATCACTGCGCGACCCTCCAGCTTCAAACGATTTGATTTCAGAGTCCCCTGGATGACACCACATGTTGCATTGTTTCGCCTCATGCTTCTACACATAGGCACACTAATGGATATTTCTTTTTCACATAGCCACACTAACGTGGGCCCCTCGATGGTTCACTCCATGAAACCCCCTATCCAAGACATTGTTGATGCCTTACCTTCCACAAAGAGCAGAGGGTACCGGTTATGTAAGTCCTAGGGGTGTGGAGAAAACATACCTCTTCCGAGCTGCAGGACGATAAATTGTCAAACACCATCATCCTCAGCACACGACGTTAAACTGTGACTCGCCTCGTGCCTCACACGCAGGGTGCCCCCAACGTTTACATTCTCCATTCCCCCTGGTCTCCACAGTGGATGATATCCTCTTTATGGGAGTGGAGTTAGTTTTTGGGGAAAGGGAAACCATCTTGGTGTAAGCCCCTTGCTTTCCTATAAGAGGAAGCATCCCTGCTCCTCCTTTCATCTTCAGTCCCCAGGGCTAGCGAAGGGCGTGGTAGGGAACAATGCTTCTATTTTCTTTGGTCCCAAGTCCCTTTCCCACTGCGCTTTGTCTCCATCGCGCCTCTATCCTAGAGTAAGTCTCAATCCTTCTATCCCTAGGCTGCTCCACGCGTAAGCCCCACTCCACTTCCCACGGACGCCCCTTTCTTGATGTGGTCATCAGGCCTTTGCTGCCTCTTGTTTCTCACACTAAGCATGACTCGCATGGGCTTAGAGTAAGTATCGACCATGACATATTAACTCCATCCAGCATGACGTTAAACTGTATTCCCCTCCCAAAAAACGTGGTCTTTGATCCATGTCTTATCATGGTACGTAGGAAGCCTCCACGAGGTCCAAGCTCAACAACCTTGTCCCGCATGACGTTAACCTATATTCCCCAATATTATCAATGTGGAATTAGATCCATTTCGAGGCATGATATGTAGGAATCCTCCACGAGGTTCAATCCCACCAACCATTGGACCCCATGTCCTCCTCTATGCTGGTTCACCGACACCTTGGGCAGCCTATAGTGTAAGACCCACACCCACCTTCTGAACTACATTGATTTTCATCCCTATCAAGGAATGGTATGTAGGAAGCCTCCACGAGGTTCAAGACCACCAACCATTGGACCCCATCTCCTCCTCCCTGTCGGTTCATCGGCACCTTGGTTTTCCTAGAGTGTAAGCCCCTCACCCTCCTTTTGAACTTCATGGACTTTGATCCATGTCAAGGAATGGTACGTAAGAAGCCTCCAAGTGGTTCAATCCCACCATCCTTTGGACCCCAGGTTCTCCTCCACGTCGATTCACCGACACCTTGGGCAGCCTAGAGTTTAATCCCCACAACTGCCTTCTGAGCTACGTGGTCTTTGATCCCTTCCAAGGCAAGGTACATAGGAATCTCCATGAAGTTCAAGCCCAACAACCATCGGACCCCAGGTCCACCTTCACGTCAGTTCATAGGTACCCTCCTCAACAACGTGGTCTTTGGTCCATGTCAAGGCACGGTACGTATGAAGCCTCCATATGGTACAATCCTAACAACCATGTCCCTCATGATGTTAAACTGTATTCCCCAATCTGAACTACATGGAATTTGATCCATGTCAAGGCATGGTACGTATGAGTCCTCCACGAGGTTCAATCCCACCAACCATTGGACCCCAGGTCCTCATCCACGTCATGTCACCCACACTGTGGGAAGCCTAGAGTGTAAACCCCACTCCCAACTTCTAATCTACGTGGTCTTTGATCCTTTCCAAAGCAGGGTATATTGGAAGCTTCATGAAGTTAAATCCCAACAACAATCGGACCCCATGTACACCTTCATTTCGGTTCACTGGAACCCTCCGGAACTACGTGGTCTTTGATCCTTGCCAAGGCTGGGTATGTAGGAAGCTTCACAAAGTTCAAACCCAACAAACATCAGACACATGGTCCAACATCACGTTGGTTAACCGATTCCCTCCTAAACTACATGGTCTTTGATCATTGCCAAGGTAGGGTACGTAGGAAGCCTCATGAAATAAAATCCCACCACCCAATCGTTCCGACCATCTTAACGTCGGTTAACCAACACCATGGGAACCCTAGAGTGTAAGCCCCACACCGAATCCCGAACTATGAGGACTTTGATCCATGTCAAGGAATGGTATGTAAGAAGCCTTCTTAAGGTTCAAGCCCACCACCACTTGGTTGTTTCGACCCCCTTCATGTCGGTTCTCCCCCGCCCCGAAAGACGTTAATCTGTATTCACCATCCAAACTATGTGGTCTTCGATCCTCACCAAGGAGAGGTACATAGGAAGTCTCTTCAAGGCTCAAGCCCAAAACCATCATCATCCTCATGACGATTTCATCCCATTCACCATCCCCATAAAACGCTCCATCATCCATCCTAATCTTTTCTTGGGCCACCACATCCCGGTTGGATCATGCCATTCCATTCCCTGTTCCGTCTAATAGCATTCAGGAAGCCACCCACGCGATGGACCCAATATCGATGTTCCCTCTGGGGGGTTCCTCCGTCTAATTCACTCTAGTTAGTGTTCTAATCAGCCCGATCTGTCTCCACTGGATGTTAAACTTGCTGCATACCCTGTGTGAAACATAGGAAGCTGTGGAAAACCTCGGATACAAGCCCATGTAATAAGATTCACCGCGTTCGATGTGATATGCCTTGGGCTTCCATGCCCTCAAGAAGCCCTATAATAAGGGATAGAAGACATACACACCAATCCCCAGCATACAGACACACCAGTGATGCCCAGCGTGACTACTCCCCTAACTAAAGGTTGCTACCCTACCTGGACCCCTTAGAATGTCTTGACAGAAGAAATATACTTAACTGGTGTCCATGAAGATATGGCGCTGGGAAGAGTTTCATGAATAACTTCTTAATTCTATGAGGGAGACCCGGACAAGTTGATGAGTTTCGAGGAGGAATCCACAGAAGGAAGAACCGAAATCCCATCATCCCATTTTGATCAAGGAGCAGACGTCCCAGAATAAAGAGCGGATGCCATCGACCTTTGGAAATCGGGAATGTGGGGAAACCGAAAAATTGTGTCTCTCATCCTAGAATGAGAGAGACGCACGCACCCCAGTGAAAGGGTCAGAAACATTTTATAAGAATAAATATGATATATTAAATGGTTATACCAAATTATAACCATGAACCTATTTGGGATGCTTGAGGCTGGTGATGGTGCCTTCAGTTTGAACATTAGGAATAGATTAGGGGTGATTGTTTATGTATTTATGTGAAGAAATCTCATTAAAAATTTATTATTGATGTGTCATGTTTCCTAATACATGTGTTTTTAATGTTTAATATATTCCTCCATGATGATTCTTTTTGATCGAATGGTAGGAGTTAATGGGAGGCAATAAACCTCTAGTAGTGGAAATTGTGGCACTGATCGTTTCTAGTGATGGATCTAAAGATGAGTTTCATGATAACAATTCTAACATTATGCAGTTTGTGGAAGGAAAAACCGGAAGGGTTTTACTACATATTTTTGACATGACATGGTATATACAGTTTCCACGCCTTTTAACCTTCAACATATATTGTTGACCTGAGGTAGCTGAAATCTAGATTGAGTCATTCTCAGAAATCCATGACTATTTGGAGACTCCTTCTATGAATAGAGTCAAGATTGTAAATAATATGATTCATGGTAATGTGAAACATTGATGGGAAACTCATAATCGTGATGAGAATTTGGGGAATATTACATTGAAATACATTTAGGATAATTTTATAGATCACTTTTAACAATAGATAATCAAGAATCATAGATAATATGAGTTTACGAAGTTAATCTTGGACACTATGTCAATGAGGGAATATGCTAGTCACTTAACTAATTTTCAATGATTTTTTCCACTAATGGAATGAGATGGGGCTACTACAGGGAATAATTTATAAGATGTTGTTAAATGTGTGACTAATTCGCATGAAAAATTCATTGGACTAAATATATATTTAGAGGTGGTAAATATGGCTCTCATTTTTATAGGTAACATAATGGATGATTATATTGGAATGAAGGTGGTTTATACAAGATGAATAGATATTTAATATTATGAGAGTATGAATTATTGCTATGTAAACATTAAATGGGGGAATAACAAACATAGTTAACATGGATAACGATCAGTTATTCTTGGTAGTAAATGAATATACTACCCCCAGTGTTGTAGGTTAGGACATAATCATACCCAGTCAGCAGGAATACAATTGTAGTGTTAATTACACATAAGGATGGGTCAGTTGTTGAGGTATTTAAGAAAACCATGAATAATGGGAAATGATGTCTGATCTAGATAGAGCCAATGTACTGGAATGGGTTCTTAAACCCCATATTAGTCAGGTAGTTAGTGTTCTTCTACCATAATGGTTGAGGCGGTAGATATAGTTCATCATGGTCAGAGAGGATGTATCAACAGAGTTGTGTAGATTAAGGGACTCAGACTATAGCACCAGTATGAGGGTAGGTCAACTGCATTCAATTCAGCATCCACCTGTGGATATCAAGGTTGGTCTGTATAAATTCATAGGTCATATTCTTGTAAATTATATGCATTATTATTGGTTATTTTATTTAATATCTTCTCATTCACTTCTATAATCTCACATTATGAATGGTTTTAGTCTGAGGATGGAGTTTTTAAGTGGATTTATAATGATCGAAACACCATTAGGAATACGATCGAGGGATATATTTTTATATTAGGGATTTAATCATGAGGTTGTGGTGTATTTTTTTCATTGGGATATCTATATATATTATATGTCTTTTTTTAACCTGATTGTTAGTATGGATTATTTAGTATCAAACTAGTCATGTAGAAATTGTTACAGGAGGAGATTATCATTTAGATTTCATGTGGGTTAAATTTATGTTCATCATAGGGAGTGTGATAAACATGTAGGTCATATAGCTACAGTTCATCAGCAACCGAGGGACCACACCAACAATGTTTTTGAGTTTTATTTTTAATGCAGGAGGTGTGAAACCTTGTTCCTTTCCAACCAATGTGGAAGAGTATTATGATATATATCAATAAGAATTGTACATGATTCCTCTTGAGATGTTTATTTAGTTTATGATTGAGATTATTCCAAGAGATAGACCAGTTTCTATTCAACCATATAAAATGGAACCAATAGATATTCAAGAACAAATACTCCTTTGGAAGAGTTAATCAATAAGAGAATTTTCAATCTTAGTAAATCAAAGGGTGGTTCTAAATTATTTTTTTCTAATAAGGTTGAAGAGACCTTTAGACTATGTGTTTCCTATTGGAGATTAACTAGATAAAAGTGATGAACCCATATCCTCTTCCACATATTTGTGATATCATTGAAAATTTTGGCAGGATATTTTGATTTTCTATATGATTGAATCAATATTAAAGTATCATCAGTTGATAGATAGATCTTATGATATAAATATGACTACATTATGAAGAAGGTATTGTAATTCCCTGACCCTAGTTACATAGAGTCGGTGCATTATTACATAACATTGGCATGATGACAAAAGATCAAGTCTCAAAAAAACCGATTACATTAGTAGACTTGGAATAAGTAGATACATTCATTAAGTTTAAATTACATAATAAAGTGAAAAATACAAGAACATCTTGTCTCCACAATCATATCCCCTTATACTATCCCTACAGGTCATTCATAAAATACTTCTTCACATCCTGGAAAAATAAAAGATATAAAGGGGTGAGCTTAAATTTCCAGTAAGGTTAACAATATAACGGAGACTTTCATAAATAAGCATAAACATTTAAGGAAATGTATAACTAAAAAAAATCCTTTTAAACTTGAATGTCAGCATAATATGGAAGAACTAAAATGAAATAATTCCATTTACCTATTCACATTGATATTCTACTACTCGAATAATCACATGCAATATCAATAACCATTTTCATAATGATGGAATGAATAATGCCAGACTATCATAACCACATAGCCAAGGCCTCTTTCCAAGAATACAAATAAGATTTTGTCAAGGCCTCATGCCAAGACACTAGTTTGTCTCATGAGACCTACCGATTAATAGAGGAGATATAGCATGCTCCACCCGTCACTTATTAAGTCCAATGAATTCCTCATATGAATAGGTTTAAACATAACATAAACATTCATATTAAAACCAGAACACGAAATTTCAATACATTCTTCATATACCATGAATGGTATAAAAATAACACATCCACAGTCAAACATATCACAAAACCTTCAATACAATAAGGATGTTTTGTATAATAATAAATCAACTTCAAATAAGCTTAAAATACAACAAAGGATGTTGACATAGATGAAATAAAAACTATTTGAGACAAATATATCTTTGAAAATATTCTTATAATCCTGTAAGGGAATAATCAAAGATTTTATAATGGCAAAAAATAGCCGCACCCGCTGTATAAGTTAAAAAAAGACAATTTTACATTAATTCTATCGAAAAGGTTAAAAAGATCCTTGTTTGGAAAATGACAGAAAGATTCCTTTATAAACTTCATATAAAAAGTCAAACAAGGGTATAAATGAATTTAACCCATAGTCTGTAAAATAGTAAGAATTATTTGAAATACATTTTTAAGAAACATGGATGTTCATGATAAAGAGGTCCTAGTAGATAATTACATATAAACAACCACGGATAATGAAGAGATTTTGAAATAAACCCTTACCTTGTACTTTTCCTTGGTTGAGAGTAGTTTAACCTCCTCTATAATGGTGAAATAATTTTCATAAAATTATAAAAGAATCATCTACATTAATATGATATCATATAAGATCTTTTAACATTTTTTTGTTAATAATATCTTAGTATTATTGTCGTTTCGGGTGTTAACTTATCGTTTTATTTTGTAAGTTTTGTTACATAATCCGTGTTTGTTATGGATCGGTTGTATCTTATTCATATCCAGAACGATATCAAGTCCTTAAAAATTATTTTTAATAATAAAATGAGAATTATATTTGAATGGATACGATGGGGAATGAATCTCATAGCATTCATGGAGACGGTAGTCCGTACGTATGCACGAACGCGACTTCCATTTCATTTTTTCATTTTAAAAGGAATAAAAACCAAATGATACATAGATATATTATTATTCAAGTATAATATAATATATTATGTTTTTCACTTATGTTAATTAACACCATCCTTTGTACGTTCCATGTATGGTATGAATGAGTCATATCACATTGAGGGGGCGGTAGTCCGCACTTCTTTAAATGAAATTATCGTGTATATATATATACAACATGAAACGAATAATGGTATGCTATAAAATGGAATTACAGAATCTTATATATAAAATAAATATCATAAATATCATATTTAATTATAGTTCCATCATAATGGCCACCATGAGAGTTGGTAGGAGATAATTGAACAATGATCGTTTCGTGAGGCGTTTGGTTTCCATCCACAGAAACATTATGTTCTTCACCAATTAGATGGGGGTGTGTGTATGTGTAGTTCGAATAATTCTAATAAAAATTTCCTAGTATATTTAGGATACTGGATTTTTACAAAAGAAAATAATAAGAAGAGTTTAGGGGTTGGAGAAGTAAAATAAAAGAAAAGAAGCAAAGAGAAATCATTACCTTTAATTTGGGTAACTCTCTTTGGTTTGAACCAAAAAGGACTCTTGAAGTGCCTTTGGCCTAAGGTAAGACTTCTAGGAGAATGAGAGGGATGTAGGGAGAATAATTATGCAGAGTTTAGACGTGCCAAAAGGCTTTAGAGGTGTGAAGAATTGGTTAGAAGTGGTGACCTTTTATAAGGGGGAGGAGGGGTTCTTTAGGAAAAACTAAAAGTATTTATTTATAATAAATTCATATTCAGTTTCAAATGTCTCAAAAGTGGATTATTCAAAGTATAAGGTGTTTATGGGTCTAAAAACACTCAATAAAACAGATTTTATATAGGTTTGGGTCACTATTGTAACCTTATCTTTTAGATTTAACTCTTAGTTAAATAGTTTGACATTTACCATGTCTCTTTGTATTTTTATATTATATAGTTAATAAACCTACTATATACTTCCAAGCGACCCCCAAGTGGTCCATTAATGATACACCTATCATTATATAAGTCCATTGGCCGAACCATAGATTTTTAGGAATATAATATCAATTAATAATATAATATTTGTTTTAAAAACTATTTTTTGTAAAGTTTGACACTATTGGGTATTTTGTTTTTGATAAATTCATAACATAATTATTACGTAGAATAAAATTCATATAACCAATAATAATATGTCATATTAACCTATATAATTATTTTAATTTATAAAAAGTCTCAAATTACATTTATTTAGATATTTATAATATCAATTATTTTCATATTTCATTAATTAGGTAATTACTGCATCGCCATTGCGTCATAAATAAATTAAACTATTTAAAATCTAAAAATTATAAATAAAATAAAATTATGTAGGAAATATTTTTATATTTCGAATGAATATTTATAATCAAATTTATCTTTTGTATAACCCTATATAAAAAATGTTTTAGTTATTAAAATTTCATTTTAACTCTTTGAACACTCCATTGAATTAAATAATAATAATTGTCCTAATCTAATCCAAGTGGACCAAAGTGGTTCATATTTTATTCCTAAGGTTGTTTTTGGACGAATTATACTTATCCAATAGAATTAGGATATGTTTTAGGGTAATAATAATTCCATTTTTACCCTTAATTACCCTATTTACTTTTTACCATGGTAAATAAAAGTAAAAAGTTACAGTTCACCAAAAATTATTTTTATCTTATTAAATCACATTTTACTCCTTAATATAAATTATGTCTCTTGGATTTTCGAAATTCCACTCATAGAAGCGGTAAAATTATGTTTTATGTGAATTTTCAAATTCTCCTAGGAGATGGGTAAAAGACGATGAAAAGTTCAATAAAATTTTTATATGTCTAAAATTATTATAAAATGAATCCAATTAATTACATTGATAATATATAGGTAATAAGTATCTATTTATTCCTAAAATAAATTTAAATAAAATAAAAAATTATTTAAATAAAAAGTCGGTTTTAACCAATAACTCAGTTGTTTTCACTATTCATCAAAAAATAGAAAGTTTTCAGAAAAAATACCAAAACTTCACCCTAGGATAATTTCGATATTCCGAATCCAAAAATGAAGTCCATTTTGAAAGATAAAATTTATAAAATTTCAAAAAGTGGGTATTACTATTCATAACAGCTAGTTTGATTGGTAACGGTGTGTTAGAATCTCGATATTACGTACAATGCAAGCTATTGCAATATTCAAAGGGAAACGTATCGTGGAAGCTTGGGGTGTTACATTCTCCCCTCCTTCAAATAATTTATTCCTAGAAATTTCTACAATATTATTACATAAATAGACTCGGGTGGTTCTTCATCATAAGTTCCTCAGGTTCCCACGTTGCCTCTTCCATCTTATAGTTTCTCCATATAACTTTTACCAGACGATTCGTTCGGTTTCTCAGCACTTGTTCTCTTTTATCAAAAATCATGATGGGCTCTTCACAATAAGACAGATCAGGTTCCAGTTCTAATTCCTCATAAGAGAGTACATGTGTTGGGTCAGGCATGTATTTTCTCAACAATGATACGTGGAACACATCATGAACTTTGGAGAGATTTGGTGTCATTGCCAAACAGTATTCTACAACCCCAATTCACTCTAAAATTTTGAAAGGTCCGATGTACCTGGGACTCAATTTACCTTTCTTACCGAAACGTATAACTTCCTTCCATGGAGATACCTTCAAGAAAACATGATCTTCAACATGAAATCCCAAACCCTTCCTTCGATTATCGACATATCTCTTCTGCCTACTTTGAGATGATTTGATGTGGTTTTGGATTAGCTTTACCTTTTCCTTTATTTCCTCCACCGGGCCTACGAGTTTTCTTTCACCAAGGTCATCCCAACAGGTTTGTGTGTGACATCTCTTTCTGTATAATGCTTCATATGGTGCCATCCGAATACTTGAATGGAAGCTAATTTTATAGGAAAATTCCACCAAAAGTAAATATTGATCCCACATACCCTGAATTTCAAGTGAGCATGATCTCAACATGTATTATAAGGTTTGAATAGTCTGTTCTGATTGTCCATTTGTTTGAGGGTGGTAGGTAGTGCTCAAACAAAGATCAGTATCCAAGGACTTCTGAAAACTTTTCCAAAATCTTGAAGTAAAACAGTGGCCATGATCAGAAACAATCGATAGGGGTACTCCATGAAATCTCCCAACTTCATTGATATATAGCCTTGCTAGACATTCAAGTGGTAAATCTTCCCTTATATCATGAAAATGGGGTGACATTCTAAGATGATCAATAATGAACCATATTTCATAGTTCCTTCAAGGAGTCTTTGGTAGTCCCATGAAAAAGTCCATCGTGATATTATCCCATTTCCACTCAGGTATGAGAAGAGGTTGCATGACTCCTCCAGGCTGTTTCCTTCCGGCTTTCACTTGATGAGAAACCATACATCTTGACTCAAAATCAGAAATCCCCCTATTTATGTTGTCCCACAAAAAATGTTTCTTCAAATCTCCATACATTTTGGTGCTCCTAGGGTGTATAGAGAAATTGGAACCATGAGCATCATCCAATAATCCCCTTTTTAGATCAAGTATATCGGGAACACAAAGTCTCTTCCCAAACTTCAAAATTCCATCTTCATAAAAAAAATTCATTCAGTCTCCCATCATTTACAACATTAATCTTCTTTTTAAACTGTTCATCATCGGCCTCAGAACTCTTTATCCTTTCAATTAAATATGGTTTGGAAACCATTTGAAAAAGTATCGATGTTCCACCTTCCATGGTGATTCCCATATCCATATTTACTAGATCTATGAAAATAGGATCCCTTTAAATTCTCATCTTGTTCAAAAATCCATGATCCTTTCTTCTCAAATCATTTACCACCTTATTTTCATTCCCTGGGTGGTAGTGTATTGTTCAATCATTATACTTGTGTTGTTTAAGCCATTTCATTTTCCTCATGTTGAGTTCCTTCTGTGAGAAAATATACTTCAAACTCTTTTGATCGGTATATATCAAACATTTTTCACCATAGAGATAATGTCTCCATATCTTTAAAGAAAATATTACAATAGCTAACTCAAGATCATGAGTAGGATAGTTTTTCTCATGAATTTTCAGATGTCGTGATGCATATGAAATAACTCTATCCTTCTGCATAAGGAAACAACCATGTCCTTTCTTTGATGAATCACTATAAATAATGAACCCATCATTTCACGATGGTAGAGTCAAAATAGGAGCATTTAATAATCATCTCTTCATTTATTCAAAAAATTACTAACACTCTTTTGTCAAAACAAATTTAATCCCTTTACACGTGAACTTCTTTAATTGGTTAGCCAATCAGGAAATATTCTAGACGAAATGCTGATAATAACCTGCTAAACGAATAAAACTGCATACCTTAGTTTTAATCGTTGGTGTTGTCCATTAATGGATTTCTATTGTCTTAGAAGGATCAATATAGATTCCATCCTTATAGACAATATATCCATGAAAAGAAATCTCCTAAAGCCAGAATTCACACTTGCTAAACTACCCATATAATTCATGTCTTCTCAGAGTCTTCAGGATAATGAGAAAGTGATTTTCATGATCTTATTAGGTTTTGGAATATACCAAGATATCAAAAATAAACACCACTAAAAAATCATTGAGAGATTCCTTGAAAACTCTATTCATTAGATCCATGAAAATAGAGGGTGCATTAGTCAGCCCAAAAGGCATTACTGTAAACTCATAATGCCCGTGCCTGGTTCAAATTGATGTCTTTGGAATGTATTCTTTCCTCACACATAACTTATGGTATCCAGATTAAATTTAAATCTTTGAAAAGTATTGAGTTCCATGCAGTTGGTCAAATAAATCATCAATGCGAGGTAGGAGATACTTGTTCTTTACTGTTATATCACTGATCTCCCTATAGTCGATACATAACCTCATAGGTCCATTTTTCTTCTTAAAAAAAAGGACAAGGTATCACCATGGAGAAAAACTTGGGTGAGTAAATACCTTATTAATCAATTCCTCTAGTTGTTTCTTTTGCTCAACTAATTCCATAGTTTTCATTCTATAAGGGTTTATTGATATGGTCCTTGATCCAGGAATTAAATCAATGGAAAAATCAATTTCTTGTTATAGAGGATGTCCTGGTAAATCCCCTGGAAAAACATCAACATATTATTTCACAATAGGTACACAATCTATTTGAAAATTCTTCTCCTCACACACAGTTATTTTATTCTCTTCATCTGCAATAATTGAATTTAGTTGAGCTTCTTGGGGTGGATCTAGATAAGAATTAGGTGGTGATGCTTCTGCTCTAATGATAAGGTGTTCCTTATCATCATCATCAAAAATCGTAACATCCTTCTTACAATAAATCATTGCATCATAGTATGAAATCCAATCCATACCAAGGATTATATCAAAACCAATCATATGTATGATGATGAGATCAGAAGATAAATAACATTTATGTGCTCTAATGGGAACTGATTCACAGAACATTGTAGCAATGATACTTCCCTTAGGAGTTTTAACCGACAAATCCCTTGTTAAATCAAATTGCAAATATCTAATTTTCTTAGAAAACTAGGAAGATATGAAGAAATGCGATGATCCAGAATCAAATAATGCATTTTCTAAACTTGAGAAAACCATTAAATTACCTTCCACCATGTCTTTCGGAGCTTCTAACTCAGCAGTAGTGATAACATAAGCTTGGCCTTGATCCCTTGGACTTTTCTTAGGTATGTTCCGCTGATTATTAGGACATTAATTTTCATAATGTCCCATCTCCCTGCAATTGTAGCATTGAACATTGGTAGCTTCTTTCTTCCCCCTTTCAATAACGAGCTTGGTGGACTTTTTCACAACACTTGTAACATACTCTCATTCCATTCAAGCATGTACCATGGTGTTTCTTCCCAAATTTACTACAGGATGGATATTCAAATTTTCCCTTCTTCACCTTATTTCCATTTCCAGAGTGATCAATAGATCTCTTCTCCTCTTGATTTTCTTTAAAGTCATAAGACTTAGAGAATTTGTTTTCAGTCTTGATAGCAAATGAGACAATATCTTTGTACAATGAGAAGGTTTGTGAGACTAATGCTCGACGTAGAAATGGTTTTAACCCATAAAAGAAACGATCAATCTTACTTCTTGGGTTACATATATAATCTTCAGCATACCATGATAACCTTATAATGTTAGCCTCATACTTTGCGACATTCTCATCCTCCTTTTGTCTCAGACTCAGAAATTGTCTTCCCATATCTACTTGATGGTCACGAGGAAATTATTTTTCTAATAAAATCTCATTGAACTCCCTCCATTAAATATTTGATACTTCATCATCTTCATTTGTGCTTTTAATCAATGACCACCAATGATCAGTATCTCCAGTTAGGCAGTAAACTACCATGACAACTTTTTCCTTTTCGCTACTCCCCAAGGCATGAAATATTATTCATAATAATTTTATCCATTGCTCAGATACTAAGGGATTTGTACTACCATTTAATGTTGGTTTTTGTTTCCTCATGAAGAGATCTAACATTGATCCTCCACACTACGGTTCTGGGTGATCTATACGGGTACGATTATTATTCATAACCTGAGTGAGTTTTCACAATATAGTGATAAGATGATTAGCACCAGTTGCATCACCAGCTCCACTATAATTATCATGAGAAGGAGGTCAATCCCTATATGGAGTGAGTGCATTGATACAGTTTACATTTCTTCCACTAGGCGCCATTTCTAAACAATGTCTTAAACTGGATCAGTTTATGAATCAAAATACATAATTCCAAACTTGTAAAACACCTAACATAAATTGAATAGTTTATGGATATAATCCATAATCATAAAAATGTTTTATTTTAGGAAGTACGTACTCATAAACCCTTCATAATGGGTTGTAAAGATAATTATAATTATCCTAAGAATATCCCCCAGGAGTGTCATAACTAAGAGTGCAGCAAGGCTCGTTGTCATTCACTAGTTCCTGTTCAAGTCTAGATCAAAGCGGTTTTTTCGGGTTTTACCCCTAGGTACATCTGTGACAGAGCTGCCTCTACCTGCTCATATCCAGACAGGCATGTATTTCTTGGAAAACTCACAAAATCTATACAATACCAAAATATTAGGAAGATCTTCTATACTAATTCTCAAAGTCTATCTTAGAGATATGTGCTCTAATCATAGTTTATATAAATCTAGTATCCTAGGATTGTACTAAACTTCCTCTGATACCAACTGTAATGCCCCGACCCCAGTTACCCAGAGTCGGTGCATTATTACATAACATTGGCATGATCACAAAAGATCAAGTCTCGAAAGACTGATTAGTTTAATATACATGGAATAACTAGATACATTAATAAAGTTTACATTACATCATAAACTGAAAACTACAACAACATCTTGTCTCCACACTCATATCCCCTTATACTATCCCTACATGTCATTCATAAAATACTTCTTCACAACCTTGGAAAAATAAAACATAGAAAGTGGTGAGCTGAAATGCCCAGAAAGGTTAACAATATAATGGAAACTTTCATAAATAAGCATAAACATTTAAGGCAATGTATAACTAAAACAAAAGCCTTTTAAACTTGAATTTCAGAATAATATGGCAGAAATAAAATGAAATAATGCCATTTACTTATTCACATGGATATTCTACTAGTAAAATAATCACATGAAATATCAATAATCATTTTCAAAATGATGGAATGCATAATGCCAGTCTATGAAAAACACATATCCAAGGCCTCGGGCCAAGACTACAAAAAAGATTTTGTCAAGGCCTCATGCCAAGACACTAGTTTGTCTCATGAGACCTACCAATGCATCGAGGAGCTATAACGGGCTCCACCTATCACTTATTAAGTCCAATTCATTCCTCATATGAATAGGTTTAAACATAACAAAAACATTCATATTAAAACTAGCATACGAAATGTCAATACTTTCTTCATAAACCATGAATGGTATAAAAATAACACATCCATAGTAAAACATATCACCAAACCTTCAATACAATATGGATGTTTTGTATCATAATAATTCAACATCAAATAAGCTTAAAATACATCAAAGGATGTTGACATAGATGCAATCAAAGCTATTTGAGAGAAATATCTCTTTTTTTAAATCATTTAAAAGTCATATAATTATAAAAAAACATTTACTTTGAAAATATTCTTATAATATTGTAAGGGAAGCTTCAAAGATTTTATAACTGCAGAAAATAGCCTCACCCTCCGTATAAGTTAAAAAAGACATTCTTACCTTAATTCCGTCAAAAAGGTTAAAAACGACCTTGTTTGGAAAATGAAAGAATGATTCCTTTATAAAATTCTTATAAAAAGTCAGACAAGGGTATAAATGACATTAACCCATTTTATGTAAAATATTAATAATGTTTTGAAATACATTTTTATAAAAAATGGATGTGGATGATAAAGAGGTCCCAGTAGATAATTACGTACAAACAACCTCAGATAATGAAGTGATTTTTAAATAAACAATTACCTTGTACTTTTCCTTGGTTGAGTGTAGCTTAACCTCCTATATAATGGTGAAATAATTGTTATTAAATTTTACAAGAATCATCTACATTAATATGATATCATATATGATCTTTTAACATTTCATTGTTAATAATATCTTAGTATTATTGTCGTTTCGGGTGTTAACTTATCGTTTTATTTTAAATGTTTTGTTACATAAGCCGTGTTTGTTATGGATAGGTTGTATCTTATTCAAATCCAAATGATATAAAGTCCTTAAAAATTATTTTTAATCATAAAATGAGAATTATACTTTAATAGATACGATGGGGAATGATTCTCATCGTGTTCGTGGAGATGGTAGTCCATACGTACGCACGAACGCTACTTCCATTTCATTTTTCTTTTTAAATGGAATAAAAACCAAATTATACATAGGTATATTATTATTACAGTATAATATAATATATTATATGTGTTACTTAAGTTCATTAACACCATCCTTTGTACGTTCCATGTTTGGTATGAACGAGTCATATCACTTTGAGGGGGCGGTAGTCCGCACTTCCTCAAATGAAATTATTGTATATATATACAACATGAAATGAATAATGGTATGCTATAAAATGGAATTAAATAAGCTTATATGTAACATAAATATCATAAATATCATATTTAATAATAGTGTCATCATAATGGATACCATGAGAGGTGGTAGGAGATAATTGAATAATCATCGTTTCGTGAGGCGTTTGATTGCCATCTACAGAAACATTATGTTATTCACCCATTAGATAGAGGTGTATGTATTTGTAGTTCAAATACATATCATAAAAATATCTTAGTATATTTAGGATACTGTATTTGTTACAAAAGAAAATAATAAGAGGAGTTTAGGGGTTGGAGAAGTAAAATAAATGAAAGGAAGCTAAGAGAAATCATTACCTTTAATTTGTGGAACTCTCTTTGGTTTGAACCAAAAAGGAATCTTGAAGTGCCTAATACTAAAGGTAAGACTTCTAGTTTAAGTAGAGGTATGTAGGGATATTAATTGGTCAGAGATTGGATGAGACAAAAGGCTTGAGAGTTGTGAGTAATTGGTTAGAAGTGGAGTCATTTTATAAGGGGGAGAATGGGCTCTTTAGGAAAAACATAAAGTATAAATTTATAATAAATTAATATTCGGTTTATAATGGCTCCAATGTCTATTATTCAAAGTATAAGGTGGGGATGGGTCTAAAACCACTCAACTAACAGATTTTAGACATGTTTGGGTCACTATAGTAACCTTTTCTTTTAGATTTTACACTTAGTTAAATAGTTTGACATTTACAATGTCTATTTGTATTTTTATATTATATAGTTAATAAACCTACTATATACTTCCAAGAGACCCCAAAGTGGTCCATTAATGATACACCTATCATTATATAAGTCCTTTGGACGACCCATATATTTTTAGGAATATAATATAAATTAATAATATAATCTTGTTTTTAAAAATCTATTTTCTGTAAATTTTGACACTTTTGGGTATTTTGTTTTTGATAAATTCATAACAGCATTATTACTTAGAATGAAATTCATATAACCAATAATAATATGTCATATTGGCCTATAAAATTATTGGAATTCAAAAAAAGTCTCAAATTACATTTATTTGGATATTTATAATATATATTATTTTAATATTTCATTAATTTGGTAATTACTGCATCACCATTGTGTCATAAATAAATTAAATTATTTAATGTCTAAAAATTATAAATAAAATGTAATTATGTAGGAAATATTTTTATCTTTCTAATGAATATTTATAATAGAATTTATCTTATGTATGACCCTATATAAAAAATGTTTTAGTTATTAACCTTTTATTTTACCTCTTTTAACACTTATTTGAATTAAATAATAATAAATGTCCTAATCTAATACAAGTGGACCAAAGAGGTTAATATTTTACTATAAGGTTGTTTATGGTCGAATTATACTTATCCAATAGAATTAGGATATGTTTTAGGGTAATAATAATTTTTTTTCACCCTTAATTACCCTATTTACTTTTTACCATGGTAAATAAAAGTGAAAAGATACTATTCACCAAAAAATATTTTTATCTTATTGAACCACAATTTACTCCTTGATATTAACCATGTCTCTCGGATTTTCGAAATTCCACTCACAGAAGTGGTAAACTTATGTTTTATGTGAATTTTCAAATTCTCCCAGGAGATGGGTAAAAGACGGTAAAAAGTTCAATAAAATTTTTATATGTCTAAAATTATTATAAACTGACTCCAATGAATTACATTGAACTTATATAGGTATTACATATCTATTTTGAACTAAAATAAATTTAAATAGAATAAATAATTATTTAAAAAAATTTGGTTTTAACCAATCACTCAGTTGTTTTCACTATTCATCAAAAATTGAAAGTCTTCAGAAAAATACCAAAAATTCACACTAGGCTAATTTCGATATTCTGAAGCCAAAAATGAAGTCCATTTTGAAAGATAAAATTTATAAAATTTCAAAAAGTGGGTATTACTATTCATAACTGCTAGTTTGATTGGTCACGGTGTGTTAGAATCTCGAAATTGCGTAAAATACAAGCTATTACATTATTCAAAGGGAAACATACCGTAGAAGCTTGGGGTGTTACATTCTCACCTCCTTCAAATAATTTCGTCCTCGAAATTTCTAGAAAAATATTTCATAAATAGACTCGGGTGGTTCTTCATCATAAGTTCCTCAGGTTCCCACGTTGCCTCATCCATCTTTTGGTTTCTCCCTAAAACTTTTACCAGACAAGTCGTCTGGTTTCTCAGCACTTGTTCTCTTGTATCAAGAATACTGATGGGATCTTCTCCATAAGAAAGATCAGGTTCTAGTTCTAATTCCTCATAGGTGAGTACATGCGTTGGGTCAGACATGTATTTTCTCAACAATGATACGTGGAACACATCGTGAACTTTGGAGAGATTTGGCGGCATTGCCAAATGGTATGCTACAGCCCCAATTCATTCTACAATTTCGAAGGGTCTGATGTACCTGGCACTCAATTTACCTTTCTTACTGAAACGTATAACTCCCTACCATGGAGATACCTTCCAGAAAACATGATCTCCTATATGAAATTCCAAATCCTTCCTTCGATTATCGGCATATCTCTTCTGCCTACTTTGAGCTGCTTTGATGTGGTTTTGGATTACCTTTACCTTTTCCCTCGTTTCCTCCACCTGTTCGGGTCCTACGAGTTTTCCTTCACCAACGTCATCCTAGTAGGTTTGTGTGCGACATCTCTTTCCGTATAACGCTTCATATGATGCCATCTGAATACTTGAATAGAAGCTATTGTTATAGGAAAATTCCACCAGAGGTAAATATTGATCCCAGATACCCTGAAAGTCATGTGAGCATGATCTCAACATGTCTTCTAAGGTTCGAATAGTCCGTTCTGATTGTCCATATGTTTGAGGGTGGTAGGCAGTGCTAGAACGAAGTTCAGTATCCACAGCCTTCTGAAGACTCTTCCAGAATCTTGATGTAAAACGGGGATCATGATCAGAAACAATAGATAAGGGTACTCCATGAAGTCTCACAACATCATTAATATATATCCTTTCTAGACGTTCAAGTGGTAAATCTTTCCTTATATCAAGAAAATGTGATGACATTCTAAGACGATCAACAATGACCCATATTGCATCATTCCTTCTAGGAGTCTTTGGTAGTCCCATGACAATGTCCATCGTGATATTATCCCATTTCTACTCAGGTATGGGAAGCGGTTGCATGACTCCTCTAGGCTGTTGCCTTCCAGCTTTCACTTGTTGTCAAACCATATATCTTGTCTCAAAATCAGCAATCTCCCTCTTCATGTTGTCTGACCAAAAATGTTTCTTCAAATCTCTATACATTTTGGTGCTCCTAGGGTGTATAGATAAATTGGAACTATGAGCATAATCCAATAATTCCCTTTTAGATCAAGTATATCGAGAACACAATGTCTCTTCCAAACTTCAAAATTCCATCTTCATACAAAAATTCATTCAGTTTCCCATCATTCATAGCATTAATCTTCTTTCTAAACTATTAATCATCGGCCTGAGAACTCTTTATCCTTTCTAGTAATGATGGTTTGGCAACAATTTAAAAACGTATCGATGTTTCACCTTCCTTGATGATTACCATATCCATCATTACAAGATCCATGAAAATAGGATCCCTTTCAATTCTCATCTTGTTCAAAACTCCATGATCCTTTCTTCTCAAAGCATCTTCCACCTTATTTTCCTTCCCCCGGTGGTAGTGTATCGTGCAATGATAATCCTTGAGTAGTTTAAGCCATCGCATTTTCCTCATGTTGAGTTATTTCTCTGAGAAAATATAATTCATACTCTTTTGATCGGTATATATCTCACATTTTCACCATAGAGATAATGTCTCCATATCTTCAAAGCAAATATTACAGCAGCTAACTCAAGATCATGAGTAGGATAGTTTTGGTCATTAATTTTCAGATGTCGTGATGCATATGCAATTACTCTATCATTCTGTATAAGGACACAACCAAGTACTTTCTTTGATGCATCACTATAAATATCGAATCCATCATTTCATAATGGTAGAGTCAAAATATGAGCATTGACTAATATTCTCTTCATTTCTTCGAAACATTCCTCACACTCTTTTGTCCAAACAAATTTAACCCCTTTACATGTGAACTTATTTAATGGGTTAGCCAATCAGGAAATATTCTGGACAAAACGCCAATAATAACTCTCTAAACCAATAAAAATGCGTACCACAGTTTTAATCATTGGTGCTGGGCATTAATGGATTGCTCTTTCCTTAGAAGGATCAACAGAGATTCCATCCTTAGAGACAATATGGCCAAGAAAAGAAATCTTCTGAATCCAGAATTCACACTTGCTAAACTTCCCATATAATTCGTGTCTTCTTAGAGTCTTCAGGATAATGAGAAAGTGATTTTCATGATCTTATTAGATTTTGTAATATACCAAGATATCATAAATAAATACGACGACAAAATCATCGAGATATTTCTTAAAAACTTTATTCATTAGATCCATGAAAATAGAGGGTGCATTAGTCAGCCCAAAAGGCATTACTCTAAACTCGTATTGCCTGTACCTGGTTCGAAATGCAGTATTTGGAATGTCTTCCTTCTTCACACAAAACCGATGGTATCTATATCTAAGGAAATCTTTGAAAAGTATTTAGCTTAATGCAGTTTGTCAAATAAATCATCAATGCAAGGTAGGGGATACATGTTCTTTATTGTCATAGCATTGATCTCCATGTAGTCGATACATAACCTCATAGATCCATCTTTCTTATTAACAAAAAGGTCATGGTCTCCCCATGGAGAAACACTAGAGCGAATAAATACCTTATTACTCATTTCCTCTAGTTGTTTCCTTAGTTCATCTAATTCCACAGTTTTCATTCTATAAGGGGTCCTTGATATGGGCCTTGATCCAGGAATTAAATCAATGGAAAACTCTATTTCTCGTTCTGGAGGATGTCTAGGTAAATCCTCTGAAAAAAAATCAACATATTCTTTCACAATAGGTATATCCTCTATTAGAACATTATTTTCCTCACCCACAGTTATTTAATTCTCTTCCTCCCCAATAATTGAATTTAGTTGAGATACTACGGGTGGATCTAGATAAGAATTAGTTGGTGATGATTCTGCTCTAAAGATAAGGTGTTCCTTATCATCATCATCAAAAATCGTAATCTCATTCTTCTCACAATAAATCTTCACATCATAGTCCGAAATCCAATCCATACCAAGGATTATATCAAACTCAATAATAGGTATGACGATGAGATCATCAGATAAAGAACATTTATGTGCTCTAATGGGAGTTGATTCACAGAAATTTGAAGCAATGATACTTCCCTTAGGAGTTTTAATTGACAACTCCCATATTAAATCAAATTGGAAATTTATAATTTTCTTAGCAAACTAGGAAGATATGAAACAATTCGATGATCCAGAATCAAATAATGAATTTGATAAACTTGAGGAAACCATTAAAGTACCTTCCACAATGTCTTTCGGAGCTTCTACCTCAGTAGTAGTGATTGCATAAGCTTGGCCTTGATCCCTTGTCATTTTCTATGGTAAGTTCCCCTATCTCTTAGGACATTAATTGGCATAATGTACCATATCCCTACAATTGTAGCATTGATCATCGGTAGCTTTTTTCTTCCCCTTGCAATCACGAGCTTGGTGGACTTTTTCACCACACTTGTAACAGACTCACATTCCCTTCAAGCATGTTCCACGGTGTTTCTTACCACATTTACTATAGTATGGATATTCAAATTTTCCCTAATTCCCCTTATTTCCATTTATAGAGTGATCAGAAGATCTCTTATTCTCTTTATTTTCATTAAAGTCATAAGACTTAGAGAATTATTTTTCGGTCTTGATAGCACATGAGACAATATCTTATTACAACGAGAGGGTTTGCGAGACTAATGCTCGATAGAGAAATGGTTTTAACCCAAAAAATAAATGATCAATCTTACTTCTTGGGTTACGTATATAATCTGCAGCATACCATGATAACTTTGTAAATTTATCCTCATACTTTGCGACATTGTCATCCTCCTTTTTTCTCAGACTCAAAAATTGACATTCCATATCTGCTCGATGGTCATGAGGAAATTATTTTTCTAAGAAAAGTGCTTTGAACTCCCTCCATTACATATTTGATAATTCAACATATTCCTTTGTGTTCTGAATCAATGACCACCAATGATCAACATCTCCAGTGAGGCGGTAAACTGCCATGACAATTTTTCTTTTTCGCTACTCCCCAAGGCATAGAATATTTTTTATAAGGATTTTATCCATTGCTCAGATACTAAGGGATTTGTACTCCCATTTAATGTTGGTGGTTGTTACCTCATAAAGCGATCTAACCTTGATCCTCCACGCTGTGGATCAGGGTACTCTATATGGGTAAGGTTATTATTCATAACATGAGTGAGTTGTCCCAATATAGTGATAAGATGATCAGCACCAGTTGCATCACTAGCTCCACTATCATTATCTTGAACATGAGGGAAATCCCTACATGGAGTGACTGCATTGATACAGTTTCCATTTCTTCTACTAGGCACCATTTATAAACAATGGAATAAACTAGATCAGTTTTTGAATCAAAATACATAATTCCAAACTTGTAAAACACCTAACATAAATTGAACAGTTTATGGATATAATCCATAATCATAAAAATGTTTTCTTTGAGGAAGTACATATTCATAAACCCTTCATAATGGTTTGTAAATAAAATTATAATTATCCTAAGAATATCCCCTGATATTGTCGTAATTAATAGTGCAGCAAGGCCCGTTGTCATGCACCAGTTCTCGTTCGAGTCTAGCTGAAAGCGGTGTTTTTGGGTTTTACCCCTAGGTACATCTATGGCAGAGCTACCTCTACCTGCTCGTATCCAGACAGGGTTGTATTTTTTGGAAAACTCACAAAATCTATACAATACCAAAATTCTAGGAAGATCATCTATACTAATTCTCAAAGTCTATCTTAGGGCTATGTGCTCTAATCATAGTTTATCTAAATCTAGTATCCTAGGTTTGTACTAAACTTCCTATGATACCAACTATAACACCCCGACCCCAGTTACCCAGAGTTGGTGCATTATTACATAACATTGGCATTATCAAAAAAGATCAAGTCTCGCAATACTGATTAGTTTAGTATCCTTGGAATAACTAGATACATTCATAAAGTTTACATTACATCATAAAGTGAAAACTACAACAACATCTTGTTTCCTCATCCATATCCCCTTATACTATCCTTACAGGTCATTCATAAAATACTTCTTCACATCCTGGGAAAAATAAAATATAGAAAGGGGTGAGCTCAAATTCCCAGTAAGGTTAACAATATAACAGAATATTTCATAAATAAGCATAAACATTTAAGGCAATGTATAACTAAAACAAATGACTTTTAAACTTGAACTTCATCATAATATGGCAGAAATAAAATGAAATAATTCTATTTACTTATTAACATGGATATTCTACTAGTCTAATAATCACATGCAATATCAATAACCATTTTCATAATGATGGAATACATAATGCTAGACTATCATAACAACATAGCCAAGGCCTCGTGCCAAGACTACAGATAAGATTTTGTCAAGGCCTCATTCCAAGACACTAGTTTGTCTCATGAGACCTACCGATGCATCGAGGAGCTATAGAGGGCTCCACTCATCACTTATTAAGTCCAATGAATTTTTCATATTAATAGGTTTAAACATAACATAAACATTCATATTCAAACTAGCATACGAAATGTCAATACTTTTTTCATAAACCATGCATGGTATAAAAATAACACATCCATAGTCAAACATATCACCAAACCTTCAATACAATATGGATGTTTTTTTATCATAATATATTAACTTCCAATAAGCTTAAAATCCATCAAAGGATGTTGACATAGATGAAATCAACACTATTTGAGAGAAATATCTCTTTTTTTTAAATCATTTAAAAGTCACATAATTATAAAAGAAAAATTTTACTTTGAAAATATTCTTATAAGACATTAAGGGAAGACTCAAGGATTTTATAACGGCAGAAAATAGCCGCACCCTCCGTATAAGTTAAAAAAAGACATTCTTACATTAATTCTGTCGAAAAGGTTAAAAAGGACCTTGTTTGGAAAATGACAGAAAGATTCCATTATAAAATTCAAATAAAAAGTAAAAAATGGTATAAATTACTTTAACCCATAGTGTGTAAAATAGTAATAATTTTTTGAAATACATTTTTAAGAAACATGGATGTGGATGATAAAGAGGTCCTAGTAGATAATTACGTATAAACAACCTCAAATAATGAAGAGATTTTGAAATAAACCATTACCTTGTACATTTCCTTGGTTGAGGGAAGTTTAACCTTTTGTATAATGGTGAAATAAATGATATTAAATTATACAAGAATCATCTACATTATTATGATATCATATATGATCTTTTAACATTTCTTTGTTAATAATATGTTAGTATTATTGTCGTTTCGGGTGTTAACTTATCGTTTTATTTTATATGTTTTGTTACATAAGCCATGTTTGTTATGGATAGGCTGTATCTTATTCATATCCAAAATGATATCTAGTCCTTAAACATATTTTTTAATCATAAAATGAGAATTATACTTGAATGGATACGATGAAGAATGAATCTCATCGCGTTCGTGGATACGGTAGTCCGTACGTACGCACAAACGCTACTTCCATTTCATTTTTCATTTTAAATGGAATCAAAACCAAATGATAAATAGGTATATTATTATACCAGTATAATATAATATCTTATATGTGTTAATTAATTTCATTAACACCATCTTTCGTAACTTCCATGTATGGTATGAATGAGTCATATCACTTTGAGGGGGCGGTAGTCCGCACTTCTGCAAATGAAATTATCGTATATATATAAAAAAACATGAAACGAATAATGGTATGATATAAAATGGAATTACAGAAGATTATATATTAAATAAATATAATTAATATCATATTTAATTATATTTCCATCATAATGGCCACCGTGAGAGGTGATAGGAGATAATTGAACAATCATCATTTCGTGAGGCGTTTGGTTTCCATCCACAGAAACATTATGTTCCTCAACCATTAGATGGAGGTGTGTGTAAGTGTAGTTAGAATAATTCTAATAAAAATATCCTAGTATATTTAGGATACTGGTTTTTTTACAAAAGAAAATAATAAGAAGAGTTTAGGGGTTGGAGAAGTAAAATAAAAGAAAAGAAGCTAAGATAAATCTTTACCTTTAATTTGGGTAACTCTCTTTGGTTTGAACCAAAAAGGACTCTTGAAGTGCCTTATGCCTAAGGTAATACTTCTAGGAGAAGAATATGGATGTAGGGAGCTTAATTGGGAAAATATTAGTCAAGCCAAAAGGCTTGAGAGGTGTGAGGAATTGGTTAGAAGTGGTGTCCTTTTATAAGGGGGAGGAGGGTCATTTTAAGAAAAAACTTAAAGTATTAATTTATAATAAATTAATATTCATTTTAAAATGGCTCCAAAGTAGATTATTCAAATTATATGGTGGGTATGGGTCGCAAGCCACTCAAAAACAGATTTTAGACAGGTTTGGGTCACTATAGTAATCTTATCTTTTAGATTTAACTCTTTGTTAAATAGTTTGACATTTACTGTGTCTCTTTGTATTTTTATATTATATAGTTAATAAACCTACTATATACTTCCAAGAGACCCCAATGTGGTCCATTAAGGATACACCTATCATTATATAAGTCATTTGGCCGATCTTTAGATTTTTAGGAATATAATATCAATTAATAATATAATATTTTTTTAAAAAACTATTTTATGTAAATTTTAACACTATTGGGTATTTTGTTTTGGATAAATTGATAACAACATTATTACTTAGAATATAATTCATATAACCAATAATAATATTTCATATTAACCTATAAAATTATCGGAATTCATAAAAAGTCTCAAATTACATTTATTTGGATATTTATAATATCAATTATTTTTATATTTCATTAATTAGGTAATTACTGCATCACTATTGTGTCATAAATAAATTAAATTATTTAATGTCTAAAAATTATAAATAAAATAAAATTATGTAGGAAATCTTTTTACCCTTCTAATGAATATTTATAATAGAATTTATCTAATGTATAACCCTATATAAAAAATGTTTTAGTTATTAAACATTCATTTTAACTCTTTTAACACTTCTTTGAATTAAATAATAATAAATTTCCTAATCTAATCCAAGTGAACCAAAGAGGTTCATATTTTATTCCGAAGGTTCTTTTTGGTCAAATTATACTTATCGAATAGAATTAGGATATGTTTTAGGGTAATAATAATTTCATTTTTACCCTTAGTTACTCTATTTACTTTTTACCGTGGTAAATAAAAATAAAATGTTACTATTCACCAAAAATTATTTTTATCTTATTGAACCACATTTTACTCCTTGAAATTAACTGTGTCTCTCGGATTTTTGAAATTCCACTCACAGAAGCGGTAAAATTATGTTTTATGTGAATTTTCAAATTCTACTAGGAGATGGGTAAAAGATGGTGAAACGTTCAATAAAATTTTTATATATCTACAAATATTATAAATAGACTCCAATGAATTACATTGAACTTTTATAGGTATTATGTATCTATTTTGACTTAAAATATATTAAAAAAACATTAATAATTATTTAAATAAAAAGTCGGTTTTAACCAAAAACTCAGTCATTTTCACTATTCATCAAAAATTGAAAGTTTTCAGAAAAAAATAAAAATTTCACCCTAGGATTATTTTTATATTCTAAATCCAAAAATGAAGTCCATTTTGAAAGATAAAATTTATTAAATTTTAAAAATTGGGTATTACTATTCATAATAGCTATTTTGATTGGTCAAGGTGTGTTAGAATCTCGATATTGCGTACAATGAATGCTATTACATTTTTCAAAGGGAAATGTACTGTGGAAGCTTGGGGTGTTACATTCTCCCTTACTTCAAATAATTTTTTCCTTGAAATTTCTGGATTATTATTGCATAAACAGACTCGGGTGGTTCTTCATTATAAGTTTCTAAGGCTCCCACGTTGCCTCTTCCATCTTATGGTTTCTCTATAATACTTTTACCAGATGAGTCATTCAGTTTCTCAGCACTTGTTCTCTTGTATCAAGAATCCTGGTGGGCTCTTCGCAATAAGACATATCAGGTTCCTTTTCTAAATCCTCATAGGTGAGTACATGTGTTGGGTCAGACATGTATTTTCTCAACAATGATACAAAACATCGTGAACTTTGGAGAGATTTGGCGGCATTTCCAAACGGTATGCTACAACCCCAATTCATTCTATAATTTCTAAAGGTCAGATTCACCTAGGACTCAATTTACCTTTCTTACTAAAACATATAACTCCCTTCCATGGAGATACCTTCAAGAAAACATGATCTCCTACATGAAATTCCAAATCCTTCCTTCGATTATCGGCATAGCTCTACGGCCTACATTTAACTACTTTGATGTGGTTTTGGATTACCTTTACCTTTTCCATCATTTCCTCCAGTTCTGGGACTACGAGTTTTATTTCACCAACGTCATCCCAGAAAGTTGGTGTGCGACATATCTTTCTGTATAACGCTTCATATGATGCCATACGAATACTTGAATGGAAGCTATTGTTATAGGAAAATTCCACCAAATGTAAATATTGATCCCACATAACCTGAAATTCAAGTGAGCATGACCTCAACATGCCTTTTAAGGTTTGAATAGTCCGTTCTAATTGTCCATCTGTTTGAGGGTGGTAGGCAGTGCTGAAACGAATTTCAGTATCCAAGGCCTTCTGAAGACTCTTCCAGAATCTTGAAGTAAAATAGGGATCACGATAAAAAACAATCAATAGGGGTACTCCATGAAGTCTCACGACATCATTAATATATAGCCATTCTATATGTTCAAGTGGTAAATCTTCCCTTATATCAAGAAAATGTGCTGACTTGCTAAGACGATCAACAATGACCCATATTGCATCGTTCCTTCTAGCTGTGTTTTCTAGTCCCATGACAATGTCCATCGTGATATTATCCCATTTCCACTTAGGTATAGGGTGTGGTTGCATGACTCCTCCATGCAATTTCCTTCTATCTTTCACTTGCTGACAAACCATACATCTTTACTCAAAATCAGAAATCTCCCTCTACATTTTGTCCCACCAAAAATGTTTCTTCAAATCTCTATACATTTTGGTGCTCATAGGGTGTATAGATAAATTGGAACTATGGGAATCATCCAATAATTCCCTTTTTAGATCCAGTATATTGGGAACACAATGTCTCATCCCAAACATCAACATTCCATCTTCATATAAAAATTCATTCAGTCTCCCATCATTCACAGCATTAATCTTGTTTTTAAACTATTCATCATCGGCCTGAAAACTATTTATCATTTATACTAAAGATGGTTTGGAAACCTTTTAAAAAATATCAATGTTTCACCTTCCTTGGTGATTCCCATATCCATCTTTACTATATCCATGAAAATAGGATCCCTTTCAATTCTCATCTTGTTTAAAACTCCATGATCCTTTTTGCTGAAAGCATCTGCCAACCTATTTTCTTTCCCCGGGTGGTAGTGTATCATGCAATCATAATCCTTGAGTTGTTTAATCCATCGTCTTTTCCTCATGTTGAGTTATTTTTGTGAGAAAATATACTTCAAACTCTTTTGATCGGTATATATCTCACATTTTTCACCATAGAGATAATGACTCCATATCTTCAAAGAAAATTTTACAGCAGCTAACTCAAGATCATGAGTATGATAGTTTTGGTCATGAATTCTCAGATGTCGTGATGCATATGAAATAACTCTATAATTCTTCATAAGGACACAACCATGTCCTTTCATTGATGCATCACTATAAATAACAAACCCATCATTACATGATGGTAGAGTCAAAATAGAAGAACTGACTAATATTCTCTTTATTTCTTCAAAACATTCCTCATACTCTTTTTTCCAAACAAATTTAACCCCTTTACATGTGAACTTCTTTAATGGGTCACCCAATAAGGCAATATTCTGGACGAAACACCGATAATAACCTGCTAAACCAATAAAACTATGTACCGCAGTTTTACTCATTGGTGCTAGCCATTAATGGATTGGTCTTGTCTTAGAAGGATCAACAGAGATTCCATCCTTAGAGACAATATGGACATGAAACGAAATCTCTTGAAGCTAGAATTCACCCTTGCTAAACTTCCCATATAATTCATGTCTTCTCAGAGTCTTCAGGACGATAAGCAAGTGATTTTCATGATCTTTATAGCTTTTGGAATATACCAAGATATCATTAATAAATACCACTAGAAAATTATCGAGATATTCCTTGAAAACTCTATTCATTAGATCCATGAAAATAGAGGGTGCATTAGTCATCCCAAAAGGTATTACTCTAAACTAGTAATGCCCGTACCTGGTTAGAAATGCTATCTTTGGAATGTCTTCCTTCTTCACACATAACTGATGGTATCCAGATGAAAGGTCAATCTTTGAAAAGTATTGACCTCCATGCAGTTGGTCAAATAAATCATCAATGTGAGGTAGTGGATACTTGTTATTTATTGTTATAGTATTGATCTCCCAGTAGTCGATACATAACCTCATAGATCCATATTTCTTTTTAACAAATAGGATAGGGTCTCCCCACAGAGAAACACTAGGGAGAATAAATCCCTTATTACTAAATTCCACTAGTTGTTTCTTTATATCAACTAATTCCATAGTTGTCATTCTATAAGGGGTCTATGATATGGGCCTTGATCTGGGAATTAAATCAATGGAAAACTCAATTTCTCATTCTGGAGGATGTCCAGGTAGAGCATCTGAAAAAATATCAACATATTCTTTCACAATGGGTAGATCCTCTATTTGAACATTCCTTTCTTCACCCACATTTATTTGATTCTCTTCCTCCCCAATAATTGAATTTAGTTTAGCTACTGGGGGTCGATCTAGATAAGAATTAGGTGGTGATGATTCTGCTCTAAAGATAAGGTGTTCCTTATCATCATCATCAAAAATCGTAACCTCCTTCTTATTAAAATAAATATTTCCATCATAGTACTAAATACAATCCATACCAAGTATTATATCAAACTCAATCATAGGTATGACGATGAGATCAGCAGATAAAGAACATTTATGTGCTCTAATGGGAAATTATTCACAGAACATTGTAGCAATGATACTTCCCTTAGGAGTTTTAACTGAAAACTCCCTTGTCAAATCAAATTGGAAATATCAAATTTTCTAAGCAAACTAGGAAGATATGAAACAATTTGATGATCCAGAATCAAATAATGCATTTTCTAAACTTGAGGAAACCATTAAATTACCTTCCACAATGTCTTTCGGAGCTTCTACCTCAGTAGTAGTGATAACATAAGCTTGGCCTTGATCCCTTGGCCTTTTCTGAGGTAAGTTCCCCTAACTCTTAGAAAATTAATTTTCATAATCTCCCACATCCTTGCAATTGTATCATTGAACATCGGTAGCTTCTATCTTCCCCATGCAATCACGAGCTTGGTGGAATTTTTCACCACACCTGTAATAAGCTCCCATTCACATTAAGAAAATACCAGGGTGTTTCTTCCCACATTTACTATAGGATGGATATTCAACTTTTCCCTTCTTCCCTTTATTTCCATTTCCATAGTGATCAGCAGATCTCTTCTTCTCTTTCTTTGATTTAAAGTCAAAAGACTTAGAGAATTATTTTTTGATCTTGATAGCCTATGAGACAATATCTTCGTACAATGAGAAGGTTTCTGAGACTAATTCCTGATGGAGAAATAATTTTAACTCATCAAATAAATGATCAATCATACTTCTTGGGTTGCGTATATAATCTGCAGCATACCTTGATAACCTTGTAAAGTTAGCCTCATACTTTGCGACATTCTCATCCTCCTTCTGTCTTAGACTCAAAAATTGGCTTTCTATATCTGCTCGATGGTCACAAAGAAAGTATTTTTCTATGAAATGATCTTTGAACTTCCATCATTCCATATTTGATACTTCATCATCTTCCTTTTTGTTTTAAATCGTTGACCACCAATGATCAACATCTCCAGTGAGGCGGTAAACTTCCATGTCAACTTTTTCCTTTTTGCTACTCCCCAAGGCATGTAATATTTTTTCTAAGGATTTTATCCATTGCTTAACTACTAAGGGATTTTTACACCCATTTAATGTTGGTGGTTGTTGCCTCATGAAGAGATCTATCATTGATCCCCTATGCTGCAGATTAGGGTGATCCATATGGGCAAGGTTATTATTCATAACCTAAGTATGTTGCCCAAATATAGTGATAAGATTATCAACACTATTTGCATCACCAACTCCACTATAATTATCTTGAGTAGGAGGGAAATCCCTACATAGAGGGAGTGCATTGATACGGTTTCCGTTTCTACCACTAGGATCCGTTTCTAAACAATGGCATAAACTAGATTAGTTTATGAATCAAAATACATAATTCCAAACTTGTAAAACACCTAACATAAATTGACCAGTTTATGGATATAATCCATAATCATAAAAATGTTTTATTTGAGGAAGTACGTACTCATAAACCCTTCATAATGGTTTGTAATGAAAATTAGAATTATCCTAAGCATATCCCCCAGGAGTGTCGTAATTAAGAGTGCAGCAAGTCTCGTTGTCATGCACCAGTTCCCGTTTGAGTCTAGCTCAAAGCGGTGTTTTCAGGTTTCACCCCTAGGTACATCTGTGCCAGAGCCGCCTCTACCTGCTCATATCCAGACAGAGATTTATTTCTTGGAAAACTCCCAAAATCTATACAATACCAAAATTCTAGGAATATCTTCTATACTAATTCTCAAAATCTATCTTAGGGATATGTGATCTAATCGTAGTTTATCAAAATCTAGTATCCTAGGTTTGTACTAAACCTCCTCTTATACCAACTGTAACGCCCCGACCCCAGTTACCCAGAGTCGGTGAATTATTACATAACATTGGCATGATCAGAAAATATCCAGTCTCGAATGACTGATTAGTTTAGTATATTTTGAATAACTAGATACATTCATAAAGTTTACATTACATCATAAAGTGACAACTACAACAACATCTTGTCTCCACACTCATATCCCCTTATACTATCCCTACAAGTCATTCATAAAATACTTCTACACATCCTGGGAAAAATAAAACATAGAAAGGGGTGAGATCAAATGCCCAGTAAGGTTAAAAATATATCAAAAACTTTCATAAATAAGCATAAACATTTAAGGGAATGTAAACTAAAACAAAAGCCTTTTAAACTTGAACTTCAGCATAACATGGAAGAAATAAAATAAAAAAATGCCATTTACTTATTCACTTGTATATTCTACTAGTCAAACAATCACATGCAATATAAATAACCATATTCATAATGATGGAATGCATAATTCCAGACTATCATAACCACGTAGCCAAGGCCTCGTGCCAAGACTACAGAAAATATTTTGTCAAAGCCTCGTGCCAAGACACTAGTTTATCTCATGAGACCTACCGATGAATCAAGGAGATATATCAGGATCCACCCATCACTTATTAAGTCCAATGCATTCCTCATATGAATATGTTTAAACCTAACATAAACATTCATATTAAAACTAGCATACTAAATGTCAATAATTTCTTCATAAACCATGAATGGTATAAAACTAACACATCCACAGTCAAACATATCACCAAACCTTCAAAAAAATATGGATGTTTTGTATCATAAAAAAATCAACTTCAAATAAGCTTAAAATCCATCAAAGGATGTTGACATAGATGAAATCAAAACTATTTGAGAGAAATATCTATTTTTTTAATCATTTAAAAGTCACATAATTATAAAAGAAAACATTAACTTTGAAAATATTCTCATAAGCTTGTAAGGTAAGCTTCAAATAATTTATAATGGGAGAAAATTGCCGCAGCCACTGTATAAGTTAAAAAAAGACTTTCTTACCTTAATTCTGTCGAAAACGTTAAAAAAGACCTTGTTTGGAAAACGATGGAAAGATTACTTTATAAAATTCATATAAAAAGTCAAACAGGGGTATAAATGACTTTAACCCATAGTCTGTAAAATAGTAATAATGTTTTGAAATAAATTTTTAAGAAACATGGATGTGGATGATAAATAGGACCCAGTAGATAATTACGTATAAACAACCTCGGATAATGAAGAGATTGTGAAATAAACCCTTACATTGTACTTTTCCTTGGTTGAGGGTAGTTTAAACTCATGTATAAAGGTGAAATAATTTTTTTTAAATTTTACAAGATTCATATACGTTAATATGATATCATATATGATCTTTTAACATTGCTTGGTTAATAATATCTTAGTATTATTGTCGTTTCGGGTGTTAACTTATCGTTTTATTTTATATGTTTTGTTACATAAGCTAGGTTTGATATGGATAGGTTGTATCTTATTCATATCCAGAATGATATTAAGTCCTTAAACATTATTTTTAATCAGAAAATGAAAATTATTCTTTAATGGATACGATGGAGAATGAATCTCATCACGTTCGTGGAGACGGTAGTCCGTACGTATGCACGAACAATACTTCCATTTTATTTTTTATTTTAAAAGGAATCAAAAAAATGATACATAGTTATATTATTATTCCATTATAATATAATATCTTATATGCGTTTCTCAATTTCATTATCATCATCCTTTTTACGTTCCATGTAAGGTATGAACGAGCCATATCACTTTGAAGGGGCGATAGTCCGCACTTCCTCAAATGAAATTATCGTATATATATATATATACAACATGAAATGAATAATAGTATGCTATAAAATGGAATTATAGAAGCTTATATATAAAATAAATTTCATTAATATCAGATTTAATTATAGTTCCACCATAATGGCCACCGTGAGTGGTGGTAGGAGATAATTGAACAATCATTGTTTCGTGAGGTGTTCGGTTTCCATCCACAGAAACATTATGTTATTCACCCATTAGATGGAGGTTTATATAAGTGTAGTTCGAATACTTCTCATAAAAATATCCTAATATATTCAGGATACTGGTTTTTTTACAAAAGAAAATAATAGGAAGAGTTTAGGGGTTGGAGAAGTAAAATAAAATAAAATAAGCAAAGAAAAATCATTATCTTTAATTTGGGTAACTCTCTTTGGCTTGAACCAAAAAGGACACTTGAAGTGCCTTATGCCTAAGGTAAGACTTCTAGGATAAGGACAGGGATGTAGGTAGCTTAATTGGAAGAGGTTGGATGAGACAAAAGTCTGGAGAGGTGTGAGGAATTGGTTAGAAGTGGTGACCTTTTATAAGGGGGAGGATGGGATCTTTAGTAAAAACTTAGAGTATTAATTTATAATAAATTCATATTCTGTTTCCAATGGGTAAAAAGTGGATTATTCAAAGTATAAGGTGGGGATGGGTCAAAAACCACTCAACCAATAGATTTTAGACAGGTTTGGGTCACTATAGTATCCTTATCTTTTAGATTTAACTCTTAGTTAAATAGTTTGACATTTACCATGTCTCTTTGTATTTTTTTATTATATAGTTAATAAACCTACTATATACTTCCAAGCGACCCCCTAGTGGTCCATTAATGATACACCTATCATTATATAATTCCTTTGTCATATCCTTATATTTTTAGGAATATACTATCAATTAAATATATAATATTTGTTTTAAAAACTATTTTAGGTAAAGTTTGACACTATTGGGTATTTCGTTTTTGATAAATTCATATCAGCATTATTACTCTGAATAAAATTCATATAACCAATAATAATATGTCATATTAACCTATAAAATTATTGGAATTCATAAAAATTCTCAAATTACATTTATTTGGATATTTATAATATCATTTATTATTATATTTCATTAATTATGTAATTACTGCATCGCCATTGTGTCATAAATAAATAAAATTATTTATTTTCTAAAAATTATAAATAAAATCCAATAATGCATGAAATCTTTTTTTATTTCTAATTAATATTTATAATCGAATTTATCTTATGTATAACCCAATATTAAAATTGTTTTAGTTATTAAACGTTCATTTTAACTCTTTTCACACTTCTTTGAATTAAATAATAATAAGTGTCCTAATCTAATACAAGTGGACCAAATAGCTTCATATTTTATTCCTAAGGTTGTTTTTGGTCGAATTATACTTATCCAATAGAGTTAGGATATGTTTTAGGGTAATAATATTTTCATTTTTACCCTTAATTACCCTATTTACTTTTTACCGTGGTAAATAAAAGTAAAAAGATACTATTCACCAAAAATTAATTTTATCTTATTGAACCAAATTTTAATCCTTGATATTAACCGTGTCTCTCAAATTTTAGAAATTCCACTCACAGAAGTGGTAAAATTATGTTTTATGTGAATTTTCAAATTCTCCTAGAAGATGGGTAAAAGACAGTGAAAAGTTCAATAAAATTTTATATGTCTAAAATTATTATAAACTAACTCCAATTAATTACATTGAACTAATATAGGTATTACATATCTATTTTGACCTCAAATAAATTTAAATAAAATAAATAATTATTTAAATAAAAAGTCGGTTTTAACTAATAACTCAGTGTTTTTAACTATTCATCAAAAATTGTAAGTTTTCAGAAAAATACCAAAACATTACCCTAGGCTAATTTTGATATTACGAATCCATAAATGAAGTCCATTTTGAAAGATAATGTTTATAAAATTTAAAAAAGTGGGTATTACTATTCATAACGGCTAGTTTGATTGGCCACAGTGTGTTAGAATCTCGAAATTGCATACAATGCAAGCTATATAATTATTCAAAGGGAAACGTACCGTGGAATTTTGGGGTGTTACAGGTATGGCCTATTTTAGTTTGACAAGATTTTGTTCAAAATAACAAAAATTCATGATGTCTTTATTGACTTTATGAAAAAAATATTCCACCCATTCATATGTTATATTTTGGTTGTTTTGTGGATGATATCTTGGAGTAATAAAAGATTCATTAAAAAAAGGCCCAATATATTCACATTAACCTTAGTACATTGTAAGAGCATCAAATATATACCATAAAATAATTTTTTTAATTCTAGATCAACATGGTTCATTTCTTGGGTCACATCATTTAAGTGGAAGCTGTGTTACATGTCCTAGAGAATTATCAGGCAGTGGTATATTGGGAACAAACAATGAATGATTTTTATAACCAATATTTTATTGGTTTGGTGGGATATTATCAATGTTGAGTCCAAGAAATTTCCCACGAGGAGGAACCACATTCATGCATTAAAAAGAAAGAAATTATTTTTGAATAGTTTGGAGAATGTGACAATGAATTCAAAGAAATGAAGTTGTTTTTTACTAAACACCAATTTTAATCCTACCAGATCTAGGTGAGGAGTATACTATGATTTTTGAGACATATATGATTTTAATTGCATCATACTAGATTTTTTTTTGAATTTACTTCTTTCATATGAGTCATGGATATTTTTTCCACATGAAATTAATTACCATATTCTCAATCCAATATTTGATTATGTGGTTTATTCCATAACATGTTGTCTATATTACATGTTAATTGAAAATCTTACTTTGTATACCGGTCAAAGGATCTTAATTTATATATTTCATAGAGATATTTTAATATCTAAAAATGGAGGTTCATTTAATATATAAAGTAATTTTACATAGATTGAGAACACTCACATGGGAGGGGAAATTATTTTGATGAGTCTTGAAGTAAGAAAACATAGGCTCATGGAGTTTAAGTGTCTATTTCTGCGTCGAATTCGATGACCTTGCTGTATACTATATATATATATTTATATATATTTATATATATGTATTGCGGTTTGGAAGGGACTATAATATATGAAACTAATCATTGTATTAGAAGTGTCCAAACATTTGAACCCGAACAATTAGATTTTTTTGAGGATCAAAAGTGTTTTTTGTGCATGGAAATCATTTATGGTGTTTATTCTCCATATAATTGTACTATAAATGATAATTTAATAATATATGTTTGTGGTTGTTTTGTTGTCTCTGCATGAGTGTGATAGGATATGATTCATGGGATTCATTCCCAGAAGTTTGTGGTATAACCTATTTAAATTTTTTTACCAAGACCTATAAAAAATTTATTGGTTCTTGGTCAAGAAAAAATAGATTTAGGGTTATTGACATGATTCATTTCCTATCAATTAGTGAAGGAAAATAATTAATAACGTGGTTTTTTTCAATTATCATTACAACTTCTAGAATAGAATTTTGATAATGTTATAATTAATATCATTGTAGGTCTTTCGAGGAAGCCTCATAAGAATTACATGACATGGGTGGATGTGGACAGAATTATTAGGGTACACCAATTATACATATCCTAGAGACATTCATATTAGATCAGTTGGGTGAATTATACCTTTCAAATATTTTTTTCCCAGGGTCCCATTAAGAGTAGTTTCATCCAATGACTAATGTTTAAATTATATTTTCTAGAAATTCTTATAGAAAATTACGGGTAAACATGATTTTCTATAAACATATATCCACCTATAAACATATGTGATGTCAGAACATACTATACTAGTATTAGAGGATATTCTATGGTCATTCATTCTTAATTTTGGTGGGTCATAAGAGATCCCCTTGGATCTTATTGAGTTATCCTAATACAATTGTTATCACGTGACCATTAGAAAGTCATTATCTGAGAAACATTATGGAATTTCATGAAGATAAAATCTATACTAAATTGTGGAATTCGAGTCTGAGCTATTTGGACCATGTATCATATAGAATATATCATAGTAAATCTACTTGATTCAGAAATGAGTGGCTACAACTTAGTGTATGTAGTAGACATATGATGATTAGCATTGTACAACCCCTATGTTTATAGTGGTTGATCTTGTTTTCTTTCAAGATTATTTGAGTTTAAGTCACTGTAGATTTCTATGGTAGGGAATAGTTGGAGCCCAGTTTGTTTAGACCTTTTGAGATTGTAGAAAGAATTTGACCTGTGAAATATAGATTGGATATTCCACAGATATATAGAGAATTTAACGACATTTTTCATGTGTCATAAATTTACTAATATCAACCATGTCATTCTCATATGATTGATATTAGTGGTGTTCATATTAATGATGATGTGTCCATTTCCGTATGATATGACTGGCTTTTTGGATCATAGGGATAATTTTTTATAGTGAAAGAACAAGATAATAGATTGAGTGTTGTGAAAAAATGTCCTTGTTCAATAGAATACATTGGAGATGGAAGCTAATATGCGTGATTGGTGGCCAAACCTTTTTACCAATAAATATGACCTAGGCATGGGAGTATATATTGAGGATGATCTCTTACATGGTAGGTAGATTTAATGATCCCTACATATCTAGAGATGAACCGTGAATGTTTTTTCAGGAAATCATTAGCCATTGTTTTTTTATAACATGATTGGATATTGCTGTGGGGTTGTTTAGACTATTTTTGGAGAACTTTGGAAGAAAAACGGGTTGTTATTGGTTGGTTAATGGTTATATAAATATATTTAGTTTTCCTTAGGTAATTGTTCACCCCATTTTGGAGGGAGAATAGGTGGCACATGGTTTGGCCAAACTATGAGTCCTCTCTCCCCAAACCTTATACACCGAAAAATCTAGTATTTTCATTATTTTTGACAAAATTCTCTAACCCTCTTACACATAGGAGAAACCTTGAACCCCAATTTATTGGCACACAGTTCTGGATTATGGTTTGGAAATATGTATTCCTTTATAATTGGATGTTGTGCCTGAGTGTTTTTAACCACTCTTATTTTTTATTAAAATTCACTAACATTCTCTATCTGTTTTCAACCAAAAAAATCCAAAATCATACATAAATGAATTCATTCAGATATTGAAGCTCCCCAGAGGTTTCAATGGCCCTTTAATCCACTTACATTCTAAATCTAGGTTCATGTTAAGGATCAAATCCTTTATGGTATGAAATATCTTCCCTATTTCATTTCCCCTCTCTTTTCTCGCTCTATCCTGATGTAGAGGGAAGATATTTTACTCCATTGAAAATCATATATATCAAGGGTTTCTTGGTTCTTGTCCCAGAGGATATTGATTATAGGTATGGGTCATAGATCTTCCACAGTATTATGATTTAGATTTTTCCGCATCAAATTGGTGATTATTTATTGGAAAGAGTTCATCAAGGATTATGAGGTAGATGGCCAATTTATAAATTCTCTTACTCTTGATTTTATTTGGGATTATTTAATTGATAAATTTAAATATCCATTTTGGGACGTTTCATTTCTAATTAAATTACATAATTGACTGATTAATGGGATTATGGAATTGAAGAAATACTTGGATTATGAAATTAATTTGATTAATGAGAAGATGGACTTGATATCAACCTATGGGGTCTATCAACATGATTGAAATAGTGATTTATGAATTACATGTGGTTGATAAATTAAATTTTTAAAAGTTTTTATATTGTTGAACCTTGAGATGTGATATTTTATTATAGAGTGGTGTTTCATAGACTCCTACTTTAAATATATATGGTGTGCCATAATGGAACTCTAGGAACACAAATATATATATATATGTGTGTGTGTGTGTGTGTTTTTAAGGTAATTTGAATGTTTTGGGATATGGACTACTGCTCCGAAAACCCATGGGGTTCATGGATGCTACTCTAGACCCCCATTATCTGAATGTGAATTTGGAATTAAATGAATAAAGAAAACCCATGATTGAATGAAATGTGATGTCTTTTTTTGATTGTTCAGTCTCTGGAACGATCCGAATCTCACACTATTGGTTTGGGAGTCATCATGAACCAATGTCTTTTTGTGCTAAATTAATGAATTATTTAATATATAAAATATTAAAATGTTCATTTTTAAGTTAATATTTGTTCAGATACAGACACAATTATTTATTGCATAATATTTTTGACGTCGTTTGAGGTGTCCTACAAAGTTTACTCACATCCTATATGGGCAGCCAGATCTGTACTTGAATAGACATCATGATTAGATGATATCATTATAGAAAGATACCTATACTATATAAATGAGATGATAATTAGAATGGATCATGGAAAATAGGATCAAAAATGATTTCATATCCTATTGGATGTTTTTATTTTGTCTTTATTTTGGGATATTCATTTGACACTAGTTACAAATATGGAATGACATCTATTATACATTAGATTGGGAATTTTTTCTAGCTTCATTTTATCATGGGATTTATCAATTATTGGATATGATATTATCCTAGTTATTATTATTATTATTATTTGGCTATTGTTTTTTTTTCAATTGTTGAGATACTTGGATAAAGATCATCTAGTCTATTTACATTAAAAATTATCCCCTCGATGCAAGTCGGAAACCTCTAGAATATATGTAGGCACACAAGATGTCACCTAATAAACCAGATTGGGTAATCAGTATAAGGAAATGAGGTCGGGAAGTTACTATTTTATAGATGTTGGTAAGCCTTTATATCAGAATGAAATATGAATATTTTTAATATTATACTTAGAGGTATAGGTGGTGGTTCTATAATGGCTGGATATATAGTTATTTTTCATAAACATATCCAAATAGTCCAATTATCATAGATACATGTTAGTAATATATTTTATACTATATAATTCATATGTGATAATAAATTATTGTATGAAATTAAATGAACATGATGTATTTGAAAAAATCATTGAATTTCAAGTGAACGATTATTTTATATATTTTCAATAAAATTTAAAGAATGATTTTAATTAAATAAATTAATAGGATTCAATGAATTATTTCATTAAAAATTTATTATTAAATGTTATGTAATTTTTAATAATAAAAAGTTTAATAAATTAATTTTAAAAAGGAATACGTTTTCAATAAATTGGTTTTCTAGTATTTTGTATTTTTTTCTTGGTAAATTAATTTGATCATTTGTGGGGAATTATTTTAATAAAATATATTAATTATATATATAATAAAAAAATTATAATTCATTTATTGATGTCTAATTGGCTATAAAATATATATGGAGCACTTAAATTTTAAAAAGATTCTTTTCAAAATAATTATTATTTATGTGGTGGTTTTTTAAACAAACAAATCATATCATTAATTAATGATGATTTTGTTAATGGTTGTTGGATTTATGCATATATAAATTATTTATCACTCGTGTTAGGATGTGTAATTAATCTGTTATATGAATATGAAGAGATGAAAATTAAAATTTTGTTTTCCTAAAAAATGTTAATTTTAAAATATTTATATTTTCATTTAAAATAGATATGTTTCATATTCATAACATGAATATAATCAAATGGAAATAATTTTTTGAATCATGGATTTGAAATTAGGTAAGGGATAAATTATATTCTGTTCATAAAATATGTTTCAGATTTAAACATTGATTTATTTCGGTAAGTGTAAAATTAATTTAACTGTGATAATTTTTTAGGAAAATTCCCTAAATATATTTAACATTTTATGTTAATTATCATGATAATGAAAACACTAAAAAATATCAAATATGATTCATAATCTTATCCATATACCATGTCAAAATAAAATATTTAGGAATTTAATAATCAATATTTGTGAAGACTCCAATAATTCCAACATAAGGGGTCTTACCTCTACCGAATTAAAACAAAAAATTTCATTTAGTAAGATACTGAATAACATTTCTAATGAAAACTCTAACACACCCCCACCTCCATGATGGTTAGTCACCAAACTCATTTCCAACATCCATTCCAACGGAACCCTATCATTGGGATTGTTTACCAGAGATTCTTTTTAAGGAACATTAGTTGAGATGTTTGGAGGTTGAACATACCACAACTATTTAAGGGGAATTGTTTCCTACTCTTAGAGTATAAAATATATTAAAAAAACTTCTTGAATCCTTGCCAAATTATAGTAATGTACTGATAATTCTATTCTAATGATCAAATTATAACCATGTATATATTTGAATAGATCTATATAGTAATGGTTTTTCATCTTTCTCATTATATCCCATGATGCTTTGTTTTAAATCCATATAGATATGAATTTTTGATTTTATATTCATCGTGAAAGGGGGTATTTGATTTTGGGTATGGCTTAATCCCCTTATAGGGATTCTTAAATTTCCTTATAAAGTAAAAAAGAACCCTCATAGTTTTGTTCTAATAAATGGGAACTCCAAACCTTTTAAGGAGTTATTACAAGGAATTATTCATACATTTAATCATCATGTGGAAAGGAATATTATTATAAACGTTCCATGAAATTGTTTTTATGTGATTTATATATGAGAATGAAATTATAGTTTATACTATATATAGGTAACTAATTTGGAGAAATCAAGGATTATCTTTTGATCATCACTACAAATATCCCTAGATCATTACATGATAATGAAAATCCTTATTAAACATGTTAACAAAAGGAAGTACTATGCCTGCTACATAGAAGTTGATAGATTTGGTTGATGAATACAACAAATATGATTCCCGTATATGGGGATAAGATGATGGTTATCCTGAATCAAGTTGGGATGAATTTTTTAATTATTGGTACATAAGAAAAAACTGAAAATTCTTTTAATGTTTTGATTCAACCAAATATGGGCTTTCTAAGTATCCAGGTTAATTGAAATGAAATCCCACATAGTTAATATGATATTATTTATTTTTATAATTGTTGTCGTTTACATGATATTTAATATCATGAGGTGATCATATGAACTATGAATTCTAAATTAATTACTCTTTTATATGAAGGTTTTTTTGTTATGTTACTCAAATATGCTAAAAAATGGTCTACAAAAACTATTTTTCGTTGTGTGCCATTATCGGTGGGAGATAAAAGTGGTATAAAATTGGTCATATTTCATTGGAGATCATATTAGGAGACAAAATGCCATTAAAAAAAATATTATGACATTAGATTCATATTTTATAAAAGTGGATACTTAATGAAATAGATTGAGGTTTATGAATGTGGTGTCTATAGATTCCAATTTCATGAATGGTGTGACAAAAATAGACTATCTGGGAATTAAAAATATGATACCATATGATTCATATACCAATTTTTTTAAAAAAACATGATATTGATTTGGGTTTATTCATGAGCTTCCCATAGATTATTATTCTATAAAAGTTACAATATCAATAGACTCAGTGCTATTATGAAAGAGTTCCCCATATATTTGTATGTTGTAATAGGGATCACACTAGGAGGATGGGTTGGTTTTATACAAGATAGGCCTTTAGATTCATATTCCCAAAAATGTGTGATAATATGTGACTAATTGAAGATTATACATAATATTCCACGGGTACATACAAATGTTGTAAACTTGGAGAGAAAAAGAGGTAAAACATATCTTAATCATGTGGTTTCCATTTATATTGGACCTAGTTGCTGTGTAAATGGAAGAAAAATTTAGGGAATTACATATAAGAGGATGCAATAATATAGAGATTGAGAGGGGTATATGGACTCAATGTTCATAAAAATTCCTAGAGGATTATATTGAATTAATGTGAAAAATGAAAACTATGAGGAGTATATATACTCATGATAATTTTGAAATTATGTGGAGTTTATCATCTCATGGTGAATATGAAACCATGAAGTGGATATTTACTCAATATGAATACTAGAACAGAAATAAGTATATAATAACATGGAAAATGTGTATGGATTATGAATAGATTCTACATAGATGTAAATAATTTTTAATATAATAAGTTAAATATATGATTATTTAGGGGAATAATCCAATGTGTATTTCATATCAAATGTAATCCAAGAGGATCATATCAACTTGTGGTATTAATAGAATATGTGAGGAGTATAGAGACTGATGGAATTCTCAATGATGATCGATAGGTTCATAGGAATTCCATCACAAAATGTATTTGAACCTTCCTGATATATTCATACCATAAACATAATTATTTAATCATGTTTATTGACCAAAGGGAAGATACCATGAGAAATTCCTAGGACTACAACACGTTATTGATGACAATTGGGGGTGCGAGGGATATGTCACCATGGTATGGAATTATATATAGAGTATGAAAATAAGTATTTGAATAGGAAAAGGTGACTAGATAATAGTATAAAATAGAATTTTATTTCATTCTAGAATATAACATTGTATTTGGTTGTCCAAATTGGGTTATTTTCATAGGGCTGGCTATGAATCAATTTCCCATAGGGTCATCACGTTGGACATCTCAAATAATTATAAATCCTATAGCTCTACTCACATAGTGGAACTTATATAGTAGTAATCCAATTCTGAAGATTTTGTAAAACTCTACATATAGTTTTTAATGAATATTATTCAATGAGAATTGATTTCTAGAGGGCCTCTGTAGGATTACATTTCAATGTACCTTTCCAATATAAAACTCAAGAAATTTACCAGATTATTGAATTCGGTGACACCTGATCCTTCAGTTTATATAAACCCAAAACATTGGAAATGAATTTTAGTATTTAAAAATATTATAGTGTTATATTATTCTAATATTTATGGCCATATAGTGATTATTGGTATAAGAAAAATGATTAAAATTCCAAACAATTTGCATTAAATTTCCACCTTTGAGTAGGAAATGGCATAGGGTTTGGATAATGATTGTTGTGTGCTGATTCCTGGAAAAATGAAATGTGGTGGGAAATAGTTACCTCCGTATAAAAAATAGGGTTCCCATATCCATCTATGTGTTAGGTGAATCTGGAAATTTTTTATGTGGTATTTAGGTCATTTATAATTTTCATGGGTGATGAAATATAAACCTATCAAGAATGGTTATAATTATTGATCTAAATATCCTTTTCTTCTACATGGTATATATAAAAAATTCCTTTGAGGTGAACTACCCACACATAACAAGGAATATACACGAGTTGATATACATTTAATTAGGTCAGAACATGAACATACTACCTCAAAAATGGGTGTTATCATTTCAAACCCTTTTTTATTTATCGACTTCTCTCCCCATTACCTTTTCCAAGTGGAAGGATATCCCTATATCTAAATGAAATTTTTAATGGGATCTAAGGATCTATAACCATTTATGTGTGACCATTCATGAATTACACTGTAATCTCATTTGGTAGTTATTTGAGGATGGATAAAATATTATATCAAACTCATTCTTTTTTTTTTCAAAGCAGTGTCATGTCATGGATTCATTGCAAAAGATAGGGGAATGAATTCAGTTGTTATAAAAATAACTACCTATATTAACTACCTTAAATACATATTTCATGATTGGTAACCTCTATTCTAAATAAGGTTTCATAAATCCTTTATTTAAAAGGATTCTGATTTGTGGAGTGAATTTATCAAAGAAGTTATTTAGATATTTACAATCTATTTAAAAAACCTTCTATAAAAAAATACTCAATATTTTATTCTCCACTAATTTTTTTTATCTACACCACCAGTCAATGGTTTATTATATATTACTAATACATTACTGTATATTATTTCACATTAATTTGTATAACATGTTCTTATTTGGATATATTCTACCACCAACATAATAAATGCTACATTGACACCATACTTGTACTCCTAGATGAGTATCATGACATTAATAATAATAATATCTCTAATTAATAGTTAATTTATTTTGAATATATTTTATTAATATTTACACAAAAATGGTCATTATAAAGGATCATTTTTATTTTTGGTAATTTACTATGAAAAATGGTCATTGTAAATTAAATTCACAATAACCATCCCGTAAACATCAATAAATTTAACAGAGGAATATATATATTACTATAAATCAATGATTCTATTATATGGACTAATATAAAAATATTTAAATTTTTATAAATATAAGAGTTTAGCTGTCAACATATTGTAACACATACAAAATATTCAACGTTAATAACATTATATGATGAAAATAAACTATAAATAACTAATAAATATTTAATAATGTATTATAATTTAATATTAGAAAAGTTACTATATGTATGTAATTCCCTAATAAGTGATTCATATGGTTATATTTATTTTACAATATGTCAATGATATTTCCATGGAGTTGGATGTATAGATAAGGGTTTCATTTCAAATCTTAATATGAAATCAGGATATTCTACACCCATATTTCCAAAGGGGGAAATTACATGATACAAATATCTATAATAAAATATTTTTTTTGATCTAGGGGTTTAAATTTTGTTCATGTATTTTTACTATTTCCACAACTATTGTATTAAAAATGAATGAAAATGAGGTCTGAATGTGGAACCCATATTATCTCATATTTTTCATCAAGAATATATCTTTTTAGGGTATTTTTTTTAATAATATTTTTTGGATACCCATATCACATATTATATGACTTCATATGGTCTCATTTATATTATATAGACTAATTTTAAAACATTATTTAACTAAAACTTTTTATCTACCAAATATTATACTTCTATGTGGGATCATTTACCCCCACTATATCATTTATTTTTATCCATGAATCATCATTTAAAATATATTATGTTTCATCAATGCAATGTTTTTTCTATTATATATTATTTTAATAAAAAAATTTATATTTAATCAATTTCGATTAGAAAATATAATAATTAAAAAATAAATTATATTTTTTACCTTATTTTATAATCAATTGGTATTGTTATTATAATGTATATTTATCCCATTCAATACCCTTTAATTTTAATGATCAAACATGAGGAATTGTAACACCCCAAGATTCCATGGTATGCTTCTCTTAGAATAATACAATAGCTTGCGATTTCGCCACATCGAGATCTAGCACACCACGACTAATAAAACTAAATGTTATGAATAGTAAAACCCACTTATTCAATATTTACAAATTTTATTTTTTTAAAAGGACATAAGTTTTTTATTAGAAATATAAAAAGTAGTTGAGGGTGAATTTTTGGTATTTTTCTGAAAACAATCAATTTTTGATGAATTGTGAAAAACACTACGTTATTGTTTAAAACTGAATTTTTATTTAAATTATTACTTATTATATATAAATTTATTTTAGGTTAAAATAGATAAATAATACCTTTATTCATTCAATGTAATTCATTGGATTCATTTTATAATATGATTAGATATATAAAATTTTATTGAATTTTTTAACTTATTTTACCCACCTTATAAGAACGTTTGCAAACTTACATAAAATGTAATTTTAATGCTTTTGTGAATTGAATTTTAAAATTCCGAGAGACATGGTTTGCATCAGTATGAAAAATGTGGTTCAATAGGATGAAAATAATTTTTGGTGATTAGTAATTTTTGAATTTTTTCTGCCACGGTTAAAAGTAAATTGGGTAATCAAAGGTAAAAATGATTTTATTATTACCCTAACACATGAATTAATTCTATTTGATAAGTGTATTTCTACCAAATTCAACCTTATGAATAAAGTATTATCCTATTTGATCCACTTGGATTATATTAGGACATTTATTATTATTATATTTAAAAAAGAGTTAATAGTGTTGTATTCAAATTTTAATAACTAAAAAAATTTAATATATGGTTATACATAAGATAAATTTGACAATAAATATTAATTATAAAGATAAATATATTTCCAACATAATGGTATTTTATTTATAATTTTTCGACATTTTTAATTAAATTAATTTTTGACACAATGAGGATGAAATAATGACTTTATTAATGAGAGATTTAAATAATGGATATTGTAAATATAACAATAAATTTAACTTAAGACTTCTAATGTATTACATGAATTTTCATGGTTAATATGAGATGTAAGGATTGATTTAATATTTTTTTAATTAATAAAGTTTTTTTTGACTTTCCCAAAAACCAATAACCAAATAGTGTCTAAATTGACATATATGAGTTTTTAAAACAAATACTATATTATTAAATGATATACTATTCATAAAATTCTAATATTTGGCCAAATGACTTACATAATTATATATATGTCATTAATGAACCACCTGGGGTTCTCTAGGAATTTGTTTAGTATTTTTATTAACCATGTATATAAAAATACATAAAGACATTGTAAAAGATAAACTATTGAACTAAGAGTTAAATCTAAACGATATGGTTAAATGGGGTTCTGAATTTGTCTAAAACATATTGGTTGAAAGTTTTCAACTCAAACCCACCTTATACTATAAATAAATCTTTTTGGAGAAATTATAATCCAAATATCAATTTATAATAAATTAATATTTCAAGCATTCTGTAAAGTGACCCTCACCTCTCTTATAAAAGGGTACTTCCCATTATCTAAAAATTACACCTCCAAAGACATTTTTCTCCGCCAAACCCTACTCAAACATTCTACCAACTACCATTAATTCATATTAGAGGCCTTTAATTGATCAATAAGTAATCCTAAGGATCCCTTTTGATCAAATCAACTTGAAGCACCCGAAGAAGAGGTAATAATTTCATCACATCATTCAATGTTATATTCTTCTTCCACTTCCTCTTTCTTTGTGGTTTCCAAACCAAACTAATAACTCCAGTACCTTATTCATATAGTAATATTATAATAAATATGGTACAACCATATTCATTACTCTATCCTTCCAATTAATGACAATATCACCATATGTGTGTAAGTACGGCTAATAGTCTCCATGTCGGGGTGTAGTTTTTTATTCAACACTTATTTATTTTGATGGGTATAAAAATGAGTATAATTGATATAAGTAAATAATATAACATGTTAATGATTCATTATATATGATTTTCCATCCAATTACATATGATTCCACCGTCAAAATAATGGTATAGTCGCTCATGCGTACGTATAGATTACCGTATCCATGAACGCGATGAGATTCATTCCCCATCATAACTATTCAAGAAAAATTTGAATTTTATGAATAAAAATAATGTTTAAATAACAAAATATCAATCTATAAATGAATCATATACATCTTATGCATATCAAACATGACTTATGTAACAAAACATATAAAGGTAAAAGAACCAGGTAACACCAGAAACAATGAAACTACTGAAGTATTATTAACAATGAAATATTAGAAGATCATATATAATATTGTAATTATATATATGGTTCCTATATTATTTACTAAAAATTATTTAAATATTATTCAAGAGGTTAACATACCCTTTACCATGGAAAATAACAAGGTAAGGGTTAATTCAACAATATCTTCATTATCTGTGGTTGTTTATACATGAGTATCTACTAGGACATCTTTATCATCCATATTCGTGTTTCTTAAAAATGTATTTCAAATAATTTTTACTATTTACTATACTATGGGTTAACTTCCTTTATAAACTTCAGACTTTTTGTAAAATGCTTATAATGGAATTTTTCTGTCGTTTTCCATATGAGGTCCTTTGCGAACTTTTCGACTAAATTATAGAAATAATTTTTTTAACTTATACGGAGAGTGTGGATATTTTATGCCATTATAACACCTCTTAAGTTTCCCTTACAATCATATCAGAATATTTTCAAAAAAATGCTTTTCTTTTATAATTATGTAACTTTTAACTAATTGCAAATTTGAAAGACATATTTCTGTCAAATAGTTTTGATTTCATCTATGTCAATATCCTTTGATTGATTTTACACTTTTTTGAAGTTGATTTATTATGATACGATATCACATACTGTATTGATGGTTTTGTGATATGTTTGACTATGGATGTTTTATTTCTATACCATTCATGGTTTAGGGTTAAAGTATTTACATTTCGTATTCTAGTTTTAATATGAATTTTTATGTTATGTTTCATCCTTTTCATATGAGGAATGCATTAGACTTAGTAATTGATGGGTGGATCTTAATATAGCTCCTCGATGCATCAGTAGGTCTCATGAGACAAACCAGTGTATTGGAATAAAGCATTGACAAAAACATATTTTTAGTCTTGGCACGAGGCCCTGACTATGTGATTATGATGTCCGACATTATGCATTCCATCATTATAAAATAGGCTATTGATATTATATGTGATTACTAGACTACTAGAATAACCATGTTAATAATTAAATGGAATTATTTGATATATTTTAGACAAATTATGCTGATGTTTAATTTAAAAGGCTCGTGTATTAGTCTTATACATTGCCTTAAATGTTTAAACCTATTTATGATAGTTTTCTCTATATTGGTATCCATACTAAGCAACTGGGATCACACCTTTCTATGTTTTATTTTTCCCAGGATGTGAAGATGTATATTATGATTAACCTGCAGGGATAACCTAAAGGATATGGGTGTTTTAAAATGGTATATAATGATGTTTTGTTATTTCATAATGTAATGTAAAACATATGTATGTATCAAGTACATCAAAGGATACTAAACTAATTTTTATTTCTAGAATTGATCTCTTGTGATCATGCTAATGTTAAGTAATAATTCACCGAATCTGGATAACTAGGGTCAGGGAATTACAATTGGTATTTGAGGAAGTTTAGAACAATCCTTGAAAACTATCTTTAGAAAACCTTTTATTAGAGAACATTACCCTTAAATAGTCATTCATGATTATTTTAGAAGACCATCATATAATTTTGGTAATTTAGAGATTCTGTGAGTTTTCTAAGAATATGCATCCCTGTCTGGATATGAGAAGATAGAGGCGACTCATGCATAGATGTACCTAGGAGTTAAAACTATGACAAGGAGTTTTTGGCTTGACCCAGGGTATCCCAGTACAAGAAAACAGGCCTTTCTACACTCTGGGTTACGAAACTCCCATGGGATATTCTTAAGATAATTAAAAATTTCTTTAAAACCCTTTATGAAGGATTAATGAGTAAATACCTCCTCAAATAAAACATTTTATTATTATTATTGATTATATGCCTAAACAATTCAATATAAGTTATGTGTTTTATTAGTTTTGAATTACCTATGGAAATTCATTAACAAATATAGTGTATGCCATTATTTAGAAATGACACCAAGTTGAAGGAATAGAAACCATATCAACACATCTAATCCATGTAAGTATTTCCTTCCTAATCAAGATAATTATAAAGGATATGGTGATGCAATTGGTGTAGAGAAACTTATAACCATACTGGGATAACTCACTCTGGTTATGAATAATAACGTTACCCATATGGAGCACCCTGATCCACAATGTGGAGAATCTATGTTAGACCTCTTCATGAGGAAACAAGCCCCAAAATTAAATAGGACTAAAAATCCATTTGTAGCTGAGAAATGGATATGTTCCGTAGAGAAAATATGTCATCCTTCGGGGAGTAGCGAAAGGGTAAAAGTTTTCATGTAAGTTTGTCATCTCATGGGAGATGTAGATCAATAGTGGTCATTAATTAAAAAAAATGAGGATGTAAAAGTATCAAATATGGAATGGAGGGAGTTTAAATAACGTTCCATAGAAAAATAATTTCCTCGTGACCGTCGAGCAGATATGGAATGACAATTTTTGGTTCTGAGGTAAAATGAGGTTGAGAATGTCGCAAAATATGATGCTAACTTTACAAGGATATCAAGGAATGTAGATAATTATTTATATATATATGCCAAGGAGAAAGATTTATCAATTAAACAATGGGATAAAACCATTTCTATGTCAAGCATTAGTCTCACAATATTTCTCATCGTACGAAGAAATTTTCTCATGTGTTTTCAGGATAGAAAAGGAAATCTCTAAGACCTGAAACTTTGATGAAATGAAAAATAAGAAGTGATATACTGAACAATAATGAAATGGAAATTAGTAAAAATAATGTAAATGTTTCATTTCCATCCTATACTGAATGTGGGTAGAAAAAAATGGGTACTTTCCAGAACGGAATGGGAGTATGTTCCATGTGTGGTGAAATATGCCAAAAATATCATGATTTCATGGTAAAGAAAGACACTGTCAATGTTAAATGATAATATTGAAGAGAAATGGGGGATCAAAAAAATTAATGTCCTATGCACCATGAAAAGATACCTCCGAAATGGACTAGGGAGAAAGGTCAAGCTTATGCAATCACTACTGCTGAAGTTGAAGCACCAAATGACATGGTGGCAAGTAATTTAATTGTTTCCTCAAATTTATCCAATGATTTATTTGATTCTGGATCACCTCATTGTTTCATATCTTCCCATTTTTCAAAGAAAATTAGATATTTCCAATTTCATATAAAAAGGGAGTTGTCGGTATAAACTATTAAGAAAAGTATCATTGCAACAATGTTTTGTCAATCAATTCCCATTAAGGAATATAATTTTTATTCATCTACTAATCCTATCATTATAATCATGATTGAATTTGATATAATCCTCGATATGGATTGGATTTTGGACCATGATGGAATCATTTATTATAAGAAGAAGGAGGTTTCAATTTTTAACGAGGATAAGGAGTACTTTATCTTTAGTGCAGAAACATCACCATGTGATTCTTATCTTGATCCACCCCCATTTGCTCTAATAAATTAAATTATTGGGGAGTAAGAGAATGAAATAACTATAGGCGAGGAACAGAATATTCAAATAGAGGATTAAACTATTGTGAAAGAATATTTTGACATGTTTCTAGATGATTTTCATGGACATTCTCTATAATGATAAATTCAATTTTCCATTGATTTAATTCATGGTTTAAGGCCCTTATCGAAGACAGCTTATAGAATGTCCACTACAGAATTTGTGGAACTAAAGAAACCACTAGAGTAATTTATTAATAAATGATTTATTCTCCCTAGTGTTTCTGCATAGGGAGACCCTATTCTCTTTGTTAAGAAAATGGATAGATCTATGAGGTTGTGCATTGAATATAGGGAGATCAATGTTATACTAGTAAAGAAAAAGTATCCCCTACGTCAATTTGAAGATTTATTCGATCAACATTATGGAGAAAATATTTTTCAAAGATTGATCTTCAATTTGGATATCATCAGTTTTGTGTGAAGAAGGAAGACATTCTAATGATGGAATTTTGAATAACGTATGGGCATTACAAATTTACAATAATATCTTTTAGACTGACTAATGCACCCTCTATTTTAATGGATCTCTTGAATAGAGTTTTCAAGGAATATATTGATGAAATTGTAGGGGCATTTATAGATGATATCGTAGTTTACTCCAAAATCTATGAAGATCAAAAAAATCACTTATTCATTAATATACAAACTCTTAGAATAAATGAATTATATTGGATGATTTGAAAGTGTGAATTTTGGTTTTTGGAGATGCCTTTTCTTGGCCATATTGTCTCTATGAATGAGTTCTCTATTGATCCTTCAAAGACCAAATATAATGGCCCGGACCTCCCTGGTCCATTACTTTGTGAAAATGTGGTGTTGGAGGTGTTCCGGGAGGTCAAGGTGACTTATCCCCCAGCCGCTGCCTACTGGTAGCTCGGTCTACCGGTAGCTGCTGCCTACCGGTAGCCGGTCTACCGGTAGCTGCTGATTACCGGTAGCTCGGTCTACTAGTAGCTGCTGATTACCGGTAGCTCGGTCTACCGGTAGCTGCTGCCTACCGGTAGCCGCCGCATACCAGTAGCTCGGTCTACCGGTAGCCGCATCCTACCGGTAGCTGGGTTTACCGGTAGCCACGACGTACTGATAGCTCGGTATACTGGTAGCCGCAGTCCAGCAGTAGCTCGGCTAACTCTTTGCCAAATTTCCCGAATGAATAGTGTTTCCAGAATCCTAAGAGCTACCGATTCCATACATTTCCAAATTTCACGAATGAACAGTGTTTCCAGACTTAATGAGAGCTACCGATTCCATACTTTGCCAAATTTTGAGTATGTGAACAGTGTTTCCAGCTTCACAAGTTTGACGTTTTCTTTGATGTTTTCTTTGACGTAAAATACTTTTAAAACCTTATTTTAAGGACTTTAAGACCGATTCAAAGGCCATAAATTCAATATTAATTATTCCTAAGGCCGGGATGTTTTTACTTGGTCAAACCGCGTGGGTTAATGCGATCTGTTTTTAATGGAGAATAAATCAGATCTTAAACCGTCGCCTCCCTAATTTATTTTTTTTAAAGGGAACGAGATATCATTCTTCGTTGTTCTTCCTCCTGGTTATCATCTACAAGATGCTAGATCCTTGCAATCATTCCCGTAGGAGTTTCAAAATCAAACGTTACTCGGATCAGTTCCGCTCTGTTTGATACAACCAAGTTGTGTCGATCGTTCTTCCATATAAGGTATGTTTTGTCATCATTCCTTCGGGGATCACCTTCTCTTGTTCTTCCTTCCATATTAGCATGTAATCTCCATGGTTCTAATGGGTTTTCTTGGGGTTTGTTGGTACTGTCGTACCGTGGACTCCTCCGGTGGATACAGCTGTCGTGAGGAGAAGAGGACTGTGACCCGTTGTGTGGATAAAGGACTTCAAGAACTCTTCGAGGTAGGGGATTCATGGCTTCTCTAATTGTTTATGTGCAACTGCAGAATTAGCATGATTTAACCCTTTGGATCACAATGAAATTGACCTAATTAAATACTTGAACCAGATTAAAAGAATTGGTGGATCGCATGTTGTTGCTTTGTACCGTGATAACGGTTTGCCTTATGTTTTTCCTAGATAGAGTGATATCTATGATTTTTCTTTAATTAGTTGCTCGTTCATGATAGAAATCGATAAAGAACGTAAAGACGTAATTATTTGTTAAATAATTGGCTAAATATAAAGAGGCATGTTAATGAATCTGTTAATTCAAGATGGATTAAAGAACTATTAGTTTGATAAATTGAAAAGGGTTCTGAGTTACCCGCTTGCTTGTAAGGGTAAATGCCTTGTGGTTTGGAGCTCTGAGTGCTCATTTTGTATGAAGGCTGAATGCCTTGTTAAAGGGCCGAGAGCCCATTTTGTGATCTTTGATTTCCTGCTGCTTGTGATTTGATGTGAGCCTGAATGGCTGTTGTGAAATGTGGAGGCATGGGGACTTGTGGTTGTGGCAGCGGATGCCGCCTAGTGTGGCGAGATGCATCGGTTTATGCATGTGGGTGTCCGGGAGGACACCAAGAATGATTGTATGAGATGAATGTGATGGTTTGATGTTGGTGGTTTGGTTTGGTTGTTTATCTACTTTACTTTTCCCCACAGCTCAAGGCAGCTAGTATTGCTTACCCTCTTTCCAAAGGAGGAGAAGACACGCGGGGTATGCCACGTGCTTTCCGTGTTTAGCCTCTCGATGGAGGATGGTTCTATGCTCTTTCTATAGGCAGCAAAGACTCGACGGGTAGTATATCTACTCGCCGTGTTGAGCCCCTTTGTGCTTAGTAGCATAGGATGTTTTTCTAGAATGCCGGAGATTATGGAAAAGTAATTCTGAAATGAAAGTTTGTTAAAATGGTGATAATCCACAGAGATGGAGAGACTAGAATTTAATAGTGATGTGAATCCTAAAAAGGAGGAGTTCTTGAATGTGATGCCAATTTATTTTAATGTGGTAAATTGTTCATGGTTAATCAATGTTTAAAGAATTAATTAACATACAGTGGAACTGATAAAATGAGAATGGAGTAATCTAATAAAGCTCTTCAAATGGTTGTGTGCTTATAGGATGCATAGTCTTAGAAGTAGCAGCCTGGAGTCTGAGAGACCTTAGCTTCAGTTGTGACTATGACTAGGTAATGTCCATAGTGTGGTTGTGAGTCATATATATTTTGTATTTTTTTGTGTTTCTATATGCTACTCCACCCTGTCGGTAAGGGCAACTGACACCCCAGGGATTCTGAGCCCTGTGGGGGTGTTTTCCCCAACATTCTGATGGGAGGTTGAATGGCTGACCACCCCCATTTGCCCCACTCTCTTATCTTGGTAGATCTTTGTGCTGGTAGGCACAGTGGTTAGTTTTACCCATATATGTGTGTAGAGGGCTGTAATGGCTTGTGGTTATTTCACACACATATATTCTGGATATAGTATCCTATTGACTACTATAGGTGTAACGTGTCTAGGCTACAATGGCTTGAGGATTCTTACTCGGAGTATGGGATGTAATGGCTTGAGGTATTATACTCGACGTATGTTACACGTTATGTGAGCTGTGGTGGCTCTCGGAAACTACCTGGTTACTTTTGGTTGTGTGGATGGTGTGGTGCTTCGCCCAGGTGTCTGCGGGAAAGCCTATGTGGTTCACGAGGTGCAGATTGTGGAGCTTAGACCAGGTGTCTTCGGGCAAGCCTTGGAGAGAGATGCACAGGATGTATATCGTTGGGGAAAAGAAGAAAACCAGTGGGGATGTAGTAGTGGGGTACCCTTGATATTCTTTACTATATTCTATATTCTTGTATGCGTTACTTGGTGAGAGTAGCCATGGTGAGGTTGGGAACTTAGTATACCTGTTTAGGTAACGAGTTAGTTTCACTTGTTGTTCACTGGGCTTTAGCATGATTTCTTTACCTTTGCACGAGAGGCTTGGGGAGGATCCTACTGAGTATACTGTTATACTCACCCTAAGTACATATAAACCGTTTTTCAGGTCACTTGGAGCAGGTTGGAGATCAAGCTGGATACTACTAGCTTGCAGTTGGAGGAGGAGCTGTTTGGGCTTGTGGTCGCTGTCGTTTTACTTTCTTTTTGGTACTTTTAGTTTTCCCTTTCAGTTGTAGTACTTTTGCATGACATTTCATATATGTACTTGGTTTCCTTTTATATCTCAGTTATAAGTTGGATTTGATTGGAGTCTATTCTATCTCTCTCTTTTGAATGTGTTCTCTTAGAGGGTAATGCCTCCCATTTGTATGTTATTATACCCTCAGTGCTAGTCGCCAACCCGGGGCCTACTGGAGGCGGGACTCGGGGGTCATTATCTCCCTTTTCACATTGTCATCCCAGGAGGGGTACACTTTGTGGGGAGGGGGTCGTGACACCAAGGTAGTCCATGAATGGCCAGCACCAACAAGTATAACTAAGGTATGTTGTTTTATTGGTTTAGCAGGTTTTTATCAGAGTTTCTTCCATAATTTTTCCCGATTGGCTAACCCATTAACCAGGCTCACATTTAAAGGGGTTAATTTTTTTGGGAAAAAAGAGTGTGAAAAATGTTTTGAAGAGCTGAAAAGAATATTAGTAAATGAACCTATCATGACTCTACCATCGGGGAAAGATGGGTTTGTTATTTATAGTGATTATTCATAGAAAGGAATTGGTTGTGTCCTTATGGAAAATGATAGTGTTAGTGATTATGCATCACGAAACATATTTTTTTTGAAAAAAACTATCCCACTCATGATATTGAGCTAGTAGCTATAATATTTTCCTTGAAACTATGGAGACACTATTTCCATGGTAAAAATGTGAGATATATACCGATCACAATATTTTTTAGTATATTTTATCACATAAAGAACTCAACAAGAGGCAAAGAAGATGGCTTGAACTACTCAAAGATTATTATTGCACTATACACTAAAACTGAGAAATAAAAATTAGGTGGCAGATGCTTTGAATCGAAATGATCAAGGATTTTTGAAAAAGATGAGTGTTGAAAGGGATCCTATGTTCATAGATCTAGTAATGATGGATATGGGAATAAACATAAAAGGTGAAGCATCTAAACTTTTTCAGAATGGTTTCCAAACCATCTATACTAGAAAAGATAAAATGTTCTCAGACATATGATGAGGAGTTTCAAAAGAAAATTAAAGCTATGAAATATGAGAGATTGATTGACATCATATATGAATATGGAATTTTAAAATTTGGGATGGGACATTGTGTTCCTGATACACCTGATCTAAAAATGGAATTGTGGGATGATGCTCGTAGCTTCAATTTTTATATACACCCTGGTAGAACTACGATGCATAGATATTTGAAGGAAAATTTTTGGTGGGACAACATAATGAGAGAGATTGCTGATTATGTGCCAAGATGTATAGTTTTTCAATAGGTTAAGGATATAAAACAATATCCTAGAGGATTCATGCATCCTCTTCCCATACCATATTAGAAATGGGATAATATTACAATGGACTTTTCCAATGGGGCTACCAAATAATCCTAGAAGGAATGATGCAATGTCGGTCATTGTTTTTCATATTACCTAGTCAGCAGATTTTCATGTTATAAGAGAATATTTAACACTAGAAATATTAACAATACTATATACTAATTACTTTTTAATACCTCAGGATGTACCCCTATTATTGTTTCTAATCGTGATCCCCGTTTGACATCATGATTCTGGAAAACTATTCCGAAATCCCTGGATACTGAATGTTGTTTGAGAACTACCTACCACCATCAAATAGATGGATAATTAGAATGGACTATTCAAACATTAGAATACATTTTTTCATCTTTCCCACATGTATTTTAGGGTGTGTTGGATCAATATTTACTACTGGTAGAATTTTACAAAAACAATAGCTTCTATTCAGGTATTTAGATGGCACAATATGAAGCATTATATGGAAAGAGATGTTTCACACCAACTTGTTGGGACGATGTTGGTGAATGAAAAAATTGTAGGCCCTGAACTTGTAGAGGAAACAATAGAAAAGGTAAATATTATCCAAACCCACATCAATGCATCTCAAAGTAATAAAAAGAGATATTCTAATAAATGAAGGAAGGATTTGGAATTTCAAGTAGGAGATCATGTTTTCATGAAGGTATCTCCATGTAAAGGTGTCATATGACTCAGTAAGAAAGGTAAATTAACTCCCAGGTTCATCAGAAATTTCAAAATTCTAGAACGAATTGTAGTTGTAGCTTATCGTTTGAAAATGACGTTAAGTATATCCAAAATTCATGATTTGTTCCACGTGTCACTATTGAGAAAATAAATGCTTGACCCAATGCATGTGATAAACTTTGAAGAAATAGAATTAGAACATGATATTTCTTATTTTTAAGAGCCTATCAGGTTTCTTAATAACAAAGAAAAAGTGTTGATAAAATGGATGACTCTTCTTGTAGAAGTTCAATGGAGAAAGCATAAGATGGAAGATGTATTGTGGGAACCTAAGGTGGTTATGATGTAGAACCCCTCAAATCATTTTATGCATTATTATTATATAAATTTTGGGGACAAAATTATTTTAAGGATGGAAGAATGTAACACCCCAAGCTTCCACAGTACGCTTATCTTTGAATAATACAATCGTTTGCGTTGTACGCAACTTTGAGTTCTAGCACCCCATGACTAATTAAACTAGCCATTATGAATTGTAGTACAAATTTTTTGAAATTTTATAAAATTTATTTTTTAAAATGTATTTCATTTTTCGATTCTTAATATCAAAATTATCTTAGGGTGAATTTTTGTTAATTTTCTGAAAATATTTTATTTATGACGAATATAGAAAAACACTACGTTATTGTTTAGAAATGAAATTTTAATTAAATAATTATTTTTTGTACTTTAATTTATTTTAATTCAAAAATAGATACATAATACATATATTATTTCAATGTAATTTATTAGAGTCATTTTATAATATGATTAGATATGTAAAAGTTTATTGAATTTTTTAATGCCTTTTATCCGCCTTCTAGGCACATTTTCCAATTTGCAAAAAACGTAATTTTACCACTTCGGTGAATTGAATATCAAAAATCTGAGAGACATTGTTGAAATCAGTATGTAAAATGTGGTTCAATTGGATAAAAATAATATTTTGGTAATAAAAAAATTTGAATTTTATTTACCATCATTAAAAGTAAATACGATAATTAAATATAAAAATGATATTATAATTACCCTAACCAATTTCCTAATTCATTTTGATAGTTGTATTTCAGCCAAAATAAACCTTCTGAATTAAATATTATCCTCCTTCATCAACTTGGATTAGATTATGACATTTATTATTATTTTTTTAAAGAAGAGTTTAAAGTGTGAAATTCAAATTTTGATAACTAATTTTTTTTAATATAGGGTAATACATAAGATAAATTAGACCATGAATATTCATTAAAAAGCTAAAAATATTTCCTAAATAATAGTATTTTATTTATAATTTTTCGAAATTAAAAAATAAAATTTATTTATTAACCGATGATGATGCAATTATTACATTATTAATGAAAGATTAAAATAATTCATATTATAAATATAACAATAAATGTAAATTAAGACTTCTGCTGCATTACATAGATTTTCGTGGTAAATTTGAAATTCTAGGATTGATATAATGTATTTTTTCTAAGTAATAATTTTTTTTGACTTTCACAGAAACCAAATACCAAATAGTGTCCAAATTGACATAAAAGAGTTTTAAAACAAATTCTAAATTATTTAAAGATATAATAATAATAAAATTATAACGTTCAGCCATGGGACATACATAAAGTTATATATGTCATTAATGAACAACATTGGGTATGCATGGAATTTTATAGTAAGTTTATTATCAATTTAAAATAAAAATACAAGAATACATTTTAATAGTTAAACTATTTATCTATGAGTTAAATCTAAAAGAGAAGTTTAAAATGGTGACCTAAACTAGTATAAAACCTATTAGTTGAGAGGTTTTCAACCCAACCTCACCGTATATTTAAAATTAATCCTTTTAGAGCCATTAAAAATTTAATATGATTGTATAATAAATTAATATAAATAGATTTTCTCAAAGTTACTCTCACATCTCTAATAAAAGGGGCTTTCCTCTTCTCTCAAAATCACACATCCAATGACATTTTTCATGGCCAACCCATGCTCAAATATACTCCCAGCTACCCAAAATTAACTCTATAGGAATTAATTTGATCATAATTCAAACCATTTGAGCCCATTAAATCAATTCAAAAGGAATCACCCGAATAAGAGATAATAATTTCATCACCTCTCTTAAAGTTATTTTCTTATTCCTCGTCCTCTTTCGTTGTTGTTTCCATTCAAAAATTTCTACTCCAGTACCTTAAACAAACTATGATGTTATTATATAATGGTATAATCATATTAATTAATCTATACATCCTATGCCACAAACTTTCATCATACGTTTGTACGTACAACTTACCGTCTCGTTTTCGTGATATAGTTTTTCATTCAACACTTAATTATATTGATGGGTATAATAATGAGTATAATTGATATAAATAATAAATATTACATGTTAATGATTAATTAATTACAATATAAAATCCAATTACATAAAATTATACCATCAAAGTAATGGTATTTTTGCGCGTACGTACGTACAGATTACCGTCTCCAAGAACGTGATGAGATTCATTCCCCATTGTAACCATTCTAAAATAATTTTAATTTTATGAATAATAAGAATGTTTAAAGAACTAAATATAATTCTGGATATGAATCAAATACATCCAATCCATATCAAAAATTACTTACGTAACAAAACATATAAAGGAAAATGAATTAGTTAACACACGAAACAATGATACAGCTGAAATATTATTAACAATGAAATATTAAAAGATCATAAAAAATATAGTATTTATGTATATGGTTCTGGTATAATTTTATAACAGTGATTTATCTTTTATACAGAAGCTTAACATAACCTCGACCAAAGAAAAGTACAAGGTAAGGGTTAATTCTACAATCTATTCATTATACGAGGATGTTTATAGGTGAGTATCTACTCAGACATCTTTATCATCCACATGTGGGTTTCTTAAAAATGTATTTCAAAAAAAATTACTATTTCCATGAATATGAGTTAAATTCATTTATACCCTTGTTTTAATTTATTAAAATTTTTATAATGGACCCTTTAAGTTTTCTTCCAAACAATGTCCTTTATGAACCTTTTGACAAAATTAAAGAAAGAATGTTTTTTAACTTATTCAGTGAGTGTCGCAATTTTCTTCCATTATAACACCTTCGAGGCTTCCCTAAGAATATTATATAAATATTTTCAAAATAAATGTTTTCTTTTATAATTATGTGTCTTTTAAATGATTTTAAAATAGAATGAGATATTTCTCTCAAATAGTTTTTATTTCTTCTAGGTCAACATAGTTTGATAGATTTTACACTTGTTTGCAGTTGATTCATTATGATACAATCTTCTATATTTTATTAAAGGTTTTGTGGTATATTTGACTGTGGATGTGTTATTTTTATACCATTCAAGGGTTATGGTTAATGTATCAAAATTTCATATTTTATTTTGAAAACGAATGTTTGTGTTATGTTTCAACCTTTTCATTTGAGGAAAGCATTGGACTTAGTAAGTGATAGGTGGATCCCACTATAGCTCCTCAGTGCATTGGTAGGTCTCATCAGACAAACTAGTGTCTTTTCCTAAGGCCTTGATAGAATCATATTTTTAGTCTTATCATGAGGCCTTGACTATGTGGTTATGATGCCCAGCATTATGCATTCAATCATTATGAAATTGGATATTGATATTACATGTTATTTTTTGACTAGTAGAATATCCATGTGAATAAGTAAATGTAATTATCTAATTTATATTTTCTATATTATGACGATTTTTATGTTTAAAAATATTGTTTTTAGTCTTATACATTTCCATAAAGTTTTGTGCTTATTTATGATAGTTTATCCTAATTTGTTATCATTACTGATCATTTGAGCTCACCCCTTTCTATGATTTATTTTTCCGAAGATGAAAAGAATTATATAAGGATTAACCTATAGGGATGAGATAAAGGATATGATTGTGTTCAAACAGACATGATGTTTATTTTTTATTTCATGATATAATGTAAAACTGATATAGGTTTCTAGTATATCCAAGGCTACTAAACTAATCTGTCTTTTGAGACTTGATCTCTTGTAATCATGCCAATTTTTGTAATAATGAACTAACTCTGGGTAACTAGGGTCGGGGAATTATATGAATATTTTGTAATAAAATAAACTAATTTTCTTATCTAAATTATTTATTAATTCCATTTGGAAATTTTTATAAAAAGTAATTCAATATCTCATTAAATTGCTTCAAATATATATTTTCAAAGGGATCATGTTCACGAGTCACACACATATTTTTCATTATATTATTTTTTTATTATAATTTTGTATACCTTTAAAAATTTAGTCAATGTTTTATATATTTACAAATAGAGTATCCGTTATTGTGGGGGTGAAAAAATAGACTATATTTATGGGAATGGGTTTGAACTAAGTCCTCTATTTCAATTTTTATACACTCTTATTAGTGTCTAAGAAGTGATCCATGTTATAATAAATGATTTTACATGCTTATATAAATTCAATTTTTACTTTTCATATTCATAAGTTATTACAAAATCCATAAGTTATGATTTATATTTATTATTATTATTCTATAGAGTATAAATTCCATATGTTATATTGGTTTATATTAGTTATTTCTTATACGCAAATTTTGAACTTATATTCTTATGAGTTTGGATTTATATTTATTATTTTCGTCCAACCTGATCATTTGACACCACTATTTTATTATGATTACATTCCTTGGGTAAAAAGGATAATTACTATGTATTATATTCCCAAAAGTGAATAATGTGTGGAAATTATTTATTGAAGATATCTGATAATTTTTTTAAATAATTTGATTATGAATGATTTCTCAAGTGATGTTTAACATATTGGTTCATAGGGTGTGTTGTTTTGGTAGTTGAAATGAAATACACTGTTTGATTATTTAATGTGTATGCATATTATGCTCAATTCTACTCATTGGGTGGCAGAATTGTGTTTAGATTATTTTGGGGATTTATTAAATAATAATAAAGGTGTAAAACATAAATCTACCAAAATTGAACCCTAAATAGTATACATTGAGTAAGAAGTTTCATTTTTGGAAATAAAATAATCATTAATTATAAAATATTTTGATTTATTTTTAATTAAATTTTATTTCATTCAATCATTATTATTGTTAAATACTCATACTATTATTTTTCATTTTAATAATTGCATGTAACTATGTGAGTATAAGGAAATAGTCAGAGTGACGAAAATTATAAACATTGTACCAATAATAAACCAAATTTTATGGTAGATAATGTTCTAAATTAAAATAGATATTGTGATCCAAATTCATTAATGTATATTTTAACAGCCGAACATTTTGAAACTCTAAAATGAACCTAATAAGATGAAAATGTTGATTCATAATTGTTCTATATTTTGAGATCACTTTGAAAAGAATATTTAACTTCCTAAATGTAAAAAAATGAGATTTTCCTAGGTAAATATCTCCAAGGAATATAAACGTGAATTATTTTGGTAAAGGAGTTTATTAAGAAATAATATTTTGAGGAAAAGTGTAATTTATAGTCAAAATGATGGATGAATATGTTGTTATTACTATGTTTGATTTTGAAGTTTAGGGATTTAAATGTTGGAAATTTGGTTACTATTAAAACAAATAAACCATCCCATTGGTTAAAATTGATATTTTATGAACAAGAATATCCAAATCAATGGAATATTGAAAAATGATATGCAATCATAACTATAGAACTGAGTAAAAATATTAAACTGGTGAGTGGTAATTATTTTATCCCTTTAATATCTTCAAACATGTTATTTTATTCTATTTATATCCACTACTTATTAATTTGAGATTTTTTATAATCATTATTTTATAAAATAGTAATAATATGATTACATTTTAGTTAAAAAACCTGGTAGTATGATAATTGCATCGAAATTCATCTATACTTCTCTAAATGGGGTTTTATATAATGTGTTTCCCACTAATACTATTAGTCTCTCGAAGATCAAATTTAATATGATTTTTACAAGATTGGGTCTCAAAAAATAAATTCCAATTATATTAGAAGGATATTAATTTTTTTTCTATATATCAAATAAAAAATGATCATATATCTAAGGAAGGATTATTATGAAATCTATATAGAATCGTATTAAATTGAATGGGTCTTAAAAAAATTGATGAGGGTATTTTGATCAAATTGATATAGGGAAACACTTCCTGATGTGTTTCCATGTCACCCCTATAGTATGAATTTTAATTTCCCATTTAATTCATATATAGTGAAATTACAATGTAAAATTTTCGATAATGAAATAATCCAATTGAATTACAGGATTAAGGATAAAACTATAAGTTAAATTGGATAATTTTTTTATATTCACTATGTTCTTCATTATGGGGGGACATATCCTCTTGGATTGGAATAATGATTGATCTATTTATATATAAAATTATTATAATGAACAAAAAAATATCATAGTTATGAAAAATTAACATCTTCACCAAATTAAATATTATTTCAGTAATTTGAAAATGAGTCAATACTTCCCAAAGATATACATTAAACATCATATCATCCATTATTGGATAAAAGGAGGATATAACTAAAACTTCGATTCATAACTTATATGAACCATATTAATTCAATGTTGATCTTTTTGTATTGAATATTTTCTTTTTATCTTCACAAATTGGATGGATAGTTTCTATTGATTAACACAATCATTTTTATCAACATTATTGTCTATATTCTCATATATTCCCTTAAAAAAATAGAATTAATTGAATATTAGGAATGTGTTAATAAACATATAAAATGAATATTTATATATATGTTCAATTGTGAAATTTTGATCATAATGAATCATTATATGGTAATGTATTTACAATCATTAGAATCTCTATTGATTTGTTAGTAAAATTGGGATTTGAATATGAAAAAAGACTATCCAATAAAGAAATGATACTTTTTTAATGGATTAACTATATACTATTTGTATTTTTTAGATCATTTTCAATATTTACAAATTGACTAACAAAGTTAACATAAGGTGGATACATGTTCATCTTGATAGATGAATTTGAGAATAGTTTTGTTTTGTTTAATGAAAGGATGGAAAATGCACCAATACTCAAACTATCATATAGTTATGTATGATGTTTTTTTAGTGATTATTCATAGAAATTCATGGGATGTTAAATAAGGATAAATTTAAAGGTGTTGGCTTATGTTTCATGTTAGTTATTTGTTTATGAGAAACATTATCTAACACATTAGATATTGAAAATAATTGTATTGTTTTCATTATAAATTATGAGACAGGGTCCCGATAATGAATATATATATATATATATATATTTATCATAAGACCATAAATTATATATTCATACAAATTTATGTTAACATACAAAAAATGATATAATTAGAGTTGATCATGGAGTATGGATTGTCAATATTTCACCACCACGGAAATGAGAACTAGATGGATGATTCTCTAAGTAGTATTGATCATGATGACATATAAATGATAGAGGTTAAATAGAACCTAATAATTGTTGATGTGAATATGATTTACCTAAAATCATATCGTAATGGGATAAATCCACTCATTTAGGGTATTCAACTATACTATCCATCCATGTGATAATCAACGTTGTGTAAATGATAGGAAGAAAGCTACTAATGAGTATAAGAAATATATTTCATGTTATAATTGATAATTATAGATATAAATAATAGAGATATGAATATGTCTCCCATTTATAAAAAAATATAATGATCAATTTGGGGATACATGTAGTTCATAATTCATTATCCATCCAAGAAGGATAATAATGAATAAATTTCTCTAAGATCCCATTTGGCCAGAAGTCATTAAAGGGATATTGTGGTGTATGTATCACAATGATTAGTCTACCAACAATTTATAGATTACCATTAGATGTCAAAAGGAATGATGTAACCACTTCCCATACCTATAAATAAATGGGAGAACACCATTAATAATTTCTTTATAATATATCCCATTAAATATAATTGATATAATAAAATTGGGCTTGTCGTTGATCATCTTATGATGTTATTGAATTATTTTGTAATTATATAATATTTCTTGGTAGATTATATTACATTGATATAGATAATGAAAATGGAAAGGCCTCGCATATATCCATATTCATGTTTATCTATTTGAGACATATGTTTTACCTCAATGATCATTGGAATGATCATTTAACATTAGCCTGTAGATTAGGAATGGTGAGATGAGATGAGAAAAAATTATTCTCTACTATTTTGATTTTAGTAATTATATTCATTAGGTAAAATATATTTTAAGGGGGGGTTCTATTCAACACCTCATGATTTCAGCAGGTATTTACCATTAAACATATATAGTGTTTTCATATATTTTTTTATACCAAACAGTAATGAAAAATAAAAAATTCATTATTTCATGATGGTAAAATATTATAATAATAAATGAAGAAAATTAAATCATATTTAAATGAATTTATATTAGTATAATTTATAATAGATGAAATGACATGTAGATAAAAAAATATGCTCTTTTAATTATCGTAATCCTGATATTTTTTGAAGATCATAATAGTAATTATAACAATAAAAATGATGAAACCCATTATAAATATGATAAGCATCTTGAAAAAAGGATAATGGAATAGGATAAATGATTTTAGAGAAATTGGTAAAGATATATACAGGATTGTAATATGTTCGGTTGTTATGAAGACATTATCTATATGGTAGTTGGTTATATGTCAATTTATCATATTTTCATTAGATACACACATATATAAATTCTTTAAAAATTTTTGGGAATGTTTTCAAACCATATTAATATTTCATAAATAGTATCTATTTACTCAATTAAACAATACTATAATATTGATTTGGTAATAATTTAATCATTTCACTAATTATGTCACTTTATATACATTATATAATTTCTATTATATTTAATGAATTATTTAAAAATAATAAAATTTTAAAATATTTTGAATAATTTTTTTACCAATTGATCCATAAATTTGAATGAATAGTTAATAAATAAAAATGAATAAAACCATTTAATTCTACTATGGGAATATATGTGAAAATATTATTTTTCAAAGTATGATTTATATTTTTCATGATAATTAAATTTAACATTTCACGAAATATATTTAGTAATTTATATCACATATATATATAAATGAATTAAGATTCTTACAGTGATTAATAATTACTTATTTATAATAATTAAACAATTTACTAATTAAAAAGATACTTTTCTAAATATATTTATTTGTTATGATTTTTTACTATAAAAACTTATTATATCAATTTTGATGGAAGATTTTATTATAATATTATAATATTAATTATAGAAAATAGTTTATCTCACGCGCTATTTTTATTAGTTAAGATTGAATAATAGTAAAAATAGTTAACAGAAAAAGAAACTTTTTTTTAAAATAAAATTTATAATTTTTCTATATATTTTATATTTTCATTTCAAAATAAAAAATTTCATATTTGTAAATTCAGTTTATAAAATTTTATTGAAATTTTTTCTAATTCGGTTAATGAAAATTATAATGTGGGTTAATTTTTTTTTTGTTAAAAAAATAAGTTAGATAGGTAAAAAACGAGTTACAATGGTACATTTATAATTTTGTAAAATTATCTAAATTAAAGGAGACATGTTTAAAATATCATTTAATTTTTTTTAAAATTTGTATTTTAAGTGTATGAAATACCCACAACCATTAATTTTCTTCTTTTAATCCACATTCAATGGAAAGATATATCCTTATTCCTCAAGGAATGTGTATTTGTAAAAAATCCATTCAAAGCCCCATATAAAGGGAACCCTCTACTACCAAAAAACCACATGCCAATATTTATTTCATTAATTACATCTCAACTAGAATCTAACAAATTAATGTTATTTTTTGGTATCTTCTATTATGAAAAAGGATGACTAAATTTTTATTTATAGAGGAAACCATTTCGAAAGGGAGTAAATTCATTAAATTAAAAATCAAATTATTATTATTTAAATTAATATATTTTAAAAATTATTTCTAAATATCATTAAACAACCTAATTATGATTTTTTAACCTAATTATTATTATTTGAACATAATATTACTTTAAAATAATTGTATACTCTTTCAAATCCATTAGTATTACATGTTCTTGTTTAGGATGGTTCAATCACAAGCATGAATTATGATATAGAAACACCATTATTTTCCTCATGTATAAGTGTAAAGGAATTAATAATAGTTCTATGTTATATTAATGGGATATTTAAGTTATAAATATGGTTCTTTATTTGTGATATAAAAATTAATGGTCATGATAATGTTTCTCATTATTATCTATAAATAAAACAAATCCATGCTCATAATAAATTCAATTCCACCATACCATGACCCTATAATCTATAACATTAATAGGGTGATACATGAATTCATATAAAAAATAACTATATATCCATAACTTATAGAAAAATATTTAATTGAGTATGAGCAGTGATATCCTTATACTAAATCATTTACAAAAATCTAAAAACTAATAATATTATATAATGAAAATAGTCTATATCAACCAAATATATATGTAATAAATGAAAATAATTGAATTCTATAAATGTTAATTGATTAAAAATAGGATATATAATAATTTATTATTATGGTTATGTTCGTTATTGAGGTGTGTAAAGTATTTTTTTGTTTGTAAGGGTAATGGTTTATTTTACAATCTCACTTTGAAAACAATATAGTCAATGTCTATGTTTACATTATATGAAATTATTTCATATTCATCTATAAATATAAATCCTTTATATTACAATTTATTATTTTTATATTTTATATTTCATTTTATAAGTTCCTCACCTATTTGTTTATAATTCATCTTTATTGATGATTTTATGTATAACCAACCTAATCCCTTCCTTTTTGTTAGGAATATTTATTCCTAAAATCCGTGTTACACATTTTTTAAATTTCATTATCTCTATTAATATAATTTCTTAGGGACTATCTCTATTTATTTATTTTTAAATTTTGTGAACAAATAATTTTATCACACCAATATTATGTTCTGTTCTTGGTATTTTTTTCCCGCAATTTCCATTTGTTTTATTTGGGATGTATCCATTCAATTTTTTCAGGGTTATTAAGTAAGATATATCATTTATATCTCATAATTATTCTATGAAAATTTATTTAGAAATATTTTCCTCATTAAAATAAATGTTGGTGAAACCCATATTATATTTATTCGTATTTTACAAATAGATTCCTAGTATCATTTTTATGCATTTTCATAAAGGAAAATATCATTTATTGATTTTTATTATTCATTGAAGATGAATTACTATGAAATCATCCTCGTTATTTATTTGGATGATTTTTTATATTGTTTAATATTTTATTAAAAATATTTTATTTTAGTTTTTATTTATTATATTCCGGATGTATGTTAATGATTGTGTTCTTAGGTCACAAATATTTGTTATTTTCTATTATGTTGTTACTATACATGGAATTATATTTCCCTCTAATAAATTTGGTAAGTTTTTATATCTCATTCGATGAAATTTATAGTGTTTGGGAGTTAACCTAATTGAATATGTTTTTGAGAATGTGGAGTATACATAATATGATATGGGATGTTGTCCACTATGTGATTATGGTTTTTGTAATGAGCCATGGTTATAGAAATTATTTTATATTATTTATATATATATATATATTCCAAAATCATCTTCCATATTATTATGTTACTGAAAAATCCTTAGGTTTGAATTAATGTTCAGTATCATTAATCAATTAGGTATTACATAACACTATTATTATCATATAACATTATTGAGTTCTCAAACCCATGTTTTTTTCATACACTCGCCTTTTTTTGATATATCTTATATTTTACCTCATACTAATCATATGACATCTCATTTTAATTATGATTCCATTAACTATGTACTGAAGAACTATATTACGTATGATATGTCGAGAAGGGTATTATTTATTGAAATAAATGTTCTAAATGATAAGAAATTATTATAAAATATATTTGTTATGTGACTAATATTAGAAGGAACTAATCCTAAAACTACATGTGGTTTTAATTATGGTCTGTTTTAACGAATAATTCACTGTAATAATGTAATATATATGATTTTTATAAATATGTAATGTCAATATCAGCTACTACATTAGGATTTTTATCAAAGTTCAACTCTGTATAGTTTCTATCAATGAATATATATAACATAACTACATCATGATCTAAAAAATTACGTGACATAATTGTTAGCTCATGTTATAGTATAATAAGTGTCTATTTATTTTCATTAACTCATATGGATGCTACAGATGGTTTTACTACACCATTAAACCATAGGGTAATACATAACATGAGTGGATAAATTACACACCTCCTCCACAATATAATAGTAATTTCATCTTATTAACGTTAAATTTTATTTTATATTCCATAAAATTAGTTAGAAAAATTCTATATCTGTGTAATATAATGTCACAATCAAAAGTGAATAATTATTTACAAACGATGATGTGTTTTATTAATACTTTCGTGGGACATGATTTTGTTTAGTAGAACAATCTTCGAGATATAAAAAGTTTACATGTTAAAAAATTATGGATGTTCCCCTATAAATTAAAATACACATTGAAGAAGATAACTAGTCATCATCTCTCAAACTGTAGGAAGGATGAAAATGAGAGGATCGTGGAGTTTATTACCAAGTGGAAGTGTTTAATGAATTCTTGGGATATAAATCCACCACATCAATAATTACTAATTATCTATTTTAAAGACATATATGAGGAGTGATAATAAAATTATCATTAAATTATGGTATCCTATAGGGTTTTCAAAGTTATTTTCCATTTTACAGTGGTTTGAATATTCTTTTCAATGATCTATAACCACATCTCAAGAAATAATTTTTACATAGATGTGGCCATATAAAAAAGTGGAATCCAAGAATCTCTTGGTTGTTTTATCCCTAGAACCATCCAAATAAATGATGAATCCACATTATAATAAAAAGCATTAATGTAAAAAATCATAAACAAATAATATGGAAATTAATAAATAGTATATCAATTTAAAAGTATTAAATACTAGGTGAAACATTTTTCCTATTTAAAATTAATTAAACCTATGGTATTTTGTTCCCTCTCTAGATGAAAATTCATTTACCCTACCAATTATTATAAATGATGATGTTTAAGGGTTGAATGATAATTGTATTTACTCACCCAACCAATTAATTATGTGACACAATGTCTTTGATTACTTTTCTTCAAATAATTTAATAAATTTATTAGAAATGAATCGAATGAAACCATTAATTTTTGTTTGATGAATGTGATACACGAATTTAATTCAATGATAGAATATGGATAATGTTAGAAAGTATCTCATATGAATGAGACATTTTTTAATGATAAATTGGATAAAAAATCTATCAATCATGCGTATGAAATCATTTCAGAATTACTAAATCAACCATTAATGACACTAATTACTCATTAAATGTTTGAGGAGACATTTCTATTCAATAGTCCTCAAAAAATTAATAATATTCATAAGAAAATTAGTCAACATGAGACAATACCCCATGATCACCCAAAACTATCAAGGATACCTAATGTGTTCTACCCTCATCATTGGGAGGATGGTGACATTTTCACTAAATATAATTTTTTCCTATGAGATGTAATGTTTCTGTTCTGTAAATATTTTACACTAGACATAACCATTCATTAAATAATATTAATCTTATAAAGTTAGGTTCTATACTAATGAATTACAGGATGAACTATTGTTAAAGTACATACCTACTATGTATTACCCAAGAAATCAGGGATTATTTATTAGTTGTATCAAATATCCCAATAGGTGAATCTGTTAAGTCATAAATTCTCTAAAAATTACACCAAACCTATATTGATATGTGTTTGGTGGATGAAAGAAAAAAATTCCATAAAATTGGAAATTATGTGGAAAAATGAACCTACCCTAAAAATAAAAACATACCCCCAATTTATGATCCCTTTATGGGAGAATCACCAAAGGCACTTTAGTATATAGTACATCCTACCAAGGAACAACCACATCATAATATAATAGACCTCTAACTCTGATGTATGATGTATTAAATCATATCATGAATAGTCAAGTGTATATTAAAATTCAAAATATCCACCTCATTCTAAATGATTTAAATAGTGTGACAACAATTTTATTTTTTTGTTGTTATGATTTTGATATTGATGATTCCCCTATTAGAATAATGGGATATAAAATGGGTTCAATGAATGTGAAAAAATTATCCCCATTAAATATAAGGATTTTTAACCTCTCTATAAGGGAACATAAATCCCTTATAAATATAAAAATATAAGAATGAAATTAATATTCAATGATAGCTAGTGGGAATAATTCATGAATTAATCTCAATTAGTTATAAACAACCCACTGTTTTGTTTTTTAGGAGAATGATAAGTATCCTTAAAATTTGAATATTTAGGTGATTGAAAATACTGACTACAATTCAATTATATAGTTAATAGTAAAATATCAGTATAAGGATATCATATCTAAATTATAGTTTATATTTTTCAACTAAGAAACGGCCCACAATTCCTTTATGAGAATAATGTGGCTTCATCTGTACGATGTGAGCCACCTTTTTAATCATTAAGGTATAAAAAAATCCATTGATGGTAATGTTTGAGTACTATATGGCATCACACCCCCCCACTGAATAATGGAAATCTCCATGCCTTGGTGCATGATACATAAAAAACGTGGGAAACTAGACATTGGTGAATGATATAATGAAATTTACAACCTATTCTTAAAATGTATGTGTCTCTAAATAATAAATATAATTTACATTTCCATGATTTTATAATCTCAAACAATAAAATTTATGTGAATTGGGAAAAAACTGGATCAGGACTAAAAATCTTGAAAATCCTCAAACCACTATTAATTATTATGATAAATAAAGGGTTATTTATATCAATCCAAATATATTAAAATATGTAGAGATTCAATTTTAATTCAGGTATATTAATATTACCTATTAGATTCATTACCTGAACACGTGATTTACTTGTTAAATGCATACCAGGAACATCGATTAATAGTTCAATGACACGTGTTTTGTTAGAATATTCATTTAAAATAAGGACTATTTTTAATATCTTTCACAAAAAAACGTAACGAAAAATGATAAATAGTTATAGGATACTCATAGAATTTTTATGTATAAACAATGTTAAGGGAATTAGAAAATATTTATATTTAAATAAAAGATAACTATAAATTCTTAGTCAACTAGTGAAACTACAAAAATAATATAATTGATCCTCTAAAATTATCATTTATTGTGTATGTTTCATTTTGGTATAAATAAATAATTAACAGTAGTATAATTCTAAATTATAATGAAATAATGAAGACTAACAAATAAAATACCAAAATTTATTTTATATTAAAATAATATTTAATATATTTTATGATTTAATTTAAATGTGTAATTTATCAATTTTAATATAATAATTTGATATAATTATTTCATTTTTAGATTTAGCATAAAATTTGTATCCTATGAATTTTTTAGGTTTTACTAAAAAATTTATTTTTAGTTGAATAGTAAAATATATAATTTTTAATAATTGTACAACTATTATGGATTTATTAGTCTATAAGTATGACCTAGTAATTTCAGAAACCCTTTTGGTGAAAAATATAAATTTAACAATTGAAATTATAATTAAATATTAATTGTAGTTTATAAATAAATAATATATTTTTTACTATTCTCGTAATATTTTTCATCAATTTTTTTAATTAATTATACATTTATTATAAGGATTTTTTTCTTTAGATAAAATTTATTCAAATATGGAATTATTTTTTCTAGGTTATCAAAAATTAACTCTTTATTTCGAGTCAGAATTATTTAGTTACCTTATGTAAAAACATATTTTCATGATAAACAATAATGTGTAAAAAGTAATAATTAAATGGGTAATGTGATTAAAATAAGGTAATTTTTATGAGGTTACAAATACCATATCTCTACCGCTTTCCATTATTTTGAAAATTTTGGAGCCACATTCCTTATGATTGACATCCTGTTATCGAAATATTTTGTGTATTTAAAAAAATATTATCCATTTTAACTTACAAAAGGATATACCTTATCCCCACATTCCCTTACACCACATCCGTATATGATCTTCCCAAAATCAAAAAAACCTATCCTTGACCATATTAGACACCATAAATGGATTTAGGTCTTCTAAAAATACCACAACTCAAATTCATAACCCTCTTCACAACGGATAAAAAACAAGAAATGACGTATAAGATTCAAAAATTTCATTCCCATTTCTATTTACTATATGCTCTATTTTTTATAAAATATTTTCTTCCAATATTAAAATTATAATATTCATATCCATATTATAATTATTTTACAAGAAATAACATCTGTTCCCCTACCCCATTATGATAAAAAACTATTTTACATGTGTGTGTTGACTACTACTTTCATGAAGTAACATGTTCATTTTTCAATAAATCCTTTAATAGATGGACCCATGAATGTTTTTAATTTATTATTATTATTATTATGAATTAATTGTTGATATGGTAATTCAAATTTGTAAACCTATTAATATTATATATATAATATATTATTGTTATAAAAATAGTTATCTTAAACAGGTATACTATGAGGAAAATGATCAATTAATTTTCAGTAATAGATTTATATAAATTTTATTATTCTTATATTTTTTTTTAAAACACAGTTAAATAATATTACAGAAAAACAACTAATATCATTATACTACTGCAGTAACACTATTTCAACTAAATAAACTCATATTAATCCATTAATCATGGTATACTCATATTTGAGTTAGGGATACCATATACCTGGAGAAATACAATAAAATTATATCATGGGTTATTATGAAAACATTATTAATGGTGTAATATGATATAAGTGTATACATGAATATGCGTTATTTTTCTTGGATTGTATAAATATTTAAATGAATATATATTTGATATCCCTTTGTGTATTAAAAGACACTAAAATATATTTTTTTGGATTTTAGATTATATGATAAACACTAATGCAATAATGAATGAAAAATTAAACATCATATGAAATTATAAGTCCTCCAATAAATTTCATTAAATAATATTTGAAGGATAAAATTTGAAAAATGAATGAATACTTACTAGATTCTTATAACAATTGTTAAAATTTTTCTAACAATAAACATCTAATGCGGGGAAATTAGAAAATAATTACAGTGTTAATAATAATTATAAATTAAAATTAATAATAGAAATAATTATGATTATCAATATAAAATAGGTTATTAATATTTTTTATTTTTTATATTCTAATTTAAAGAAATTTTGTTAAATTCAAGAGAAAAGGTATTTGACATTGGTATCTCAAGTTTCTCTCCTTGAGTTATACATTTTCATTTGAACGTAGACCATCGATATTTACCAATATTGATGGATCTCATTTTTTGTATGATGGAAAATTTTGTGCCGATATGGAACATTTGTTATTAATTTAAATATGCATCCATGAATTATTTCAATTTTCAAAAATAAAATATAATATGTATTATATAAATGTCACCCTTGTTATTATTGATTTCCATCAAATGTTTCTTTACTTCAATTAAAGGTAAATTATAATAACAATGGCATATTTATTATTTTTAAATAATTTTATGTATAAATTCAAGTAAAATTTATATGCTCCATTTAAACATGTGTTTTACTACACTATTTTAGTATTTGGTTACTATTTTTATCTTTATCCCAATAGGGATATTTTTTCTAGGATGTTATGTATTATATAACTACCTTAACTAGTTTTATATAGAACTTATTTTTTGTGATTGAATTGGGAAACAATTATTCTCGTTTTGGAGGTTATTTATATGAATCTATTTAAAAATAAATTTGAAATGAATTTTTTCTATTGATTTCATGATTTCATGATTTCATATCACAGTAATATCTGGTTAATATTTATATAATGAGTGGGTTATATATACCCCCCTACAAAATGGAAAATAAAAAATAACTCAATTTACAATTATGAAATAACAAGTGCTGGTCAATCCTAAATGAGAAACAAATTATGATGCTCAATTCACTAGATGAAATAGTTTTTGGTTCATTCTCTTCTATGAGAAATAAGATTTGATTATTGGTCAAATATGGGATATATGTGGTTATTTCTGATCTATAATGTTGTGTTTAAATTATTATTTTTTTGGCATAATATTTTTGTATGCATCTATTTTATTCTCATGGATGATGATTTATGTCTCATGTTCTCAATGTCTTTATTCCATGTAAAATATTTGATCATGTGGGATGACATTCTCCATTACTATATAATATTACTTTTTTTATGATTCAATGTTATATTAATTAGATATTTGTCTCCAATATATATTTTACCATATCCTTATGATTCCTTCAAATGCAACATATTGATTTTTTTATTCTTACCTTACTGAGTATTTGAGTCCACTCATTTCTTTTGTTACCAATTTCCTCGATCATGAGAATGTGCATAAATGTTTATATGGCTATAAAAAGATATTGTATACTTCAATAGAAAAAAATGTTAAAATTTATATTAAAATAAATCAGTTGTTTTTCTAGTATCTAATGATAATTAACCTCTTGATTCATATGATGTTGAGGTTATTATGCAATGATTTTTTTTAAAAAAATATTTATATTAAATTTTTATTTAGTCTAGGTCATCAATGTTGGTATTCGATAAATTTTATAGTTATTTTTTGATATTATTTTGGTTTCCTTTTGTTGTATGGTTAAATAAAATTTATGAATCTATAAGGGAAAGATTCATTATTGAATGATATAGTGAAATATTGGTAATATATTGAGGAGGTGGTTCCTTCTAGAAAAATATTCTGACATAGTGAAAAAATTGATGCAGTAGTGACATAGATTCACCTTTGGATAATCACCTAAAATGGTTGGTTGAAAATTAACATAATCCTCACTCTAATTCACGATGAGTGTGCCAATGACATCATAATTGGATATACACTCGGGATGGATATTCATTGTTTGATCATATTATCTTTACAAACCCAAATTATGTATTCATTTCCTAGTTACATTCATTAATATTATTCTGATGTATAAGATAAACCAAATAAAATGTAACTAAAGGATTTATAAAGGGTAAAAAATTTTATCGTCTAATCCCATTCATATTATTTATTATTATAATCCCATAGGATTTTAAATGTACATAACTCATGTAAAAAAATTGGTTTTTAGATATTTTTGAAGGAATATTTATTCTAATTAACTGTGGATGTTGGGGTAAATTTTTCGAATTCACCAATATAGAAACCAAAGGAATGGGAAACAAAGTATAAAGACTCATTGTAATTATCACTAAACTATCCCTAGATCTTAGTAAAAAATAAATATTTTTGACCTAAAAAACACATATAGGATGGGGAAGCTTTCTTTTGTTTACATCATGTGACAATGTCAAACCTCTTTCAGTGGCGCATCTAGTATTATTATTTCATTTATTTTTTGCAATGTGATGGAATATATATTTTAAATTATATATTTATTGTAATTTGAGATTTTGTTTTGCTTGTATATTGGTAGGATTGTGAGGTGAATAAATGGTGGAACCTAGTTATTAATATAATTAAAATTAATAAAGTAGACTCTAGGAAATTTGATGAATTCAATGAACTATTCTTCACTAATCATTCCCCTAAAAATATACACAAGAATATTTAGAGGGAATTCTAGGAGTTGAAGTAGTAAGATGAGGATTCTACTTGATTATTGAATGTGAACATCACAAGGTGAGTAAAGCATGGAGTAATATTTGATACTAATTAAAATAGTGATATTGAAAATTTATTTTTTGGCCTTAAACATGGTTATCTAAGGGCACTAGATATAATAACTATTATAGATACTAAGAGAACATTCGATGCGCACTTAAGGTAGAGATAGATATTATAGAATCTCATTACTTTAGAGATAAGAAACATGACATGACGTTTTAGGGGGACTCTTATAAAATATATGAAGAATAAAATATTATTCAACATTATCCTTTCTAGTTTTATGGGATGAAAATCCTAAGAAATCCCATAAGATGGTTAAGAAGACGTCTTAAATATGGTAATGAGGGCTACAATGAAAAAATTACCAAAAGGATGAAAATAAACCAATTAAAGAGAAGAGTATAATTACTATTCTCACTCTTAAATGATTCATATTAAAGGATTCTTGTCATTATGTGATGTAATTTTCTAACCCTAGAGATAATGGGGAGAATATGACCCAACCACTTCATAAACCCCAGGAATAAGAGAGATAAAACAAAATCAATACTGCTATGGTAGATCAGGATAATTTATAAAAGTGAGGTAAAATTAATATATATTATTGGTATTTTAATTGCTTTTTAGATTCTCTTTCTTCATCTTCATTTACACTGCTGAGGTATTCTTGAAATATCAAAACATCACCCCAATATTTTGATATAGATCAATATATGAAAACTTATAGCTATACAATGACTTCATATAAGACATATAAATCCTATTGGATAAATATTTATTTAAATATATTTCATGTATGTCTAAATATTCCCAAAATCATGAAATGTTACAAAATAATTGGTATGGATTTGTTTCCTCTACACATAACCCATATCATTCATCATGAAAAGAATATATCATTTCACATCAATGATCATCCAAAACTCATGTGTAATCTTATGGATGAAATCCTATAAGAAATAAAGAATATGGTATCATATATGAAACCCTGAAAAAATGGAATCTTTGATCAATTGATTGGGGATGAATTAAAAATTGATTGAATTTTGTGAGAGAATATTGAATTATTTTCCAAATAAACTACACGACCTTAGTAAAAAACATAAGATTGAGTTTTCAATTGATCTCATACCTCAGTCTATGACTGTATCAAAGATTTATTATATAATTTTCCATATTTATTTAGAATAACTAAAGAAATAAATAATAAATAATATAGATACAGTCTTTCTATGCCTGATTTTTTTCCTTTAGGGTGCACAAATAATTGTTTTGATTAAGAAGAACTCAAAAACGTGCCTCTTCATTTAAAATTGTGATATTAACTAGAAAAAAATCAAGAAACAATATCACATATCACATATTAATGCCATTTTGACCCCATTCATGAATACCAATATTTCTAGATTATTAACCTCTGATTTAGGTATCTGTATTTATGGGTAAACAGAGAAGATATACTAAAGACTACTTTCCACATAAGATACAAACACTATGAATTTATAGTGATTTATTTCAAGCTAAATAATTATCTTACCATTATTATAGAACTTATTAATAGAGTCTTCATAGGTTACCTTAACAAACTTATTTTAGTATTTATCAGTGATAATATCAAATATTCTATGAAAAATGAATAGTAGGAAAAAATTTAAATTTGTGATAAATTCCACGCTGATGGATTAATTATATTCCATGATTAGTAAGTGTAAATAATGTCAAAAAAATAATCCACCTTATATTATATTATAACTAATTATGGTATATATATGTATACATCAAAAGAATATATAATTTAAAATGGTTAAGGCCAACCTATGTGACAATGATCTAGAGTTTTATTGGAAGATTTGGATACCACTATTCTTTTAGATGATTTGATGATTATCCACGATACTAAATATTTTAAATAGAGTTAATTGAATTTATAATATACAATTTAATTTATAAAATTCATTAGGTTGTGTAAGAATAAATTGTATATTGAATAAGTAATTAATCTATTATGAAGTGGTGATGATATTGTGATAAATATTAATTATTCCAGGAAAGGTTTTGTATACAATAATATTTTATACTAACAAGGAAATTACATTTGTGTCATATCAATTAATTAATCATGAGAAAAACTATAGAACTCATGATCTGTAGCTAGTGAAATTAGTCTTTGTGATTGAAATTTGGAATTACCATCTATATTGTGAGAAAATTTATATTTACACTGACCAAAAAAGATTAATGGGTATAATCACACTACAAGAATTTAACATGATACAATGGATATAGTTATAACTGATTAAGGACTATAATTTCTCAATATATTAACAATAAATGAAATAAAATAAGGTTACTGATGCCCTGAGTAGAAAACATAAATATATATTACCCACGTTGAGGATATAAGAACACTAAATACTCGTAGATTTTCAATATAATAATCTTTAAATAAAAAGGTATGGATACTAAAAATATATTTTTCAATTTATTTCTCAACCATTTAATCATGCGAATATCAACAAATCCTAAAAATATGATTCCAAACAATAGAAATAGGTAGTGTGTATTCCTACAGAAATTATTTTTATTGGAAATGTTATATGATTTTAAATAAGGATATGTACCCATCAAAAATAGAATTGAGGAAGGATATTTCGGTTGATTCAAATAACTCATCCTTAACAATCCCTCCATCCTATAGAAAGATGTATAAAGGTCGAAAGGCATAATTTTAGGGGTATGACATAAAGGGGGATATTATAGTATAAATATATTAATGATCGGTTTGTGACCGTGAAAAGGTTTAATGAAAAAATCACAGTGATATATTGAAAAAATTACCACTGATAGTATGGAAATTAGAATAAATTAACAAGGATTGTTTTTCAGGCCTTGCAAAAACATCTATGTGTAATATCATATTTATGTTTTAGTTAACCACCATACTATGTTAGTTTAATTTCTTTAAATAAAAGAATATTTATATCTTTACAACCTCACCATTATATAGATGAGGTAAGTTTGAAGGCCACATGTATTACCACTATACATTTTATCATATTGGGACTTGTGGATTTCTTATCGATATAGAGAATTATCCCAAAATTATTTATGAAAAAGTTGAGTATCAATATTGAATAACATTTTCAGATAGATGGTCATCATAATAGGATTAACTAAATTATGTATGATAAATTTTTATCTTATTCAATGCAATTAAAAGTATTTTTGGATCCACACATTCACTTGTAATTGTTATCATATTAAAATAATCTTAAATTATGGAATTAAAATCAAACAATATGAGGTTTTTTATGGGAAGAGATGTAATACATCAACATGTTGGGATGATGATTGTGAGAGAAAAATGATTCCTATCCTTTCTAATGGATTGATAGATAATGTTCATACAATTTAGTGTAATAGGAATTCCACATAATGAAGACCTAAGTGTTATAAAGACAATCATCGATTTGATCTAGACATTGATGTTAATTATAAGGTATTCCTTTGAATATCTCTATATTATCATGTCATAAAATTATATAAGGGGAGATAAGACCAAAATAATTTTGTCTCATTGGGATCCAAGTTCAGGTTAATGACAACTAATCAATTAATAATACCTCCTTGCATATCTCATTTGAATGTTGTATTATATATATCTGTTTTATAGAAGTTCATTCTATTTATATAACATTTAGAGAGATAATAATCTATACAAGTTAAATATGACCCTTCCTATAAGGAATAACCAATAGAAATATTGGATCGAATATGCATGGATCTATGAAATGAAACCACATATAAAGACAATATTATATATAAAATCATACGTTAGATTAGGATATAATATAAATTTAGGATATAATAAAGAAAATGTACCATAAATAGTTCTTTAATGATTTAATAAAATTTATAGTAGTAAACTCTCTTTTAATAGGAAGAATGTAATGATTAATGTTTTATTAAAATTTTACACGTTAATTAATTAATATGTTCAGTAGCTTTATTCTACACTATAACTGAAAATATTATATTATATTAAGGCATAAAAATAATTGGATGTAATAAATTGAGGCAATAATATTTTTATATACTTATATATAATGAAAAAATAATGATCACACGAAATTACAATAAAAATATGGTATCCAATAGGCTTATAAAATGTGTTTAAAAGAAATTATATGTTTTCAAGTTTAATATATTTCTATATGAATTATGTGTTAAATCGATGGTAATTATTAATTGACTGGAAATAATTAATTACAAAAGAAAAAAATGATTTCTTTTTCCTGTAAAAATCATTATCACATTATTTTGTGATTTTATTTAAAATTAATAATAAAAAATTATATAATGATAATTTCATAAAAATATTTTAATTTTCATTTTTATAAAAATAATATTATGATATGATAAACATTTACCATTTTCCTAAAAAAAGTTGTTTAGGAGAATAGGGAAATATAATGATTCACCTAATACAATAGTAGTTAAGGCCTTATTTGTTAATAATAATGAATGTGAAATATAAAAAACCATTTTTTGATAAAGTCTTTATTTTATAATGCACATTATAAATTCAAAAATGTGTCAGATATTAAACAATATGATATTTTAAATTTTAGAATCCATGTAATATTTTATCATGAAATTATTGTAATACATTGTACATTTATATTTTAATATTAAATATTACAACTTTTATAAATTTTCTCAAAACAACTAAATTTATAATTTACAAAAATTTGGTAATAATTATATGAAAATAATAGTTCTTAATTTTTAGGCACGAAGTCTATCTTTTTGGGGGTAATAATTAGTTACTGTAGTATAATCTAATAATGTAAAATTATTAATTCAATGATTAATATGATTGATTAATTTTTGAGACATACGTAATGAAACATTATTGAGTAATTATAGAACATATCCTTTCTCTATTATAATTTATATCAAAATTTGGAGAAATATTTCTTTCGAGGGACATCCCATAATTGAAAGGTTCAGAATATTTACAAAAATGTGATCCCTTTTCTTCTATAAATTTGGAACTACATTTATCACATCCACCATAAACTAAAAAACCATATTATTTTCAGAAAATCTAACTAAAATTCCACAAAAAATAAATAGAAACAAAAAGGGATTTTGGACTTCTCGAAAATCCATCCCTAAAAGTCATCCAACCCCTTCAGAAGAAATAATATAAGATGCGTGGTATATGTTCTTCACGACATTTTCCCATTTATATTTTATCTATCAAATACTTCTTATTCCAAAATAAATAAAACAAAATAAAATGAATTATTAATAATCCATTATATAATAATGTTTTATTTGAATTATAGTACGTTCATTAATGTTCTTTTTCAACATTTCATTAAGAAAATTTAAGACATTGTACTATAGTGAGGGAATAATATCAGCCCCATGACATAATATGTCTTTTTTATACATATTTTCATGTATGTAAATAAGAATCTGTTGACGTGATAAATATTATTTTTATGAAATAATTATTTTTTTGGTATGTCGAATTGGAGATCCCATTCATGATAAGAGAAATAAATTACTATTATAAGGTTAACCCTCTTAAAAAATATTTCTAGGAGGAAATAATTCTCTTTATTTTATGTAATATAATTAAATGAATAATTTTATTCATATAATTCTTTCCACACAAGACATATCACATTTATTTGAAAAATATCATTTTGATAAATGTATAGTTATATTTCTAATAAATCACCTGATCATCACCAATTAATCATGGTGTGTCAGTGTTTATGTCTGTCTGAACACCCTCTTAAACATTTCTATGAAATTGTATCATGGATGGTTATGATTACATAATTAATGGTTTAATTTGATATAATTTTGAGGATAATGTGTTTTCATTAGTTCTAAAAGTTTTGTATAAATATTTAGTTATTTAACTATTAAAACACACTTCATGTGTAAAAAAACATTGAAATATGATTTTTGTGGATTTCATCATCATCGATTGTATAGAACTAACCAAAAAAAATTACGTATTATATTTTATTGAACTAAAAAAATTCATAAAATATCTAGGATCTGTTCAGTTTACCATCTTAGTGAATTAGGATAATGTTTACAATTAAAACCCATAAATTAAAAGTTTTCACTTATACTCAGTATCCATTTTTTCCAAAAAATAGAGTTCATCAAATTAAAACATTGTATATATTAATAGAAAATCATTTATTTCTCCTTTATATCATCAATATACATACTCTCTCATAAAATATGTGAAAAAACATTTACAGACCTAGGATGAGCAAAAAAATATCATAATATGATATAATAGAATCAAAACCATTAGTCCTTGAATACATATATACCGATGAAATCAATTTCAAAAATTTATTATTTTTTACCCATAAAACACAATCTCTTTATATTTACTCATGAAATCAAAATTTTCTAGTAAAAGTCCAAATTAATAAAAATCCTAAAGGTAACATCTTTAATAAATTCTATATCACTGGGAAATTTACTATAACAAACAAATCTATATAGGTAGTAACCTACACAATTACATATGGAATTCCCACCACAAAATATTCTCTTAATCTCATAGGATAAACCCTACTGATTAACTCAATCACATAATATAAGGATCCAACCATAAATATTTAATAATCTTCTGTTATGTCAATAATTATATGTTATTTAACATTGATGTTCTTTTCATGTTATGTTCATTAAGGAATTAGGGAATAACTATTACATAAAAAAACTATAGAAATACAAGGTGGAAAATTTCAATAGTATACATTTATTTAATAACATAGATACATTTAAAAATAAATAGGGTTTCTTTTCATTTTTAATCATCACAACTTTTTGTGGATTCCATTATTGACTCTATTCTCCCTTAAATCCTTTAAAAAGACATTTAAACCATGGGATGTGAAATAAAATCATTAAGGGAAATAAAAAGTAAAAAACTAATAGTTTACTGAAAAACAAGGTAACCCATTTAATGTTATTTGAGTGAATGAAAAAAAACATTTTTACATTAGAAACTTATATACTTATTGGTCAAATAAAATTAATAAAAGAAATATCATGTAATTAAAACTCTTTTTTGGTGAATTAGAGAATCATGTACATAAAATCCATTCAAACCCATTTCAAATAAAATATCCATTTGGCCGACTATCATTATGGTTATTACATAATTAATTAGAGATCTAAAATGGTGATCTCCCTTCTTATAACCTATATCAGGCTCACTTGTGATCTATAATGGGGCTCATCCATTCATATAAGTTATAATTGGCACACCTAGGATCTAAATGGGGCTCAAAATTTTGTATAAGATATGTCGGGCTCACTTGTGATCAATAATGGGGATCAACCCATCAGATAAGCAATATCAAACTCACTCATTTCATATAATTATCATTTACCATTTCATTGATAAAACTCATTCATCAAAAAACACTTTTAAAAAACTCATCAAATACCACATAAAAAATCATATTAAAATACCAATTTCATTAAAGAACCCATTTTAAATACCAATATAATCAAAAAATTATGGAATACATGATTTATTTACCATTAATAATTATTATGTTTTTTATATTAATCCATGTAACAAATAATTTTTATGGCGGGGGAGAAGCTATTATCATCATATATGTGGAAAAGAACATTCCTTTTGTCATTTTTCGAAATCATCTATTTAGAACACATAAAGGTTCCTTTTTTAATCCATTTAATTAAATTCAAAATATTTAAAAATTTCCATTTAAAATCCATTTTTATCAATATAATAAATATTTAAATTAATATCATGATGAAAAAATTGATATTTAAATACTTAAAAATATAAGCGGTCTCTTACAACTTTGAAAATTTAAATCCTAATCTCCATGAATTAATAAATTTACCAAAACATTAAATAACAATATTATATAAAAAATATGGATATGAAATTTTTTAGTTGTTGTATATAATCACATATTTCTAACGCTTTCATTGGGGAATGATCATCGGTCTGTCAAGGAGGACGTGCTGATTTTTACCCCTCATTCTCTCTTTCCAAAGGCGAGAGGCATCCGTCGCTTATTTTGGGAAGTTTTTCCCTCAATCAAAATGAGATTATGGGATGTTGGTTTCTCCTTTTGTGAATTCGGTCTCAATAATCGTCACCTAGTCTGGTTCTCCCTTATAGACAGAAGTTATCGTTCATGAAACTCTTACCAGTTTCAGGTCTTCATGGATGCCGGTTTATTAAACTAATATCAGTCAGGACATTCCATGGTGTCCAGTTAGGGAAACAACCATCAGTCGGGTAGTATTCATGTTGGACATCACATGTGTGTTTGGACAGAGGAACACTGGCACGTTTGGGTTTTTCCCCTTATGATAGGGCTTCTCGATGGCATAGAATCCCGATGCATCCCACGTCGAATGCGTGGAATTATATTCCATAAGCATGTTCTTGAGGTTTCCCTCAGCTTCCCATTTTTAACAGAGGGTATCCCGCAAGATAAACGTCAAGTGGAGATAGATCAGACAGATCAGAACAATGGAGAGAGTGGATCTGAGGGGCTAAACCTTTTGAGGTAGCACAAATATCAGGGCTAACATATGGTTAGTTACCCAATTGCAGCTAGAGGGAACGTGAAATGAGGTGGAATGATCCCAATGGGACTTTTAGGCCATGGTGAGAAATAAGAAAGTTGATGGAGGGTTGAGAGTCGATGAAAAATAAAGTGGAAATGATGTGAGGACATCAGTGATGTTTGGTTTGAGCCTCAAAGAGACTTCCTATGCATCCCCATGACATGGAATCAAAGTCCATGTAGTTTGGAGGGGCTATGGGACTCCTAATGAGGCAACTTTAATGAATGGGACCTAGAGGAAGTGAAACATCTCGGTTGGGGAATGAAATTGGTGTGCATGCGGAGGATAGTGACTTGAAGATATACTAGGGCTTATACGTGATTAGCGGCCCGAGGTTGTCTGTCACTCGAGGGGCGAACCAGAGATGCTGTCCCAATAGGGGGGACACCAACATTTAGTTGTATTTGCAGTTGGACCTCAGGGAAACTTCCTACATACCTTGTCTAGGAGATAGTGATCAAACCTATGTAGTTCATCTGACGACGTCTTATAGTCTATTGGGGACTTCAATAGCTTATAGTCAATTGGGGACTTCATCAGCTTACCGTCAATTGAGGGCACAATGACTTACTGCTGGATGGGGATAGAAAGGCATACCGCTGGATGGGTTTACAACAGCTTTCTGCTGGATGGGGTTAGAATGGCTTACCATTAGATGTGGTTATATTTTAGTGCCATGTGGTAAAAAAGGGGTGTACAGTTTAACTTCATGTAGGATGATTGTCGATTGACACAAAATAGTCGAGACTAATGGGTGTTGCGCTTAATACTCTAGGAGGCATCTTTCATACCTTACCTTGGCAAAGATCAAAGTCCATGTAGTATGAAAGGGTGTGTGGTGAACCGGTGTGGAGGGGGTCGACACTAATGGTTGTTGGGATTAAACCTCAAGGAGTCTTCCTATGTACTCTTCCTTGGCAAGGATCAACATCCAAATAGATTGGGAGGGTGTGGGGATTACACTCTAGGATACCCAAGGAGAGCGTCATGATCTATTCTTACTCTAAGCCCACGTGAGTCATGCACGTTGTGAGAAACACGAGGCAGCAAAGACCTGACGATCATGTCGCGAAAGGTGTGTCCATGGGAAGTGGAGTGGGGCTTACACTTGGTTAGTGGCCCAAAGTGGAACCACAGGCTTACGTATGGTTAGCAGCCCTGGGAGAATGAGATCGGGACTTACTCCAAGATGGAGGCCTGGGTGGTGAAAATTCCCAATGGGAGAGGGATGGGATAACGAAGGTCCTTATTCCTCACTCCCCTCTATTAGTAGTCACAATAGAAGAAAGAAGGATTAACTTCAACATAACCCACAATAAAGTCTAGGGGTTTACACCAAGATGGTTCCCTTCCCCCGCGGAAATACACTACTCTAGGAAATGGGCTCTCATTCCATGGGACAAAGATCTCAATCCCATGGAGACTAGTGGATAGGGAGATTGTCCAAGGTGTGGCACCAGACATATGATGCACGAGGTGATGCTACAGTTTAACGTCGTGTGATTAGGAATATGGTGCTTGGCAGTTTGACGTCCTACATCTCGAACGAGGTGAGTTCACTGGGAACCCCCTGGGACTTACATGACTGATACATTCCGTCCTTTGGGGAAGGGAAGAAATCTGTCATGTTGTGGGGAGGGGAGGTCATGGAGTGATCCAACAAGTGGTCCACATTAGCTTGGCTATGAGAAGAAGTAATAGTCGTAAGCGTGCCTATGTGAAGAAGAATGAGGAAAAGAAATGCAACGTGGTGCATCGTCCAATGGACATTGAAATAACTTCGTACAAACCTGGAGGGTCGTACGTGAAGAATACACACATCACTGGTGATTTTCACATGGGAGGGGCACAGACATGGATCCTTAAGGTTAGGATGGTATATAGAGTGCACAAGGAAGGATGCATGCAAGATGAGAGGCTACGTGCATGATGGTAGGGTTGCACGCAAACAGGAAGGTTCCGCACATAATGGAATGGTTGTGCGCAATTGATGTCGGATGTGGGGGGGACATGAATGCAAGAAGGATAATTTGGGCCCTGATGACTTGGGGTAAAACTAAATGGATGAGAATCATGCCCAAGAGGGCCCACCCGAAGGAGGGCCCTTGGGGGACCTGTCGCGCAAGATAAAATACCTTGAGACCATAGAGTATTTCACGCGGTCATGGAAGATGCGCCTTTCACATAGCAGAGGGACTCTTCGTCTTCAATCTCTATCACCAAAATGTGAGGGTTACACAATGATTTATAGATAATGTATTCGGAGGCAGTGTGAAAGGGGCGCAGTGCACAAACGACCTTTTGACGTCGCATCGGGGTGTGTAAGGGTTTGGGCGACGTAGGAAAGTTTGTGCGCACCCCTGATGTGTGTGTGCAATAGGTTTTGGTGGTTTCTGGGGGATCTCTGAGGATATATTCCTTTAACGTTTCATCTGGCGTGCAAGTGTTTTTGTGATACCATGTATCTTCATGCTCAGGCCTTATCTGATTCTCGAGAACACCGGCGTGAAAAAGCCCTTTTGACGTTGCATTGGGTGCACACGATTTCACGTGCCGAAAGGAGTGTTTCACGTAGATCTGCACTCTTGCGCGCTAGATCCTTTTGTAGTTTCTGGTGGGTTTCCATGTAAGCAAGCCCATGATGTCACATTGGGCACATGAGATTTTGTGCATCAGAGAGACCTTTGCATGCATAACCTAAATCTTGCGTGCACCAGCCTCTTGGGTGGCAGAATAATATCCTTCTCTTCCAAATAAATTTATAGTTTTTTATCATCCTAATTCTTGACCTATATGAAATTCTCTGTCAACAAAGTCCCCCCCCCTAGAATCATTGCAGAAGGGGAACCTGAAAGGTCAGATTCTGAGGGTCACGCCGAAAAGTAGGGAACTACCCATTCGCTACATGCATAAATTCAATTTGGGAACAAAAACCTCTTTTTTGCGCATGGAAGGTTAGTTCACCCCAATAAATAGGATGAGGGACTCCCCCCTATAATACCTACATTGAATTTTTCCACAGGACATGTGCTTTTCTCTCGTGTGTGAAACGGTCCTGATACACGAGTATGTTTTGGCGGACGACTCTGGGTTTTGTGTGCTGCCCGAACAATTTTTCCCAAATCGACACTCTTGTGCAATACTATATAATTCGGTGTGCCAAATATTCATTCTTTCACACCCACCAATTAGGGATTCAAAAAGTTTCCACCCAATTGACTGACGCTGAGAGGGAGGTCATTGTAGATTCATGGAGGACTCTAATGATCACGAACCCTCAAATTATTCATGGGATGAGGGTTGTGTCTGATAAAAATATGTCTTTTGTCATGCTTACACAAGATCAAAATGATTATTTCATGAGTGATAGCCTTTTATTAGGAAACATCGGCCTTCTGGAGGAGGTGCTAATGCCCGACTTTGATATAGATACTCCAAGGTCATGGGTGAGGTACGATGATAGTATCCTGCAATTCTGTATTACTAAAAAAGACCATCCTGCTTGGGAGACACAGAACACAACCTCCACAGTCTCAAATACGAATACCAGGATAGATGTGGGAAGTGATCTGGTTCCAAAGGAATCTCCCTCTGTTTATGAATATACTTTCAAAAGAAGAATTGCGGACAAGATGAAGGACTAGAAGGAATGGTATTTTAGATCCGGGGGAAGATTCACTAATGAATGGGAATGGGGTGTACTAGGTATTCTACCCCTGAGAGGAATTTGGGATGGAGCTACAGTCTATCAGAATTTCTTAATCTGTTTGGGTATCCCAAATTCACTTCTACTGAAAACAGGATCTGGCATCATAGTTATTCAGTCGATGGCCCCCTAACACCAACAACATCCACCTCCACCATGGGGAGGTGGGAATAATTATGTGACACATCCACTACACTGGGAGAATCCTCTTAGAGGGGCACCAGAAAGATGAGTTCCTCCAAAGGGGTAATTTCTGGCGGGTGTAGGACATGCACCCCCATCGGGCCATGGAACCTACTAGAGTTTTCTAAATAAGAACTAAAAATAAAAAATATTTTGTAGGGAATATCTTATTCAGGATGGTTTGGTCTTTTCCTAATGAATGACATGACTGTAAAGATGCCAGGTTGAGGGAAGCAGTGCCCGAACACATCTTAGAGGGGAAAAGTAGGATCATATCAGAGCATCCTGGATGCAGGAGAGTACCGATCAAGGATATTTGTCATAAATTAAATTCAGGACCCAAATGTATGATATGTGGGGTTTCATGATGAATTATTGAGCGGATGGATATTTCCTGTGAGGGATAGAAGGATGGGTGTCCGCCCAGGGATGCTAGTGATGACTGGGATTATGATGACAATGAAAAAGGATAACCTGGGGGTGTCAGAGTTGGCCAAGATATACAGTATTATGGAGCGTGTCTCAAGGGGGAGTACACCCAGGGGGATATACACACTGTTACACATTCGTCATGGTTGGGTCTCAGCCCACTGTGGTGTGTATGAAGTTATAAATGCTATTTTCCTATAGTAATGGTATGCGACCATTGCTCTTGAACATTTCTAGAGTCTTCCCACTAAAGCTCAGAGAATTGGGGATCAAGCTAATGTTCTACAGCCACACCCACTTTGACTTCCACCCATTGTGATCACTGGTTGGTCAAATGGTACATGATGGGTGACAGACATTAGAGTAGAGGGAGTACCTTAAAAGCATCTTAGGTAGAGTACTGGTAGCCCGGATTGACGGTAAAATCTTTTGTGAACCCTAAAGGCGGACCATGTTCACCCTGCAGTTCGGGTTCATGTAATGGATGCTGAAGAAAGTATACATAGAGGTTCAGGAAGAGTAACATCCTTGAATTCTCCCCCAACTGTGAATTATGATTATTTTGGCGGGCATGGGTGAAATCATCACTCTTCCCCCCACCGATGTCAGTGCTGGCCTGTCAACAGAGTATGCTGAACACTACACAAAATCATATCCTGAGGAGATTCATTGGAAACACATCCAACAAATCAAGGCATCTAGTGAAGAGGTCAAAGAGTAGGGAGGTATATGAGGTTCCATAGGAAAGGTGGAAAAAAGAATGGGTTGGGTGGATATCATGGAAATGGATGTAATTCATCTGTGGGAGCATCACAAGGTGAGAACGTGCCTCCACAATCCGATGAAGGACGGTCCCACATGTGGCCTTATGGGATACTGAGGGAACTCCCAGGAAAGCAACTTAGGTACCCCCTGAAGCCATCGTATTATGTTATATTCCCCTCTCTATGGTTTGCTTCAAGAACACTGTGGCAGTCTATGGGCACTGAAGAATTGTGAAAGAGGTTGGTATGCACCGGGCTCGATTTTCTAGTCATAGGGCACATCCATAAGATGAATAGTGTAATCATTCCTCACCACCATACATACCAAATAGCGATGGATATGTACGCATGTCGGAGGGAGTAGTTTGAAGAACCACATCACCATGTGAAAGTGATGTTAGGCTAGGATCATGACCCAGATAAGCTTCCATCCAAGGATATTAGCATAGAGGAGTAAGGGGAAGAAGAGGAAGGAGAAGAAGAAGAGGAAGAAGGATAAGAAGGTGGATTTGAAGAAGAAGAAGACGAGGAGGACGATGTTGAATGTCATGGCAGTGGGAGACCTTTAGAAGAATCTTCTCAGCAACAAAACACTCGAAAGAGTGGCGAAATTGTAGGCTCGGACACAGAACTAGTTGAGAAGCTTGAGGTGAGTCTTACTCTTATCTCCCCCGCCCTTTCTCTCCCCACAATCCACAATTTTCCAATCGAGCTGTGTCCTTTTTAGGATCTAATAGGGTAGGATTCCCATGAATCCTTCCCCACTAGGGATGAAGACGCACCTATGGACGCATGGGATCATTCTCAGGAACCTGCCCTCAGAACCGAGCAACGTGGGGAACTGGTTATGAATGGGACATGCGATGATGAGCCTGAAGGAAAATATATAATTTCATTCACTAAAATACCACCATCCCCATGGTCCGGGAGGATACAGTATCGGTGGTTGAGTTAAAAAGTGCTGACGGATCCCCTGTGGTGGAGGTTACCACTATAACACAGTTGATGGACACTGTCATTCCTGTCTCCACCAAGCCTTTATCTTCAATGGATATATTATTTGTGGGGGAAAAATATAATTAAGAAATTGATAACTAATGTAGTGATTGCAATGCTGGAGGCTCGACTATCCATCAGGTCTAGAACATCTGCAGGAGTCCTGCCTGTGACCACATCAACTCTTGCAAATGCAACTGTTCGAGGTGGCCCCGCCTTGGTACTTGACAAGACAAAGGTTGACATAATGGGAGGAAATGCAGCCCATGTGGAGTTCCATTCCGAAAAGGGTGGAGTCACTGATGAAGAAGTAATTCCCAAAGAAGACCATTCCATTGAACTTCTCGCTGCATTCCCCGAATACAGGCCTTCATATCCAGAGGAAATAGATGAATCCAACTCAGATGTGGCTAAGGAAAGCCATATGACATGGCATAAGGTGTGGAAGTTCATAAAATGATTTCTCAACTACCCATAGCTAGAATGGCAAGGCCGGATGGGGTCACCCCGCACCTGGATATGATTTCTCTGTGCTAGAGGGGTAGATGCTCTCCATCTACACGTAATGATCTGTGATTACATGGAAGAGAAGACAAGGGAGACTATCCTATCATAGGATGTTTCCCGATTTTAGAAAGAGTGATTGAATACTCAGGCATTCCTAGATGGGGATCAAGTGGTCCAACACCTTGAAGAACAATCGAAAGAAAGGGAGTCATTCATTGAAAATCAATCTGAACTCAATGAGAAATTGAGGGCCAAGCTTGTGGATTCTGAGGAGCAAATAGTGCAGGAAAATTGCTTAATAATTGAGCCACAAACTGAACAATCACGTGTGTAGGCTAGGGATAATGAGTTACACCATGCTTCTACTATCTAAGATAAGGATCTCAGGGGGTGGGAAGAGATGATGAAGGCCAAAAGTCGAAAGGTGGAATCATTGGAACAATCCATCCAAAACATAAATCTTTTAGGGCCCTATTTTGGTCGAATCCATAAAACTATTTTTCGTTACCGCTGATTGTTTGTCACATCATACATGAATAGATTATTCTTTCACTTGTTTGGTTTAAAGCATTCCAAACATAATCATGAAATAATTTGCAGTCTGTCCCTTTGCTCACGTGGTCCATGCCCGATGAGAGAAAAAAGGTATGGTCGCGTCATCATTTCATTAGAATGTAAGAGTACCAATCAAACATCGGGAATCTGGTTTATAAATGATGTACCTAGTTTTCCGAGAAAAATAGTGGGGATAACTAGAGAATAAAATTCTTAGCATAGTGGAGATGTCACTTTCCAAATATGTTATAATGCATGAGTTGGGTAACGCCAGGGGCATTAGAACCAAACCGAACATAGAGTAATTGAATGTGTGAATCACGATACCCAAAATTCAGAACATTATAGAGGTGGTGTGACAATGGAGGACAACTGTTGGCCATGTTTGAAACACAAAACCCCTATTGTGTTAACCTCATATCAGGATGACAAGTGAGGGCTGACCTCTGTCCATGTTCGAAACATGGGGCCAGACTCAAAATATCATCCTTTGGTTTTCAAAAACGTTAGCATGTGAAAGTAGGAGAGCCATAGGTCGAGTATCTGTACTATTAGGGGGTTCTGTTAAAAATAAATGAAGAAGAGGATCCACATAATTGAAATGAAATGCATGGAGGGTGGTGTTATAGGTTGTTTAAATGGATTCCAACACTATTGGAATTACGCCACTATGGAAGGAAAATGTTAGGTAAGTGCATTAGTCTGATCAGGGATCATGCCTTCTTTCGAATAGGACCTCTCTGGTAAGGACCAGGAACACCTTTCCATTTTATCCGCCATACCAAGAATGATGATGAACACATTGTTTAACATCGCATGGTGATGATGATGCACACCATTTTAAGGTCACACTCTGTGGACCGTAATTGGGGGAGAGGGGCCAGAAAGGTTAATGACCCTGAGGCTGGGCCCAAGGAAAAATTCATGGGTGTATCTATGTATCAAATACGAATAAAAATCATGCCAAATGTAGTTATAAGAGTGTAGTTTAATGTCATGTGGGAAGATGAAAGGAATGAGTGACATGTCTATGCCAGTACATGTCCTAACAAAACCACTAAGCCCACATGAGTCTTTCTCAATGTTAGAAGCAAGTAGTAGTGATGGGAATTTCTTAGTACTGGGAGGCACATATTAGGTTTACTGGGACTCTAGGTTAATGATGTCCCCATAATGCTGAATCCTCTAACTAATTCACATATATGCATGAAGGGGAAATTCCATGTATGTTGTAATTCCACAAGAATATAAGGAAGTGAAAAATGTGAATCATGTTGCTCGAGATCTGGAACACAATGAAGATGGCCTGATGATAGGGGATAATTGTTGACTATGTATGAAACACATCATCCATATCACATTAGCCTGGAATTGGGATAGAAAAATGGGGGTCGAATGCTGACCATGTTCGAAACAGAGGACCAATCGCAATTGTCATATTAGGTCCTCAGGGATGTTGGACCAAGATGGTAGGTATGCCATTGGGTCATGAGACCAGGATATAAAGGGGTTACCTTCAGATGTGGAGGAGTATGAGGATCCAAATATCAGGCTCACGAAGCATGCACATGGAATGTGGGAATGTCCCTGTGAAAATTCCACACTTCAGGCAATTTGTCACAATTCATTTGAGTTCTAAAAAATGTTATATCAGATAGAGGGAGTCAAGTCCCTTTCAAAGGAAAGGGGTCATGGGGTTCCATTCTTCACGCTTAAGGTCATATGATAGTACATTAGGGGTGGGAGGGTATTTAATGGACTTTGCACAGGGAGGAGACGTGGCCAAACCTGATGTGTAGTTCCCATAGGGATAGCTTATATTAGGGTCATAGAACTTGGTCCGAATTGGGAAACGAAAAAGGAGTCACATCGTTTGGATTTTGCAAAACCCAACGTGAATGAGAACCCAAAAGGTAACTACAACACCACATGATCCCAAAATAGTTCTGGCCAAGGGGCTAATGTGAGGTGGGTAGGATTTTAGATTCCTTGGGATGCACCCAAAATCAAGATGTCTGGGCATTTCAATGTTCCCATGAGGATGGTAATCCATCCATACGTAGTTCAAGAAGATGTAGTGCGGTTTACCATCTTGTGGAAAGGATGTGGAGTGGTCATAGTTTATGGTCCTAGAGAATGGACAAAATATGGAATTTAAGGATGGAGACATGTGGTGAAGTAATTACTAAACCCGGCGTGAATGAGGGTAGTGGTAGTATGTATTACCATAATGTGCTCCACAAGAAACTTCTAGGTCGGGTGACCAAAAGTGAATGTTAGGCTGGGCTGGAGGTAAAGAGCCTGGGTGTTTCTACAATCCCCGTGATATGGGGAATCAAGACATATGTATTTCTGAATGTGGAATGGTAAAGTACTAGTTCCATGGATAGTAAGGCCGTGTTGGTTTGACCTCCTCAGCAAAATAAGCGACATTGGGTATATCTTGATTTTCCTTTAGGATGAATGTGCATGTTCTTTTTTGTGAATTGATGGAAATAAGATGTTGTGTCGAGGCATCACCATAAGAACCAAGCACTATATAGGGGAGGATAAATTGTATGGTGGGTGAAAAATACCAAACATTTTGTCCCCTCCAGTGAGGACGTCACTACTCGACACCGTTTTTCGTCGTGCACCCCGGACAATAATGTCACAGTTTATGGTCTTGTTATGGGACCAACCCCCACACTTTAAAATCTCACAATATAGATTCAACAGTTTAATGTCAGGTGGAATTTGGAACATATAGGAGAAATGAGTTTCAATAGCGGAGTCTCCTTGCATGATAAAACATACACGGCGTGATTGAGGAAGTGGTCCACATCACACCGAGCGCGATTCCAGAAAAGAAGCCATAGGGATAGGGGCTAGAAAATGTTATGGAATATGGGGTAGGAGAGAATAGCTCTCAGAAGGGAAGTATGTGGTGCATCTCTTTCAAACCTGACTAGAATGTAGAGATAATTACCTATCACAGCACACAATCCTAGATGAGGACTTCGACCAGGGGGGAAAAAGGTTGGGGGACCTCAGACAAGGGTGTCCCATATGACTATAGACACATGTCCCTTTTTCTGGTAATGTCATATAAAAGCTCCTAATCCCACGTTAACAATGATCGATGTGGGAAACAAGGAATATGATCAGACTCTCCCTAACAAATAATAGTATTGAAATGAGGGATTAAGATCAGCCATGGTATGTTCTGACCAGATCAATACTCCTATCCTAGTTTGATGGATGTTTGAAGAGGTAGCAGGAAAAAATGAAATCACTTCACCAAACATTTGGGACTAACAGGGGTGGAGACAACGATGGAGGATGGTGGTTGACCGTATTCGAAACATTGGATCCATATCGTGTGACCTGAAATGGGAACGTCAAATGAGTTTCAACCCCTAGAAATATTATCAACACAGGACTTATATCAATTCATCATTCGAAATCCTCATGGAAGTTGGCATGAAATGGTGGTAGTTCCCTTGGGACAAAAATCCTAGCCTTTTGTAGGTCCTTTTGGATGTGAAGGGTGATGGACACCCAAACTGGAGAGGATGAGCAATGCATAAATATGCATGTACAGTTTACCATCATGCAGGTAGAGACTTAAGGGGATACCATGGATTTTGTGGCTGGGCATACAGACAAAATATCCAGGATGTCTTACCTATCCCAATAGTATGGGAATCAGGCCATACATTGTTCTGAATGGCCTATGCAGTTTAACGTCAGGTGGTATGGATGTGGGAGGATAGAAGAACGGGGATGGTCAAATGGCATGACCTTCGTAATCTTTCCTTGAGTGGGGCCAAAGAAGCTTAGGATGTGCCACCTGGGTTCCTCCAAGGGAACTACACCAAAGAGGGGTAGTCAAATAGAAGAGTGTGGGAGCAAGACTTAGGACGAGGCATTTAAGCATCCATGCGTATACAATGAAGATGGTAATTAGCCATACATACTTCTTGATATGCATTTTACGTCTTTTAGGGTGTGAAAATTTAAGGTAATGTAAGACCATAACAATTTATGGTAATGCAAGACCAGATAGTTTAGGGTCATGTCAGACCACAATTCATTTTAGGGCTGTGCAGGACTGTAATGTTTAAGGTCATGTTGCACCATGAAACTCATGAAATGTATAGCTTGATGAACTAGGCATTTGTTGAAGGTGTTATATGCTCATCATCCATAGTAACACGGGAGTATGTGCCACTGGAGTAAACCTTGTGAATGATTTATGGTCCTTCACAAATTGGCTCCAACATGGGTGGTTTCCTAAAAGGTACCATTGGCGTTCTAAAGGCGAGAATGATGTCGCATTGCAAGAAAAGGTGGAGGTCAACTTTCTTGTTGAAATCTCTTGTTATCTTGTTCTGATACCTTTCCAGATTGTACAGGGCACGAAGCATGTTCTTTTAGAGCACATCCAACTCATCCAGAAGGGGTTAAACAACATTATCTGGTATTTGATGATCATATAAATATGTTTCCAATGAAGGAAATTGAATCTTTATGGGAATAATGACCTCCTTTCCAAACACCATAGAATATGGGGTCACATGGGTGGAATTACGAGTTATCATCCAATAATCCCAGTGGGCGTAGGGGAGTGATTATAGCCAACTATTCTTGTTATGAAAAACCATTTTATGAACAATATTATAGAGGCTTTTGTTGAGTGGGACTCCCTCTTCCCAGATGGAGAAGAAATCTGTAGTGGTCTTGAAAAACATGCACTGGTGAGCTATCATAAGTGGATATGGTCCCATGACATCGAGTCCCCCGACCACAAAGGGACAAAAGTAAATGGTAACGTGGAGAGGCTCTGGAGGATTATGAATAATGTTGGAATGAATTTGGCATGAAATCCGCCTTTTAGTGAACTTGATGCAGTAATGGACCATGGGGGCCAAAAATAACCAAGTCTCTGTATCTAGTGAGATAGCTTCATCCCGGTCTGATGAGCCCCAAAGGAATCGGCATGCACCTCCTACATGACAGGAGAAATTTCAACTCCCTGAATGTAATAGAGGAAAACCCCATCAATCTTGTACTTGTAGATGATCTTCTCACAGCCAAGACTGTCCGGGAGGGTAAGCTATAATGTGCGGTGTCAGATTCGCTTGTGCTCGCCCCGATCCGCCTGGGGATTACCGTTTTGGAGATAATCGACAACTGAGGCTCTTCAATCAGGAGTCCCCTTAATCACTTCATTTAGGGGTCCTAGAGGTCTTGATGTGGAAGAGCTGGTGGTAAGGTGTCTCACCTGTCAGTTTTCATCATTATCTGGAGTGACAGGATCATGACTCTTTGTTATGCCACATAGATAATAAAATCATCATGTTCGAGCTCTACTAGGGATGAAGCTAGGCTTTCCAAGGCATTAGCTCAACTGTTTTAGGATCGAGGGACACGAGTGACATCTGAAGAGATTGGAACTGGGCCATCAGCTAGATTTTTCATTCCAACAGTTGTACGAGCTCGGGCTATCTGATGACATAATCACCATTGATCTACTTAATGACTATTTCAGAGTCCCCTTTTACATGAATGTGGGGATAATAAATCTCAAGTGCCAGATTGAGGTTAGTAATGGGAGCATGACACTCTACCCCAATGTTGTTACAGCCTTCTAGAAAATGTAATTAAATACAGTAGAATGGATTTTGCTGGGGTAATGAAGACAATACCTAGGACTACTCTGTTGAGCATGGGGTCATTGAGCATTATACCGGTGGATTCTGTGAAGCACCATCAAAGTGAATTTTCCAACACAACATGGATTAGTCTACCAAGAGAATTGATTCATCGTGGAAATAGAGATCCAGGTACTAGTCTGCTGGCATGGATGGGCAGCAAGGAAGTCTGCCAACACATTCCCATTAAATAGCCTTCTATGGGGAAAACCTGATATTGAGCTGCTGAAGGATTAGTTCCCATCGAGATAGACATCTTATCAACATGGGGCGGTTCAGGAATTATATCAGTGGATCCACCCAGGACACCAACTGTACCTTGTGGTGTTGTAGGTAATATCACAATTTTTTTAATGTGAATACAAGAACAAGGAAGCTCTTCTCGATAGGGGAGTGACTGGTGTCAGTATCATGGAGCATGCGGCTGAGAGAGTAGATATTGTTCACCATACCCTCATTGTTTTTCTGGGCATGAAGGGAGATAAGAGACTATTACAGGGTTGTCACGTGGAGGACTAGAATATTTTCTAGAGATGGGTGGCATTAAAACTGAAGGTTGAAGTAGGTACTCCTTGATTTCCCCAAAAGATGTCTAACATTTTTTGTCCCACTCGTTGACAGTTTCATTCTTCCGGAGCTGAGAAAAAGGCTTACACATAACTTCCTGATTCACGATGAATCGGATTATGTAGGTCACACGTCCTTGAAATCCTTGAATCTCATAGAATTTTCTTGGAGGTGACAACAGATTGATGGCCTTTGTCTTCTCCAGAGTGATCTTGATTCCCCTGTACCTGACAACGAATCCAAGAAACATTCCCTAGGTGACCTCGAAGTCACACTTTAGTTGGTTCATTATCAGGTGATGGTAATGAAGGATGTCAAACAAATTTTAAAGGTCGTTGAGATGATCTTTATGATGGAGATATTGGACCAATAGATCGTCCGCATAATATTCCACCAACTTTACTGGGATCGTCATAAATATGTGATACATGGCATGCTAATAGGTGGCTCTTGCATTCATTAAGCCGAAGAGTATGACATGGTAACAGAATGTAACTCCTAGTGCCATAAAGGATGTAGATTCCCAATCCTCAATATCCATTCCGATCTTGTTATACCTGTAGTACCCATCCATGAAGGAGAGTGCCTACAACCCAGCTGTTGCATCGATCAACAATTCCTTCGTTGAAAGGTGAAAATAATCCTTTAGAAACTGACAGTTGAAATCTTAGATGTCGATGTCGAATCTCATAGGACCATTCTTTTTCCTAAATGGAATAATGGTTGCTATCCATTTGGGGTCGTAGAAATCCTTAGCAAAATTTTCTCGGATGATCTTATCATTCTTGCCTCGACCGTGGCACCGTGAGAAGGACACATCATTCTGGGAGGCTACTTAAACCCATAGTGATTTGCTGGGAGACTGAGGTGGTGGATGGATACCTGAGTATCTAGTCATAGAATCTCATAATTACACTAGGATAATACATCACGGTGTTGTTTCAGGATATCCATGTACTGTTGTTTCTCTTTGAAGGGAATAACTGCATTAATCAATGTGGGTTTCGGGTCTACCTCGCTACCGAGGATCACCTATACCAATTCATTGACCATGGAAGATACTTCCTATTCAATGGTATGGGAGAATCCTATATGTCTCCTTCTTCACTTATGGATGAGGGATCCTCAATAGGATGAATTTCTTCTGTGTTAATAGATCCTGATGGGAGACTGGTATCAGACTTAGCGGCGGTGGACATTGTATCGGGGGACACCTGTGCTGCTAAAGCCATAGAGATGAAGGATGTGGAACAGATCCCATCTGTTCTAATTCCCAATGGACCATGATTAATGATATAGAAGAAACAGAGGTTCGTGGGACTGAATTTGTATATCCCATCTTGGGAGAACATGCAAATATGATGTATGGCTGTCGCCATGGGCGGACATCCTGATACCATATGTGAGTATGGAGCTTCAGAACCACCCAATCCAAATTCCTATAGGAGTACGAGGTGATATTCTAGAGTCGCTTAGGCCTGGAAATGTGCTCCCCCCTTGTACCAGAAATGATGCCTCATTGTCCCTTGTCTGGGGTTATAGCCTCTAATTGGTGGATTATAATGATGTAGGCATCATTTATATCTGTTCGAGGGTTAGTCGCAGTCGTAGCATACTGAACCCCATTAGCCTAAATTTGCTTGTCTTTTACCTTGTAATAGTCTCCATCTAGATAGCAGGCTTCAAGAGAGGAAAAGGGAGACACATCACCTTGGAGTATACACATTCAACCATTGAGGGAGTACTTAATGCACTGGTTATACGATAAAGGGAACACCATAAAAAGGTGGAGCCATGGCCTGCCATTAACGCATTGTAGGTGGTGTCCAGGAAGCCGACCATAAAATCGGTGATGGATACCATACCACTGAAATAGGTCTTTTGGTGAATTTTTCGGATCGATATATATTTCTTCATGTCATAACCATGGATTTATATGTCAGAGGAATTCAAATCATCCCCAGACAACCTCATTTTTTGCAGTTTCCAAGTATGGATTATGTTTATCCTTTAGCCAGTGTCTAAAATACAATGATGAACCCCCAATCCATTAAACTGGACCATGATGTACAATGGGATAATGTGCCCCTATATGGGGGAGCCTTCATCTTCTTCATAGAATTATATGATGGACCGACATTCAGCATGCTCGATTTCCTCTGCTTGAAAGGATTTGGTAGCTGCTACCCTTGAATCAAACTATAGGGGGCTTCATAAAGCCACGAAGAGGGTCTCTGGATTATCTGATGATAGGATAAAGGACTCAAGGATGGATATATTTGGTTAAATGTTGGAAATATGTTTGAGGACGTCATACTTTCATGCCAAACATGAGCTTCTTCCTATGAAATGTTGATCTGTGATAAGAGGTATGGCAGGCCCTATAGAATAGACCGACTGCTGACTGGTACTAGGAATATCCTTCATCTTACTAGTTGAAGCCTATGCAGTGACCACGAGATGAGGGCCAGATGACTGAGAACAGTCTGTAGCAGATCATGAATGATCACATCGCAGTAGATGTGGCTTTTCCTGATCAATCAGCACAAATAGTGGTGAAGGTATATCTGATAACCCCATATGAGAAGACTGTTCCTGTTGTGATCTATGCTAGGTCAGATGCCGAGTTTTACTGTCATGCACATCCTTGTTTGAAATACTGACTGAGGAACTCTGATGACCCGTATTGTTGTGGCACCATCGAAGATGAAGATGGTTGGGGAAGTTGGGAGGATCTGCATGGCCCTTCTCATCATCAGGAATCATGAAGGGGTTTACTTACTCTAAGGTGTTATTAGAGGAATAACCTTGACTATCTCATCAAAATTCATCCACAACTAGATGAATTCTGGGAGGAATCGCTATCTCCAGTGTCATGAAATCACCTAGAGTATGGGATGATGATGACATTGGTGGGGGAATTTTTTTCCCTTGCGTCATCGGTGTTTCCTCTTCTGAGAAGGGAACGACTGAGACAACGATGTCGATGTAGTAGCTATAGCCTCTGATGGATTTGGTAGATTCAGTCATGCACAAATAATATACTCGGCATGGGCGACAATTTTACGAGCCTTAAAATTGTCATACATGGGACCTGATGTTAGAAACATGATGCCACTTGCCTTCGTTGTCACTTATGTTGTCTGGCTTCCCGAACACACATTCCAGCTGTGCTGGAGCTGGGCCTAACCGGACAATTTTTTATCCACATAGTCATGATTCCAATCATTAAACACAAAATACAATTTGAGTGTGTGCCCAAGGATTTAGTGATAGGGATGTAATTTGGGTTATCAATGAGATCTGCCTCTTCAATTCTCCTACATTCAGGCAGATGTACGATACTATGTTCTAAGTCACTTCAGAAAAAACATGGGACCCGAGCCTCGTTGAACAAGTACATCCATTTATTCCTATCTAGTAAAGGGCCCCTAGGATCCTGACCATGATGAGGGACTGGAGGAGCCTGTCAAGAAGGTGGAAGCAAGTTGTCACACCTAGGTGGTGGTGGTGCATTACGCGTGGAGCCTCCTAGTTCTGAGGGAGGTGTTGTTAGTCCAGAGGCTGTGCCTGAGGTGGAGGGACCCCATAGGGCTATGGAGTCAGCCCCACTAGTAACAACTCTAGTATCCTGGGGGACACTACTTGGGCCACTGTGGCTGGCTCGGCCCTGGCAGCCCATCTCGTGGGGATTGGGGGAGGCAATGGGCATCCCTGGCTAGCCTGTTGCAAGGCTTCCTCTTGGAAATGAGGCTTTTCAGAGAGGTCTCAAAATCCCATGGGGTAATTATAGGTGATCATATAGGGGACTAGTTCTATCTTGACATTCCCTACGCAAATCATCATTAGTTTCTCCAGATTTAGTGGCTTGTCAAAGGAGTATGTGCGCCCTTTCCACCGAGAGAAAAATCTTCAACATGCTCATCTGGCCTCTGTTTGAACTTGAAGAAGTCTGAAATACTCATCTTCTAAGGGGTGGAACTGAAATAGTAGAGAAATTGCCTACGATGAACTTCCCAACTTGCTAATGACCCGATATGTAGTTGGTTATACCAGACCAATGCTGGCCCTTCCAATATTTGTATAAAGAATCAAATATTGGTAGCATCATGTTGCTCTGGAGTCCCCCACGTGGGACCACTCGTTGAAATGAAGTGGGCTGGATGCTGCAGCAGATCACCTGCCCCGTCAAAGGGGAAAAGGTGGGATTTCCAAAGCCCGGGGGGTGCTGACATATCATCCACCCATGAAGAATATGGCTTGCCATCAGGTGGGATTGCACTTGTTGAGTCTCCAATGCCTCGAGGCAGGTGATGAGTGCCTCCATTGGATCATCCGGGTTGTGGTTCCTTTCATGATAGGGATTCATGACCACTAGCACGTTCGCTGGTTCTTCAACAAGATATGTAGGCCCATTAGCTCGTGGATGGGCTGGTGGAATGACCTGCAGAGCTGCTGGGGGAACCGGAGCTGGGTCTCGGGGGTTATCACGCTTCTCCAGGGGATTTGGAGAAACATAGTACACCCTCTTTCCATAAATTCTGACCTTGAACCGGTATACGTGGGTAGGATTGTTAGGGTCACTGAGAGGTAATTTCACAGGGGGAAATTGTGTCGGCCCCTGCTTCCTCGGCTGTGGCTCACCGTAGTCCGGTCGTCGCTCCACTATGCATTCACCAAGGAGGATGTCGACCATATTCTTGTGTTCTGTGAGTTGATAATGCAACATGGATTTTCAGGATCATCTTATGCCTTCTAGACTGAGCCAGTTGGGTCGGAGATTTTGACGGCTCAGAGGTACTTCTTACCCTGGTTGTGATTTCAGCTGAGGACCAAAGCCCCAATGGTCAGGGGAAGACCCATTAGATTTTTCTTTTGATGAGTAATCCTTTAAAATATATCTAAAATTTGTGATACTCCCTCGAGGGGGGGGGGAGGTCCTCTCCAAGAATCTCTAGATCATTCTCACCCCCTGCAGGTCGGCCATGTTTACCGTGACCCCCCTTGGAGGCATATCCCTTATGTCACCCAGCAAATCAAGAAGGTGTCAGATATAATGTAAATGGAGGGTTGTGTACTACCCCCAACCACAAATTTTAACGTGGGGATAAGCCTCATTTATTTTTATTCAGTGAACTTTAATGATCTAGATGCATCGTTGTTGTAGGTTCCTATAACGGCCTGGTCACTCAAAGCAGTGGTCCACAAGGAGTGCGGCTAAATTAACCAAATGGAATTGTTGACCAATTTCGTTAATGTGTGCAATAATTTGGGGTATTCCACTCATTGAGGTCAAAAATGGAAATTGGTCGCCCAGAGGGTCTAGAGAAAGCATCCAACCTCCCCCTGGGTGAGTGATTCTGTTGCCCTAAAATTTTGCGTCGCAATCGGCCAAAACATCTCCAGGAAATGGTATAATGAAAAAATATCCCACATGATCCTTGGTCCAGAATCGGGCTCTGGCCCTTCATTTCCCCAATAATCAACAATTGGTGGCTGTGGTACTGGTAGAGGTACTGATAAAGATAGCTGAGATGGCAGGCTGGCTGGAGGAGAATACAACGAGCGAGCTGACAAAATGATGCATCTCAGGTTATCATCTTAACAGTGACATGACTTGGCCACCACATTATGATATGAACGGTTGTAGACTGTAGTTTCTGGCATAGGGACTGTGGATTCTGGCAGTGGACCATGATGCTGCTCGTTCTCCATCAGTACACAGATTAACTCTCTATGATATCCGTTTGAGGTAAAGAACGATCCTGGTGATGGTGGTGGCGATTTCAAGGTCAAGGCCTGGGAAGTTGCCAAATTTTTGTCCTCTTGTATTTATCTTCTCAGAGAGGTAGGGATCTGGAAAACCATACAATCCAGAAATATTTGGCTGATACACCTTGTACCCACCCTGAACATTGACACAGAGGATCTAGGTGATGGTTCCATTGCTAAAACTTATTCCGCATCAGAATATGAGAAGTAGATAGGTATTATCTTAGACTGAATCTTCTCGGTATTCTTTTTGTTGCGGAAATGACCTTCCTTCCTTCCCCAGTATGGTTCTTCGGGATAGGGTATATTGCTAGCGCAAGTAGTACATTTGTCTGTATTGGTGTTGGAATGGATAGGGCATTTGCCTATGTGAGTCGGGGTGTGTGGAGCCCCAAGACAGATATCAATGGGAACACGAGGATCACCATCATGTCCATAGACTGACATGTGGAAGGTATCCTCGCAGAAAGTGTTTGAGTGTGTAGATCCTCCACTAGAGCCAGTAGGACCGTGGGTGGGACCTCCATGCTTGTTTCAACTAGAAACATCAGTGTGAGGAGGGTCATTGTACTAGTCAAACAGAAAATGGTTAGTTCCTCCTTGTTGTGTGCCGATGAAGCGATGAAGACCTTAACTCCTCTAATTTCTGAGGCAAGGAGGGCCTTTACTAGCTGCTATAAGGACAAGGGGAGGGCCCCAACCCCAGATATTGTCCGGATCTATAACATCCCCACATCAGTGGCCTGTGGTAGGAGGAAATACTCCATAACCAATGTAATGAGTGTGTGGGAGGCTTCCGTACTGAGTGTCACTGTAGTGGGGAGGACCCCCATTCGGATTGAAGGAGGCATGGGTAGACCTCCTTCTAAGTAAGTAAAAGGGGAGGTCCCACAATCTCAATAGTGGGGGTATGGGGAGGTCCTTCGTACTGGGTGTTGTTTCCGTAGGTCAGTCCGCAGCGGGCACTCCCTATGCCAACAACAAAGAGAGTGGACCCGGCCTGCCCGTGGGGTGGTTGGGGCCTCTATTAGGGATGGGTGTATGAGGGAGCCTACTCAGCATACAGAGTGGGATTAATATATACGTTGGTGGTGGCCCAAGCCATGGTAGTTGATGATATTGAGTCCCCTTGGCGGGAATTCCCATGGGCCTGTGCCCAATGCTGGCTTTGAGTTAGCCGGATTGGGGATGGCGGTGAAGGATCATAGATTAAATTCTCTTCAGCCTATGGGGTCGGGTGGCAGTGCAGGAATAGCCTAGTGGGGGCCTTCCTTGGGTTCCATGGGATGAGATCCTAGCCAGGCTGTCCCGGACATCCCCCACCTCATTGGCCTATGGAAGGGAGTAATCGAAGTGTTCCCGGGAGAGGCTCCCAAAACAGTGGTGCATTAAAGTGGGGAGCAGAGGATCCATGCGCGGCCCTTGGGGGAGGTGGTGGTGACATGGAATAGACACCTCTAAATCATGTTGGGCCATATCTCGAGTCATGATAAACCCCTTCTCCTCGAATCCGCAAACAATGTCATCTATCTCCATTTTCTGAACTAATTCAGACGAGAAGATGGGCCATGGGAACCCAATAGTCTTAGGTGTGGAAGTTGTCGCATAAGCGGTGGATCCATGTGGTATTTCTATGTTGACATGACCAATTCCCCTGTGTCGGTGGATGAGTGGTGATCAGTTTCCTATTGCGTCTTCTTAGGTCCTAGAAAGGTTAGAGATTAACCGTTAGTGTTGAATCATGGAAATTGAAATCCAGTTCCCCATCACCATTCTGTCTTCCATGGCTAATAAGAAGGATCCATGCTGAAAACATCACCTACCTATATTTCCAATGTTTAACTACCCAATAATATGGTGAGTTTTATGCCCGACCAACTATTCTCTTGGACGGACCTCTCAACGGATTACTGGATCTACTTACATGGTTGTCCACTGATGTATCGAACACTAATAATCTCCACATTTGGTAGAATACCTTTACGTCAGGTTCATCATTTCAATTTCTGATGCATTTTCTGGGGCACGCGCGTCCGTCTGTCGAGGAGGGCGTGATGGTTATTTCCCCACATTCCCGCTTTCCAAAGGCGGGTTGTATCCATTGCATATTTAAGGACGTTTTCTATTTGACTGAAATGGGATGATGGGATGTCAGTTTCTCCCTCCATGGATTCCTCCTAGGAACTCGTCACCTAGTCTGGGTCACCCTTATAGACTTAATACATATTTTGATAGACTCTTCCCAGTGCCATGTTATCATGGATGCTGATTAATTACATTGCTTTAGTCAGGACATTACAAGGGGTCCAGTTAGGGCAGTAACCTTCATTCGGGAGAGTAGTCACATTGGACATCACAGGCGTGTCTGGATGAAGGAACACTAGAACATCTGGGTTTCTTCCTCTTATGATAGGGATTCTCAAGGCCATGGAAGCCTGGTGCCTCCCACGTTGAATGCGGGGAATTATATTCCATGGGAATGTATCTATGGTTTTCCTCAACTTCCCTTGTATAACAATGGTATGTCGTTGGTTTAATATCTAGTGGAGACATATTGGACAGATCAGAACACTATAAGGAGTTTAATATAAGGGTGAAACCTTAGGAGAGATCCTGGATATCAGTGCTAATGCAGGGTTAGTTACCCTATTGCTACTAGAGGGAATGAGAAATGAGGTGTCATGATCCCACCGGGACGTGGCAGCCTGAGTGATAATCGAGACTGGTGATGGAGGGTTGATAGTGGATGATGAATGAAGTGGAACCGATGTGAGGACATCTGTGTTATTTGTATTGGGACTCAAATAGACTTCCTACGTAACCCCATTGTTGGGAATCAGAGTCCACCTAGTTTGGCGGGGTGATGTGAAACCTAAGGAGGCGACCCGTATGAATGGGACACAGAGGAAGTGGAACCTCCGAGTTAGGGAATGAGATTAAGGTGCATGCAGAGGTCACCAACATGAGGACATTTTGGGGAATACACATGATTAGCGACCTCAGGTGGTCTGACTCTCAAGGGGAATACCATAGTTTTGGGTCCCAATAGGTGGGACACCAATGTTTACCAGTATTTGGGGTTGGACCCCAGAGATTCTTCTTACGTACCATGTCTAATAGATAGGGATCAAACCTATATAGTTCATCTGACAATGACTTACCTTCGATTGGGGACTTCAACAGCAAACCGCCAAATGAGAGCACAAAGGTTTACCACAGTATGGGGTTACAAAGGCTTACCACTAGATGGGGTTACAACTGCTTACTTTTGGATGGGGGTACAACGACTTACCTATGGATGGGGTTATAGTATAGTGTAGTGTGGGTCAAAAGGGGTATATAATTTAACATCATGTGGGGCTGGGGTGGATTGACTTGAAGTAGTCATGACCATTATGTGTTGGGCTTGAACATCAGGGAGGCTTCTTATGTAATCTACCTTGGAATAGATCAAAGTCCATGTAGCTTGAAAGGGTGTGTGGTGAACTGACATGATGGTGGTCGACACCGTTGTTTATTGGGATTGAACCTCACATAGGATTCCTACATATCCTTCCTAAGAATGGATCAATGTCGACATAGTTTGGGAGGGTTTAGTTCTAATACTCTAGGCTGCCCAAGGAGTGTGTCGTGATCCATGCTTACTCTATGACCACATGATTCATGTTTAGTATTAGAAAGAAGAGGCGTCAAATACCTGATGATCACATCATGGAAGCTTCATCCATGGGAAGTGGAGTAGGGATTACATGTGGTTAGTATCCCAAAGAGGAAATTGTGTCATAGGCGTGGTTAGCATCCTAGGGACATGGATATTAGGACTTACTCTAGGATGGAGGCCCTGGTGGTGACAAAGCCCAATGAGAGAGGGATGGGATAACGAAGGTCCCTGTGACCCTCTTGCCTCTGGTATTTGGAATTGAAGAAGATAATTGGATTAGGGGTAATACCTCCCTAAATATAGGCTATGGGCTTACACCAAGAAGGGTTCCCTTCCCCCATCGATAGACACCACCCCAACATAGAGGATCTCATTCCATGTTGGGAATATCTCACTCTCACGGAGACTAGAGGACATGGATAATGACCATGGTGGGGAACCCTACATATGAAGCACGGGGCGAGCCAATAGTTTAACATCATGCGATGATGACTATGGTTCTTGGATGTTTAATGTTGAGCATCTTGGACGAGGTTAATTTACTAGGGACCCCCTATGAAATACCTGACAGATACATTCCCACCATTGGGTAAGGGAATACATTAGTAATGCCATAATGAGGGGGTATTGTGGAGTGATCCAATGAGGGGTCCAAGTTAGATTGGATATGCAAAAAATCTATATCTGTTAGCGTTCCTATGTGAAGAAGCATGAGGCAAAGAAACACAACATCGTGCATCGTTGAAGGGACATTGAAATACCATCGTGAAAACATAGAGGGTCGCACCGGAAGAAGGTGCATGTCACAGGTATGTTATGCATGAGGGGGGCTCAGATATAGTGCCATAAGGTAAGGACGACACATGGAGTTCACAAAGAGGGATGTGTGCAAGATTTGAGGTTGTGCGAAATATTGACGGGCTACGCACAAACTGGAAGGGTGCACGCAGAATCGAACAGATGCGCAGAAAAGAGGTCTCATGTGAGGCAACTTGCACACATGATGGTTCATTTGCGCACAAAATGACTTGGTGTTAATGTAAATGGATGAGGTTCATGCCCAAAAGGGACCACCCAAAGGAGGAACCTTGGGGGACCTGTCGCGCAACATCTAATACTTTGAGGGCATAGTGTTTTTCATGCGGTCGTGGAACAGGTTCCTTTCGAACATCAGAGCATTGCTTCGTCTTTCCTCTACATCCCAAAAGGGAGGGGGTATGATTCATTTTAGATCCAAATTCCTTGGAGGCAGAAAATAATGAGGCGCGACGTGCAAATGAGCACTTGATATCACATCGGGGGGACAATGGTTTGGGTGTCGGAAGAATGTGTGTGCACTCCACAGACGTTTGCATGGTAGTGATTTTGGAAATTTCTAGGGGGTCATCATGAAAGTATTCCTTTGACATTGCATTGGGAATGAAAGGTTTTTCACGTTATCAAGTATATTCATGCTTGGGCCTTAAATGATTCTCTAGCCTGTCCGTACGCAAAGTCCCCTTTGATGTCGCATTAGGAACACATGATTTTGCGTGCCGAAAAGAGTGTTTCATGGAACACCTCACACTTCTGTGCCAGCACCTTTGGCAGATTCTGATGGGATTTTGTGTAAGCCTACCTATGACATCGCATTTAGCATGCAAGATTTTTCATGCTGGAGAGACTTGTGCGAGCATACCATTAATCTTGAGCACGCCAACCTCCCAGGTCGCGGAATTTTATCCTTCTCTTCCAAATACAATTTTTTCTTTATATCTTCCCGATTATGGTCCGATATGAAATTCGGCTTCAACAAAACCTTATAAAATAATAACAGTTCATATAATTAAGAATGTCCTCATTGAAGGGTGATTGAGACAAAGTCTCTTAACTCGATTATAAATTATCACACATGTTCTTTATATTCCTGAATTATAAACATACATTATTTTTTATGTTATTGAGTACATTTTTCATTTTTATTATTCTTTTTATATCACTTATTACCATTTTATAAAAAATATGTATTTATTTGAGTTCATATCATACATTTTGTCGATATTTGGTACTAAGGATGAAAATAATCTTGGTACGATGTCATTAGTCCATGTGGTCATTAGTCTATCATATCCAAAATATTATCCATGACATTATTATTATTTTTATACATAAATTATATTTTTAATTCAATACATTATGTATGGTTATGAGAAATAAAAAATGTTATAATCCTAGAGACGGTAAGTCATACTTAAGTATGAGTAACATTTTATATTTTACATGAATCATCATGGAAAAAAGGTAAGCATTATTTTATCCTTATAGAATAATAATAACATCATTAATATATTATTAATAATTTAAATATATTTATATATATCATAAAAGTGACATTATGAATAAAAACATGTTTTATCGCTTCGTGGAGTTTATAGTTTACACGTACGCACATACGATGAAATCATTACAATGTTCATGTAAATTAAGAATTTAGTTGATATATTATTATATTTTAATTATTAATATGTAATTAAAATCACATATGACACTAATTAAATTATTATAACCTGTCATGAGATACATTTATGAAGAAAACATTTGATCGGTTCGTGGAGTTAATAGTTTACATGTACGCACGAACAATTAATTATGATCCTATTTAATAGAGATGGATTTAGGTGATAATATTAGAATGAAAACATATAAATATCTATATATAATAATGGATTTATTATTTCATATATAATAATAATTTTATAAGGAAGTGGAATATGAAATAATATAGAAATACTTTAAGAAAGTGACACCTCTTCTTTGGTTGATTTCCTTTCAAGAACACCATAAATCTTATGAGGAGGGTGTTATGCATAAAATAAAAACTAAAGCATTTGGGGAGGGATAATATTTAGGGATTTGGGTAGATCCTTTCCAATCCAAATGGTTTTGGGAGTGTGAGTAATAGAGGGGAATTTGTGCCCTTTTATAAGAGAGGGGAGTGATACTCTTGGAATTATTAAAAGTATAAAATTAATTTAAATTTCATTTAGATTAAAAATTGTTCCAAAGTCATTTTGTTCGATGATAGGATGATTATGTGTTGAAAAATAATCATCCAATTAAAATTATGGATTTTTTATTTTCATAATACTTATCTTTTGTTTTAACCCTTTATAACTCTAACCATTTTTTCATGTAATTTACACTAGGAGGGTTAAAATAATAACCGAATCATGAAAACCATCCAATTAATGAGTAATAAATGAAATTAATTGATCTATATATACTTTTTTCCAAGTATAATATTTTTAGAAATTTTAAATCTTTTAATTAAATATTTTATATTTTAAAATATGAATTACGTCAATTTTGAAACTATTCATGACATGAATTTTTTAAAACATCATAAACACATGAATACTTAAAAAAAACTAAATTAACATGATTCTAATATGTCATACTAGTCCATAATTTTTTTTGGAATTAAATATTTCAAATTTTATTTATTTTAATATTATTAATATCATTCATCAGACTGCTTCTTTATGATATATTTGCCTTTACTTTAAATGAAATATTATAAATATCGTAATCACTTTGATGGGGCTTCAAAAGGGATATATTTAAGCTCAAGTATGATCATAGGAGAGAATAACTCATCCAACAATATTTGTACAATTGTTAAGGTAATTTTATAATATTATAATATTAATTTTACCATTAATTACATAATTTTTCATTAATTGTGGTAAATAAAATACAAAAGATATTATTAACAAAAAGACTTATTTTTATTCAATTGGAAAACATTTTTCATAATGATTACAACCATGTATATTTTTTTAAATTTAAATTCCTAGAAGTTGTTAAATTATTGTTAACACTAATCCCATTGAAAGATCGATAAAATTATTTTTTTAAGTAAAATCCAACAAAATATTAACAAGTGTTTATATATAATGTCAACATGAAATTACTTCCAATGACCTAAATTGAATTAAATGATAAAAATATAATATAATTATACATTGAACACAATTAAAAAATATAATTTAATTGTATAATTATATTTGATGAAAACCCTTTCTTGAATTAAAATGAAGTATTTTTAACATATATGAAAGTTATTTGAAAAATAAAAAAAAATATCTACACTATATTTTGAAGTCCCTATACCAATTAAGAATTTTGTTTTCAAATAACTTATAATTTTTTTTCCCAAACTTGATTTAAAATGTGTTCTCCCTCAAAAGTTATCAAAATTATAGTTTTTTTAAATACTCCTTTTATCAATAAAATAAAAATGTTCTTATATCATTTTTAGAAAAAATATAAGATTAATTTAAAACATTAAATTGAATATACAACATATTTATTTCATTTATCAAATCTATAAAGGGAGATTTTATTATTTTATAAACTCACTTATATTCAATTAAATAATTTTTATAAAAACATTTCCATTTATTTAAAAAGGGTTTGAATTTCATTAATAAATAATTGTTTGAAAAATAATTAATTATATACACGTTTAAATCAGTTTAGTATTTTTTTACAAGCTTTTTAGAAGTATGTTTATAAGTCAATATCTTAAAAAATAATCAATTGTTAGCTTATGAAATATTATGAATTCAATCGAACATGGTGTCTCTTTTTAAAAAACCCAAGATATTACATTTCTCCCTACCTTAGAAATAGTGTCATGAAAATTTGAATATGGGGTCAATAATTAAGGTATGAATTTTCAAAATATCATAATTCCAGTCACAAATGGGAAAAATTATTACTAAAATTTTTACTTTAAAAGGAAAAAAGTGAAGTATGAAGGTAACCTGAGACATCACATACTATGGTTCCATGTAATAAAACATGGGTATGGTATAAAAACTAACTATCATTTTCTAATGTTGAGTGAAATAAATAATGGTTATGATAAAGTTAAGAATAACAAAAACAAAAAATTTGTGATGGGTTAAATGGTCCTTGATTTCAGAGTAAGAAAAGTAAATAGAAAACGTTTTTGTTTTATGTTATTTTCTATGAGTTGAGAAATTCATTTACTACCTAGAATAAGAACATAATGAAATATTCTTACTTGACAATTAGAGTTTCATACATTAATTTAATTCCAACATAAACTCATATTTTTCTCTAAATGATGATAATTCAAGTTGAAATGTTTTCACATCAGAAACATTATAATCAAATTATAGAGAATAGCATATCACACAAAATTAACTATATATTTTTCCTTTATTTCGACTTTAAACCAATCCAAAATGTTTTGTACAAATATGATAATTTAAAAAAACAATATTAAGATAAACTACTTCAATATCCAAAATTCGACACTAATACACAAATATCAACATGGAGAACTTGAAAAATATACATCCCTAAAATTCCAAAAAAATATTCAAAACTAATATTAAAACAATAAATTTATAACGATTTTATCTCATGTTCCACGATGATAAATTTTGTAATGTATCTCTAAATAAAATAGTTCCCTCTTAATTTCACAAAAAAATAAGTAATTTCCCTAATCACATATTCTCTATGTTTGGTTAATCATTTCTATAAATAACCTATATCAAAAAAAGTACACAATAAAATCATAGATTATTTCAAAATATAAATCAATTGTTACACTTTTGATAAAATCCCATCTTATTCTATTTACCTTATTCATATAATGTTCCCAAAATAATGAACATCTCACAAAATAATATTATCAACCTAATACACAAATATGTTTTCAATACTAAGGACATCCGTATGATAAAATATTGGTTAAAAAAATTATGTTCTTATTATTCAAAAAAATCATTTAACTAAATAATAATTGTGATACTAACCAGGCACTTCAAGTAGCCCAGTGGTAAGTTATTCTCCCAGGTCATCAATCAGTTGTTGGTTTGATTCTTGTAACCTTATCGAATGTGACGGGTTGATACCAATCCTAAGGGCTTTCATTTTTCAAAAAAAAATATCTTTTTTATAACATTCTCTAAATATGAGATAAAATCCTCAAAAATTACAATAACATGTTTTAACATAACTGGTTATATTATACCTCTCATTTTTCATACCAAAATGTAATAACTGATAATTACATCAAAGGTGAATGTCTCCAAAAATACCAATCGTCACTTGAAAATCTCAAAACATATATCCAAAAAATGGGTTGAAATACATTAAACTTGTAATCAACCATAAATTATGAACTCGTGATGATATCCCAAACTCTTTGGAAAAAATCCTAATCTCAAAAGTTTCATAAACTATCTTTTGATACTAACTATAAGAAACAAACTTTAAATGTTACAAAATATTGAGTTAAGTCATTAATTTTACATTATTTCACATTGATAATCTTTAAAAGTTTAGATATTTAAGGAATAATGTGATAAATATGTGGAAACTTCCAATAGTATCTATTCCATTTATAACACATTTTTTATTAAAAAACCGTTGGATATATTCATATTTATTCATCATAACATTCCCTCAATTCCATTGTTGAATCTATTCTCCATTAAATCTTGTGAAAAAACATTGAAAAACAAAGGATGAGAACAAAAGGCTCATTAATGGACATAAAAAAAGAAAACCATTATTCTAGAAATAAACATGCTAACCCATTAAATGTAATTTTATTGAATGAAAAAAATAATATAAAAACGAATAATGAATATATGTTTTCTTAATACAAAAACATTGTAACCAATAGAAACCAGTTAAAATACATTTTGTTCCTTTGATAATCATAGACCTAAAACCCATTTAAACCCATTTCAATTTGAAAAATCATATATATAACATCCAATATATTAATTACCCGGTGAATTGGAGACCTATAATGGGGAACATCTTTCCAATAAGCTATATCGGGCTCACTTATGAGCTGCAATGGGGCTCATCACTTCATATAATTTATAACGGGCTCACCTGTGAGTTGTAATGGGGATCAAACCTATGTATAAGCTATGGAGGGCCCACCTGTAAGCAATAATGTGGAGAAAACCTTTGTATAATCTATATTAGGCTCACCCATTTAATATTATTCTCACGTACCATATCTGGAGTAAAAAACATTCATCACAAAACTATTTTATAAATCTATTCTAATCCAATATGGAAAACATTTTCGTATAAAATTAATATTTTAAATTTAGAACCCATTTTCAATACCAATATACCCTGAAAAATATGGAATAATGGATTTATGTTCCTTGTAAAAATTTTAAATCTTATATAAGAAGTCAGGTTTCAAATAAGTGTTTTAGTGGTGAAGATGTATTCGTCGAACTGAACATTTAAAAGAACATTCCTCTTGGAATTTATCAAAACATTCCATATAAATCATGAAAAAATATTTATTTTGGAATACATTGAATTAAATACAAAGTATATAAAAACGTTCTTTAAAATTATTTCATATTTTTATATAATACATTTTTAAATTAAAATAATGAAGAAATAGATTTTATAATTAAATCATTTAACATTCATGTTGGCTCATACCACTTTGAACATTTAAATCTCCTTCTCCATGAATTAATACTTTTACCAAAATAGAAAATAATTTTTTTATATAAAATATTGATATGAAATCTTTTAGTGCCAGTATATAAACACCTTATAAAAGAATAATGGTGCATATTATTAAGAAATATCTCAGTGAAAGGAGATTGAGACAAAGTCCCTAATCTTTTGTCCAACTAATATCATACATTCTTTATATTCATGAATTATAAATATAGGATAATTTATTATTTCTTTTGATCCTTTTAAATGTTTATTTTTCATTTTATATCACTTATTACCACATAATGAAAATTATGTAATTATTTATATTCATATTAGACGTTTGGTCGATATTCGGTACATGAGTCGAAAATGAACATGATATAATGTCAATTTTTGATGTGGTATTAAGTATATTATCAGTAGAATAATATTAATAATATTATTATAATTTATATGCAAAAATTATACTTCTATATAAATCCATTATGTATTTTTATGAAAAATGAACAATGTTATAATCAACGAGATACTATGTCATAAGTAAGCATGAGTAACATTTTCCATTTTTCGTTGGTCATTATGGAAATAAGTTAAGTATTATATTATAATTTAAAAATGATAATTACATAAAAAATATCATATTAATAATTTAGATATATTCATATATATCATAGAAGTGATATAATGATTAAAAATGTGTATCGTCTCTTTTTGGAGATGATAGATCACACATACACATGAATGAAATTATCATTTCTGTGCGCATAGAAAGTAATAATGTAATTATTATTTTATTATCATATAATTACTATTATGTCATCAATTCCACACATATTCATTAATTTAATTATTGCATCTAGTAATGAGAGATGGTTATGAAAAATGAATTTGATAAGTTCGCAGAGGTGAAATTCACAAGTACACATGAAAAAATAAATCTTTTCCCATTTATGGAATTGGAGATTGATTTAGGTGATGTTATAATCATGATAAAATAATAGTATACTTATTATATTGGAGTTATTAATTAATCAAGGATGATATTTTTTTATTGAAGTGTAAGAAGCAATAATATAGAAATACATATATAAATGGATACCTCTTAAACTGTTTATCACCTTTGAAGAAAATATTAACACTTTTAAGATAGAGTTATGTCTAAAATAAGGCCCAAAGAATTTGGGTAGGGAAACTAAGAATTTTATATGATAGAGAATTTCCTATCCAAATGTTTTTGGAAGTGTGGATAATAGAGAGGAATGAATTCCCTTTTATAGGAGAGAGGAGGTGAACACATGGAACTATTAGAATTATTAAATAAATATAAATTCTACTTCAATTTAAAATGGTTTATAAATAATTTAGTTAAATTATAAATTTATTAGGGTTTTAAATCTAATTAATCATTTAATCGTACAACTATTTTATTATTCTTTTAATCCTTATATTTTTTTAACCCATTTTAACTCTTACTATTTTATCAATTAATTTACATTTAGAGGGTTAAAATAATTACCAAATCATGCCAAACATCTAATTAATGAAAAATTAATAAAATATTTATATATATAAATACCAAATTCATTTTTTAATATTATATTTTTTTTAAATTTTATATCAATTAATTAAATATTTCATAATTTAAAATCTGAATTATGTAAATTTTGACACTATATTTTATATAACCTTTTCAAAATTCCATAACAACATGATTACATAGAAAAACATAAATTAAATAAATCCTATAAATTCATATTAATTTCAATATTTCGTTTATGGAATCAATTATTTCAAATTATATTTACATTAATATTATTTATTTCATTTTTTTGAATTTTTTAATAAATTTATTAATATATATTCTTTGAATGATAATTAAATTAATGTATTTAATTCCTAAAAAATATAAATAAATTACCATGATTAAGTTAATTTGTTTATATTTATAGTTTTTATTAATAGTCATATATATCACTTACAAAACCTCATATTAAAATTTTTCTTATAAAAAGATACATATTTAGAACATCTTTGTATTTACTATAAATTAAATGTTGTTAATGTCCTAATCAAACAAAGTGACTTACAAAGACCAAAATTTCAGACCATATATGTTCATCATTTATAATAAGATATCCAATAATATAATTACAATTCTTAAAGAAATTTTATAAAATTACAATATAAATTGTAACTTTAATTAACCTATATACCATTAACTATGGGAAATAAAATACAACAATTACTGTAAAGACCCATAAAATTCAAGGAATTTTTTTTTTCTTAATTTTTTTTGGGATTTTACAAGAACACAGTTTCTGACGGCACTTGATTCCGAGGCCCGGTGTGCCCGGAATTTCTATCCGAAGTTTAGCTCGGGTATGTTTAGTGAACGAACGAGCGTGAATTCCTATCTTTTGAACCGTTGATCGGAATCGAATTCCGAGGGCACCGATGGAACCGTAGCACCGGTAGTTTCTTATAAACGCCATTTCCGGAGTTGCGTTTTCACGAGAGAAGATGATAAAAATTGTGGAAGTTTAAATTATAATTTAACTACAATTTTTATTTTCTTTAAGTGGTTTAAGGATTTGGGTGGATGTTGGGTAACTACCCAACTTCCCAAGAGAGGTTATGAGGGTGGTGGGGCGCACACGAACCTCACCCCTTCATATTCTTAAACCCCCTCAACTCACCATTAATTTTTGACAACTTATGTTATTAATTAAGTGAGTTAAGTGTGGATGTTTGAATTTAAAACTCTTGAAATTCAAAAGTTATGTTATGTTAATAAAATAAGAGGTGAGCTTATTTTATTTGGGGTTGGAACCTTGTGGTGGAGGTTTTGGGAGAAAAGACTAAGGACTTGAAGAACTTCTTCGTCTTCAACGAAGAACGCGAAGAACACATCGGTCTCCAATGAAGAACGTCAAGTTCTCGGAAACCGACAACGCGACGCCATGTACCGCGACACCGACGCGACTTCCTACTTCCGCAACGTCTCTTTCCACGACGGTTGTTCCACGACGAATCCTCGTTCGACGAACCTCCGTTCAAGCTGACACAAGGTAGGGGTTTAATTTATTTATTTATTTTGTTCGTGAATCCAACCTTTCCGTTCTTCATGAAGTACGACCATTTTCTATCGACTAACGAGAGGGGGCCAGACAGCACAAACACGGCCGACCCTCCTCCATTATTGATGATGTTTTTATTGCAGATTGGAACGAAATGGCGTGGTGTCGTCGCACCATGCGGAATCGTGCGGCAAGGAATGCGTGGCGCCGTCGCGCCGTGCCGTGAAATTGAACCAAGTCACGGCGCCGTCACGCCGCGCCGGATAACTGCAAAAATACCACGGTCGGAGCGGGGCCACGGCGGAGAGGTGCGTCGCCGTCGCGCCGCACCGGACGAATCAAGGCCGCGACCAGTTTAGCGCCGCGGCGGAGCAAGGAGACCGGAAGCCGGTTTCGGGCCGCCGACGTCGGAGCAGGGGGTACCGGCCATTGCCGATCAAGTGGAGGAAGAAACCGGCCTGCCGGGGCGGGCCGGCCGGACAAGAGAGCAGCCGGGGGTTCAAACCCCCGGTCGGCCAGCACAACGGCCCCCTTAATGGGGGGCCGCGGTTACAACCATGGGGGCAGGCGCCCCCCACTCCAAACGGCTCGGCCATTTGACCGAGTGCCCGACCAGTGCGCTAGGCACGCTGTGCCCAGGCCGGACCCGGACCTGGTTCGGGTTGACCCGGTTCGGGCCGACCCGGGGGGTATCGGGCCGGGTCGGACCGGGCCCGAACCCCTTAATACCGAATCTTTTCCGGTCGGATGATCATAACTTGTGCTACGGGCCTCTGATCGACGCACCGTCAGTTGAGATGCGATCCTTGGATCGAGACAGTCGTTTCGGTATATCTCACTCAAGGTTTCAAAATACTTTGGTTTTGGCCGGGTTGTTTCGTACACGAAACCAACCGGGCCCTCGGAGCGGAAACACTCATATCTTGAGCTACGGACGTCCGATTGACGTGCCGTCGACTTTGTTGGATTCCTCTTAGTGAGGAGGATACTTTGGCTTACTCCGCCCAAGGTTTGGACGCAAGTGGAGTACGGTCCGGTTGGTTTTTCCTTAAAAACCAACCGGGCCCCTGGGACGAAAAAGCCAATAACTCTCAGACCGGGTGTCCGATTGACGCGCCGTCTGCGACGTTGAGTTCCTATTGATGATACAGAACTTTTGGATACATCAAATCTGGACTATGTGTTAGTTGATGTATCAGCCTCTCAGCTCATGGAGCGGACCCTCCAAAACGAGCTTGCTGTGTGCGGGAACCCTCGAGCTGGCTGCGACTGCTACTGTGACAGTGATGACTGTACAGAGATACTCAGTGGATTCGACGACGATGGCTACATCACTCAGTGATCCTTTGTGGGCTAGTGCTACTGATCCTGTGTGGGTCCGATCCTATGTGGGTCAGTGCTCAGCGGTCCTGTGTGGGCCAGCGCCTACAGATCCTGTGTGGGTCCGATCCTATGTGGGTCTTTGCGGGGGTAAGTTATCTATCGATCCTGTGTGGGTCAGATCCTTTGTGGGTCATTGCGGGGGTTAGTGCCTATCGATCCTTTGTGGGTTCGATGGCTTAGATGAATCAGTGGAAATATCTGATCATCTCTATCGTCATACGAAGAAATATACCTGTGTGATATGAATCCTATTTTACTTTCCTATATGGATTGTGTTGTGCTATCCTGTGTGGATTTACATTTTTCTTTCCTGTGTGGACTGGGTTGTACTTGGGTTCAGATGTTGGAGCCGAACGAGAATTGATGACTTAGGTATATGTATGGGCATATACCTAAGCAGTGTCGGATGTTACTTTGTGATTGTATCTTTCCTTTGTGGATTATCCTTTGTGGATTTTGGGAGACCTTCGGGGGTCTTGGGGTCCCTACTTAGTAGCTTATACTCACCCCTGCACGGGCTATGCCTACACTACGTTGTGTTGGTTGCAGACGATGGACAACGCTGATCGTGGTTGAGGCTTGCGGAGTAGGACGATACCTGGAGGTGGACCACTAGACGGGACATACTCAGAGTGGTCGGCTGGACCCGAGGAGCAGAGGAGGATATCTGTTCTCACCCTTCAATAGGGATTTCTAGTGGACAACTCAGCATTGCGGCTTTACTTTATAGTTGCAATTTTCCCCTTCCAGTTGTACTTTACTTTCAGTTTGGGTTTGTATACTGGCCCACTTACTTTTCTTCACTTACTATCGTACCAGCTTTTACTTAGTGTTTACTTCTACTGCTTGTTTGCTCTGTGTTGTTTGTTTACATTACAATGGCAATGCCTTCCCTTTTTACCGGGATTTACGCCTTGGTGCTAGTCGCCAGCCCCTGGCCTATTGAAGGCGGGTTTGGGGTAGTCACGGCACGGGCCCCGAGGACGGGTCGTGACAAATTGGTATTAGAGGAGTTCGGTTCTACCACAGTACTTGGGACTCTGATCTTTTTCTATGTGAAGCAATAGTGTTAAGCGTATTGGGTGTGGTTATCAGTCCAGGGAGTCCAGTGTTGGTGCGGTGGCCGACTTATCCATAAACTAGGACCCTCACTTCTGATTTCCGACTTAATTCATGAAAACATTGATTGCATGTGTGTTTCATGTTTTCTGTGTGATTACTTTGTGTCAGCTCACCAGGTATACTGTTTTGACCGTGGCACACCTGTTTCTTTTTAGGATGTCCCCACTACGGCATCCAGCTAGGGTTTCGAGAGTTGTACGTGATGAAGGCCCACCGAGCGAAGAGGCCTCAGTGCATGGACCTTTGTCTGCAGAGGCACCAGCGGTAGCTCTACCCGCCGAGACACCGATGCTTCCAGCCCCAGCCGCAGACGATACACGTTTCCTTAGTTCACTGCATGAGTTGTAGCGCCAGTGACCACCCAGGTTACGCGGGGAGACAGACCCCCAGGCAGCCGAGGACTGGCTGGAGGCAGTGGTGAGAGTTTTCAGGTTAGTGAGGACACCAGCAGACCTCATGGTGATCCTCGCAGCGATCCTACTGCATGTAGAAGCAGGAAGATGATGGAGCTTGATGCTCCACGTGCACGATGAGGCATCTCTCCTCTGGACGTACTTTGAGAGCCTTTTCCGCTCGGAGTTCGTCCCAGCCACCCTCCGTGCGGTGCGTATCCAGGAGCTTCTTCAGCTACGGCAGGGCAGCTTGACAGTCGCCCAATACTTGGCGAGATTTACCGATCTCTCAAGCTACTCGACAGACATGGTATGAGACCCATTCTTCCGGGCCCGGACCTTTGAGCATGGATTGAGGCACGAGATCAGGGCGTCGCTGATCTCCCTCAGCATTCCGACTCAGGCAGGAGTACTGGAGCGAGCCCTTTTGATCGAGAGTTTTCTTCCTGAGCCTTCTTCAGCAGCGAAACCTACCTCGGGGCGGCACGTAGCGGAGTCTTCTGCAGCAGGCAGTCGAAGGATGACTCATGGGTCCAGGCAGACCAGACCCTCAGGCAGACGACCTCAGGACACTGGCTCAGCAGTGCGGGGCACACAGCACGGAGCCAGTCTTTCGAGAGGCAGGAAGTGCTACTCATGCGGCGGGCAGGGCCACATGGCTCGTGACTGCCCGACCCGCCGTGCCGAGGAGCAGTAGACGGTTGAGGGGACACCCAGGCAGAGGCCGAGGTTCGACCATGGATGTCCGCAGGGAGGAGGCGGACGAGGCATAGGAGATGGCCGAGCAGCAGGTGGTGGGCGATGCTTTGAGGCTCTACCACCACCGCCACCAGGAGGCCCACCCCGACCACAGGGAGCTGGCGGGCAGAGACAGGCACAGCTCCAGGCAGCGGAGCCCTATGACCACGGTGTGCCCAAGATGATTCGAGGTACTATCTATGTCTATTCCACCCTTGCTGCAGTTCTTATAGTCACATGAGCGAGTCACTCTTTCATAGCCGCTGCCCTTGTTCGGAGCTCGGATATCCCGACAGAGCCGTTGGCTCGATCCTTTAGGCTAGAGACTCCTACAGGAGCAGACTCGACGATCACGCACTGGTGCCGGTAGTGTGAGCTTACTCTAGGAGGCGAGAGATTCGGATGGGATCTTCTTGTAGTGGCGTCGAGGCCTTACGACATCATCTTGGGCATTGATTGGTTATCTACAGTCCATGTACAGATTGACTGTATTAGGCGCAAGGTGCGATGTTTACGCACAGACGGGAGAAGGTTCACCTTCACCGGTGAGAAGGGAGCCTTTGCAGCACAGGATGGACTTTCGCAGAGGAGAGGACAACCCATCACTCATCAGTTGTCTAGCCTCATCCTAGGAGCAGTTAACGTACGGAGTCCTGGTTTTCCTGCAGAAGTGGATCAGTATGCGGACGTCTTTCTCGACGATGTTCAAGGGCTACCTCCTCGTAGATAGGTAGACTTTTATATCGACCTGTACCCCAGGACAGCCCCTATATCGACTCCAGCGTATCGGATGGCCCCCACAGAGCTTCGAGAGCTACGGGTATAGTTGGAGGTATTGCAGGGCAAAGGGTTCATCTGACCCAAGGTTTCACCCTGGGCTTCCCCGATTTTGTTCGCCAAGAATACGGACGGGAGATTGCGACTTTGAGTCGAATATCGTCACCTAAACCAGGTGACAGTGAGGAATAAGTATCCACTACCGAGGATTGATGACCTATTCGATCAGCTCAAGGGAGCACAGTGGTTCTTGGAGATAGACCTCAGGTCAGGCTATCATCAGCTCAGAGTTCGAGACGAGGACGTACAGAAGACGACTTTCAGGTGTCGGTATGGACACTATGAGTTCTTGGTTATGCCATTCGGCGTAACCAATGCTCCAGCAGTGTTCATGGCCCTCATGAACAGGATCTTTCAGCCATACCTCGATCGATTTTTCGTGGTCATCATCGACGACATTTTGATTTACTCGACAACTGAGGAGGATCACGCCTACCATATGCGGGTTGTTCTAGACACACTCCGAGAGAACCAGCTTTATGGAAAGATCTCGAAGTGTCAGTTATGGATACGCGAGGTCCACTTCTTGGGACACGTCATCTCTGAGGTGGGAGTTGCAGTGGATCCTGCGAAGATCGAGGAAGTGCTAGCTTGGGAGCCACCCAAGAGCGTGACAGAGGTGCAGAGTTTCTTGGGACTAGCTGGATACTACCGAAGATTTATGCCAAACTTCTCTAGAGTTGCGGCACCACTCTCATCTTTGACGAAGAAGGGGAAACCCTTTGTGTGGTCAGAAAGTTGTCAGTAAAGCTTCCAAGAGTTGAGATAGAGATTGACCAGCGCACCTATCTTGAGGTTTCCTGAGGAGGCAGTAGGGTACGTAGTCTACTGCGATGCATCGGGGACCAGACTCAGATGTGTCCTGATGCAAGAGATGGCCGTGATCGCCTATGGATCATGTCAGTTGAGGCCGCATGAGAAGAACTACGCTACCCATGACCTGGAGTTAGCAGCAGTGGTATTCTCTCTGAAGACATGGAGACACTACCTGATGGGCGAGCGCTTTACAATATTTTCTTACCATTAGAGTCTCAGATACATATTCTATCAGAAGGACCTGAATCTGAGACAGCGGCAATGTCTTGAGTTACACCAGGACTATGAATTTGAGATAGTCTATACTCCTGGGAAGGGGAACGTGGTAGCTGATGCTCTCAGCAGAAGGAAGGGAATTAAGATACATGAGGAGGCGACATAGAAGCTAGCCTCTTTGCAGATATCCTTAGTGGATAGAGATAGAGCAGCCTTCCTTCAGTCTATCACAGTCACCCCTCCACTACTGCAGCGTGTCAGAGAGGCATAGCGTGGGGACGCTGACTGTGAGACGTGGCGTGCACAAATATCCTCAGGACAGGCACCTGATGGTTTCTCCTTTGGAGGAGAGCACTAAGTCCTTTTCAGAGGATGTACCTTGGTACCAGTTTCTTTACGGGAGGAAGTGTTGAGAGAGTTTCACACTTCTCCTTTGGTGGTACATCCTGGAGTGGCGACGATGTACCAGGATCTCAGACGACAGCACTGGTGGCTGGGCATGAAGAAGGCTGTGGCGGAGTTCGTTTATTGATGCCTCACCTGCCAGCTGGTGAAGGCAGAGCACCAGGTACCAGCAGGCTTGGTACAACATTTGGAGGTCCCGGAGTGGAAGTGGGACGGGATATCAATGGACTTCGTGAATGGACTTCCACGCACTTCCAGAGGTCACGACTCCATTTTGGTGATTGTCGACCGACTCCCCAAGTCGGCTCACTTCTTACCCATCAGAGAGCAGGGCTCAGTGGAGAGCATGAGACGTCTCTACGTTCAGGAGATTGTACGGCTTCACAGTGTGCCATCATCTATCATCTCCGATCGAGATGCTCGATTTACTTCCCGGATTTGGAAGGGGTTGCAGGAGGCGTTTGGGACGCAGCTACGTCTGAGAACCACCTTTCACCCTCAGACGGATAATCAGACAGAGAGGACCATTCAGACTCTCGAGGAAATGCTCCACACATGTGTCCTTGACTTTGGTCGCATCTGGGAGGACCACCTACCCTTGGTGGAGGTTGTGTACAATAACAGCTTCCACTCCACCATCGGGATGGCACCATATGAGGCGTTGTACGACCGACCTTGCAGATCTCCTTTATGCGGGACAGACCCTGGGGAGTCAGCACATGTAGGACCAGAGATGGTCCGGGCCACGACAGAGAAGGTCCAGGTCATCCAAGAGCGGATTAGGGATGCTCAGAGTCGACAGAAGTCTTATGCTGACAGGAGGCGGAGGCCACTAGAGTTCAAGGATGGAGACCACGTCTTCTTACGTGTCTCACCTCGACGTGGTTTACATAGATTTGGCCGAGGTGACAAGTTGTCTCCACGCTTCATCGGACCATTCCAGGTCCTTAGCAGGATTGGCGAGGTGGATTATCGCCTGGCTCTACCACCTCAGTTGCACCGGGTGCATGACGTCTTCCACATATCTCAGCTGAAGAGATACGTGCACGACCCGATGCATATCATTGACCATGGGGAGCTAGACGTTGATGATGGGGAGACTTTTGCGGAGGTCCTGGTGAAGATCGAGGATCGACAATAGCGGGTCCTACATGGACGGTCGATTCCTATGTTGCGCATCAGATGGCAGCACGAGAACCTCCAGGAGAGCAGTTGGGAGCGAGAGGCTTAGATTCGTGCTCAGTACCCACATTTATTTCCCTAGTTTATTATGTATCTTTACGGGGATATAAAGCCCTGAGGTGGTAGTATTGTAAAGACCCGTAAAATTCAAAGAATTTTTTTTTCTTAATTTTCTTTGGGATTTTACAAGAATGCAGTTTCTGACTGCACTTGATTCCGAGGCCCGGTGTGCCCGGAATTTCTATCTGAAGTTTAGCTTGGGTACGTTCAGTGAACGAACAAGCGGGAATTCCCATCTTTTGAACCGGTGCTCGGAATCGAATTCCGAGGGCACTGATGGAACCATAGCGCCGGTAATTTCATAGGAACTCCATTTCCGGAGTTGCGTTTTCACGAGTGAAGATGATAAAAATAGTGGAAGTTTAATTTATAATTGAACTACAATTTTTATTTTATTTAAGTGGTTTAAGGCTTTGGGTGGAAGTTGGGTAACTACCCAACTTCCCAAGAGAGGTTATGAGGGTGGTGGGGCCCAGACGAACCTCACCCCTTCATTTTCTTAAACCCCCTCAACTCACCAATAATTTTTGACAACATATGTTATTAACTAAGTGAGTTAAGTGTGGATGTTTGAATTTCAAACTCTTGAAATTAAAAAGTTATGTTATGTTAATTAAATAAGAGGTGAGCTTATTTTAATTGGGGTTGGAACGTTGTGGTTGAGTTTTTGGGAGAAAAGAATAAGGACTTGAGGAACTTCTTCATCTTCAACGAAGAACGCGAAGAACACATCGGTCTCCGATGAAGAACTCCGAGTTCTCGGAAACCGATTACGTGACGCCGTGTACCGTGATGCCGACGCGACTTCCTCCTTCCGCGATGTCTCTTTCTGCAACGGTTTTTCCACGAAGAATCCTCGTTTGATGAACCTCCATTCAAGCTCGCACGAGGTAGGGGTTTAATTTATTTATTTATTTTGTTCGTGAATCCAACCTTGTCATTCTTCGTGAAATACGACCATTTGCTATCGACTAACGAGAGGGGCCTGGACCGCACAAACACGGACAACCCTCCTCCCTTATTGATGATGTTTTTATTGCGGATTGGAACGAAATGGCGTGGTGCCATCGCACCATGCGGAATCGTACGGCATGGATTGCGCGACGCCGTCGCACCGCGCCGTGAAATTGAACCAAGTCACGGCGCCGTCGTGCCTCGCCGGAGAACCACAAAAACACCGTCGCCGGAGCGGGGCCGCGGCGGAGAGGTGCAGTGCCATCGCGCCTCACCGGATGAATCAAGGCCGCAGCCGGTTCCGGGCCGCGGCGGAGCAAGGAGACCGGCGACCGGTTCCGGGCCGCCTGCGTTGGAGTAGGGGGGACCGGCCGTCACCTGTCCCGTGGAGGCAGAAACCGGCCGACCGGGGTGGGCCAGCCGGACAGGAGAGTAGCCGGTGGTTCAAACTGCCGTCCAGCCAGCACAACGACCCCCTTAATGGGGGGTCGCGGTTACAACCAGGGGTGCAGGCGCCCCCCACTCCAAACGGCTCGGACGTTTGGCCGAGCGCCTAGCCAGCGCGCTGGGCGCGCTGCGCCCATGCCGGGCCGCGCCGACCGCGCCGGGCCGCGCCCAAGCGGGCCGGACCCGGACCCGGTTCGGGTCGGACCGGGCCCGAACCCCTTAATACCGAATATTTTCTGGTCGGACGCTCATAACTTGTGCTACGGGCCTCCAATCGACGCACCGTCAGTTGTGATGCGATCCTTGGATCGAGACAGTCGTTTCGGTATATCTAACTCAATGTTTCGAAATACTTTGGGTTTGGCCAGGTTGGTTCGTACACACAACCAACCGGGCCCTCAGAGAGGAAACGATCATATCTTGAGCTATGGACATCCGATTGATGTGTCATAGACTTTGTCGGATTCCTCTTAGTGAGGCGGATCTTTTGGATTACTCCACCCCTGGTTTGGACGCATGTGGAGTATGGTCGGGTTGGTTTTTCCTTAAATCCCACCGGGCCCCTAGGATGAAAAAGCCAATAACTCTTAGACCGGGCGTCTGATTGACGCGCCGTCTGCGACGTTGAGTTCCTGTTGAAAATACAAAAATTTTGGATACATCAACTCTGGACTATGTTTCAGTTGATGTATCAGCCTCTCGGCTCGTGGAGCGGACCCTCCAAAATGAGCTTGCTGTGTGCGGGAACCCTAGAGCTGGGTGCGACTGCTACTGTGATGGCGGCGACTGTACAGAGATCCTTAGTGGATTCGACGGCGATGAATACAGCACCCAGTGATCCTTTGTGGGTCAGTGCTACCGATCCTGTGTGGGTCCGATCCTGTGTGGGTCAGCGCTCAGCGGTCCTGTGTGGGCCAGCGCCTACAGATCCTATGTGGGTCCGATCCTGTGTGGGTCTTTTCGGGGGTTAGTTACCTATCGATCTGGTGTGGGTCAGATCCTTTGTGGGTCATGGCGGGGGTTAGTACCTATCGATCCTTTGTGGGTCCGACGGCTTAGATGAATCAGTGGCAATATCCGATCATCTCTATCGTCATACGAAGAAGTATACCTGTGTGAGCTGAATCCTGTTTTACTTTCCTATGTGGATTGTGTTGTGCTATCCTGTGTGGATTTACGTTTTTCTTTCCTGTGTGGACTGAGTTGTACTTGGGTTCGGATGTTGTAGTCGAACGAGAATTGATGACTTAGTTATATGTATGGGCATATACCTAAGCAGTGTCGGATGTTACTTCGTGATTGTATCTTTCCTTTGTGGATTATCCTTTTTGGATTCTGGGAGACCTTCGGGGGTCTCGGGGTCCCTACTTAGTAGCTTATACTCACCCCTACACGGGCTATGCCCGCACTACGTTGTGTTGGTTGCAGACGATGGACAACGCTGATCGTGGTTGAGGCATGCGGAGTAGGACGGTACCTGGAGGTGGACCACTGGACGGGACGTACTCGGAGCGGTCGGCTGGACCTAAGGAGCAGAGGAGGCTATCTGTTCTCACCCTTCAGGAGGGACTTCTAGTGGACAACTCAGCGTTGCAGCTTTATTATACAGTTGATGTTTTCCCCTTCCAGTTGTACTTTACTTTCAGTTTGGGTTTGTATACTGGCCCACTTAATTTTCCGCACTTACTCTTGTACCAGCTTATACTTAGTGTTTACTTCTACTGCTTGTTTCCTCTGTGTTGTTTGTTTACTTTACAAAGGCAATGCCTTCCCTTTTTACCGGGATTTACGCCTTGGTGCTAGTCGCCAGCCCCCGGCCTATGGAAGGCGGGCTTGGGGTAGTCATGACATGGGCCCCGAGGACGGGTCATGACAATTACAATTTACCAAAAATTATTTTGATCATATTGGGCCAAATTTTTATGATATGTCAAAAAATAAATTTTTTAAAATTCAATTCACATAAGTTGTTAAATATTGTATAATGATACTCTAATTGACGAATCAAGAAAATTTGTTTTTTAGATAAAACCAACAAAATATTGACATATGTTAATAGAAAATTTCAATGTGAAATTACTTCTAATAACAATTTTTTTAAAATTATAAAATTATAATGTCATTTTTATTTCCAAAAAATTAATATTATTATCTAACAGTATAAATAAATTTGGCTAAAAAATATTTTTGAATTCAAATATAGTATTTTTTACTATTCATTAAAATATGAATGTTATTAGAAAAATACCAAAAAATTATCCAAACAAAATTTTGATTTCATTCTTACAAAAAAACTTTATTTTGTCAAATAAACCATTAAATTTTTTAAAAAACTATATTTAAAATTGTTTAACCATTCAAAAGGTCGTAAATTTAATTTATCAGGAAAATACATCTTTTATTCGAAAAAAATAATTTGTTCTTATGTCATGCCTAGAAAACATATAAGATTAATTATAAAAATTAAATTTAAGATATTAAATATATAATTCAATTATAAAATCCATAAAGAGGTATTTTATTTTTTTATAAACACACTTATTTACATTTGAATAATTTTTAGGAAAAAATATTTTATTTATGTAAAAGGGGTTTATTTTTATTTAAAAATAATTGTTCACAAAATTTTTAATTATATAAATGTTTATATCAATTAAAACATTTAATTATGACTATTTTAATAGCCTTTTAATATGTAATATTAAAATATTAATATTTAGTTGTTCTCTTAAGGAATATTATCTATGCTATCGAACATAATAAATTTTTTGTAGAAACTCATGATGTTACACATTACCAAATACATTGTAGAGGTATAATGGGATCACCCACTGCTGGTTTATAATGAATCCACACATAATGAGACATAATTAAACTAAATGATAACATAATAAAAACACATAAATCATTCATAAAATAATATTTTTTTAAAAAAAATTACTTTTCACTTTTACAAAGTTGTGCACTGGAAAATAAAAACAAATTATTTGATGATAAGAATTAAAACATGAAAGAGAAAATTAAAAAATTAAAGTAAAATGATAGTGGGAAATTATTTTATGCTATATATGATAAAAAAAATTTCATTTGGATATTGTAAAAATAGTTGAAAGAGTAACTTCAATAGTGGTTTTTAAAAGAAAATTAATGACATAAAACCATAAAATGTCTTTCTTTGAAATAATTTGGATGAAATTTTAGAATTACCATTTCAAACCATTCATGTTAACATAAAATATGTCATAAAATTTATTTTTAAATAATGGAAATGAAAGAGAAATATTTTGAATTATTAATCAATAAGCAATTAAAATAATTGATTTTAATTTAAAGGTGCCTTACAAATATCTTGTTATTGAAGTGAGATTTAATCAAATAAACTTCTTATATGTATTCACTGTAAATTCTCAAATAAAATTAATAATTTTACATATTATATTAATAATGTAATTTCACACATAATATTATCATGATATAATAAAAAATTTGTTAATTCACCCAAAGAATAAAAATTAGGATTAGAATTACCTTACAACTTTGTAATCAATAGATTCATATTCCATACTATAGATTAATATTTTAAAAAATATATATCTTGTGAATAAAATAATTTATTAATATAACATGTTAATGTTGTTTTATATACACCTCAAAAAATAAAAGAGATTCCTATCATCAAAATATACCTCAATGATTCCAAATTGCGATGAAGTACCTCACCTTGAGTCTGAATCGTCACATATAGATTATATATTCCTAAATAATAAAAATAGGTTAATTATTTAGTTTCATTAGATTTTTTTAAAATTTTATTATTCCTTTTATATAATTTATTATAATTTTATTGAAATTACATAATAATTTAAGGTCATGTCAGACATTTTGATGATATTCGTTAATGGAGAGAAAAATGTCTATGTTTTGGGTTATAGTCAAAGTGGTCATTAGTCCAACATATTAAGAATAATATTAATAAAATTATTTTAGTTTATATACATCAGTTATAGTTTTAAATGAAACCATAATGTATGGTTAAGAAAAATTAATTAGGTTATAATCATAGAGACGGTAGGCCGTGTGTACTCATGAGTAACATTGTAATCTTTCAATGATCATTACCAAAAGAAGGTAGTAGTTATATAATATTTCAAGAATGATAATAATTTCATTAATATCATATTAAATATTTAAAATAGTTATATATATCATCCATGTGATGTGGTGCTGAATAGTGAATCACATCGCATTATAAAGGGGAGAGTTCACATGTACGCATAAAAAACATTAAAATTTTCATGTTCATGGAAAGGTATGTAATTAAATGATATATTTTAAATTAATAATGTAAAATATGTTGTTATTAAAACATATTAAAATTTATTTCATCAATTTGATCAGTATTGAGATATTGTGATGGAAAAAAGATTATATCTGTTCATAAGGATGTATTCTTCGTTACACATAAATGATTAATTCTTATAACATTTGATTAATGTGGAGATATATTTATGTGAAGATATTAAAATAATAACACATCATTATATTTATTATTCTATAGATATTATTTCATCATCTTTGAATAAGATTTGATATATAAGGACCTAGCCTTAAACAATACATAATGTTGGATTAAGTAAATAATTCACATTGAGGATGTTTTCTATCATAGAGTTTTAGAGAATCAGGTCAGAACTATTACAAAACATTTCCAATATTACAAAGTAGACACTTCTACTCAGTATCCATTTTTTCATGAAATAAAAACTCTTGGAAAAAATAGCCATGTTATGTTCCATGTTTTAGACCACATAACTTTTCTTTGATCCCATCCTTGAACCTATTCATCATTAAATCCAATGAAAAACATTTAAAAAACATGGGATGAGCATAAAAATCTCAATAAGTATTATGAAATTAAGAATGAAAACATTATTCTATCAATACAAACCAAGAATAAGATCTTTAACATACATCATGAAATCAAAAGATTTGTGAATAACACATAGAAATCATAAATAATAAAGGTAACTTGTGGTATCTATATCATTCTTTTATTGTAGCTATGGAAACTACATATGGAGTTACATATAGAATATCAATCACAATATATTCCATAAATCTACTTGGAGAAACATTAACGTTTAACTCTGTCATGTTACCCAACGCATTGGAGAGCTATCTCGGGCTCAACCCCTAGATGTATCAAGAAACCACCCTTATACCTAAAAAAGGCCTTGGAACCATAACATATTCATAACACAGAAAGAAAACATAAAGGAAAGATGACATTTAAACATTTCAATCACAATATAGAATTTAAATACATTGAAATAACAAGTCCATTATCACAAAATATTTCAGCTGCAAATTATGTAAAAGAGCATACGGTATTTATTTTCCTTTTAAAAAAATTATTGATTGTCAAGGAAGCCAAATATCAAATAACGCCCGCGGCAGCGGAAAGTTCATTGTCATCGCGTACATTATAAAGAAACATTGTATTTTTTCATTTAGTAAAACACTTCATCGAGAAAATATTCCCCTGGAATGAAATGAATTTTCCAAAGATTTTATACACCATATAAAATAATGTTGTGTTGAAATAAAAATGTTCCTCAATGAAAGAATATTGAGATGAAGCCCCTTACCTCATGTCCGAATTGACTCGTTCATTCATTAAACTCTTGAATAATAAACTAATGATAATTTATGCCTGCTTAATAACCTTTTCAAGTATATTAATCCTTTTATATCACCCATTACAAATTTTCATTCATTATGAAATCATTTATGTTAATAACAACACTTTTTTCGATATTTGTACATGAGTCAAAAATGAACTTCTTATAATTAGAAGTTGTCCATGTTGTCAAAATTATATTATATATAGAATGAAATTCGTGATTTTTATATCATATATATAATATATATCCAATATATATAGTTATTTATAACAGTACATAACATTTGAAGATAAGAAATGTAATGCACCGTTCATGGAGACTGTAATCCATACATACACATGAACGCTACATTCATTTCTATTTTTTTTAATTGAATGAAAACATAATGATAAATAGATATATTATAATTAAATTATAATATAATATATAATTTCATTAACTCTAACCTTAATAAGTCTTATATATGGCATGAAAGAGTCGAATCCCATTGAGGGGTCGGTAGTTCACAATTTCTCAAATGAAATTATCATATTTTCCCATTTTGGAAACCATAAATGTATGCTATAAATGATAAATAAAGAAGTATATATACAATATAAATATAAAATATATCACATAAAAATACATTTCCTTCATTATGGCCACTATAATAGGTGGTGGGTGAAGATTGAACAATCATCGTTTCCTGATGTTTTAGTTTTCAGTCCACAGAAACAATATGTTTTTACCCATTAGACGGAGGTGTGTGTAAGTGTAGTTTGAATCCATATAATAAAAAAATTTTATTTAGGATACTGGTTTTTTTGTAAAAAAATAATAATAAGATAATAGAGAGTGTATAAGTAAAATAAATGAAGAGAACTGGAAAAAACATGTTGCCTTTAAATTGGGTTACTCCCTTTGGTTTGAACCAAAATGCTTTTTTAAAGTGCCTTCATCCTAAGGTAAGGCTTTTGTTTGGAATAGATTTATTTTGGGAGATTATTTTGGAAGAGATTGGATGAGCCAAGTGGGCTTGAGTGGTGTGATTAAGGGTTAGAGGAAATGGGTTTTTATAAGGGGGTTGAGGGGATCTTTTTGAATGTTTGAATGTATTATTTTATCATAACATATATTTGTTTTGAAAAAGGTCCAAAACATGTTTAATTAAAATATACGGTGCATATAAGTAGAAATAAAATCATCCAATGAAAATTGGAAATGTTTTTGATATTTTTTAATCCTTATAATGTCATTTATTTAAACCATTAATTGATAAGGTAATCACCGCATCATCATTGTATCATTAAGAATTTTATTTATTTATTGTATACAAATAATAAATAATATACCATGATGTAAGAAATAATTTTATATTTGAAATTAAAATTTTTAGGGGAATTTATAACTTATAAAACCCCATATAAATTTTTTTTTACAAAAAGTTATATGTTTATGTAATTTTTTCCTTTACTTTTAATTAATTAATATAAATTTACATTATCACACCCATATGGCTCAATGTGGTCCGAAAAGAGAACCAGGAATGCCCATGGTCAGACATGTATCAAAAAATTAAATGAGGACACAGTTTAGGGTAATTTGATATTATTATTATAATATTTGTTTACCCTTATTTACCAGATTTACCCTTTTACCATGGTAAATAAAATATTTACTGAAGTTAATATTCATAATGTCTGAAAATAAAAGTGACTTATTTACACAATTTGGTCTTCCTAATTCCAAATATATTATCCATTTTTCAAAATTCAAAACAAATTAGTGGATGAACTTAATGTAAATTTAATTCTCATTGTCAAAACAAAAAGCGGGTTTTTAAGAACTAATAACTATCAAAAGATTTACACTTGTTTTGTCCAATTTCATAGTGAAATTACATAAAACGACCAAAACTGGATTAAATAGTAAAAATATAATCTAATTAAACAATAAAACAAATTAAAAAGATAATATTACCATATAATAAAAGAAAGTTTTAAATTAAAATTAATTATTTTCCACTATTCATTAAAAAATGAACATTATCATAAATATACCAAAATTTAATCCAATGTAAATTTTGATATCCTGATTTTAATGATGAATTTGATTTTTTTAAATAGAACATATAGGAGTTACATATACTATATTTCAAATTATTTTTCCATCAAAAGGAACTAAATTGGCCATTTAAAAAATATTATAGTATTTATTCTTAAAATTGGATTCATTCACATTTTAAAGCTCTAAATTTTATTGGTTAAATTTAAAAAAATTACTGAAATTTGTATAATCATGTTTTAGTCAGTTCTATTAATTCTAACCAATACAAAGTCTAGGAAATAACTTCCATTTAAAATAATATTTTATAATTATTTTTAAGTATAAATCAGCCTTATGTGCAACATGATATTTTCAGAGAAACCCATTGGTGAGTTTATGGTACGCCATCAAACATAGCATCCCCTTTAATGTAAAATTAATATTTAATTAAAAATATTAATAAATATGAAAATATCATAATATTTATTTATCTGTATGTTAAATCCTTCCCCCTTTAGGAAATTATGTCCTTATAATTTTTATTCACTTATCAAATAAGTGGGGGTATTTATCCATCAAATCATTTTCAGATTCCGACATTGTCTCTTATACCATTAAGTTATTACACGAAACTGCTACTTGATAAATTACTTTATTCTACAATAGTTTTTCTCTTTGGTCAAGAATATGGACTGGTTGTTCCTCATAAGAGAAATTATATTCCAACTGCACTACCTCTGGTCTCAAAACATGAGATGAATCCGGAAAATACTTTCTCCACATTGAAACATAAAAACCAATGTATACCTCCGATTAACTTGGAGGTAAATCCACCATGTTGGAAACTTATCCAACTCTCTATAGGATTTCATAGGGTCCAATGAACCCTGGACTCAAATTTCCCTTCTTACCAAAACACATCACACTTTTCCATGGAGAAACTTTTACAAAAATATGATCACTTACAACGAAATAAAGATCCTTCCTCCGATTATTCACACAACATTTCTACCTGCTATGAGATGTTATCATGTTTTTATGAATCAAGTGAATGCTTTCTACCATCTCTTCTACCAATTCTGGTCCCATAATCTTCTTTTCACCTACAGTATCCCAAAAAGATGGTGTTCGACACCGCTTTCTATATAATTTCTCAAATGGTGCCATATGTATTCTGGAATGAAAACTCTTATTATAAAAAAAATCAACCAAATAAATATGGTGGTCCCAAATCCCCTGGTAGTCTATTGAGGAACCTTGTAGCATATATTCCAATGTATTAATTGTTTGTTCTGATTTCCCATCTGATTATCGATGAAAATTTGTACTAAAATTTAATTCAGTACCCAATTACTTCTAAATGTCTTCCCAAAACCTAAAAGTAAACCTATAATAACGATTTGATATAATAGAGAGGGAAATACCATGAAACCTGACAATCTTATTATCATACAACTGAGAAAGTTGATCTGGAGACAATGTAACTTGAATAGGAAATGAAATGAGAAGATTTAGTCAATCAATCAACAATAATAATGATTGCCTTATTAATATGAGAATTATTTGGTAATCCCACAAAAAAATCCATAAATATATTTTCCAATTTCCACTATGGCACCGGTAATCACTGAATCATCCCTTTCAGTAACTTCTGCTATGATTTTACCAATTGGAAAGTCAAAAACATCACAATAAAGTCACCGATATCTTTCTTCATTCCATCCCATCGATAATACTTCTGATGTTCTCTGTACATCTTAGTAATGTTGGGATTAACTGAAAATGAAGAACTATGAGTTTCACATAACAACTCATTCATCAACATTGAATCATAATGAACACAAAATCTCATCCTAAATCTCAAAATACAATCATTTCAATGTTAATTTCTGGAAACGTACCCTTCAGAACCAACTCAACATTTTTATCAAAATCACTATCATCCGTATGTGCTTTCTTAATTATGTCTAATAGAGACGATTTAACATACACCTGAATCAAAATAGAGGAATTTCCTGTTCATACATCATCTATGAAAATTTTTATCAAATCATTAATCAAAGGATCATGTTACAAACATAACAAGTTTAATGTAGCATTGATTTTATGAATCAGGGCATCAACCACTTTATTTGACTATCCTGGATGGTAATGAATAATCCAATCATTATCCCTGATTAATTCCATCCATCTCCTCTATATCATGTTCAATTCTTTCTGAGTGGATATATACTTCAAACATCTGTGATCAGTATATATTTCACAATTTAATCCATACTGATGATGCATCCATTTTTTTAGAGCCAAAAAATAGCAACAAATTCCAAATCATGTGGAGGGTAATTTAACACATGAGGTTTCAACTGACAAGAATCATAATCAATTACTTGATCGTTTGGCATAAGTACACATCCATGTCTTTTCAACTAATTATCATTGTAGATAAAAAATCGCTATCTCTATAAAGTAATGAAAAAACAGGAGAATTCACCAATCTTTTTTTCTATTACTATAAACAACCATCACATTATTTTGTCCAGATGAACTTAAAACCTATTAGAGTTAATTAAGTCTGTGGGCTAGATAACCGCAAAACTTTTCCACAATCCTCTAGTAATAACTCACCAAAACAAGAAACTATATATATTGGTTCTATTTGTGTGTCTTGGTAATTCTTCAACAACATTTATTTTAGCAGGATCAGTAGTTATCATTTATTTAGAAAAATGTGACCAATGAATGACATTTTTTTAACCAAAACTCACACTTTTGGAATTTCCCATACAGTATATTTTATTTTAAGAATTGAAAGAAAACCCTTAAAATGACTCTCATATTTTTATTTACTTTTGCAAAAAAAATTTCATTAATGAACTCCACCACAAACTTATCCATGAACAAACAAAAAATTCTATTCATTTGATCCATGAATATAGTTGGTACATTGGTTAACCCAAAAGGAATAAACCCAAGTTCATAATGACCATATCTAGTTTGAAATGAGGTCTTCAGAATTATTCTTCAATTACTTTCTACTGATGGTACCCCAACCTCAAGTCAAACTTTGAAAAATAATGATCTCCCTAGATCAGATCAAACAAATCATTGATATAAGGTTAATGATACGTGTTCTTAACAATGAAGTTATTTAGTGTTATAAAATCAATCAAAAGTCTAATTGAACTATCTTTATTTTAAACAAAAAAGAAAATAACACCCCATTCTGATGTGTTAGTTTTAATATAACATTTATATAATATCACCTTCAATTTCATCTTTAACTCTAAAATTTCAATTTGAGACATTCGATAAGGGGGTTTGAAATTAGAATAGCATCAGGAACCAAGTCAATATTAAATTCATCTTCCCGGTCAGGTATTATTCCATGAAAATCATTATGAAAAAATCAAGATACACATTTACCACTATCACATAATTAATCTAAACAATTCCATTGTTTTCAACAATATATCCCAGGTATCATTCATTTACATAATTTACTAGTTTCTTAGAATCCGAATATGTTATCAAATATAAGGTTCCATTCTTGTACACAAACTGAAATTACTTCAGAAAAGAAACCTATTTAACACTACATTCAATCATATCATGATAAATGGAAAACCAATACATACCTAAAATAACACCATACTCTACTAGAGGCTAAACAATTAGGTTTTCACATAGATTCTTTCCGTACATAGGTATATGAAGGTTCTTATAATTTCGTTTTTTTCTCAACATTTCCTCCAGTTGTTTTTACCATAAGTCCTAGATTCATATCATCATATGGAATTTCCAATTTACTAGAAATCTTCACAGAAATGAAATAATGTGTAAACCTTGAATCAAACAACACATTAGAAAAATTAGAATAAATAAATAGTCTACCTAGTACTACTTCATTTGATGGCCCAACATCTACTAAAGGGAGTGCAAAGGTCATAACCAACCCTTTTGGGTTGTAGTCCAACTTCTTTCCCTCGGTTGAGTTCTTCGTTGGATACTCATTTTCCTAATGAACCATTTCATTGAAATTAAAATATTTTACTGAATATAAATTATATTTTCCCTTACCATTAATCAGCTCCTTTTTAGTGAAATTACAAGCCTTATGTCCCATTTTAACACCACAGTAACACTTACCAAAAATCAAAAGACATTACCCACCGTTCTTTTTACCACAATTTTCACAGACTATAAACTTCAATTTCATAACATTATTCTTTTTTAAAGATTTCGTTCCTTTCATACGCCACCTCGACCACTTATTCTGTTGTTTCTCAAAGAACCCATGATTATCAACCAACCTCATATCCACCTTCTCCACACATCAAATTAGTTTTTCAAAACATTTAAACACATGAGAAGCTAAAGCCCTTCGATACTTTGGATTTAATCTTGAGTAAAAATGATTGATTTTACTATTTATATATCATATCAAATATAGAGAATTACTTTTCGGTCGAGAGAATTTTTCTTCATAAGCAGCAACTAAGCCATCATCCCACGTCAATTCCAAAAATTGATTTTCCATCCTAAGATGAACCACCATAGGAAAATATTTCTCAAGAGACATAACTTTAAATTCTTCTAAATCAAGAGCATGAATCTCCTCACTATCCTGGATATTTTTCAGCACCAACCATCACTGATCGACTTCACTTTCAAAATGGTAAACAACAAGACTAACCGTTGGATAATATAAACTCCCATTAACCTAAAAAATATTCTAAATTTCTTTAATCCACCCTTCATCTAGAATAGGTTCAAAAAATCCTCGAAATTATGGTGGTGGTTCCTCATGAAATGATCCACTACTAACATATTTATCTGTGGTTGATCTGACTGATCTCGTGCATGGTTACCACCTCCATTTATAGTCGGTGCCAATTATGACATCACTATAAAAAAAAGTTCAGTTCTAATTCTTCCCTCCTCAGGATTCCGATTTGGAAGGATATATTCCTCTTAATATCGTCCCATTATAGCTTCCATGTTTCCTCTACAAAAAATCATTCTAAAAAATGAAATATCATAGGCGAAGAAACATGTTAATCTGTAACTGCATTATCATTTTAATCATAAAATAAATTAATTTATAGATATTAATTTAACAATACCCAAACACCTAAAGCTATCTAAAATTACCTTTGATAACAACTATAAAGACGGATCCTTAAACAATAAATAATCATGAAATAATTTAATAATTCAAATTTGGAATCTTTTCCGGCTTAGTGTTTTAGAAAATTAATCCACAAATATTACATTACATCTAAAAAATTACAAAGTAGAAACTTTTACTCAGTATCAATTTTATTCATAAAATATAAAACTCAGGAAAATAAGATTCATGTTTAGTTACATGTTTGATATATCATGGCTTTTTCTAAATCCCATCCTTGACCCTATTCATTTTAATTCATTTAAAAAACATTTCGAAAACATGGGATGAGCATAAAAATCTAAGTATGGATTATAAAATAAATAAATAAAACATTAGTCCACAAATACATACCAAGAATAATATCATTAATATACCTCATGAAATCATAATATTTATTAATAACATGTAGAAACCTTATATCATAATGGTAACTTGTGCAATCCATAACATACATTCATTATAGCTATCACAGCTTCATAGGGAGTTATGTTTGGTATACCCATCACCATATATTACCTAAATATCTTAGGATAAACATTAACGTTTACCTCTATCAATTTACCCAATGCATTGGAGAGCTACCTCAGTCTCACACACCCTAGGTTTATCACGGAACCATGAAAATACATTAATAATTCCCAATTACAATAACATATTCATAAAAGATAAAACAAACATAAAGTAAGGTTGGAATGTCAACATTTCAATCACAATATATCATTTAAAAATATTTATATAAAAAATATATTATCCAAAACATTTTCAATTACAAAATACGTAAAAGTGTATATGGTATTTATTTTCCTTTTAAAAACATTATTGCTTCTTAAGGATACCAAATATGAAATAACACTCGTGGTAGCGGAATGTTCGTTGTCACCGCGTACGTTAAAAAGAAAAATTCTTTTTGTTATTTAATAAAATGATTCATAGATAATGGAATCCAATTGAATAAAATTAAAATTCAACGGGGTTTATACACCGTATAAAATAATTTTGTTTTGAAATCGAAATATGCCTCAATGAAATGAGATTGAGACGACGTCCTTTACCTCATGTCCAACTTCAATTGTTCGTTCATTAATATCTAGAATAATTAAATAAAGTTAATTTCTACTATATTAGGAACATTTTTCATGTTTTATATTTCTTTAATATCACTTATTTCTATGTAATAAACCTTATGAAAACACTTAAGTTAATAATGGTCGTTTTGTTAATATTTTGTACATGAGTCAAAAATGAACTTCTTATAATTAAAAGTAGTCCATGTGGTCAAATTTACATTATCTCCAGAATGATATTCATGATTTAGATACCATATATATCATATGTATCCAGTATATATAAGTATTTATAACAGTACATATCTTTTGGCTTTATGAAATGAAATGCACCGTTCATTGAGATGGTAAGTCGTACGTACGCATAAACTGTACTTTCATTTCTATATCATATTTTAATGGAATAAAAAAATTGAAATTCATAGATATGTTATAATTACTATATAATATCATATATAATTTAATTTAACATATTATTTATATGTCCCATGTATGGAATTAATGTGTCATATCACTTTGAGGGGGCAGTAGTATGCACTTTTTCAAATGAAATTATCGTATTTACCCATTATGGAAACCAAAACAGTATAATATAAATGATAAATATAGAATTATATAGGAAATAAAAATATGATATATGTAAAATATTAACATATTTCCCCCTTAATTTCCTCCTTATGTGTTTCTAGTAGACGATTGAATAGTCATCGTTTCTTGAGGTAGTAGTTCATCATCCACAGAAATAGTATGTTATTTACCCATTATAAAGGGGAGTGTGTAAGTGTAGTTTGAATACATCTCATGAAGAAAACCTAGTATACATAGAATAGTGGTTTTTTATGTAATCAAATAATAAGAATATCATAGGGAGTGGAGCTGTAAAATAAAATAAGAGAATGTGAGATATGATGTTACCTTTAAATCGGGTAACTCCCTTTGGTTTAAACCAAAAGTCATTCTTGAAGTGTCCACTGCCTATGGTAAGGCTTATAAGTGGAATATATGGATGTTGGAAGATTATTTTGGTAGATTTTGAATGAGACAATTGGGTTTGGGAAGTGTGAGTAAGTGTTAGAGGTGATGGATTTTTATAAGGGGGAGGTGGAGCTCTTTAGGAACGTTTGAAAGTATTATTTTATTATAAAACGATTTTCGGTTTCCAAAAGGTCCAAAACATATTTAATTTGAAGCTAAGGTAGATATTAGTCGAAATGAAATCATCCAATAAAACTTTTACAGGTTTTGAATATTTTTTAATTCTTATAATCTCATTTATTTAAATAATTCATTAATAAGGTAATCAATGGATCATCATTGTGTCATAAATACATTTTTTTATATGATGTCTAAAAATTAGTAATCAAATACCATGGTATATGAAATATTTTTATCTTTATAATTAATATTTAGAGTCAGATATATAAATTATATATCCCTATATAAAAATTATTTTACTATAACATATACGTTAATGTCATTTTTGTCTTTATTTTAATTTATATAAAGTGTTATTGTCACTCTCACGTAGCTCCATGGGGTCCCAAAATCGACCCAAGGATGACCATGGTTGGAAATTAATAAACAAAAGGGATTAGAAAAAAATTTAGGGTTATTTAATATTATAATAATAATATGATTTGACCCCTATTTACTATTTTACCCTTTAATATGGGTAAATAAAATATTTACCGCAGTAAATATTCATAATGTCTAATAATAAAAGTAACTTATTTATAAAAATTGGAGCTCCTGATTCCAAAACATGGAATAAAATTATCCAAATTCCAAAAACCTATGTGACATAAATTAATTTAAAACTAATTATCCTTTTCAAAACAAATAGCGTGTTTTTAAGAAATAATAACTATCAAAATATTGAAACTTGTTTATGTCCATCTTCAAAGTGAAATTAGGTCCAATGAACCTCATTGGATTAAATGGTAAAAAAATTTATAATTAATATTTAAAAAAATTAAAAAGATAATACAACCATATAAATAAAGTATATTAAAAGGTAGTTTTTAATTAAAATAAAGTATTTCACATTATTCATAAAAAATTGATCATAATTAGAAAAATACCAAAATTTCATCCAAAGAAAATTTTGATGTCCAGATTAAAAAGAAGAATTTTATTTTGTCAAATGAAATATAGAAATTTGACATAATCTTTATTTTAAAAGGTTTTGCAATCAAAAGGGTGTTAATCGACATTTGATAGAATATTAGAGTATTTATGGTTAAAATTGGATTCATTCACATTTGAAGCCTCTTAATTTTATTGGATAAATGTAAAAACATTTAACAAAAATGTATAATCATATTTTAGTTAGTTCTATTCATTCCCTCTAATGATAATTCTAGGCGTTAACTACCAGTTAATGTAATATATTATTATTATAATTGAGTATGACACAACCTTATGTGAAACATGGGATTTTCGGAAAAACCCATTGTGGCGTGTCGGGTATGCCATCAAACATAGCATCCACTTTAAGGTAAAACTAATATTTAATTATAAAATATTAATAAATATGAAAATATCATATTCTTTATTTACTTGGGATGTTACGTGATGAAACTGGAAGAAGAAATAAAATTGAAAAACATAATTAAAACATTAAATCTTCTTTAGAAAATCTCAATTTCATACAATATTAAGATTATTAAGGAGGGTTTTACGCCAAAAATAAGAGATATATAATGTGTGTATTGATTTTTGTAAGGGATATCGGTAGATATTGGATGAAATATATAATTTATTAAGTGTTGGGAAAAGAGAAGAAGTGGCACCCTTTTATATGATAAGAGTGGGACGCTCTTGGAATTCATCCAAAAGTGTAACTAATAAAAATAAAATTTTACATTCTAAATGCATCCAAAGAGATTTTTATATATTATATTGTGAGGGTGAGTAGAAATAAGTTCATCTAATAAAATATACACATTTGTATATTATTTTTTCAATCTTTAACTTTTTAAACCCCTTTTTACCCTTTTTAAGTCTTTACATTGTATCATGTAATTTACACTTTGAGACATAATATAATTATATAAAATTAAAATTAACCATTAAATTATACTTATATGTAATTTAATGACATATAACATTAAATTCTCTAAAATATTTATTTTTAGAAATTTTATATCTTTTAATTAAATAATGTTTATTTTAAAATATCTATAATGTTAATTTGGACTATATTCATTATTTTATTTTTTTAAATATTCAAATTGACACAAAAAATACAATCCAAGAATTATTAAACATCACTTACATTTAAATTAACTCATAAATATAAGTTTGTGAAATTAATAACATAAGATTATTTTTATTATAATATATATAATAACATTTTTTTGATATTTCCATTAATTAAATAATTAATAAATCATTATTGTGAAAAAATTTAATTTAACTACATCCTCCATATAATATAAAAATAAAATATCATAATAAACATGTATATATTTAATTTAAAATATATTATTTATTCCAACTTAACCCCTAGGTAACCTAATAATAAAAATATTTCATTTTTAAAAAATAGAAGTTTGACAAATTACAATTTTATTTGAATAAAGTAATATAAATGTATTAATGTAATAAAAGTTTCTTTGAGAGCTCATAAAATAGACCCATGGATTATTTATCTTTAAAATAACTAATAAAATAAATTTAGTACATGATTTATGGTAAGTTTCTATTATTTATGGTATTATTTTTACCCTAAATTGCCTGATTTACCCTTAATTGTTGTAATAAAAAAATACCAATGATACTATTCATATCTTACAAATATAAAAGAGAAACTTATAATAAAATTTAACATAATTATTCCAAATTAGAAATACATTTTCCATAATTATAATCACCAAATTGGAAAAAATTAATTTAAAATTATTTGTGTTAATGGAATGACAAAATGTGTTTTTAAGTTGAAAACTATCAAAAGATTGAAATGTTTTTAAATCCAAATTAAATTTGAAATTTATTATAATTACCTACATTGGATTAAATGATATAAAATTGAACCAATTATACTTTAAAACAAATGAAAAAATTAACAATATAAAATATTTTGATGAAAATTTTATTTTCAATTAAAATTTTGTATTGTTTCACTATTCAACAAAGCATGAAACTTATCATAAAAATACCAAATATTCATGCAATTTATATTTTATTATTCCCAATTACACCAAGAATATTATTATATCAAATAGAATTTAATTTTTTTTAAAAACTATACTTTAAACAACTTCTCTATAAAACATCAGAAAACTACCTTTTTAGAAACAATACTTCTTCTATTTGTAAAACATCACATATTATTATGTCATGTGTAGAAAAAATGATTTGAATGTTAAATATTTGATTCAGTATTATATTTCTATATATAATTAATATAAACAACTATAGTTTGTTTATTTATTTGTATAAAAACACTTGTTCATGTTTAAATTTTTTTTCAGAGAAATAATTATTTTTATTGGAAATAGAGTTTTACATTATTTTATATTAAATTGTTATATAAATTATATATACATTAGTAAAATATATTTTCATAATTCCGTTAATCTTTTTAATATCCATCATTATAATAGATTGTTTATAATTATAGCATTGATATAACAATATTTGGTTGTTCATTTAAGATCAATGTGGAATATCATCTTTCCTATCAAACATAGTAATTATTTTATAAAAATATGGGATGTTTCATTGCCCGACCCTTTTTAAAGTGCATCCTTCTAAATTGGAATTTGGGCTTTGTAACTATGGTTTGACTTTAGAATATACCATTATTAATATCACACATCAGATAAATGTTTATTGGCATCTCGTCTTTTAAATATTGAAGAGGAAGTATAAAGGGAACCCAAGAAAACACATATTATGGTTTCATACATGAAAAGCATGTACATGGAAATTTTTTATCAATTTATAATAGAAATAGGTAGATAAATTATAATGAGTAATTTAACAATCACAAAACCATAAATATATGATGTGTTAAAAAAGTCATTAATTTCATTGTAAGAAAATAAAATAGATAATGTGTCTGTTTTATGATTATTTGCAGATAGTTGAGGAATTGTTATACGACACAGACTATGATCATACGGAAATATTCTTACTTGAAATGTATTTTTTTCATCCTTTAAACAATTTCCACCATAAAATCAACTTTTCTGATAATGATTATTATTCATGATGAATTATTCATGATCGAATCCCTAGAATCATCTTTTAGATAATCATATAATTACAAAATATTAATTATCTATTTTTCATTTCATAAAACATTAACTAAAAGAAATATTTAGGATAATATAAGATAATTACCCTACAATAATAATCCATTATATTATGAAAAACTAAATCAATATGGAAAATTCAAAAGTAATTCCATATGTTCTATATAGGCCATTTAAAAAATAATTGTCCATAGAAATCCTAAAAAAATTACATGTTATTATTTCTACGTTAATCTTATAGGATTCCCAAAACAATGAATGCATTCTAATATAACATAAATCACTTAATCAATAATCATTTACAATATTAATGTTATCTATTTGATAAAACATATGTTCCCAAAATAGACTTATTCTTCTTTAATAAAATAATTAAAGTAAAATTGTAAATTAATATAAGGTGGGACATCACATATTCTAGTGGCATTAGATTCACCCTTGTCTACCATTAGTTGTTCATTTTATTCATGGAGCCTTTCACGAGGAAATGGTTTGTCACCCAACCTACTGGATTTCATTTTTATAAAACTATTTAATTATTAAAAAATTCATAGATATGTGGGAATGAAATACAAATAAATAATTGTAACATGTTTTATCCTCAATTTTAATATCATACAGTTCATTTTTCATCTCAAACTTTAATAACACACAATTACCTCAATGTCAATTATCATAAAACCCCTAAATGTTTTGTATAAATTTATATTATATCCACATAATAAAAATAAAATTCTTCCACAAATAACATTGTTACATGAATATCATAAGGGATACATATAACAAAGAACTAAATAAATTTATTCCAAAGTAATCTCATCATCAAAAGAGTATTAATAATTTCAAACTTTTCATTATCCTTATATTCAACATAACTCTATAATTCCTTATATATATACAACTTAATAATTAATCATTATTCATGGTACCTTAACTATTCGTTTACACCTTATTTCATAATACATCTTTCATCCAAAGAAATATGATTCAAATCCTAATATTTAATATTGATAAAACATTAACCAATAAATAATCTATACATTTCATATGTACTTTGTAGTTTCCTCGTCACAATTATAATGAAATTTTCTATTTATAAATAGATATATATGTTTTCTTGCTGATCCCCCACATGGTACATCTTTCTAAAACATCAATTTTCATAATAACCATACATCCCACCATTAAAAAAATTAATTGAAAACCCAGGAGGGAAATATTTATCTTTCATAGAGTAAACTAAAATTTTCCTTTTTCCATAGAATATTATTGCTTTATGACTTTAGTTACCAAATTTGAAACATCATTAAGTCCCTTTAGGAAATTTTCCTACATGTCACTTTATACATCCTTGAAACATATTTCCTTAAATATATTTACCTTTGTGGTGTCTGGTACAAGAACATCCATAGGGATTCATTTCTCCCATATAGGTTGAATTAGAAGACTCATCGAGGTATAAGTTGTTAAAAATTAATCCTAATATATGGTTTACAATAACCTGATAAATGTCCACTACATATATCATTTTATTCTGTTAATGTTTTAGTGAACTAATACATTTTATTTGACATCCAATGTTATATTTCAGCTTATTAGATCAAATAATTTACTAAAACCAAAATGGTTATTATTAACAATAAATCATAATATACCATACAAAATAATAACTAATATTTCTGTAATCATGTTCTATCAAATTAATTAAAGTAATAAAAAAAAGAACTTTCCTATTCAAACCATGAAAACCATTATAGTAATATTAAACTTTTAAATAATAATTAAATAACAGCATAACCTCTAATTTTATCTAAAACATCCACTATTACCAACTATAAAGACCCAAATATAAATATTTATTATTATTGGTTTTTTGAATGACAATTCATATTAAAAAAATTACAAGTGTATTTTTTGTTTAGAGTTTTAGAGAATTAGGACAAACTATTACAAATTTTACTAATAATGTACAAGTGGATACTTATACATAGTATCCAGTTACTTTCATAAAGGAAAGGTCTTTAAAATAAACGCGGTTTCTCTTTATGGAATTTTTTTACATATTTTTCTCTTTGATATCATCATTTTTCAAACACCCTATGAAACTATATAAGGAATTTTTTTGAACATTGGAATATCACAACAGACTTAGAAAGGGATAGAAGGGAAGGGAAACCATTATTACCTAAATTATTATGATTATGTGAAAACATGTTTACAATGTTATAATTTTCACCCATACAACATATGGTCTTTAGGGTACCTAAAAAAACATATTTTTCCAATAAAACTGCATAGAATCATAAATCAGAAAGGTAACATGTGAAGTAAATTACAAATATCTCTTACATTTATTGTATCTATGAAGACAACAAATAGACTAACCATCATTGTAACATTTTGTATACCAATAATAGGATATTCTCTTAATCTATTAGGAGAATACATACTGATTAACATTGTCTCATTCCCCAATGCATTAGACAACTATAACAGGCTCACCAGCTATTTTTTTATAATATAACCACCAAAACATATTAATGATTCCCAAGAACTATAACATAAAAATAACACACAAATCCCTTATAAAATAAAAATAACTTTTCCACTTTGAAATAAATATTCATTTTTATGAAGCCAAACATGAATAATGAAAAAGTTCATTGGAAAATAAGAAGATAAAATTTTAAAATAATATAAAAACATTTAAGTAACATGAGTGTTGAAATTTTTATTTATTCTATATATGTAAAAAAATCCTTCCTTTTGAATTTTTTTAAATTTTTTTTATGAGTACCAATAAATGAGGCTTTTAAATGAAAATATATTACAAAAAAAATTAAAAGATCCATATATAAAAATATTTGAGATAAACATAAAAACTAATATTTTGAACAATTAAAGTTAATATTAATAGATTTATTAAACATTTTCTAAAATGTGTACTTAAAATAGAATGATTTAGAAGAATACTTCTTTCAATAACTAATAACAAGTTTTTTATTAAAACAATTCCCTTAAAAATATCATATTATTGAGGTGAATATTAATAAAATGCACTAATTTCATGAATTTCTAATAAATCAGCATAAAAATGTGGTAATAAAACATAAAATATTCAAAATTCATTTCACACATAATATTATCATGACATAATCTAGATGTCGATGTGTCACCCGAATAATGGAAATATGGTAAAAAATTACATTACTACTTTTTAATCAGTAGAATCGAATTCCACATGAAAGGGTAACATTTAATAAATAATTAAATATATTTAAAATAAAAAAATCCAGGTTATAAAATTTCAATATATATTATATAGACCTTAAAAGGGTACAGAATTTCATAACATCAAAATATGCCTCATTGAAAAAATAGGCGAAGTCCCTTACCATGAGTATGATTCGTCTTGTAAAATCATTATATTCATAAATAATAAACATAGGCTAATTTTTGACCTTTTTAAATTTTATTATACCTTTTATAACAGTTATTTTAATGTTTTAAAAATTACTTAATTATTTTAACTCTATATCGGACATTTTGACGATATTCAGTAATTGAGAAAACAATGAATTTGGAATGATGTTTATAGTTAAAGTGGTCATTAGACCATAATATTCAGAATAATATTCATGAAATTATTATAATTGTTTTAGATCACTCCAAATTTAAATCAATCAGTTAAATATGGGAATGAAAAATGAACTATGTTATAATCATTAATATGGTAGCCCCTATGTATGTGTCAGTAACATTTCTCCTTTAAAATTACTTTATGGAAAGAAGGTAAATATTATTTTATATTTAAATAATGATAATTATGTAATTAATATCATATGAAAAATATAATTATAATTATATTTATCATATATATGACGTGGGGATGAAAAAACTAATCATATCGCCTTATAGAGGTGACAGTTCACTTGTACGCACAAAATACAATATCATTATTATCTTCAAGGAAAGGTAAGGACCAAAATGATATATTATATATTCATATGAAAAATATATCATTAATATAAAATATTAACTTTATTTTCATCATTATATACAGTCATGAGAGATGTGATGCAAAATGAATTATATTACTTCACGAGGTTGTAGTCTGACGTATATAGAAATGATTAATTGTTTTCCCATTTAATGAAATTGGATATGGGATTAGGTGGTGATAGTAGAAAAATATAAGATCATTATATTTAGGATACTATATTAATTATTTCATAATGGATGATTAATATTTTAAACAAATGGAGGAAAAAATAAAATAGAAACACTTGTTTAAAACAATACATTTTCCCTAAAGGATATTTTTTTCCTAACACCTTATGACCTATAAGGATGGATTTACACATATAATAGGAGATCGAGAATATAGGGAGGTATTCTAGGAAAGTATTTGGAATGATCCTGGCTGAATAAAAAAGGTATTGATGTGTAAATAAAATAAATGAAGAGGATACGTTTTATTAGAGGGGTGGAGAACTATTTAAATTATTCAAAATATAAAATTAATATAAATTAATTTTCTTTTCAAAAAGGATCCAAGGTGATTTATATACAATAAAGGATGATTAGGTTTCCAAATAAATTCCTAAAATTAATATTTTAAAATTTTTAATTTTCTATTTAATCATCATATTTATTAACCATTGTTAACCCCTTTTACTCTTACCGTGATGTCATGTAATTTACAATTTGAGGGTAAATATAATTACAATGAAATGGAACATGACCATTAAATTATTTATTGATGAAATTTAATGAATTAAAACAATATTTTTTCTTAAAATATATTTTCTGAAATTTTATATCATTAAAAAATATTAATTATTTTAAAGTAAATTTAATGTCATTTTAGACACAATTCATTATTTTTTCATTTAAAAATGTAAAAAAAAGATAAATGACTTCAAAAAATTATAAAACATAATTAACATTTTAAATCATATAAAAAATATATCGATTACATTAAAAACATCAATTATTTTTTATTATTATTTTTAATATCATTTATTTGATATTTCAAATAAGTAAATAATTACTACATCAACATTATACATGAATTTAGTCTAATTATTTCATTAATGGTTTTAAAAACAAAATATCATGATAAATATAAATATTTTATATTTCAAAATAATATTTATTATCCCACATATCCCCTATGTACCATTATATTAAAAATATTACTCTTATTATAAATAAAAGTACGATAAACTAACTTTTATTTGAATAAATTACTGTAAATGGAATAATGTTTTCCAACTAGATCCAAGATCTCACAAAATGTTTCATGACCTGTCCCCTTGGGCCTGTGCTATGACATAGCCAATGACAGCCTCCCGAAGGCTGGGTTTGGTGATTATCCCCAAAGGAATCAACCTGAAAATGGGATGCATTTTCCTGAGTACCTGTACACATGAATACACAACTATGCCCCAAAGATAGTAATGTAAACATGTATGCTATTATAAAACCACTGAGTAAAAGTAAAAAAAGTGGGTCAAATGGGCTAGAATATAAACCCAAAAAAGGAAAAACTAAAAATAGTAAAATATTAGGGAACTATGATAGCTGCCCGTTGGAAACCCCACATAATGGGTGTGTATAGATTAACTACATGAAGCCGTAGAAGTATGTCCTGTCAGCCTGAACCCACTAGGCACCACCCGGTTCTGGGCCACCAAGTCCTCCGCCTAGTCTTCAGTTGTGATAAATAGACACAACAAGTGTGGAAGAATCCCTTGCAAGCGTGAGTAACGAAATACTCATTAAGGACCCCAAAACCAACTCGGGTCTCAAAGAAATCCACAATGTAAATATCAAAAGAATGCACAAATATTTGAGTCACTAGATTCAACTCGACATAGGTATAACATAAATTAAAGATATAAAAACTAATAGTTAAAGAAACAGAACATCAATAACTACAAAGTCACTCATCCCCTATGAGTCTTTTAGGAGAGATAAGTGTCATATACCTATTCAGTAGCTAAGTCACGAATCTTCGCAGGGTAGCTGAGTCATAGAGTCCCACTAATAGCCAAGTTATGAAGTCTCTCGGGGTTGGTGAGTCATTAATACGCACTGAAATCTAAGATGTAGAGTCTCATTGGGTAGTTGAGTCACAAAGTCTCGCTAGGTAACTAACTCACGAAGACTCACTAATAGCAGAGTCATGGAGTCTTGCTGGGTAGCTGAGTCATGCAGTCTCGATGATAGCTGAGTCACAAAGTCTCACTAGGTAGCTGATTCACAAATCATCATTGGGTAAACTTCCATGAAATATTTCATATAGGATTTCATAAGGAACTACTCATCACATGGGTCCAAACGCCATAGACAACGCATCAATCGGACGCCCGGTCTGGGAGATACGTCCCTTTTTGTAAACCGGGGTCAGTTGCTCACTGGCCCTGTCCGACTGGTTTAGACCAACCAAACAAACACGAACTGGGATCTTGTATACCCGAGCCTATCCATATAGACTATTGGCCTATCCAATTGGGCCTCATTTGATGCGAATGAGGTTGGGCATAGGTCCAGTCCGCTTGTTCACCCAGTGACCTGAATTTATCTGGCCCGACCCGCACTAGTGGGATAATCTCTTTTGTTAGTTTGAGACTTCACGCTGCCCATATTTATCCCATCGGCCCATTACTCTAATGCAAACTAGCTCGAAATATAGGCAGGTCATCCCAGTCAGATTCAACCAATACTGTATCGATAGGTCCGATTGGGGCATCTGTGGCTGGTCAGCTGGTTGTCCCATTTCTCAGCACGTGACATGCATGGATAAGGCTGTTCCTCCTATGCGGTGTTGCATCCATCTAGCAGACAAGGATGATGGGCCATGATCCACTTCACTGCGACGCGCGCCGAGTGCGCCGCCTCCACCATTGCAACCAGCAAGGGCTGGAAACATCATTTGACACCCGTTGTCAGGGTGGCACTACTTCCTGCTTATGGCCGACGTCATTACTGCTCTAGAGGAACCTTCCGCAGGCCTCCAAGTCCTCTCTAGTGGTCCAATCTCCAATCTATCTGTTCCCTCATGCATTATAGGTCACCACCATCACATCCACGACCTCAGATACACCTCTCTGCCAATTTGAGGATGCATCCACGAATAATACACAATCACATGGGATTTGGCCTTGTTCATGTCAGCCCTCACCCTCTATGTTAGATGTATGAAAACAAGGGATGCTAGGTATCATATTTCTATTAGATAATAATAAATCCTAATGAAAAACCCAAAAAAAAACCCCATCCCAAAAAAGAACACATGATCCATAGATCAACTTGTAGGTGGGATTATCTATGTTTGTTGTTTTATAATAAGATTAGTGAAAATTTAAATCAATTAAACACCGACCTAGGTCGAATCATTCACTGGTGATGAATTATGTCTCTATGTTCATCATTCTTGGATACTCTATTTATGGCCCTTGGTCGATCTTCATTGGTGATGATCCATTCTATGGGGAGTTGGCATTCATCGTCGTCAGCCACTAGAGATTCAGAGCAGAAACATGATTGTGCTAGAAATCCTACATTGTCAGCTTGTCTATTAAACAATGAAATGCATATCAGAATTTATTTTATATTTATATTATGATGTCGCAACATTGTTTCATTTAATGGAAGAATATTTTATGCTTTTCTTGGTTGGAAATGTTTTGAGTTGAAACACATTAAAATTATAAAGAAAAAAATTAAACTTGTTTATTGTAAAGACCTAGAATATCCATGGAAAATATTTTTTTAAAATACATGGGAATTTTATGAGTTTGTACTTTCTGACTACGCTTGATTCCGAGTCCCAGTGTTCTTGGAATCATTTTCTGAAGTTTTTTTTAGATACATTCAGTAAACGTACGTATGGGTTTTTCTATCTTTTGAAACGGTGCTCGGAAATGATATCTGAGGACACCGATGAACTCGCAGTGCTGATATTTTCTTAAAGAGACCATCACCACAATTGGGTTTTATCGGAAGTGGAAGATAATTTTTGGGGGATTTCTAAATTTAATAAAAAAATATGTGTTGCATTTTCTTTAAATGTGTCATGGTTAATTTCCACAAAGAGAAGTTGGAGTTGGGGCCCACCCCCACATAACCTGACATGAGAGGATATTATGTAGTGGGTCCCACACAATCTCCTAAACCATCAACTCCCCTTGAACCCCTTTAAATCCCCTTGAATTTATTAAACCCAACACTCTTATTTAATTTGGGAGAACTCTCCACCTTACTCCTCTCATTAAGTGTGGAAATGAAATTAATTAATGTCTTCATTAATTTATTCGAGTGTTTGAATTTATTTGAAATTCATGGAACATTAAAATAATAGGGACCTTATTATATTACTTTGGTTGGAATTCTTTTGATGGAACAGAGGTAGAGATTAACTAAGGTGAACTTCTTTCCCTCAATGAAGAATGTTTCTTCATCCTTCCAACAAAGAACGACGAGCCTCGTCTTCTCCCTTTCGACCAAGACAAAAAGGGAAGACACTGCCCGTGACGAACGTTGCCAATGACGACGTCACCTCCTTCCGACTTCAATGGAATGACGATGCCATCCCGTGACTTTGTCAACTGTCAATGACATTCGAGGTAGGGTTTTGAATTCAAGGTTGAATTCATTTCTTTTGATTTATTCTTTTCCCTAGGATAAAAACAACAAACACGGATTGACCTTCAGAACATGTCGATCCGCAGAACGGATGTTGATTGTGAGATTGGTTAGAGATTAAGCTGGGGTTTGTTTCTGGTTCAATTATAAGCTGTATTAAGGTTTGAGCCTCTAACATGGAGGGCACGGGAAAATGAAAAAGTCCAGACCCTCTGCCAATTCGTTCTTGAAGTGTGGTTTTATGGGCGACAGGTGAACGGAATGGTTACCCTGATTTGAGGCCATCATAGGGAATAACAGGACCCGAGGATGCCGTACGGACAGATGAGAGGAAAAACGGGCCACCGAAATGAATCTAGTGGCCTACAGAGGAACGTGGCGACACCCATCGCGCACCTCTGGCGGAAGGCTGCTATGGCACCGGCCGCAGTGGTGGAGCAGAACCTGCATCCATGGGTTTTGGGAAGGATGGGCGGTGCCAGTTGGCGCTGCCGTTATGGTACACCCCCCCCCTCCGTGCCTTGCACGCAATGCGGTCGGCCAGCCAACCGAGTCGCGCCCGGCCGTGCAGGCCAGGCCGCCTGCCGCACGGGCCCTACCACCCTCGCGAGTGGCCGGGCCACTCCTGCCGGGCCAGGCTGCGCCCTACCGGTCCATTCCTGGATTTGGGTCCGGTCAACCTTGTTCAGGCCGACCCAGGGCGGGTTGGGCCGGGTCGGAACGGACCCAGACCCCCTATTCGAACAAATTTTGGTTTTTTTCCCATAACATGAGCTACAGACCTCCAATCGATGCACCTTCAGTTGCATATAGTTCCTTAGATAGAGAAGTTCGTTTCGGTATATCACACTCAAGGTTTTGGGGAACTTTGCGAATGGAAGGGTTGGTTCGAACCCGAAAATAACCGGGCCCTCGGAGCAAAAACACTTATAACTTAAGTACCAGATGTCCGATTGATGTGTCGTCAACTACCTTGGATTCTTTTTGATGAGATGGTCCTTTTGGCATACTCCACACAAGATTTGGATGAGGTTGGAGTAAGGCCGGGTTGGATTGTACATGAAATCAAACCGGCCCCTCGGAATGGAAAAGCCAATAACTCTCAGACCGGGCGTCCGATTGGAGCACCATTTGTCACGTTGGGTTCCATATGATGAGACAGAACTAAAGGATACAAAAACTTAGGACTTCATGATATTTGATGTATAGACACTTTTCTCAAGGAGCGGACCCTCCCGGAATCGTGTGTGTTGTGTGCGGGAACCATAGGACTGGCTGCAACTAAGATGACGTAATCCCTCGTGGGTTTGACAGCGACAATTTCGGTACTGGGATCCTCTGTGGGTTCGACCCCAGTGAATTTTGTACCAGGATCCTATGTGGGTTCGGATGCGATGAATACTGTACTGGAATCCTATGTGGGTCTGATAGTGACGACATCCATACCGGGATCCTCCGTGGGTTCAACAACAGTAACTTCTATACCAGGATCCTACGTGGGATCGACATCGATGACTACTACACCAGAATCCTACCTGGGATCGATAGAGACAACATCTGTTCCAGGATCCTATGTGGGTTCGATAGCTCTGAAATTGTACCAGGATCCTTCTTGGGTTCGATAGAGGAGATGATTCAGAGGCTACATCTAATCATCTCTAACCCTCTTCATGCATTGTATACCTATGTGATTTGATTCATGTATTTAAACCATTATCTACATGGTGATTGACTTTACTTCCTTTTATGAATGGTTTGTTCTTGGGATCGAGTGTTGGAGTTGGACTGTGATTGATAACATAAGTATATGTATGGTCATATAACTAAGTAGGGTTGGTTGATACTTTGTGATTGTATCTTTCTAATGTCGTTTACTGCTTGTAGATTTTTTAGACCTTGAGAGTCTTGGGGTCCCTACTGAGTATCGTTATACTCACCCCTGCACAGGCTATGCCCACCCATCATTGTGTTGGATGCAGACGACGAACAACGCTGACCGAGGCAGAGTGTACAAGGACTAGACGGTACCTGGAGGTGGACCTCATAACGAGTAGGTACCCGGAGGAGATGGACAAACGTGGAGCACTAAGGAGGATATCGGTACCTACCCTTCATGTGGGATTTGTGGTGGATGATCCAGGAGCTTCTAGGAATCTTCCTGCTATTTGTCTTTTTAGTTGTACCTATTTTTCCTTTCCTTGTACTTTACTATTGGGCTTGTATTTCTGGCCCTTGTACTTTCCAGCATTTCTTCTGTATTCATTTTTTTCATAGATTTTGCTTCTTCTTGTTCTCTGGTTCTGTTTTTTTGAAATTATAATGGAAATGCATTCCCAGTTTAGGTATTTATGCCTTTGGTGGTAGTCGCCACCCCCTGTCCTATCGAAGGCGGGCTTGGGATAGTTACGACACGGGCCCTGGGGGCGGGTCGTGACAAATTGGTATCAGAGGAGTCGGTTCTACCGCATAACTTGGGCTATGATTCTTTTAAGTTGCAATAGTGTTATGTGTTTTGGGTGTGTTCATCAGTTTAAGGAAACTGGTGTTGGTGCGGTGGCTGACGTATCAATACACTAGGACTCTGACTTCTGACATCTGTCTCAGTGCACGAAAACACTGATTTCATGTGTGTTTTTTCTTGAAAAAGTTTTCTTTGTGATTACATTGTGTCATCTCCCCAGGTATATTGTTTTGTCTATGGAGGACCTGTTTCTTTTTAGGATGGCCCCACAAAGGAAGCTAGCTAGGGTTCTGAGTTTCGTACGAGATGGTACCCCACCGGGGGTCGAGGCTTTGGTGCAGGGCCCCATCACAGTGGAGGTACCAGCAGTACCACTACCCACTGGGCCACTGATACCACCAGATCCAGCAGTAGAGAGTGCATGCCATCTGAGTGCATTGAACGAGTTCCAGAACCAGGAACCGCCCATGTTCCGGGGAGAGACGGACCCACATGCAACTGAGGATTTGATAGAGGCTATTGTGAGATTTTTCAAATTGGTAGGGACACCATCCCATCTCTTGGTGATCCTTACCACGAATCTCCATTATGAAACAACATGAAGATTGTGGAGCCTGATACTCTAGGTGCATGATGAGGCATCACTACTCTAGATAGTCTTCAAGACCCTTTCTTGGGCAGAGTTTTACCAGTCACCCTTCGTGCGGTGCAGATTTACGAGTTACATCATCTGCAGCACGGAAGCATGACAGTACCTCAATACTCAGTGAGGTTCACCTACCTCTCGCACTACTCCAATGATATGGTATGAGGCCCATTATTCAGGGCCCAAACCGTTGAGCAGAGACTCAGGCATGGGATCGGGGCTTCGATGATCTCCCTCAACATCCCGATGCAGACGAGGGTATTGGAGCGAGCCCTCCTAGTGGAGAGATTCCATGCTGAGCAGTCTCCATCAGCGAGACCCACCACTAGTCGACATGCACCATAGTCATCTACAGCTGACAGTAGAAAGATGATGCAGGGGTCTAGGGGGACTAAACCCATAGGTGGTTGACTATACGACTAATTATCAGTTGTGCGGGGCACATGAGATAGAGCTAGACATACAAGAAGCTGGAAGTGCTAGGCATGCAGCGGGCAGGGTAACATGTCTCGAGACTGCCCGACCCGCCCTGTAGATGAGCAGCAGGCAGTAGAAGGACCTCCCAAGATGAGGTAGAGGTTTGACCGTGGTGGCCTTCTAGGATCAGGCATACGTGTTAGAGGTTCTGGCCGAGCAATAGGTGGTGGATGACGTTTTGAGGTCCTACAACCACCACCCCACCACCAGGAGGTCCTTCACGACCACAGGGAATAGGAGGTCAGGGGAGAGCTCAGCTTTAGGAAGGTGAGGTCTATGACTATAGTGCTTCGGGAGTAGGTGGACAGTAGTGGGACTAGTTCCATGTATAGAGACCTTTGTTAATGAAGCATCTAGCTTCGTTGATATCGTTGTTTCAGGTTTCTTTCTATCTATGTGCTTTGAGCTACAGTAATAAAAGACACTTGTCTTTGTGAAATTTGATTTACTACCTTTTGTATGGATAATACTAAGAGATTTCGTATTAATCCATTGAATTGACCCTCATATTTGGGAATCCTACTGGAGGAGACCCATTGACCACACAATGATGCCGACAATGTGACTCAACCCTTGGAGAAGAGAGTAACAGTTGGATCTATTGGTAGTAGCTTAGAGGTCTTACGATGTCATCCATGGCATGAATTAGTACCGTTCATGTCAGGATAGACTGTATTAGGAAATGGGCATGGTTTATCCAGGGGATGAGACATGATTTCTCTTTTCAGCAAAGGAGAAGTCATAGCATCTCTTGTAGGACGTAGGTGAAGAAAGGTTTAGATGCGTTCTTTTAAATTGTCTAGTCTCACCAATAGTTCGTTGGACGAACGCTTTACGGTCTACTCTGACCACCAGAGTCTTAGGTATATCTTCTCTCATAAGGACCTGAACCTGAGACTGTGGCGATGACATGAATTCCTCTAAGACTATGACCTTGAGATAATCTATACTCTTGGAACGAGGAACATTGTATCCAATGCTACCAGTAGTAGAACAGAAATTCAGCTGCTAGGAGAGGTGACAATGTAGCTGGCCGTGTTATTGATATCCTTTGTGGATCGGGACGGAGCAGCCTTTCTACAGTCTCTCATAGTCACTTCCCCACTTCTTGAGCATGTCAGGGAGGTGCAGTATGGGGACACTGACTGCGAGACACAACATGCTCAGATATCCTTGAGGCGGGCACCCAAAGGATATTATGATGTTGTGGAGCATGTCATTCCTTACATAGGACGTGCCATGGTAACATTTTCACTTCAGGAGGAAGTGTTGCGGGAGTTACACACATCCCATTTAGCGGTACATCCAGGAGTGGTAATGATGTACTAGAACCTTCGATGACAACACTGGTGGCCAGGTATGAAGAAGATAGTAGCATATTTTTTCATTCGATGCCTCAATTGTCAGCAAGTGAAGGCAGAGAATTATGTACCAGTAGGCTTGGTTCAGCCTTTAGAGGTCCCAAAGTGGAAGAGGGATTAGATATCCATGGACTTTGTGACGGGTCTTCCACGTATGTCATGGGGAAAAAACTCGATTTGGGTGATCTTCGACCGACTTACCATCTCGGCCAACTTCATACTGACCAGAGAATTCAAGAGCTACCACGGAGGAGGTGCAGGTCATCTAGGAGCGGATAAAGACTGTGGAGAGCTGACAAAAGTCATATGCTGTCAGGAGATGGAGACCTCTATAATTCAAGGATGGCGACCAAATATTTCTACAGGTATCAGCTCAACAAGGTCTACAGGGATTTATCCGAGGTGGAATGTTATCTCTGTGATTCTTCGGACCTTCTTAGGTCCTCAACAGGGTAGGGGAAGTGGCTCACCGCTTGGCCCTTCCACCTCAATTGAATCAGGTCCACGAAATCTTCCATGTATATCAGCTGAGGAGATAGGTGAACGATACGTCCAACATTATCGACCACATGGAGATAGATATTGATGACGGGGCAACATTCATGGATGTTCCAGTGGATATTGAGGATCGATAGAAGCAGGTTCTACATGGATGGTCGATTCCTATGGTGCTTGTTCACTGGAAGCACTAGAACCTCTAGGAGAGCACATGCGAGAGGGAGGCTCAGATTTATGTTCAGTACCCCAATTTTGTTTTCTTAGTGTGAGTTGTAGCTTATGGGAATTTAAATACTTTATGTGCGGACAATGTAACGACTCATAATTTTCGTGGATTTTTTTTTTAAATACATGAGAATTTTACGAGTCCTCAGTTTCTGAAGGTGCTTGATTCCGTGGACCAGTGTGCCCTGAATCAATTTCTGAAGTTTAGTTCGGTTATGTTCAGTAAATGTATGTGCGGGTTTTTCTATCTTTTTGGACCGGTGCTCAGAATTGAATTTTTTGGACACCGATGAACTCGGAGCGCCAGTATTCACTTAAGGAGACCTTCACTATAGTTTCATTTTATGTGGAGTGGAAGATAATTATTGGGGGATTTCTAACTTTAATAAAAAAATATGTGTAGAATATTTTTTTAAATGTGTAGTGGTTAATTTCACCAAAGGGAAGTTCTAGGTGGGGCCCACCCCGACATAACCTCCCATGGGAGGATAATATGTTGCGGGGCCCACACGAGCATCTAACCCTTCAACCACCCTTGAACCCCTTTAACTCCCCTTGAATTTATTAAATCCAAACTCTTCTTTAGTTTGGGTAAACTCTGAACCGTCCTCCTCTCATTATGGGTGCCAATGCAATTAATTAATGTCTTCATTAATTAATTCGAGTGTTTGAATTTATTTGAAATGCATGGAACTTTAAAATAATAGGGAGCCTATTATTTTACATTAGTTGGCATTATTTTGGTTGAACAGAGGAAGAGAAGAACTAAGTAGAACTTCATTCCCTCAACGAATAATGCTTCTTCATTCGTCCAACGAAGAACAAAGAGCATCATCTTCTCCCTTTCAACCAATCCAAAAGGGAAGACACCACCCATGAAGAACGCCGCCAATGACGATTTCACCTCCTTCAGATGTCAATGAAATGACACTGTCATCCCATGACTTTTTCAATGGTCAATGAAAATCGAGGTAGGGTTTTGAATTCAAGGTTGAATTCCTTTCTTTCAAGTTCTTGTTTTCCCTTGAATAAAAACAACAACTGCGGATCAACCCCCCGAACATGTCGATCCTCAGAACGGATGTTGATTGCGGGATGGGTTAGAGACTAATCTGGGGTTTATTTTGTTCGATTATAAGCTGGATTACCATTTGAGCATCAAACGGGGAGGGCCCGAGCTAACGAAGAAATCCGAACCCTCCGCCAATTCGTTGTTGATGCGTGGTTTGATGGGCGACGGGTGAACGGAATGGTAACCCTGATTTGAGGCCGTAGCAGGGAAGAACAAGACCCGAGGAGGCCGTAGGTGCAGACGAGAGGCAAAATAGACCACCAGAACGACTCGGTGACCCACATAGAAGCGCAGAGGGATGGCGACAGGAGGCGGTGGTCAGCACCGGTTGTCCGACAGGGGGCAGCGGTGCCCCTCGCGCGCCGCCGGCGGATAGCCGACTCGGTGGAGAAGAAACCAAATTTGCGTGTTCTGGGAAGGACGGGCGGCGCCTTCTGGCGCCGCCGTTACGGGACACCGAGGGGATACACCCCTCGCCCTACTCCCTACGTTTCATGTAACGCGCTCGGGGTCGGCCGTGTGGGCCATGCCACCTGCCGCGCGAACCAGGCCGCCTACCGTGTGGGTCGGGCCCTTCCTCGCTCAGGCTAGGATGCAGCCGCCAGGCCGGCCCACGCCGACTTTTCAGCACCCTACCAGGTCGGATCTGGATCCGGGATCGGGTCGTCCCGGTTTGGGCCGACCTAGGGTGGGTTGGGCTGGGTCGAACCGAACCGAGACCCCCTCGTCGGACCACTTTTGGTTTTTTCACCATAACATGAGATATGGACCTCCAATCGACGCACCATCAGTGGAGTAGGATTCCATGGATTGAGATGGTCATTTAGGTATATCACACTCAAGGTTTTGGCGAAGTTTGAGTATAGACGGTTTGGTTTGATCCCGAAACCAACCGGGCCCTCAAAGCGGAAACACTTTTAACTTAAGGGATGAACGTTCGATTGACATGCCGTCAACTACATTGGATTCTATTTGATGATATGGTCCTTTTGGAATTCTCCACACAGGATTTAGATGAGGTTGGTGTATGGTCGGGTAGTATTGTACCCGAAATCCAACCGACCCCTTGGAATAGAAATGCCAATAACTCTCAGACCGGGCGTCCGATTGACGCACAGTCTATCACGTTCAGTTCCTTATGATGAGACAGAACTATGAGATACATCATCTCAAGACTCTATGAAAGTTGATGTATCTACATTTGGATCGAGATGTGGACCCTCCCTTAATCGAGCGTGCTAGGTGCAAGAACCCTAGGGCTGGCTGTGACTGAGATGACGAAATCCTTTTTGGTTTGATGATGACGACATCTATAATGGGATCCTCCGTGGGTTCGATAGTAGTGACTTCTATACCAGGATGCTATGTGGGTTTTACATCGATGACTACTGTACCAAAACCCATTGTGGGTTTGACATTCATGACTTCTGTACCGGGATCCTCTATGGGTTCGATAGTGATGACTACTGTACCAGAATGCTACGTGGGTTCGACAGTGATGAATTCTTTGCCAGGATCCTACATGGGTTCGACATCGCTAACATTGTTCCAGGATCCTCCATGGGTTAGACAGAGTAGATGACTTAGAGGATACATCTAATCATCTCAACCACTCTTCGTGAGTTGTATACCTACGTGAGCTAAGTCAAGTCTTTCAACCATTATCAACGTGGTGATTGACTTTACTTCCTTTATGGAATGTTTTGTGCTTGGGCTCGAGAGTTGGATCCAGACTGTGATTGATAACTTAGGTATATGTATGACAATATACCTATGTAGGGTTGGTTGATACTTCATGATTTTATCATTATACTGTGGTTTATCATTTTTAGATTTTGTGATACCATGAGAGTCTCAAGCTCCGTACTGAGTATCATTATACTCACCCTCGCACGGGCTATGCACGCACCTCATTGTCTTGGATGCAGACAACAGACAACACTGACTGAGGCGGAGTGTACAAGGACTGGATGGTACCCAGAGGTGGACCTCATGAAGAGTAGGTACCCGGAGGATATGGACGAACGTGGAGCACTGAGGAGGCTATTAGTACCTACCCTTAATGTAGGATCTGTGGTGGACGATATAGGAGCTGCTAGGAACCTTCTAGCTGTTTGTATTTTTAGTTGTACTTGTTTGTCCTTTCCTTTTAATTTACTATTGGGGTTGTATTTATGGACCTTGTACTTTCCAACACTTCTTCTGTATTTAGTTTTTACTTAGAGTTTTCTTCTGCTTTTTTTTCTGGTTTTGTTTGTTTGCAGTTATAAAGGTAATGCCTTCCTAGTTTAGGGATTTATGCCTTTGGTGGTAGTTTCCAGCCCTTTCCATATGGAAGGAAGTCTTGGGGTTGTTATGACACAAGCCCAGGGGGACGGTTCGTGACATTTATTTTATTTTTAACTTTTTCATTAAAAAGTCAAAAAATAACATTTTCTTGCCACCCACTTCAGTCAATGTTAGACCAATTCATGGAGAATACCAGCGTTATATGTTTAGTTGTTGCCTCATATTTTTGATCCGAGCATTGTTTTTAGTGATAATTATACCCCATTGCACGTTTTTTTAAATGAAGCTTAAATATAGTTCAAAAATTAACATTCACCCACAACCCACGTTGGTCCAAGTTATACTCCTTATAAGGTGAAAAGACACTCAAGAGCTCAAAGGTACTCCTAAATTTACAATTCTAGTTACTATTTATGATTTATAAGGATTTTATAATAATATAATTTTTAATTAATAATTTTATTTATGGAAAAAAACTAACATTCACTGTTGGTCTATGCTGCCTAATTTTAGGAACATCCTAATGAAAGCATACCCTCATGAGCACAATAGTGGTCTCAGATTTTCAATCTGAGTCACCTTCATTATTTGTAACCATTACAAAATTGAATAATATTATTTAATAATTATATTTACCTATATTCAATTTTCTAGTTTTCTCACTATAGGCCTTCACTGACTAAGAATAAGTCACACCTAATTCAAACCCACATTCATAAACACAACAGTGCCCTCATATTTTTGATCTGGTTACCTATTTAAGAGTTATTCCACTTTTTCTGGAAAACTGCTCACATGCTCATTTTAATGATTAACATTTTACAATGGAGCCATCTGGGAACTTTGGGACATGGAATCACTTTCCATATCAGCGCCTAGTCTCAAAAAAAGTCTATATAATAAAAAAATTACATGGATTTGTTGAGACATTACATTACTCCCCCTTTTTTGGATTTAAATCGTCATAATCCAAAACAAGTCTAAACTAACAAATGGGGGTAATAGGCACGAATTTGAGCCTCGCGCTCCCATGTTCTCACCTGGGGATTCCCATGATACCACTGAACAAACACCCGGGGAATCAACCATCCATGAAAGACTCACTCTTTTTGATCCTCTATCTACAATAGGAATTCTACAAACACTGCCTCATCCTCAATGTCCAGCTCACCCCAGTCGATGATTTGTGGTGGATCATGCACATAGATCCTCAACTGAGTCACATGAAAAACATCTTGGACCCAGTGCATCTGTGGGGGGAGATCTAGGCTATACTCCACATTTCCAACTTTTCTCATAATCTGAAAAGATTAGATGAACCTTGGAGATAACATTCCACCCCGACCAAATCTCCACATTCCAAGTCAGGGTGAGACCAGAAGGAAAACATGGTCTCCATACATGAACTCCAATGGCTTCTATATCCTATTTGCATAAGATTTCTGTATGCTCTTGTTAAATCCCTATCTACTCCTGGATGATCTACACCTTCTTCTTGGTAGCCTGTACCATCTTTGGACCTATGAGTGGTGACTCCCTTGGCGTGTCCTGCAAAGAGGAGATCCTTAAGGCTACTCGTACAAATACATGAATGGTTCCATTCCAATTGTGAAGTGATATCTATTGTTTTATGCATTCTCCACTAGTGGAAGGTGGTCATCCCAACTACTTCCAAAATCAGGGACGCATGCACGAATCATGAACTCCAAATTCTGTATGGTCTGCTCTATCTGACCATCAATCTAGGGGTGAAAGGCAATGCTCAATCATTGCTGAGTCACATACCCTACCAGCAATCCCTTCTTCAACTGGGATATAAGGCATGCATCAAGATCTGAGACTATCATAGATGTTACTACATGGAGTCTAACAAACTTTTGCACGTAGAGGCATACAATGACCTCTACTGAACTATTCTCTAAAATAGGTAGGAAATGGGTGGAATTGGTGAGTCAGTCTACGATCTCCCAGATGGTATCATGGTAATCTATTCATAAGTTACATTGATATTCCATCCTAATTCCGCTCTAGTACCTCGAGGGGTTATGTCAAACTTAATAGAACCTGGAACTCGCCCATCACTTGCTGAAAAGTTATGAAATGTTAAATGAACTTGGCCACTAATTTCTTAATCCCTAACCCCCAATACTATCGATGGAGATCCAGGTACATCATCACCACTACAGGGTGTACCACTAAGGGGAGGTATAGAACTCCCTCACAATATTCTCTCACAGTACCATTGGTACGACTATATGCCCTTGGAAAAGGATGATGTTCTCCCCTTATTGAATACCCATCAGGTGAATGTCCTGTGGAGAACTGAGTACATCGGGCCTTTCAGATGAAATCTCTAATTTGTACCTCCCGACTCATGGAAAGAGTGTTAGAGAAATAACCCTTGACTGATGAAAATATGTCTCTTATCTATCCATGAAGTTTATTTGTAGAAAGTTCTACTTCATGGTGGCATCATTCAGTAGCTATGAACTCGGTATCTTGTTGAGAGAATCCTCTACCGCATTTACCTTTCTAATATTATAGACTACTTCTATGTCATAGTCCTGCAGAATCATCAACCATCGTCCAATTATCAATTTCTAAAAATCCTTCGAGCCACTTTCCATCCATGAAATAGTCTACCCCTTTATAACTAATTGATGTGACCATAGACCCATTGGTATTGTGTTCTCATTCTCTACGGCCACTTGGTTAATGTTCGGGTAATCCACACACACCTCGAACACTAGGTCATACTAACCCCTTCCTCTAAAAATCTCATCATACGCCCCCCACTTGAAAAGCAATATGAAATCCCTCTAATATAATGATGATGATATTAGTGCCCTATCAGTGTGTGGAATGATGCTAAATTCCCTATATATGTAGGTAGGTAATGCTAGAAACATATTTTAAAAGGAATTTCCTGTAATCCTCCACTATTGTTGGGAACCGAAAACTCAAAACATCCACTTCCATGTGGGTAAGGCTAGATGAATCATGTGCGATCAACTGCACCCTCCAATGCATGGGTTTATCTCATGATTCCTAGGTTTTCATTTTCACCAAACATGGAAAACTCCATTCCAATTCTACATATATTCCACAACATTTTTCCTATAGAAATAAATCACCACATGAACTACGGATGACCAGTGCATAAAAAATAAACTTCATAAGGCCCCGACGTAGACACCAAGAGGATCCAAACTAGACTCTCACCTCAAGGGTCAATCCACACCATCACCATAAGTGTGATTATCATATCTCCTACCAAAAATATCTCTAAAAAAATGTCCAAGTCAGTGGTTTAACTAGAAATTCTTGGTCTTGAACAAAATTTGTGATAAGAAGGAATGATTTTCACCAATTTTTATTAATACGACTACTATTAGTAGACACAGACCGTACCTCAAATCATTCCTAGAGACCTCGGTTCATACTCCATGACCATATGCAGCTACTACCTTCCCATTTTCTCCAAATCCCAAAGCCTTGTGCAAAGAACGTTGTGGTAGTGGTTGTGACATGTCGAAATGTATACCACCTCCTAATGCTCTCCTAGATCCTCTGCCACATCGGCCACCCTATAGAATCATCTGTTCGTATTAAATCCTCTAACCTGGTGGACCCTATACTATTTAACTATTATCATAAAAGGCTGGATTATATCTAGTGATATATCTCTTACAATATTTTGATAATCATTACCTCTTACTAGGCCGATGGGACCCACCATACGTTCTCTGGTTTGTAGAACCCCTACCTTGGGAACTCTTCTCGGAACATCTCACACGTCAATGTATCTAAGGGTGACGTCATCTGTGTGTTTTCCCATAACTAACACCCACTAGTCTTATCTTCTAATAAAATGGACTTACAACCACAACGGTTCCCTCTATCACCCTAGAATAAGTGGTAATTCACAGAGGAATAATGCGAGCTATGATTTCCCTAAACACACCTTGCTCAGAGGTCTGCGTCACGAAAAAACTGGTCGTATTATATTCATTGAGCACCGAGAATAGTCAGCATGCCTCGATGAATACTCTTCTACCGACATATAGTCCTATAAATGAACATGGATACACATTCCACTTAGATTTTTTGGGAAACATACCTTTCAATGAGAAAGGATATCAGGCTCAATCATTAGAAAATTCACCTCATCCTAATATTGGGTATTCTAATCCATATCATCGCCCTGTAGAGCCATGTAGATGGCTCATATCTAAGACTGCCATCTGATCTAATGGTGCCCTGGCTAGATAGAAACTCAGTCACCAACTTAAGCCAGTACTTAGCTGCCTTTGAGTCTGGCTGTCCTTGGAACCTGAGGGGTCTCTGTCAGTCAAACTCGGGTAAGGCACTGAGCCTACACATGTCCTCTATTGATAGCACCGGTAGTAACTACTAACAAATGAGAATTGGTATCAGTGGGACACCTCCTGAATGTACCATCTAGGTCATCATTCCATGTACTGAAGCCTCATCACCGTGTGAAGCATCCTCAAGGTCTTGCACTAGAATCCTACCTCACTATCCGCATAGAGACATCTTGAATGGGAATCAAGATAAACCACAGTAAATTTTTTATACCTGGGGAGCTGACTCTGACTCAAATGGATCATGGGAAATACTCAAAGATGCACGATTTTTGTTTCATGTACAATGTCAAAAAAATAGAATTTAGGGTCCTGGTGTATGGATATGCCAGCCGCATCACCAACACTGGAATCCATAGCATTAAAGCCTATCCTGAAACCCTTAAGACTATTTCCCCATCCAAATTTCTAAACTCTTAGGTCTTCTGGTAGAACCAACCACCTTTGATAACACTTATTTATGACACTTCCCCCAAGGCCTGTCCCATGACATACCCTAGGCCCTCCTCCCAAAGGCCTAGCATTGGCAACTAGTTACAAAAGTGTCAACTAGAAAATGGGAGGCCTTTCTAGAGTAACTATACACATGGACACAAAACCACACCGAAAATCTATAAAAGTAAACATGCATGCCACTGTCCGACCAATTATTAAAAGTAAAAAAAATATATCAAATGGGGTAGAATACAAACCCAACAATGGACGAACAAAAAACAAGAACATACTAGGAAACTCTGATAGTTTTACACTTGAAACCACACTTGCTTGGTAAGTACATAGTAATTTTTGGAAGTCGTAGATGCATGTCCTCTCTACATAGCCTCACTGGGCATCGCCTAGTCCCAGGACACGAAGTCCTCCACCAAGTCGTCGGTCATCTGCCCCAAACACAACATGTGCGTTCGAAACCCGTCTATGAGTGTGTATCAATATACTCAGTTGGGACAAAAAAACAAACTCAGGTAACATAGAAATCCATAATGTAAATCCAAAAGGAATTCACAATGATAAGAGTAACAAGAGTCAACTCAACACTGTTATAACATAAAATGTTGATTGCATAACCAATGGTTGCTATCAATGAGCTTCAATCACCATAACGACACACATCCCTGATGATTCCTTTAGGCTAGATAGGTATCCAATACCTCTTAATTAGCCGAGTCCCAAATCCTCATTGGGAATCTGAGTCATAGAGCCTCATTTATAGTTGATACAATATGTCTCACTGGATATCCGAGTCACGTAGTCTCACTGATTGCTGAGTCACAGAGTATCACTAGGTAGAAAAGTCACAAAGTCTCATAGGAAATCTGTGTCACCGAGTCTCACTGATAGATGAGTCATGGAGTCTCACTCGGTAGTTGAGTCATGGAGTCTTAATGGGTAGCTGAGTCACGATGAATCACTGATAGATGAGTCAAAGTGTCTCACTGGGTAGCTAAGATACACAGTCTCACTGATAGTTGAGTCACGGAGACAGGATAGATAGATGAGTCATGAAGCATCGCTTGGTCAAAATCCATGAAATATTACATATAGTATTTCATAAGGACCTCCCTATCACCTGGGGCCCAAAGCCTTAGATGGTGAATCAATCAGACACATGGTTTGGGAGATACGATTTTTTTTGAAAACACGGACTGATTGTTCATGGGCCCATTCCAACAATTTCAAACATAACCAACCAACCTAACCTGAGGCCCCGCATGACCTGATCCTATCAATATGAAGAATTTCTAGTTCCACTGGGACTCACTTCACCTGAACGAGGTTTGTCGTCGGTCCTATCCGCTTTCCCACCCAATGACCAGCATTTATCTTGCCCGACCTACACTGGTAGACCAGTTTGTTTTCTTATCCGGGGCCACCGTGCGGCTCGTTCTCCTAATGCAGAGCTGCTCGAATAATTAAATGAGCTAACTAGGAAACCTCAAATGGTGTCCCGACCCATCCCCCTAGGCTAGATAGTTCGAATCGGCCTGATGGACCAGCCAGCAGTGTTGGGGCATGTGTGGCTGGTCTGCCGACCACCCCCCTTGGTTAGCACTCAACACGCATATAGCGGGCCACTACTCATATGTGGAGCCTACTTGGAACATCATCCATCCAGCCCTCGTAGCCCTCCATTGATGTGGTCCGCACTGAGCATGTCTTCACCGCCAGTGCCGTTAGAAGTAGCCGGTTGCATTGTCCTGCACGCGGCACCAGGGTGTCACAGCCACCTGCCTATGGCTGCCACCACCGCCGCGGTGGGGGTTCCGCACTAGCGGCACATTCCGTGGGCCACCAGATCCTCTCTGATGATATGATATTAGATCCTTTTTTACCCTCAAGCTTCTCAGGTTACTGCCATCACTTCCACTACCTCATATCCATGTTGCTTCCATTACGAGGTTCGTGCCATGAAGAATGTATAAGAGGATGGGCTTTGGCCTTATTTGGGTAAACCATCACCCTCGATGTTAGAAGTGAATAAAAGGGAGTCTTGGGATCATAGATCTATTAGATAATAATCAACACTAGTAAAAAAATCCAAGGAAACCACCCTCCTTCAAGAACACATGATCTGAGGATTAACCAGTTTGTGGGTTGATCCACATTTTTTATTTTAGAATAAGAACAGAGAAATTATAATACAATTAAACCCCTACTACGGTCAGATTGTTCATTGTTGATGAATGGTATCATTGCATTTGATGTTCTGCGATCTTCCTTTTACAGCCATTTGTCGATCGTCATTGGTGATGATCCGTTCGAGGGGGAGGGGGTTGGTGTTCATTGTCATCATCCAAAAGAGTTTCAGAGTAGAACCATGATTGTGCCAACAATCCTACATTGTCTTCTTGTCCATTTAATGATGATACATGAATCATATTTTCAGTTACAGTTTTGTTACGAAGTTGTTACGTTATTTCATTTAATGAACCAACATATTCAGTTTCTCTTGGTTGGAAACAAATTGAGCTTCAACAATTTTAAAATTCAAAAAAATAAAATAAAACAATTTTTTTTATCTTTTTCTTTAAAATTTCCAAAAAATAACCCCTTACCTCGACCCATTATAGTCGAGGTTATGTCAAATCTAGGAAAATCTGGACATTATGAGTTTAACAGTAGTCTTAGATTTTTGATCCAAGCACTAGTTGAAAACATTGAAAACCCCTCTTGAACGTTTATTTAAATGAACCTTAAAAAATATTAAAAATTAACTTTCACCCTTGACCAACGTCGGTCGAGTTTAGGCTTCACATAATTGGAAGACACACTCATGAGCACAACGGAACACTCAAATTTCCAATTCTGGTTACCGTTTAAGAGTTATAAGGATTTGATAATTAAATAATTGTCACATAATTTTTTTATTTATGTCCAAAAACAAACATCCACTGTTGGCCTGTGATGGTAATTGTTCGGATCTAGATAAAGAAAGCATAACCTTGCGACCTCAACGGTGGACTCATATTTTCAATATATGTCACCATTACTGATTGATAATAATTTGAAGAATAAAATAATTTTATTTAATTATTCTATTTACTGTTATTCTAGTTATGGGTTTTCTTCCTAGATGCACGTGAAGACGAAACATAAGTCACGCCTTGGGTAACCCCGCCTTCTTGAATACAACGTTTCCCTCATATTTCTTATATGAGAACCCTTTTAGGAGTTATTTATCTTTATCTATAAAATAGCTAACTCAGGCTTTTTAAAGCCTTAATTTTTTTGATGGATCATCATGGACACTCCAGGACTCAAAATTGCCCGTCGTCTCAGCACCTGCTCTCGAAATAATTCCACATAATAAAAAACGACATGGAAATTTGAAGACATTAGAAAATAAACCCAGTAATTATTTGTTTCTACAATATCCAATCCAATTAAATTAAGAAATGTTTTATGTTATGTTTCTATTATTTATATCATTATTTTTACCCTAAATTACATGGTATCCATTTTTCATGGTATTTACCATGATAGGAAAGTTACAAATATTAATTTTTAGAAATTAAAGTTAAACATTTAATATATATAGAACTTTTGATTCCAAATATAGAATAAAATTTTCAATGTTCCAAAACATAATTGGATGAATTTATTTTTAAATTAATCTCATTTAAATAATTAGAAAACAAGTTTTTAAAGAAAAATATTCAAAATAATAAAATGTTTTTATATCAAATTTCAATTTTAAATTGATTAAAATGAAAAAATTTAGGTAAAAATATATAAATTTATTTTATAATTCATTATAAAATATAAAAAATTTAATTTAACACTATAAATTTTATAGATGAAAAAATCGGTGTTCAATTAAAATTGAATAGTTTCACTATTCATCAAAACATGAAACATATCAAAAATATACCGAATATTCAACCAATATAAATTTTCATATAATTAAATTATAATAAAATGTTTATTATGTCAAATATAATTTATTAATGTATTAAATACTATATTTAAAATAACTGAGCCATTGAAAGGAGGCAAAACATCTTTTTATGAAAAATACATCTATTTTGTAAAACGGGATTTATTCATTTATCACGTCACACAAACATAGAAGATAAATGTTAAACGTATGTTTTAATAAATAATTCATATATTTCATTAATAAAATCCAAAATGGGTGAATTAAATATTTATTGTTATAATTTTTTTTTTCATGTTTAAATAGTTTTTTCAGAAAATCCTTTCATTTTATTTTAGGAATATTATACATTCATTTAAAATTATTTGGTAAAAGTTTTATATATATATATGTTTACACCATATTTTATTAATTTAGTTAATCAATTTTATAACCATCATTATAAAAAATATTTTATAATTGTTTCATTTTATTAATAATATTTTTTTTCTTTTACCTCAAAGTAGTGTGTCATGTAAGCTATCAATCATAATACTTATTTTTAAAAAACTCGAGATGTTACATGGATAAATACTGAAGAACTCATGAAAAAAATTTCAAAACCTAAATCACTAAAAAATATCCATTAAAATAAATTAATTTTATTTTAGTGATGATCTTTTAATGAATAATTAATACATGTGTTGTTCCTATAAAACTAGTAAAAATTGTCATAACAATAAATAGTCGATGTGAGAAAGTATATAAGTAATATAAATTTATATAATATTTATTAATTAAAATTTTAAATAGAAATAAATATGATTAAAATTATTAAATAGTTTATTAAAATGTTTATAATTATTATACTTGAAGTTAATGTAAATTTAAAAAACTCAATATTCACATTAAGGGACATTGATAATCCAAGTATATTTTCTTTTAGGTTATGAATTTTTTTCAGATCATAGACCATCAATGTTTCCCTATATTAAATGATCTAATTTTATATTTTATGAACAATTTGGTTTTTTATAGTGAATATTATTTCTGAATCCAAATCACATTCAATGAATTAATTTATTTTCTAGAAATTTATAATATGTTTTGTAGAATTCACATCCACCATTTTGTTGAATTATCTTAAATGGATCATTATTTTACTTAAATGATTTTAGTAACCTCCAATGGATTATTTCTTATTTTAAAATTCAATTATATATCCATTCATGTTCATGTTGTACGTTTTTTTAATGATATTATTTATTACTATATTTTAAAATTTAATTTTTTCCTAATTAATCCAATATGGTATATATTTTCCCTAATTTTATTTTTTATAAATCGTCCAATAATTAATATTATTATGTATTACATTTTAGTGATTTAATTTTGTATTAATTTAATTATTTTTCTATATATTTGTGTAATACAATTTGAAATGTAATTTTAAACTCAATACTAATCAATCGTTTAAATATCGGGATAATTTATTTTATTTTATTTAACACATGTAAGGTCAATATTAAAGTGATTTCTAGGTTGTATATATACATTTAAATAATTGTGTAATGATTAAAAACTCATTGAGATAATGCATAAATTTGTATTCGTTCATGATCTAAAATAAGAAATGGGTTTTGTTTCCTGATCCACTGTTGAAAACTAGTTAGTATTCCTTATCAAATATGGGAAAACAATTTTGATTCCTAATACACTATTTTAAATATATGATGATTTTTGGTCATCAATATTGATATTCTATAATTATATTATTTATACACTATTTGAATATGAATATATGATACCCAGGTACCACGATTTGAGTCTCATGTTATTAGAGTCTTTACCTAATGTAATATATTAGATTATATTGGATTACCTATTATCCTATTATGAAATTCAAATATTTTATATTATTCCATATTGTAATAATTAAAAATTTATCTCCTGAATATATATTCCCATATGATTATGATATCACCTTGGGTAACATATTAATTTGTTAATTAATCCCCTATTGAGTGTTAGAGCGCACAATTTTCTAATGATTCAGTTTCTTGAGGACAAGAGGATGAGGTTATCATCTTATTTGTGTCATAGAGTATCTATTATATTCATATTATAGGGAAATATAAACTATATCTATAAAAATCATATTTTATTATTATCCATAATGACACAAGACCACTAAATTCATCAGATGTATTGATTGTTATCAGATTTATAATTTTAATTATGGAAATGATGTAATATGAAGGGATTTTTTTGTTTCATATATTCTCATTACATATCATCAGACAGTAAAATTGGAATTGTGTACATTTTCCTCCACTAAAATTTTATTATCTAGGCTCGACAAACCCTCACACTCTTCCTTGAGGGTGACCTCATTAAATATATAAAATACATTATCCATCTCCTGAATATTATAATTTGAGATTAGGTTCCATCCATTATTATTCCATGGAAGAAGAGTATAAATATTCTCTATAAAAAATCCAGGATGTTTTTTTATTCACCAACGATAAACATTTGAGGTTAATTTTAGATTAGGGATGTTATTCTTCATGCCACGATCAGTGGGTATAGTATTCTCAAATAGTTGAAGATACACATTACATTACTCATTGAAAATAGGGAAATAATCACATATAATTTCATAAAAATATTGGGATATATCCGATGGTATTAATTCACAACATAGGTTTACTTTCTATCCACCATGGTTCCAAATATGTGATATAGAAAATTCATAATACTCATGAATCAATTGTTGAAGTTGATGATTGTAAGATTCGAAATTCAAATTTTGATACGGATATCCAGTATCCCAATTGGATCACTAAACATTTCTTTAGTATGAAGTTTAATTTAATAATTTTTTTATTGAGGGACTCAAAAAACCATTGTCCGAAGGATTAATTTACTTTCCCAGTTGTATATTTTTCAAATTGTGGACACACAAGAAAATAATTCCCTCTCATTCATTGATTGATAATCTAGAAACAATTAGATCTAAATAGATCATTATTCTACAGAACGTACTACTATTTGGTATCTATATGGGGTACATTTCAATCCAATGGTGTATTTTGGATTTAATAATTCAAGGGATAAATACCAGTGTTCCGTTGATCGCATCATTGAGTATTTTATTGGAATGCTAATGGGATATTATAATGATGATCCAGTTGTAATGTATCACCACTTTCAGTATCACCTAAATAACCTTATGTTTCAAATTTCCAAAATATATTGGATGTCATTATATTTAAAAAATGAAAATTCGTATTCTAGGTAACATTATAAATGTATCTTGGTTTTATGGGATATCATTATTTTATCAAATTTATCCATGTGAAACAAAGTGTGATTCTTGATATTCACCATCCTTGTATCCTTCAAGAGTTTATAAGAATTCAAATTCATCTTTCTTAAATTTAACCATTCAATTACAATAATTTTAGGTAAAGTATTAAATCCTCAATGATGATTAAAAAATAAGAAAATTATTTTTGGGATATGGTTTTCCAAAAATATTTATATGATCATCAACAATATCTTTGACCCCCTATTTTTTGCTAAAACATATAGAGGGGTTTCATTTTATCTTCTTCATCGAAATCATGGCGGGAACTATTTTTCACCGTATTCCCAAAGATGAAAAATAAAAATAAAACAACATATAATATCCCAGTATAATTGTAATTAATGATGAGTACATTAAGGATTACATCAATTGGAATTTTCTTGAACCTTTATTTTTGGAATAAAGTTTCAACCAATACCATCAAAATAATGAGTTTTGGTTAATATATTTTGTGGATCCACTAAAACAAATTTTGGGACATCCAATATTTATGGAAATATTTCCTTAAATTGTTATTATCTTGTAGAAATTAAAATATTATTTATTATCCCAAAAGGAAATTATAGGACAATTTTTAATGGATTTCGTATAATCACACCCTTATATAAATGTGTCACTAATGGATATTGACCCACATGAGAATTAAGTTATTAAAATCTATGAAACATCATAGACTAGATTAATTTACATTCATGGATATATTCGATGTATTCATGTCAAAATTATTAAAGAAAATAATCAATAAGTTATCCTAGGTATTTTATTCATTTACCCCAATAATGTAAATTTCTACCAATTCTTTCCATCTCTATTAGTGTTTCAACACCAACAAGGTGGATTTATAGTCTTTAATCATTAGATGGTAAGTGAAATTACATATTTTTTTGAAAAATTTAATATCAATGTAAAAAATTTGTAATAATTAATTAAAATGGAGTCAATATGATTAGGAAGCATGAATATATACCGCTACATTATTATTATTTAATTTTAATATCATAATTTCATACAAATTTTTTTTCTCATATTTGAAACATGAAAAATTATCGAGTTGGTGAATTTAAAAATTTTACCAATTCCTAGGTGGATCAAAATCCAATATTTATGGTTGTAGATATTTAACCCCGATGAGTGGTGTCTATATTTAAAAACATTGATATATATGAAATTGGTGATATTTATATAACTATTATTAATGGCGATTCCTCATAGTTATTAGATGATACAACTAAATTTTGGATGTATCCCATGTTATAATATTATAAAAATTGGGATGTTCAGCCTCAATGGTATGGAATAAAAATTTTTCTTATTGGGAACAAAGACATGTCCCTTATGATAGTTCAACATAATTTACAGTTTTATAAAAATTAGGCTGTAATGGGGTACTTCGTATTTTAATTTATGGATAATAGATCCGACAATTGATACGAGAATTCTACCATGGTCATTATTGGGATCATAATATAAGTACCATTAATTATCACTAAATTAGTATATTTGGTTATTTATGTTGATCACTGATGCTTAAATAAATATAATTTCATAAAATTTTATTTTCACTACAAATGTGTTCTAATATTATTCCTAAAAACAATGATATGTTATACATACCTTAATAATATTTAGCCTTATTTATTTGGGGGATACATTTCATGGTTCACAACAGTACATCTATTATTAGGCAATATATGTTATTTGTATACTAATATAGACTTGTTTTCAAAAGTGGGATAAAGATGTAACGCTAAAATAAGTATGAAAATAGGATGTGATAAACTTTATAAATACCTAACATCATTATATGATTTATAGTTAATAAAAAAATATTGATGGACAAAAACCCTAATTTATATGAACCCATGTTAATGAAAATGAATTTTTGTAAAAACACCAAGTCCAATCACAGAACCCACTACCTTGAAACATAACATAGAAAGATAGAGGATATAAATAATCCATTTCAATGAGGTAGAAAATAATAGTCAAGGATTAATGTTCTTATCATGAAAAAATCATTAATGTTTCGTAGGATTATTGTACTACTACACATAATTCCATAACAACAACCCCATATTCGATGGTGTATGGGGAAAAAGAAATATTTCACATTCTAATACAGTTTTTTTACTTAATATTTCCATTTTATGTCATATTCATTAATATGAATGCACCAAAATCTATATTGATGTGTTGGAGTTACTTGATGAGAAAACGTTACACACATTACAAAAACCTTAAATTCATGGAAACTATTTTTATGAGAATTAAACAAGATGGATCAAAACTATTATTTCATTATACGTGATCCTTTTTAAGAAATGACAATGTGAATGATATCTGTAAATAATCCTCTAATTCAAGAATAGAAATTAAAAGGACCTTACACAGTATAGAGGGTAAACTAAAATGAAAAATAATCCCTACATTCAATTAATGAAGTGTGTATCACACCTCTAAACAATGTAGGGATCCTAATGAAATAAGTTCAATGAATCTATGTAGGGTTCAAATACCCTCATAACCCTACCCTAGACAGTATAGATCTTGATTCCTCATCGATTGAACTCAAACTTCATGACATGTTGTCAACCTCACTTGACAGTTCTTTATTAAGAGTTTGCAATATCATTTGAAGTTTTCTTCACATAAAAGAGAAATATCCAAGAATAAATTTCTTGTTTGTAATAATTTCATTCATTTTATTTTTTTCAAATTTTCCCATCACTATTTAATTATATTTTTCCACAATTTTCTAATGACGATGTGTTTATGGATTCTTATTTTCACCGAATATGAATTGATTCGTATACAAACATTCCTCGATTAATCAATAATCATTTATATAAACTTTCACCATAATTTTATCTTATTGTTGGGATATTTACAAACTAATTTTGGGATACATCATTTCTCATAGAACCTTGGTGCCAATATCTTCCATCCCATTCCCTAATAATGTTTATCCTGAACTATATAGTAATCCTAAAATCCATGTACTATATATTTCTTCATTATAGTTATTAAATAATATTTATTGATGATTAAACCACTAATATTTTGATTGAAGTAATTTTATCCATAAATTATCCTTGTTATTGGTATCTCATTAATTCAAGTCTTTTCCTCCTAACAAACATGTTGTAAGACCATATCAGTTACAATTTATCATATGTATGAGAAATATCTATGTATTGACCCTCTTTTCTAGAAAATAATGTTTCATTATTCTATTTATTATAGGGTACATTGTGATATTCTTGTCTTCTATCATAGTCCCAAACTAGATTTTCACTTACTCCCCTCTCATCGTTACATTGTTCATGTCATTCTTAAACCACATCCACTCTTATAAAATTTGAAATACACTTCGATGAAATGATTTTATTTTTTATAACTTTGGTTAGTTATTTATATTTTTATACGATATGTGATGATTTATAGAACAACTATCACGTTCCAAACCACAAAAAATTAGCCACTTCCTTTCACCATCAAATTAATATGAATATAAAATTTCAGTTGTTTCAAAATTAGAGTATTAAAACCATGTTTTGAATATTCATTATTCATAAAAAACTACTTGTATGTTGGGTTATTTAATTTCCAAAAAAAATAATTGAGATTAGTATCAAATAAAGAAATAAAAATGTATTCACTTTTGATTATGATGAAATATGTTCAATATATATCTCTGTCCTATAAACAACCAAATTCATTCCATCACCCTAGAGAGTAGAAGCTCATCCCAAACACCCTTATGAACATTAAAACTAAAAATATTAATCAAATGTGATCGATAGTCATCCATGATATACCAATTTAATGATAAGTTAATATTCACATTAATAAATTAGTATCAGTAGTTTTACTAGCCTATCTATATCCATTTTTTCATTATCAATTATGGTAAAATGAATTTATGATTTAAATCACCCAATATCAGTTATTCATTGTTAGAAAAAAAATCCTTTAATAAAACACCTATAAGAATGTTACATAATTATAATTTCTCTTATAAAAATTGATATTGCATAAATTTAAATCAAACTAAATATATTTTTTGGATCAATGAAACCCATATTCATCCCCATCAAATTTTTCACATGAGTTGAAATTGCATGAATTATTTTGATAAGAACTTTGAACATACACTTTGTTTACCCTAACTATATGAGGATACTTATACAAATATTAGATTTCACCTAAATTCACATCATGTTTCTTCTCTAATTTTTTTGAATAGGAAAACACGCCGTTACATTAGGTTAATATTGTAGTCCCTTAAACATTGACAACACCATGGAACTAGAGTCATGATTATGAAACATGTGAACTTCTTATGTGGGATTGATTAATCTAGTGTTTGTCACATTAATCCTTCCAAGTTAACCTTTCCTTTTTTTTATATTCCACCTTGTCATTTTGGTCAATGATATAGAAGTTTAAAATTTCTCCACAATTTAGTCGAAGATGTATGACTCCAAACATCATCCATAATTAGGAATAAATAGTGAATTAAACATCATATTAGTTTGATTTTACATTAATGTGTTTAAATCTACTAATAAAACATACATAATACTTATCTAGTTGAACCCTCACAAAGGGAATCATAAACAATTTTTTTCTTCACTTTCTATTCGAGTTCAATTCATTCTCTATAGAAATCAAAGTGTATGAAAAAAAAATTAATAAATGTTATTAGATTAAAATCCCAAAAGTGGAGACGAACGTAAATAATAATTTTCTCACAATTAATTAATAATTATTCCTTAGAAAGAGATTGATCATTATGTTAGAGTAGAATCCAATCCAACATAGACCAACATTTGGTTCATCTAAATGTTGGGTTATTCTTGTTAGGTCAATCATTCTAGGAACAATGGCATATTTACCTAATTTTTCATATAAATATTAATTTATATGATCTATCTAATATTAAAATTGATAAATTTATATGGAATTTAAAACATACATTAATATTAAATCACTCATAATAGAATAGAATTAATATTTTTTATTTACTATGTCATCCACTCTTGAAAACACTAATGGAATAACCTTGGAAAATAATTCTGGAACATGAAATAGATCTGAATCTTTCCTATATATAACAAATAACATATTTACACAATTAAAATTCTTATATCATTTTTCAAACAACATAAACTTGAATTATATAAATGGAAGATAGACTAAATATAATATCTACTAATATATATCAAATACAACATACCTCATAAAATATTTCATTGATCGAGTCATTTCATAATTTAATAAAGTACTACTAAATTATTATTTATATAAAATACATATTCATTTAATATGAAGATAGTTTCAAATATTTTAATTTCAAACACTATATACTTTTACATGTGATCATGTGTTACTATTCATGATAACATAATTTCTATGTTATCATAAAAATTTAAAAAACATTTTTAAGAAAAAATTCTTATTTTTAATTGATCAAAGGGTTATAGTATCACACAATATTTAGAATATCTACATAGATTTAAATATGACAAAAGAATGCATACAACATGAATTTGAAGGTTTATTTTGCTGATTCCCCTTGTTGATCCCTATATTTCATTAATGTGTCAATATTTTTCTTGAAATTAATAAAATATATAGATCTAGACTCCAAAATCGGTTATAACACGTCCTATTTCAAAGATTAATATTATTTAACTTTAACAGACTCTTCATGGATCCTCAAATTCTTTACAATTCTTTATTTGGATATGTATTTCTATTTTGTATGGAAATTTATAATGGATGATTATTTACTGTATAGATAATATTGATCCACTACCAACTATGATTTGTGATATTTTTCATATTGTTCTATTTATCTATTATTTATAGAGTTGGATACTGATTATAAACTAGAAGTATTTAATTGAAATTATTTTCCCGATCCCTTTTTATAAAATTTTTCTTCACACAGGTATGGAAAATAACAAAACCTATTTCCTCAAGAATATATGTTATTTACACTCCCATAGATTTTTTTGTAAATTATTTTTCAAGAATCAATGGTATTTTAGTATTACATTTTTTCAAAGCTTTCTCAATAAAAAAATCTATTTCCTTAACCTTTTTCTTTTCAGCTATATTTTCCTTTATATCAATTGAAAATCGTTTTTGAAGGAGTGTGTTACATCTTTTTTTCATGATGACCAAACTAATGAAATCTTCCATAAATTTATTCTATCTATTCATATTTATTCTTTTTAATAAATTTTCTAACATATTTGGAATTATATTTTTTAAATATCTAGAATATAGGAATGATTCTCATTATTCCTTCACTATTTCATAAATTTTCTTAAAACATATTTCCAAGAAAATATAATTATTTCCGACAAGTATAAGATCTATCCACATATAAAACACAACATAAGAAATATCCATCAAATATAGATTTTCTATTCATAAATGATCAATCTATATATAAACTTTTTTGAGGTTAGTAACCTATTTCATCTATCACACGATCAAAACATAGACAATATTTTTTGTTCAGTGAATTTTGTTCTTTTGTAGAATTGTTTTTTTCGTAATTCCATTAAACACCCAATACTTCCCAATTAATTTCCTAGATCTTGAATTGTTAAAAGAATCCGATGACACAATATTTTAAAAAATATAAGATTTCAACTAATTCTCATATTGGGAATTCTCATGAAGTTTAGAAGTCTCATATTTTACTTATGATAATTTCAGGATATTTTTATTCATATTCCCCAAGGCACTCATAGACTCAATAAGTTTTGGATGTAACTTTTGAACCTTTTCTTCCATATAATCCATATTCTTCTGAAGATCTTCAACCATATTTCAGTGTTCATCAATTATATGATTATAACATTAAATCCCCAGAATGTATTCATCATCCTTATTGATTAAATCTTTTCATCCCTTAGAAACATCATCACAATATTTCTTTATTAGTATAATTTATTTATTAAGTTATTTTTTCTCATTAAATGAAAAATTATTGATTTTGAGATGAAACTCTCTATAAATTTCTTCACTGCCTTCTTCAATTTATAATGGATATTTTGTTTTCACATCTTTTTTAAAGAAGGTTCTGAATTTTGTAGAACTTTCATCTCTAGGTGAATTATTTTAAAGTATTTCCAATTAAACATTCTTACTCTACATACTTTTCCATTTGGAAAACATCTTCTTGTATATATTGGAAGTCTATTCTTCTTTATTATTTTATGTTCCACTTCATCCATTATGGTTTTTCATCATGATAATCATGATATTCTATAACTTTCTTATTTGGAAAATTAATTAAAAAGTTTTTGATTCCACCACACTAAAAAAAATTCAGAGGAACATTTCCTATATACTTTCATCTTCCTCTTTGATATTTCTTTGATATAAGATATATGATTTTTTTCATTCATCTAATTATACCCTTCATATTCAGACTTATAAGGACCTAATTCATCAATATCATGGATTTTAATCTCTCCCATATATTAAAAATACATTTAATATTTAATTTTATTTTTAAACAATAGTGATGTCCTCCTTTCCTAAGAAAAAATAAACTTTTTAAATTCATTAAGAGGTATCTCATCCTTATCTTTTAAAGAATAAATTTCAGAATAAAACATATCTAGAATGTTTCTCATAAGTTTCTCCACAATTATTGAATCATCGAGGACATATATAAATCCTCTGATTTTGCAATCCATTTCTTTTACTATTGTGAAGTATTCATAATTTGTTTTACAATCCCCTGTTCTTATGTCTTCATACTTATTACGCCAGTTTTGTAGCTTTGTATCCCTGAATTTAGTATTCTAGTTAAAAACAGATTCCATCTATCCCATATACTTTTAGACGTTTTCATACCCATAACATTCTGAAAAATGTTTTCTGATAAGGATTTAAGGATTCAATTTATGTCTTTCCCATCAAATTCTATATTTATCTTTTCAGAAAATGTCATAGGATCATCATTCCCAATATGTAAAAAATCAATAGTATCATCATCATCAATATATATGTGAAGAGAAATGAGATAAGGAAACATCCAATATTTACATCCATAAAAATTTTTAACATAAAATATAGGAATTATTTTACTATTGAGAGAATATATATTATCCTAGAAAATGATTCCACAAGGTAACTTTATTTTTGATATCAATTGATGTACCAAGGATCAAATAACAACAGATATGGGTGTTGAATAAGTTGTTCAATATTTATTAGTTTGAAAAAATATAGAATCATAACCCCCAAAATCTATTATTATTTATATCATTATCAGTATTTAGTTAATACTCATTCTTGCATATGTTGGAAAGCAAGAAAAGTAAAAAATATATAAAAGTTCTGGCCTCAGTGTGAGAACATAAATGAGTTTCATATCCACACCCATGGGTGTATGGAAATCAACTATTATGAAGAAATAAATACAACTCGTTCCAAAATGTATTATACACCTTCAACCTCCACATATGAACCACTATACTGACTCCCGTCAGTTTACACTATTTTATTACAAGAAATGTTTTCCAAAAAAATAATAAAAACATCATTAAATCTTCATTAAAATGCTCAATTTGACTCATTAGATCAATTTGGATGAGTCCAATTTTCATAGTATGTTATTGATATTTTTGATTTTTATCTACTAAAAAAATTAATAAAAATTTTCTTTAAATAAGTGGTATATTTTAACATCGAATTCCCCAATGCTTTGTCTTTTTCATTAGCATGTAGTTCTATGGAAGATATGTTATCGGTATCGCAAATTGGTTTACCCTAACAATTAGAGTACCAGTAAGGGGTCGATACCTAGGGAAATTTTTTAATTTTTTCTTGCTTATCTAGTTTTTATTTTCATCTTAGTCAAGTGTACTAAATTTATAGTCAAGTTTTAATGTTTGGGTAAAAGGTAATTGGATTTAAATTTATTTAGTAGATTACATAACAGATAAAGGAAAATATGGGAACATGTTTTTTATGCAAATATGAATGAAAATTTGTTGGGATATACTTTATTAGGAGGTGGTTTATTAAATAAATTTTTTATGAGGTTGTGTTGTTCATAATAACACAACACTCTGGGTTTCAATTTTTATTAATGTTTCCTTGGTCGGGTAAAATTATGTCTATAGTTGAGGAAACCAACTCCTTTGTCCTGTAGTAAGAGTTTGACTATTATTTATTTAAATTATTCCTTTTTTGAGTAGACGAATACTTCAATTTATCATAAAATAATTCTTCATTATTCAACTTTTGAATCCCTGAAATTTCATCCCATATTTTGGCTCATAATTTTCATTGATAAAATGATGTGACTAAATAAGAATAAAAAGAGGTTAATTGAATAAACACATGCATATAAACTAATCAAAATTACAACTCTTTCATCTCTCACAAACCCAACACCCTGGGTATTTAGTTACACATAGAAGAAAAGATACAAATATATCCCCCGATACATGATGTGATCACCGCGTAAAATTCGAGGGGAGATTGGGTTTTGTAGAATGATAGAATGGTGAAGTAGTTGAATGATAGTAGCATGGTAGTAGAGCTTCATTCCATAGGACCTTAACCTCCTACTCCTCCCCTTTAACTGGAGTCCAGGGCCTCTATTTATAGAATATAAAAGTACAGAATGGTTGGAAAAGGTACACACCATGTAGTTTTGTCAACACACTTTTGTCATCTATTTCTCTGCTGGAAGGTGTCCTAACAGGCTGTCTTTGTAACAACCCGAAATTTTGAATAAATCTTGTTTCCTAATTTTGTGTGTTATTCTATTTTTATACTCAACAAAACAGTTTCATTTGGTAACATAAGTATAATGAGACCGTTGGGTTTCAACTGTTATATGACCTCTGGTCAATATGACTGTTGGAAACTAAATGTTGTGATTATTGTCTCCAAATACTAGTGATCTTGGTTAATTAATATAGAAAGAAGATTCAATGGTATCATCCAGCAGTCTTGGGCCGATCGAAGCCCATCTAACAGAATGTGGGAAGGAGGTAGCACAACTGGGCTTTTCTCTGGACCAAACCCAAGCTGAACTTCATCGTGTGAAACTAGAACAGAATTGCCTTCGCGAGAAGATCAAACTGATAGAAATTACTACTCGTGCGATGATGGCCAATCCACCCTCATATTCTCTCACCTTAGCACACCATACACATAGGTCCTATGCTGGGGTTATAAGGGGCTATGTAAGGTTACCATAGCTACATTGTTTAATCATTTGTTATAAATAAAATTGTGTTTTCTTCTTATGTTGAAGTTTGCGAGTTTTCAAATGTTCGAATTAATATAGGATGTATTTTATTGATGTATTTTGAAAAAAAAGTATATTTTAAAGTATTTATGTAAACCTTAAATAATTAATGATTTGTAATGATTTTCAACAAATGGTCTTCTGCAAATTTGTTCAGTAAGAAATTTAAAGTCTAATAAGATCAACTTAATATTTAATGAATAGTAAATTATGAATAGTGATTTTATGCTTAGGATTAGTAATGTGACCAAATGGATCAGTAATCTATCTTAAAGAAAGTATTAATATAATTTAGGAACCTTGATTAAATAGTGTGATTCAATAAAATAGGTAAATAACTATTTCATTAATTATTAGTCAAGTATTAGTTTTTTTGGGTGAATAGTGTTTTGTAATTAAAAATTAAATTAAAAATATTTAGAAAATTATTTTTATAAAATGGACTTTATTTTTGAACTTAGAGCATCGATATTATGTTAAGGTAATTTTTGGGGATTTTTCTGAGAAAAATAAATTTTCGGTGAATAGTGTTTATATTTAGAAATTAAATTAAAAACATTTAGTAAATTATTTTTATAAAATGGCATTTATTTTTGAATTCATAACATTAATATCATGTTAAGATAATTTTTTTGGATATTTCTGAAAAATTTGAATTTTTAGTGAATAGTAAAAATACAGTTTTAGGGTTTCAGTATGTTTTATGAAATCATAACTGTGTCATGATGATGTAATGAGATATTTTAAGGGTTGGCCAACCAAAGGTGATGAATTATTGTACGGGGGCCCCATTTCGCCTAACACCATGGGAAATACCCTGGGAGAGCCCATGGTTTTGAGAAAACCACTTGTGAGGTGTCCCTTGAAATTATTAAAATATCACCTCCCTTTCCCTATAAATACCCACCCTTAATCCTCTAGTTTTCACTCCCAACGCTCCCCCAACCAAGATCTTGTCTCATTACATCCCAAAGAGTCCTCCCAAGGTGCCCCCAAGCCCTCAAGGTCCCATTCTTCGAGTTTTAAGAGTTACATTTTATGGTAAGGGATCATACCTCTCTCTTTCTTTCCAAGTACTCTCTTTTATGTAATTTCTTTTATACCCAGTGTTATTATGTTGGGGATGTTATTTTATATTCATCCTACTGTACTTTTCATGTACATATGATGAGGTACCCCCTCTTTCTCCCATCAATTCATTTTAAGAATGTTTAAGTGGCGATGATAGGCTGCTGAAATTTTAAGGGATTCTTTCACCCGTCTCATTTTCAAGTTCAATTTTCATGTCAAGTATTTAATGTTTATTTTTTATTATGTTGGGGTATGATATATATATCTATCATACTTATCTTTTATGTTCATATTATGAGAGACCCTATTTTATCTCGTCAATTCATTTTTTTGAAGTTTATGTGACGCCGTTAGGCTGCCGAATTTTCATAAGAAAAAACTTAATTTTATCTTCCTTCAATGTTTTTCATTTCTAATGATATGTCCTTAAAATATCTTTACCATGTTCATATTACTTTTATATTCTGTCCCTCTACTATTTTATGGATCATTTATGAGTGGGTGACCCATGTCCCCTCTCTTTTCAATGTTTTCTAAAACCCTGTAACATAGCCGTTATGCTGTAGAATTTTCGTCTAAAAAATGTCTCTCTCTTTTACTCAAATTATTTTATTTTATTAAGTGACTACTCAAATCTCTTTATAATACAGGTGTATTCACATATATACCAAAATTTCCTATTTTAAATTCTGGGATTTACATACATGAGACCCGCATTCCTTTTTCGTGGGTTTAAAGTGACAGAATGATTACGTCTTTAAAGAAGTTTTTATAATGTTATGACTATTAAATGATACCCATTTATTTTATTCTATATGGGTTGTTTATGAAATTATTAATGATGATATATTTGGCTCACATGATAATAAAGTCAAATTTAATGGTGTGCCCTGATAGTGCTCCAATGCATTGGGTAATTATGTAACCACTAAAGATTACAATTTTCATGATATCTTGGTGAATAACCTTGGTAATTTTTAAATGAAACCTTAGGGATGGACCTTGGTGATATGATCATGATTTTCTATGTTAAATGTTGTATCCACATATTCATGTTATTAAATACATTATTTTTATTATGATATGACTCATGATTTCTTTCTCATGCCTTAATGTTCTTTTTCATGACTTTATTGATGTATCTCAGGTTCAGATGTTAAACGTTTCCCCTTATTTCCCTTACTGGGCCTTCTTCTCACCCTTTATATTGATGCATGTCCCCAGGATATGAGATGAAGTAATGAACCTAGGATGAACATAAGGAGAATCCATTCATGTGTTTAAGAAGAATGTTTTATGTTTTCATGTATTAAGTTCCTTTTTCCAAGACACTAAATCTTAAAGATCCTCAGTTTTGTATAATGTATTGAAAGTTAAGGTTATAAAAATGGGGGTCATCATAGTTGGTATCAAAGGAAAGGTTTAGTTATTTGTGTAAATTAGGATATGAAAACTTTATGAATAAACCTATTGAAAAGTTTAAATATAGGAAATCTTCCGGGTATTTTGGTGAGTATTGAGTAAGTGGGTTCTAAACAAATAAATCCCTATCTAGATACGGGCAGGTAAAGGTGGCTCTGGAACAGATGTACATAGGGGTAAAACCTGAAAACACCGCTTTGAGCTAGAATCAAACGGGAACTGGTACACGACAATGGGCCTTGCTGGACTCTTGGTTACGACACTCCCGGGGGATATGATTTGGTAAATTCATAAGCTTAGTATGAACCATTATTAAATGGACAATGATAAAATAAAATAAAGATTCACATAAGAATATATAATCATGGATAACCTAGATTGGAACCTAGGGTATAATTTTCTTCTACAAGTTTATCCTTATATGATTAAAGTTTACTTTTCATGATTATTGTATAAGTATTTAAGCCTCTAATTATACTTTCTTTTCTTAGTTAATGGCGGTAAATATAATAACATGTCCCAACAATCAATGTGAAAGGAAATGTGAATATTTCTCTGTTAATGTGATAGAGATGACGAGAGATCAAGTTGAACATATTGGGATTATGGCAAACTAGCTATCATAAAATCACAATTAATATTTGGTACCTAGTTGAATGCCGAAATTCATCAAGGAAGAAGAAGACAAATTCTCCTGGATGTTCATAAAATAAAGTTGGTAAGGGAAAGAAGACCAAATTTCCTTTGTGCCAAAAGTGTGGAAAGAGGCAAAAAGAATAATTTCACAAAGGGACCGAGAGATGTTTTAAGTGTGGGGTGATAGGGCATAAAATAGTCAATTGCTTTAAAAAAATGGATAATGTGATGAATACAGATAAGGTTAGATCTAATGTACCTTTTACTTTTCAATGTCGTAAATGTAAAGAGTTGGACATTATCCAAGGCAATGCTCTCTTGGAATGGATGAGAAGCATTATGAGCATCAACAATCTTTAAGGACAAGGGAAAAATGCAAGTCCTATGCTGAGATGGATCATGATGACTAAAGAACATGTAACTTCTTCGCAATAATTTTCTATGTCATGTTTTTGTTTTTAGTTCATGCCCTATGAGAATATCTTTAATGTTTTCTAAGAACATCGAGTCACTACCTAAGATGGTTTTAAATCATTAAGGAAAAAATATATTGTTATGTACCACATGATGATGTATTGAAGTTGTTCTTCTTGAAAAAAAGGATGATTATGGGATTATAAGATGATTATTATTTTGGAAGACGTTCACTATTTTGGGAACCCTATATGATCGAGGTAAATAGATTACTACGGTATTTTCTTTGAGGAATAAATGTTGAATTATATTTTTAAGAATTGATGAATTTAAGGTGAACTTATGGTAATATAAGTTTCTTATGGAAATTATTAACCTATCTTGGGGAAAATATTTTTAGGTTTTCTACTTTTGTTATAAGATATTAGGAGTGGTTGATGTTGTTTGGAGATGAATGATAAAGTTTATCTTGGAATACTATGTTATCAAATCCTTCTTATATTTGGGTTTCAACCTTAGTTTGGTTTATTTTGATGAATTTTGTGGATAGTTATTTATGTAATGGTCTATGATAAATTTGGGTAGTACCGTGTAACTTTAAAGGTTTAAAGTAGTTTCCCTTCCTATGGGGTTCTTTCTTTTTGAAGATTGGTTTTATCTTACCCTTTCTGTTTTTTGGATAAATTTTTAATGATAGACAGTTTTTCTTTTGTGGATTACGTGATTCTCTAGAAGATTATTCTTGTGATTTTGATGAGACCAAGTGTTTTTGAATGCTCGTCATTTCGAGAAAAGATTATTTTTGGTAGAAACTTATTAAAGGATTAAACCCTACTTGAAGATAGGTATATTTCCTTATGATTTTATTCTATTTATTAAATGAATTCCTCAAAATTATGAAAATGAATGTAAAACGAAAATGTTGTTGGTTTAAGTTTCCTAATGGGTAATCAAGGAACGCTTAACCCATCACAAGTTTGTGATTTTCTGGTGGTTAACTTCCTCTTATAAATGTTTTCAATAACTCTCCCTCAGAACATGACCCTTTGTTTTCTCCTCCATATCCATGTTTTCCTACATCGAATCCTAGTATGGGTTAACTCGGGTTACCTTTGTACATCCTTTTTTTCTTTTAATGTAATAGTGTTATTGACTCTTTTTCCAATGTGGGACTTTCAATGAGATTTCCAAGACCAATTTTAAAAATTTCGAGGACGCAATTTCTTAAGGGGGGAAGATTGTAACGACCTGAAATTTTGAATAAATCTTGTTTCCTAATTTTGTGTGTTATTTTATTTTTATACACAACAAAACTGTTTCATTTGATAACATAAGTATAATGAGACCGTTGGGTTTCAACTGTTATAAGACCATTGGTCAATATAATCGTTGAAAACTAAATGTTGTGATTATTGTTTCTAAATACAAGTGATCTTGGTTAATTAATATAGAACGAAGGTTCAATGGCCTCATCCAGTAGTCTTTGGCCGATCGAAGCCCATATAACAGAACTTGGGAAGGAGGTAGCACCAATGGGCTTTGCTATGGGCCAAACCCATGCTGAACATCATCGTGTGAAGCTAGAATAGAATGGCCTTCATGAGAAGTTCAAACAGATAGAAAATACTACTCATGTGATGTTGGCTGATCCGCCCTCAGATTCTCTCACCTTAGCACACCTTACACTTAGGTCATATGCTGCAGTTATAAGGGACTATGTAAGGAGACCATAGCTACATTGTGTAATCCTTTGTTATAAATAAAATTGGGGTTTCTTCTTATGGTGAAGTTTGTGAGTTTTCAAATGTTCGAATGAATATAAGATGTATTTTATTGATGTATTTTGAAAAAAGGATATTTTAAATTTTTTATGTAAACATTAAATAATAAATGATGTGTAAAGATTTTCAAAAAACGGTCTTCTGCAAATGTGTTCATTAAAAAATATAGAGTCTAATAGGATCTACTTAATTTTTATGAATAGTAAATTATGAATAGTGATATTATTCTTAGGATTAGTAATGTGACCAAACGGATTAGTAATCTCACTTAAAGAAAGTTTTAATATAATTTAGGCACCTTGATTAACTAGTGTGATTCAATAAAATAGGTAAATAACTGTTTCATTAATTATTAGTCAAGTATTTGTTTTTTCGGGTGAATAATGTTTTGTGAATAAAAATTAAATTAAAAATATATAGAAAATTATTTTTATAAAATGGAATTTATTTTTGAACATAGAGCATCAATATTATGTTTAGGTAATTTTTATGGATTTTTCTGAGAAAAATAAATTTTCGTTGAATAGTGTTTATATTTAAAAATTAAATTAAAAATATTTAGAAAATTGTTTTTATAAAATGGAGTTTATTTTTGAATTAAGAGAATTAATATCATGTTGTGATAAATTTTTGGGATATTTCTGAAAAAGTTGAATTTTCAGTGAATAGTAAAAATACAGTTTTAGGGTTTTGGTATGTTTAATGACATCATAATCGTTTCATGATGATGTCATGAGATATTTTAGGGGTTGTCCGGCCAAAGGCGATGAAATATTTTATGGGGGCCCCATGTGTAACACCCCGAGATTTTTTGAAAAATATTCTTTTTAATTTCATTAATGTCTTGTGTTGTACGCTACAACAAAAGGTACTTGCACAACATGCATCCCTGACTTTCCTTGCATTACACGCAATCACGACCTTCCTCGATAGCGTGTGTTGTACGCAATACCGAGTTTCACTAAAAAACAATATGCTATTAAAATATTATTAAAACTAGCCATTATGAATAGTAATAACCACTTTTTGAAATTTTGTAAATTTCATCTTTCAAAATGGACTTCATTTTTGGATTCGGAATATCAAAATTAGCCTAGGGTGAGATTTTGGTATTTTTCTGAAAAATTTTAATTTTTGATGAATAGTGAAAACACTAGGTTACTATTTAAAAACCGACTTTTTATTTAAATAATTATTTATTCTATTTAAAATTATTTTTGGTCAAAATTGATGCATAATACCTATATAAGTTCAATGTAATTCATTAGAGTCATTTTATAATAATTTTAGATATATAAAAATTTTATTGAACTTTTGACCGTCTTTTACCCACCTCCAAGGAGAATTTCCAAATTTAAATAAAACATAATTTTACCGCTTCTGTGAGTGGAATTTAAAAAATTCAAGAGACATGGTTGATTTCAGTAAGTAAAATGTGGTTCAATGAGATGAAAATAATTTTTGGTGAATAGTACCTTGTTACTTTTTTTTACCACGGTTAAAAATAAATAAGGTAATTAAGGGTAAAAATGATATTATTATTACCCTAAAACATGTCCTAATTCTATTGGATAAGTGTAATTCGACCAAAAACAACCTCGGGAATAACATATGACCATTTAGGCCCACTTGGATTAGTTTAGGACATTTATTATTATTTTATTTAAAGAAGGGTTAAAATAGTTAAAATCAAAGTTTAATAACTAAATCATTTTTAATATAGGGTTATACATAAGATAAATTCGACTATAAATATTTATTAGAGAGACAAAACGATTTCCTACATAATGGTTTTTCATTTGTAATTTTTAATCTTTAAATAATTTAATTTATTTATGACACAATGATGATGAAGTAATTATCTTATTAATGAAATATTGACATAATTTATGTTATAAATACCCAAATAAATGTAATTTGAGACCTTTTATGAATTACACTAATTTTCTAGGTTAATATGACATGTTAGTATTGATATAGATAATTTTTTTCGAACTAATCATTCTGTTATGATTTTCAAAAAAATCAATTACCAAATAGTGTCAAAATTTACATCAAATAGTTTTTAAAACAAATTTTATATTATTAATTGTTATTTTATTCCTAAAAATATATGTTTTGGCCAAATGACCTATATAAGGTTATATATATTAATAATAAACAACTTGGGGTTCTTTTGGCTTGTTATAGTATGTTTATAAACCTTATAGTGTAAGAAAACAAGAAGACACGGTAAAAGAAAAATTATTTAACTTAAAGTTAAATCTAAATGATAAGGTTAAAATAGAAACCTAAACTCGTCTAAATTATATTGGATGAGAGGATTTCGACCTTTACCCACCTTAGCATTTAAATAACTCAATTCGAAGCTATTAAAAACTGAATATGACTTTATAATAAAATAATATTTTTAGTTATTCCAAAGGTGCCCCTCTCCTCCCTTATAAAAGGGCACCTCCTATCTCTCTTCCTCACACAACATTGAGCCTTCAAGATCGGAAAAACCCTGCCATATTCTCTTCTCCACTTCCCTAGAAACATCCTATAGGTCATGTTCCTCTTCAAAGACCAATTTTGGTTCCCTAATAGGAGGTCTCAAAGAGGCACTTCAAAGAAGAGGTAATGTTCGTCACCGATTCTTTCAACTTTATTTCTTCTTCCACTTCTTCTTCATTAGTTTTTTCATTATGAAGTAATAACATTAGTATAAATCATATAATTATATGTTATTATAAATATGAAACAACCCTATTTCACCATCTATCCATCCTACGGAAAATGAAATCACCATGCGTGCGTACGTACGGAATACCGTCTCCACGCCGTGGTGAAATCTGTTTTTCCACCAACACCTTACATGGATGGGTATAATGGTGTAAATAATAACAATATATGGTTATTATAACATCATACTGATTCTGATATATTATACCATCCACTTCAATTCTATTTAATAATCATGGGAACTATATCATCACTCGTGTGTACGTACGGAATACCGTCTCCACGACGCGATGAGATTCATTCTCAATGATTAACCATTCATAAATGATTATAAAGTATATATAATAAGTAATCATGAAATATATGAAATAATAATTCTAATGGATATATATATATATATATATATGTATGTATTTAATCTATTTAGTTTCATTCAATTCAATAAGGAAACGAAAACATCGTTCATGCGTACGTACGGCCTACCGTCTCCACGAGCGGTGTATTTCATTCATTTTGTCATATATAATATATATATGTATATGATGAATATATATTATATATAAATCATGTTTTAAATTCTGGAATTATGTAAATTAGGATATAAGTATTAATATCAGGAACGACAAGTTGAAACACATACGATAAATGAAATGACTTTACCCAAAAAGCTGTTTTAACATGGAATTTACAAAAGAACGGGTAATATAAAGTCATAAGTGAAACATATATGGTATCATAACAATAAATATTATTCTATAATAAGTCAATGACATTATTTAAATCATTATACAGGAGGTTCGGATATGTACGAATCATATCAGACCTAAGGTAAGGGATAACTTTTCCAATCTCGTTTTTATCCGAGATTGTTTATTCGTAAGTATTTACTGGGGTTATATTTATCATCCATGTACTTATTTCTAAAAATGTTTTCATGTATTTTTAATTTCCTTTTTACCCATTTTTGACTTTTACTACATGGTATGTATGGAATCTTTCTTTTACAAGGTACTTTTTGACTTTTCCAGCAAAAGTACGAGAAGAATGTTTTTTTAACTTATACGGCACAGACGAATTTTTACGGTTTTATAAAGCCTTGTTTTCATGAATCTTCCTCCAAAATATTTCATGAATATTTTCAACAAAATAATTTTCTTTTAAAATTTCATGACATTTGGGGAAAAGAAAATGATTTAGAAGAAAAAAGGATATTTTCCTCAAGAATTCATTTCAAGTGTTTTATCAAAACCATTTTTCATCTAAGATGACATTATTTCATATGTGTATGTTTCAAGTATAATGTCTCTATGATTTACATGGTTTCACTACTCTTATTATGAAATGATATCCATTTCTTTTATATGGATTATGTGATGATGGGAAGATTTTTATGAAACCCATTTTATTCATTGGGTTATTATGAATGATGTATGTTTATTTTGTGGCACAAGTAAAAATGATTTCATTATGAGATGGGTGGGACCTATATCTCCCTCCAATGAATTGGGTAAAGATTTATATCTCATGAGATAGACATGGCTGGAATGGTATGTTAATCTGGTCCAGTGTTACAGGATTGAAACATGGAGTGAACTCGATTCAGAAAGGGACTTTGTCAACTAATATGGTCTTGGCAGCAATGCCTTGGCTACTATGGAAATAATAACAAGTGCTTAATGGTTGCCACAATTACATGATTTATTACCATGTTATTTTATCATTATTGATGTTCCCTTATGATATATGCCTTACGTACGTCCAAGGTTCATGTCTTTTCTCAATATTTTGATTTTTAGATTTTAGGTTCAAGTTTTTGCATTAAAATGTTCATGGATTGTTTTATGTTCTCTATGGTTACCCTTACTGGGAATTTGAGCTCACACCTTTTATGTTTTCTTTTCCCCAGGATATAAAGAAAGGTTTTAGGTAAGAAAAAAATGGGATGATCTTTATGGGAGATGTTGAATATCTTTCACCACAATTAAAAGATTATATTCTGGGTTTCCAAAGACAATAAACTATTACGGTCCTTGTGTGTCTGTTTTTGTTATGTACTAAGTATTCCGCAAAAATAATGTAATGTCCATGTACGTCAAGATTCGGGTCTCTACAGTTGGTATCAGTGGAAAGGTTTAGTCAACCTTTGGGAACTAGGATGCAAAAAACGTTAGTCAGATCCCTAAAGATATTTATAAGGTATGTCTAGGGATGTCCCTAAGGATAAGTATACGTATAGGATATAGTCCTAGAACTATGGTAACGATCTTATAATTTCACCTAAGATGTTAGATATTTATGGTACACCCCCTTTATTATGTTGTTTTCCCTAGCATGATTTTTGCCTCTCACACTATTCTTTTTGGGTTTTAGACGATGGCTGGAACCCGAAGGAATCGTGTTGATCAATGTAATGGACAATGCAATGATTGTCCTCCTGAACAAACCAATGTTATGGGAGATGGAGTGAAAAATCTTATTTCCATACTTACACAAGCTATGAATCATTCTGGACTTCCAAATAAGCAGAGAAGGGAACAATATTCTATTGAGTCCTTCCTGAGGCAACATCCACTTTCTTTCAGTGGGTCTTTCGATCCACTTGTTGCTGAACAATTGATCAGTACCACTGAAAAGATATTCTCAGTTCTTCAATGTTCTGAACACGATAAATTCATCTTATCATTATATCATTTGGAAGGTGAAGCTGATCAATGGTGGAAACTTATCAAGAATATGAGGCCAAGAGATGAAATTGAGTCCATGGAATGAGACAAGTTCAAGAACTTATTTTTCAATAAGTACTTCCCTCGTATTTTTCAAACAAAGATGGAGAAGGAGTTTCTTGAACTAATTCAAAAGGATGATGAATCTCTTGGAATATACGAAGCGAATTTTACAAGGCTTGCAAGGTATGCATCTGGCTTTATCATCCAACCTGAAAGTAAAGTTGTTCGATTCTTCAGTGGCTTAAAACCAAATATTTTAAGGACATTAGCTATAAGAGACTTTAGTAGCTATGAAGAAATTGTGCGTTGTGCTATCAAGGTAGAAATGGAAGTTGGTGTTACTTATCCATCTCATAGTTTTGACAAGAAAAGAAAGATGGAGTTCAAGGAGAAATCTCAGAATAATGGTGAAAAGAATATGAATGTTTATTTATGGTCAAAGTGTTGAAAGAAGCATGGTGGAGATTATCTTAAAGGGACTAGAAAATGTTTTATGTGTGGAAAAGAAGGTCATCAAGCAGTTGATTGTCGAAGTAATGGGAAAAAGGTTGCTAATGATGTGAATAGAGAAAAGACTACAGAGAACTCTCCACCAAAACTTTAATGCTTCAAGTGAAAGGAAATGGGGCATTATGCTAATAAATGCCCTAATCCAAGGGTTAGTGATGATTGACATGAGAAACCACTTCAGGCAAAGGACAAAGGGAAGTCACATGCGATCACTATTGGGGATGTTGAATATGAAAACGATGTGGTGTAAAGATTAAGTGTATATGTAATGGGATTCCAAAATAATATAGTATATAGTATCGTGGAATATTGGAATATTTATGTATTGATATATTGTGGTTTTCAATAATTTTATGGTACCAGTGACCATGGAAAGTGATTGAGATATTTTTGGAAATAATATGATATTCACATAATAAAGGGATAAGGAGAAAATGAAATGTTTGACCGTTTTCATGAGCTCATGACTGATATAAGGAAATAGTTATATCATGGTTTGAGGTTTTGGTATGTGAAAAGAGTTAAATTTTGACAGCACTCATGTTTTCACTAAGATTCAATGGGTAATCATTTTTCAAGATAATACATGATTAAGGACTTTGAATGTTTGGAATGTGACCAACAAGACATATATCATGATATATGGGGATCAACGATGGTATTAACATTCTTGTTATATGAACTCTTTGGTAATCGTTTTCACTATAATATGAGAATGGACAGCTGTATTTTGGATAAGCCTAAAGATTGGAAAGGATTATGTTAGACATAAGTTAGTATTGTTTAAGGATAGAACATTTTTCGATATTATTGATGGGATGTTATAGTAATGTAGTTTTAGAAAAAGGAAAACCTGCAGGACGAACGATAGCCTATCGCGTCGGACAAAGCTGTGGGAATCGAACCCACAACCGAAGTGCGACTGGCCTTTATCGCCTACCACTAGCCTACAGGAAGTCCCTGTTTAGTAGAAAATAGTTTTATTATATTAAGAAGTATGATATATGAAGTATAAGTCCATTTTAGGAACCATATATGATTAATCTCACTATAGACCAACTTATGTATATTTAATAACTTTTGCTAACCTTTTGTTTGAGACAGATGGAATGACCCGTCATTCTATCACATGATCTGCTAAGACTTCAAGAATAACAAATTCAACTTCATTTCATTAAGAGATGAAGTGGAAATTGTTCAAGAAACGAACAACAGTGAGATTGTACCAAAATAAAGTAAGTATTTATTCTAATTCAAATTCTTCAACTTTATGGAAATGATATTGAAAACCAAAAATATTTTCCTAGTTCCCTTATATCCGATGAATCAGATGGTACCTTAGATCATCAAAAATTTGTGGATTTGTGATTGTTGGATTTTTCATAGCCATGTTCTCTACCACTCTCCATCAGAACATGATGGTTAGGTTTCTCTTCCATATCCATATTTTCACCTATGTTCTCTTATGTGGAAACCCAGTGATTAGTTAATTTGGGTAATCGTTATGTTTCATACTTTATTTTTCAAAGATTGGTTTTGGTATTCCTTTTTACGATGTGGGTTTCTATTAAAGATAACTTTCGAGTAGTAAACCATTTATAACCCCGACAAATTTCGAGGGAGAAATTAATTTTAAGGGGGGTAGAATGTAACACCCCGAGATTTTATGAAAAATATTCCTTTTAATTTCATTAATGTCTTGTGTAGTACGCTAAAAAAAAGAAGCTTTCACAACATGAATCCCTGACTTACCTTGAATTACATGCAATCGTGACCTTCCTCAATAGCGTGTGTTGTACACAATACCGAGTTTCACTAAACAACGATATGCTATTAAAATATTATTAAAACTAGCCGTTATGAATACTAATAACCACTTTTTGAAATTTTTTAAATTTTATATTTCAAAATGGACTTCATTTTTGGATTCAGAATATTGAAATTAGCCTAGGGTGAAATTTTGGAATTTTTCTGAAAAATTTCAATTTTTGATGAATAGTGAAAACACTGGGTTACTATTTAAAAACCGAATTTTTATTTAAATAATTATTTATTCTAATTAAATTTGTTTTAGGTCAAAATTGATACATAATACCTATATAAGTTCAATGTAATTCATTAGAGTCATTTTATAATAATTTTAGATATATAAAAAGTTTATTGGTCTTTTGACCGTCTTTTACCCACCTCCTAGGAGAATTTCCAAATTTACATAAATAATAATTTTACTGCTTCTGTGAGTGGAATATCAAAAATCCGAGAGAAACAGTTGATATAAGTAAGTAAAAAGTGGTTCAATGAGATGAAAATAATTTTTGGCGAATAGTAACTTTTTACTTTTTTTACCACGGTTAAAATAAAATAAGGTAATTAAGGGTAAAAATGATATTATTATTACCCTAAAACATTTCCTAATTCTATTGGATAAGCTTAATTCGACCAAAAACTACCTTAGGAATAAAATATGACCATTTAGGCCCACTTGGATTAGATTAGGACATTTATTATTAATTTATTTAAAGAAGGGTTAAAATAGTTAAAATCAAAGTTTAATAACTAAATCATTTTTCATATAGGGTTATAGATAAGAAAAATTCTACTATAAATATTAATTATAAAGATAAAAATATTTCAAACATAATGGTATTTTATTTGTAATTTTTAAACTTAATATAGTTTAATTTATTTATGACACAATGATGATGCAGTAATTATCTTTTTAATGAAATATTGACATAATTGATGTTATAAATACCCAAATAAATGTAATTTGAAACTTTTTATGAATTAAAATAATTTTATAGGTTAATATGACATGTTAGTATTGATTTAGTTAACTTTTTTCGAACTAATAATTCTATTATGATTTTCAAAAAAATCAATTACCAAATAGTGTCAAAATTGACATCAAATAGTTTTTAAAACAAATATTATATTATTAATTGTTAATTTATTCCTAAAATTATATGTTTCGGCCAAATGACTTAGATAAGGTTAGATATATTAATAATAAAAAACTTAGGGTTCTTTTGTCTTGTTATCGTAAGTTTATTAACCTTATAGTGTAAGAAAACAAAAAGACATGGTAAAAGAAAAATTATTTAACTTAAAGTTAAATCTAAATGATAAGGTTAAAATAGAATCCTAAACCTGTCTAAATTCTATTTTATGAGAGTATTTACACCCATACCAACCTTATATTAGAAATAACTCAATTTACATCAATTAAAAACTGAATATGACTTTATAATAAAATAATATTTTTAGTTATTCCAAAGGTGCCCCTCTCCTCCCTTATAAAAGGGTACCTCCTCCCTCTCTTCCTCACACCACATTGAGCCTTCAAGCTAGGCCAAACCCTACCAAATTATATTCTCCACATCCATAGAAACATAATAGAGGTCCTGGTCTTATTCAAGGACCAATTTGGGTGCCCTAAGAGGAGGTCTCAAAGAGGCGCTTCAAAGAAGAGGTAATGTCTGTTACCGATTCTTTCAACTTTATTTATTCTTCCACTTATTCTTATTTAGTTGTTTCATAATGAGGTAATAAAATCAGTATAACTAATATACTGATATGTTATTATAAGTATGAAACAACCCTATTTCAAAATCTATCCATCCTACGGAAATCCAAATCACCATGCGTGCGTACGTACGGAATATCGTCTCTACGTCGTGGTGAAATCTATTTTTGCACCAACACCTTACATGGATGGGTATAATGGTGTAAAGAATAACTATATATGGTTATTATAACATCATACTTATTCTGATATATTATACCATCCACTAAAATTCTATTGAATAGTCATGGGAACGATATCATTGCTCGTGCGTATGTACGGAATACCGTCTCCACGACGCGATGAGATTCATTCTCAATGACTAACAATTCATAAAGTATTATACAGTATATATAATAAGTAATCATGAAATATATGTAATATTAATGCCACTATATTTATGTATATATATATATGTATGTCATCTATTTCTTTTCATTCAATTCAATAAGGAAACGAAAACAACGTTCATGTGTACGTACGGCCTACCGTCTTCATGAACGGTGTATTTCATTCCTTTTATCGATCTATAATGTATATGATGAATATATATTATATATAAATCATGTTTTACATTCTGGAATTATTTAAATCAGGATATAAGTATAAATATCATGAATGACAATTCGAAACACATATGATAAATGAAATGATTTTACCCAAAACGCTGCTTTAACATGGAATTTACAAAAGAACGGGTAATATAAAGTCATAAGTGAAACATATATGATATCATAAAAATGAATATTATTCTGTAGTAAGTAAATGAAATTATTTAAATCCTTAATAAGGAGGTTCAGATACGTACGAAGCATATCAGACCTAAGGTAAGGGATAACTTTTCCAATCCCGTTTTTATCCGAGATTGTTTATTCGTAAGTATTTACTGGGGTTATATTTATCATCCATGTCTTTGTTTCTAAAAATGTTTTCATGTATTTTTAATGTCCTATTTACCCATTTTTGACTTTTAATACAAGGTATTTATGGAATCTTTCTTTTACGAGGTACTTTTTGACTTTTCCGGCAAAAGTACGAGAAGAATGTGTTTTTTAACTTATACGGAATGAATGGATTTTTATGGTTTTATAAAGCATTGTTTTCATGAACCTTCCTCCAAAAGATTTCACGACTATTTTTAACAAAATCCTTTTATTTTAAAATTGCATGACATTTGGTGAAAATAAAATTATTTTGAAGAAAAAAGGATATTTTCCTCAAGAATTCATTTCAAGTGCTTTATCAAAACCATTTTTCATCTAAGATGACATTATTTCATATGTGTATGTTTCATGTATAATGTCTCTATAATTTACATGGTTTCACTTATCTTATTATGAAATGATATCCATTTCTTTTATATGGATTATGTGATGATGGGATGATGTTTATGAAACCCATTTTATTCGTTGGGTTATTATGAATGATGTTTGTTTATTTTTTGACACAAGTAAGAATGATTTCATTATGAGATGGGTGGGACCTATATCTCCCTCAAATGCATTGGGTAGAGATTTATATCTCATGATATAGACATGTCTAGAATGGTAAGTTAATCCGGTCTAGTGTTACAGGACTGAAACGAGGAGTGAACTCGATTCATAAAGGGACTTTGTCCACTAAGATGGTCTTGGCAGCAATGCCTTGGCTACTATGTAAAGCATAAAAAGTGATTAATTGCTGCCACAATTACATGATTTATTCCCATGATATTTTATCATTATTGATGTTCCCTTATGATATATGCCTTACGTACTTCCAAGGTTCATGTCTTTGCTCAAGATTTTGATGTTTAGATTTTATGTTCCAGTTTTTGTATTCAAATGTTTATGGATTTTTTATGTTCTCTATGTTTACCCATACTGGAAATTTGAGCTCACCCCTTTTATGTTTTCTTTTCCCTAGGATATAAAGAACGGTTTTAGGTAAGAAAAAAAGGGGAAGATATTTAGGGGAGATGTTGAAGATCTTTCACCATGATTAGATGATTATATTCCGGGTTTCCCAAGACACTAAAATATTACGGTCCTTGTGTGTCTGTTTTTGTTATGTACTAAGTATTCCGATAAAGTAATGTAATGTCCATGTACGTCAAGCTTCGGGTCTATACACCATGTGTCCTAACACCATGGGAAATACCATGGGAGAGCCCATGGTTTTGAAAAACCACTTGTGAGGTGTCCCATGAAATTATTTTAATATCACCACCCTTTCCCTATAAATACCTACCCATTCCTCCTTTATTTTTCACTCCCAACTCTCCCCCAAAGAAGATCTGGTCTCATTACCTCAAGAAGTGTCCTCCCAAGGTTCCCCCAAGCCCTCAAGGTCCCAACCATCGAGTTTTAAGAGTTACGTTTTAAGGTAAGGGATCCTACCTCTCTCTTTCTTTCCAAGTACTCTCTTTTATGTTATTTATTTTATTCTACATGTTCATATGTTGGGGATGTTATTTTATATTCATCATACATTATTTTTCATGTTCATATGATTATAGACCCCCTCTTTCTCTCATAAATTCATTTTAATAATGTTTAAGTGGTGCCGTTAGGCTGCCGAATTTTTAAGGGATTCATTCACCATTCTCATTTTCAAGTTCTATTTTCATGTCAGGTCCTTAAAGTTTCTTTTTAATTATGTTGGGGTATTATATCTATATCTATAATTATGATCTTTTATGTTAATATGATGAGAGTCTCTATTTTATCTCATCAATTCATTTTTTTGAAGTTTAAGTGACGCCCTTAGGCTGCCGAATTTTAATAAGAAAAATATTATTTTTTTCATCCTTCCATGTTATTCATTTCAAATAGTATGTACTTAAAATTTCATTACCATGTTCATATATACTTTATATTCTGTCCCTATACTGTTTTATGGATCATTTATGAGTGGGTGACCCATGTCCCCAATCTTTTCAATGTTTTCTAAAACCCTGTAACATAGCTGTTATGCTATAGAATTTTCGTCTCAAAATGTATCTCTCTTTTTCTAAAATACTTTTATTTTATTAAGGGAATACTCAAATAACATTATTCTACAGGGTATTCACATATATAGTAAAATTTTATATTTTAAATTATGGGATTTACTTACATGAGACCTTCATTCCTTTTTTGTGGGTTTAAAGTGACATAAAGATCACGTCTTTAAAGTAGTTTTTAAAATGTTATGACTATGAAATGAAACCCATTTATTTTAAGCTATATGGGTTGTTTATGAAATTATTGATGATGGTATATGTGGCTCACATGATAATAAAGGAAAATTTAATGGTGCGCCCTGATAGCACTCCAATTCATTGGGTAATGATGTAACCACCAGAGATTACAATTTTCACAATGTCTTGGTGAATAACCATGGTAATTTTCAAATGACACCTTGGGGATGGACCTTGGTGATATGTTCATTATTGTCTATGATAAAATGTTGTAACCACATCTTCAAATTATGAAATACTTTATTTTAATTATGATATGCCTCATGATTTCTTTCTCATGCCTTAATGTTCTTTTTCTTGACTTTATTGACGTATCTCAGGTTCACATGTTAAATGTTTCCCCTTGTTTCCCTTAATGCTCCTTCTGCTCACCGTTTCTTTTGATGTATATCCCCAGGTTATGAGATGCAGTAATGAACCTAGCATTAACATAAGGAGAAGCCTTTCAAGTGTTTAAGAAAAATGTTTTTCGTGTTCATGTATTAAGTTCATGGTTTCCAAGAAACTAAACCTTAAAGATCCTCAGTTTTGTATAATTTAATGAAAGTTAATGTTATAAAAAGGAGGGTCATCAAAATCTATGATTTGGAACACAACGCCTCCTAGTGGGTGGCTATACATGGTGTGTAGCACCTTCATACATGGCGTGTACTATCATTTATCAATCACCAACCATTTCTAGAAGGGTATACATGACATATAGATGATGTACACGGCATGTCAGCATCAACCTACCAAATTGGTGTGTATAATTCTCCTCAAAAACCAACCACTTCTAGAATACTGAACAGGACATGTAGTTTTCATACACGGCATGTACATGATTCTTGTAACATGTTCATGTACTTGTCAAATGCATTCCGTGTCTGAGTCTGACTGTACATTGTGTGTATATATGTACACGCCATGTAGTTTTAAATTTTGTTCAGTTTCCCCCCAGTTTGTGTGTTTGGTCATAAATCACCTGAAAATGAACTAGATCACCAAAATCATATTATTTTTCCACTATGTAGTATATTTTTTCTGAATACATGTTCTTATTTTCAATAAATTTTGTGATAATTTATAAACAAATCGATGGAATCAAACTCCCCCATACATAGTTATTTTATTTCCCTCGCGAAAATATCAATATCTAATTAAAAGGGCTTATATTTTAAAAATGAATGAATTTCGTTAATCATAAACGTAAATGATACAGTCATAGGATAAATTTCTAAAAAGTTAAAAACAGATTCTATTCATAATATATTCTAATCATGCCAAATATAAAATTCAATTAACTACTTGCATCCTCCTCTAAACATGTGTTTTGACCATTCAGAAATAAGAAAGCCACTTGATGATCTACCTCCCCAATAATATTTTCAACACTCGATATATTTTATATCAATTTTATGATCGATCAAATATATATACACTCTATCCATAGGTTTTCAGAAAATCTAGTTCTCTACTTCTGTAAATTGATTTACAAAAAACATGAGGAATTTTTAATAAGGGTCAAATGTCTTTGTGGCAAAGGGTTTGGTAGATAATGATTTGAAAAATAACTCTAAGTCTTGAAAAATGTGGCTAAATTCATTAAATAACAATTCATGATATTTGAAAATATGCTCAGTGTAAAATCATCCTCAATAAGCTCTATCAAATGGTTTCATCACCACCATCTCCTTTAGTTAGGTAGGGGTCACAAACCAATAAGTGAGTATATGGTTTTTTTTACTGTATCTATATTTTTTTAGAACAAATATAACCTTTTATAAATTCCACAAATAGGGGTTTGGTACCCTTTTTACCCAAATGATCAAGAGGCTCTTCCCCATACTTAATTTGACAACGATTCACAAAAATATGACATGTAATGCCAATTCCTTCACATATTCTCAAGTGAAAAATCATGAAAAATAGTAAAAGAATTAGGGTATGAAGGGAAATTAGCCTGTAATATGGCTTCCTATAGAGGTTTTTCATGGTTTCTAGGGGCTTCACAGAAGATTAGATGTAGGGTAGGTATCATGATAAAAGGGGTTGGAACAATATGATTCCTCAATCATTTTAATTTAATTAAAAAAATCATCATGTTTTGAAAAGAAATCTTGAAGATTCTGGTAGTTATGTATATCATATGAACCTATCAAGAAAGAGGGTACTTAAAAGAATATGAAGATGGTTTTAGAATACATCTCAGGAGTGGGAAAACAATAAAGTGACAATAAAGACATGGATTGCATATAAATTTTTATCCAAAACAATATTTTTTACAAGGATTACAAGTTTTCATTTAAACAATATCTATGATCGTTTTAAAACACTTCATGAACCAACATCAGCATGCTAATTTTAAAAATCTCCCACTACTAATGTTATTATTTTGAAATATGATTAACCAAAATTTCTTTGTGTTTTCAAACATATCATCCAATAATTAAGACTTCTAAATGATGATTAAGTAAAAGAATAAGGTGGTCAAGAGACACTCCCCCATACTTAATATCGCACATAGTTCACCAAGTGCTATATAAAGGTTGACAGGGGAATGTGAGGACACAATACTGGGCTACAAAAAGGGGATGTAAGAAAATAATGAAATCGAGAAAGAAAAAGAAGACAAGATAATACATGAAAAAACACTTCCCTCATGTCTAGGTGAAGAATGATACGAAGTGGTGGATAAGAACTGCCCAAAGCATGCTAGATTACCTGTGACGGTCGTAGAGAGAGAACACTGCAAGCATACACAACATACATAGGCACAAGATATCACAAAAATATTTAAAAAGGTAAAATGTGTCCAAAAACCAGTCATGGGGTTGCCTCAATAGAGGAATCATCCAATACAAAAACAACCAGGAGAGAATGATCAGGATCCATGGAAACTAGAGGCTCAGAATCTGCACTCGGAAAAGAAGTTGTAGGAGTCAGATCCATATGAGACGGACTCGGTAGATAAGGATCAGTAGTGATCCCTATTCTGGTAGCAGTGGTGTTTGCTGATGGGGTCGTTGTGGAGATTAGAACTGAATCTGTGGCCAGTGCGGTAAAGGGCGGTTGAGCTGCGGACGAAGGGCCAAGAGTCAAGGTAGGGGATGGTGGTGGGTGTAGTGAAATACGATGATGATGAAGATAAAGCTCCAACATCTTCTTCAGTCCATCCTGATGTTGATCAAGATGAACCAAGTGTTTCTCCATCGTGGCTAGGAGAATTGAAAATGAGAGTTTGACTGGTGGTTCAGAGGTAGGGCTAGTAGATGGGAGATAAGAAGGAAGGTCAGAAGATGGGGGTGGGTGGGGAAGCCATAAGTAGTGGGGAAGGAGGAGCTAGTACATCAGCAGGGGATGAATGGTTGATAGGTGGTCAGGGTGGTGCCTGGGAAAGAATGTAAGCGCCCATGCTTCAAGACCAATCCATGGAGAATAATCATAAGAAATCGCATTATCTTGGAGGAACCTAACCTGTCATGGGGAAGGGAATGCTCGAAAACACCGAGGTGGTGTGCAAGGCGGGTTGTGTAAAACCCACCATTCATGTTTCCCTGAAGGCCAGTAAACATGGCATGGAAATAGGAGACATCTAGGTAAGGGAGGTCCAGGTAGTCTTACTAGATGACATGGGTGAGGAGCTCCATGTCACTGATGGTCACAATGCCCATAAACACTTGGCAGGGAAAAAGGATGGAGCTAAAGCACCAGTGGGTGAAGCCGAGGATTGGGTCAGTAATAATGGTACTCTTTTGGGAAGTGGGGTTGTATCGGTGGTCAGGACCAGTGATATCCCACCACATGGGAATAAGATCAGAGCGCTCTGGGACGGTCAAGTTGGAGACAGGGGGTGGGGTGATAGGATAAGGATAGAAACCACTCCCTCAGGAAAACTCGGTCATAGAATGTGAGAAGGGTTGTCTGCCAAGATGAAACCAGACCACCCGGACCACATCACCAGGCATCTCCCTGTACATGGGACTGTCGAACTTGAAGGAAGTAGCAAACTCCAAAAAAAATCTCTAAAAATAGGAGTGATAACCTGAAAGATCATGAGTAACGGTGTGTGCATGATGAGATCCTCTAACTCTTCTTAGATACTCAGCTATTGAGGGATGTAGCTGTTGAGATATTGGCTTCTCAATGGGATCAGGGGGCAAGAGACATGGAGAACTCTCTAGTGTGCCCAATCTGTAACCAGGAACACCATGAAAGGGTAAGGGACACATGCAGGGGCCGAACCAGGTGTTACAGTAGCAGGGGCTAGCATTGGGGGTGGAGCTGCTGCAGTAGATGAATTCCCACATGATGGGGCGGCCGATGATGCATCAGTTATGACTAAGGAGGGCTCGGGTGGTGTGGTTGTTGTTGGGGAAGAATGAATAGTTCTTGGAGGCACTATGATGGATGGTGGAGGTGTGGAGGTTCTAGGACCAACGTCAGCCAATGTGGTGAGTTGTGTAAGAAAGGCTAGATGAGGAGGCTGGTACACCGGATAGTCCGGAGCTGGTGTTGATGATGGCCAGAGTCAGATCTGATTAAATTTTGTCTTCTCTTCATCAGTGGTGGAGGTGGGATGCTTCCCACGTGAAGGGTCTCCATCAACCATATCCTAAAAAAGAATAGAAAACAAAACAAAAGAATAATAAAAGAAAATGAAATGGAAGAAAGTGTGAGAAATTTGAAAAACAAAACTTACATGGAGTGTATATCCAAAGTACACAACATGTAGTGGAAGCGGGTTAACATACTATATTCTTTGGATAGACATTACAAGTGAACATGGAAAATTCTAGGCTATACGGCGTGTATGGGTCATACATGCCTTGTACGTGAAATGTGCCCATGGTTTTGTGCTCCAAAGACACGACGATCCACAAATCACTCTAAATGACTAAGAAAACATGAATTAAAATATATATAAGGGAATACCAGTACCAAGGATCATAATGCAGCAAAAATCAGAAGCTTAAACGCACAGAATCCATGGATTTGGATTTTTGGAGGCAGAACGGTCTGGAGGAGAAGAAATAGGGAGGGGTGGTCCATGCGACATGGGATCAATCTGGGTAAGGTGTGTCTTTTAAAGCCTCAGTACATGCTATGAATCTATGGCCTACATGCCGTGTACCAAAACTTTTTTTAATGTTATATATATATATATAATTATTGTAGTAAACTATATAATAATTAATATTAATAATTAAAATAAAATAAATAAATATATATACTTAATTTTAAAAATAATACTATACACGTAATGTGTAGTGAAGTAAATGTCGTGAGTCTAAAATGTGAAAAAGGGAATTATAACCTTTGGTCTGGTGCTTGGGGCGAGATTTGAACCCGCGATCGGCCGTTTGGAACAGAAACCCACAACAACTAGAGAAACGGTTGTATTCATGCTCCTGTTTACTATTTAAATATATTTAATGTATAAGGTATATACTACATGGGAGGAAGGGAATGCACAGTTTGTGGTTTTTAATTATACAAAAAATAATGATGTATGGAGATTAGCCGACTTCGATCTCGAGTCATTTGGATGTAGGGCCAAGACTCGTCCAGTCACACAACTTCACCCTCATATATATCTTTATGTTGAAAACCCTTTGAATTTAGTAATGAAAACCTGGAACACACGATGTATATTTAAAGACACACCATGTGGTTTTATTAATATGACAAATGATGGAAATGGGGCGGTTGTTAGGATTCGAACCTGGGTCTTATGGAGATGGGTTACGACCCTGGCCATCCGATCCTTCCCCATCATGGGTTTTCATTTATGAATATATATATATATATATATATATATATATATGAAAAATACCACACATTCTGAGTAAGAAAACACAAATATAAAAAGGAGGAACCCTGTGATGAAGGTAGTTCAGGAGGGATTCGAATCGGTGAAAACTCGGATAAACTATAGTGAAATTAACATAGGAATTGGCATCAACCATGTTAATTACACGGTAAAATTATATATTTATAATAGTTAGAATATAAATGAAAGGGAATAAGTACGTGCCATGTGGATAAGTGGTACACGACATGTATCCGTTGGGTTGCCTCCTAGGAAGCACCTTAGTTTTAGGTCATTGGCTCGACAGAATTACCTTTCCGTACCTAAGATATATAGTGGACAATATTCCAACCATTTCCTCCAGGTGGAGTTAAATCTTCAGCCAATATCTATTCACCTATAATAGTTGGACATCCTCTCCAGAAATTTCCACCGCTCCATGATGGAATAATCGTATGACCTGGAATGGTCCAGACCATCTTGATTTTAGTTTCCCTGGGAATAATAAAAAACAAGAGTTAAGTAGGGGTACCTTATCACCACATTGGAATGCTTTTAGAGAAATCATATGGTCGTGGATTTCTCTTTGATTCTCCTGGTACGACTTAGTGTTCTCATACTCCTCTAATCAGGTTTTATCAAGTTACGATAGTTGGAACTTACGCTTCTCATCAGCTACCTTCATATCAAAATCAAGGCCTTGATGTGCTCTTTAGCATTGTGCTTCAACTCTAATGTCATATGGAATTACATTACATAGATAAGGTGGAATGGGGACACCCCAAATGGTGTTTTGAAAGCAGTATGATATGTCCACAAATCATCATCAAACATCTTGGAACAATCATTTTGATAAGTGTTCACTGTTTTCTCTAGAATCTTCTTGAGCTCCTGGTATGAGATCTCCTCTTGTCCACCAGTCTGTGGATGATATGGAATCCCCATATGATGCATCATTCCATACTTTGAAAGTAATCACTTCATCAATTTGTTGTCAAATTGGGTTCCTCTATCACGAATTAATCCATGGGGAACATCGAACCTACTGAAAATATGTTTCATTAAAAATCCTACGAATACTTTGTCCATGTCATGTGTTGTATCAGTGGATTCCACCCATTTGGATACATAGTTGATACAGACCAGGATATATGTGTTCCCCAATGATGGAGGGAATGGACCCATGAAATCTATTCCCTAGACATCGAATATTTCAACCTCTATGATGGGGTGATGGGGCATCTCATCATGATGTCCCACATTACCTTTTCTCTAGCATCGATCACAAAAGGAAACAAAGGCTCGGGCATCACTATGCATGGTGGAAAAAAACCCAGACTGCAAGATCATTGCTATAGTACAGTCAGTCCCATGATGTCTCCCAACTGGCGAGGCATGACAAAATTCTAGGACAACATGGACTTAATTTTCATGGATGCAATGACAAATCACCCCATCTCCATATTATCAGAACTGAAGAGGATATTTATATAAGTACTTCGTGACATCAGAGAGATATATCTTCCATTTATTGAAGGAGAGGTCATGGTGAATGTCACCAATAACCATAAAATTAGCAATATCAGCTCACCAAGGTTTAGGTGTTTCTTCGACTGAAAGGAGGTGTTCATCAGAGAAATCTTCCCTGATCTCTCGATCATCATCCTTCTCCAAATAAGGCCTCTATAGGTGGGAGAGATGATCCATAAAAACATTTTCATGTACATTCTTATCTCAAATATCTTTATCAAATTCTTGTAGGATGAGTAACCATCTGATGAGTCATGGATTCACATCTTTCTTGTTTAGTAGGTACTTTAGTGCTGCATGGTCTGTGTAGACAATATCTTTATATAGCACTAATTAAGAATAGAACCTGTCAAACGTGAGAACCACTACCAACATCCCCGTTTCTGTGGTGGTGTATTTTATCTATGCCTTGTTGAGTGTCCTGTTCGCATAATAGATAGGTTAGAAAATTCAGTCAAGCCATTTTCCCAAGACTACTCTTACTACATAGTTTTTGGCATCACAAATCACTTTAAATTTTTCCTCCCAGTTGGGAGAAACCATTACTGGGGCTTCCACTGAGCATTGCTTTAGATGCTCAAAATCTACGATGCATGGCTTATCGAATTCAAATACATCATCCCCGGATAGAAGGTTGGTGAGGGACTAGGCTATCATTGATCAGTCGCGGACGAACTGCCTATAGATAATTTCATGCCCCATAAATCTTCAAATGGCTCTAATTGAAGTCAGAATACGATGTTGTGAAATTATTTCTATCATTTCCAAGTCCACATCTATCCCCTTTTTTGTGATTTTGTGCCCATGTATGATGCCACTTTTCAACATGAAATGAAACTTTTCCCAGTTCAAAACCAAGTTGGTGTTCTCACATCATTCTAGAACTAGATCCATGTGCCAGAATAAATGGGTGAATGATTTTCCGTAAATGGGAAAATCATCCATGAATACCTCAAGGATTTGTTCTTCCATGTCCTGGATGATATCCAGTATACAACACTAGAAGGTGGCAGGGCATTTCACATTCCAAAGGACATCCTTCTGTAATAAAACGTGCCATAGGGGTAAGTAAATGTACTCTTCTCTTGATCCTCTGGAGCAATAGAAATATGATTATAGCTGGAATATCCAATGAGGAAGCAGTAATAGGTGTTCCCCACTAGTCTTTCTAGCATCTGATCCATGAAGAGCAGGGGAAATGATCTCTCTACGTGGTGTCATTCAGTTTCCTATAATTTACAATGACTCTACTGCCCGTGACTATTTTTGAAGGGATGAACTCATTCTTATCATTTGAAATCATTGTGATACCCCCTTTTTGTGTACCCCTTATAGGGGAATCACCCACAGACTATCTGATATTGGATAAATGATGCTTGCATGCAACAACATAATTACATTGTCCTTTAACAACTTTCTTAATGGGGGGGGGGGTCAGGAGTCGATGTGGTTGCCGATATTTCTTCACACCTTCTTCTAGAAGCACCTTGTAGGGGATAATTGTAGGGAGGATTCCATTAAAATCTACAACTTTCCACCTAATTGTGTGCTTGCACTATTTCAAAACACTCATAAGTGCATCCTCTTGCTCCTATGACAGTGCTGCACTAAGTATGACAGGAAATTTTTAATTGTTTCCCAAATACCCATACATAAATTAAGATAGAAGAGGCTTTAGTTTGAGTTTATATGCCTTTAGAATATAAGGTACTAGTTTTTGCACTTTTTCCCACTCTAGAATATCATGTATAACTACACATTGCCAGTAGTGGCTACCCCGAACTTCTATGGATTTGAAGGTCCTCCAGTTCTTTATCTGGTTGAATGTATATAATAACCAAGTTTTTTGAGGTAAAAAACATACTGAATCATTCCCTTATCCGCTCATGTGATCATCCACGGTGGTCCCTGCATAATAGCCCTCATACTCTAAAAATGATGCTGGATTGATTACTTTGAGGACATTGTTGGAGATGCTCTCATCTCCTACCCAGAAAATTATCTCCCCCTGGTGCACGTCGATCAGTACTATTCCAGTGGCCAAGAATGGCCTTACATAAATGAGAGGTTCCACTTGGTCTACTTCCATGTCAAGGCTGGGGAAATATTTGGGGAGGATTAGCCGACCAACCTTTATCAGCACTTCCTCCAATATCCCCTTCCGATATTTGATGGATCATTCTGCATGTAGACAGGCTACTCATGTAGGCTTCATATCGTTGATCCTAATACTCTTACTAACTCATAGGGTCATGAGGTTGACACTGGCCCCTATGTCATAGATGGCCTTCCCAAACACAAAATATCCAATAGTGTATGGAATAGGGAAGCTACCTGGATCCTGGTGTTTGGGAGGAATTTAAAGCTGGACGACCACTGAGCACTCCTTAGTTAATGCAATGGTTCCCAAATCCTACATATTTCTTTTATTGGAGAGGGTCTCCTTCATGAATTTTTCTTAAGTGGGAATTTTTATCAGTGCCTCTGCAAATTGAATATAGATTTTTAGCTTCTTGAATACATCCATGAGTTTTCATAACTGCTGGTCTAACATTCTCTACTTAATCCTCTCTCGGATGTTTAAGGTAGGCTCGAAGGGTTTTAAAACCTCACTTCCTTACTTAGAGAATCCTCCTTTAGTTGAATTTTAAATTGGGGGGGGGGTCTGTAACTATACCTTCATCATCAGCAGGGGTGTAAGTGAACCTGGTTGTGCTAGTTGGTTCAGTTGTAGATCTCTTCCACTATATAGTGTGACGATATGAGCTTCTTCCCTTGTGTTCATATCAGTGTTACCTGGTGGTGTATCGATTTGCCTCCCTAAGAGTTGGTTTTCAATATAGGATATTTTGTTCTCCAGGCCCCTAATGGAAGCTAACTGATTCTATAATCTGGACATAGTAGTAAGTTTTAATTTGTTCATGATATCCTCTAAGATAGAGGTATTGTATTGCTGAGGTGGCTTTGCAGCTGGTAGAGTTTGTGGCTGTCGTGACTGCTATGGGCGAGGGTTTTGATACCTTTTCTGGAGATAAGATCCCTTCTGAGGCCATTGTTACCTCTTAAGTACTAGTTCTGATAAAGATTTTTACCATAGTCAGGTGATCGCTAGGGCGGAGGATTATTCTCTTGTTGGCCCCAGCCTGTGTTCCGTTGATCACACCATGCCAAGTTCTAGTACTGCTGGAACTAGTTTCACCATCGGTTATGGGAAACATAGCTCCCCATGCTTGTCAAAGGGATACCTGTAGTTTCTAGGAATTCTCCCATGATGTGGTTATTACCACATTTGCTACATGTCGTATGGTTTGCTGCATGTACATGATATGCACCCTTCAGATTGAGTGCGTCATTATTTTTAGACACAAAATCCAACTGGGTAGCTAGCATAGTTTTGGAACCAATATTACGCATACCTCATTTCTGTGTTCCCTCCTTATAATTCCACTGGAATTTGTTGGCTGACATGTCTTCCTGTAGATCGAAAAGCTCTTCGGGAGACTTCCTCATTATTGTAACCCCATCAACAGCATCCACCATAGACTTTGTATTCGTTGTTAGTCCGCTGTAAAAGGTTTAGACCTGCATCCAAAATGAGAGTCTCTGGTGTGGGAATTTGTGCAACATCTCCTTGAAGCACTCCCATGATTCGTACAATGACTCCGAGTCATGCTGCTAGAAGTTGTGTATTTCTTTCTGTAGAGTCACCGTCTTCGAAGGTGGGAAGTATTTAGAAAGGAACATCTGGGCTAGCACCTCCTAGGTAAGTGTAGATCGTTGTAGAAAACCTTTAATCTAGTCATTCACCTTAATCATAATATAGAAGGGAAATAGGTGAAGAAAAATGGCATCCCTGAACACTCTGTGGTAGCATAACATGTCACAAACATCTAGAAAATTGGAGAGATGAGAATTGGGGTGTTCGCTGGGCTGGACGCCAAATAGAATGTTATTCTGGATTAGATGAATAATGGAAGTATTTTTTTAGAAGTGTTGGGCCCACACCTAGGGGAAGGATGATGCCCGTGTAAGCTCTGTGAATAGGGGAATGCCATACTCCATAATAGTACGGTGTGGAGGTGACTGCTGAGGGAGTGGAGGTGGCTTGTATTTTTGTTCATGAGGGGCAAAGTACGGCCCTTAACCTGGCTGTAAAAATAAAATCCGCTCCAGTTGGAACTATCGGATCTGATGTGGGCCATTCCTAGGACCATGTTAAGCGTGTTGGTTCTAATTGTCATCCATACCAAATGGTGGCCCCGCTCCTTCGACAATGGCTATATTTCCTTCATCATTATGCGTTATTAGATGGTTTTTGATGTGCTCGGCCATGAGTGGTCATTGGATCCTCAATATTGTTCATTCGATTTCTAGTTAAACTGGGGAAAACCCAAATGACTCAGTGTTCTTTGAATGAGTTAGGTGGATTATCATACACATATAGACTAGCAACATACTAAATACACTAATCATAAATGAGGAAGAAGAATGATAAACAGAAAGAGATTAGAAAACTGATTTTTAGGAATTTATTATTTTTATTTCCACTAATTTCTTTTTCAAGCTAAATATAAACAAGGAAAAAATTAAAATTTTAGTTCCCCAAAAATGACACCAACATTTGGTGTGGTATTTTACCGAAGGTATGTTATTGGTATCCCAAATTGTTGTACCCTAATAAGTATAGTACATGTAAGGGGTCGATCCAAAAGGAAAAATATGTTATTTTTGTTTTGATTATCTAGTTTGTATTTTCGTCTTAGTGAAGTGTGCTATATTTAGAGACGATTTTTAATGATTGGATAAAAAGGTAATTGGATTTAAATTTCCTTAGAAAAATAACTAATGGATAAAAGAAAATAATGGAAACTGATTTTGATGGAAATATGGAGAAAAATGTATTGTTGATGTGGATTCTTTAAAGGGTTTTTATTAAATAAAATTTCTTATGAGGTATTGTTGTTCCACAATAACCCAAAAATATGATTTTCTATTTGTATCAATGTTTATGTGGTCTGGTAATCTAATTTCTAGAGCAGAGGAAACATACTCCTTGGTCAAGTAGATAGTGATTCACGGTTTTTTATTTGGATTTGTCCATTTTTTAGTCAAAATATTTTTCAAATGATCATGAAAGTATTCATCATTATTCTTCTTCGGAATCCCTTAAAATTCTTCCCTTGGTCTGGCTCATGATTTCTCTGTTAAAATGATGTGATTAAAGAACAATAAGAAGAGGTTAATAGAAAAAACACATTCATAAAAGCTAATAAAATTACAACTCTCTCATCTACCACAACAACGACACACAAGTTATTTAGTTACACATATAAGAAAAGATAAAAACAAAACCCCGGATACCTAATGTGATCATAACAGAAACTTCAAGGGGAGATTGGAACTTTGGTAGAATGGTAGAATAGTGAAGTAGTTGACTGATGGTAGCACAGAAGTATAACTTCATTCCTTCGAACCTTCACCCCACCTCCTCCCCATAAACCAGAGGACAATGTATCTATTTATCGAAAATAAAACTACATGGTTTTTGGAAAAATTATCGGCTTTGTACTTTTTTCAATGCACTTTTTCATAATTTTCTCTTCTAGTAGGTGGCCTAACATGTCGTCTTTGACATGGAACACGACGCTGCATGGTAGGTGGGTAAACATGGCATGTAATGCCACCAAACACTACGCGTACTCTCTTTTATCATCCACCAACCACTTCTAGAAGGACAGACATAGATTATAGATGATGTACATTGCGTGTCAGCGTTATTAAGCCACATGGGAAAGTAGAATGCTTATCTACAACCAACCACTTCTAAAATACTATACATTACTTGTAGTTTCCATACATGGCATGTACATGATTCTGGTAACTTGGGAAAGTACTTTTCCATGCCAATCTGTGTCCCGGTATGAAACTCATGGCCTATATGTATATACACATCGTGTAGTTGTAAAGTTTTCTTAGATTTCCCCCATTTTGTGTGTTTTTACAGAAATCACCTGAAAATTTAACAGGATCTCCGAAATCAATGCATCTTTCCACTATATAGTAGTTTTTTCTGAAGGCATGATATAATTTTTATAAAGTATGTGTAAATTTATACTCAAATCGGGTGCATCATTCGTGTATATGGATGTTACAGATGAACTAAAGATATAAGAATATTTTTATGGGTATCATGTAAAAAAATACAGGAAACATGAAAAATTTCCTGCTTCATCAAATCTCAAACTCTCCAAAAATCATTATCATTTTATCTTTAATCATTTTCTTTTTCAAACCAAATTAAATTTATCGGATATTTTGGAAAAAATGAAATTCAATATTCACTTCTTCAACAATTCATATATTTATCAGTACAATACTACTGGATTTTGGGTCTGATTTTCTTATTATGATAATATTGGATCTTGGTTCTAATTTTTTCAAAATATTCAATTTGATTTTCTTTGTATCCCAATTTTTATTATCTCATAATCATAGTTCCAATTTTCATAGAATCATGGTTCATATTTTCATGGGATATTGGTTATCATTTTATTAGAATCAATGTTATGATTTACTCAGAATCATGGATTTTATTTTCTCAGAATTAAGGCATTGAATTTCTCAGACTCTTTATTCCAACATTAAGAAGTATAATACTGGTGGCTATTTTTGAAGATTTTGGATCCATTTTTTGAACAATTTTTATTGATTTTTGTTTCTTCAAACCTATCCACAATTTATTCAATAACTTTTATCATGAATGGTTTTATGATTTGGGATGACTTCTTGATTAGAAATAACATCATCTAGTTATCTTAATAATTTTTAAAAAATGTTCTTACATCTGTCTTCTTAACCTTCATCATCATCCTACTTCATAAATTTTATAAAACAAAATGAATTATTCAATTAGGAATTTTTTTCTTAGGATCTTATTTCATTCTAACATAGAAACTTCATTCTTCCTGTATAAAAATAAAATTCAAATAAAAAAGTTTATTTTTCAACCAATATTTTTTTTCTTCAAAAAGTTTATCCCAAAGGTACTTTATATTCCCCTATTTATGGGTTTACGACTAGTTTTCCTCAGAAAAATATAGCATCTCTTGTAGTAATAAATCATGTATCACATGGATAATGAGGATTCATCTTGTCATGGAGCCAGTAAGGTTTCTTTTAAATAATAACCTCACATCGTCTTCTCTAAACCAATATATGTTTCTATAAATCAGTCAGTATACCATTTATTATCAAATCAAATAGTTATATCATATAATGGGAATCCAACACATTGTCATCGGCAACCCACATTCACCAACTTCATTGTTAGGTAAAATAGTAATGGGTCACTCATGATCGTTTCCCACAATAATTATTTAAATTCACTAATATTTATAAGTCCACTAATTGGATAGTTAAATTATTCGAAAAATCCTAATCATATAACTATAATTTAAATAATAAATATTTTTTAAAATGAATTAAAAAAATACTATCATTGGTCATTTCTTAATGAATAAAAGAGGCTCCAAAGTGGTCCATGTCACATGAGATTATTGGGTGTTACAAGTTTTATTAAATAATACTGAATTATATTAGTCTTTTTCCCATTATAGGGATGTATAAAAAAATAGTTTTATGGTCATAATCCAAAACAACATTGCATACCAACATTATAGATGGATATTAATTATATTATTCCCTAATATTAATCATTATATCATTCAATTGGTAAATAATATGGGAAATGATGAATATACCAAAATAAATAAAGACAAATAAACAAATATATATAATTTATTAATGAATTTATTGAATGAATCCTTCACATTTAGAAAAAGGTAATATGTATAGTTATTCAGGTTAATTTTCTTCAAATTTATTAAATATGAAGGGGATTCCTAGAAAATGAATCATGGTCATTACTAGGATTGGTCAATTTCAAATCCAATTATCATAAAAAAAATCTATAAAAAACCCCAGGGTGATTTAGCATCAACCTAAAAATTCAAGGATTTAGATGGATTGAAAGAACATAGACCCATATACCAAAACAAGTATCATAAATAGATTTTAATTAAATTATAGTAAGTAGTTATCATATTTGTTTATCAATGAGAATAATAATCATTCAAATTTAGAGTTCACTATGTAGGATTTAAATATATATCATCTTTATGATTAATACTATATTCATAATTCAGAATTGGCAAAAAATGCGGAAGAACATGAAAATTCATCCATATTTTTTTTGATTTAAATGTAATTAGTAGTCAATCTATATCATTTAATAGTAAAATAAAAAATAATTTAATATATAATATATATGGAAAAACTAAATGAGGATCATTATAATTAAAATTAGTCTTATGTTGAAAAAAAGTGTCTAATAGATAAAAAAATAATTTTTATAGACTATATTGATAACCTATGATAATAGTCATTATGTTATTTTAGAAATATATGAATAATCCTAATATAATTATGATACATAATTTTAATGAAATTAATAAAAGTGAATTTTTATAGAAAATGCTTTTTTATTTCCAAAACCAATAAATAAAAAATGATTATATCATATTGAAATAAATTTTAAACACAATTTTATTATATTCAAATAAATACTAAAAAATAGTAATAAATACATATAAATTTAAATTTCTATTCCTTCAAAATTGTTGAATTTACATTTAAATAGTTAATACTCTTTTTTTGTATGAAATTTGGGTCGATTAATAAAAATAATGAAAAATATTATGAAATGTTTTGAAATAAATGGAAAATATTAATGGGTAATTTTAGAAAATTAAGAACATATTATAAATTAATGATGATTTATAGTATATCTAGAGAGATCAAAAGTTCATTTTAACAACTACAACAATTTTTTTGTTCAAATTAGAACAAAAAGATTTGGAAATAGAAGTAATTTCTACATTATTTTTTAAAATATTGAATAATGTTCAATGAAATTTTTTGGACATTTAGGATTATAACAGACATAAAAACAAAATATTTTGTTCCATGAATGATTAAATTCTCATTTATAGATGTATAATTATATTTTAACTATTGACAAAAAATACCTTAAGTAAAATTTTAAGAGTTTTCTTTATTGTGTTTAATGAAAATAAATGGTTAAAATGTTAAATTGAATAGAATATCTTGGGTATACAAAAAGGAAAGGGAATAGAGTTTTTTGGGTATTCATTGGAAAAAAGTAATAGATAATTGAATTTAAGAAAGGATTATAACTTAAATCCAATATGATTTTACGTAATGTTGGTGGTCTTGTGGAACTGGTTGCCAAACCATGGTTTCATTCATGATAACGAGGTAACATGTATCATAAAATCACAATAGGATGCAAAGTATATGATTTATGGATTAGTTTTTCATATAAATAGGTATGAAATCCCATCATCAATGATGATGAATAATAAGATAGAGATTATTGATATTAGGTATATCCATATTATTTTAATAAATATGAAAATATATTTCATTTAGGAACATATTTATTGAACCAAGAATTGAAAAAATAATATTAATCAAAATAATAAATTTGAACATGTAAACTTGAGGAACATAAATTGATAGAAGAATCATGTTGTGTGAATAGTTAGTAAATTTTATAAATACATCTATGGTATAAAGGAATCATTATTCCGATGTAGGAATATATATATCATAAACCAATTATGCTGAAATAAAGTTATTTTTTAACATCTGATGAATCATTTGATGGAATATTGAGTGAAATTTTATTGAGATAGGAGAGTGTTCTCAATTTCATTATGGTTGTCAATAAAGTAGTACATGCATCTACTCTGAACACTAAAAAAATCACTATAATCTTGTGATTGAAGTACGTCACGAAATTAACTATGTACAATCCTTATAATAACCTTATCTATCTATACTATGTAAAAGTTATACTATTATATTTTTTATTTTAGTTCTATAAAATTTTATAATTAGAATTGGTGAGAAGAGTGGTTTCTACCAGGATGAAACATGATTAGATAGATGACCTTATTAAATAATCATACAGTGTATAGCCACACTATATTAACAAACGTGGATATTAAATCATATTTTGATAATATTCCACAAATTAAAAAATACCATGCCGGTGGCCCATAATTGTTTAGTGTATTAAGAAACTAGAAACACAATCTTAAAACTTGATTAATTTTCTTCATTGTTTCCTATATGTATCTCCCCCTTTAGACCCATAACAATAAAATTTTATCATAAAAAGGGGAAAGGAAATATAATAAATGGTGAGTTCAAATGCCCAGAAAGGATAAACATGGTAGATATTTAAGAATAATCATGATTCAATGGGTATGAGAACATGATTATAACATTATAATACTATTCCCTACATATCAAAGATCATAATCAAGAGTCGTTAGATAAATATTTTTAGTTCCTAATACATTAATCACAAGGAAGATAAGATAATAATCCATGAAATCATAATTTTAGAATAGTATATAAACTTGTGTAATATATATAGTAATATAAAATAATTACGTATATTTCAAGGCACATTTAAAAAACAAATCAGGGAACATCATGGTGGATTTACCATGAATAAGGGACATACCACCTTACCTTGTTGAATTCCATTCCTTATTGTGGATTTTTTCTCTCCCCAAAAAATACTAATTGTTAAGGTTCACTCCCAGTTCCATATTTTTAGTCAAGGATCGCACCCATTACCAGTATAGAATTCCAGGTTCACTCCTAAGACCATCTTAGTGGAAAATGTTAATCACTGAATCGATTAAACTCCAGATTACATATATTTTGATCTCATGAGATTTAAATCTTTACCCAAGGAATTTAAGTGATATATAAGTCCCACCCATCTCATAATGAAATCATACATAGGTGTGAAAATATATAATAAAAAAGTTATCATATCATGACACATAAAAATATATTGTATTCATAAACAAAATATCATTTCCTATAAAATGAAATGGGTATCACAATAATTTCTTATTATCATAAACTATGGAAAAGAGATGAGTTTTATAATCAAATAATATCATGTAGAAGACAAATAGTTTTTATAATCATATAACCCATGAATGAGAAACATGTTTCATAAACATATAACTCATTTAAGAGAATTATGTTTAATAAATATCATTCAATGAAAACATTTACCATTCCGTGAAAGAATATGAATTGTACCCTTGAATCATATCCCAATTAATGCATGGTAACACCAATGGTTATACTCATATATGGAAAATAATTTGGGTTTATCTTTTAAATACATTTCTTGAAAAAATATATTTTCGTTGAAAAACACATTGAACATCTGTTTCAGTGGTAATATCATTTCTAAAAAATATATTATAAGCGTTGAAAATATTTTAAAAAACATCTTCAACACAAATAATTTTTAAAACACTTTTTTTAAAAATATACATGAAAACATATATGGAATATTAAAATTTTATAAGTCATTTTCAATGAAAATAACCATTAAAACATATAATGGAACCTTAAGAAATTTTAAAACTATTTTATTTTAAATATATTTGTAAACACATAATGATTGATTGAAAACATTTTCATAACCTTGTAATAGAACATATATTTGAAAATTTTCAATGTATTATAGAAAATGATTTGAAAACCTTTATATTGAAAATGTCATTGAAACAATTTAAAATAATCTTGATTTTTATTGAAATACTTTAATTTGTAAATATCATTGAAAAATTATAAATTAACATTGAATGCATTTTAGAAACCATTAATTTGAAAATACATCTGACAACATATAATGGATGTTCAAATTTTTGTAAAAACATTTTATTTTAATTTATTATTGAGTACTTATTAAGAAAACCTGAAAAAAATTAGTATCCATATTCATTGAAAATTTCATTGACAACATATAAATGAATATTGTAGAACTATAATATACATACATGGGAATATCTAAAGACATCTGTTCATGAAGCGGTAGTCTAGTGTACACAAGAACTATGATTGTGTATCCAATATGATGGATTTGTCTTTCAGTGTATGTAATAAACAAAAGATAAAATATATCATAATATTTATAAAAATGAGTATATTATATAACAATTTAGATGGATTAATTTAGGGTTTGTGTAAATAAATAAAATAAATGTTCTTGTGGAAGGAGGTTTCCACTTCTTTGGGTAAGTCCTTTCGGTTTCCACCAAGGTATTCTATAGACTGATTTCTTCCCATAGGGTGCCCTATAGGATTAACGGCGGGAATTAGGGAGGATATTCTTTCCGGTTGGCCCTAAAAATGTTGAATTATTGTTGTGAATAAATTATGGTAGTGATTTATCTTTTATAGTAGAGGGGAGTGTCATTCTAGTAAATATAAAAAGGTAAATACTATTGAGTGGCCAACCTTGTATAATGTTCTTCCAAAAATAGTTATTTTTTATAATAGTTATTTCATGCTCTATATATGGACAGAGAATGGATAAGGACATGTTTCTAGGATATTGGAACCTTATGTAAATGTCTACCACTTAGTAAACATGTTTTTACTTAAATCGCATTAATTAATTTTAATTACTTTTACTAATATTTCGGGTCATAAACTAAGTTTAACATATTATAAAATATAATTATTATGATTAAAAATAATGAATCATATTTTAAAAATTATTAACAAATATGTTGAAGAAATTAATAACAATTTAATTCTATATAAGGGAAAACAAAATTAGTTTTTAAAGTGATAATGTTGAAAAGTATAAAACATATTTATTTTCAATTTCAATGTTAAATTGACTCCAATGACCTGATTTATATTAATAGATGAATAATTCATAAAAATATAAATTATAAAAATAAAATAAAATATTATAGTATAAATAAATAAGATGAATATTTTGTTTTCAATTAATATTCTTTGTTTTTCAATATTCATAAAAAATAAAATGTTTAAAAACACCCAAAAATGTAACACAAGTAAATTTTGATATTAAAATATTACAAATGATGATTATTTTGTCAACTAAAATTTAACTAATTGTCAAATTTTAGTTTTATAATCAGTGGGTCATTAAATGTTGGTAAAATTATAATTTAGAAAGAAAATAAAATTTTAAGAATAAAATTTGATTAATTCTCATCTTTTCTCTATAAAACACATAAGAGAAAAATTAAATAGTTAAATGAATATAATCCATATATATTTCATTGAAATCATTATTCAAAATTGGTTTACTAAATTTAATAACGTAAAATGTGTTTAATTTGATATATATATTTTTTAGTAAAATATTTCATAATTTAATGTAGGGGTTTATCTTATTTTATAATTAGTTGGTCACCAAATAATTCATCTTACATACAAGTGTAAACATTATTTTCATAATTTAATTTATATTATTTATTACCACCATTCAAATTACTAGGTGAAATTTATAATAATATTTTAATATTATTATTAATATTGCATTGTAGTTTTGTAAAACCATGTCTTATGTGTCATGCATGTTATATAAAGAACACAATATTGTTTGTAATACAAGACATACATTCTTTTGTATTTACCTCAAGATCATCCAAGTGTTACATCTAATAAAAACATAATGCTTGTTGTTTTAAATAAAATAATAACATGGTGATTTCATAAAACATAAGAATATTTACAGTTTTGTGAAATGGAATAAATAAAAATATTAAACTAAATTGAAAAAAATAATTCATAAAAAATTTGGGTGACATTCTACCCCCAATAAATTTAATTTATCCCTCAAAATATTAAGTCTATAAATGGTTTAATAATTAAATGTTCCTCTTAGATAAACCCATATTGTAAAAATTAATACAAAAACCTCCATTAAAAATTGAATGTTTGAAACATAATGGTTATAGTAGGTATCTCATAACCAGGTTTTCACATAGGATAACATTGTTGAAAAGTGATAACATTAATATGGAAGATAAATTTAACTATCATGTTATGATCGAGAGTGATACAGAACATTACTGGATAATGTTAATTATAAATAATATATAAGCATTAGTGGATTGAAAATTTTCATTGATATTATAAAAAATGATTATTACATAACTTTTTTTTAATTCATGAACCTTTTCATAAAGTTGAACATTTGTCTTTTGATGATATACTTACTTGATTTTAGTATTATCTCACCAATTTTTACTTGATCAATTTCAATATCATCTCTTATTATAAAAAATTATGGTATGTGTTTTATTCATAAGCATTAGTATGTCATCATATCCATAAATAGAATGATAAGTCATTCTATCTATCATTAACACAATAAAATGGTTAGACAAAGTTATCTAATATTCATCAATCTTCATATTGAATGATAGTAATTTAAAATATATTCACTCATATCAATTTGGACATAAACTAATCCAAATTTGAATAACCTCTTAACCATTTGAAAAGATGAAAATCCAAAACATTAAAAATAAGGTTAATAAATTTCGCAGAACCATCTTAACATTGATCTCCCATATATCATATTGTAGCTCTTGGTTTTCAAAATCCAACATGTGAATAACTTCATTATGTATTCTCTTGAAATATAGTAATAATATGAATAACCATTAATATTTATTGAAAACATGAATTCTTCCTTATTCAAATATTATTTGATATATTCCTTATATACAAAAATGGTATAATATTTTTCAAATATAGCATAAATAATAATTTAAACAAATCCTTTATAATTTATATGTTCACAGATACTATCCAATTTAATTTATCCATATAATCGCATCCTTCTCCATACTAAATATCATTTCCTTATCATCAGGAACATGTTGAGGGTTACCATCCTGTATTGTGGTCATTCAATTAAATTGATTTTCAATGTCATCAGTATAATGTTATGTATTGTTAAAAAAACAATAAGGAAAAACATTCACAAAAAATCCTTATATATTTCATGATTCATATAACATATGCCTTGAATAAAAAATCATATTTACTTCAATCATACGACATTATTCTTAATTCATTAATCATAATTCATAATTTTATTCATTAATACCCCTATATGATAATATGAAATATTAACCACGTTCTAAGGTTCCTTAGCCTCAATATAATCATTCTTTTTTACATTCAATACTATTAGAATATCCCATACCATTCCCATTTCACATTCATTATATTTATCCTTCTTAATAAAATCGAAACTCACAACATTTTCTGGATTCCCTTCATGATATTTTTACATAGGAAAAAAATTATAATTCCCATACATTCCACATAAGAACCATTCAATGAAAAATCAGTTCCTTATAGTTCCCTCTATTGAATTAGCCAAAAATTAATATTTGAAAAACAATTATAAAAGAATAACGACACATAATCATGAAAAATTATTAATTGAGTGCCTAAATCATGGAACCTACATTTAAATACCTGAAACCATAGGATTATACTATAATAAATTCCTAGACATATCCTATGTCATATCTATAACAATATCACAATAGTTTTCTCATCAATGTTTCTAAAGTTATAATAAATTTATCCCTTGATATGGACTCTGGAAACCAATTAATAAATTAAATGGATATTGAATATTTCATTTATGAATATTCCTTACTTTAAAAAAGTACATCCCCAAATAACATAATAATATAGTGTCTTCACATCTTGGAACACAATATTCTATCATTGTGAAATTTTCTCAGAGTTTCCCACAGTGATCAACCCCTTTAGTACTTCTACACAAAACATATCAACATAACCTTGGGAAATAAATAATAAGAAACTCTGAGATCAAATTCTTTATAATGTTAAAAAATGGAGATATAGATGCATAATAATGAGAAAACAAGTATGATAAGTAGATCATAACATCAAAGACCATTCATTTCATATCAAATATCACAATCAAGAATCATGGAATACGTATTGTCAACTCATAATACATGAAGAATAATGAAGTAAAGATAATAATCTAAGAAACCATTAAATATGAACAAGTCATGTAAATATGGGATACACATAATTATAGTATAATTATTTTATTTAAGTAATGTAAATTTGGTAAAACTTATCAGGGAATATCAGGGGATGCATCTTCTAGGAGGGACAAACTACCATTCCCAATCACAACTCTTTCCTTATAAGGGAGTGGTTTCACTCTCCAAACCATCTTTGAAATCATGAATCCCTTTCAAGACCATTTTATTATCCAATTTTTACTCCAAAAACAATATTAAGATTAATTTTTCACTCTTATGATAATCATAGTTGACTTTACTGAACTTAGTTAACTCCATGTCCTATCTATTTCAATCACATGAGATAAAAATCTACACACAATTCATTGGATAGACATATAGGTCCCACCCATATCTTACTAAAATCCTAAATATGTGTTCTATAAATTATTAAAACATATATCATATAATTCCTCATAAAAATAAAGAGATTCATTAACATCACAACCTAACCCATGAAATGAAGTGGGTATCATAAAAAATACATCACATGATAACCAATGTAAAAGTGACGGGTTTCATAATCATAGAATAACCCATGAAAGATAAATGTGCTTCATAATCATATAACCATTCAAAAAAAATTCATTCATAAAAATATACCATGTTAAAGATAATGAAGTTTCATAAATTTGATGTAATCACAACACAATCCATTCAAAAAATGAATATGAATTGTACCCTTTCATCTTACCCTAGATGTTGTGTGTATAACCAATAGATTTCAACATATGGGGAAAATAATTTTGATATATCATTTAAAAACGTGTATTTATTATCTAGAATAAAGAAACATTGAACATCCATTTCTATATAAATAACCATTTGAAATAAAATAAAATAATATTTAAAAATTTCTCAAAACACCTCTGGAAGATAAACATTCACTAAAAACATTTTATGATGAAAATATGATTGAAAACATATTAAAAAATATTTAAATTGGTTGATATCATTTTCATTTAAAATAAACATGAATAATTATAAATGAAGAATAAAAACATAGTAAAAACATTTTTAATGAATATATATTTGATAAATTAAATATGACTCTTGAAAATTTTCTAAAAACATTTTCATTGAATACGTATTTGTAAAAAGATAATTGAATCATGAAAATTATTTCAAAACATTTTCATTTATTATATACTTGAATGATAATTATGGAATACAAAAAAACAACATGATTATTTTTCCTCGATAATATCGTTGAAAACAAATAATTTAAGCTAGGAAACTTTTGGAAATCCTGATCTTTGAAAATATTTTTGAAAACATATAAGGAATCATGGATATATTTTTAAATGCATTTCATTGAAAATATATTTGAAAAATAACAATGGAAGATTGAAAACATTTATAATACATAAGAAAATGTTTAAATCATTTTTAATAAAAAAATATCTTAAAATATCATTTAAAAAAATTAAAATATTTTTATGAAACACAGTTGTTGAATAAAAAATTTTTGTTCGAAGAAAGAAATAATTTATTATTTGCATAAATGAAAATTTTAATTATGTTAAGTAACATTGAAGATTGAATAGTACCATAACTTGAATATATCATGAATAACTAGAGGATAAGTATATTCATAATTATACCTTAGATATGGATCATAATATTTCAATAATGGAAGAATAGTCATAACAAATTCAGATAAACAATGGGATTGTAGAAATAAACTGTTACCACTTTCATAAAATTGAATCTAATTCCCAATTAAATAAATACATTTTTTAGTATTAAAATATAATAAAAACAATAATATTAATTATATAACTTTTCACTAAGGCATTATATACTTTTTATAAAAGAATATTGGGGAATATTATAATAAACATCTCAAAGAGAGAAAATTGAGGCAAAAGTTCTTTACAGATTTTGTAAAGTATATACCATAAAACCCATGAAATATATATCATAAAATGTGTAATTAGGTCAAAATAATTCTTATTATAAATATCATAAACTATTTATAGGTAAATTATACAAACTGCATAAAATAAATAGCTCGTGAATATGGATTGTGTCTCTTAGCAAATAAAAGGGAGACTGGAAATCGACAAATAACATGAGAAGCATTTGAATCGTAAGATATGTGAAATAATTTCATATATTAAATCATTTAATATGATTAAATAAATTAAATTCATGATATCAACTGTAATAGGTTAGTATATACACCACACAACTATAATTAGGGGTGAGTATACTGTACATCTCATAGAAGTAAATGTGAGATGTGAAAACACTTACGTTATTTAGTTACATTACTCATACACGTTTAAAACTCATGTATAATAAATATAAGAATATTATAATTCTATGAATAAACTATATTCTTATATATACTACCATTTTTTTATTTTATGGCATCTTAATATTATTATCGTACAAATTATTTCATGGTAATGTTACGTTTAAGGTAATAGCAATTTTTTGGTCAATGTTTGGAATTTTTATTCTCCATATTATTAATTGGATCATGATTAACTTATTTATGTAATTTAAAACATTATTTATATATAATAAATATTAAATATATGAGTTTTTATAATAATATATTAAATTTATAAATAATAAATTGAATACACCGTTCATGGAGAGAATAGGCCATATGTACGCATGAACATTTTTTATGTTTTCTTATTGTATTGAAATAATGAATTTAAATGAAATAGATATATATTATAATTATTTTAGATATATTATATAATATATACTATATATCTTTACTAAATCCATTATTAATATATTTCTTGTAAACTGTGAATCAATCACATTGCTATGAGAAGGCGGTATACCACACATAAAAAACAGATTTATCGTATTCCCCTAAAATAAAATCAATGAAGGATTGTCTTATATAATAAAAAAAATCATAAATATATTATATATCATATAAAAATACTATTAACATCATTATTACCAACCACTAAACATGGTAATGGATGATCGATTGACATCAGATTGCAAGGTGTTAGTCCTCCACACACAAGAATGAAGATTGTGTATCCCATTTGATTAATTTGTGTGTGAGTGTATGTCATAAACATATCATAAAAAAATATCAATAGTTATAGGATTATTAGGATATTATATAATCATTCAATAAGAATAATATAGTCATAGGAGATAAAAATAAAATAAAAGTGATTGTAAAAGGATGTTACATCTTCTTTGGGAGACTGCTTTTGGTTTTCACAAAAAGGCTTCCTTAGTTTGAATTATGAAAATTTTCATGCCTATAAGATAAAGGGTGGGAATTGGGGTGGATATTTGGGAATTTTTTTCTGATACAAATCTCTTGAAATATGAGCATAAGTGATGATGTTGAGTTCTCAATTACAATTTAGGAGGAGTGATATTTCTATAAATAAAAACATTTAAACATTATTGAGAGGTCTCCCACAAATCATGTCCTTAAATAATGGTTAATATTTTATAAAATAGAATATATTTTCGAAATATGTAAACAAAACCCTTTTTTACTAGTTTCTAGGTCACTTTTACCTTTAAAATAATGTTTAACTACGATGCAAACTAAATTTTCCTTTATTCACCATAATTAATTTTATTTACATTCATTAATAATTTTTGTAATTCTATAAATATGAAATTACAAAAAATTAAAAATTATATTGATTTCAAATATGCAATCCGTTTCTATAAATTATTAACTTTTATGTGGATGAAATTAATTTAAAATTAATCTCAAACATCGGTCCAGCCAATTGTTTTTTAATATGAAAATGTTCAAAAGTTTTAATAGTTTATATATCCATTTTCAATGTGAAATATATTAAAATTACCTAAATATTATTAAAGTCTCTTTAGTTTCTTTATATGTACTTAAAAAAATTAAAAAAATAACTATTTTAATAAATTATATTTAAATATAGTTTTCAATTAATATTCTTTGTTTTCATTTGTTATCGAAAAATTACAATTCCCACACAAACCAAAAAATAACCTAAATTAAGATTTTACAATCCTCTCTGAAAATTATTATTATTTTTTCAGATAATATCAATTAATGTATTAAAATTTTTATTAAGGATATTATTTTCCAATAACAGGAGGTAAAATTAATGTTTAGAAAGAATATATATCATTAAATTTAAAAATGATTATTTCTTTATCTCTTTTTTAAAAACACATAAGATGAATTATAAATAGATGAATTAATATAATATATGTATATATATATATATATATTAAAAATCAGTAATCTATAAGGGATTAACGAATATATTGAGGTAAAAAATGTTTAATTCCGTAAATATAGTTTTTGAGAAAAATAATTCCAATATTTTCAAAAGGGTTTTATTATATTTTCATGTTTATTGGAAAGAAAATAATTTTTCTTATATACATGTTTAAACCATATTTTCATAATTAAATTATTATTATTCATAACCAACATTCCATTACCGAGCTAGTTGCTATATTATTTTTTAATAATAACCTTAATAGTGCATTGCTGATTGGTAAACAAGGTATTACATTTCATGAAAGTTATCGAATGAACATGTAATTTTGGGTAACCCAAGACAAACATGGTGTTTCTTGTACAAAAATTTAAGACATGTGTCTCATGTAGAAAAATAGAAACTTGGTTTTGTATAACAAGTAGGAATAACCTTTTTACATTCAAATAATACAAGATATATTCAGTGATCCGTGAAACAAAAATATAAAAAGACTAAATTAAACTGTAAAAATTTATAATTAATAATAACTCATTTTGTTAAAAAATCATTCACCCTGTCTTGAATAATCTATCCCAATGGGGGACAAGAAGTGGTATTATAGGTTATAGTTTAAATATGATAAATTATTATTTTAATGGATGGAATGACAACATTAAATCATGATTAGATCTTGATCATAGATTGAAATAATATTAATCTATATAATAATTTGATGAAATAGTATCTATTAAATACCCTATTATATTTTGGTATATTATTCTAATATTAAGTTTTATGTATTTGATAGTTTTATTTAAATGCAACATTGAGATTAAATGAACAAGTAAATACAATTAAAATATTATTATTTAACATGATATATACTTCTATGCAATTTTTATGGAGAGATGGAATATGAATAAATAAATTATTTAATGTTTATATTTGATAATTTATAAATTATTTTATTGGGTATTTATTTGATAGAAATGAAAATAAATTCATTTAAAGGTAGAAATGGATGTTTTTAGAAAAAATTGTTTTTTTGTTAGCAATGTGTTTATTTATTAATAAATTAAATTAATATCTACTGATGAATGATTATGATATTAATTTAAGATAATATATTATTTCATATAATTTTTCACTCATCTAATGGGTTTCACTGGTCATATAATAAGAGTAATAATTGTTTGGATCCTAAATATAATTTTCTGAAAAATTATTTTTCTTTCAATTTTCAGAGTAATATGAAAACAATTTTTTATCAATAATATTAATTATAAAATTTATAATAGGTTTAACATTTTGATTCATCATAATTAATATAATATAATATAATATTCCAAGCTTATTTTATTTCCATAATGAATATTTACCATGGTAAACAACATGTTAATAGTATAATGGTAAAAAGGGATAAAAGATGGACTGACCAAAGAGTTATTATTTAAGAAATAAAACAAAAAACCTTTTAATATTCCCTATATGGTGTTATATAGATCATAGAATAAATAAAATTTAATATTATTTATTTTAGAACCACTTGTCTAGAAATATATATATATATATATATATATATATATATTTTATAATAACATTTCCAGTATTTGCAAGTCTTCCACCCACATCACATGTAATTGGGAACCTCTTATAATAAATTCTCGACACCACAATTTCTTGTTATCTATTCCAATATTTACCAAAATACTCTCCTAAAATCATTAACAATTAAGTTGATGTAACAATCATCGTAGGAGACCCATTAATGAATCTTAAGGTCCTCATCAAAGGAGTATTCCCAAAGAATATATAGATTTTCATATAGATCTTTTCTACGATTCATTCTCCCTAAACCTCATACACGTGTTTTATATCCATGTGAACATGATGGAATCAATAACTTCCCTATAATCAGTTTTTTATGTTATTTTTATTGACATTTTTTATCTATATCCCATCCACTACAAAAATGATAATGTCGCATGTGCAAACGTGTGAACTATAACCTTCATAAAGTGATGTGATTTTTTAACTTCTTATTTATATGGATAGATATAAATATATATTTAATTAATATATTTCATATATATGATAAATTTTTTATTTTATAAATGTTTCAAGTAATATAATTTTTGTTTATCCATTAAAAAGTGGAAACATCACTCATGCGTACGTAGGGATCACAACCTCCCCAAATTGATGTAATTAATTTTGATTACCATATAATATAAATAGTTAATTTTTTTATAAAAATAATAAATAATATAATTATGATATATTAATATGTTCGAGAAGATGAAACTATAACCAGTTTGTAAGGGAAAGAACCATTGAACCAAATGATTCTTGGAAAAAAGTCCAGTTTTCACCTTAATGAAAATTTAAATAAATTGTTATTTATAAAATGATAATTCAATGTTATAAATGAATTATAAATTGTATTTAATGTATAAATATGGTTCTAGAATATATATATATATAATAATACTTATTATACATCTTATTTTTATGCATAATAATCAAGACAATATATGAATCAAGGGTTTATGTTATAATATCATTTACTATTGAGATTCTGTATGAAAACATATTTTTCAGGGAAACATTATAGATCCAATCAGTTAAAAACTATATTTTTCATATCCAAGGGATAATACTAATGTATTCATATAATGATACCGTCATCAAATATTTTTTAATTAAAATGGTAGATATTTTTTAAAGAAAACCAAACATATTTCCTCTTTAGCCAATGATATTTTCCTCCATGTTAATGTTACTTAAAATTTGGTCATGAATATTATATTATATGATAAAAAGTCTTTTCAACTTAATTTTCACCCATATTTGAATTTCTTATTTATTTAAAAAATTAATTACAATATTTTTTGGAAAAGTTCTTTATGGATTATTAGAAAATTTATAAAAAATCATTATATTAATGTTTACTACATGAATAAATTATCCCATTGAAATTACAATTATTTAGTTTGACTCATCATTTACATGTTCTCGTGGTAATTTTCATTGAAAATATTTTTATCAAATATTTGGGAATTTAAATTCTTCAATGATACCAAATGCAACATATATATTTTTTTATTTTCAATAAAATGTTGAATTTGAATTTTTATGTAATTTGAATCCCTAAAAAATGTATTGAATATATTTATTTGTCTTTAAGGATGTGATCATTTGATACCATTTTTTCTCATTACGACTTATGATGATTATTATTTAAGAATGACTATATTAAACATGTTTATTATCACTATGATAATAATTGATGGTGAAATCATTTTGAAAAAAATTTCTTTTCAAATATTTATTCTATAAGGAATTGATAATATGTATATGAAACCCATTTTCATTCCACATTTGATTATAAGATGCTTATTTTGAGTATTCTCTAATCTTAGAGCTCATGATTTACAGATTTAATTATGTGAATGGTTTTATTAGAATTATATATCCCTAAAAAATGAGGTAAATAATCAAATATTGTGATATAATATGTGCTGGAATGGTGAGTGATCCTAATTTTGCAAGGGAAAATGTCCATTATGATAGTCTTGGGAGTGAAATGTGACAAAAAACGGATATTATATAGAATTATCCAAATCATATATGATTGAATTGGTAGTGATACTTGACTAAGGAAATGTTTTTATATGATTTTGTGTACTCCAAAAACCAATATATTATCATTTGATATGTTATCATTGATCATTATTGAATATTAATGATTCCACACTCATTTTAATTATGTATTTTATTATGTAAAAGTCATATTACATGATTAATGATTAAAAATATACTGCTGATTTGGTCATACAGTCATATTTATTATCATTTTATCATATTTTTATTATTATTATATGCTCACTTATGATCATTGGTTGTTATCTCACATGTTTACCCTTAATGAACATTTTAGATTACCCATTTATATGTTTAATTTTTTTAGGTTATTAAGAATGTTTTAATGTAGGTTATATCAATGAAATTATCTTTTTTAGAATATATTTATGAGAGATGTTTGATATCAATCCTAAAATAATATCAATGTGTATCTTGTCTCAATTGAAAATAATAATTTAAAATTATCTAGTGTTTATTTTTATGATATGATTTTAATATTTTTTTTAATGATGTAATATTTATATATTAAATGCTTGGGCTTTCTTAGTTGGCATCATATAAGGGTCCAGTATTATTAGATTTTTACTGGGAATCTTTTGTAAAAATACTAATGATAAGACTATGTAAATTAAATCATACTAAATTTTAGGAATAGTAGTTATTGAGTGGTTTATTATAAATTAAGCCCCTTTCATTACACTAACAAGTGAATATGACTTTGTGATAGATTCTAATATGGGTGAACACCATAAAAATGATGGGTACGTATTAAATTCATCATCACATGGTGCATGTTGAGTAGGACAATGCATATAGACATGAATAAACACTCATTTGGGATATGCTTGGTTTAACTCAGAATATCTTTATAGGATATTATTATGAATGATTGGATATAATCTACGACACCATATTATAATCCATATTGAATTAAGATAAACATTACAATGTCACGGGTTAAATGTAGTTATCAAAATTTAGGACATTATAAGAATGAATTTAATAATCATTTGATAGTTTACATGGAAAAATGATTCTCAATACTCTATTTAATCATTATATTTATTGTTAATGGATAGAACCAAGAGGAATTATTAGAACAATGAATATGATGATGAATGAAATTAACAAAATCATATAATCCAAATGAAATAGGCGATGACATGGTAAATATTGTGATTATTAATAATCATATATCTCATATAATGATTAAAATCATAACCCTATGTGAATTTTAAAATGTACCAAATATAATATAAAATAAATTTCATGAAATTTCATGTGATAAATAACATTGAGGGAAGATGGCAAAACTTTTTACATGTTATAAATGTTGGAATAATCACTTAGCAAAATGACTTAATGCAACGGGTATATTTTTTATGGTTGGAAAAAGGTCATAATGAAAATAATTTTTATGGGACATTTTATATTTGGATCTAAGGAAATTAATTTCATCATAAGGAAAATCCAATAATTCAATGTATTATGTGTATAGGAAAAAAAAATTTCTGAGTAAGATCCATAACTTAAGGGGTAACTCCTGCTTCAAGGAGAGGTCTATGATATATGAATTACCGAAGTTGTTCCTGATAGTTTTAAAAACTTATCCTCCAATATAAAGGTATTGATCTGATGTTAATGTTATAAGAATGGTCCCAATGAAAATATTATTATTTTTTCTTTAGTGTAATGTAATTTTTTTGGGTATCAATTTGATCTATTTATATATATTTCATATCAATTTACATTGAAATTATGTTACATTATTTATTTCGAATCAAACTAGAATCATAATTCTAGGTGAGGATGAATATCAACTTCCAATTTATTTTTTTCTATTGTATTCATTTTTACCTATTCATGGGGGATTTCATTCTCAAATAGTTGATGAGAAACTCAAAATTCAAGATGTTTTTTATTTTTCAGGAATATACTACTATATTTACCCAAAAAAATCCATGTCCTCTCCTAAATCATGAATTGAAGAAACTGCTATAGGATAATCAAGATAGTGGATTCATATACCCCAGTGTCTCACTATGGGGTGGAGCTATATTTTTTTAAAAAATATGCGGTCCAATTCATCCATCAAATGATTGTTACAAACATAATAGTATCACTACTAATAACACATATCCTAATCTTATTATCAATGAATTGTTTGATTATATATAAAGAGCTAAATATTTTCCAACGACTAAAATAGGTTTTGTATACAACTATTTAAGTTCCATGAAAGATGATATACACAATATAACATTCTTATTAGGTATATTCATTAATTATTTATAGTGATTCCATTTTTACTAATCATATAATTGATATATTTGTTGATTTAATGTGTAGAGTTTTTAGATATTTCCATGATATGTTTTCTATTGTATTTATAGATAATGTGCCTAAAAATTCAATGTTATGATATAGTAATGAATATCACATTAGTATTTGATTGAAGGCCACATTAAAGTAGATGATTTATTCCAAAATTAGAAAGTGTAAATTTTGGAAATAGAATGATTCATTCAAGGGTCATATAATCTCATGTGAGGGTAGATATGTACATCATTAAATGATGGATTTCATTGAGTAACGACCCAAAAATATCATAATTTCGATGATATATAGTTAATGGGGGTTGATTGTATACTACTGGTTTCTTGTGAGAAATATAGATAAACTATCAAATCCAATATACATGTTTACTCAAAAGGGATGAAAGTTTGTTTGGCTCCAAGAATGTGTGGTAAAAATCAATTAACTAATGGGAAGATTGGTTAGGGAAAATGTGTTGAGAATTCCCTATATTAGGTAAGTTTTGGTGATGTATAATGATCAATTATATTATATAATGGGATGTATCATAATTCCTAATGATATGGTAATAGCATATAGCACACTCTAAATGAATACTCATGAAACAAATTACCCTAATGATAATTTGATGTTATACAAGGTAATGTTTGTCAATATGAAATGGATGCATTGTCATTATAGTGAATGATTATAAATATATATTGATAATAAAATAATGTAGAATAAATTCTTGAAAACAGTAATTGAATATATTAAAAAGGATATAGTAGTAGTTGATTATAGATTAATACTATTAAATACATTTTAATGTTAAGAGGGTGATAAAGGTGGAATATTCTATCTGTAAGATGGAAAATGCTAGTTTATTATTAATTTGGATTTAAACGGATCCAAAACTAATTTATTTTTAGAATATGTATTAAAAACCCTGATGTAATGATAAAACTCATTAATTTCTCTGATGAATGTTCAACAATCGATACATATAAGGAAAAAATAGGTGAAAAAGTAAGGTATAGAACTATTAAAGAATGTGAAAAATGATCCAATGTTCCACTATGATTATGATTAAATAATAAGTTTCATGAACTGAGTATATGTAACATCAATACCAGAATTAATGGACGATATGTTAGATGGTTCCTAAAGTTCACCAATATCTATATTGCTAGGAATAATGAAGATAAATAGAGATTTGAATGAGTATTTCCAATGGGTAAACATGAAATGGGATATTTAATAATAAGTATCTCAATTCCAATTTGTCACAAATTTTTCTATATGATATTGCATTATAATTGGATTTTACAACCATTACCCTTACAATATATGAATGTGAAAAAACAACCATAAACATCATCATCAGACTCCCCAAAACATCTAATTTCTATAAAAATATTTGTATATTGTCAATATCCTAATAATGATAGAAATTTTAAATGAAATCAATGATTAGTTCCCTATTGGTAATCAATAAAAGATATAAATTAACTACGTTTTAATATTTAATAGAGTATCACATTCTATTCTATTTGATTGGGATATGTGTATAATTGTGAAGATCTGGAGTGGTATTTAGTAAGAACAGAAAATATAGTTTAACATTAATACTATATACAATCCTTAAATAGATTAAAATTTAAATATTACCATTAAAAAACTATAATATATACTGAGATAATGTTTTATAGATTTCAAATTTTGTTCAGACCAATACATTTCTATAGTAATGTTTTCTAACAGTAGTAGATTTTGATCTAGACTTCATCTAGCTCTTTATGATGTTTTCTACATATTCAAGTTAAGGTATATAATATATTAGTATTTATATGGAGAAAGAAATATCTCTATACCTCTATTAGATATGGAAATAGTGAAAAATGAAATATACATTCAATAATACACCAACATAGAATAGAGTGAACAAACAATTCACACTAATAATAATCGATTAGATAATGAGATTGATGTTGGTGAAAAGGTATTTCGATAAATATATATTTTAATAAAGGTTATGATATTTGGTAAAAATATAAATATGAGTTGAATATATATTAGTAAATTTAAAAATCAAGATCAAATCCAATTGGTTTCCTATATCATGGCTATTTCACTAAATCATTATCAAGGTCATGATTTGTTCGATGTATATCTCATGAGGAACTACATATCTGATTCTTCACTTCTAATTAATTTAGAGGTAATACCACTACCTAATGATATTGATTTTAGGAACCACTAGTGTGTCTTATAGATCGAAGATATATATTAATATGGAAGATGACCACTCATTTAGACAGTATTTTATTGCAAAACAATAAATCCGAGTAAACTATTGGGGAACCCAAAGATATGATTTGGCCGAAGTATACATAGTTGTTTGTATTAGAATTATGGATAAAAAAACCATTGGGAAATTATTAACCTGGTTTTAGAATCAATACATAAATATGTTCTGATATATTTATCTTTAAATAAATTATATTCCTTTGATTGTTATCATTACATGTAACACCATGTTTTGATGAACCACAACAAACTATTGAAAAGTTATTATTTAATCGGATATTTTCTGCCTAGATATTTTATTAGAATATATAAATTAGATTAAAAAAGTATGCAATTTTTTTTTCAAACATGTTTAAAATTAATTCATTGGTTTTCAGTTGTTCAGAAATAGAATAAATATTACAATATAAAATTGACATTATTCTTAAAAAATGTAATTTTTTTTCAAAATAAATTATGTTATTATAAAATGATGAATTATTTTATTTATAATTTATAAAATGTGTTCAAAATATTATTTTACCATCATCTAATGGGTTTTAGAGTGAATCTAGTAATAATAACATATGTTTTATGCATAAATATAATTTTCCCTAATTTTTTTTTAATTTTTCAAAATTATTGTTTAATTAATATCTACCTTATATAAAAATTATATATTTTAAAATTGATTCAATAATTTTAATTTTTAGAAATAATTTAATTTAATAAATTCAAAATAATTTTTGGCAATAATGAATAGTTGTCTAGGAAAAAAATCATGTTACCATGGAATGGTTTAAATGTGTTAAACTAGTGTTTAACATATGTGATGGATTAAAATATCAATAAAAATCATTAATTTATTTGGATTAGATTACGGTATTTTGAACTTATATTATTCTATTTGAATCTATATAAATTTTTAACCACTTTAATTGATAATGTAAAATATTTTAAATTAAATATTCACATATATACTTGATTTCCACCCCAAATTATAAAGGGGAACCCCATACCCTCTCATATATATGGAACATTATCCTTTCATATTCTCTTATTAATAACCCCAAATAGTATATTAAAATATTTATCTATTACCTTGAGTTTATGGTCTTCCCTAAGGACCCGTCCAAGAATCAATAAGATGCTCTTCAAAGTAGGATACCCAGAAAATATTTATATGTTCTTATTGTTTTTTTTTCATTTTTCATTCATCCTAAACAACCTCCAAATGATATATAACCATACTAATATTGCATAAAAAATTATAACTATATTGAGATAATTTTGTTTTAATTATATAATCATTTTATTTCTCAATCTCATATGTTGGATAATGATATTGTCTCTCATTCGTAGGTGTAGATGACCAAATCTGCAAAGAGATGTGATTTTTTTCTTAATTTACTTTTTACATGTCTGAATACAAGGATATATACATATATATATTTAATATGGAATATATTTATTGTATAATTATTATTCTATAATTTTAAATATTATATAACCTTTTATCATCCCATCCAATAAATAGTGAAGACATCACCAGTGCATAGGTGTGGACTACCCCCTCCATGAGTTGATATATTACATTTTTCATTAATAATTTTAGTAATGTATAAATTTTTATAAAATTAAAAAATATGAAACATATGACATTATTATTATTCTAGATTTTTTGAAATCATGAACAATGTTACAATATTTGAGTCATGAAGTTGAAACATTCGTGCAATGTAGAACAATTCTCATCGAAATATTCCAATTAAGAAAGAATATTATATATGATAATAATTGGATAATACCATCAAATAGAATATACCAAGCTATGTATATGTATTATTGAATGAACCCATCATTTTCTTGGTATTTAAATCTCTACGTTTTCTAGTAAAGTACTTTCAATTAGGTGCTGCTTAAATTTAATCGAAGGTGGTCAGGTTTCATCATGGTTGTATTGTTATTTGAATAAATTTATAATTTATTTTCGTGGATACATGTGAAAACATGAGAGGATCCATGTAGGGAGTGGTTTAGGGTTTCAGTTTCAATAAATTTTGTTTGGGTGTAAATTTGATAAATGGGTTTACAATGGGTTTCTAGGATTGGATGGATTTTGAGGTGTTTGGACCCATATGAAGGAAATACGGTATGAAAAAGTTCTATAGGAGAATTACATGTCATTCAAATGTATTACACATTGTATAAACTATTCCACACACATGCCATGAAAAAAATATAATTTTTTTAATGGTTACCCAACATGTAACTTATATACATCTTGTATTGTTTAGGATAATTAAATATTAATCCAAGATGGTGGTGTTTTCAGCGTGACCCACAAAAAATAATTACATGATGTGTAACTAAATTAAAAGAAGTATAATTTCAGAAGAATTGTTTTTAAAATACTTCCATGCAGTTAATTTTATTTCCAACTCATTTCTATCATCCTCCTTTTACCCTATTGTAGTTTCTTTGAAATTTTAATGCACCTCTCTTGATTATAGACATCTCATATACACATCTAATCCATATTATGTGGTTTTGAATAGGATTTTCCTTCTATCCATTGGACCATAATCCATTAAAGTGTTTCACCTTGAATGTGAGAATTTATGATATAGATTTTGATCGATTATGTTATTGGAAGCTTCTAGAGATTATATGCATTGTCATTCCTATTGGAGAATCATAATAGAATAATGATTGATCCTCAATTTAAGGTAGCAGGTCAGAACCTTAACCTTATTGTTTGATAATTGTCATTTGTGTGAAATACATCAATTTCACTAACATAGTGAATTCTGGAATTAAATAAATGATGAATTGGATTATTCATTGTATTATTTTTAGGTCCAACAGGATTTTAACATTTCTTGTGGCTACTCCATGGGTGAGAAACTCCTAGATTATAAATGAAATATTCGATGGATTAATGTGTGTTTATCATACAATGTATTTTGTGTGATTAATTAATATAAATTAACCATATCTTGGTTTATTTATTGAGATAACATGAATGCTACTAGTTAAGACCAATTTAAAAAATAAATTTGCAATTGAATGATAAATGGTAATTTTTATATGTAACCATTGATCCATATGATGTGATAAGTTTATATCCTTGTTTCATAGAAATTTATTGTGATTTTTATGCTAAATTGATTATATTGGTCATTGGATCAGTTTAATTTCTTAAATGAGTAAATGGATTGTAGTCCCAGTTTACATGATAAAATGCTTAAATACTAAAATTGGCAATGAGAAAAATTAAAATGATTACATGCTAGGCTTGGACCTAAGCCACTATTAAATGATTATATACAAGTCTTCACCATGAAAAATGTTGAAATTATTATATACCATTCTTGGAATTGATTAAATTCATAAATAATTATATATTAGGTTTAACCTAGATTTGTGTAATTTATATTTCATTGTAAATATGGTTATGGTTGGAAGTTTTGTATGACATATATAGAAAAATTCATGCATGACACTTAATTAGGTTATGTTTTACCACTAATATATGGTTTTGGATGGAATTTTTATAATATATGCCCAAAGATATTATTGCATGGTTCCAAAAGTGTTTGCCTTGAGTATTAATTTATTTTTTTAGTTATTTATTACTTTTTTTATTTCAATATTGTATACACTTATTATGATAATGTTTATGTTGATACATTGTGGTGTTAACCAAATGAGTTATACTGCCCCCCTATTTTGTCCACTGTTTGGTACTTGAGAAAATTACATGGGTACATGATTGGATATGGGAATATAACATTGTTTTTGACTATTTTCTTATAGAATGGGATGTGGTTTGTTGAGGAACCAAAAAGGGGTTTGAGACTGGGGACTTCTTAGAAACTATATGAGTCTCCAAGTCTTTTATTTTTTATTACTGATAGAATAAAATTTTGTTACATTCCAGAATGAGAATAAATTATTCCATTGTTTTTTAATATGGTTATTTAGTATGAATTTATTGTTTGGTTTTCTAATGTACTATATTATTTTCAATATAGTTTCAAACTAATATTTTTTTATTAATTTTATTGGATTTATTTGATTTGTTTGACCTCCTTAACCAGGGTGTATTGTCTCCCCAATATATATATCACACACACACTAGTATTCAGAATTCGTTGGTGTTCAAGGATGTGTGGTTAAGGCCTCATAACCTACTGGTTTCATCCACCTGGGGGAGTTGTAGATTTTTAGAAGTTTCCATGATGTATCAGGAAGAATATTTTTTTACTCGTTTCATTACAATATGGTAATGGAAAAAAGGATACTACCGTGTGTCAGGACATGGTAATGATCTTGTCGATGAGAATAGATAACAAACATACAATAGAAAATCCGACCGACCAGGGGTGCGTTGATGCTTATAATATTTTCTGGTTATAGTTTCTTTTTTCACCTTAGTTGATTAACATATTGTGTAAGGTGATTATATAATTACCTTATTGGTTTTTGATAATTTTTCTATTTCTTCAGTAAAAAATTAGATGAGTATGTATTCATTAGGATAGACATATTGGGATTTATATTGCATTTATTTTTCATGAAAGGGATATATCTATTTTTGTTCTGATATATACTTTCGTGTTTGAACATTGATATGTGATATTTGTCATATATTATAAATGATATGAAATAAATTTACTATTTTGTCATCCTAAAACAAATTTAATCCAAGTTTAGAGAGACTGTGAGTAAGTGTTTCTCAGTTCTTTTTAACTATTGATATTGAATCTATTACAAATTGTGATTTTAGGAGTGGTTTTTTCATATAGGGAAAATTCATCTTGGCCATCTTCGCGTTGAGAATTAGGTGAGTGTAAATAATTATGATCCAAATGCTTCTAAGTTGAATCATCTTATAGATATTTAGGATCAGATGGATTTTCAACTTCATGATAGATTCATAAGGGTTAGGCAATAAATGGATAGTGAGACTATTTGAACCATCCCATCAGTGTCTGAGCTAGAGAGAGTTCTAGTTGAAAGATATTACAATATTAACTAAGGAGGGAATCATTGAGGTAGATGATTTTCTAATCAAGTATTTTCAGATGATCCTTACGAATCATGATACAAAAAAATATAAGAGATTGAATCATGATGAATATATGCTTCATGGACTATCCAAGTGTTAGAGGGACATTCTAGAACATGTAGGGAAGTTGGAAGAGTTACCATATATGGAATATGGTAAATATTCACTGATCTATTTCAATACTGATACATTGAGGGATGAGAAGGATCATGAGTTCATTCACCAGACTCCTGTGGGTTTATTAGAACAAGAGTATACTAATCATTTCACAGACCTACTACGCTTTGCGCCATCATTTGTAGATGATGATATCTCTTGGAAAAGACTTCATTTAGATGGTTTCCACAATAAGATTTGGTTATAGGAAAACATCATACTTATATAGAGTATTGGAGATTTGATAAATCAGGCACTCATCACATTATGAAATCTATGAGATCCCCCCCCTGAGAAGGGGTGATTATTTTTTATTAGGCAGAGAATTGATGTATTATTGTAGAGTAAATATGCATAGATATGAGCATTTTAATCAAGGAAACTTTGAATAGTTCATTTAGAAAATGGGAATCTATAGTAATATTGTGTTTCATATTAAAATATATTAGTGTTGAAATATGGGCCACAAATGGCCTTAGTGTCATTACCCTTCATTGTAGAGTCAAGTCTAAAATTTATTGGACTATATACATATATTTTGTAGGGGAATGACATAGAATAGTAGTAGAGGGTGAATATATCATCTACCAGAGTTTGTGAAGAACATTTCTCCTCTTTAGTTTGCCAAAAGTGGGACTTCAAAAAGAAATTATGGAAAACACTCAGGATGTGGTTCCCCTTTAAAAGAATACATTTAACAGTCATAGGGTATAGGTTAGATGGTTCAAGATAGATCCCAATATATAGGGGATGGTTAGTTCTGTTCAATGATGAACACTCTAGATATCATGGAAGCCTAAGTGTCCACTATCAGAGGTATAATTCTCATATCATCTACACTTTCTAGTTCTTTCTGATACTAGAGAATCACATTACTTTTTTCTCTTCTCTTATTTATAAATGTTTTGATCTTGGAGGTGGAAAACATTGATAATATTTTTCCATTGACAAAACATTGGTAGTGTGGTCAAAGAATGTTAAATGTTTAAATGCATGTTATCAACAGATTGGTGGTCACTGTTTCATATGGGAATCATTTGTACTAGAAATAATAGTCTTTAATTTTATTCTTAATATAAATTGATTAGTTATATACCATGCACATATAAACTATTCATGAGGAAGAGTTTCCTTTTCATATATATATAGAGATAACTATTTCTAATAGGGGTAGTGGGATCTTTAGGTTTGTCATGATTGAATACTCTAATACATGTTAGATTGTCTCATGGAGGGGATATGTAGTCACTCTATAGATGATGGTGGAATATAGAATTATTATTTTCCTCCACTATTAGTCCTTTTAGGATGTTTCTCTATTTCCACTCAATCATGAGATAAATTTTATGATTTTTTGGTTCCAAGACCAAATCCAATTTCTATCATGACATATAGAATCACACCAAATGATATTTATTAGTTTAATTATTGGTTTAATGATCTATAAACTAAAGGTTTAATACAGACATGTGCATCTCCTTTTGGTTTACTAGTTCTATGTACCAAGAAGGTTGATCTGAATTTGTGTTTCTGTGTGGCTTTTTAAAGATTTAACTCGATGGAAGTCAATAACAATTATCCCCTTCATCACATCAACAATCTCTTTGTTCATCTTGGAGGTGATAACATCTTCTAATATATTGACCAGATATTTGGATACCATATGTTGAGTGCGAGACCTACAGACATACCTCAAACTTATTTTAGGAGTAAGTATGGATTGTATGAGTTCATAGTAATTCTGTTTTGTTTGACCAATGAACTGATGGTATTTACAGCCTTTAGTGAATCATATTTTCTATCCTTTTTTGAATAGTTTGTGGTTTTTTCGACAACATATTCGTGTACTCCCAATAAAAAGGCGGTCATTACATAAATCATAAATCATCTTGAGTACATTGAGGGTTAATTTTAATTACACCAGTACAACAATATTTAGTTTCAATAATGATAATGTGAACATTTGGGTTATTTTATTTTTGTGGTATGAGTGTTAGTTGACAAATAGAAAGTATCATCTATAGTATCTTGGGAGAATCCCAATAAGGTCATTGAGATTCAAATGAGTGGAATTACCCTACTCATGATTTGTACTTGTATTTAGTGCTATATTCCATGAGATTTTGGATGCATTTTATCATGATTGGTGGTTTTTGGTATACATAAACCACAAGAGTCTCTTTTACAAATTTTATCAGTGGGATCAATATATTTGGTAAAGGAGTTGGGTCAATTATCTACAGTATTTCAGCATCTTGTTTCATTATACATCAGTAAATGAAAACCTCAATTACAATGCATAGAATCGAAATACATAGGCATAGGAAGTACATGTTTCATGTGACGAGTTGTAGGTTTTTCTATTTTTCCATATATACATCTCAGTGTTCAGGACTCCCATGTAAAAGTGTATCGAACATCTAAATTCATTATACTCTTTCATTTGGACTAGATCATGAATTTTTAGTTACCAAATCATGGGGGATTAGTACTCAATGGTATCTTATTTGGTTGGGAGACACCATCAGGATGGTCTCTTCGAAGTGGAAATTCTATTCTTTTTTATGGATGTGTATGGGATTCTAAGATTTTATGATAGGAGATAATGAATGATTTTCATGAATCTATATGGGTTGTACATATATTTGTCATAAATAAGTATCATGATCTTTGTAGATAGTATTTATATTCAGGAATGGAGAAGTACGTATGAAGCATTACAGTAAGATGTTTCACAGATCAGTAGAGGAATTTAAAGAATTATAGGCCATCTATTATTTTTTATCCTTTTCCCATTAATTAGTTCACATGGAATGATGTCAAAATGGATTTCATGATAGTATTTTCCAAGAATACTATATGAATTATGTTTTATTAGTGATTGCGTATTCACTAATGAAGGTATTACCTTTTTTTCCTACCATTTATACCATCATAGTTAATGATTTTTTTGTTATGTTACTATGTGATGTAGTTCTATTACATGGTATTATATGTAGTATCGTTTCATAGATAGATCCTCAATTAAAATCATTAATTAGGAAGGGTTTCATTAGGATATGTCATCATAGTTTTATTTGATCATGACCAGCCATCTTCATGCTAATAGTGAATCTAAGAGGACAACTCAGGTTTGAGAGGATATGTTACAATCATGTGTTCATCATTTTAGCAATTCATGGGAGTATCATATGGTACTCATAGGGTTTACATGTAATAATAGATTACATGGATCAATATAAATATATATATATATATATATATATATATATATATATATATGGAACCTTTGGAGGCCATGTGTGGTTATTTATGATGTTCACCTCTTTGTTCACTGATGATAGGAGAGTTAGTGCTTATCTGGATTATTAACATTTCAGATACGTCTAAGAATTTGAAGATAATCAGACAGCTATCATAAACTGTGTAGAGAATGATGAATTTGTTTTCTTACCATCATATATGACATAAGGAGTTTGAGGTCGGAAATCTTGTTTTCCTTCTGGTACTTACTAGAATGGGGAATCACCATATTCATAAGTTTGGGTATCTAGAAATCATGTTTTAAATCCATGATTAGAAAATGTAAATGTGTAACCCCCCTACCATTTTGTTCCACATGGAGTCACCAACATGATGTTCACCCCCACTGGTATGCTAGTGGAACCAATCAAAAATGATTTTTGACTTATGAACACTATCGAATAGCTAATGATACTATCATATGAACGCCCATTTTGATGGTTTCCCATCAGTTGGATGATGAGATTCATATAAAAAGGAAATAACACCAACCCCCCACTAACTGGGTGGTGGCACTCAAAAAATAGCCGATCAGAGTCTTGTAGTTATTACCTCTACCAAAATATACCAAATTCCAATATAAGCTGCTCTTCCATCCCTTGGACTCCTGAATATATATTAAAACCAAATTCCCAACTACTCAAAAGTGTCAATCACGATGAGAGAACAAGGACTTAAAGATATAAAATTGTTATCAAAATGTTTTTTGGAGAATTCCATAATAATAAAATGTATTTATATAAAATTTGGATATCTAATATCACTTTTCTCCCCATTGGAAACAAATGTTTCCAATTGATATCCAATCATGAAGACTCCATTGAAAAATTTCTTGGAATCTATACTCTGAACTATGCCACTGTAATAGTTGTTGAATGGGTAAGGACAAACCATGAATAAAGGTTTCCTAAGAATATATAATATGAACTGGCCTCATAGTGATGGTCATATATGGTTCCACATTATGTTCTTCCCTTCTCTAGATTTGATAAGGAATTAATGGATTCTTCTTACAGTAGGACACATGAAACCCATTACTGATTTATGTCAACTATGGTGGAAAATATAAATAGTATGACACATTTCTAAACCACTCAACAGTCTCAAATGATACCACATGAATAGGTTATAACTCACCCATTTTTATAATCCTTCAATGACCCATCTATGCTGGGACTCTGAAGAACAACTGGTCATTGACCTAGTACTCCAAATGGTGTTGATGATGATCATCAAAATAATTTTACATTCTCTATTCCATTACCATTATGTTAATATACTACTAAATCATTTCTATTGACACTTAAACTGAAGTATGTATTATAAGGTTTGCTTCAAAAATCATTAAAAATGTAGATATTTACAAGGTTATCTATAAATTAACTCAAGTGGTGAAATTTTCATGGATTACTAGAAACTATTACAATAGGAAAACTCATCTATCCCAAAATGGAAATTATATGATCCTCCAAAGTCATGGATAAATGAAAAAATAATGTTCTCTATATTCTAAATACCCCCATTTCATATTAATATATATCAATTCAACAACATTTTTCATATCATGAATAATTATAAATTAGGATTTTTTTTATTTTCAATCACCTCACAAATAGAATACTATGATCAATGGGTATACAATAACCTAATAACAAATTCTATTGATATCTAATACCACTAATAAATTTGCACATGAAGTGGATAAAGATGACCTAATTATTTATAATGCACTACCATAATAATATGACAATTATAGAAGTTAAAACACTAGAAATGTCTCATTTCATACCTATCAACCAGAGATGACATCTCATTTTATAACACATTTTCATTATTCCTTTGTGTTCCACTGATTGGGATTGATGAAAATACAACATCATAACCATCCACATATGTTACCGGATAAATAACTTATTCCTGAAGGATAGAATACCCTAAGAAGGTATAGCTTATTCAAAATGGTCTATCTATAATTTAAATATTCCATAATTCCATAAAACTCATTGTGCAAATGTTATTATTGAATAAATATCTCAATAAGAGAAAATGTCAACAAAAAATCAATAAAAATCTATATCTAATTTTTATGTACACATAAATTAATATATTCTAAAAAATATATCCAATTATATTGATCAGGTGACACATTAACAACATTTTATGGATGCTTCCGGTCTATTGAATCAATAATGACATTTCCCTTACCAGGATTGTAAGTAATGTGAAATTAATAATACTATAGGTATTCCACCCATTTTCCATACCAATGAGTCAGATAATTTTTTTAGAATATTTAAATCATTATTTACTATCATAGTGTACTACAAGAAATTATCTAAAAATGTAACGTGACCATCTCTTAAGATAATTCATCAAAGCTTCATGCTTTAGATCTTCTATGGGAGAGTTATTCACATGAGGCTAATACAAACGATAACCGTAATCTACCATGAGATGTCCCTACATGAAAACCATTTTAAAACCCAAATCTAAGGCATATATGAGGAAAACATATCCATATCCATATATTGGTAAAATAAAAAATATAGATGAAGTCAAATTATTGGTCAACTCATCAATAGAAGCATAAAATTTCAGGTTTCATACAATATTCACACCCTTATGAGTGATATTGGTTAGTGGGGAATCCAATATTGAGAAATAATTCAAATATTACAAGTAAAATTAATTCCAGGCTATGATGATATAAATCATGAAGACCATCCACATTTAATATTGTCAAATAAAATCAATTACCTTATTAGTATCAACATAGAAAACGAACATCGAAACCATGAATCCTAAGAATATTACCTCTTGAATCAAAAAATTGAATATTAATGACTTTGTAAAACCTACGTGGTTTCTAAAGATTTCCAAAACTACACTTATTTGATTAAAAGAGTCATCATTAGTTTCAAAGTAATACAATATGTGATAAAAAATAACACAAAAAATGAATCATGTACTACTTGAAAATAATTTTCCTTAATGTTATAAACAGAGTAAGAGAATTGGACAGTAATGAAAAGTAATAAAAATGTACTCAGAGTGTCCATACCAAAATTATAAATTATTCTATGACATATCCGCTAATACTTTCCAATAATAGTGGTAGTCAGACTAGAGATCATTTTTAAAATATATTTTAACCCTATCAGCTATTAAAACAAATTTTCAAAATGGGATAATGAAAAATTTATCTAAACTATGACTCACCTGAGAATTCATAAATAAATTCAAAGGTGAATGGTTATATCAAATATCATTGAAAAATTAGTATTATCTTTCAAAACATGACACACTATGTTAAATAGAGCCTTTGGATATGATGTCTTCAAACTAAGTATCTAACTCCTCTTATTTATCGTGATCTATAGAGTAGGATGGAATAAATATAAACACTGTACCAAAAACAAAATAAATATATTACTATTCCAACCTTACTAGTAGACAACTAGAGAAGTATGATTGGAATGTACTAGGAAATATGTATTTTACGAGAGGAGGATCAACATAATGTTATTGCTACTCTAGTTCTATAGAAAACATGGATATCATACTTTCTTATTGAAAAATTGGAGATTCAGATCAAATCATCCCTAGGTCCCATTCACACTAAAATATATAATACTCTCCTTTAGGTGATTTATGGGACACCCACTGAAGTTATGAGATGATATGTTTAGTATGAGAAAAAATAAAATTCAGAACCGAATATTCCAAATAAGATTTACTTTAGATAATGAAAAACCACAGTAGTGGAATCATATAACTTGATCACTCAATATTCCAATATGTATAGAAATTTCCATTATATAAGAATTAATCTCCATATAAATATTTGTATTCTCCATAATGTAGTTATATATGATGTAATGAGAGGTTTCAGTGTCAAACTATGATGTCCAAAATGATAATGTAATTATAAAGGTACCTCTCACTGATATAGGACTCACATATTCTTCCCATAGAGAATCAACTACTATGTAATGAATCATTGTTCATGATAATTTTAGATGGAACCACATTATTCATTATTCATATAACTATTTCATATTTCCTCTTAGTACTATTTATATCACACATCTATGATATTTAACAAAAAATGGAGAAATATTGAATATGACCTGAGAATCTATAATAGTTTGATATATTTGGTGCCTCCATTAATTTATGCATTTACTACCCAACTTTGAAAAATTTCAATCATGTTAAAGTTTAATTAATAGAGACTAAAAAAATTAGTAAGTCATATTTTGAGATCCTCAATTATTGGTTTAAACAGCATGAATCATCTCTTTTAATGTTTTATTTAATGGGTCCAATCATTCTACCATTGGGAGTAGGATAAACTCTGGTCAAACCTGACCTACCTACCATTTCATGTTACACCATTGATGATCTATCAATTAAATCCTCATGTGTGGTGAGATTTAACATAAAAACCTAGGATACGATATATTTTTGAACAACCATTTCAAGCAAATGAGATTAGGGATTCTCATTTGAAATTTTATCCCATAAGAAATGAGAATGATTAGAAAAATGATTAGGATAATAAGTCAATATTTTTTCATCGTGATGACATTTAAAGAACCCCATAAATATAGAAAATAATATCTATAATTATTAAAACATCCCTTTAAAATGATAAAAAAAATATCATTGAAGGAAATATTTCATCATTCCATAACTATGAAATCCCACCACATACATCTATTCCATTCTAAATTTAAGATTACAAATTTCTTCTTTATAGAGTAAAAAATCTCTAAAAGTCAAAGAGTTTCTCATCCTCTTTCAACCAATTAAGTACCTTCTAATGATCACTGGTACCCTAGAAATGTAGTGGCATTTAATATAGAAACTCTTGGTAACTATATATATCATCATCCCACTAAGGTCCAACCTCTATAACCAGAATGGGATTAAGTGCCACAACATGGACCAGAGCATGGATTGAAAGTATAAAAACATCAACATTCTTATAATTAGTTGGGTGGTTCACTTTTACTGTTTCATCACTATCACCTTCCTTATGGATATTAAATTTACTTCTATTGGTGTTGGTACTATACATCATAAATGGATAAAAATGGAAACATCAGTTAAAATACATGATATCACAAAATATATAGTTTATAATTAAACTAGGAAATAAAAATATAAAATAAATTATTTGGAAGAATTCATGATTCTGATTCAAGAACTCCTTAATTAAACATTTCATGACTATCCATGGTAACTTAACTCTATTTATGATGTGGGTTTTTTATATAAATCTCTTTTAACCTACCCTTAAAAGTCTTTGAAATAACTTGTCCTATCAATAAAGTGATCCCAAACCACATATTCACATCCAATAAAGGTATCTTCAGCCTTTATTACAAATATTTCATGATCCAACTAGAACAACATGACTAAAAAGTACCGGAATCATTTTCAATGTGACACTAAGGGAATTACCTACCCTTATGGGAGGACGACTAGAACCTAAGAATCAAATGAAATAAGATGGAATTATTTAACTATAAGAATAAATTTAAAAAAATGATTAGGCTTTTAAAACACACCTTAAGATAAAATTACCATATATAGATTGATGCATGTCCATAAAAATGTACATCAACCACTATTGTCTGAACCAACTAAAAAATAAAACAACCCATGATCTCATTGTAGCAATTGTATCACATACTACATCATTCAATGCCGACTCCCATAGTACCAGTAATAATTAATATCAACAATATCAATGAGGAGTCTTTCATTTATTTTTATCATGCATTAGAGTGAGTATAACATCCAATAAAAATAAATATGGTTTGATAAATGAATCTCAATATGATCTAAAAAATACATTAAATAATTAATAAATATCCATTAATCCAACTACGGTAAATTTTAAATAATAATGTTAATGAAAATATATTGAAAATTCATATAAAAAAGAATTACAAAATAATTTAATGGATGATATTATAAATGAATAAATGTTATAATCCTTCAAAATAAGAAGATATAACATTCTTTAAAATATATATATGAAAATTAATTTCTATCTAATAATTAATCAATAATAATTTAAAGATAACACTAGAAGATATAATTATTTTAAATCCTATCAGATGTTTATAACACATTGGGATAGTAACTTTTAGAAACCTGGTTTAATACAATCTATAAGAAATTTAGCTCCATGTTATTACATGCACTAGAGATCTCATGATATTGGGGGAATAAGTTAGAATACAAAATAATCCAAAAAACTTTCCCTTTATTGTAGTTTAATATATTTTTCATACCCGGTATATTTATACACTACAAAAAAAACTGGGTTTAGCGGCGGTTTTGTGGCGGCGGTTCACAAAACCGCCACTAAACATTTTAGGTGAAGGTTTCGCGGCAGTTTTTAATAAACCTCCGTGAAATCGAAATTTTTTTAAAACACCACGACCCTTTCCCCCACCCCGACCGCGTTCCCCAAACCCTCGTCCCCGATCCCCCCCGGCCTCGGCGACTGCTGCTCCCCCTCACCCTCCGGCGACCCCTGCACCCCCGGCACTCCCCGCGCCCTCCAGCGAAACCCGCACCCCCCGGCACCCCCCTCGACCAACGGCAACCCCCTCTCCCCCCGCGCCCCCTACGCCATCCGGCGACCCTGACACCCCCCATGTCCCCCGTGGCCTCCGGCGACCCCCGCACCCCCCAGCGCCCCCCGCGACCCCTTTCGACTTTGGTAATTTTTAGTTCTTCCTTGATTCTTAGATTGCTTCTCATAAACGACGGATAAGTCATGCATAGTAATTGTGGAATATTTATTTTTGTGGTTTATATATTTCTCCTACATTTATTCATGTATTTATTACTAAAAGTCATGCATTGTAATTGATACCTCAACCTTGTTCAGTGTGTTATTTGATTATTTTTATTCTAATTATTTTATGTCTTCTTGCTTGGTATCTAACATAGGTTTGATTGTTGAATTTTAATTTAAAATTTTCTCTCTAAATAATTCATTGGAAAAAAGAGAGGATCCCATTAGAAGTTCCTAAATTATGTAGCTGATATTTTTGTATATGTATGTCTTTGGAAATTGGTCATTATAGTGATGAAATATTTCATTGTAATTTTTAGTATAGAGTTGTTATCACATTTTAAAGCATATATTTATTGTTATTAGAAAAGAGAGAAATTCTCTCCAACTTATGATAAATCATATGTTATTCTAGGTGAATAAGATTATAATTCCAATTGATCAAGATATGATTATTGGAAAATGGGGATTACTATATTTCTAGTGGTATGGATGGATCTCCGGTTAGATAATGGTGTTTCAAGTGTTGTTTTCCTCCTACAATTAATAAGTATCAGGATGTTTTTTTTGAGGACATTATAAGGTTACCTCTAGAGATGGAGGTGGAGTTTATGATTGAATTAGTACAAGGTATCGAGACTATCACAATATCCCATTACTATATATCTCTATGGGATATTAGATAGATAAATATTTATTTGGGAGATCTTTAATCCAATGGATTTATTAATCTGAGTGTGTCTACATAGGGTTATCCATTTCTTTTTACCAATATTGCAAGAGTGAGTTATTGATTTTATATTATCTATTATAAATTATATCATGTTACACTTAATAATTGGTAACCTTTTCTATGAATTTATGATTTATTCAATCAGTTTAGAGGTTCTTTATGGATTTTGAAGATTTTTCATCGATTAGGTTATCAGCGATTAAAGGTTTGAGCTAAAGGTGTGTCCAAGATAGAATTTCAAACACTATATAGTAATTTTGTGTTTTTTGGTAATTCTATTTAGGGTAATAGAGAAACCATATGTATTTATAACTTTGATAAACTGTTTTTTATCCTTTTTTTTCATTCGGGACTATATTTATCAATGATATATCGGTATGATCATGATCCTATGAGGAGCATGAAGAATAGTTGGTTATGTTCTTAGACACATTGAGATATCATCATTTATATGCCAATATACTGAAATGTTATTTCTATAATCAATAGGTGACATTTTTTGGTCGTGAGTTCTTTGGATCTAGGATATTATGGGATATTGAGAAAGTAGAATCTATAATTTCTTAATAGATTCATACTAATATTGTTGAGATTCATATTTTCATTGTTCATGTGGTTTCTTATTCTTGCATTATCTTGGAGTTTTCTCACATATTCATTAAAAATATAGTATTGACTTGGAATGGAGTGAATTTTTAGTGGGATGATAAATTAAAAGATTCATTTTATGAGCTAAAAAATATATTGAAATCTACACCTATTCTTATTTGACCAAAGCCAAGGATGCATTATAAGGTCAATAATGAGGCCTCCAATGTGATATTATGATTTATGTTGATATGGAGGAATGAGTTTTAGTAAATGGGTCTTGAAACTTATAATAAATGATAACAATTATCCAACTCATGATATTGAGTTAGTCATGGTTATGCATGCCCTCCAATGTTTATGAAATTAGTTATTCAATGAGAATTTTGTGGCATTTAAAAATAAAAAACATGTAGTAAATATTTTATCATAGGGATAAAAATTTATGATAGAGGATATGGGATGAATATATTTAGTCATATTATTTGGATTTTAATTATACTCCAAGAAAGTGAAATTTCATTATTGATGCTCTAAGTATAAATTATCAAGTGCATGTAGTTTGTACGTCGAAAGATGAATGTAAATTTTTATTACTTTTCTCAGAGATTCATCATGATGTAGTTAATTATAAAGGTCATGTCATTATAGAAACCTTGACCATCACTTTATCTTTATTTTTTATTTAAAGAAGGTATGATTTCATATTATGTGTATTGGGTTTTCCATGAATGGTTTTATAGTATGGATGTCATACCTAGGTATATGCTTAGTGAGAATTCTCTATTTTATTTTCATGGGTGTAATTTTTTTATTGACCCCGACACCCCCCACGCCCCCCGTGGCCTCCAGCGACCCCCGCACCCCCCGGTGCCCCCCGAGACCCCTTTCGACTTTGGTAATTTTTAGTTCTTCCTTGATTCTTTGATTGCTTCTCATAAACGACGGATAAGTCATGCATAGTAATTGTGGATTATTTATTTTTTCGGTTTATATATTTCTCCTACATTTATTCATGTATTCATTACTAAAAGTGAGAATATCCATCCACAATTTGAGTAATTTCTTGGAATTTATATTGAGCAGTTGGTTCCTTTGGGATGTCACTTAATATTATTTACACCTCAACTCTTTCCAAGAATATAGAAACGTTCAATAGATTAAATCCCATCCTATAGACCAATTTCAATTCCAATGGTTTATTTTACAAAAATCCATGTGACTTCTCTCCCTTGTAAATTTGGGGCATAAAGACATGTCTTATCAAGGATAATGAATTAATTAGGTGCTTCATGTTCTATATACATATCCCATTGGAAACCATAAAAAATAGTTGGGTAGATAGTGTTATGATAAGTGTGTAACCCGATATTCTTATTTCTCCTCAATGAGGTGTTGACGCTGTCTCTTATGAACTAGACTTGTTCGGTTGGTATGAAGTGGTAAATGTGATCAATGAACCATCTTTATTATATTATGCATACTTTATGATCAATGGTTCATCTTTATTATATTATGTTTCTGTATTCTTACATTATCCTATATTTTGTGTAGTCACATTGTGATATACATGGATAAAAGATGGATCACATTACCGAGGAACACACCTCAATATGTTAAGGGTTTGAATGAGTTTTTAGCTTTTTCAATTTCTAATCGATCCGTTGAAGGGAGAATAAGTTGTCCATGTCCTAAATGTAAATTTAGAACATGGTTGAAGAGAGATGAAGTTTGTGAACATTTAATACTGAAGAAATTCCCTGATCAATATTTGTGTTGGATTTGGCATGGAGAATCAAACAATACAGAAAGATTGAGGACTGATGTTAATCCATAGAATGAGGTCCCAAGTTTGTCACCAATGGAAAATGAAATGCAAAACCTTATAAATGATGCATTCGGCACTGCAAGACACCACTATGAGCATCAAAAAATTTCAGAACAACCAGAAGAGGGTGCTACAAATTGCAACGTGACAAGTGATTTTTTTGAGACTGTAACACAAACAGATCAAGATTGTAACATATCATTGGATCCTCCTCTTGATTCTATGAAGCCAAATGTAAGGGAAATCTTCTGTGAGGAAAATGCGTTTCATGATTTATTTGACGATGGAAATCAAGAGTTGTATAGTGGGTGTTTGAAATATTCAAATCTTTCATTTCTGCTGAAGTTTTACCATATCAAATGTCATTGTGGAATTACAAATAAGGCAATGTCCATGTTATTGGAATTTATTTGTGATGCATTTCCTGAAGCAAAAATCGCAGAATCGTTTTATGAGATGAAAAAAGTTGTAAACAATATTGGTCTGAATTATACAAAAATACATGCGTGTCCCAATGATTGTATGCTTTACTGGGGAGAGGATTCAAGTAGACAAAATTGTAAGAAATGTTCTTCTTCTAGATGGTAGTCAAATGGTGATGTTGGAAGTATGACTGAACATAATTTCATGGAGAATAAGAAAAGGGACACACCTGCAAATGTTTTGCGTTACTTTCCTTTGAAGCCTCGATTGCAAAGATTATTCAGGTCATCAAAAACCGCCGAACACATGAAGTGGAATTCTGTAGATAATAACAATGATGGGTTAATGAGACATCCACGGGATTCCCAATCATGGAAGACATTTGATTCATTACATCTAGATTTCTCAGCTGATCCTAGGAATGTTCGATTGGGATTGGCTGCCGATGGATTCAACCCATTTGGGACTTTGAGTACGAGTTATAGCATTTGGCCAGTTGTTTTGATCCCTTATAATCTTCCTTCGTGGATGTGTATGCAATAAACATATTTTATCATTTCGTTGATTATTCCTGGAAAACAAATGCCTGGAAATGATATTGATGTATACCTGCAGCCTTTGATTGAAGAATTGCAGGAGTTATGGAGCAACTGTGTGGAGACATTTGATGTTTCTTCTAAAACAATGTTCAAAATGCATGATGCTTTAATGTGGACCATTAGTGACTTCCCTGGGCTTGGGAATTTATCTGGTCGGAACACTCATACGGGTTTGTCTTTTCCTATTTGTATCTTTTATTTCAAGCCCAAACGGCTACCTCACTGTAGAAAATGGTGCTTCGTGTTCCATCGAAGATTTCTTGATACATATCATAGATTTCGGCTGAACAAATCAAAATTTAATGGTTCCATTGATCGTAGACCACCTCCAAAGTTGTTAACCGGTTCTGAAATATTGACATAGCTTGAAAATGTTAAAACAGAATTTGGGAAGGTTCACCATTTTACTGATAGCGGAAAATGTGTGTGAAGTGCATCGTCAAGTGAAATCAGAACGCAACAATGGAAGAAAAAAAGTATATTCTTTAAACTTCCGTATTGGGAATTTAATTCTTTATGCCACAATCTTGATGTGATGCATATTGAGAAGAATGTATGTGATAATTTGATTTTCACATTACTTAATGAGCATGGAAAGTCGAATGATCATCTCAATGCTCCCAAAGACTTACAAGTAATGAACATAAAACATGATCTCTAGCCAGATGAGAATGAAAAGTATTCTCCTTCCATTTTTTCAATGAAAAATAGGGATAAAGATGCATTCCTTTGAATTTTAAAGAATGTGAAGGTATCTGATGGGTATTCGAGTAACATCTCGAGGTGTGTTGATTTGAAGAATCGTAAGTTATATGGATTGAAAAGTCATGATTCACATGTTTTGTTACAACGGTTACTACCCTTGGCATTGCGTACATTATTACCTGAAAAAGTTACTGCTGTTGTACTGCAATTCTGCACATTTTTCAGGCAATTATGTGAGAAAACTCTACATCCTTTACATCTTGAAAACCTACAGGAGAGGTTTGTATTGACCCTTTTTGCAATGGAGATGATCTTTCCTCCATCGTTTTTTACTGTCATGATGCATTTAACTATGTATTTGGTTGACGAAGCTAAATTAAGAGGCCCTGTTCATTATCGTTGGATGTATCCAATTGAGAGGTATTTTATTTATATGTTTCTAGTTAAGTAAACAATATTTGGATTTTAAATAAATGCAAAATATTATTATTATTTTTCACAGATATCTTGGGAATTTGAAAGCATACGTGAGAAATAAATCTCAACCAGAAGGATCTATTGCTGAAGGCTATTTGGTCGAGGAGTGTCTCGCCTTTTGTTCCAGATATTTGGATGATATTGAGACACGATTTAATCGAGTTGGACATGTTTACGACACATCAACTCAATCTCAAATGCATCAGAAATCAAAAATATTTCCTGCTATTGGCCGATCAGTTGGGAGGACCTCATACGCGACACTGATAGAATTGGAGTTATTACAGGCACATAGATATGTGATACTGAATAGTGAAATTGCAGATCCATTTATTGAAGAGTTGAGGATACAAACAAAGAGACGAATGAGAGGCCGAACACGAAATGAAAAAGATATAATGAAAGCTGTGAATAAAGAGCTGGTTGAATGGTTTGCATGACGTGTGAGTTTATAAATATTTCAATAAATACGAATATTAGATTGACACATACAATTTCAAATCTATTAAATTATATTTTTATTCTTCAGATCATGAATACTGATACTCGAGCAGACTTGTCAGAAGATTTTAAGTTTCTTGCTAGAGGTCCTATAAAACAAGTTAGAAAGTTCGACGCTTATAATGTGAATGGTTTTAGATTTCATACAGTCGATTGAGAAATGGGTTTGAAAACACAGAATAGTGGTATATTTACATTTTCTGAAGTGGAATACTATGGAAAGTTGCATGATATTATTGAATTAAACTACCACGGGCATTTTTCTGTTGTTTTATTCAAATTAAAATGGGTCGATATTATCAGAGGTGTTAAAAGAGATTCCTTGCAATTTACTTCTGTAAAATTCTCTCGCTTGATGGATGTTGGTGATTGTGAACTGCATGATCCATATATCTTAGCATCGCAGAAAAAAATGGTATATTATGTGAATGATGTTGTGGATGAAGGGTGGAGGGTAGTTACTCATGTAATACAAGGAGATTTGTATGATATGGGTGATGAAGTGGAAGATTTGACCTTTGCAATTGAATTTCATCAACAACAGGAAGCAGAATTATTTGTCCATCATGATATTGAAAATATTAGTCTAGCAAGGATGAATGAAGTGGATGAAGCAATGGAGCAGGAAACCGACATGATTGAAGGGGAAAATGATTGTATGTATAATTATTTATTCATTCAGCAACCACTTGTTTCATTTATGTAGTCATTCATTATCATTGTTATATATATATTTTTTGTTAGTACTGGGCATCTATTATCATTTTTAATTTTTTTTCTGCATAATTTTTTTGAAATATATATTCTGAACATAATTTTATTTGATTAAATGATAGTAATGCCAAGGAAGAAGCGGTACACCATTTCATCTACTTCTCCGACAGATGACGATTTGTCTGTCCCCACGGCATCTAAGGCAGCAGCTGCCTACATCCCTGCATCATCTCCCCCTGCACTATGTCTGACACCGTCAGTGGATGTCTCATTAGAGGATGAGTCATCGCCTCCCCCTACAGGAGCCTCAGCAGCGGGGCAGCGACACGCCCCTTCCAGTTCATCACGGACATTCTGGAGGGTCACAGTCATAGGTACAAATTTTAATTAAATTAATTTATTGCATTTTGTTTATAGTAATTGTTTGATAATTGCAGATGAAAAAAATGCAACTGTGGAAAAAAACATAAAAAGCTCTGATGTTTGGAACATGAATGGATAGAAGATAGTGGTGTCATTTGATTCTTATGGGGTCCCGATGGATGACGACACAGGTTTACTTGGTCAGATTATAGGTCAGCTGGCAGCGAAGCCCATTTCCCTGCCTATTTCATATGATGATTGGAGGAATATGCCTCCAAATTGGAAAAATGAAGTTTTTGATTCTCAGATAAATGTAATTTTATTACTTTATGGTTTAATTGAATGTCATGTTACTAATATATTCAAAATGAATTTTTGTATACAGATGTTCTTCCACTTTACCGTTGCTGATGTGATAGCACGGAAGTGGACATTGAAAAATCTTGGAAAAAAAAGGAAAGATTTAAAATGGAGGTTGTGGTGTGATGCCAATGATACTTCGTTGACTGTGTAGTAGATGTATGAGAAGCTACCCAGTGGGGTACCGAAAGAACAGTGGAATGTTTTTGTCGATAGCCATCGTGATGAGAAGCGGATGGTATTGAAATATATATTATTATATTATCCTCATTTTACATTTATACATGTACATGAAGAGGAGATAGACATTGAATACATTACTGTTAAATTGAATTTTATTTATTTCAGGATCTCTCAAGATAGAATGCATCAAACCGGGCAAAACAAGTCATCCCGCACACTGCGGGCTCAAAAATCTTTTCTAGAAGCCGAATGTCATTGGTAATATTTTAATTAGTTTAAATATTAATAAGACAATATTATATATTTAACATATTTAATTGTTGATTTATCTTTGTTTAATGCAGTCACAGAGTTTAGGGCATGAAGCATCCCAAACAGAACTGTGGCTGGATGTTCATAAAAAACAGATGGAAGTTTTGTTAATGAACCTGCCAGAGAAGTTGGGGTATGAAGTCAATTATTTATTATAATAACATATTATCAGTTTTTACTGTGTTAATATATATTGATATTTGAATTATAGGTAAAAATTAAAGAAATATGGGATGTCAATCCTGAGCAATCCTACTCAGTCTCCCAAGATGACCCGGTTGGTAAAGTCCTTGGGAAGGAGCATCCTGGTAGAGTACGCGGGATGGGTTTTGGACCCGTACCATCTGAGGTCTTTGGAAGGCCATCAGGGATTTCAGCTACATCTACTCCTGGTTATAGTCATTTCATACCTGAAGATACTCAGAGGGAGGTGTCTTCTCTACAAAACAAAGTTCACCCGCAGGGGGATCAGATATCTGCTTTGCAGAAAGAGTTGCTTGAAATACGTCAGCATATGAGCAGATATGCCCCCAGTGGTAGTGAATCGGCTAGTGGTGAGCAGGTAAATCACAAAAAAATCAAAATAATTTAGTTTTCACACTTTTATTGGTTTTAAGTTTAATTATAAATATGCAATAATATTTAATTTTCAATATAATGTTCTTATAGGTGGAAGTAGGTAGTGGAGATGGAGGTGGAGAGGGTGACGATGCAGCATCAGATGATGATTAGTAGTGTTGTTGATGTGTTGAACAAGTATGAGAACGGTTGGTTTGTATATGTAACATGTATATGGCACATAGTTTCCACCAAACATTTCCATGTCCTAACATTTTTTTGATTTCTCATGTTTCCTTCTATGCATTTTATTTATTTATGATGTTTCATTTTATGTCTTGATTTCTCGAGTGTGGTATACATCATTCCATTTAGGCCTGTGTTTGAATTGGTACCACATCCAATGAGAATACCATATATGTAACCCATATTCATACCATTTCTACTATATATCAGCATTCGGGTAGCCCCATTGTGTAAGCTCGATTCATACCATAACTGATTCATAGAAGTACCTAGGCAGTCCAACTGTGTAAGTCCCATTCATATCATTGTTTCTCCATAGCAGCACCTGGGTATCCTACCTGTGTAATCCCAATTCATACCATCACTATCAAGGCCCAATGAGCCACAACACATTACACAGGCATGAATAAATTCCCACCTGACAGGCTAATCTTAAACTATACAACCAACATACCAATTATGCTGATAAAGAACTCACGCTCTTACTAACATGGAAAGAGTTTATCTTCGAAGCCTCCCACAATACCTAAATTTAACCGTTATCAGTATAACATGAATCTAAGAATGTATAAACTCTATTAAAACACCTAATATGCATCATTACAATAATATCCAAATAATCATAGTTTAACATAACTTATCCCCCAAATAACCATGTCAATTATTCATGTTAGACTTAACAAAACACAAGCACTACCCATGATTTTACATTCACAATACCAAATACAATGATATTACTAACTGAATACCAAACCACAATCCACCTATATAACATCACTATAGAAAAAAGTGTCTAAACATACTTTCATTTTTTTAATGAACTCATAGACCTAGGATAAGTCCTCTCTTGGATTACATACATACAAGAAAACCCTCATCAGGTGGAAATGAGAATCGCTATTTCACTTGATTAGAACACTCCAATCACCAATATCCCAAGATACATCTCAATATTACTAGTCTCTCTCAACCCTAATTCACATGTCACATCCTATATAGGATACAACTCATGGAGAAGCATCTATGAACCCATCTCAAATATCACGAGGAAAATCATAGGCCAATATACCCACTCGAGGGTTCTCATGCATATCACAAATCCCATACCCAATCCAACTATGAAATCTATGTTACTAATCCTAACTAGAAATCGACACACCATACTTCCCCTAAAGGATAAAGATCACATACATGCACATATATATGAATGACATTATCTTATGATAATAACTATTGTGAAAATTCAATATCATTTGGTTTGGTTAAGTATAATTCCACCAATAAGGTATTTAGGAAAACATTTGATAAGTTGTTGAAATTTTAAAAAACTCAAACCTATTTTTTTTAACGAAGTCAATAACAACTATATCATGATGCATCCCATCCAACCTGCAACATGATGACCATCTTGGGATGTATACATGAAACTCTAATCTCATATCCAATGACATAACTCAAATCCTCAATAGGAATCATGTATAACCTACAAGATCATAATCCATACTCTCTCAAGAACCATGCACGGTTAGCGTGTTGTCCAACCTAAAACACACGCCAATTCACAAATTACACATTTTCTATAGTAGGCATTAACAACCAACTCAAAACACACAACAAACCATACCATAACATACATTCTATAACTACTCAAACATCCATCTTTGGAACAAATTATATACCCATATAAACATAATTTGTTCTATCCCATAACACAAATCCATTGTTAAAAAAACCCAACCCATATCACAATCCACCTATGGATGTTATATCGGCCAACTTAGAGCATAACCAATTACATATCATTACACATCACCATGGTTAGCATGATCACATAAATTGTATCAAAATTCATAACCATTTATTATATAGAGTATTAGTATCCATATAATATAAATCAACCCTTCTTAAAACACATATGAAATTAAAGAAGCTAAAAACACATATACATCTTGGGGGTCCCATGGATTGGTTACTCACAAAATTTTGATACATACCTTTCCTTAGGTTGGACTCCATAACATACAACATTTGATCATATCCTATTTTTCAATGAATACTACCATGTTATTTGTTTGTATGGTGTCTCCTGTTCCATATTCTGGTTTGATTTGTTTTTTAGGGCAGTGGTGTGGTAGGAGCAGAATTATTTTTTTTTTCCAGGTCAAAATTACGCGGTGGTTTTAACCGCCGCTAATGCCTTACTGGTCAGCATTTAGCGGCAGTTATAACCGCTTCTAATGCACTATTGGTCAGTATTTAGCGGCGGTTATAACCGCCGCTAAATGTATTATGATTAAATTTAGCGGCGGTTTTCACCACCGCGACATAGGCGCATCAAACGCCAGAATATAGCAGCGGTTAAAACCGCCGTGAAAAAAAAGTATCATCTATGCATAAAACCGCCGCGAAATGGACAAAAACCATCGCGAAAAGAGGCATCTATGACGCTTTTCTTAAACCGCCGCGAAATAGTAAAAACCGACGCTAATAGATTACCGACGTCCAATTTCGCGGCGGTTTTTGTAAACCGCTGCCAAACCCTATAGCGGCGGTTTAAACCACTGCCAAATGAAAAAAAACCGCCGCTAGGGGCCGGTTTTGTTGTAGTGATATATAGTAGTTTACCTATCATTCTTATCATTCTAATTAACTACCAGGATACCTTGTAATTCTAGGTGACCAGTCATACATGGGGATATCATAAAATGTTAAAAATTGTAAATTAATTTTAGACAATCAATCATTTTATTCTACCCCAAGTTTATGTTTGAAAACTTTTAATTTCATTAGAAAAATAACATCAATGGGTATTTATAATTACTTATGCCTTTAAAATATGTTCATTTCATTTTAAATCATAAAAAGGATGATACCATCATTTTTTAAATGTCAAAATAAAATTCCTACTTCAAATCATTCATTACATTTTATGACAATTTTTTAGATACTAATTTTTTTTTCATAATCCACTTTCAATTGATTATTATGACATGAACAATAAATTTTTAGAAATTTATATCAAAAAAATTTTATAGTTAAACACAAATCCATTTCAAATTTACAAATAATTAATGATTTCCCATAATAATAATTACTTTATGAAATCACTTACATTAATCACTAAATCATCAATCACTTTGTCTGGGATCAACCAATAGAGATTCAGTGGATAAAATGATCAAAGGAGAAACCTAGAATCTTAACTACTCATTTCACAATATAACATCATCAACAACATGATGATCCACCAATCTCAATGAAGGATATATATGTGGATATAATAAATCATGATCAGATTGAGATTATAATTACTGTTTGAGAAAAAATGTGAAATCCAAAACTTTTATCCATGTAGTGTCATGGTTGGAAGGTCCAATTACACATATAGTTGGTCTAGAATTTTTTTTTCAAATGAATTTTTATAGATAAAGATTTATATTCAAAATAAATAATTTTAAAAATCAATATATAATATAAACCAATTAATTCTTATTCAAATATGTGGCACCGACTAGATGGTGGAACCCACCAGAAAGTTGGTCGTAACATGCAGAATACCAACTGTCCTTAAAACACCACTTCCTAGATTGTGGGGTACCATTTGGAACATACTTTTTCAAGTAGCCTATCTCCTAGTTGGTGTGTTTTTTATTGTAATACCCCACTTATATCGTTGCAAAAACTGTCTAGTGGACATACTTTTCTAAATTGTAGGCTTGGTGTAGGTATTCTAAAAACAACACCATTCCCAATCTTGATCTAAACCCCGTAAACATCAAATAAACTCACAAAAATAAATCTAAACAATCTTACCAACTACTCACAATGATCAACCATGGCGAGGGACTCACAAGTTAAACGTATCAATTATATATCAATATTAAAAATATGTAAATATATGATTTATCTTGGTTTCTAACATAAAGATAGTTTTTTTATGTCCCTATTTCCCCCCTCAAAAATGGTTTCTTACTTTAAATACACTATCAATAATAAACCACAAAAATGAGGTTATTCCCCAAATATATCATTAAATTATCAGACCCCCACTTCTCATGAGAATTATAAACAAGAACCCATTACAGCCATATAAAGGGTATTGAATTACCATATATAATATTTATCTATGAATAAAAGATTTGAACCATCTACTCTGTCACAATCAAATATCATACCACATAAAGTTCCTCCCACCTCAATACATGTGATTTGTAAGAATGCTAAATATTGATTTGGGACACATGAATCAAATCATGGATTTATGAAAACTATGGTTGAAATAGTAAATGATATTCCAACATTCCAAAAAACTCATAATTATCCAATAATATATCATGTCATGATTATTAATTCCGATCTATTGGAATTCGTAAAAACCCAAATTAATGTTAGATTCTTAATAGCTCTAGGGTCACCGAACTAGATGTAAAAAAGTGCATCGATGTAATCATCATAAGACTTTCACAAGCTCTATTTTGTTATCATATTCTGAAAACTAAACTGAATATTAAACCATATCTCTCAGACAAAACTATGTCCAAAAAGGGATTCACCGACAACATCTAAGAAAAAATGAAAATATTTACATGCCCCAACATAAATTGATTCAAAAGTGTCATTTTTATTAATGAATGGTAATTATTATAATAAGAAAACTCAACAATCCTTAAATGGAAGTCCCACGATCCACCAAATTCAAGGACACATGTATATATATTTTCCTCCATGTCTTGATATAATTTTTCAGCAGAACATCTAATTGTGAGTGGTATACCATGATTAATAATACCAAGGATCTCATCTCCTCATGGAGGCCTCTGTAAAATGAGACATGAATCGGGGATCCGTATAGAAAAATAATGAAGTTGGAACTACATAAAATCGAATGAACTCATACATATACATATTTTTCATGATATAATCATTGGAAATATCATGATGGGGAATAATTTGGGATGATTTTGTTAATCAGTCAATCACTAAAAAATATAATTTAATTATTGAGGGGTTTAAGGATACTCTACAACAATGACCATATACATGTTATCCCATATCTTAATTAGAATAGTAAGTGGTTGAAGAAAAGATGGATGTTTCTAATTATCAACCATTATATAATGATAATTATAATACCAAGAAACAAAATCAACAATGATTCATTTATTACACATCAACCAAAAATTATGGATCGTATAAAAAATAAATTTCTTCACGCATGGTAATAAAACCTACTATAATGATGAAAATATTTCATCACAACATTCCTCGGTAATATGACCAAAAACTGGTTCCTAAAGCCGAGGATACAATAAAAAGATAATGATCATTCTATAATGATCTCTACACAATTTAATTAATGACTAATTCCTCTGAACTCATCATTGATACGTTTTATCCTACATAATCATCTTGAGAAGATAGTATTCCAATTTAAAACAGGGAAGAATATCCTCGATCTAATCCTCCCAAAATCCTAAATTCAAATGACAAAATAGATCCCTATGATCACATTACTATGAATATTCATTCATAAAATGGTTTGGATGTTTCATTTCAAATAAAAAAATCTCCCTCGAGTGGGTTTTAATAATTTCAATGTAAGATAATTTTTTTTTCAACAATCAATCACACTAAATGAAGGTTCAGGTGAATATATGAGAACATATAGCATAATATTTTTTGATAAATTATTAGGGTAAAAAATTCCCAATAAGTTAATGTCACTAAAACATAGGATACTGCACCACCAAAGTGACTTCAATATCATGCCTGGGGTATTTCTTCTCAAGAGGACAAAGATAATAAGAATAGTAACCCACCATTTTATCACCAATTATAATAATACCATCCAAACCAAAACCAGATGTGTCACAATACCCCACATATCCCTTCCAGAATTCTTGTACAGTCGACATAAGCGATTTAGTGAATAAATGCATTAAATTACTAATGTAAGCCTGATATTTGGTAATAAATGAAAAAATCAATTCTATTAGAGGGTTACCGTACAATAGGGAATCCAACATTGGTAAATAGTTCACAAATAGGTCAGAATACCTCTATAAGCCCAAGAAACTCTGAATGTCAACTACTTTTCAAGGTTCCTCTCATGTGAAAATAGTTTTCAAAATTTAGGATCAACTGAGGCACACTACTAAAAAACAATGTTTCCCATAAAGAATAACTCATATATACTGAAATGGAATTTTAATATATTTTCATAAAGATAGTTAGTTTATGGTGTTGATAAGTACCCCCAATTTAAAAACAATGTTCTTATATGTTTCAGAGTAAAACTGGTTGTGATTAAAAAATACCATAATTATAGAAATTTGGTACTTGTGGGAAATCTAGTTCGTCAATGACATAATCACATATATTGATTTATTCAGACCAAAAGACATGACAAGGAACTTATAGAGGATATATCTAGTCTTGAATATATTAATATGGATAATATACTCCATGATCCTAATATGGGGATAAATTGACCAAATATAAATTTCTGAGAACCACTGCGACCCTTTTAGTTAGTCAAAAAAATAATCTATATAGTGAAACAAGTAATTTTACATAACAATGGACTGATTGAGCTTTCAATAATCAATACATAGGTAAAGGGATCTATAATAATTTTTGAAAAAAAGTAATTAGGGCTTCTCATAGTGATACACTAGGTGAAATGGATCAATTGTTCATCTTGTAATCATACTGAGTCTCTAACTATTTTGGTTCAGCTTGTGAAATATAATATAATTGAATTAATATGGTATGAGTACCTGAAAATAATTAAATAGAGATCTCCACCACCCTACCCAGTGGATAAGATGAAAATTATTATGGGAAATAATCAAGAAACCCTTCTTCAATTAGAGGAAAATCACTACATGAATAGTCATTTTTTATTTCAAAGGAAAACATTAATATCATCCAACCCAAATACAGAAGGGGAGGTATGTCTTCACTCAACCTAATGACCCTTTATCCATGAAATGAATGACACATATCATCATGGAATTTAAATTAATCTAGAATATAACATTTAATATTTGTTTTAAGAGATATTATTTAATCCATCACGAGAATGAAAACCTGATTGTTCATATCAAGAACCAAGAGAACAAAATTGGATCTACATTTAATAATGAGATTTTTCAAGAGGGGAATCAAACACCATCCTCTCTCTTATTCCAATTAGTCAATGTAATATCCATTACAGAAGCAATTATATGCATAATATGTTTTAATAGTTCTAAAATATGGATAGTAGTGAATGAATGGGAGGAACCATTATAAAATAATGCAGACACAAATGGTTAAGAAATTGTAATGGTACCTCTCACTATTACATGACCTATATATGTGTCACCTATATATTCAACCAATGCATCAATAAGACTCATTAATAAGGCATGTATAAAAAAATTATTTTCTTATAGAATATTCTGACTACACTCTAGATTATCCTAATATTTTTAAGACCAAACCACTATGGGCTGTAATAATAACATGAAAAAATATATTATTTTGAACTTAGTGTTTGCAGGTTCTAGAGATCTTAGATACTGGTATTCCATAATTATTTTCTTTCTCAATATTTCTAAACCCCCAATATTCTATGAAATATATTTTTTAATTTGATTTAATATTTTTTATTTTCTTCTATAACCCATAACATCAATATTAAATGAACTGTAATGTATGATAAATATTATTATTTAATGATTTTAGTAATAACATAACTATTTAACATGTAATATATTGAATATGATTAAGGAAATTTTAGTTTTAAATATGATTGTTGTAGACAATTAAAATATATTGATAGGCAGGAATTTATTTTTTAGTAAAGTCTTTATATAAATCCAAAAATAATTGTTCACAAAACAAATTCATTAATTCTTGTGAATTTTTTCCCATATTTTATAAAATTAATTTTTAAAAATTAAATTATTTTTTGATATAAAATTTCCCAATTATGTTAGGGTAAATTTTTTATAATTTCAAAAAAAAAAAATTTCCATGAATACTTAAAAATGAAATTTATATTGAAACCTAAATTATCATTTAAATAATTAACTAAGTAAAATTCTATTTTAAAATTATTTAAAATAAAAATTAGTTTAATTATATTCTTTGAAAAACCATTTATTTTATTATAATGAATTTAATTTTTAATTTTTATATTAAATATTTTTATTATTATGAAAATTGTCCCTTTTGGAAACAATTTTTTCTATCACAAATATGCATTTAATATTGAATTAAATAATACCAATTACGTAAATAATTTTTTGAAAAACATATTCCATAAATATAATAATTATAATTAGCATTATATAATAATTTGAGATTATTTTTTCGGTAATGAATAGATGAAATAATAAAAATTATTTACTGTAGTTTTAATTAAAAAGGGTTTATAGGGGGAGGGGGTTAAACTAAAATGATAAAAGTTAAAATGTCGAAAACACTTGTTCAATTCCTACTGAATGGCCCTATTTCGATCATATCACATATAAGTTTCATTAATGATCCATTTTGGATACTTTTGAAATGTTTTTAATGTGGATATACATTTTTCATTTCGTAAATTCCATGTGTATCCTCTCCACCACCTATAAAAGGCCACACCCTATCAGATCCTTATAAAACATCCAAAACCATTTTTCCATCCAATACATTCCCAAATACCTTAATAATATACCTAACCATTTCATAGGGGCCATAGACTTATTAGAAAACCCTCCTATGATGTAAATAGATTCTAACCATAGATGGTCATCCAAAGAATATGTATTGTTCCTAACTAGGAAATTTTACCTTATTTAATCTTATATCTAATAAAAATATTTTATATCAAAGTTAATATTAAACCATAACTATATAAATTAATATATTATGTTATTTCAATAGTATAGTTACCCAAATCCATGACCACTTCCATAAAATGAGAAACGAAACCATCGGTCGTGTGTACAACACACTACCCCCTCATGAGCCGATATAATTAGTTTTCCATCACAACCTCTAATGGGGGAATATAATGATGAATATATATATATATATAATTTATTGTAGGTTATGGGCGTAGTGGAAGTGTGGGAAGAGTGGTGCCCAACATTGCTTTTTCCCATAATCGGTGATCAATCCATGATCCATACGAAGTTTAATCACCATGATATTTAGAAATGAATCAAATATATAAAATATTAATCATGTCCAAACCAAATAGTTGAGGTTAAAATGTATTATTTAAAATTCAGTTAATTTGAAAAAGAATTCCCTATGTGGAATTCTTTCTTTGTCTATGATTTTGACGAAAGAACAGTTCTCCACTATCAATCCATTGTAGAATCGAAGTGTAGATTTCCACTAGTGGTAAACCATACATGTTCTAAGGATCTCTAGATATTTTCAAAGGACACATTGTTTGATATCATGGAATATATTTTTTTCTTACATCATCTACCTTGATCTCCTCCATAAAAGGTTCGATGTGTTCTTCTATATCTGGTGGAGGAGGGTTGCTCACCATTTTTGTGGGCATTCTTTAAGAAGGGAAACCTCTTTGTTTGACACTATTCTCATAATTCATTGTGTAAAAAGGAATTGGATTATGAGAAAAAATTACATAATTTGGTATTTATATTCATATGGTTAAAATACAATTAATTTCACAAGTGCCTTTATTATTAAGTTAATCCTAGTAAAACCGCATGTCCAAAAATATTAATATTTTTATTTCTTGACATGCTCTAATCTTGAAAAATATAATTAATGATAGTTTAACTAAATAATATTAAATATTCTCATTTATCACTGGACCATTAAACTTGGAACATTATTCCTCCACAATATTAGTCAGGACTACAATAATGTCGATTTATTTATTAAATAAATATCATAGAATTATTTTCTAATAATTAAATAAATACTATATTAACCAAATGTTAAATAAATAATTATTAAATATTCCTCTCACAATATATTCTCTCAAATAACTAATGACGGAATAAAGGGTATCAATCATAAATGAATAATTTTTAAAAAATGAATGAGAATAATATTTATTCTGCATTTTAAATAATATATATTAATATATTATGTAACTGAGATCCTTGTTAAACTTATTTTGTGACCCACGAGGATTTTTTCTCATTAGAATTTGGAAACGTTTCCTAAATTCCATGATTAGAATCTATAAACATTCCAAGGCACCCATAGTGAATGATTTTAATGTAGTATTGGTAAGTCACCTCACGTGAACACTAACCATGTAATATAATCCATTTTTCATAATTTATCTAATTGAGTAGGTTGCATGTTAGTGCCATCAAATAATGTGCTCAATATCACTTTCATTGAATTTCAAAAAATTAATCTTGAATATATCAAAAAATATCCATGGTTTTATTAATGAAATATCATTTTCATAAATGGGCCTTCTATATTGACTTTTTTTAGAGAATATAAGGGATAAATCCTATATCATAATATTCATTAATGCAATATTACTCGTGATACCACCAACATATCCAACCTCGACATGAACATTTTACGTTATAGTTATTTTCAATACATAAAAGTTTGTGACTCATAATAATCATTAATAAAAATCATAAATTCTATAGACCTATACACATGTCTGCATATATGAACATCCATTGACATATATAAATTTGTATTTTCTACTGGTGGCTCTCGTTATCATAATATCGTATAAGATATTACTAAGGGCGTACACCAAGAGAAGGTGACCCCATTTCTAAATAATCTCCACCGCTAATATCATGTATCATTTTTTCCTCCAAATGATATAGTCCTACCATATAACATATATTTTAGAACTGTGTCATAGCACTTTTGGATTTTTATCATAGCTGGGAACTGCTATGACCTTTTAGTGCGACATATACTGTAAAGAAATTTACACATTCTATGTCACAAATTAAAAAAATCATGATGTGATATGAAATTTATTTATATTGGAAACAATTAATACATGTTAATCATTAAGTAAAAAAGAAGATGTTTATTGGGAAACAACTCCAATAGACTCCCACTTTCTGTAGAGCCAACTACTAAAAACCTTCAGTATACTAGTTCTCACCTGATATTAATGCTTATGCTGAGGTAGGATTTTTTCAAAGGTTCTTCCACGTTCTTTTCTATGGGAACTCTTCTCATTATAGAATCACCATTCTGACAGAAATCTCTCAAGAGGTGATACTTTTAGAGTACATGCTTTCTCTATTGGTGTGACTGTGGCACTTTTTTAGTATCAAACACTACAGTATTATAATAACAAAATATGATACTATCATTACTTTTAGACAACAAAAAATTATCCTAAACTATTTTATAAATCCAAAATACCACCATGGATAGATCATAAGTCGCTATATTCAAGAACTCTGTTAAAGAATCAGAGACAACTGGATCATTTTAAGTCATATTTCTCACAACTCCAGCATTTATATTGAAAAACTATATCCCGGTTGTGACATTGAATAATTTTGATCTGTCAGAACACTATCATCAGTAGAACCCCTGATGACCAGTTCCTTATATTATCTTCACACTAGGAACATTTCATTATATCTTCTTAGATACATAAGGATATTCTTAATAGTAGTCCAATTTTTTTCTCATGGATATACTTGATATCACCCTATGATGCTCAATTCATAGCCAACATTATCTCTAGTACAAAACATGACATACATAATTTCTCTATTTATTGAATCATATAAGATATTTCTCATTCTCTATTTCTCTTGTTCTGTCTGGGGAACCATTTTATTAGAAATTTTCAAACCATGTGACATTGGACGCAACATTCCTTAAGATTGTTTCATACTATATCACATCATTATCTCATAAATATATTTAATTTATCATATTCCAATATTCTTATTGGATCTATCAAGAATGATATTGATCCTTAGAATATATGCCACTTTACCTATGTACATCAAGGATAATCATTTGTTTAACTTGTTCTTAATTGACTCAATGAATGGTATGTCATTTCCAATAAGTAATATCTCATCAACATACACAATTAGGATAAAAACCACATTCCCATTAAAAATATTGTAAACACATTGATCACATTCATTCTTAATGAATCCAAATTCACTTATGGATTCAAAAAATAGAATATTCCATGACCTAGATGCTTGATTCAATCCAAAAATGGATCATTACATCTTGAAAATCATTTTGAACTCTCTTAGAGATACAAAACCTTCTAGGTGGGTCATATAGAAATATTTTTAAAGGTTCTCATTATGGAATGAAATTTTGACATCCATTTTCTAGATCTCATATTCTTGATAAGTTGCTATAGAAAATATGATTCTAATAGATTTATACATAGAAACTAGTAAAAAATTTCATCGTAGTCAACTCAATCAATTTTTTAAATACTTTATCCACTATCAATTATTTATAGGTACTACAATTCCCTTCCATGACCAGTTTCTTCTTGAATATCCATTTTCATCTTAAAGGCTTTACATCAATTTGAGAATCAACTATGTAACAACACAGGTAAATAAAGAAGAAATAATTTTCATATTTATGAATATTTACGAATTAAATATTAATTTTACTTTAAAGGGGTTTCTATGTTCGATAGAGTACCCGATACGCAACAAATAGTTTCATTGAAATCTTACGTTGCACACTAGTAATATAATAATATTATTTTAAATGGTAGTTAACATGTAGCCGTTGTATTGGAGGGAATGGATATAAATAACTAAAATATGATTATATATGTTTTTTAAATGTTTTTACATTTATCCAATAAAAGATAAAGGCTTAAAATATGGAATGAATTCAATTTTAGGCTTTTATACCCTAATTTTCACTAAAGGTTCACTTATCTCCTTTTGATGGTGAACCGTAATTAAATATAGTTTTGATCAATATTATAAATTATATTGGACCAAATATAACACTTCTTTAGAATCGGGACATCAAAATTTACTTTGTAGAATTTTTTGGTATATGTCCGATAAAGTTCATTTTTTAATGAATAGTGTTAAATGTTGTATTTTAATTCAAAACCTCTTTTTAATCTAATTTATTTATATGATTAGATTATAATTTTAATTGGTTTTAAAGTTAAATTAGATAATATTTTTACCATTAAATCCAATAGTGGTCGTTGGAATTAATTTCACTTTAAAATCGGACTTAAACTAGTGTCAATATTTTGATACTTATTGTTTCATAAAAACACGCTATTTGTCATGAGAGCGGGAATTAATTATTAAATTAATTAATGTGACTTATATGTTTTGAATTTTGTAAAATAGACTTATTTTTTGAATTCGGAGTATCAAATATTTCTTAGGGTGAATTTTTGGTGTTTTTCTGGAAAACTTCAATTTTTTATGAATAGTGAAACCACTAAGTGGTACTTATAAAAACTGATTTTTCGTTTAACTGAAATTTTACCACTTCTGTGTTTTGAATTTCAAAAATCCGACATACATGGTTGTCATTAAGAAGTAAAATGTTGTTCAATGGGATTAAAATAATTTTTTGGTGAATAGTAACTTTTAAGTTCTTAATCGCGATTAGAGGTAATTAGTGTAGTTTGAGGTAAAAATAATTTTTAAATAATAGGAGATGATCTTGACACATGTCCTACCCTCATTGGATGTGTCATTGCCGACCAAGACAATCCATGAGTCAACTTGGGGACCCCATGGAGCCTCTTTGGTTGGGAAATGACATAAATAACTTTTTATTTAATGTTAATGTAAAAATGACACAAACATGAAATGTTTTACTAAAAAAAATTTACATGTGGTTATACAAGTCATAGTTTTGACTATAAATAGTCATTTGAAAGCTAAAAATATTTCCTACATCCTAGTAATTTTTTTATAATTTTTAGACATTAAATAAATTAAATTATTTATGACATTATGATGATGCAACGATGACCTCATTATTTAACGATTTAAATAAAATTGAAAGATAATGTAAAATATAAGACCTACACATGTCAAAAACCTATTAGATGAGTGGATTTAGAACCCTCATCACTTTATCCTCTAAATACATCAATGTGGGACCTTTAAAATCGGATACTCTTTTGAAAATAAAGTAAAAGTTTGTAACTTTACAAGAGTGCCCCTTCTCTCCTCTTATAAAAGGCCCCCACCTCTACCACCTTACCCACACTCCCAAAGCCTTTGGATCGGACAAAATCTTCCCATTTTGTCTCTCCACATCAATCTATTACTCCTTGAAGCCTCACTTTTGGCAGAAGTCTTCCCAAGGAAGCCTTTGAGCTCAAATCTAAGAGAGTTACCCGATTTTAATGTAATGTCTTCTTTTGAGTCCTTTTGTTTGATTTTTCTTCTCCAACCCCCTAAACTCTTTTTATTATTTTATTTTGTAACAACTACAGTATACTCAATATACTAGGATATTGTTATAAGAAGTATTCGAGCTACAATTACACACACCTACATCTAATGGTTAAAGAACATACTGTTTCCGGGGATGGTGAATTTCTGCCTCCCGAAACGATGATTGATCAACATTCTTTTAACACCTTCAAAGGTGGCCATTAATATGACACTATATTTATATATGATATATAATATGTTTATATTTTCCTTAAGCTTCTGTATTTTTCAATTTGGGCATACCTTTATGGTTTCCATTATGGGTAAACGTGATATCTTCATTTAAGGAAGTACGGACTACCGCCCCCTCAAAGTGATGTGGTTCGTTAATGCCATATGAGGGACGTATAAAGGATGGATTTAAAGTTATTATATATGATGTTATACTGGAATTATAACATACCTCTATATCATTACTATTTATTTCCATTAAAGTATGAGATAGAAATGAAAGTAGCGTTCACGCGTACGTACAGTTTACCGTCTCCATGAACAGTGCATTTCATTTCTTATCCCCAAATGTAATGTACTATTAAAAGTACACGTATATAATGGATATATATAATGAATGATACATCTGAATGATAAATATAATTCTGGAATTAAAATATAAAAAACTCTCATTTAATTTTAATTCCATTAATATGACAAAGAAATGAAAGTAGCGTTCATGCGTACGTACGGCTTACCGTCTCCATGAACGGTGCATTTCATTTCTTACCTCTAAATGATTATGTAATATTATAAATACATTTATATGCTGGATATATATGATATATATGATATCCAAATCAGGAATGTCATTCTGGATATAAAGAACCTTTGACCACACAAACAACATGTAATTGTAAGAAGTCCACTTTCGACTTAAGAACCAAATATCGACAAAACAAACATTATTAACATAAATGGTTACATAATGTTTATAACATGGAAAATAAGTAATATAAAAGGAATAATGAACTTTAAAAAGGTTCTTAATCAAGTATAAATTAAATCAAGTTTATTATTCAGGACGTGAAAGAACGACCGAGTCAAGTCAGACCCGAGGTAAGGGAACTTCTTAACCCAATTTCCATTATTTGGGTTAATCTCCTAATTTCAAATTACGTCATGATATTATTATGTCCTATAATGTATTTGTACTTTATTTATGTGTACTTATAGTGAATACACATAATAGATCTATTTTATTTTAAAAAAATGATCTTTGTAAGGTAATTCGTCTCAATCTCCTTTCATTGAGGCATATTTCATTTTATACACAACTTTATTTTATACGGTGTATAAAAACCTTTGACTTTTACTTCTAGTCAAAAGGAATCTTTTTCAACTAAGTGTTTTACAAAACGACAAAAAGGATTTTTTTTAACGTACGCGGTGACAATGACCTTTTCCGCCGCCGCGGGTATTATTTGGTCTTTGGCTTTCTCAACAAGCCGTAATTTTTTTGTTTGAATGAAATAAATACCATATACTCTTTTACGTATTTTGGTATTGAAAATTGTTTTTATAATGGATTTGTTATTTCAATATATTTAAGTGATATATTGTGATCAATGTGTGTAAATGTTCTCTATCCATTATATTTGTTTTATGTCTTATGTTTTTATAATGGTACTTGGACATTTGACGGGTGGTTACGTGATTAACCATATGATGGGTGGTGCCATGAATACCAGGACGGGTGGTTATGTTATAACCTCCAATGCATTGGGTATGGAAGTCGGCCGTATGGCTATTCTATTAAGTATGTATGGAAATTAGCCGAATGGCTATTCCATTAAGTGATATGTGTGGATGTCGACCTTATGGTTATTCCACTTATGTATGTTTATGTACCAAGTTACCTTTATATGTTATGTGTTTTATATATGGGTTTTATGGTAATCTTTTGGTTACAACAGGGTAAATAATGATATTTTATTCAGTGAAGAGTTTTTACTACTTCGTAAAGGTGAAAATTATTACTCTGATAAAGTATACATGGTTTACTTTTTGTTTTGATAAACTATCAGTTTTCATTCTTTGCGTATCCCTTACTGAGCTCTTTATGCTCACCCCAAGTTTTTTTGAAATGTTTTTCACAGGACCTAATGTGGAATAGGGTCAAGGATGGGATCAAGGGAAAGTCATGATATATAAAACTTGGAACTAGACATATTTCTTTTTAAGAGTTTTTTTTATTCTATGGAAACTTAGTAGAAGTGTCTACTTTGTAACCTTTTGAGATGTAGTAGTTATGTTCTAATTCTCTAAAACTCTAAACCTGAAAAGATCCTCAATGTGAATTATTCATTTAATTCAATATTAAGTAAGGTTTAAGGTCTGGGCCTTATAGTTGGTATCAGAGGACGGTTTAGAAAACTTTAGGAGTTAGAAAAGTGTTAAATTATAATATCATTGAAATGATATAGCATTTACGGATTACCATGTTGCTTCGCCTAAGATATTTCTATGTTCATAATGGTTTTCCGAAGAGGAAACAAAGCAGCTATGTTGGGACGACATCAGGAGGAAGACAACCTTCCAAATCAGCAACCTGAGATGGTTGGAATCGGAACTGAACAGTTTGTTGCAGTTATGGCACAGCTGACTCAGGCTATAAATTGTGGTGGTATCCATGCACGAGATCAGCCAGATAAACCGCAGAGGAACATGTCAGTGGTGGAACATTTAATGAGGCAACATCCCCCATCATTCAGAGGATCATCTGACCCCGTGAAAGCTGAAGGGTGGATTAAAGCACTGGAGAAGATTTTTGATGTCATGGGGTGTTCAGAACATCAAAAGGTTAGTCTTGCTGTTTACCGTTTTGAAGGTGAAGCTGATCAGTGGTGGTCTATGGTAAAAAATATCAGGGATAGTGATGAGATTGAGGATCTTCACTGGGATGAATTCAAAGGCATGTTTCTTGAGAAATATTTTCCTAAGGTGGTTCGTCTTATTATGGAAAAACAGTTCCTAGAGTTGAGGCAGGAGGATGATTCAGTGGCTACTTATGAAGAAAAGTTCACTCGATTTGCAAGGAATGCTTCAAACATCATAAAAGATCTTGATAGTAAAATAAACCATTTTTACTCAGGGTTTAATCCAATGTATCGAAGGGCTCTAGATTCTCGTGAGTTCAAAAGTAATGAAAAACTTGTTCGATGTGCGAAGAAGGTGGAAATGGAGTTTGTCGATGATCAGGTGTTCTATAACAAACAACAGAATAAGAGGTCTAGTTGGCAGGCAAAGGGGAAGAATTCATCAAAGAAGTAGGGAGGTAAGAAAACCAAATATCCATCCTATGAGAAGTGTGGTAAAATGCATCCTGGAGAATGTTTATCCAAGTATGGTAAGTGATTTCGGTGTGGTAAGTCTGGTCATATTGCTTGTAACTATAAGAAATATGATCAAGCAAGCAATGAAAAGCCAACGGTAAGATGTTTTAAGTGTAATGAAATGGGTCATTATGAAAACGAGTGTCCAATGAAGAACTCGACTGGGGGAAAGCAGTCAGACTACAAGTAGAAAGGGGTGGTGAATTTTTTTGAAACAACTTCAGCAGATGTTGGGCCATCGAATGAAGTGGTATCAGGTACACTGTTTTTTCAGATTATGCCAATGTGTTGTTCGATTCAGGGTCTACACACTCTTTCATTTCTGAACAGTTTTCTAGTAAATTGGAAATTCCATCTCAAGATATGAACCCTGAACTTATTGTAAAAACACCCAGAGGGAACGTTGAGACAAAAAGGAATTATAATAACCTTCCTATCCTCGTGTGTGGAAAGAATCTACAAGAAAACCTTATTGTTTTGCCTCTAGTAGAGTTTGATTTTATTTTGGGCATGGAATGGCTTTCTCTTTATCATGCTAAGATTGACTGAAGAGCTAAAATGGTTTATTTTTAGAATGATTTTCAGTTTGTGTACAAGAATGAACCCTTGATTTTGATAACATATCAGGAAGTTGAGAAACTAGTAAAAGATGGAAATGAATGTTACCTTGCACATACTGTTGAAAATAAAGAAACTATTCAGATTAATGATGTACCAGTGGTAAATGAGTATCTTGATGTTTTTCCTGATGAGTTTCCTGGTATTATTCATGATCGGGAAGTTGAATTTACTGTTGACTTAGTTCCTGATTCGAAGCCAATTTCAAAACCCCCTTATCAAATGGCTCAAGTTGAACATTTAGAGTTAAAGAAGCAATTACAGGAGCTATTAGATAAAGGATTCACTCGACCTAGCACATCACTATGGGGTGCTCCTGTCTCGTTTGTTAAAAAGAAAGATAGCTCAATGAGACTTTGCATTGATTATAGAGCCTTGAATAATATTACTGTTAAGAACAAATATCCTTTGCCTCATATAGATGATTTGTTTGATCAGCTCCAGGGAGCTCAGTATTTTTCGAAGATTGACTTGAGGTCGGGGTACCATCGGTTGAATGTAAAAGAAGCAGAAGTTCCGAAGACTACATTCCGTACTAGATATGGCCATTATGAATTTTTAGTTATGCCTTTTGGGTTAATCAATGCACCTGCTATATTCATGGACCTTATGAATAGAATTTTCCATGATTTCTTGAATAAGTTTGTGGTTGTTTTCATCGATGATATTTTGGTGTTTTCTAAAATTAAAGAGGATCATGAAAGTCATTTAAGGGTTATCTTGCAAACCATAAAAGAAAAGAAACTATACGGAAAATTCAGCAAGTGTGAGTTTTGGTTACAACAAATTTCTTTCCTGGGTCACATTGTTTCAAAACATGGCATAATTGTTGATCCTGCTAAAACAAGAGTTGTTGAAGAATGGCCAAGACCCACAAATGTAACCAAGATCCATAGTTTTCTTGGTTTGGCAGGTTACTACTGATGGTTTGTTGAAATTTTGTCATGGTTATCTAGTCCAATGACTAAGCTAACTCGGAAGGGTGTTAAGTTCATCTGGACAAAAGAATGTGATGATTGTTTTTTGGAGTTGAAAAAAAGATTGGTGAATGCTCTAGTTTTGGCACTTCCTTCCAGGAATGGTTAGTTGGATACATACAGTGATGCTTGGTTGAAGGGACTTGGCTGTGTGCTTATGGAGAATGATCAGGTAATTGCTTTTGCTTCACGTCAGTTGAAAACTCATGAGGTAAATTACCCTACAAATGATTTGGAATTATCTGCTGTTGTCTTTGCTTTAAAAATTTGGCGGCATAATTTGTATGGAGTAAAGTGTGAAATATATACTGATCACAAATGTTTAAAGTATATATTCATTCAGAAACAATTGAACCTGAGACAGAGGAGATGGCTGGAATTAATCAAGGATTATGATTGTACAATTCATTACCATCCGGGAAAAGCAAATAAAGTGGATGATGCTTTGAGTCGAAAAAATAATTCTTCATTAGCAATGTTGCATTTGAAACGTGATCCTTTGGTTAAAGATTTTATGAACATTGGTATAGAAGTTGTTGGTGCTGGATGTTCTTCTATTTTTTTTCAGGTATCAGTGAAATCTTCTCTATCAGAAAGAATCAAGCAAGCACAGAAGCAAGACAGTGAGTTGCAGAAAAAGGTAGATCTGGTTCAGAAAGGTAAGTTGCCTGAATTCAACATTGATAATGATTGCGTTTTGAGATTTGGGAAGAGATTATGTGTGACTTGTGATTCATAGTTGAAGAATGAGTTGTTATGTGAGGATCATGGTTCCCCGTTTTCAGTTCATCCTGGCAGTACTAAGATGTACAGAGATCTGCAGGAGTATTACTGGTGGGATGGAATGAAAAGGGATATTGCTGATTTTACTGTGAAGTGTCTGACTTGTCAGCAGGTTAAAGCAGAGCGGTAGTTACCGAAAGGGATGCTTCAGCCTTTACCAGTGCCAGAGTGGAAATGGGAAAATATATCCATGGATTTTGTCAGGGGATTTCCTAAGACATCTAGTGGTAATAATGCAATCTGGGTTATTGTTGACCGCTTGACTAAATCTGCTCATTTTCTTGCCATACGAGATCCTTTTTCCCTAGATCAGCTTTCCCATTTGTATCTTAAAGATATATTCAGGTTACATGGAGTTCCTTACTCCATTGTGTCCGATCGTGATCACATGTTCACTTATAACTTTTGGAAAGGCCTTCAGAAGTCATTGGGTACTGAATTAAATTTTAGTACAGCTTTTCATCCTCAATCAGATGGGCAGTCAGAACGAACAATTCAGACCTTGAAGGATATGCTACGAGTTTGTTCGATGGATTATCAGGGATGTTGGGATCAACATCTTTCTTTGGTTGAGTTTTCTTATAATAACAGTTTTCATTCCAGTATACAGATGGCACCATTTGAGGCATTATATGGGAAGTAGTGTCGAACTCCAGCATTTTTGGATGAAGTGGGTGAAAGGAAGCTGATGGGACCGGAATTGGTAAAAGAGATGGCAGAAAAATTTCAGTTGATTCAGAAACACAAGAGAACAGCTCAGATCAGGCAGAAGAGTTATGCGGATAACCGGAGGAAGGATCTATCTTTCGAGGTAGGTGATCATGTTTTTCTCAAGGTTTCTCCATGGAAAAGTGTGATGCGATTTGGTAATAATGGAAAGCTGAGTCCAAGGTTCATTAGACCATATGAAATTCTGGAGAGAGTTGGATCAGTTGCATACAGAGTGGCATTACATCCGAGTTTATCTCAGGTACACAATTTTTTTCATGTTTCGATGCTGAGAAAGTATATGCTAGATCCATCTCATGGTTTGTGCACATAGGTAGTTCAGTTGGAAGAGAATCTCTCTTATGAGGAACAATCGGTCCAGATTCTTGACCACAGGGAGCAAGTGTTACGAAATAAGTTAATCCACCAGGTAAAGGTTTTTTGGAAAAGCCATATGGTTGAAGAGGCAACGTGGGAATCTGAAAATTCTATGAGGGATAAATACCCCCACATATTTTGATAAGTAAATAAAATTGCAAGGACGCAATTCCCAAAAGGGGGGAAGGATGTAACATCCCAGGAAAATAAAGAACAAATAATTTTCATATTTATGAATATTTACGAATTAAATATTAATTTTACTTTAAAGGGGTTTCTATGTTCGATATCGTACCTGATACGCAACAAATAGTTTCATTGAAATCTTACGTTGCACACTAGTAATTTAATAATATTATTTTAAATGGTAGTTAACATGTAGCCGTTGTATTGGAGGGAATGGATAGAAATAACTAAAATATGATTATATATGTTTTTTAAATGTTTTTACATTTATCCAATAAAAGATAAAGGCTTAAAATACGAAAAGAATTCAATTTTAGGCTTTATACCCTAATTTTCACTAAAGGTTCACTTATCGCCATTTGATGGTGAACCGTCATTAAATATAGTTCTGATCAATCTTATAAATTCTATTAGACCAAATATAAATCTTTTTTAGAATCGGGACATCAAAATTTACTTTGTGGAAATTTTTGGTATCTGTCCGATAAAGTTCATTTTTAATGAATAGTGTAAAATGTTGTATTTTAATTCAAAACCTCTTTTTAATCTAATTTATTTATATGATTATATTATCACATGAATTGGTTTTAAAGTCAAATTAGAAAATATTTTTACCATTAAATCCAATATTAGTCGTTGGAATTAATTTCACTTTAAAATCAGACTTAAACTAGTGTCAATCTTTTGATACTTATTGTTTCATAAAAACACGCTATTTGTCATGAAAGTGGGAATTAATTATTAAATTAATTAATGTGAATTATATGTTATTAATTTTGTAAAATTGACTTCATTTTTGAATTTGGAGTATCAAATATTTCTTAGGGTGAATATTTGGTTTTTTTCTGGAAAACTTCAATTTTTGATGAATAGTGAAACCACTAAGTGGTACTTATAAAAACCGATTTTTCATTTAAAGGAAATTTTACCACTTCTGTGTTTTGAATTTCAAAAATCCGACATACATGGTTGTCATTATGAAGTAAAATGTTGTTCAATGGGATTAAAATAATTTTTTGGTGAATAGTAACTTTTAAGTTCTTAATCGCGATTAGAGGTAATTAGTGTAGTTTAAGGTAAAAAATAATGTTTAAATAATATGAGATGAGCTTGACACATGTAATACCCTAATTGGATGTGTCATGGCCGACCAATAAAATCCATGAGTCAACTTGGGTACCCCATGGAGCCACTTTGGTTGGGAAATGACATAAATAGCTTTTTATTTAATGTTAAAGTAAAAATGACACAAACATGAAATGTTTTACTAAAACAATTTTTACATGGGGTTATACAAGTCATATTTTTGACTATAAATAGTAATTGGAAAGATAAAAAGATTTCATACATCATAGTAATTGTATTATAATTTTTATACATTAAATAAATTAAATTATTTATGACATCATGATGATGCAGCGATGACCTCATTGTTTAACGATTTAAATAAAATGGAAAGATAATGTAAACTATAAGACCTACACATGACCAAAACCTATTGGATTAGTAGATTTAGAACCCTCATAACCTTATACTAGAAATAAATCAATGTGAGACCTTTAAAATACGAAAATCTTTTGAAAATAAAGTAACATTTTGTAACTTTACAAGAGTGCCCCTCCTCTCCTCTTATAAAAGGCCCCCACCTCTACCACCTTACCCACACTCCCAAAGCCTTTGGATCGGCCCAAATCTTCCACTTTTGTCTCTAAAAATTCCTCTCTTACTCTTTGAAGCCTAACTATGGGATGAAGTCTTCCCAAGTATGCCTTTGAGCTCAAATCTAAGAGAGTTACCCGATTTTAAGGTAATGTCTTCTATTGAGAACTTTTGTTTGATTTTGCTTCTCCAACCCCTAAACTCTTTTTATTATTTCCTTTTGTAACAACTCTAGTATCCTCAATATACTAGGATGTTTTTATAATAAGGATTAGAGCTATAGTTACACACACCGACATCTAATGGTTAAAGAACATAATGTTTCCGTGGATGGCGAATTTCTGCCTCCCGAAACGATGATTGATCAACATTCTTTTAACACCTTCAAAGGTGGCCATTAAGATGAAAATATATTTATATATGATATATAATATGTTTATGTTTTACTTAAGCTTCTGTATTTTTCATTTTGGGCATACCTTTATGGTTTCCATTATGGGTAAACGCGATATCTTCATTTAAGGAAGTGCGGACTACCGCCCCCTCAAAGTGATGTGATTCGTTAATGCCATATGTGGGGCATATAAAGGATGGATTTAAAGTTATTATATATGATTTTATACTGGAATTATAATATACCTCTATATCATTATTATTTCTTTCCATTAAAGTATGAGATAGAAATGAAAGTAACGTTCATGCGTACGTACGGCTTACAGTCTCCATGAACGGTGCATTTCATTTCTTATCCCCAAATGTAATGTACTATTAAAAGTACATGTATATAATGGATATATATAATGAATTATACATCTAAATGACGAATATAATTCTGGAATTAAAATATACATAAATCTCATTTAATTTTAATTCCATTAATATGACAAAGAAATGAAAGCAGCGTTCATGCGTACGTACGGCTTACCCTCTCCATGAACGGTGCATTTCATTTCTTACCTCTAAATGATTATATAATATTATAAATACATGTATATTTTGGATATATATGATATATATGCTATCCAAATCAGTAATTTAATTCTGGATATAAAGAACCTTTGACCACACAAACAACATGTAATTGTAAGAAGTCCACTTTCGACTTAAGAACCAAATATCGACAAAACAAACAGTATTAACTTAAATGGATACATAATGTTTATAACATGTAAAATAAGTGATATAAAAGGAATAATGAACTTTAAAAAGGGTCTTAATATACTACAAATTAACTCAAGTTTATTATTCATGACGTTAAAGAACGATTGAGTCAGGTCGGACCCGAAGTAAGGGAACTTCTTAACCCAATTTCCATTCTTTGGGTTAATCTCCTACTTTCAAATTACGTCATGATATTATTATGTCCTATAATGTATTTGTACTTTATTTATGTGTACTTATAGTGAATACACATAATAGATCTATTTTATTTAAAAAAATGATCTTTGTAAGGGACTTCGTCTCAATCTCCTTTCATTGAGGAATATTTCGTTTTATACACAACTTTATTTTATAAGGTGTATAAACCCCTTTGACTTTTACTTCTATACAAAAGGAATCTTTTTCAATGAAGTGTTTTACTAAACGACAAAAAGGAATTTTTTTTAACGTTCGCGGTGACAATGACCTTTTCCTCCGCCGCTGGTATTATTTGGTCTTTGGATTCCTCAACAAGCCGTAATGTTTTTGTTTGAATGAAATAAATACCATATACTCTTTTAAGTATTTTGGTATTGAAAATGGTTTTTATAATGGATTTGTTATTTTAATATATTTAAGTGATATATTATGATCAATGTGTGGAAATTTTCTCTATCCATTATATTTGTTTTATGTCTTATGATTTTATAATGGTACTTGGACATTTGACAGGTGGTTACGTGATTAACCATATGACGGTTGGTGCCGTGAATACCAGGACGGGTGGTTATGTTATAACCTCCAATGCATTGGGTGTGGAAGTCGGCCGTATGGCTATTCCATTAAGTATGTATGGAAATTGGCTGAATGGCTATTCCATTAAGTGATATGTGTGGAATTATACCATATGGTTATTCCACTTATGTATGTTTATGTCCTAAGTTACCTTTATATGTTATGTGTTTTATATATGGGTTTTATGGTATTATTTTGGTTACAACATGGTAAGTAATGTTCTTGTATTCAGTGAAGAGTTTTTACTACTTCGTAAAGGTGAAAAGTATTACTTTGATAAAGTATACATGGTTTACTTGTTGTTTTGATAAACTAACAGTTTTCATTCTTTGCGTATCCCTTACAGAGCTATTTATGCTCACCCCAAGTTTTTTTGAAATGTTTTTCACAGGACCTAATGTGGAATAGGGTCAAGGATGGGATCAAGGTAAAGCCATGCTATATAGAACTTGGAACTAGACATGTTTCTTTTTAAGAGTGTTTTTTATATTCTATGGAAACTTAGTAGAAGTGTCTACTTTGTAACCTTTTGAGATGTAGTGGTTATGTTATAATTCTCTAAAACTCTAAACCTGAAAAGATACTCAATGTGAATTATTCATTTAATTCAATATTAAGTAAGGTTTAAGGCTGGGGCCTTATAGACTAGAACACAAATTTTTTCATGAAAGACTAATGTATTCTATGAATTCATAACTTCTATCCATAATGTAGTTTCTGAGATCTGTAATAACTCTTATTGGTGAGTGGTTTAAAATTTTCAACCAAAAATGACTCACCATCCTTAGTGACTACAAAAACATATCACTATTGTTTTATTTACTCCCTCATGCTCTAACATAGTAATTTTGTATTAGGAACTACTTATTCCATGAGGACATGCAGTATCTACTCATGTTCCAAATCTTTTTCATATTGAGCATTAACATCATCGATGTAAATATTACTCCAACTATCCTTTTTTGTTGTTCCCTATCAAGAATTTCAGCTTGACTGGTGATAGTCACTTTGTTGAATAAAGGGTGGTGTAGGTAGTATCCCATGGTTCTTTTGGGATACCCTATAATGATAAAACTCATGACTCTAGGTTCTAGTTTATTACCTGATATGTACTTATTAAATTACTAACAACCCAATACATGTGTATGTAAAAATAGGTTTATTTTCAAACCCTAAATCCAACAAAATTTCATTGGCCGCTTTGTTGGTACTCACTTTAATGTGTATTTTGATGTTTTTAATGCATATCCCCAAAAGGATAATTGATGATATTAATGAATCCTCATATAACATACAATGTACTACAATGTACACATTTTCCTTTCCCTAACAGCATTCCATTGTGGTGTATAAGGTAAAGTGAGTGGATATAGAATCCCAAAATCCCTTAGAAAGTGGATGAACTATTGATTAATTTATTCAACACCTATATCTGATTGAAGAGTCTTTATCTTCTATCCATGATGATTGTATTATTAATTAGTGAATTCCTTGAATTTATCAAATGGCACATAATTATACCTCATTGTGTAAAAATAACCATATCTAGTTAATTCATCATGACAATTTATGATGTAAAAATATACACCTCTAGCTTCTATTGGAAATGGTTCACACATATCAGTATGTACCAATCCAAAATGATCATTGGCCCTTTCATCCTTTCATCCAAAATGTGGTTTTTTCAATTTCTCTTATAACGAAGCATGTCATATATCACATTTTTTTAGATCAAAAGAGTCCAAATATCTATATTGATAGAGTATTTTAAAATGCTAGTTTGTTACATGACCAAGATTGTGATTCCATATCTAGGGGTAATATGAGTCTTGTAAACTTGATTCTTTATCGATTAACAACAATTTTTTTATAATTTAATATATAAAGACCATTATTTAAATGTTCCATACTATAACCTCGGTTTTTCCTATAAAAGACACAACTTTTACTTCCATGGTTTAAAATTAACCCATTTGTATCTAATTTAGAACAAACAATTATGTTCTCGGAACCTATAGATACATTATAATGAAAAATTAAAACCAAAAATCATCCCATTTTCAATTAATGGTTGTAGTAAAAAATAGCAAGGGTATCCATCATTGATCCATTGGAAGCCCAAAGATCCACCTCTCCTCCTTTAATCTTTCAAAATCTTTATGGTTCTTTATTTGTGATACAAATGTGTGAACCAAAAACAATATCAAATACCCAATGTGTATAAATGGAAATGTTGACCTTGAAAACCAAAAAACCTTTAGCTTCACCTTACCTACTTGTGTAGTTATTCTTTTGGTGGTCTAATGTGCCACATGAAAAACATTCCACCTCCTTTTCCATGCCCTACATCTGGATATTCTTCCACTTGGGAAGAGATTATTTGGATTTCATTGACTATTTATACAACCTCATATCCCTTTCATAGACCTTCCTCTTCTTATTCACCATATGTACTATAGGGTTTTCATGTCCCATGTTTTTATCCACTTGGTGAATCAGGTCCAGAATTTCAGAAAGTCTCTTCTCTATATTTCTCGTATTTTAGTTAACAATAATGTTAGAGAAGGTATTGGGATATAATTAAAGTATGAGACATGTACATAAATAATTTTCGAATTTAATTCCTAAGATTTCCAAGTATTCAATTTATCCAATAATCTTGAATAAATGTAGATCAATTTTTTAGACTCTCCAAATATTTTTTTTAAAAATCATTATATATCTCAGACCTATCTTGTTTCTAATTCTCTTGAAAGAGTTCTAGATGGAGTACCATCATGCAATATGTATTCATATCCTCATGTCTCTTTAATATATCATTGTACATGGATAATATCTTGATGAAATGAATATTTGTAGCATAATTAAATTTTTTCTTGTAATGATCCTCCAATTCCCACTGGCTTGAGAGTACAATGAGTCATTACTTGGCCTTAAGCGACATCCCCAAGATCCCAAAGTCTGGAAATAATCGCTGAAGTGTTTCAAATACAAGTGATGGAAGATTTACCATTTAATAATTAAACCAATAAACCTACCAAACATAACCAAACATATAACATTTGATTCATGAACACATAATAAAACTCAACAACTTCATATATCTGAAAACCACATCAACGTATGTAACAGTGGAATAATAACAATGTATCAAAGTTCACAAAGGATAAATGAAACAAGAATCTCAAAAGACCACAAGACTCCATGTTCCACAAGCTCCAAGATAAAAATCATTGAAAATCCCAACCATCACAAGGAAACTCTAATAATGAGGGAAATGTAACTTTTAACCCTTTCCTGGAAGATAACATATGAAAAAGAACTGAAGTGCCAAAGCAGGGGTGAGTATAAAACATAGTATGTTTACCTCAATAACTTCCATTCTCACAAAACTATGATTTTATAGTTAGAAAAAATTATATAAAATAGTTTATTTAGAAAAAATTATCAAAAAATTGTTTTTACCTAATTTTAAACAAGTTTCGAAAACCATTCACTACCAACACATACAAGTGAAATTGAAACAAATTTTCCAAAAAAGATATTTTTACAGAAAAACAACTAAAAAAGCATTAAAACCATTTCACAATATCCCTTTTGGGATAACCAACCCTTCCAAAAACCCATGAAACCAACCATTCATGCAATTATATGACAATTTTATACTCATACGTAGTTTATCATCAATCTACCAAGTCATCACACGGTAATTGTTTCCCATTTGTCATTAATTATTTGGCACTCAGCACATGGTCATATTTCAACCAAGCCCCATATATGAAATATGAAAATTATATCCCAAATTACATTTAACCATTGGCACTGAGCACATGGTCATATTTCAACCGATCCCCAGAAATGCTACATGAACTCACACACCAATATTCCCATAAATCATGCCAAGACACCTTTTTAATAAAAACACCCTTTTATTAAAACCTGATTCTATCATAGTAATTTCAATACCAAACCATTTCAATAAAATACCATTTTTATAGAAACACAAATTTTTCCTCAAACCATTAAAAAATTCTAGAAATTAAATAATTTAAAATCATCTTTTTAAATTCAAGAGGCAAAATCAGTTCTCAAATTATTTTTCCAAGATTTAACAATTTCACTAATTCCATAAATCATCACTGAAGAAGATTTATTACATAATTTTCAAAATAAATACCATTAAAATAAAATAATTTGAAACTAAGTCAATAAATTCTAGCAAGAGGAGTTGAGAGAGAGGCCTCCTGCCTCGATGGTTTTGACGAAACTCGACAATAGACGAATAATGCACAAGAAGACGGGTCGATTCTTGAAGAACATCCTTCGTTCTCTAATCCTAGGAAGTTCACGACTTAGTATTTTATTGTTTTGATTCTATAAAAGTAAATGTACCCACTAAATTAAGATATATTAGAAGTAATGGAGAGGCGAGAAGTAGATCAAAGAAGATCAAGGAAAACGACTAATATCCGAAAAAAACGGTGTTAGACCTCATGAATCAAAACAACATTCCAGGAAAGTATCTTAGATCCCTTACTCTATCATGAAAACACTAGATTTAGTATTTATTTTTGTTAACAAAATTATATCTTCCCACATGAGGTGTATATATTTGAAAACAAAAATGAGAGGAGGAGTTTGAAGAAAACTGGAAAGAACTAAGAAGATAGGCACTTACCCCTAGAATCAGGCTTGAAATCGCCATGGGAAGACTCTAGGTTCGCTCTAGCTCGTGTGGGGAGGTTTCTCTATCCTTATAGGGAAAGAAATTTTGATATATGTTCATTTAAAGAAAAAAAATATATAGTGAAAAAATGAGTAAACTCCTATAGAATAGGATCTAGATTCGACCTCTATGCATTGTTTGACCACACGGTTTGGGCCAACCATGTATAGATCGTGAGACCTTTCTTTTGTTCCCAAAACTCCATATAATACCACCAAACTCATCTATCCTTCACCTTTATCCTTTTTATGGAAACAAATTTTTTATGGAAATATCCTCATATATGGAAACACCCCACTTTATGGAAACACCCCACTTTATGGAAAACCCCACATTATTGAAACACCCCGCTTTGTGGAAAAAATACACTTTGTGAAAACAACACACTTTTTTGAAACCACCATCATTATTAAAACACCCATCAATATAGGAACTCTCTATATTATGTAAACACTCTATTTTCTGGAGACTCTTTATTTTATGGAAACTCCTTTTTTTATGGAGACTCTTTATTTTTTGGAAACTCCCAGTTTTATGGCAACACAATCAAAGACAATCTATTTAAAAAACATGAGGAGAGGGTTATGTACCTAAAATTTGAGGTACAACATTTCTCATAGAGAGGTAACTCTTTATAAGAACCATCATTTCTAGGTTCAACTGGTAAAGGTTCCACTAGAACATACAATTTTCTTTCATTTTGAAGGATGTCATGTATGATCCTTTGCCTCTACTAGAATTTATTGCTGAAGAGAATTTTTTCCTTATCATATATGGATTGAAAATATATATATTTTTTAATTTTAACATTGTTCCTAAAATATAATATTAAGATATATTTAGTACATTTTCAGATAAACATATAAAAATAAATAAAGGATATATATATTAGTCTTCCACTATTTCACCAAAATCAAATTACCTTGAAGATTAGAATTAGAATATATTTTTTTAGTCGTTATAGTGAAAAGGATCTAAATTCCCCTTCATAGTACCCAGATATTGGTTAGTTAATAAAATTGATTTGTTTTAAGTGGTCATTTCAAATTTTAAATGCATTTACTCAGAGTTCCTTGACCTTCTGAGGGGAATACAAAATCTTGAAATCATTAATTTATATTTCATCATAAATTTCATCTCAATAACACAATGTACTTCTTTGGTATTCACCCCTTGATGTGAACCATTTTAGGTTGCACAAAACATCATCTTATAAATCTTAGATAATTAATAGCACCCAAAATTTTTCCGGCTAGGCTCATTGAACAATGGTTCGATTATAACAGAATTAATTAATTTTAATAAAAGAATAATATTTTATCAAATGATGTTTCCTTTTATGAATAAATTTATAATCCTTATCTTTATCACTAATTATTAATGTTATGTAGTATTAAATTAATGATTAACTATGTCTTATGAAGATTTCATACATATTCCAATTTATGTAAGATCCATCTTTCATGCTTCTCAATTCATTAATATTGTGATCTTGACAATACATCAATAATGAAATAACCATGAAACTAGAAAATAAAACAAAGGGTACGATCAAGATCTTATACTAATTGTTTGTTTATGTAGAGTTTGATAAACTATCTATTGACCTATGGGTGAAACACCTTGAACCCATTGAGAAATTTTTTTGGAGCATTCCACCTGTACAGCTTTGTATATGCATGGACTGGTTTCACCTTGGTTTTGAACATGAACATCTTCCACTAGCATGATAAATCCATCAAAAACATATTCCTTTTACTCACATGCAGGTGGGGGGAAAATGTGTTTACATAAAACAATCCATGGGTGTGAATGACCTACATAATATTGAGGAGGGAATGCTTGAATGACAACAATTTAGTTTAATAATAAATTAAATGGAACCAATCACATATTAATGGTTAGTTCTATCCCATGTTCATCCACATGCATGAAAAAAATTAAACATTTAAAAAATCTATATTTCAATTATTATTCATTATAATTTTAGATTAATAATGCATGAGTTGATTAATTACTATCATTAATTAATCAATTCTTTTGTCTTAATATTTATCTAAAATTCATAAAGATTCTCATAAATTTTAATTTTATAAAAATTAAATAAATTTATTTATATTTAAGCTTGTAATTAAATGTACATTGGAGAATTCATGGTGATGACATGTCTGATTCTTCCCATCAGGTATTATACTTGTATACTATTTTACTCTCATGACATATGTCATACACGAATTAACTTGTACATTAAAAACATGTAATTCACAGATTATTACAATAATTACTAAAATGTTTGGTCACCATTTATGCTTAAATTAAAGTAAAGTATGATCTATTAATATAAACGACTAATGATTTGAAGATCTAACAATTATGCATAAATTAATTTAACATTAAAATATTTATATATATTAAAACCTGTCACGTGGAATTACATATCATTATGACCACAGTGAAGTACATGTATCAATGTATTAATAGTACATTATATAAATTTTAAATCCGTGTAACTTTGTATAATTACATGCCGTGTTGATTCGTTCTACATGGAATATACATCTTTCACCATCTATCTGAGGCACACACCTAGGAAATTGATGTGTGAAGCATGCCTCCGAAAAATTGGAGTACATGCTTTGTCCAATGGGACACACACTGTGTTGAATCCATATTAAATGATCACTTTTTGGGTAGAACATGTATGGTATGCACAACTATTCTCTACCACAAAGGGACTACATGTCGTGTCCAATATGCCACATGAAATAGGGTTGGCTGGCCATGCGCCATTTATGCATGCTCATCATGTAGTGCATTTACGGTGTAATTAATTCCATAATAAATTAATAATCCCAAATTGATTTTGGAATCAAATTTTATGTGTTCAACATTATTACTCGACGTGTAAATCCTGTTACATGGAGTGTATTCTTGTATTTTCCATAAGAAACCCCGGATCCTCCTGTTGAGTTTCTTGAATTTATTTTAATCGTAAAACCAATCATCTCGATTTGATCTATGGGAAATGAAGGATGAAAAAAATCCCTCAATTTAGATTATAATAATGCCTAAACATGAATTAAAAAACTAAAATATAAATGCGTAAATCACTTATGATTTCTAAATGATTATAAATAGTTATCTGTATGCCGTTGATTCCAATTATATATTTTAGGAATAGTAGAAGTGTGGGATGGGAGGTTCCGAATTTGTTTTCATAATCAATGATATATCAAATATATATATGATATTTAATCACTGTAATCAATATAATTGAATCAAAGATAGATAATATTAATTACACCAGAACCGAAGAGAGGAGATCAACACATATTGATTATAATTATTTTATTTAGATAAAGAATTGAAAAGAAGTAATTATTTCATCATTGTTGATTCTAATGATAGATTTGTTGTTCATCATCATTTCATTATAAAAACCGAGTGTAGATTTCATCTAGCAGTGATCCACACATGTTCCTGTAATCTCCAGTTGTCACTAAAGGAGTCTCCGGGAGCTAGAATAGAATATCCTCACAATTGAATCATATTCCTTGATCACCTCAAGAATAGCATCAAATGGATTATCCTAGATCTGATGAAAGAGGTTTTCTCACCATTCTTGGAAGAAATATTTTCACATGAAACTCTCATGGCATGAGAGGAATCTCTGTAATGTCTCGGATTTTTCTGTTTATTATTTTTAAATATTATAAGGAATTATTTCGAGACTGGGCACGAAGACGACACATCATTCCGAGTTCCAGTGAGCCCGGAATGGTGGTTTGCACTTTTTTTTACGTTAAGTGAGTTGGCGCTTATGCGCGGTTGGGGAAGTTTCCAAATGGATGCCCGGATTAAAAATATGAGGGCACCGTTGCGTCCGGGATGATGATTTTTCCTAAGAATGGCTATAATCTTGACCGGCACAGGTCGGCTGAAAAGGTTAGTTTTGGGAATTTTAAAAATGCCTCGTATTTTTAAGTTTATTATTTTTAAAGATTATGTGGAATTATTTTGAGACCAGGCGCGAAGACGACACATCATTCTAAGGTCCAGTGAGCCCAGAACGGTGGTTTGAACTTTTTTTTAATTTAAGTGAGTTGGCGCTTGTGTGCGGTTGGGGCTGTTTCCAAACGGGTGCCCATATTAAAAATTTGAGGGCACCGTTGCGTCCAAGATGACGACTTTTCCTATGAACGGCTCTAACCTTGACCGGTGCTGGTTAGCTGTAAAGTTTAGTTTTGGGCGTTTTAAAAAGGGAAGCACTTTATAAGAAATAAAATAAATTAATGATTTATTTTATTATTTTAAAACGTTTCATTTTTTTGAGCACAACCTAATCCTCCCCTATAAATGCATCCTTATGGAGAATTCACATGGTTAGCCTCATAACCCTACGAGTTGATAGAGAGAGTGAGAGAGATTTCTCTTAGAGAATGGGCGGAGGAGGACGCGTTGGTGAACGACGACCGATCAAAATAGAGAATCATTGCGCTGACGTTGAAGGATCTCGACAACAACGACAACGCGACGCCTTCATCAATGATCAATTCTTTCAAAAGGTAGGGGTTTGTTATTTCATTTTTCTTTTCCCCATTTCGTACTTTAAATGACGAACACGGATCAACCATGAACAAGTTGATCCGTGGATTCATACGTTCTTACCAGAGGGATTTCATTTGGGAAGATTATGGGGAATTTATCCATGCTATATGTTGTTGTTGATTCTTGCTCCGTTTAATCCTAATAACGGGAGAAGATCAATGCTGTGACGAATGACGGTGGAGGTTAGTTCCTCAATTTGTTTATTTGGATTTCTACCCCCTTCTTTCCTCGTGCGTTCTTCACGTTCTTTGCGGGGTGATGAACAACAGATCATTGGGCATCCGTTCCATGACACAATGATCCCAAATCGAGTGTTCGACATTGCAGCGACCTTGTAGAGGTGCAAATACGATGGAGTATGGAAAATCGGACCGGATAAGGAATGGGTGTTCTTCGGGCGTTCTTCATGCGGGAAGATCAAAACACGTTTTTGGAGATGATCAAGGGTCCTAAAACACCGGAAGCGGATTCGTGGTGACGGGGTGACCAAAACCTGAAAGTTTTGCGGTGATCGGACGACCGGATCGATGTTCGGAGAAACACGGGAGGTGCGCCGGCAAAGGGTGGCGTTTCTGGAAATTTCCAGAACACACGACGTGTACTTCCAAAGAACACTCCATGTAGTAATAGGGTGGCATCTAGGGTTTTGGGGATAGAGAATAATCACACGGCGTGTGACCCCAGTGACACGGCGTTTCAGACTTTCCCTGAAGCTCGGCGTGTACTTTGGGCAGTACATGGACATGAGACGATCTACATGGCTTTAGGCGACAGGGCGTGTACAACTTGGTAGAGGCAGTTACGCGGAGCTCGATGTGTATCTCAGGGATACACGGGCATGGGAAGGAGTACACGACCATATACTCCGTCACACGGCCAGGCGACGCCAGTAATGCAAGTCACCCCGTCTGGCGATTACATGGGTTGGAGTACATGGGTTTATGACCGTGTACGGGCACATGGCCGGAGTACACGGAGCCAACCCCAGTTACCCAGACACGGGTTGTACGTCGTACTACATACTGTGTACTTAGTTTTTTTCTACACGACGAACCTTTGACACTGGCCATTGTATACGGGCTATACCCGGGGTCAGACAACATGGCATGTACCTTTTCAACACGCCATATACTATTTTGAAAACAGCATGGTCCTTTCATTCACCGTATCTCGGGAATCATTCGTTTTGGTTATTGACCCTTCTTCTTGTCCCCCTGAAGGTCAGGCATCATTCCCTCATGCAGGATTATGATCCCTTCAACAGAAATTTTTGTGATAGAGTCAGGCGTCCATCCGAGAGGCACAGATCGAGATCCTCTATCCCTTCCTGACCCTAGGTAGAGTCAGTCATCGATGTGGCCAACCTTACCGGGTGTTGATCCTCTACCAAGCTAGTGTATCACCTAACTGGTGAATCCTGATGAGTCTTGGTATTCGTTATGGACCTGGAAGTGATCATCATCTGTGTATCGTGATCTTTCCCACTCAGGAGTTTGTCTCCCATAATGAGTATTTCTATCTATTATAACCTTTCCACTCAAGAGTGTGTCTCCCGTAATGATTGTAGATATCTCTCGTGATGGTTCCTGATGAACAACACTTCTCGGATGGACGTCATCAGAGTTATAAGACTGGTGGAGTGTGTTCTCCCAGAATGAGTGGATCACGAAATCATCGAATAGAATCCCTAACGGGGGTATGCGGTTGTGTGACTTTTCTATAGACCATGGTTCTGGGTTTTGAGTATATCTTGTTTGTTCTATATGTTCTGGAGACATATATTGTGCATAGCTGATTGTACCTTTACTTTGTGTACTTCTTTGTGGTTTTTGGGGTCCTCTACTGAGTATTGTTATACTCACCCCTGCACGGGCTTTTCCTACACGTCTGGTGCCTTATGCAGATGAGTAGCCTTTTGACATATTCCAGGGCAGACTGGGACAGGACCGAGCTTTCTGAGTTCTCTACAGGCCGGGGTGTTCCGACGACTACGATCAGAAGTCCCAGTACCTTTTGTGCTTACAGGTTGGACTTTTTAGTTTTTAGAATCTTGTTTATTTGTTTTTGGTGGGCTTGTATTCTGGCCCAGTTTACTTTTACAGTACTCTAAATTTCATCGTACACTGTTGGTTGGGTTTAGTTGTATGCACACATTCTTTTTTCCTTAGTGGTTTTTACATTTCATCATTTTTTTGGATTAGAGATGTGTGCGTGTGTACATGTACTTAGGCAATGCCTCCCATGTTAGTGATATGCCTACTCGGTGCTAGTCACCAGCCCCAGGCCTATTGGAGGCAGGCTAGGGGAGTCATGGAACGAGCCCCACTGGGATGGGTCGGGAGAGAGTGGTGTCAGAAGTGGTCAGTTCTACCTTAGGACCAAGAGTCTATGAGTTTGGTTTGGGGAAACAATGTTAAGTGTTTCGAGTTCGGCTTTCAGGCCAGGGACTTCAGTGTTGGTGCAGCGACCGATATATCCATACACTAAGACTCTGATGACCTGCTTTTCGACTCGGTACATGAAAACATTGGTTGCGGGGAAATAAAAGGTACATTCATCATATAGGAATGTTTTGTGTTTTCCATGTCCTTTGTATCAGCTATCCAGATATATTCAATGACCAAAGTACATCTTGTTTCTTTATAGGATGCCTCCACGACTCAAACCCACTAGGATTCAACCACATGATCATGTGGATGACCCCTCAGTGATGAGGCTTCGATACAAGGACCATCTCCCCAAGCATTTCCACTAGGTGGTGCACCTGCTCCACCACCACCAGTGGAGCAGCCAGTGGTACCCGTGGTACCGATCGATGAGGATTGAAGGATCAACACACTCCATGAGTTCCAAAGACAGAGACCCCTCAGGTTCCGAGGTGTGCTCTACCCTCAGGCAGCTGAGGACTAGCTTGAGGCGGTGACTAGAGTTTTCCGTCAAGTTGGGACACTAGCAGACCGGATGGTGATCCTAGGAGCGAGCCTTCTTCGGGTTCGGCGGGACGATGGTGGAGTCTGACCACGCAGACTCACGAAGAGGAGATTCTTATGTGAATAGAGTTTGAGTGACTATTCAGGGAGGATTTCTCTCTGATTACGTTGAGAGTTGTGCACATCCAGGAGCTTCTTCAGCTCCAGCAGGGCAGTATGGCAGTTGATGACTATTCGTCGAGGTTCACCAACCTCGCTAGGTACTCGATGGATATTGTCAGGGATCAGTACTTCAGAGCTCAGACCTTTGAGTGAGGTCTACGACAAGACATCCTAGCTAGTTTCATACCTATATGAATATTGACTTATGATGGAGTGTTTGAGAGGGCCTTGGTGATCGAGAGTTTCTTAGCGGAGTAGAGACATCCACCGGCAATCAGTAGGAGGAAGATAGGTGCAGAGACCCTGGAAGCAGGGATCCGATGTCAGGCATTGAGATCTAGATGTGGGAAATGTCTTAGGAGGACCCAGGATAGGGGATCGACAGTCTAGGTCTCTCAGGCTGGATCCAATCCTCCTAGGGGGAAGAGATGCTACGCATGCGACGGTAGGGGACAACTTGCTAGAGATTGCCCGACCTGTCGAGCTGCTGACAGGGAAGGGGTGAATGGACCACCGAGGCAGAGGCAGAGAACTAATTAGGCAGACCCACCATGTGACGGGCGAGGTAGAGGAGCATGGAGAGTTATAGGTGGTGGCAGACGCTTCGACTTACTTCCACCACCACCCATAGGAGGTATGCACCAGGCTCACGGAGCTGGGGGTCACGGGTGGAGACAGCTTCATGCAGTCGAGGCATATGACCCAGGGGATCCGAGGATGATTCGAGGTACAATCTGTGTCTTTTATACCTTAGTTTCCATACTTCTAGACACAGGTTCCAGTCATTCCCTTATAGCCACATGTCTTGTAAAAAACCTCGAGATTCCAGAAGAACTTTTTACTCGATCCTTACACTTGGAGACACCTACGGGAGGAGACTCGATGACCACACACCTCTGCAGACAGTGTGATCATACCCTTGGAGGCTAGAGTTTTGGTTGGAACCTCCTGGTGGTAGCATTGAGGCCTTACGACGTCATTCTCTATATGGCTTGGGTATCTTAGGTCCATGCCCAGATCGATTGTTTTAGGCGAAGAGTGTGGTGTGTCCGCCGTGATGGAACAAGGTTTTCCTTTGTCGGAGAAAAGGAAACCCAGGAAGCACAAAATGGGCTCAGGCATAGGAGGGTGCATCCGATCAATCATGAGTTGGATAGCCTTACCCTCGGAGCAGTAGATGTTTTGAGCTCTCAGTTCCTAGTAGTGGTGGCGGAGTATGATGACGTCTTTCCCAAAGATGTTCCAAGATTACCTCCCCGCCAGGAAATCAACTTCTGCATCGACTTACACCATGGGACGACATCGATATACACATCGGCATATCAGATGGCTCCCGTAGAGCTTCAGGAGCTGAGGGTGCAGTTGGAGGATTTGGAGATCAAGGGTTTCGTGAGACCCAATATCTCACCTTGGGCGGCCCCAGTCTTGTTTGCCATGAAGGACAATGGGAGTCTGAGGCTGTGCGTTGATTACAGGAACCTGAACCAGGTGACTGTGAAGAACATGTACCACTGCCAAGAATCGATGACCTCTTCGATTAGCTAAGAGGGGCTCAGTGGTTCTCGAGGGTTGACATTCGATCAGGCTATCACCAACTATGAGTGCGGGATGATGATATACCGAAGACAGCTTTCAGATGCCGCTATGGTCACTATAATTACGTGGCAATGCCTTTTGGCATGACTAATTCCCCTGCGGTGTTCTTGGGGCTGATGAACCAGATCTTTTAACTGTACATGGACGGGTTTGTAGTGGTCTTCATCTAAGAAATACTTGTGTACTCGGCGTCAAAGGAGGAGCATGCGAGACACATGCGGATGGTTCGAGATGTACTTCGGGAGAACCACCTTTATGGGAATCTCTCAAAGTTTCATTTCTGTATTTAGGAGGTCCACTTTTTGAGACATTTCATCCCATCAGATGGAGTAGCTTTGGACCCAGCCAAGGTGGAGGCTGTGTTAGCATGGGAGACACCTTGGAGCGTAACGGAGGTGAGGAGCTTCCTTGGGTTGGCAGGATATTACCGGAGATTCATTCATGATTTCTCCCGGATATCAGCACCAATGACGGCCTTGACCAGGAAGGGGGATTCCTTCTTGTGGAAAAAGATGTTCTAGCAGGCTTTTGAGAAGTTGAGGTAGATTTTGACGAGCGCCCCATTCTTGAGATTGTCGGTGGAGGGTGTCGATTATATAGTTTTATGCAACACATCTGGGACCGGGCTCAGTTGTGTCCTGATGCAGCGACATGTAGTGATTTCTTATGGTTCACGCTAGCTTAGGACACATGATCAGAACTATGCAACCCATGATCTGGAGCTGGCAGCGGTAGTCTTCGAGTTAAAGAGGTGGTGACACTAACTTATGGGTGAGCGGTTTATCATCTACCCTGACCACAAGAGCCTCTGGTACATCTTCTCACAGAAGGATATGAATTTGAGGCAGAGGCATTGGATAGAGTTCCTATAGGACTATGATTTTGAGATCATATATACTCCTGGGAAGGGGAACAAGGTGGAAAATGCTCTTAGCAGAAGGTCGAGATCACAACCATTGAGTGAGGTGACACAACAGTCAGCCGAATTAAAGTTATCCTTCGTGGATGGAGAGGATACATCTTACCAGCAGTCAATGGTTGTCACCCCTCCACTCTTATAGCATGTTAGGGAGGCACAGCTTGGGGATGTCGACTGTGTGGCTTTACGTTCTCAGTTATCCACAGGACATGCTCCTGATAGATATTCGCAAGGTAGGGAGCACGTACTTCATTTCAGAGGACGCACTGTTGTACCAGTGGCATTGTAGGAGGAGGTCCTAAGAGATTTTCAAACATCCCCTTTGGCGGTGCATCCATGAGTGGAAAAGATGTACCAGGATCTCTGACGACAGTTATGGTGGTCAGGCATGAAGAAGGCAGTAGCAGAGTTCGTTTCTCGATGCCTCACATTCCAGCAGCTGAAGGATGAGCAACAGGTTCCAGTGGGATTATCTCACCCCTAGATGTCCCAGAGTGGAAGTGGTATGGAATATCGATGGAATTCAAGATAGTCTTACCAAGGATGTACATGGTACATGATTCCATCAGGGTGATCGTTGACTGACTCACCTAGTCAGCCCACTTCCTAGCTATCACGAAGCAGAGTTCCATAGAGAGATTCAGATGCCTCTACGTGTAGGAGATAGTTCGACTTCATAGCGTCCCCTAGATGATAGTCTCTGATCGAGATGCCCACTTCACATCCCGGTTGTGGAAGGGATTTCAAGAGGCTTTTGGGACTCAGCTACGCTTGAGCACAACGTTTCATCCCCAGAAGGATTGTCAGACGGAGAAAACCATTCAGGTTCTGGAGGATATGTTACGAGCCTTCATCTTGGAAGTTGGTCGCAGTTGGGAGGACCACATACCACTAGTGGAGTTTATGAACAACAATAGATACCACTCCACCGTCGGTATGGCACCGTTAGAGGCCTTGTTTGGGAGACCCTTCCGGTCAACGGTTTTCAGGACCGACCCCGGAGAGTCAGCACTCATGGGTCCAGAGTTAGTGCGAGCCACCACAGAGAAGGTGAAAATCATCCGGGAGTGGATGAAGACTGCACAGAGCCGACATAAGTCTTATGATGATAGACGACAGAGACCTTTGGATTACGAAGAGAAAGACCATGTCTTTCTTCAGTTCTCACCTCGATAAGGGTTGCAGAGATTTGGACGGGGTGACATATTATCCCCGAGGTTCATCAGACCTTTCCAGATTCTGTGCAGAGTTGGCGAGGTGGTGTACTGCCTAGATCTACTACCACAGTTGCATCAGGTACATGATGTCTTCCACGTGTCGTAGCTGAGGAGGTACGTGCATGACCCATCACACGTCATCGACTGGGGAGAGCTGGACATTGAGGATGGAGTGACCATTGCTGAGTACCCGGTGGAGATCGAGGATCGGCAGGAGAGGATCCTTTGTGGGTGATCGATTCCCTTGGTGCGCTTCTGGTGGCAGCATGGGAATCTTCAGGAGAGCACGTGGGAGCGGGAGGCCCAGATGCGTGTCCAGTACCCACATCTTTTTTAGTAGCCCTTTTTTTGGCTTTTTCGAGGACGTAAATCCATAATGTGGGGAGAATGTAATGTCTTGGATTTTTCTGTTTATTATTTTTCAATATTATATGGAATTATTTCAAGATCGGCCGCAAATATGGCACATCATTTCGAGGTCCAGTGAGCCCAGAATGGTGGTTTGAATTTTTTTTAGTTAAGTGAGTCAGTGCTTGTGCGTGGTTGGGAAAGTTTCTAAAAGGATGCCAGAATTAAAAATCTGAGGGCACCGTTGCTTCCGGGACGAAGACTTTTCCTACGAATGGCTCTAACCTCAACCGGCACAGGACGTATGCAAAGGTTAGTTTTGGGCGTTTTAAAAGGGGAAGAAATTTAGAAAGAATAAAATAAATTAATGATTTATTCTATTATTTTAAAATGTTTCCATTTTTTATCATGATCTATTCTTCCCCTATAAATGCATCCTTATGGAAAATTTTTAGGGTTATCCCCATAACCCTGCAAGTTGAGAGAGAGAGAGATTTCTCTTGGAGCCTGGGCGGAGGAGGACGTGTTGGCGAACGACGACGGATCGAAATCGAGAATCGATGTGCCGAAGTTGAAGGATCTCGATGACAACAGAAGTGTGGAGCCTTCATCAACGATCAATCCTTTCGAAAGTTAGGGGTAGTTTATTTCAATGTTCTATTCCCCATTTTTGACTTTAAACGACGAACGTGGATCAACCATGAACAAGTTGATCTTTGGATTCGTAAGTTCTTTCTGGAGGGATTTTATTTGGGAAGATTATGGGGAATTGATCCATGCTATATGTTGTTGTTGATTCTTTCTCTATTTAAACCTATTAACGGGAGAGGATCAACGCCGTGACGAATGATGGCGGAGGTTCGTTCCTCAATTTTTTATTTGGATTTCTTCCCCCTTCTTTCCTCGCGCGTTCTTCGCGTTCTTCACGGGGCGACGAACAACGGATCATTGCACATCCGTTCGGTGACACAACGATCCCAAATCGAGGCCTCGACACTGCATCGACCTTTTACAGGTGCGACGACGATGGCGGACGACGAATCAGACCAGATCGAGAAATGTAGTTCATTGAGAATTCTTCATGCGGGAAGATCAAAACACAATTTTGGAGCCAATCAAAGTTCCGAAAACACTGGAAGCATCTTTGTGGTGACGGGGTGACCAAAACCTGGATGTTTTATGGTGATTGTATGGCCGGATCGATGCTTGGATCACCATGGGAGGCGTGCTGGCAAAGGGCGTTGTTTCGGTAAATTTCCAGAAGACACGGCGTGTACTTCCGAAGAACACGCCGTGTAGTACTGGCGGCAGCGGCTAGGGTTTTCGGGTTAGAGAACAATCACACGACATGTGACCCTGGTTACACTGCGTGTCAGACTTTCCCTGAAGCTCGGCGTGTACTTTGGGTAGTACACAAAAACAGGACGATCTACATGGCTTTAGGCAACACGACGTGTACAGCTTGGTAGAGGCAGCTACGTGGAGCTCGGCATATATCTCGGGGATACACGGGCACGGGATGGAGTATACGACTGTGTACTCCGTCACACGGCCAGGTGAGGCCAGTAACGCGGGTCACCCCGTGTTGCGATTACATGGGTTGGAGTACATGGGTTGATGAACGTGTACGGGCACATGGCCAGAGTACACAGAGCCGACCCCAGTTACCCAGACATGGCATGTACTCCGTACTACACACTGTGTACTTGGTTTTTTTCTACACGACCAGGATTTGACACGGGTCATTGTACACGTGAAGTACCCAGGGCCAGAAAACATGGAATGTACATTTTCTACATGCCATGTACTTTTTCGAAAATGGCACGGTCCTTTAGTTCACTGTACCTTGGACATCTATCGTTTGGGTTAATGCCCCTTCATCTTGTTCCCCTGAAGGTCAGGCATCATTACATCATGCAGGATTATGATCCCTTCAGCAGGACTTTCTGTGATAGATTCATGCATCCATCCGAGAGGCCCGGATCGAGATCCTCTAACCATTCCTGACCTTATGTAGATTCAGGCATCGACGTGACCAACCTTACCAAGAATTGATCCTCTACCTATCCGGTGTATCTCCTAACTGGTGAATCCAGATGAGTCGCGGTATCCGCCATGGCCCTGATAGTGATTCTCATCTGTGTATCATGATCTTTCCTGCTCAAGAGTGTGTCTCCTGTAATGAGTGTTTCTATCTCTCGTAACCTTTCCACTCAGGAGTGTGTCTCCTGTAATGAGTGTAGCTATCTCTTGTGACAGTCACTAATGAACATGACTTCTCAAAAAGACATCATTAGAGCTATAAGAATCGTTGAGTGTGTTCTACTGGAACGAGTGCGTCACGTAATCTTCGAACAGAATCCCTAAAAAAAGTATGCAGTTGTGTGACTTGTCTCTAGACCCTGGGTCTGGATTTTGAGTATATCTGGGTTGTTCTATATGTTATGTAGACATATATTGTGCATAGATGACTATACCTTTACTTTGTGTACTGCTTTGTGGTTTTCAGGGTCCTCTACTTAGTATTGTTATACTCACCCCTGCACAGGATTTTCCCGTACGTATGGTGTCTTGTGCAGATGAGTAACCTTTTGACAGAGTCCAGGGGGGACCACGACAGGACTGAGCTTTCTGAGTTTCCTTCAGACCGAGTCATTCCTACGGCTACGATCAACAGTCCCAGTACATTTTGTGATTATAAGTTTGACTTTGCAGTTTCGAAACTCACGTTTGTTTGTTTTTTGTGGTCTTGTATTCTGGCCCAGTTTACTTTTACAGTACTCTACCTTTCTTCATACTCTGTTGGTTGGGTTTAGTTATATGCATGAATTCTTTTTCCTTAGTGGTTTTTACATTTCAGCATTTTGTGGGCTTAGAGATGTGTACGTGTGTACAAGTACATAGGTAATGCCTCCCATGTCAGTGATATGCCTACTTGGTGCTGGTCACCAGCCCTTGGCCTATTGGAGGCGGGCTTGGGGAGTCATGGCGCGGGCCCCACTAGGACGGGTCATGACAAACTCCAAATCCATTTTTCACAACTGTATTGTCTTTTGAAAAAAAGATATAATTTGGTATTTATGTTTATCGGTTTAGAGTACAATATATTTCACAATTTCCCATTTTATTTATTTAATCCTAGAATAACCCCATGTCAAATTATAATAATGATATTATTTCTCAACATGAACTGATCTTTTGAATAACAATTACATGTTATTTAATTAAATAATATTCATTATTTTCATTTCTCATCGGACAATTAAACATAGTTGGCCATTACAAACAATATTGATCCCTCCATGAATAATGTATATTTATTTATATATTAATTATCCATTAATAGTTCGATAGTAAATGAATAAATATTATATTCACTACATATAAAATAAATAATTATTAAATATTCCACTCATAATATATTCTCTCAAATAACTCGTGATGAAATTAATGGGGTCAAGAATACATGAATAATAACTCTAAAATATATGAGAATAATATTTATTCAAACAATTATATAATAAATAATAATATATTATTCAAATGAGTTCCTGGATACACTTACTATGTGACTATCTAGGCTTCTTTCTTGGTGGCATTAGGCGATGCAGGAAAAATTCCATGTTTATAATCTAGCAACACACCAAGGAACCCATAGAGAAATTAGTTAATAACACAATTAAATTCAACCTCATAGGGACAGTTACGGTAGAATATAAACCATTTTATCACAATATCTCTAATCTAGAAGGTTGCAAGTCAACGTCATAAACATTTGTGCTCAATATCTCTTTATTTGAATTTCTAGAAATAGAACATGCCAATATCACGCCATGGAAATATATTTGTTTTGTTTATATCATTTTCATAAAAGGACCTTATATATTGAAATCCATTAAAGAAAAAATATATAAATCAATTCTCTCATTATTCATTATCACAATATTAATTTTGATGCACCAAACATATCCTACATCTCTGCTAATAATTTTATCAAAATTTTCATTATTAGATCAATTTGTGTTACTCATAACAATCTTTAATTATTATTTTAAAGTCCATGGACCAATATAATCTTCCATAGATAGGAACATCAAATGACACATATGTGGATTTCTTAATGGTGGATCTCATTCTCATAATATCCAACTTAATATTACCAAGGGAATACACCATGAGAAGGTGCCTTAAATTCCAATGAGTATCCACCAATAATAGTCTATATCCTATATTTCCCTAAAATGATATAATCTATCTATAGAACATATATTCATGAATATTTGCGTACTAATTTCGGGTTCTAATCACAACGGGGGACTGTTATGACCCTTTAGTGCGGCACCTACTCTTTTGACATTATCACATACTATATCACACAAATGTAAAATCATGAGGTGCCAATTAGTTTATTAATATTCATATCAATGAATAGATTATTATCATAAAGTAAAAAAATAATTTTCAGTTCTATGGAACCAAATCCAACATTTACTATATATTTATAATATCACATCTCACTTCCTAAATTGCAATCTATTGAAAAATGATAACATCTCTCACTTGTACATGTTGACAACCACCTCGTCGAAGCGATGTGATAAATTACTCATTTTATATTCAATTGATTTTAATATTCATTTATTTAATGAATATATATTATTTTAATTTTTTATAAATATTTTGTATATTTTAATTAATATTTACCTCTTTTGTTGCATCTATTAAGAAAATGGAAACGATGTTATTGCTTACATATGACATAACATCTCTTTGAATGGTGTAATTGAATGTATATATCTAAATTTTTTTGATTTATAAAAATACTTATATAATTTATATATAAGATATTTATATGGTGTTTAATTTTTTGGAGATGATGAAACCATATTTAATGTAAATAGTATCAAAAAACTAAACAAAATCATTCGTTGAAAATAAAGCAATTATTACATAAAACAAGTTTCAAAAAAGAATTATTGATAAATGGATAATACATGGTCTTAATCAATTTATATATGGATTGAAATAATTTTTTTGGATATGTAATATATTTATTATAATATTATTTTTATTTATAAAGGTTCTTTTATCATTTATAATAGTGGTGGTTACTTGAGTTAATATATCATTATATGAATTGTATTTATATAGGACAATATACATAATAACCACTTGTTTCTTTTGTGTGGTGGATATAATTACCATAATTAACATTTGAGATACTATTTATTAATACTATTTTATATGGATATCAATTTATGTTTCCTTACTTAATAGGGATTACGATTCTAACGTTACCCAAGTGGAAAAAGTGTTATGATACAATCTCATTGGTTATCGAGATGGTTGATGAATATGTTTTTGATGATGAAATATTATGATCTTTATTTCATGATACTCATTAATTTTATTATCTAATGTTTATTTCTTGAGAATATATTTCTCCTTTCATTTTCCCCACATTAATAAATCAATAGAACTAAATAATATTTTCAATGAAAAATACTATTTTATTTTTCTCCTCTATCAAAAATAAAATTTCATCCATATAATTTTTTTACAAAAATGAATCAAATAATGATTTTATAATATCCAATGATTTTTTAGTAATATTATTACCTAGTTTTTCCATATACAAAACATTTTAAATTTAATCTTTTATCTATTCTCCATATTTGGTATTATATTATATTTACCAAAAAATAGAATTGATTATTTATTTTATTATACTCAAAATATTTTTAATTATCCATGTTCATGAACACTCAATTATATCATAATTATTTAAAATTAATGATACTTAATTTCTAGATTATTTTCAATATTTGATAATTTATTAGATTCAAAATAAATTATTTCTTATTGGAAAGAACATTTTACTCAATAAATGTTCTCAGTGATCGTTAAAAATAATTTTCTATCTAATATGACATAATTTGAAATTATTTATTCTTTAATGTGGATTTTATAAAATGATACCATCCTTATTCATCCATTGGGTTATTTATTTTTATGATGAAATGATGTTTATGAAACCTGTTCCTTTTATATGTGTTATTCAATAATGAAATGATGAAATATTTAAGAAAATTATTTCATTCCAATGGGTCAATATATGATGTAATGAGTACAAAACCAAATTACAAAAAAAATTGTCATAATATTTTGAATGTTTTATGATCTTGTGTAACCTGTCCCAATTATTTTCATTATGTGATTGGTGCGACCTATGCCTACGTAAAACGAATTGGGTAATAATTAATAATTACTATTATAAACATGGAATGAATATGGGGTGCACCTAGTTGTTCAAGGGTATATATCCCCAATGATAGTATTTGGAGCGAAGCTTGGATATTATGATGGTTTGTGTAGTAAACCCATTCTACTATGATTGTCATGACAATGTGGCTTGGGTAGTGATTAAATGATTTTATAGACTTCTGTGTATACAAAAAATATATTTCCTTTGCCAATGTTATTCTCTAAAAGAAAATGTAAAATCATTCCAAAATTATTAATTTATTATAAAATTCTAATTATTATTCCGTAAATTGATATTATGAAATTTGATATATAGGGTACAATTTTAAAATTTTCATCCCTTGTTCTTATACCATTATTCACATATCTTGTTAATGTGATGATTTATATCTCCCTTATTTTCCATTATTGAGAATCTAGGCTCAAACATTCATAGGATTTTTTTCCTAGGTAATAAATAAATATATTATGTATTCTATGACATAAAAGTGATCTAGTTATGAAGAACATAGTGGGAGATAAGGAAGTTCACTTATGTACCGGTTTCTTATGTATCCAATTTTTTAATGACACTAAGCCATTAAATTCCAAGGAATTTTTTTTCTAAAATGATATGAATGTACATTTATTATGATGATATATAAATGTATGAAAATTGTGTTTCCAGTAATGTTTAAACATTTGAAAAATGTATGTGATCCTTTAAAAAATAATATTGGTGATTTATATGATGTTTTATTCTGATATCAACAATAATGAATACTACAGTTAGACTCATCCAACTTCCACATCCCCATAAAGGGAAAACTAAAGTTACAACTAGGAGTACAATGATCTCTCATCAATCCTATCATACCTTCCCAATCATGTTATTAAATCAAATCCATATCCATAACATCTGAATTAGAGTTTATCCTCAATATGAAAATATAATATCTGAAATATAGTCATATATCCATCTCAAAACATTGTGTTATCATATTTTCATTTGATATGACTATTTGTGAGAAATGTGATTTTCTAGCAAAATTATTAGCATACTATGTCACTATTAATTAACCTTGACAAAGGTAATGGAATTCCACCAACATAGTTAATACAATCAATTCCAGATAAGATTTATTCATAGAATGATACTGGAAGAAATTTCACTCTAAGTCCACATTTTTCCTTTTAGAAATATTGAATCCCACCACCTTCTCTATGCCCATTAATGTTTATGATAACACATTTCTCATTGTTCAATTATGACACTCTAATAAATCATTTAGTTTTTCAAACCATTTCAAAAAAACCTCTATATTGTTTGGATCGTTTGTACAATTAAAAATAGTCGATTTAGATATAGAAACTCATGATCATTATATATATTATCCTCCTTCCAATGTAAAACCTCTATAAATTGAATGGGAAACGGTGTAGCTAAATATACGATATTATATACCAGAAATATAATAACCTATACAAGATTTTGATGAAATAATGGATTTAGTTGTTTTGGTTCATCATCACCTCCATCCATATGATTGTTCAATAATATTAATAGCAAATGGTGATAAAAAAGATAAATAGGTAAAATGGGAAATTTTAGTAAAGATAAATGAAATCACTTACTCTTTCAATAATAAAATCATTTGTGAATAGAAAATATTTAATCAAATATTAAAAAAAATTGTATAGTAAAATAAAACAACTCCTCAAAAAATATTGTTCTTAATATCCCGTGGTGAGATATGTATCTCTAGGATGAGAGATGTAAAACCACACACTCATAACCTACCCATTACATTTAAAATTTTCTCATACACAATATGAAAATTCCAAATAGCATATAAACATAATGGGAAAAATATGACCACAGTTGATACCAAATTCTGTTGAAAAAAATAATATTACCCACCGATGTGGTAGCAGAATCATTTCTTACATGGGATAATTTTTATTCTATATCTTCACGATCTATCGACTAGTAGCTAATAATTGAAAAAATTAAATAGAAAATTTTATTAATAATAACATCCCTTTATGGAAAATACGTAGATATAAAACAAAAAAAATAGTTGTTTAAAACAATACTGATGAGAAAATTACCACAAGTAGACATATACATGTCACAAAAATTGAAAGTAAACCAATGTTGTTTGATTAAGAAATCGAAGAACACATTATGAGATATCACTATAACAAGTGGATCACATGTTTTATTAGTCAACATCAACTCCCATGGTCCCACTCATCCAACAAACTAACTCAATCAAATAGAAAATTTGAATTCAATAAAAAAGTATAATAATGTCCAAAAATACCAAAAAAAATTATAAAGTGATAAATAAATTGAAATATGATATCCCTAGGTTTTACATAATCATCCCAAATCAATAAAACCATATACACATGATTTTAAATAAAAAAATGACCTGGAAATCTTTAAAATTATTATAATTTTTTTTATAAAAATTAATAACTAATATTAAATTTTTATAAAATTTTAATTCCTTGAAAATTAGTTGATACAAGAATATTTGTAAAAACATGCATGAGTAATCATTTATATCAAAGTATACATGAATAAAAACATCAATCAATCGCTATAATGCATAATCATTTACATTCATATCACCACAGTAATACAACATGACGTTAGTATATTCTAGAAATAATAATCTTTACAAATCACAGCATGATACAAATCTTGGTGAGCACAATTTTCCAAGACCCTATGCCTAGGGGTGAATTTGAATGAATCCAAATGAATAAACTTCATAGCCTTATGATAGTTTATTATCTTTTCCATTATCAATTCAATACATGATTAACGTTTATATAGATTGAATATCCTTCTTCTTAATAACCTAGTATCCCATGTTCTTCAAAATGATAAATTATACATAGGGATATAATTCATTTTAATTAATCAAGAATAATTTCAATCAATAAATAATTTCATAGGACCTATGTCCATGTTTAATTTCATGGCACTTAATTTTAAAAACCAACATAAATTTGTTTTATTCAGAAAATATCCTTTAGATAAAATTCATATCATTAAAAATAATAAAACATTTTAGGAATTCACATTCTAAAAGTAATTATTCAAATAATGCTTCAAATTATTCCTTTCAGTTCAAGAAATTATTTTCCTAAAATCAAATAATCCAACTGAAAATTGAATTTCAAAAGGATTTAATAACACACCTTATGGAATTTTAAATATTATTTATTAATAACTAAAATTATTATTTTGAAATAAATATAAATTTTATTTCAAATTAAGAGATAAATATTGGTTTTAAACGCTGTTAATTTTGTTAGGATACGACCATCTTAATTCATCGAATCAACCACCCTCCCAACATGGTGACTTCTAATAGAGGGATTATTGCATTAAAGATCAATGGAGAATAGTAAAATCATAATTTATTGGGTATAAATCTATATCATTCAATGAAGTGGGGATATACTACTATCAATGAGGGATGGCAGATAAGAATTCAATATCAAATTGGCATTTCACATACAAAAATAAATCCAAGAAAACCCCAAAAAAATTAATCCATAAAGAATAATTGTCGAAAGATACACATTTACCTCTAAATAGTCTCAATGGTTTTTTGGGGTTGGCCAGAGATTCAAGGTGAAGGATAATGATTTAAAATAGAGAGATAAAAATTTATAATATTACCTTTATATTTCCTGCAAATATCAATAACACCTAAAAGTTATTGTCTCAAACTGTTTATTTGATAGATCTAGGTAGAATTCTTGTTGGTTTGGTATCCCAACTGGTTAAATAGTGGGTTCCATTTTCTACCCAATTGAGTCCTTATAGGAACTAGATTTTTCCTAAATCCCACCGGCTAGTCAGTGGACGTCACCTGATGGCTGTATGACATTTTATAGGAATACCCCATTGTCAGCCTCCCACTAAATGGCTATAGGCCCACGTATTGATATTCTATCATCCAAACCAACACCACTCTAAACTATTGTTCGATATATCACATCATAAGATATATATTTCTACAATAAAAAAATAAAACCTCAGAAAATATAGTTAGAGATAAATATAAATTAGTACTTTTCTTATTAGTATTAATAATAAGATTCTACAGATTCATATTGACTATAAAAATTTAAAAAAAATCAAGTGAAAATATACTGTTTATTTTAAATTAAATGTTTTTAATTAAATAATTATCTTATATAAAAATAATATATATAAATTTTATCTTTTTTATAAAATGTAATAATTTTTTTATAAAATTGTGAAAACAATCATTGAATGATTTTTGGACATTTTTCTAAATGAACTCTTTCAAGGTGAATAGTGAATAAATTTATTTTTTAAAATACAATCACATTTAATACATCGTTGTGATATATAAATGACATGAATATTGAAAAATATCTTATTCTAGAAAGAATATATATTTTTGAAGTAATATAAAAAATTTAATATTTTAATTTTTAATTTTAATATCTATGATTGACATTTTGAAAACCCAGTTGCATATTATTCATATTAGAATGATGATCTGTTTCATTTATATTAATGATATATTAAAAATATTAAATTAATTTTGGGATTAATATTAAATTCATGTAACTCTATTTTTTAAAAGTAATATAATTTGTTGACAATGAATTAATACTATACATTATTTTAATACAAATTCATTCCTATATTTATGGAGTAATTTTCCATTGAAATAGTTTTTCAATATGTTTGAAATAATATTTTAAAATTTACCTTTTTTTTTCTATATATATTGATTTTTATAATATGGTATGGGTATTTGGAATACTTTTTTTCATTATGGAAAAAATTACCATTTCAAAATTTTCCAAAGAAAATATGATAATACAGAATTTTTTAACCTCACCAACTGATAAAATTTGATATAAATGTGTTAAAATTAATGGATAAAGCCTCAAATTTTCCATAAAATGCCTCTAGTTTCATCACATTAGTATAAACCATCATATTATATCCTATATTCTAATTTTGGAATCCATTGTTCCACTTCAAAATAAGAAATCACTTTATTTTCGTTTAAATTTAATAATGTTCACAACGGTTTCACTCCCCTAACTTATAACAGGACCCCTTCCCCATATCACATATCCTAATACATTGATCTCTATAGATAAACATATATATGATAAAATAAATTCAAAATATCTTTCATAAATCTTAGATGGTATGGCCCCACCAAAATATTACCCAATGAATGCTCAGGGAAATATCCAATGGAGTAAATACATGGAATTGGTAATCATCTCATTTGTGTTCATTCATGTTTCATTATTATTGTACCGTTTCTAAATATAATTTTCTCATTCATATGTAATGAAATAATTTCTATTAGAATCCTTAGTTTTTGTTATATTTTAGGAACTACTATTATTGACTTCCATTACATCCCCTAGAATATTTCGAATGCCTCATGTATATATATGTGAGTTATCTTATCTTTGAATGACATATTTATTTTTTTATTAGTACATCACTTCGATCATAATTAATGTTTTTATATCGAAAAATATTTTATTCTTCTTGTAAATAATATTTCATAAATAAAAATCATTATATCCTTTCATTCACTTCAAACTAGTGAAGATTAAAATGTTGATCATTGCTACATGGAGAAAAGCTCTTCTATGAAAGATATATTTAATTTTCATAGAAAAATTTAATTTATAATTATAAAATCTTATTTACTAAATAATATTATATTTTTTCATTATTAAAATTTTAAAGGAGGAGAAACCATTACAGGGGTTCTAGGATCAGAACCACAAAATTAAAAGATATATCATAAATTGATCAATTGTATTATTCTAATTTTAATACCAAATAAATAATAAATGGATAATAAAGAATATTATTTTTATCGAATAATGAAAATTAATAATTTATAATTTTCTTATAAAAATTAATATCATTTATAAGTTTACAATATCTTGATGTTAGTGTGTGTTTGACTATGAAAAATTATTATATAGGGGATTTTTTTCGAAATCTTATTTTAAATATTTTAATTTATTCATTCAAAATTGTTTACTCCATATACTTGATCCTCTATATGGATTATAAATTTTCATATTTATTCATATAATGTTGTTTATTTTAATTTTAATCTAATAATAACTATCATTAAAACATTTTAAAATGTATCTTTTTAACGTTTTCCAAAAATGTAATTGTTTACTAAATATATAATGTGGTGAAGATAATGTTTTTAATGTCTTCATCTTGAAAAAATATTATTGAAACTATAATATTTCATCATTATTATTCATACACTATATTTTACTACTTTTTTTAACATGATCATATTCTAGTTCTTTTTTGAATTTTTCATAATTAAAAGAAAGTGATACTTTTCCATACATTTACGTGATAGTCAAAAATATTATCTCTTATGGATTAAATTTTATTTTCCTTTAATATTAGGATATATATAAATTATTATCTCTGTTTTATTATGTTATTGTTCATGAAAAATGTATATAATTTTAATGTGGTCTTATTTAATCCTATATTTCTTTATCTAAACAAATTTCTCTAAAAAATCAAATTGCAATTATTTTGTAAGTTTATTACAAACATAATATATTTTCTGGGTGATTATAAGCTTGAAATTAAATTAATTTTCCAATATTACATCATTTTTATACGATTATTATTACTTTTTTTCATAGAAATCATTATAATTCATGAATTTAGAAAAGTATATAATCATTATGATAAATTTTATGAACTGTAAAAGTTGTATTATTTTTTCAATGAATTTGTTTCCCAATATCATATGTTTCTATTTAGATATTAATTATTGGTATTTTACCTTTATGGGGTTTTATGATATAATCAATGAATTATTTTTTATAATAATGTTCACTTCATTAGCAAGTAAAATAATAATTTATATCATTGTTTGTTGTGTAAAAATCACCATTTACATTGTTTTTAAAAATAAATAAATTAAACTAATAGGTTTCTTTTATTTTAACATATCATGCTTAGATTTTTGTTCCCATATCACGTTTGAAAATTATTTTATAGGATTTATTATTTTGTGTAAACTATTAAAATAGAAACCATTCAATTATGTAAACTCATTATGAATAAGGAATCATTTCATAAATGAAATAAATGTATGAAAATTAAATACCTTCTATGTGGAATAATTGTGAAAGAGGTGGATGTGTTTCCTATGAAATATAACGTTTTTCCAAATTCACTAAATCATTAATCCTAAAATGTCCTATTAATACAATAATGTGAAATGCTGATAGTAAAGCATCTAATTTTGTGTAAATAATGAGAGGGGTTGTTTTGGATGGTTTTAGATTGGGGTTTTTATAACTATTAGGGTTTGGGAGACTTTATAGAAGTAAACATTATAAATTATAATTTATGGTAATATATTTAGGAAACTAACTTTGTGGGATTAGAAATTTCATTATCTGATCAATATATATTTTAAATGGTCCTCTATAGTGTAAATTGTTTGAATTAGGTAGAATGGAAGCATGGGGATAATATCCATTAGGAGTATTAATATGTAATTATGGGAGTCGTATATTGGAAGATTGGGGCCATGATAACTCAATAGACACCTGTTATTCCGAGAGGTACCAATGAAATATAGTGACTAAATTCAGAATAGGTAAACAAGTCATCAGTTGATAATTTCAATGAACAAAATCGACTAACATTTAGTTGAAACTCATTATAAGTTGTAGCTAAATAATAGATAAATTATTAAGATGAAATAGTAATTTTTTTGGTTTTTTCTGTAATGATCATGTTAATATATATATTTATTACTAATTGGGTATCTTAAATTATTATTAGCAAAATTATCATAGTTTAATTTTCTAAATACCACATCTGAAAGTATATTCTCTATTATAAATGTTAACATGATAAAGATCAGGGACGGATGATGATTAAATATCCAACATGCCAACAATGTTGAAAGGATAACTCATTGAAATGTATCAAAAGAATGGTATGATTCTTTAGGGGTTAGAAGCTAGGTCATAAAACAATTAATTACCACAGAAATATAAAGTGTTTTATAGATGGAAATATATTTCATCCTAAGTTACTACTGATAGTTGAACATATTATATATGGGGAACCTGAGAATAATCCAACAAAAAATCCAAATGAAATAGTAAATACACATGAAAAGGAATATTCTATGATATTTCAATCATAAATGGTTCATCATTGATATGAAATGATTACCCACAAATGCAGTGTTGATTAAGTAATGTTAATGTTTTTATGAATCTGCCTTATGAAGAGAAAAATATATTTTTCTCATTGGAATTTTATGTTAATTTTTTAATATATAGGATCTATATAAATATAACCTAAACCAGCTGTCTGGGATTATATATCACATTGTATTTTCAGAATCATCTATTGATTCTCCTTCAGTATGAATATTAATAAAAAATTATAATGGAATTTACTTCCATTATAGGGGTATTAAACCTATTCATTAGGGATATTTACCAAAAATGGTTGGGGAGAAACTCTATATTGAAAATAATCCAATTATTCAATAATATGCTAACATGTTTCCTGAATAATTTTTATAATACCAAGGAATCATGTAGGATTATTTTGAAAAGAACTTATACAATGAGCTACACTTTAAATACCCACACCCTAGTATATTGGAGCCCATGTCTTACTTCATTTTATTATAATAATATAGAATAAATCGCATTCTTGAGGTCCTAATAGTTTATTAGTCATGATAAACCATATTGATACATTGTATTCACATAAATTTTAAAACAAAAAAAATAATATATATTTTTTTCATCAAATTTCTTGTTCCTTATAGTGAATCCTTGAATATAAAACATAGTACGCATCATGGATTCATACAGAAAATAAAACATAATAATGGGGTGATCTCAAATTATCAATAAGAGTTAATTACAATGGATGTTATTATTAATAAACATGAAAAATAAATATGGAAAGGTAAATAACTAGAGTCACAAGAAATTTAGTAAATAAACTGAAAACAAAATACATCCACAAAAAATTTCAAAGGATAAATTACAGAGATGATAATTACTAAATTCTTAATTTAAAAAATTATTAACTAATGGATTTCATGCATCGATAACATGAACCACTCTCACTAAGATCATTCACAAGATCGTTTAAAAGTACATGGTAAAAACTAATTAGGATTGGCCAACTCCATCTCTCTTATCATGACCATTGAATGGAATATCAAAAAACTACTGGGCACAAGCCTATTAGGAAAGGACAACTAAAATTCATTATGTAAATATTGATATCACTTGAGATAACATAAACTATAATGGGGAGTTATCCCCTGTTATTAAGGAAATCAATCCAATACAGTTCGTAGAACCGGAAACATCCAATGATTCCACATCCATTTGGACCGACTTTCCAAAGGTAGGTGCTCATTAGTTTGTGGACTGATGAGGCTTAGAAATTTGAATTGGTTGAGAGGATGGGAGGTCGGACTCATCACACCATTTTGAGGGGAATTATTGTCTACTCCGGGACTATATTTATAGATTTAATTTATGTTCGTGAATCCTTATTACATTACCATGTATAAAATGAGATTTCCTTCAGATCTAACAATCAATGATTAAATATGTAGGAAATTTAGAGAATCATTTATATGTATTCACCGTTATTCATCGATATAGAATCATCAATATTTATTAGAGATTCTTGGTCAATTTTATCCTTCGACACATTTATATAGAAGTCTCATGGTCAATATGATGACCATGCTGGTTTTAAAGCCACTCAGTGGGGCACTTGAAGTTTGTTTTCATTCAGAAGGTCATATATTATTTCAGAGTTGGGATCAAACCCGCAGATGGGATACCCACGTATCTTTTGTTTAGAAAAGGAATCATAACCCATATAGTTCGAGTATGGGAGTATGATGTTTATGATTGATGGCTCAAAGAAGGATTTCATAATTACTTTTACACTCTAGGCTCACGTGAGTCATGCTCGGTGTGAGAAACAAGGGGTATTGATAAAAACCAGACAGTTGTTCCATGAAAGATTCAATCATAAGAAATAATGTGGGGCTTATGTATGTATGACTGCCCAGATAAATGAAGATTATGATTTACTTCAGGGAAGAAATCCAGGAATAGGGTCCATAAATGTATATGCATTTCATGGATATTTGAATACTCTAACTTGGGGATTACTCCTTAAAAGGAGGCCCAAATTAGGAGAGGACTTATGATTGGGTTTTACTCCTGAGAAGGAATTCCAGATCATGGGTAAATTAAGACTGGGGCTTACTCTTGAAAAGGAGTCCCAGGTTAAGAGACTTGAAAAAATTAAGGGACTTGGGGCTTACTTCTGAAGAGGATGCCCATATTTGAGACTGGGGCTTACTCCTGAAGTGGATTCCCACATTTGAGACTGGGGATTACTCCTAAAGAGGAGGCCCAGGTTAAGGTAATTATGACTAGGTCTTACTCCTGAAAAGGAGGCCCAAACAATTGAGTTCTCTCATCTTAAAGGATGAGGTTGAATGAATGAAATCTCAATCTTTAGTGACATAAAGATGTGTAAATCACTAGCTTTTGAGAGATACTCCAAAACATTATTTCCATATAAGGAATCCAAATCAAGAAATCATGCCATAAATGGCTTTAAAGAGTGTCTTGAAGATTGAATCTTGAATAGGAGAGGTGGAATGGCTTTAGAGGGGTGAAACGGACAAGAAGGGCACCCAAAAAGGTAGGGGCGTGCAAGTCCTGGAAGGTGTGCAGGTACTGTGTGGGTGCGCAAGACCTGGTCGTGCAGGTATACCTGCGCGAGACATGGGTACTTGGGCAATGGTTAACCAGTAGGGAAATACTTAAGAGACTCTTGGTTAAAGCCTTTAGAATCATCCTGATGTTCATCCAAAAGAGTGGCGTGCAAGTTCTAATGAAGGAGTAAGGCGGCACGCAAGTGTGGCCATTTCCCTTAAGGGCTGGCCACTCAGGCGTGCAAGTGTTGATGAGTTTCAACACTTAGTCCTTCCTCCCCCTCTTTATATCTTATGTTATAGGTAAGAACTTACCTTAGATGTGTTTCGGAAGCTTTGAGAAGTGACTAGGGCGCCGGGAGATCAAATCTGAGTTTCTGGAAAAATTCCTCCCCGAAATGGGAGGCCCACAGGGTCTATTTATAGGCTGGAGAAGACCCCGGACAGTTATCACTTAGGTCGCGCAAGTGTACTTGCGCGACTATTGCGGCGCGCAAGTGGACTTGCGCGACCATTGTAGAACTTGGGAGACCCTTGCGCAATGTTCTTCTTGCTCCTTCCTTTGCCAAATTTTGATATTTGTCCAAATGTTGAATCACTTCGAGTTAAGATAATCCCCTTTTCCAATCTTTAGACTTTGTGACGAAAGAGGAGTGTCAACAAAATTCCCCCTCAGAGTTGGATCCGAAAGAAATGAGGATGTGACTCTGAGGAAATAGAGAATCAAAAGGAATGGTGGCATGCAAGTAGGGCACACAAATGAGCATTGGGCATGCAGGATACATCGCACAGGGTTCTGGCCATGTCTATAAATAGAGGGCCTCACTTCCATACAAAGCATATGGATTTGAATCTTTTGATCTCTCACCACGCAAGTTGCATTTTCCATGCAAGTTGCTTTGTTTCCCGCTGTTTCATTGATGTCATGCTGCTGTAGAGGTATCTGGAACTACGCGATGATACTTGCGCGCCAAATACTTGCGCGGCACCTCCATACTTGCGCGCCAAGTTTATACTTGCACGCCTTAATTCCTTTGACATTTTTTGGAATTCTTTCACAAATTCTATAAAAAAAACAACTTACTTAAGAGTTAATTATTCAACCTTTGTGTAGATTCAATGGATCCTAAGAGAATCGGAATGGCTGATGGACTGGCTAGGAAGCGGATTGATGACATGATGAACATTGTTGGCCATGATTACTATGATATCTGTGATAGTACTCTCCTAGATTTGGATAAGTATTTGAAGAAATATTATCTAAATTTTCCACAGAGCATCTACCTGCCTCTATATGGTCATGGTCATCTAGAAGGAGTCAATGTTCCAGATGCAAAGAACTATATGCCTGAGATGCAGCTGCACTACTACTCCTCTATTTCAGTTATGTTGTGCATTAAGAGGAACAACATTGGCATGAACTTCCAAATCTTTCCTACATGCTATTTCCTTGGAGATATGAAAATGGAAAACCCATGGGGTGAAATGTTTTCTGCTGTCGGTTGGTGGATATAAGACAAACATGGAATTAGAGCAATATCTGAAAAGATTACTCTCTCTAAATGGCTCTTTACATCCAATGCTTCATTCTCAAATCCATGTATCCATATTCCAAGTATCTTGGACAGAAACAGAGTCACTATTTGATCAGCAGAAAATTTTCTCAAACCGCACTCAAGAAAATTCTATTACAATTATTCCAAGAAGAGCTGGTATCACTACATCTCTTATAGTATCCAGTTGAATGAATGAATTCTAGGTGGCTGCTGATGAAGCTCTGGATGCCGTAAATCAAATGAAGAGTTATGTTGAAAGTCTTTTGTAATTCCTAAAAAAGAGAAGAGACTCTAGTCTGTGGATGTCCTTCTAACTCTTGTACATCAATGAAAAACACTTTCACCTTAAATCATTTGTACATGCATTCTCTTTTTCTATCTGGTTTATATTTTACCTAATCCAATGGGCCTAGTAAGCATAGTTTGATTTTTACTAGGATTAATGTAAACAATCCTACAAACTTTGAATCTCTTAATTGCTCAATATTACCTAAATCCTAAAAAATGTATGTTTAGTGAGCTGAAAATTGACTTTTATTCAGAGTTCCCCTGTCTTTTGTGGGAAGTTTAAAGTCAAGAACATCGGACATGAAGAGGCTAATGTTTAAGGTCGAAATAGCTTTCACCGAATGAATTAGAATTGACTCAATTCCTTGACAATTCATCTGCAAACATAGTACCATACTCAATTATAAGGGTGGAAAATGTAAACTATGACTTAAGAATATTTGAATATGAGGAATGATATGAAAATGAGCTAAAAGGAATTAGAAGAAGTAGTTCCCAAGAATTAAGTTACCATTATTTAACAAACCCATTAGGGGGTTGAATTATCCAGGGCCACCTACGGGCATTGGCTGTATAGTAAAATAAATAGTATCTTTTGGCTAACAAGTCTGTTATGTAGACTGTTTATGCAAGGCAGCCTATGGGCACGTGCTGCATAGTCAGGAAAAAGAACTCTCGAAAATTTACTTTCCTAGAGCTAAAAGCCAGTGAGAGTTTATGGAGATTCAAATTTTCCAAAGTATAGAGTTTGCTATATGGAAAGAGGTACTTGAAATATGGGGAAGATATTTCCAAACAATATTATCGAAGAACTATATGGATATTACTCCTACGAAGGTCTGACCAAATGAATTAGAATTGACTCAATTCCTTGACAATTCATCTGAAAACATAGTACCATCTTCAATTATAGGGGGGGGGGAATGTAAACTATGACTTAAGAATATTTGAATCTGAGGAATGATATGAAAAAGATATAAAAGGAATTTATAGAAGTAGTTCCCAAAAATGATGTTACCATTATTTAACAAACACGTTAGGGGTTGAATTATGCAGGGCCACCTAAGGGCATCAGCTGCATAGTCAAATAAATAATATCTTTTGGCTAACAAGTATGTTATGTAGAATGTTCATGTAAGGCTGCCTATGGGGCACGTTCTACATAGTCAGGCAAAAGAACTCTCAGAAATTTACCTTCCTAGTGCTAAAAGCCAGTGAAAGTTTATGGAGATTCAAATTTTCCAATGTATAGAGTTTGTTGTATGGAAAGAGGTACTTGAAATATGGAGAAGATATTTTGAAATAAGATTATCAAAGAACTGGATGGATATTACTCCTATGAAGGTCTGACCCAAACGCAAGGAAGGAGAATATAAACCATATACTTGAATACTTTGAGATCATAAAAAAGGATATGGGACAAATATATTGAGGATGGCTTATTTTGTGAATCCCTACATACTGTCATTTAAGACAAATATGGACAAAAGAGGTATTCTTCCCAAGAATGAAGTTACCGCTATTCGACAAACCCATTAGGGGGATGAATTATGCAGGGCCACCTAAGGTCATTGGTTGCATAGTCAAATAATAGTATCTTTTGGCTGACAAATCTGTTATGTAGACTGTTTATGTAAGGCCGCCTGTGGGCACGTGCTGCATAGTCAGGCAATAGAATTCTCAGAAGTTAGAAATTTTTGTGACTAGAAGTCATGAAAAGTGTTATGAAGATCTGAAAATATTTAAGGCTAGGATTATGACACATAAATATGGGTATTTTCCAACGTATATAGAGATACATAGATCAATGCTAACCATATTCATGTTATGGCTGGGTCCTGAACAGAAATGTCGGACTTCACTACGTATCCTATAAGGATGGGAATCAAGACATACGGAGTTCTTGAACTACCATTTAACGTTGTGTGGGAAAAACGGATTAGAGATCATAGATTAGGGTCATAGAGCATGGACCATTGTAAGAAATACACAGTGTGTGTTTTCATGGGGACATTTCAACTAGGGGACTGAAAGTGGAATTTGGGGTTAGGCCCAAAAGACTTGGCACTGGATTCGAGGGACACTCAAACATTCCTACATATCCCATAAGGATGAGAATCAAGCCCACGTAGTTCTAGAAATACCATATGTACAAATTTGGTTCGTACATGTGAAGGGTAAAATGAGACTTTAGTACAATGCTGGTTTAACCCAAGATAAAAGGTATGGGCATTTCCAGGTATGCACGTAGTCTTTGAAATGAAACGTGATTGAAAAATCAATGTAAATAATATTTCCCTATCAGGTGAGGGTATCAAAGAACACTGTAGTTTATTGTCATACTCGACAAAAGTGTTGTATAGTTTAACATCGTATAACAAGGACGAAAGTGAACCAATATAAAGATATTGATTCTAGGAGAAGTTTCACGAATCAATATCGTATGAGATGGAGGTGAACGGATGTGAAGATATTGATTTTGGGCTTGAACCTTGTGAGGTTGCCTACGTACCCAGCCTGGAAGGCAAGGATCAAAGTCTGCGTAGTTCAATTAAAGAATGAATTAATGATCAAGTTGTTTTTGGGTACAATGACCTAAAACAATAATGTTGTTGGGACTTACACATGGTTAGTATCCCCGAGAGAGTGTTATGGTTGAGGATTGCTCTAAGCTCATGTGATTCATGCTCGGTGTGAGAAACAAGAGGTAAAAAACAACCTTAACGATGCACAGTTTAATGTCATGTAGGACATATAAAGGGACTATGTAGTTTAAAGTCCTACAGTTAGGACTATTGGTGCTACATAGTTTAGTGTCATGTAGCAGGGACAAAGTACAGTTTAATGTCATGTAGGATGTATCATGGACATTCTATACAGTTTAGTGTCATGTAGTTAGGACGATGGGGACAACACATTTTAATGTCATGTTGGACGAAAAAGAAGACTGTACAGTTTAATGTCATGCAGTGAGGACAAAAGAGTACACCATTTAACGTGCTGTTGGACGTATTGAGGATTTTTTTCACAGTTTAACGTCATGTTGGATGATAAATGGGGCGATACAGTTTATCATCATGTTGGACGTATGTGCAAATGGTTTAGGGTCATATTCTTGGACCGTTGATGATGCAGTTTAACGTCTTGCTGGACCAAGGTGCAGTTTAAGGTCATACTGGACCATTGATTATGTTGTTTAACGTCTTTCTAGACGTAAGGGACTTTTATACAGTTTAGCATCATGTAGTGAGGATGTCACGGTTTAACATCTTGCTGGACGGTGGTGTAGTCTAAGGTCATACCAGACCATAGGTGGACTGTGCAATTTAATGTCATGCAGTGAGGACAAATTAGGGAATTTTTCCCCACAGTTTAACGTCGTGTGGGACGAAATTAATACAAATAGTTTATGTTCATATATATGGACCGTTGCTGTATATTTTAAAGTCATATAGCAAGGACGATGAAGACATTTTGTGTTTATACAAAATACTTCTTCAAAAATCTGGCATTGGTTGGAGTAGTGATGAGTTCTCCGTCCGTAGAGATTAATTAATAAGCTCCATTGCAATAGACCCTATGTATTGAATAAGGTCCTTCTCATTTTGGCTCAAGCTTGGGAGGTTTCTTTCCTGGTATCACTGGAGTTCTGAGAAGTAATACCAATTCTCAATGAGTGAATGAACGAAGAATAACTTTTTTGTTAAAATCTCATGCTATTGGATTCTGATTGACTTACAAGTGGTACAAAGTGCATAATATTTTCTCATCTAACCGTTCCAATTCATTCAATCGTTTTTGAGATTTTTCATCTGTAGATGACTGATCACAAATGGATACTCTGAGCGAAGGAAATTGAACTTCAATGGGAAAGACTACTTCTGTTCCATATACCAATGAATATGGAGTTGAACGAGTTGCAGTGCGGGTGGTAGTCCGATAATCCCATAAAGCATGAAAGAGTTTATTAAGACATGATTTCTTATCTTTATCCACCATCTTTTGTAGTATATTTGACAGAATCTTGCTGAAAGATTCTATCTGGCCATTGGCGGCTGCATGATACCGAGATGAATGGTTGGATTTGATGTTGTATTCTTGATACAACTTCTTTACCTCGGATGAACAGAATTTAGTGCCATTTTCCGTCAATATGGTATGAGGGACACCAAATCTGGTAATGATGTTAGACTTGATGAAGCAAACAACGCATTTAGAACTGACTTCCATGAGAAGTATTGCCTCTGCCCATTTGGAAAAGAAGTCAGTAGCAGTAAAAATGTACTTAAACTGCTTGACCGTAGCGGAAGGGTAAGGTCCCACCACATCCATTCCCCATGTGGCAAGTGGCCATGAGTATTTAGCTGTGTGAATAAACTCTAGAGGTTGATGAATGAAGTTGGCATGTACATTTCATGAATGACACTTCTTTGTGAAATCATCATAATCTTGTATCATTAAAGGCCAAAAGTATCCAAGCCTTCGAATCTGATCCAACAGTCTATGTCCAGTCTGGTGGGCAGCACAGACTCCTGCATGCACTTATTTCATGATATCCATTGTCTCTTCACCATCAATGCATCTGAAGAGAACTCCATCAAAACCATGTTTATAGAGAATTTTCTCTAGGTTATCTGGGAAATCATAAAGAGTAAAATTGACCACACGTCGCTGGATTTGTTCTTTCTCAGCTCTATCAGGTGGACATGTTCTATTTTGAAGGTATTCCCTGATAGGTGACATCCATCCTGTAGTATGACCATACAGTTCAGGAATGGGACTAATTTCATTAATTTCCTCGGTTCTGATTTGAACATAAGGTGAAATTGCACGAAGGTGGGAAATACTAATGGTTGTCTCATCCCTATTTGGATCTACCAGAGCTGTGGCTATATTATCCAGTGCATCAGCTTGAGCATTTTGTGATCTTGGGACATAAGAAAATGTCAGTTCCGAAGGGAATTCCGCCATTAACTCTCTGACATAATCATACAAAGGTATTAGTTCTTCTTTTCTGATGGCATAATCTCCATTGACTTTTTTGATTACCAGGTCTGAATGACCTTTCACCTTTAAGTGATTGACTTGTGCTTGAAGAGCTAATTCCAAGCCTGTGATGAGAGCTTGGTATTCTGCTTCATTATTGGTACCACCTTCCCACAATAAGAAAGAATAAGGTAACACTGCCTTTTCTGGAGAAATGAGCACAATTCCTAAGCCAACTTTGTCGAATTTAGGATTTTCCATTTTCCTCCCTGTTGGACTTCTGGAAGCACCATCAAAATACATTTCCCATTCTTGAGGACTTTCTTGAATAGAGAAGACTCCCTCATCAGGGAGTTCAATATCTAGAGATGTGTCTTCCACTGAAGGGTGTTCATCCAAGAAATCAGCCAGAGCTTGGCCCTTTATCGCCTTTTGAGACACATACTGAATGTAGAATTGTTGTAAAATAACTGCCCACCTTGCCAGACGTCCTGTAGGAATTTGATGACTAAGGATGAATTTGAGCGAGTTATTGTGAGATACCAATTAGACCTCGTGATGTTGCAGGTAGTGTCTCAACTTCTGAACTGCAAAGATTAATACCAGGTAGCACTTCTCAATACTTGAATACTGGGTTTCTACTTCAAGAATAGTTCGACTAAGATAGTAGAGGCTATTTTCATTCCCAGCATCATTCTTTTGAGCAAGAAAGGCACCAAATGATCGCTCTAGAGCTGTCACATAGAGGATAAGTGGTCTTCCTTCAATAGGTGGCATGAGTACCCGTGGAATCAAGAGGTATTTCCTAATAATATCAAATTCTTCTTGACATTATTCAGTCCACTGGTAAGTGACTCCCTTCTACATCAATTTGGTGAAGGGTAAACTTTTTCCTGCCAAATTGGCGATGAAATGCCGAATATAGGCTAAGTGTCCTTGAATTCCTCTTAATTCTTTCAAATTTTGAGGAGGTGACATACCAAGTATTGACTTGGACTTCTCAATATCGACTTCAATACCACGATGGTGTACAAAAAAGCCAATAAATATTCCTGAGGTTACCCCAAAAGCACATTTAAAGAGGTTCATCTTCAAATTATGTTGTCGAAGCTTACGGAATATGACTTTCAAATCAGCCAAGTGATTAGAAATTTTTTTGGATTTAACCATGAAATCATCTACATAGTATTCAAAAAACTTCCCTAAGAAGGGTTTGAAGATATGATGAATGGAATGCTGATATGTTGCACCTGCATTCTTTAAGCCAAAGGGCATTACTCGGTAGTAAAACACACCCTGAGGGGCCCTGAAAGATGTAGATTCCTTGTCTTCTAGAGCCATTTGGATCTGATTATATCCGGAATATCCATCCATGAAGGAAAGTGCTTCATATCCAGCTGTTGCATCAATTAAAAGTTCTGTAATCGGAACTGGGAAATCATCCTTAGGACAATGCCGATTAAGATCCCTGAAATCGACGCAAACTCTAATTTGTCTATTCTTCTTCTTTACGGGGAAAATATTAGTAAACCACTTGGGATATTGAACTTATCTAACGAAGTTATCTTTGATAATCTTATCCACTTTAGCTTCAATTTTGGAAGCATAACTTGGGTGTGTTCACCTCTCGGCTTGCTTAAATCCTCGATGTTCTTATGGTAAACCAAAATGATGAGTAGCAACATCAGGATCAAGCCCGGGCATTTCTGTATAGTTCCAAGAAAATATATCTCTATTTTTCTTTAGAAAATAAATATACATCTCTTTCTCTTCAAGATTCATGGCCGCACTGATTAAAGTGGGTCGTTGATCTTCTTTTGTACCCAGATTTATTTTTCTGAGTTCATCCACAGTGGTAGAGATACCCTCTTCAAATGCTAGTGGAGCATCTCTAAGATCCTCCTCTTCTTCTTCTTCATGTGTTATTTCTTCCATTTCTACTTGCATTGTAGATGATAAAGCAGAATTTTCATGATCATAAGAGATGTCAAAATTTGCACATCTTGAAGAAGAAGCTTCCATTTTTTACCCAATTGATGATGAATGGTCTTATTTGGGTAATAAAGAGGAAATGATTGATTGAGAATCGACATCATTGTTCACCTCAGATGTTTTGATAACTTATTCTGGCTTAATTGGCGACGTATAGACTTGTTGGATTTCAGAAGATGAAATGAAGATGTCACCATTTGTCCTTCCATCACTACTTGGTGGGTTACCAATCTCTCCCATGTTGTCCGGCTCGATTGCCGTAATTGACATTATGGATCTTTCCATAAGAGTATTTTGATTAGGGTCTATCTTATCAATTTGACGGATAGGCAACACATAATCTATACTCACACGTGTAAATGGATTTACTGGAATTTTCTCCAAACCATATGGAGCATTAACTTTGGTAATATCCTTTTTTGTGGATTTCTCCCTTCCCTTCATGTGATAGAATTTTGCCTCAATGTATTGAGACTCACAATTCTTGAACGAGGCCTTATCACCATAAAATGTCCCAACGTGACAATCGAAACAATATTTGAGACATTGATGATATGATGAAGGGATAGCCGCATGTTGATGTAGCCAGGGTCTTCCAAGAAAGATGTTGAAAGCTGATTCTTGATCAACATCAATGAAATTCGAATTGGATACAAGATCTCCATATTGAGTTTTGAGTGTAACTTCACCCAGTGGTTCTTGTTCATTTTTATCATATCCTTGTAACATCATGGTAGAAGGAGATAAATCAGATTTTGTGAGGCCCAATCGACAAAGTGTACGAATGGGCATGAGGCTGACTCCTGAACCATTGTCAATGAAAGATCTTCGGACATCTATGCCATTGACCTTTCCAGATAAGTACAAAGGTCTAATATGACCATAAACAACATCATCTTCATCTTCATCAGTAAAAGATATTATTATATGGAATTCTGAAGGATTATTCCCTATGTGATAGACTTTAGCTGCAGCAATTTCAGTTTCAAACTCTTGAGGGCTCGACAAAGCCTCGATGAGTGCTTCCCGAAGATCTTTTGACAGATTTAGAGTATCTAGAATTGATTACATGGATGGTACTTGGGCTAAGTGTTTCAATACATCATACTTTTGATCCAGAGGTCTGCGTTTCCCAATAGAAGTATGTGGTTTTGCAGGTACCTTGGAAGCAGATGCTTTGGAAGTTGATGTATCTTGTATTGGGGTAGGAGTGGCCAATATTCCTGGTTTTGGAAGATTAGACCAATTATATTCATTTAATTTCTGAGAGGAAGAAGATGGTAACTTCAACAGGTTTTCCAAAATAATTGCGCCAGGACTAAATTTTCTATTGGTATAAGAAATTTCTTGCTCTTTCTGAGCTCACTGAAGGGCTCTACCACGAGTTTCTATTGCATACAAAGTTCTAGCAGGGGTAGAATTGGAATAGTGGCTTCTAAAAGATCCATGTCTTCCCCTGTATCCTAAGCCTCTGGAACATCCTCTGATTCCCCTATTTGATATGGGGAATTCAGGCCCATCGAAATCAAAACTACGACTGGCATATGGATCCGTTAACTGAATCATATTAACAGAACCGAAGATCAACTCTTCTTCTGATGAAGACTCTGCCTGATTAGCCTGTTAAGCTGTGCCGTTTGGTGGGGCGGTGCCCGTTGCTTTTAATTTGATGGCATGAAGTCTGCCAGAGTCAAAGATAACTTAGGCTTTTACACATACTCATCTTCTTCTGATTCGTTTTGTTTATTTGAATCATGTCGTTTCTTTTAGGAATTTTCCTCTAACGAAGAGGGTTTTGCTGCAAAATTCATGGTAGGAGACACAATCAGTTTCTTTAATTGTGTTCACAAAATAGCATGATTTCAGTTGATTTTCTTTCTGACCATCCAATCGTTATACTTCTGTTCATTTTTGCTTTTGACATCTTGCTATTCGCCTTCCTCCTTTGAAACTGTAGCAGTAACACATGCTACCTGAGATGAAGAACCTTTCAGTTTGACTTGTCTCGAGTCAACCATCTTTTGCAGGAGGTCTTTGAAGACAAAACAATCCTGGATGGGATGCCCCAACATTTGACGAAAAGGTAAATAATTGGTATGGTCTTCATCTCCTTCTTTGTTTGGCCTCTTAGGCCTTGGTAATTGAACCAGATTATTTTCGAGAGCCGAAATGAAGTAACCAGGAACTTGTTCATTTCGGAAAGAGTATGTTTTTCCCTTAATATCCTCAAATTGTTTTTGTCTTTGATCTCTTTGATCATCTGGACGAAATAGCCTTTGTTGTTGGCACTCAGGAGGTGGAGCCCTTCGAGAAGATGAAATTTGAAGTAGAAACAGGTACAGGTGCTTGTTTAAACATAACTGTAGCAGTTTCTACTTTACCCATTCTCCTTCCTTGACATGATGGAATTACACAAGATTTAGCCTTAGCCTGTATAAGGGAATCTTAATCTGCTGAGTGATTGAAGTAAGGTCTCAAAACCCCCCTGTTTGTCTCATAGGGATCAACGGCATGTGTAATTCATCACGCAAATTTTCCACACAGATTGGCAACAGTTCCTCTTGAGGGAGTGCTAGGCTCAGGGAATATGTTAACCCCTTCCAGCGAGTAATGAAATCAGAGACTCTTTCATTCTCAATTTGCTGACAGTTTGTAAGATCAAAACTATTTTCCTTGGAAAAGATGAACCGAATTGAAGAAAAAATCGTTGACGAAGATCTTCCCATCCGATAATTGACCGGGATTTCAAGCTTGTATACCAGAAAAAAGCTGGTCCTTGCATGGTTCGCATGAAGCATCTGAGGTTCACTGCTTCTTGCTGCTCCAGAGTTCCCATCATTGGATAGCAACAGGACACATAATGCGTCAAATGCTATTCAGGGTCGCCTGACCCATTGAAAATACGGAATATAGTGTTCCCAAAATTTGATGGGGGATAGATTCAATCTACCCATTCAGGGTAAGCTTTCTTTTCCTGTTGAACATTGCACGCTTCCCTTCCATATTTTCTAACCGACCTGTTAATGACTCAATGGTAGTTATTAACTTTTGAAAAACATCAGGTTGAACTTGGACATGGGTAGGTGCAATGACTGGAGCTTGGACAAATGTGGTGGTTGGTGCTGCAACTAATGGGTGCACTGCCAACTGTTGTTGCACTTGACCCGTAGGATTAGACCTGTGAGGGTGTACTGATAGAGGAGGATATTTCTTACCCATCTCAGTAGCTGCAAAAAATTCCCTTTGCTGACTGACTCCAGCACGCTTATGAATAAGACTACCCTGAAGTAGTTCTGCATTCAACCTCCTTAATTACTTCATTTCTTCCTCCTGTTGTTCAAACCTTTGCTCTAGTGAGAGTGATTGGCCTTCTCCAGAGGAAGGATATGTAACCTCATTCTTTCCCCTCCCTTTGTTGGATCCTTTTCAGATATGGGGAAGTGGGTTCCTTGAAGGATTACCTAGGTTCTGAGTAACCCTTTGATTTTGTGTATGCAAACCTTCTTCATTTTTGTCGGTGCGTACATCTTCTTGAGTAAGAACCTCCTCATCTGAGTCCCCTGAGTGAGACTCATCTGGTGGATCAGCTACAATGGCATTGATGACATTGATTGATGGAAAACACATTGCATCCCTTATATCACCATTTCTGTGATATTGTCTTCTTCCATGTGTTTGATGAGACATTACCTTTTGTTAACTTGATCCCTCAGGAACTTCTTAACGAACCATAATTTGGAGGGAATCTCTTGATAATTTGGCTCTTTGTTCCTCTTGAGGCTTCATTACCAACAGAGAAAAGACCGAATTTCTCTGAGGAGGGGATTGATGATTTGAAAAAGTCCCCAGTCGGTGGACTAGGGTTGTTCCTGCTCTTCCCACTCAACTCCTCAAATCCTATTTGTTGATTCCGAGGGTTGATTTAAAAGAGTCCCCAGTCTGGCAAGTTGGGGTGGCTCTTGAAATGTTCTGTCTGAGACTTTATTAAAATCTATCCTAATCTTGTGAACCTTAGTCTGGAAATTAGCTGGATGCATTAATTTGTATCCACTTTTATCACCTGGTTCAAAAGACCGTTGGATAATTTCCGACACTTCTGTCACTTGATGATGTGCTTGCTCCATACGAGAGTCCTGTTCAATATTCCCATTTTCCTAATGCAGGATTAATTCAACAACTTGTTCTCTGTATTATTGATTTTGAGAGGAACTAGTTGAGTCCTGTTCTTGGGAAAGATTTTGATTACAAACAAATCCCATTGACTGTGGATGGCCATGGGCAATAACATTGAATGAGACCATTTTTGGCGGGCTTTGCTGAATGGAGAGAACCGTGAAATACAGTGCTCCATGAACACCCCATCCTCTGACACGAATACTAGATGGGGAATTGGAAATTAACTGACTCCATTTTCTTAGTGTGCTAAGGAATGAACACTACAGGGCTCTCTACTTCTTTTCAGCCTTCGGATATCGATATACTGATAGAGATGAAAAGTCAATTTGGCGTTGTAACTGTTCTACTATCTTGAGATGTTCATAATATTCATCATAAGATATTACATTCTTTTTCAACTGTCAAAGAGTTTTCCATATGTGGATAAGAATATCATGAATTACATATTTCGTCAACATTTCTGGAATGTCATACTGAGAGTCATCCATAGGACAAAACATGAATGGAACTTCACCATTCGCCAATTGTTTTCTCATGTTTAGCATTTCCTCTTTAACATTTGATGAAGATTATTCTACCTGTTTTGACCAGAGCTGGTGCTTCATTGTTGCTTCACTGGATTCAGCAGGATTGGTAGAGAAATCACTAATTAAACTAGAATATGCATGACTTAGAGGTGGTTCGGAGAATTACATACACCCTGGGCTATCTTCCGATTTAGAAATCATTTCACATGCTAGCGATGAAGCATTAGACATAAATGGTTTCACATTTGCAAGTGCCTCAAGATAAGAGGGCTTTCTTGGCACTACATTGTCCACTATAGCATTTTCCAAGCAATGTGCATCACTACTACGGAGAGGACTTTCGCAGCGTAATTCATCATCATGGGGAGGACCACCATAATGGGTTACAACAAAAGATGAGATCTCTTGCTCCTTGGTCTTCTGACCACATAGAGGGTTCCTGTGGCTCTCATCTGAATATGAAACCTCGAAATAGACCGAATTTTCATGAAGCAAGACTTCATGAAGAAGTGTCTATTGGAGTCCTTCAGAATTAATGTTCCCACTATTGAGAAATGGGGGAGTAGAATCTTGGATTCCAACAGATAATTGTCTGATGGCTTCAAGAACTCCAACATTGAGCAAGGCCTTGTTACAGATTGGATCATGATATCTGGACTGTGTTGGGCGGGTCTTCTTCTTATATGACTTCTTACTCACTTTGGAAACCACTTGTTGACAAAAGTGGCTACTCTGACCAAATGTATATGCCTGATCAGGAATGATGGCAAGGTTAGGCTGACTATCTCCACTAAAATCAGGTGTATGTGCCTGACTTGGTTCTCCGTATGATATGGGGAAGTATACCCCACAACCATCTTGGACTGGAACAGATGTGTGTTTTTGTTCTGGAGTGAATTGTTGATGTGTCACTCCACTGGTAGGGATAGATTTATGTGTCTTTCCCTGAGATGCTGCTGATGCTGTTATAATATCCTGGCAGGCATCCAGAATATGAGCAGGGATTTGATTATGCTCTTTCACCATTTATAGAATATGATTTGTGACATCAACTACCGGAATGGGGATATACGTCCATTCTGGGCTTGGAGTAGGTGTATGTGCCTGCTCCTTTCCTCCTTTTCCTATCAGTGAATACTGATAGTACTCAAGTGTGGGGGCAGAGAGTTGAGTATGCCTCATGTTTGTTGTCGGGGCTTTCCGACTAACTTCTCTGAATGCTACCAAGTGAGACTGTTGGTAGGCTTGATTAGTACTAGAAGGTGTATGTGCCTACTGATTGAATTCGCCAAACGTAGTTGACGAGATCCATCATATGTAGTCAGATGAGCCTGCTGACTAACTGATGACGTATAAACAAGTTTATGTTCCTGCCTATATTACTCCACCGGAATTGCCTGATGGGATTTTTGTGATGCTACCAAACGAGTCTGCTGGATAGCGGAATTAAAAAGGGAAGGTGTGTGTGCCTGCTCATTGCGTGCCACCAAGTTAGGTTAGTGGACTTCTCAGGAGATGGAAGAGATGAGAACCTTCTCACTGTTAACCAGACTTTTCCTCTAGGGATTCATCTTGCCTGCTCGGGTTTGAGGAACCTGAGCTGAATGCCTGGATTCGGTACCCTCATCATGTTGAGGGTGCACTGCCTCACAAGTCTGGCGGCGATTGTTGGTGGGAGCCCTTGTGAAGGACTGTTGTCTTCTTGAATTAAGGCTCTGAGGGACCTGCTCATTCACCTCCCCCAGAATAAGGGAGAGAATTGTGATTGTGTTCCGGGGATAACAACCTAAAATGGTTGGAGATGGTAGTCAGCACCTCCTACTTCTTGATCACTGGTCGTCACTGTCCGGATGACCGGTGTGATTTGTTCACTTAGAGGGCTTGTCAGTCAGCCTCTAGAGTTGGGATGGTACCATGTTGATGGTACTCTTTAACCACCGCATTTGATACCCAGTGTTGAAGACGCTGAGTAGGTGATGTCATCCTCAGAGTGAACGACGATCCAGCAGGAGTAGCAGCAGTGGCATTTGCAGCAGCAGTATTCACAGGTGTGAACTTGAGAGCAGTCATTCGGGAAATGAAGAATATTTTGGAAAAGAGTTCCTATTTGATATAACAGACGTAATCAAGATAAATTCAGCCACTAAATCTTTTGGATGATCACATATGTTAATGATTGTTTTGGTTGGCCCTCTCATTGAGTTTTAAATAGGGGCCTAACAAACAGGTAAAAAATCATTTTAACTTGGTTAAGGAATCACGTTGGGTTCACCATTTTTTGTTTCCCTTGAAATTTGGGGATGGCCTCCTTGATGGGCGGTTCAAACATTCTAATTGATTTCTAACGGGTTTGTTCATAGAACCGAAAAAATCAAATGATTCCACATCCATTTGGACCAACTTTCCAAAGGTAGGTGCTCATTAGTTTGTGGACTGACGAGGCTTAGTAATTTCCATTGGTCGAGAGGATGGGAGGTCAGAATCATCACACCTTTTTTAGGGGAATTATTGTCTACTTTGGGACTCACTTTATAGATTAATGTTATGTTTGAATCCTTATTACATTAACAAGTATAAAATGAGCTTTCCTTCAGATCTGGCAATCAATGATTAAATATGAAGGAAATTTAGAGAATCTTTTATATGTATTCGAGGTTCTTCATCGATAGAGAATAATCTGTATTTATTAGAGATTCTTGGTCAATGGTATCCTTCGACACATTTATATAGAATTATCTTGGTCATTATGATGATCATGCTTCTTTTAAAGCCACTCAGTGGGGCACTTGAAGTTTATTGTCATTCTGAAGGACATAGATTATTTCAGAGTTGGGATCAAACTCGTAGATGGGCTACCTATGTATCCTTTGTTTAGAAAAGGAATCAGAACCCACATAGTTCAATTAAGGGAGTATGATGTTTATGATTGATGGATCAAAGAAGGATTTCATGATTACTTTTACACTCTAGGCTCACGTGAGTCATGCTCGGTGTGAGAAACAAGAGGTATTGGTGAAAACTAGACAATTGTGCCAAGAAATATGCAATCATAAGAAATAATGTAGGGATTATGTATGTATGACTGCCCAGATAAATGAAGATTAGGATTTAATTCAGGGAAGAAATACAGGAACAGGGTCCATAAAGGTATATGTGTTTTATGGAGATTTGAATACTCTAACTTGGGGAATACTCCTGAAAAGGAGTCCCAAATTAGGAGAGGACTTATGATTGGGTTTTACTCCTGAGAATGAATCCCAGATCAAAGGTAAATTAGGACTGGTTAAGAGAAATTAATATTGGGGCTTAGTCCTGAAAAGGAGGCCCATGTTAAGAGACTTGACAAATTAAGGGCCTTGGGGCTTACTCCTGAAGAGGATTCCCATATTTGCAACTGGGGATTACTCTTGAAGAGGATGCCCACATTTCAGACTGGGGTATACTCTTGAAGAGGAGGCCCAGGTTAAGGGAATTATGACTAGGGCTTACTCCTAAAAAGGAGGCCTAAACAATTGAGTTCTCTCATCTTAAAGGATGAGGATGAATTAATGAAATCTCAATCTTTAGTGTCATAAAGATATGTAAATCACTAGGTTTTGAGAGATATTCCACAAAATTTCTTTCAGATAAGGAAGCCAAATCAAGAAATCATGCCATAAATGGCTTAAAATATTGTATTGAAGATTGAATCTTGAATAGGAGAGGTGGAATGGCTTAAGAGGGGTGAAACTGACTAGAAGGGCACCCAAAAAGACAGGGGAGTGCACGTCCTGGCAGGCGCGCAGGTACTGCCTGGGCGCGCATGTCCTGGTCATGCAGGTATACCTGCGCGACACATGGGGACTTGCACGATGGTTAACTAGAAGGGAAATACCTAAGTGATTCTTGGTTAAAGCCTTTAGAATAATCATGAGGTTCTTCCAGAAGAGTGGCACGCAAGTTCTAATGAAGAAGTAAGGTGGCGTGAAAGTGTGGCCATTTCCCATAAGGGCTGGCCACTCAGGAGTGCAAGTGTTGATGAGTTTCAACACTTAGGCCTTCCTACCCCTATTTAGATCTTTATTTCTAGGTAAGAAATTACCTTAGAAGTGTTTCGGAAGCTTTGAGAAGAGAATAGGGCGCCAGGAGCTCAAATCTGAGTTTCTGGAAACTTCCTCCCCGAAATGGGGGGCCCATAGGGTCTATTTATAGGCTGGAGAAGACCCCGGGCAGTTATCACTTAGGTCGCGCAAGTGTACTTACGTGACCATTGCGGCACACAAGTGGACTGGCGCGACCATTGTAGAACTTGCGCGACCCTTGCGCAGTGTTCTTCTTTCTCCTTTGCCAATTTTTGATATTTTTCAAAAGGTTGAATCATTTCGAGTTAAGATAATCCCCTTTTCCAATCTTTAGACTCTGTGACGAAAGAGGAGTTTCAACAAATACGATAGTCTTTTGTGTCAACATTGAATTTAAACATGATGGAATTGGGATTAAAAACAATCATCAACGATAGTAATAGATGTGAAAATTAAATAAAGAAATGATTTTCCATACATATATTCCAAAAACATATGTCATATTTAGATAATATTTTACATTGGATCCTAATTTATTATTTTTGATTCTACACTCTAATGACCTATATCTTCTATTATATAATTTCTTTATTTCCTGATTTAGGAATAATGATCATTGAGATATTTGGTATGACTTTCATAATTTATGATGTTGTTGTTATAAACTTATTTTTTACTTATTATCACATTTTATCATGGGTTTATATATTATATATTATAACCTACTGAGCATTAGGGATTGATAAAACACTATTTTGTTCAATATTTTATTTATAATAAATGATATAATTTTCTCACATTGTGTTAAAAATGTTTATATATAAAATATTTGGGATTTGATCATTCATTTGAAAATTTGGTGAAAATTCTAGTTTTAGCCTTTATAAAGAACTGTAGTATTTCGAAGTTATATAGTTTTATATTTATTATTTGAATTTGATATTTTGTAACTGTGTTCCTAACTTAATTTTCCACAACTTTTATTCAGGAAACTAGAGATAAATAGTGCATTTGGTTGTTGAAAAATGGTCCATGAAGTTAATGTTGGGCAAGACTTGGCAGAATGGACATGAGTTCTGTATTTGGGTCATAGCTTCTCCATCCGGGCTTGGATTTAGCCCAAATTTTGAGGAAAGATCGGGGACATGAATTGGAACAAATAATTCTTCTATAAGGTCGTAAAATTGACGCGTTTTGGAGGTCAAATAGTTGGTTCAATTGTCATTAAAATATTTGTCCGAGATTTCCCATTCACACTTTAAACCTCATGAAACCGAGTCTCCCCTCCACTCTATAAATTAGTGTTCTTCTCATTTGGAGGGGTTGGTACGTGAATTAGTAGATTGGAGGCAGAGGATAATTTGTTTCACCCAAATTTTCCAACCATTGTAAGAGGGGTAGCTCTTGAAGAATGGATCCCCCCATCGAAGCCTCCTTCTCTTCTTCATTTTGTAATGTTTTCATTTGTGTAATAAACTTCTTTGATCTTATTTTATTCATCATATTTTCTTCAGTTTTATTTAAAATTATTCGTATCTTAATCTTACTAATTGGGTTGGAATCAATAGCGGAGGTGAGATTGGGTTCTACCCTTTCAATCCTTTGCTTATGCAAAACGTCTCCATGATGATTACGCCACACATGGAAGAGTAGTCTTTTAGTAATCGATCTATCTTCTACCCTCCTAATTTAATTATTTTAAATCATTGAGAGACTATAATTAACTTAATATTATCAATTAATTTTGTTTTTAAATTTTAAGAAACTAAGTAAGTAATTGACCAATTAACACAAAAATCACGCGAGGTCGGGATTTTGTGTAAATTGTGAAATCGTGATCTTAATCGGTAATACAAGACCATACGGCATAAATTTGTAGAGTTAAAATATAATCCCTAAACACAATTAATCCTCATTTCTAGAATAAATATGTGCCTTAATTTACCACCGACCATAATCTATCCTTATAACATCAATCAAAGTAGGGTGCTGCGATTACATGTTCCGAAGATAACCTAGGGTTTAATTAACTTCATCTTTGTGGAAAGACTAATTCTCGTAGGGTTAAGGGGTTAACAAGTTAAGGGGTAATAATTAAGTGGATGTTAACTAAAATTATAATGATAAATAATTTATTGAAGAGGTAGAGTTAGATCGATTATGCCTTTTTAAATATTGTCTAAAAACCATATTCTTGTTTTGTCTTTTTAATCAAACTTCATTTCAAAATTAAAAACAAAAAAACACAATCTTATCCCATAAAATTTCTTCAAGTTTTATAAACATAAAACAACCCCCATCCTTTCAAGTATTTTTTTAATTCTATTCTATTTTATTTTTAGAATACCTTTAAAAAGTTTTTTTAATTCACTTCCTCCTTTGGGAGATGACCTTGGTCAGCCACTCTACTGCACCTAAGTAACCTGAAACCACACGTCATTTGAAGGCGCCCACGACAGCGCTCTATCAAATTGGTGCTGTTTCTAGGGAGGCACATGATTTATTCAACAAATTATAGGTATTTATTTTATTTTCATTTAATTATTTTCATCTCCTCTTTATTTCTCTTTTCCCCTTTCTCACGTTTTTTCCCTCTTACTCTCTTCTTTTATTTTTATCGGACCAACTCAAAATTATTTTCTTTTTATTGTGGTCCACTTTTCTTTATTTCCTTTTCATATTTCATTGATTTATGACACAAACTAATCCTGATGATCTCTTAGATCTTGACCCTGAGATTGAACACTGCCTCAGGGCATGAATCAGTCATTCTCAATCTACGGGAAGTTTCAACATTCAACCAGTTGAAGAATTACTCCAATATTAGAACATTGAAATTGGAAGAAATTCAATTTCAACCATAAAACAAGAACCAATGGCTGAAAATAATGGAAATGAACATAATAGAACCATTCTAAAATTGGTTGCACCTAATATTAGCTATCAACCAAAATGTATTGCATACCCAAATCTCAGATCGTACTTTGAAGGTAACACCCGAGACTTTTATGAGAAATATTTTGTTTTTATGATATATAAATCATCAAAGGAATCTTTCACTACACACAACACTAGCTTGGCTTTCTTTACACGCAACTGTGGCCTTCCTCGATAGCTTGCGTCGTACGCAATAACCGAGTTTCACAAAACAACAATATATTATAATATTAGCCGTTATGAATAGTATTAACTTAATTTTGAATTTTATAACATTTTAATTCATCTTATAAATTTTATAGAATGAGGTATGAAAAAAAATCAGTTTTTTTGATAAAAGAAGTATTTTTCAAAATATGCAGTTTTACCGCCTTTTAATGGCGCACCCACATTAAATCTAGTTTTGACAAGTTTATAAGTTCAATTTTAAAAAATAAAATTCTTCTTTAGAATAAAGATATAAAAATTTACTTTGGATAAATTTTTCATATTATTCTGGTAACTTTCATATTTTAATGAATAGTAAAAACACGATATATTTTAATTAAAAAAACGTTATTCATCGCAATACATTATATGGTTAAATTATAATATTGAATGTTTTTAAAGTATAAATAGAATATATTTTTACCATTCAGTATAATGTATGTCATTAGCATTATTTTTACATTGAATTCATAGGTAAAAACATTTCAATCTTTGGCAATGTTTTAACTTTTAAAACTCGTTTGCTTAACAACTGGATTAATTTTAAACTAATTACTGAAACTTATGTGTTTTGAATTTTGAAAAATGGATTCCATATTTGGAATCAGTTGGTCCAAATTATGTTAATAGGTTACTTTTATTTTTTTGATATTATGAATAGTAACTACGGTAATTTTTATTTACTACAGTTAAAGGTAAATAGGGTAATTCAAGGTTAAAAGAATATTATAATAATTCAAAATTTCCTTGACACTTGTCCTAACCTTATTGTATGAGTAGTGGCCGACCATGGTCATCCTTGGGTAGATTTTCGGACCCCATTGAGCCACTTGGTAGTGACAATGACAATTTGGATTAATTAATTTAATTTAAAAACAAAATTGACATTAACAAAAATCTTTTAGTAATTACTTTTTATAAGGGGTTATAAAAATTATATTTTCGACTATAAATATTCATTGGAAAGCTAAAAATATTTCCTACATAATGATATTTTTTTATAATTTTTAGACACCAAATAAATTAAACTATTTATGACACAATAATGATGAAGTATTTACCTCATTTATAAATGATTTAAATAAATAAGATTATAATGATTAAAATATTTTCCAAAACATGTCCAATTATGATTGGATGATTTTATTTCGACTATGAGTCATCTTATCTTCATCTTTAATGATTTTTGGACCTTTTGAAACCAAATATAAGTTTATAATAAAATAATATTTCCACACATTCGCAAGGTGTCCCTCTCCTCCCTTATAAAAGGGAACCTCCTCCTTCTTTTACTCACACTAATTTGAGCCTTCAAGATCGGCCAAACCCTACCCATTTAACTTCCCCACTTCCATATAAACCTACTAGAGTTACTAGTCTTATCAAAATACCAACTTTAGTGCCTTAAGAGAAAGTTTAAAGGAGGCACTTCGAGAAAGAGGTAATACCATCTACCATTTTCTTCAAGTTACATTCTTCTTCTACTCCCTCTTCTTTAGTTGTTTCATTATGAGGTAATAACATAATTATGCCTGATATACGGATATGTTATTATAAATATGAAACAACCCTATTTCACCTCTTATCCATCCTACGGAAAATGAAATCACCGCGCGTGAGTACGTACGGAATACCGTCTCCATGCCGTGGTGTAATCTGTTTTCCACCACCACCTTAATTGGATGGGTTTAATGGTGTAAAGAATAACTATATATGATTATTTTAAAGTGATATTTATTCTTAAATAGTATACATACACTTCAATACAATTCCACGATCATGGGAATAATATCATCGCTCGTGCGTACGTACGACCTACCGTCTCCACGATGTGATGCGACTCATTCTATATGATCTTCATTGAATAATGATTATATAAATGAATTTAATGAATAAATATGATATATATTTCACTAATAACATTATTTAAATGATTTATCTATATCCTATAAAGAGTAATAAGAATTTATTCGACAAAACATGTATAAGAACAAAAAGTAGTAAACACCCGAATAACAAGTAGTAATGAAATATTACAAATAAGAAGCTATGAATATGACCATATATGGTATCATAACAATAAATATGATTCTTTAATACGTCAATGACATTATTTAAATCATTATACATGAGGCTTGGACATGTAGAAAGCATATCGGACCTGAGGTAAGGGAAATTATCACAATCTCATTTTTATCCGAGATTGTTTATACTTTGGTATTTACTAGGGTGTATTTTATCATCCACATAGATGTTTCCTCAATATTTAATACTATTTCCATCCACCTACAATTTTTTAAATCCAATTTTACCCTTCGGTGAGTTTTTAGTAAAAGAAATTAAAGGAATCATTTGTCGTTTTTCGTGCGAGGTACTTTTTGACTTTTCCGACAAAAGTACGAGAAGAATGTTTTTTTAACTTATACGACATGAATGGATTTTTAAAACATTATTTCCAAGAATCTTCTTTTACATGTTTTAAAGTTTATTTTTAATCAACATCTTTTAGTTTAAAATTTTATGACATGTTAAGAAATGAAAAATGTTTTTGAAGTAGAAAGGATATTTTCCTCAAGAATGGAGTTCAAGTATTTTATCAAAATTATATTCCATCTAAGATAATATAGGGTTATGTTTATATACCTATTATTACATTTATTTGATTATGTTGTGATGGAAATATTTTTATGAATTCCTTTATCTTATAAGAATTTTTTTATGATGTCATGATGTTTAAGATTCCCATTTTTATTACATGGGTTATGCTATGATGTATGGTTTCTAATTTTGTGGCACACATAATAATGGTATCATTATAAGATGGGTGGGACCTATATCTCCGTCCAATGCATTGGGTAAAGATTTTATATCTCATGAGATAGACATGGATGGAATGGAAGGTTAAACCGGTTCAGTGAAACAAGAATGAAACAAGGAGTGAACTCGGTTCAGAAATGGTCTTTCTACACTAAGATAGTCTTGGTTATGAGTCTTGACTAATAAGAAATGATTCTCTATGATTATGTGTGTATTCCAAAAAGATTCATGTTTTATGTTATGATTATTGGGATTACATTTCACTACCATGATTTATCTCATGTAATGAAATTATGATCTCTTTTGCAGGGTAAGATTTCCAAAATGCTATGTTCTTATAAATTTGATGCGATTGATATTTCTTTTGTTTACCCTTATTGAGAATTTGAGCTCACCCTTTTGTATGTTTTCTATCTCCAGGTCAGGAAGAAGGTTATTAAGTAAGATATTCCAAAAAGGGACTATAGATATGATGAAATAAATGGGAGACAATGTTGATGTTTTATGAACCCGTTCATTATGTTTCCCAGTTTCTAAAGACACAATACCTATACAGTCATTTCATGGTTTTGTGATATGTTGTAATAAGTATGATTCAATTTTGAAGTAATAACCATGTGTGTAATGTATGGTTCGTTATAGTTGGTATCAGAGGAAAGGTATAGTAAACCTTTGGAAACTAGGATGTGAAATCCTTAGTAAGAAACCTAAGGATATGTCTAAGCATAGAACACAATCTTAGTGTTTTAGAAAGGCCATGAACAACCTATGATAAGACCTTAAGTGTGAAATTTTATTCTTGATTATGTGGATTTACTATTATAATTAGTGTTGCTCACACTATTCTTCTTGGTTTTAGTCAATGGCTGGAACCCGAAGAAACCGTGTTAATGTGGAATGCGACGGGCAATGCAATGATTGTCTCCCTAAGCAACTAAATGTTATGGGATCTGGAATGAAAAATCTTATAGCCATGCTCAAACAACGTTCTCAAGCTATGGACCATGATGTACTTCCAAATGAGAAAAGTAAGGAGAAAAATTCTGTCGAATCCTTCATGAGGCAGCGTCCACCTTCATTCAGCGGGTCTTCTGATCCATTAGTGGCTGAACAATGGATCAATACCACGGAAAAGATATTTTCAGTTCTTCAATATTCTGAACATGATAAAGTCATCTTAGAAGTGTATCGTTTGGAAGGTGATGCTGATCAATGGTGGAATCTTATTAAGAATACGAGGAAAAGGGATGAAATTGAGTCTATGTAATGGGACGAGATCAAGAACTTATTTTTCAATAAGTATTTGCCTCGTATTCTTTGAGAAAAGATGGAGATGGAGTTTCTTGAACTAAAGCAAAAGGATGATGAATCCGTTGGTACCTACGAAGAAAATTTTACAAGACTTTCAAGGTGCACTTCCAGAATTATTATGCAACTTTGGAGTAAGATTGATCGATTCTTTAGTGGCTTAAAACCAAGTCTTCGAAGGGCATTAGCCATAAGGGAATTCAATAGCTACGAGGAAATTGTTCTGTGTGCTCTCAAGGTTGAGATGGAGATTGGTGTAACCCATCAGTCACACGGGTTTTATAAGAAGAGGAAAATGGAATTCAAAGGAAAATATAATATCCACACTGAAAAGAAGATTAGTTTTCCCTTATGCTCAAAGTGTGGAAAGAAACATGTAGGAAATTGTCTTAAGGGGACAAGAAAATGTTATAAGTGTGGAAAAGAAGGTCATCGGGCAATTGAATGTCGAAATAATGGGAAGAATATGTCTAATGATGCAAACAAAGGAAGGGATACATATAATGAACCTACTACACTTCAATGTTTCAAGTGCAAGGAGATGGGGCATTATGCCAATCAATGCCCAAATACAAGGGTTGATGATGATGATCGACGTCAACAAACTCTTAAGGCCAAAGACAAAGGAATGTCACATGAAATTACTATCGGCGATGTGGAGTACGACAAAGAAGTGGTGAGAGGTACACTTACCATCCACTCTAAAGTAGCAATTGTTTTATTTGATTCTGGATCCACCCACTCTTTTTCTAAAAACTTTTTTAAGGGTATCACTGTATTACCTCAACAATTAGATTTTGAGTTGGCTGTGACAACTCCTAATGTCACAACAGTCGCATCAAATGTTTATAATTCTTCTCCGATTGAAGTTTGTGGGAAAGTGCTTCCTGCAAATCCTGTGATCCTTCTTATAGTGGAATTTGATGTGATTCTTGGCATGGATTGGCTTTCTTTATATGGAGCTCATATCAATTTCCAAATAAGGGAAGTCACATTTCATATTCCAGATCAATCTATTATCATCTATCGATGCATGGATGAACATAACCTTCCAGTGGAAATTTATTCCAACTTATGGGTCTTGATCCCACTAAATGGAGGTTACTTATCTCAAATGGTTGGTGAGATACTCACGATTAATAATATGCCCATTGTACGGGAGTTTGACGATGTCTTTCCGGAAGAATTTCCAGGACTTCCACCAAATCGTGAAGTTGAGTTTTCAATAGAACTCGTACCGGGTGCTTTGCCTATTTCAGAGACACCTTATAGAATGTCCCCAATTGAGTTGCAGGAATTGAAGAAGCAACTCCAAGAGAATATTGATAAAGGATTCAAATTCCCTAGTGTGTCACCTTGGGGAGCACCTGTTCTGTTTGTTAAGAAGAAAGATGGATCAATGAGACTCTGCATTGATTATCGAGAACTTAATAAGATCACTATCAAGAACAAATATCCTCTCCCATGCATTGATGACATATTTTACCAACTACAAAGAGCTCAATACTTTTCCAAGATTGATCTTCGTTCAGGGTATCATCAATTAAGGGTCAAAATGGAGGATATACCAAAGACGACTTTTCGTATAAGTTATGGACACTATGAATTTATAGTGATTCCATTTGGTCTTACTAATGCCCCTGCTATCTTCATGGATCTGATGAATAGAGTCTTTAGAGACTATATTGATCAGTTTGTGGTAGTCCTTATAGATGATATTCTTGTCTATTCAAAGATCAAGGAAGAACATGAAGATCACATGAGAATTGTATTAAAGACCCTATGAAAGGAGAAGCTTTATGCCAAATTTACCAAGTGTGGATTTTGGCTTCAAAAAGTGGCATTTTTGGGTCACATAATCTCAAAAGAGGGGATATCTATGGATCTAGCAAAAAACAAAGGTTATCAAAAGATGTTCGAGACCAACAACAGTAACTGAGATCCAAAGTTTTCTTGGTTTGGCTAGATATTACCGACGTTTTGTGAAAGATTTTTCAAGGTTATCTAACCCACTCACCAAGTTAACTCGAAAAGGAGTTAGGTTTGTTTGGACGGAGGAATGTGAAGAAAATTTCAAAGAACTAAAAAGAAGGTTAGTCAGTGCACCTGTTCCCACAATACCTTGCAGTGGAGAAAGGTTTGTGATCTACAGTGATGCATCGAAGAAGGGACTGGGATGTGTTCTCATGAAAAATGATATGGTGATAGCTTATGCCTCACGACAGTTGAAAATCCCTAAGCAAAATTACCCAACTCATGATTTGGAGTTAGCTGTGGTAATCTTTGCATTAAAGATTTGGGGACATTATCATTATGGAGAAAAGTGTGACATTTATACTGATCATAAAGGTTACAGTATATTTTCACACAAAAGGAGCTGAATATGCACCAAAGAAGATGGTTGGAGCAGATTAAGGATTACGACTACTCAATTCATTACCACCCTGGGAAAGAAAACAAGGTGGCAGATGCATTAAGTCGACAAGACCATGCTAACTTATCCATGATGTGGATCACAGAAGATCCAATATTTATGGATTTACAAAGGATGGATCTTGGAATTATAATGAAAGGGGAAAATCATTGCTTTATCAAATGAATGTTCAACCATCTATACATGTGAAGATTAAATATGCGCCGAAAGAAGATGTCGAGTTACAAAAGAAGGTGAGAAATGTTCCTGAATTCACCCTTGATTATGATGGGATAATAAATTTCAAGAATCGTGTTTGTGTTCCTCCCATCCCCGAATTAAAGAAGGAGGTGCTGGATGAGGCTCATAGTTCTTCATTATCTATTCATCCTGGAAGCACAAAGATGTATAGGGACATGAAAGAGTACTTCTGGTGGGATGGCATGAAAAGATATGTTGCTGAATATGTCTCTCGATGCTTGGTGTGTCAGCAAGTTAAAGCTGAGAGGAAGAAGTGTAATGGAATGTTACAACCATTACCCATACCTGAATGGAAATGGGAAAACACCACTATGGACTTTGTCACTAGACTTCCTAAAACATCCAAAGGCAATAATGCTATATGGGTCATAGTTGATCATCTTACAAAGTCTACACACTTCATTTCTATTAGAGAGGATTTCTCTCTAGATCATCTTTCCAGGATATATGTAAAGGAAGTGGTAATATTGCATGGAGTACCACTTTCTATTATATCTGACCGGGATCCGAGGTTTACCTCAATGTTATGGAGAAGTCTTCAGCATACTCTAGATACAGAGTTAGCTTTCATCACTGCTTATCATCCTCAGACAGACAATCAATTTGAGAGGACAATTCAAACTCTAGAAGATATGTTGAGAGCTTTCTCTATGGATTATAAATGTGGTTAGGATCAACACCTACCTTTGGTGGAATTTTCTTATAATAAGAGCTGTCACTCCAGTATTCAGATGGCTCCTTATGAAGCTCTCTATGGAAAGAAATGCAGGACTCCAGCTTTCTGGGATGAAGATGGGGAATGAAATATATTAGGACCTGATCTTGTTGATGTGATGGAAGAAAATGTCAGATCTATTCAACAACAAATAAGAGCAGCTCAGAGTCGACAAAAAAGTTATGCCGACAACTGAAGAAAAGACCTAGAGTTTGAAGTGGGAGATAAAGTGTTCTTAAGAATATCTCTTTGAAAAAGAGTAATGCGATTTTGAAAGAAGGGAAAGTTGAGCCCTATATATATCGATTCTTTTGAAATTTTGGATCGTGTTGGGAAGGTAGCTTACTGATTAGAACTTCCACAAAATCTCTCTAAAGTTCACAATGTGTTCCATGTATCTGTCTTGAGAAAGTACATACCTGATCCTTCACATGTACTCAGCTCAGAAGTTGTACCACTGGAACAAGATCTTTCTTATGATGCACAGTCGATAGAGATTCGGGATCATAGCGAAAAAGTCTTACAGAACAAGACCACTCTCTTGGTGAAAGTTTTATGGAGGAACCATAAATTAGAAGAATCTACATGGGATCTTGATGGTATGATGAGTGAGAGGTATCCTCATCTATTTGTTACGAAGTGATGAATTTAGAGGGTGAAATTCATTTTAAGTGGGGTAGAATGTAACACCCGAGACATTTATGAGAAATATTTTGTTTTTATGATATATAAATCATCAAAGGAATCTTTCACTACACACAACACTATCTTGGCTTGCTTTACACGCAACCACAGCCTTCCTCGATAGCAGGCGTCGTACGCAATAACCGAGTTTCACTAAACAACGATATATTATAATATTAGCCGTTATGAATATTATTACCTTAATTTTTAACTTTATAACATTTTAATTCATCTTATACATTTTCTACAATGAGGTATGAAAACAAAATCAGTTTTTTTGATAAATGAAGTATTTTTAAAAAAATGCAGTTTTACCGCCTTTTGATGGCGCACCCACATTAAATATAGTTTTGACTAGTTTATAAGTTCAATTTAACAAAATAAAATTCTTCTTTAGAATAAAGATATAAAAATTTACTTTCGATAAATTTTTCATATTATTCTGATAACTTTCATATTTTAGTGAATAGTAAAAACACGCTATATTTTAATTAAAAACAACTTTTTTCATCGCAATACTTTATATGGTAAAATTATAATATTTAATGTTTTTAAAGTATAAATATAATATATTTTTACCATTTAATATAATTTATGTCATTATCATTAATTTTACATTGAATTCATAGGTAAAAAAAATTTCAATCTTTGGCAATGTTTTAACTTTTAAAACCCGTTTTATTAACAACGGGATTAATTTTAAATTAATTACTACAACTGCTGTGTTTTGAATTTTGAAAAACGGATTCCATATTTGGAATCAGTGGGTCCAAATTATGTTAATAGGTTAATTTTATTTTTTTGATATTATGAATAGTAACTATGATAATTTTTATTTACTACGGTTAAAGGTAAATAGGGTAATTCAAAGTTAAAAGAATAATATAATAATTAAAAATTTCCTTTACACTTGTCCTAACCTTATTGGATGAGTAGTGGCCGACCATGGGAATCCTTGGGTCGATTTTGGGACCCCATGAAGCCACTTGGTAGTGACAATGTCAATTTGGATTAATTATTTTAATGTAAAGACAAAATTGACAATAACAAAAATCTTTTAGTAATTAATTTTTATAAGTGGTTATATAAATTATATTTTCGACTATAAATATTCATTGGAAAGCTAAAACGATTTCCTACATAATGATATTTTTTTATAATTTTTAGACACCAAATAAATTAAATTATTTATGACACAATAATGATTAAGTATTTACCTCATTAATAAATGATTTAAATAAATATGATTATAATGATTAAAATATTTTCCAAAACATGTCCAATTCTGATTGGATTATTTTATTTCTACTATGATTCATCTTATCTTCATCTTTAATGATTTTTGGACCTTTTAAAACCGAAGATAAGTTTATAATAAAATAATATTTCCACACTTTCCAAAGGTGCCCCTCTCATCCATTATAAAAGGGCACCTCCTCCCTCTCTTCCTCACACCAATTTGTGCCTTCAAGCTCGGCCAACCCCTGCCCATTTTACTTCCCCACTTCCTTATAAATCTACTACTGGTCTTATCAATAGACCAACTCTAGTGCCTTAAGAGAAAGTTTAAAGGAGGCACTTCGAGAAAGAGGTAATACCTTCTACCCTTTTCTTCAAGTTCCATTCTTCTTCTACTACCTATTCTTTAGTTTTTTCATTATGAGGTAATAACATCAGTATCACTCATATAATGATATGTTATTATAAATATTAAACAACCCTATTACACCTCTTATCCATCCTACAGAAAACGAAATCACCACGCGTGCGTACGTACAGAATACCGTCTCCACGCCGTGGTGTAATCTGTTTTCCACCACCACCTTACTTGGATGGGTATAATGGGGTAAATAATAACTATATATGATTATTGTAAAGTTATATTGATTCTGAAATAGTATAAATACACTTCAATTCAATTCCACAATCATGGGAATGATATCATCGCTCGTGCTTACGTACGGCCTACCGTCTCCATGATGTGATGCGACTCGTTCTATATGATCTTCATTGAATAATGATTCTATAAATAAATTTAATTAATAAATATGATATATATTAAACTATTACCATTCTGTAAATGATGTATCTATATCCTATAAAGAGTAATAAGAATTTATTCGACAAAACACGGATAAGAACAAAAAGTAATAAACACCCGAATAACAAGAAGTAATAAAATATTACTAATAAGAAGCTAAGAATATGACCATATATGGTATCATAACAATGAATATGATTCATTAATAAGGAAATGAAATTATTTAAATTATTATACAGGAGTTTCGGACACGTACAAAGCATATCGGTCCTGAGGTAAGGGAAAATATCACAATCTCATTTTTATCCGAGATTGTTTATACTTTGGTATTTACTGGGGTGTATTTTATCATCCACATCCATGTTTCCTCAATATGTAATATTATTTCCATACACCTACAATTTTTTAAATCTAATTTTTCCCTTCGGTGAGTTTTTAGTAAAAGATATGAATGAAATCTTTTGTCATTTTTCGTACGAGGTACTTTTTGACTTTTCCAACAAAAGTACGAGAAGAATGTTTTTTTAACTTATACGGGATGAATGGATTTTTAAAACACTATTTTCAAGAATCTTCCTTTACATTTTCTCAAGTTTATTTTTAGTCAACTTATTTTAGTTTAAAATTGTATGACATGTTAAGAAAGGAAAAATGTTTTTGAAGTAGAAAGGATATTTTCCTCAAGAATGGAGTTCAAGTGTTTTATCAAAATTATTTTCCATCTAAGATAATGTAGGGTTCTATTTCTATCCCTATTATTACATTGATTTGATTATGTTGTGATTGAAATATTTTTATGAATTCCTTTATATTATAAGAATTGTTTTATGATGTCATAATGTTTAAGATTCCCATTTTTATTACATGGGTTATGATATGATGTATGGTTTTTGATTTTGTGGCACACATAATAATGGTATCATTATAAGATGGGAGGGACCTATATCTCCCTCCAATACTTTGGGTAAAGAGTTTATATCTCATGAGATTGACATGGATGGAATGGTAGGTTAAACCGGTTCAGAGAAACAGGACTGAAACTAGGAGTGAACTCAGTTCAGAAATGGACTTTTTCCACGAAGATAGTCTTGGTTATGAGTCTTGACTAATAAGAAATGATTCTCTATGATTATGTGTGTATGCCACATAGTTTCATGATTTATGTTATGATTATTGGGATTACATTTCACTACCATGAATTATCCCATGTTATGAAATTATGATCTCTTTTGCAGGGTAAGATTTCCTAAATTTTATGTTCTTATAAATTTTATGTGATTGATATTTCTTTTCTTTTCCCTTACTGAGAATTTGAGCTCACCCTTTTGTATCTTTTCTTTCCCCAGGTTAGTAAGAAGGTTATTAAGTAAGATATTCCAAAAAGGTTCTATAAATATGATGAAATAAATGGGAGAAAGTGTAGATGCTTTATGAACCAGTTGTTTATGTTTCCCAGTTTCTAAAGACACTATACCTATATGGTCCTTTCATGTTTTTGTTATATGTTGTAATAAGTATGCTTCAATTTTTAAGTATTAACCATGTGTTTAAGGTATGGGTCGTTATAGTTGTTATCAGAGGAAAGGTATAGTCAACCTTTGGAAACTATGATGGGAAAGCCTTAGTAAGAAGCCTATGGAGATGTCTAAGCATAGAACACAATCTTAGTGTTTTAGAAATGGCCACGAACAACCTATGATTAGACATTAAGTGTGAAATTTTATTCTTTATTATGGGGTTTTCCTATTATAATTAGTGTTTCTCACACTATTCTTCTTGGTTTTAGTCAATGGATGGAACCCGAAGAAACCGTGTTAATGCGGAATGCGATGGGAAATGCATTGATTGTCCCCCTGAGCAACCAAACGTTATGGGAGATGGAATGAAAAATCTTGTAGCCATGCTCAAACAACTTTCTCAAGCTATGAACCATGCTGGACTTCCAAATGAGCAAAGGAAGGAGAAAAATTCTGTCGAATCCTTCATGAGGCAGCATCCACCTTCATTCAGCGGGTCTTCTGATCCATTAGTGGCTGAACAATGGATCCGTACCACTGAAAAGATATTTTCAGTTCTTCAATGTTCTGAACATGATAAATTCATCTTAGCAGTGTATCGTTTGGAAGGTGATGCTGATCAATGGTGGAATCTTATTAAGAATATGAGGCAAAGGGATGAAATTGAGTCCATGGAATGGGATGAGTTCACGAACTTATTTTTCAATAAGTATTTCCCTCATATTCTTCGAACAGAGATGGAGAAGGAGTTTCTTGAACTAAAGCAAAAGGATGATGAATCCGTTGTTACCTACGAAGCAAATTTTACAAGACTCGCAAGGTACGCTTCCGGAATTAATATCCAACCTGAGAGTAAGATCGATCGATTATTTAGTGGCTTACAACCAAGTCTTAAAAGGGCGTTATCCATAAGGGACTTTAATAGCTATGAGGAAATTGTTCGGTGTGCTCCCAAGGTTGAGATGGAGATTGGTGTAACCCATCAGTCACATGGGTTTGATAAGAAGAGGAAAATGGAATTCAAAGGAAAATCTAAAGACCACACTGAAAAGAAGATGATTTTTCCATTATGCTCAATGTATGGAATAAAACATGGAGGAAATTGTCTTAAGGGGACAAGAAAATGTTATAAGTGTTGAAAAGAAGGTCATCGGGCAATTGAATGTCGAAATAATGGGTAGAAGATGTCTAATGATGCAAACAAAGGAAGGGACACATAGAATGAACCTACTACACTTCAATGTTTCAAGTGAAAGGAGATGGGGAATTACGCCAACCAATGCCCAAATCCATGGGTTGATGATGATGATCGACATCAACAAACTCCTAAGGCCAAAGACTAAGGAAAGTCACATGAAATTACTATCGTCGATGTGGAGTACGACAATGAAGTGGTGATAGGTACACTTACCATCCACTCTAAAGTAGAAAATGTTTTATTTGATTCTGGATCCACCCACTCTTTAGTATCTGAAGAATTTTCTAAGGGAATCATCGTATTACCTCAAAAATTAGATGTTGAGTTGGCTGTGACAACTGCTAATGGCACAACGGTCGCATCAAAAGTTTATAATTCTTCTCCGATTGAAGTTTTTGGGAAAGTGCATCCTTCAAATCTGGTGATCCTTCCTATAGTGGAATTTGATGTGATTCTTGTCATGGATTAACTTTCTTTATATGGATCTCATATCAATTTCCAATGTAGGGAAGTCACATTTCATATTCCAGATCAATCTATGATCGTCTATCGATGCAAGGATGAACATAACCTTCCAGTGGAAATTTCTTCCATCTTATGGGTCTTGATCCCACTAAATGAAGGTTATCTATCTCAAATGGTTGGTGAGAAACTCATGATTAAGAATATGCCCATTGTACATGAGTTTGACGATGACTTTCTGTAGGAATTGCCAGGTCTTCCACCAAATCGTGAAGTTGAGTTTTTAATAGAACTCGTATTGGGTGCTTTGCCTATTTCAAAAAAACCTTAAAGAATGGTCCCAATTGAGTTGCAGTAATCGAAGAAGCAACTCCAAGAGAATCTTGATAAAGGATTCATATGCCCTAGTGTGTCACCTTGTGGAGCACCTGTTCTGTTTGTTATGAAGAAAGATGGGTCAATGAGACTCTGCATTGATTATCGAGAACTTAACAAGAACACTATTAAGAACAAATATCCTCTCCCACACATTGATGACCTATTTGACCAACTACGCGGAGCTCAATACTTTTCCAAGATTGATCTTCGTTCAGGTTATCATCAATTAAGGTTCAAAAGGGAGGATATACCAAAGATGACTTTCCGTACAAGGTATGGACACTATGAATTTATAGTGATGCCATTTGGTCTTACTAATGCCCATGTTTTCTTCATGGATCTGATCAATAGAGTCTTTAAAGACTATCTTGATCATTTTGTGTTAGTCTTTATAGATTATATTCTTGTCTATTCAAAGAGAAAGGAAGAACATGAAGATCACTTGAGAATTGTATTAAAGACCCTAAGAAAGGAGAATATTTAAGCCAAATTTACCAAGTGTGAATTTTGGCTTCAAAAAGTTGCATTTTTAGGTCACATAATCTCAAAAGTGGGGATATCTAGGGATCTAGCAAAAAAAGAGGTTATCGAAAGATGGTCGAGACCCACAACTGTAACTGAGATCCGATGTTTTCTTGGTTTGGCTGGATATTACCGATGTTTTGTGAAATATTTTTCAAGGTTATCTAACCCACTCACCAAGTTAACTCGAAAAGGAGTTACGTTTGTTTGGACGGACGAATGTGAAGAAAATTTCAAAGAGATTAAAAGAAGGATAGCCAGTGCACCTGTGCTCACACTACCTTGCAGTAGAGAAAGGTTTGTGATCTACAGTGATGCATACAAGAAAGGACTGGGTTGTGTTCTCTTGCAAAATGATATGGTGATAGATTATGCCTCACGATAGTTGAATATCCATGAGCAAAATTCCCCAACTCATGATTTGGAGTTAGCTGTGGTAATCTTTGCATTAAAGATTTGGAGGCATTATCTTTATGGAGAAAAGTGTGACATTTATACTGATCATAAAAGTTTAAAGTATATTTTCACACAAAATGAGCTGAATATGCGCCAAAGAAGATGGTTGGAGCTGATTAAGGATTACGACTGCTCAATTCATTACCACCCTGGGAAAGCAAACATTGTGGCAGATGCATTAAGTCGACAAGACCTTGCTAACTTATCCATGATGAGGATCACAAAAGATCCAATATTTATGGATTTACAAAGGATGGATCTTGGAATTATAATGAAAGGGGAAACATCGTATCTTTCTCAAATGAATGTTCAACCATCTATACATGTGAAGATTAAAGAGGCGTAGAAAGAAGATCTCGAGTTACAAAAGAAGGTGAGAAATGTTCCTGAATTCAACCTTGATTGTGATGGGATAATAAAGTTCAGGACTCGGGTTTGTGTTCCTCCCATCCCTGAATTAAAGAAGGAGCTGCTGGATGAGGCTCATAGTTCTTCATTCTCTATTCATCCTGGAAGCACGAAGATGTATAGGGACCTGAAAGAGTACTTCTGGTGGGATGGCATGAAAAGAGATGTTGCTGAATATGTCTCTCGATGTTTGGTTTGTCAGCAAGTTAAAGCTGAGAGACAGAAGTCTAAGGGGATGTTAAAACTATTACCCATACCTGAATGGAAATGGGAAAACATCACTATGGACTTTGTCACTGGACTTCCTAAAACATCCAAAGACAATAATGCTATCTGGGTCATAGTTGATCATCTTACAATGTCTGCACACTTCATTTCTATTAGAGAGGATTTCTCTCTAGATAAGCTTTCCAGGATATATGTAATGGAAGTGGTAATATTGCATGGAGTACCACTTTCTATTATATATGATCGGGATCCAAGGTTTACCTCAATGTTCTGGCGAAGTCTTCAGCATACTCTAGATACAGAGTTGAGTTTCAGCACTGCTTATCATCCACAGATAGATGGTCAGTCTAAGAGGACAATTCAAACTCTAGAAGATATGTTGAGAGCTTTCTCTATGGATTTCAAACTTGGTTGGGATCAACACCTACCTTTGGAGGAATTTTCTTATAATAATATCTTTGACTCTAGTATTCAGCTGGCTCCTTATGAAGCTCTCCATGGAATGAAATGCAGGACTCCAACTTTCTGGGATGAAGTTGGGGAAAGAAAGCTATTAGGACCTGATCTTGTTGATTAGATAGCAGAAAAGGTCAGATCTATTCAACAACACATAAGAGCAGCTCAGAGTCGATAAAAAAGTTATGCCGACAATCGAAGAAAAGACCTAGAGTTTGAAGTGGGTGATAAAGTGTTCTTACAAATATCTCCTTGGAAAGGAGTAATGAGATTTGAAAAGAAGGGAAAGTTGAGCCCTAGATATATTGGTCCTTTTGAAATTCTGGATCGTGTTGTGAAGGTATCTTACTGATTGGTGCTTCCACCGAATCTCTCTCAAGTTCACAATGTGTTCCATGTATCTCTCCTGAGAAGGTACATACCTGATCCTTCACATATACTCATCTCAAAAGTTGTACTGCTGGAACAAGATCTTTCTTATGAAGAACATCCGATAGAGATTCTGGATCGTAGCGAAAAAGTCCTACGGAACAATACCACTCTCTTGGTGAAAGTTTTATGGAGGAACCACCAATTTGAAGAAGCTACATGGGAACTTTAGGGTATGATGAGGGAGAGGTATCCTCATCTGTTTGTTACGAAGTGACGAATTTCGAGGGAAAAATTCATTTTAAGGGGGGTAGAATGTAACACCTGATACTTTTATGAGAAATATTTTGTTTTTATGATATATAAATCATCAAAGAAATCATTCACTACACACAAAACTAGCTTGTCTTGCTTTACACGCAACTGCGGCCTTCCTCGATAGCTTGCATCGTACGCAATAACCAAGTTTCACTAAACAAAGATATATTATAATATTAGCCTTTATGAATATTATTAACTTAATTTTGAATTTTTTAACATTTTACTTCATCTTATACATTTTCTAGAATGAGGTATGAAAACAAAATCATTTTTTTGATAAATGAAGTATTTTTCAAAAAATGCAGTTTTACCGCTTTTGATGGCACACCCACATTAAATATAGTTTTTGACAAGTTTATAAGTTCAATTTAACAAAATAAAATTCTTCTTTAGAATCAAGATATAAAAATTTACTTCGGATAAATTTTTCATATTATTCTGATAACTTTCATAGTTTTATGAATATTAAAAACACTCTATATTTAAATTAAAAACAACTTTTTTCATCGCAATACTTTATATGGTAAAATTATAATATTTAATGTTTTTAAAGTATAAATAGAATATATTTTTACCATTTAATATAATGTATGTCATTATCATTAATTTTACATTGAATTCATAGGTAAAAATATTTCAATCTTTGGCAATATTTTAACTTTTAAAACCTGTTTGCTTAATAACGGGATTAATTTTAAATTAATTATTGCAACTTCTGTGTTTTGAATTTTGAAAAATAGATTCCATATTTGGAATCCGTGGGTCCAAATTATGTTAATAGGTTACTTTTATTTTTTTGATATTATAAATAGCAACTACGATAATTTTTATTTACTACGGTTAAAGGTAAATAGGGTAATTCAAGGTTAAAAGAATATTATAATAATTCAAAATTTCCTTGACACTTGTCCTAACCTTATTGGATGAGTAGTGGCCGACCATGGGCATCCTTGGGTCTATTTTGGGACCCCATTGAGCCACTTGGTAGTGACAATGACAATTTGGATTAATTAATTTAATGTAAAGACAAAATTGACATTAACAAAAATCCTTTAGTAATTAATTTTTATAAGGGGTTATATAAATTATATTTTCAACTATAAATATTCAATGGAAAGATAAAAAGATTTCCTATATAATGATAGTTTTTTTATAATTTTTAGACAACAAATAAATAAAATTATTTATGACACAATAATGATAAAGTATTTACCTCATTAATAAATGATTTAAATAAATAAGATTATAACGATTAAAATATTTTCCAAAACATGTACAATTCGGATTGGATTATTTTATTTCGACTATGAGACATCTTATATTCATCTTTAATTATTTTTGGACATTTTGAAACTGAAGATAAGTTTATATTAAAATAATATTTCCACACTTTCCAAAGGTGCACCTCTCCTCCCTTAGAAAAGGGCATCCCCTCCCTCTTTTACTCACACAAATTTGAGCCTTCAAGATCAGCCAACCGCTGACCATTTCACTTCCCCACTTCATTATAATCCTACTAGAGGTACTGGTCTTATCAAAATACCAACTCTAGTGCCTTAAGAGAAAGTTTAAAGGAGGCACTTCGAGAAAGAGGTAATACCTTCTACCATTTTCTTCAAGTTCCATTCTTCTTCTACTACCTCTTCATTAGTTGTTTCATTATGAGGTAATAACATCAGTATCCCTCATATACTGATATGTTATTATAAATATGAAACAACCCTATTTCACCTCTTATCCATCTTACGGAAAACAAAATCATCGAGGGTGCGTACGTACGGAATACCGTCTCCACGCCGTGGTGTAATCTGCTTTCCACCACCACCTTACATGGATGGGTATAATGGTGTAAAGAATAACTATATATGATTATTGTAAAGTGATATTGATTGTTAAATAGTATACATACAATTCAATACAATTCCACGATCATGGGAATGATATCATCACTCGTGCGTACGTATGACCTACCGTCTCCACGATGTGATGCGACTCGTTCTATATGATCTTCATTGAATAATGATTATATAAATGAATTGAATGAATGAATATGATATATATTACACGAATACAATTCTGTAAATGATGTATCTATATCTTATAAAGAGTAATAAGAATATATTCGAAAAAACACGCATAAGAACAAAAAGTAATAAACACCCGAATAACAAGTAGAAATGAAATATTACTAATAAGAAGCTAAGAATATGACCATATATGGTATCATAACAATGAATATGATTCTGTAATAAGTAAATGACATTATTTAAATCATTATACAGGAGGTTCGGACACATACAAAGCATATTGGACCTAAGGTAAGGGAAAATATCACAATCTCATTTTTATCCTAGATTGTTTATACTTTGGTATTTACTGGGGTGTATTTTATCATCCACATACATGTTTCCTAAATATGTAATATTATTTCCATCCACCTACAATTGTTTAAATCCAATTTTACCCTTCAGTGAGTTTTTAGTAAAAGATATGAAAGGAATCTTTTTTCGTTTTTCGTACGATGTACTTTTTGACTTTTCTGACAAAAGTACGAGAAGAATGTTTTTTAACATATATGGCATGAATGGATTTTTAAAACATTATTTCTAAGAATATCACTTTACAAGTTTTCAAGTTTATTTTTAATCAAATTCTTTTAGTTTAAAATTTTATGACATGTTAAGAATGGAAAAATGTTTTTGAAGTAGAAAGGATATTTTCCTCAAGAATGGAGTTCAAGTGTTTTATCAAAATTATTTTCCATCTAAGATAATATAGGGATCTGTTTCTATCCCTATTATTACATTGATTTGATTATGTTGTGATGGAAATATTTTTATGAATTTCTTTATCTTATATGAATTGTTTTATGATGTCATGACGTTTAATATTCCCATTTTTATTACATGGGTTATGCTATGACGTATGGTTTATGATTTTGTGGCACACATAAGAATGGTATCATTATAAGATGAGTGGGACCTATATCTCCCACCAATGCATTGGGTAAAGATTTTATATCTAATGAGATAGACATGGCTGGAACTTTAGGTTAAACCGGTTCAGTGAAACACGACTGAAACGAGGACTGAACTCGGTTCAGAAATGGAGTTTTCCCACTAAGATAGTATTGGCTATGAGTCTTGACTAATAAGAAATGATTATCTATGATTTTTTGTGTATTCCACAAAGTTTCATGTTTTATGTTATGATTATTGGGATTACATTTCACTACCATGATTTATCCCATGTTATGAAATTATGATCTCTTTTGCTGGGTAAGATTTTAAAAATGTTATGTTCTTATAAATTTGATGTGATTGATATTTCTTTTGTTTACCCTTACTGAGAATTTGAGCTCTCCCTTTTGTATGTTTTCTTTCCCCAGGTTAGGAAGAAGGTTATTAAGTAAGATATTCCAAAAAGGGACTATAGATATTATGAAATAAATGGGAGACAATGTAGATGCTTTATGAACCAGTTTTTTATGTTTCCCAGTTTCTAAAGACACTATACCTATACGGTCCTTTCATGGTTTTGTTATATGTTGTAATAGGTATGCTTCAATTTTGAAGTATTAAACATGTGTTTAATGTATGGGTCTTTATATTGAACTAAAATCTGGATTAATTCACTTACTTACAAAGTTTCATGGCCTCTCTGGTGAGGATCACAATAAACATTTAAAATAATTCAATGTGGTTTGATCAACCCTAAAACGCAGAAATGTCTCAGAAGATCAAATCAAACTAAGAGCTTTCCCATTCTCACTTGAAAAGTCAAGGTTCGGAGCTGAGAGAGTTAAAGACTCAAAGGAGCTAGATTGCCACCGCTCTCCATGAACTTGTAAGTAAGAATTCCTGAAATCTACCTTCCCAACCCACTCCAAATCCCAAGGGGAATGTTAGTGCAATCACATTGAGAAGTGGGAAGCAATTGAATGATACATCTATACCTACCATTCCACTGAGATTCACCTCAACTACAGAGAAGCGACATTCCATACCAACTGATGAGCAATTCAAGGAGAAAGATAAAGGTAAGAAGAAGATTGATGATTTTCCTCCTAAACCCCTTCCTTTTCCAAACAGGGTTGTTCAAACCAAGAATATGGCTGAAGAAGCAATGAAAAAGGAGGTTTTGGACACATTCAAGCATGTGGAGATCAACATTCCTCTACTTGAAGCCATTAAGAAAATTCAAAGGTATGCAAAATTCTTAAAAAACATTTTACCAATCGAAGAGGGATCAAGGGAAATGAAAGGATAAATCTTGGAAGGAATGTGTCAGCACTCATTACACCAACTCTAGCAATGCCAAAAAAGTACAAGGATTCAGGGACATTCACTATCGCATGCACCATATGGGATTTTCACTTTTCTGATGCACTTTGTGATTTGGGAGCTTCCATAAATGTGATGCCTCACTCTGAATTCTCTTCTTTTCAGGTTGGTGAGCTAAATCCGACGAGAGTAGTGGTGATGTTGGAAAATAGATCTACGACATATCCAGTGGGAGTCCTTGAGGATGTACTTGTCCAGGTAAGAGACATGATCTTTCCAGCTGACTTCTATGTGCTCAAAATGGAGGATGATCAAGTAAGTTCTCGTGCTCCCATTATCTTAGGTAGACCCTTCCTCAAAACTGCAAAAACTACCATAAAGGTTCATGAGGGTACACTTTCCATGGAGTTTGGAGGTGAAGTTGTAATTTTTAATGTTATGGAATCCATGAAGTACCCCTCTGAGGCCAATTCTTCTTTTGTTATCTCCCATTTTGAACCACCAAGTAAAAAATTCATGGATTTTGATTGTCCTATGCTTAGGGAGATAATGAGTATTGGTTCCGGTTTAATGTCTAAGAGAACTTCCACAACTATTTCCATTGAACAAGACTCTCTTAGATTTTATTTTGAAATGGATTCATATTCTGATCTTGATCATGTGAACTCTGATTATGAAATGCCTATTGAGTATGTTGATGGATATGGTGCTTTATTATCTGATTGTAATGATTTTAATTCTAATACTGATGTTCAATGTGTAGATATGTCTGTTGCATCAATTTCTCCATCCATACATCACCGCCCTACATTGGAACTCAAGCCATTGCCCCTAAATCTGAAATATGCATACTTGCTAAGTGGTTATAGAATACCTGTTATTATTGCTAACAATCTCTCTTTTGAACATGAAGATAAATTGTTGAATCTTTTGGGAGATAACATTAGGGAAATTGGTCGGACATTGGAAGACATATCAGGTATTAGCCCATCCAATTTCAAGCATTGGATTCTCATGGAGGATGGGGCTAAACCGATTAGGCAGCCACAAAAGAGAATTAATCCAACACTTTTAGAAGTTGTTAAGAAAGAAGTTGAAAAATTACTTGAGGAGGGTATCATTTACCCTATTTCTGACTCACAATGGGTTAGCCCTGTCCAGGTTGTACCAAAGAAAACTAGTTTCACTGTTATAAAAAATGAAAATGATGAGTTAGTTCATGTGAGAGTACAAAACAATTGGAGAGTATGTATTGATTATAGGAAACTAAATCAATCCACTCGTAAGGACCATTTACCACTTCCATTCATTGACCAGATGCTTGAGAGACTTGAAGGTAGGACACATTATTGCTTCTTGGAGGGTTTCTCTGGCTATTTTCAGGTTCTCATTGTAGTAGAGGACAAGGAGAAGATGAAATTCACCTTCCCATTTGGTACCTTTGATTACCGAAGGATTCCATTTGGACTTTGCAATGCCCCAGGTACCTTCCATAGATTCATGGTGAGTATTTTCTTAGATTTCATTGAGACCTGAATGGAGGTATTTATGGAGGATTTTATAGTTTATGGATCCTCATTTGATGAATGTCTTTCTAGATTGGGAGATGTGTTGCATCGTTGTATTAAGAAGAATCTGGTCTTAAATTTTGAAAAATGTCATTTCATGGATGAAAAGGGAATTTTCATAGGTCATATAGTCTCACAAAATGGCATTGAAGTTGATAAATCTATGTTAGACATTATTTCATCCTTCCGATATACTACATGTGTGTGTGATGTTCGATCATTCCTTGGACATGCTGGATTTTATCGACGGTTCATTAGAGATTTTAGTAAGATCGCTCTTCCCTTATCTGGATTTCTTAAAAAATATATTGACTTCAATTTTGATGATTCATGCATGGTATCATTTGATGAGCTAAAGAAGTGTCTGACCACTCCACCGATCATACACCCCCCACGGTGGGACCTTCCTTTTGAGATTATGTGTGACACCTCCAACATCACGGTTGCAGTTGTCTTATCTTAGAGGGTGGAGGGACGTTCACATGTGATCTCCTATTCATCAAGGACACTGGATTCAGCCCAATAAAACTACACAACCACAGAAAAGGAGTTTCTTGCTGTCATATTTGCTTTAGATAAATTCCGTTCATATTTATTGGGATCTATAGTAGTTGTTTTTTCTAACCATGTAGCTCTGAGGTACCTCTTGAAGAAGCTAGATGAAAAGCCCAGGCTGATATGATGGATGATCCTTCTTCAAGAATTTTATATTGAGATAAATGACAAAAAGGGGCCAGAAAACATAGTGGCGGACCACATGAGTAGGCTTACTCACACACTAGAGGGTGACACCTTGGACCAGGTACCACTTCGGGACACATTCCCTTATGAGAATCTCTATACCTTCTTAGGTATGCATCCTTGGTATGCTGATTTAGTTAATTAAATTGTTTCCTCTAAAATCCAAGTAAATTTGAAGAAGCATAATGTCCATAAATTAAAAAGTGAGTCTAGGTATTATGTGTTGGAAGATCCTTACCTCTGGCACATGTGTAGTGACCAATTCATTAGGAGGTGTGTTCCCGATCGTGGGTTTGAGTCTATTTTATATTTTTGGCATACACTTTCTTGTGGTGTACTCTTTGGACCCCAACGTACTGCAAGAAAAGTATTAGACTCTGGATTATATTGGCCTAGCTTATTCCATGATTCTCATGTGTTTTGTAAGTCATGCTCTTGTTGCCAACACACTGGAAACATTTCAAGGAGACACGACATTCCCCAAAAACCCATTTTATTCTGTGATATTTTTGATGTTTGTGGAATTTATTTTATGGGCCTTTTTCCTAGTTCATTTAGTTTCTTGTATATCCTTGTTGTTTTCAATTATGTGAGTAAATTGGTGGAGGCCAAGGCCACCAGGACTGACGATTCTCATGTTGTAGTGGATTTTTTCAAGGCTCAAATTTTCTGTAGGTTTGGAGTTCCAAAGGCCATCATCAGTGACCAAGGGACACACTTCTATAATTGGAATTTTTCTTCCATCCTTCGGATGTATGGGGTGACACACAAAACATCAACACCACACCACCCTCAAACAAATGGCCAGGCTGAGGTTTCAAATCGTGAGTTGAAAAAAATATTGGAGAAAATCGTGTATCCAAATAGGAAGGATTGGATCAAGCGCTTGGATGATGCATTGTGATCTTATAAAATATCATACAAGACACCCATTGGTATTTCCCCATTTCGGATTGTATTTGGGAAAGCATGGCATCTCCCAGTGGAAGTTGAGCTTCGGGTATATAGGGCTATAAAGAAATGCAACATGGAATTGGCCCAAGATGGAATTCAAAGGAAGTTGCAAATTCAAGGGCTTGAGGAGATTCAACTGTCATCATATGAGAACTCAAGGCTCTAAAAGGAAAGATCAAAAGCAGTTCAGGTTAAAATGATCCAGAAAAGAGAGTTTCATGTTGGGGAGAAAGTCCATCTCTACAGTTCATGACTGAAGCTGATGCATGGTAAGTTGCGTTTCAGATGGTTAGGTCCTTATATTGTATCTAATGTTTTTTATTATGGTGCAGTGGAGATCACACAAGAGGACACTGGAAGGAGCTTTACAGTCAATGGGAAACGTTTGGAGAGATACAATGAGGGACTTCCTACTAATGCAGTGGATTTTATCACACTGCATGACCCCATCATCACTTGAACACATCAGGCTATTCCTAATCCTTTCACATTTATATTATTTGTCCTATTTAAAAATTTTGCATTTCATGTGAATATATCATCTCATAGGTTCACATTATGGACAATGCAATATTTTAAGTGTGGGGGATGTAACCTTTTAGTTTAGTAATTTCAATTGTCTTCCTGTTTAAAAAAACAGACAAAAAATTTGGTGTTTTTCAAATTTGGTGTGTTTATTTTCCAATTTTAATTGTGTTTTTGAATTTTTTGAGCTGAAATGATTCTCGTTATTATTTTGAAATGCATATCAATGAGTGAAAAAATTTATCCCCTGAAATAGAGCTTAAATGAATGCTGAAAATGACTTTGTTTCAAGTTCAAATATTTAGTAATTTCATGAAAACTGCATTCAATTTTGAATCTGATGCCACATCTCACTGTCTTTATATTTGAAATCACATTCTTGTGAGGCTTCTAAACCATTATTTTCATATTATTTACATTCACCTCACTTCTTGAGAGAACCAAATCATGATTGATTCAACCAGAATTTGATATATTCATGTCGAAACATGAGGGTTTGATGTACTTATGTTTAAATGATTGAGGCATTTGTTTGGTATTAATGCCCCTATTTCAAAGAATCTTTTTTTATAGTGGCCTACCTTGAACATTTAATCCTTGTCACCCTTATAATCCATACACAACCTGTTAGGTTAGCCACATTACAAGCCAATTTTCTGTATCCAACCAACTCTTGAAATGAAATTGCATAATCTAGTTGATCTTAAGTGTGGGGGAAGCTATGTTGTGTTGTCCTACGACATTCTGTGATAAATTTGGTGAAAAATTAAATTCTGATGAGATATTTCTGCGGCTGATAAAAATAATTATATTAAAATTTGTGTCTTTTTTGGATCTTTCATGACAAGTGAAGCTGTGCCTTTTCTGGAGCTTCTAATTGAGGTGGAAAGCTGTGCCCATATGGAGATTTCAAGAAAATCATGTTTGAGAAGATTAACATTTTTTTGCTGAAATGATGAATGGTGTATACCTTCCATGAATTTTCATGATGATGGATCTGAATTGATACTATGGGAATTGAGGAGGAGACCATATTAAAGTGAAAATTAGATTGATGCAATTTTGCTTCAAAAAAAGTCAAGCCCTCCTCATTCGGCCTCGAAATTTTTCACACCTTGATCCTACCAACCGAAAGTCACAAGAACAACCCTGAAAAGTCCTCATGATAAACATACATCGTTGACTCAAATCGGGTGGTGATGTAGGAATTTATAAAGCCTATGGTGACCCTTGGATGATTTTGGATGAGAAAGACATTGCAATTTTTTTTGATATTTGTGTGATAAGAGAAAATTCAATCGAGGTAACTGTTTTGTGCATGAGAGGATAAATAAAGTGGAAATATATTGAATGATATAAATGAAGAACTTTAAATAATGGTTTTTTATGAGGCATGATATATTTTGTTTCTTGGTGTGTAATTGTTTGATCTGAAGGATATGTGTTTTAAATTGGTTTTGATTTGATATTGATGTTTACATGATATGAGATTTTTCCCCAGAGTACAAAAGGGTAAGTGTGGGGGAGTTGATAAAACACGATTTTGTTGAATATTCTTTTGATAATAAATGTTATAATTTCCACACATTGTGTTAAATATGTTTATTTATAAAATATTTGGGATTTGATCATTCATTTGAAAATTTTGTGAGAAATCATGTTTTACCCTTTATAGTGCACTATAGGATTTCCAAGATATATATTTTTATATTTATTATTTGAATTTTATATTTTGTAACAATATTAATAAATTAATTTTACACAACTTTTATTCAGAACAATAGAGATAAATAGTGCATTTGTTTGTTGAAAATGGACTATTAAGTCAAAGTTTGGTTGCACTCGGCAGAATGGACATGGGTTCTGTATTTGGACAATATGTTCTCCATATGGGCTTGGATTGAGCCCAAAATTTGAGGAACGATCGAGGAAATTATTAGGCACAAATAGGCCTTCTAGAAGGCCGGACAATTCACGCGTTGTGGAGGTAATATTCGCGGTTAACATTGCATTAAAATATTTGGCCGAGATTTCCCATTCACACTTTAAACCTCTTTAAACCTAGTCTCCCGTCCACTCTATAAATTAGTGTTTTTCTCATTTGGAGGTATTGGGAAGTAAATTATGAGAATGGGGGCAGAGGAAAATTTATTTCACCCAAATTATCCATCCATTATAAGTGGGGTCGCTCTTGAAGCAAAGATCCCCTCATCGAAGCCTCATTCTCATCTTCATTTTGTAATGTTTTCATTTGTGTAATAAACTTCATTGATCTTATTTTATTCCTCATATTTTCTTCTGTTTTGTTTAGATTTATTCTTCTATTAATATTTCTAATTAGGTTGGAATCAAGAGTGGATACTAGATTGGGTTCTACCCTTTCAATCCTTTGCTTATGCAAAACGTCTCCACGATGATTACGCCACCCATGGAAGAGTACTCTTTTAGTAAATGATCTATCTTCTACCCTCTTCATTTAATTATTTTGAATCATTGAGCTACTATAATTAACTTAATATGATCCTTGAATTGTGTTTTTAAATTTTAAAAAACTAAGCAAACAATTGTTCAATTAACACAAAAACACGTGAGGTCGGGATTTTGTGTAAATTGTGAGAGCGCGATCTTAATCGGTAATACAAGACCATACGGGATAAATTTGTAGAGTTCAAATATAATCCCTAAAAAAAAATTAATCCTCATTTACATAATGGATATGTGCCTTAATTTACCACTGACCATAAGCTATCCTTAGAACATCAATCAATGTAGGGTGTTGCGATTACATGTTCCGAAGATAACCTAGGGTTTAATTAACCTCATCTTTGTGGTAAGGTTAATTATCGTAGGGTTCGGGGGTTAACAAGTTAAGGGGTCATAAATAAGTGGATGTTAATTTAAATTATAATGATAAATAATTTATTGATGAGGTAGAGTTATATCTATTACAGCTTTTTAAATATTGTCTAAAAACATCTTCTTGTTGTGTCTTTTTAATCAAACTTAATTTCAAAATTAAAAACAAAAAAAATGAAATCTTCTTCCAACAATAGTCTTAATGTTTTAAAAACTTCAAACAAACCCATCCTTTCAAGTAATGTTTTAATTCTATTATATTTTATTTTTATAATACCTTTAAAAAGTTGTTTTAATTCACTTCCACATTTGAGAAACGACCTTGGTCAGCCACTCTAGTGCACCTATGTAACCCGAAACCACACATCATTTGAAGGTGCCCATGACAGCGCCTCTTCCGGGACAACTATTTCTTAATATTTCATTCCCCATGTTTTAATTATATATTTAATTAAAGTCATTTCTATGAATAGTACTATATGAGATTAATTCAGTGTGATATTTTAATGATCTTTCAGGAAATAATTCAATAATGTTTCTAGTCCCCAAATACACTAATAGATTATTTTTTTCGGAATTTATTGTTTTCGAATGTATATAATATTTATTTAAAATATTGTAATATTTAGTTATTAAATTGTCGGTTTACCTTAGATAGTGAATCATTTTGACTATACTGAGTAGAAACAATAAGAAACCATGACATTAAAATATGTATAAAATATTAAAATCATAAATACTGTAAAAAGAAGATAATTTATAAATCAAATTATACCACATCAGAAAATTAGTTACCATTAGATGACTTAGTGGAAGATATATTTTTTATTTAATTAAATTATTCCAATGTCTTATTTTTTTAGGAATTTTGATTTCATGAATTTATTGAAATTTTTCTATTGTGAGGGAAATATCACATCATGAAATATTGATTAAAAATATGGTAAAAAATAATGGGGTATGTATTAAGGAAACAAAAATTTAAATGAGGAATCCAATTATTATTTAATGAATTTCCTTCCAAAAAAATCATGTTATCACAACCTTAGTGGAGTTTGATGTTATTCTATATATAGATTGGATTTTAGTTTATCTAGATGAGATAAATTTTACTACTAATGAATTCATATTTAATACTCATAGTGACATCCTATTCATAATGAACAATGAGTTCATGCTTGTGATAAAATATCATAAATCTATGAAATTTGGTAAAGTATTAATTGGTTTGGTACAATGTTCAGATTTATTATGTCATTTTATCCTATATATGAATGACAATATGAATTAAATATTTAGATATTATAGGATATGAAATGATATTTTTAATTTTATTATTCTTGAATTTTGGATTAGATTATTTCATTTGATGAATTTTCAATAATAACATTTTACAATCATGTTTACAAATAGAAAAATATCACGGATTATATGTAATATTTTTAAGACTATAATCATAAGATGATGTTAGGGAGTGAGAAATCATTGGACCTAAATTTGGAGAAGATATGGAAAAAAATTAACAATGATTTGCATCAAATGAGGAATTGTCAAAGTATTTATAAATATTTATGAATATAAACAGATGAATGTTATTTCATTTTAGGTAGTGGATAATATATGTCATGAAATAGATCTGTGGAAATGATTAATGAGAATTAGTAAAAATGGAAGTCAAAATTCATGGTTTATTAGGATGTTTAAAATTATATGTTATGTGTGATCAGTTATTATCAACTTCCATTACCCATGTGTATATCTCTGGTTCATGATGTGTTTCATTTTATATTTTTAAGGAAATATTTATTTTATTATTCTAATGTTTTGATCACTAAATTAGTATTTTTAATAGAGAATAATTATTATGATGAAAAAATGGTACATTTCATTCATTAAAGAGGGAATTGTTTTAGGTAATATGGTGTATCACTTAGTAAAATTGTTATGTAAGAACCATATTATTGATGATTCACCATTGGAATAATAAAATATTCTAAGATTAAAATATCCCTAACTGTTTATCAATTAATATAATTGAGAGGAAGAATTTTTATTAGGAATAAATAATTTGAAAAAAAATGTAGTTCTGAAAAATAAATCAATCAAATTTATTAGTAATTTTATTAAATTTATTCAATCAATTATTATTTTTTAAAATAATTTTATATAATTTTAAGACAAAAATAGTTTTTTTCTTACTATATCATTACCCATGTATTTAATAGTTTATTATAAAAACTATGTATCAAAAAAATTTACATTTAATTAAGTCAAATGGAATTAATTTTATGATACCATATTTCTATAATTTTCTTATGGTGGAAATTAATAATTTTTCTAAAATGGCTCATTTTTAGGCGAATAGGGAAAAATAAATTTTTTTATAAACGCTATCAATTTTATGACATCGTCATTATATAATAATTAAAATAAAAGGTTTTTAATGCATTATTATATGCAAAATATTTATTTTATTAGCAATACAATGAATTTTAAAATAATATATTGAATTTAAAATATATTTTTGGCATTTGGGAGCAAAAGTGATGTTTATTATTGTATAATTTTTATTTTAATCAAGTATTCATAAATATACATTATCTTTTTAATAGATATGAATCCAAACAAATATCCATTTATAAAGAGAAAGAAATATGGAATTATTTTCAATACTATACATTATTTTGTTTCAAATTATTTCTTATTTGTAAAAAAATTATTTCTCATATAAACTTCTCATTAATGTATTTTCATACGTTTATTTAAATTTTACCATCTTTCGAAGTTAAAGGTCTTATAATTATATTAATATTTTGATTATAAATTGACAAATTATATAATAGGATCCAATAATTTTTTTTCAAAAAAATTTATAACCATGGTAAAAGTTTAACACCTCAGTACATGTTTATTTGATTTTAAAAGGGGTTAAAAATAAGGAATTTATCCACCAAGATCTCAAAAAATATATAATTTGATTTAATGATTTAATCTTGAAATAAAATATTATATATTTGAATTTATGTTTCCATGGTTCCACAAGACCTTGATAAGTTCATTTATATTAATTCAATGCTAATAGTATTTATGGAGGGGCAACTCCTCTCACATAAAAATGGAGCCTTTCACCACCTCACTTCTCAAGAGACATTAACCTCCATAGATCCACCAAAACAATATAAAATATGTCCTAAAATAACCTTCCTACATTCTATAGATTATTTTTTGACAAAATCGCCAATATAAAAGTGCATAATGAAATATCCAACGTATGATACCAAGGAAAATGCAAATCATCTTAACCATGTCCATTCATATATATTTCTTCTATTAAAAACATTTAAACTCTTCCAATCTATATAATTTATAGAATAAATTTTCTTAATATATGTTAATTTTGGTATGCTTATTGAAACCCCATTATCTATGTAATTTATATCTACTAGAAAAATTATAACATCGCTCATGTGAACGTATAGGCTACCACTTCTATGAATGATGCATTTCATTTTTCATCTCCACCTCAACTAGATTCTTATAAAAAAATATTTAGTGGTAAAATATTAACATAATGAAATAAATATATTTATTTACTGATATATCATTTTCTGATTTATTTCTGTTCCATTATTTAAAAAATTGAAAACATCACCCATGTGTACGTGCGTGCTAGTAACCCCATGAACGAAATATTTCATTTTTCACCTCCAATTTACATTAAATGTTTTAAAATAGATTTAATAAATAAATTTGATATTTATATTAATATAATAATTATATAGGTGATGAAAACATGACCCACACCATAGTACATTACCCAAAAAATCAAATTATATAATGGAAACAGAACGGTTAAGACCGAAATAATAATTTGAGTAGTTAGAAATTAAAATATATATGTTATATAATAATTATATAAAGTTGAAATAATGTAAATTAAATATGAATAAGTTTATTAATCAAATTATAAAAAATCATTAAAAATATTAAAATGGGATCTTTGGTAATATCCTTCTAAAACAAATTCAAGGTAGGGTATTTTTCTTTAAAACATTCTACTATATATTTTAATGTATTACTTCCAAATATTATGCCTCCATATCAATGTTATTATTATGGAAAACCAAATTTTATTATATTAATATTATTATTAAGTTATGGTTTGTTTTAAAACTAATGGTGTGTTAGGTGACACCACACTCTATATTCAGTTTCTAAATTATTAGAATACTGAGTTAAAGGCCAAATATTAAATGGTTAATATATAAAAGCAAGAAATATCATAGAATGAATTTTAGTTCATGATAAATATTGTTTTTTATAAACAAATTATTGAGGGTTTAACTAATATAGTAAAATACAGTGTAAAAAATATTGCTACATTGGGGAATAATTCGTTTGTAGTGAAATAGTAATGTCTATGGGAGATTCTAGACAACTAGTATGAAATTTAGAAATAAGATATAATATGACATATAAAAGGGGAAAGAAAAGAATAATTTTCCATCAAGATAGTCATTTAATTTTTTATATAAATTATTGACACCTAATAATTGAAAATATATTATGGTTCATGATCACTAATAAAAGGTTGTAGTGTTTATTGGAAAATAAAAAGAACCCACTCCAAATAAGATGAATGATTTTGGTTCGACATAAAATAAATTGAATCAAAATATAAAAATTCATTATCCATATACATTTAATTAATAAAATGATACACATATGATCATATATTATTATATTATACTGACGTGGCATACTCAGTGTGTGTTTCCCATTACTAGGATGTATATGAAGGTAAATGGAAAGATAAATTAACTATAATGAACTAGAAATTTCATGTATGAATTTGATAGATAATATTTTCAGTATGGTAGATATAATAATATTAAAATAAATATATCATCTATGGTGTAAAGTAATTCACCTATGAATTCCCAAATATTCAATACGTTGTAGTTTTTGAAATCACTAAATAGGATTACAATGAAAATAAATTTTCATCTTTTATCAAATAACATACTTAATCATATTAGAAGAATTAGAAATCACACCAATCATTATATGGGGTATTTTTAGAGACACTAATAATAATGAAAATAACCAAGAAGGTAAGGGCTGTAAATATTTCCCAAAAATCATTAAACCAATCCATTGAGTGCATCATTTATAAATGATGTACTTAATATTTGATAATTATTATATATGTTTCACATGATTCATTTATGATAAAAATATTGTATTCGTATTTTTAAATAACAATGTCTCGAAAATTAATATCTATGAAAAATCTAATTTTTTGGGAAATTCATTAAATGCATAAATTTATTTCTCGTTCAATGTATTTTTTATAACGTGTTAAAAATACGAATATGGTGTGAATCATGATATGTAGGAATTATTTCAAAGGATAATTATAAAATCACCAAGAAGGACATTTTAATTGTGGTGGAGGTGAATTTCCGTAAGGGGAATATATACCTCTCCAATATACAATAATGGTTTCTCTATATAATGATGAAATTATATATTATGGTCTAAAAAGATTGTTCACTTAATCTAGTTTTGCGAGGAATATATTTTGATTCATTATGTAGCCCATGATTTTTCTATATATTTACATAATCATACAAAAAAATGTGATGTTTGTAAAATATTTGAGATTATCCAGAAGACATAAAAGGAAAAAGATAATAAGTTAATCAGTTTTCTTAAATTATTTCATGTTGATGTCGGTGGACTGATATCTCTAATACAAAATTAGTTTAATAGATACAATTTTTTCATCATTTATTATAGAATGATAATGTGTTTATTCATTACTATACAAACATTTGAGGTGTTCTGTTGGAATAATAAATTTTAAAGGAATTATCACATTAACATCTAGAAAAATATTCTAGAATTCTAAATTTAATAATTACATGGATATATCCGATAACAATGGGGACAATAATCCTTATGAAAATACAATAAAAGTATGTCTTATTATAGAGAAAAAAATTAAAAAACCTATTTATTGGTGATAAGACACTAGAATAAAAACTACAAAGAGAGAATCATTCTTCTTAAGAAAGTAATATAAGATGTGATTAGAAGGAGGAATTATTGACATTAATATATATTTTTAATGGATCATTATTATTTTTTAGATAATAAAATCATTTACATGATATTTATAATTAATAGAATCTAATACTAAAAATATTTAAATAAATGTTTTAAATAGTTTTGGTTTTCTCAGTAGTGTGAAATATCATATATTTTAGATTCATGGATATACTGGTTTTTTTCCACAGATACTCATTTTAGAAAATAGTCCTATAATTTGTTCAAATAAATTTACTTTAATTGTTATAAAAATGTTAGATGAAATTATAGTGGAAATGTGGTGAATTCTCAATAAAATTTTAGAAAATCATAGAAGTTAGTGATTAGGATTTGACTAGATACTGGTTAGAGTAATGAGATTATATGGACATTAAAGAGGAAACAAAAGAAGAAAATAAATAAATTTTAATATAATTTTAATGAAAAATTAAAAATATATCTAAAATTTATTTAATAAAATTCATCAGTAAATATAAATATCTCATGATTATTGTATAAAAAAAAATTTAACTCTTACTATGATTAAGTGGATGCTTAATATAGTTATTCAATTCAATAAATGAATGAATGTATTGAAATAATTTATAATAATTATAAATTTGATATTTTTATCAGTTCAGAGATTAAGAACAAAATCCATGCAACAAGCCTTTTCCATTACAAAATAAAAAATGATGGCCTAGTAATTAAGAACATAATAATCATTTTTTGTGTGGGATAATCACATATTGAAACTAAAATTTTGGGTGAGACATATTCACATATTTTTTTCCAAGAAAATGTTGTGTTTCTTCTATATAGTTATATATATATGTGAATTTTTTTCAGATAGTTGTACACTCGAAATACCTTAATTACATTTTTTATGAAGAAGGTTGCAATATGTAAACTAGATGGTTTTAGTGCAAGAAGATGAAACAATTTCCATAAATTAGGGAATGTTTTTATTGTCTGATGAAAACACAAAGAACAATGTAATATTGTCTAGATAATAACATGAACAAGATTAGATATCAATGTGGTAGATATGATCAAAATATCTAAATCATTATTTAATGTCGTTAAAGTATAATGGATCTCATAGATGTAGACAAAATAATCATTGTTTGATCGAACAAAGTGAAATTGAAGATATTTATAGAAATAATGATATATGAGTTTGAAATTGAAATTGAAATTTATTTAACATTATTTTTTGGTTTATAGGGGATATGATGAAGGAATGGTATGTTTATCTAATTGTAAAAATATAAAAATTAAGTGTTAAAAATATTCCAAATGGAGGACTGTAATTAAATTATCATTTTTTCTACATATATAAATTTTTTAATCCCTGATGATAGAAAATAATTTAGGTCATGAACCAGCTGGGATACCTTACTACCTGATAAATGAACTGGATCTTACATATATTGATGGGTGTTTCTGATCCCTATTGGTTGGAAACTAGAACCTGGTATCATACAAGAAAAAATATGGACTAATTGTTTCACAAAAAATGGACTATAATGATACAAATAATTATTACCAACAATCCAAAAAGATAATGTAATAGAAACCAATTAAATATACATCATCAATGTACTCAAAACCAAATAATATAATCTCATCATCCCAAAGGGAATATCACACTATGCCTGAATGCATCATGAACATCCACCACGACTAAGTTGTGATTTCTATTTTTTCATACCTATTATAAGAAAATATTCAAACTCCCAAAGGAAAACATGGGGTGAAAAATATAAATCCGAGTAGGATCTCACCAAGTTCCTGATAATGTGATTTTGTAATAGTAATCCAAATAATTATTTCAGTTTAAATAAAATATAGTAATGAAATATATTTTCATATTTATAACAGAACATGGTTTCATTAAAAATTGATTGAAAACATTTCCATCATGGTCTAAATATACATTTTATATAAAAATATATATATAAATAATCTAAAAAGAAGGAAAATAGTTATAGAACCACAAAAATATGCATATCAAAACAATCACAAAAATCACCATGGTCATCTACCAGGTGGAATGATAGTTTCTTGATATATGATCGTCACACTTATAAATAATCCCATAGAAACTAATATTTGTACACACATCCATAGTGATCCATTCTAATAGCACTCTTAATCATCTCATTATGGATAATATCTTCCGAGCTAGGGTTTTTATATATTTATCATCTCCAATCAATTTCTAGGCAGTAATCATTATATTGTGAATATCCCTAAAAACCCACAACATATAGAGGCTCAAATGTGATGAAGAAATAATTTTAAAATGGGAAAATCATATCATTTCAGATAAATCATCATTCATAGTTCAATTGAACACTTTTCCATTTCAATATTAAAAATCGCTTTAAAAAATACATCAGCTTATTATATATTCTTGAAGTTTCAATACAAATTCAATCAAAAGTTTTCATTAATATAGTTTTAGAAAATTTCAAAAACCATTTCTCAAAATATGAGATATATTCAGATTCTATTATAAATGGGGTTTTCCCCAGATCTCCATGACAATTAAAATCACTCTTTCAAATTATATCAATTTGGTGTTTCATAATATAATTTAAATATATTTCAAACAATCAAGACATTCAAGGAATTATAATATAACCAATCTAAAATGGAACAACCTGCATTTAATAATGGAATTAGAAATCACAAATCCTATAATGGTATTTCCCAATGTAGAATGATGGATATGAATATCATGAAATGAAACCACAAATCATGATTCAATTGAATGAATTTTAGACTGGTCAATATCCTAAAAATAAAACAATTTCTAAGGAGTATAGAAAGAGATAGGAGGATAAGACACTTGAGAAGAGATTCAGTTACTATGAGGAGATTGAGAGATATCTACCATTATTTGATCTACCCTGGAATGGGATTGGAGGTGAAAAAATTGTTTCATGGGAGACTATTTTCCCTACGAATACATTTTATGTGAAATTTCGATGGCAAAAGAAGTTAAACTAGGGATCATTGTTTTTTTAAATAAACTAAATAAGAAATTTCCACGATCATTATTAGATGGATAGATTTAGAATGGTTAGAAAAAGAATACACCCAATCTGTGAACCCCTCCACTAAGGTTTATAGTTAGTACTATGTGTGGTCATGAGTTTTCAAATGGTTCACAAACAATGAAATATTCCAATATCAATGGTTGAAATTTTTTCACTGGTGTGGGACATAGTTTGGGAAAGCAACAATCTTACCGTGCATAGCCCATAGAGACTCTAAAAATTTCTAAATTTCACCTGAATAACCCACAAACAAGACCCAACAAGAGCATGATAAAAATATGGGTAACAGAAGACCTAAAATATTAACAAGATGATACAATCTCCCCGCCATAGAAACATTATATCCATAGAAATACAGTAAATATTTTTCCATATCGAAGAGATTATTCTGCTAGTCTCTCATCAATGCATTGATCTTAGATGTCTACTGTGATTTAGAACCATGTTACCATAGCACACACACCAAAGGTATCTTCCACACATGATGTATTTTTATCTTAGAGCCAACTATCCTGAATATATTCTTATTCATAGACATGACATTCCCTACATGAACATCAATCCATCATAAAAAACAATATGGATTAGTATGATAATTTTGAAGTTGTGATATATGGAGCATAATGTTTATCAAAGTCAACTACGATGGATGTGATGAATAGTAAACCAATTTCCACAACATCTCCACAACCTCAAATGGTTTTAAAACATGAGTGTTGTTCTTCCATTTCATCCAAATCCATAAATGAAAAAAATGAGGTGACACATTCGAAAACACATCTTCACCAACATAAAACTACAATGGTCTATGGTGGCGATCAACATAAAAATTTTACATGATCAATGTTTTCCACATTATCTTATGAATCAAATAAATAATTTTTTACATATCATTAATAATGATTGGTCAAACCAATTAAATTTCACCATTCCCTAACCATCAAAATAGATATTTACATTGTCGACAATTCAACAACACAAAAGTATCCATTATAACCATAAAATGGAAACAATTATAATTAATAAACAAAACTAATCCCAAATTATCATCATTATATCCCCATAAATCTATGATAGTTGAATTCTTCATATCCTCAGGAATATTTATATCCTCATATATTTATCCATCTTTCGGTAGATGGTATCTTACACTTAAACAAACATGATATCCCATCATCTTCTAAAGGACTAACAAAAAATGATATGTGAAATGGGGAATTATATTAGAAAATATAGTATATAGAACTATAAAAAAGTGGAAAATCTCATTCACATAATTATTTTCCAACCCCACAACATTGGTTGTATCATGAATGGGTTTAAAGTGAGCTGATTTTGTCATAACACCGATCAGAGCCCATATAAAATTTTTATTTATGTGGTTATGTGGAAACCTAATCAAAAAATTCATAGGGATCTCATCCCAATTCCAAGATATTAATGGATGCAGATGAAGTAACTCCAATGGTTTTTTGTTTTTGGTATTGACCATTTGAAATGTATAATAATGAGAGACAAAATCAGTAATGTCTTATGTCATACCTAGCCAAAATAATTAATTCAACATATCATAAAACACGTATGTGGTTCTTGGGTGAAACGTCTGATATGAATTATTTCAATCAACCATCATATATTTCCTTACATGAAAATTACAAAATTCCACTTAAAAATATATATAATACCCATCCTGGAGATTTACCACTTAGAAAAGGTCTCCCAACCATAAATAGAGTCTTTAATTCCATGGAATTCATGATAAAGTTAATGTTCCTCATGAATCCTCTTATGAAGAGAAGAGGTCAACTAAACGCAATCCAAGACAACCACAACATCTATTTCATGAAATCCTATATTCAAATACAAAAATTAATATCATGTTCCACTCGTTCAGTGATTATTTCGTGGAATGGGTCTTATATTTCATCCTCAATTCATTTGAAATGAAATTCCATTTCCTAGGCTATAGGTAATATAGAAATAAAGAGATCATAGGAAAACCACCCAAAATTTTAGGTATATATTCAAATATATTTTATAAAAGATATAAATAAATCTCCAGTGGTTGAAATACATGGGAAAACATTCTACAAAAAGTTATTTTAACTACATCTTATGTGCATGAACCATATTTCTAAGATCAAGGACAAGAGTTGGATAATTCATCGCATGTGACCAATGATTTTGAGATCCTTAGGCAATAACGTGATCACCTGGCATAAGAAAACATCACAACCCGGAACATGATGCATCACAGAAGACCCCACGACCATTCTCGACCTTTGGAAGTGTCAACAGTTGAGTAGAAGTTAAAAAATGAGTGATATCAACCCGATAACACTAAAAATTTTCATTATAAGAGATCTTATCTTCCTTCTAAGAAATAGACGTCCATAGATAATCCAAATTTGAGAAAGTCATTTGGAGCCCATGATATTACCCTTATAATCCCATGAAGCTCTGAATCATAAACTTTTTGTGCGGTTCTGTATCAACCCGAACCTAATGCCAATAAATAGTTACCCCATGACTGTGGGTAAGATTGACTCATGGGTATATTGAATAATGTATGTGGATTTTGACTAGTAGTGAGGGATCTTGGCGTATATGTGGAAACTATGACCAAATTTTAATGTGTAGCATGGTGGTAGTATATAGATCTATTTTTAGTTAAAGAATCAAAGAAATCTTATAGAAGGTAAACATACATGATAGGGATATATACATAATTCCATATGGAATCTCATATACCTAATGATGTGTCATATCATGTCTATAAAATTCTCGAAAACTGGGATTCAACATAAAATACCATATATGTATCAAAATAAAAAAAGGCCAAAGGGACTATCCTTTTTTGCATCATGATCCTCAACCCAATCATATAGTCCCCTTATCCAAAAAATAGCAAAATCTAACATCATACTATGGGAGTTTCCCCCTATCCCTACATGCAGCCATACAGTCTGTTTGGGTACCTGGCAACATCCCAAATAGGATGTGAGATAACACTCTCTAGACCACAAGAAACAATGTCAATAATAACACATGATGTGTAAACAAGCTAAAAAGTGTACAATATATAATAGATATTACATTATTACAAGTGAAATTCTATTAAAAAATTAATAAATTTTTGTGATATTGTCAATCCAAACAAGCCTCCTGGCAAAACAAGAGTTGGGTTCCCATAGTAATGGAAGCAGTACAACATTCCAAAAACCTCCACAACCTCACTATAAAACCATGGGTAATCTACTACCATGACCATGTTATATAATCATGTATATATGATTCCCCACAACCATTACATATAACCAATCATACATAATGACTACACCATGTAATCAAAAAATTTAGACCACAAAGAGTTGGATCAAAGGCATAGAATAGAAATGCATTCTCATCAAGTAACAAAAGCATCTCGAGGAGACTTTGTTATACTTTGGTGGGGTTTGAGGATCATGTCAAAGGACTATTTCCAATGTGAGCCTTGCAAGCTTGATAAAAGCTGCAGAAAGGCCCATGGAATCCTATAGAATCAATAATAAAGAGAAATCTCATAAACTGTGTCCACAACTACTATAAGGATCCATGGGTGAATCATCAATGGAAAATAATGGAATAAGGATACATGTTATATTCACCTCGTCACCCATTACCTTTCTATAAATATCCCTCATTCATAAATTTTCATGTAAATATTTAAATAATTTTCAACATTTATAACATGGAATGTGATGGAAAGAAACTATAAATAATCTCAAAAGATTTAATTCAAATCATGGAGCGCATCCTCTAACTAGGAATGTCTAAACGTACTCCATGAGTGGTATAACATAAGGTAACAAACATGGGTCTCACCCCATAGATGGTCATGGTTAAGTAAAATAAATACGAAAAAAACTAAATGCAACTAGTGGAAATCCCAAATAGGTTCCATTCCATTTACATCAATTATTTATTTCATTTAACATTCACCTATATATGGTCTGAAATGTAGAATAATGGAAACTAGTTATGGAAAGGTTGAGAACACCTACAATATGTAATTATTGGGGAACACATCCAATATGTTCTTATGATATGATCTATATTAGATAAAAAATATATAACAGTTGATGATACTGAAAACTAAGCATATTATATTACAACTAAATAACAATTTTAATAATAATTAAAAAAAATAATGACACAATATGATCAAAGAACATACTAGTTTGAATCCAACAAGATAAATATATCTCTATTCTATGTTGGAATGTAGAAATTGCGGTAAATCATATGGATTTATTTCAAAAAATATTCAAATAACCATAGTATTTCCGAAGAAAGATAAATGAAATAGGTTTGTATTTTTTAACATTAATAGTGTAAAATGGAAATGTCCCCAATTTTTATTAGGATTCAGGGTTTGGTCACACATTTTTCAAAACATTGTGCCCTTTACTGTCATACGTGGTAACATTAAATGAATCATGCACATAGTTTTCTTAACTATGTGAGAACCCTCTCTCACCCACTCTCAAAATATAAAGATCCATTCACATGGGCATGCATCCCAATTTTGATAGATTTCATAAACTCTTCCCTTACCGAGAGAAAGAAAGATTACCACAGATGTGAATCCTTCTGAGGTGGAATATTTTTCTCAATGCTAGTTACCCCCTTCACCCAATGGTCTAGACCCACATATTTATGGGTAACCATTCAGCCTATCCTCAATGGTTTCTCCTAAAAAAGGTTCATGTTTGTTTCTCCAAAAAATCATGGCTATAAGAGATAGACAAGCTTCGAACACCCCTTATACTCCCAGGATCACACTATGAACTACAATTTATCCTATAAGATTCCTCTAAAGTGATATAAAAATCTTTACCTTGTAAGAAGTCCTGGAACCGTATAATCCTCCTCCCTTATTGTTATTTGTCCACGAATTTCCTTTCCAATAGTGGTCCCAATTCATGTAGAAAAAACTCCAAACACTGAGCATGTACATATGACTCCCACTCTGATTTTTAATGCATATTTTTCCACCACAACACCCATACAAGTGTAATTAAATAGATGTGGAGAACCTTTATGCTTCTGTTGATGATTAGAATTGGATTATCCTCAAAGGAAGCATCACTCAATTACTCCACCTCATCCTGGTGTAGTGTGTGAGATTACTATGAGTTATAATGGAAAAATTGATATACATGAATGATTTTGTTCATGGATAAGTTCCCTATGGTAATAACAACAGATAGGGTACATGCATGAATCCTTATATAATCTAAAACAAAATGAATTATCATAGTAAAATATTAACTTATCTCCAAATCCGTTTTTGTCCTGGCCTTAATGAGATACACAAAATGGTCTAATTCCTAACCTAAAACTCTATAGTTAATTGAAAGTGATCAGCATATGATTTCTACCCCTTCTTTTGGATAAACTAAACCTGCCTTGAATTTTCATGAATGAGACGAGATCCCAATAAGGAATCCCCTGCTACATCTAGATATCACCTAGGTGATCTGAATAAATTACAATAAAATTCCTCATATGGTTTCATCTATATTTTATCATGATATATATTATTTTAGGTGAACTCAACAAGGGGAATTTTCCTCTCTTAAGAGCCCTAAAAATCAAGGATGCATGTCCATAGCCTATTCTCAAGAAACAATATTGTATTCTCTGACATTCCATCAATCTGAGGGAAGTATGGTTTGCTCTGAATCACTTGTGTACCCAACACCCTATACAATGTTTTCCAAAAATTATATGGAAACTGGGTTTCCCTATCATAAATGATAGTATAAGGTACCCTGTGATGTTTTACTATATGAAAAATATACATTCTCCCATGATAATCAACTAAAAAGGTATCTTTAGTTGGAAATAAATGAGAAAGATTTCAAAGCCTATAGAAAACCAAAACGACATCACTAACTCATGGAATACATAGAAAATCTTTCTTTAAATCCATCATGACATCACACCATTCCACTCAAAAATGGGTAACTATTATAAAAGTGATGTTGGTTGCCGATGTTATTCCTTCACATCGTGATAGGTAGAACACCTTGTAATGAAACCAACTATATCAAATTTCATACCTAACCACTATTAATAATGGTGTATTTAATAAAACATCATTGTGACATTAGGGTGTACATCTAAATCAATGTAATGAAACTCCCAAAGTAGATCCTCACATATGTCCTTTGGAACCAATAACAACTAAAGAAAAAACAAAATTTCATCATATTTAGCAGTCTAGACTGGAGGTGGGTCCTCACCTACCACACCCTCCTTTGTGGACAGGCCCCAATAATTTGATCACTTCTCAATCCTCACATTACCTATTATTGTGTATTTCACATATAAGGATGAAATTAAGGTATTCACCTTACCATTTTACGCATCCATGTCCAACTCAGACAACATGGGCATATGCCCCACTCTTTACTAGACACTTAAAATTTTCTACATGAGTCCTTTTAATCAATTCATTAGAAGAATTATTTCTCCTTCTAGGCATATTAGAATTCTTGATGTTGAATGACTGTATGAAATGAGAAAACAATTTCTACCTCATATTTAGAGTATGATGTGTAAATATATACGTGAGGCAATTATATACTATATACCCCAAAACAATTCTCTGAAAATAAATAGTGTATCTAACAACAAAAATAAAGATCAATCATATCTAATTCATGGTCATTTGTTGGGTAATTGTTCGCATGTGTCCTAAAATACTAATTAATATATGATATGGATCTATCCACATACATTATAACTTATCATAGCCCGATAATTGATGTGTCACAATAAATAGTGTAGCACCTTCCTGGCTCTAGAATAATCATGACTGGGTATAAAGTAATTATCTATTTTATCTTTTAAAAGGATATACCATAGCTATCTAACCACAATATAATCATAGCATTCATAATTAATCTCAATAATGATGTTGTTGTTCATGATAAGACATGTACGAAATGCATGTAGAATTTATCTAGCCCCACGAAAATACATATTTAAAATATCTTCAAGTGATACCCATAGATTTCTACAACTCTTATCTTCTCTAGTTCAATTTAAAATCTATTCCCTGGGAAAATTTGAACCTATAAGTGAATCTTATGCATCCATAAGTGGCACTTTGTGAGATTATCCTAAAAAAATTTATCTCTAAGTGTGTCAATAATGATCTTAAGATGTTTCAAATGAACATGTCGATTATGAGAATATACCATGGTATCATCCATTAATAGAACCACCTATGAATCTATGTAAGGATTGAGAAATCAGTTTTTTAGATCCATGAAATCTACTGTTTCATTAATGATGCCAAACAACATAACAAAATACTCATATAGACCAAACCTTATTTGATTGTTTAAGGTATGTATAATGGTAAAACATGCACCTAATGATATCCAAATCTAAAATCTTTTTTAGAACACCCAATATCCTAAAATGTGAAAAAAAAATCAATTGGGTGAAAGGGGTATCAGTTCATAACCATTGATTGTTTCAATCTTGAGTAATCCATGCATAGTGCTAGGGTACCATCCTCGTTTTTTGCAAAAAAGGTCGGATGTACCCTATAGATAATATTGGGGAATATAAACCCATTTACCACAAAATCCCCTTGCTACCTATTGAGATCTTATAATTCCATATTACTCATCCCATAAAGAGGAATTTATAACAATGATGATCCTATAAGTAGCTAGTTTAGATCTCAACTTCTCTCTCATGAGGATAAAATGAAATTTCATTAAGGAATATGAACATAAAAGGATGAAAAATGGGGAAAATCTCCCTGAAATTATCTCTGATCATCCTAATATAGATGAGCTATTGGGCTGGTCATCCAACCCATCCCTCTATGCTTTAGTATAGCTCTACCTTTCAAGACATCCAGTTCACCATTGTGTATAAAACATCATCCCCTAGGTGATTTGAAAGTCACCCTTTTGGGATAACAATCAACACATGATCGATATGAATCCTTCATATTCATCATGTTTATGATGTACAACCCAATAATCATGAGGATAAAAATATCCCATATGATGCAACAACCTCCAATATAAAGAGATAACTGCATATATTGCCTTATATTCTCCATTCTGATCACTAATAGAGTATCCAAAGTCATAACACCATCTTAAAACTATATAATTATCCCATGTATCTTCACCATAGGTGCAGATAAGAAACTATATTTTACACCTTTATTGAAAAAGACAATATAATAGAATAGAGGATACTAATTTCTTACCTCTAATCTTATATTATGTGACAAACTTTACTGATGGTGTTGGATATATATAATATATTGGGATTGAACTGTGGCCTTATCACACGACCTCACCACCTTATGTAGGCCCACACTACTATCTAGTTACAAATGGTTAGTGTCCTCCCTAACCATGACCACCACCTCATCTTTATCAAATAGTACTACCCAAAATTCTATTTTAAATGGAACTATGATTCCCACTCTCAAACATGATGTTAAAGCCGATACCCATCCACTTACATGTACAAAAAATGTCCAGAAAAAACATTGCATTTGGAAAAACATTCTGCAAGCTCATCCCTTTACTGAATCTCAATCAAACAGATCTATCACATGTCCTCATCCACAACACTGATGATATAAAATAAATATATATTCTTTAACATCCTAGTTGTTACTCCCCTTAAGAGAATCCTTGAATCGTCGCTTCCATCCACTATAAGATGATGCACTAAAATGGGAGACAACATTCCTCATCTAGGTACCTGACATCCACCCTCTTCTTCCTCTCTATAATCAGGGACAAATTATCTATCTCATTAATAGAGGTTATTATAAACATGTTGGCCTGTTTTCAAAAAACATATATAAATTTTCCCAACAAGGATCTAAGTATCACAAAAATAGGGAGGGGTAAATTAGTGATAACGTTTTTTCTTAAGTTTCCTTTATTTTGAAACAACCTTCACCTCCTCTTAAAGAGTTATTACATTTATAAAAACAAGAAAAATCCCACTTCCACATGAACATAAATATTTATGAGGTTAATTACTCAAAAAGTGTATCGACTTCCTTGGTATGGATTAGGAACATTCTTATACCACTTAATTGACTGAAAAACAATATTTATTTGTAGATAAAATTTGTATGATATTCTCTAACACTTTTGTAGTACTATGATCAATATAAAAATTAATGTTCTTCATGTATTACATAATTATGTTATGAAATTTATTTGAAAAATATATTTTGATGATTCTTGAACATCATTCAAAAATATGATCTTCAAAAAATTATTCAAATTTTTACCAACCAGTAAGAAAAATCTACTTCTGTTTATCATAATAATAGTCTGTTCACTTTATGATTCCAATTTTCTAGTCATATTTCTCAATAAGTAAATATACTTATACGAGTATACCACTGAAACAATTATGTACTTAAATTTATTCTATTTAGAAAACTGTTTCTGACTACACGTTCTGATTCTAGAACTCTAGTTATGGTCCATTCTCCTCTATTTACCTTCTTCATTATATAAAAATAATATAGAAATCATAATATAAAAATATATTATCCTTATAAATTCAAGTTTCCCTTCTGTTTACTATGAATAATAAAACTATCAATATTTTAAAATTTTATTACTCAACATATAGGTCACCAAAAAAATGTTAGGCAGGATTCTATGATTTTTTCACACATCAATTTTTTTACCAAAATATTAAAATTCTATTAAATATAAGATTCATATTTTAATTTCTCAATGATATTCAACTATTTTAAAACTTTCAAGAATCTTTAGAAATACTAAACACATTATAATTTCATTACAAACATAAGCCTAAATTCAATTTTCATTAGGAGTAAGAAAAATGTAAGACAATAGATTCTTCATTATGTGGCTCATCACCACTTGAACGAAAAACACTTCAATCAAAAATAATCTTCTCACCTCTTCATACACCAAGATCCCCTTAAGAAACAATTTTTAGGCTAGTCGATTAATTTATTATTTTTTATTCATTCCATTCAAATGATGGTACAACATCTAATGGATCTAAGCATCCGATAAATTTTAACAGTGTCAGCCATATTCAATTTGATAAACACATATTAGATATAATATTTCTCTTTATCTAATTGTAAAATGTCCATCAATTTATTTAAATGGTACATTCTTCATCCTCGTCAAGATGATTGGTCATATAATTTCAGGCATTAGACTTAGAAAACATCAACATTATTTATATTTTTTCATTGGTCCCATAAAGTGCCTAATAAAAGAAATTTTTCCTCTGATGATTAGTTATACACGACATTTTATGGACCTATATTAGAAACATACAATGTCAGAAACATCACTTATATTTTGAATATGATTCTCATAAAATTTTTCATCAAAAACATTAATATTTTAGCATATTGTTCTGACTGAAAACCAGCAACTTCGGGTTGTAACATTTCCAACAAAACATCCCTGCTGTCAATCAATTCTTTATTCGGTGATCTCACATCGAAGTGCGACTATCGGGAAACATTGAATTCATCAAATTATTTATTCCAAAAATTTCATCTAATAAGAATGATTTCCTCTTAGAATGAAATACATTCTATATCGACACAAAATCATTGGACATGCATTGGGATGTATTGAAACTTCCCTTCCATTTGGGATACTAATTTCATTCCAATCAATACAAAATATGGTTGGAAGAATCATCTTTCCTTGTTGGCATCAAAAGGATCTGGTCACAATTTCTCATACAACTCATTACTTCATGAAATATAAATTATAAATGCATTATCAGATATACATCAGAGCCAATAATTCTCCAAAATTTCTTCTCAATACAATATTCCTTTATTCTAGACCCATGGTGTGTCCGAGGAATATTTATTATAGAAACATTATTCTTAATATAATGGAATTTCATAAGAAATGTGATTAAAATGTTCATAATATAATGGTCAGTCTGATCAGCCAATGCTTTTACGAAGTTAGGTGATATCCCTTCAATGACTTCAAAAAAACATACTTAAAACATATTCTATCAAAATCCAATAACCTTCTCCAACAAACTTTCTACTAACAATTTTTCCATTGTATTTTTTTGTAAACCAAATTTAATAAATCACTGAACATTCTACCTTTATGAAATAGAATAATAATCCAAAATTCTAAGCCTGAACTGGCTAACATATTGTAGGAGATAAGATTAATTAATAAAAAATGATGTTTTACAAAAGTTGTTACTCATGAATAATCTTCAATATTCCATCATATCATTCATCACTTATTCCACAAACCCATAACATAAGTTTCCTATAACCACTCCAACAAATAGTTAGAATAGTTCACACACATATATGCTAGATTCATAGCATACATATTACTCCCCATTATTACATGTTTCTTTAAAATATTTATCACATAAATGGATATATTTATGAAATTTTTCTTGCCCGTAACAATAGTATACAATGATAATATGAGTGATGATACAAAAACATGTACCTCAAACATGATGATATAGATGTTAGAAATCCTTGTTCAACATAAATTTAAAAAAAAATTCCTTTGGTAAAGGATTTTTGAAAATATTTTTAACTTGTTCCAATGTTGTAACATACTGAAACATCAATTCATATATCTCTAGATTTTCTTGATGAATTGGTAAAGGATATCAATATTTTTTTAATAAGAATTATTATTAGGTTCCTTGTATGGTCAATTTCACTTCAATTATCACAACTAATGAAGATGGGTAAATTGAAGTCAACATGTATGTTCTAAAACTGAGTCCTCATACACATAGTTTGGGTAGATTCTTGTGTAGAAACAATAGAATCAAATTAATACCTACTAAGATTTAAAAAAATTTGTTTCCTTGTATGCCAACTAATTTTTTTTCTCCAGAATGAAAACTCCACCAGATCAAGATCTTCTATCAACAAAATTTCCTCTCAAATCAGTATCTAAATACACAAATTAGTGAATACCACCTGATTTATATTATATAATTTAGATAGTTTTTATAACTTTGATATATTGGATAATTATTTTTCCAGACAATAAATGTGATTATTTTCAATCACTCTACGATCATGGAAATAATGTAACAACCTAAAAAATGACAGGTCCTTAGGAAGTAAAATATAAAAAACTTCCAATCATATTTAAAAACTACTTATGATCAAAATCTATACCATGTCATTCATTTGAAAGCTTTATTCCCACTAAAAATAGTGTGGAAACTGGTTTTGAATTTTCCATGTTGAACTTATTAAGAAGTTCCTTACCAATCTTTTTTTGAGAAAGGAAAATGTGTTTCTTCTATTATAATATTTTTAACCCAATATAGTATTTAATTTTACCCTGCATGGATATCTTGAACAACATTTTCATATCTTCAACAACTCATTCCAAAAAATCTTTCATCCTTCCCAGAAATGATACTGTCATCAACATAAACAATGATGATTAGAAAAAAACTATTATATTTATTTGATGTAAATATTTTTATCAACTCTTACTTTATTGAAACTCATATTCCTTAAGAAAGTATCCAATATGGAATATCATTCCGTCATAGATTTTTTTAGCTAATTCAAGTCTTAATTCAACATACAAAAATACCTTTAATCTTTCCCAACCACAAATACACATGGTTTGTTAATATATAATTCTTCTAAAAGACCCCCATTCTGAAATATGGACATTAAATTTATCATAAATACCTATAATCTAATTTTGTAAAAATAGAATGAAATACATTGATTATTTTTAACCATTCCACCTGAGAAAAATCTTCATCAATATCAACATCTTCAATTTTTTAGTTTCATTTTCAAACTAATTTTTCATTGTTTCTTATTACATCCATATCTTTGTATATCTTTTTCCAAAAAACCCCTTTTATAATATTAGTACATTAATTATTTGGTAAATGTATAACTTCTGAACTTTCATAGTTTTCTATCTTATAAATTTCATTATTCATTTTCAGAACCCATTTAAATTTCTCAAAATATTCATTAACATCATTCAGCTCCACATTTGAATGGATGGATGTATGTGAAACTAAATTTGATGTATTTCTTGATTGATCCTTTGGTTTTCGATCACCAATATTTTTTTAAGATTATAATTTCATTGTAAACCTAGAAGGATATTTTGGGTGTTTACTCTCATCATTAGAAATAGTTGAGACCAATTATTATTCTTGAGTTGGATTACTATTTAATGTATCCTTATCTGGACTGTTAATAAAATTTATTTCATCTTGTTCATATTTATTATCATTGGGATTCTGTTTATCTTCCTCAAATTTTTAACAAAATTCAAATCAATGGATATAAGTAATCATCTTTAATTTTTATGGAAATTTTTTAATCATCTTCTATCTTGATCGTATCCATGAAAAATTCCATCTTCACCTCTCTTCTCAAAAATTCCAATGTTTTCACCATTTTTTGATGAATGGACACTCAAAAAAACTAATGTCCATTAAAAATATATATTTATCATATTTTTTTATCTATAGATTCATATCAGTACTTGGTCTGTAGGAACATCCATTTGGAATATAAAAAGAAGTTTACATGGCTTGCCTCCAAAAGTGATGAGAGATTCCAGGATCAAGAAACAAAGTTCACCCCATTTCATCACGAAATCTATTTTCCATTCATGAAAACCATCTATTGATTATTGTATACTGTAATGAACTAATACAAAATTCCATTTTTCTCAGGATATCATTCAATCTCTTCATTTATTTATTCCTAAAATATTTCTATTCTCAACATATTCACTAAATAATCACATTTATTCTCATATTTTTTAAAGAAACATTTTAAAATCATTAAATACTATGAAATACGTTTCATAAAAATATCAATTGTAATGTAAGTAATTTAATAAATGATTATTATGAAGTACTTACCTCCTAGATTTTATTTTTTTCTCATTGGCCCAATAATATCTGGATTAATAAGTTCTAGCATCCATATTGAAAAATCACTTATTTCATATGAAATGATTTTGAAATATTTATTATATCGAAAATAGTACAAAACCAATATCATCGTCATGAAATATTAGGAATACAATAGACAATGTCTCACTTTGAATATTATCTAATGTTTTTCTAACACATGTGACCCACCCTTTTCTGAATTAATTATTATTTTCTATCATTCCCATGTAATAATGGTTTTGAATTTCACTAACCTGGAATGAGTTTCATTTTTTATATAGGCCTCTTCTGACTATCTTTCCATCGCATCATCCCTTCATGAAAATCCATCTTTTTGAAAAACGATGTTTAATCATTCATAAAAATGTTGTTAAATGGTTCAAAAATTTTGTTTCATCCAAATAAAACATGGCCTTTATATTTTATATTTTCTTCCCCAATGATGTTCAACCAACACCATTTATTATTCAATATTCACCATTCCCATATTTTACTATTCCTACATTGAATTCTTTCACATGTGTTAACAATTTTATGTCTTATATCATATAATAAGAACAACCAATTTCTATTAACCATGGTTATTCTCCTTTTATAGATTTGGTTGTCGTTTCAACAATAAGAATTGTTTTTTTTACATTTATCATTCTTCAAAAACATATTGTGATAATTGTTATGATAAATTATATTTGTTGATAACAAAACAAGACATCCTTTTTATAGGTTTCAAATTAGTTCAAATCTTTCACAAATAGTTTCCATAGGTTGGAATAAATTTTCAACCTTCATGATAAGCTTCTATTGTTTCATCTAAACATAATTCTTAGAATTCATCCTTTAAAGAGATTGACTCACCCCTCAATATTTTCCTTATTTAGTTTTTTTAATAGTTATAATGATTCTGATTTAATGAAAACATATTTTTGATATATATTATTCCACTACAGTACAAGAAGTATCCATTGAATGACTATTTTCCACTGAAACTTCCATACTGATCAGAATTGTGAGAATTTTTCTCACCAAAATTATTATCATTATAATCAGGGAATTGTTGAACATCAACCTTTCATTAATCAACTAGATTATTTCTTTTCATATTTCATATCACTTTACGTATATATGAACCATATGTAATAGGAACTTTATTGAACTCATAATTTATAGAAACATCTTACTTCATGACTTTGTTGGCCTTGGTCACATACTAAAATTTTCTTGCATTCATTTTTTAGGAATATTTCAAGATTTCTTCTTAGCCTTTGAAGGTAACATTTGATCATTAATAGGTTTATCCTTTCTATATTTTTCTCCAACTTCCGATATAAGGTTTTTAAATATAATATTCATCTTTTCAAATTTTAATGATTTTTTAAGGAATGTTATAACTATTCTTCATTTTCCTCCAATTTTTCTTTTAAATGTTCAATATGATTATTTTTTCTGAAGATATTTATTAAAATCATTAATATCTTCCATCTTCTTGAAACTACCATAAAGAGAACATTACTAATTATTCCTTTAAAGAGATTAAACTTTTAAATAACCAAATTTCTTCTTCAAATCTCCCAATCATCTTTATTAATACTTTCAATTCTTTATTATGATGAATTTATAGTTGAGATTATTCATCTTTATCATAACTTATACATTTATCCCATTACTATTCACTATTGATGTAATTTAATTCTCTCCAAGCCTCTCGAAATGGTTTGTAGATTCCAAACCATTATATTACTTTTTAGCATATTTAGATTTAAAACATCACCGTTTGGATTAAGATAACATTCTATCATTCCATTTTGAAAAAGATTTTCCATTTTAAATTAGTTTATTCAGTTATCTTTTTGGCCTTATTTCTTCTTCATCACTTTCATATTCCACCTTCCTTAGAAGAAAATTAACGGTAAAGTGTTCAATGATTCCATATTAAAAACAATTCAAGGGATTCTTCCATCGATAAAATCATGTACCTCTTTTTGTAATTTAAAAAACAAAGATACAAATTCATCAATATTTTCATATACCAAATTTTTTAGAATGTGTGTCAACAACATCATCTTCTTCAATAACCATATTATATTGTTCATCACTTGTCGACAAGAATGATATTTATTGATCAACATTTTTTACTATTTATAACATTATCCCTTAACATTCCATATATAACTAGAGTACTATAATGATCATCCTGATATGGAGTTTCAGGATCTGTTGTGTCTAATGAAGAAATTTTTTAATAAAACACATTTGAATAATTTCATATGATATTTTAAAAACTATATAATACTCCATCATTTCACCCATACATATAATAGTTCTGACAATATCATTTTCCTTGGAAATGAATTCCATAACAGATTTATACTCACTCAATTTCAGATCTTCATTCTTTTACCTCTATCTTTTTAGTTATTCATTATTCACTTCTATATATCCTTCATAAATGTTCTTCAACTTATCCCAAATACCGTTAATAGTGTAACAACATTAACTATTAAAAAACACTTCATGAAGTGATATGATTAAGGCATTATTGTCCCTTCCATCATTCTCATCAATCTCTTTGTCAATAAATGTTAGAGGAAATTATCATCAATATACTGAATTCAATTTATTGTAGCTATAATAAAATCATTCCCAATAAATATAAGTTAATGAAACATTATATATTTCCAATTTTGATAGTTCTTAAAATAAAAAAAGTATAACATTATTGTTCATAAAATTCAGATTCTACATCACAACATATCATCAGAACTCTAAAAAAGTGTAAATGAAGGGAACCTTCACTCAAATACCACATAATTGGGCCATCCCAATATCTATATATCACTGAGAAGGGTATGGGTTGAATTAGTGATATAATTTACTTTTATGTTTCCTTTAATTTTAAATAACCATATCCTCCTGATAATGATTTGATACATTGCGTAAAAAAATCGCACATCCAAAGGAACTGAAAAGTATACACAGTTCACTACTCAATAAGAGTAGAAACATACATGGTATTGTTTTGAAGCAATCCAAAACCAAAAAATCCACTATTAATCCATCCATATATGTGGATACAAAAGGGATGGTATTCCATTACACTCATGTCGCACTATTTTCAATAAAAAATGTTCATGTGATTCAAGTAGAATAAATTGATGTAATATAATATTGTGACATACATGTTACAGTGATACATTATCAACATTCACTAATAAGATCCAAAAAAATCTTCAATTTATTACCTAATAGTAGGATTGAACATATTTTTGAATTTTTAATTTCACTCAGTCTGATATCTGAGATATATTTTCCAGCCTAATTTCTCAATATGGAAATATTCATTGATCATAATACCACTAAAAAATTCTGATCTTCTTTTTCATTATTTCATAAAACCTCATCTAATTATTCTATCTAATTGGAAAACTCTTATTAAGATACTGTCACATATCCTCTTCTTTCTTACTTCCTTCCAAATTCCCAAGGAAATCCCAACTTGAAACTTATTCTCCATAGAATTCTAGATATTCTATCTCTAATTTTATAATATTAAACGTTTCAAGAAGTTACAAAGTGAACCCTATATCAATAGGTTCCCCAAAAATGATTTAGGCAAGATTCTAAAATGTATCTCTCCTAACAAAATTCTTAAAATAGTAAAACTCTTTTAAATCTTAACTTCTTCTATAACATATTCAAAACTTTTAAACTCTTCTCGATCCTTATCGAATCTTCAAAACATCATCTCACATCAGACTTCAATTATGAACATTAGTCTAATTTTTATTATCACTATGATCTACCACATTTGGATGAAGAAGTCTGTAAGACATCATATTCTTCCTTATGTTTCTCCAACCCAATTTAAGGGTAAACTATTTGAAAAAAAAAATTTATCGAACCATTAAAAAAATATCTCCTTGAAAATGATTTTTGAGAGAGTTTGTAATGATTTTCCAATTTCATCCTTCCTTCTGACTAATTATCATGCACTCAGTGGATATTAATGTTTGATGAATTTCTTCGACATCATGTCCAGTACAATTGAGAAACACATATCAGATTTCTTCTTCCCTGTGTCCAAATTGTAAAATAACCAATAACTTATAATGATGAAAATGGTTCACTATAGTGTTGAAATTCATCAAGATAATTAGTATCTAATAGTCTGGAATAAATATCTACAATCATTCACTTTCATTCAATTCTTTTTAATATTACCATCATCTTTTTAATGAAATAAATTACGCCACCAATGATAGATGGAACATGATGTCTATTGGACTAATATCAGTTGATTTTAACTTGAGAAACAACACATATTTACTAAATACAAATATCATAAAATTATTTCATAGAATATATAAATCTTTTGGTTTATTGTCTTGATTCTAACTCAGTATCGTTGTCCTATTATATTTTGGAAAAACCTTCCCATCCTCTAGTCATTTTTGTTTCCGATGATCTCACACTAAAAAAATGAGAAAAAAAATTAAATTCATCAACATTATTCTATAAGAAGTATTCTTCTGGTAATCATGAAAGCCACATGACTCTGATTATATTAATGATCAATATAGAATCATATGTATTTCATTTGGAATTATTGTAACTTCCCATGATTTCTAACAAATTAATTATTTTTAACCAAACAATAACATTATTGTAATCACCATCTCTCACCATTTCCTTCATAAGTTCTACATGACACGTTCTCAAATAACTCATGACTTTTTGATGTAAAAATAACCAATGCATAATCATATTTATATTAGATAAAAGAATATTCTAAAGAGATTCTCAATATGATCCTCCATTCATTTTGATCACATGGTGAGTCCAATGAATTATTCACCCAGAAAAACTATTCTCAATTTGATTTCCATTCTTGTGAAATGTGATTCCAATGATGTAAATACATTGGTAAGACCGATCAACCTAGGATATTACATTGTTAGGAAATTTATTTTCATTATCAGTAAAATACAACTTACGTACAACAACTTATTTTAGATTCCAAAAATATTCACCTTCCAAATTCTACCCAATATTGTATTGGAGATTCCTAAATTATTCTAGTCCTCAATTCCTCATTAGCATGATATGTTGGTCAAATGTGGTGCAACTCTATAAATCATGCATAATATTCCATAAATCACATCACACTTTTCCCCAGACGTATGCACAAATAGTAAGAATCTAAAATCAATATATAATTGTTAAATTAGTTATAAAATATGTTTCAAATATCACCCCATCTCATATCTCACATTCTATCATCCTAGTTAAAAAATCCCAATAGTTATTTTCTAATCCCAAAACCTTATATATCACAACCTTCACTCTCATTTCAAAAGTCTTTTCCATGTGATCAAAAATTTGTAGACTAATATAAAGCCACAAATCAAAATCCAAAAGAGAAGAATACCCAAATTGTTTTGTGGGTGTGCTGAAAATGGAAAACAAACTTCATCTCTTCTATAGTTGAGTCATGATGTATTGATCACTGAAATATCTGAATATAACATAGAAACCATTCATGTAACTATGCCTCATCACCTATGTTATGTAATACCACTGGTGCAACTATAGAAACTATAGGAGGACCCACTAGTATCCCATTTCCCATCACCTATGGAGAATAGTTTCCACCCCTTCCAGGAATATGATTTTTCAGTCATCTTGGTGGAACAAATATAAAATTTCAAACACACACATCATACAATAATTATAACTATATGTTCATATAAAAAACCATAAGGCAAGTCAAAATATTTCTATTAAAATCCATACAATGCTTTATGCTTTTAAATCAAAGGACTGGGTAAAACCAAAATAATCAAAAATTTACTAGATACACTTTGAAATGGATAAAAAAATCTTGGTCAATGTCATGTTTTATATTTCACCTTTTAAATTTAAATTCAAAATCATATTTATTTCGGATTTCCTTTTTAAATTGTCTAACCTAATGGCTCTTAAATTTTGATTCATTAGGTCCCATACATATAATGAATAAAAAAAATCAATGTATTTTTTACTATAACACATTATAGTCCATGTGACAGATGGTCCATGACTCAACATGCCACAATTATATGCTTAGGGTGTCTACATTAGCATATCCAGAAAATACGAAATTGGTTGCATCAGGAACTCTATGTGCCAACCATGATTCTAAATTATCTGCCCAAAATAATATATGTAATTGTTGATACACCACACAACACACAAATAACATAGTCATGTTGTCAATAAATGCATCCTATGAGGAATGGTATAATGCATGCCAAGTGAACCCTTAAAAATGATTAATATGATGCAAGATATACATACAATCGTCTCATTGAGAAATTATATATAAAATCGTCAATCCTAAAAATGATAAATTCACAACTATTTTTTCTCACCCAAAAGTGAAATCCAAATCAAATTCTACAGAAAAAATCTCAGAAACAACAATTTCCATTCTAGACAATTTTTATTTTCATGTATGTGGGACAATTACTCCTAGGAAACAATCATTACCAAATTTAATAAACGTCATAATCCATTGCAATTGGTAAAATATAGTACTACATTAGAGAAAAAACATTTTATGACACATTGAAATGTCCAGAATCAGATGAAATTAAATGCTTCCTTGAGCCAGTGGGTGATATGGCATCATACGCAACTCCCTAAATGATATAGGGTATTGGGTAGTTGCGGGGTACTACAGTGAGACCATGGGGAGACTATTCCCTCATGTCAATGTGTAGATTAATTGTAGTAATCATATCATTTCAATGGAATAGTAGTAAATAACTTATATAGAATAAAAACATCCACGAAAATAATATATAAAACATCCCATATGTAATCTCATTTAAAAAATGGGGTTCCATGTCATTTTACCATAAGGATGGAAAAATTGTACAAAACAACCAATAGAATACATGAATCAAAATACCATAAATACCCAAATAACTACCCCAACTTGCATCACGAGACTTAAATCATTCATGTGATCCCCTTATCATAAGTATAACATTATCAAAAATCATAATGTGGGGCATTTCCCAATCCCTACCTACATCCATATTGTCTGCTCATGTACCCAATGATGGCCCAAAAAATTTGTTAGATAACACATAGCAAGCCACCACCAATGGTATCTGTATCAAAAATATGTTTTGTAGAGAAGATAAATATTTTTCATTATATAACAGATTTGAATGTAGTATAGCTGAAATTCCATATTAAATATAATAACATTATGTGATAATATCAATTCATATAAGGATCCCTGCAAAATAAGGTTCATGATCCCACAACAAGAGTAGTGGTAAAACATTCCAAACACCTCCAAAACCACACCATGTATCATAGTGTAAACCACTACCATGACCATGATGTATAATCCTATATATAACAGTCACCATTTTCTTGTGATATAACCAATTGTCCGAAAATGACAAACATTGTATTCAATACTATATGAACCCACATAGCTAAATCAAAGGAATTGTTGCTAATGGAATCCTCAATGATTTCTAGGAGCATATCGATGAAATCAATGTTATAATATGATGGGGTTCAAGGATAATTTCGATAGACCATGTCTAATTCTAGACTAACCAAGGTGGATATAAGTGGTAGAATGGCCCAAGGCATCCAATCAAATCATGACCTAATTAGAAATATCATACAAGTTTTCTAATAACTCTACTATGTTGCATGGGTGAATCGCCCTTGTAATTTAATGATTCAAGTATCCAACATATACCAACCATGGAATCAAATACCATTAAATTCATCACAATCATTTTTCAATTCACATTTTAATAGTTAAACCATTTACATCTTGTAAAAAATTAATGGGTGGTAACCAATCTCCTTACCATCTTAGTCAATTTAATTTAAATAACTATAGCCTTTCTATTTCTAGGACATTAAAGGCAAACCCTGTGTCTGTTATAAAAAAGTGGAACAATAAAGGGTTACACCTCAAGGGTGGACTTGGTTGGAGAAATTTCCTCCAACACTCCCGATAGAACTAGTCGATTTCACTAAAAGGTATCATTATATTTAATTCCATTAATTAATTCCACAAATTGTCCCCACCAGAAGGTATGAAATGCATCCTAGTGAAAACTATCTCTATATATCACCAAAACACATGGTAGAGGAATAGAACACATGTAGATAAATTGTCTAGTATTAAATTCTAATTTGATACATATTAGAAGATAATGACGACTGATTGAAGAACCTGAAAATAAATAATATTTTAATAAAATAAAATAACTTTTCCTATATGAACACAAAAAATAATGAAATAAACTTATTAATGAACATACTGATGAAAATCCAATGAGACAAACAGATTGTGATTCTGGGATCAGACGTAGTAAAGGTGTAATGCCTTTGGATTTCATTCAATTATCTCCCAAGAACCAAAGGCTACAAAATAGATATGAAAATAAATAAATGTATGTTTTAATCATTTTTAAGAGATAAATGATATTTTCTAAATTTTTACTTATCCACATCGATTGGTAGCACAGATGGACAAACCATATTCTAAATGAGAACCCTTTACTTTCTTAAGGGGGAGATTCTATGGTTCATGCACGAAGATTTATTAACCATTCACAAACCCGGTATGATACACTATTTTAAACCATTTATGCCCTTGAATTTTCTTGCATCCAATTCTGCATGGTATCCATAAACTATGTTCCTCCTGAAAAAGTCATGTACCACCCAGTATGGGTGTGTGTTTGAGGAGTCAGGGTTTCCTCAAACCATTCGACCTCATGCACCCTAATATCAATCTTCTATTAGTTAGGGGTAACTGTAAAAACACCCCATTATGGGTTCTCTATACCATGAAGGCTATATTTGTTTTAAAAAAATATGGGATACATGCAATGAACATGCCCCAAACACCCCCAATACAATAAATATCATAATGGGCACACATATTTTTTCATACAAAATCATTTTTATTAAAATCAAAAGATCTAAAACTCAGAGGAAAACATGAGATATTATTTTTATGTCCCAATCCATGAATTATTACAAAATTTCTAGAAAAACTAATACACTACGATCAGAGAACAAATTTTCTATGAACATTACTTTTAGATTCTGGATTTCACATTTTCATAACTAGTAATAAAGTGGGTGATTTTTCAATAGTTATATAAATACACTTATCTGACACACATGATCCTAATTATACGTAGCATAATATATTATTTAATCCACTAATACCACTATAAACATATCAAGACACTCATTGATGTTGATGTTTGTCCAATCAATAAATACTGAAGGAGGTTTGGTCAGATCAAATTTCATGAAAATATATTCATAAGGGATATACTGTATCCAAAAGGTATTTTTTGGATTCTCAATATCAATTATCAAGAACCCCTTCTCCCATTTAAATTGATCAATAATATCATTAATCAATGTAAATGGATAGCTATTCATTACAACAAATCGATCAATTTCATGATAATATGTACATTAGTTAAGTGTTCTATGATATTTCTTTTCAAGGATAATATATACTACCCACGAAGACCCACTAGGGAATATAAATCTTATATATAATAGATCGTAAAACTAAAACAATGAAAATTTTATTTTATCATGTTTGAAATGGTAGTAAGGTAGAAATATAGGCTGATTACGATGTACTAATTTAATAGAAAACACTACCTACCCAACTAGTGGGAAACAATATGAGTTATAAGTAAAATACAATGTAAACGTCGATAAAAATCGGAGGGACATTATCAATCAACAATTCCCACTCCAATTCAATATTATATAGTAATATTACATTCAGAAACACTTAAAAAGATTTTTTATCTCCACTCAACCTTGGTTCCTATCCCTAATAAGTGATATGATACTCTCCATTGAGTATGGTAAAAAAATACCCGTAAATGATTTCATTCAAATCAAAACATATTCAAGATCAGAAAACCCATCCTACAAATGACATCAAGAGGTTTCATGTCATAAACTAGAAAATTCCATTTAAGATCAAATTTTGATAATGATAGAACATAAGAAGGATAATGGAGACCCTAATATCTCTTAATTCGGATGGTCGTACGAATATCCATCACATGATAGAAAACCTCAATATGAAGATTTATCAGGTTCGCAACACAATTTTCTATAAAATAATGAGATTAACTTGTATCAAATAATGTAGATAGTAATAAAGATGCTATAGTGATGGTACCACTCATAGTCACTGGACCTGAATCCAATTCCTCTGGAGACTCTTACATGAAAAGAAGAATCTAAATTCTAGATTCTTTACATGGGTAACCCTTAGTTCTTGAATCATATTATTCCACCATTGTAATTTAAGGTGATAATGAGATGGGGCCACAATGTGTGTTAGAAAAGATACAATAGAATGTATTTATGTTTTCTAAAAATACTTAGGAGGATCATATCTTGGTGCCTATGAGAAAACTGATATAGAATACCTAGGCTCACCCCAATAGAAGCTAGTAAATGTTCCTTGACCATGAACTACCGATGGTCAAGTAGAACCCCACTACTGAGAACCAAAATTTGACTCATCCTAATTTATCATTACCTTAAAAGACTCATTGAACTCCAATAAGAGAATAAGGAACTCTTTTAAACCCTAACCAACTTTCTAGGTCTTGGTCAACCATTAATTCCCAATCCATAACATCATCATAAGAGGACTAATTCATCATGAAATCCAATGATCAAAAATCATATCGAATACCCACCTCAAACCAGCATGACATAATATTCCAATTCGATGAAATCATAGGTGAAAACTGAAAAATCCCGATAAATCAGTTCACATACATTGTCATGGTCATGTCATCATACAAGAGGTTGAAAACCTATATAGCCTTAGCTATAAACATAGAGTTTTGGTAAAATTGTTCGGTAAAATGAAACCTAATTTCCATCAACTCTAAAACCTCATGCCTTTTTTCCATCACCATTACATCAATCAATCTCTTTCTATGTCCTTCCACCTTAAAGTTGAGACAATTCACCTTATTCAAATAATACGTTTTGAAGGCCTCAAAATGAAGCTCTATATTTATCATCCAATCCTCACCCTCTTGAGGGTATCTTGAGGCATGGAACACTAGTTACATATTTAATTGGAAATCCTAAGACCAATTCCATGATTAAACCCTATGTGATTCCCCAAATGAAGCTTGAATGGTAAAGGGTATAGGTTCCTATCTTAGATCATGAACAAAACACACAATAATTTCAATAATATTTTGGTCCATAGGCAGATTTAATCAATATTTTTAATTATATTCTTCCATTTATAGAAAATTAACACAACATCATAGATGAATAATTCCACTCAATATCTAAAAAAAATATCTAATACATTATAACATTACTCAGATCAACAACTCAAACTAGAGAAACAAGAAAATTAATCTCATCAAATAAGATACCGTTATATAGATTTCAACCTAACAAAAAAATATAATAAAATACTAGAATAAGATTAACCTTATTATCATTATGACTTTCCAAAAATCCAATGGTTACTTAAGGATCTTTACGATGAGAGATGGGAAGACACTCGCTCATAACTACCTCTCATGTCTTGAAATGATTACGCAACTACATTATGACTTCAAAGTAAGATGATTCACCTGCACCTATAATATAATTTTTTCATGATCAATCTATGATTCCCTATTTCCATGATAACTAACTAGTATTGAACTTAGCCAAATAGGAACTCCCAATTTTCATGTGTTAGATTCTTACACCTAGCATCATACTAGATAACAATGGGAACAAATTTCCAACAATATATCCAAAGATACAGATATAAATAATAATTCTCAACACTAAAAAAGTAGAAAGTAATAGAAAAAATAGATATAACAAAAAAAAATATAGTACATCATCAATGTACTCTAAATCTGAAAATATTACTCAATATCTCCAAATTAAAACTACTCCACGCCCAAATGATCAAGCACATCCACCACCTCCAGGTGGCACATTCCATTTTCATGGACATGGAATAAGAAAATCAATGAACTATCGATTGAAATGGTAAGGTTTGAGATATTATGATTAGTATGGCCTTTCCAGGTGTTCTGTTTATATATATCACAATAACAAAAAAAATAATTATTTCAATTTAAATAAAAAAGGGTATGGAAACCCATTTCTATATTTAAAACAAAACATTCTATCATTTCAAAATGATGGAAAAAATTATCAACTAGGATTCAATAAATTAGTTAGTTTAATATGGTTTATATAAGTCAATAAGAATGTATAAAATTTTTCTAAAGTCAATGGTGTGTTTATATCAAAAAAATCACAAGAAGAACAACAATAAACTATATTGTGGTCCAATAGTTCCTACTTATAGGATCCTCATACATATCATATCATTAATAAAGGATAATATGGATACACACATCCCTCAGAAATAGGGTAAATATGACTCATCAATATCCCATCATGGATAAAATCATAATAACTAGGTTTTTGATAGAGTTTTCATCATTAATAATTTTATTAGTAATAATCATTCTAGAATGCTCAATACAAATAACCCACTGACTACCCAGGATCGCTTGTGCTTAATCAATAAATTTTTAAGGGAAAAACCATCTCATTTCAAATTCATAATCATTCATAATTCATATTTCTACATTTCCTTTTAAAAATTAACATTTTATTTAATATCAAACACATGTTATTCTATCAAATTCAGGCCCTTTCAATGTAAATCAACCTTACTTTTTTATCTAAAATATTTAATCCATTTTCTAAAATCAATTCTCTAAATATGATGGAATTATAATTCCATTGGAAATGGTTGGTTTAAAATAATCCATTCCATTCCAATCACAATTCCACATTTTATATATTTGATTTTTTATAAATTAATTGAAATAAATTAAAAACAATATTTAAAAATAGTGTATTATAATTTGTCCATTATAAAAAACAACCACCATCCCTTTATCCTTCATTCAAAATGAACAATGCTCATAATTAAATTAAATAACAAATTATGATGATGCAGAAGAACAGGAAATCAAACCAATATTCATTATTCAACTAAAATAGTTTAGATCCATCAGCTATATAGTGATCTAACAATCTTTAAGGAAGATATATATAGATTGAGATAAGATTCATGAGAGTAAATTCACCTTTCTGAAGGATATTGAAAATGATCCTTCATGATTTGATCCACCATATAATTGGTTTTTAGGTATCAAAATCAGTTCTTGAGCACCTAAAAAAACTAAAAAATAGATCTAGTAATAATTAGGGTCATGGAAGAACTACAATATGATTGTTGGATATTTTTATAAAAAAATAGGGATAAAAATTCCAACCCGCATTTTAAGCTGAGCATGGCTGCATTGATTGAAAACCCATGCACCCTAATAGTGAGAAACTTTTATGGGGATCATCAATTCTACATGGTCAATACAGGGAATGTCAAACCATGAAACAAATTTGAAAATTTATATTATCAATGTTGTCATGGTTTTAATTGGGATGGAAAATGGTTTGGGAAAACCATGTTCCAACTGTGAACAACCCCATGAACCACCATAAATATCGAAATTTCACCCAAATCATCACAAAAAATAACCAACAAAAAAATAATCAAAATTGGGATCAATGAATACCTAAAAATGTGTAACAATATGTTATAATTCAATATGATGTTGTTTAGGTATATTATTAAATGACTATTATAAATTTCAATGATAAGACCTGATATTTTATTTTCTAAATGTTAAAGTATAAAGTACTATATAAATTAGTTGGAAATATAGTTTCAAAATGTAAATATGTTAATGTGTAATACCAAAAGAATTTTGAATTTCATATTATTTTACCATGGAAAATTTTGGTGGGAGTTATTAGGACATAAATATGTATATTACTAAGGTTCATAATAATATTGAAATTAAACATTTGGGGATTCATTATAGGACGGTGGATTTTTCATTTCAATTTGTTCTAATAAACAATATTTCATTTAAATGGGAACTTAAAAAGATAAATATAATACCACAACTCAATTTTAAATAAAACTATTTTGTAAAATCACAAAAATGGGGATAGGGAAGTTGAATTTAATTCTTTAGACATAATATACATTTTTCAATAAAACTGGTACCATCAATAAATTAAATATCATCCATATATGACATTTAATTCACATTAACATCATATATCACATAAAAGAGTAATATTGAGCATTGGATATTGAAATTTTAGTATGTTTCCATATAAAAATATTCCATTTGAATCATAAATTTTCTTTATATGTTATTGTTTAAGAATGATCGACAATATATCAAATTCTAGATGACACCCCACACTTTAGAAGTTTGTAAGTGGGACCCCCAATTCCCATAGTACTTCATGGATTTCCCCATGTGCTGACAAATTTTCCCCCACACATACCAGAAATGAGTATCCTTTGTGTTTATTGATAGAAGGGTGATGGATATTTCAATGAATTGGGATAGGTGAATAATCAATATATTAAAGGGGTGAGTAAATGAGATATGGGGGGATGTTTTTTCAAATTAGTTAGAGTGTGAGAAGAGTTTTGGGGTGATTAAAATGTATATATATATAATTCCTTTTAGGAACCATGTGGTGATTGATAGCTAAATGAAGTAATTCATTTTCAATATATAAATGTTATTATTATTTATCACACATAGAATTAATCATTTTCTGTTATATTAAATTTTGAGAAATATAATTCTGAATATATGAAGTGGTAAAATGAGAATTTTGACTAACCTAGAAATTGATTTGTTTTTTCAAAATGTGGTTAAATTATTTTATGTATTGTAAATATTCATAAAGGTGGATATTTAGAGAAAAATTACTTCATAAAAACATTTTAGAGGATTTTATATATTTTTTTTCAGTGAACATGTTTAAAAATATACATTGTCAAGAATGATACAAGGATTTATTAATGTAAATGATCTACAGTAGTTGGAAGTCTTCTTTTGAAGATTGTGTAGAGATATAGGGAAATAGATAAATTTATATAGAAATCATTCCACCATTCATGAAAATCATATGGTCTCATAGAACTAGCTACATGAACCTGTATATTTTTTTAAACATGAGAAGATGTGTTTCTTTGAATATGAAAGGATTTTATGATATTTGGGTTAAAAGTTTAATTTCACTACATATATGTAACTCAATATATGGGGTTTTTGAACTTTTGGAAAATTGTTTATAACTTATATTGTAATGTGGAAGTCATAGTTTTAAATAAATAATATCACGATGAAAATTTTATTATAGATTACAAAATGTTTATTAATTATGTCAAATGAAATTTTTAAGGAATAAGGATTAAATTTTTTTGGGAGATTAGTGAGTTATTAAATTACTATTGGTCATTAACTATGATGGATAATGAGTTTTCTCAAAAAAATAAAACAAATTCTATAGTGATTATTCTATATGATCTCATCATCAATGAATGCTTTTCGGATTAGGGTGGTTATATTAATCCAGGAAAAAATTTCCTTTTCAGTTGTATGATTTAATTTCCATCTAAAAAATATATTATAAAAATAGAGAGATGTAAAAATTATGATATGTTTTAAATTATGAACACACATAATGTGAAGAAATCTAGGAAAACATTCTTTTGTAGTTTATAGAATTTTTGATGATGATTACTGAACAATTATATAAATATAGTAAAAAAATTCAGATTATTCCATAACAAGATGGGATCAAACTGATATGACATGTATTTTTATAATTATAACTATTTTTATAGTTGAAAATTTTAATCAAATAAATAAATTATTATACAACCTATATGTATCATGAAAATCTATGAAAATTATTTTAGATTTATTTTTGACACATAAGATTAAGATGTAAATAAATATTGGTATTTATTTAATTAAAATGACTAAATTTAAATTTTTATAACTATACTAGTTTCAAAGGTCATAATATATATAAAAATAAGAAAAACTATAAAACGAGAAAATGTTTTCATGAAACATTTTAAAAATTATGTCTCATTAATGATTACTCCAGGAGATGATTCTTACATAAGTATATATTTTTTATGATTTTAAAATGTCTACAATTTAATTTTAATAGATAGAAATATTTTCTTTATCTAAAACAAGTGGAAAACGATCCAAAAAGACCAATAAATCATGGAATTTAAAAATATATAACAAAATAATTTTATTGAATGTTTGAAACATAATAATAAACATTCCAATTTTCTTACTAATTATACTACAATAAATATTGAATTTTCATTTTTATAATTCATTCAATATTTATGTATAATTGTTTTGGTAAAAGTTCCAAAATATATAAGAGGGATCAAATTATTTAAAAAAATATTGTCTAATTATTTTGGGCTAATTGTTGATTTTTAGATGTGATATTTCGTAAATATGATGTATGATATTATAATAACAATCAAAATATTATATGTATTGTTGTAACACTTTTTAAATTCAATTGACCCATCAATTGAAGAAAATAAATTATAGATGTTTGGATTTTCTAGAAAATATTGAACTGTGGCTGTGATTAGTAAATCATGTGTTCTAATATATTATAAATCAATCAAACATTTTGTAAGGATATTGTTGACCAATAACATAATTTTTAAATATGATTTTTTAATGGAATATATGATTTAATCTATGAAAACTAGAATAAATAGTTATAATCATTAATGAAAATGACATTTATTAATTTTATATCAATTATAATAAGAGGGAAAAATGATATTTAATGTCTCAAAAATAATCACATTTAAATTTTAAATATTTAATATCCTATTTATGTAAATAATTTTACTCATTTAGTAAAAATCAAGAATATGAGTCACTATTTTCATTAAAAATTCCGAAAACATATCAACATTAAACTTATGACATGTACAATGAATCTCTCTTCAGTTTCATTTATAGTTTTCACAAAATGTTCTAAATGTGAGTTTTCATTGTATTTAAATCTATTTATATTCTAAAAAAGTGTGTAATAACTAAAACTAATCAAACATATAAGAATTATATATGATATTTTTATGAATTTATTGCCAATTAACTTAATATATGTATGAATAAACCGAACAACACTCTATATTTTGAGGTGGATGGAAAAATTTGATCCTCGTTATCAAAATTTAATCTCTTTTAGGATAAAATTATACATCATTTGATGAAATCAATGAATGTATGATTCGAATATAATGAAAATCATGTATAATTAATTTAAGACCATTATAAAAAATAAAATCTAAATTTGATGTTTGATCGGTGTATAATGAATGAAAAATTAATTTTACTGAATCCTAACTACTGTATTGTTTCAAAATAGAAATGAAAAATAAAAACTCATGAAATAGAATGAGATTATTGAAATTTTCATATCGGTATTTATAAATAACATGTGACATTTTTTGAATTTGAAACTATCAATATAAATTATTATATATCTATAATGATCTTTTTTTAGGAAAAATAATTTTTATTTTTAAAATACTTGTAAATTAAATATCAATTAATATGAAGAATATTGTTAATTATATTTTTAATATTATTTTTTTATATTCTACTAACTAAACTTTAAAAATGTATCACCTAGACTCTAGTAAACATGGGATGATGTTTATCTAACTACATGGGAATAATATACATGATATAAAATCCCGAAGGGTCAACCATTTTAATATTTTTAGTGGACTAGAAATATACATGATTATCACATTACATTTGATAAATTTAACAAAAGTATAAAAACATAGTGAATTTTTTATAATGTCATATAATACATCCCTTAGATAATTTACAGATTCATTCTTGGTATCCCAGGAAAAAAAAATAAAGGGTGAGCTCAAATTCATTGCAAGGGAATGTTCACAATATAATCTCTTGTATACTAAACAATGAATGAATAATATAGAAAAGATAAAAAATATAATTTTTCATATAACTTATATCGTAAAATATTTTTATATATATATATGGATGAAATTACAATATATTAAATTATTTACATAATAATAAAATGTTACATAATGATATAACACAGAGCGTGGGACACTGTAACCATATCATCAAGGCATCATTCCAATACATCATATATAAATAGGTATTGTGTCATCCAAATACTCAAAATATTTTTTCTTATGAAACCCACTAATGTATCAAATGGATATAATAAAACTCTCTCTCTCTCATAATATTTCCAATGGATTCATATTTGAATGAAATGAATAAGAATTACTTACGAAAATAACATATAAATTAATATTGTAATACTTACATATGAAGTGTTTATATTTTCCGGAGCCAATAAATATAACGTCATGACCATATTCTATTTTTTTGAAATAAGGTGGATTGTATCATTAAATTATATAAATGATAATTTATTTGAATCATCAGACATTGTTGACATATATAAAAGTAAATTTAAAATAATAATCTAGAATTTCTTTGAAAATATGTTAAATGTGTCCATTTTTATAAAAAAATAAATTTGGACTATTGCGAAAAATATTTTTTCTCAAATATAAACATCAAAACATAAATAATAATATTTAATGAAATATATAGTTAATATTTTTGGAAAATCAATTTCTTTATAAATGATAAAACATATATTCCACTCATACTATTGGTATAAATAATTAAAGTATCAGGTTTTTTAAATGGCATGAAAATTCCTTCAAAAACATAAAAAATTAATTTAAATATTTTATAAAATTACATTTTAATGACTTAATTCTAGATAAATGTGTTGTTTGAAACATGATATGAAACATTGATATGAAAGAAAGTCATCATTATCTAAAGAAGAAATTAGTTCAATATTAATTAAAATGACTTTATTGACGGTATTATGTACTAGATAGATGATAATGATTTAGAAAATTTCAAATAAATTAATAAATAGATGATATTTTGATAGAAAGTTTTTAAAGTAGAAATGGAATATAATTTCATATTAACATTCCTGAATAAAAATACTATATATTATAATAAATAATTACCTCAGAATTAAACAACTTCTGATCTTTAATAAACTCGTGAATAATAAATTAAAATATATTAAATAATTTACTAAGAACCTTATTAATATAAATAATATTTCTTAATGTTACTTTATAATCGATGGGTATCAATTAATCGAATAGTTTTTGTTTATGTTGAACAATTAATGTCGATTTTTAAATTTATCAAACATTATTTTAGTATATTGGATGTGGTTAGAGGTATTATGATGTGGTTCTATCACTTACAAAATTTTACCAATTTCATGAATAAAACTATATACATATTTCATAATATCTATGAATGGTGTAAATAGAATACAAATCGCATCGCTCCATGATGGTGGTATTCCACACATATACATGTTTGATGTTACCATTCTCATGGAATAGAATGGAATGAATGTTGATGATTGGTTATATTTACAAATATTTTTTATTAAATATCATATATAATCCTTAGTTATATCTTTAAAACCATTATGGTAACATAATGATGAAAAATGAATTACACCATTATGGGGAGACAGTATGTCAATCTTATAAAGAATTGATTTTTTTTATTTTCCATTAAATGGAAAGGAAAAATTAAATTCTACATGACAATAAGATAAAAAATAATTTAATGGAAATTAAAATTTTTAAATAATGTTAGGATGGTTATTGACAATTTTTTACGTTTTATAAAAAATAGATCTCGAAAAATCATAGAAAGAATATATACCTCTTACTTTTATAACATCCTTTGTATTACACATTAGTCCTTCATGAAATCATCTTTTGGCGAGACTAGGACCTGTATATCGTGTTGCTGAATTTTTAGATAGTTTTTTGGATTCATCATGTTATGCTTCTTAAGTAGTGAATATAAAAGAGGAGAGGGGTTTACCTTTTATTCTGGTGGTGGGTGTAAAATTTATAAATATGTGAAAGCTAGTTATAGAATCTATTTATAAATTTAGATTAGTGGCTTATAATTCTCATAGATTAAATCCTGAAATTTTTTAGATAAATATAAAAGTATTCAAGGTTGTATAATAATTTTTTTTTGTATTATCTAGAATCCTAAACCCTTTTTGACCCCTTTAACTCATTTTACTCTTAGCATATGTGATAAAAAAATTTCATGTTTACAATTCATTCTTCCAAAAAACTAATATGATCATAGTAACTATTATTTAAATTTGATTTTAATATATGAAATCCATTTTAAAAGATTAAATTTAAAAATTCTATATAATTTCATAATAATAAATGATCATAAAACTTAATATAAACTCTATTTAGAAAAATTACGGGTTGATTTTAAAAGAGTTTTTTAAAAAAATATTTTATTGATTATAATGGTAATATTTGGATTATGATAAATAAAAATAAATAAATTTGTCTTTAAAATGAAACCAAAAACAAAATTATAATTTTAAATATGTAAATAAGCTAAAATAACTAATTTTTATTATATAAACAATGCCAAATCTTTTATTTGATCAATAAGAGGAATATATTTTTTATTTAAAACATATATTTTTATACTAATTATAATGATTCCAAAATATTAATTTCATTCAAAAAAGGGTTAACAAAAATGGTATTTATTATTATATAATCATATGTTACAAATGTGTGTGTTTTTTAAAAATTCATTATTTTCCACTAATCATTCAACAATGCATTCTTTCTGAAAAATATTAACAATTTCTACCAATGCTAGTTTTGACATGATAATTTTCAAAAATAAATTCAATGAATCAAATAATGTGTATAATATTTGTCAATTTAAATTATTATCACATTCTTTAATAATGATATATTCAATTTGATAATTTTTCTTTAAGAAGAAGATTCTATCGTTATAAGATTGAAGCTCGGGTGTAACATAATTACATTATTAAAAAATTTGTTTCTAAAACTGGAAAAATTACACCCCAAGAAATTATGTGAATATAACATGATCATTATTTATTCATTTTCCCACATTGCCTCATCTATTTTATTATTTTACTAAATTACCTTCACAAAATGAGTCGTTCAATTCAATAAAACATGTTATCTAGTTAAAAAATATGGATAGTCTATTCTATTTATGTTAAACCATGTACAAATTATATACCATTATAGGTGTGGATATTACTAGTATGTATTATATACTTCAATAATATGGTTGTGTGGAACACATCATTACCCTTTTACATGAAATGTGGTATTTTAAAAGGATAAGACACACCTCTAATTCCTTCTATAATTTAGAAAATATTTATATATCTTGGATATAGTTTCAAATTCTTATTGACCCTTATAAAACTCATATTTGGAGAAAATTTCATGAAAAATTTATATTGCACATAGAATAAAACATATTTCATTTGGTTACTAGTATAGTTGTAGTTTCTAATTTATTTTTCATTAATATATCTATGAATGGTCATCAGTTACATTATTTATTCTTGAATATATTATAGGCTTAAATTATTCTCATCACTGAATTTATTTCAATTATTCTATTTACAAAATTTTAATTTATACAATTTAACATTTTGATCCATTGGTATTCTTGAATGGGATAAATTATTATATATGAATTTCACTAAAGGTAAATATTGGTCCCAAAAACATTGAATTTCAGGTGGACAAGGCCTCAATATTTTATTTAATGTTTGAATAGTCCTTAAAAATATCAATCCAATTGAGAATTCTAGGAGGGTCTCAGATATAGCTTGGTTTAAATTTTATTATGATGAATCTTCCAACATAGTGATGTAACATTGACATCACTATTAGCTAATATTCAATGTGCTTTTCCAAGATGTCAAATAAAAATCATTAATATAGAAAAGTATGACGTTCCTTAGAGGATTATATTACCTTATAGATTGGAAATGTGTGGACTGGGTATGTGGAGAAAAAATTAACCATAAGGAATCATTCTATCTAATAGTTTTCAGAAATCCATTTGATATTTATATAGTAATGTTATTTTATAAACATTATTGAATGGTTAAGGGTTTCATCAATCATTAATGATGTTGTATCTCAAACTTTACCCATTTAAAATACAATCAAATTGAGATATATTAATAAATTTTCAATTTCATATTATCCTTTATGAAATGTTCATTCGAATAATGATACATTTTTTTCTATAAGAATATATATAGAAATTTTACTTACGATCCTCGTCTAATCATTCTATTTTAAACTCGTGAGTGGATCATACACATAGAGTCCTAAATTTTAGTATACAATCTTCAATGATTATTTCTACCCTCTTCTCATTATTCCTAACATTTATTTTATTATTAACATTACAATAATTAATTTATGAAATTTTTATTTTCAATAATAAATATGTTTTTGAAATAATTTCTAATAGATGTGATGTTCCCCTTTTTTAATGACACACACATTAAAAAATTAAAAAATATATGAAAATAATATATTTTTCAATTAATATTTTAATCAAATACCTATTATCATTCATAATAAATGCATAAATGAAATTATATCCCATACCATGGTGGAATTATATTAATAAATCATATTCCATGAAAATTTATATCAATAGACATTGCCTCATGTTAATATAATTCACTATGTTGGAAATTTCAAAAAAAATTTATTTGTGTATATTTCACAACATTCACCATAAATTTAATATCTAAATATATTTAATGAATGTATTAAAGCATCCAACTAATGATCGTGTGTTTAATAATTAAATTTACTAATTTTAAATTACATGATGCATAGGACTCGAATCTATCATTTTGTATATGTACAAATCCATGTCCCTTCTTTTATGAACCACTATATGTTAAAAATAAATTTATTCCCAATGGTAAAATAAATATCAGTTTATTGAAAAATGTTTTTTTATTAATAACATTAAATAAGTTCTTCGAAATATATAAAAATAACCACATTACATTTCCACATGGTTTGTGCATTAGTTAATAAATAAATATTTTAAACAAATCATTTTTATTTCCCATAAAATCAAATAAAACAATGTAATTTTTTAAAGTCATTTCTATAGTCCATTCAAGAATTATGTTTTTATTTGATATCTCTACTGATATTCCATCATTATTGAAATAATATCCAAGAAAATACATTCTCAAAATCAATAATTCACATCTTCTATATTTTTCAAATATCTTATTCTCCCTTGTAGGATTAATAATAATTTAAAAATTACTATAGTTATAATCACAAATAATAGAGTATAAAATAAAATCATTAATAAATACCAAAATTAAATTATATATATTGTATAAGAATACCCTATTGAATATATTTATAAAAATAGAGTATTCATTAATAAATAAAAATCAATTATTGCGAATTAATAAATTCCATACATTATATGAAATTTCATTAGTTGAATATCATCATTATATTCATATAGTTGATGATACCAATAATAATTACCAATCATTAAAAAAACACACCTCTTGAAATTTATCCAATAGGTCGTCATTTGGGTTTAGACATTACTTTTTATCCATAGTAAAAAAACTAATTTCCATATATTCGATGCACAACTTCAATGACCCAACTTTATTCTTAACAAAAATAAAAGGGGATCCCCAAGGTGAAACCCTTGGGTTTATTAACCACTTATCAAGTACCCATAATTATTGTTTCTATAATTCTATTAATTCCACTATGCCCATCCTATAGTGAGACATGAATATATGTATTTTATTAATGATGATACCAATTGAAAATTCAACTTCATTATCATGTGTATTTTTATATTGTATATTTCAAATACATGTAAATGTATTCATACAAAAATGTTACCTTTTATTTATACTGGATCACCCAATAAAGATGTTGGTGAATTTGTTTTATAATTAAATTCTTTCTATTAAAAATATTTAAATATTCATTCCACCAAATTAGATAACAATCCCAATTAAGGTAAATCATATATTTATATATTTTTTTCTTTTAGAATGTTTCATATATGTTTGAGTAGAACTTGTTTAAAACATTTATCTACACTCTCTTTTCTTTTGGAAAAATATTATAGGAAAAAGATCCTATATAAAACAAAAGGTAATGTAAAATATTAGAGTAATGTTTTAATATTATTTTTATGAACATATTTTGTAATATTATTTAAAATAGTTAAGAAATATATAAATAATATATGAATTTAAGAAATGGGTTTATTCATAATTCAAGTCCTAATTACTTACACTTGTAAATTAATTTTTTACATTTACATAATTATTAAATAAACTATTACTCAACCTAGATTGGATTTAAAAAAAATAAAACTAGAAAGTCTTGTGAAAATTGCTCTTCCATGGTTCTTCATGTTAGATAATGATTCAATTACATAGAATGAATCTTCCATGATAATATATTGGAGATCTAATTAAAACAATTGAATTCCATTTTATAGATCTCTATAATTAATTTATAGATTCCAATTCTTTTTATACATAATTGTGACATCTAATTTATGAATAATCAATACATTTCATCGTCAAATTACTAAGTATCATAATAGTATAGTTCCTTTGGATAATAGAAACACAATATATTTATTTCATGAAATACTTTCATTATATGCCAAAATATATTCTTACATATTAATTATCTTAGGTATACCCTAACAAAAACATTGTGTATAACCTAGGGAAGGAATCATAAGAAATTGTGATATCAGAATCTCAATAAGGGAGAGAGTTAGATATATTAATGTATGATCATGTAAAGTTATAAGATAATAATAAGATCATATGATCATTAATGTAACATATAAAGTTAGTTGCAAACCTCTCATAGATCATAAAAATGATTAATGATAGGAAACATTATTATTTTGAAAAGAATCCCACAAGGGTGAGAAATCATCGTAAATAAACCATTAATCATAAGCACACATCATTAAGGTTAGTCAATATCAAAAATCTAAAAAACATTTATTATGCCATTATTAACCACCAAGACCATTAATATTGTGGTCCAAGACATATCACTTGTTTCCCATTATGCATCAGGATGTATACATGTCCCATAATAGATTAGGATGAACCAATTTCCTACAGTAGATCAATCACATGGACCTATTTCTCATTATTATAACATGATATATAAAGGATTAAATAATTAATGAGACAGAGATATATGTGTAAACCATCTCAAAATGAAATCCATTATTATGTGTGCCTCAATATCATAAGAAATTCATCATATAATTACATCATAACCCACATAAATAAAAACATTTTCCTTATCCTTTAATCAATTCACCATAGCATAACACATGATAAATAAATGGGTTTCATAAAACATTCATCAACATATTCATTAATCATCACTAGAATTAATTTGGATGAATTCTTTTCGCCTTATCCCAAGTAAATAATATGTGACATCATACTATATAATCATCCATAGAAAATTTATTTAAAATATAACTTGGGATATTACATGATGAATATAACCTGTCTATCATGTATTTTTTAAAAATATAAATCTTTTCTAAATTAATATTATTTAAAAATATCAGTATACAATTATAATGGAATATTTAAAATCATTTAAAACATTTAATAATTAATTTAAAATTACTATATCGAAAATAGATTTTTTAAACTAAAAATTAATATAAGATTTTGTAAATACATTTCAATGAAAATAAAGATTTAAAAATATAAATTTTTCATTAAAACAGTTAGTTGGATATATTAGTGGAATATACAACTCTAACCATAAAGGATAAAATAAGGATTCATTTAACATTTTTGGTAAAATCCCAATGGGATTTATTTGGTAAATAATGTGATTATTCAATGATTTTTTGGTATAAATGTAAAACATGGGTGAAATGTATTTAATAAATAATTTTTATGATTTAAAAACATTTTTTTGAAATTTTTTCAAAACATGATTTTGTTAGTTAACAAATTTTTTACGATGAGATAAATATAGTATATTTTAATTAAAAACAATTCTTTTGAACTATTAAATACACAAAGAAAAGATTATTAATGGAAACCAATTATTATAGTGAAATAATCATATGTGAATAAATTTCTTTGGTTTTATGACATTTAAATACTAATATTTAATCTTCAACAGATTTAACATAAACATTCTGGATAAATGAGGAGACTGTATCACAAAACCCTTGCAACATCGGAATCTTGTGCACCATAAACCACATGAAATAGATACCCTCTTATGGATATTTCAATCCAAAAATATTTCTGGGGAATAATCATCAAATTCGTTTATGTTCATTATATACAACACATAAAAGAAACATAGGGGGAATATGGAATTTGTCTCACAAAAAATAATAGCATTAAAAAAAACACCCTACCATTTCTTTAATGTCCTTCATACACATTATAACTCCCTTCGTAATAAATATATGATTATTATTGTTTTACTATAGTACCATAATTATATATATCATTCCATATATGATTTAGATTTTACATTTAATTCCAATTTATTAAAAATCCCATGTTAAATTCACAATTCAAACAATAACTGATTTGTTTTTCATGTAGTTTTTTTATTTTTTCAGTTTTGGATCTCTTGCACTAATTGAGGTTTTATAATAAAAATATTTTTCATTGTGATATAAATAAAAAAATTATTCCTTATGTATGTATTTTGTTTTGATCCCTAAAATTTAGTGATAGTAAACGAAATAATCCACTTATGGAGATGGTAGTTGGTACATACACATGAACACCGATTCCATTTCCCAAATGGAATGAAAATAAAGAAAGGGGAAAATATAAAACCATCATAGAATATTGTAATTTTAATTTATATCACATATTTTTATTATAAAGTCATAGGAATATTCTATTTAATCTTATTAAAAATCTCATCATTTCACGAGGTGGTAGTCTGTCGTACACAAGAAAGACATTATTGTACTCCCATGGAATGTTTGGTATGAAGTCACAAGTGATATCATGATTTTAGATTCATAATAATCTCATAAATATCATATATATGAATAATAAATACATCATTAATCCATCCACGAGTGTTTTTTATGGGAAATGAATAAGATCGATTCATGAGTTGATTGTTCTCTATTCAAAATAATTATGCTTTCATAAACCATTTGGTAGAATAGTTGAAGTATTTAGATTTTTTATTAATCAATTGACATGGATTGGTCACAAAATTCGTGGAATAAGTATTTAGGTTATGTAATAAACATTATATAATATTATTATATTCAATATATAGTAAATATTATATCAAAATGGATTAAAAATAATTTATATAGATGGAGGATTGAATAATATAAAACACTTGATTAGAGAAATTACCTATTCTTCAGAAATTTTTTTTAAGTTTTCACCAAAATGATTACTAGGTTTTTATACAGACATAAATATTTCTTCTCGGATGTTATAATGGAATTAATAAAGTTATTTGGGACTTTAGTTTATGAAAAATTGTGTTTGTATGTATATAGATGAGAGGTGAGGGGTGGCCTTTAATAGGTATGGTGAGTGGAACACCTAAAGTTTTGGAAAATAAAAACAATTTCCCCCATTTCCCAAATAAAAAACTAATAATAATGGTCCATTACCATTCCTAAAAGATATATGGTCAAAATAATGACATAAAATGGTTTTTTTAAATATTTTTTTTTTCATTTTAACCTTTATTGTTTTAGTTTAACCTCATTGTATACCAATATTTACAGTAAGCATAAGAAATATTTTTTATTATTTTGTTATTCATTGTGGTCAGTAACTAAGATAACCATATTATATAATAAAAATTCATCTAATTCCAAATATTGGGGCTATATTTTGAATTTTATTTAAATAATATGAAGAAATGTATCATCAAAAATTAGTTCAACAGGTGTGATAAGAAAACAGTTTTCCAAAGAGAAAATATTCCAATGATTAGAATGAATTTTTATAAAATTTAAATATAAATTTATTCCAAATCATGTCATTGTTTTAATAGATATATTAATGTTCACATTTTACCTTTTAATCCATATTAACATAATTAGGATATTTTTAAAGGTTAAAAAATACATTGAAATTCATAATAGAAATCTATATTTTAATTATCCATGAAAAATTTAATCTTCTTAGAAAAATCTAAACACTCACCCAAAGATATTCATCAATTTATGAATTATAATATAAATTTCTTATGATAAAATAATTTTCAATAACTGTAAAAAATTAATTTTATATATAATTCGACAAATAGTAAAAAAATTGCTTTCGAAAAAAAATCATGATTTTAAGTATATAATTTTATTTTTTATTTTTTATTATATATAAAACACATTAGTTAAATATTACACAATTTATTTATTAGATAATATATAAATTTCATTAGAAAGATTCCCCAAAATATATTTTCTTAATTAATTAAATCAAAACACATTTGAGTTCATAATAATGGTTCATTAGAAAAAGATTTCCTTTATTTTAAAATAGTTTACATTTTCATTTGAAATTAATTGGAAAACAAATAATTACTTCTATATACATGTTCAAACCATATATCTGCATAATTTTTGTATCCTGATTCCAAATGCCCATTCCAATGGGTGGGGTATTACAATCATATTAAATAAAAATATTTACATAGTATTTCACATTACATTAATACATAGTGTTAGGTGAAATGCAAGATGAAATTAGTGTTGTGTATAAAAAAAATATTAAAAAGTTTAAATTTACTTAAAAAAATAATTCACAAAATCATATGGTCTTTCATTAGATCATGAGATTATTTTTTGATAAATATAGAAATACAAAACACATATTCAATGTTATGAATATATTGACTAAGTGAGATATGAGAGTCGAAAAGATGTGGTTCTGCTCTATATGAATATATTCAATTTTTCATGTGTCTATGAATTTCCCTTTCAAATAAGTTTGAAAATGATTTAAAACTAATTTAGGAAAAACTAGTGACATGTATAGTTATACATTGATCATCTATGTAGATAAGATTCATGAAAAACTGACTCCATTATTCTCTAAAATAATATATTTGTACCTCTATATGTGCATACGTAGTTCACATTAATGAAATTCATTTGAAAAAGAAATTAATATAAATGTATCTATTAGAAAAAATACAATGGATCCTTAATTGATATTACTCATCAATTCCTTCTTCAAAATTTAGACATTGATTATTTGAAAAGGATTTGATGAAATGTTAGACATGTTATTCAATCATCAATAAATACATGATTACATTTAAAAAAGGTAAGTTAAGATGGTTTGTTGGAAAGAGAATATGTAACAATTTCATATCCCCAGAAACCATCAGTCTATTTTGTAACACCCTAAGAATTTACAAATTGATTTAAAATTGATGCATGAAACACAATGTATATACAGAACACCCCTTTGTTATAACCTAACAATAAACATAATATTTCAACCTCAGTTTTATAAATATCAAAAAACTGACATACATGGTTGCGTTCAGTATGATATTTAGAGTATAATAATACAAACATAATTTTTGGTGAATAGTATCATACCCTTATGAATAGTAACACATCGTTATGAATATTAATATATTCTAATGGCTAGTAAATTGGAAAAAATAGAAACTTCACCCATGAATGTATAAATACAATTTATATATCTTAAAATTTGAAAAAAATCATAGTATAAGTATTTGTATTTTGGTATGTCAAAAATAACATAATTACAATTTTGTTTTAATTTAAAATTTTAAAATGGAAATGGATTTTCATAAAATTAAATCATAAGTTGTTACTTTATTGTGTTATGTTCATAATATTATTTTATGAGACCATGATTAATTATTTTTTGTGTTATAAAAAGATTTACAGTTTTAAAGTTGTTTTTTTGGAATATTTTTTTAATTTTAAAAATAAAATAAAAATATTGAGAAATTTATTTTCCAAAAATGGATTTCATTTATGAATTGAACACATTTAAAAATTGTTAGGTCTAATTTTTGGGATTTTTATAAATTAAATATTGTTTTGGTGAATAGTAAAATACTGTAATTTTCTATAAATGCTAAATAAATGATTTATTGGGTCATAAATTATATAATGATGATGAAATCCAACTAGGTTTTAACTCACATGAACTTATTACAATTAGGCGTAACATGAGATAACACTTCTTTTCTATGCTGTGACTAAATACCCTTCCATAGTTACTACCGAAGTCCAAGATCTCTTTGTATTTCCAAAATACCAAAACCATTCCCCTGAAGAGACTCTCAAGGAAGATTACATCAATAGGTAAACACTTCTTTTCATTCATTTCTATTTAAGATCTTTTTTATGTGGTATGTATTTTAATTTTTCATACCATGTTCTTATTTCAATATTAGTCTATCCATATATTATTTTCTAATTCTTTTATGAATGTGTTCCCCCTTTTACAACTATTTTTAATTTTTTTCAAAAACCATGTTGCATAGTCATTATGTTGCAGAATGTGTGTCTCAAAATCTTTCTCTTTTACAAGCTCTCTTTTTATGTTATTATATTTTAAATTATAATTTCTTATGTTTGGATTGGTCATTCCATATTCCCAACACTGTTAATATTTTTTAATAATGATTTCATACCCTTTTCTATCATCAATATATTTTATGAATTATTAACTGCCGTCGTTAGGATGTCTAAATTTCATAAGGGATTTCTCAACTTTTCTTTTATTTGAGTTCCTTTCTTTTTATTTTCACTCCTCATTTCTTCAAATGTTGTGATATCTATATTATATTATATGTATAGTAATTATTTCATTATAATGAAATAATTTTTCATCATCTCTCCTTTCCAATTATTTTAAACTAAAATTAAAAACACCACCTTAGATGTGTTAATCTACCACATACAAGGACGATGGGTTTTCAATTTCTATTACTGTCTTCAATTACGGTCCTTAGAACCATTTTTATGGTTGATAAAAACTATAATATATGTATTGTGTCTCATCTATGGTTCTGGAATCTTTTTTTATGAATGGTTTTGATTTATAAATAAAAATAAATTCATTGTGTTCAAAAACCACCAATTAACCCAAATTGTTTTCATTAAAGGATTTATATAATTATTCAACTTCACTCTAAGTAACCAAATGAAATTTACAACCATGTAACCTTATGGATTTTCAATTACAAAATATAACTTCAATTATGGGAAAATCCTAATTTTACATGATTATCCATTCATGTATATAAGTATACCGATCATGAAGAAAATACTCCCAAACAATAAACTTCAACCTCTTAAACCCATCAAGAAGGCCATGAATTAACATAATATTTCTATAATAATTCAATTACATAAATAATTGGTTTTCAAATATTAATTAATGAATTTAATTTTGTTATCTAGGACACTAAGACCATGTGAAGAACACCATCTTAGTTAAGGTAGGGGGTGTCTTCGTCTCACTTCCTTTTTTGCGAGATATTCTGTATACACTACTATTACATGGGTATGGTATATGTATACATACCATTGATGTTTCATACCATGAATCTATTTATTTTCATTATCTTCAATGTATCATTTTATATCTATTAAATTTGGGGCATATGATTCAATTGATTACAAAATTTTAAGTATTTTCAACCCGAACCTCCATTTTCATTCGGGTTTCTCTTATTATCTATTCTCCTCAATGAAATTCTTAATTATTATAATTTACAACTCTGAAATTTGGAGTTAATTGTATATATATGATTATCAATAAAAATAATTCTATATTTTGTGAGATGATACACATTTTAAAAGAATATTTAAAAAATTCTTCTGAAATGAAATCCTGATTTAGAGATATTCTCGAATTCTTACCAATTTTCATGTGAACTATAGAATTTATTTTAGGACATAATTATTTGTATAAAATATCTCAATTTATACTTAATATTATCTTGCATAATTTCTGGTTTTACGAAATAAAACACACCTTTTCACTATAAAATTATCTTTAATTTCTTCCTTAAAATGCTCTAAAATGATTTATTCTTAAGAAATCTTTTGACATGATTTCACTTTCGTTGGAAAGAATTTATGTATAAAATATAATTTCAATGTCCTTACCTTTTATTTTTGGGTTTATTATTATTAAAAATGTTATTACATGGAAAATACAAATGATTTTTCAAAATAGCACTTATTCCGAAAGTAAAAACGATTTTTCTAATCTCATGTTATATTTTATATGGCATATGACTTGTTCATGACATATTACCTGAATGTTTTATATGTAATTCCATTTGGTATATCATATAAAGAGTCTCCATTTTCTAAAAATATTAAATTTTTTTATTATTTTAATGTTTCAATGTGGTGTGGGGAACTTTGGAATGTTTACGAATTATTTCTTCAATAATTTTCCAATTGGATCATTTTAAAAAATCTATTTTTTCTATCTCAACATCCGTTGTTGAATCTTGTTCATAATTAAGGTATATCTTTTATGATATCCTCTATCATATTTAATTTAATGATTTATGATTTTTTTGACTGTGGATGTGCTATTTTAAAACCATTCACCAATTTATTCTGAATGGTCAGTGTTTTTGCTAAAGTTCGGGGATAGTTATTTGCATTTCATATATTGGTTTTAATATGAATGTTCATATTGTTTATTTTTATACCCATTCATATGAGGAATAAATCAGATGTATTATGTTTCAGGTGGAACTAACTATATCCCCTCAATGCAACCACAGGTCTCATGAGACATGATACAGTCTTAGCACAAGGCCATGACAAAATGATTATTTATGATCTTGGAACGAGGCCTTGACGGTATGGTTATGATGTCCCGCATTATGAATTCCCTCTTTTTGAAAATAGTACTGTCTATTCATTTTTTTATTCAACTAGTAAAATACCCATGTTTTTTTATAGCATTATTTATTTAGACCCTATTTATAACACTCCAAGATTTCATAGTACATTATTTCTTCAATGTAATTAAATAACTTGCACTACACACAACACCGAGTTCAAGCGCACCAAGACCTACCAAACATTCCATTAAAAAGTAGTTATGAATATTATTAATTTAATTTTTAACATTATATAATCCATATAATTTTAGAATCCATATTTTGAGTTTCTTATACGTAATGTAAGGACAAATTCAATTTTTTAGATAAAGGAAGTATTTTTCATAAAATGCAATTTTATCGCCTTTTAACAGAGAACCATTTTTAAATCCAATATTTGACACTTTTATATATTCAATTTGAAAAAAATAAAGTTCTTCTTTATAATCAAGGGGTAAAAATTTTGTTTTGATTAATTTTTGTTATTTTTCTGATAACTTTCATATTTTTGTGAATAGTGAAAAATACTACATTTTAAATAAAAACAACTTTTTTATCGAAATAATATATAGTGTTATATTATACATTTTAGTGGTATATAAATATAATTATATTATTTTTTAACATTTAATCCAATGCTGGTAATTTTAAGTAATTTCCCATTAATGTTGGGTATAAACAAGTGTCAGTATTTTGATATATATTGTTTCTAAAAAATAAGCCTTTTGGTTTTGAAAACTGGAATTAATTTTAAATTAATAAATGAAACTTCTATGCTTTTAATTTGGTAAAATAATCTTTATTTTTGAATTTTTTATATCAAAAATAGCTTTGGGCGAATTTTCGGTATTTTTTTGAAAACCTTCAATTTATGATGATTAATGAAAAACAGTGAGTTATGTTTCAATCCGAATTTTAATTTAAATGATTATTTATTTTATTAAAATTTATTTATGTCAAAATATATACAAAATACCTATATTATTTCAATGTAATTAATTGGTGTCAGTTTATAATAATTTTAGATATATAAAAATTTTATTGAACTTTTCACCGTCTTTTACCCACCTCCTAGGAGAATTTTCAAATTCACAGAAAACATAATTTTACCTCTTCTATGATTTTAATCTCATAACTCATAGTGACATGGTTAATATAAAGAGTAAAATTTGGTTCAATAAGATAAAAATAATTTTTTCTAATTAGTATATTTTGACATTTATTTACCACGGTTAAAGGTAAATTGGATAATTCAGGGTAAACAAAATATTATAAAAATTAAAAATTACCTTAACACATGTCCTAACATTATTGGATGAGTAATGGACGACCATGGAAATATTTGGGTTAATTTTGGGACCCCATTTAGCCACTTATGAATAATAATGATACTTTAGATTAATTAATTTAATGTAAAGGTAAAATTGACAAAAACAAACACCTTTTAGTAATTAATTTTTATATGGTGTTATATAAGTAAAAATTTTGAGTTTAAATATTAATTGGAAATATAAAATCATTTCCTAAATCATTGTAATTTTTTTATAATTTTTATACATCGAATAAATTAAATTATTTAGGACACAATAATGATGTAGGATTTACCTCATTAATAAATGATTTAAATAAATTAGATTATAAATATTAAAATAATATCCAAACCATGTCAAATTTTTATTGGATGATTTTATTTCCACCACGAGTCATATTATATTCGACTCTAATTATCTTTTGACTTTTAGAAACTGAATATCATTATATAAGAAAATAACAGTTTCACACTTTCCTAAAGAGCCCCTCCTCCCGCTTATAAATGGATACCACTTCTAACCAATTACTCACACCACTCAAGACTTTAGGCTAGTCCAAACTCTTCCAAATTAAGCTCCCTACATCCCTTTACTCCTTCTAGAATACTCAACTTAGTCATCAGTAACTTCAAGAAGTCATTTTTGTTCAAACAAAAAGAAGTTACCCAAATTAAACGTAACAGTTTCTCTTGACTTATTTTATTTTATTTTACTTCTCCAACCCCAAAAGTATTTTTATTAATTTATTTTATAAAAAATAGTATCCTCAATATACAAATATTTTGTTATGATAAAGATTCGAATTACACTTACACACACCACCACCTAATCGATTAAGAACATAATGTTTTTTGTGGATGGAAAACTAACACCTCACGAAACGATGATTGCTCAATTACCTCCTACTGCCTCTCATTGTGGCCATTATGATGGAAATTTATTTATATATCATATATTCTATGTTTATGTTTTTTTAATGATTCTGTATTTTTCTTTAATATCATACCTTAATGGTTTCCATTATGGGTTAACGCGATAATTTTATTTGAGGAAGTGTGCACTACCGCCCACTAAAAGTGATATGACTCATTAATACCATATATATGACATATAAAGGATGGAGTTAATGATATTATATATGAAATTATACTGAAATTATAATATATCTCGCTATCATTATGTTTTAAGTCCATTAAATTAATAAATAGAAATGAATGTAGCGTTCATGCATACGTACAACTTACCATATCCATGAATGGTGCATTTCATTCTTACTCCAAAATGATATGTACTTTTATAAATAAATGTATATAATGGATATATATGAAATATATGATATCTAAACTGTGAATATCATTCTGGATATAATGATCTTTTGACCATGAGAACAACTTGTAACTATAAGGTGTTCATTTTTGACTCAAGTTCCAAATATCAACAAAATGAACGTTATTAACATAAATGATTAAATTATGTTTATAACATGGTATTAAGTGATATAAAAGGAATAATAAACATGAAAAACGTTATTAAGAATGTAGAAATTAAATTTATTTTATTATTCAAGATATTAAAGAATGAATGGGTCTAGTCGGACACGAGGTAAGGGGTTTCTTATCTCACTTTTAATTCCGTGAGATTTCCATTGTTCACCACTTATTTATTGCATGTGGTGTATTGTGTACTTCCATTTGATATGTATTATCATGATTCCATTTATATTCATGATATTATTTTATTCATTTGGAGGTTATTGACGATTGTTCTTACAACTCTATTGATTACAAAGAGGTAAGGGTTAATTCTACAATCTCTTCATTATCTGAGGTTGTTAATATGTAATTATCTACTGGGACATCTTTATCATCCACATCCATGTTTCTTAAAAATGTATTTCAAATTTTTTTTACAATTTATGAGACAATGGGTTAAATTTATTTATACCCTTTTGTGTTTTGAGAGTCATCTTTTCGTCATTTTCCAAACAAGGTACTTTTTGACATTTTCGACAAATTTAAGGTAAGAATTTTTTTAACTTATACGGTGGGTGAGGATATTTTCCTCCATTATAACATCATCAAAGCCTCCCTTACAAGCTTATAATAATATTTTCAAAATAATTGTTTTCATTATAATTATGTTACTCTTAAATAATTTCAAAATAGAAAGAGATATTTCTCTAAAAATAGTTTTGATTTCATCTATATAAACATCCTTTGATGAATTTTATGTTTATGTGATGTTGATTTATTATGATAAAAAACTTCCATATTGTATTGAATGTTTAGTGATATGTTTGACTGTGGATGTGCTATTTTTATTCCTTTTATGGTTTAGGGTTAATGTATTGACATTTCGTATGCTAGTTTTAATACGAATGATTATTATATTTTTAAACCTCTTCATCTAAGGAATGTTTTGGACTTAGTAAGTGATGGGTGGAGCATGCTCTAGATCCTTAATTCATTGGTAGGTCTCACGAGGAAACTATATGTGGAATTGGCCGAGTCCTTTCACAATTTTGATATACGGTTTTGGCCAAGGCCTTAATCATTTTAGACGTCTTGGCCGAGGCCTTGACAAAATGTTTTAGAATGTCCGGCATTACACATTCCTTCATTATGAAAATAACATTGAAGGTGCATGTGGTCATTAGACTAGTAGAATACCCATGATTATGTTTTATTATGGCATTATTTACTTATCTCATAATCCTGCCGTAAAAGTACACATATAAAAGCTCGGTACACTATTACACATCCTGGCGGTTTTTCTTGGGTGTTCAGGCGTATGGAAGGGGGGCGGGAGCGGTGGGTCACAATTGAGATCTTGGGCGGAGCAGAAACGTCAACGATTGTATTCATGTTTATTATTGGTAAATGCATGTGGTTTCAATTATTCACCATGCTTAATATTTATGTTATCTACCACTGTATTTCTTACCCTTACTGAGTGTTTGAGCTCACCCCTTTCTATGTTTTATTTTTCCCCGGATTCCAAGATGTGTATTGTGATTGATATGCAAGCTAAATATAAGGGAATAATGGCATTCATAAAGGATTATTTATGTTTTGTTTTATGTTATAAATTGAAATGTAACATTCATGTATGTAATCTTTTTTCCAAAACTGCTAAACTGATCGGTCCTTCGGGACTTGATTCCTTGTAATTATGCAAATGTTATGTAATAATTCACTGACTTTTTGTAATTAGGGTCAAGGTGTTACAGTTATTATCAGAGGAAGTTCACCAATATCCTTGGAAACTAGATATAGATAAACTATGATTACAGCACATTAGCTTAAGATAGACTTTGTGGATTAGTATATAAGAATATCCTAGAATTTTGTAACTCTAGAGATTTTGTGAGTTTTCCAAGCAATACATCCCTTTCATGATACGAGCAGGTAGAGGCGGCTCTGGAAGAGATGTTCTTAGGGGTAAAACTTGAAAATACCACTTTGATCTGGACTCAAACAGGAACTGGTGCATGACAACGGGCCTTCCTACACTCTTGGTTATGACACTCCCAGAGGATATGGTTAGGATAATTCTTGTTTTATTTAAAAATCACTATGAAAGGGTTATGAGTATATATATCCTCAATGAAAACATTTTTGTGATTATTGATTACATCCATAAACTGTTCAGTTTATGTTAGGTAATTTACATGTGCGGAATTATGAATTGTGATTCATAAACTGAACTACTGTATTCTATTATTTAGAAATGGTGCCTAGTAGAAGGAATGAGAATTACAACATTACATAAGATCCATAGAGTTAGAAGGGTCATATCATTCCTGTTATTAAGCCTACATTTATAAGGGAAATATTATCCCATGCATTGTCAACATATGAAGAAATAATATCAAGTGTAATTAAGAGAAGAAATGAATTCTATGAGTCCAATGGCTTTGATGTGAAGCAAGAGAAGAAAAGGATGGAAGAGGAAAATATGGATAAAGGGAAGAGGGAAAAGAAAGATTTTCCCATATGTGATAACTATATAAAGAATCACATTTGAAAATACTTAAAGAGAATGGGATTTTGTTATAAGTGTGTATAAAATAGACACCAAGTGCGTGATTTCAATGGTAAGAAAAAAGTTTCCAATGTATAATGCTTCATCTGCAAAGAGTTAGAACACTACCCGAATCAACGTCCAAATCACCAGAGTATACCCCAAATTCTGCTATTAGATAATAATAATGTTATGATACTACCAAAGATGAATAATAATGATTATATTTCTTACGTTGTTTTTTACATATTTTTTTCATTTGAGTGTTGAATTAATAATGTACATGTTATTAGAATTATAGAGTATATAAGGATTGTATTGCAGTACTATTTCATTGAGGACTTGAGATTGTGTGGAACTGAGAAAAGCAACTCAATTGTAGGTTAAATTTTTGGCAATTATATGGTTGAGAGAAAGATAAACCATAATATGGTTGTGATACTGAGGTCGTGATTAAGGAATAAGAGATGGCTGATTTTGATATATTATAATTGATATTTTTGACTTCCTTTGAACTGATTAATAGATTGTTTTTGGAATATTAAATATTATTGGATATGAGGAATATATCTAGTATTATATAAAGGATTAGGGAGCACGAATGTAATAAATAATGTTTTATGGTAATTCAAAGTGTTACCATGTTTTGAAATAATACATGATGAAGGTGTTCACATGTTATAATGTAGAAAAAAGGATCTTCATTGTGTTAAAATTCTTTATAAATTTTGGACTATGAGCTTGGACAGTAGTATTTCAGATAATTCTAAAGGTTTTTATGGATTGTGTTTCAAATCGGATACTATTGTTAAGGTTATTTTTGGATTTTTATAAAAAGGGAAACATGCAAACTGTGTGACAAACCATCGCGTCGAACAATGCTGCGAGAATCGAACCCACAACCATAGTGCGATTGGGATTTATCTCCTACCACTGGACTACGTGAAGTCCCTGGATTGTATAATGTAGTTTTTTTTATGTGTCCGATAGGTGAATTATAAATTCATATTTTCTGAACCCTATATGATTAGGATAAATAGAATTTTTTTATGTTCTATTATCTTTTAGTGTGAAAGATGAGTTTGTGGTAGATGTTAGTTAAAGGATAGAACTCTACTTTTCAAGTATATAACCTTTTTTTCATCCCTTGTTCTATGAAGAAATTAATTCTAAAAATTTAATAATGGATCTTGAAACTAAAAATGAGTTATCATAATACCATATGTTTGGTTGAACCGATGATATTTTAATTCATCATAGATTGATGGCTTTGAGTCCCTCAATTCTATAATTGTTTGTGACTAATGACCTCAGTCACTCCCTAAAAATATTTATGTTTTTCCTCAAATTTTGTGTCTCTAATTTCCACCAATGTTCTCCTAATCGAAATCATAATTTGGTGGTGACTTTTTCATTCCCCCTTTCCACTTATTTAGACTAAATTTTATTAACCAAATTTCCGATGTGGGTTTTCCCACAAAGGTATTTTATATTTTTAACCTACCTTTTTCGACAAAAAATTTCAAATTGTGAGGTTGAAATTTATTGAAGGTGGTAATAATGTAACACCCCAAGATTTCATAGTACCTTATTTTTTTCAAAGTAATTCAATAACTTTCACTACACGCAACACCGAGTTCAAGCGCACCACGACTTACCAAACTAGCTGTTTAAAAGAGTTTTTTAATAGTATTAACTGAATTTCGAACATTATATAATCCTTAGAATTTTATATTCTATATTATGAGTTTCTTAGAAATAATATATGAACAAATTCAATTTTTTAGATAAAAGAAGTATTTTTCAGAAAATGCAATTTTACCACCTTTTGTGGGTGATCAATTTTTAAATACAATATTTGATACTTTTATATATTTAAATTGAAAAAATAAAATTCTTCTTTAGATTAGGGAGATAAAAATTTATTTTTGATAAATTTTTGGTATTTTTCTGATAAATTTCATATTTTGGTGAATAGTGAAAAATACTCAATTTTAATTAAAAACAGTTTTTCTTAATCGACATAATTTATTGTGTTAAATTATAAATTTTAATGAATTGGAAGTATAAAACGATTATATTTATACCATTTAAACCAATTCTGGTCATTGTAAGTAATTTCACTTTGAAGTTGGACATAAACAAGTGTCAATATTTTGAAAGATATTGTTTCTTAAAAATACGCCTTTTGGTTTTAACAATGGAAATTAATTTTAATTTAATAAATGAAAGTTCTATGTTTTGAATTTGGTAAAATAGAATTCATTTTTGAATTTGTAATATCGAAATTATCTTAAGGTGAATTTTTGTAATTTTTCTGAAATCTTTCAATTTTCTGATGAATAGTGAAAAACACTGAGTTATAGTTTAAAACATAATTTTTATTTAAATAATTAATTATTTTATTTAAATTATTTTGTGTAAAAATAGATAACTAATACCTATATATGTTCATTATAATTCATTTGAGTTAGTTTATAATAATTTTAGATATATAAAAATTTTATTGAACTTTTCACCGTCTTTTACCAACCTCCTAGGAGAATTTGCAAATTCACATAAAACATAATTTTAATTCTTATATGAGTTGAATTTAGAATATCCGAGAGACACGGATAATATTAAGGAGTAAAATTTGGATCAATAAGATAAAAATATTTTTTTTTGTGAATAGTAACGTTTGACTTTTATTTACCATGGTTAAAGGTAAATAGGGTAATTCGAGGTAAAAAGAGTATTGTAATAATTCAAAATTATCTTAACACATGTCCTAACCTTATTGTATGAGTAATAGAATACCATGGGAGTCTTTGGATAGAATTTGGGACACCATGGAGCCACTTATGAATGATAATGACACTTTGGATTAATTAATTTAAAGTAAACGCAAAATTGATAAAAACAAATACCTTTTAGTTATTAATTATTATATGGTGTAATATAAGTAATAGTTTTGACTATAAATATTAATTGGAAATATAAGAGTATTTCCTATATCATGGTATTTGTTATCTAATTTTTATACATCGAATAAATTAAATTATTTATGACACAATAATGATGCAGTATTTACCTCATTAATAAATGATTTAATAAAATTAGATTATAAATATTAAAATAATATCCAAAACATGTCCAGTTCTTATTGGATGATTTTATTTATACCATGAGTCATCTTATCATAGACTCTAATAATTTTTGGATCATTAGAAACCAAATATCATTATATAATAAAATAATATTTTCACAATTTTTTAAATAGCCCCTCCTCCCCATTATAAAATGATACCACTTATAACCATTTCATCACAACTCTCAAGCCTTTAAGAACATAAAAAATATACCAGATTAAGCTACGTACATACCTCTTCTCCTCCTAGAAGTGTTACCTTAGGCAGAAGTCACTTCAAGAAGTCATTTTCGTTCAAACCAAAGGAAGGTACCCAAATTAAAGGTAACATTTTCTCTTAACTTATTTTATTTTATTTTACTTCTCCAACCCCTAAAATATTTTTATTACATTATTTTATAACAACACCAGTATCCTCAATATACTAGGATGTTGTTATGGGAAGGGTTTTAATTACACTTACACACACCTCTATATAATGGATGATGAACATAGTGTTTCTGTGGATGTCAAACTAATGCCTCAGAAAATGATGATTGTTAAATTACCTTCTATATACTCTTATGGTTGCCATCATAATGGCACTGTATTTATATATGATATATATTATGTTTATGTTTTCTTCATGCTTCTGCATTTTTCTTTTGTAGCATACCTTAATAGTTTCCATTATGGGTAAACACGATAATTTCATTTGAGGAAGTGCAGACTACCGCCCCCTCAAAGTGATATGACTCTTTAATACCATAAGTGGGACGTATAAATGATGGCGTTAATGATATTATATATTTATTTATTCTGGAATTATAATATACCTATGTATCATTATGTTTTATGTCCATTAAAATAAGAAATAGAAATGAAAGTAGCGTTTATGCGTACGTATGACTTACCATCTCCATTAATGGTGCATTTCATTTATACCCTAAAATGATATGTACTGTTATAAATACATGTATATACTGAATATATATGATATATATGATATCTAAATCATGAATATCATTCTGGATATAATGGTCTTTTGACCATGAGAACAAATTTTAACTATAAGGTGTTCATTTTTGACTCAAGTGCCAAATATTGACAAAATGAATGTTATTAACTTAAATGATTACATAAATTTTATAACATGGTCATAAGTGATATAAAAAGGAATAATAAACTTGAAAAATGTTCTTAATAAAGTAGAAATTATCTTTAGTTTATTATTCAGGATATTAAAGAACGAACGGGTCAAGTCGTACATGAGGTAAGGGGTTTCTTATCTCACTTTTAATTCGGTGAGATTTCCATGGTTAACCAATTATTTATTGCACTTGGTGTATTGTTTACTGCCATTTGATATTTATCTTCATGATTCCCTTTATATTCATGATATTCATGGATTCATTTGGTGGTTATTGACAATTGTTCCTACAACTCGATTGATTACAATGAGGTAAGGGTTAATTCTGCAATGTCTTCATTATCCAAGGTTGTTTATACGTAATTATATACTGGGACCTCTTAACATCCACATCCATGTTTCATAAAAATGTTTTTAAAAATATTTTTACTATTTACTTGAAAATGGGAAAAAGTCATTTATACCCTTATGTGTTTCGAAAGGCATCTTTCCATCGTTTTCCAAACAACGAACTTTTTGACGTTTTCGAAAAATTTAAGGTAAGAATGTTATTTTAACTTATACGGCGGCTGTGACTATTTTCCACCATTATAACATCATGAAATCCTCCCTTAAAAGCTTATAAGAATTATTTCAAAATAAATGTTTTCTTAATAATTATGTGACTCTTAAATGATTTCAAAATAGAAAGAGATATTTTTTTAAAAAGGGATTTGATTTCATATATGTCAACATCCTTTGATGGATTTTAAGTATATATGAAGTTGATTTATTATGATACAAAACATCCATATTGTATTGAAGGTTTTGTGATATGTTTGACTGTCGATTAGATATTTTTATACCATTCATGGTTTATGGTTAAAGTATTGACATTTCGTATGATAGTTTTAATAAGAATGTTTATGATATGTTTAAAACTTTTTCATGTGAGGAATGTATTGGACTTAGTAAGTGACAGGTGCAACTCGCTATATATCCTCGATACATCGGTAGGTTTCATGAGACAACGAGACATGGAATTGGCTGAGACCTTTCCCAATTTTGATATATGGTTTTCGCCGAGGCCTTATTCATTTTTATATGTCTTGGACGAGACCTTAGAAAAATGTTTTAGAATGTCCGGCATTATACATTCCCTCATTATGAAAATAATATTGACGGTTCATGTGGTCATTCGACTAGTAGAATACCCATGATTATGTTTTATTATGACACTATTTACTCATCTCATATTCCTACCATTAAATTATTCATGTTTATTATTGGTAAAGGCATGTGGTTTCAATTATTCACCATGCTTAATATTTATATTATTTTCCAATGTATTTCTTAACCTTACTGAGCATTTGAGCTCACCTATTTCTATGTTTTATTTTTCCCAGGATTCCAAGAAGTCTATTGTGATTGATATATAGGGCTACGCTAAGGGAATAATGGCATTCATAAAGTATTATTTATGTTTTGTTGTATGTTATAAAGTGTAATGTAACATTCAAGTATGTAATATATTTTCCAAGACTGCTAAACAGATAAAACCTTCGGGACTTGATTCCTAGTCATCATTCCAATGGTATGTAATAATGCACTGACTCTTGGTAACTGGGGTCAGGGCGTTACAGTTGGTATCAGAGGATGTTTAGAAATAACATTGGAAACTATATTTAGATAAACTCTGATTAGTGAACATTACCCTAAGATAGATTCTGATTATTGGTATAGAAGAATATCCTAGAATTTTGGAACTATAGAGATTTTTTGTGTTTTCCAAGAAATACATCCCTGTCTGGATACGAGCAGGTTGAGGCGGCTCGGGCATTGATGTACCTAGGGGTAAAACCCAAAAAAACCACGTTGAGCAAGACTCGAATGTGAATTGGTGCACAACAACGGGCCTTGTTGCACTCTTGGTTATGACACTCCCGGGGGATATGCTTAGGATAATTCTTGTTTTCGTTACAGACCAATGTGAAGGGTTAATGAGTATATATCTCCCCAAAGAAAATATTTTTGTGATTATGGATTATATACATAAACTGTTAAATTTTTGTTAGGTATTTTAAATGTTTGGAATTATGATTTGAGATTCATAAACTGACATAGTGTATGCCATTGTTTAGAAATGGCACCCAGTAGAAGGAATTAGAATTCCAACAATACTTATGATCCAAAGAGTAAGAAGGGTCATATCATTCGTGGTATTAAGACAACATTTATAAGGGAAATAGTCTATCATATATTCTCAACATGTGAAGAACTAATCTCATGTGTTAGTAAGATAATTAAAGAATTCTATGAGTCCTATGGCTTTGAAGTGAAGCAAGAGAAGAAAAGTATGGAAGAGAGAAAGATGGATTAAGGGAAGAGGAAAAATAAGGATTTTCCTATACGTGATAACTTTGGAACGAATCACCTTGTAAATTTTTGGATGGAATGAGAGTTTGTTATAAATGTGGAGAAAATGGACACCATGTACATGATAGAAAGGGTAAGAAAAAAGTTTCCAATGTACAATGCTTCATCTGCAATGAGTTGGAACACTACGCGAATTAATGTCCAAATCCCCATAGTATACCCCAAATGCTGCTATTGGATAATAATAATGTTATGATAATACTAAATATGAAGAGTAAAGATTAGATTTCTTACGATGTTATTAATGTATTGTGTCATTTGAGTGTTGTATTAATGATGTACATGTTATAAGAATTATAGAGTATATAAGGATTGTATTACAGTACTATTTCATTAAGTACTTGGGATTGTGTGGAACCATGAAAAGTGCCTCAATTGCGGATTAAATTTTTGGAAAATATATGTTTGAGAGAAAGATAAAACATAATATGGTTCTCATACTGAGGTAGTGATTTTTGGCATAAGATATAGTTGATTTTGATAAATTATATTGGATAAACTTGACTTCCTTGGAACTCATTAATAGTTTTTTTTATTTCATAATTGTTAGAATATTCAATAATATTGGATATAAAGAATATATCCAGTATTATATAAAGGATAAGAGTTCATGAATGTAATCAATTAGGTTTTATGGTAATTCATGGTGTTACCATGTTTGAAAATAATACACGATGAAGGTATTCACATGTTATTACGTAGAAAAGGGATCTTCATTGTGTTTGACATCCTTATAAAATTTTGGACTATGAGTTTGGAGAGAAGTATTTTGGATAAGACTAAAGGTTGGTATGGGTTAATTTTGAAATTGGATACTATTGTTGAGGTTATTTTTTGATTTTTATAAAAAGGACTACACACAGATCGTGTGACAACCGGTCGTGTAAAACAAAGCTGTGGGAATCGAACCCACAACCATAGTGAGATTGGGATTTATCGCATACCACTGGACTATGTGAATTCTATGGATTTTATAATGTAGTTTATTTTTGAAAGGTCTGATAGGTGAATTATAAATTCATATTTTTTCAACCCTATACGAATAGGTTAAATAGAATAATTTTTTATGTTCTATTATCTTTTAGAGTGAAAGATGAGTTTTTGGTAGAAATTAGTTAATGAATGGAACTCTACTTGTCAAGAATATATATATATATATATATATATTATTCTCTTGTTCTATAAAGAAATTAATTCTTAAACATTAGGTAAGGGATCTTAAAAAAAATGTTTTATCCTAATACCTTATGTTTTTTTGAAGTGATGATATTTTAAATCATCATAGATTGATGGATTTGAGGCCCTCACTTCTATAATTTTTTTGTGACTAATGACCTCAATTACTCCCTATAAATATTTACGTTTTCCTCCAATTATTTGTCTCTAATTTCCACCAATGTTCTCCTAATCGAGATCATAATTTGGTGGTGACTTTTTCATTATCCTTTTCCTCCTATTAAGACTAAATTTTATTAACCCAATTTCCGATGTGGGTTTTCCCACAATGGTTTTTTATATTTTCAACCTTCTATTTTTGACGAAAAATTTCAAAATGTGAGGATGCAATTTATTGAAGGGGGGAATAATGTAACACCAAAAGATTTCATAGTAACTTATTTATACAAAGTAATTCAATAACTTTCACTACATGAAACACCGAGTTCAAGCGCCCCACGACATACCAATCTAGCCATTCAAAAGAAGTTATTAATTGTATTAACTGATATTTGAACTTTATACAATCCTTATAATTTTATAATCCATATTATGAGTATCTGAGACATAATGTAAGAAAAAATTCCATTTTTTAGATAAAGGAAGTATTTTTAAGAAAATGAAATTTTAGCGCCTTTTGAGGAAGAACCATTTTTAAATCCAATATTTGACACTTTTATATATTAAATATGACAAAATAAATGTCTTCTTTTGAATCTGGAGATAAAAATTTAGTTTTGATAAATTTTTTGGTATTTTTCAGATAACTTTAATATTTTGGTGAATAGTGAAAAATACTAAATTTTAATTAAAAATAACATTTTTTAATTCAAATAATTTATAGTGTTAAATTATACATTTTAATAGTCTGGATGTATAAATAGATTATCTTTTTACAATTTAATCCATTGCTGGTCATTCTATATAATTTCACTTTGATGTAGGTCATAAACAACTATCAATCTTTTGATAGATATTGTTTCCTAAAAATACTCCTTTTGGTTTTGACAATGGAAATTAGTTTTAAATTAATAAATGAAACATATATGTTTTTAATTTGTTAAAATAGACATCATTTTTCAATTTGTAATATCGAAATTAGCTTAGATGAATTTTCGGTATTTTTCTGAAAACATTCAATTTTTCATGAATAGTGAAAAACATTGAGTTATAGATTAAAACAAACTTTTTATTTAAATAACTATTTATTCTATTTAAAAAAATTTATGTCAAAATAGATACATAATACCTATATAAGTTCAATTTAATTAATTGGAGTTAGTTTATAATAATTTTAGATATATAAAAATTTTATTGAATTTTTCACCGTCTTTTACCCATCTCCTATAAGAATTTGTAAATTCAAATAAAACATAATTTTACCACTTCTGTGAGTTAAATTTCAAAAAATTCAAGATAAATGATTGATATCGATGAGTACAATGTGGTCTAATAATATAAAAATAATTTTTGGTGGATAGTAATTTTTGACTTTTATTTATCGCAGTTAAAGGTAAATAGGGTAAATCAAGGTCAAAAAAATATTGTAATAATTCAAAATTACATTAACACATGTCATAACCTTATTTAATTAGTAATGGCCGACCATGTACATATTTGGGTCTATTTTGGGACCCCATGGAGCCACTTATGAATGATAATGACACTTTAGATTAATTAATTTAATGTAAAGGAAAAATTGACATAAACAAACACCTTTTAGTAATTAAATTTTATATGGTGTTATATAAGTGATATTTTGGACTATATATATTATTGGGAAAGATAAAAAGATTTAATACATCATGGTATTTTTTCTTATAATTTTTATACTTAGAATAAATTAAATTATTTATGTCACAATAATGATGTAGTATTTACCTCATTAATAAATGATATAATTAAATTAGATAAAAAATATTAAAATAATACCCAAAACATGTAAAATTCTTATTGGATGATTTTATTTCAACCATGAGTATTATTATCTTCGACTCTAATGATTTTTGGACCTTTAAAAACCTAATATCATTATATAAAAAAAATAATATTTTCACACTTTCCTAATGATCCCCTCCTCCCCCTTATAAAAGGATACCACTTATAACCAATTACTCACACCTCTCAAGCCATTAGGATCGTCCAAAATATTCCAGCTTAATCTCTCTACATCCCTCTTTTCCTCCTAGAATCCTTACATTAGGCATAAGGCCCTTCATAAAGTCCTTTTTGTTCAAACCAAAGGAAGTTACCCAAATTAAAGGTAACCATTTCTCTTAACTTCTTTTCTTTTATATTACTTCTCCAACCCCTTAACTATTTTTATTACTTTTTCTTATAACAACACCAGTATAATAAATATACTAGGATGTTTTTATTAAAAGGATTAGAATTATAATTACACACACCTCTATATAATGGATGAAGAACAAAATGTTTCTGTGGATGGAAAACTAACGCATCACAAAAAAATGAATGTTCAATTACCTCCTAACACCTCTCTTGGGAGCCATTATGATTTCACTATATTTATATATGATATATATATAATTTTTATGTTTTATTCATGCTTCAGTATCTTTCTTTTACTGCATACCTTAATGGTGTCCATTTTCGTTAAACGCGATAATTTCATTTGAGCAAGTGCAGACTACCGCCCCCTCAAAGTGATATTACTCATTAATACCATATTTGGGAAATATAAAGGAAGGAGTTAATTATATTATATATTTAATTATACTGCATGTATAATATACCTATGTAAAATTAGGTTTTATGTCCATTAAAATAAGAAATAGAAATGAAAGTAGCGTTAATGCGTATGTAGAGCTTGCCATCTCCATAAACGGTGCATTTCATTCTTACCCCAAAATGATATGTACTATTATAAATACCCATATATACTGGATATATATGATATCTATGATATCTATATCATGAATATTATTCTGGATATGATGATCTTTTGACCATGGGAATGACTTGTAACTATAAGGTGTTCATTTTGGACTCCAGAAACAAATATCGACAAAACGAATGTTATTAACACAAATGATTACATAATGTTTCTAACATGGTAATAAGTAATATTAAAGGAATAATAAACCTGATAAAATTTCTCAAGCAATTATAAAATAACTTTATTTTATTATTCAGGATATTAAAGAACGAACGGGTCAAGTCGGACACGAGGTAAGGGGTTTCTTAACTCACCTTTAATTCTGTGACATCTCCATTGTTCGCCACACATTTATTGCATGTGGTGTATTGTGCACTACCATTTGATATGTATTATCATGATTCCCTTTATATTCATGATATTATTTGGTTTATTTGGTGGTTATTGACTATTTTTCATACAACTCGATTGATTACAAGGAGGTAAGGGTTTATTCTACAATCTCTTCATTATCCGAGGTTGGTTTTACATAATTATCTACTAGGACTTCGTTATCATACACATCCATGTTTCTTAAAAATGTATCTCAATTTTTTTTACTATTTACTATAAAATGGGTTAAATTCATTTATACCATTATGTGTTTTGAATGGAATCTTTCTGTAGTTTTCCAAATAAGGTACTTTTTGACCTTTTCGAGAAATTTAAGGTAAGAATGTTTTTTTAAATTATACAGTGGATGAGGCTTCATCCGCTGTTATAAAATCATTAAATATTTCCGTAAAAACATATAAGAATATTTTAAAAATAACTGTTTTCTTTATAATTATGTTACTCTTAAATTAATTCAAAATAGAAAGAGATATTTCTCTAAAAAGGGTTTTGATTTCGTCTATGTCAACATCCTTTAATGGACGTAAATTTTATTTAAATTTTATTTATTATGATACAAAACCTCCATATTGTATTGAAGTTTTTGTGATATTTTTTACTGTGGATGTGAAATTTTTATACCATTCATGGTTTATGGTTAAATTATTGACATTGGATATGCTAGTTTTAATATGAATGTTTATGATACATTTAAACCTTTTCATATGAGGAATGTATTGGACTTAGTAAGTGATGCGTGGAGCACAGTATAGCTCCTCGATGCATCGGTAGGTCTCATGAGGCAACTAGACATGTAATTTGCTGAGGCCTTTCTCAATTTTGATATATGGTTTTGGCTGTGGCGTTAATCATATTTAGACGTCTTGGATGAGGCCTTGACAAAATGTTTCAGAATGTCCGGCATTATTCATTCCCCCATTATGAAAATAATATTGACGGCTCATGTAGTCATTCGACGTGTATAATTCCCATGATTATGATTTATTATGGAATTATTTACTCATATCATATTCCTGCCATAAAAGTATTCATGTTTTTTATTGGTAATGTCATGTGGTTTCAATTATTCACCATGCTTAATATTTATGTTATCTTCTACTATATTTCATACCCTTACTGAGCATTTGAGCATACCCCTATCTATGGTTTATTTTTCCCAGGATTCCAATAAGTGTATTGTGATTGATATGTAGTGATATGCGAAGGGAATAACGGCATTCATAAAGGATTATTTTTGTTGTGTTGTATGTTATAAATTGTAGTGTAACATTCATGTATGTAATCTATTTTACAAGACTCCTAAACTGATCGGTCCATTGGGGAATGATTCCTTGTAATCATTCCAATGTTATGTAATAATGAACATATTCTGGGTAACTGGGGTCAGGGCGTTACATTATTCCTTCCATAATGTGTTCTGGTTTATTTTTTAGAAGAATTCGGTTTAGTTATTCACTATGCATAATGATTATTTTTATGTTATCTTCTTCGTTATTTCATAACCCTTACAGATCATTTGATATCACCCATTTCATTTTTTTTTCCTGCCGTAGGTTATGAAAATGATATCATTTATGGAGTTTTCAAGGATGCAGATTATTAGTTTTTGTTATGTATGTTTTTTGGTTTCCACTAAAAATGTTAAATGAGATCCACCTATGTATCTAGTTTTTTTCAAGACTACTAAAATGATCATTCCTTTTGGATTTTATTTCTTGTAATCACGAAAATGAATTATAAAAATATAGTAGCTCTGAGATTCTCAGGTTAGGATGTTTCAGTTGGTATCAATGGCAGTGTAGGAGAAAACATAGAAAGAAGATATAGAATAATTAGATTAGTGAACAAAACTATAAGATGGTCTTTGGGGATAAGAATAGAAGAACATACTAGATTTATGGTAAAGAATAGATTATGTGGTTTATCATGAAAATACATCCTTGTCTAGATATGAAAAAGTATAGGTGACTCTTGCACAGATGTATCAAGGGGTAAAAACTGAAAACACCACATCGAGCCAGACTCGGACTAGAACCGGTGCCCAAAAATAGGCCTTGTTGCACTCTTGGTTCGACAATCCTGAGGGACATTATTTGGTAAATTCATAATCTTATTACAAACAATTATAAAGGATTTTTACCCCTAATGTAACCAACATAAATGGTTCTAGGATTTATGATGCATAAATTTATGTCATGTGTTATACCACATTTATAGATATAGAGAGTTCATAATTTTATGAGATAATATATAATATGGAATTGATTAGAAATAGCACATAGCATATAGAATGATAACATAACTAATCTACTTAATGAGAAGTGTAAGAAGGATCATATTACTAATTTTCTTAAGAAATTTTTTCAAAGGAAGATTGTCTCCCATGTATCCTCATCATATGAGGAAATAATATCATTTGTTAACAGAGTATGTCAAGACTTATCTGAGTCATATGGATTTGAAGGGAAGTAAAAGAATAAGAGGGTGGCAGAGAAATATGAGGATACCTGAAATAAGGGATAGAAGTGTTTTCCAACATGTTATATCTTTGTAAAGAAGTACCTTGGTATAAACTTGAGAGGAAAATGAGTTTTCTTTAAGTTGGAAGAAAAAGGATGACATGCTCATAATTGAAATACAAGGAAAGAATTTTCTTATATTCATTTCTTCAACTGTAAATAGATGGGACACTGTGTGAATCAATGACACAAGTGTCAAAGGAATATACCTCAAATGGTGATTTTGGATAATGATCAAGTTACGATTTTAGCACAGATTATATATATTGATTACAATTCATAGTCATGAATAATGTTATTTGAATTTTTTTCATTAATGTACAGGTTTTAAGAACTATAACATATATAAAAATTGTATTTTAGTACTATTTCATTAAGGATTTAAGTTTGTATGATAAATTATAAAAAGGAAAATTGATTTAGTAAAATGATAAACTTTTTTGAAAAATACTTGATTGAGGGAAATACCACCCATAATATATATCTGATGTTGAGATAATAATGATGAAATGATTGATTTAGATAAGTATTGGCTACCATGAAATTGATTATGGACCTGTCGAGATGTGTTCTATGCTATCAACGATTGAGTTTACAAGTCTTCTAGATTTATGTAATATAACAAATAACATGTATCTTACTTATGGAGTACGGTAGAATGCAGTTTTCAATATGGTTTCTATAGTAATTCAAGTTATTTAGATATTTAAAGAGGATATATGATGAATTTAATCACATGTTTGGAATTTAAATTTTAGAGATGCTTCTTGTTGATTAAATGTAAATGATATGTTCGTCTGGAAATTTAGATACCTTAATTATAATGTGTTGAATAAAAATATTTTTTTTAATTTTTATCTATATAAGAAATAGTTTATATCGATCATTGTATGGGGCTTCAGTGTTTAATGTTACTACATGACAGTTTGATTATTTTTCCATGACCATGTTGTCCAATTAGAATGTGTTGTTTGGTAGTAACCTAATAATTTCCCATTCCTATTATTAATATTATATTTTAACCTTATTCTTGATGTGGTTTTCCCGAAATGGAATTTCCATGTATCAACCATTCACTTTCGAAGTTCAATTTCATATTTCGAGGACAAAAGTTTTTTTAAGATGGTATAATGTAACACCCTAAGAATTTAAAAATTGATTTAAAATTGATTTCATGAAACAATTGGTCTCTAAAAAACGCCACTTTTTTATAAACTAGCCAATAAACATAATTTTTCCACCTCTGCATTTTGAATTTAGAACAACTTACATACACGGTTGTGTTCGGTAAGATATTTAGAGTCTAAAAATCAAAAATATTTTTTGGTGAACAATAACATAACCTTATGAATTGTAACATACCCTTATGAATATTAATAAATAATAATTAATAGTGTATTGGACAAAAAAATAGAAACTTCACCCATGAATGTATACATAAAATTTAGATAACTAAAAAGTTGAAAAAAATCATATTATATGTATTGGTATTTTTGTATGTCATAAATATTTTAATTACAATTATATAATTAAAATAATAATATAATATTAAAATTTATTTTCATAAAATTTAATCATAAATTGTTACATTAATATATTACGGTCATACGATAATTTTGTTGGACCTTCATTAATTTAGCAAGGTGTTATAAAACGAGTTATGGTTTTAAAGTTGTTTTTTGAAATATAATGTATTTTTATTTAAAAATTAAATTAAAATATGTAGAAAATAAATTTTAAAAAATTTATTATCATTTTTTAATTCTACTCATCGAAAAAATATAGGGTTATTTTTGGGTATTTTTCTAAAATATTTGATTTTTTTGGTGAATAGTGAAATATGATAATTTACGATAAATAATAAATGCATGATTTATTGGGTTGTAATGATGTAATTATGACATAATACCACTAGGATAGAACTCAAATTAACTTATTACTACTATGGGTCTCATGAAACAACACTATTGGTTGTCTTGAGGCAATTAATAAAATTATGAATTAAATATTAAAAATTATCTCCTCTCCTCAACAATAAACCCCCCCTCACTTCCTATTCCCTTCACTCCTATGAAGCCTTTTTCCTTTTTTTATGATCTACCCTAGTACCCTTATATTGTCACTTCCAACTTCATAGTTCTCTTGGTCTTTCCAAAAGACCAAAACCTATCCCCTAAAGAGTCTCTCAAGGAACATTACTTCAAGAGGTAAACACCCCTTTTCATTTCATTCAGTTTATGTTCTCTTTTACGTGGTATATATTTCATATTTTCATAACATGTTCTTATTTATATATTTTTATGTCCCTATAATACTTTTTCATTATTTTATGAATTCTTTCCCCCTTTCCCATCTCCTTTAAATGTTTTCTAAAACCTTGTTACATAGCCGTTAGGCGGGAGAATGTTCGTCTCTAAATCTATCTCTTTTGCAAGAACTTTTATTTTTTCATTATCATTTAATTAAAATTTCCTTATGTTGGGATATTTAAATAAATATTCCCATGACTTTATGTATTATCTAATAATTGTGTGATACCCTTTTTCTCTCATCAATATATTTTGTGATTTTTTACGTGACGGTGTTAGGATGGTGGGATTTTTGTAATGGGTTTCTCAACTTTTCATTTATTGTGAGTTATTTTATTTTTCATTCCTCTAATAATTTCTTAAAATTGTTATGATGACTCCAATATATTAGTTGAACTTTATATATACTCGATAAAGTAAAAAAATTTCATCATCTCCCAAATCCCATTTTTTTAGTAAAAATGAAAACACCACAAGAGATGTGTTAATCTTACACATATAAGGAATAATGGTTTTCAATTTTTATTATCATCATCAATTATTTTCATCAAACCATTATTAGTATTGAAACATACTATAAAATATTTATTATGCCTTATATATGGTTCTGTAATCCTTTTGTATGCTTGGTTTTGATTTATAAAGAGAAATGAGTTTTTTGTTTTAAAAAAGCATGAATTAACCCAAACAGTTTTCATTAAATGATTTATATAATGGTTCAACATAACCATAAGTAACCAAATGAAATTTAAAAAAAAATTAATATTCCTTATGTTCAACAATAATATATAACTTCAATTATCCCTAAAAGTCTTAATTTTACATGATTATCCGTTCATGTAGATAAGTATATTGATCATGAAGAAAATGCTCCCAAACAATAAAATTGATCCTCTTAAACCCATCATGAAGGCCATGAATGAAATTAATAATTCAATAATAAATCAATTACAAAAAAATTTGTATTTGGAAATATTTAATAATTAAATTATTTTTTTTATCCAGGACACTAAGACGAAGTGTAGAACACCATCAGACTTAAGGTAAGGGGTTCTTTATCTCACTTCCATTTTTGTGAGATATTCTGTATTCAAAACTATTACTTGTGTATGGTATATGTATACTAACCATTTATTCCTAAAATAAATAATATATTTATTTTCATTATATTAAAGTTATCATTTTAGGACTATTAATTTTGGAGAATATGATTGAATTGATAACAAAATTGTAAGTATTTTCTACGCGTACATCCATTTTCGTTCGGGTTGCTCTTATTCCATATTCACTTCAATGAAATTTTTTATTATACTAATTTCATTCTAATAAATTTTGCGTTAATTTTATATATTTATCAACAAATAAGAAACATTCTTTATTTTTGGGTAGTAACATATTTTCGAAGAATCTTTCAAATATTCTTCCGAAAAGAAAGCCCAATTTAGGGGAACTTCTTGAATTCTTACCCATTTTCAATTATTAAACAGAAAATATTTTAAGACACAATTATTTCTATAAAATCACTCATTTTATCCTGAAAAGTAATATTTTTTCATTTATCATTTTAGGAAATTGAACATTCCTTTGCACTTTAAAATTCTCTTTAATATTCTCCATAAAATCCACTAAACTGTTTTATTATTAAGAACTCTTTTGACATGATTTCACATCAGCTATACATAATTTATCTCTCAAATATAATTTAAATTTCCTCCCCTATTTGGTGGGTATACATGTTGTAAATATTATTTTATGTAAAATACAAATTATTTTCCAAATGTTCTCTTCTTTCAAAAGTAAAAAGGATTTTTCTTGCCTAATATTATATTTTTTGAAGAAAATGCATTGTTCAACACTTATTCCATTTATGTGGTGTATGTACTGCCCTTTGGTATATCATATCAAGAGTCTCCTTATTCTCATGATATTCTAAGTGATTATTATTTGAATGTTTCAAGGCGGTATGTGACACTTTGGATTTTTTAAGGATTATTTCCCAAAAAAATTCTCAATCGTCTCATTTGAAAAAAAAATTTATCTCTGTCGACATACTTTATTGAATCTTTTACTTCATTAAGGTTTATCTTATTTTATATAATATTCCATATTTAATTGAATGTTTTATGATTAGTTTGAATGTGGAAGTGATATCTTATAACCATTCACCAATTTACTCTGAATGGTTAGTGTTGATGAAAAATGTTTCAGGAATATTATTTACATTTAATATGTTTGTTTTAATATAAATGGTTATTTTATTAATATTTATCCCCATTAATATGAATAATTCATTGTACTTATTAAGTTTCGAGTGGGGCCAACTATATCTCATTGGTTCATTGGTAGGTCTCATGAGACAAACTATGGTTTTCACATAAGGCCCTGACAAAATGATTACTTATGGTTTTGGCATGAGGCCTTGACGATATGGTTATGATGTCCCACATTATAAATTCTTTCTTTATGAAAGTAGTATTTATGGTTCATGTGGTTATTTGTCTTTTAGAATACCCATGTTCATATTTTGTTATGGCATTATTTATTAATCTCGTATTCCTTCCATAATGTTCAAAAGTTGATTTTTAAAGGAATGTGTTGTAGTTATTCACCATACCCAATGTTTTTTTTATGTTATCTTCTATTGTATTTCTCCGACTTTATTGAGAATTTGAGCTCACCCCTTTCATTTTTTTCCTTCCCCAGCTTATGAAGATGAGATCATTTATTGATTTTTCAAGGATGTTGTTTATTAGATTTTGTTATGTATGTTTTTTTGTTTCCATTAATAATGTAAAATGGGTTCCACATATGTATCTATTTGTTTCAAGACTACTAAACTAACTGGTACTTTGGGATTTTATTCCTTATAATCATTCCAATGTATTAATATAATGCAATGGCTCTGATCTTCTATGGTAGGGGTGTTACAATTTGATCATTCTGAAGTATCAAGACATCACATGATCATTTTGTTTATACTCATGGTTTGTATATTTCATTATTTGGTGGGACTTTTGTCTTGAGGTTTCATAAATTAAGGATACTCATCGTTTGTTAAATACATAGAGAATTTTTTCTTTCCTACAACAATATTTTTGGGTCTTTTCATTATGTAATTTCATTCTGAAGGAATATTGGATTGATTTTAAATGAATTGTTAGTCGATGACTTGGGTAGAATTTTCTCATCTGACATATAGTAGTTATTTTTATTATGATCTACTTGATTATAATTTGAGTCAGGATCCATATGGATTCTTTATGTTCATGGCCTATTCGATGTCATCACACATAATTACACATGTGGCAGGTTGACAAGGTAATTTTCATACTTATCCAATTTTTTTACATTTATCTAGAATACCATTTAAAAAAAACATGAAATCGACAAGTAACATTATAAATGTAATTTTGGGTTATATAAAAAAATAGTTACTCATATAAGGCAATAATCTCCATCTTTTTTATGATACAAATTCATGGATTTTAAAATTAAATGAAATGAATACAAAAAATATATTGATAAGAAATTGAAATGAAATGATTATCTTGTGTCTCAATATATTCTTGGATTTTAAAGGACACATATTCACCACCCTTATTTAATTGACCAAACGTGAAATAGGGTGAATGATATATAATAATAATAAACAAAAATAATAATAAATGGTGTATTTCATTAATATGTCTATAGAGATTAAAAATTGTTTAAAAATGATCCCTAAAAAAATTCCATTCAGAATCAAATTAAGGAACATCTCTATCATATAATGAAATGATATTGTACATTACATTAGAAGTAGGAGAAGGGAAAGAGGTAGTATAAGGTGAAGAGTTTGATGGATGGTCACCAATGAATACACAATTAGATATGAGAATTATATTATGGTTGTACTACCTATGAATTAATATAAAACTATTTCTTGTTGTAGAGGTATACAATGAATTTTTGGATAGGGGTATAACTAGAGGGGATAACAATGTAGTGTGATCAGTGTATTATAACTGTCTCTTCAACATGGAGATGTCACTCGTAGGATAAAACTATGATCTAAATCTTGAAGTAAATCCTCTACAGAATCTAAGAAAGCTTACCAAACTATCATCACCCCCATAAACGTATTAACATTTTTATCTAAAATAATGGGGGATAAGGAAGCATGTTTATATCCAAGGAATGAATTCTCATCATACCAAATAAAAATCACATTTTAAAAATTCTACTAATGTATTAATCAATATCCCTCTTTATGATTTCTCTATCATTCAAGATTTCAATATAGTATCCTAGAACACTACCACAGTTTTAGAATATATTGTTTGAAAACACTAAAAAACATATTTTGTTTTTCATAAATCATCCAACATAACATTACACTCATACCATATTTGGTTTTTTATATTCTCTTTATTGAAAACTCCATTATTAGGGGGAGATGAAGAATTAATATGAACAAGAGAAAGATTATTATTAAACACAGAATTCATGAACCTATGATATGAGTACAACAACATATCAGATAGATCTATTTGAAATGAACCTATATATGCCTTCATATTCTCCCCATCATTTCCTATTACATTTACATCCATATGGAATTTAGGCTGAATACGAGGAATATCTAAAATCACTACTATCCTATGATATTCATCTTGATAAGGATCTAAGGAATTTCCATAATAAGTAAATGATTCCTTGAAGACACCGTTAAAATATGAATTGTATACATTAAAATCATCTTTTAATACATTTTAGGAAGTAGGGAGAGAACCGGCTATAAATGTTTATGGATCAAAATAATGAGGTCTACCATATTACATGAGAATAACCTCTATTTATCCTACTCGATCAAACTGATAATCACCACTAATATAAGAACCAACATCTTCAATAAATTTTTTTACCAACCTTATCATCTTCATTACCAGAACTAACATGCATTTTTTATTCACCATCATTTGTAGGAGTAGAAAACAATATTACATGGATATTTTGGTCAAGTCAGGGTCTCACAAGAGATATCTCAATCCATTTTAGAGAATCTATTACTGGAACGATATATCCACCTAAAAATCATCAAGAAGAAGGGATGGAAGCTCCACCATCTCTAGGTGGACATTCCCCACTATAATCATCAAATAATTGATAGTTCAATCCCACAAAAAGATATCATGGGGACTTCTCTTCCTTATAAAGGGAATTAGGTACATGTGATCTAGGAAAAAATTTAATACTTGGAGAACCATTTGAACAACCTTTAGACTTATCAGAGTCACCAAACTCAAACAATTTTGACATAAATTTTCCTAAAGACACATCTTTTACAACTAGGTCCTCATATTGAAGTTCTAACTCACTAGAGGTTAATGATCGAGGATAAATAAGACGTCTAAATGGTATTATAGGATATACATACTTACATTCATCATGAGCATCTAAATTTTCGCCCATAAACATTTTCAATCTCTTTATTTCCCTCCACTTCTTCTTTTAATATCTAAACACCAACTCCATCATTATCATACTTAATAATATCATTTGGTTCTTTAATTGGATCCATATGATCCTATGGTCTAAGATGTTACTCCACTAGATAAATCATTTCATTAAAATCTTCTAGGTATTCCTCCCATTCTATTTCACTTGGGCTCTAGTAAACATTCAATTTACTGAAAATAATTGAAGTACATTAGTGATCATTTCTTGAAGTGGGTCTTCCAATAACTAGGGAACTATGTCTTTGTTCAAAAACAAGTATGAAATAATCTTATGGTAAGGTCATGAACTAAATTGTGAAGTATGAATACAAAAATAAAATTTATGTATCATGAAATATGTACACAAATTAATCTTAAAAAAATTATTCAAAAGAAAAAAATCCATTATAGTGCATCAGGATAATTAAATAATCCTTTTGTTTATAGATAAGGTCTTTTATAATCTTGAAATACATCCTCAATTCTCCACTATATTCAATAGTAATTAGTCCCATGTGGGTTTAATTTCAAATTGACTCATATAAAGCATTTTGAAACTAAAATACATCATTTTTATAATGTATAAGAGATTTATAAATCTTCATATACTTAGTATTTTGTCACACCCAAACACGTGACCCCATATTTCAATGAGAACTCTAGATTTTCACCAAAAATTATTATCATAATAATATATATTTTTATTCATGGAAATAATTCCATGTGTGTATAAAATTCCTCAATATTTTTTGGGTATAATGGATTACCATTCTTATTAACCCAATTATACCATCCCTAATTCTAAACCCCATTTCATACAAATGATTTTCCTTATTTTAGCCACAAATCCTCAAATTGATTTTTCAACCAATAATAGAAAATAAAAAATATGCATATTTTTTGTCATATTTATAGTACATGAACTATATTTTCTATAAATTGATATCATATCAGGAGGATATTTGTATGGAGATACGACATTGAAAATGTACTCAATCCATTCCATTTTTTGATTCATGTCGGATATGGAAGGCATAGATTCACTAGAGATTATCAAAACATGATGGTTGAGGATAGAATTGGGTCTCATGAGAGAAGTTTTCAGTAGCTTGTGAGGCATATAAACAATGATATAGGATTTTATATAGATACATGTGCACATATAACAATGAATACCAATGTTAATATTTAACCATGTACGTATTAAAATAACTAGAAACATAAGGGAAATCGCACAATTTGTTTTTAAATCATTTGTAAAAAATAAACACTATATGTACACTAAATCCAACAACATTATATCAAATGTATTGTAGGAATAACAATAGTGTGAATTATATGTCATAGTTACTTTTAAATTATTCATTACATAATAATATATGCAACTGTAAAATGGATTAAATATAATTAAAAAGTATAAAACTTGATTGAAACAAGTAGACATAATTTATCATATACAATTCATGTTTCATATTATTTATTCTCAGCTCATTCAATTGATTTGTAAATATATCGGCAAGATTATTTTCAACACCCATATATTAAAGAGTAATATAAATTCTAAAACATTTATTTATCATAAATTTGTATCTTATATAACTATATTTAGTTCTAGAATGTTATACATGATTCTTAGAAATATTTATCACCCTATATTATCACAATTTATGGGGATAGGTAACAATTGGTATCAAAGTTCTGGTAATGTGTGTTTCAAACTCATGTTATGTGATGAATAACTAACTAAAATAATTTATTGATATTAAATAGTGGTTAGTCCAATGGTGTTATGCTTTCTTCTTCATGAAGAAACTATAGTCTTTCTAAAAACAAAAATATTTTCCAAATTTAATTTTTGTTTTCAAACCTAAATTATACAAATCATCTTTTAAATAACATATATATTCCAATTTTAATATATTAAAATAAAATATACCAATATTGATTGTATATTAGAGGTATTTAAAATTTTTTTTAACAAATAATAAATGGGATTTTTTAGGATTTCAAAAAAAATGATGACACATACACACACTAACATAATATCCAGTCAGCAAGAATTATTGTAAAAAATTCCAATCATTACACTATAGTTGGTTTGATTAATAAATTGACTAGTTTTATCAAATCTAATTTAATGATTATACTCATGAGAGTTTGAATGCCTTATGTAATTTACTACCAATTTTTTTAATAGATAATTATTGTTAAATATTTTGATGATTGTAATTCTTTCATTATTTTGAATGATTTGAAATCCAAGAAATAATTTATGTTCACACATCCAACCCACTTTATATTGATTTTGTAATATTTTTTAGTATTTAGAAAGAAAATAATTCAGTAAATATCTAAAGATAATTTTACATATATATATATTTACAACTAAAAAAATTATTAGGTTATTTTAATAAATAAATAATGGTGATATATTACTTTAGTAAAAACATTGGAAATAAAAAATATCATACTCTATCAGTAAATTCTTCTTGGTCTAATTTAAACCATTATAAATAATTTTTGATATTAATAACATGAATTGGTAAGCGTGGTTTTTCAAATCTCGGGTGTTTTCCGAAAAAAAATCCTCAATTATACAGCTATTTTAAAATTCATTCTAGAAATCCATATTATATAATTATATATATATATATATTTACTCCAAATTAAGGTAACATTATGATATCTTCAAGTCAAGATACTGGATTAATGGTTTCATGATCATCAATAACTTCATGGTAACTATAATCTTATGAAAAAAATATTTCTTATTTTATGATTATGGTGTCTTACACATCAAAATTGTTCCTAAGAACCAATTTAGTGCCGAAAATCTGGAAGTGATTAGGAATTTTAATTACTTCTAATTATCTATTTTCATCATAATTATTTATCTTTCCTTGTATTTTTATATCTATAGGTTATCATTAGTTTTTTATTTGATATTAAAGGGTTAATGTTTTGAAATGAAATAATTCTGTAAACTAATTTCTATGAGATGATTTTATGTTAAACTATTTGAATATTATACTAAAGAATCTAATGAATGGTATCAATGAGTAATAATAGATAGTAGAATATATGTATTTAATACTACATGCTCATATATAAGTTCATGTTTATAAATTTCCACAAAAATTGATGATTTTTTGACACCATGTATGAAAACATTTACCCTATATTTTCATTTAATATTTAAATTGGAACAGTTATCAATAATATTCTTTAATGGGGACATAAAAACCTAATGATCCATTTAATCAATAATTATATGTATATATTGTTCCACAATATTAGTCGTTTTTTAAAATACACTCTATGATTTACTAGATATGGAATGTCCAAGGAATGTTCCCTCATCACATTTGGATGAAATTTTATCTAAATTGCCTTTCAAATTGACTAAAACGACATAAAAAATATAATGTCATAATCATCTGGTTTTCAACCACTCAAGAAATCATATATCATATTATTTAAATGTTATAAAATTAAAACATAATAAATTACAAAGCATGTTATATTCACATATTATTCCCAAAAAATAGTTAAATAATTCATAATGATCATGGTATAAAAAATTCCATGAAGTGTTATATTTTTCATTCTCTAAGAACATTCTATTCTGTGTTCATAAGAGTATAAAGAACGGTATCTACATATCATAGAGATAAAATTTCCTAACATTCAAACTATTGAAAGTGATCACTTCTGTGTGTCCTCAATTTATAATCTCTATGATTCTCAATGATTGTTGTTGCATCAAAAAATAATGTCACGAATTATATTTGGGAGATAGAAATAATAACCATGAGTATCGGGTAAATTCATCTACTAGAACATTATCACCATAGTTATAATTTATACAGGAAACTCTAAAATGTCCAAACTGTTACATGTGATCCAAATCTAGGGGTTGAGAATTTGAAATTTATTACATTGTTTTAAAGTATAATTTATGATATTGTTAGACATGGGATACAAAAAATTCTTATGAGAACATAATGATTAAGAATATCCTTTCATAATAATTTCTTTTTTTTCTTTCAAAGTGATTGAAAACTACAGTTGACAAGTCTATATTTCCAAAGAAACATATCTTTATGAAGGTCATATAAAAAAATCAATATGGGTAAAAAATAAATTTAATTCAAAAATAGATATATTATTATTTCTCAAATAAGTAACGACAAAAACATGTTTTTATTTAAATGATTTTGGAAATTATTATAAAATACAGGTCTAATTATATTCTTCTTTAGAATCCTCAGTAGTGTTGAAATGACCATTGTCATCATTGATAAGGTTCTTGATGCTTTATAAGTCCATTTTTAAAATTATATAACATAAATCATCCAGATAACACATGTACTTGCTGGTGACTTTCATGAAGGTTTCTTATAACAAAATTTTAAATCAATAATTTATTTTGGAATCCATATTTTCATGGGTATGGAATTATTTATAATAAATATTAAAGGAGTGGGGAATTTTATAACAATATTTCTATAATAATATCATAATATAATAGAAATAAATACATTTTTTGGTATAGAATACTAAGAACCATTCATTGAACTATTATATGTGGATCTAGGTTCAAATTTATGTTTCTCAAATTTTCCCTCTCTTGGATTGTAATCAATTCCAGGTGTACATTTAGGAGTGGTTTTCTTACAATTAATCCAAGTTAGATATTTTTTACCATTGGTAAATAATTTTAGATATTTATAGAATTTACCATTATAAAATTTAATTCAATGGTTTTCTGTAAACTGTTGAGAAATAATATCCTTTTCAAAAGAAAAATAATATTTTATGTGAGAAGATAAAACATGCTGCTTATTTGAAAAATTAAATTTATTATTATATAAATTAATAGATTTCTCAAGATTATTAATGTATTAAAATGTTTCTCACTTGGATTATTTCAAATTTCAATTTCATTATCATAAAAACAAAAATAATAATTGAATATATTGAAAAAACATTAATAACTCTTATTTGTTTGTTGTGAAACTGATATTTTCTCGATAATTTTTATTTTGTCTGCTAGAGTATAAAACACATGATCTATCCTCTGGTTCACTTCGTTTTTCTTTCATGGACTATTCATACATCATTCCTTTTTATTCAAATTCTTTTATATATATTCAAATTATAAAATAATCTTCAGTTTTTCGTTTTCTCCTATTCTCATATAAAATTATCACAATAATATAATCATCATTTTATTATCATTTTCCAAAATTTCCATTATAATAATACATAACTATGTAATTTTATTTTTGAACAATTTTATATTCCTAAAAAACGTTTTGAATTATATAGCTAGGTGATTTATTTCTTCCTAAATTCTGTATGAGATTCCTCATCACTTGAACTATCACCCATGATCTTCCCATTATGTTTTGAGTCACATGTTTTGAAGGATTCTAAAATCCTCTTGGGATAATCATAATCATTTTTTATTTGTAATTACTCCTTTTAAATAATGACTTTTCCAATGATTTCCTTTCCTAGTGGTGCATAGATTTCATGGGATTCATTGATTGGAATAGAAAATACTCTCCACCTATCAGGTAGTTATCTTATAATTCACATCATTTTATCATTATTAAGAATTTAATTTCAATGTTGTCACGACCCATCCTCGGGGCCCGTGCCGTGATTACCGCAAGCCCACCTTCCATAGGCTAGGGGCTGGCAACTAGAACCAAGGAGTAATTCCCGATAAAAAGGGAAGGCTTTGCCTTTGTGAAGTAAACAAACACCACAGAGAAAGAAAGAAGTAGAAGTAAACACTAAGTAAAAACTGAGTACAACAGTAAGTGCAGAAAATTAAGTGGGCCAGTATACAAACCCAATCTTAAAGTAAAGTACAATTGGAAAGGGAAAACAGCAACTGTAAAGTAGAGCCGCGGCTTTGAGTCATCCACAGGAAGTCCCACCTAAAGGGTGGGTACAGATAGCCTCCACTGCTCCTCGGGTCTAGCCGACCGCTCCGAGTACGTACCGCCCAGTGGTCCACTTCCAGGTACCATCCGGCTCTGCAAGCCTCAACCACGATCAGCGATATACGTCGTCTGCAATCAACACAACGTAGTGTGGGAATAGCACATGCAGGGGTGAGTATAAGCTACTCAATAGGGACCCCGAGACCCCCGAAGGTCTCCAAAGATCCACAAAGGATAATCCAAAAAGAAAAGATGCAATCACGAAGTAACATCCGAAACTGCTTAGGTGTATGCCCATACATATACCTAAGTAATCAATTCTCGTTCAGCTCCAAAATCCGTGCCCAAGTACATCCCAGTCCACATAGGAAAGAAAAACGTAAATCCAAAAAAGATAGCTCAACACAATCAACATAGGAAAGAAAAACAGGATTCATCACACACAGGTATACTTATTTGTATGACGATAAAGATGATCAGATATTGCCACTGATTCATCTAAGCTGTCAGAAACACAAAGGATCGATAGGTACTAACCCCCGAAATGATCCAAAAAGGATCTGACCCACAAAGGATCGATAGGTATCTAACCCCCGCAATGACCCACAAAGGATCTGACCCACAAAGGATCGATAGGTAACTAACCCCCGTAATGACCCACACAGGATCGGACCCACACAGGATCTGTAGGCGCTGGCACACATAGAACCGCTGAGCGCTGGCACACACAAGATCTGACCCACATAGGATCGGTACCACTGATCCATGTAGGATCGCTGAGTGTTGTAGTCATCACCATCGAATCCACTGAGGATCTCTGAATAGTCGTCGTCGTCGCAGTCGCAAACGCAGCCAGCTCTAGGGTTCCCGCACACAGCAAGCTCATTCGGGAGGGTCCGCTCCACGAGCCGAGACGCTGATACATCAACTGACACATAGTCCAGAGTTGATGTATCCAAAAGTTCTGTATCGTCAACAGGAACTCAACGTCGCAGACGGTGTGTCAATCGGATTCCCGATCTGAGAGTTATTGGCTTTTACGTCCCAGGGGCCCGGTTGGTTTTTAAGGAAACACCAACCCGACCGTACTCCACCTGCGTCCAAACCTCGAGCGGAGTAAGCCAAAATATCCCTCTCACATAGAGGAATCCAACAAAGTTTATGGCACATCAATCGGACGTCCGGAGATTATGTAATGAGTTTTTCCGCTCCGAGGGCCCGGTTAGTTTCGTGTACGAACCAACTCAGCTGAACCCAAAGTATTCCGAAACCTTGAGTGTGATATACCAAAACGCCCGTCTCGATACAAGGATGGCATCGCGACAGACGATGCGTCGATCGGAGGCCCGTAGCACAGGTTATGGGCATCCGACCGGAAGAGATTCGGTATTAAGGGGTTCCGGTCCGGTCCGACCCGGCTCGATACCCCCAGGGTCGGCCCGAACCGGGTCCAGGTCCGGACCTCTTGGGAGCGGCCCGGCCCGGCCTGGGCGCGGCGCGCTGGGCGTGCTGGCCAGGCGCTCGGCCAAACGGCCGAGCCGTTTGAAGAGGGGGGGGGGGGGGGGGCTGCCCCCCTGGCTTGTAACTGCAGCCCCCATTAAGGGGGGCCGTTGAGCTGGCCGCCGGGTGTACGGAACCCCCGACCTTCCCTTGTCCGGCCGGCCCACTTGGTCGGTCAGCTTCCACCACCACAGGAACGGTGACGACCGGTCCCCCCTGCTCCGACACCAGTGGCCCGGAACCGGCCGCTGGTCACTCTGCTCCTCCGCGGCTCAAAACTAGCCACGACCTTGGATCGTCCGGCACCGCGCGACGGCGCCGCGCCCCTCCACCGCGACCCTTCTCCGACCGCGGTATATTCGGGTTTCTCCGATGCGGCGCGACGACGTCGCGTCCTTGTTTGTTTTCATGGAGCGGCGTGACAGCACCGCGCATTCCTTGCCGCATGATTTCCGCACAGTGCGACGGCACTGCGCCATTTCCGTTCCAAACCATATTAGAAACAACATCAATAATGGAGGAGGGTCGGTCGTGTTTGTGCGGTCCGGCCACCTCTCGTTAATCGATAGCAATTGGTCATATTCCACAAAGAACGTCAAGGTAGTAATAACGAACTAAAATAATTAAATAAACCTCTACCTTGAGCGTAGCTTGAATGGATGTTTGTCGAATGAGGATTCGTCGCGGAATATCCGTCACGGGATGAGGCATCGCGGAAGGAGACGTCGCAGAAGGAGACGTGGACCTCCGAGGAATCCGGCGTTCTTCGCGTTCTTCGTGTTCTTCGATGAAGAGGACGAAGAACTCAAGACTCCTTTAGCTTTTTCTCCCAATGCTCTCAGGGAAACAAGACTCCAACCAAAAATAAAATAATACACTTACTTATTTTGTTAACACAACATAAGGTTTGAAATTCAAAAGTTTAATTGAACCACAAAATTAAATTACTCAAGTTGTCATTATTTATGAAGGGTTATGGAAGGTTAGGCAAGGTGAAGGGGTAGGGTTCGTGTGGGCCCCACAACCTTCATAACCTACAAATGGAAGTTGGGTGGTTTTCCCCAAATTCCACCCAAAGCATAATCCACTTAAAGTAAAAATAAAAACTGTGGCATAATTTTTATTCTACCTTCCACATAAATTAACAACTTCTCTCGTGTAAATGCAAATCCGGAAATGGCGTTCCTAAGAAATTACCGGTGCTACGTTTCCATCAGTGTCCTCGAAATTCAATTCTGAGTACTGGTTTAAAAGTTATAATTTCCCGCTCGTTCATTCACTAATCATACCCGAGCTAAACTTCGGATAGGAATTCCGGGCACACCAGGCCTCAGAATCAAGTGCCGTCCAAAACTGCGTTCTTGTAAAATCCCAAAGAAAATTAAGAAAATATTTTCCTTGAATTTTACGGGTCTTTACATTACTCCCACCTCAGGGATTTACGTCTCCGTAAAGATACATCATAAGCTAGTAAAACAAATGTGGGTACTGAGCACGCATCTTAACCTCCCACTACCAAGTTCTCTCCGGGAGATTCTCGTGCTGTCATCTGATGTGCACTAGAGGAATCGACCATCCACGTAGGACTCTCTCCTGTCGATCCTTGATCTCCACTGATACCTACGTAAAATTTTCCCCATCATCAACGTCTAGCTCCCCATGGTCAATGATATGTGTCGGGTCGTGCACGTATCTTCTCAACTGAGATATGTGGAAGACGTCGTGCACCCGGTGGAACTGAGGTTTTAGAGCCAGGCGATAAGCTACCTCTCCAATCCTTCTGAGGACCTGGAACAGTCTGATGAACCGTGGAGAAAACTTGTCGCCTTGTCCAAATATTTGTAGTCCACGTCGAGGTGAGACACGCAATAAGATGTGGTTTCCATCCTCGAACTCTAGTGGCCTCCACCTCCTGTCAGCATAAGACTTCTACCAACTCTGAGCTGTCCTCATCCACTCCTGGATGACCTGGACCTTCTCTATCATGGCCTGGACCATCTCCGGTCCCACAAGTGATGACTCCCTAGGGTCTGTCCAACATTAATAAGATCTGCAAGGTCGGCCGTACAATTCCTCGTATGGTGCCATCCTGATGGTGGAGTGGTATCTGTTGTTGTATGCGAACTCCAACAAGGGTAGGTGGTCTTCCCAGATTCGACCAAAGTCGAGGACACATGCGCGGAGCATGTCCTCGAGAGTCTGAATGGTCTTCTCCGTCTGACCATCCGTCTGAGGGTGAAAGGCTGTGCTCAGACGTAGTTGTGTCCCGAAGTCCTCCTACAACCCCTTCCAAAGCCGGGAAGTAAAGAGAGCATCTCGATCGGAGACGATAGACGATAGCACACCATGAAGCCGCACAATCTCCTAAACGTAAAGTCGTCCCAATCTCTACACTGAGCCCTGCTCTTTAGTGGGTAAGAAGTGTGTCGAATTTGTGAGTCGTTCGACAATCACCCAAATGGAGTCGCGACCTATGGATGTGCGTGGAAGACCAGTTACGATGTCCATAGATATCCCGTCCCACATCCACTCTGTGACCTCCAAGGGTTGTACCAAGCCTGCTGGTACCCGGTTCTTTGCCTTCACCTGCTGGCAGGTGATACATCGAGAACGAACTCCTCCATAGCCTTCTTTATGCCCGGCCACCAGTGCTGTCATCTGAGATCCTGTTACATCTTCGCCACTCAAGGATGTACAACCAAGGGTGATGTTTGAATCTCTCTCAGCACCTCCTCCCATAAAGCAACTGGTACCAAGTTACGTTTTCTGAAAAGGACATCATGCTCTGCTCCAAAGGAGAAACCATCAGGTGCCTGTCGTGAGGATATCTGTGCACGCCACATCTCACATTTAGCGTCCCCACGTTGTGCCTCTCTGACCCGTTGCAGCAGTGGAGGGGTGGCTGTGAGAGACTGAAGGAAGGCTTCCCCATCTCTATCCACGAAGGATATCTGCAAAGCATCTAGCTGCTCCATCGCCTCCTCAAGTAGCTGAATGCTCGTCCTCCTGCTAAAAGAATCGGCTACTACGTTCCCCTTCCCATGAGTATAGACTATCTCAAAGTCATAGTCCAGGAGGAACTCGAGCCATCGCCACTGTCTCAGATTTAAGTCCTTCTGAGAGAAGATGTATCTGAGACTCTGATGGTCAGAAAATACTATAAAGCGGTCTCCCATCAGGTAGTGTCACCATGTCTTCAGAGCGAAGACCACTACTGCTAACTCCAGGTCATGGGTAGCGTAGTTCTGCTCATGCGGCCTCAACTGACGTGATCCATAAGAGATCACTTCTCGCTCCTACATCAGGACACATCTGAGTCCATTCCCTGATGTATCGCAGTACACTATGTACCCTACTCCCTCCTCAGGCAACCTCAAGATAGGTGCACTTGTCATTCTCTTTCTTAACTCCTGGAAGTTGTGATGACATCTGTCTGACCACACAAAGGGTTTCCCCTTATTCGTCAAAGCTGAGAGTGGTGCCGCAACTCTGGAGAAGTCTGGCACAAATCTCCGATAGTATCCAGCTAGTCCCAAGAAACTCCGCACCTCCGTCACGCTCCTGGGTGGCTCCCAAGCTAGCACTTCCTCGATCTTCGCAGGATCCACCGCCTCTCTCGCATCAGAGATAACGTGCCCTAAGAAGGGGTCCTTGCGTATCCATAACTGACACTTCGAGAGATTTCCATAAAGCTAGTGCTCTCGGAGTGTGTCTAGCACAACCCACAAGTGGTAGGCGTGCTCCTCCTCAGTCGTTGAGTAAATCAAAATTTCATCGATGAAGACCACGAAAAATTGATCGAGGTATGGCTGAAAGATCCTATTCATGAGGTACATGAACACTAATGGAGCATTGGTTACACCGAATGGCATAAACAAGAACTCATAGTGGCCATACCAACACCTGAAAGTCGTCTTCTGCACGTCCTCGTCTCGAACTCTGAGCTGATGGTAGCCTGACCTGAGGTCAATCTTCGAGAACCACCATGCTCCCTTGAGCTGATCGAAGAGGTCATCAATCCTCGGTAGCGGATACTTGTTCCTCACTGTCACCTGGTTTAGGCGATGATAGTTGACACAAAGTCGCAAGCTCCCATCCTCCTTCTTGGCGAACAAAATCGGGGAAGCCCAGGGTGAAACACTGGGTCGGATGAACCCCTTGCCCGGCAAGTCCTCCAACTATACCCGTAACTCTCGAAGCTCGGTAGGGGCCATCCGATATGCTAGAGTCGATATTGGGGTTGTCCCAGGGTACATGTCAATATGAAATTCTACCTCTCGGCGAGGAGGTAGTCTTGGAACGTCGTCGGGAAAGACTTCGGCATACTGATCCACCACTGCAGGAAAACCAGGACTCCGCACATCAACTGCTCCTAGGATGAGACTAGCTAACTGATGAGTAATGGGATTTCCTCTCCTCTGTGAGAGTCCATACTGTGCTGCAAAGGCTCCATTCTCACCGGTGAAGGTGAACCTGCTACCGTCGGTGCGTACAATCGCACCTTGTGCCTAATACAGTCAATCTGAGCATGGATTGTAGATAACCAATCCATTCCCAAGATGATGTCGTAAGGCCTAAAAGATGCTACAAGAAGATCCCAGCCGAAGATCTCACCTCCTAGAGTAAGCTCACACTGCCGGCACTAGTGCGTAATCGTCGAGTCTGCTCCCATAGGAGTCTCTAGCCGTAAGGATCGATCCAACGGCTCTGTCGGAATCTCCGAGCTCCGAACAAGGGCAGCAGCTATAAAAGAATGACTCGCTCCTGTGTCTATAAGTACTACATCAAGGGTGGAATAGACACAGATAGTACCTCGAATCATCTCGAGTGCGCCGTGGTCGTAGGCCTCCGCTGCCTGGAGTTGTGCCTGTCTCTACTCGCCAGCTCCCAGTGGTCGGGGTGGACCTCCTGGTGGTGGTGGTGGTAGAGCCACAAAGCGTCGCCCACCACCTACTGCTCGGCTAGCTCCTCTGCCTCGTCTGCCTGCTCCCTGTGAACGACCACCTTCGACCCTCTGCCTCTGCCTAGGTGGCCCCTCAACCATCTGATGCTCCTCGGCACAGCGGGTCGGGCAGTCACGAGCCATGTGGCCCTGCCCGCCGCATGAGTAGCACTGCCTACCTATTGAAAGGCTGGCCCCGCACTGTGTGCCCCACATAGCTGAGCCAGTGTCCTGAGGTCGTTTTCATGAGGTTCTGGTCTGCCTGGACCCATGAGTCATCCGTCGACTGCCTGCTGCAGAAGACTCTGCTACCTGCCACCCTACGGTGGGTCTCGGCGCTGATGAAGGCTCAACAAGAAAGCTCTCGATCAAAAGGGCTCGCTCCAGAACTCCTGCCTAATTCGAAATGATGAGGGAGATCAGTGATGCCCTGATCTCATGACTCAATCCCTGCTCAAAGGTCCGGGCCCAAAAAAATGGGTCCCATACCTTGTCTGTCGAGTAGCGCGAGAGATCGGTAAATCTCGACGAGTACTGGGCGACCGTAAAGATGCCATGCCGCAGCTGTAGAAGCTCCTGGATGCGCACCGCACGGAGGGTCGCTGGGATGAAATCCGAGCAGAAGAGTCTCTCAATGTCCATCCAGAGAAGATATTCCTCATCGTGCACCTGGAGCATCAAGCTCCACCATCGGCCCGCTGCCGCGTGCAGTAGGCTCGCTACGAGGATCACCATGAGGTCTGCTGGTGTCCTCACTAACCAGAAAACTCGTACAACTACCTCCAGCTAGTCCTCGGCTGCCTGGGGGTTTGTCTCCCCATAGAACCTGGGCGGTCGCTGGCGCTGGAACTCGTGCCGTGCACTAAGGCGACGTGCATCGTCAGCGGCTGGGGTTGGAAGCATCGGTGGCTCGGCGGGTAAAGGTACCGTCGGTGCCTCAGCTGTCAAAGGGCCATGTACTGAGGCCTCGTCGCTCGATGGGTTGTCGTCACGCTCAACTCTCATAACCCTAGCTGGCTGCCGTCGTGGTGCCATCCTGAAAAGGAAATAGGTGCACCACGGTCAGAACAGTATACCTGGTGAGCTGACACAAAGTAATCACAAAGAAAACCTGAATCACACATGCAATCAATGTTTTCATGCATTAAGTCTGAAATCAGAAGTCAGGGTCCTGGTGTACTGATACGTCGGCCGCCACACCAACACTGGACTCCCTGGATTGATAACCACACACAATATGCTTAACACTATTCATTCACATAGAAAAAGATCAGAGTCCAAAGTTCTGATGTAGAACAGAACTCCTTTGATACCAATTTGTCATGACCCGTCCTTGGGGCTCGTGCCATTACTACACCAAGACCGCCTTCCATAGGCCAGGGGCTGGAGACGAGCACCAAGGTGTAATTCCCGGTAAAAAGAGAAGGCATTGCCTTTTTGATGTAAACAAACACCACAGAGGAAGAAATCAGTAGAAGTAAACACTATGTATAAACTGAGCACAACAGTAAGTGTGGAAAAGTAAGTGGGCCAGTTTACAAACCCAAACTGAAAGTAAAGTACAACTGGAAAGAGAAAACAGCAACTGTAAAGTAGAGCCACAACGTCGAGCCGTCCACTGGATGTCCCACCTGAATGGTGGGTACAGATAGCCTCCGCTGCTCCTCGGGTCCAGCCGACCGCTCCGAGTACGTACCGCCCAGTGGTCCACCTCCAAGTACCGTCCAGCTCCGCAAGCCTCAACCACGATCAGCGCTTTCCGTCATCTGCAACCAACACAACGTAGTGTGGGAATAGCCTGTGCAGGGGTGAGTATAAGCTACTCAGTAGGGATCCCAAGACCCTCGAAGGTCTCCCAGAATCCAAAAAGGATAATCCACAAAGGAAAGATGCAATCATGAAGTAACATCCGACACTTCGTAGGTATATTCCCATACATATACCTAAGTCATCAATTCTCGTTCGGCTCCAACATCCGAGCCCAAGTACATCCCTGTCCACACAGGAAATAAAAATGTAAATCCACACAGGATAACTCAACACAATCCACATAGGAAAGAAAAACAGGATTTAGCTCACACAGGTATACTTCTTTGTATGACGATAAAGATGATCAGATATTTCCGCTGATTCATCTAAGCCGTCAGACCCACAAAGGATCGATAGGTACTAACCCTCGCTATGAACCACAAAGGATCTGACCCACAAAGGATCGATAGGTAACTAACCCCCGCAATGACCCACAAAGGATCTGACCCACAAAGGATCGATAGGTAACTAACCCCCGCAATGACCCACACAGGATCAGACCCACACAGGATCTGTAGGCTCTGGCTCACAGAGAACTGTTGAGCACTGACCCACACAAAATCGGACCGACATAGGATCGGTAGAACTAATCCACGTAGGATCGCTGAGTGCTGTAGTCATTGCCGTTGAATCCACTGAGGATCTCTGAACAGTCGTCGTCGTCGCAGTCGCAAATGCAGCCAGCTCTAGGGTTCCCACACACAACAAGCTCATTCGGGAGGGTCCGCTCCACGAGCCGAGAGGCTGATACATCAACTAACACATAGTCCAGAGTTGATGTATCCAAAATTTTCGTATCGTCAATAGAAACTCAACGTCGCAGACGGCGCGTCAATCGGATGCCCGGTCTGAGAGTTATTGGCTTTTTCATCCCAGGGGCCTGGTTGGTTTTTAAGGCAGAACCAAACCGACCATACTCCAACTGCATCCAAACCTCAGGAGGAGTAAGCCAAATGATCCTTCACACATAGAGGAATCCAAAAAAGTCGATGACACGTCAATCGGACGTCTGGAGCATAAGTTATGAGTGTTTCCGCTCCGAGGGCCCGGTTGGATTCGTGTACGAACCAACTCGTCCGAACCCAAAGTATTCTGAAACCTTGAGTGTGATATACTAAAACGACCATCTTGATCCAAGGATCGCATCCCAACTGAAGGTGCGTCGATCGGAGGCACGTAACACATGTTATGGTCGTCCGACTAGAAGAGATTCGGTATTAAGGGGTTCGGGCCCGGTCCGACCCGGCCCAATACCCACAGGGTCATCCCGAACTGGGTCGACCCGAACCGGGTCCGAGCCCGGCCCGGTCTGGGCGCGCTGGCTAGGCGCTAGGCCAAACGGCTGAGCCTTTTGAAGAGGGGGGCACCTGCCCCCATGGCTTGTAACCGCGACCCCGATTAAGGGGGTCATTGAGCTGGCCGCCGGGGGTTTAGAACCCCCAACCTTCTTTTTTCCGGCTGGCCCGCTTGGTCGGCCAACTTCCGCCACCACAGGACCGGCGACGGCTGGTCCCCCCCTTCTCCGACACCGGTGGCCCATAACCGGCTGCCGGTCACCCTGCTCCGCCACGGCCCGGAACCAGCCACGTCCTTGGATCGTCCGGCGTGGCGCAATGGTGCCGTGCCCCTCCGCCGCGGCCCCGCTCCGGCCGAGGTGTCTTCGGGTTTCTTTGACGCGGCGCGGCGGCGTCGCGACCTTGTTCATTTTCATGATGCGGCGCGACGGCACCGCGCATTCCTTGTCGCATGATTTCTGTGCGGTGCGACGGCACCACGCCATTTCCATTCCAAACCATATTAGAAACAACATCAATAATGGAGGAGGGTCGGCTGTGTTTGTGCGGTTTGGCCCCCTCTCATTAATCTATAGCAATTGCTCATATTACACGAAGAACGTCAAGGTAGTAATCACGAACTAAAATAATTAAACAAACCCCTACCTTGAGCGTAGCATGAACGAAGGTTCGTCGAATGAGGATTCGTCGCGGAATATCGGTCGCGGGAAGAGGCGTCGCGGAAGGAGACTTTGCGGAAGGAGACGTCGCCTCTGAGGAATCCGGCGTTCTTTGCGTTCTTCGTGTTCTTCGACGAAGAGGATGAAGAACTCAATACTCCCTTATCTTTTTCTCCCAAAGCTCTCAAGGTAACAAGACTCCAACCAAAAATAAAATAAGACACTTACATATTTTATTAACACAACATATGGTTTGAAATTCAAAAGTTGAATTGAACCACAAAATTAAATTACAAAAGTTATCATAATTTATGAATGGTTATGGAAGGTTAGAGAAGGTGAAGGGGTAGGGTTCGTGTGTGCCCCACCACCTTCATATCCTACAAATGGAAGTTGGGTGGTTTTCCCCAACTTCCACCCAAAGAATAATGCACTTAAAGTAAAAATAAAAATTGTTGCATAATTTTTATTTTACCTTCCACATAAATTAACAACTTCTCTCGTGTAAATGCAACTCCGGAAATGCCATTCCTATAAAATTACCGGTGCTATGGTTCCATTGGTGCCCTCAGAATTCGATTCCGAGTACCGGTTCAAAAGTTAGAATTTCCCACTCGTCCGTTCACTGAACTTACCCGAGCTAAACTTCGGATAGGAATTCCGGGCACACCGGGCCTTGAAATCAAGTGCCTTCAGAAACTGCGTTCATGTAAAATCCCAAAGAAAATTATGAAAAAAATTTCCTCGAATTTTACGGGTCTTTATATTACTCCCACCTCAAGGCTTTATGTCCCTGTAAAGATACATCATAAGCTAGAAAAACAAATGTGGGTACTGGGTACGCATTTGAGCCTCCCGCTCCCATGTACTCTCCTAGAGATTCTCGTGCTACCATCTGATGCGCACTATAGGAATCGACCATCCATGTAGAACCCCTTCCTGTCGATCCTTAATCTCCACTGGGACCTCCATAAAAGTTTCCCCATCATCAACATCTAGCTCCCCAGGGTCAATGATATGTGGCGGGTTGTGCACGTATATTCTCAGCTGAGATATGTGGAAGACGTCGTGCACCCTGTGCAACTGAGGTTTTACAGCCAGGCGATAAGCTACCTCGCCAATCCTACTGAGGACCAGGAACGGTCCAATGACGTGTGGAGACAACTTTCCGCCTCTTCCAAATCGCTGTAATCCACATCGAGGTGAGACACGCAAGAAGATGTGGTTTCCATCCTCGAACTCTAGTGGCCTCCGCCTCCTGTCAGCATAAGACTTCTGCCGGCTCTGAGCTATCCTCATCCACTCCTGGATGACCTGGACCTTCTCTGTCAGGGCCTGAACCATCTCCGGTCCCACAAGTGCTGACTCCCCAGGGTCTGTCCAGCATAAAGGAGATCTGCAAGGTCGGCCGTACAACGCCTCGTATAGTGCCATTCCGATGGTGGAGTGGTAGATATTGTTGAACACGAAATCCACCAAGGGTAGGTGGTCCTCCCAGCTACGACCAAATTCTAGGACACATGCACGGAGCATACCCTCAAGAGTTTGAATGGTCCTCTCCATCTGACCATCCGTCTGAGGGCGAAATGCTATGCTCAGACGTAGCTGTGTCCCGAACGCCTCCTGCAACCCCTTCCAAAGCCGGGAAGTAAAGCGAGCATCTCGATCGGAGATGATAGATGATGGCACACCATGAAGCCGCATAATCTCCTGAATGTAATGTCGTCCCAAGCACTCCACTGAGCCCTCCTCTCTGATGGTTAAGAAGTGTGCTGACTTGGTGAGTCAGTCGACAATCACCCAAATGGAGTCGTGACCTCTGGATGTGCATGGAAGACCAGTCACGAAGTCCATTGATATCTCGTCCCACTTCCACTCCATGACCTCCAAGGGCTATACCAAGCCTGATGGTACCTGGTGCTCTGCCTTCACCTGCTGGCAGGTGAGGCATCGAGAACGAACTCCTCCACAGCCTTCTTCATGCCCTGCCACCAGTGCTATCGTCTGAGATCCTGGTACATCTTCACCGCTCCAGGATGTACCGCCATGGGTGAAGTGTGAAACTCTCTCAACACCTCCTCCCGTAAAAAAACTGGTACCAAGGTACGTCCTCTGTAAAGGACGTCGTGCTCTGCTCCAAAGGAGAAACCATCATGTGCCTGTCCTGAGGATATCTGTGCACGCCACGTCTCACAGTCAGCGTCCCCACGTTGTGCCTCTCTGTCCCGCTGTAGTAGTAGAGGGGTGACTGTGAGAGACTGAAGAAAGGCATCCCCATATCTATCCACAAAGGATATCTGCAAAGCGGCTAGCTGCTCCGTCGACTCCTCAAGTAGCAGAATGCACGTCCTCCTACTGAGAGCATCGACTACTACATTCCCCTTCCCAGGAGTATAGACTATCTCAAAGTCATAGTCCTGGAGGAACTCGAGCCATCGCCGCTGTCTCAAATTCAGGTCCTTATGAGAGAAGATGTATCTGAGACTCTGATGGTCAGAAAAAACTGTAAATCAGTCGCCCATCAGGTAGTGTCGCCATGTATTCAAAGCGAAGACCACTACTGCTAACTCCAGGTCATGGGTAGTGTAGTTCTGTTCATGCAGCCTCAACTGACGTGATCCATAGGCGATCACTACCCGCTCCTGCATCAGGACACATCTGAGTCGGGTCCCTGATGCATCTCAGTAGACTACGTACCCTACTCCCTCCTCAGGAAACCTCAAGATAGGTGCACTTGTCATTCTTTGTCTCAACTCCTGGATGCTCTGCTTACATCTGTCTGACCACACAAATGGTTTCCCCTTCTTCGTCAAAGCTGAGAGTGGTGCCGCATCTCTGGAGAAGTCTAGAACAAATCTTTGGTAGTATCCAGCTAGTCCCAAGAAACTCTGCACCTCCGTCACGCTCCTGGGTGGCTCCCAAGCTAGCACTGCCTCGATCTTCACAGGATCCACCGCAACTCCCGCCTCAGAGATAACGTGCCCTAAGAAGTGGACCTCGCGTATCCAGAACTGAATCTTAGAGAGCTTTCCATAATGCTGGTGCTCTCAGAGTGTGTCTAGCACAACCACCAAATGGTAGGCATGCTCCTCCTCAGTCGTCGAGTAAATCAAAATGTCGTCAATGAAGACCACGAAAAATCGATTGAGGTATGGCTGAAAGATCCTGTTCATCAGGGCCATGAACACTACTGGAGCATTGGTTATGCCGAATGGCATAACCATGAACTCATAGTGGCCATACCGACACCTGAAGGCCGTCTTCTACACGTCCTCGTCTCGAACTCTGAGCTGATGGTAGCCTAACCTGAGGACTATCTTCGAGAACCACCATGCTCCCTTAATCTAATCGAAGAGGTCATAAATACTCGGTAGCGGATACTTGTTCCTCATTGTCACCTGGTTCAGGTGATGATAGTTGACACAAAGTCTCAAGCTCCTGTCCTCCTTCATGGCGAACAAAATCGGGTAAGCCTAGGGTGAAACACTGGGACTGATAAACCCCTTTCCTTGAAAGTCCTCCAACTGTACCTGAAGCTCTCGAAGCTCGGTGGGGGCCATCCGATATGATGGAGTTGATATCGGGGTTTTCCCGGGGTAATGGTCAATATAAAAGTCTAACTTTCTGCGAGGAGGTAGTCCTGGAACATCGTCGGGAAAGACTTCGGCATACTGATCCACCACTGTAGGAAAACCAGGACTCCGCATGTCAACTACTCTTAGGATGAGACTAGCCAACTGATGAGGGATGGGCTGTCCTCTCCTCTGTGAGAGTTCATCCTGTGCTGCAAATGCTCCCTTCTCGCCGGTGAAGGTGAACACGCTACCATCGGTGCGTACACATCGCACCTTGCGCCTAATACAGTCGATCTGAGCATGGATTGTAGATAACCAATACATGCCCAAGATGACATCGTACGGCCTCGATGCCACTACAAGAAGATCCCAGCCAAAGCTCTCGCCTCCTAGAGTAAGCTCACACTGCCGGAACCAGTGTGTAATCGTCGAGTATTCTCCAATAGGAGTCTCTAGCCATAAGGATCGAGCCAACGGCTCTGTCGGAATCTCCGAGCTCCGAACAAGGGCAGCTGCTATGAAAAAATGACTCACTCTTGTTTCTATAAGTACTACATCAAGGGTGGAATAGACACAGATAGTACCTCGAATCATCTCAGGCGCGCCGTGGTTGTAGGCCTCCGTTGCCTGGAGCTGTGCATGTCTCTACCCGCCAGCTCCCTGTGGTCGGGGTGGACCTCCTGGTGGTGGTGGTGGTAGAGCCTCAAAGCGTCGCCCACCACCTGCTGCTCGGCCAGCTCCTCTGCCTCGTCCGCCTGCTCCCTGCGGACCGCCACAGTCGACCCTCTTCCTCTGCCTAGGTGGCCCCTCAACCGTCTGCAGCTCCTCGGCACGGTGGGTCGGGCAGTCACGAGCCATGTGGCCCTGCCCGCCGTATGAGTAGCACTGCCAGCCTCTCGAACGTCTGGACCCACACGGTGTGCCCCGCACAGCTGAGCCAGTGACCTGAGGTCGTCTTCCTGAGGGTCTGGTCTTCCTGGACCCATGAGTCATCCATCGACTGCCTGCTGCAGAAGACTCTGCTACCTGCCGCCCTGCGGTGGGTCTCAGCGCTGATGAAGGCTCAGCAAGAAATCTCTCGATCAAAAGGGCTCACTCCAGTACTCCTTCCTGAGTCGGAATGCCGAGGGAGATCAGGGATGCCCTGATATTAGGCCTCAATCCCTGATCAAAGGTCCAGGCCCGGAAAAATGGGTCTCATACTATGTCTGTCGAGTAGCGCGAGAGATCGGTAAATCTCGCCGAGTACTGGGTGACCGTCAAGCTGCCCTGCCGCAGCTGTAGAAGCTCCTAGATGTGCACCGCACGGAGGGGGGCTGGGACGAACTCCAAGCGGAAGAGGCTCTCAAAGTCCGTCCAGAGAAGAGATGCCTCATCGTGCACCTGGAGCATCAAGATCCACCATCGTCCCGCTGCCGCATGCAGTAGGCTCGCTGCGAGGATCACCGTGAGGTCTGCTGGTGTCCTCACTAACTGGAAAACTCGTACAACTGCATCCAGCTAGTCCTCGGCTGACTGGGGGTCCGTCTCCCCACAGAACCTGGGTGGTCGCTGGTGCTGGAACTCGTGCAGTGCACTAAGGTGACATGCATCGTCAGCTGCTGGGGCTGGAAGTATCGGTGGCTCGGTGGGTAAAGGTACCGCCGGTTCCTCAGCTGTCAAAGGGCCATGTACTGAGGCCTCTTCATTCGGTGGTCTGTCATCACGCTCAACTCTCGGAACCCTAGATAGCTACCGTCATGAGTCCATCTTGAAAATGAAATAGGTGCGCCATGGTCAAAACAGTATACCTGGTGAGTTGACACAAATTAATCACAAAGAAAACTTGAATCACACATGCAATCAAGGTTTTCATGCATAAAGTCGGAAATCAGAAGTCAGGGTCCTGGTGTACGGATACATCGGCCGCCGCCCCAACACTGGACTCCCTGGACTGATAACCACACCCAATATGCTTAACACTGTTACTTCACGTAGAAAAAGATCAGAGTCCAGAGTTATGCGGTAGAACCAAACTCCTTTGAAACCAATATGTCATGACCTGTCCTCGGGGCCCGTGCCGTGACTACCCCAAGCCCGCCTTCCATAGGCCAGGGGCTGGCGACTAGCACCAAGGCATAATTCCCGGTAAAAAGGGAAGGAATTGCCTTTGTGAAGTAAACAAACACCATACAGGAAGCAAGCAGTAGAAGTAAACACTAAGTAAATACTAAGTACAAAAATAAGTGTGGAAAAGTAAGTGGGCCAGTATACAAACCCAACCTGAAAGTAAAGTACAACTGGAATGGGAAAACAACAACTATAAAGTAGAGCCGCAGCGTCGAGCCGTACACTAGGAGTCCCACATTAATGGTGGGTACAGATAGCCTCCACTGCTCCTCGGGTCCAGCTGACCGCTCCGAGTACGTACCACACAGTGGTCCACCTCCAGGTACCGTCCTGCTCCACAAGCCTCAACCACGATCAACGATGTCCTTCGTCTGCAACCAACACAATGTAGTGTGGGCATATCCCGTGCAGGGGTGACTATAAGCTACTCAGTAGGGACCCCGAGACCCACGAAGGTCTCCCAGGATCCACAAAGGATAATCCACAAAGGAAAGATGAAATTATGAAGTAACATCCGACAATGATTAGGTATATTCCCATACATATACCTAAGTCATCAATTCTCTTTCGGCTCCAACATCCGAACCCAAGTACATCCCAGTCCACAGAGGAAAGAAAAACATAAATCCACACAGGATAACTCAACACAATCCACATAGGAAAGCAAAACAGGATTCAGCTCACACAGGTATACTTCTTTGTTTGACGATAAAGATGATCATATATTTCCACTGATTCATCTAGGCCATCGAACCCACAAAGGATTGATAGGTACTAACCCCCGCAATGACCCACAAATGATCTGACCCACAAAGGATCGATAGGTAACTAACCCCTGCAATGACCCACAAAGGATCTGACCCACAAAGGATCGATAGGTAACTAATCCCCGCAATGACCCACACAGGATCAGACCCACACAGAATCTATAGGCGCTGGCTCACACAGAACCGCTGATCGCTGACCCACACAGGATCACACCCACATAGGATCGGTAGAACTGATCCACATAGGATCGCTGAGTGTTGTAGTCATCGCCGTCGAATCCACTGAGGATCTCTGAATAGTCGTCGTCGTCGCAGTCGCAAACGCAGCCACCTATAGGGTTCCCACACACAACAAGCTTGTTCGGGAGGGTCCACTCCACGAGCCGAGAGGCTGATACATGAACTGACACATAGTCCAGAGTTGATGTATCAAAAAGTTTAGTATCGTCAACAGGAACTCAACGTCGCAGACGGAGCGTCAATCGGACGCCCGGTCTGAGAGTTATTGGCTTTTTCGTCCCAGGGGCCCGGTTGGTTTTTACGGAAAAACCAACCCTACCATACTCCACCTGTGTCCAAACCTCGGGTGGAGTAAACCAAAAGATCCTTCACACTTAGAGTAATCCAACAAAGTCAACGGCACGTCAATTGCACGTCCGGAGCTTATGTTATGAGCGTTTCCGCTCCGAGGGCCCGGTTGGTTTCGTGTATGAACCAACTCGGCCGAACCCAAAGTATTCCAAAACCTTGAGTGTAATATACCAAAACGACCGTCTCGATCCAAGGATCACATCGCAACTGACGGTGCGTCGATCGGAGGCCCGTAGCATATGTTATGGGCGTCCGACCGGAAGAGATTTGGTATTATGGGGTTCGGGCCGGGTCCGACCTGGCCCGATACCCGCAGGGTCATCCCCAACCAAGTCAAACTGAACCGGGTTCGGGTCCGGCCTGGTCATGGCGCGCTGGGCGCGTTGGCCAGGCACTCGGCCAAACAGCCAAGCCATTTGAAGAGGGGGGGGGGGGGGGGGGCGCCTGCCCCCCTGGCTTGTAACCACGACCCCCATTAAGGGGGGCCGTTAAGCTGGCCTCCGAGGGTTTGGAACCCCCAACCTTCTTTTTTCCGGCCGAACCGCTTGGCCGGCCGAATTCCACCACCACGGGACCGGTGACGGCCGGTCCCCCCTGCTCCGACACCGGCGGCCTGGAACCGGCCGTCGGTTACCCTGCTCCGCCCCGGCCCAGAACCGGCCGCTGCCTTAGATCGTCTAGCACGGCGCGACGGCGCCGCGCCCCTCCGCCGCAGCCCCACTCCGGCCGCAGTGCCTTTGGGTTTCTCAGACGCGGTGCGATGACGTCACGTCCTTGTTCGTTTTCATGGCGCGACGTGATGGCGCCGCACATTCCTTGCTACACGATTTCTGCGTGGTGCGACGACACCGCACCATTTCCGTTCTAAACCATATTAAAAACAACATCAATAATGGAGGAGGGTCGGTCGTGTTTGTGAGGTCCAACCCCCTCTCGTCAATAGATAGTAATTGGTCATATTCCACGAAGAATTTCAAGGCAGTAATCACTAACTAAAATAATTAAATAAACCCCTACCTTGAGCGTAGCTTGAACGGAGGTTATTCGAACGAGGATTCGTTGCGGAATATCCATTGCGGGAAGAGACGTCGCAGAAGGAGACATCGCGGAAGGAGACGTCGACCTCCAAGGAATCTGGCGTTCCTCGCGTTCTTCATGTTCTTCGACGAAGAGGATGAAGAAATCAAGACTCCCTTAGATTTTTCTCCCAAATCTCTCAAGGAAACAAGACTCCAACCAAAAATAAATTAAGACACTTACTTATTTTATTAACACAACATAAGGTTTGAAATTCAAAAGTTGAATTGAACCACAAAATTAAATTACAAAAGTTGTCATAATTTATGAAGGGTTATGGAAGGTTAGGGAAGGTGAAGGGGTACAGTTCATGCGGGCCCCACCACCTTCATAACCTACAAATGGAAGTTGGGTGGTTTTCCCAAACTTCCACCCAAAGCTTAATCCACTTAAAGTAAAAATAAAAATTGTTGCATAATTATTATTTTACCTTCCACATAAATTAACCAGTTCTCTCGTGTAAACGCAACTTCGGAAATGGCGTTCCTAAGCAATTACTAGCTCTACGGTTCCATCGGTGCCCTCAGAATTTGATTCCGAGTACCGGTTCAAAAGTTAAAATTTCCCGCTCGTTCGTTCACTGAACGTACCCGAGCTAAACATCGAATAGGAATTCCGGGCACACCGGGCCTCGGAATCAAGTGCCTTCAGAAACTGTATACTTGTAAAATCCCAAAGCAAAATAAGAAAAAAATTTCCTTGAATTTTACGGGTCTTTACAAATGTGAATTTATAGTGGTTGACAATTTCATATTACCAATGATACTTATCAAAAATGGAATCAACTAGATTCATTTGAAATTTCTAATATTTAATAGTATAATCATCAGAGAAATTTCTTTTACCCTTGAGGTTCCCTCATGAGTTATATCTTTAGTATCCATAATCACAATAGAAGTGGAGCAATAAGAAATTATATTAAATTAATAATCAACTAAATAAAATTATAATGCATTCATGGATTTACAATTTAAATCATAAGTATCCTTAGGATAATGACTCTAATTAGAACTAACTACTTTGGGATTTTAGTACATGTCTTCAATAATAATCCTTATATCAAGTCACATTATTTCTAAATGAATTTTCATGTTAAATTCCCATTGATCATATTTTTTCAATTAAAATAGTAGAATTATTAGTGGGTGTTATTTAAGGTCTATAATTATTAACAATGAAATACATTTTGATAAAAAAATTATGATCACAAAATAAAACTTGATTATAGTAAACAAAATATTTTGAAATCCCCAAATACTAAAGGCTGGTCATAGTTTAACACTCAAGAGGTGGTGAATTGAGTATATAACTAAAAATATAGATTAATAACATTTAAATCCTAAATCCTATAATTTTTAAAATTAAACACTTTTATAAAAGTATTATACTAAATAAATTTTATCATTCATATGTTTTAATTTAATTTTAATATGAACAATGTTAAAAAAGTTTTACCACTCTCTAACCTATTATAACATTTTTAAATGAATGAAAAATTGTATATAGAACACAAAGTAATGAAAAAATTTAGTAAAAATATTATATTAGTCTTTTTTAAAAATTAAATAATTTTATTTGAAATGGATAAAATAAAAATAATGTAAAATGTAAATTAATCTTGGAGTTCGGCCTTATGCCAAAACCTAATTCCCTATCATGTGACATCACTTTATTCCATGTAGATTAAAATTAAATAAAAATATCCATAACCTATATTGGGATTTAGGAATACATGTAAAAGATAGTCCATGAAAAGAAGGTATTACACAACTCTCTATGGGAGATAAGGACTCAAGGTCACACATGACCTCTTCTACAGTTATATGTGAGAGCATAGTTTAAATTAGTTTAAAGAATTTTTCAAAATATGTTAAGATTAGTGTAGGAGAGTTTGTTTTCTAATAAATAGAGATATATAATAGAAAACTATAAATTTATGAATTAAAATAAGTCTCATGACACAATAGATGATAATATTTGGTTCTGATCAATATGACTATCTCAGATACCGAAGAGTTCTTCTAGTTGTCTTCAAAAAGTTCATGACCATGTATCATAGAATATTCTCAAAAAAAATTAATAAAGATTTATAAATGATACCATTTTTTAGAACATGTTGATACTAATGTTTCTCTATTATTATCTCTAAGATTATATTTCTCTATGATCTCATTTAATTCCCTTTCTAATGAATTTTGTTCTTTTGAAAGATCCCCATCTAAAATTACCAATTGTTAAATAGTCAATGCAACCATATTTTTTATGAATATTCATTTAATTCTTAAAAAAACGAATATAAGGAAATTTTAAAATTACTTAATGAAATTTTAGTCATATAATTAATTAATCACATAATACATAGTTACATGAGACCACAGATGATTTGAATGGATAGTTCGCATGACACCTTGTAATGATTACTTTATTCTGTTAAGTGGTTAGTCCATTTGATCTTGTTATATGTTTGTAAATTCACCCTATGAGTTTTTTTATACTCATAATATTTATATTTCTTCATGGTGTAGGTAGTGGTTCTTTAGGTAACTTTAAATACAGATACATGCATTCTATAAAATACATAACAATATTTTCTTACATGTCTTTTGATTCGATGATTTTTTATTAATTAATTTGAATCTAAACACATGGTATGTGGATTATTAATGAATATTCATTTTATTACTTGGAATGTATTAAATCATATGTTAAATGATAGGTAATTTTTTATTTTGGTTAGTATGAGTACCTTGTGCTGTAGGTTTCACATAATTTCTTATCCTTCATAGTCAATTCAAAATATTCACATATTATTACGAATTTTTTTGTTTCACTTGATATGTTCCATACATAATTTTTTTTGAAATATGGATTGAAATAATTTACTAATATAAAAAATTATATTTTTTAATAACATTAGAAAAATGGCTTGGGGAAACTAAAATAAGATGGATTATGTATAGAAGAACATATATCCAGTATTTAAATGACATTTTTCCCCTTTATAGGTTGTGTCTATTCTACATCCCCAACAATATCACTATGGAGACATACTGTATGTAGAATATGATATGAATAGGATTATATTGTATACAAACGGAAGTTAAGAGATTTCATATATCCATCATGAATTTTAATCTCATTCTATATGAAAAAATATCAACATACATTTAGAAATCCAATATATACAATGGATTTTACCAAACTCAATCATATGGCTAATAATATTGTTCCAAAAAAGGGTAAGTGAAGATTCCAGAATAGGAATTATTTTAAATATCCTTTTTGTAATGTGGCTTACTCTATCAGTCATGATTGATAGATCTGTTCACAAGGTGTTTGGGAAATAACATATTTTCATAAAAACATGAAAAATATAAATGGGTGAAAACATAGAGAATAAAATATAATGATAGAAAACATTCAGGTTATGATCAAAGTACCTACCACCTATGATTTATAAATATCACCTAATATATAGATATCTCATAAGATTGGCCTTGAACACTTGAATATTTTTTAATTAAAATTCATTTACCCGTGGATAATATGATCATGTAATTCCCCATTTCACTAAAATTAAATCATTATAAATCGGTGGATTCTTTGATCGATTCTAAATAATGATTCCAAAAAACATTCTCTATATATATAATGACAAATATAACTCCAATCCGGCATATAACAAGTTATTTCCATCCATAATTATTAAATTTTTGAAATTCCATCATTCCCATAATCCATTTTTCCATATTTAAATATTCATATTCATCAGCTACTAGATTTATTTTATTTTTCCGTAAATAAAATCGGTCTTATTGAATTATTTATTATTCTTAAAGGAACATGATTATATATACCCATACAATTTAAAATTATTTATACATTAATTTTAATTTTAAGGTTACTATTTAGACAATCAAAGAAGTGATCAATATTACTTCAGGGATTATTTATGTATTCCACATCTTGAGTTGCAAAAAATATTAAGATAACCTCATTTTCTAAAACTTTTAAACATTATTTTTCTTAGATTATGTAATTTCATCTCCATATATACTCATTTCACATGTGGAATGTATTGTTTAATATATATATCACTAAATGTCTTCATGAACATATTATTTATTTTCTATGACTCTCTAGTGTTTAGGATCTATAACAACCATTGATCAATTTAACACTAAAGATCATAAAAATTATGAAAAAATTATCTCTATAACTACATCCCATTGATAAAAATATATTCTCAATGGGATTGACAGATTTCATGGAAAATTGTGTTTTAATAATCACATTTTGTTATAGTGATTGTTGTCACATGAATTCTATGATCATTACATTATCATGTTATAGATCAGTTGGTAGATTTATAAGAGAATGGTTTTTGGTAATAACCTACATTAGCATAATTAATAGAGTTATAATTTGTTTAGATCTATCTCTAGCTTCATTGTCTTTCCAAAGATGTAAATCACTAAACACTTTATGTGAATTGAAAAAGTTCTCATTCCTTCCATTGGGTGACATTACTTAAAAATATCCTATCTAAATTATCTTATTACATTTTTATTTTAAATAATAGATTGTGATTCTAAATATAGTTTACCACTAAACATAAATTGAAAATTTATTCATAATAAATTAAATAATCATAATCTTTCTGTCTTTGAAAATATCTTCAAAACATGAAAATTTTTTCAAATTGTTCATAAAGGTTTGTAAGGATCATGTGATTCCCCCAAATAAAATCCACTAGGAGTGTCTATCTTATTGTAATAACCTAACGAATTATGATATATTAATAAATTTTATTTCTTGAAATATTTTGCAAATGAAATCCTAAGTCTAAATTTTAAGGACCCAAAACTTTAATACAATGATATTTCATTTTATAAATGAATATTCAGATCATTGAAGAAAAACATTCCTTATCATCAAAAAGATCTAATGCATTTGAAATATGGAAACAGAAAAAATAGGTTCCTAAGAGTCCTACATTGTATCAAACTCATTAAATCATGACTATAACACATCCATGAAATATATCATATAGAAACTATCATCATAATGTATAAAAAAGAAACAAAAGAAATAGTGATATCAGATGCTCTACAAGGGTAAATGATGTAAATATGTAAATATAATTATTTATAATGGTATGAGAACATGAGCATAACATAAGAAAGATGTACCCAAATTATCAAATATCATATCTTGAGTTGTGGAATAAGAATCAAAAGCTCATATGTCCCAAATCATATTGAAATCAATAAATGGAGTCCATGAGATTATAACATTTACAAAATATATGGAATGGTTGCATACACATAAGAATATGTCACTAGTGCAGAAAACATTTTTTACGTCGGTTATTTTTCATTATTTACGTCGGTTTTTAGGCGACGTTAATACGGACGACGTTATAAATAACGTTTTTTACGTCGGTTATTTAAAACCCGACGTAACATCCCTAACATCACTGTGTTTATCACGTCGGTTCATTAATAACTGACGTGAAAAATGATGGGGGATGGGGATTTATAACGGCGATTATTATATAACCGCCGTGATAAACCACGGGTGGGGGGGTTTAGCACGTCGGTTATATAATAACCGACGTGATAAATATGCGGGGGGGGGGGTTTATCACGTCGGTTATTTCTAAATCGACGTGATAAAACGCCTGGGATATTGTTTATCACGTCGGTTATGACATAACCGACGTGATTAACCCTTCCCCGGGCCTATTATGACGTCGGTTTCTTAAATAACTGACATGATAAAAAGGCCTGGGAAACGTTATAGCACGTCGGTTATCTAATAACCGATGTGGTAAATCGATTCCCAGGCCTTTTAGCACGTCAGTTATATTAAGAACCGATGTGATAAAAGGCCTGGGAACGGTTTAGCACGTCGGTTCTCGAAAAAACCGACGTGATAAACCCCTACCGATTTATTTACCAGGTCGGTTATAAAATAACCGACGTGAAAGAGATATTTTTTTTTAAAATAATTGCACCGCTCTCACCAAAAATCAACCAGAATCCAAACAACAAAAATAACCATGCCAGCCCTCCCCCGAGCCCCAACTGAACCCCACCCTCATCTATACCCACCTAAAAACCTGGCCAACCCTCCCCCACCACATTGGAGCCCCACCACAACCCTTGGACACCCCCCCCACCCCTTGGACAGCCCCCCCCCCCCCCCCCCCCGCCCTCATTTACACCCCCACGACCCCTAGTACAGCCTCAAACACCCATTGGACACCCCTCCCATATCCCTTGGACACCCCCACCCCTTGGACACCCCCACCCCTTGGACAGCCCCCCCACCCTCATTTATACCCCCAAGACCCCTAGTACAGCCTCAAACACCCATTGGACACCCCCCACACCTTGACAGCCCTCCCAGACCCCTTGGACACCCCCCGACCCCTGGACACCCCCCCGAGCCCTTGGACAGCCCCAAACACCCCTTGGACACCCCTCCCATATCCCTTGGACACTCCCCACACCTTGGACACCCCCCACCCCTTGGACAGCCCCCACCCTCATTTACACCCAACCGGCCCCTTGGACAGAACTCCCAGACACCTTGGACACCACTCCCATATCCCTTGGACACCCCCCACCCCTTGGACACCCCCACCCCTTCGACAACCCCCCCACCCTCATTTACACCCCTCGAACACTAGGACAGCCCCAAACACCCCTTGGACACCCCTCCCATATCCTTTGGACACCCCTAGACCCCTTGGACACCCCCCACTCCTTGGACAGCCCCCCCCCCCCCTCCACCCCCTGGACACCCCCCAACCCCTTGGAAACCCCCCCGACCCCTTGGAAACCCCCCCCCCCCCCCCCATCCCCTTGGACAGCCCCAAACACCCCTTGGACACCCCTCATATATCCCTTGGACACCCCCCACCACTTGGACACCCCCCACCCATTGGACAGCCCCCCACCCTCATTTACACCCAACCGACCCCTTGGACAGCCCCAAACACACCTTGGACACCCCTCCCATATCCCTTGGACACCCCCACTCCTTGGACACCCCCACCCTCATTTACACCCCCCCCCCCCGACCCCTAGGACAGCCCCAAACACACCTTGGACACCCCTCCCATATCCCTTGGACACACCCCAAACACCCACCCACCCCCTTGGAACCTCTCCCCCCATACCAAAATCCAGACCAGAAAAACCATCAACAGTAGACCAAAACAAGAAGTAGAGAAAAATTAAACATTCACTTACATAACATTCAAAACATACACTGTCAACTTCAAAAAAAACTAAATCCAACCTAAACGACTACGAAATACACAATTACATTGACAATATTCAAAATTACATTTTACATTACAAACAACTAAAAGTCAATCAAACCTGTAAAATAATTTGACCACTCCACTTGTAAGTGTTTGATATCTTCAGTAGTAAAGGGTTGAGGGTCATCAAAAAGCTACAAAGGAAAAGGATAGTTGTCAAAGTGTATAATGAATAAATCAAATTGAAATATTATGAGAAAGAGGAAATATTACCAGGTCAATACCCAGAACTGTCCCAGTTGTTATTATTTCATACATAAATCTTAACATGTAATATCCACATTCGATGATGCCTTGTTGCTCATGACCTTTCTGTTTGAATGAGTGTAAATTCAATATATTATTTTTATGTAATAAATCAAAATGTACAAATTATAAATGGATATTTACCTTTTCATGTACATATATGATCTTGAAATTACTTTTCTTTGCACTTTTTCGAAAGTGGACCCATGCCCTGTTAGAAAATAATACGAATGGGGTAAATTTAAAATTCATTATAATATATAAAACTATTGTGAAATTGAAACTTACATTTCCAATATATTCTTAAAACTTTCTCGCACATCATCATGGAGAGAGCATATCCAATAAAGTGCTTTCTCCCTAGGGAAAAAAACCCCTAACATCCAATGATCCCTGATAAAAGGAAATTTAACGTTAGTGGTTTTTTATGTTAAATGATAATTAACTCTTTGAGAGGGATGTGTTTCATACCTCTCACAAAAAGGCATCATCCAACACTGTGTGATTACATTCTTTTCAAATCTATCAGCAATATAAATCATTCTTTGTTCCTCATCCAATGCACATGCTTCAGGGGAAATCAACTGTGGGTCCACGAATCCATATACATCTGTCAGCTCATTCCTCTCACAAATTTTATACAGATACCTAATACAATGCAGCCATAAGTATACATTTTTAATAAATATAACGCAAGGAAAAGGTGTTAAGACTTACATGATAAAAATTTGCACCACGTTGATTCCCAACTTATCTCCAGTGACAAACTCCATGATATCAGTTTTCATAATCCCCACACTTAGTTCACGTCCACAGACATGAGCTTCCATTGTAAAGTCATAATGATCCGCCAACAAATTTGAATATCTTGACAATTTGTCAAGACTGCTAGTATCTGCATCTGATGTCATAGCTATCTGTCTTTGTTGTTGTCTATACAGTATTTCTTTACCTTTGAAGTATTCCTGTAAAAATAAATTGAAAAATATATTAGTTTTCAAATGATAAAACATTAATAAAAATATAAAATAAAAGATATAAAATCCATACCTCTATGTTAATGAGTCGAAGAAGTCTGGATGGCCAATGTAAAAAATGGCCGATACTATGTCCAACTGTCGTCACCTCATCTGTAGGTAATGGTATCCGAGCTGATCTATCTATAATATCCTGTACAGTGACCCTCTGATTCTCTACCTCTAACTGTTGATGATGAATTGTATCTCCTATACAATATACCATCCCATATGCAACTATATGATGTTGAGGATCATCAACATACAACTCACAATAAGTAGGTAGCTGCGGCGGAGGAGGAGGATCAAAAATGGGGTACGCAGGCTGAGGTAGGGGAGTGGGAGCTACTGGGAGAGGTGGAGTGGGAGCTGCACCCTGAAATTGTCTTTGCAAGTCTGCAAACATAAACTGCACCGATGCTCTAATCTTTTCCTCCATTGTCGCATTAATATTATGGACTTCAGCCTCCAAGGATTCTATTTTTTTTTATAAACTCCATAAACGTTAGAAGTTGAGGAACGTGGCAACACTTTTCTTACCGATACACCTGCCGGATATCCTCTTACACGGCCAGGATGTTCGGGCTTTCCCAATGCCACAGATAAAATATCTTCCCTCCCAGATGGTGTAAATGTCCCCTGTGAACTCTGCTCCTCAAGAGAGTCCTGTAATAATTAATTGAACACTTCTATAATTATTGGAAATATATGGCGAAAATAGTAAACTTAAATAAATAAAATAGATATCTTACAATCCTCTCAACTACGAGTCTCGATTCTTCCGAAAGATATTGTCCTTTTTTGCCCTTCCAAGCTCTTTTCCATTTCTCATGTCTAGATGGAGGGGATGTAGGGGCCACCTCTCCAGATCTTGAAGACTCAGCTCTTAGTTGTTGAAATTTTTCTGCCATCATTTGTTCTTCCAATAATGCATACCCTCCCCGAGATAAACTATGAGTGTATACATTTTTAGATTGGATCTCTTGATGAGCTTTCCTTGTTTGCTGTAAATTAAGAATAAGTAATCATTAACAAAACAATAATAAGATCATTTATATAAGAAAGCTTATAAAAGTTTACATTGCCCTTACCAAAAATGATTCTTTTCTTCTACTTTCAAAAAATTGTCTCCATGTGTCTTCATCTATAAAAGGATATATACGACATGGATTATCACGACTCCTATGACCATAAATGAAATCAGATGAGAGGGTTGATTTGAAATCCCTCCATCTCCTAGCAGCCAACGATAAGCATTTCTTCCTGACTCCTCCAGTGTCAGGAATATCAAATGTCATCTGATAAAAAAGAGGTTAAAAATATTATATATACTAGAAACATTTAAAGAACAGTCAAACAATAGCAAAAGATCTTACCAAAATGGTCTCCCACAGCTGAGAAATTATCGCCTTATCCACACTTCTCCAATCATCATAGAGAATTCTTACTTTGCACTTAGCCTGAGTTGCTACAAAACCCTTAAAATATTTAGCATTTGGACCTCTAGGAAGATCATCATCATCAAACTCCATGACTATCCTCTCCTCCTTCGTACGGGCAAGTGATAATTTTGGTAAACGTGTGCACCCACACTTACCAACAATTGAACTCTTTTTCGTAATAGGAGCATGTGAATGTTCCTCCCCAGATGTATGACCAATATGCTCATCTCCAGAATCATGTGGCTGATCAACTGATTGATCTGTCATTTTCCTTCAAATCAAAAAAACATACATTAGTTCACAAATATACAAATTCAAATATTGTAATACTACTTAATAAGAAAATAGAAAATTGTACTAAATTACATAATAGTAAACATTGGTAATATGGTAAGCATGTTAAACAATGATAAACATGGTAAACATAGTCTGTTGTACCCCTCTTTCTTGGATTTTAATGATCAAAATCACTCTTATTATGTTCTAACTTGTTTTCATGTGTTTTTGTTGATAGGAAAAAGGTTGCCAAGGAGTTGGCCCAAGAAAGCTGAAAAGTGGACTCACTGAGTCCACCGGTTAGCCGGTGTGAGCTCACCAGCCAGCCGGAGGACCCAGGAAGTAGACTTGCCCACTGCCTGGTGTCACCGGCCGGACGGTGGACCAGACAGAGCTTTGCTGTCTGGACCATCGGCCAACCGGTGATCCACCACCAGCCAGCCGGTTTGCCTAGGACTTCTCCTCTTTACGGTTTTTATTGTTTTATCATTTTGGTTTGATACATGTTTTAATAAGTAAAAAATTTACAATATCTAACATTATATGAAAAAACTAAATGTAAACAAGAAATAAACATGTGTTACCTGTAATTTTAGGAATGTACAGTTGGATTGTTTTCCCAAATTCCTTCGTCGTGATCGTTCCTTATGGAACAAACCATGTCTTCAAAATACTCATCGTTATGTTCTGTTAATCTTTCCATGGAAGTAGGGATCTCACATAAATCAGCATCTTCATCAAATTCATCCTCACCAACATATTGTTTTTTCCCTTGTAAAACAACAGCCCACTGCATATCTGATTGATCTACTACATAGAAAATTTGTTTGGAATGTGTTTCCATTATAAAAGAATCAGCTGTGTCTTCCAATCTATTCAGATTAACAAGTGTCATTCCAAATTCATCGTGTCTGACACTGTTGTTACCGATAAACCATTTACAGTTAAAAACAGGAACTTTAATTTTAAAGTAATCAGCCTCCCATATGTCTTCAATCACTCCATAATATGCACTTGATGCCGAAATTGGGTTTTTGTCCTTAGCACTCGAAAAATGCATTGCTTCTGCAAACACCAATACACCACTATTCTGAACTGCACTTCTGTTGTCCTGAGCATTCGTATGAAATGTATAGCCATTAATGTCATAAGCGGACCATGTTATCACATTTAAAGATGGACCACCCACTATCCATTTTAATGTCTCTGATACATCTGATCAACCAAGAAAGGTATTTTCAAACCATGGAAAAAAAGTTTTGTTGTGCTCATTCAAAATCCACATTTCTTTCTTCTTTGGATGACATTGTTTCAACTCATTAATATGCAATGTGATATACGGTTGAACATCAACTATGTTATTCAAGATGTATGATTCTAACTTCTTCATCTGTTCAGCTGACAGTGATTTGACTTTCAATCCACGAATCCCCTTTCCCTCATTATTAACCCGTTCATGGCGAGATGGAGGCAAACCTATTTGTTGCGCTGTAGCCAAGTATCTCGTACAAAACTCTGCTACCTCCTCAGAAATATACTTTTCAATAATGGAGGCTTCAGGTCGATATGGATTTTTAACATATCCCTTTAATATTTTCATATACCTTTCAAAAGGATACATCCAACGAAGATATACAGGTCCACAAAGCTTTATTTCTCGAACCAGATGAATCATTAAATGCACCATCATATCAAAAAAAGTTGGAGGAAAATACATTTCCAAATGACAAAGTATAAAAATTGCATCCTTTTCCAAAATGTTCAAAGCATTCACATCAATCGCCTTGTTACAAATTGAATTGAAAAAATAACACAACCTCATTATAGTCTTTCTAACACGGATGGGCAATATTCCACGCAGTGAAACTGGTAGAATTTGTTGCATCATGACGTGACAATCATGTGATTTCATACCAATCAACTTCAAGTCGTTCAATGAGAAAAACTTTTTTACATTTGAAGAATAACCTTGAGGCACTTTGATATCATGAAGACACTGACAGAAGCTACTTTTCTCCCTCTTCGATAATTTATGACAATCCGGGGGAAGAAATGTTCGTCTTCCTTTAGGAGTGGGAGCTAACTCCAAACGTATTCCCATTGATAGTAGGTCTAAACTTGCATTCAACCCATCTTTTGTCTTTCCTTTAATATCTAGCAATGTTCCGATCAAAGAATCACATATATTCTTCTCCATGTTCATGACATCAATATTATGTTTGACTTCATGATACCTCCAATATGGTAGCTCAAAAAATATTGACCTTTTCTTCCAAATATGTCTATCATTACCAGATTTCTGTGTCTTTCCCAATGTCACATCAAGGTTTTTCACCCTCTCAAAATACAAATCTGGGGATAAAGGTTTTGGAGCAGTATAAAATTCTTGTGAGCCATTGAATGCCTTTTTTAGTCTTCTATAAGGGTGATCCATAGGCAAAAACTTTCGATGACCCATGTACACTGTTTTCCTCCCATGATGCAATTGACAATATGACGTCTGTTGTTCGGAAATTGGACATGCTTTATTCCCTTTAACACTGTATCCAGAAAAATTTCCATATGCTGGGAAGTCATTTATAGTGAATAGAAGCACTACATGCAGTTGAAAATATTCCATTTTATAAGAATCATACACCCTAATACCATCAGCCCATAACAGTTTCAAATCATCAATCAGCGGTGACAAGTATACAACAATATCATTGCCGGGTTGCTTTGGACCAGAGATCATGATACTCAACATGAAATATTTGCGCTTCATACAAACTTCAGAAGAGAGGTTGTAAATTACCAATAAAACAGGCCATGAACTATGTGTGCTACTGAGGGTTCGGTATGGATTCATTCCATCTGTGCACAAGCCTAGTCTCAGATTTCTAATTTCATTTCCAAATGTAGGGTACTGGGCATCAATTTTCTTCCATTGTGGACAATCAGCTGGATGACGTATTTTTCCATCACATACCCGCTCATCAGCATGCCATCTTTTTGCATCATGTGAATTAGCAAATAAACGTTTGAAACGAGGAATTATAGAAAGATACCAAAATTCCTTTTAAGGGAGCTTTGTAATCTCTACATCAGCTTGTGATTTTTCTTTCACCTTATACCGTGATGTCCCACATTTAGGACACTCTTTCAGAAATTCATATTCCTTCTTATATATAATGCAGTCATTCGGACAGGCATGTATTTTCCTGTATCCCAATCCCATCGGGCATAATATTTTTTTGGCCTTATAATGTGAATGTGGAAGATCGTTATCTTTTGGAAGAATGTCTTTCATCAATTGTAGCAGCTCTGTAAAACTTCTGTCACTCCATCCATGTTTTTCCTTCAGGTTAATCAATCTTAACACCGCCGACAAAACCATAAAATCTGTACAACCAGGATATAATGGTTTTTCGGCATCACCATATAGACGTGAAACTGTCGGTTCTATCTCAATTTGTTCTGCTACAGTATCGCGAATCATTTCTTCAATTCCATCGGAGTTACCATCTTGCGATTCATTATCATTAGTGAAATTCTGTCTAGTTTCGCCATGCCAAATCCAAGGGTTGTAACTCGGATTGAAACCATGACAAATAAGATGATCTTTTATCTCTCTACTTTTCAACTTCTTCATATTCAGACATTTCAGGCATGGACAGAAAAAAATGTCACTACTTGGAACATTTCTTTTAGAAAATTCCAAAAAGGCATCAACACCTTCCTCATATTCATTGCTCATTCGATGTTCCGTAATCCAACTTCGACTCATTATTACCTATAACAAATAGAAAAAATATATATATTTTTTAGATAAGACAAATATATGTTTATATGAAAAAAATCATAATTTGAATGTAAACAATTTTGAAATATAAAACAAATCGATGTGTATTTAAAAAAATATGCTTGAATATTATTTTTTAAACAAAATATAGTAAGATATAACACCCCCCCTGGACACCCCCGACCCCTCTGGACAGCCCCCCGCCCCTCCTGGACACCACCCCCACCCCTACCCCCTTGGACACCCCCCTGGACATCCCCCAACCCTCTGGACAGCCCCCCACCCACCCGGAAAACCCCAAATACCCTCTGGAGAGGCCGCCACCCACTTGGACAGCCCCCCACACCCATCCACCCCCTTAGACACCCCCCTGGACACCCCACCGACCCCTCTGGACAGGTCGCCACCCCCTTGGACAGCCCCCCACACCCACCCATCCCCTTGGACACCACCCTGGACACCCCCCGACCCCTCTGGACAGCCCCCAACCCCTCTAGAAAGCACCCTCACCCCTCCTGGACACAACCCCCCACCCCCGACCTTCTTGGACACCCCCCTGGACACCCCCCAACCCTCTAGACATCCCCCCCCACCCCTCCTAAACACCACCCCCTACCCCCTTGGACACCCCCCTGGACACCCCCCAACACCCACCCACACCCTTGGACAGCCCCCACACCCACCCACCCACTTGTAAACCCCCCTGGACACCCCCCGACCCCTCTGGACAGCCCCCGCCCCTCCTGGACACCACCCCCACCCCCTACCCCCTTCGACACCCCCTGGACATCCCCCAACCCTCTGGGAAGCCCCCCCACCCACCCGGACAACCCCAAATACCCTCTAGAGAGGCCGCCACCCACTTAGACAGCCCCCCACACCCATCCACCCCCTTGACACCACCCTGGACACCCCACCGACCCCTCTGGACAGGCCGCCACCCCCTTGGACAGCCCCCCACACCCACCCATCCCCTTGGACACCACCCTGGACACCCCCCGACCCCTCTGGACAACCCCCGACCCCTCTAGAAAGCACCCCCACCCCTCCTGGACACAACCCCCCACCCCTGACCTGCTTGGACACCCCCCCCTGAACACCCCCAACCCTCTGGACAGCCCCCCCCCCCTCCTCCTAAACACCACCACCACCCCATACCCCCTTGGACACCCCCTGGACACCCCCCAACACCCACCCACACCCTTGGACAGCCCCCCACACCCACCCACCCCCTTGTAAACCCCCCTGGACACCCCCCCCCCCAACCCCTCTGGACAGCCCCTCGCCCCTCCTGGACACCACCCCCCACCCCCTACCCCCCTGGACATCCCCCAGCCCTCTGGGCAGCCCCCCCACCCACCTGGACAACCCCAAATACCCTCTGGAGAGGCCGCCACAAACTTGGACAACCCCCCACACCCATCCACCCCCTTGGACACCCCCCTGGACACCCCACCGGCCCCTCTGGACAGGCCGCCACCCCCTTGGATAGCCCCCCACACCCACCCATCCCCTTGGACACCACCCTGGACACCCCCTGGACAGCCCCTGACCCCTCTAGAAAGCACCCCCACCCCTCCTGGACACAACCCCCCACCCCCGACCTGCTTGGACACCCCCTGGACACCCCCCAACCCTCTGGACAGCCCCCCCCTCCTAAACACCACCCCACCCCCTACCCCCTTGGACACCCCCCCTGGACACCCCCCAACACCCACACACACCTTTTCACAGCCCCCCAAACCCACCCACCCCCTTTTAAACCCCCCTAGACACCCCCCGACCCCTCTGGACAGCCCCCCGCCCCTCCTGGACACCACCCCCACCCCCTACCCCCTTGGACACCCCCTGGACATCCCCCAACCCTCTGGACAGCCCCCCCCCCACCCACCCGGACAACCCCAAATACCCTATGGAGAAGCCGCCACCCACTTGGACAGCCCCCCACACCCATCCAACCCCTTGGACACCCCCCCTGGACACCCCACCGACCCCTCTGGACAGGCTGCCACCCCCTTGGATAGCCCCCCACACCCACCCATCCCCTTGGACACCACCCTGGACACCCCCCGACCCCTCTGGACAGCCCCCGACCCCTCTAGAAAGCACCCCCACCCCTCCTGGACACAACCCCCACCCCAACCTGCTTGGACACCCCCCTGGACACCCCCAACCCTCTTGACAGCCCCCCACCCCTCCTAAACACCACCCCCACCCCTACCCCCTTGGACACCCCCCTTGACACCCCCCAACACCCACCAACACCCTTGGACAGCCCCCCACACCCACCCACCCCCTTTTAAACCCCCTGGACACCCCCCGACCCCTCTGGATAGCCCCCCACCCCTCCTGGACACCACCCCCCACACCCTACCCCCTTGGACACCCCCCTGGACACCCCCCAACCCTCTTGATAGCCCTCCCACCCCCCTGGAATCACTGAAAATTTACCATAACAAGAAGTTGGGCCATTCAAAGAATGTTTTTAGGTGTGGAGGAAGAACTGGGTTTCAATAGATAGAGAAGGAACTCGACATTAGGTTGTCTATTCCAGGTGTGGATTTGAAGGAGTTAATGTTTGTTCAGTGACCCAAGAGATTGAATCAAAAATTCAGATGTTGTGCCATTTTCTCATGATGAGGATGAATAATTGGTGGGGTTTGACTTTTAAATGGAGAGCTTAGCAGACCATCATATTTTCTATAGATCAGTAAAGGATGTTATCATCGAACATAAGGCTTAAGGGATGGTTTCAGATCCAAATATGTATGTTGATGGATGCAATGGATCTAGTAGAGGTTCTAGAAATAATGGTGGTTTTATTTGTTTAGGATAAGTAGTGAAGAGAAAACTAGTTAATTTTTTACTTGCTGAAAAGAGGGTATCTAAAATTTTTAACATGCCGAGGGGAAATCTGGCGAGTCCTCCTCGTGAAACTTTGATTGCAGGGGGTGAAAATGGTGATGTGATCCCAAATCCATGCTCCTATGCCATGGTTGTGTGTGAATAAAGTAGTAACAACTGTAAAAGGGCAACCCATCCAAATGGACACGCCCCAACCCTCTCGGGGATTTATAGAAAACGATGAAAAATTAGTGAAATCATAAAATTAGTCAATATTGCAAGTCGAACTAATAGATCTAGGGATGATAAATAAGATTATGGTTCCAAAACGAGTTAAAAGGGTTCGCAATCGAAGAATCTTAGCTAGATTCAACAAAAAAATCATAACACATATATATATACTATCCGCGAAAAAAAACGAACGAGTGGGAGGATTTCCTAAGTGCTGCGAGTTTAGATGATTGATCCGAGGAGATTAAATATGAGAAACGATGATCGCAAAACGAATATAAACCAACGAAATGGACGAGCCGATTCGGGTTTACGCGCGAGAGAGACGAGTCACGACTGTCGAAGGTACACTCGCGAATGACAATCCACGGGTCTGGGTAAATTTTTAAATGAGTTATCACGTCGGTTATTCAATAACCGACGTTATAATTTTTTTAAAAACATTTATAACGTCGGTTATTCAATAACTGACGTAAAAACCTTCCTCCGATTCTTTTTTTACGTCGGTTATTTTATAACCGACGTTATAAAGGGCTCAAAATCCGCGTTTTTTTACGTCGGTTATTCCATAAACGACGTCAAAAACATCTGTGTATTCTTTTTTTATGTCGGTTATAAAATAACCGACGTAAAAAGGCCTTCAAAAACCGTGTTTTTTATGTCGGTTATTGAATAACCGACGTAATAACTCGTACATATGTCGATTTGTTACGTCGGTTATTGAATAAACGACGTAACAAACATCCCCCGCTTCTGTTTTTTACGGCGTTTAATGTATAACCGACGTAAAAAACGAAGCCGCGCGATTAATAAAGTCGGTTATAAAAATAACCGACATTAAAGGTGTACTAAACACAGGTTTTTACGTCGGTTATTAAATAACCGACGTAAAAAACCTCGTTTTACATATTATGACGTCGGTTTTATATAACCGACGTAAAAAATGGTGACGTAAAAAACGTTTTCTGCACTAGTGTGTAATAATTTCTATATTAGTAAAGTATTATTTCAATAAATTTACTATTTTAATACATTAAATCCCTGAGCCATCATTTTTTTCATGGTTTGGACCTGTAATGTACAAGTTTGTTAGTGATGATCATTTTATTTGAATTTCATCTAGAAAAACATCTTTAATTTCCCCTCTCATGATTAAGATTAGATAACCAATCCCTTAGTTCAATATTCATTCTTCATGAAGGTGGGGTATCATGTTAGTTAGAGGAAATATGTATACCAAATACAAGGTATATACTAAATAAATTTCATGTATATAGAATTCTATACATGTATTAGTTACAAGACATTTGAAAGATTGGACAGACCCCCAATATTTTAATAACTGGGTTTTCTATAAGTGGAAGAAACCCAACCATTACACGATGTATAATATTCACATGTAGTATAAATACCCATGCTGGTTTTTTTAAAGGGGGTAGCATCTCATTTGATAGATTCTGTAATTTCTCTTATAAATAAGATGAGAAATGTGATAGACACTCCTACACACCTCAATCTAGGTTCTTAAACTCCCCATTCATCTAGTATTTGTTTTCTTCTCCGTCATGTGCATCATATCTAAAATGAATATAACTATATCCCACCTATTTCCATTCATCAATTATCTCCATGTAAATTGTTCCATTTTTATGAGATTATATGCACTATTTTTTTGTTCGTTTATCTATTATTCCATTTTCTCCAATTCTAGCACAATTTAATGGTTGACACTAGATTAAGAGAGTGATATAGGATAATGATCAGTGATTGTTTACTTTTACTTCAATGATTATTTTTGGTTTTTTAATAACCATGTTGGCAGCGGAATTATTTCTCAAAAAACATCTATAAAATGTTTTATAACTAAATATGAATGGTTTTCCACGAATATTATGGTCATATATAACCCTTAATCTCTATCTTGAGATGTTTTCCCCAACTTGAGACAACCTTACGGGTGTTCATCTACATAATTAATTTTGGGACTTTTTATGTGGAACTAATTTTATTTACATACATTGGGTGTGAATTGACATGGAATAAATATATTTTAATGTTAAAGAAATTACCGGAATTTAATGTCCACGTGTAGGGACCATGTTTGATATATAATAGTTTATGTTTGATGATTTAAATAAAATTCCCAATTTGGATAAAGATTCATGAATCACATGTTTATTAAATGATTAGTGATATTGATAGCTAATCACTCGTCTTACTATGTTGAGGGTGATATTAGTGTTTTAATCGAGGATTCATTTTAAAGGATCATCTTGCTATATAATTAATACTCGTTATTGATTGTGAATACGGGGGAAGTGGAACTTGGTTCCTTATGGGAGGAATTGTAGAATCTCTCCAAGTGGATTACTTATATACACATGACTGAAACTGGTTTCTTAGGGGAGAAACAATGGACGGGCTTAGTGGCAAGATGGTTATACCATGACATCAGTGTTACATGGTCTCATATGAAAGATATATTGGATGTGCTCAGATGGTCATACAATAAACATTCTGTGAGAGATACATCAAAATCTTATTACACATCTCTATAGATAAACCATGTGGTAATGTGTATTTACAAATCTCGTAGGGATATTTTTGGATTTATTCTATGGATCACCTTCGAGAGGCTCAGGATAGAACATACTAATTATATGGACTCCAATCTATTAAATGTTAGAGATCCCTTATATGATATTCTATAAATTCACAACCATTAAATTAAATGATGAATCCTCCATGAAAAATTACATGCGTAGGATCAGTCTATTCATGGTGAATTATTTGTGATGGTCACTTTATACACCAGTTAATACATGTATAAGTTCACCATGGTTCAAAAATATATGGTTTCAGGCAAATAATGTAGTTTCATTCTTATATCCATTAGGAACCCATACCAAATGTTTTATTTACATGTTGATTTAATTTTACTAGGTACTATCTAACCACTCATTTCATATGAACACAACAAATTATTATAGACATCTCTTGTGGTGAACAACTAAGTATATCCCACACTCTTCCCTAGAATCCCTTTGTACCCAAGAAAACATGATAATTTATACTATTGATAAAGGGATGTAACTACCTTCCAATTCATTATTTTCATTACTAATATGGAAGATGAGAGCTGATGGCCTAGCGTATACTCGTGATTCTTGGAGAATCAGTTTTTAGATTATTTTATTTCATTGTAACATTTTATATATTCATGTTTCACCTATATCTAGTGTGATACATTTTATGAATCTACAATACATGATATTTAACATTTTTATATTGATTTATGATTCCAATTCTACAAATTTATTTATCAGGAAGTTTTTTATTCCCCTAATACTAATTTTTTTATTTTTCTATTCATTACCTATTATTCTTTACTGTTCGGAAAAACTCTTCTCTTATGGAAATAGTTATCCCACAGAGATACCCTAGGCCCTCGCTACTGTCATAAAGACTCACACATATGGGGATGCATGATTGATTTCATGTGTCCAACCGTATTAGTGAACAGCTCAATGGATTCCAAGAGGGATGCTACAAATCAGTATCAGAGATTCATTTTATTTTCGTATTACTATTTTATTGTTAGTTAGGAGACAAGGATGTCTCATAATTTTTAAAAGATCTTATTCCTTTAAGTAACTAACCCACATACATGGGATCTCAAATTAAATGGGATGGGTAATTAATTTATGGGTTTGTTCCTATTAAATTTTAAATATTTTCACTATTTCTTGACAAAAATGATTTATGATGTTATTATAGGTGATATTATTATGATAATGTATTTTTTTATTTGGATAAGTACGACAAGAAGGTATCATATCATTCATCATTATACACACTTTAGGACTTTTATTCTATTTATTTTTCCATTCCACATCCACTTCTATCATGTATGGCCTCCTACATATAGCTAGTCCTTAGATTATTATATATGGATATGTGTTAACATTTCTAGTAAGGATAACATAGTTGGATTAACTAATGTCTTACATAAATCTAAAAATCATTTTCAAACATGTATTGATTATGATAGCTTAATTAACTAATTATTCCATGATTGATCCATAAACCACTGGTTCTATGGACTGAAACATTATTGATTTGATTGTAAAATTCCAATTATAATATATGATGCATGTACTTTTATATATTGAGAATGGTTGTTCATGTAATCCAATTAATACACATCACCTATTAAATCTTCATAAAAGACATCAAGGGCAGCTCCCTAGTAGTTGGAAAAAAAAAATTGTAATTTATAAATAGTACATGTTCTTTATAAATATGGATTGATGGCACATATAATAGTAATATTAATATATATGAGTTCAGATAATAATGAACATAAAAAAAGTAAACAACTAAATGAAATGGGTACAACTAAATGGGTATTCAAATGTCAATGAAAATGGGGTTTTCCTCGATGAAAAGAAATTGACATTCTAAATAAGGGAAAAAAATTATCTGGCATGAATCCTTGACCATGACCCAACTTTTTAGTGGGTCATAGGAAGTTTATCATATAGTCCGTTGTGATACTTTGTATCACATTGACTATATTTTAAGAGGAAGAAAGGATGAGTGAATCATATATAAGAAGGCAGTATGACTATATTTTCTTTATTCACTATTTCTTATCCACTTATAATCTTCTATTAGGCATGTGTTTTGAAATTATATAGATATTTAATCATGAATTGTTTCAGTGATATTCCTAGAGGCTGGTGATGACCATACTCTATATGTGGTGAGGCATGTGACACTGTTATTATATCCTATAGAACAACCAGAAAAACCTATTTTTGATCTTCTATTAGTCTTTCATCCTCTATTATGATATACCTTTTTCCATTTCATCTAGTTTGTATAGGGTTCTCCATGTCCTAACTATAATGTGAAAGAATTGTTTTGTGAATTATATTGGCAGCATCTTCCCATCTTTTTGAGGATGATGGTCCATAGGTTGGTGATTCATGCCTAGAGGCCGTGTTATCAATCATCAAGTATATGTAGTTTCCTCCATTATGAAGGGTCTTGATTTATTCATATATAATCTGTGAAACCACCATGAGATGGTTGGATATTATCTCTCAGTCTGATTTTCACCATTGTATGGTGTGGGATGACTTATCAAAAACCTTCTATGACTACTTATTTTGAGCGACCTTGAGAGTAGACCATGCCATAGTGTTTATGAACCTTTAGTAGGGAACTATTTCAATGAAGGATTATAAATATAGAATAATATATATTCAAAAAAATTCAATTAATCATACAGAATGAGAATTGATGGTTGCGACATGAATTGGATGTGGGATTGTTTATGTCATCTGATCATAGGGTAATTTTTTTATACTATAAACTATTTCATAGATCGTGAACTAGGGGCTCACCAGAAAATAAATCATGTTGGATTCTAGAATTGTGATTGAGGGATGTTCATCATTTAAATAGGTAAGTATTATGTCAAGCGGAAGGAAAAATCGATTCAAGGGTTCACATTAGGTAATTTCTATCCAGATGACCTGTACCAATAGTAATGGGTATTGTCATCTATGTGGTAGAGGTGTACATATGAAACCCCAGTGTGTGATGATCCTAATCCAGGAATGAGCCTATAGATGGATTGTTCACCTAAAACATTTCTTCTAAATGTTCCCTCTAGTAATTACGGAGTGTAGATCTGTACCAACACAATATTGGTGAACATGACATGTAGTTCCATAGTATGATATGGGTATTTATACTATTGTCTGACTAGGCTAAGGAGATGGTAATGGATGAGGTAGTTGTTCATTGGAAGATTAGCATCAGTAGAGTGGACCTACCAAGGATATTTGTGTTGCAATTCAAGGCCAATGATAGTTCCATATTTATATAGTGCATCACACTCATGAGATTCATTGTTTAGGGACATCTATTTAATGAGGTATTATTCTTGTACCATCTATATTTGTTTTTAAATTATTTTATATTGCCTCATTATATTATTTTATATCTATTGAAATTATGGATTGATTGGGCCTTAAAATTTTGTATATACACTATAAAAATGAGTTATTAGAGGGAGGTTTTTAGACATGTTAATGCACAAACACCATGAAATTTAATTCTATATAAATTAGAGGGAGTTATGAAAAACCCCACTTATCATTAAAATTAAAGGGGATATTCATCTACCTCTAAATGTTTTGGAATTATTTTTTTAGTATATCGTACGCTTTTAGAGGTAGTTATGTCAAAACAACTGCTACATTAATAATTTATAGTGATATATATTTGGTTAGAGGCACAATATATTTGTTTAGAGGCACTATATAATTATATTGAGTTGGGTTGTTTCGGTGATATATATGTGTGTGTGTGTGTGTGCATTATATGGACAATTTTTTTCAGAAAGTAGTTGGGTTTCAACACCCCCTATATTATAAGATTGGGGGGGGGGGTTGGACCACATATAATGTCTTAAATTATAGGTAGTTCACAACCGCATCTAATCAATAAAATTATTGGGGGTTCACAACCCCCTAAAATTTAAGAGATCAAAGGGAATGTGATCCCTCAATACTTTTGTAATAATATTCATAATATATATATATATATATATAACATAAATGTATTTAAATATATTATAGCATATTATATACATATATTAATATATGAAAATTATAAAATTATTATAGAACATTTTTTATTTTTACATAAATATAATTTTATAATGTGAGTATTGATTAATATACATGTTTTGTATGAAATTGTATTTTAAATAATATTAATTCTATATAAAAACCGAAATAATATATATACATATAATTTATTTAAAAAACATATAATAGCATTTTTATTTGTTATAATAATAAAAAAATTGATATTAAGTATATATTCCCACATAGACATGCATGTACTTAGATGGGTTTTTGAACCCCTCTAATTTAAGAAATTTGAGGAGGTTTATAATCACCAATTAGAGGGGGTTTGGATACCCATTAATTATTTATATTATTTTTAAAATTTATCAAATTATTTAATGTGTGTGTTCATGTACTATGAAGTCATTATATAAATGTATTTAAATAAATTCTAAATATATTAAATAAATACATTAAATAAATAACTATATATATGTATAAAAAAATTATTTTAATATATATATATTATTCGATTATATCTATATAGTATATATGATATAATGAAATATATAAATAAATTATACATATCAAAAGATATTTATAAATTAAAAAATTTAGGTTAATTTATAGATGATAATCAGACTGATATATTAAATATATATGTGTAAATATTATATGACATTATTAATATATGTATAGATGTATAAATATTTGTTATATTTTTATCTATATATAAATATTATATAATATTATATGTATATATATAATATTTATTTTTTATATATAGTTTAAATAATATATAAATAATATATAAATAATATAAATAATATAATATATATATATGTATATTATTTGTAAAAGTATTTATATAATGTATTAATATTATATTCATTTAACAATTTAATTTAAATATATAACTTGATTTTTTTTCTAATTTTTCCCTTATAAATATAATATATATATATATAAACATATATATTCATAATATAATTGGGTAATAAATAAATGTATATATATGTAATATATATGTGTATGAAAATAAATACCAATAAATATATTTGTTCAATTTGTGTTGGTTTTTGAGTTTGATATAAAAAAATTTTCAAAAATATATATACATAGTTTTGTTAAAATATATTAAAATAAGTAATTTATAAAGGTGTTTAGAAAATATAGATACAAAAATATACATTTTTTTAATTACATATATTTACTTAAATATATGTAATAATACAAATTTACACGTGTAAATTATATAAATATATACATGGGTTATTTATTTAATTAAATAAAGATATATTGTAAACAAATATGATTGTTTTAATAAACATATAAATAAATATATGTAGAGTATATGGATTATAATACAAGAAGGTTAATTTTCAAACTTCTGTAGGTAGAGGCCAAGTATTGGTGGATGCATAGGTTCTCTTTACACCAACTGCATATTTTACAAGGCAGGCTGAGTTTCTAGATGGTGGGAGGCCACATGCCTTCTCTATGGACATAAGACATCATATGTGTGTTTCCCTAGAGAGGGTTGGTCATGAGTTAATGGGGTGGACTAGATGGGGATGCTGGGGTGGTCCTGGAAAGTAGGGGTGTGGGAGGGACCCTAGATGAGTATGGTTGGGTGGTACATGATAGTCGGGAGACATAGGGGAGCAAGAATGGGTGGTCCTGGATGCGGTACAATTGGGTGAAGGGTGGGACTAGACAGGGGCACTCGTGGGTGGATCATTTTAAAAAAATGAAGCTTTAGGTGTTCTTTTAACAACTGCATCTAAAGTATTCAATAGTAGAGGTTGTAAAAACATCCCTTAAAGACCTCATTTATAGGAGGTTATGGTGATAACCGCTTATAAAAAAATAATTTATGGACAATTTAATTTGATACATGTAGGCATTTAAACCCCCTCATATGTAACTGAAACAAAATTCACCATGATTTTACAAGTGGTTCCTCAAACTGCCTCTACAAACTATAGGCGGTCGCATTTGCTGCAGTTCCATATTACATCCACTAAATATTTTTGAATTGGTTTTAACCCATTACAATTTCAAGATTAACATTATCTAAACATTTACTTTTTTTTAGTGGTCTATGGAATTATGACTCTCGACACAACATTATAAGTTTAATAAAAAATCATACAGTAGTACGAGGTGTTTCCCTTTGAAATAGTTGATTCTTGGGTAATATCATTATCCTTGGGATGATTGACATTAAAATTATATTCAATAATGTATAATCTTATTCCATATTATTCCCATGTTTATTTCTACCACCATAGGGTGTCATTTATATAACATGAGGTAAGAGATTGTACACACAATGGAGAATGGGATATCTAGTAATTTCCAGAAATACCAGAGCATCATTGGTTTCATTGTGTGACAAACTATATGGGTAGTATCTTAATTAATTATTTTGGAATTAAACATATGGAATTACCTCCTTTGGTGGATCAGTTCATGATAGTCTTCCATAATAAATTCTCCGGATTAACTCATATGAGAGAGGCAGAGTTCACTATATAGCTACTTCCAGGTGTGGCACTACTATCTCTTCCTCCCAATAAAATGTAACCAACATAGCTCCAGGGTCTCAAGAACAGTTATAATACATATAAGAATGACATTTTATATGTACTAGTACTTAACTATGAGGCTAACCTATCATTTTCTCCAAGAAGGTAGATCATACAATTAGGTTGTGTATGGATTACCAATGGTTAAAAAATATCATGGTTATGAACTGATATTCACTTCCTTGTATAGATGACCACTTCGACTATATCTGAGGTGTGATAGATCTCACCATGATCATCTTGAGTTTAGGCTACCATTAGGTGTGTGAAAGACCATCTGACATTTCATGTAGTATTTTCTAGATTAGATATGACTTATACAAGTATCAATAAATGTCATTAGATTTTATAAACAATCCAAAAAGTGCAATGTATCTAATTAATATAGCATTTCACCTATCTCTAGAATCAATTTTGATAGTCTTTATGAATGTTATCTTATGGTATTATCATACAATACCCTATCATTACATACCTCTTAATATTGTGCTAAATTTATTGATAGAGAACCAGTTATATGATAAGATCTTAAATTCCACTTTTGGATCAATAAGGTTCAATTAATTCATATTAATATAATAGAAACTGGAGTGTATATTCACCTAGATAAGGTGAGTGTTACAATTTCCTAGTAGTAGCTTTAAAATAACATTAACATAAAATATTACATGGGTATGGGTGGATACTATATTAATTTAGTTTAAGAAATATCTTTCCTAGTAGTTCCTTATATGGAACTAACTAAAAAGTGATTGATGTTCATATCGTTTGAAGCTTATTAGAAATCCTTTTAAGAGTTGAAAGGGATACTAACTTCAGTGTCAATCCTAAAACTTTCAGATACATTTAGGATAAAAAAATTATAATGAGACTCTTTAAAAACTGGGATTAGAGTATTCCAAATGCATGGTTATCAGGTTGTATTGTATGGGTCCATCCAGTAGAGACATCAAGAGAAAAACTACCCTACAGAAGACCTCGAGTAGGGAGTTGTGGTTCATGAATTATGTTGTTCAAGGCGTTATTTAATTTAGAAATAAATTCATCATTTAAATAGAACATAAAATACTAAGATAGATTTCTCCAAAATATTAATTGAATATGGGTAGCACTAGTCTGTATAATACCTACAATCATTTGACATTGAGATTTCATATACACTTGAAAAGGGAAATGCAGTTGCCTACACACTATGTTGTATGACTCAGACATAGGTTTTATAGGAGGCTAGTAATGAGGGGATGTTAACAGTTCTATTTCTATAGAGTCACCTATATGATTATGAATGTTGTGGAAAATATGTTTTAGCAGTCTTAGTTGTGACATCGATCCTTATGAAATAGGTAATGATGAGACAATGTTGTAGTCCAAAGGGCTTTGTCCTGGGAGAGTGTTTATCAAGTGAGAACAAACACCATAGTTGTGTTATCAACTGGGATGTGATTCTAAACCTACGTGGATGAATATGGGTTCCCTATGACATGAAATAAGGTTTTATGTTGTAATATAATGCCTCTCTTTGGTAATTTCACCATGGGTTCTAGGAGATGAACCTAGATATACATCATCAATGTTGGAGTTGATGTAAGGAAAATATATTTTTAGGTTTTATCATGAGGTGTTTCACCTATCATCAAGTGGAGTAAAAAAACTAGTGAAATTTTAGGCTTATACTCCATATATACTTTCCTGATTGGAAATGGAATGATGTCACCATGGTTTTATAACTGGTTTCCTGAGATCCCCTTGAGGAAGGGATATAGTATGGGTGATCATCGGCATATTGACTAAGATCCCGCACCACTTACCTATATGTGTGTCCTTTTAATTTTATGTGATTATGATGCATTATATTATAGTTATTATGTTCCCTTATGATGTTGTAGTTTCTATTATATATAATCAAGATTCATGAATATTATCCTAAATCTAGGAAGGACTTAAAAAGAGCTAGATTCAAATGTTCTCTTAAGAAAATCATCTCACACTCAGTCTGATAGGTACTTATAGTTAATGATATAAAAGTAATAAAACATTCTTATATCATGAGTCATTGTTTCTAGATGTTCTTGGGGAAAATATATAAATATATTTGTGTTTCCACCATTATATAGTTCAGTTAATGATTTAGATGGCATGTTATGAGTCTATTTAAGATAGGTAGTGTTGTTCAACCCTCTATGGATTATAGGTAGATGAGTAATTCCTACTAGGTCCTCATCTAATTATGAAGACATTAATGAAGGTACAATTTATTTAGAAGAATAATGATATAGCTCAGTTTTGGCATAATCCTTAGACCGGTCATCATTAATGACCTATAGAGTATAACGTGGGACATCGAGTGTTTCAATTAGTTTTTTCATATTGGTTTATATAATAATTCATAGTCTTGGAAAGCTATTTCCAAATTTCATAAAAAAAATTAGGACCATAGAGACAGTCGATCTAGTATCCAATTAATTATAGTTTCCTTGTATGTACCATTCTATGAACAACATCTTCCATCTACAACGACATCATTATTATCATTCTGACACAGCTCTTTTATTTGATCTATATGATATTGAGCTAGAAGAAGATGCATACATTGAGGAGTATATAACACATACCATTGATAGGAGAATAAAACTATTCACTGAGGGTCATTCCCTATATTTTACCTTTTATGGAAGCTCAACCACATAATGAAATAACCAATGAGTGAGAGGCTGATGTACATTTCCAATTACGATAAGATTTATCATATGATGATTTACCACTCTTGGAAGGGAATCTTATAGATTATTTTTTATGGTGGGGTGTTTGTATCATCCTTGTTTATTATAGTAGATAATTTTATTTTATATTATAAAAAAACCTATTATTTTTTCATTTATGGCTTTAGGATTAGTAATAGTTCCCTTAGGCTGGTCCATTTTCTTTAGGATGGTATTGTTGCAGGTTGTATGGAGGTTGGAGTTAGAATAAAGATTCAGTGTGTAATAAATACATATCATGTATTTAGAATACATTTCATGTATTATATTCACATCATGTGATGGATTAGAAAGTCACCCTCCACATCAAGATTTGGGTTTTATCTAGGAGGAAGAAAAATGAGCTTTACATGGCATGTAAACCATTCAGACGATGTATGTCCAAGTGTTATTTTTTAAAAGGGGGGTGTGGCTCATTTTTTGGAGGCCTTATTTTTTATTTTTTTCAAGGGAATACTCAAATATAGAAATTCATACATACGTCCACCATGTTTCATATGTTCTTCCTTCATCCGAGATATTTTTTCATCACCATTAGGTTTTTTTGAATCTCGATAGAAATATTTCTAATCTACTTCATTATTTTCAACAATGATATCCCAATATTTAGTTCTCTTTCTGGTGAGAGCTACATGACCTTTATTCATGGATTTATTTGATTCATATATTTTCACCCATTCTATCTCAATTCTTGGTCTGACACTAGAATATGAGAGTGATACATGATTAAGGATGGTAATATACTTATATTCCCTCAATATCTTGTTCTGTTCTATTATGCGTCATGGTTCCATACACCGTACTTCTCTAGTGAAAATTATTTATTTTTTAATGTATTATATTCAATAGTTTTCCTTGGTTATTGTGTCCCTAGATCAACAATAATATCTATCTTTGGGCGACTTACTTTTCATGATCAACCCATATGGGTGTTCCTATCTTATAGGATTGTGGATCTTTCTCCTTGGAATTGGTTTAATTTAATTACCATTAGTGTGAATCATCGTGAAATAAATACATTAGGATGTGAGTGGAGATAAGGAAAATTAATGGCCATGTATTTTAACCTTGTTCAATATGAAATAGTTTTTATTACATGAAATTAATGAATTAGGTAACTTGGGTAAAATGTTAAAAAATTCATTCTTATTATATTATGTGATATGCTGATAGATAAAACCCCTTCATACAAAACCAATGGTGATTCAGCGGTCCAAATTATGGGATCCCCTGGATAGAATCAATATGAAATAGAATTAAGAGCCATTATGGATTCAGAATATGATAGAATTGATACTTGTATACTTATGGGATGTATTTTAATAGATCATTGGGTTGATTAATTATTTATCCATGAGTAATATGGGTTACCTAAGTGAGTCACATTTGACATGCTTGGTGGAATGAGGGTTATACAATGCCACATGTGATATATAGTCCCCTATATGAGATACCTGGGATGGGTTCATATGGTCATACTTGCACCATGATGAGAGTGGTATATGGGATTCGTTTGACTTGTATCCATTTATAAACATTGAAGTGATCCGTATTTATTGAGATCATGGAGAAACACATGGGACTAATGCAATGAATCACTATGGATATTCTCATGAACCCTCTAATAGACTATATAGATAGAACTATGTTAAAATAAGGATATTACCTATATGAAATTCCAAAAAAGAAAAACTATTATATTAAATGATGCGTCCACCAAATCTAGATCCCATGTATGTTCTCAATTAGATTAGGGAAAATTATTTTTGATGACCCATTTCTTGGCTATATATTACTTTTATCAGTTCACCTTAGTTCAAATACATCCATCGTTGGTTGAATCAAGATGTGTTTGTCAGGTATCTATGATGAACCTAGACTGATATTTTTTATTTACATATTTATTTATATTTACAATGAAATGGCACAACCATAATTTTATATTCGCAGACCATATTGTTCTCGACACCATTAGCAGTGCCTTGTATAGTATATCTTATAGCCTTCTTGGGACACTAATGATACGTGATATGACACCGTGATTACGGTGTAGAAAAACTGTGTCACCTACATTTAGATGCTTGATTTTATGTACTAGTATGGCGTATAAGATAAGAGGATGAAACCTATGATCATGAGGACAATAGATTATGTATTAGGATTTTTTCCTTTTTATATAGCATTTGGTATATTCTTATTTCCCATATATCCCATATATTATATTTTTTGTTGCTGCATGACATGATCATTATAATTTTTAAATCAATTTATGGTTTCTTTTCCCTAAGTCTATTTATCAAGATGGTTTGAAATTCATAGATTATAATTTATATTTTCCCCATTATTTTACTATTAATATTTTACATTGTGATGACCGCAGATCAATGGAAGAATTTTCTCCCTAGATATATATATTTAACCCTTAATGATAGTCAGTATCAAATGGAATATGGGGAGTATCACCTTAGGTCATGTGTAAATCCATATTAAGGAACCTCTTAGTGGAATTAAAGGTGGGAAGCTACAATTAATTATACTATAATAGTGGAAAATGAATCTTTCCAAACTGCGTTCACTCCCCCTTATAGGCTACGTTTTATTGAGTGTTTTCAATATGTTTCCATTGATTTAGAGATATAAGTCTCAAACGTCATATTATGAACATCATTAAAATGACATTCTTATGATTATAAAGCATTCACTATATTAGAGACCATGGAAATTAGTGGGTATTTTGATCATTTCATCATAACATAACCCATGGATATGAAATGGCTTTCATATACATTTCATCATAACAGAACCCATGGAAAAAATGATTCCATATAAATATCATACTTATAATCATAAACCATCCTAATAAGGAATAATAATTGTAAAAATATATCATATCCTCAGTAAAAAAAGTCAAACCCAATTTTTGTTTCCATTTACAAATTGAAATTACATAAAAAAAATAAAAAAAATTCTTGAGGAAAATATAATTTCCCGGTAAAAAACACTGAATTGAAATTTTAAAAAATTCCAAATAATAAAGAAATGATTTTCTCAAAAACTAATCCAAGATATATGTATAGTTTCTTTAAAACATGCAATGTTCATGACAACTGAATGTTTAGTTCATGCTAAACACATTAAAATAATTCTTCCATTAATATTTTCGATTAATTCAAAATCACCTGATTAATAAAACGTAAAGATGTTTACTATTAAATTTTTCTTGAAATATTAAAAACCAGGGTATAAATAAATTGTAAAATCAAATGGTACATTTAAAAAATTCATTCAAAAGTTTCTTTTGAAACCATGGACATGTAAGATATATCATTTTTGTTAGAAGACAAATCTATAGGTGTTTTTTATTTAAAAAATTAAATTGAAATATTGATTACATAAAGAGAGTAAAATGAATCAAAAACACATATTATCCATATCTAAACATAGGATAGGAATTTTTATGATTTTCATGAGAGATGGATGGAAATGTATCCTCATCTGAAATATAATCATAAAAAATCTCATGATATGATGAGATTTTAATAAAAAATCATGAAAATATTATTATCCTTTGAATCATAAGTACCATTAATTAACATTAAATGAGAACATAAATATCATACAATTAATTATATTTATGATATAAAATTTTAATAGGTTTTATATATGCCTCGTAAAAGATGATACGTGCCTAACCTATCTTATTTCCCAAATAAAAAAACTAGAGAAAAAAATCATTTCCCTTATGTCTTGAATTCTGTCATACATGATCAATCCTACAATATAATAAATATAAGATTATATTTTTTTTAACAATAAAAATATTTTTCAAAATATAAATGTATTAATTAGGACTTTTTATTACCTTTTTGTCAATAAATCATTGCTAGAAACGTGTTTTGGGTAATAAATACTTCATTTATCATATATGTATTTGTTTGGTATTTTTGATCATTTTAAATTGATCATGATTCTATAATATTAATAATTTTAAACATTACATAAATATAATGTATATTAATTATTTTTATCTTTTCAGTAATTAAAAAATGATACATATATAAAATGAAACACACCATTTATAGAGATGATAGGATGTATGTATGCGTGAACATTATATTCATATTTTTTAAAATAAGAAGTAATAAAGGAAAATAATATATTAGCTTGAAAGAATCCTTTTTATGTCACATATATAACATATATTTATTAATTTTTTCCTAATAACATTCCATGAAAAACATTAGTGAAAAACGAATCACATTGGTTCACAAGGCAGTAGGCTACAGTATACACAAATGACACTATCATATTTTCTACAGAATCAAATGTGTGAATATATATATGATATTACAAATACCTAATTTAGATTATATCATAAATAAAATATATAAATAGTATATAAATCAGTATATCGATCTGTGTGAAGTGGTGATGGAAATATAATTTCATCGGTTCAGATGGCGGTTGTCCGATGTACAAAATATAAACAATTTGGTTTCCCATTTCTGGGAGGAGAATATGATATTGTGTCATAACCTTAGAAAAAACCAAATAAATTTATATATAATATATATAAGTTATTATTTCATCATGTTTTAATAATTTATTATGGAGTTGGATAAAGAAAGAAAATAGAACAAATGGTTAAGGATTTTACCTCTTTTTCAGACAACTTCTTTTGGATTGTACAAAAGGTCTTACGTGAATGGATTTATGGATTATAAAAAGAATCTTGGATGAGTTAATGAAAGTAAAGAAGTAAATTTGGAATAAAATATTAAAACCAGTGCGGTTTAGAAGTGTTTAAAGGAGGGGAGAGTCTGTATACTTTTATATGTAGCGGAGGGGGAAGACATGGATTATTTGAAGAGAAAGATATCTAGTGTCTTTGTTCTCATTAAAAACGTAATAAAATTGAATATTTTCAAACCAAAAAATATTTATGATCGAGATATGATCCTAGTGTAATAATTATATAATTTTTGAGTCATTTTAAACACTCATCTCTTTGCCTTAGTGCTTGATAATCTTTTTTCCCTTAACCACTCTAATTATTATTTAAAAAAATTACTATTAATTCTCTTGAAAATTAATTTTAACATGTTAGATAATATTAGTTATGTTGTTTCAAAAATAATAATTTAACTTTAATTATTCTATGAACATTATTGAAAATATTAATTTAAAATTATACTTGTAGACATGATGAAGATGTTGTTTTCTGAAGAGAAACATTTCAAACGATAAAAAACATTAATATCAAAATTCCACAAAAAATTGACTCAAAAGAACTATAATGGTTTAATTATAATATTATTTTAATTGTATAAATTTAAAACCATTATAATACCATCTGTAACCTTATAAATTCTTAAAATATAAAGTGAATTTTCAATTATTCATAGTGTTTTTCTATATTCATCAAGAAGAGTTTCTTTTCAGAAAAATACTAAAACTTTACCCAAATATAATTTTTATATTATGATTCCAATAAAAAAGTTTAATTTTTCAAATAAAATATCCAAATGTATTAAAATTTAATTAAATTATTTTCTTCCAAATAGTAAATAAAATCATTAATTGAGAAGGCAATGTTCTCCAAACATATACATAGTTTTCTAGAAATTAAGTTTTTCTTCATAAATATGATTCTATTATATAAAAATATTATACATAATATTTAAAATGTTTTTATTTTTATTAATACTACAATTTTTAATGGATTGGTCATGAAGACCAATACAGATAGTAATATAAATAATATATTATGATTTGATAGAACTTAATGTTGTATTCATTGGTTGATATTAATAAAATTAAATTTAATACAAAAAAAATCATAAAATAATAGACTGTTACACTCTACCTACATAAAAAAGAATCATTCCCACGAAATTAAAAAACATTTGTATAAATAAATTAATATTATTATGCCTCAATACAGTCTTAGGATCCCATATAGGTTCCTCAATGTATTGGTTTCACCACAAATCATTTATTAAGTGAGTGTTCCTATTTTCTGGAAAATTATATTTACAATATAAAATCTCAACAATAAGTTCCATATCTGATTAATTATTCTCCATTGGTGTTACTTGTGATTTTACTACATGTGAAAGGCCAAGTATGTACTTTGTAGGTTAGATACAAAAAACACATCTTGGGATTTATAAAGGTTTAGTGGAATCTCCAACCAACATTCTCGTATACTAAGATGGTCATAAATTTCATTGGTAGAGATATACATATGGATTCATTTCTAACTCTTCTTGATTCGAATTATGTTCTTCAATTGATAAATTCTTAGAAACAGATTGTACCATAATTCCAAATCTAGATATTTAAGGTGATTATCCGCCAAAATATTCTATCATTATTGTGATTATGTTATGTGTTTTCAAATGGGTCAAACCTTCTATAACATTTATTCACCTATCTAAGGTCCTAATATCATTATTTATCAATCTTAATTACAACATGTTATTGATAAACACTTCTATATATGTAGGGATTCATATGGAGCTATCTTAATACCCATGTGAAATGTATTGTTCTATGAAAACTCAACTATAGGAAGTTGATGATTCATAACACCATTGGAAACCAAATAAAATGTTCCTAATATATCCTATAAGGACTGAATTATTATATTATATTGTACATATGTCTTTGGATGATACATGGTATTGAAACTAAACTATATATCCATAGATTGTTGGAGACATCTCAAGAATATCATAGTAAATCTCAAAAACTGATAAGATATAATATAATGTTGCACTCTAGGAAACCATACCTCTTACATAATTTATATCTTTTAATGATGGTCCATAAATAAATATTACCTCATATTGATGAAGTGTGTTCACATTGTAAAGATATCTACAACAACCCATATATAATTGTTTTCTTTAGATGTTTTGGGGATTCTGTGGACATTGTTCAAGGTTATTATTTCCCATTCTAATTGTGGTACGGGTAATGGATTAAACATCACCATAGAATTTTTTTCACTCATTATTTAATTTATAATATACCAATAATCACAATAAAAACATTGTGATATATATATATTAATTCCATCCCACTAGAAATACTCTTTCAAATATCATTACATCTTTATAAATCTTGTATAAATAGAGAACTATGAACTATAATCCTCCTCAAAAAACTACATCTTTAAATATGGTATTGGTAGAGCACAAACACAATTTATGAACATTATCATTCCATAAAAACCATAGTTAATCTCAGGAACATTTCTCACCTTCTTCAACAACTCTATTTTATCCTTGTGTTCCTCTTCATCATTAACTTAGTTATATGATTGAACATTCATTTGAAAAATATAATATTTCACCCTTAAATGAGGATTTCTATAACAATTATTTAAAAATCTAGTAAAATTTAATTTTTTTATCCTTGAAATTGATAAGATAGAATAATCCGTCGAACTTAAAGCACCACAAACCTTTTTCTCATTCCTAGAGTTGTAATTTTCTCTGATGTCAAAATATTTAATCAACTTTAACTATCCCAACTAGAAATTATTTTACTCATTATGAGTGAATATATACTGTAAATTTTTTTTATAAAAATATATATCACCATATTACACATAATTGTAATTATTCTATTTCATTTATGAAAAAATAACAACAAATTACTTGAAAACAATTTGTGTAATTATTCTCTTACTTCTTCAGGGGTCATGAGACATAATATTTAACAATGAAATTCACCATAATAATACATCCCAATCCCATATTGGATGAATCACTAATGATTAAAAATCCTTATCCACTATAGGGAAATGTATTCATACGCGCACTAAATAATCCTCTCTTCTGTTCCACAAAATTCTCCATGAAATAAACTATCTAATTTAACATGGATACCTTATAATATATCATGGTGAGTGGATTGGGTAGTAATGATATATTATCCAAAAAAATTTCATAATATATATCCGATGAAGAAAAAATTACACCGTTGTCAATATGGATGGAATGGCCTAACATTCAACAACCTCCATCTTGCATGTATCCTTTCATATACCCTTTCATGACATTTTATAAGAAAAAAATGAACCATATTGTATCCAAATTTCCCAATATGTAATTTTTTTAATCAACATAGCATTCCTCAAGGACATCATTATGATTCTCAATTGATATTGTTTCACTTCCTTTCAATTTGAGTAGATAATTAAATTTTCTATAATGACTTCCTCAAACTGGTCATGTTAAATTGTAAATAATCAATGAATTAAGTCAATAAAGATATCATGTGTGTTAATATGAACAAATGGAATCACTATATACTCATAGTGTCTATGCCGTATACAAAATTACGACTTTATTATATCATAATTCTTGACACTCAATTAATGACATCTTTATTGAAATTCAACGATAAAAATTTATTGATCTCTATAATTTTTATAAAAAAATCCCTTAATAAGTGGTAGAAAATACATGATCTTAACTGTGATCTAGTTTAAGTCACATTAATCAATGAAAATACATATCACTACATATTTCATTTAGAAAAAATAGAATCAAAGATCCCCAATGTTACACACATGGGTGAATGAACCACGTATAAATATTCACTTGAAGAATATGTTTCAATTCCTATATCCCAATTATGTAAATTCTATATGGAGTCATTGAAATAAGTTTGAAATAAGGTATTTTTTCTATTTAAAACACTCTTTCATGACTTTTTTTTAGAAAAGAAAATTTTCTATAAATATAGAAACAAATACCAACAAGATAGGCATATCATTGATGTTGATTTTCTCCCCCACCATTTGAGATAAGCTCATATTTTGAATGGGAATCAAAACCCATAAAATATAGTTTACATCAATTGGATGATAGTACTTATCATTGTACTAATATATTATCACTGATTGTATTTAAATATATAAAGTGACGTCCCTTCCACCAAAATTATTGTGGGGATTATATAGATAAATCCAATCCATGGATATGATAGAAAAAAAATAACAAGTTTAAGAAGGAAAATATTTGATGGAAGAACATTCATAAAAACCTCTATTAGAGTTATTTTATATAAATGGGATGATATCATCATACCATTAGAGATTTCACTACTATTTCCACATATAACTATGTGGGTGGAATCATGATACTCATAGAAATTTCATCAAATATAAATTAATGGTTATATCAAGATTCAATGAATACAATAAGAATTAATAGAGTAGAAGATATGTGGACCTTTCATAGCATCATTATCACACCCCTCATCACAAATAGTGATCAGATACGATTTCAACTTGTCCTTGGGATTATGAGGTTACTGATGTCTTTCATCATCATTAACATTATTATTTGGTCTATTGTTTTCATAGAACCCATATTATTTCCATTTGAAACACTCTTGTGTATGTGGTTCATTTAGTGGATATTTATATCTATTATCACCATTAGTATACTTATGCCCATGACCGTGGTTTTTAATTTCTTGATGATCTTCCCAATCACATAAACAACATTTACCAGTCCTCTTAAGATAGCTTCCTCAATGTTTCCTCCCAAAAATCAAACATGAATAAAATAGAAACTTTTTCTCTCTATGTTTCATAGTGTTTCACATGAACTCCATTATATTAATTTTTGTCAATAACATGTGATAAATGGGTAACTCTAATATCTATGTCCACCTTAACATCACATCCAATGATTTATTCATATATGCTAAATTTCATTATTGTTAATTTCTATTAAGGACTTGGTTTTAATGAAATGATGAATCGATCGACATTACATTAATTTTTGATGATATTTCTAGAATCATACCTCCCTTTTCTAGTAAATTTTTTCTCAAAGGTTCAAATATATTATTTATACTTATTCTATATCTCACGTAATTAGTTTTCTATTCTTTTATGAGTAATTATAGAAATTTACATATTAAAAATATGAGTTTAAACACATCCCACTCCATATTGTCAATTTCTTCGTGTTACACCATATTATTAATTATATTTCACCATTAATAAACTTCTTCTTCCAAATAATAGACATAAAAATTGAATTTTCCATCTTTTCCACTCTAGAGGGAAACTAAGTTTTCTATATTTCAGTCCCTCTGTTAGAAATTATATGATCAGAAGAACAAATAAAATATTGGGGAAATTGCATCAAGAAGGACACAACCAAATGTTGTACCCTCATTTTCTTGTTTGGAAGTTCAACATGATTCATATATTGAGAATGTTTTTTGTTAATAAAAATGATATTTTTAATTTATCCCCAAATAACATACATTATATCACGATTTAAGTAATTACATTGCCTATTTCATTCCTCAGTAATGTTGATCTTTTGGGTGAAAATCATCAACTAAAACTAAAAATAAAATTTGGAGCAACAAAAATAATAGTTCAAAAACACATATCCATGACTATTTTTTTATAGGATTCTTAAATTAAGTCACATTCTTTTAAATACATGATGATTTATGTTTATAATAGTTTATTTAGGGTCATCATCCATTAAAAATCATCACGATTGTATAAAAAGAAATTTAAATCAAAGAATATCCCCTTGATTGTGTATAAGTAGGTGTGAAGTGAGGTATGTTGTAGTGTAGCAGGTAATGATCTAGTCACACTTTGAACACCTTTTTTAGATTTTTTTATAATAGAAACATATTTTCCATAATGATATCGACATATAGTATCTATAAAGGGATGCATTTTTTGTAAACCGCATTACATATTCCCTACCAATTCATTATGATGATACCCTATACATAAGCTAATCCTAAGCGGTTTCAGAATTGTTTTCTCATCTATGTTTCCAAAAGTTTAATAAACCTATCCCTTTATACCAATTATAACAACATTTTCCATATATAAATATATATAACAAATTTCATATATGAATACTCATAACACTATACAAACACATTGATAAGGTTCATAAAGGTATAGTTCCTTCAGAATCAATGAATCATATACAACTAGTTCATAATAGTTATACATCATCTTCCACTTAGTTCCACTTAAACAGAACCCTTAATAAACCTTTTAGAAGTAATACCTATCATCATAACTAGTGGATAATAAATATAATGATTGGTGGTATCAGATGATCAGTAAGGGTAAACAAGATAAATATATAAACCTACCATAATGATATTGTTAGGATAACATTAGTATTACATATCAAAACCACTCCAAATATATCAGTGATCAAAATATTGAGTCATCGAATACTGATTAATAGTTAGTATGACATGAAAAATAAGGAAATCGATGAACCCAGTCTATAGAAGCATAACATTGAAATTAGATATGGGATTTTGGAACACACATTGGAATCAAAAATAATTTTTATAATAGTTCATTTTCATTTCGAAGTCTATCATAGTGGAATGGTTCACTACACAAACCATCATACTAACCATGGTTCACTCCCACGAATATCATAATGGATAATGTTCCTTACTAAACTAGATTCAATTCCCATTATTCTCATGTCTATCTCATTAGATTTAAAAATTTTCCCAATGTGATAGATAGAGATATAGGTCACACCAATCACATAATTTATAACAAAAAAAGTGTATTCCATATGATCATAGAATATTAATCATACAAGGACCCATAAAAATATGTGGTTTCATAAGAATTGCAAAACAACTTAATAGATTAATAAGAAATTGGGTTCATATAAATTAAATGATTACATAACCCATAGAATATTTTTTCATAAACATCAACTCTTCATAATAAAAAACAATCCCTAAATTGAATATAGATGGTGCAACCTGATTTTAGTGAATCTATTTCGACCATTAAGACATTAGAGTGTTTCTGTGAATATTTCCAAATAAAGACACTATGTCGTTGTGGGATTAAAATTTCCAAGGAACATCGACGTGGTGAATTTGAAAATATTAAATATTTATTTACCTTTCATGTATACTCTCTTGAAACATTATTAACTCTCGAGAAGATTCTCAGATCAGATTTTGGATACCACGGTTGACTTTAGAACATTTTTTTACACTAGGTGTGACCTAAAGTCCTCCATGTTGGGAGATTTGATCAGTGTAATTTTGGTGAATCGTAGTTAATAGGGGAGTTAATTAATTTTAATTTAATAAAAAAATTCTACCCCCCATCCTCCATGGATTCATGATAGAAGGAGGAAACATTCCTACTCACTTAATTTTGTTGATAGACATAAACGATCCAAAATAAATGTGAAAAAGAATTACTAATCTATGTTCTTAGTGTTGATCATCATTATACCAAGTAAAAACATGATCCATTCATTTTTCTACACATCAATATTTGGATTTTCTGCCACATGTTAAGATTTTTTTAATTTTATTCTTTATACCCATAATTATGCATTGTTTTATTATTGTATATCCCTATTGAAACTACTAAAGATCTCTCCTTGGTAGATATATATGTTTCAGATTAAATTGGGGTGAATCAGTTGATTTTGGCATTAATTCACAACAATAATTACCATAAAAGTTATGAGTACTCTAGAGAAACACTCCATTTATCACTTCATATTCATGGATGATTAACATTGGGATAAACACACCATTTACTAGGGTTACATGCCTTGTAGTACCCCAACCGATGTGGCCATAAGACATGGCCAGGGTTATCCATGTAAACATATGTGTCCATTTAAAATTACAGATCCAATGGACACTAATTTAGGGTTCAATAAACATAAATGAAAACCTACTCATCTAGGTGGCCATTTATTTTACACACTATGTGTAATTTGGGATGCATGACATATTAGGTACACTATTAGCTAGGTAGTGTGGAATAAGAACACAACTAGGGTTCATCTAAAGAGGGGAACAGTGTGTACCACCATTAAATGTTACGCACCCATAAATATATGTGTAAAATATATAGTTAGAATACATGGATAGGTGAGCAGGTGGGCTCATAATTCATGTCTACCCAATACATTTCATGTACTCATTGAATATATTCTTTACTTCATCCTCCTCTGCATATTCATTAATTGAACATGCATTTAGGATTCTGTTTAACCTATCCTGGGAAGTTTTCCATGTAGATGAGAAGGTGGACACTGTTTTAGCCTATAATATGTGTGTTGGAGTGTTTTTTACCAAGTCTCTTGTGTAGAGGAGCTCAAGCGATTTGGAAGATTAGTGTGGTTCGTAAATAAATACACTAGGACTGGTACTCCCATATAGAATCAGGGTGTGGGTCTCCCTTAACACTATTATTTGTTAGATATGAGACTCCCCACATTGGGGTAATGTGTTTTATACCCTAGGGTAGTTCATATGGGGTTGTAAAACCCTAATGGTGTTGTGTTTAGGTTCCTCGTATCTTTTGTAGTGTTTAATGATTATCCCATGTCATGACATGGTGAGTAACCTCAATAATAGTTTTCCATATAGTATTGGTATTCCCCATTTGGATGAGGGTTCAAGTCCTATATTCATGGAGTCAGTACTCCCCTATCGTGCTAGGGAATATTTCTTTTAGATGCGACGTATATATAGAGTAAGATCCCCCTCATCAGTCCAGGGTGCGGGTACACTATACGTGGAGTTAGAACATCCCTATTGATCCATTGTTTTGGTCCTCTATAATTTTTATTCTATGAGAGTTGGTTCTCCCCTTTCATACCTGGGAGTGGGTCATATTGTCTTCCGTCATTACTCTCCCATCGTGTTATGGCATGGCCCCCCCACAATAATCAATCTGGTGGAGTATTACATTCACATTGGAATAGTGGGTAGGTACTCTACCTTTTTAGTTGTAATCTCTTCTCATTCCTGTGTGAGATTCATATAACATTTCAGTGGTACACTCATTTGGGACTAAGGCATAGGTCCTCACATTCAAAATAGTAATCTCTTGTCTCTAAGTAGCAGTGGAGTGTAGGTCCTACATTGAAGTTGTGATCCCTCTTCTGTGGTGTAGTGTATGAGGAGAAGGTCCCTCCATTATTTATATATGATACCTATTTTCGAGTTAGATCTCCCTAAATGTATTGAGGACTATTCCGCTCTAATGTGGGCCAAAATAGAATTTGTGGGTTGGTTTTGGAGCTTGTAATCAATCAACAATAGTGTAGTGGAAAGGTGTGGGTCCCTCTGTTCTTTCTCTCTTGAGAGGATGAATGGGGTGCTTAGTTTGGATATGTTCTCCCTAAAATATGTACTGTAGTGAGGGGTTATACTCTCAAAATGGGTTCTATGACCTAGTACTAGGTTCATAATAATAATGGTTGGACCTCTGGTGTCGGCACTAAAGATGGACTGAGTGGTTATTTCATGATGGAGAATATCTCTTAGACTGATTCCATAGGGGATGGTTGGTCCCATGGAGTGTGTTATCCCAGTTGTCAATTGCCTGTAGTCACTCGATTAAAATCATATCATTGGCTATGAGGTCAGAACCTTTGATAATTAGAGTATGAAACAATTATATATAGGTATTCATTAGGCATTCGTACGGTGTTGTCCAGTTTCTTGGTTTTCGCCCCTTATGTCCTCATCTGAATTTTTATGTTTAGAGGATGATGGTTTTAGATGGTTTTTCCCTGTTGATTTGGTCCCCTATGGCTAGGTCGAGTATAATATTACATTTTAGTTTTTCAGTATTAATTTGGCGGTGTTCAGGTGCTTATTGAGTAATTTTTACTCACTATATCATAGTAATTCCTCACATCTGTTTTTTATTTTTCTAACAACATTCATTTCAATAGACTCCACTGATGACATGAGGAAGGTGGAGCCTAGTGAGCTACATTGACTAAGTTGTCTAACAGAGCTGGGGTGTGGAGCATTCAAGTATTTTCATTTGATCCTGATTCCCTCTTTTGGAGAAGGACGAATACTTTAACAGTTTTCTTTTTATGGAATGTGTTTTTCACTTTTTATGTTTTTGGTAATTCTATTCTAGTCTAGTTAGGTATTTTTGTATTTATGAATTGTAGTTTATTACTTTTCATGTCTTTTCATTATTTCATCGAGGCAATTATGGGTGTGTGTACATGTACCTTAGAAAAAGACTTATCATCTAGGTGATATTCCTTCTCGGTTCTAGTTTCAAATCCCTATCTAAAAAAGAGAATCCATTAGAGAGATGAGGTTGGGGAACTATTTGGTCATTTCATGACAGAGTTGTATCTGACAAAGTTTTTCATTGGTACTGTTGTGTTGTGATCTTTGTTTGGGTTGCATAGCAATAGTGTTAGGATATATTGAGTTTACATCTCAGGACAAAAAATCTAGTTATGGTTTGGAATCAAAATTATATATTCCCCAGTACATTTATAGCCTTATTTTTGACTCTGATAAATTATGACACTAGTCAATGTAAAATAATGGTAAATTTACCATATAGGTATGGGTTTAGGTTTGTCATTGTTCTTATTGACTCATCTACCCAGATACAATTTTTTCACCACATAGAATATTAATTGTATTTTAGGATGGCACTACGATAATATCTATACATGATTTTATGGTAGGATTGTGTTTAGTATCTACTCGAGGATGAGGATTTAGTTTATGGCTCCAATTTTGAGTCGGTTCCTCAAGGGGGTCATCGAGTTGAGACACCACCCATTGAGTGGAAGCTTTGTTCTGCCAGTGTATGTCAAGGCTGTATATAAGCTGAGTGTGCTTATAAAGTTAAACAGGATTCAACCCTTGAGGTTTAGGAGCTATCCAGACCCCTAGGTAGCTGATGACTAACTTGCGTCATTCATGCATGTTTTACGCCTAGTAAGGACACCTCCTAAACCGATGGAGGTCCTAGTGGAGATCATTCTTCATGGTTTTTCCATGTGATGGTAGAGTTTTGTGATGCAGTTACATTATGATATGAAACTAACTTCTGAGGAGTTCAAGTGAATCTTAAAGGAAGAGATCTACCAAGTCACCTTGAGGTTAGTGTGTATCCAGGAACATCTATGGCCTCGATCGGGAAGCATGACAATGGCTGAGTACTCCGAACGGTTGATAGAATTGTAGCGTTACTCCCTATATATGGTTTGATACTTGTTCATTTGGGGTCATACCTTTGATAAGGGCCTCTATAGATACATCATAGAATATGTGGTCTCCTTCCCACAGCCATCTTATGCGAGCGTACTGGAGTATGCTTTGGCCGTAGGGAGCTTCATGAGAGAGGGGCTGGATAATGTGGTCCATAGTTGTATTTTTTGGGTGAGTTGTCTACAAATTTTGGAATATGATAGATGATTGGTGTAACATCCCAATTAATTAATTAATAATCTATATTTTTATCTATGTCTATTAATGAATTAGATATTGTTTTAGAGGCTTAAAATGATAATAAATCCAATCTTAAGCATGGAATACACTAATATTTTGAAAAGATTGTTTTACTTCCTTTTGATGGAAAACAATTTTTAAATCAAACATTTGAAAATTTTATAAGATCTATTTGTCAAAATAAACTTATTCTTTATGATTGGGAAATTGAAATTTACATTCTATAATTTTTTGGTATTTTTCTGACAATGTTGATTTTTTAATGAATAGTAAAAAATACTGCATTTTACATCAAAACTGCTTTTTCATCTAATTTAATTATATGGATATATTATCTTTTTAATTGTTTTTAAAGTGTAAATAGAATATATTTTTACCATTTAATCCAATAGTGGTCTTTGGAATTAATTTAACTTTGAAATTGGACTTAAACTAGTGTCAATCTTTTGATACTTATTGTTTCATAAAAACAAGCTATTTGCTCAGACAGCTGGAATTAATTATTAAATTAATTAATGTAACTTATATGTTTTGAATTTTTTAAAATTTAAATAATTTTTGAATTTTGAATATCAAATAGATCTTAGGGTGATGTTTTGGTATTTTTCTGAAAAACATCAATTTTTGATGAATAGTGAAACCACTAAGTGGTACTTAAAAAAACTGATTTTTCATTTAAATGAAATTTTACCACCTCTGTGTTATGAATTTTAAAAATCCTACATACATGGTTTTCATTAAGAAGTAAAATATGGCTCAATGGAATTAAAATAATTTTTTGGTGAATAGTAAATTTTAAGTTTTTAATCGCGATTAGAGGTAATTAGTGTAATTTAAGGTAAGAACAATGTTTTAATAATATGAAATGAACTTTAAACATGTCCTAAACTTATTGGATGTGTCATGGACGACCAAGAAAATTCATGGGTCAAGTTAGGGACCCCATGGAGACACTTTGTAAGGAAAATGTCATTAATATCTTTTTATTTAATGTTAAAGTAAAAATGTCACAAACATGAGTTGTTTTACTAAAACCATTTTTAAATGGGGTTATACAAGTCATATTTTTGACTATAAAAATTCATTAGAAAGATAAAAATATTTCCTACATCATGATATATGTTTTATAATTTTTAGGAATTAAATAAATTAAATTATTTATGACACCATGATGATGCAGCGATGACCTCATTATTTAACGATTTAAATAAAATGAAACGATAATGTAAAATATAAGACCTAAACATGTCAAAAACCTATTGTATGGGTGTATTTAATACTATTATCACCTTATCCTAGAAATATATAATTTTGGGACCTTTTAAATCCGAAAATCATTTTATAATAAAGTATCCTTTTATACCTTTCCAAGAGTGCCCCTCCTCTCCTCTTATAAAAGGCCCCCACCTCTACCACCTTACCCACACCTCTCAAGCCTTTTTCTCGGCAAACCCATGTCCATTTGGTCTCTACACATCCCTATATAACTCCTAGAAGCCTCACTTTGGGCATAAGGCTTCCCATGGAATCCTTTGAGCTCAAATCAAAAAGAGTTACCCGATTTAAAGGTAGTGTCTTCTATTGTGCTCTTATGTTTTATTTTGCTTCTCCAACCCTATAAACGCTTTTTATTCATTTATTTTGTAAGAATACCAGTATATTACATATACTAGGATGTCTTTATAAGAAGTAATCGAGCTACACTTACACACACCTTCATCTAATGGTTAAAGAACATACTGTTTCCGTGGATGGCGAATTTCTGCCTCACGAAACGATGATTGTTCAATATTTTTTTGAACACCTTAAAAGGTGGCCATTAAGATGAAACTATATGTATATGTGATATATAATATGTTTATGTTTTACTTAGGCTTATTTATTTTTTATTTATGGCATACCTTTATGGTTTTTATTATGGGTAAACGTGATATCTTCATTTTAGGAAGTGCGGACTACTGCCCCTCAAAGTGATTTGATTCGTTAATACCATATGTGGGACGTATAAAGGATGGAATTACTGATATTTTATATTATATTACACTGGAAGTATAATATACCTTTATATCCTTATGATTCCATTCCATAAAATATGAAATAGAAATGAAAGTAGCGTTCATGCGTACGTACGGCTTACCGTCTCCATGAACGGTGCATTTCATTTCTCACCTCTAAATATTATGTAATATTATAAATGCATGTATATACAGGATATATATGATATATATGATATCTACATAAGGATTATAACTCTGTATATAATGGATACATGAAAAACTTGTAATTATAAAGATTTTATTTTTGACTCGAGTACCAATGATCGTTAAAAAGACCGTTATTAACTTAAATAATTACATAGTGTTAATGACATGATAAAAAGTGATATAAGAGGAATTATGAACTTGAAAAAGGTTCTTAAGAAAGTATAAATTAACTCAAGTTTATTATTCAATAGGTTAAAGAACGATCGAGTCAAGTCAGACCCGAGGTAAGGGAACTTCTTAACCAAATTTCTATTCTTTGGGTTAATCTCAAACTTTCAAATTATGTCATGATATTATTATGTACTATCTTGTAATTATACTTTATTTATTTGTAAATATAGTGAATACACATAATAGATCTACTTTATTTAAAAAATTATATTTTTATGGGGTTTCGTCTCAATCTCCTTTCATTGAGGATTATTTTGTTTTATACACAACCTTCTTTTATACGGTGTATAAACCCCTTTGACTTTTTCGTTTATCCAAAAGGAATATTTTTATACGAAGAATTCTACTAAACGACAAAAAGGGAATGTTTTTGTCGTACATATGAGGAAACAACAAATTCTCTACCGCCGTGACCATTATTTGAGTTTTGGATTCCTCAAGAAGCCATACCTTTTTTTAAAGAAAAATAAATACCATGTTTTACTTTTCTTTTATTTTGGTATTGAAAATGGTTTTCAAAATGTTTTTATATCAATGTGTTGTATTGATATCTTGTGATTGAAAAGTGGAAATGTTATGTTTCCTTTATGCATGTTTTATGTGATACGATTATGTTATGGTTCTTGGGAATTGTTATGAAGACGGGTGGTTCCATGATAAACTAAGGGCAGGTGAGCCCGATATAGCTCTCCAATGCATTGGGTAACAAGAAGGAGTTAAATGTTAAGGTTTCTCCGAAGAGATTTAGGAATATACTGTGATGGGTATTCCAAACGTAACCAAGAGGGTTACTCCCTATGTAATAATGTTATGAATGCCTCAAGTTACCTTTATGTATTATGATTTCTATGATTTATTCATGATTTGATGAGTTATGTTAAAGTTCTTCTGTTTTATGAGTAAAGTATGACTTCATTGATTCTTATGTATACATGTACTCATGATTCCTTTCCATATTTTTATATTCCTTACTGAGCTTTTCATTCTCATCCCAAATTTTTGAAATGTTTTTCACTGGTCAAGGGAAAGGTACATGATATGATGATAATGTCAAAGAAGTGTCAAGAAAGAATCCATGTTTTATTTTAAATATGTTTCCATTGATAGGAAAAATTAATACTATCGTTTATGTAACCACTTTTTTTAAATGTGGAATGTAATGCAAGTTTTATGATATAATTCTCTAAAACTCTAAACTTGAAAGGATCCTTAATGTGTAATCTTATAATAACTCAAGATTAAGTAAGGTTTTAGGCTGGGGCCTTATAGATGGTATCAGATGTCGGTTTAGATAACTTTATGAGTTAGAATTCTATTAAATGATTATCCAAAAATATTTTTTATGGTCAAATTGAAATGATATAGAATTTGAAGATTACCATGTTGCTTCATCTAAAACATGTTTGTTCAGAATGGTTTTCCACAGAGGAAACAGGGAAGCAGTGCTAGGAAGGCATATAGAAGGAAATAACCTTCTAAATCAGCATCTTGAGATGGTCGGAATTGGAACTGGACAGTTTGTTGCAGTAATGGCACATTTGAATCAAGCGATAAATGGTGGCAGTATCCATACATGAGATCAGCCAGATCAACCGCAGAGGAACATGTCAGTGGTGGAACATTTCAGGTGGAAACATCCCACATCATTCAGAGGATCATCTGACCCTGTGCTAGCTAAAGAGTGGATTAAATCACTAGAGAAGATTTTCGATTTCATGGGGTGTTCAGACAATCAAAAGTTTAGTCTTGCTATTTACCATTTGGAGGGTGAAGCAGATCAGTGGTTGTCGATGGTTAGAAATATCAGGGACGCTGATGAGATTGATGCTCTCGACTGGGATGAATTTAAAGGTACGTTTTTTGAGAAGTATTTTCCTAAGGCTATTCATCTTAGGATGGAAAATGAATTCTTCGAATTGAGGAAAGAGGAAGACTCAGTGGCTGCCTATGGACAAAGGTTCACTAGATTGGAAAGGTATGCTCCAAATTTTATCTGAGACCTTGATAGTAAAATCAGTTGTTTTTACTTAGGATTAATGCCAAAATATAAAAGGGATTTAGCTTCTCGTGAGTTGAAAAGTTATGCAAAGCTTGTTCGATGTGCTGAGAAGGTGGAAATGGAGTTTTCAGATGATCAAGTCTTCTATAACAACAAACAGAAGAAGAGACCAAGGTGGCAGTAGAAAGGAAAGAATTCTTCAAAAAGTTCTGACGGTAAGAAAAGTAAGTTTCCAGTTTTTGATAAATGTGGGAAAAGGCTTGCTGTGGAATGTCTTCTGAATTCTGGAAAGTGCTACCGATGTGGTAAGATGGTACATAAGGCTCGTGATTTCATTGAAAAAGATCAAGGTGATGGTAAGACCAAATTTGATTTACAGTTAGTGAAATGTTTTAAGTGCAATGAGATGGGTCACTATGAAAATGAGTGTCTGATAAAGAGCTCGACTAATGGGAAGCAGTTAGACTACAAGCAGAAAGGGGTGGTTAAATCCTTTGAAACTACTTCAGCAGATGTCGGGCCATCAAATGAAGTTGTATCAGTTACTTTGTTTGTTTTTTCAGATTATGCCAGTGTGTTATTTGATTCGGGGTCTACACATTCTTTCATCTCTGAAACCTTTTCTAGTAAAATGGGAATACCAACTCAAGAAATGAATCCTGAACTTGTGGTAAAAACACCTGGGGGAAATGTTGAGGCAAAAAAAAATTAATAAGAATCTTCTTATCCTTATCTGTGGAAAGAACCTACTTGAGAACCTTATTGTTTTATCTGTAGTAGTGTTTGATGTTATCCTGGGTATGGATTGGATATCTATTTACAATGATAAGATTGACTGTAGAGCTAAAGAAGTTTCTTTTTAGAGAGAATTTCAGTTTGTGTACAAGAATGAACCCTTACTGTTGATAACATATCAAGAGACCGAGAAACATGTAAAAGATGGATATGAATGTTACCTTGCACACATTGTTGAAAATAAGGGAACTATTCAGATTAATGATGTACCAGTGGTAAATGAGTATCATTTTGTTTTTCCTGATGAGTTTCCTGTAATAATACCAGATCAGGATGTTGAGTTTACTGTCGACTTAGTTCCTGATGCTAAGCCAATGTCAAAACCCCCTTATCAAATGGATCAAATTGAACTTTTAGAGTTGAAGGAGTAATTGCAAGATTTATTAGAGAAAGGTTTCATTCGACCTAGCACATCACCATGGGGTTCTCCTGTTTTATTTGTTAAAAAGAAATATGGTTCTATGAGACTTTTCATTGATTATAGAGCCATGAATAACATCACTTTAAAGAAAAAATATCTTTTTCCTCATATATATGATTTGTTTGATCAGCTCTAGGGAGCTCAGAAGTTTTCAAATATTGACCTGAGATTGGGGTACCATCAGCTGAAGGTAAAGGAAGCAGATGTTCTGAAGACTGCGTTTCGTACAAGATATGGCCATTATGAATTTGTAGTAGTGCCTTTTGGGCTAACCAATGCACCTGTTGTATTCATGGACCCTATGAATAGAATTCTCCATGAGTTCTTGGATAAGTTTGTGGTGGTTTTCATTGATGATATTTTGGTGTTTTCTAAAAGTAAAGAGAATCATGAAAGACATTTAAGGATTATTTTTCAATCCTTAAAAGAAAATAAATTGTAAGGAAAATTCAGCAAGTGTGAGTTTTGGTTGCAAAAAATTTCCTTCCATGGTCATATTGTTTCTAAAGATGGGATAACTGTTGATCCTTCAAAAACAAAGGATGTGGAAGAATGGCCAAGACCCAAAAATGTAACTGAGATTCGTAGCTTCCTTGGTTTGGCAGGCTATTACGGAAGGTTTGTTAGAAATTTTTTCTGGTTATCTAGTCCAATGACTAAGCTAACTCGGAAGGGAGTTAAATTTATCTGGACAAAAGAATGTGATGATTATTTTCAGGAACTGAAAAGAAGATTAGTGAATGCTCCAGTTTTGGAACTACCTTCCAGGACTGGTGAGTTTGTTATATAAAGTGATTCTTCATTTAAAGGACTTGGTTGCGTCCTAATGTAGAATGATCAGGTAATTTCTTATGCTTCACGACAGTTTAAAACTCATGAGGTAAATTACCCTACACATGATTTGGAATTAACTGTTGTTTTTTTCGCTTTAAAAATTTGGAGGCATCATTTGTATGGAGTAAAGTGTGAGATATATACTGATCACAAAAGTTTAACGTATATATTCACTTAGAAAGAATAGAACATGAGACAGAGAATATGGCTAGAACTAATCAAGGATTATTATTGTACAATTCATTACCATCCGGGAAAAGAAAATAAAGTGGTTGATTCTTTGAGTCAAAAAAGTAATGCTTCATTAACAATGTTGTGTTGGGAACATGATCCTTTGGTTAAGGATTTGATAAACTTTGGCATAGAAGTTGTTGGGACAGGATGTCCTTCTGTTTTGTTTCAGGTATCAGTGAAATCTTCTCTATCAGATAGAATCAGGCAAGCACAGAAGCAAGACAGTGAGTTGTAGAAAAAGGTATAACTGGTTCAAAAAGGTATGTTGCCTGAATTCATCATTGATAATGATTGTGTTTTTAGATTTGGGAAGATATTGTGTGTGCCTTGTGATTCACAGTTGAAGAGAGAATTGTTATGTGAAGCTCATAGTTCTCCGTTTTCAGTTCATCCTGGCGGTACTAAGATGTACAGAGATCTGCAGGAGTATTACTGGTGGGATGGACTGAAAAGAGATATTGCTGATTTTACTGTGAAGTGTTTGACATGTCAATAGGTTAAAGTAGAGCAGCAGTTACCGAAAGGGATGCTTCATCCTTTACCAGTGCCAGAGTGGAAATGGGAGAATATATCCATGGACTTTATTGTGGGATTACCAAAGGCATCTTTTGGTAATAATGCAATTCGGGTTATTGTTGATTGCATGGCTAAATCTGCTCATTTCGTTTCTATACGAGATACTTTTTCCCTTGATCAACTTTCCCATTTGTATCTTAAAGAGATAGTCAGGTTACATGGATTTCCTCTCTCCATTATATCTGACCGTGATCCCAGGTTCACTTATAACTTTTGGAAAGACCTTCAGAAGTCGTTGGGTACTGAATTAAATTTTAGTACAGCTTTTCATCCTCAATCAGATGGGCAGTCAGAACAAAAAATTCAGACATTGAAGGATATGCTACATGCTTGTTTGATGGATTATCAGGGAAGTTAGGACCAACATCTATCCTTGGTTGAATTTTCATATAATAACAGTTTTCATTCCTGTATACAGATGGCACCATTTGAGGAATTATATGGGAAGCGGTGTCGAACTCCATCTTTCTGGGATGAAGTGGGTGAAAGGAAGTTGATGGGACCAAAATTGGTAGAAGAGTTGGCAGAAAAAGTTCAGCTGATACAGAAACACATGAGAACAGCTCAGAGCAGGCAGAAGAGTTATGTGGATAACCGGAGGAAGGATCTATCTTTTGAGGTAGGTGATCATGTTTTTCTCAAAGTATCACCCTGAAAAAGTGTCATGCAATTTGGTAAGAAAGGAAATCTGAGTCCAAGGTTCATTGAACCATATGAAATTATGGAGAGAGTTGGATGAGTTGCATACCTAGTGGCTTTACCTCCGAGTTTATCTCAAGTACACAATTTTTTCATGTTTCGATGTTGAGAAATTATATGTGAGATCCATCTCATGTTTTGAGTCCAGAGGTAGTTCAGCTGGAAGAGAACGTATCTTATGAGGAACAATCGGTCCATATTCTTGACCATAGGGAGAAAGTGTTACGGAATAAGGTGATTCATCAGGTAAAGGTTTTTGGAAAAACCACATGGTTGAAGAGGCAACATGGGAATATGAAAATCCAATAAGGGCTAAATACCCCCACTTATCTGATAAGTAAATAAATTGCGAAGACACAATTTTCTAAAGGGGGAAGGATGTAACATCCCAAGTATGTAATGAATAATAGATATTTTTATCTATGTCTATTAATGAATTAGATAGTGTTTTAGAGGCTTAAAATGAGAATAAATCCAATCTTAAGCATGGCATACACTAATATTTTTAAAAGATTGTTTTACTGCCTTTTGATGGCAAACCATTTTTGAATCAACATTTTGAAAATTTTATAATCTCTATTTGTCAAAATAAAATTATTATTTATTATTGGGACATTGAAATTTACATTGGATAATTTTTTGGTATTTTTCTGACAATGATCATTTTTTTAATGAATAGTAAAAAATACTGCATTTTACATCAAAAAAACTTTTTCATCTAATTTAATTATATGGTTAGATTATCTTTTTAATCTTTTTGAGAGTGTAAATAGAATATTTTTTTTCCATTTAATCCAATAGTGGTCGTTGGAATTAATTTCACTTTGAAATTGGACTTAAACTAGTGTCAATATTTTGATACTTATTGTTTCATAAAAACATGCTATTTGCTCAGACAGCAGGAATTAATTATTAAATTAATTAATGTAACATAAATGTTTTGAATTTTCTAAAATATACATCATTTTTTAATTCGGAATATCAAATATAGCTTAGGGTGAAGTTTTGTTATTTTTCTGAAAAACTTCAATTTTTGATGAATAGTGAAACCACTAAGTGGTACTTAAAAAAACTGATTTTTTGTTTAAATGAAATTTTACCACCTTTGTGTTTTGAATTTTAAAAATCCGACAGAAATGGTTTTCATTATGAAGTAAAATCTGTTTCAATGGGATTAAAATAATTTTTTGTGAATAGTAACTTTTAAGTTTTTAATCGTGATTAGAGGTAATTAGTGTAATTTAATGTAAGAATAATGTTTTAATAATATGAAATGAACTTGACACATGTCCTACCTTTATTGGATGTGTCATGTCTGACCAAGACAATCCATGGGTCAACTTGGGGACCCCATGGAGCCACTTTGGAAGGAAAATGACATTAATATCTTTTTATTTAATGTTAAAGTAAAAATGTCACACACATGAGTTGTTTTACTAAAACAATTTACAAATGGGATTGTACAAGTCATAGTTTTGACTATAAATATTAATTAGAAATATAAAAATATTTCCTACATCATGATATATTTTTTATAATTTTTATACATTAAATAAATTAATTTATATATGACCCCATGATGATGCAGTGATGACCTCATTATTTAACGATTTAAATAAAATAAAAACATAATGTATCATATAAGACCTAAACATATCAAAAACCTATTGTATGGGTGGATTTATAACTATTATCACCTTATCCTAGAAATATATAATTTTGGGATCTTTTAAATCCGAAAATCATTTTATAATAAAGTATCCTTTTACACCTTTCCAAGAGTGCCCCTCTTCTCCTCTTATAAAAGGCCCCCACCTCTACCACCTTACCCACACCACTAAAGCCTTTTTATTGGACAACCCATGCCCATTTGGTCTCTCCACATCCCTCTATAACTCCTATAAGCCTCACTTTGGGCATAAGTCTTCCCAAGGAAGCCTTTGAGCTCAAATCAAATTGAGTTACTCGATTTAAAGGTAGCGTCTTCTATTGTGTTCTTATGTTTTATTTTGCTTATCCAACCACCTAAACTCTTTTTATTCATTTCCTTTGTAACAACACCAGTATATTCTATATACTAGGATGTTTTTATAAGAATTATTCGAGCTACACTTACACACACCTACATCTAATGGTTAAAAAACATACTGTTTCCGTGGATGGAAAATTTCTGCCTCACGAAACAATGATTGTTCAATATTCTTTTAACACCTTCAAAGGTAGCCATTAATATGAAACTATATTTATATATGATATATAATATCTTTATATTTTACTTAATCTTCTGTATATTTCATTTATGGCAAACCTTTATGGTTTCCATTATGGGTAAACGCGATATCTTTATTTTAGGAAGTGCGGACTACCGCCCCCTCAAAGTGATTTGATTCGTTAAAACCATATGTGGGACGTATAAAGGATGGAATTAATGATATTATATATGATATTATACTGGAATTATAACATACCTTTATATACTTATGATTCCATTCCATAAAATAGGAAATAGAAATGAAATTAGCGTTCATGCGTACGTACGGCTTACCGTCTCCATGAACGGTGCATTTCATTTCTTACCTCTAAACATTATGTAATATTATAAATGCATGTATATACTGGATATATATGATATATATGATATCTAAATAATAAATATAACTCTTTATATAATGGATACATGAACGACTTGTAATTATAAAGAGTTTATTTTTTACTCAAGTACCAATGATCGTTAAAACGACCTTTATTAACTTAAATAATTAAGTAGTGTTCATGACATGGTAATAAGTGATATAAAAGGAATTATGAACTTGAAAAAGGTTCCTAAGCAAGTAGAAATTAACTCAAGTTTATTATTCAGGAGGTTAAAGAATGATCGAGTAAAGTCGGACCCAAGGTAAGGGAACTTCTTAACCCAATTTCTGTTCTTTGGGTTAATCTCCTACTTTCAAATTATTTCATGATATTATTATGTACTATCTTGTAATTATACTTTATTTATGTGTAAATATAGTGAATACACAAAATAGATCTACTTTATATAAAAAATTATCTTTGTATGGGACTTCGTCTCAATCTCCTTTCATTGAGGCATATTTTGTTTTATACACAACCTTATTTTATACGGTGTATAAACCCCTTTGACTTTTACGTTTATCCAAAAAGAATCTATTTTATACAAAGCATTTTACTAAACGACAAAAGGGAATGTTTTTGTCGTATGTATGCGGCGACAACGACTTCTTCGCCGCTGTGACCATTATTTGAGTTTCAGCTTCCTCAACAAGCCATACCTTTTTTTAAAGAAAAATAAATACCATGCTTTACTTTTCATTTATTTTGGTATTGAAAATGGTTTTCATAATGTTTTTATATCAATGTGTTGTATTGATATCTTGTGATTGAAAAGTGGAAATTTTATATTTCCTTTATGAATGTTTTATGTGATACGATTATGTTATGGTTCTTGGGCATTGTTATGAAGATGGGTGGTTCAGTGATAAACTAAGGGAGGGTGAGCCCGATATAGATCTACAATGCATTGGGTAACACGAAGGAGTTAAAATTTAAGGTTTCTCCGAAGAGATTTAGGGAATATACTGTAATGGGTATTCCAAATGTAACCAAGAGGGTTACTCCCTATGTAAGAATGTTATGAATGCCTCAAGATACCTTTATGTCTTATGATTTCTATGATTTATTAATGATTTTATGAGGTATGTTAAAGTGCTTATCTTTTATGAGTAATGTATGATTTCATTGATTCTTATGTATACATGTACTCATGTTTCCTTTCCATATTTTTATATCCCTTACTGAGCTTTTTATGCTCATCCCAAGTTATTGAAATGTTTTTCATAGTTCAAGGTAAAGGTACATGATATGATGATAGTGTCAAGGAAGTGTCAAGAAAGAATCCATGTTTTATTTTAAATATGTTTCCGTTGATGGGAAAAATTAATACTATCTTTTATGTAACCACTTTGTTTAAATGTGGAATGTAATGCAAGTTTTGTGATCTAATTCTCTAAAACTCTAAACCTGAAAAGATCCTCAATGTGTAATCTTGTAATAACTCATGATTAAGTAAGGTTTAAGGGTGGGGCCTTATAATTGGATAGTGGAGAAACAATCATAACCATTCCCTTGCTCGGTCACAAGGTCATGTAGCGTAGTATCATCACCAGGGATAATATCATCCATATGGTAGGTGGTGTAACAATTACGACAACCGGTGACATATTGATAGAGATTTCTAACCTGTATTACTGGTAATAGGGATCTATTATCTGTGATTCCTTTTTAAAATTATATTTTAGAGTACGAAGTTCCACAAGATGGAATAAAAGTTAGACAATCGAGGGTTGCATGAAGACGAGGTAGTCGATTCGATGTGTTTCCACAACCACCCCTAGGTCGTCCACATCCGTATTATGGATCTTGAAATGTGAGAGAGGAAAGGTGTATTCCATTGTGTGATATGAACCTAATGGTCTGATGTATGATTATTTTTCTTTTTTACTTCTTTAGTATTAAATTCTGAACACTTTAAATAGGTACACTTTTCATTCCACTTTTTGTTTGGGGTTTGTTTGAGGTGATGTGGGGTGTCAGTGAAACCTATGTGGGTGATGTTCATAATATCTCCTAATGAATTAGAAAATATCCCTCCCATATATTCATTTTTGAGTTGTGACAAAAACATTGAGAGTGATTTATTTCCACTAATAAAGGATAGTATCGAGGTTTGATGGATGAGTCGCTTTGAATTGTATGCTCGATGTAGGGTTACGTATTGGTGGTTTTCATATTAAGTGACTAAAAATAAGTGGTGTGAATGTTTTTGTATTTATTTTATTATTCATTAATATCATCATGTGATTGGAATCACTTTTTATGTGAGACACATTAGGAATAAATTGTGTGGTTTAACAGTAATTTGGACTCCCAAGGAAGAGGGAGTCTTTCCCCATTGAGGTGTGTTTTCATGATGTGGCCAAAACAAGGAGGAAAATATAGTGCGGCCAAAAGTGGAAAATAGTGATATGTGGTAGATGAGTACCATAGTATTTTGATTCTAAAGTGAGGGTGTGTCATGGATGTTTGTAGTAGGCCCTAACATGGGAAATAGAGATCATTTGGTAGACCCCATTTGGTTAGTGACTAGGAATAGTTTGATCCTTTTATAGAATCATTAATTAGAGGTAGAGTTATACCCTATGATATTTTAGAAAGTGGAATTGTTTTTGTACCCTAAATAATCACTTGGGATAAAACTAGTGTGCATGAATGGAGGTGTTTTTGGTGTGGATAAACTTATCCTAGGAGAGGTGATGAGACATGAGGTATGCCACGTGATATGTATTTCTAATTTCTTATGGTTGGATGAGTCTTATACACTATCTTGTTCATTGGTAACCTTACATGATCAGAATTAATATAGATTGAAATAATCGTGAGGATGTTGCAAAATAGTTTATCAAGGGGTTTATGTGATCTATGAAGGTTATGTTGTTATATTCATCAGTTTAACTATGTGGATTACCTCTAGATCCACTGATTGGAGAAGGATCATGGTGCTTTGTTATTTTCCCTTATCGCAGCTAAATAGTCATGTTCAACATTGTTTCATGATGTCACATATTTGTAGCTAGATTCAATATTGGTTTGGATTTTGTGGTTTCCCAGAATGTGTTCTTGTAAGTAGAACATGAACCCCTAATATGCTCACTAGTGTGGGAGTTCCAGTGTATAATTGAAATTATTTCATTATGCTTAGGATTTCTCTTTCCGAGGAAGGAAATACCTAATGTGGAGTGAATATAGTGTCTCATATTTTACCTATAATACATTTTAATATTTATTAGTGTATTTATGAATCCATGTACTGAGTCTGTGTAGGATTCCATAGATTGGGGAGCCTCAATACAATGATTTTCAAAATATTAAATATATTTCTTTCTAAACCTGTTATATGGATTGAAAAATTAGTAAATAAAAATTTTGATGTTGGATTATATTTTTCAGACAAATTTTAGTTCATAACATCATGGTTACTCTATGAATAACCTAATGTTTCCAATGCTAGAATTTTTGATCGGGGGTGTTTTGGTGATGGGGAGATAAATTGTGAGTTAATTTATTTTAATTGAATAAAATCAATTCTTCTACCCCACCACCATGGATGCTTGAAACAATAAGGGGGAAACCATCCTCATCTCCCCCTGTGGACTACATATTGAAATGAGAGAAATTTGATGCGACAAATTACTATTATTCTCATTTATTGGTGTTAATCATCATCAGATCGTGGAGCATCATGATCTATCCATCATTCTACAACTGATGCTTCAGTGTTTCTTTCTGTTGGTAGTTTGTTTTGAGTTTTGGTTTTGGTAAACTTTTTTATGATATGGATTATGTTTTTAGACCCCTATTTCAAATTATATAGATTTGTCCTATGTTGATCAATAGGTTTTGTTGTAAACCTGGGAAAATCAAGAATAGTTTTTTGTAATTATTGAATAAAATTATCATATACATTGAATGTATTATAGAGAGACATGTTTTGTAGCCCTTCCTTTTTAGGGAAGATGCCCGTTTGGGTGTACATGACATGTATCATGGTTACAGACCATGTAGTACCCCATCCCATGTGAATAGAAGACATGGAAATGGTTAACACTATAAAAGTACATAAACATGTACATGGCTAAAGTTCACTGACAAGAAGTCTTGTGCATGGTCACATGAAACCAACAGGTCTAAGTATCTGTTTTTCAAAAAAAAAACACTTTTAATATGGGATAAAAATATTGTAAGGGACATCATTTTCCTAGTCGTGTGGAAGTGGAAAATAGATAGGTCCTAGGTATAGTGGGACATGGTGTGTACAACATATACATGCTCTGTAGCCTTGAATGGCTTCAGAAACAGTAATGACAACATACATGGTCAGGTGATTAGGCATGTTCACACTTCATGTGTACCCCAGTGCATGCAATTTTCTCTTATTATATCCTCTCATGGTCATCCAACTTTCGTATCTCCTTCTATAAAGCTCAGTTTAAGGATTATGAGTAGCCTATCCTAATAATTTGTGGGAATAGAATGAGATAGTGGATTCGATTTTGGCCTAAATGATAAAATATAAAAAAAATTCAGGAATGATGATTCTGTATAGGAGCTCAAAAATAAAGTTGTAGGTTAGTGTGGTTTGTAAAGATAAAAACTGAGATGGTTACTCTCTTATGGAATCAAGGTGTGGGTTTCCCTTAGCCCTATTATTTTTTAGACTTATTACAACTCGCATGGTAGTTGTGGGTTCTATACATTTGGGCAGTTCTTTTGGGTTGCTACACCCCTATTGGTTTATGGTTCGGGATACCTATATTACTGGTAAAGAAATATATTGATCCCCTGCCATTCCATGATGCAGCCCTTTAATAATTATTTTCTTGATAGTTTAGGTGTTCCCCTATAGTATTAGTGTGCATGTATTCTATTCTAGGATTCTATACTACCCTTCTGTGATAGAGAATGGGCCCTCTAGATGTGACGTATAGATAGAGTCATGAGGCTCAGGTCATGCCATTGTGTGGGTGCTCTATCATTCAATTCAGAACTCATGAGTCAATCTAGGGTGTGGTTCATCTTTAAGGGATGATCCGACATAGTTGGTTGTGTGCTATTGTACTAGGGAGATAGACCTCCAGCCCAGGGTTGATACTCCCTTATCATGCTAGTATGTGGGTCCCCCATAGTAATCGCGCTGGTTGAGTAGTACTCCCAAATACAATTATAGTTCAAGTCCTGTATCCATTTATATGTACTCCACTATCATACTAGGTTGTGGGTCCTCTATCCTTTGAGTAGTACTACCCTCTTAGAAAATAGTGTCGGTCCTCACCTATAGAGTAGTACTCCCTTGTATCTGAGTAGAACCTAGTTGAATGTTCTCCAATGAATTTTTTCTACCTCATAATTGGAGTATTGTAGGAGGATTGTTACCTTCCACTTGTTAAATGTGATAACGAGTTTGGAGTTAGTTCTCCCTCTATAGATTGAGGTGCATGCCACTCCACTCTAAAGAGGTATAGATTCCCTAGGATGGTTTTGGAGATACCACTCCCTATAATGTAGGGAAGTGGTGATGTACGAGTCCCTACATTCTATTTCATTTGAGAGGATGATGTTGGTTGATATTATTAATCAATTATCCCATGGGTTTTCGTAGTTGTTAGGGTAATTCCAATACAATTGGGTTCCTAATTCCCTACTCTGGGTGAAGTTTTGCAACGTAAACACCTCTAGTGTGGGGTATTCAAGCTAGACCAAATGTTTTACTCCCAATGGTGTGTATCTCATGAATAGGTTTCATATGGGATGGTTAAACTCATGTAATGTAATATAATATTTGTGAGTTACCATTAAATACTTGAGTAAAATCTTGTTGTTGGATATGAGGTATGAACCTCATGAGACTTGGTGTCTGAGAAATGTATATCTGGGGGTTTTTCTTGGATCCTATGCAGTGTGGTCACGTGTCTGGGTTAACACTCCTTTTAGACTGGGAGGAATTGTCTGGTTTTTTAAGGATAGTTTGATATAGTGTTTCATTTTTTATTGGGTTCCCTTTGTATAGGTTGAGTGGAATTTTATCCTTTCAATTATTCAATTTTCTATTGGGGTTTTAAGGTTTCTACATAGTTTTTTATTCTCACTGATGCATAGGATTTCCCCACATGTGTTTTCTATTGTTCAGACTAAATTCCTTTCTATGGAGTCAATGAAGCACCTACATAAGGAATAAATTAGTGAGCTAGACCAATTGAGTTGTTTAGTGGAGCTGGACTAAGTAGCATTCGTGTAGTTTAATTTGGATGTGATCCCCTCCTTTAGATCAAGTTGGATTATTTTACATTTTTTTATGGTGGGAATGTGTATTTCCATTTTTACATTATTAGACTATCTATTGTACTCTGGTTTGGGATAGTTTAATACATTCATTTTACATTCCATATTTATATATATATACATTGTTGCATTGAAGTGTTTTTGGGTCTGGGTATACATGTGCTTTAGGGAATGACGTCCCATAACAATGATATACATCCTCGAAACAAGTCTGAATCCCCTAAAATATTGGAGATGGGATTGAGGAGTTGTAGAACATGACCCATTGGGTCGGTTCATGAAACAGATCATATCCTCTATATGAAAAAATGAACACAAAAAAGTTCATATCATTGATTTATATATATTACATAAAATAATTAAAAACATATTGAGAAAAAAATCCTTTCAATTTTGAAAAAAAAAATTTAATATATAAAAATATACCACATTTAAAATGAAAATTTTTATTGGAAAATAATATTTATATCATGTAATTAAAAATTTTATGTATTGAGTGGTTGTGAGAGTGAAAAATTAAATTAATTTCATACTCTTCAAAAAAACATATCTTTCACATTTTCTATAAAAGTCAAAATCACCTCATTAAGAATGTGAGAAGAAGCTTCATTTTAATTTTTTTTTGAATATTAAAACAAGAGTTCAAATGAATTTAGAAATTATTAATGTATTTATTTTCATAAAAACACATTAATCTTTATCAAAACAATGACATGGAAAAAGTCATTTTTTACCTGAGAGAAATGAAAATGAATTTTCATAAAATAATTATATTAAACTCTTGAGTAAATAAAGAGAGAGAAATAATGGTAAAAATTGTATTCTCATTAAATAACCATAGTATATCTAACATTAGGACTTCCATTAAAGATATTTGATAATTTTTAATCATGACAAACATAATCATAAACAATCCCAATAAACGATGAGATTGTAAAAAAATTCTTTTCCACTTTGGTATCTTTTAAGTGGTAAACAAATTAAAATATTTACATAAAGTGAATTTATAAATATCATGATAATAAAGATATAAATGATATAAAATGTCAAAGGGTATTATATACACCTAAAAAATATAGGTGAATCACATATATTGTCTCCCAAAGAACGAAATTTGAGACAATAATCTCGTATCTTATGTGTCTCCATCCATCAAACACAATCAAAACTCATATATAATAAATATATGTTTACTATACATGCATTAAAAAATTTTATTCATATATATCAAACCATATATGGTATATTTATGACCTTGAATTACCATTATATAAAAAAATTCATTATTAAATAACATTTTGGTTATTAATTGCCTCTTATTTTCAGTATGTTTAATTTTTGTATTATCGATCCTTTTATATTGATCATGGATCCATAATCATTATAACATTAAATAATATATAAAAATAACATATATTCAATTTATACATATTTATAGTAATCCATAAATAAAAGATATATAAAATGAAATACACTATTTGTGGAGAGGATAGATCAAATGTATGTGAGAATGATATTTCCTTCTTTTAACAGATGAATTTAAATTAATATAAATTATAAATTTCCACAACAGAATAAATAATATGTCATATATATAAGGTATTTATTAATTTTATCCTCATTTCTGTCCTTGAAATGTGTTAGTGGAAAATGAAACATGTCTCTCCCTTAGACGGTAATATGTTTTACACACGAACAATGTTATCCGGTATTTGACTGAATAGAAAGAAAAGTGAAAAGATAATATTATAAATATATAAGTATTATTATATCATAATTATCATATTTATGAATTTTATACCTTTTTATATCCAACTATGAGTAGAGGTGATGAATGATGAATTTCTTCAGTTCATATAGTAGTAGTCCACCATACACACAATTGACAACTTCGTTTCACAATTGAGTGTGTAAGAAGAAGGTGTAGTTCATTCACTTAAATTAAAATCATATCCTTTTTAAAGAATATTTTCTTAATATATCATCATTTATTAATATTATTTTAAGGTGTTGGAGGAATAGATATATTAAAATTATGGGACAAGTATGTTACCTCTTCTATATACAACATATTTTAGTTAGCACCAAAATCCATTCTAAGTTATCTTTATGAACAAACCATGGATTATAGGATGATGAATAGAAATTAGGGATTTTATGTGTAGAGGTATTTGATGATCTAATGGGGTTTGGATGTGTGGAGGGGATAAGTGTGTGTTTGTTTCCTTTTATAAGTGTTTGAGTGTACGTACATTGAATTTTTGAAAATAATGAATTCGAAGCACATTTATATCATGTCATAACACTTCAAGATATGAAATTTTACAACCTTTTAAGTGAGAAGGTATATACATGACTATTAAAAATTAATTATAAATGGTTAGCCAAATTTTTAACAGTTATCTTTTTATTTTAACTCCACGGTGAAGTTATTTGTGATGTAACCATAGTATTTAATTTGTACAATTTTTACTATTCATTATTATTAAAATTTGAGTTTATCATGTTATATAATATTCATTATGATTATTAAATATACATAATTCATATTTTCTAATTAGATACTCATAATTTGAAAATTTTCATCAAATATGTATCCTATAATTGAGATGAAAAAGTGATTTTCCAATGAGAAATTTTCCAAAATATTAAAATGTTTTATATATAAAATCAATATAAAATTGATTAATATAACCAATATGGGAGTAATTATAATTTAGTTAAACATATAATACTTTTAAAAAACATTTCAAAACAAAATCTATCAATATAATTTCCTTAAATAAAATTAATTTTTATATAAAAACCAGTAATTTTCACATTTCATTATATTTTTTCAATTTTGAAAAATATAAAAAATCAACCCTAATATAATTTTTAAAAGTTGATTCAAAAAATGATGTTCGTTTCATAAAATTATTTTTAGAAGTTGTTAAAAAAAATTAATTTTTTTTTCTAAAGAGAATAAAATTATTTTTTTAGAAAATAGTATTTTCAATACATTTAAGGAATTTACCAAAAGAATAAATACATTATCAATACGATTTCATTATATAAAACCATTGAAATTTATAATTAAAATATTTGTTTTACTATTAATAACTCCATGTATAATAGTTCAGTCATAATGGTCTTGTTAAATAGTAATTTCATATGTACATTTCGGTTTATAGGAACTCAGTGTTTCTTATAGTTTAAGATAACATAAAAATTAATATTACTAAAAAATTATTTAATAAAATCTCATGGTGTTACATAAACGAACCATATGAAAATATGAGGTTTTTTAGAGATGCAATTATTCTTTAAGTTACATATTAAAACATTTTTTTACGATAGAAAATGTGCCTAATGGAATAAGGAATGGTTTGGGTGCTCCTGAGGCATGACCAGAGACTAGATCTCCAATTATAGGTGAAATGGAATAAGGAACACTATTGGACCACGATTATTAATAATCATATTGATCATTACTAAATACCCATTAAATTAAATAATGGTTTGAAAAATAACATTATTGAGGCCACGTAGACATTTAATCTAGGATAGGTGAGTTGTAGAGCTAAAATTCACAGTTACTGCTTGGTTTGTCTCAACAGTCACCAAATAATAAATGGGGGATACCTCCATTATGTAGGTAACACATGGGATACACCTTTTTTATCAAACTAATAACTTATCCATGTGATGGGGTGCCACCCTAGCTAATGGGAGGGTACCATTGTTTTATGGTATGGAAAACCATATAGCCAAATTGGGTTCTAATTAAATGTTTTCTAATGGGTTCAAAAAACATTTTATTTTTCAATATTTTACATATTCTCTTATGTTTCTTGTGGATTTTTTGAGGATGTATACGTCCATTATAATACATGTCCAGTTGATCACTCTATTTATCTCCAATATGTTAAATAACGGGACGGAGTTAACATATTAGGTTTCTATTAAGATAATATGAAAATATAAAATGATGGTTTGTCCTCATATTGGATAGTGTTAATGGATTGGGTTTCTACTATGTGATTTTTCGAATATACAATGATAATTATTCAAATTATAACCTTGATGGTTATTTTATGTGTATCATTCATGTTGAATCCTATTATAATATCACTGGTTAATAATTGTGTAACCATGAGTTTCACATCTTATATAATAGTGATATGATAATAATTCACATGTTTCTTACATGTTATATCTATTTTTTCTATGAGATATAATAGTTTCCACTGAGAAACAATTGTTTAATTTTCATTTTTGATCAATTTAATTCCTAAACTCAAAAAAATTATTTGATAATTATTTTTATTTTATGTAAATTAATTTCATTAACTACATAAAAAAAATGTATCTTTCTAATATTTATCAACTCATCCAATTATTTGAAATTTTTTCATAGTGATCATGGATTGGTAAGAGAAAAGTAGAATCCAATATTATGATCACAAATATGATTCCTTAATATATATCAAGAATCATTTTAAATTTATTTTTTGTTGGGGAAATAGATATATAATAGAAGTGTCCACTTTGTAATTTATGGGGTTTTAAAATTAACGTTAAAACCTAACTCTCTAACCTTATATATCTAAAAGATCATTAGGAATAAATTAATGAATTCTAATATAAATACATTAGATAATATAATGTTTACGGTTGAGTCCTTAACAATATGTCAACATGGTAAGATGATAAACAATATTTCATATGGAATAATTCGTTCATTGAGTATTTCTGAAATTAGTTAAAAACTCATTATTAATATAATCAAATTTCTACACTTCCAGTAGGTGGTGATTTCAAAAAATTAGTTTTGATGTTGTGTCTCAGACATAGCCAACTGAATACTGTGGAATCATGATATATAGTATACAATAAGAAATTACATATCACCATACAAAAATTGTTCCATTAAGAAGAGATACAATTCGGTTCTATTAGTGTGTACTAAGAAATGTGTTCTAAAAGATTCATCTAAAAAATATATTTTCACATCATCCATATATGGTACTGATATCGTATTTTTAAATTTCAATATAACTTATTATATATTAAGTATACTAATAACCCATCAATAGAGAATTTTATTTTCTTTTGAATTTAATTATCATCATGCAGTGAATTTTTTGTTTTCTCTAATGAGGATGGACTGGAAATAATTTGAAATAGATGTGATATAGCCCCTTCTTTATTTATTACCTTATTGAACATTAATATATTTAATAATATAGTATCTCTATTAATCATCATGTTATCCAAAAACCTAGGATCATTTATACTCTTCACATCTTCCACATTATTTTCCTTCTTAGTGTGGTTGTGTATTGAGTAGTCAAAATGCATGAGTAGTTCTAGCCATCTCATTTTCATCATGATTCCAAATGTATGAGATTATATATGTTTCCAAGATTTATAATGCATTTAATTTCAAATATTTATTCTTATTTTTAATTAAAACATATATTCAATTTGAGGATAATAATATCCAAATCATCATCTTGGGTTCAATAACTTTATTCCTCAAAAATTTCATTGCTTGATCTATATGCCCCAAATTTGTCATTTATCTTAAAGAGAAAATCCATTTCCCTCATATAAGACATAACTATATTACATAAATCCCTGAATTTCATATGGAGATGTATATATCGATGTATTTATCAATATCCTCTTTAATTCTTCAAAACACTTTTTTCATTATTCTAAACTTACTATCATTAGCCCATTACATGTCATCGTGGTTAATGTGTTATATAATTGGAAAAATGTTTCAAAAAATCACTAATAGTAACTTTTCAATTAATGGAAGATACATACCTATATTATATTTTATGACCCAGTCCATTCAATCTCTGACATTCATTTGGGGAACAACTGATATTCCATCCCTAAATATAATCTAGAAATTAAAATTAACATCCTATATCCAAAATATAAATTTTCTGTATTTTCTATAAAACATGTTTTCATTAAGAGTGTTATGAATTATATATAGATGAGTGTTATAGTCATCATGTATTATTAAATATACTATGGTATCATTAAAAAACACAATAACAAAATTATCATTAAATTATTTCTGTAATATTATTATAAGATACATAAAAAGGGACAATGGATTAGTCTATAAAAATGAAATAATGTAAATTCATAATTTTTATACTTCATAAAAATTAAATCTTTAGAATATATTCATTAGTTACTTATAATTTATTATTCATATAAAAATATAGTGACTTCCCAGACCCATCCTCCATATAGTGGTTCTCCGAACCTTGTAGTCCATATTTGATCAAGAACATCTCTCCAAATGCAAGAGGCTACTGACTTGTAGTGACAGACAACGTTGTTTCCATGGGGAGACTTTTCGATCATTACTATAGTGTTGGGTATCGGATTAATAAGAAACATAGGTAAAATACATATGTAATATACATAAATTGATGTCAAAATAGATATATCCATGAGTAATAAATAAATGAAGAAACTGATTATCATATAAAAAAGTTGTTGATGATATGTCATGTATCAAAAAATATAGAAAACGTGGCACAAATTATAATACAATATATTCTATAAATAAGTATCTAAAATGAATCCAAAACTATCCCTATCATCCCAAGCTCATACTCGGTTATCTGCTACACTAATCAATCATATGAAATCAAACAATCATGTTTTTGAACAAATATGCTTCCCTTAATCAATACATACCTCAATATGACCATCATGGGTAAAAATGTCTATTGGATAGGGTATCATATAAATCATAGTAGGACACCACCAAATGTTTCTATATGATATTTTCCATGAAATGAAAACTAAAACAGTGTGCAAGCATGAAAATATATAGGTAAATAAGTACAAAAATGTAAATACTTTAGTACCTACATAATCTATCAACTGGAGATGAAACATGTAACCCATTACTCAAATAATTATGTTACAATTTATATATTCATGTCATGTGTGGAATATGAATCACACAAATCTCCAGCAGATTTTAACAGTTAAGGTTCCATGATGTACCAATGAAACTTGTAATTATATTAAAAATGAAAGGAATCCAAGGTAATAACCATGGAATACAAGACCTCAAGGTAATCCAACTCAATTGTTACAACATCATGGATTATATGTGTGATTGAAATTAAAGGAGAATAATTCAAGGAATTATACCATAGGGATGATCTAATATAGTCTAGTGAATACATAAATGGTATAAATTGAAAAGCAGTGGCTATTCCCAAAGATGTAACCAAGGAACCTCTTGTACATATAATCCATACCAGATCCAAAAACAATTCCAAGGAATCCTATAAATTATTTGGAAGGGATCCAATTGTTTCATTCCAGGAATCTATTAATAGATGAGGATTATCTTCCAAGGAGAGTCTCCACCAAGGAAACTGGAAACCTTGAATCAGAATGGCATCCACGAGTGCTCAAGTCATTCCCTCATGAATCTGAATCCCAATCCTTAACACCAATAAAATTTTCCCATGGTCCATAAGAATGTATTCACCTTAAAAATTATTCATTTAATATTTATTTACTTGTAATAAACTATATTTTTATTTGAATTCACATCACTAAACAACTTCCTTTCATTATTGTGACAAGGATAAGAAGATGCAACCATTATTTAAGTGTTTCCATATTTAAGTAACGGTTTTTCTCCTTTAACATTAATAACACGAAATGGTTGGACTTAGGATGATCGTCTACATAAATTTCATTTAATATAATCTAGGACTAGTCAGATATATATATATATAATATAAATCCAAAATTACCATTAAATTACCATTATTTAAATTTACCACTTAACTTAGGCATGTCAAGAGGAATACATACACAAATGATTGTAAAGGAAATTAAGTAATTCTACAGTCACATAATCATGGAAGGAATACCATTAGAAAGGTCAATATATGGAAAACCTAAATGGTGGCATAGACACACATGTCAACACTATAAAACCCCAATTATGAATAACACCCAACATGGGGTGGACTACATTGTTGATGTAATCATAAATTTTTAATTAGATATATGGAATGAGAATAAGAAATTGGTTCTAATTAATATAATAAAAAATATATAAATTTACTAGATCACAAATGATGAAATCAGCACACCCACACAACAATTTATTAAATGATGAATCTTGAGGCATGAGTTATAGTCCCCCTACCTCGTACTGATATGACTCTCCTCATCCAGTATTAGCCTATTGTTTTCCAAATATTTGAAGAAATGCGAATAATAGATCAATTACCTAAAATTATGTAATATGATAAGGAATATAAATTGATTCATTTATATGATCAATAATGATAAATTATTTATAGGGAATTGGGAAAGCACTGATGTCGGTCCAATGAGCTTACCCAAATATGGATCAGACCTCAGATTGATGCTCATGGTCAATTCCAAGAATATATTTCTTTTGGAGGTGAAAATAGGTGAAAAGGGGGATTCTACACACTAGAAAAAAAATTATGGGATGGGATTTATTTAAAACATCATTATGGTATATAGAATAATTATACCAAAAATTACCTTCACATAGTTTGGATGTACTATATTCCAAACCATGCACTGATAGTGCACAGTTTTCTTTATGAAGGGGGCACCCACATGGTTAGCCAACATAATCAGGGAACCTTTGAACCAATTTTGAAAAATCATCAATAATTTTACTATATATTTTGTAATTATTGTGTTCACCATGGTGCAGGGTTTTCTAAAATCATTTTCCCTTATGATGATCACTATCAATCCAATCATTGATAAAACTAACCATGAAACATTCCCTCCATGGTATAAACAAAGCATGTGACAAAACCTTTCCTCCCATTGGATGGAGTTCCCATATCCAATCAAGACCCAGAACCCCTCAATACCGTTTCTTACTCATTAGGAATCCATATTAGGTCCATGAAAGAGAATCATACCAAAATTAAAGTGATCCATACCTACATGAAAACATAGGTTCTTATAGTCTTACCACTATTAAGGAATGCATTACAGGGTTCACCATTCAAGGGTGGAGAGACGTTTTCTGAGAACAAACCTATCCACAAGGAATGTACATCAGCCTCATACTCCCAAGTATTGTCCTATATGTGGACATGTGGATATAGAACAAAAAATATGGAGAAATACTAACCTCAGAGAGCCTGAATACTCCATTCAATTATGGATATAGAATACTCGAAAGATGTGTAGAAATCTAGCTAAACATTATCATGATCAAAAGTTTGATATCAGTCGGTATCATAGTAGAGAATGTATGAATAGTTTAATATTTCGTGCATGATATGGTAACTCTGAGGTAGTAACAACTGATAGGATTACACCCTGACAATCCATGATATCTCAAACGAGCCTACATAATAAGGAAAAAACATTTATTTCCTCTATGTAGGTATATTCCCAAACCTAGGTGATAACCACATGAAACCATGATCCGTAACCTCATAATCTAGATGTTGGTGACTCTAATTAGCATAAAATGTATGAATATACTGAGAAGTATACATACACTTCATAAAAAACAGAACCAATGTTAGTGTATCCTCTTACAGAATAGGAACTAGTAGGGCTTCATCTCATACATCTTTCCATCATATGGTGTAAATAATATCATACTAGATAATGACTCCAAAGGATGCATCTGAATTTTCTCTTGATTTCTATTATTATAAGTGAACATGATGAGAGGATTATGCACCTCCAAATAACTCCTAATATCGATGATGCGTCATTGGATCATTTCTTCTAGGACTTGTACTGTCTTTTGAAACTATCCATCATACTGAGGGTGATAGGATATTCTTAGTATCACCTGCGTACCCATACCCTTCCACAACACATTCTAGAATAATGTCATGAAACGAGCTTCCAAATCAAAAATTATTGTGTGAGGTACCCCATGTAGTCATATGATGTCATAGACACACAATAATCCAATCTCATCAAATGATAATGTCTCCAAGAAAAAAATCAGGTGGGATACATTATTTATTTTATCAATGAAAACCCATACAATGTTACTACCTATGTACCACTGTGATAAATAGACTACAATGTCCTTGGAAACATCATTCCATTTTCATTTCAGGGACAAGAATCATACTTAACAATACTGAACATCTCTACCGTTCCACCTTCACCTACTTTCAAGTTTACAACCATTGGATAAATCCTCCTATGTCATGTTTCATCCAAGGCCACCAATACTGGAATTAATTTTCTTGATTAATTTTATATATGTGTGGATGAAATTCCTACCACGATTAATGATACTTACACATCAACTCCTTTCTCAAATATGTAAGAACCTGGACATGTATATTTATACACTGGATATTGTCTCTTTCCATAGTCAAATCGAATGGTGGGTCATTTCTAGAAATACTATCCTAGAGAACATCCCCTCATGATCTAAAAATTTCCCAATCTTAACCTTCACAAGGAAGTAATTAGTATATATCAAGGGTGAGAGATATAAGATCAATAAATTTAAATTATTCACTAGCTTTATATAGGGTTTGTCGTTGATTTTTTGACTCTGTGAATGCATAACTGCATTTCCCATTCCAGTTATATGGGCATGCTCCAAATAGAATGACTGAACATATTCTACCCATATTTTATATCTGAGGTTCATATCATTATGTTTGAAGATAAATTTCAGAATATTATGTTCTGTAAACACCACAATGTGAACACCCGAAAAATATTGTCTCCCACAATGTAAGTAATGAATAACTATTTCTAGATGAAGGTTGTGGGTTAGTAATTTCACTTATTAGGCCTCAATTATTGGGAACCGTATAAAATGAATTTCTCTTCCTACATTATAAATTCTTCTAGAAAATTCAAAATGCATAACAAAACATGATATAGAATCTTTCCAACTCTATACTAACCAGAATATATACCTGGAGAAGCCTCCCATTCAACTTGTGAAAGGATTTCACACATTATTATGACAATAGGAACATTACACCATCTTTTGTAACACTTCTAATAGGTGAAGTAAGGCATGATATGTCATGTATAAAACAAGTTTCATATCCAGATTTCCCCAAGAAATGTAATATATCCAAAAAAAATTGGGATTATCTCAGTAACCCACTGTAACGCCCCAACCCCAGTTACCCAGATTCGGTGCATTATTTTAATACATTGGCATGATTACAAGGAATCAAGTCTTGACAGACCGATCTGTTTAGCAGTCTTCAAAAGTAGATTACATTCATGAATGTTACATTACACTTCATAACTTACAAAACAACATAAATAATCAAATATGAACGCCATTATACCCTTGTCTTAACCATGCATATCAATCACAACACACTTCATGGAATCCTGGGAAAAATAAAACATCGAAAGGGGTGAGCTCATATGCTAGGTAACGATAATAATATAGTGGAAACATTCATAAATAAGCGTAGACATTTAAGGCAGTGTATAACTATAACAAAGTCCTTTTAAACATGAAATTCAACATAATATGGAAAAGATAAAATGAAATAATTCCATTTACTTATTCACATGGATATTCTACTAGTCGAATAATAACATGAAATATCAATAACCACCTTCATAACAATGGAATGCATAATGCCAGACTATCATAACCACGTAGCCAAGGCCTCGTGCCAAGACTACAAATAAGATTTTTCAAGGCCTCGTGCCAAGACACTAGTTTGTCTCATGAGACCTACCGGTGCATCAAGGATCTATAGCGGGCTGCACCCATCACTTACTATGTCCAATACATTCCTCATATGAGAAGGTCTAAACATAATATAAACATTCGTATTAAAACTAGCATATGGAATGTGAACACTTTACCCAAAAACCATGAATGGTATAAAAATAACACATCCACAATAAAACATATCACAAAACCTTCAACACAATATGAAAGATATTTATCATGATAAATCAACTTCAAAACAAGTTTAAAATCCATTAATGGTTTTTGACGTTGATGAAAATGATTTTTAAATCTCTTTGAGAGAAATACCCCTTTTTCATGAAAACATTTAAAAGTCACAAAATATGGAAAAGAATTAATTTAAAGACATTTTTGAATCAAAGTGTCCCATACCACTTTGAAACTTTTGAAATTAATTAACATTTTAAAAACATTGATGTCCATATAAATAAATCCTTAAAAACCATTTTGACGACATGGACATTAATGAGAAAGATTTAGAAGAATAAATACTTAAAACATTTGAAATGAGGTTTTAGTATAAAAGTATCTTAAAAAAATCACTTTTTAAAACACTACTAGGAAACATTGACATGGATAATAAATATTTCCCCAGTAGATACTTATGTATAAACAACCTCAGATTATGAAGAGATTTTGAAATAACCCCTTACCGATTTGGTAACTTACGAAAAATACACCCCATGAAAGAGGTATCATACAATGAATATGTAAATACGCATAAATTAAAGTTTATTACATATATTATACAATTATTGAAAGTATATATACCACACAAATGGTAATATTGGCAATATGGAATGAATCACATGGGAATAAGGAGTGACATGAAAACCCCTTACCTTGCACTTTCCTTTACTCGAGGGTATATTTCGCCTCATGAATGAAGACTATAGTATGTTATTAAATTATAAAAGAACCATATTAATAATTATGATATCATACATTATTCATGTATGACATTTTACTAACCATTTAATAATAATTTCCATGTTATATTAATAATTCGGGTAATAATTGCTTTCTTTGTCGTACGTGCTTTAACTTGTTACTCTTGATTGTATCACTTAGATCATGATTTAAATACTTCCAGAATATAAAACATGATTTATTTATCATATATATTTAGAATATAAAATTTTATAATAGACGTATTTATGAAATGGAAAACACCGTTTATGGAGACGATAGTCCGTACGTACGCATAAACGTTGTTTCTATTTTCATATAATATTTAATGGAAGTATGTGAATAAGATATATGTAAGAACATAAATACATATATATAAAAATATATATATCTCCAGTAGCATTATTATGTCATATATTACATACTTATTAGTGATATATAATTTTTATAATCATCGATGAATGGTGAACTTGGAAATGAATCTCATCGTGTCGTGGAGACGGTAATCCGTACATACGCACGAGCGAAAATATAATTCTTTTGATATTAATATAATATATAATTGTATGGTATATAATATATACAGAACCAGTATCATGTTATATTTATTATTTACATCAAATACACATCATTATTATACCCATCCAAATAATAATGTATCGAATAACAATTACACCACGCCGTGGAGACGGTACGTCGTACGTACGCACGTATGGTGACATGTCATTCAAAGGGTGGATAGAATAATGAATTTGGTTGTACCATAATTATAATAACATCATAGTATATAGAATAAATGGGAGTTATTATTTTATAATCGAAGAACAAAGAAAAAGGAAGTGGATGAAGAAAAGAACTTGAAATAGGGTAGTGTAATAATTACATCTTCTTCGGGTTCTTCCTTTTTATTTGATCAAAAGGGATACTTAGGGTGGCTTTCTGATCAAATTAAGGCCTCTAGGTAGAAGGGAGGATAGTTTATAGGGTATTTGGGCAGGGTTTGGACGAGCCAAATGGCTTAGAATCTGTGAATTAGAGAGAAGGGGAGTGCCCTTTTATAAGAGGGGTGAGGGGATCCTTAGAAAAAACATAAAATATTATTTTATAATAAATTCACATTCGGTTAATAATGGCTCCAAAGTTGATTATATAAAGTATAAGGTGGGGATAGGTCGAAAAACACTCAACCAATAGGTTTTAGACAAGTTTAGGTTACCATTTTAAAATTATCATTTAGATTTTACTCTAAGTTAAATAATTTGACTTTTACCGTGTCTTCTTGTATTCTTACACTATATGGTTAATAAACATACAATATACTGCCAATATAACTCCAATTGGTTCATTAGTGTCATATATATTAGTATATAAGTATTTTGGCCGAACCATAGATTTTTAGGACCATTATATCAATTAATAATATAATATTTTTTTTAAAAACTATTTTATGTCAATTTTGACACTATTTCGTATTTGTTTTTTGTTAAAATAATAATAACATTATTACTTAAAAAAATATATTTAATCACTCCTAAAATGTCATATTCACCTAGAAAATTCGTGGATGTCATTAAAACTTTAAAATTATATTTATTTTAATATTTATAATAACATTTATTTGATTTTTTCATGAATAAGGTAATTACTCCATCATCATTGTGTCATAAATACATTTATCTATTTAATATCTAAAAATTATAAATAAAATACCATGATGTAGAAAATCATTTTATCTTTCTAATGAATATTTATAATCGAATTTATCTTATGTAAAACTTTATATTAAATATGTTTTATTTATTAATCTTTGATTTTAACTCTTTTAACTCTTCTTTGAATTAAATAATAATAAATGTCCTCATCTAATCCAAGTGGATCTAAATGATTATATTTTCTTCCTATGGTTGTTTTTGGTCGAGATACACTTTTCCAATAGAATTATGACATGTGTTAGGGTAATATTAATATCAATTTTACCCTTAATTACCCTATTTACTTTTAACCGTAGTAAAAAAAAGTAAAAAGACACTATTCAACAAAAATAATTTTTATCTTATTGAACCAAATTTTACTCCTTGATATTAATTGTGTCTCTCATAGTTTCAAAATTCCACTCATAGAAGCGGTAAAATTATGTTTTATGTAAATTTTAAATTCTCTTATGAGGTGGGTAAAAGACGGTGAAAAGTTCAATAAAATTTTTATATATCTAAATTTATTCTAAACTAAATTCAATGAATTACATTGAACATGTATTGGTATTATGTATCTATTTTGGCCTTAATTAAATTTAAATAAAATAAATAAGTATTTAAATAAAAATTTGGTTTTAAACTATAACTCAGTATTTTTCCCTATTCATAAAAAATTGAAAGATTTGAGAAAAATACCCAAAATTCAGCCTAAGCTATATTTGATATTATGAATTCAAAAATGATGTCTATTTTACCAAATTCAAGACATATAAGTTGCATTAATTAATTTAAAAATTAATTCCCATCACAAAACAAATAGCGTGTTTTTATGGAATAAATACTATCAAAAGATTGACACTTGTTTATGTCTGGATTAAATGTGGAATTCCATCCAATGACCAAAATTATATTAAATAATAGATATATTTTCTAAATATACTTTAAAACAACTCAAATTCATAATTTATCACTGTTAATTATTTCGATTAAAAAATTTATTTTTAATTAAAATTTAGTAATTTTCACTATTCAGCAAAATAAGAAAGTTATCCGAAAAGCACCAAAATTTAACCCTAAAATAATTTATATATTATGAATCCAAAAATGATGTCCATTTGGAAAAATAAAATTTATTAAATTTCAAAAAATGGGTATTACTATTTATAACGGCTAGTTTGATTGGTTGTGGTGTGTTATAAATCGAAGTTGCATACAACACACGCTACTGTATTATTCAACGTGAATTGTACCATGGAAGCTTGGGGTGTTACATTATCCCCTCCTTTAATAGATTGAATCCTCACAATTTGAAATTGTTCTATGAAAATAAAAGGTTGAAAATAGAAAATATCTTTGTGGGAAAACCCTCATCAGAAATTAGGATAATAAAATTTAGTCTTATTAAGATGAAAATAGAAATGAAAGGGTCACCACAAAATTATGATCTAGATTATGAAAATATTGGTGGTAATTATATACACATAATTGGAGGAAAAACGTAAATATTTATAGGTAGTGATTGAGGTCATCAATCACAAACAATTGTAGAATTGTGGGCCTCAAAGCCACCAATTTATGATGATTTAAAATACCATCGGTTCAACAAAACGTAATGTATTAGGATAACACATTTTTGATTTTAAGATCCCTTCCCTAAAGTTTAATAATTAATTTATCCATAAAATATAAAGAAATATATATATATATATTTATATATTTGACAAGTATAGTTTCATCATTTAACTAATTCCTACTACAAACTCATCTTTCACTCTAAAATATTTAATATATATATATATATATTCTATTTATCCTAATTGTATAGGGTTGCAAAAATAATGAATTTATAATTCACATATCAGACCCTTTTAAAAAAACTACATTATTCAATCCAGGACATCAAGTGAGCTAGTGGTAGATGATACACCCTTGTCGCCCTTCGATGGTGGGTTCAAGTCTTGCGGCCTTACTGGACGCGACGGGTTTCCGCCCAACCTCCGAGTTGTACATTCTATGGAAATACAAAAATAATCTCAAACTAGACATATCCAAAATACTTCAACCCAAACTCATTGTCCAAAATTTATAAAGTAGGTAAACACAATGAAGATCCTTTTTTCCACTTAATAGCATGTCAACACCTTCTTCATTTATTATTTTAAAATATGGTAACACCCTGAATTACCGTAAAACATTATTAATTACATTCATGCTCTTTTATTCCTTATAGAATATTAGATATATTCTTTATATCCAAAAACTATGAATATTCCCACAATGATGAAATAAACAATCCATTAATCAGTGCCAAGGTAGTCATGAATATCCAATATAATTAATCCAAATCAACCATCTCTTATTCCAAAATTACAACCGTAGTATCAAGACCATATTAAGGATTAACTTTCCTTTAACCATGTATTTTCAAAAAAAATTTAACTTGCGGTTGAGTCACTTTTCATACTACTATAATATCTCAAATCCTCAATGAAATAGTACTGCAGTACAATCCTTATTTATCTCCATAATTCATATAACCAGTAAATAGTTGATACAACACTCAAATGATATAAATCTTTAATAACAAAATAATAACACTAGTCATTCCTCTTCATCTGTGTAAGTATCATAACTTTATTATTATCCAATAGCATCATTTGGTGCAAACTATGATGATTTGGACATTGGTTTGCATAGTGTCCCAACTCCTTGCAGATGAAGCATTGTACATTTGAAAATTTTTTATTACCCTTGCAATCACGTACTTGGTGTCCTTTTTCTCCACACTTATAAAAACTCCCATTCCCTTTAACCAATTACCAAGGTGATTCATTCCACATTTATCACATTTTGGGAAATCTTTCTTTCCCTTATTCCCTTTATCCATATTTCTTTCTACTATCCTTTTTATCTCTGGATTCCCTTAAAATCCATAGAATTCAGAGAGTTCTTTACTGATCTTTGGATACTATTGATTCATATGATGATAATATGTGGGAGACTATTTCCTTTATAAATGTTGTCTTAATACCATGAATGATATGCACCTTCTTACTCTTTGGATCATACGTATTGATGGAGTTCCCATTCCTTCTATTGGGTGCCATTTCTAAACAATGGCATACACTATGTCTGGTTATGAATCACAATTCATAATACCAAACATGTAAAATACCTAACACAAATTAAATAGTTTATGGATATAATCCATAATCACAAAAATGTTTTCTTTGAGGAGGTATATACTCATAAACTCTTCATAGCGGTTTGTAAAAAAATGAGAATTATCCTAAGCATATCACCCATGAGTGTTGTAACCAAGAGTGCAGCAAGGCTCGTTGTCGTGCAACAGTTCCCGTTTGAGACTACCTCGAAGTTGTGTTTTCGGGTTTTACCCCTAGGTACATCTGTGCCAGAGTCGCCTCTACCTGCTCGTATCCAGACAGGGATGTATTTCTCGAAAAACTCAAAAAACCTCGACAATACCAAAATTCTAGGAAGATATTTAATAATAATCCTCAAAGTCTAGGGTAATGTGATGTAATCATAGTTTATCTAAATCTAGTTTCCAAGGTTATTGCTAAAATTCCTCTGATACCATCTGTAATTCCCCGACCCCAGTTACCCAGAGTCGGTGCATTATTTTAATACATTGGCATGATTATAAGGAATTAAGTCCCAAAGGACCGATCGATTTAACAATCTTGGAAAATAGATTACATACATGAATGTTACATTACACTTTATAACTTACAAAACAACATAAATAATCCTTTATGAACGCCATTATTCCCTTGTCTTAACCCTGCATATCAATCACAATAGACTTCATGGTATCCTGGGAAAAATAAAATATAGAAAAGGGTGAGCTCCGATTCTCAGTAAGGATAATAATATAGCAGAAACATTCATAAATAATAATAAACATTTAAGGCGATTTATAAATAAAACAAAAGCTTTTTAAACTTGAACTTCAGCATAATATGTCAAAGATAAAATGAAATAATTCCATTTACTTATTCACATGAATATTCTACTAGTCGAATAATCACATTCAATATCAATAACCACTTTCATAACGATAGAATGCATAATGCGAGACTATCATAACCACGTAGCCAAGGACTCGTGCCAAGACTACAAATAAGATTTTGTCAAGGCCTCGTGCCAAGACACTAGTTTGTCTCATGAGACCTACCGATGCATCGAGGAGCTATAGCGGGCTCCACCCATCACTTACTAAGTCCAATGCATTCCTCATATGAAAAGTTCTAAACATAACATAAACATTCGTATTAAAACTAGCATACGAATTCTCAATACTTTAACCATAAACCATGAATGGTATAAAAATAACACATCCACAGTAAAACAAATCACAAAACCTTCAACACAATATGGAAGATTTGTATCATGATAAATCAACTTCAAAACAAGTTTATAATCCATTAAAGGATTTTGACATTGATGAAAATGATTTGTAAAACTCTTTGAGAGAAATACCCATTTTTCATGAAAACATTTAAAAGTCACATAATTTGGATAAGAATTCATTTATAGACATTTTTGAATCAATGTGTCCCATACCACATTGAAACTTCTGAAAGGAATTAAAATTTTAAAAAAATTCATGTCCATATAAATAAATCCTTAAAAACCATTTTGAAGACATGGACATTAATGAGAATGATTTAGAGGAATAAATATTTAAAACATTTGAAATGATGTTTTAGTAAAAAAATACTCCTAAAATGAATCCATTTTTAAAACACTTTAACAAAACATGGAAATGGATAATAAATATGTCCCCAATAGATACTTATGTATAAACAACCACAGATAAAGAAGGGATTGTGAAATAAACCCTTACCAATTTGGTAACATACGAAACAGACACCCCATGGAAGAGGTATCATACAATGAATATGTAAATTCACATAAATTAAATTTTATTACATAAATAATACAATTATGGTCAGTACATACACCACAAAAAAGTTATTATTGGCAATATGGCATGAATCTCACGGGAATAAAGAGTGAGAAGAAAACCCCTTACCTTGCACTTTCCTTTAGTCGAGGGTACGTTTAGCCTCTTGTATGAAGACTATAGTATGTTATTAAATTATAAAAGAACCATATTAATATTTATGATATCATACATTATTCATTTATTCCATTGTAATACCAATTTAAAAATAATTTCCATGTTATGTTAATAGTTCGGGTAATAATCGCTTTCTTTATCGTACGTGTTTTAACTTGTTACTCTTGATTGTATCCCATAGATAAATATTTAAATACTTCTAGAATATAAAACATGAAATATTTATCATATATATTTATAATATAAAAATTTTTAGTATAAGTATATTTGAAATGGAAAACACCATTTATGGAGACGGTAGTTTGTACGTACGCATAAACGATGTTTCCGTTTTCATATAGTATTGAACAGATGTAAGTGAATAAAATATATGTAAGTACATAAATACTTATATATATATATATAAATATATATATATATCTAGTATCATTATTATTTCATATATTACATAATTATTAGTAATATATATTTTTTATAATCGTCGATGAATGGTGAACTTGGAAATGAATCTCATCGCGTCGTGGAGACGGTAATCCGTACGTACGCACGAGCAAAAATATCATTCTTTTGATATTACTATAATATATAATTGGATGGTATATAATATATACAGAACATTTATCATGTTATATTTATTATTTACATCAAATACACATCATTATTACACCCATCCAAATAATAATGTATTGAATAACAATTACACCACGACCTGGAGACGGTAAGCCGTACTTACGCACGTATGATGACATGTCATTCAAAGGGTGGATAGAATAATTAATTTGGTTGTACCATAATTATAATAAGATAACAGTATATATAATATACTAGAGTTATTATTTTATAATGGAAACAACAAAGAAAAAGGAAGTGGAAGAATAATGGAATTTGAAAGAGGGTGGTGAAATCATTACATCTTTTTCGGGGTCTTCCTTTCGATTTGATCAAAAGGGATCCATAGGGTGTCTTTATGATCAAACTAAAGACTCTAGATAGAAGTTAGGGTAGTTGATAGGGTATTTGGGCAGGTTTTGGCCAATAAAAGTGGCTTAGAGGGTGTTAATTAGAGAGAAGGGTGAGTTCCCTTTTATAAGGGGGTGAGGGGCACCTTAGAAAAAACTTAAAATATTATTTTTAATAAATTCATATTCGGTTTCTAATGGCTCCAAAGTTGATTATTTAAAGTATAAGGCGGGGATAGGTTGAAAACAACTCAACCAATAGGTTTTAGACAAATTTAGGTTACCATATTAAACTTATCATTTAGATTTAAATCTATGTTAAATAATTTAACTTTTACCATGTCTTCATGTATTCTTACACTATATGGTTAATAAACTGACTATGCACTTCCAATCGTACCCCAATTGGTTCGTTAATGACATATATATTATTATATAAGTATTTTGGCAGAGCCTTATATTTTTAGGACCATTATATCAATTAATAATATAATATTTGTTTTAAAAACTATTTTATGTCAATTTTGACGCTATTTGGTATTTGTTTTTTTGTTAAAATAATAATAACATGATTAATTCACAAAAAATACATTGAATCACTTATAACATGTCATATTCACCTAGAAAATTCGTGGATGTCATAAAAACGTTGAAATTGTATTTATTTAAATATTTATAATACCATTTATTTGATTCTTTCATGAATAAGGTAATTGCTGCATCATCATTGTGTTATAAATACATTTATTTATATAATGTCTAAAAATTATAAATAAAATTCCATGATTTAGTAAATATTTTTATCTTTTTAATGAATATTTATAATCGAATTTATATTATGTAAAACCCTGTATTAAAAATGTTTTAGTTATTAAACTATGATTTTAACTCTTTTAACTCTTCTTTGAATTAAATAATAATAACTGACTAATCTAATTCAAGTTGACATAAATGATTATATTTTATTCATATGGTTTTTTTGTCAAGATACACTTTTCCAATAGAATTAGGACATGTGTTAGGGTAATATTAATATCATTTTACCCTTAAATACCCTATTTACTTTTAACCGTGGTAAATAAAAGTAAAAAGTTACTATTCAACAAAAATTAATTTAATCTTATTGAACCACATTTTACTCCTTGATATTAACCAAGTCTCTATGATTTTAGAAATTCCACTCACAGAAGTGGTAAAATTATGTTTTATGTAAATTTCCAAATTCTCCAAGAGGTGGGTAAAAGACGGTGAAAAGTTCAATAAAATTTTTATATATCTAAAATTAATCTAAAATAACTTCAATTAAATACATTGAAAATATATAGTTATTATGTATCTATTTCTACCTTAATTAAATTTAAATAAAATAAATAATTATTTAAATAAAAATTCGGTTTTAAACTATAACTCAGTATTTCTCACTAATCATCAAAAATTGAAAGTTTTCAAAAAAATACCCAAAATTCTTCCTAAGCTATATTTGATATTATGAATTCAAAAATGATGTATATTTTACCAAATTAAAAAAATATAAGTTTCATTAATTAATTTAAAAATTAATTCCCGTTGTTAAATCAAATAGCTTGTTTTTATGAAATAATAACTATTAAAAGATTGACACTGGTTTATGTCTGGTTTAAATGTGAAATTAACTCTAATTACCAACATTGTATTAAATAACAAAAATATATTATAAATATACTTTAAAACCACTCAAATTCATAATTTATCACTATTAATTATTTCGATTAAAAAAGTTGTTTTTAATTAAAATTTAGTAATTTTCACTATTCATTAAAGTATGAAAGTTATCCGAAAAGCACCAAAATATCACCCTAAGATAATTTTGATATTATGAATCCAAAAATGAAGTCCATTTTGAAAGATAAAAATTTATAAAAATTCAAAAAATGGGTATTACTATTCATAACGGCTAGTTTGATTGGTTGTGGTGTGTTATAACTCGAAGTTGCGTACAACAAACACTACTGTATTATTCCAAGTGAAGTGTACCATGGAAGCTTGGGGTGTTACATTCTCCCCTCCTTCAATAAATTTCATCCTCACAATTTGAAATTGTTCTAAAAAAATAGAAAGTTGAAAATAGAAAATATCTTTGTGGGAAAACCCACATTGGAAATTAGGTTAATAAAATTTAGTTTTAATAATAGGAAAAGAGAAATGAAAGGGTCACCAAAAAATTATGATCTTGATTAGGATAGCATTGTTTATAATTAGAGACACATAATTAGAGGGAAAATGTAAATATTTATAGGTATTGATTGAGGTCATCAATCAAAAACAATTGTAGAATTGTGGGCCTCAAAGCCACCAATTTATAATGATTTAAAATACCATCGGTTGAACAAAATGTAAGGTATTAGGATAACACATTTTTGGTATTAATATCCCTTCCCTAAAGATTAATAATTAATTTATCCAAAAAATAATAGGAAATATATATATATATGTATGTATTTATTTATATATACTAGACATGTACAGTTTCATCCTTCAACTAATTCCTACTACAAACTCATCTTTCACTCTAAAAGATTTAATATATATATATATATATATATATATATATTATATTTATCCTAATCCTATAGGGTTCCAAAAATAATGTTTTTATAATTCACAAATCAGAACCTTTTAAAACAACTACATTATTCAATCCAGGACATCACATGGGTAAGTGGTAGTTGATACACCCTTGTCGCCCTTCGGTTGTGGGTTCAAGTGTTGCGGCCTTGTCGGACGCGACGGGTTGCCGCCAAACCTCGGGGTTTTAATTTTTATGGAAATACAAAAATAATCTCAAACTAGACTTATCCAAAATACTTCTACCCAAACTCACAGTCCATAATTTATAAAGTAGGTAAACACAATAGAGATCCTTTTTTCCACGTAATAGCATGTGAACACCTTCATCATGTGTTCTTTTAAATTATTGTAACACCCTGAGTTACCATAAAACATTATTTATTACATTCTTGCTCTATTATTCCTTATATAATATTATATATATTCCATATATCCAAAAACTTTGAATATTCCAACAATGATGAAATAAACAAACCAATAATCACTGCCAAGGTAGTTAAGAATATCCAATATAATTCATCCAAATCAACAATCTCTTATTCCAAAATTTCAACCTTATTATCAAGACCATATTAAGTATTACCTTTACTTTAACCATGTATTTTCAAAAAAAAACGTTCTATTGAGTCACCTTTCATAGCACCATAATATCTCAAATCCTCAATGAAATAGTAGCGCAGTACAATACTTATTTATCTCTATAATTAATATAACCAGTACATCGTTGATACAACACTCAAATTAAATATTTCTTTAATAAAAACATAAGAACACTAGTCATTCATCTTCATCTGTGGTAGTATCATAACTTTATTATTATCCAATAACATCATTTGGTCAAACTCTAATGATTTGAACATTGGTTTGCGTAGTGTCCCAACTCCTTGCAGATGAAGCATTGTACATTTGAAAACTTTTTCTTACCCTTGCAATCACGTACTTGGTGTCCTTTTTCTCTACACTTATAAAAACTCTCATTCCCTTCAACCATTTACAAAGGTGATTCATTCCACATTTATCACATAATGTAAAATCCTTCTTTCCCTTATTCCCTTTATCCATTTTTCTTTCTACCATCCTTTTCTTCTCTGGCTTCCCTTCAAGGCCATAGAATTCAGAGAGTTATTTACTGATCTTTTGATACTATTTATTCATATGACGATAATACGTGTAAGACTATTTCCTTTATAAATGTTGTCTTAATACCATGAATGATATGACCCTTCTTAATCTTTGGATCATACGTATTGTTGGAGTTCTCATTCTTTCTACTGGGCGCCATTTATAAACAATGGCATACACTAAGACAGTTTATGAATCACAATTCATAATTCCAAACATGTAAAATAACTAACATAAATTGAATAATTTATGGATATAATCCATAATCACAAAAAAAAAATCTTTGAGGAGGTATATACTCATAAAATCTTCATAGTGGTTTGTAAAGAAAATGAGAATTATCCTAAGCATATCCCCCCAAAAGTGTCGTAACCAAGAGTGCAGCGAGTCCCATTATCATGCACCAGTTTCCGTTCGAGTCTAGCTCAAAGCGGTGTTTTCGGGTTTTACCCCTAGGTACATCTGTGCTAGAGCCGCGTCTACCTTCTCGTATCTAGACATGGATGTATTGCTCGGAACACTCACAAAATCTCTACAATACCAAAATTCTAGGAAGTTATTTAATAATAATCCTCAAAGTCTAGGGTAATGTTCTCTAATCATTATTTATCTAAATCTAGTTTCCAAGGTTATTGTTAAACATCCTCTGATACCAAATGTAACGCCTCGACCCCAGTTACCCAGAGTCGGTGCATTATTTTCATACATTGGCATGATTACAAGGAATCATGTCCTGAAGGACCGATTGGTTTAGCAGTCTTGGAAAATAGATTACATACATGAATGTTACATTACACTTCATAACATACAAAACATCATAAATAATCCTTCATGAATGCCATTATTCCCTTGTCTTAACCTTGCATATCAATCAAAATACACATCATGGAATCCTGGAAAAAATAAAACATAGAAAGGGGTGAGCTCAGATGCTCAGTAAGGATAATAATATAGCGGAAACTTTCATAAATAAGAATAAACATTTAAGGCAATGTATAACTAAAACAAAAGCCTTTTAAAATTTAACTTCAACATAATATGGGAAAGATAAAATTAAATAATTCCATTTACTTATTCACATTGATATTCTACTAGTCGAATAGTCACATGCAATATCAATAACAACTTTCATAACAATGGAATGCATAATTCCAGATTATCATAACCACGTAGCCAAGGCCTCGTGCAAAGACTACATATAAAAATTTGTCAAGGCCTTGTGCCAAGACACCAGTTTGTCTCATGAGACATACTGATGAATCATGGATCTATAACAGGCTCCACCCGTCACTTACTAAGTCCAATTCATTCCTCATATGAAAAGGTCTAAACATAACATAAACATTCGTATTAAAACTACCATATAAAATGTCAATACGTTACCCATAAACCATGAATGGTATAAAAATAACACATCCACAGTAAAACATATCACAAAACCTTCAACACAATATGGATGATTTGAATCACGATAAATCAACTTCAAAAAAATTTTAAAATCAATTAATGGATTTTGACGTTGATGAAAATGATTTGTAAAACTCTTTGAGAGAAATACCCCTTTTTCATGAAAAAAATTTAAAAGTCACAGAATTTGGAAAATAATTCATTTAAATACATTTTTTAATCAAAGTGTCCCATATCACATTGAAACTTTTGAAAGGTATTAACATTTTAAAAACATTCATGTCTATATAAATAAATCTTTAAAACCCATTTTGAAGACATGGACATTAATGAGAATGATTTAGAAGAATAAATATTTAAAACAATTAAAATGATGTTTTAGTAAAAAAGTCCCTTAAAAAGAATCCCTTTTTAATAGGCTTTTGCGAAACATGGACTTGGATAAGAAATATGTCCCCAGTAGATACTTATGTATAAACAACCTCAGATAATGAAGAGATTGTGAAATAAACCCTTACCAATTTGGTAAATTATGAAACATACACCCCATGAAAGAGGTATCATACAATGATTATGTAAATACACATAAATTAAAATTTATTACATAAAGAATACAATTATGGGTTGTACATACACCACACAAAAGGTAATATTGGATATATGGCATGGATCTCATGGGAATAAGTAGTGAGATGAAAACCCCTTACCTTGCACTTTCCGTTATTCGAGGGTACGTTTACCCTCTTGCATGAAGACTATAGTATGTTATATTAATAATTCGGGTAATAATCGCTTTCTTTATTGTACATGTTTTAACTTTTTTACTCTTGATTGTATCACGTAGATCATGATTTACATACTTCCAGAATATAAAACACAATTTATTTATCATATATATTTAGAATATAAAAATTTATAAAAGACGTATATATGAAATGGAAAACACTGTTTATGGAGACGGTAGTCCGTACGTACACATAAACGCTATTTCTGTTTTCATATAGTATTGAATTGAAGAAAGTGAATAAGATATATGAAAGTACATAAATACATATATATATATAAATATATATATCTCCAGTAGCATTATTATGTCATATATTACATACTTATTAGTAATATATATTTTTTATAATCGTCGATGAATGGTGAACTTGGATATGAATCTCATCGCATCATGGAGACGGTAATCCGTACGTATGCACAAGCGCAAATATCATTGTTTTGATATTAATTTAATATATAATTGGATGGTATAAAATATATACAGAACCTTTATCATGTTATATTTATTATTTACATCAAATACACATCCTTATTATACCCATCCAAATAATAATGTATTGAATAACAATTACACCACGACGTGGAGACGGTAAGCCGTACATACGCACATATGGTGACATGTCATTCAAAGGGTGGATAGAATAATGAATTTGGTTGTACCATAATTATAATAAAATCAGAGTATATAGAATATACTCGCGTTATTATTTTATAATGGGAACAACAAATAAAAAGGAAGAGGAAGAAGAAATGAACTTGAAAGAGGGTGGTGAAATCATTACCTCTTCTTCGGGTTCTTCCTTTGAGGAGGTATATAATCATAAACTATTCATAGTAGTTTGTAATGAAAATGATAATTATCCTAAGCATATCCCCCGAGAGTGTCGTAACCAAGTGTGTAGCAAGGCCCGTTATCGTGCACCAGTTCTCGTTCGATTCTAGCTCAAAGCGGTGTTTTCGGGTTTTACCCCTAGGTACATCTGTGCCAGAGCCACCTCTACCTACTCATATTCAAACAGGGATGTATTGCTCGGAACACTCACAAAATCTCTACAATACCAAAATTCTAGGAAGTTCTTTAATAATAATCCTGAAAGTCTAGGGTAATGGTCTCTAATCATAGTTTATCTAAATCTAGTTTTCCAGGTTATTGCTAAACATCCACTGATACCAACTGTATTGCCCCGACCCCAGTTACCCAAAGTCGGTGCATTATATTAATACAATGGCATGATTTCAAGGAATCATGTCCTCAAGGACTGATCGGTTTAGCAGTCTTGGAAAATAGATTACATACATGAATGTTAGATTTCTCTCCATAAATTACAAGACATCATAAATAATCCTTTTTGAATGCCATTATTCCCTTGTCTTAACCCTTCATATCGATCACAATACAAATCATGGAATCCTGGGAAAAATAAAACATAGAAATGGGTGAGCTCAGATTCTCAGTAAGGATAATAATATAGCGGAAACTTTCATAAATAAGCATAATCATTTAAGGCAATGTATAACTAAAACAAAAGCCTTTTAAACTTGAACTTCATCAAAATATGGCAATGATAAAATCAAATAATTCCATTTACTTATTCACATGGATATTCTACTAGTCGAATAATCACATGCAATATCAATAACCACTTTCATAACTATGGAATGCATAATGCCAGACAATCATAACCATGTTGCCAAGGCCTCGTGCCAAGACTACAAATAAGATTTTGTAAAAGCCTCGTGCCAAGACACTGGTTTGTCTCATGAGGCCTATCGATGCATTGAGGAGCTATAGAGGGCTCCACCCGTCACTTACTATGTCCAATGCATTCCCCATATGAAAATGTCTAAACATAACATAAACATTCGTATTAATACTAGCATTCGAAATGTCAACACTTTACCCATAAACCATGAATGGTATAAAAATAGCACATCCATAGTAAAACATATCATAAAACCTTCAACACAATATGGAAGAATTGTATCATGATAAATAAACATCAAAACAATTTTAAAATCAATTAAAAGATTTTTATGTTGATGAAAATGATTTGTAAAACTCTTTGGAAAAAATACTCCTTTTTCATGAAAAAATTTAAAAGTCACACAATTTGGAAAAGAATTCATTGAAAGACATTTTTTAATCAAAGTGTCCCATGCCAATTTGAAACTTTTGAACTGAATTAACATTTTAAATAAATTCATGTCCATATAAATAAATCCTTAAAAACCATTCTGAAGACGTGGACATTAATGAGAAAGATTTAGAAGAATAAATACTTAAAACATTAGAAATGATGTTTAAGTAAAAAATTATCTTAAAAATAATCACTTTTTAAAACACCTTTAGTAAACATGGACATGGATAATAAATATATCTCCATTAGAAACTTATGTATAAACAACCTCGGATAATGAAGAGATTGTGAAATAAAACCTTACCAATTTGGTAACTTACGAAACATACACCCCATGAAAGAGGTATAATACAATGAATATGTAAATACAAATAAATTAAAGTTTTTTACATATAGAATACAATTATGGGATGTACATACACCACACAAGAGTTAATATTGGCAATATGGCATGAACCTCATGGGAATAAGGAGTGAGATGAAAACCCCTTACCTTGCACTTTTCTTTAGTCGAGGGTATGTTTAGCCTCATGTATGAAGACTAAAGTATGTTATTAAATTATAAAATAACCATATTAATATTTATGATATCATACATTATTCATTTATGACTTTGTACTAACCATTTAATAATAAATTCCATGTTATATTAATAATTCGGGTAATAATCGCATTCTTTAGCGTACTTGTTTCAACATGTTATTCTTGATTGTATCACATAGATCATGATTTAAATACTTCCAGAATTTAAAAATGTTTTATTTATCATATATAGTTAGAATATAAAAATATATAATAGATGTATATATGAAATGGAAAACACCATTTATGGAGACGGTAGTCTGTCCATACGCATAAACGTTGTTTCTGTTTTCATATAGTATTGAACGGAAGTTAGTGAATAAGATATATGTAAGTACATAAATACTTATATATATAAATATATATATATCTCCAGTAGAATTATTATGTCATATATTACATACTTATTAGTAATATATATTTTTTATAATATTCGATGAATGGTGAACTTGGAAATGAATCACATCGTGTCGTGGAGACGGTAATCCGTACGTACGCACGAGCGAAAATATAATTCTTTTGATATTAATATAATATATAATTGTATGGTATATAATATATAAAGAACATTTATCATGTTATATTAATTATTTACATCAAATACACATCATTATTATACACATCCAAATAATAATGTCTTGAATAACAATTACACCACGCCGTGGAGATGGTACGTCGTACGTACGCACGTATGTTGACATGTCATTAAAAGGGTGGATAGAATACTGAATTTGGTTGTACCATAATTATAATAAAATCAGAGTATATATAATATACTGGAGTTATTATTTTATAATAGAAACTACAAAGAAAAAGGATGTGGAAGAAGAAAGGAACTTGAAAGAGGGTGTTGTAATCATTACCTCTTCTTCAGGTTCTTCCTTTTGATTTGATCAAAAGGGCTACTTAGGGTGGATTTATGATCAAAATAATGCCTCTAGGTATAAGGGATGATATTTTATAGGGTATTTGGGCAGGGGTTGGACGATCCAAATGGCTTAGAATGTGTGAATTAGAGAGAAGGGAGAGTGCCCTTTTATAAGAGGGGTGAGGGGCACCTTAGAAAAAACGTAAAATATTATTTTATAATAAATTCATATTCGGTTTCTAATGGCTCAAATGTTTTTTAGTTAAAGTATAAGGTGGGTATAGGTTGAGAAAAATCAACCAATAGGTTTTAGACAAGTTTAGGATACCATTATAAACTTATCATTTAGATTTAACTCTAAGTTAAATAATTTAACTTTTACCGTTTCTTCTTGTATTCTTACACTATATGGTTAATAAACATACTATATACTGCCAATATAACACCAATTGGTTCATTATTGTCATATATATTATTATATAAGTATTTTTTCCGAACCTTAGATTTTTAGGACCATTATATCAATTAATAATATAATATTTGTTTTAAAAACTATTTTATGTCAGTTTTGACACTATTTGTTATTTGTTTTTTTTAAATAATAATAACATGATTACTTAAATCAAAATACATTGAATCACTCATAACATGTAATATTCACCTAGAAAAGTCTTGGATGTCATAAAAACTTCGTATTTTTATTTATTTTAAGATTTATAATACCATTTATTTGATTCTTTCATGAATAAGGTAATTACTACATCATCATTGTGTCATAAATAAATTTATTTATTTAATGTCTAAAAATTATAAATAAAATACCATGATTTAGTAAATCTTTTTTTATTTATAATGAATATTTATAATCTAATTTATCTTATGTAAAACCATATATTAAAAATGTTTTAGTTATTAATCGTTGATTTTAACTTTTTTAACTCTTCTTTGAATTAAATAATAATAAATGTCCTAATCTAACCCAAGGGTACCTAAATGATTATATTTTATTCCTAAGGTTGTTTTTGGTCGAGATACACTTGTCAAATAGAATTAGGACATGTGTTAGGGTACTATTAATATCATTTTTACCCTTAATTACCATATTTACTTTTAACCGTGGTAAATAAAAGTAAAATGTTACTTTTCACCAAAAATTATTTTTATCTTATTGAACCACATTTTACTCTTTGATATTAACCGTGTCTCTCGGATTTTTGAAATTACACTCACAGATAAAGTAAAATTATGTTTTATGTAAATTTCAAATTCTCCTAGGAGGTGGGTAAAAGATGGTGAAAAGTTTAATAAAATTTTTATATATCAAAGATTATTCTAAACTAACATCACTGAATTACATTGAAATTATATAGGTATTATGTATCTATTTTGACCTTAATTGAATTTAAATAAAAATTAATAATTATTTAAATAATAATTCTGTTTTAAACTATAACTCAATATTTTTCACTATTCATCAAAAACTGAATGTTTTTGAGAAAAATACCCAAAATTCGGCCTAAGATATATTTGATATTATGAATTAAAAAATTATTTCTATTTTACCAAATTAAAAAAATTTAAGTTGCATTAATTAATTAAAAATTAATTCCCATTTTCAAAACAAATAGCGTGTTTTTATGAAATAATAACTATCAAAAGATTGACACTTGTTTATGTCTCGTTTAAATGTGGAATTACGTCCAATGACCAATATTATATTAAATGATAGAAATATATTCTAAATATACTTTAAAACCACTCAAATTCATAACTTATCACTATTAAGTATTTCGATTAAAAAAGTTGTTTTTAATTAAAATTTAGTAATTTTCACTATTCATCAAATTAAGAAATTTATCCGAAAAGCACCAAAATTTCACCCTAAGCTAATTTAGATATTCTGAATCAAAAAATGATGTACATTTTGAAAGATAAAATTTATAAAATTTCAAAATATGGGAATTACTATTCATAATGGCTTGTTTGATTGGTTGTGGTGTGTTATAACTCGAAGTTACGTACAACACACGCTACTGTATTATTCAAAGTGAAGTGTACCGTGGAATCTTGGAGTGTTACATTCCCCCCTCCTTGAATAAATTGCGTCCTCACAATTTGAAATTTTTCTACGAAAATAAAAGGTTGAAAATAGAAAATATCTTTGTGGGAAAACCCTCATCGGAAATTGGGTTAATAAAATTTAGTCTTAATAAGAGGAAAAGAGAAATGAAAGGGTCACCACCAAATTATGATATCGATTAGGAGAACATTGGTGGAAATTATAGACACATAATTGGAGGAAAAATTTCAATATTTATAGGGAGTGATTGATTTCATCAATCACAAACAATTGTAGAATTGTGGGCCTCAAATCCACCAATTTATGATGATTTAAAATACCATCGGTTCAATAAAACTTAAGGTATTAGGATAACATAATTTTTGTTTTAAGATCCCTTCCCTAAAGTTTAATAATTAATTTATCCATAAAATAAGAGGAAATATATATATATATATATGTATGTATGTATTTATATATACTTGATAAGTATAGTTTCATCCTTCAACTAATTCCTACTACAAACTCATATTTCACTCGAAAAGATTTAATATATATATATATATTCTATTTATCCTAATTGTATAGGGTTCCAAAAATAAGGAATTTATAATTCACATATCAGAACCTTTTAAAAAAACTACATTATTCAATCCAGGACATCACGTGGGCTAGTGGTAGGTGATACACCCTTGTCACCCTTCGATTGTGGGTTCAAGTCTTGCGGCCTTGCTGGACGCGACGGGTTTCCCGCCCAACCTCCGGGTTTTACTTTTTATGGAAATCCAAAAATAATCTCAAACTAGACTTATCCAAAATACTTCAACCCAAACTCATAGTCCAAAATTTATAAAGTAGGTAAACACAATGAAGATCCTTTTTTCCACGTAATAGCATGTCAACACCTTCTTCATGTATTCTTTTAAAATATGGTAACACCCTGAATTACCATAAAACATTGTTGATTACATTCATGCTCCCTTATTCCTTATATAATATTAGATATATTACTTATATCCACAAACTTTGAATATTCCAACAATGATGAAATAAACAATACATTAATCAGTGCCAATGTAGTCAAGAATATCCAATATAATTCATCCAAGTCAACCATCTCTTATTCCAAAATTAATACCTTAGTATCAAGACCATATTAAGGATTACATTTCCTTCAACCATGTATTTTCAAAAAGATAGTTTAACTTGCTGTCGATTCACTTTTCATAGTACCATAATATCTCAAATCCTCAATGAAATAGTACTACAGTACAATCCTTATTTATCTCCATATTTCATATAACCAGTACATCATTGATACAACACTCAAATGAAATAAATCTTTAATAAAAACATAAGAACACTAGTCATTCCTCTTCATCTGTGGTAGTATGATAACTTTATTATTATCCAATAACATCATTTGGTTCATACTTTGATGATTTGGAAATTGGTTTGTGTGGTGTCCCAACTCCTTGCAGATGAATAATTTTACATTTGAAAACTTTTTCTTACCCTTACAATCACGTACTTGGTGTCCTTTTTATCCACACATATAAAAACTCTCATTCCCTTCAACCATTTACCAAGGTGATTCATTCCACATTTATCACATATTGGAAAATCCTTCTTTCCCGTATTCCCTTTAACCACATTTCTTTCTACCATCCTTTTCTTCTCTGGCATCCCTTCAAAGCCATAGAATTCAGAGAGTTCTTTACTGATATTTTGATACTATTTATTCTTATGATGTTAATACATGGGAGACTATTTCCATTATAATTGTTGTCTTAATACCATGAATGATATGACTCTTCTTACTCTTTGGATCATACGTATTGCTGGAGTTCTCATTCCTTCTACTGGGTGCCTTTCTAAACAATGGGATACACTAATTCTGTTTATGAATCACAATTCATAATTCCAAACATGTAAAATAACTAACATAAATTAAATAGTTTATGGATATAATCCATAATCACAAAAATGTTTTCATTGAGGAGGTATATACTCATAACCTCTTCATAGCGGTTTGTAAAGAAAATAAGAATTATCCTAAGTATATCCCCCAGGAGTGTTGTAACCTTGAGTACAGCAAGGCCCGTTGTCGTGCACCAGTTTCCGTTTGAGTCTAGATCAAAGAGGTGTTTTAGGTTTTTACCCCTAGGTACATCTGTTCCAGAGCCGCCTCTACCTGCTCGTATCCAGACAGGGATGTATTGCTCGAAAAACTCACAAAATCTCTACAATACCTAAATTATAGGAAGTTCTTTAATAATAATACTCAAATTCTAGGGTAATGTGATGTAATAATAGTTTATCTGAATCTAGTTTCCATGGTTATTGCTAAAATTCCTCGGATACCAACTGTAATGCCCCGACCCCAGTTACCCAGAGTCGGTGCATTATTTTAATACATTGGCATGATTACAAGGAATCACGTCCCGAAGGACCGATCAGTTTAGCAGTCTTAGAAAATAGATTACATACATGAATGTTACATTACCCTTTATAACTTAAAAAAACATAAATAATCCTTTTTGAAAGACATTATTCCCTTGTCTTAACCCTGCATATCAATCACAATACACATAATGGAATCCTTGGAAAAATAAAACATAGAAAGGGGTGAGCTCCAATTCTCAGTAAGGATAATAATATAGTAGAAACATTCATAAATAATCATAAACATTTAAGGCAATGTATAACTAAAACAAAAGCCTTTTAAACTTGAACTTCAGCATAATATGACAAAGATAAAATGAAATAATTCCATTAACTTATTCACATGGATATTCTACTAGTCTAATAATCACATGCAATATTAATAACCACTTTCATAACGATGGAATGCATAATCCAGACCATCATAACCACGTAGCCAAGGAAACGTGCCAAGACTACAAATAAGATTTTGACAAGGCCTCGTTCCAAGACACTAGTTTGTCTCATGATACCTACCGATGCATCTAGGAGTTATAGTGGGCTCCACCCGTCACTTACTAAGTCCAATGCATTCCTCATATGAAAAGTTCTAAACATAACATAAACATTCGTATTAAAACTAGCATATGAATTGGAAATACTTCACCCATAAACTATGAATGGTATAAAAATAACACATCCACAGTAAAACTTATCACAAAACATTCAACACAATATGGAATATTTGTATCATGATAAATCAACTTCAAACCAAGTTTCAAATCCATTATAGGATTTTGACGTTGATGAAAATGATTTGTAAAACTCATTGAGAGAAATACCCATTTTTCATGAAATCATTTAAAAGTCACACAATTTGGAAAATAATTCATTTAAAAACATTTTTGAATCAAAGTGTCCCATACAACTTTGATACTTTTGAAAGGAATTGACATTTTAAAAACTTTCATGTCCATATAAATAAATCCTTAAAAACCATTTTGAAGACATGGATATTAATGAAAAAGATTTAGAAGAATAAATATTTAAAACATTTGAAATTAAGTTTTATTAAAAAATTATCTTAAAATAATCCCTTTTTAAAACACTTTTACAAAACATGGGCATTGATAATAAATATGTCCCCAATAGATACTTATGTATAAACAACCTCAGATAAAGAAGGGATTGTGAAATAAACCCTTACCAATTTGGTAACATACGAAACAAACACCCCATGAAAGAGGTATCATACAATGGATATGTAAATTCACGTAAATTAAATTGTATTACATAAATTATACAATTATGGGAAGTAAATGCACCACACAAACGGTATTATTGGCAATATGGCATGAATCTCACGGGAATAAGGAGTGAGATGAAAACCCCTTACCTTGCACTTTCCTTTAGTCGAGGGTACATTTAGCCTCCTGTATGAAGACTATTGTAGGTTATTAAATTATACCAGAGCCATATTAATATTTATGATATCATACATTATACATTTATGACTTTTTATTACCCATTTAATAATAATTTCCATATTATATTAATAATTCGAGTAATAATCGATTTCTTTATCGTACGTGTTTTAACTTGTTACTCTTGATCGTATCACTTAGATCAAGATTTAAATTCTTCCAGAAAATAAAACATGATTTATTTATCATATATATTATGAATAAAAAAATTTATAATAGAGGTATATATGAAATGGAAAACACCGTTTATGGAGACGGTAGTCCGTACATATGCATAAACGTTGTTTCTGTTTTCATATAGTATTAAACAGATGTAAGTGAATAAGATATATGTAATTACATAAATAATTATATATATAAATATATATATCTCCAGTAGAGTTATTATTCCATATATTACATACTTATTAGTAATATATATTTTTTATAATCGTCGATGAATGGTGAACTTGGAAATGAATCTCATCGCGTCGTGGAGACGGTAATCCGTACGTACCCATTAGCGAAAATATCATTGTTTTGATATTAATATAAAATATAATTGGGTGGTATATAATATATACAGAACAATTATCTTTTTATATTTATTATTTACATCAAATACACATCATTATTATTCCCATCCAAATAATAATGTATTGAAAAACAATTACACCACGACATATCGACGGTAAGCCGTACGTACGCACGTATAGTGACATGTCATTCAAAGGGTGGATAGAATAATGAATTTGGTTGTACCATAATTATAATAACGTCACATTATATAGAATATACTGTATTTATTATTTTATAATGGAAACAACAAAGAAAAAGGAAGTTGAAGAAGAAAGGAACTTGAAAGAGGGTGGTGAATTCATTACCTTTTCTTCGGGTTCTTCCTTTTGATTTGATCAAAAGGTCTACTTAGTGTGTCTTTCTAATCAAACTAAGGCCTATAGGTAGAAGGGAGGGTAGTTTAGAGGGTATTTGGGAAGGGTTTGGACGAGTAAAATGGCTTAGAAGGTGTGAATTAGAGAGAAGGGGGAGTGCCCTTTTATAAGAGGGGTGAGGGGCACCTTAGAAAAAACTTAAAATATTATTTTATAATAAATTCATATTCGGTTTCTAATGGCTCCAAAGTTTAATATTTAAAGTCTAAGGTGGGGATAGGTCGAAAAAAACTCAACCAATAGGTTTTATACAAGTTTAGTTTACCATTAAAAAACTTATCATTTAGATTTAACTCTAAGTTAAATAATTTAACTTTTACCGTGTCTTCTTGTATTCTTACACTATATGGTTAATAAACATACTATGTACTTCCCATCTAGCCCCAATTGGTTCATTAATGTCATATATATTATTATATAAGTATTTTGGCCGAACTATAGATTTTTAGGACCATTATATCAATTAATAATATAATATTTGTTTTAAAAACTATTTTATGTCAATTTTGAAACTATTTTGTATTTTTTTTAAATAATAATAACAAGATTCCTTCACAAAAAATACATTTAATCACTTATAACATGTCATATTCACCTAGAAAATTCGTGGATGTCATAAAAACTTTGAAATTATATTTATTTTAATATTTATAATACATTTTATTTGATTCTTTCATGAATAAGGTAATTACTATATCATCATTGTGTCATAAATAAATTTATTTATTTAATGTCTAAAAATTTTAAATAAAATACCATGATTTTTTAAATATTTTTGTCTTACTAATGAATATTTATAATCGAATTTATCTTATGTAAAACTCTATATTAAAATTTTTTTAGTTATTAAACTATGATTTTAACTCTTTTCACTCTTCTTTGAATTAAATAATAATAAATTTCTAATCTAATCCAAGTGGACATAAATGATTATATTTTATTCCTAAGGTTTTTTTGGTCATGACACACTTTTACAATTGAATTAGGACATGTGGTAGGGTAATATTAATGCCATTTTACCCTTAATTACCCAATTTACTTTTAACTGTGGTAAATAAAAGTAAAAAGTTACTATTCATCAAAAAATATTTTAATCTTATTTAACCACATTTTACTCCTTGATATTAATCGTGTGTCTCGGATTTTCTAAATTCCACTCACAGAAGTGGTAAAATTATGTTTTATGTAAATTTCCAAATTCTTTTAGGAGGTGGGTAAAAGACGGTGAAAAGTTCAATAAAATTTTTATATATCTAAAATTAATCAAAACTAACTTCAATGAATTACATTGAACTTATATTAGTATTATGTATCAATTTTGACCTTAATTAAATTTAAATAAAATAGATAATTATTTAAATAGAAATTCGGTTTTAAACTATAACTCATTATTTTTCACTAATCATCAAAAATTGAAAGCTTTCCGAAAAATACCCAAAATTCAGCCTAAGCTATATTTGATATTATGAATTCAAAAATGATGTCTATTTTACCAAATTAAAAACATATAAGTTGCATTAATTAATTTAAAAATTAATTCTCGTTGTCAAAACATGGTGTTTTTATGAAATAATAACTATCAAAAGATTGACACTTGTTTATGTCTGGTTTAAATGTGAAATTACGTCCAATGAAAAACATTTTATTAAATGATAAAAATATATTCTAAATATAATTTAAAACCACTCAAATTCATAATTTATCACTATTAATTAATTCAATTCAAAACGTTGTTTTTAATTAAAATTTAGTAATTTTCACTATTCATCAAACTATGAAAGTTATCTGAAAAGCACCAAAATTTCACCGTAAGCTAACTTCAATATTATGAATCCAAAAATGAAGTCCATTTTGAACGATAAAATTTATAAAATTTAAAAAAATGGGTATTACTATTCATAACTACTAGTTTGATTGGTTGTGGTGTGTTATAACTCGAAGTTGCATACAACAAACGCTACTGTATTATTCAAAGTGAAGCGTACCGTGGAAGTTTGGGGTATTACATTATCCCCTCCTTCAATAAATTTCCTCCTCAAAATTTGAAATTGTTCTACAAAAATAGAAGGTTGAAAATAGAAAATATCTTTGTGGGAAAACCCACATCAGAAATTGGGTTAATAAAATTTAGTCTTAATAAGAGGAAAAAAGAAATGAAAGGGTCACCACAAAATTATGATCTCTATTACTAGAACATTGGTAGAAATTAAAGGCACATAATTGGATGAAAAACATAAATATTTATAGTGAGTGATTGAGGTCATCAATCAGAAACAATTGTAGAATTGTGGGACTCAAAGCCACCAAATTATGATGATTTAAAATACCATCAGTTCAACAAAACGTAAGGTATTAGGATAACACATTTTTGTTTTTAAGATCCCTTCCCTAAAGTTTAATAATTAACTTATCCATAAAATAAGAGGAAATATATATATGTGTGTGTGTTTGCATTTATATATACTTGACAAGTAGAGTTTTATCCTTCAACTAATTCCTACTACAAACTCATATTTCACTCTAAAAGATTTAATATATAAATATATATATTCTATTTATCCTAATATATTAGGGTTCTTAGATTAATGAATTTATAATTCACATATCAGAACCTTTTAAAAAAACTACATTATTCAATCCAGGATGTCATGTGGGTAAGTGGTAGGTGATACACCATTGTCGCCCTTCGGTAGTGGGTTCAAGTCTTTCGGCCTTGCCGGACGCAACGGGTGGCCGCCAAACCTCTGGGTTTTCCTTTTTATGGAAATCCAAAAATAATCTCAAACAAGACTTATTCAAAATAATTCTACCCGAACTCACAGTAAAAAATTTATAAAGTAGGTAAACACAATGGAGATCCTTTTTTCCATGTAATAGCATGTGAACACCTTCATCATGTATTCTTTTAAAATATTGTAACACCCTGAATTACCATAAAACATTATTGATTACATCATTTCTCCCTTATTCCTTATATAATATTAGATATATTCCTTATATCCAAAATCTTTGAATATTCCAACAATGATGAAATAAACAAACCATTAATCAGTTCAAGGTAGTCAAGAATATCCAATATAATTCATCCAAATCAACCATCTCTTATTCCAAAATTACTACCTTCGTACAAGACCATATTAAGAATTACCTTTCCTTTAACCATGTATCTTAAAAAAAAGTTTACCTTTCTGTTGAGTCACTTTTCATAGTACCATAATATCTCAAATCCTTAAGGAAATAGTAGCACAGTATAATCCTTATTTATCTCCATAATTCATATAACCAGTACATTGATGATACAACACTCAAATGAAATAATTATTTTATAACAACATAAGAACCCTAGTCATTCCTCTTCATATGTGGTAGTATCATAACTTTATTTTTATCCAATAGCATCAATTGGTGAAAACTCTAATGATTTGTACATTGGTTTGCGTAGTGTCCCAACTCCTTGCAGATGAAGCATCGTACATTTGAAAAAAAATTCTTACCCTTACAATCACGTACTTGCTGTCCTTTTTCTCCACACTTATAAAAACTCTCATTCCCTTCAATCATTTACGAAGGTGATTCATTCCACATTTATCACATATTGGAAAATCCTTCTTTCCCTTATTCCCTTTAACCATATTTTGTTCTACCATCCTTTTCTTCTCTGGCTTCCCTTCAAAGCCATAGAATTCAAGGAGTTCTATACTAATCTTTTGATACTATTTATTCATATGATGATAATACGTGGGAGACTATTTCCTTTATAAATGCTTTCTTAATACCATGAATGATATGTCCCTTCTTACTCCTTGAATCATACGTATTGCGGGAGTTCTCATTCCTTCTATTGGGTGCCATTTCTAAACAATGGCATATACTAAGTCAGTTTATGAATCACAATTCATAATTCCAAACATGTAAAATAACTAACATAAATTGAATAATTTATGGATATAATCCATAATCACAATAATGTTTTTTTGAGGAGGTATATACTCATAAACTCTTTATATCGGTTTGTAAAGAAAATGAGAATTATCCTAATCATATCACACGGGAGTGTCATAACCAAGAGTGAAGAAAGGCCCGTTGTCGTGCACAAATTCTCGTTCGAGTCTAGCTCAAAGCGGTGTTTTCGAGTTTTACCCCTAGGTACATCTGTGCTAGAGCCACCTCTACCTGCTCGTATCCAGAAAGGGATGTATTTCTCTGAACACTCACAAAATCTCTACAATACCAAAATTCTTGGAAGTTCTTTAATAATAATCCCCAAAGTCTAGGGTAATGTTCTCTAATCATAGTTTATCTAAATCTAGTTTCCAAGGTTATTGCTAATCATCCTCTGATTCCAAATGTAACACCTCGACCCCAGTTACCCAGACTCGATGCATTATTTTAATACATTGGCCTGATTACAAGGAATCAAGTCTCGAAGGACCGATCAGTTTAGCAGTCTTGGAAAATAGATTACATACATGAATGTTACATTACACTTCATAACTTACCAAACAACATAAATAATCCTTTATGAATGCTATTATTCCCTTGTCTTAACCCTGCATATCAATCACAATACACATCATAGAATCCTGGGAAAAATAAAACATAGAAAGGGGTCAGCTCAGATGCTTAGTAAGGATAATAATACAGCGAAAACTTTCATAAATAAGCATAAACATTTAAGGCAATGTATAACTAAAACAAAAGGCTTTTAAAATTGAACTTAAGAATAAGATGGAAAATATAAAAAGAAATAATTCCATTTACATATTCACATGGATATTATAATAGTCTAATAATCACATTCAATATCAACAACCACTTTCACAACGATGGAATGCATAATGCCAGACTATCATAACCACGTAGCCAAGGCCTCGTGCCAAGACTACAAATAAGATTTTGTCAAGACTCGTGCCAAGACACTAGTTTGTCTCATGATACCTACCGATGAACCAATGCGCTATAACGGGCTCCACCCATCACTTACTTAGTCCAATGCATTCGTCATATGAAAAGGTCTAAACATAACATAAACATTCGTATTAAAACTAGCGTATGAAATGTCAATACGTGACCCATAAACCATGAATGGTTTAAAAATAAAACATCCACAGTAAAACATATCACAAAACCTTCAACACAATATAGAATATTTTTATCATGATAAATTAACTTCAAAAAAAGTTTAAAATCAATTAATGGATTTTGATGGTGATGAAAATGATTTGTAAAACTCTTTGAGAGAAATACCCCATTTCATGAAAAAAATTAAAATTCACACAACTTGGAAAAGAATTCATTTAAAGACATTTTTTAATCAAAGTGTCTCATACAACTTTGAAGCTTTTGAAAGGAATTAACATTTTAAAAACATTCATGTCTATATAAATAAATCCTTAAAACCCATTTTCAAGACATGGATATTATTGAGAAAGATTTAGAAGAAAAAATATTTAAAACATTTGAAATGATGTATTAGTAAAAAAGTACCTTAAAAAGAATCCCTTTTTAAAATACTTTTGTGAAACATGGACTTGGATAAGAAATATGTCCACAGTAGATACTTATGTATAATCAACCTCAGATAATGAAGAGATTGTGAAAAAAACCCTTACCAACTTGGTAACTTACGAAACATACACCCCATGAAAGAGGTATCATACAATGAATATGTAAATAAACATAAATTAAATTGTATTACATAAAGAATACAATTACGGGCAGTACATACACCACACAAAAGGTAATATTGGCTATATGGAATGAATCTCACGGGAAGAAATAGTGAGATGAAAACCCCTTACCTTGCACTTTCCTTTAGTCAAGGGTACGTTTAGCCTCTTGTATGAAGACTATAGTATGTTATTAAATTATACCAGAACCATATTAATATTTATTATATCATACATTATTCATTTATGAATTTTTAAAACCCATTTAATAATAATTTCTATGTTATATTAATAATTCAGGTAATAATCACTTTCTTTATTGTACGTGTTTTAACTTTTTACTCATGATTGTATCACGTAGATCATGATTTAAATACTTTGAAAATATAAAAAATTATTTATTTATCATATATATTTAGAATATAAAAATTTATAAAAGATGTATATATGAAATGGAAAATACTGTTTATGGAGACGGTAGTCTGTACGTACGCATAAACGCTATTTCTGTTTTCATATAGTATTGAATGGAAGTAAGTGAATAAGATATATGAAAGTACATAAATACATATATATATATATATAAATATAAATATCTATATTATAATTATTATGTCATATATAACATACTTATTAGTAATAAATATTTTTTATAATCGTTGATTAATGGTGAACTTGGAAATAAATCTCATCACGTCGTGGAGACGATAATCTGTACATACGCACAAGCAAAAATATCCTTGTTTTGATATTAATTTAATATATAATTGGATGTTATATAATATATAATGAACCTTTATCATGTTATATTTATTATTTACATCAAATACACATCATTATTATACCCATACAAATAATAATATATTGAATAATAATTGCACCACGACGTGGAGACGGTATTCCCTACGTACGCACGTATGGTGACATGTCATTCAAAGGGTGGATAGAATAATGAATTTGGTTGTACCATAATTATAATAAAATCAGAGTATATATAATATACTGGAGTTATTATTTTATAATGGGAACAACAAATAAAAAGTAAGAGGAAGAAGAAAGGAACTTGAAAGAGTGTGGTGAAATCATTACCTCTTCTTCGGGTTCTTCCTTTAGATTTGATCAAAAGGGCTCCATAGGGTGTCATTATGATAAAACTAAGTCCTCTAGGTAAAAGGTAGGATAGTTGAGAGGGTATTTGGTCAGGGTTTTGCCGAGCCAAATGGCTTAGAAGGTGTGAATTAGAGAGAGGGGCGAGTGCCCTTTTATAAGAGGGGTGAGGGGCACCTTAGGAAAAACATAAAATATTATTTTATAATAAATTCATATTCGGTTTATAATGGTTCTAAATTTTATTATTTAAAGTCTAGGGTGGGGATAGGTCGAAAAATACTTAACCAATAGGTTTTAGACAAGTTTAGGTCACCATTTTAACCTTATCATTTGGATTTAACTCAAGTTAAATAATTTAACTTTTACCGTGTCTTCTTGTATTCTTACACTATATGGTTAAGAAACTTCCTATAAACATTCCATAGAACCCCAATTGGTTCATTAATGTCATATATATTCCTATATAAGTCTTTTGGCCAAACCATATATTTTTAGGACATTATATCAATTAATAATATAATATTTTTTTAAAAAACTATTTTATGTCAATTTTGACACTATTTGGTATTTGTTTTTTGTTAATATAATAATAACATGATTAATTCAAAAATAAAAACACTTCATCACTACTAACAAGTCATATTCACCTATAAAATTCGTGGATGTCATAGAAACGTTTAAATTATATTTATTTTAATATTTATAATACCATTTATTTGATTCATTCATGAATAAGGTAATTACTGCATCATCATTGTGTCATTTATAAATTTTTTTATTTAATGTATAAAAATTATAAAAAAAATACCATGATGTAGGAAATATTTTTATATTTCTCATGAATATTTATAAACGAATTTATCTTATGTAAAACCCTATATTAAAAATGTTTTAGTTATTAAACATTGATTTTAACTCTTTTAAATCTTCTTTGAATTGAATAATAATAAATGTCTTAATCTAATCCAAGTGGACCAAAATGATTATATTTTATTCCTAAGGTTGTTTTTGGTCAAGATACACGTGTCCAATAGAATTAGGACATGTGTTAGGGTATTATTAATATCATGTTTATCCTTAATTACCCTATTTACTTTTAACCGTGGTAAATAGAAGTAAAAAGTTACTATTCGCCAAAAATTATTTTTATCTTATTGAATCAATTTTTACTCCTTTAAATTAACCGTGTATCTTAGATTTCTGAAATTATACTCATAGAAGCGGTAAAATTATGTTTTATATAAATTTCGAAATTCTCCTAGGAGGAGGGTAAAAGACGGTGAAAAGTTCAATAAAATTTTTATATATCTGAAATTATTCTAAACTATATTCAATGAATTAAATTGAACTTATATATGTATTATGTATCTATTTTTACCTTAATTAAATTTAAATAAAAATTCGGTTTTAAACTATAACTCAGTATTTTTCACTATTCATCAAAAATTGAAAGTTTTCAGAAAAATTCCAAAAATTAGGCCTAAGATATATTTGATATTATGAATTTAAAAATTATGTCTATTTTACCGAATTAAAACCATATAATTTTCAATAATTAATTTAAAAATTAATTCCCATTGTCAAAACAAATACCGTGTTTTTATGAAATAATAACTATCAAAAGATTGACACTTGTTTATGTGTGGTTTAAATTTGATATTACGTCCAATGACCAAAATTGTATTAAATGATAAAAATATATTCTAAATATACTTTAAAACCACTCAAATTCATAATTTATCACTATTAATTTTTTTGAATATAAATTTTTTTTAATTAAAATTTAGTAATTTTTACTATTCATCAAAATATGAAAGTTATCCAAAAAGCACCAAAATTTCACCCTAAGTTAATTTCGATATTCCGAATCCAAAAATGAAGTCCATTTTGAAAGATAAAATTTATAAAATTTCAAAAAATGGGTATTACTATTCATAACGGTTATTTTGATTGGTTGTGGTGTGTTGTAACTCGAAGTTGTGTACAACACAGACTACTGTATTATTCAAAGTGAAGTGTACCGTGGAATCTTGGGGTGTTACACCCACAACACAGACATTAGATATGAAAGTATATACTACGTATTATATTATAATTTGTCCCATTTAGTGAAAATATTAATCAGTAAGTGGCACATATAATGCTATTCATAAAGCTAGTTCTCTCTTACTGTACTCAAAATGACCTCAAGGTTCTTATCATAGTCTCTACATGTGTGATATTACACAAAAATGTGGTCCCCAAATACTATGATAATGGAATCTAGATAGGGTTAAAAAACCTTGGTCATTAGGTCCTTGAAAATGATAGGCATGTTCTTGAGACCGATCAACATAATGAGGAACGTGTACAGACCATACCTACTAGGGAAATATGTATGAGAAATGGATGATATCCTGAAACACACATGATTATAGATTCACCTCAAGTATATATCTGAAAACACCATATCTCCAAAAATATTACCAAAACATTCATCTATTATAGGAAATCTATAATGTTTATTGACTGTATGTTCGTTCAAGAATTTGTAATCCATGCATAAAAGAAGGGTCACATGCACCTTATTGGATATAACCATGGATTTCTAGCTCATATAAAACCATTGGAATTTGAGTCATTTAACTACATCTTGAGATCCTAAAGCCTAGTAGATTCCATTATTTATGGATTATTGGACATTGGTGTATCTCCTGGAATAAGGAAAATCATAAACACTACCTCTCAGTTATGAGGTAATCTAGAGAAATTGTCAGGAATCATATCCCCAAAATGATCTTCTATTTGAGGGAATTTATCATGATTAAAACCATAATCATCTATTAAATGGTATTAAATTCTGGCAGTCAATCCACCTTGAACAATATTCTCTGTTCTAGCTATACATTCTTGTACATCCCACTCACCCATATATATATATATATATATATATTTGGTTCCCTATATTGATGTAAATTTACCAATCTAACATAATAATGACATTGAGGTCTTTTAATTCGAGAACAATTAGTACCCACAAAAAAGAGTAACTTCTTACCTGATGTTCATAATCTCTACATTGGAATATTTCCTCTTTCCATACTTCCATCGACGTATCGAGGTTCATTACATCATAATAATATTGTATCTCCAACCCTTGAATTATCATGATAGATAAGGAGATTAAAGAGTGTGAAGAACCTGTATTAATTAAATCATATAATATAGTGTAGGATAACCGAATAGTACCTCATACTATTGATGGTAATCCAGAAAGAACCTCAGGTTTCAGCTGTAATATATGCAACCCACCTAATCCATGTCCATGTGAAATATTTGGACTACCATAATCAATCCCTCTTGACTTTCACTGGTGATGATCAGAAGTGTAGCTAATATGACCATGACCTTCTCCACGGGATATCCTTCCAGTGATAATCTAACATCCCACATGATATATATTAATGTAACCATCTCTAGAAGGTGGATATGGTGGCGAGCCTCTTCCACTTAATGCTAAAGGAGAGGTCTATTAGAATATCAGATGGTGCCCCATTTGCCCTCAATTTCAGTCCTCCAAAGGGAAACTATCTCTCCAAGGAATTAGGTTCCCCTTCATCAACACTAGTTAAACCATATAACTAATAGTATGGGTACTAATTTCCACTTCTAAGACAAAAAAACTTGAGGGATCAGTTTCTACTACCAGAAGAACTGCTATCCTATCTCGAGACTAATACTATGTGCCTAGTACTACAAACATCCCTCAATTTTTAATAATTAATAAGATCATAATTATTTGTTTTAGAAACGGTTTGTACAGAAAATACAATAAAATCAGTATTTATTGCATAGTGAATCCCTTAATCAAAGTATAGAGAACGTGAAATCTCATCACTGGCTAGAGGCAGCACAATGATTTGTAACATAATGAAAAACAGATAATACTCCATGAATAACATATCCCCTTAATCAAGATTCATGATCTATATAGCTCAGAAATACCTCAATATCTTCAAAATGAATTATTTATAAAATGAAGTCAAAAATCATCACATACGATGCCGTGATGGCGACCGACATGGGTAATCAAATTACATTAGTTCTTGGCCGAATCATGAAACATGTATGAATAAAGATTGTAACTCTGCTCTAATGTAATCTTTATATTTTCAAAGATAGACAAGGTCACCTCTAGGATATACTCAGTATATTGGGGACCACCATCCCATTAGAAGGTAGGATGATGATACTGCTAGAATTCACTAGTCTCGTCACCCATCATAGGTGCGTGACATAGATCAACAGGAATGGAATGAATTAGATGTATAAATATTTCATAAAACATATCATTATTACATATATTAGGTATAACATATGGAACCTCAAGTATCAATCATGGAAGCTCTGGGCCCACCATGTCTACATTATAGTCATCACCACCCTATAAGAGAAATATATAAGGATATATTGGGAAAAGTTCTCTATAAATTCCAAGACACACCTCATAATAAACTTTATAATGATTGATAGAAACAAAAACAGAAGCTTAACATAATAAATATCTCGCAAATAATGGTGTTGTACACCAACTACACAATGAGGATTCTTGATATTTTTAAGTGCTCAAGTATTTGATAAAAGGGTTCCTGTAGATGACAGTCTAACATAACATTTCCTCATCAATTACTGGAAACCAATAAATTAACTTTATTTTTAATTTCTATTTTCAATCATTTAAATTTAGTGAACATGAAAATTTGGGATAAGGACATGAACCCATTACATTTTAGAATCCATTTTTCAATTGTATAGTTTTATTTTTCTTATTTTTCATATATAAAAGTTAATATAGAATGAATCTCTTGTTCTATTGAATTAATTTCCATACTCCTTATCTCTAAAAATGAAACCCATTATATTTTAATCTAATGGAATGATTTGTTAAATTACCAATTCCAACCCAAGAGGTCCCATAATTCCTGATGAATTCAAACCACCTATCACTGAATCCTAGACAAGTTTTTGTGAAAGCATATCTATAAAAACATGGATCATCAACAATCAATGGAAAATAGGAAAATAAAAGAAGTGAAATGAAAATACATTGCATGGTCATATTCATGAAGTATGAATTCAAGGTGACTATGATTATGCATGCAACAATTCACCTTTCCCTCAAATCATCTGATGAAGGATAAAATAAAACAATCAATGCGAATAATAATATTAACCACAACACAACCTGTTGCTCTCCCCAAAATAAAAGTAAAAAAGAAGAAAAACAATTATATTTCAGGAAACTCGGAAATTACCCCAAATATGGGATAATAACACCCAAGAACAACATATAAGTAAGTTCCATGTGTTCCTAATATCAAATCTATTATATCAATATAGTAAAGAAAGAATGGAAAACCATGATTCCACATTATGATATCCTAGACCTAGATTCCACTTGATTGTTATCCAATCCCAGTTGGACACATAACCTCAAGCACATCTTCCAAAATGGTAGACGTTGTTGAATAGGTGTAAGGGACTAGAGTGTGTTAGGGGGCATGCAACCTCATTAAAAGAGTTTATCTCATATGATCTACAAGAAAAATTGGTAAAAATGGAGGAAATGAATTTGAATAGATGGAACAAAAAAATCAGACATGAGTTTATAATAACTGCAGAAATTGATAATCATATTCTAAAGATGACGTCGATGTTTCATATATCTAAAATCTAGAAAAAGGTTTACAAATTAGTAGAAAATAAATTATATAAAAAGTATAAAAGAGAATCCAAAACTCTCCAAAATGTCCCAATATTCATCTCGGGCATCAACTACCCAAATCCATAGTATGAAATCAATCTATAAAATGTTTGAAGTGATACTCTTTCCTTTTTCAACACCAGAATATAGATGATATTCCAAGCTACCAATGTTGAAAACCCCCACACCAGTTACCTAGAGTCAGTGAATTATTACATAAGATTTTCATGATAACAAGAGAACATGTCCTGAAAGAATGATCATTTTTATAGCCTTGGAATTAAAAGATGCATACATTGGTTTTAAATTACATTATTAAATGAAAAAAATCAATATTGTGTCTCCTTTTAACAAACTCATATCCCTTAGCCTATACATGATGGTCAATCATAATATTCTTCTTCGCATCCTGAGAAAAATATAACATAATAAAGGTGTGAGATCAGATTCTCATTATGGATAACAATATAGTAAAAACTATGATAAATAAGCCTAAACATTTAAGGCATCTATAAGAATAAAACATAAGACATATAAAAATTAACTTTAGAAAAATATGGAAATGATAAATCAAATACTTCTATTTTCTTATTAACATTGATATTCTACTACTCAAATATTCACATGTAATATCAATAGCTAATCTCATAATGATGGAATTTATAATTCCAGACATCATAATAAAATAGTCACGACCTTCTGAAAAGACTATATATAAAAATATTTTCAAGGCCTTGTGCTGGAACACTAGTTTTTCTCTTCTGACCTACCGATGCATCGAGGTGCTATAGTGGGCCCTGCTCGTCCCTTACAATGTCCAATGCATTTCTAATATGAAAAGGGTGAAACATAACATAATCATTCGTATTAAACAAATATATGAAATGTTAATAATTTAACCATAAACTGAGAATGACATAAAAATAGCACATCTACAGTCAAAAAAATCATAAAACAATCAATAAAATATGGAATATTGTATCATTATAAATCAACTTCAATTAAACATAAAATCCAATAATAGATTTTGACAGAGATGAAATCAATCCCCAAACTATTTGAGAGAAATATATATTTCTACTTTGAAATCATTTAAAATGAAAATAATTTTAAAAAAAATTATTTTTAAACAAATATTTTATGCTTGTAAGGGACGATTCGAAAGTGTTATAATAGTATAAAATAGTTACACCCTCCATAAAAGTTGAAAAACATGCTTACCTTAATTTTTCAAAATGAACCTAAAGTCCCTTTTTTGGAAATTAGCCCAAATATTCCTTTCCAAAAAATTTATAAAAAGGAAAACAAGGATATAAATGACTTTAAACCATAGTTGAGGAAATATAAAAAAATGTTTTGAAATACATTTTTACAAAACACGGAAGTGGAAGATAAAGAATTCACAGTTGATACTTGCGTATAAATAACCTCGGATAATAAACAGATTGTAAAAATAACACTTACCGTGTACCTTTCCATAGTCAAGGGTATGTTAACTTATAGTATAATGGTTAAATAATTGTTATTGAATTATACAAGAACCGCATACATAAATATAATATTTTATATTATCCCTTAAATTGCTATGTTAATAATATTTCAGTAGTATCATTATTCCAGGTGTTATATGATTTGTTTTCCTTTATATGTTTTGTTACGTAAGTCATTTTATTTATGGGTGGGATGTATTTGATTCATACCAATAATTATATTATGTTCAAAAATATTAATTTTTAATCATAAAATGAAAAATATTCTTGAATGGTTACGATGGGGAATGAAATCTCATCGTGTTGTGGAGTCGATAAGCCGTACCTTTTCACGAGCGATAATATAATTCTATAGATAGTGACATCATATGTAAATGGATAGGATATTACATATACAGATTCATTAACATGTTATATTTATTATTTACATAAATTATACTCATTATTATACCCATAAATAATAATGAAGCGTTGAATAACAAACTACACCACGATGTGGAGACGGTAAGCTGTATGTTCGAACTTATGGTGACTTTGTCATTCCTAGGATAGATAGAATAATGAATATGGTTGTACTATGTTTATAATAAAATATTTTTTTGTATATGTTACTGGAGTTACAATTTTATAATGGAAACAACAAGGAAATATTAAGTGGAACTACAGAACAACTTTGAAAGAGGTGATAAAATAATTACCTATACTTCGCGTGCTTCCATTTGATTTGAACAAAAGGGCTCCTTAGGTTGTATTTATAAACAATGTAAGGCCTCTATGATTGTTTGAGTGTAGTTGGGAATATTTTTGGGCAGTTTTCGGTCAATCCAAAAGGATTAGGATGTGTTAATTAAATAAAAGGGATGTTCCCTTTTATAAGAGACGCGAGGGGCACTTTAGGAAAAGCTTGAAATTATAATTTATTATAAAATGATTTGCGTTTTCTAATAGATTAACATTGATTTATTTATATAATATGGTGGGGATGGGTCAAAATAATATCAACCTTTGGTTTAGCACATGTTTAGGTCACCATAATAACTTTATCTTTTAGATTTAACCCTTAGTTAAATTGTTTAACTTTTACCATGTCTTCTTATATTTTGATACTACATGGTTAATATAGTTACTATAAATTTCCAAGTGAACCTAAAGTGGTTAATTAATGACATATGTATCATTATCTTGTTAATTTTTTCAAATCATATAATTTTAAGACTATTATATAATTTCATTAATAGTATTTGTATTAAACACTCATTTATGACAATTTTTACACTTTATAGTATTTGGTTTTTGTGAAAGTAATAACAACATGATTATGTTGAAAAAAACGTTGAATCATCCCTAACATGTCATATTAAACTATAAAATTCTTGTATGTAATCAAAAGATTCAATTTAAATAAATTTTAATACTTAAAATATCAATTATTCTAATCATTCATTAATAAAGTAATTATTGCATCATCGTTGGGTAATAAATAAATTTAATTATTTAATCACTAAAAATTCTAAATAAAATACTTTTTGGTAGGAAATATTTTTATATTTCTAATGAATATTTATAGATGAGTTTATCCTAGGCATAACCCTATATTAAAAATGGATTATTTATTAAATTTTTTAATTTTACACTTTTAACTCTTACTTAAATAAAATATTATAAGTGTCCAACTCTAATCCATGTGGAACAAGAAAGATGATTTTTTCTCTCCTACGGTTGATTTTCATCTAAATAAAAATTTTCAATAGAATTATGACATTTTATGGAGTAATTTTATATTATTACAATATTATTTTTACCATTAATTACCCTATTTTATTATAATAGTGGTAAATAAATTTCAAAAGTTATTATTCACAACATACAATTTTCATCCTATTGAACCAAATTTTACTTTCTGGTTACAATTTATTATGTTTTATTTTTTCAATTCAATTCAATGAATTGGTGAAATTTTGTGTTCTACAAATTTCCAAATGTGCCTAGAAGTTGGGTAAAAGAAGTTAAAATTGTCATTAAACATTTATATATCTAATCTTATTATTAAATGATCCCAGTGAATGAAGTTTGAATTATATAGATATTATGTATCTATTTAGACTTTAAAATAAATTTAAATTAAAAATAGGTTTTTAGATAAAAAGTCAGTTTTAAACAATAACACAGTGTTTTTCACTATTCACCAAAAAATCAATGATTTTATAAAACTACAAAAAATTAAACCTAAGATAATTTTTATATTTTTAATCCAAAAAAAGTGCATTTTTAAAATTAAAATTTATAAAATTTCAAAAATTGTGTATAAAAACTCATATCTACTTTTTAAATGGCTAGTTTGATTGGTTGTGGTGTTCTAGAAATCGGATCTGCGTACAACACAAGCTATTGTATTAATCAAAGATAAGTGTGCCATTGAAGCTTGGGGTGTTACATTTTCCCTCCTTTAAATAATTTCGTCCTCAAAATTTCTAGAATATTTCTGCGTAAAAATATTTCAATGGTTCTTCATCATAAGTTACCCGGGTTCCTAGATTTCCTCATCAATTTTATGGTTTTTCCAAAGAACTTTTTCCAAGATAGTTGTCTAGTTTCTCAAAACATTTTTATGGTATCATGAATCCTAATAGGCTTCGCATAATAATAATGATAGGGATCTAGTTCTACTGCTTCATAAGTGAGTACATGCATTGAGTCGAGCTTGTATTTTCTCAATAGTGATATGTGGAACACATCAAGAACATTAGAGATACTTGGCGGAATTTCCAAACGGTAAGCTAATACACAAATTTGTTCTATAATTTCAAAATATCTTATGTACCTTGGAGTTAATTTACCCTTCTTACCAAATCATATAACACACTTCCATAAAGATACCTTCTAGAAAAAATGATCACCCACTTGAAATTCCAAATCCTTATTTCAATTATTAGAATTTCTATTTTTTCTAATTTGAGCTACCTTGATGTGGGTTTCGATAATCTTTACCATTTCCATTATTTCCTCAACATGTTCATGGACTACGAGTTTTCTCTCACCGACATCAACCCAACAAGTTAGTGTACTACATCTCCTTCAAAATAATTCTTTATATGGTGAAATATGAATAATTGAATGGGATATATTATTATAGGAAATTTCTAATAGATATAAATACTGATTCCACATATCTTGAATGTCAAGTTAGAAAAATCTTATCATGTCTTCTAAGGTTGAATAATTTGTTCTGATTTTCCATCTGTTTAAAGGAGGTATGTAATGAACCGAATCTGGTCTCCCTCAAAACTGGCACCTACCCAGCCCATGACATTGCCCTAAGGGTGTTCCCAATCCTCACGGTTTGGAACAAGTTCCCATGTATCATAAAATGATGTTTTGGAACGATTTACCCGAGTTTGTAAACATTAAACAAAAAACTAACAAAATAAAACATATCAGTATTTTTCAACTAAAAATGTACTTTTCAAAATTTCAAAACTGAATTCCATAAGTTAAAACTATGTTTAAAGACCATTTAAAAGTTACAATACCAAATAACGACATCCCAAGAACTTCCACATGGCAAAAGGCACCTCCCTCAAGCCATCTCCACAACATCGCATCACGAACGACTGATAAAAACCTAAACTTTTGGCACAAAAGTTATACCCAAACATGAAACAAAAAAATAACCAAGTCTACTTACACCCAAAGGTGTAAGTATGGTGTGAGCCAAATTCTAGTAGGATACCACCACTAAGATATTCCATGAGATAAACATTCAGAGACGAAACGAAAACAAGTTTTAAAAAACATGTAATTTCTAGTTACAGTTTATAAAAGATGAAAATTATAATTTTTTTTTTCATGTGGGATAATTTAAAGAATATTTACATTAAAAAAAAATTCCAGTTATATTGAATTTTCCATCCAAATATACCGTATGCTGACAGTGAGTATAAATGATCCAATGAGAACATGCAATAGGAATTAACCCCTAGGCACTAGCTAGTTGTGGGTCCCATGTACCTCGTATCTCGGTGAGAGTAACTATTAACAATATATGTTCTCATGCACGAGCCAATATATGGGAACATACCCATAACTTAGTGGTCCCCAATCATCATCATAATTATTTAGATAGAGTTGTAATCATAAATCACGCTAAGTGAAACTGATGCCAAACCCCACGGAATCACTAGCATACTTGTACACGTCCACCCACATAGATACCTGGGATTTCCGCTTGTGCTCAAAAATGTTCAACATGTCATGAAATATACTTTTCATAAGAAAATATTATTTCCACATCAAAAATTCACTGAACAGACCAAATGTATACCACACAGGTCACAAAATTCCATTTTTCATTCAAATTGATTTTGAAATCCGACTCACACCAAAATAGCCCACAACAATTTTCACATTTCTTTTACACTTCCACAAATCCATTAAAAATATTTATAAAACAAATCCAAGATATTAAAATTCACATAACAGCCCACTCACATGTCACATAATACACCTTTCATAACAAAAATCCATTTTTCACATCACACTCAAACAAAACATCCCACATCACTTTCTCATCTCTTACCCACATTAGTAAACCCATCAACTGTTATTATAAAACATTTACAAGATGGAACACATCACAAAACAGACCCTTTAACATTTAAAATGTACAATTTTAAAATATAAACACTCCAAAATAGTTTCCCAATATGGTTTTACCCCTTTCATAAATCATTAAATCATTCAAATATTTCAAAAGACAATTACTAAGAGTATACCCAATCTTTTGTCATAAAACCCATTTCAAAACCAAATTTCAAGGACAAAACCACACTAAAACACTAAAAAAGTATAACTGGAATCCCTAGTGAAATTTATAAAACCACATCAATTGTGATAAAATAATCTTTAATAATACCCCAAATGATAAAAATGAAAACACCCATTTTATTAGAATGATTTCAAGAAGTATAACAATGTTTTACACACCAAACATTTTCGAAAAACCCTCTTCAAAGGACCAAATTACACTAAATCAATAAAAAAATATAATTGCCAACCCCTTTCAACAACTAATATAACAATTTCATATTTTATAAAACTACCACAAAAGATACCACATGTGTTACATTCAAAAAGTTCACAACTTCTACAAAAATGAAATTATAAAATTAAATGATTAACCAAATCCTTAATAAATAGTTTTCTCACCACTCTCAACATATGGGGAACATGAAAAAACTATTTAAACAAGAAAACAAACTCATCATGGAATTGTTAACCATGGAATAACCTACCAAAAATGTTGAATCCCTAAAAACATGGTGTGAAGCATCAAACGAAACACCGCCGCACCACAAGGAAGATAAATCAAGCCCTTGACCACAATATTTGACCAAAAATACAACAAATCAATGCTTAGGCTCAAACCCTAACTGATAGACATATTATATCATAATGAATGAGGGAGGAAACCAGAAGGGAAAAGGAAGAAACCAAGAATGAATCACTTACCTTGAAAAAATATTGAACAGAATCCCGACAAATACACAAGTATCTAAATTTTAAAACATCCAAACATTCAATGGAGGTTTGAGAAAGGATGAAGAGATCATGTATGAAATGGAATGGGGGAGAGGAGTGATAAATGATAGAGTTATGAAATAATCAATTTACCTCTTTAAATATGGGTGGTTTGAGAAATTCAGAGAAGTTTCATCCCAATTCGTGATGAAACCGAGCTCCCAAGAGGAGGAGGAGAGCATTGGGGCGTGCCTTGGTTAATTGGGCTTGAGGGAGATCTGGAATCACTGAAACATTTTTAACACTGAAGGAGATATTAAGGCATTAAAAAATAGTTTTAATGCGGGAAATGGGATTTTTGGCAGGCCCAATCCCTAAAATAAAAACCCAAATCAACCATGATTATTGATTCATAAATGGTCCAAATTAATATTATGGTGTTAATTAGTTAGGGGATACCAGGTAAGAATTGGAATGGATGAAATATTTTGAAAAATGAAGGAGTTATAAAGGAATCAATATTTATTTTTAAATCTGGACATGGGCTATCGGTTTGGCCCAATTCATGAAAACTCGCTCATTCCTCCATAAAATTTTTAGAAACCCCAAAAACAAAGAATTAATGGAAATTAAATGAAATTTTCATTTAAAATAATTCATGTATGTGACAATTCACCTCACCATGAAAACATTCCATCCTCAAAAACCCTCAATAAGGTGAAATACAAAAACCAAACCCAACCGATAATCCAAGATGTATTTCTTTGACATGCTTCACCCACAAACCCAAAACAACTCCAGTGATCAATAAATGAAGGATTGCTATCACTACCAAAACATAAACCACATTTACGAAATGATCAATAACATTCATACTTTATCTCAAAAGAAGACTCTGCAAACACTATCTGAACAAGACTCAAGAAATTCAGCAAAACAATCTACAACATCGAACAAGGTTACATTTACTTTACATTAACTAATCCATGGGGTGCTCTCCAATCCCAACGTTTAATCAAGGAAGATGTTGGTATCTAGATAGTTTCGAACGAGACTACCTACTAACAAATTCATACCATGGTTAAATCTGAGTTATTTTTATTGGGTGACACAAATAGGATCCTCAGCATATGCAACAACCTATAGTTTTATGAGATGGAATCAGGACACTAACACGGAGAGGCATGAATGGACTCCCTAGTACAAAGTGTATAATTCCATTAAAAATTTGTGAGACAATATACATGAGAATCATAGAGGGTATCGACACCAAAAAATCCCACCCTCTTAACCGACCAGCATGGGCCTACACAAAAAAGACCAAAAAAATTTAAAGATTTTGGAAGGGCGCACGGTTTGTCTGCACGGTTTGGGAAACCGTGCACTAACTATGCAGATCATTCATTATGCATGGATTATTGGAACATGATCACTACTAAATTTGTAAAAACTATGTGATCAGCAAGTCTATCCAGATTTCCAACCATTCTCTAATGACTCAATGGAAAACAAAGGGGTATGGAATGACATTTGATGTTGACATGGGTACAAGCCCTCAACCTATTTCCACCAAATAGGAACAAAGGAATAAAGATGATGACACCAGAGGTTTAAACTCTTCCTATATTCTATACTGAGGATAAGACAATGTACAAGGGTTTAAAAGACCCTAAGATTTACCCTGACTATGATCCAGCTTTCTTCGAGACCCATGGCTGGAGCTCCAATAATGGAAGCATCTTAGACCTTGCAGTTAGGATATGGAAACCCCCTAAATGAGAATTATTATTTCGGTGCCACCAACAACTACACTGAAATACCCGATAATATTTCCAAGACATAACTCATTCCTAACACACTTTAACCTAACTATATATTTCACTGAAACAATGGCTTAGAAGATTTACACACATGACACCTTGTTTCATCTAGTGAGAAACTATATAAGTAATGAAAATAAATACTCAACTTCCCATAAAAAAATAATTTTGATGTTTTTCCATGGGAGACATTCTCCCAACATAATAGATACTCTCAAAGGATTGAATGTCTTTCTACATTACAGTCAATTGATCGCATGACATCACATGGTCTCACCGAACATCACCATGGCTCCTGATATAAAAAATGCATGGAGATGTTCCCTATACAACATCCCCAAACGACACACAATTCTAGAAAGTTGCCACAATATCCTCTCATGACCAGATTTCCCACACTAGAAGTTTAACCTGAACTCCTTATTCGAAGAAACTATGATGTATTGAGAGGACCTCTTTGACACCATCCAGATACTCATCCATGCTAACAAACCCAGACCACTTACACGTTCATCAAATCAGGAAACATAAGAGGCTAAGGTCTCTTTTAACCTTACATGATCACTCTCCCACTACAAGAGGATATACATAACCAAGAACAGAAAGAGTGTAGAGTAAATCTAAAAATATTAAGAATATGGTTCCTTATATTGACAAACTGGTGGGTCTTCAAAACAAGAAACAGTCAGGATTGCACTTTGGCTATGCACTAACCCTTAATGGGGCATACCTTATCCAACGATTAAACCCAAGGACCCAACCAAGATGGTCCATTGTTCAAGATATACCACAAACCCGATACAAACACATGAAAGTAACCACTGTAAAGGAATCCAAAAACATTTCTCCGAAGAGACCACTAACTATCCATTCAACACAGCTTACCAACGAAATACAAACCCAAAACATAGTATAGACATGAGGGGTTCTTGGACACAAAACATCCAACAACATCAAAATTTTAAAAAAACACATAATACACACCATCCCAAACTACTCATAAAGACATCATGTATCCCCATTAAAATCATATTTTTGAAAATAAACGGTTCAACGGTTAGCGTATCCTCCAATGGTACCCCATGGGCCTCACACATACATGTTTCTATGCCAAACCAAGCACCTTCACCATATCCATCCTGGAACTCTTCCATCCATTCCTTAAACCATCCATCATACCATATAAACCCATGAATTTGGTCGCTCACATAAATAACAATGTTTAAAATAAAATATTCTCTCCACATTTGAAAAAAAATAGTCAACCAATACCTCCATTTTCTCAAAACCGTTAACCCGGAAATCAAACCCATATTAAAACTTACCATGATTTTCAGAAAGGAACTATAATTTAAATTATAACTCACATTCAATTCATACAATTTAGTTTCAAAAAATATCTTCACATTAAAAAACTGCTCAACTGTTTAAAAAACACTACTGGAAATAGTTTTTCTAAACCAACTTTAACACAGCTTTCTACTTTGAAAATTGGTGTAAACACAAAATTTTCCATTTCAAAACCATTCTGAAAACTCAATTCCACCATTTCACAGTTAAATAACCTTGTTTATTTATTCAAAAATCATTTCAAGACAAAGTAACTTATGCTTCTTAAAACCAAGTCATTTTTTTAAAACCTAACATCTAGGATTTCAAAACAAAAGGACACAAGATAATGCATGAAGAAATTATATTCAGTGGGTGAATTAGAAATATGGTTGGAATACATAAACCAATCACTTTACCATCATAGAGAGTTTTTAAGTTAAATATCTCTGGCTCCACATGTCTTTCCAGTCCCAGTGAGATTACGTAGACCATTAACCCAACTCTCTTTTCATTTTTCCTAATCATCATCATTCCATGAAAACTAAAGGACCCAAGAAAGTCCCAACCTCGCATGGAAACTTGAATAACGTAATGGGGTGTGGTGAGATTCCAAATTACTCATAATAAGAATTCCAAGTCCCAAAAATCCCAACTCTAGAATATCCCAACTATTCCCCAAATAACAAGACCCAAAGAGAGCGGACCTACCTCTGATACCAATTGTTACGAACCGAATCTGGTCGCCATCAAAAATGGAACCCAACCAATCCCACGACAGATCCAGAAGGGTGTTACTAATCCCCACAGGCTGTAAAATGTTCATGGGTATCTCAAAATGACTTTTGGGAATGATTTACCTGAGTTTTTAAACATTAAACAAGAAACAAACTCATTACAACAAATCTGGATTTTTCAACTAAAACAATCTTTTGAAAAATTTCAGAACTGGATTACATAAGTTAAAACAATTTTTAATGACCATTTAAAAGGTATAAAACCCTATATTGACATCCCAATAACCTTTACATGCATGAGTAACTGCTTTCAAGCCATCTCTACAACACCGCATAACGAAGGACCGGTAAAAACCCGAACTGTTGGCAGAAATGTTGTACACAAAACCGCAACAAAAAAATAGCCAAGTATACTTAAACCAAAATGTGTAATTATGGTATCATAAAAATCACAATAGGATTCCACCACTATAAGATCCCATGGGATAATCCTTTAATGATGAAAATCATGAATTTTTTAAAATACATGTTATTTCTAGTTACAATTTCTAAAAGATGCGACTTAAAAAAAGTTTTCAATAAGGATAATTTAATGAATAAACACAAATTCAATAAATTACAATGCTACTGAATTTTCCATAAAAATATATTGTATGCTGAGGATGAGTATAAAGGATCTAATGAGCACAAAAAATAGGAAATAATCCCTAGGTACTATCTAGATGTGGGTCCCATGTACCTTGTATCTTGGTAGGAGTAACCATAAAAAAATATATGTTCTCATGCACAAGCCACTAGTAGGGAACATACCCATAACCTAGTGGTCCCTAATACTCATCATCAAAGTTTAGTTAGTTTTGTAAGTGTCAATCATGCAAAGTGAAACTGAGGAAAACCCGCACAGAATCACTAGAATACAAGTACACATCCACCACCTAGGTACTTGGGTTTTCCCCTTGTGCTCATACAATTAATCATGTCTAGAAATATACTTTTAATATGAAAATATCATTTCCACCCCACAAATTCACCAAACATATAACATGTATACCACACAAGTCACAGGAGTCCACTTTTCATTCAAATTGATTTTGAAATCCGACTCACACCAAAATAGCCCACATCACTTTTCACATATCTTTTACACTTTGACAAATCGATTAAACAATTTTATAAAACCAACACAAGATATTCCAACTCACATAACTTCCCACTCACATGTTACATAATACCCTTTTCATAACCAAAATCAATTTTTCACATCACACTCACACAAAACATCCCACATCACTTCCACATCTCTTGCACACTTTAGTAAATCCTTCAAATATATTTATAAAACATTTCCATGATAGAACACATCACAACACAGACCCTTCCACATTTAAAATGTACCATTTCAAAATATACACACTCCAAAATAGCTTTCCAATAGGGTTTCACCACTTAATTAAATCATTAAATCAGTAAAATCATTCATAAAACAATTTCAAAGAGTATTCCCAATCTTGGCTCATAAAATCCATTTCCAAACCATATTTCAAGAACAAAAGCACACCCAAAAACTACAAAGGTATAATTGGAATCCCTAGAGAAATTTATAAAACCACTTCATGGGTGATAAAATATCCATGAATAATACCACAAAAGATACAAATGAAAACACACATTTTCATAAAATGATCTCAAGATGTATAACAATGTTTTACACACCAAACCTATTCCAAAAAAACCCTTCCCTACCACAAAAGATACAACATGTGTTACGTTAAAACGTTAACAACTTCAAAAACAATTAAATTATAAAATTAAATTCCTAATAAAATCTCTAAAAATGGTTTTCTCACAACACACAACATATGGGGAACATGAACAACCTGTAAAACAAAAAAACTATCTCATCAAGGAATGTTTAACCATGTAATCACCTACTGAAAGTGTTGGATCCCTCAAAACGTTGTGTGAAACATCAACCGCACCACCACCAAACCACAAGGAAGTTAAATCCATCCCTACACCACAATATTTGACCAAAAATACAACAAGTCAAACCCTAGGTTCGTACCCTAACATTGTACATTTTAGAACATAATGAAAGAGGGAAGAAACCCTAAGTGAAAATGAAGAAACCAAGAAGCAATCACTTACCTTGAAAAAATATTGTAAACAATCACCCCCAATACAGTATTATCTTAATTTGAAAACAAAAAAACATTCAAGGGAGGTTTGAGAAAGGATGAAGGGATCATGTAGGAACTAGAATGGGGGGAAAGTGTGAGAAATTAATGGGTTATGAAATAATAAATTTACCTCTTCAAATTTGGGTGATATGATAAATTCTGAAATGCTTCATCCCAATTCGTGATGAAACCGAGCTCCAAAAAGGGGTAGGAGACCTTGGGTGGGTGACTTGGGTAAGTGGGCTCGGGGGAGAGTTGGAATCACTGAAACAACATAAAAATTAAAAGAGATATTAAAGAATTAAAAAAAATTTAAATGTGGGAAATGGGCTTTTGGGAAGGCCCAATCCCTGAAATAAAAACCCAACTGAGCCCATTCATAAATGAACCAAATTAATATGGTGGTATGAATTGGTCAGTGGAGGCCAACCGGTAATTTTAATGGATAAATAATGTTTAAAAATGTAGGAGATATAAAGGAGTCAAAATTTACATTTAAATCTGGAATTAGGATCACGATTTAGCCCAATTCATGAAAACTCACCCATTCCTCCGTAAAATCATGGAAACCCCCAAAACAAAGCATGAATAGAAATTAAATGTAATTTTATGTTAAAATAAGTCATGTTTGTGACATGGTATTCCATTCTCAAACAATGTTCACTATCCAAGGCATCCAAAGGACATTTCTATAATCTTGATATAAAATGAGGATCACGATTAGAAACAATACATAAGGGTAACAAGGAAGTATTAAAACATCATTAATATATAGTATTACTAATAGTTGAAGTGGTAAATCTAATCTTATATTAATAAAATATGTTGTATTTGTAAGATTATCTAAAATGAACCATATTTCATCATTCCTTCAATGATTATTTGGTATCCCCATGAAAAAATACATCATAATATCAACCCATTTCTATTCAGGTATGGGAAGTGGTGGAACAAATCCTTTTGGATGTTGTCTTCCAGCCATCACCTATTGACAAACCATATAGCTTGGAACCTAATTAGAAATCTCCATCTTCGTGTTTTCCCACAAAAAACATTACTTCAAATATCTATACATCTTTGTTCTACTAGGGTGTATAGAGAAATTGGAGCTATGTGAATCATCCAAAAAAAATCCATTTTTAGATTGTGTATATATGGAACACAAAGCCTCTTCCCAATTATCAAAATTCCATCTTCATATACGAATTCAATCAATCTCCCATCAATCACAACCTTAGTTCTATTTTGAAACTCATCATCATCATTGTGAGGGAATTTTATCCTTTCTAGTAAATATTGTTTTCAACCATTTGAAAAATGATTGATGTTTTAACTTCCATGATTATTCACATATCCATCTTTACTAGATCCATGAACATAGGATCCCTTTTAACTCTCATCATGATTAGAACTCCATGATCGTTTCTTCTCAATGCATCTGGCAAATTATTTTCCTTTTCCGGGTGGTAGTATATTGTGAAATCATAATCCGTGGATAGTTCATGCCATCACCTTTTCCTCATATTAAGTTCATTTTTTGAGAAAATATACTTCAATCTCTTATATTGATTATATATCTCAATTCTTTCACCATAGAGATAGTGTCTCCATATCATCGGAGAAAATATTACAACTACTAACTCTATATCATGAGTTGGATAGTTTTTTCCATGAATTTTTACCTGTCATGATGCATAGGAAATAAGTCTATCATTCGGCATAAAGTCACAACCAAGTCATTTCATTGATGCATCACTATATATAAAAACCCCATCATTCCCTGGTGGTAGAGTCATGAAAGCAGTATTGAATAAACTTCCCTTCAATTATTCAAAACATTCATCATACTCTTTGTCCAAACCAATTCAACCCCTTTACCTATGAGCTTAGTTAATGGGTTTTCCAATTGGGAAAATTGTTGGATGAAAACCTAATAGTAACCTGCAAAAACAATAAAACCGCATAACTCAGTTATACTCGTCAGTGACGAAAATTCATGGATTACACTTGTCTTTGATTTATCAATAGTGATTCCATCCTTATAGACAATATGGCCAAGAATAGAAATATTATAAATCCAAAATTCACAATTTATAAACTTACCATATAATTCATTTCTTCTAGGAGATTTCAGAATAGTGCGCAATTCATTTTCATGATTTTCAACGTTTTTTTATTATACCTGGATATCATCAATAAATACCAGAAAAAATTTATCAAGATATTCCTAGAAAAATCTATTAATTAGATCCATGAAAATATAGGGTGCATTAGGTAGTCCAAAAGGCATTGCTGTATTCTCGTAATGTACATACCTATTTTGACAAGCTATCTTTTGAATGCCTTCCTACTTCATGTAGAACTGATGATATCCATATCAAAGGAAAATCTTTTAAAAATAATGAGCTTGATGATTTTGATCAAATAAGTCATCATTTTGTGGTAGGGGATACTTGTTCATTATTGTTATTGAATTGAAATCCAGGTATTCAATACACAACCTCATATATCCATATTTCTTCTTAACAAAAAGAATAGGTTCTCTCCATAGAGAAACACTAGAGTTAATTAATCCTTTATTATTCAGTTATTCAAGTTGTCACTTTAGTTCCACTAATTCCACAGTTACCATTCTATAAGAGGTATTCAATATAGGCCATTAACTAGGAATTACGTCAATGGAAAACTCAATTTCTCATTCTGGATGATGTCCAGGTAAATCCTATGGAAACACAACAACATATTCTTACACAATAAGTACATCCTCAATTTGAACATTCCTTTACTCACCCATATTTATTTCACTCTCTTCCTCCCCGATACTTTATTTTAGTATAGCTAATGGGGGTGGATCTAGATGAGAATATGATGGTGATGTTTCTTCTCTAAATATTAGGTCTTCCTTATCATCATAAAAAAATTTAACCTCTTTATTCTTCAATAAATATTCACATCGTGGTCCAAAATCTAGTACATACCAATGATTATATCAAATTATGTCATGGGTTTGACAATAAGATCAGTAGATAAAGCACATTTATATTCCATATTGGTAATTTATTGAAAAAGATTTTTTGCAGTGATACTTCCTTTATAAATTTTGACTAACAAACCCCGTATTAAGTCAAATTAAATATAACTAAATTTCTTGTAAGTCTGGGAAAATATGAGTGAATTTTATTTCTGAAACTTTCATCGAGGGCACACCCATCTCTCGTTTGGAGGACAACGCACGATTGTTGCTCCACATTCCCACTTTCCTAAGGCGAGTGGCATCTGTCGCTTATTCAGGGACATTTTCTCATTGATCTAAATAGTATAATGTGATTTTGGTTCCACCTTCTGTGGATTCCTATTTGGAACTAGTTACCTAGTATGGGTATCCCTCATATACTTAAGATGTTTTTCGAGAAACTCTTCCCAGTGCCATCTCTTCATGGATGCTGGTTAATTATGCTACTTATATCAAAACATTCCAAGGGGTCTGGTCATGGAAGCAACCTTGGGTCGGGGGATTAGTGTTGACGCTCCTTTCGTCACAGAATCTAAAAAAAACGGAAAAGGGGAATATCTGAGCTCAAAGTGATTCAACCTTTGAAGAAAATATCAAAAATCGACAAAGGCATGAACAAAGGATCAAAAGCAACTTCACCGCGCAAGTTATATCACTGTCGCGCAAGTACACTTGCGCGACGCCCTTATGGTCGTGCAAGTGACTTGCGCGACCTAATTGATAACTACCCGGTAACCACCCAAGGTCTTCTTCTGCCTATAAATAGACCCTGTGGGCCCCCCATTCGGGAGGATCTTTTTCTAGAAACTCAAATTGAAGCTCCCGACGCCCAAGTCTCTTCTCAATGCTTCTGGAACACTTCTAAGGTAATTTCTTACCTAGAACGGAAGATCTAAAGAGAGGGAGGAAGGACTAAGTGTTGAAACTCATCAACACTTGCGCGCCTGAGTGGCCAGCCCTTAAGGCAAGTGGTCACACATGCGTGCCACCTTACTCCTTCGATAGAACCTGCGCATCCCTTTTCTGGAAGAACCTAAAGAGGATTATAAAGACTTTAATAAAGACTTTCTCAAGTATTTCAATGCTGGTTGACCATCGCGCAAGTACACCACGTGTCGCGTAGGTATACCTGTGCGACCAATTCTTGCACACCCCCGCAATACTTGGGCACAATCCAAGACTTGCACGCCCCTTCCTTTTTGGGTGCCTTTCTTGCCCATTCCACCCCTCTTAAGCCATTACACATTTCCTTTTCAAGATCCAGTCTTCAAGACACTCTTCAAATCCATTTATGGCATGATTTCTTGATTTGACTTCCTTATCTGAAAGGAATTCTGTGGAATATTTCTCAAAACCGAGTGATTTAAATATCCTTAGGTCACTAAATATGGAGAATTCATTCATTCAACCTCATCCTTTAAGATGAGATAATCTTTAACCTAGGTCTCCTTTTCTGGAATAATCCCCAGTCATAAGTCCTCTAATTTGGGCATCCTTTTCAGGAGTAAGCCCCAAATCTTAATCCTTAACCTGGGTCTCCTTTTCAGGAATAAGTCCCAGTCCTAATCTTGGGCTTCCTTCTCAGGAGTAAGTCCCAAGTCCCCTAATCTTGGGCTTCCTTTTCAGGAATAAGCCCCAAGTCCCCTAATCATGGGCTTCCTTTTCAGGAATAAGCCCCAAGTCCCTTAAATTCTCTTTAACCAGTCCTAATTTACGTTTGATCTGGGATTCCTTCTCAAGAGTAAAACCCAGTTATCAATCATCTCCTAATTTGGGATTCCTTTTCAAGAATAACTCCCAAGTTAGAGTATTCAAATCTCCATGAAGCACATATACCTTTATGGACCCTGTTCGTGGATTTTCCCCCTAAAGTAAATCCTCTGGGCAGTGATACATACATAAGCCCCACATTATTTCTTATTATTGCATCTTTCATGGCACAATTGTCTAATTTTTACCAATACCTCTTGTTTCTCACACTGAGCATGACTCATGTGAGATTAGAGTGTAAAGTAATTGTGACATCCTTCTTTGAGCCATCAATCATAAACATCATACTCTTCCCTTCAAACTACGTGGGTTCTGATTCCATTTCCAAAACAAAGGATATGTAGGTAGCCCATCTATGGGTTCAATCCCAACTCTGAAATAATTCATATCCTTCTGAATGACAATAAACTTCAAGTGCCCCACTGAGTGGCTTTAAAACCAGCCTGGTCATCATAATGTCCAAGATACTTTTATATGAATGTTTTGAAGGTTACTGTAACGACCCGAAATTTTTTAAATAAATTTTGTTTCCTAATTTTATGTGTTATTATACTCAACAAAAATGTTTTATTTGATAAACATGATTATAATTAAAATGAGATCAGTGGGTTTTGACTATTATATAACCATCGGTCAACATGACCGCTGTGAACAAAATGTTTTGATTATTGTCTCTAAAAATAAGTAATCTTGGTTAATTATTATAGAAAGAAGATTTGATGGCCTCACCTAGTAATCTTGGACCAATCGAAGCCCATCTAACAGAGCTCAGGAAGGAGGTAGTGCCACTGGGCTTTGCTCTGGATCAAATCCAAGCCGAACTTCATCATGTGAAGCTGGAACGAAATCGCCTTCGTGAGAAGTTCAAACTGATAGAAATTACTACTCGGGCAATGTTGACTGAGCCGCCCCAAGCTTCTATCACCCTAGCACACCTTACTCTTAGGTCCTATGCTGGTATTATAAGGGGCTATGTAACAAGACCGTAACTACCTTGTGTAATCCTTGTTTTAAATAAAAATTGGGATTTCTTCTTATGATGAAGTTTATGAATTTTGAAATGACTGGATAAATATAGTATGCATATTTTTGATGAATTTTAGAAAAAGGATATTTTAAATATGTTTATGTAAACCCTAAATAATTAAAAATGTGTAATGATTTTCAAAAAATGGTCTTCTGCAGTTATGTTCAGTACTAAATTTAGAGTCTAATAAGATCAACTTGATTTTTGATGAATAGTAAATTATGAATAGTGATTTTGTGATTAGGATTAGTAATATGACCAAATGGATTAGTAATCTCACTTAAAGAAAGTTTTAAAATAATCTAGGCACCTTGATTAAGTAATGTGATTCAATAAAATAGTTAAATAACGGTTTCATTAATTATTATTCAAGTATTAGTTTTTTCGGGTGAATAGTGTTTTTTTTAATTAAAAAATTAATTAAAAATATTTAGAAAATTATTTTTAGAAAATGGATTTCATTTTTGAACTCAGAGCATCGATATTGTGTTAAGATAATTTTTGGGGATTTTTCTGAAAAAAATGAATTTTCGGTGAATAGTGAATTTATTTAAAAATTGAATTAAAAATATTTAGAAAATTATTTTTATAAAATGGAGTTCATTTTTGAAATCAGAGCATCGATATTTGGTTAGTGTGAAATTTTGGGATTTTTCTGAGAAAGTTGAATTTTCAGTGAATAGTAAAAATGCAGTTTTAGGGTTTCGGTATGTTTAGTGACATCATAGCTATGTCATGATGATGTCATGAGATATTTTGAGGGTTAGCCGGCCAAGGGTGATGATTTATTGTTGTGGGGGCCCCATGTGGCCTAACTCCATGATAAATGACAAGGGAGAGCACATGGGTTTGAGAAAAGCACATGTGAGGTGTCCTTTGGCCATTAATGCCTTGTCCCCTCACTTTCCCTATAAATACCAAGCCCTCCTCTCATCCATTCGACTCCCCACTCATTACCAACGAATTTATGGTCTCATTACCTCCCAAGGAGTCCTCCCAAGGTGCCCCCAAGCCCTCAAGGTCCCAACCTTTGAGGTTTAAGAGTTACATTTTGAGGTAAGGGATCCGACCCCTCTCCTTCTTTTCATGTAATCTCTTTTATGTCATTCCTTTTCTGCTCCATGTTTTTATGAGAGAGGATGTTCTTTTATATTCCTCTTACTGCCCTTTCATGTTTATATGATGAGAGATCCCCTCTTACTCTCATCATTTCGTTTTATGAAAGTTTAAGTGACGTCGTTAGGCTGCCGAATTTTTAAGGGATTCTTTCACCTTCCTCGTTTTCAAGTTCTATTTTCATTCAAGTCTTTCATGTTCCTTTTTATTATGTTGGGGTATGATCTCTAAATTATCATACTGATCTTTTATGATCATATGATGAGAGACCCCATTTGATCGCTTCAATTCAGTATTTTGATGTTTTAAATGGCGCCGTTAGGCTGCCGAATTTTTAAGTGGTTCTTCACCCTTCTCGTTTTGAAGTTCTACTTTCATGTAAATTCTTTCAAGTTAATTTTTGTTATGTTGGGGAATTATCTCTATATCTATCATACTGAACTCTCATGTTCACATGATGAGAGACCCTATTTGATCTTTTCAAATCATTTTTGTCGATGTTTGAGTAACGCCGTTAGGCTGCCGAACTTTCATAAGAGAAATCTAATTTTTTGTCTTCCTTCCATGTTTTTCATTTCAAATGATATGTCCTGAAAACTTCATTACCATGTCCATATATCCTTCTTATTATGGTCCCCTACTGTTTTATGGATCAATTTTGAGTGGGTGACCCATGTCCCCTCTCTTTTCAATGTTTTCTAAAACCCCGAAACATAGCCGTTATGCTGCAGAATTTTCATCTCAAAATGCCTCTCTCTTTTCTCAAAATTATTTTTATGTTATAAAGTGAATACTCAAAGCTCTTATTTCTATAAGGGTATTCACATATATATCAAAATGTCCTATTTTCAATTCTGGGATTTACATACATGAGACCCGCTTTCCCTTTCCGTGGGTTTAAAGTGACGTAAAGATCATGTCTTTAAAGCAGTTTTTAAAACGTTATGATTATGAAATGAAACCCATTTATTTTATGCTATGTGGGTTATTTATGAAATTTTTGATGATGATATATGTGGCTCACATGATAATAAAAGCAAATTTAAGGGTGCGCCCTGATAGCGCTCCAATGCATTGGGTAATGATGTAACCACTAGAGATTACAATTTTCACGATACCTTGGTGAATAACCTTGGTAATTTTCAAATGACACCTTGGGGATGGACCTTGGTGATATGTTCATGATTGTCTGTTAAATGATGTAGCCACATCTTCAAGTTATGAAAATGTTATTTTTATTATGATATGCCACATGTTTTTTTTATCATGCCTTAAAGTTCTTGTTCATGACATAGTTGATGTATCTCAAGTTCACATGTTAAATGTTTCCCTTGTTTCCCTTACTGGGCCTTCTGCTCACCCTTTCCTTTGATGTATGATCCCAGGTTATGTGATGCCGTAATGAACCTAGGATGAACATGAGGAGAAGCCTTTCAAGTCTTTTAGAAGAATGTTTTATGTTTTCATGTTTTAAGTTCCTGGTTTCCAAGACACTAAACCTTAAAGATCCTCAGTTTTGTATAATGTAATGAAAGTTTATGTGATAAAAAGGCGGGATGCTATAGTTGGTATCAAAGGATGGTTTAGTTATTTGTGGAAATTAGGATATGAAAACTCTAGGAAGAACCCTATAGAAAAGTTTAATATAGGAAATCTTCCTGGTATTTTGGTGAGTATTGAGTTAGGGGTTGCCAAGCAAATACATCCCTGTCTGGATACGAGCAGGTAGAGGTGGCTCTGGAACAGATGTACATAGGGGTAAAACCCGAAAACACCGCTTTGAGCTAGACTCGAACGGGAACTGGTACACGACAACGGGCCTTGCTGCACTCTTGGTTACGACACTCCCGGGGGATATGCTTTGGTAAATTCATAAGCTTGGTATGAACCATTGTTAAAGGAACAAAGATAAAATAAAATAAAGGTTCACATAAGAATATATGACCATTCACAAGCTATATGGGAACCTAGGAGATCACAAGTTTGGGTATACCTTTCATATACAAGTTATCCTTATATGCTTTCAGTTCCTTTTCATGATTATTAGCTAAGTACTTAAGCCCCTAACTATAGTTTCTTTTCATAGTTAATGGCGGGAAATAGAAGAACATGTCTCAACAACCAATGTGATAGCAAATGCTACGATTTCCGTATTAAGATGACAGAGATGATTAGGGGATTAAAATATGATTTTTATTTTGGAAGACGTTCACTATTTTGGGGACCCTATATGATCGAGGTAAATAGACTACAACGGTATTTTCATTGAGGAGTAAGGTTGACTTATATTTTGAAGAGTCGATGAATTTAAGGTGGACTTATAGTAATTTAGGTTACTTACGGGAATGATTAACCTATCTTGGGTAAAATATGTTTAGGTTAGCTACTTTTGTTATAAGATGTTAGGAGTGGTTGATGTTGTTTGGAGATGAACAATGAAGTTTATTTTGGAAGACTATGTTATCAAATCTTTCTTGTATTTGGGTTTCAATCTTAGTTTGGTTTATTTTGAGGAATCTTAAGGACCATTATTTACGGAATGGACTATGATGAACATTGGGTAGTACCATGGAATTTGATGATTTAAAAGTAGTTTCCATTCCTATGGGATTCTTTCTTTTTGAAGAGTTGTTTTACCTTAAACTTTCTGTTTTTGGGATAATGTTTAAAGATAGAAGAAATAGATAGTTAATCTTTTGTAGATTATGTGATTCTATAGAATATGATTCTTGTTCTTTTATGAGACCAAGTGTTTTTGAATTCTCATCATTTGGAGAAAAGATTAGTGTTGGTAGGGACTTGTTAAAGGATGAAACTCTACTTGAAGGTAGATATATTTTCTTATGTTTTTGTTCTATGTAGTAAATGAAATCCTCAAAATTATGAAAAGAAACGTAAAACAAAAATATTGTTGGTTTACGTTTCCTATGAGGTAATCAAAGACCGTTTACACACATCATAAGTTTGGGATTTTCTCATGGTTAAATTTCTGCTAATCATGTTCTCTATCACTCTCCCTCAGAACTTGACCCTTTGTTTTTTCCTCCATGTCCATGTTTTCCTACATGGAACCCTAGTGTGGGTTAACTCGGGTGACCATTTTACTTCCCTTTATTTATTTTAAAGTAATAGTTTTACTGACTCCTTTTCCGATGTGGGACATTCAATGAAATTTCAAAACCCAATTTTAAAATTGCGAGGACGCAATTTCTTAAGGGGGGAAGATTGTAACGACCCGAAATTTTTTAAATAAATTTTGTTTCCTAATTTTATGTGTTATTATACTCAAAAAAATGTTTTATTTGATAAACATGATTATAATTAAAATGAGATCAGTGGGTTTTGACTATTATATAACCATCGGTCAACATGACCGCTGTGAACAAAATGTTTTGATTATTGTCTCTAAAAATAAGTAATCTTGGTTAATTATTATAGAAAGAAGATTTGATGGCCTCACCTAGTAATCTTGGACCAATCGAAGCCCATCTAACAGAGCTCGGGAAGGAGGTAGTGCCACTGGGCTTTGCTCTGGATCAAATCCAAGCCGAACTTCATCATGTGAAGCTGGAACGAAATCGCCTTCGTGAGAAGTTCAAACTGATAGAAATTACTACTCGGGCAATGTTGACTGAGCCGCCCCAAGCTTCTATCACCCTAGCACACCTTACTCTTAGGTCCTATACTGGTATTATAAGGGGCTATGTAACGAGACCGTAACTACCTTGTGTAATCCTTGTTTTAAATAAAAATTGGGATTTCTTCTTATGATGAAGTTTATGAATTTTGAAATGACTGGATAAATATAGTATGCATATTTTTGATGAATTTTAGAAAAAGGATATTTTAAATATGTTTATGTAAACCCTAAATAATTAAAAATGTGTAATGATTTTCAAAGAATGGTCTTCTGCAGTTATGTTCAGTACTAAATTTAGAGTCTAATAAGATCAACTTGATTTTTGATGAATAGTAAATTATGAATAGTGATTTTGTGATTAGGATTAGTAATATGACCAAATGGATTAGTAATCTCACTTAAAGAAAGTTTTAAAATAATCTAGGCACCTTGATTAAGTAATGTGATTCAATAAAATAGTTAAATAACGGTTTCATTAATTATTATTCAAGTATTAGTTTTTTCGGGTGAATAGTGTTTTTTTTAATTAAAAAATTAATTAAAAATATTTAGAAAATTATTTTTAGAAAATGGATTTCATTTTTGAACTCAGAGCATCGATATTGTGTTAAGATAATTTTTGGGGATTTTTCTGAAAAAAATGAATTTTCGGTGAATAGTGAATTTATTTAAAAATTGAATTAAAAATATTTAGAAAATTATTTTTATAAAATGGAGTTCATTTTTGAAATCAGAGCATCGATATTTGGTTAGTGTAAAATTTTGGGATTTTTCTAAGAAAGTTGAATTTTCAGTGAATAGTAAAAATGCAGTTTTAGGGTTTCGGTATGTTTAGTGACATCATAGCTGTGTCATGATGATGTCATGAGATATTTTGAGGGTTAGCCGGCCAAGGGTGATGATTTATTGTTGTGGGGGCCCCATGTGGCCTAACTCCATGATAAATGACAAGGGAGAGCACATGGGTTTGAGAAAAGCACATGTGAGGTGTCCTTTGGCCATTAATGCCTTGTCCCCTCACTTTCCCTATAAATACCAAGCCCTCCTCTCATCCATTCGACTCCCCACTCATTACCAACGAATTTATGGTCTCATTACCTCCCAAGGAGTCCTCCCAAGGTGCCCCCAAGCCCTCAAGGTCCCAACCTTTGAGGTTTAAGAGTTACATTTTGAGGTAAGGGATCCGACCCCTCTCCTTCTTTTCATGTAATCTCTTTTATGTCATTCCTTTTCTGCTCCATGTTTTTATGAGATAGGATGTTCTTTTATATTCCTCTTACTGCCCTTTCATGTTTATATGATGAGAGATCCCCTCTTACTCTCATCATTTCGTTTTATGAAAGTTTAAGTGACGTCGTTAGGCTGCCGAATTTTTAAGGGATTCTTTCACCTTCCTCGTTTTCAAGTTCTATTTTCATTCAAGTCTTTCATGTTACTTTTTATTATGTTGGGGTATGATCTCTAAATTATCATACTTATCTTTTATGATCATATGATGAGAGACCCCATTTTATCGCTTCAATTCAGTATTTTGATGTTTTAAATGGCGCCGTTAGGCTGCCGAATTTTTAAGTGGTTCTTCACCCTTCTCGTTTTGAAGTTCTACTTTCATGTAAATTCTTTCAAGTTAATTTTTGTTATGTTGGGGAATTATCTCTATATCTATCATACTGAACTCTCATGTTCACATGATGAGAGACCCTATTTGATCTTTTCAAATCATTTTTTTCGATGTTTGAGTAACGCCGTTAGGCTGCCGAACTTTCATAAGAGAAATCTAATTTTTTGTCTTCCTTCCATGTTTTTCATTTCAAATGATATGTCCTGAAAACTTCATTACCATGTCCATATATCCTTCTTATTATGGTCCCCTACTGTTTTATGGATCAATTTTGAGTGGGTGACCCATGTCCCCTCTCTTTTCAATGTTTTCTAAAACCCCGAAACATAGCCGTTATGCTGCAGAATTTTCATCTCAAAATGCCTCTCTCTTTTCTCAAAATTATTTTTATGTTATAAAGTGAATACTCAAAGCTCTTATTTCTATAAGGGTATTCACATATATATCAAAATGTCCTATTTTCAATTCTGGGATTTACATACATGAGACCCGCTTTCCCTTTCCGTGGGTTTAAAGTGACGTAAAGATCATGTCTTTAAAGCAGTTTTTAAAACATTATGATTATGAAATGAAACCCATTTATTTTATGCTATGTGGGTTATTTATGAAATTTTTGATGATGATATATGTGGCTCACATGATAATAAAGGCAAATTTAAGGGTGCGCCCTGATAGCGCTCCAATGCATTGGGTAATGATGTAACCACTAGAGATTACAATTTTCACGATACCTTGGTGAATAACCTTGGTAATTTTCAAATGACACCTTGGGGATGGACCTTGGTGATATGTTCATGATTGTCTATGTTAAATGATGTAGCCACATCTTCAAGTTATGAAAATGTTATTTTTATTATGATATGCCACATGTTTTTTTTTATCATGCCTTAAAGTTCTTGTTCATGACATAGTTGATGTATCTCAAGTTCACATGTTAAATGTTTCCCTTGTTTCCCTTACTGGGCCTTCTGCTCACCCTTTCCTTTGATGTATGATCCCAGGTTATGTGATGCCGTAATGAACCTAGGATGAACATGAGGAGAAGCCTTTCAAGTCTTTTAGAAGAATGTTTTATGTTTTCATGTTTTAAGTTCCTGGTTTCCAAGACACTAAACCTTAAAGATCCTCAGTTTTGTATAATGTAATGAAAGTGTATGTGATAAAAAGGCGGGATGCTATAGTTACCATTATCCAAGAATCTCTAAATAGATATAGATGATTCTCTATTGATGAAGAACCTCGAATACATATAAAAGATTCTCTAAATTTCTTACATATTTAAAAATTGATTGTCAAAACTAAAGGAAAAGCTCATTTTATACTTGGTAATGTAATAAGGATTCATGAACATAACTTAAATCTATAAAGAGAGTCCCGGAATAGACAATAATTCTCCTCAAAAAGGTGTGATGAGTCCGACCTCCCATCCTCTCGACCAATGCAAATTCCTAAGCCTCATCAGTCCACAAGCTAATGAGTGCCTACCTTTGGAAAGTAGGTCCAAATGGATATGGAATCATTGGATGTTTCCGGTTCTACGAACAAACCCGTTAGAAACCGATCAGAACGTTTGAATCTCCCATCCAGGAGGTCATCCCCGAATTCCGAGGGAAACAAAAAATGGTGAACCCGATGTGAATCATTAACCAAGTTAAAATGATGTTTTACCTATTTGTTAAGCCCCTATTTAAAACTCAATAAGAGGGCTAACAAAAACAATTATTGACATGTTTGCTCATCCAAAGGATGAAGTGGCTGAATTTTATCTTGATTACGTCTGTTATATTAAACATCCACTGTTTTCCAAAATCTTCTGTATTTCCATAATGACTGCTCTCAAATTCACATCTGTGAATACTGCTGCCGCAAATACCACTACTGCTATTCCTACTAGATTGTCATCTGCTCTGAGGATGACATCACCTACTCAGCCTCTTCAACGCTGCGTATCAAATGCGCTGGTTAAAGAGTATCGTCAACACGGTACCATCCCAACTTTGGAGGCTTCCCGACAGGCCCTCCAAGTGAACAACTCACACAGGTCATCTGGACAACGATGACCAGTGATCAAGAGGCAGGCGGTGCTGACTACAATCTCCAACCGTTTCGGGTGGTTATCCCCGGAACGCAATTTCCATTCGCTCCCTTACTCTGAGGATGTGAATGAGCAGGTCCCCCAGGGCCTTAATTCAAAAAAATAGGAGTCCTTCACGAGGGCTCCCATCAACAATCGCCGCCAGACTCGTGCGGCAGTGCGCCCTCAACATGATGAGGGTACCAACTCCAGGCATTCTGCTCAGGTTCTCGAACCCGAGCAGGCAAGACGAACCGCCAGAGACGGAATCCGGTTAACAATGGGAAGGTTTTCATCCCTGCCATCTCTGGAGAAGTCCACCAACCTAGCTTGGTGGCGAACATTGAGCAGGCACACACACCTGTTCGTTTTAATTCTGCTGTCCAGCAGACTCGTCTGGCAGCATCACGCCAATCCCACCAGGAAATTCCGGCGGAGTACTATAGGCAGGAACATACACCTGCTTATACATAATCAGTTAGTCAGCAGGCTCGCCTGACTACATATGATGGATATCATCAACCGTGTTTGGAGAAGTGTAATAAGCAGGAACATACACCTGCTAGTACTAATCAAGCCTACCAACATTCTCTCTTGGTAGCGCACAGAGAATTCAGTCGGAAAGCTCTGACGACAAACAGGAGGCAGACTCAACTCTCTGCCTCCACACTTGAGTACTGTCAGGATTCGCTGACAGGAAAAGGTGGACAGGAGCAGGCACATACACCTACTCCAAGCCCGGAATGGACGTATATCCCCGTTCTGGCGGCTGAAGTCACCAAGCATATTTTGTCAATGGTGAAAGAGCAGAAGAAAATTCCTGCTCATATTCTGGATGCTTTCCAGGATATCATAACGGCTTTAGCATCATCTCAAGGAAAGACACATAAATCTATCCCTAGAAGTGGAGTGACACATCAACGATTCAATCCGGAACAGACACGTACATCTGTTTCAGTACAAGAGGGTTTTGGGGGCATACTCCCCCATATCATACGGACAACCAAGTCAGGCACATACACCTAATTTGAGTGGAGATCATCAGCCTAACCCGACCATCTTTCCTGATCAGGCACATACACCTGCTCAGAGTAACCACTTTTATCAACAAGTGGTTTCCAAAGTGAGTAAGAAGGAATCTAAGAAAAAGATCCGTCCAGCACAGTCAGGAGATCAAAGGCCAATCTGTAACAAGGCCTAGCTCGATGCTAGAGTTCTTGAAGCCCTCAGACATTTATCTGTTGGAATTCAAGATTCTACTCCCTCAGTTCCCAATAACGGAAACATTAATTCCAAAAGTCATCAACAGAAACATCCTCATGAAGGCTTGCTTCATGAAAATTCAGTCAATCTTGAAGTTTCTTCTTCAGATGAGAGAAACAGGAACCCTCTGTGTAGTCAGAAGACCAAGGAGCAAGAGATCTCATCTTTTTCTGTAACCCATTATGTTGGTCCTCCCCATGATGATGAATTTCTCTGCGAAAGTCCTCTCCGAAGTAGTTATTCACATTGCCTGGAAAATACTCCAGTGGACAATGTAGTGCCGAGAAAGCCCTCTTATCTTGAGCCACTTGGAAATGTAAAACCAGTCATGTCTGATGCTTTATCTCTAGCAAGTGAAATAATTTCTCAATCAGAAGATAGCCCAGGGTGTAGGTCATTCTCTAAACCACCCCTAAGTCATGCATATTCTAGTTTGATCAATGATCTATCTACCAATCTTGTTTAATCCAATGAAGCAACAAGGAAACACCAACTATGGTCAAAACAGGTAGAAGAATCTTCATTTAATGATAAAGAGGAAATGTTGAACATGAGGAAGAAAATGGAGAAAAGTGAGGTACCAGTCATGTTTTGGCCTTTGACTGACTCCCAGTATGATATTCCAAAGATGTTGACGGAAGATGGAGTCCATGATATTCGTATCAACATATGGAAAACACTTTTTCAATTGAAGAAGAAGGTATTATCTTATGATGAATATGAAAATCATCTTAAGATAATAGAAGGGCTACAACGTCCGATTGATTGGGCATATCTATCAGTCTCTCGGTATCCGAAGGCTGAAAAGCAACAGAGAACCCTTCAACGTTCATGCCTTGGCGCACTAATAAAATTGCGTCAGTTAATTGCCAATGCTCCATCTGGTGTTCATATCAGAGGATGGGGTGTTCATGGAGCACTACATTTCATAGTGCTTTCCAGTCAGCAAAGCCAGCCGAAAATGGTCTCATGCAATGTTATTGCCCATGGCTGGCCACAGTCAATGGGCTTTGTTCATAATCAAAAGCTTGCTCAAGAACATGCTTCAACTAGTTCCTCTCAAAATCAAGAATATAGAGAACAAGTTGTCGAATTTCTCCTATATCACGTGGGCAAGAATATTTCACAAGCCTCTCGTATGGAGAAAACACATCATCAAATGACAGAAGTTTCGGAAATCATCCAACGGTCTATTAAACCAGGTGATAAAAGTGGATACAGGCTAATGCATCCAGCTAATTTCCAAACTAAGATTCGGAAGATAAAGAGAGCATTTAAGAAGTTCTCAGACATAGCATGTCAAGAGCCACCCCAGTTTGTCAGACTGGGGACTCCTTTAACCCAACCCTCAGAGTCAACAAATGGGATTTGAGGAGTTGAGCGGAAGCAGCAGGAACATCCCCAGTTCTCGGGACTGGGGACTCTTTCAAATCATCAATCCCCCTCTCAGAGAATATCAGTCATTTCTCGATTGGGGAAGAAGCCCCAAGTGGAACGAAGAGACAAATTTTCAGGAGATTCCCTCCAAGTTATATCTTGTCAAGAAGTTCCTAAAATATTAAATCAACAAAATGCAATGTCTCATCAAAGACATGAAAGAAGACAATATCACAGAAATGTTGATAGAAGGGATGTGATGAATTATACATCAATCAATGTCATCAATGCCGTTGTTGCTAATCAACCATAGGAGACTCACTCAGGGGACTCAGATGAAGAGCGTCCTGCTCAAGAAAATGTATGCATCGATAAAAATGAAGAAGGTGTGCGTACACGAAGTCAAAGGATTACTCAGAACCTAAGTAATCCACTTCCTTCTCTCCAAAAAGTATTCGACAAAGGTAGGGGAAAGAATCAGGTTACATATCCTTCCTCTGGAGAAGGTCCATCACTCTCGTTAGAGCAAAGGTTTGCACAACAAGAGGAAGAAATGAATGAATTAAGAAGGTTGAATGCAGAACTACTTTAGAGTAGTCTTCTTCTTAAGAATGCTGAAGTCCGACAGCCGAAGGAATTTGTTGCAGTTACTGAGATGGATCAAGAATACTCTCCTTTATCAGTGCACCCTCAGAGGTCTAATCCCATGGGTCAAGCACAACAACGGTTGGAAGTGCTACAATGAGTTGCAGCACCAACCACCACATCTGTCCAAGCTCCAATCAATGCACCTACTCAAGAACAAATTCAACCGGATGTTTCTCAAAAGTTAATAACTATTATTGAGTCATTAACATCTCAGTTAGAAACTATAGAAGAGAAACAGGTGCAAGTTCAACTAGAAAAGAAATTTTACCCTGAATGGGTAGATTCAATTTCTCCTCCATCTAGTTTTGGAAACCCTGTTTTCCCTACTTTCAATGGATCAAGCGATCCTGAACAACATTTGACGCATTACGTGTCTTGTTGTGATCCTATGATGGGAACTCCAGAGCAGAAAAAAGCAGTGAAACTCAGATGCTTCGTGCGAACCTTGCATGGACCAGCTTTTTTCTGGTATACAAGCTTGCAATCCCGGTCAATCATCGGATGGGAGGATCTTCGTCAAAAATTCCTTCTTCAGTTCAGCTCAACTTTTCCAAAAATGACAGTTTTTGATCTTACAAACTGCAAGCAAAGGGAGAATGAAAGAGTCTCTGATTTCATTACTCGCTGGAAGGGATTAACGTATTCCCTGAGTTTAGCACTCCGTAGGTTCAGGATACAGGGGAAGACAATGATCTTTCCGAAGCCACTACTCCAATTCTACCCCTGCTAGCACTGTGTATGCAGCAGAAACTCGTGGTAGAGCCCTTCAACGAGCTCAAAAAGAACAAGCAAGTTCTTCTGCCAATAGTCCACTCATCCTTGGCACAGTTATTTTGGAAGACCGATTGAAAATTACATCTTCTTTATCTCAGAAAGTAAATGGATCTAATCGGTCTAATCTTCCAAAACTAATGATGTTGCCAACTTCTATCCCAATACAAGATGCATCAGCTTCTAAAGCATCTGCTTCCAAAGTACCTGCTAAACCGCATATTCCTGTTGGGAAACGCAGACCTCTAGATCAAAAGTATGATATATTGAAACACTTGGCCCAAGTACCAGCCAAGTTATCAATTTTGGATGCTTTGAATCTATCAAAAGATCTTCGGGAAGCACTCATCGAAGCTTTGTCAAGTCCTCAGGAATTTGAAGCTGAAATTGCTGCAGCTGAAGTCTATCACATAGAGAATAATCCTACAGAATTCCATGAAGTGATATCTTTTACTGATAAAGATGAAGATGATGTTGTGCATGGGCACATAAAACCTTTGTACTTATCTGGAAAAGTCAATGGTGTGGATATCCGAAGAGCTTTCATTGACAATGGTTCAGGAGTCAACCTCATGCCCATCTGTCCACTTCGTCGATTGGGCCTCACAGAATATGATTTATCTCCTTCTACCATGATGTTACAAGGATATGATAAAAATGAACAAGAACCACTGGGTGAAGTTACACTCAGAACTCAGTTTGGAGATCTTGTATCCAATTCGGATTTCATGATTGTTGATCAAGACTCAGCTTTCAACGTCTTGCTTGGAAGACCCTGGCTACATCAGCATGCAGCTATCCCTTCATCATACCATCAATGTCTCAAATATTGTTTCAATGGTCAAGTTGGAACATTGTATGGTGATAAGACCCCGTTCAAGACATGTGAGTCTCAATACATTGAGGCATAATTTTATCACATGAAGGGAAAATAAAAATCTACAATGAAGGAAATTACAAAAGTTAATGCTCCATATGGTTTGGAAAAGATTCCAATAAATCCATTTACACATGTGAGTACAGATTATGTGTTACCTATCAGTAAAATTGACAAAATAGGCCTAAATCAAAATACTCTTATGGAAAGATCCATAATGTCAATTACGACAATTGAGCCAGACAACATGGGAGAAATTTGTAACCTACCAAACGGTGATGAAAGCACAAGTGGTGACTCTTCATTTCATCTGCTGAAATCCAACAGGTCTATACTTCAACAATCAGTCTAGAAGAAGTTATAGAAACATAATAGGTGAATAATGATGTCAATTCTCAATCCATCATCTCCTCTTTATTTCCCAAAGAAGTCCCTTTATCATCAATAGGGTCGGAAATAGAAGCTTCTTCTTCAAAATGTGCAAATTTTGACATCTCTTCTGATCATGAAAATTTTGTTTTGTCATCTACTATGCAAGTAGAAACGGAAGAAATAGCACATGATGAAGAGGAAGAGGAAGATCTTAGAGATGCTCCTCCAGCATTTGAAGAGGGTATCTCTACTACTGTGGATGAACTCAGAGAAATAAATCTGGGTACAGAGAAAGATCCATGCCCCACATTAATTAGTGCGGCCATGACCCTTGAAGAGAAAGAGATTTATATTTCTTTTCTAAAGAAAAATAAAGATATTTTCTCTTGGAACTATACAGAAATGCCTGGGCTTGATCCTGATATTTCTACTCATCATTTGGGTTTACCAAAAGAACATCGAAGATTGAAGCAAGCCGCAAGAAGAACACACCCAACCTATGCTTCCAAAATTGAAGCTGAATTGGATAAGATGATCAAAGATAACTTCTTCAGAGAAGTTCAGTATCCCAAGTGGTTGGCTAATATTGTCCCTGTAAAGAAGAAGAACGGACAAATTAGGGTTTTCATCGATTTCAGAGATCTTAATCGGTATTGTCCTAAAGATGATTTCCCATTTCCGATTACAGAACTCTTAATTGATGTGACGGCTGGCTATGAAGTACTTTCCTTCATGGATGGATATTCTGGATATAATCATATCCGAATGGCCCTAGATGATGAGGAATCTATATCCTTTAGAGCCCCTCAAGGTGTGTTTTGTTACCGGGTGATGCCCTTTGGTTTAAAGAATGCAGGTGCAACATATCAACGCGCCATGCATCGTATCTTCAAACCTTTCTTAGGGAAGTTTGTTGAATGCTATGTAGATGATTTGGTGGTAAAATCCAAACAACGTTCTAATCACTTGGCTAATTTGGAAGTCATATTCCACAAGCTTCGACAACATAATTTGAAGATGAACCCCTTAAAATGTGCTTTTGGGGTAACCTCAGGAAAATTCCTCGGCTTTGTTGTACGCCATCGTGGTATTGAATTCGATCTTGAGAAGTCCAAATCAATCCCTGGTATGTCACCTCCTCAGAATTTGAAAGAATTAAGAGGACTTCAAGGACACTTAGCCTATATTCGGCGTTTAATCGCCAATTTGGCAGGCAAAAGTTTACCCTTTACCAAATTATTGAAAAAAGGAGTCACTTACCAGTGGACTGAAGAATGTCAAGAAGCGTTTTATGTTTTAAAGAAATACCTCTTGAGTCCACCAGTACTCATGCCACCTTTTGAAGGTAGACCACTTATCCTCTATGTGACAGCTCTAGAAAGATCATTGAGTGCCTTTCTCGCTCAAAAGAATGATGCTGGGAATGAAAATAGCCTCTACTATCTCAGTAGAACTATGATTGAAGCAGAAACCCGGTATTCAAGTATTGAGAAGTGCTGCCTGGCATTAATCATTGCAGTTCAGAAACTGAGACACTACCTGCAACATCACGAGGTCCAATTGGTATCTCACAATAATCCGCTCAAATTCATCCTTAGTAGTCCAATGCTTACAGGACGTCTAGCAAGGTGGGCAGTTATTTTGCAGCAGTTCGACATTCAGTATGTATCTCAAAAGGCAATAAAGGGCCAAGCTCTGGCTGATTTCCTGGCAGAACATCCTTCAGTAGAAGACACGTCTTCAGATATTGAACTCCCTGATGAGGAAGTTTTTTCTATTCAAGAGTGTCCTCAAACATGGGAAATGTATTTTGATGATGCTTCCAGAAGTCCAACAGGGAAGAAAATGGAAAATTGTAAATTCAACAAAGTTGGTTTAGGAAATGTACTCATTTCTCCAAATAAGGCATTGTTACCTTATTCCTTTTTATTGTGGGAAGGTGGTACCAATAATGAAGCAGAATACCAAGCTCTTATCACAGGCTTGGAGTTAGCGCTTCAAGCACAAGTGAATCACTTAAAGGTGAAAGGTGATTCAGACCTGGTAATCAAACAAGTCAATGAGGATTATGCCATCAGAAAAGAAGAGTTAATCCCTTTGTATGATTACGTCAAAAAGATAATGGAAGAATTCCCTTCAGAACCGACATTTTCTTATGTCCCAAGATCACAAAATGCTCAAGCTGATGCACTGTCTAATATAGACACAACTCTAGGAGATCCAAATCGGGATGAGACAACCATCAGTATTGCCCACCGTCGTGCAATTTCACCTTATGTTCATGCCAGAATAGAGGAAATTAATGAAATTAGTCCCATTCCTGAACCGTATGGTCATACTACAGGATGGATGTCACCTATCAGGGAATACCTTCAAAATGGAAGACTTCCACCTGATAGAGCCGAGAAAGAACAAATTCGGCGACGTGTGGTCAATTTTACTCTTTATTATGGCCCAAACCACCTAGAAAAAATTCTCTACAAACGTGGTTTTGATGGAGTTCTCTTCAAATTCATTGATGGTGAAGAGACAATGGCTGTCATGAAAGAAGTGCATGTAGGAGTCTGTGGTGCCCACCAGTCTGGACATAGATTGTCTGATCAAATTCAAAGGCTTGGATACTTTTGGCCTTCAATGATACAAGATTGTGTTGATTTCACAAAGAAGTGTCATTCATGTCAAGTACATGCCAACTTCCTTCATCAACCTCCAGAGTGGCTTCACACAGCTAAATACTCATAGGCCATTTGGCACATAGGGATTGGATGTGGTGGGACTTTACCCTTCAGCTACGGCCAAGCAGTTTAAGTACATTATTACTGCTACTGATTTCTTTTCCAAATGGGCAGAGGTAGTACCTCTCAAAGAAGTCAGTTCTAAATGCATTGTTAGCTTCATCAAGTCTAACATCATTACTAGATTTGGTGTCCCTCATACCATATTGACGGACAAAGGCACCAACTTCTGTTCTTCTGGGGTGAAGAAATTGTATCAAGAATACAACATTAAATCCAACCATTCATCTCGGTATCATGCGGAGGCCAATGGACAAATAGAAGCCTTTAACAAGACTCTTTCAAATATACTGCAAAGGATGGTGGATAAAGATAAGAGTTCATGGCTTGATAAACTCTTTCATGCTTTATGGGCTTATCGGACTACCACCCGCAATGCAACACGGTCAACTCCATATTCATTGGTATATTGAACAGAAGCAGTCTTGCCAATTGAAGTTCAATTTCCCTCACTCAGAGTAGCCATTTGTGATCAGTTATCTACAAATGAGCAATACTAAAAGGGATTGAATGAATTGGAACGGTTAGATGAGAAAAGATTGTGCACTTTTCACCACATGGAAATCTATCAGAATCGAATAGCACGAGCTTTTAACAAAAAACGTTTGTCTTCGTTCATTCATTCAAGGATAATTGGTATTAGTTCTCAGAACTCCAATGATACCAGGGAAAAAACCTCCCAAGAATGAGCCAAAATGGGAAGGACCTTATTCAATACATAGGATCTACTCCAATGGAGCTTATTTATTAATATCGATGGATGGAGAACTCATTTCTACTCCAACTAATGCCAGATTTTTGGAGAAATATTTTGTATAAAATACAAAGTATTCACAAGATGTCCCCGCAACATGACACTAAACTGTGCAGCACCAGCTCGTCCTTGATATATGACGTTAAACTATACAGAAATGGTCCAGTATGACCTTAAACTCCCCCTTTCGTCCAACATGACGTTAAACTGTATTGTCCTCGCAACATGACACTAAACTGTACAGAACCAGAATGTCCCCGCAACATGACACTAAACTGTGCAGCACCAGCTCGTCCTTGCTATATGACGTTAAACTATACAGCAATGGTCTAGTATGACCTTAAACTCCCCCTTTCATCCAACATGACGTTAAACTGTATTGTCCTCGCAACATGACACTAAACTGTACAGCACCAGAATGTCCCCGCAACGTGACACTAAACTGTGCAGCACCAGTTCGTCCTTGCTATATGACGTTAAACTATACAGCAATGGTCCTGTATGACCTTAAACTACCACTTAGTCCCACACGACGTTAAACTGTGAAACAGTTCCCTAAATGGTCCAGTATGACCTTAAACTGCATCATCAACGGTCCATGAATATGACCCTAAACTATTTGCAAGTCCCTTACGTCCAGCAAGACGTTAAACTGTGACGTCCTAACTACATGATGCTAAACTGTATAAAAGTCCCTTACGTCCGAAAAGACGTTAAACTACAAAATCATCAAAGGTCTTGTATGGCCTTAAAACAACACCACCGTCCAGGAAGACATTAAACTGCACCATCCACGGTCCATGCATATAACGTTAAACTATTCTCCCTTTCATCCAACATGACGTTAAACTGTGGAAAAAAATCCCCAATGCGTCCAACATGACATAAATGGTGTGTTATTTTGTCCTTACTGCATGACATTAAACTGTGCAGTCCCCCTTTCGTCCAACATGACGTTAAACTCTATTGTCCCCATCGTCCTAACTACATGACGCTAAACTGTACAGAAAATTCATGATACATCCTACATGACATTAAACTGTATTTTGTCCCTGCTACATGACACTAAACTGTGCAACACCAATAGTCCTAACTGCAAGACTTTAAACTGCATAGTCCCTTTATATGTCCTACATGACATTAAACTATGCATTTTTAAGGTTGTTGTTACCTCTTGTTTCTCACACCGAGTATGACTCACGTGAGCTTAGAGAAAACCTCAACTGTAACAATCTCTTTAGGCCGCTAACCATGTATAAGTCCCAACAACATTTTATTATTATTATTATTATTTAGATCGTTGTCCCCAAGAACAACTTGATCATTAATTCATTGTTTAATTGAACTACACGGACTTTGATCCCTGCCCTCCAGGCTGGGTATGTAGGCAACCTCCTAGGGTTCAAGCCCAAAAAAAATCTCTTCACATCGGTTCACCACCATCTCATATGATGTTGATTCGTGAAAACGCCCTTAGAATCAATATCTTTACATTGATTCACTTTCATCCTTGTTATATAACGTTAAACTATGCAACACTTTTTTCCGGTACGACAATAAAAAACAATACTCTTTGATTTCCTCATTTGAGAGAGAACTATTATTGACATTGATTTTTCAATCATGTTTCATTTCAAAAGACTACGTGCATACATGGTAATACCTAAAATTTTTATCTCAGGTTAAACCATCATTGCACTAAAGTCCCCTTTCACCCTTCACATATACGAACCAAATTTGTACAAAGGGTAGTTCTAGAACTACGTGGGCTTGATTCCCATCCTTATGGGATACGTAGGAACGTTCGAGTATCCCTCGAATTCAGCCCCATGTCTTTTGGGCCGAACCCCAAATTTCACTTTCAGTCCCTTGGCTGAAAAGTCCTGATGAAAACCAACACTGTGTATTCATTATTATGGTCCGAACTCTATGACCCTAAACTAAGATCTCTCATACTTTCATCCTGCATGACGTTAAACTGCATTTCAAGAACTATGTATGGCTTGATTCCCATTCTTATGATATACGTAGTGAAGTCCAAAATTTCAATTCAGGACCCAACCACAACATGATTATGGTTATAATTGACCTATGTATCTCTATATACATTGGACAATACCCATCATTATGTGTTATAATCCTAACCTTAAATATTTTCAGATCTTCATAACCCTTTTCATGACTTTTAGTCACAAAAATGTCAAACTTCTGAGAATTCATTTGCCTGACTATGCAGTACGTGCCCATAGGTGGCCTTGCATAAACAGTCGACATAACAGACTTGCTAGACAAAAGATACTATTTATTTGACTATGCATCCAATTCCCTTAGGTGGCCCTGCATAATTAAACCCCCTAACGGGTTTGTCAGATAGTTGTAACTTCATTCTTGGGAAGAATGCCTCTTTTGTCCTTATTTTTCTTAAACAACAGTATTTAGGGATCCGGAAAAAAAAAATCCATCCATAATATATTTGTCCCATATCCTTTTTCATGATCTGAAAGTATTCAAGTCTATGGTTTATTTTCCTTCCCTATGTTTAGGTCAGTCCTTCGTAGGAGTGATATTCATCCAGTTCATCGATAATCTTGTCAGGAAATATCTTCTCCATATTCAAGTACCTCTTTCCATACAACAAACTCTATACATTGGAATATTTGAATCTCCATAAACATTCACTGGCTTTTAGCACTAGGAATGTAAATTTATAAGAGTTCTTTTGCCTGACTATGCAGCACGTGCCCATAGGTGGCCTTGCATAAACAGTCCACATAACAGACTTGTCAGCCGAAAGATGCTATTTATTTGACCATGCAGCCAATGCCCTTAGGTGGCACTGCATAATTCAACCCCCTAACGGGTTTTGTTAAATAATAGTAACTTCATTCTTGGAAACTACTTCTTCTAATTCCTTTTAGCTCTCTTTCATATCATTCCTCGGATTCAAATATTCTTAAGTCATAGCTTACATATTTTCCCTCATACTTGAGTATGGTACTATGTTTTCAGATGAGTTGTCAAGGAATTGAGTCAATTCTAATCCATTTTCGGTCAAAGCTATTTCTAACTTAAACATTAGCCTTTGTATGTTCGACTTGCATGAATTTAAACTGACAAATTTCGTGTTTTTCTTTTCACCTCAGAGTCAAATCCTCTTTTCTCTCTGGATCCAACTCTGCGGGGGGACTTTTGTTGACGCTCCTTTCGTCGCGGAATCTTAAAAATCGGAAAAGGGGAATATTTGAGCTCAAAGTGATTCAACCTTTGAAGAAAATATCAAAAATCGACAAAGGCATGAACAAAGGATCAAAAGCAACTTCACCACGCAGGTTATATCACTGTCATGCAAGTACACTTGCGCGACGCCCTTATGGTCGCGCAAGTGACTTGCGCGACCTAATTGATAACTGCCCGGTAACCGCCCGGGGTCTTCTCCTGCCTATAAATAGACCTTGTGGGCCCCCAATTCGGGAGGATCTTTTTCCAGAAACTCGGATTGAAGCTCCCGACGCCCAAGTATCTTCTCAAAGCTTCCAGAACACTTCTAAGGTAATTTCATACCTAAAACGGAAGATCTAAAGAGAGGTAGGAAGGCCTAAGTGTTGAAACTCATCAACACTTGCACGCCTGAGTGGCCAGCCCTTAAGGCAAGTGGTCACACTTGCGCGCCGCCTTACTCCTTCGATAGAACTTGTGCATCCCTTTTCTGGAAGAACCTCAAGAGGATTCTAAAGACATTAATAAAGAGTCGCTCAAGTATTTCAATGCTTGTTGACCATCGCGCAGGTACACCACGTGTCGCGCAGGTATACTTACGCGACCAATACTTGCACGCCTTCCAAGACTTGCACGCCCCTTCCTTTTTGGGTGACTTTCTTGCCCATTCCACCCCTCTTAAGCCATTACACCATTCCTTTTCAAGATTCAGTCTTCAAGACACTCTTCAAATCCATTTATGGCATGATTTCTTGATTTGACTTCCTTATCTGAAAGGAATTCTGTGGAATATCTCTCAAAACCTAGTGATTTAAATATCCTTATGTCACTAAATATGGAGAATTAATTCATTCAAACTCATCCTTTAAGATGATAGAATCCTTAACCTGGGTCTCCTTTTCTGGAATAATCCCCAGTCATAATTCCTCTAATTTGGGCAGCGTTTTCAGGAGTAAGCCCCAGACCTTAATCCTTAACCTGGGTCTCCTTTTCAGGAATAAGTCTCAGTCCTAATATTGGGCTTCCTTCTCAGGAGTAAGCCCCAAGTCCCCTAATCTTGGGCTTCCTTTTCAGTAATAATCCCCATGTCCCCTAATCCTGGGCTTCCTTTTCAGGAATAATCCCCACGTCCCTTAAATTCTCTTTAACCAGTCCTAATTTACGTTTGATCTGGGATTCCTTCTTAGGAGTAAAACCCAGTTATCAATCCTCTAATAATTTGGGTTTCCATTTCAAGAATAAGTCCCAAGTTGGAGTATTCAAATCTCCATGAAGCACATATACCTTTATGGACCCTGTTCCTGGATTTTCTCCCTAAAGTAAATCCTCTGGGCAGTCATACATACATAAGCCCCACATTATTTCTTATGATTGCATCTTTCATGGAACAATTGTCTAATTTTTACCAATACCTCTTGTTTCTCACACCGAGCATGACTCATGTGAGCTTAGAGTGTAAAAGTAATTGTGACATCCTTATTTGGGCCATCAATCATAAACATCATACTCTTCCCTTAGAACTACATGGATTCTGATTCCTTTTCCAAAACAAAGGATACGTATGTATCCCATCTATGGGATCGATCCCAACTCTGAAATAATTCATGTCCTTCTGAATGACAATATTCTTCAAGTGCCCCACTAAGTGGCTTTAAAACCATCCTGGTCATCATAATGACCAAGATACTTTTATATGAATGTTTTGAAGGTTACCATTGACTAAGAATCTCTAAATTGATATAGATGATTCTCTATTGATGAAGAACCTAGAATACATATAAAATATTCTCTAAATTTCTTACATATTTAATCATTGATTGTCAAAAATAAAGGAAAAGATCATTTTATACTTGGTAATGTAATAAGGATTCACGAACATAACTTAAATCTATAAAGAGAGTCCCGGAATAGACAATAATTCCCCTCAAAAAGGTGTGATGAGTCCGACCTCCCATCCTCTCGACCAATGCAAATTCCTAAGCCTCATCAGTCCAGAAGCTAATGAGCTCCTACCTTTGGAAAGTAGGTCCAAATTGATGTGGAATCATTGGATGTTTCTGGTTCTACGAACAAACCCGTTAGAAACCAATCAGAACGTTGGAATCTCCCATCCAGAAGGTCATCCCCGAATTCCAAGGGAAACAATTAGTCAGGTTGAATATAGATGGCATGTCTTGAAGTTAAAACACTGTTGAGTATATATTTCTTCCCCTTAATATATGGCTTCTCGAGTGTGTGGAAGCTCAAGGCATCCCATATTGAATGTGGGGAATTATATTCCTTAGGAATGTATCTACGGTTTTCCTCATCTTCCCATGTCTAACATAAGGAATTGCATGAGTTTAACATCTAGAAGAGATGGATTAGACTGATCAAAACACTGACAATAGTGGACCAGATGGGTTCCATCTTTGGAGGAATCACCGATGCAGGGGCTAACGGGTGGTTAGTTACCCGATTTCTGCTAGGAGATGCGGGAATGTGGGTGACATTATCTCACTGGGATGTGGCATCCCGGGTAAGAATCCAGATGGATATGGATGGTTGAGTGTAATTGATGGAGAACGAGATGGAACCAATGTGAGGACGACAGTGATTTTGGGCTTGAGCCTCGAAGAGACTTCCTACGTATCCTCATGGTGGGGAATCAATTTCCATATAGTTTGGTCGGGCGATGGGGTACCTGAGGAGGTGACCCGTGAGAATGGACACATGGATGGGATCCAGAGGAAGTATATTGTCTGGGTGCGGGCATGACTTTCTTGAAACACATTGGCTTGATGGAGAGAGGTCACGATGAGACATGGAGGATGGGATTGAACCTCATGGAGGCTTCCAATGTTTCCCCATAGTAAGGAATCAGTGTCCATGTAGTTTAGGATGGGGGTATAGAATCGGGGTGTATTCAAAGGACAACGACCCGATGATATACTGGGTCTTATGCATGGTTAGAATCCTGAGATCCGGTCTAATTCCACGGAGGTGGACCAGATATGAGGGTTCCATCAAAGGGGGATATAATAAAATACTGTTAATTATGGACTACAGTGGCTTATCGCTGGATGGGGTTGATAAAAGTTTACCGCTAGTTGGTGTACAATGACTTACTAAAAATGCGGGCACAATTCCTTACAGCTATATGGGGCACAACTTCTTACCAATGATTAGGTTTGATCCTCAGGGAGGCTTCCTACAAACCTTTTTTAAGAGCGATCAATACTCATGTCAATTTAATAGGTATATTTTAAGGTCTTTCTTGAAAAAAAGCGGCATACAGTTTAATGTCATGCAAGACAAAGGTGAACCTACGTGATAGGGTTGGGACCAGTAGGAGTTGGGGTTGAACCTTAAGAAGGCTTCCTATGTACCATTCCTTTGCAAGGATCAAGGTACACATAGTTTTGAATTTTTTGGTGAATCGACGTGAAGGGATCGGGACTAGTAGTTGTTGTTCATGAACCTGAAAGAGGCTTCCTACGTACCTTGCCTTGAAAATGATCGAAGAAAACGTAGATTGAGACTTTTTGGTGAACTGAAATAAAGGATCTGTACATGTAGGTGTTGGGATTGAACCTTAGGTATTTTTCCTACATAACTTTCCTTGTTAAGGATAAAAGTCCACGTAGTTAGGGAGTGTTTGGTGAATGGATTTAGGGGGTTGGGACCAGTAGGTGTTGGGATTGAACCACATGGATGATTTTTACATTCCTTGCATTGGAATGGATCAATGTTCACATGGTTCAGGATGGTGGATTGGGGCTCCCACTCTAGTTTGTCCAAGGTATGATATCATGGTTGGTGCATACTCTAAGCCCACGTGATTCATACTTGGTGTGACAAAAAAGAGGTAGCAAATAACATACAATGACATCGTGAATGGTGAATCTGTGGGAAGTGTAGTGGGGCTTACTCATGGTTAGAATCCCAAAGAAGAAATATGTGCTTATGCGTGGTTAGCATTTTAGGGAGATGGTCATTGGGACTTACTCCAGGATGGAGTCCCGGTGACGAAAAATCCCAAACGGAGAAAAACGTGGTATTGAAGGTCATAGTGCCAATCTATCCCCTAGTATATGGAACAGAAGAGTGGAGGGGAGGTAGAGATGTTGCCTCCCAAAAGAATGTATAGGGGATTACACTGAGATGGTCTCACTTCCCTTCAGACAAACGGCGCTCCAATAAAGAAGATCTCATTCCATGTGAGGAAGATCTCACTCCTGTGGCGACGAGTGGGCTTAAATAATTTCCGAGAAGGGGAACCCCACATATGATACATAGGTAAAGGATACATTTTAACATCATGTGCTATGGATGACAGTTCTTGGAATGTTAAAATCATGAAACATAGACAAGGCGGGTTCACTCCACAAACCAAAAAATTACATTACCAGCACGCTAAAACCCTTAATGAAGGGAACCCACTAGAAATGTCATGGAAAGGGGGTGTTGTGGAGTCATCCACAAGGGGGGACCACATTAGAATGACTATCTAAAGAATCAATAGCCATTAACAAGCCTATGCGAAGAAGTGTGAGGCTAAACAATGTAACATGAAGCACCACCCAAGGGACATTTAAATCACACTGTACGAACCAGGAGGGTCAAATGGGAGAAGAGTTTGCGATGTAAAGGTGTTCACAGGAAGAGTCATCGTGATGCTCTGGTGCTCCATGTAGTAGAGGGTCTTCGCGAAGGGGTAATCTTTGTGAAGTGGGGTGGACTATCGTAAAAATTGTGCATAGTTCCACATGTAGGGTGCTTCACGTAGAAAAAAGGCTCTCATGAAGTAGGGATTCATGAAGCAAGGTTGAATTGAAAAGCATATAACCATGATGTAGTGTGCCTCATGATGCACAGGGATCATGCTGTAGCATTTGGTTCACTAGTACATGGTAGGTAATTCACGAAACATGAGTGCGTTCCAAAGACCTGAGTCCCAATAGGGATATCCATCCTTTGTAAAGACATGTGGGATTCACGAAGGGATTACCTTCTTGAAGAGGGGTTGTATTTAATCCAAGGGAGGGGCACTTCGCAATGCACAAGTACCTCATAGGGCTAATTTTTTTTTTGCAGAGAATAATGTTATTCATGATTCAAGAGCTATGAAGTTGAAGAGTTAGATTCTCCAACCTTTGGGCTCTAGGGGAGCCTATTATTTAAGGTCAAGAGGTGGCGTGATGCATTTATCGCTTGATGCGATGCCACATGGCACTTTTTCCTAACCGCGTAGCCACCCACAAATTTCCTCATTGGGGCCTTCACAATCGTATTCATGATGGTGGAGCCTCTCACATTTTTTCTTTGTGGCAGCTTCACAATCGTATTTCAGATCACAGAGCCCCTTGACTTTCTTTTTCACAGCGGCTTCACAAAATAGGTGGCTTGGTACTGGACGCAACACTACGGGGCTCCATGAATGGCACATTGTTTAGGGGCTCCACAAATAAGTATCACGAGGATGCCTCTTGGTAAGGAATTTCTTATTTGTGTTGGCTTTTACTCTACAAATATTTTATTTCCAACAACACCCCCCCATCCCATTATACATGGAGCAGTGGAGAAAATGATGGTCTATGTCTGTGGTTCAATCGCCAAAATATTTTGGTCAATCCCAAAGAAGTCTCATGAACGAGGGTCATCGTGTTGAAAAGAGATGTGTGGGTTGAGAGTGTCGTGATGATCGCCACATCCAAACATTCCTCGAAGCAGAAGGGTGGGTCACCTATAAATAGGGAAGGTTTTCCTCTCTTTTTTCCTTTCTTATGTTATCATTTTGGAGATAGTTCTCTCGATTCATGAAGAACTATACACTCCATGATTTTCTCCATGAATCGGGTCTTACTACTATGTGGCGTGTAGTTAGTCCTTTGAATCTGCACTGGTGTGCTTCGCGGCTGGTGTCTTCAAGTTCAGGGGTGGGGCCACACAATTTATTGTCGAGACTGAGCTCTGTGAATGAGCTTCGCAGACAAGCTTCACGAACCAGAAAAAAATGTACAAATTTTGAAAACGGGATGGATCACCAGGAAGCATCCAGGGGGGTCCTTGAGGATGCTGCCCAGAGGGAAGAGATGGTGAATAACTCAGGTATTAGGAAATTCATTCGAATCCATTCATATAATGATTCACCCATAGATCTACTTTTAGAAATCCAAAAGAATTACCCATTGTGAAAAAGGTTACCTCTATAAAACATTGGACTTAGGGATGACATCTTCATTTATGTTGAGTGTTTGGATGAGACGGCATACTGGTTTAAGAGCATGATATGCCAACTCCTGTGGTTTAGGAAGTCTTATGGCCATACTTGGAAGGATTTCACACCCATCAATGTTGATTTCCTATACAACCACATGAATGAAATTTATGGTAAGGTGATTAAGCCAGAGCCTTATCCTCCATTGTACCACATCATCCTAATGGTATCCTTGGGGAACCCGTAGAAGCGGTGGAAAGATGATATGGATCTTTTCCATGGCGTGAATTTCATGGATGATTGGGATTTGGCCTACTGGGAATGTGTATTGGGAAGGTAGTTTTGGGAAGAGCTAAGGCGAGTGGGTATTTAAAAGGCAATATGTTCATCTCAATTTCATATCTACGTACATAAGCTGTTGATTCTAGTGTTACTGAGTGGATGATAATCACGGACCAACCAATTCCATTTTCACCATGGAGAGGTCAACATCAGTTTTTGGGACCTATACCAAATATCGGGGGTCCCAATACTTGGGGTGATGTATAATGAGTTCCTCCATATTATGAATTCCTGGGAGGATCTAGATAAAATACCACCATTTTCAAGGGAATTGATGGACCTAATGTCAGTAGAGGACAAAATGTTGGTGAGGGACATCCATTTCAAATGGTGGATCAAGCAGTTATTGAATTTTCAAGAAGATGGGCAGTTCTTTTAGAGGCCTCGGACCAACCCGAAGGGGGTGTAACAGGGAAATGATCACTGCTACTAGTGTCTATTAGAAGAAAACCTGTGGAAAACCTAGTGTTTCAGCATTTGTACTGAGTAGGAACCAGTGGTTAGGTTAACTGCATTCATCATGGCGCTTATCTACAGTTGGACCCTGCCAGTGAGGGACATGAACGCGGGAATGCAACCAAGCACATTCATTATGTAATCCATGTTGGTCGTACGGGGATGGGTCAAACTCTGGATCCCGATGATTTCCATGTTTTATAAGATGATGTTTCATATCAGCGAGGGGAAGAAGACGTAGAGAATATGAGGGTTGTTACACCTTCTATATGGGTAGATAGCGGCACATGTTAGGGGTATCAATGAATATCTGAACCCGATTTCCATTATATTAGTGAATTTCCACCCTTCCCATTAGAACATTGTGTGGAGAATTCCGACCATGCTGACCCCACAGTCGGGGCTGAACCGGGTCTGTAAGGAAGACGAGTTCAACTTCCACCCATTCTCATTTTCCAATAGTTCTGTTCACTATGGAATCCAGGGAACATAAGTGAATTGATCCTACCTCCTGGTCATTCTATGTGGAGTCCATGTGGCACGACTTGACCGCGAGTCTCTCTTTGATCCATACCCCAGGCACCACTTCGCAAGGTAGTTACGGGGTATACATAGGCTAACCCCGCATGACTACTTGGGGCGCCATGAGGATCACTCATGTGTGATGAGGCAGTTATAGATCATGTTCTAGCGAGGGATGGTAAGATGAAAAATGAGCTGCCTCTACCCACAGTCTTCATTGGGATGGTGATAGAGTATTCCAAGAGCTGGGAAGTGCCAACCCGGGGGAGATGCTGAAGCAGCAAAATGTCCAGGCCACTGACAGGGTGCCTCCCCAACCTTGAGGTCGAGGTTGGAAGGTGGAGAGTAAATCTTGTGGTGGTAGGGCTGCATTGGCAGTGATACATACACCGGTTGAAAGGGAAGTAGCAGCAGTCGATCCAGTGGTCCCAGAGGGACATAGTTATCCAAAGGGGGGCCACCGAGGGGGATCAGCAGGATATCCACCTAGGCTATGGGGACTCAGTTTCACAATATAGACCTACAGGATAATTCTCTATTCCTAGAGGCTTGGGACATATGGGGTTTCAATAGGCATTTCCTCAACCAGTCTAAGACGTGGTAACACATGAACAATTTTGAGATGGATTTTCCCGGGATAGTCCCTATCAGGGCTAGATTTGCAGTATCCCAGGCATAGGGGGAGCAATACCTGGACATGATTAAGGTCTCTGTGCACTCCTGAGCTGCTCTAAGTCCAATTATGGATCAGTTAAAGGTGTTTATGGATTGAATGGCCCCTTCACAGTTGTCTGTCATTAAATTAAGAGAGTACTTACCTCTACCAGAAGAATCATATGAGTCATCCATGGATGAGGAGGCCTGTAGAGGGAGTCCTCTAGATGAGAGTGAGTTCGGTGATTCATACACAGAGCATGAAGTGTTTTCAGAGGCTCTTGAGGTGAAACCCTAGAACACTTCCACCCAAGTCTTCATCCAGGCCATTTAGGACTCATTACTTAAATTTGAACTATGAAAGAGGGTCTCATTAGAAAAACTCGTTCCCTCCCAATAGTAGAGGCAACTGTGGGAACTTCCAGATATGAGCACATGGCTACGTTGATTACCACACAAGGCATGGTTGTGACACCTAGGGTGGTTCTGCCATAATTTTCAATCCCGAAAATATTTTACGAAGGGCCATGCCTTGGGGTCCCAATGGAAACAACCCAAGAGAGACTGAATTTTCAATCTCTGTAAGTCTCTTTTATGGAATTTGTAACTGTTATTCATTGATCAGGTCAATTTTAGTTCATACACTCTCTGTATACATAGGTCTTCAAATGGAATTTTCCACTTTGGAATGTTTGGTCTGAGCTCCAGGAGGCACCTTTCCTTGGGGGATGTCGGAGGTCATGGAAGTAGATGCCCATACTTACCAAGCTGTGTCACTCCCGATTACAAGTGGGACCATCTATAGGGCCGCACCTGAAGTCATTGAGGGTGAATCCAATGATGGAGATAAATTAGATGAAATGGGTCATAACCTACACGTTTAGACACTCGATGAAGACCATGATGATGAGTTCATGAGAGCATTACCCATATAAAAACATGTTGACCCTATGGATCTGGATGAGACGACCACTAATGAGGAGGATAACAAAATCATTCATCACCGTTCATGGAAGACGATCAAGAGCATCATCGATGAGACCCCTCCAGCACATTGGATTTAATTGATGGGGAGGATTTGGTCCCGCCAGTGTGACCTATGTGCTGGGGGAGTGGATTCCCAGTATCCACACATGTTGATCTGTGATCTCATGGTAGAGATTATTCATGAATATGACAGTGGCCTTGGTGTAATTTGGATGTGGAGAAAAGTTGTGAAAATCAAGAGGCTCCAGGAGGATGAAAATGAGATCAAATGGCTTTAAGTCTATGAAAATGAACATTCAACTTTCTTTAATGCGTAATTATAGATTATATCACCACTGATGGCCAAGATGGATGAGTCTCAGGAACGAATGAAGCAAGCCTCCAAGGTGATGGCTATCATCCGGATCGACAAGGAGCGGGACTAGATTTCCGCTGACAAACTACACCCTATTACTGTCGAGGAGGAATGGGAACTAAATATGCGACAAATAATCATGTATTATAGATGATATAGATTGGTAGAGAAGAAACACATTTTTGAAGGGGTCAACCAATCAAAGGGAGGGGTCGATCCTTGGGGGTTGTAATGCATGTAAACCTTCAAATTTAATTTCATGCTTTAATTGTTTATGCAAGATGCATTCATGAGCTTCGTTATTTGTTTTGGTCTATTTCATATTTTCCACATTTGTGAAATATTCGGAGATCAATCCCTAAGCTAACTTGGGTCGAACCCGATGTGAGAAACAAGGGATGACCAGCTTTTTATTCCACCATAAAGTGAGAGTGTCGACCATGCTTCAGGCATCTAGGGTTTGAATAACCATTCCAGATTTCTGGAATGAAAGATGGAGGCCTGACTGGAGGATGAATGTCTCAGAACAGTCAAATTTCTATTTTACCAATGTGCTCTAATGCACATGCGGGGTAACACCCGAGGCATGAGAATCATTCCGAACATAGGGTAGTGGAATGTGTGAATCACGAAACCCCAAACTCGGAATGATGTGATGGTGGCATGACAATTAAGGATAACTATTGACCATGTTTGAAACACATCATCCCTATTGCGTTAGCATGGAATGGGGACCAAAAATGGGGGTCTAGCTCTGATGATGTTCGAAACACGATTCCAAAATATAAATGTCATCCATTGCTTGTCTGAAACATTAGTTTAGGAGAGTAGGCAAGCCATTGGCTGAACATCCATTCTATTAGGGGGTTCCTTCGAACATAGAAGAGGAAGACGTTCTAAATAAGGGGAACACAAAGCATAGAGGGTGGAGTGATGGGTCATTGGAATGGAGTTTAACACTCTTGAAATTACATCAGCCTGGTGAAAACACATTAGGTGGGTGCATCGATCTGATCAGAGATCAAACTTTCTTCAAAATAGGACCATTCTGGTGAAGACCTATAATGCCTCCTAGAATATAGACATGTAGTTTAGCATCATACAATGTTTATGGTCCACATGGTTTTTTGGTCATACTACCTGGACCATGAATTGGGACGAGGGGCTCGGAGGTTTAATGACCCCGAGGCTGGGCCCGTGGGAAAATGTCAGGGAATCACTATGTAACTCATTCAAATTAGAATAAAGTAAAATGTATATATAATAATGGAGTGGTTAGAGAGCAATGCTGGTAGGGAAAATCCACTTTGGTGGGGAAACCAGTTCATCCCACAGTTATTATGGTGAATCCTAAACTTGTCCAAGGTATAGCTTCAGTTATATGGTTACTTAGAATGCGAACGTGTTGTGTTGTATATATCCCAATGTGAATGATAGCCTAGGATGAACATGTCACATGTTCCCAAAAGAGATTAGGCCAAGGGGTTGGAAATGAGTTGGAATGATTTAAGATTTCTGTGGCTGGACCTAAAGATAGAATGTCGGGGCATGCCTACGTATCCCATGATGATGTGAATCATTCCACATGTTGTTCCGCGGGTGTTTTCATTATGCTTTGTAGATAGGAAGAATACATATCTTAGTTTAATGTCAAAGATCTCAGAAAAAAGATCTTAGTTTAAGGTCTTAGATCTCGGATCAGTGATGGTATGGAATGAGGGATACACAAGGTCAGGTTATTATAAAACTCGACATGAATGAGGACATGAATTATATATCACTATGTGTTCTTTAGTGAGATTTTATATTGAGGGTCCAAAAATTAATGTTAGGCTGGGCCTGAGGAAAAGTGTGTGGGCCTTCCTACATATCCCATGATAATGGGAATCAAGCCATACATAGTTGTGGAACTGGCATGGAAAGGTATTAGTTCAAGAGATAATAAGTTCATGAGGATCTAGCCCACGCACCAGAAGAAGCGAAATTTGAGAGGTATTTTTTATTATTTTTGGTTAGATGTGTGATGATTTTTTTGTGAAGCAATAATCATAAGAAGGAGGCTCCATGGTTCTCTGTAATAATCAAACCATAAGTAGGTCTTGACAAATGGTATGGTGGGTGACTGAAAACAAACATGATGTCCCCACTAGTGAGGACATCACAGTGCGATGCCGTTTTTTCATCGTGCATCCAAGATGATAGAGTCACAGTTTAGGGTTGTATGATAAGATTTACCAATTGGGAGGATGCACATGGCATGACAAAAAATACCTGATGTGACTGGTGATGAGGCCCACACTACACCATGCATGATTTCGGGGATGAAACCTCAGGTTGAGGGGCCAGGAAAGGTCATAAAATAAGGTGATGGACCTATGGATGAAATTTCTAGGTGTTCCTATGTATCCCAAGAGGATGGAAATCAATCCATACCTAGTTATGAGGTTGAATTTTAACGTCTTGTGGGATGACGGGAATGAGAGACTAGATTTTGGAAGGGGTGTATGTGGTGCAACTATTGCAAACCCGATGTGAATGAGGATGTATGTTTTATGCCACACCACAAAATTATATGAAAGTTCGGACCACAAGGCCAGACATATTATTTAATTAGAAGAACCTGATCTGGACCCGAATACATGATGTTTGGTAATTCTTATGTATCCCATGAGAATGGGAATCGAGCTATACATAGATCTAAGATTTATGGTTCGTACACCTTATAGAAAGAACGTAGAAGGGGATATTAGTTTATGGAATTATAGCTCGAACCATAGATAATAGAAACTCATCCAAGTGATTGCAAAGCTCGACCTGATCCCTAATCCCATAGGAGAAACTCTTGATGAGGGAAACAAGGGAGGGGATGGAGTTTTCAATTCTTGGATTCCATGAACAAGGAAATTGATATAGAGATTAGAATGATTCCTTACCATGGCTTCTTCCTCTTAACATTCAAATGTGCATGGAGGGATAGTACCCAGAGTGTCGAAATTCCACTAGGACATGATGGAGTGGAAAATGATGTGAATCATGAAATCCACATTTAGGGATTGATGGGGTTGGCATGACGATGGAGGATAAAAGTTGACTCTATACAAAACACACCATCCATATCTGGTGACCTAAAATGGGAATTACAAATGATCATCAACCAATGAAAATATTCTCAAAGCATGACTTGTATCAATTTTTCATTTAAAATCCTCGAGAATGTTGGCATAAAATGGAAAGAGAGATCTTGGGTCGACCATTCATTCCATTTAGGGGTCCTTTTGGATGTGAAAGATGGTTAAATCCCAAATGAAGGGCAACATGATGCCTGGAAAATGGGTGAGGTCTTGTCTAGGTAGAATCTAAAATTCATGGTCCTGAACCAGAGTTCCCTTAGGCTGATTGGTGAACTAAAAATATGGGTCGAGGGGACCAACTGATGAGCAGTCGAATCGAATAGATAAGTGTAGAATAGGGGAAGGAGGAGCCCTTAGGAGGGAGAGGTAAGTGGCATGGTTATTACAAATCGGACGTGACTGAAGACATTGAGTCCATTCAACACTATATACCTCTTCTTATGAAATTCCGGCCAGGGGGCCAGAAAGATGAGGAGGCTTCTAAGAAACATGGTTGGACCCAAACACTAGATTTTTGAGTCATCCTATGTATCCCTTGAGGATGGTAATCATGCCACATATAATTATGGATATTTTAAGCAGTTTACCATCATGTGGAAAGGATGTTATAGATCTTAGTTTAAGGCCATAGAGCTCATACCATAGATTCCAACATTAATTTCAAGTGCATGGGACATGTGAGTGGAGAGGAAGAATCATCATGCCAGTGGAAGAGCTCTAAACAACAACAATGATAGGGGATAACTGTTGACCATGTTCTCAACATAGTATCCATATTTGTGTGATCGGGGCTTGGGGACAAATATTTGTGCATCGATGGTTGACTTCATTCGCAAAAAGGGACTTGTGTCAAATTTTCACTCAAAATACATGGGGATATTGGCTTGAAATGGTAGGATATTCCTTGGTCTAAGGATCTGTACCGTTCAGGGGTCCTTTTGGATGTGAATTATGATGGGAACCCAAATGATGGAATTCATGAGGAAGCGTCGGTGTTGTGCAGTTTAACATCTTGCGGCGAGGGCAAGGATGGAGGGGTGTCTCAAAGGAAGGTATGTGGTGCGTAAAAAATATCCCTTTACGAATGAGGACAAGGAGTCCACACCACACCACACAATCCTATATGAGAACTTAGGCCAAGGCCTTGGAAAGGCCAAGGGATCTATGATGGGTAGTCCCAGCCAGTTTATAATGTGGATGTACCAGCTAGTTCAAAGTTTTAACATATTAAAATGAGGACGGTGGTGATCTTAGTTTAAGGTCATAGAGTTCAGACCATATATACACACACCCTTACACATGTATTTATTTTTAAATTTTCTGAATTCCACGTGAGAAATGATCAGTGTAGGAAAAAATAAATAGGAAAAGCTCTCCCATCATATAAGGGTACGTCAGATGGACTCACATTCTTTCCTGAGGAAGACTGACATTTGTAGGGATAGTGGGACATAATTTACCCTTACACCCAATATCTTGGACATATGGGTGTGGTGATAATGATGAAGGATAGTTGTTGACCATGTTTGAAACACAACATCCATACTAAGTGACCTGAAATGAGAACAACAAATGAACATCGACCACTGAACACATTCACAATGTGAGACTTGTATCAAATTATCATTCAAGATCATCGAGGAAGTTGGCCTGAAATGGTAGCAGTGACCTATGGACCAGTATCCATGTGGTTCTGGGGTCATTTTGGATGTGAAAGATGATGCTGACCCAATTAATTGGATTCTGGATAACATGAATGTGTCTACAAAATTTAGTGTCATGCAGGATGATGATATATGTGGAGATCACCAGGGAAGAGATACATGGTGTGGTCATGATGAAATTGACGTGAATAGGGGATAAATCATGCACCACACCATTTTTTTCAACCCAGGGGGGGTCTTGATGTTGGGGTTAGGCCTACGAACAAAATTTATGGGCGTTCCTATATATCCAAAAAGTTTGGGAATCAAGCCATACATTATTTTGAAAAGATTCATGCAGTTTAGCATCATGCAGTGAGGACATTGGAGGATTGAAGAACGAGGAAGTTCACGTGGTGTGATCATCATAATCTCGACGCGAGTTAGGGCCAATGAATCCTACACTATACAATGTGGAAACCTACAAGAGAAATACACCCATGGGTAGTGAAATAGATGATTTTTGGGGCTGGACTCAAGAAAATTTATTCAAGCATTTCCATGTATCCCATGAGGATGGGAATCAAGCCAAACATACTTCTTGTGGTGCAGTTTAACATCTTGAAGGATGATGGTGGTGGGGAGAACATAGATTAAGGTCTTAGAGATGGTACCATTTTTATGTTTATGATCATGTTGGATGAAAAATCATTTTAATGTCATGCATGACTGCGTACAATTTAACATCCTGCGGGATGACATAATATTTAATTTCATGAGAGATATTGTAGTTTATGGTCGTGTAGGATCCCATTTGCTTAGGCAACGTATTGCTTGAGGATCTTCGCATTAGTGGTAGGAGTTATATGCTCATGATATATGGTAACCAGGGAATATGCGCCATTCGGATAAACCATGTGGATGATATAAGGTCCTTCCCATTTGGGTTCCAATATTGGCGGCTTCCATCTAGGTATGATTTTTTCCTTAGGACCGACACCATGTACCCTACAATAAATAGCGGAGGCGAACTTTCATGTTGAAAGATCTTGAAATATTGTTTTGATTCCTTTCCAGATTGTGGAGGGAATGAATTCTTATCTCATCTAGTGCTCCCAATTCATCCATACATATTTCTTCAACTTTATCAGGCCCTTGCTTATCATAGACATATGTTCGTATTGTAGTCAACTGAATCACGATGTGTAGGAAGACCACTATTTCGTACACCAAGTAGTTTGGGGTCACCTATGTGGAAGTGAGATTAGTCATCCAATAATCCCATAGGGCATTGGGGAGCTTCTGCAGCCAACTCCTCATGTTCTGAACAACCATTTACTGCAAAATGTTAAAGAGGGTTTTTTTAATGCCCCGACCCTAGTTACCCAGAATCGGTGCATTATTACATAAAATTTGCATGATTCAATGGTATCAAGTCTGAAATACTGATCTATTCAGTATCCTTGGAAGTACTAGATAAATAAATAATTTTTACATTACATTATGAAATAGAAAGACAATAATTTTGTGTCCCCTTTTTAACACAGTCATATCAGTTATCCTATTCCTACAGGTTAATCATAATATACTTCTTCACATCCTGGGAAAAATGAAATATATGAAAGGGGTGAGTTCAGATTCTCAGTAAGAATGACAATATAGTAGAAACATTCATTCATAAGCTTATACATTTATGGAAATGTATAAGACAAAAACATATTCCTTTTAAACTTCATCTTCATCATGATATTGAAAATATAAATCCAATAATTAAATTCACTTATTCCCATGGATATTCTAATAGTCGAATAATCACATGTAATATCATTAACTAATTTCATAATGATGGAATGCCTAATGTCGGACATCATAATCACTTAGTCAAAGCATTTTTTCAAGACCAAAAATAAGATTTTGTCAAGGCCTTGTGCCAAGACACTAGTTTGACTCATGAGACCTATCGATGCATCTAGGATCTATAGAGGGCCCCACCCATCACTAACTATGTCCAATGCATTACTCATATGAAAAGGTTCAAAAATAATATAAACATTTCGCATTAAAACTAGCGTAAGAAATGTCAATAATTTAACCATAAACCGTGAATGGTTTAAAAATAGCACATCCATAGTCAAACATATCACAAAACCATCAATACAATATGGATGATTCTATCACAATAAATCAACATCGAACAAATGTAACATCTAATAAACGATGTTGACATATATTAAATAAATCCAAAAACTATTTGAGTGACATATTTCATTCTAAAATGAAATCATTCAAAAGTAATGAAAAATTTTATTTTGAAAATATTCATATAATCTTGTAGGATAATATTTTAATGTATTATAATGGAGGAAAATAGCCGCACCCACCATATAAGAAAAAGAATTGTTTCCCTAATTTTTCAAAAGGGTAATAAATTACCTAGTTTGGAAAGAAACTAAAATATTCCTTTCAAGCCATATTATAAAAAGTAAAACAAGGGTATAAATTACTTCAATCCATAGTCTAGTCCATATATAAAATGATTTGAAATACATTTTTAGGAAACATAGATGTGGATAATAAAGAGGTCCCAGTTGATACTTATGTATAAACAATATCGGATAACAAAGAGATTGTAAAATTAAACCTTACCTTGTATTCTTACTTAGAAAAGGGTATGTTAACCTCCTGTATAATTTTTAAATAATTTTTATTATGTTATAAAAGAATTATAATACATCATATATAATCATATATTAATTCTTTGTTAATAATATTTGTGTAATATCATTGTCTCAGGTGTCTACTGATTCATTTGTATTTAAATATTTTGTTACAGAAGTTAGTTTTGTTATGGAAATGTTGTGTTTTATTCATATCCAAAATGATATTAAGTACATAAACATTGTTTTTAATCATAAAATGAAAATTATTTTTGAATTTTTATGATGGGGAATAAAATCTCATCGCGTCGTGGATATGATATGTCGTACATACTCATGAGCGACAATACCATTCTATTGATTGTGAAATCATATATAGTTCGATGGTATGTTATATATACAAAAACATTTACATGTTGTATTTATTATTTCACCAATTATACTCATTATTATACACATACAAATAATTAATTATTGAATAACAAACTACACTAAGACGTGGATTCGGTAAACCGTACTTCCACATGGATGGTGACTTTTTCAATCATATGGTGGGTAGTATAAGGAATATGCTTTTACCCTAAAATAATAGTATGTAAATGGTATTGGAGTTATTATTTTGGAATAGAAACCAAAACTAAAGAGGAATTATAAGAAGAAAATAACTTTGGAAGAGGTGATGAAATAATTACCTCTTCTTTGGGTTCTTCCTTTTGATTTGAACAAAAGTGCTCTAGAGTTTGGATTTATGATCAAATTAAGGCCTCTAGGTTGAATTAAGGGTAGTTAGTATGATATTTAAGTAGGTTTGGGCGGATCCAAATGTTTTGGGAGGTGTGAAATTATAGAAGGGTAAGTACACATTTATTAGAGAGGTGAGGGTCACTTTAAGAAAAGATTGAAATATTATTTTATTATAAGATCATTTTGGATTTCTAGGTGCTACAAATGGACTAATTTCGAGGATAAGGTGGTTATGGGTCGAAATATTCTCAACCAATATGTTTTAGAATGTATTAGGTCATCATAATAACCTTAACATTTAGATTTGACTCATAGTTAAAAAGTTTACCTTTTACAATGTCTACATGTTTTTTTATATTATGTGGTTAATAAACATACTATAAAATTACCAAAGAAACTAAAGTGGTTCATTAATGATATATATATATCATTATATAAGTCCTTTGGCTGAACCATATTTTTTTAGTAATATTATATCATTTAATAATATAGTTTTTGTTTTTAAAACTCATTTATGTTAATTTTGACACTCGTTAGGTTTGGTTTTTGTGAAATTAAAAAAAACATGATAACTTCAAAAATATATTAAATCAACCCTAACATGTCTTATTCTCCTATAAAATTCATGGTTCAAATAATAATCCTCAATATACATTTTTATTGATATTTATAGTATCAATTATTTTAATTGTTTCTGAATAAGGTAATTACTGCATTATCATTGTGTCAAAAAATAAATTTATCTATTTAATGCCTAAAAATTATAAATAAAATATAATGATTTCTCAAATATTTTTAGTTTTCTAATGAATATTTATAGGCTAAATTATATTATTTATAACACTATATGAAAAATGTTGTATTTATTAAAAGTTTAATTTCACACTTTTAACACTATCTAAAATAAAATAAAAATAAATGTCTTAATCTAATAGAAGTGGATAAATAAGAATAATATTTTATTCCTAACATTGATTTTGGTAAAAATACACTTATCTAATAGAATTAGGACATGGTTTTGGGTAATTATAATATCATTTTTATCTTTAATTACCGTGTTTACTTTTAAGTGTGGTAAATAAAATTAAAAAGTTATTATTCACACAACATTATTTTCATCCTATTGAACCACATTTTACTTAATGATTTCAACTGTGTCTCTTGGATTTTTGAAATTCAATTCACATAAGTAGTAAAAAAAATATGCAAATTTTCAATTATTCTTTGAAGGTGTGTAAAATACGTTAACAAGTTCAATGATGTTTTATATATATAATATACTTATAAAATTACTCCAATGTATTAAATTGGACAAAAATTTGTATTATGTATCTATTATTATTTTAAAAATAATTTAAATAAAAATATAAAATATTTAAATAAAATCGAGGTTTAAAAAATAACGCACTATTTTTTCACTATTAATCAAAAATTGAATGTTTTCAGAGAAGTATAAAAAATTCACTCTAAGCTAATTTTGATATTCTGAATCCGAAAATGAAGTCCGTTTTGAAAAATAAAATATATGAAATTTCATAAAGTGGTTATTACTATTTTTAACACTTTTTAAAAGGGATAGTTTTATTGGTGGTGGTGTTCTAGAACTCGAAGTTGCGTACATCACAAGCTATTATATTATTCAAAGGGAAATATACCGTGGAATCTTGGGGTGTTAACTCATTTCCTCCATCAAAAAATTTTGACCTTGAAATTTATAGAATATTACTACATAAAAATATTCGGGTGGTACTTCATCATATGTTCCATAGGTTCCCATGTTGCCTCTTCCATTTTATGGTTTTTCCAAAGAACTTTTACAAGGTGAGTTGTCTAGTTTCTCAACACTCATGCTCAAGTATCAAGATTCTTGATAGGATCTTCACAATAGGATAGATCGAGTTTTTGTTCTAATTCATCATTGGTGAGTACAAGTGTTGGGTCAGACATGTATTTTCTCAACAGTGACATGTGAAACACATTATGAACATTGAAGAGAGTTAGTGGCATTTCCAAACGATAAGATACAACTCCAATTCATTCTAGAATTTTGAAAGGACCGATGTACCTGGGACTCAATTTATCATTCTTACTAAATCATATAACACTCTTCCTTGGAGATACCTTCAAGAAAACATGATGTCATACTTAAAATTTTGAATCCTTCCTTCAGATATCAGCATTTCCCTTTTTCCAACATTGAGATTCTTTGTTTTTGGTTTGGATGATCTTCTCCATTTCCATTGTTTCCTATTCATGTTTTGGGCCTATGAGTTTTATTTCACCTACATCATTCCAAAAAGTCAGTGTGAAACATCTCTTTCCATATAATCATTAATATGGAGCCATCTGAATACTTTAATGGAAGCAATTGTTATAGGAAAATTATAACCGAGGTAAATTCTGATCCCACATACCATGAATGTCAAGTGAGAAAGATCTCAACATGTCTTCTAAGGTTGTAATAATTCATTCTAATTTTCTGTCTTTTTGAGGGTGGTAGGATGTGCTCAAATGAAGTTCAATATCCGGGGCTTTCGGATGACTTTTTGTAAATCTTGATGTACAACAGGGATCACAGTCAGAAAAAACTGATAGGAGTACACCTTGAAGTATTACAACTTCGTTAATATATATTCTTGATAAACGTTCATCTGGTAAATCTTCTCATATAGTAACAAAATGTGCTGACTTTGTAAGATGATCAAAAATAACACATATTACTTCATTCCTTTTATTATTCTTTGGGTGTCCCATGAAAAATTTCATCCTAATATCATCCCATTTCCAATCAGGTATGGGAATAGGTTTAATGACTCCTCTTGGATGTTTTTTTCTAGCTTTCACCTGTTGAAAAACCATATATCTTGACACATAATCAGCAATATCCCTCTTCATGTTGTCTAAAAAAATGTTCCTTCAAATATATATAAATATTAGTGATATAAAGGTCTATAGAAAAATTGGAGCTATGAGAATCATCATAAAATTCCCTGTTTAGATCTGGTATATTGGGAACACAAATCATTTTCCCAAATTTCAAATTTCATTCTTCATATAATAATTCGATCAGTCTCTCATTATTCATAGCTTTAATTTTCTTTTGAAACTCATCATAATCAGTCTAAGAACTTTTTATCCTTTCTAATTAAGTTTTTTTGGAATCCATTTGAAAAATTATTGATTTTTCATCTTTCATGGTTATTCCAATATCCATTTTTACTAGATCCATGACCATAGGATCAATTTCAACTCACATCTTCCTCACAACTCCCTTATCCATTCTTCTCAAAGCATATGACATTGTATTTACCGTCCCCTGGTGGTAGTGTATTGTCAAATCACAATCCTTGAGTAGTTAAATCCCCCAACTTTACCTCTTGTTGAGTTCTTTATGTGAGAAAATATACTTCAAAATCTTTTGATCAGTACATATCTCACATTTTTCACCATAGAGATAGTGTCTACATGTCTTCAAAGAAAAGATTACAAATTCTTACACAAGATCATGATGAGGTTAGTTTTGTTCATGAATTTTTAGTTTTCGTGATGGATAGGCAATAACACTATCATTCTTCAAAAGGAAAAAACCAAGTACTTTCTTTAATGCGTCACGATAACTAACAAACCCAAAATTCTCCGATGGTAGTGTCACGATATATGCATTGAATAATATTATCTTCATATCATCAAAACATTCTTCGTTATCTTTTTTCCAAACAAATTTAACCCCTTTACGTGTGATCTTGGTTAATGGGTTAGCCAATCGGGGAAAATTCTAGACAAAACACAGAAAATAACCTGTTAAACCAATAAAAATGTGTACCTCAATTATACTGGTTAGTGCTAGCCATTCTTCTATTTCTCTTATAATATAGGGATCAATATATATTCCTTCATTAGGGGCAATATGGATAAGAAAATAAATCTCTTGAAACCCGAATTCACACTTGATAAACATCCCATATAATTCATTTATTCTAAGAGTCTTTAGAATAGTTCGCACATTATTTTCATGATCTTTGTAGCTTTTTGAGTATACCAATATACCATATATAAATAAAAATAAAATTTCATACATATATTCCTTGAAATCTCTATTAATTATATCTATGAAAACATAGAGTTCATTAATCATTCTTAAAGGCATTACAGAAAACTCATTCTGCTTGAACCTGGTGCGAAATGTTTTCTTTGGAATGTCTTTATTTTTTCATAAACAACGGATATTATCTAAATTAATGGTCAATAATTGAAAAAGATTGTGCTCCGTGAATTTGATCAAATAAATCATCAATGCGTTGTAGGGGATACTAGTTCTTTTTTATTATAGCATTGTTCTCCCCATATTCAATACACAACCTCATAGATCCATATTTTTTTCTTAACAAAAATAACATCGGATCTCCATGGAGAAATACTTGGGTAAATAAATCCTTTATTACTAAATTTCTCTAGCTGTTTATTTAGTTCCAATGATTCAATAGTGGGAGTTCTATAAGGGTTCTCCGATATGGTCCATGAACTAGTAATTAAATCAATGGAAAACTCAATTTCTCATTATAAATGATGTCCAGGTAAATCCTCTATAAACACATCAATATATTCTTGAATAATAGGTACATCCTCTATTTGAAATTTTTTTTTCACACATACTTATTCCACTCCTTCCTCCCTAATAATTGAATTTAGTAGACCTATTATTGGGGGATTTATATGAGAATCAAATGGTGATGTTTCTACTATAAAGACAAGGTATTCCTTATCATCATCAAAAATTATAACCTCCTTCATCTTACAATAATTATTTCATCAGGGTCAAAAATCCAATGCATACTGACGATTATATCTAATTCAATCATGGGTATGATGATGAGATCTACAAAAAAAACATTTATACGCCATCATAAAAACCCATTCACAAAATGTTTTTGCAATGTTATTTCCCTTAATAGTTTTTACTCACAACTCCATTGTTAATTAAAATTTGAAATATCTAATTTTCTAGGCAAACATGTATGATATGAAAGAATGAAATGATTTATAATCAAATAAATCATTGGCAAAATTTGTGTAAATGAATAATGTACCTGCCACAACGTCATTTGAATCTTGAACATCTGTAATTGTGATCATGTAAGAATGGACTTTATCCCTTGGACTCTTCATAGGTATGTTTCCTTTAGGCTTATGAAATTCATTTTCATAATTCCCCATTTCATTACAACTATGGAATTAAACATTGCAGCCTCTTTCTTCCCCTTCCAATTACTATCTTGGTGTCCTTTTTCACCATACATTTAAAAAAATCACATTACCTTTAGGAAATTATTGGGGTGTTTCATCCCACATTTACTGTTGAATAAAAATTCAACTTTTCCCATATTCCCCTTATTTAAATTTCAAGAGTGTTCAACTAATCTCTTCTTCACTTTACTTTAAAGTCATTAGACATAGAGAATTTCTTTTCCGTCTTGAAAGTACATAAGACTATATCATCATATGATGAGAAGGATTGTGATACTAATTCTTGATGAAGAATTGGTTTTAACCCATCAATGAATCGATCAAACTTACCCAGTGGGTTACGTATATAATTTGAATCATTCCTTGATAACCTTGTAATGTTAGCCACATACTTTGTGACGTTCTCCTCCTCCTTTGTCCTGGAACTTTGAAATTGCCTTTCTATATCCGCTTGATGGTCATGAGGAAAGTATTTTTCATAGAAAATCACATTAAACAACATCCATTCCATATTTTATACTACTTTATCCTCCATTGAGTTTTGAATTAATGATCACTATAGTTCTGCATCTCATATGAAGTTATAAACTACCATGAATTTTTTTCCCTTTCGCTACTCCCCAAAGAATGAAATATTTTCTATATTGAACATAACCATTTCTCATATAAAAATGGATTTGTAGTCCCATTGAATGTGGGTGGTTGTTACCTCATTAATCAGTCTAACATTGATCCTCTGCGTCGTGGATCAGGTTTCTCCATACATGTAATGTTATTATTCATAACATGAGTTATTTGTCCCGGTATGGTTATAAGTTATTCAACACCAGTTTCATCACCAACTCAACTATAATTATCTTTAGTATAAGGTAAATCCCTACATGGATTAAATGCGTTGATATATTTAACATTCCTTCTACTATTACCCATTTCTAAACAATTCCATACAATAAATGAGTTATGAATAGCAATACATAATTCCAAAATAGTAAAATACCTTACATGAATTGAATAGTTTATGCCTATATCCATAACCATAAAAAAGGTTATTTTTGAGTAAGTATTTAATAATAAATTATTCATAATGGTAAGTAATGAAAATATGAATTATCCTAATCATATCCCCTAGGAGTGTCATAACCAAGAGTGTGTCAAGGCATGTTGTTGTGCACCAGTTCTTGTTTGAGTCTTGTTCAAGGCAGTGTTTTCGGGTTTTAGCCCTCTGTATATCTATGCCAGAGCCTCCTCCACCTTCTCGTACCTAGAAAAAGATGTATTTCATGGAAAAAGAAAAAAATATTTACATTACCAAATTTTATAGATGTTCTTCTATACTTATCTTTAATGTCTATCTCTGGGTAGTGTTTTCTTATCAATGCTATTCTAAATCTACATTCCAAGGTTTGTATTAAACTTTCTCTGATACCAACTGTAACACCTCTACCCTCGTTAAGCATAGTCGGTATATTGTTGAAAAACATTGTCCTTCTCATAAGAGATCATGTATGAAGGACCGATCAGTTAAGTAGCCCTGCAAGTACAAGATACAAACATATGTTTTACATTACATTGTGATATTTAAAACAACAACATTGAGTCCCCTTTAGTACTTACTCATATACCTTAGCCTATTCATTCAGGTAAATCATAATATACATTTTTTTATCCTAGGAAAAATAAAACATAAGATAGGTTGGGCTCAGATTCTTATTTTGGATTAAAATATTACCATAAAATTTCATAAAAAATATTAATAATTTAAGGAAATGTATATGACTAAAATATAAGCCTTGTAAAATTAGAGTTCAGCATAATAAGAAAAATTTAAATCAAATAATTCCATTTACTTATTTAAATTGATATTCTATTAGTTTAATAATCACATTTAATTTCAATAGCTAATTTCATAATGGTGGAATGCATAAATTTTGACATTATAACTACATAGTTAAGGCCTCGATCCAGGACTAAAAATCCGAATTTTTCAAGGCCTTGTGCCAAGAAACTAGTTTGTCTCATTATACCTACCGATGCATCGCGGAGCTATAGTGGACTCCACCCGTCACTTACTATGTCCAATGCATTCCTCATATGAAAAGGTTGAAACATAATATAATCATTATTATTAAAAGATGCATTGGAAATGTCAATAATTTAACTATAAACAATGAATGGTATATAAATAGCCCATCCATAGTTAGACATATCAAAAAACCTTCAATACAATATGGATGTTTGTATCATAATAAATAAAGTTCAAACAGATGTAAAATCCAACTATGGTGGTTGACAAAGACAAAATCAATCCAAAAAATATTTGAGTGGAAAATTTCTCTTTACATTTAAATTATTCAAAAGTAAAATAAACATTTATTTTGAAAATATTCTTGTACGATTGTAAGGGAATCTTTTAAGGTGTTATTACGGAATAAAATAGATGCACTGACCGTATAAGTTAAAAAAACATTCATTCGTTAATTTTTCGAAATGGTCTTATAGTACCTTGTTTAGAAGGTGACTAAAAAATTCCATTCAAAAAATTTAATAAAAATTAAAACAATGGTATAAATGAAATTAAACCATAGTCTAGTAATTAGTAAAAAAATTAGAAATACATTTTTCTGAAATACAGATGTGGATGATAAAGAGGTCCCAGTACATACTCATTTATAAACAACCTCGAATAATAAAGACATTGTAAACCTAACCCTTACATTGTATTCTTCCTTAGTCAAGGGTATGTTAACCTACTGTATAATGGTTAAATAATTTTTATTAAATTATACAAGATTCCACAGACATCATATATGATCTTGTAATATTGCATTATTAATAATATTTTTGTAGTATCATAGTTTTGGGTGTCATCTGATACATTTTCATTTATATGTTTTGTTACGTAAGTCATGTTTGTAATGGATATGATGTATTTTATTCATATCCAGAATGATATTATGTTCTTAAAAATAATTTTAAACATCAAATTAAAATTATTCTTCAACGGTTACGATGGAGAACGAAATCATACAACGTATTAGTGATGGTAAGTTGTACGTATGCACGGGCGATAATATCATTCTATTGATAGTAAAATCATATGTAGTTGGATAGTATATAATATATAAAGAACCATTAACATGTTATAATTATTATTTACATCATTTATACTCAATATTATACCTATCCAAATAATTATGTGATGAATAACAAACTAGACCACAACGTGGAGATGATAAGCCGTATGTACACATATATAGTGAATTTATCATTCATAGGATGTATAAAATATTGAATATGGTTGTACTATAATATCAAAATATGTAGAAGGTACTGTAGTTATTTTTTTTGGCATGGAAACAAAAAACAAATAAAAAGTGGAAGAAGAAAATAACTTTGAAAGAGGTGATGAAATAATTACCTCTTCTTCAGGTTCATCCTTTTGATTTGAAAAAAATGGCCCCTTAGTTTGGCTTTCTGATCATATGAAGGACTCTTGAATAAATTGATAGTATTTGGGAGGATATTTAAGTTGGTATTAGACGAGACAAATGGATTTGGAGGTGCAAAATTTAGAGAAGGCAAAGTAACCTTCGTTAAGAGAGCTGAGGGTCACTTTTGGAAAAAATTGAAATATTATATTATTGTAAAATAATTCTCAGTTTTTAATGGCTAAAAATGGATTTATTTCGAGGAAATGGTGGTGATTTGTCAATATATTCACAAATAATAGGTCTTAGATAATTTTAGGTCACAATTTTACCCTTATCTTTTTTATTTAAACTCTTAGTTAAAAAGTTTAAATTTTACCATGTGTTCTTGTATTTTGATATTACATGGTTAATAAACATACTATAAAATTCCAAGAGAACCTAAAGTGGTTCATTAATGATATTTATATCATTATATAAGTCTTTTTTCTATACCATATATTTTTATGAATATTATATAATTTAATAATAAAGTAGTTATTTTAAAAACTCATTTATGTCAATTTTTATAATATTTAGTATTTGGTTTTTTTGGTAGTCAAAAAAACACGATTACAACTAAAAAAATAAATTAAATCAACCCTAACATGAAATATTCACCTGAAAATTATTTGGTGGAATCAGAAGTCTAAATTTATATTTATTTTGATATTTATGATATCAATTATATTAATCTTTTATTAATAAGATAATTACTGCATCCTCATTGTGTAATAATTAAATTTAGTTATTTAATGTATTAAAATTATAAATAAAATACCATGATGTAGTTAATATTTTTTTTCATTATAATGAATATCTATAGTGAAATTATCTTATGTATAACCTTATATTAAAAAAAAATTATTTATTAAAATTTGAATTTACCAATTTTAACTCTTCCTTAAATAAAATGATAATAAATGTCCTAATCTATTCTAAGTGAATGAAAAAGGATTGTATTTTATTCATAATGTTGATTCTGGTCTAAATACACTTATCCAATAAAATTAGGACGTGTGTTAGTGTAATTATAATATCATTTTTACCTTTAATTACCCAATCAAGTTTTAACCGTGGTGAATAAAATTCAAGATTTACTAATCACCAAAATTTATTTTCATCCTATTGAACCACATTTTACATACTAATGTCAACTTTTTCACTCATATTTTTGAAATCCAATTCCCTAAAACGATAAAATTACATTTTATGTAAATTTCTAAATGTGCCTAGAAGGTGGGAAAAAGATATCAAAAAGTTCAATGAAATTTTATATATCTAATCTTATTATAAAATGACTCTAATGAATTAAACTAGACTAATATAGGTATTATGTATGTTTTTTTACTTTAAAATAAATTTATATAATAATAATTATTATTATTTAAATAAAATACGTTATTAAACAACAACGCATCATTTTCACTATTCATCAAAAAATGAATGTTTTTAGAAAAATACCAAATATTCACACTATCCTAATTTTTATATTCTGAATAAAAAAATGAATTCCATTTTGAATCATAAAATTAATTAAATTTCAAAAAGTTGGTATTACTATTCATAACTACTTTTAAAATGGATAGTTTGATTTGTTGTGGTGTGCTATAACTCGATGTTTCGTACCGCACAAGCTATTTTATTATTCAATGCGAAATGTACTGTGGAAGCTTGGGGTGATATAGTTTTTTTATCTCCTCTATCTACTAATTTTCTAGCTTGTGATAGTGTGAGTTATGGCTAGAGCAGATGTTGTACTTGGCGTACAATTTCTTCAACTCGGCTGCCCGGAAGTTGGTGCCATTATCGGTAAGAACGGCGTGAGGGACTCTAAATATATAGATGATGTTGGTGCATATAAATTAAATGATAGAAAGACACTTGACCTCCTTGAGCAGAACTACTTCTACCTACATCGATATGAAATTTGTAGCGGTCAGGTTGAACCTGCACTGGCGACCTGTCGCCGGTGGATATGGTCCCACAACATCAGCTCGCCAAACCGCAAAGAGACAAGAGTACTTGGTATTGTGGAGAGGATCTGAAGGAAGATTCAAAATGTTGGAAAGAATTTGGAATGTTTGGAACATCTTGGAAAACTTGTTGCAGTCACAGATCATAGAGGGACAAAAATACCCTAGTCTCCTGATCAGGTGAGATAGTTTTGATTCACACTGATGAGCCCCACAAAACCAGCCTGAACCTCCAGCATGATTTGAGAATTCACAAATCCATAAATGCAATGGTGGAAACCCTCATCAATCCTATGCATGTAGAATATCCGCTCAGGACCAGGACCTTTCGGGAGAGTAAACTGCAATGCGCATCGTCAGATTCTCTCACGCTCAGGTCGATCTGTAGGGAGATTTTCATGCTAGAGGTATGCAATAAAAGGGTTCATCTAATCGGGAGTTACATCCATCACTGTGTCAGGGGTACTTGAGGGTTCATACATGGAGGCGATGGCCATAAGGTGGCTTGCCTTCTTGTTATTAGCGTCATCTGGGTGGTGGGGGTGATGACTCTCTGGTGTGCCACATGGATAATCAAATAATTCCTTTTAGGCACTGTATGAGATGCAGCTAGGCTGGACATGGCGTCAACATGACCGTTCTGGGATCGAGGGACATGGGTAACTTCTGGTAGAGATGGGAACTAGGTCATCAGTAGGATCGTGCATTCCAACTGTGGTAAAACCTCTGGCTTTCTGACGGCATAGTCGTCGTTGATATGCTTGATGACTAGTTCAGAGTCCAAATTCACATGCATGTGGGGATCTCCAATATCAAAGGACAACTCTATTATTGTAGTGGGAGCCTGATATTATACCACATTATTGGTATATCCCTCTTCCAGTAGGAATGAATATGAAAAAACAGCTTGTGCCGGAACGATGAAGACAATACCCATGCCAACTCTATTGAGTTCGGGGTCATTGAACCTTCTACTGGTAGGGATATGAGAAGCACAATATATGTACATTTTCCAACATTGAATGACTTTTTCTACCAAGAGTATGTCCTCATAATAAAAATCAAAGGTGACGAGACTGGTATTCAGGATCTGGATGGGCAGGAAGGAAATCTTCCAAGGCTTTTCCCTTGATATCCTTCTTAGGGACGAACCTATTGACGAACTACTAGAGGATCACTATCCACCAAGATCAATATACTATCAACATGGGGCGGTTCTATATGTACATTAGTGGATCCACTCAGGGCACAAGTTGTACCACATTATGCTGCAAGTAGTGTCGCAATTTCTGTATTGTGAATACCAGTGCAAGAAATCTCTAGTTGATACGAGAGTATCCGATCTCTATATCAAGGAGAATGAAACCGAGATATAAGAGACTATTATCTGTTCCCTTTTTTTTATTCTTCGAGAGGATTGTGCCAAGAGTCCATTCTAGGGTTATCAGATAATGGACCAGCAGCTTTCCGGAAACTAGCTATATTATTACCAGAGGCTGTAACATGTATTGCTTGATTTCCTCAAATGAAGCCTGGATTTCCTCGTCCCAGTAATAGACAATTACTTTATTCCTAATCCACGATATGGTATTACACTTTTTGGCTTGATTTTAAATGAATTGGCATATGTTGTCTTAGTGGTCTTGGAATCATCAAAGCTCATATATGTTTCTTGGAGGAGACATCAGACTCGTACCCTAAATCATCTCCATATCAATCTTGATGCCCCTATACCTAACAAAAAAGTTATGAAACATCCTGGAGGTGACCCCAAAGGCACAATTCAATGGTTTTATCATTAGATGTATAGAATAGAAGAATTTTTACACTTTCCCAAAGGACTTTGAGTGGGTCCTGGAACTGGAAAGGTTTGACCACCAAATCATAGACATAAAATTCCACCTATGTCCTGAGGATCGGCTTAAATACGTGATACATGGAACACTAATAGGTAACACCTTCATTTTATAGGCCGAAGGACATTACCAGGAAGCAGAAAGTACCTTGTGGTTCCCTGAAGGATATATATTCGTCATCCTCAGGATCCATTATGATCTTGTTATACCCGTATTTCCCATATATGATGGAGAGTTCCTATAACATAGTAGTAGTTTTGATCAACAATTCTATCACAAGAAGGAGAAAATCATCCATTATACAATGACAATTGAGATCACGAAAGTTGATGCAAACTCTGATTTTTTAATTCATCATCCTAATAGGCACAATGTAGGCTATGCCTATATGGAACTGGACCTACTTTATGAAATTGTCTCAGATGAGCTTATCAACACCATCCTCGACCATGGCACCATGTGAAGGGGGAATTTTTCTAAAAGGCTGGTTAAACCGATGGTGACTTTCTGGGAGACCAAGGTGGTGGAAAACTACCTGGGGATCTCGTCCCAGAATTTAATCATATCTCCACCGAAATTCAACACAACTTTTCTTCAGTAATTCCTCATACTGTTGTTTCTCTTTAACAGGAAAAATGACCCTTATCATTGTGGGTTTCGAATCTGTCTTGTTACCATGGATCACATTTACCAGTTCATCGTCCGTGGTGGAGACACCCTCTTCGAAGTCAGGATGAGAATCCTATAAATACTATTCATCACTTATGGAGGATAGATCCTCAGTGGGAGGAGTTTTATCTAAGACAATAGATTCAGATGGGAGACTGGTTCCGGCCTGAGCATCGGTAGACACTGCATCACGTAACTCCTTTGTTACTGAAACCATGACAATGAATGTCTTCGATCTACTCCCATAATGTCATTGGACCACGGGGCCACACATGATGATATAGAATCAATAATGACATCTAGGCTGGAGTCATTTTATTCCAACTAGGAAAAACAAACATGTATGTCATATTGATGATTCCATGGGGCAGGCATCCTAATCTCTTATAGGTGCAGGGGACTCTGGGATTACCCGAGCCTAATTCATGTATGAATTTGAGGTGATATTATAGAGTTTCTTAGAATTGGGAATGTTTTCTCCCTCATTCTAGAAACAATGAAAATTTTCCCATTTCCTTGGCTATAAACTCTAATCGATGGATGGAAAAGATATAGGCATCATCCAGATTTTTCCATGGGTAGGTTGCATCCATAACGTTCTCAACTTCATTAGATGAGATCTTATTGTCCTTTCTATTGTAATATTTGGAAACCAGACAACAAAAATAACAATAGGAAAAGTTATATGAGTAACCTTGGAGTATTCCCACTCAACCATTAAGGGTGTACTTAAGGAACTGGTGATACGATGAAGGAACCACCAAATGCAGATGAAGCCACGAGCTACTCATCAAGGAATTATAGAAGGTGTACTGGGAGACAACCATGAACATGGTGATGACTACCATACCACTAAACTAGGTCATCAAGAAGATCTTGTTGATCGATTTCTATTCAGTCCAATCATAACCTTGGATTTTTAAGTCATAGGGACTCATATCATCCTCGGATATCCCAATTTTTACAAGTGTCTGGGTATGGATTATGTTGATCCCAGACCCTATCTCGACAAGACAATGACGAACCTCCATGACATTGAAATTTTTAGTGATGTACAATGGGAACATCTTCCCCTATATGAGAGAGACTTCATCATCCCTAGAGAACGAGATAATGGTCTGTAATTCAGCATGCTTGCCTACCTCGGCATGGAAGGTTTCTAAAGCTGTTACCTCTTTCTCGAAATGGGGGGGGGGGGATTCTTAAAGCCTCAATGAGGGATTTACACATTTCCACATACAGGAAAATATCCTCAAGGATGGAAATCAATTTACAATGATTGAAAGATTCCTCATGACATAATACTTTCATTCCATGTGTGGACTTATGCATACATGAGGTCATTCTGCGGATGGGGGCATGACAGGCCCTTCTGGATGAACCAGTGATTGACTGGTGATAGGAATGCCCCACTAATCATTTTTCGAAGTTTGTAGAGTGGGTATCAGATGAGTACCAGAGGAATGGTACTAGTCCATAACAAAACCTGGCTTATTACGGTGTGGTCGGGGTGACTCTCCTTGATCCAATAGCACAAACATCGGTGAATGTGGACCTGATGACATCAGATAAGAATGATGCACATGCTGAGTTATACACATGGCCTACTGTATGGATTTTATGGCATGCACATCCTAGCTATAAGAAATGATTGAGGCACTCTATCAAAACATATATCCATTACCCCATCAAAGAAGGTGATGAATGGGGATGTTGGGAAGACGAAGGTTGAGCCATTGACACAGAGGTACTGATTGTAGGTGACGTGGAATCTTATGAATAATCAGATCTATTCAGGCATTCACATATAATACCATGGTCATGGTCGATAGACTTGTGATATATCCACTCATCAATCTTCTAGAACACGCAGTTAGAAACTTGATTCCACTCACCCTATTTGTCACTACTATTGTCTCGCTTCCCAATGACACATACCACCAATTCCAGAGCTAGTCCTAACCTGAAATTGTTATTATCAACCTTTTTTGAAGCTAATATTTAAATAAAAATCACTATTTGAGGGTGTTTCCAAAGATCTGGTGCTAGGAGCAGTAGTTGGGGAGATCTGTGAGATCTGTATCTTCTGGCATCCTACATCCAGGAAAACATAGAACTCCTTATTCCATGGCACTTCAGAAATAACTGAGGACCTAATCCTCATTGAATGAGTCAGTCCAGTTTCACCTATCTAGGAAAGGGGATATTAGAGCATGGCCTTAAAGAGGGGATAGAGTAGCCTTTTGAGGAGGTGGAGCCTGGTTATCTTGACTAGGTGGTGGCAGTGTGATACTCGGGGGGCGCCATCCGATTCTGAGGTGGGTGCTGCTAGGCTGATGGATGCACCTCAGCTAGAGGTCCCCTATGGGGCCAAGAAGGTGGCTCTACTGGTAATAACTCTAGTTACCTAGGGGCCCTTATTTGGGACACAGCGACGGGCACATCCTTTACATGAAATCTTGTGGGAATTTCCTGGCGTACTGTAAGGCTTCCTCTAGACACTGGGCCTTATTAGAGAAGTCTCAAAATCATCTAAGTAATTCTGGGTAATGAGAGAGGGGACCAAATTATTCTTGACGTTCCCCACACACATTTCCAGTAGCGGTTCCTAAATCAACAACATATCTATGAAGTAGGTAATGCCTTTCCATAGGGAGAAGAATTATGTGACACACTCATTAAGCATCGAGTTGCAGTTGAAGAGGTCTTCTAATACTCGCCTTCTTGGTGGTTGATCTAAAATGGTAGATAAATAGTCAATGGTGATCTTCCTAGCTGGAAACTGACCTGATGTGGAGTTGGTTTTACAAGAAAAATACAGGCCCTTCCAATTTCTATAAAATAAATTGGAGATTAAAGGCCTCTTATTGCACTGTAGTTTCCATCATGGGTACACACATTATGAAAAAGAGGGCCACATATTACAGCATGTCTCCCATCCCATTAATAGGCGAAAATATGGGGTTTCCAAAACTCGGGGGGTTCTAGCATATCATCGACCCATGCTGGATATGGTTCTCCATTTGGCGGGATTTCAACTTCTCTCGTTTCCAACTAATCGATGTAAGCAATGAGCACCTCCATCGGGTCTTCTTGATGGGGATTCCTATTTTTGATGAGGATCCTGGACCACTAGTGTGTTGGTAGGATAATTGACATGACAAGCATGCCTAATAGCTTGTGGAGCAGCTGGTGGGATTACCTGTGGAGTGATTAGGGGAACTTGAGAAATTTCACAAGGGTTATCATGTTGCTCATGCAGATTGGACGACACATACCGTACCCTATTACGGTAATTCCCAGCCTCTATCCTATATATATTGGAAGGATGGTCAAGGTAAACTGGAAAAAATTCTTCAAGGGACTATTGTACCTGCCTCTACTGCCATGGCAATGTACTGTCATAGTTTGGTTGCAGCTCCATAGCACAATCTGCAAGGAGGTCATTGACCATGTTCTTGTGATATATTAGCTGATAACACAACACAACTTTTTCGAGAACATCCTCCTTCTTTTTCACTATTTTAGATGGTTTGGAGGGTTTGACGGCTTCAAGGTGTTCTGTTCCCTTATTGGGATTCAGGTCAAGGGCTAATGACTCAGTAGGTACCGGAGCACCCCGTAAATTTCATTACTAGAGAGTGATCCTTCCCAATGAATCAAATTGGTATGAAACTCCCTTAAGGGTATGTCCTCTCCCAGGAGATCAAGATCGTTCTCTCCAAATGGTAGGTCGGCCTTGTTAATCACGACTCAGCTTAAAGGCATATCCCAAATATCGCCTGAAAAATCAGTCTGGCGACAGATAGAACTAAAATGGAGGGCATCATACTGCCCCCATCCATGGACCAAAACATGTGGGGAATCCTTCAGGATTATATTACGATGCACTTTAAATATTTAAATGCGTCTTTTTTGGAGATTCTTATGGCAGCATGGTGACTCAGGGCATTGGACCACATGTAGTGCAGCTAAATCAACCAAACGAAACTATTGACTAATGTCTTTAATGTGATCCTGACACTTGGGGTAATCCACTCGTCAAGGATGAAGTCAATAGTGCATTGCTGAGATGGTTTGGTGAAAACATCCAACTTCCTCCTCGGTGAGAGATCACGGTGCACTGAAATTCGATGCTTCGAATGGCCAAAACATCTCTGTGAAATGGCTTGCTGCATAAATGTCCCACAAGCTCTTCGGCTCAGACTCAGGGCATGGCCCTTTGTTTCCCCACTATTCAACATGAGGTGGTTGGGGAACCGATAGTAGTACTGAACCAGACCATTCATATTGTAGGATAACTAGTGGAGAATACAGTGAGAGGGCTACCAAGACGCTACTTCTCAGGCTATCATCTAAAGAGTGTAGTAACATAGCCACCACATCTCAATAAGACGGGTTGGAAACCATAGATTCTGATGCAAGGACTATGGCTGATGGCGGTAGACCTTGCTATTTCTCATCCACCATCGGTCCCCAGAATAACTCTCTATGATCTCTGGTTGAGGTATAGAGTACTACTAGAGATGATGGTTGAGATTGCATGGAAAGACCCTTGGTGGACGCCAAATCCTCATCCTCCTAGTTGTGTCTTCAGAGGGAGGTATGCATCCTGCGGACCTCGCATTTTAGAAAGGATGAGGGTGTTTCACCTGGTTCCTACCCCATCCCATGACATAGATGATCGAGGTGTGGGGTCCATTTCTGAGTCACATTCCGCCTCAGAATATGAGAAGAAGACAGGTTTAATTAAGGTCTGAATATTCTTAGTATTTTTCTTATGGTGGTGGTGACCCTCCCTCCTGCCCTAGGATGGCTCTTCGGTATGGGGTAGATTTGTTGCTCGAGGAGAACCTTCGGGAAAAATGGTACTGGGGTAGAGAGGACTTCCACTTGGTTGAGTCAGGGTGTGAGGGGAACCTGGACATATGTTTAGCGGAATACGGGGAGGACATCCATATCCACTGGCTGACGTGTGGAGGGAATCTACACAGAATGTTCTGGAGTAGGTTAGACCTCTACTAGAGCGAGTAGGAGCATGGGTAGGGCCTCTATTATTAATTTCTATTGCAATGTCGGTGCGAGAAGGGTCCTCGTACTGGTCAATCAGAACATGGGTTGGGCCTCCGTGATGGTTGTTTATGAAACAAGTCCATCCTCTAATTCTATGGTTGTTGGGAAAGGGAGGACCGTATTCCACGACTGTTAGGTCATGTGGAAGACCTGCACGCCGACAGTTGATTAGTTGTGTTTCATCATCACACCGGATTCCTGTGATAGGAGGAATGGCTCTATAACTATGGTCGTGGGTGCGATGGAAGATTCCATACTAAGCATCGCTACAACAGGAAGGACCCTCATTCAGATTGAATCTGGTGTGAAGAGTTCCACCATGCCATTCTTGGGAGGAGGACGAACATATTCTCTCAATGGTGATGGTATGGGGAGGACCTCGGTACTAGGTGTCATTGCCACGGTTGGCCTGCGGTGGCCTCTGCCTACAACAACGACCAGGCTAGTCGACCCAGCCTACCTATTGGGAGATTGGGGCCTTGATCTAGGATGGGAGTATGAGTTTCTAGGATCATAATAAGTAGGGGACCGATTGTATAAAACATCGGTGGAATGATCAATGGTAGTAGTTGACGTTGATGCCCCCTCAGTGGCCACCATCCTCATCATGTGCTTGACGCTGGTGTCAGGTTAACCAGATTGGGGCCGGTGTTGTAGGCGAACATGTTACATGCTCCTCAGCTAGTGGGGCAAGGTGGCACTACTGATGTGGCCTAGTGGGAGTCCTCCATGGGTTCTCTGGGAACGGGATCTAGGTCAATCTGGCCTAGACAACCCTCACCTCATTGGTGTAGGGGAGGGTGTCATCAATGAATTATGGGGAGAGGATCACAAAAAATTTGTGCGTCATAGTGGGGAGCACTGTCTCCCTACACAGCCCTTGGGGGAGGCAGTTGTGATCGGGTTCCCATGCCTCTATGTCTTAACGGACCATATCCCGGGTTGGGATAATTCCTTCCTCCTCATATCATGGAACAAGGTCATTTATCACACTTCATTGAACGATTTCACAAGGAGTGATGGGGCATGGGAACCTAAAATCCGTGTACAAGGATGCGTTCATGGGAGGGATGAGGCCATGTGGGGTTTCCATGTTGATGTTTCATCTGCCCCTATGTCGGTGGGTGGGTAGTGATTGATTTCATATCGGAGCAACATGGGTTCTACAAAGAAGGGAGATTTAACCATTAGTGCTGAAAGAAAGAAAGCAACATTCAATTCCCCAATGACATTCTTCCTTCCACAGCTGGTAAGAAGGGTCCACGTAGAAAAATCCATAGACTGGGATGTGAAAAATTCAACTACTCCAATTTCTATTGACTTTCTTATCAGGACAACAATTATCTTAGTGGGACTTGGTGCTGGATTCATGGATCCAGTGAGATGCTAATCCACTAATGTTTCAAGTGCTACTAATTTACACATTAAGGAGATTAGATTCATGTTGGGTTCACCATTTTTTTTGTTGATGATTTTTCCATGTTTTGCACCCATCTCTCTTTCGGAGGAGGACACACAGCTATTTCCCATCATTCCATCTTTATTTAGGCGGGGGCATTAGTCGCTTATTCTAGGTCATTTTCTCATTGATCGAAATGGGATGATGGGATGTTGGTTTCTCATTTTGTGGATTCATCCTAATAACTTATTACCTAGTTTGACTCTCCCTCATTGAATAAATAAGTTGTTCGTGAAACTCTTCATAGTGTCAGGTCTCCAGGGACGCCGATTAATTCTGCTACTTATGTTAGGACATTCCAAGGGGTCCAGTCCGGGTAGAATCATTCAGTCGAGGGAGTAGTCAAGTTGGACATCGTTGGCATGTCTTGACGCTAGAAAACAGATGCATTTGTGTTTCATTCCCATATGATATGGCTTATCAAGGACGCATAAGTCCGAGGAATCCCACATCAAATGCGAGGAATTATATGACATAGACATGTCAATGAGGTTTTCCTTAGCATCCCATGTTTAACACAGGGTATGATGCAAGTTTAACATCTATTTGATACATATCATACTGATCAAAACACTGATGGGAGTGGACCAGTTGGGTGTAACCATTGGAGGAATCACTGATATTGGGGATAATGCATTGTTAGATACTCGATTGCTACTAGGAAAAATGAGATAGTGGGTGACATTATCCCACTGGGATGTGGCAGCCTGGGTAAAATCGGTATTGATATGGATGGTTGATAGTAATGGATGGATAATCGGATGGAAACAATGTGAGAACGATGATGATGTTGGGATTAAGCCTCAAAGAGGCTTTTTACATTTCCACGTGGTGGAGAATCAATGTCCATGAAGTTCTGTGGGGAGATGTGGAACCTCAAGAGGCGACCCATGAGAATGAACGCTTGGATGGGATCTAGGGGAAGTATATCAACTAGGTTGGGGAATGGACTTCCCGAAAACATAGGATCAAGGGAGAGAGGCCACGATGAGACATGGGTGATAGGCTTGAACTTCAAGGAGGATTCCTTGTATCCTTGTTTCTAGGAATGAAAATCCACATTGTTTAGAAATGGTTTATAGCATCAGGGTGTATGAATAATACAATGACCCAATGATATTCAGGGACTTATGCGTGGTTAGTATCCCATGAGTCGGTCTAACGCCATAGTGGAGGACGAGAGATGTGTGTTTAAATGAGGTAGACTATAACATCTTACCATCAATTATGGATTATAGCGGCTTACCATTGTTTGGGGTTGATAACGGCTTACCATTGTTTGGGGTTGATAACGGCTTACCACTATTTGAGGTACTATGGATTACTATCGATTTTTTACAACATCTTACCACTAGATAGGGAACAATAGCTTACTGATGATTGGGGTTGGACCTCAGGGAGGCTTCCTATATACCATGTCTGGGAGAAAGGGATCAAATCCCACATAGTTTTAATGGGTAATGTTTAACATCATGTCGGATGAAAAGTGGAATATTGTTTAATGTCTTACATGATGAAGGTGAACTGACATGAAGGTGTAGAGACTAGTAAGCGTTGGGATTGAACCTCAAAGATAGTTCATATGTACCTTGACATGGAAAGGATCAAGGTCCACGTAGTTCAGAAATGTTTTGTGAACCGACGTGAATGGGTTGGGACTAGTAGGTGTTGATATTGAACCGTAGGGAGGATTCTAACATACCTTTCCATGGAAAGGATAAATGTCCACATAGTTAGGGAGTGTTTGGTGAATTGACATGAAGGTGTCAGGGCTACTATGTGTTGTGATTGAACATTAGGGAGTCTTACTATGTATCGTTCCTTAGAAAGGATCAAATTCATCCTAGTTCAAAAGTGTTTAGTGAACCAACATTATAGGGTCAGGACCAGTATGTGTTTTTCTTGAACCTCAGGGAGGCTTCTTATGTACATTACCATGGAAAGAATTAATGTACACATAGTTTGTGATGGTGGATTGGGGATTATGATCTAGGTTGGCCTAGGGAGGATGTCAAGGTTGATGCTTGCTATAATCCCATGTGAGTCATGCTTGGTGTGAGAAACTGCAGTCAATACAGACATGAAGATCACATTATGAAAGGTGCATCTATGGGAAGTGGACCAGGGCTTAAACATGGTTAGTGGACCAAAGAGGAAACATGGGCTTATGCATGGTTAGTAGCCCAGGTAGATAGATATTGGGACTTAATCTAGTTTGGAGGCCTGATAGAGACAAATCCTAAAGGGAGAGGGATGGGATAAATAATGTCATGGTTCCCATCTCTCTTCTGGTATTTGGCACGGAAGAGAGAGGGGTAGTAGAGATTCTTCCTCCCACAAGAAAGCCTAGTGGCTTACACCGAGATGGTCTCCCTTCCTTGCAGACAGACGCCACCTTAAAAAAGAACACCTCATTCTATGTGCACATGATCTAACTCTTATGGAGATGATAGGACTTTGAGAATGTCCAATATGGGTCACCCGATATATTATTCATGGGTCGATGTTACAGTTTCTCTCCATGTGATGAGGATGATGGTTCTTGGCAGTTTAACTTCTTGCTTCTCAGAGGAGGCGGGTTCAATCTGTACCCCTAGGATGTACATAACCAGCACTCTTTAACCCTTGGTTAAGGGAAGGAACCAAAAATACTTTAGAGAGGGGGTGTTGTGGCGTGATCCACTCGGGGGCCCATGATATCATGGCTATAAGAAGAATCAATAGCCTTTAGTGTGCCTATGAAAAGATTCATGAGGCTAAGAAATGCTATGTGAATCAACACCCAAGGGACATTGAAATCATTTTGTACAAACCCAAAGGGTCTTAGGGGTGAAGGGTTTGTAGGGAAAAGGGGTTCACATGAAGAGGCCTCGTGAAGCTCTAGAGCTCCATGTAGTGGAGGGGCTTTACGTAGAGGTATATTCTACATGAAGTGGGGTGGCCTAGCCTAGTCCAAGGGCATAGGATCACATTTATGTTGGTTCGTGAAGATGAAATTCTATCACGGAGTAGGGCTATGCGAAGCAAGGGTGCCTTGAAAATAATAACTCTGCAAAGAAGTGTGCCTCACAAAGCACAATGACCCTTCCTTAGCATGTGGTTCACATGTTCATGGAAGGTACTTTTCATAGCATGAGTTATTTGTAAAAATCCAAATACCCTTTGGGATCTCCTTCCTTTGAGAAGGCCTATGGGATTTCTGAAGGGAATCCTTTTTTGAAGAGGGGTTGTAATCAAGCCAAGGGAGGGGCACTTTTCAATTCTCAAGTACCTCGAAGGGATCATTTTTTTCAGAGTGGAATGTGCTTCGTGATAAAAGATTTGAGAAGGTGAAAGGTCATATTTTCCGTCCATTGGGATCGGCGGGAGCCTAGTATTTATAAGAAAGAGACGGAACAAAGTAAGGATTTCTCGACGCAAATTCACATGGTGCTTTTTCGTAATAGTGGAGCCTCTTTCCTCCACCACGCATTCGCAAACATCTTCCGAATGGCGGATCCTCCCTCCTATTTACTCTACGGTGACATCAAAAAAATCTTTTGGATTTCAGAGCCTCCCAACATGTTCTATGTAGGAGATTCTCAAAAGAGGCAGTTTTTTGCTAGTTGTAGTTCAGTGGGGCTCCATGAATGGGATGATGTTCAGGGGGTCTGCAAATAGGCATTGTGAGGAATCCTCTCAAGATTAAATTTCCTCTTTGTGTTTGATTTTACTATAAAAATACTTAGGATCCAAAAAAAGAGATGATCCTGAATCAAATAATGTGTTGGATAATTTTGAGGAAATGATTAATGTATCGGTGACCACATCATTCGGAACTTCAACCTCAGGATTTGTGACCGTATAAGCTCAGCCATTCTCTCTTGGCATTTTCTGAGTAATGTTTCCTTGTTGCTTAGGACATTCATTTTTGTAATGACCTATTTCATTACAATGGTAGTATTGATCATTAATAGCCTCTTACTTCCCCGTGAAATAATGAGATTTGTGGCCTTTTCTCCACAATTGTAACAATCTCCCATCCCCTACTGGCTTGTACTAAGGTGTTTCTTCAAACAATAACTACAATATGGAAACTAAACTTTTCCTTTCTTCCCCTCTTTTTATTTTCCCAAGTGTTAAGAATATTTCTTATTATCTTGCTTCACTATAATGTCAAAAGACATATAGAATTCATTTTTTGTCTTGATAACACATGAGACTATATCTTCCTATAATGAGAAGGATTGTGAGAATAATTCTTGATGGAGAAATGGTTTAAACCCGTCTAATAATTGATCAATCTTACTTATTGGGATTCATATATAATATAAAAAATGCCTTTCTTACCTCGTAATGTTTTCCTCATACTTTGCGACATTCTCATCCTCATTTTCCCTCAAACTCTGAAATTTCCTTTATGTATCCACTCAATGCTCACAAGGGAATTGTTTTTCTAATAAAATCTAATTAAACTCTCTTAATTCCATATTTGGCACTTCTTAATCCTCCTTTGTGTTTTGAATTAATGACCTCCATTGATCTACATCTCTTGAGAGGCGTTAGTCTAGCATGACAACATTTTTATACTTTATACTCACCAAATCATGAAATATTTTCTCTAAGGAACTCAACCATTGATAATATAAAAATGGATTTGTAGTACCATTGAATGTTGGTGGTTGTTGCCTCATGAAACAGTCTAAAATTGATCCTCTGCATTGTGGAGAAGGGTTCTCTATATGGGTAAGGTTATTATTCATATCCTAAGTTAGTTGTCCTAGTATTGTTATATCATATTCAACTCCAGTTTCTTCACTAACTCCACTATAATTATCTTGAGTAAGAGATAAATAAATACATAGATTGTGTGAGTAGATATGGTTTCCATTCCTTCCACTAGGTGAAATTTATAAATAATGGAATACACTAGCTGGGTTTTTGAATCGTAAAGCATAATTCCAAACATATGAAATATTTTACATAAATTGACAAGTTTATTCATATAATCCATAATAATATATATGTTTTTATTGGGAAATTATTTAATCATAAATCCATTATAATGGTTTTTAATGAAAATGTGAATTATCCTAAGGATATCCCCTTGAAGTGTCCAACCATGTGCGCAGTATGTCCCATTGTCGTGTACCAGGATACCCCGCTTTATTCCCAAAACACCTTGTTCGAGTTTTCACTCCTAGGTACATTTGTGGCAGAACCACATCCACTTTTTGTATCCGGATAGGGATGTATTTCTTAGAATACCCACATATTTTCTATATTACCAGTTTTTTTGGATGCTCATCTATACTAATCCCCAAAGTCAATCTTTGTGTAATGTTCTCTAATCAGAGTTTTTCTAAATCTATTTTCCAGGGTTTGTGCTAAACATTCTCTGATAGAAACTATAATTCATGGACCCCTATTACGCAAAGTTGGAGTATTATTTCATAACATTGGCGTGATCACAAGATATAAAGTCCCCTAAGACCAATCAGTTTATAATCCTTGGAAGTAAAAGATACATACATAAGTTTTAATTACTTTATGAGATGAAAAAAATCAACATTGTGTCTCCTTTGGAGAAACTCATATCCCTTACCCTATCCCTGTATTTCAATCATAATATACTTCTTCGCATCCTAGAAAAAATATAACATAATGAACGGGTGATCTCATATGATCTGTAAAGATAAAAATATAGTGTAAACTATCATAAATAAGCATAAAAATTTAAGACAATGTAAAAGACTAAAACACAAGCCTTTTAATCCTAATATTTATACAAATATAGAAAATATAAATCAAATAATTCCATTAAATTATTCACATGGATATTATATTAGTCAAATAATCACATGTAATATCAATAGCTAACTTTCTAATGGTGCAATTCTTAATGCGGGACATCATATCCATATAGTAAAGCCCATATGCGAAGACTACAAATAAAATTATTGTCGACACCTTGTTCCTCGACACTTGTTTGTATTATGAGACCTACCGATGCATTGATTGGATAAAGAAGGACCCTCCTGTCAGTTACAACGTCCAATTAATTCCAAATATGAAAAGGATGAAACATAACATAAACATATGTATTAAACTAGCATATAAAATTTTAATAATTTAACCATAAATCGCGAATGAAATAAAAATAAAACATTCACAGTAAAATATATCATTAAACTATCAATATAATATGGAATATTGTATCATAATATTTCAAATTCAATTAAATATAATATCCAACAATAGATGTTTATAGAGATGAAATCAATCCAAATACTATTTCAGATAAATATCTCTTTCTACATTGAAATCATTTAAAAGTGGCATAATTATAATGTAAAACATTTATTTTGAAAATATTATTTTAATATTGTATGGCGGGCTTCGAAGGTGTAATAATAGCATAAAATAGCCTCACCCACCATATAGGTTAAAAACATTCTTACCTTAATTTGTTGAAAAGGTCATAAAGTACAATGCTTAGAAAATTCCAGAAATATTTCTTTAAAAACATTTAATAAAAAGTGAAAAAAATTGTATAAAATACATTTACCCATAATCTACGAAATATAAAAAATATTTTGAAATACATTTTTAAGAAACATAGATGTGGATGATAAAGATTTCCTAGTAGATATTAAGGTATAAACAACCTCAGAAAATAAATAGATTGAAAAATTAACCCTTACACTGCACTTTTACATAGTTGATTGTATGTTATTCTTCTTTAAAATGGTTAAATCATTGTTATTAAATTATAAAAGTACTAAATACATAATTATTATATCATATATGTTCCTCTAATATTTCATTATTAATAGTATTTCAATAGTATCATTGTTTTGGTGGTAAACTAATTCATTTTCCTTTACTTGTTTTGTTATGTAAGTCATGTTAGTCATGGATAGGATGTGTTTAATTCATATAGAGAATTATTTAAAGTTACTAAACATTAATTTTTAATCATAAAATGAATATTAATCTTTAATGGTTATGATGTGGAATGAAATCTCATCAGGTCGTGGAGACGGTAAGTTGTACGTATGCACGAGCGACAATATCATTATATTGATGGTGAAATCATGTGTAATTGGATTGTATATTATATATACTGATTCATTAACATGTAATATTTATTATTTACATAAATTATACTCGTTATTATACCCATACAAATAATGAATTGTTGAATAACAAACTGCACAATGACGTGAAGATCGTAATCTGTACGTACGCGTGTATGGTGACTTTGATATTAATAGGATGTACAGAATAATGAATATGTTTATAAAATATTTATAATATAATATATATATATAGACTGAACTGAATTTACTAGTTTATTATGGAGTCAACCAAGAAAGGGGAAGTGGATGAAGAAAAGAACATTCAAGGAGGTCATAAAATAATTACCTCTTTTTCGGGGGGGGGGGGCTTCCTTTTGATTTGAACAAAAGGGTTCCTTAGGATGGATTTATGGTCAATTTTTGGACTCTATGGTGAAGTTAGGGTATTTAGGAGGATATTACGTCTAGGGTTTGAAAAGCCATAGGGTTTTGGAGTTGTGAATTAAAAGAAATATAGGTCCTCTTTTATCAGAGTTGTGAGGGAACTTTATGAAATCTTGAAATATTAATTTATCAAAAAATGATTTTCCGTTTATAATAGATAAAAATTGATTTATTTAAATGATAAGGAAGGTATGGGTATAAATAATATAAAAAATAGGTTTTAGACATGTTTACGTCACCATAATTACCTTATCTTTTATATTTAACCCTTAGTTAAATAGTTTTACTTTTACCAAGGCTTATTGTATTTTTATACTACATGGTTAGAATAGTTACTACAAAATTCCAATAGAACCCTGAATGGTTCATTAATGACATATGTAACATTATCTATATCATTTGGCCGAATCATTGATTTTTAGGACTATTATATCATTTAATAAAATTGTTTTTGTTTTAAAAACCCATTTATGTCAATTTTGACACTATTAACTATTTAGTTTTTGTGAAAGCCATAAAAACATTATTCCTACAAAAAAATTCGTTGAATAAACCCTAAAATGTCATATTCACCTAGAAAATTTGTGTATGGCATAAAAAGTTTTACTTTACTTTTATTTTAATATTTTTAGTATCAATTATTTTAATCATTCTTTAAAAAGGTAATTACTATATCGTCATTGTGTCATAAATAAATTTAATTATTTAATGTCCAAAAATTATTAAAAAATTACTATGATGTAGGAAATATTATTATATTTTCAATAAATATTTATATTTGAATTTATCTTATGTATTACCCTATATTAAAAATGGTTTAGTTATTTAAATTTTATATTAAAACTTTTAACACTTCTTTAAAAAAATTAATAAATTTCCTAATCTAATCCAAGTGAATAAAAAACGATCATAATTTTTTATTAAGGTTGATTTTGGTTGAACTAAACTTAACCAATAGAATTAGTACATGTTTTGGGGTAATTGATTATTATAATAATATTATTATTACCTTTAATTTCCCTATTTACTTTTAATAGTTGTAAATAATATTCAAAAGTTGTTATTCTCCAAAAATTATTTTCATTCTATTGAACTGAATTTCAAATACTGATGAAAACTACTTCTATCAGATTTTTGAAATTCAATTCACCTGAGTAGTAAAATTATGTTTTATGAAAATTTGAAAATATGCCTAGAAGGTGGGTAAATGACGTTAAAAAGTTAAATAAAATTTTATATATCTTATCTTATTGTAAAATGAAATCAATTAATTAAGTTGGAATTATATAGGTATTGTGTATGCATTTTTTACTTTAAAAAAAATTTAAATTAATGAAAATTATTTAAATTAAAATTTTGTTTTAAACAAAAACGTAGTGTTATTCACTATTCATCAAAAATTAAAAGATTTAAGAAAAATAAAAGAAATCATCCTAATATAATTATGATATTCCAAATCCAAAAATGAATTCCATTTTGAAAAATAAAATTTCTTTAAATTCAAAAATTGGGTATTACTATTCCTAGCTACTTTTTAAATGACTAGTTTGAGTGGTCATGGTGTTCTAGATCCCGGAGCTGTGTATAGTGGAAGCTATTGTATTAATCAACGACCAACATACCATGGATGCTTGGGGTGTTACAAATGACCAATAATTTTTTGGTGGACAATCTCAATAGTTTTCCAAAAATGGTTTCTATAATATTCATTTCCATGTAATATAATATGAAACTCTATGCAAGAAAGCATATATAAATGTATAGAAGTAAAAATATGAAAATAACAAAGTACATATATCAACCCTCATTTGGATTCTAAACATATGACCCATAAATTTATTTACTATGTTCATGTTATTATATTCAAGTGAGGTGAGGCATATATATCACTTATATCACCTCGTTTTATTAATAATAAATGTTCTTAGATGTAAAATAAAAATCTGTATTAATATTTTTAATCAAAGGGATACAATGTAATAACCAAGGAATCTATTATCTCAAGGGTTTCCAGCACAGTATTAACTATAGATTTTATCATGGGTAAGAGTGTAATCCACGAATAATGGTTTGAGTCATTCCAAAATAGTGATTATCTAATCCAGACTAAGAAATACATCCAAGGTAAAAAGTGATAAGAAATGGATTAGCCTATGGATGTAACCTAGCCTCCACATGTCCATAGAAACCACGCAAGATCCAAGGATTTTATCCAAGGAATCATGTAAATTATATAAAAGTGATCCCATGGTTTCATAATGGGAATCCCTTGACATAAGAGGATTGATTTCCAATGTGGGCCCCAACCAAAAACAACTATCATCATTGAATCATAATGCCATCCACGAGCACTACAGGAATTCCCTCTATAATCCCAATGATATATCGAGTATGACCACCCCATTAATGATTTCAAGGTTGATATGAAATTAAGAACATTATAATAAATTCATTTAATATTGACTTCCAAAAAATCAATAATTACTTTTATTGAGTTAACATGATTCAAACCTTGCCTTCCAGTTGTGTGAGAAGGCCAAGGGGTTGGAAACCATTTTTAAATAATTTCCTATTAAATTAAATGGTTCCTTCATTTACCATAAATAATATAAAAATAATGGGATATAGATGTGAAACCACAAGATAAGATGTTAATATAAACTAGGACAAGCCATATATATACAATATACATTCCAAATTACCATTTAATTTACATTCACTAAATTTTCCACTTATCTTAGGCGGGTCAAGGGAAAATCACACACAAAATGTAGTCTAGAAAATTCATTAATTGTGTAGTAACCTAATCAAGTATCTCTTATCATTATCAAGGTAAATCTATGGAAAACTAGAACGGTGGCCTAAAAACACATGTTTAATCTATAGAAACACAATTAGGAATAACACCCTACATAATGTGGAAAATATTGCGGAAATAACCACTAATGTAGATTTAAATATATGGAATGAATCTTACAAAACAAATATATATACTATAAGATAAACATATAAATTTTTAAGATGATTCTTAATTAAATATGCATAGCCGCAAGAGAAATTATAAAATGAAAAATCACAATGATTTAGTTATAAACCATCTACTTCAAACTCCTACTAATCTCCTCATCAAATATTAGCCTCTTCTTTGGCCTGGATTGGATGATATCTGATGAATGGATCAGTGCCCTAAAATTGGGGAATAGTAACCTATACCTAAATTAATTCATTAAGATGAATAAGAATGAAAATATATTAAAAATATATTAAGAATTTACCGATGAAGATCAAATGAGTCAAACGAAAATTCAGTCTAACTTCAGATGGAGTTTGATTTCTATATTATATGAATTTTGGATCAAAAAAGTGGATAAAAAGGAAATTATGATCGATGAAAATTAAAATGAGAGTTAATGTTTTATCAAAAAAAATATTTTAAGGGGAAAACTGTAAATTTACCAAAAAAATCGCCCTTCTCATTTTTTGGTCTCATGGTTTTACAAAATGTGTGTCACCCATGCACGATATTCTATAGAAAGGGGGTACACACATGTTTTTGATCTACACTTTTGGAAAAAATGAACCAAAAATTAAAAACACACTCTATAATTTGTCTCTTCTTTTTGACAAGTATATTCTACCCAAGTCACAGGGTTTTCAAAAATCATTCACGCCCAATCTCCTCATTGTCCATCCCTGTATGATTAAAACTAAGCATGCAGATGGCCCCACATGGTTTCAAAATAAATACAACCTGCATTTTTCTCCAACCAATCAAGGTTCTAATCTACGAATAAACCCCAGACACCCCTGAGACCTTCCCTTACACATTAGGGATCCATATTATATTCATAAAAGAAAATTAGACTAAAAATAGCAGTATATGTACATGAGTGATAAACGGGGTTCATATAAATATTAATCATTTAAAAAATTAATCTATTTATCGTATATCAAATATGAAATATATATGGGAAAATTATACATATTATTTATAATAATTTATTTGATTTAATTTTAATCAATCCACAACTTTATAGGACAATTAATCCTCTTAACAAAAAATATAAGTGATCCCAGATGTGAAAAACAAGGGAGTATAATTCTCTTATCACAGAACTCATATATTTTTTAATTTGTTCAACTAATTCCACTATAGTGATTATTTAAGGAGTCATTGTTATTTGTTTTTAAAATGGAATGATATCATTTCTATTCCCCCACCCCCTCAATCATTGGATGATTTTTTCGATATTTATTCTAAAACACGTCAATGTATTCATGTAAAATATTTATATAATCTATTTTAAATATAATGTTCCAATTAATTGGTTTTTATCCCTTCTTCTATAAGAACATCGTTATGTAGATCTAGAAATGGTTAAAATAGACATGATTCAGATAATATAGTATTCCCTCTAATGATAAGGGATTCCAAATCTACATCATTAATTGTAACCTTATTCTCTAACAAATAAATGTTGACATTATAATATGAAATCAAATACACACTACAGTTTATTTAAATGTTCACCATATGGTTAATAATCATAATTTAAAAAAGCCTATGTCATTGTTTCATAAAATGTTCTCGATGACAATTTTCATTTGGCAATAATAATTCAAATATCTGTCTGGATTGATATATACAATATTAAGGAGCTACGATGTATCTAATTAACTTGGGAAACAAGGAACATATAAATGTCGCTGATGATCTAAAATCAGATAATATATTTTCCTAAATTATTTTTAATATCATTTAACCTACCAATATATCTTTAAGAACATATACCTTAGAATCAGTGATATCATAATCATGCATTTGATACCATTACCTTTTGAGTAAAATAACCATGATTCCATTTGAATGAATTCAAATATATCACTATATCATTATAGTTGACGTATTCGACATTAGTGTCTCCATTTTTTGAAATTAAATCATAATCACGATAGATTTCCTTCCCACAAATTAAGAAATATACACTCCCCATCAATCAGGTCTCATATGGTTTATCCACACAATTAGTACAACGTTGAAATTCAACACTTCCCTTCTTACCATTATTTATATTTCGTTCATCAGAGTGTTCATACAATCACATCATTTCAATTTTTTCCTAGAAAATAACATACCTAGAAAATTATTTATCTTCCCTAATAGTACAAGAAATTGTATCTACATATAAAAAGTATTTCTATCAGAGTAATTAAATTAAAATTCATTGTTTTATATCTTCAATAATGTTATCTATATTAGATATTATATTATTTAAAATTTCCACATAATTTGTTACTAAACCTGTAATGTCATCTTCATATTCAAAACCATTTTATCCTTCTATATAACTTTTGTTAGTGAATTTTCTCTCAGTATCAACACATTATTCTTGTGGAAAATATTTGTTAAATAATTTCCAATTAATATTACTCCACTTCCCAAAATATAGTTCCTATAAATGCTTAGGGTTATAGACAAATGACATTCAGTGATAATATTCTACCTTAAGATGATAAACATACATAAAATATATCACTCAATAAATATATCCTACAATGATTAATATCCTATACGGGTACTTGATCTATCATTAAAATACTATTATATTAGATTTCCATTTATATGATATATGTTCTCAATGAACGAAGTGGTCCGATATAGTTTCACCATGTTTGTGATAAATAGTGTTCTCCATAAAAATATGATAATTTTTCATAACTGCTTTTAGAAAGAAATTTTTATTTTATTTTTTCATAATCTACTCCAACATAATATTCAGTACCAGGAGGAAAACTACAACATAGATTAAATTTAATGATATGGTTTTAATTCGACCTTTGATGAATCTTTTTTAAACAACAATATTTTCTTAATAAGAACATAACATTATAAGTGTTAAATGAAAGTGTATAATTTTATGTCTGGTGTAAATCATTAACATAAGTATAATTTGTTTCATTTTTAATCTCATAATAATATTTTCTGTATCATTGGTAATATTATAAAATCATTAAGAAACATGCTCAAATCAGTCAAAATAGTGTGTAAATAGAATTTTAACCAACCAATAAATATCTACAAGGTTAGTCTACCCAGGAGTGGAGCTGAAGGTCCTCTTATTATCCATGTAGTGAATATGGAGTTGGTACTCAACATTCATTTTTAGAGTTTTTACCAATAAGAGAATCAATTCCATATCTATATCTACATTCTAGTATCAATATATGGATATAATTACTATAAAACCACACATTCCCCCTCTTACTAAAACAACATGTTATTATCCTATACATCCAATTATCCCTATAATAATTCATATGTTTTTCTTCTGTAATCATTTATTTCATAAGTTCAGTGTTCATATTTTCTACAAAACATCCATTGATATTGACTACAATAGCCTAACACTAGTCACTCGAAGCAAGTGGTTATCTTACTATAATTCCACATTATACATGACACCACATGCTAGAGGATAAAAAGGTTTATAACTATTTGGATACATGATACATATATTATTCACACATTTCAATTGAAAACATGAAATACAATAATAAATTTTAGGGTTAACATTATATTTGTTTCTACTATATCCTGAAAATCATTAGTAGATCCATTCTTTCTATCTTGTGAATAGGAAAACTAAATAAATTATGATCTTAGATGAAATGTAATGGAATACATACAATATAATTTATAATTGAATAAATAATTCATTAAAATTGGGCCTTGACCATCACATAGTAATCCAAATTCATATATCCAAATTTGGAAATTAATATCAATTCAATTCATAATCAATGTAATATTTTGATTGAATATCATTGGTATATAATTTTAATATTTTCCCTAGTAAAAAAATATTAAAAAAGTATCATAATCCATTAATAGAACTATGGTAGAAAATTTCATTACATCATAACTCTAGTAAATTATAAGTATTATCAAAGTATATTGATGTAAATAATAAAACATTTAAATGAACATTCATGTAATTTATTAAAAAATAAGAAAGATAACATTTTATTATGTTACCTTGTAAAATTAAAACATCCAAAATAAGGGGAAAAGTATGTTTTTTTGATAATATAATAGAAAACATTTCATGGAATCTTTAATGAAAACATTGTTCATGAAGTTCGGAACATCTATTCGTACAATAAAAGTTGAAAATAATGAATCCTTTTAAACTTTTTTATAAAATCGAAAATTAAATAATTGAATATACAGAATAATGATTCATACTAGAATATTTTAAGGTGTGTATAATAATTTTTAGAATCTAGTAAAATAATAATTATATAAAATAGAATAAAAATAAAGATGAAAATTTATGAAATATAGGCATGGAAGAAAAATCTAATCTACAAAAGTCAAAATATTAGTAACTTTTTTATAAACATTATTTAAGGATCATATTATATTCCAAAGGAAGAAAAATTAATAGTTAATTTTTAAACTCCCATGTATAAAATAGGATTAGAAATTCTATATAACATAAAATAGAAATAATATTGTAATTTCATTCATTGACAATTTAAAAATAAACAATCATGAATCCAAACGAGACCTAAAAATAGTCCTAACCCATGAAATCCACTTAGATGGAAAATTTATATATTTATAAATAATAATTTTAATTTTATTGAATACATGATTATGAATCCTATTAATCTATATTTAATTTAAAATGTCATGTTATAATCAATAATAATCCATCCATTGTATAGTTGTTGTTTACATTGACAACATAAGACTCTTGAGTCCATTTATCAAAATTTTGAATGGTATTTTGAACCTGGTTAATGGCATTATGAAATTATTTTACTATATAATACATTTCAATAAATTCCTGAATATAATATGAAAATAAATCAAATCACTTTATAGAGTTTCTAGTACGCTTGTACACATGAAAAAATTATCATTCTCCAAATAGAATAATGGTTGTGAAGGTAGAAGATATGTTGAATTGATGGAATGATAGTTGTGTAATTAAAACCATATATATTAATTTCTTCCAAATTTATAATCATCAATTTAAATTGGTGAAGAAAAATTAATTTCAACATTATGTGGAGATGATAGGTTGTGAGTATGCACATAAAATTCTTTAATTTTCCATAAGGTAGAATATAGAGAAAAAGTACACATAACATTACATATGAAATCATATTATGGAGAACATAATAATTTTATAATTTCAATATATTTATTTATTAATTTAAGTATATTTAAGATTAATTCATATTGAAATATCTCAGCAATAACATGTATGAATATTTCATATAACCTAATTTGGATTAACAACAAAGTGTATATATAGTTGTATTTATTTTAGGATAGTACCTCATGGATGTCAGTTTATTTTTTGGAAATTTATTTTATATGACATTGGAAAGTATAGGTGTCTCAAGTTGTGAGTATATATAAAGATAGGTGTTTCCCTTTTTTAAGAGTGTGGGGGAAAACATCTAAATATCTGGAATATTATTATATAATATGTAATACTCAAGTCATATGGTGAAAAATTTTAGTAGTTTCAAATATTATATGTTAATGATCTAAATAAAACAAAATATATGGTTTAAGAAACCACTTTTAGTTATAATAAATCCTTAACCCTTTATTTTAAACATTTTAACTCATTTTATGCTTTATCGAAGTGATAAATATTTTCCAAAGGTACTATTAATTGTGAAAAAAATTAATTTGAACATATTACGTATTAATAAATATGATTATTAAAAATTTGAAATTAAGTTTATAAAATTAAATATTTATAAATGAAAAATAATTTTTTTAATATATGTATATAAAGTGAAATAACAACCATTTCTAGAAAAGATATTAACTTAAGAAAAATATGATTTTATAGAAAAATACAACAAAATAATGATTGTAATAGAAATAAAAACATTATGATAAAAATATATATTTATTTATCTTTAAAACCAAAAAAATTCAAACCATTAAATACTATATATAAAGGGCATAAAAAATCAATTTTTATTTGAACCAAAAAAATTCATTGATTTACAAAATGTTAGGAATATATTTCTTTGTTCCAATGTAAATTTTTATATTCATTATATTACATCATAAATGTATCATTGTTCAATTTTTTTTTTCAAAAATATTCTTGTTAATGTTATATCATTATAATTAAAAAAATAGAATGATTTTATAAAATCACTAATTTTCACTATTCAACCAAAAAAGAATATTTTTAAAAATATTAATTCTAATATTTTATTGGTTTTATTAAATTTAAAATGAAATTCATTCCATAAAAAACCAAACAATTTGGAAATTTAGGTTTTAATATCTTTCTTTATTTTTCAACATACTATTGATTCTTTTAAAAGAAAAGCACACTTACTAGAAATGAATCTCAGGTAGTAGAAAATATATTGGTAATTTTAAATAGAACAAGAGAATTATTAATATATATAGAAATATGTTTTCCAGTTTGATAGATAAATACAAATTAAATTATTATATATATGTTTATAATTTGTTAATCTATAAATATATTCATATTTTGTAGATACATCTAAAATCCATAGATATATTATTTTGTTCCCAGAGTTTTTATCCATAATATCATATAAAATATAAAAAATGATCACAATTAATGTTATCTAATTTTTAGACACAATTGGTAACAATAATGATTGATTTGGTAAGATTTCTATTATAATCCTTAAAAAAACAAATTTATTATTTTCAAAGGATTTAGTAACTTGGAATATGAAAGTATTATATGACAGTTTATTGAAAATCTTTTATTTTCTGAAAGGAACCATTATAATATGATTTAGGTGAAGCCAAATACCTAAATTTACATTAGATGGTGGAATCAAAAACAATCATGAGGATACTAAGTTATTCATGTGATTGGAAAAACCCTAAAAGACTAGTTTGTAGGGTGTTCTAGATCGCATCCGTGGTACACATTGATCCCTGGTAAAACCACTATCACTCATGTATCCTACGACAAAGGCCTCAGACAATTAATACCCATGAAAAGCATATGGTAATTCCTATAAATTATATCCAATTTTCTATATTTATATCATTGTTACAATGATAAAGTATATTGAAGTATCTTTTGATGGCTAGTAAAGGGTCTATTTCTAATAGTGGTCAAATAAAAGTTGTTAAATAAATATTGATTTTATAGAAAATTTTATCGGAATATAAATAATAAAAATGTATGGAAACATACCAAAATAAATTCGTATTTTTATATTAATTAAATAGGTGTTTAATTTTATGATATAGATATTAGTATCAATGATTTTTTTAATAAATTAAATATATAAATTTTCATAGTATTTTATCAGCCATAAAATAAATTGTATTTGTATAACTAAATTAACTTTTATTATTAATCACATAATCCATAGTAAAAAATATATATCTATATAATCCCAAAAAAATCTTATTAAAATATAAAAGTTAGCTTTTAAAATAAAAAAAGTTGGTTTTGAATTAAATAATATAAAAATATTATTTTAATCATCTTTATAATGTTTCATAAAATAAATAAATCTCTATTATAATTAATATTTCATTACTCACATCCATTGAACATAACTCAGGACCTACAATAAAGATGATGGTGACCCCTGAAGATGATGAGATTCTCCAGGATTCATCCACTCATTAATGCATAGGAAGAATTACCTGCTGGACTTTAGTTGTGCCTCCATATATTCCAAATGTTACTGACTGACAATGGTGGACTAATGTAATCTTTTGGGAGACTATTCCGATGATATCATTGAAATTAATTTCAATACACAAAAAACATACATAAATATCAATTAAAATTAAGTTACACCTGATAAATATTAATAATATCAAATAAAATATATGATGCTATCATAAAAAACATGCATTGATGTCAAATTGGGATGACCTAAAAAATACATATATTATACATGAACACTAGCCAAATAACTATCCCCATCAATCATCCAAGATTCAAAAAAACATGTGTTTTCCCAACCGAATCCACATTACATTCAGTTCTATGACCTGAAACACATACATTGGTTCTTCACAAGCATTATGATTCATATATACGGTTTGAGAATATAACACAATAGGGTAACAATAACAACCCCTAGTATACCACATCATATGTGTGATTCTTCATGAGGAAAAAAATATCATTAAATTGAAATAGGGATTTAATGAAATAATTATCCCTTTGTGATAGATGTTATAGTGGACAACCCCATTAGGTAATTTGGTGATAACAGAGCCTCTTAAATCGAGACCATGACTTCTCCAAAATAATTACCCAATCCACTCATCAACTTGTACCATTATTCTATGGAAAGACATGTACTCACAGACTAAGGGTATGGTGGAATCAAAAATCATCATCAAGTACCCCCAACACACTCAGTATGGTTAAGAGTTCATAATCCATCACCAATTCCTAGTAAATATGGTGGGTCAATCAATCAACTGTAACAATGTACCACATCATTTCCCTCCGGGAAATCATTGACTGAATCCTACTAATGTTAAGCTCCAATTTAGGAACACTGGAAAAATATACACCTGAAAAGGTCATCAACCTGATACCTGGTGTAATAGGTAATGTTTATCTTATCAAACCATCTTCAAATACTTTGGGGATGTGAGAAGAACTTAGAACCAAGAAACATCATTTGAGGTCCATTAGGAAATAACATTTTCAGGATTTATCATCCCGTGAATCATCTCTAGGAACTCAAGGGAGTTAAATGACAAAAATGTATCCCCAAAGACTATAGGGAGGCCTATGATTCCCCTAACTATAATATGGGATACAACACATCACACATATCATTAGTGATCCTAGGACACAAATCTGATGAGACCTTTAAACTTTTCTGAACACATCCTATCATATATATCTGGGAACCCACTAGGTCCAATAGACCCATCATAGTCTGTACTATTCGATATCTTGTCAATTACACAACCTTATAGTCATATCACATTACAAAGTCTCCCACTAACTAAGACCCCATGGGGACATGAAAACCTCCCAAAATCTCTTTTTCACTAATATTCATGCTATCTACGGACCTTGCAATGAAATTAGGTTCAACCAACCCTATCAGTAAAAGGTGGATACAATTCCAACCTAAAACATCCAAGGCATCATAATTCAATGTCCCAATAGAACCATTATCAATCCATGATCAAATCAAGACTTTCTTCTAACCTTAAATGATGTATTCACTATATCCAGTGATACATATGTCCATATATACTATTATAACCTAACCCCACACATCCCTCAGTTACCCACTGAACATATAAACCCATCCAAGTCCATTCTCTACATCACCGCGATTCAGAAGACCTCAAAAATGTCATTATTTAGTTCAACCAGTGTTAATACCCTTGAAGACATATCGTCATGTGATCTGAAAATGCCTAAATGATAAAGATAACTAGGTCTTATAATATAGGACTTAGTCAAATACCATAAAATCAGCAAAGGATTCTACCTATTCCTAAACCCCATTCATTATCCCATATTGTTATGCATAAATTCAATCATATAAATAGACATCTATTTAAAATTGCGTCATAGTATCCATGAATCATTATTCTAGAGTTAACCCCATGATCATCCCTATCAATCATTATCTATGCTAACTAATCCTTAAGTAAATTTATAGTCAGTTATCTCATTCCATGAAAAACCTTGAACATATTATGAAAAATTATATATAATTAATAAATTTAATTTAAAAATTAATAATAATATAAAAACTCAAATGGAATAATATTCTATCTAGAACCTCATGAAATGAGGTTGGGTATACTCCTGAATTTTGTAAAATAATTAAAGACGATTCCCATTACAATGAATTATTTCAGCTAAAAATATCAGATACCACAAATCAAATATTAATAAAATTGAGGATGATTAGGAATTATATTACTAAGAAAAGATAATGGTTTTATTTTATACTGTATGCTACAAAGAATACCCATGATCATGGTGGGATAATGATAGGTTGATGTATAGTTGTTAGACAACACCCGTATACACCCATCAACAAAAAGATGGGGTTGTCTAACCCTCTCTAATTATTTTATAGAAAATATTCCTAAAAATTTTGTAAGAATCAAATATTAATAGTCCAAACCACAATGGAAGGTACCCTCAGATATCTACCTCAATTTTTCTTGCCATGAAGCCCTAATACATTGATTTAATGGAAAATATTATGTCCCACCTAAAGACAAGAAAAAACTAGATCCCTTAAAAATCTATATAAAAGTCTAGGTGATCCCAAAAATACTAAAACCACCTATAAAAACCACTTTAATGGATTATCAAACACTCAGAGTCTCATTTTGATTCCTTATTCTCAAAAAGAGTCATTTGAAAAAAATGAATACTCATTCTCATATATTTTTGATCTAATAATCCATGGGGGGTATAAACTACTCACAATGTTTATTCTCATCCTTGATAAGTAATGGTAATCCCCTAAAATGTATCTTTATTGATCTAAGTCATTATCTATTTGATAACTCATTGTGTTCTATCTACGAATATCCATAATTCCTCTAATATGAAATTAAAAATTTCATCATTCACTAACTTCCTAATGCTGAGACCCTGTATTTCGACTAACACCAATACTAAGATATATCTCATTATACCAATTTATGATTAAAAAACTCAATTCCATCAAAATATCAGATATGATGTTAATATTTTCCTATTCCATAAGGATTTAATCATAATGGAAGATTACATGCTACAATGATCCCTAATATAGGAATAACCTATAGAAAAATAACTTATTGTTATCTACCGACCCACAAACTATGCACCAAAAAAGTATCCAATGTGGTTTCCACCATATCACATTCAAAACCATACTAAAAGCAAGTCATACCTAATATTGATGGATTTTACTTGATGTTTTGGTATCACATGATAATATGTATCCAAATGAAATGCCTACTCTAACATGGAATTTTCACCTACCATCATACGCAAGTTCCGTGTCAAATCATGATCCATGACACCAACCACCCTTTATTCCTATTGTATTACCATTAAAAAAGAAACCTTCACACCAATTTTACACATGATTCATCCTTGATTCAGATAAATAAATTGGTTCACCCACTGAACCACATCGTGAAAAATAGTTTCACCACAAAAAACATGTGATAAACTATGGTTCCCCCCGATGAATCTCTCTCAGATCACACTGAAACTCTCACAACAAAGTTTTAACCCGAATCCTTGTGTAATTACCCTATATATTCATCACCAACCACCCTATACATTCGGAACACAACCCTAGAACTATCACACCTTGGATCTGACTCACTCTTGGATGAATGAAACCACCCATGCCTTATTCCAATTTACTAAATTCTTCTAAAATTCAATGAAAAAACCAATTAATATTATTAAATAATGAACAAGATATGAGTGGATCATACCTCACACTAATATACCACATTAACATTGACTATCTGCCAAACTATCTCACTAAGGCCATGTCCTTATAAAATGATTATAGTTTAATATATTTCACTATAATTCTTCCCTCCATAAGAGTACATGAAGAACCAAAATTAAAATTCACTACAGAATACACTTAATAATGTATAAAATTAAATGACATGACATTTTTGTCTCAATCATACTAGAACACTGACATTGAAACCAACCAATGTCCCTTATTCTAGGATCACTAGGAATGAAACCATCAATCCTCATTTCCATGATCCCCATCATATAGACTTTCTTCTTACCCTATATGAAATAAAAACCCAAATGAACTCCATCACCACAATCTCTATGACATCCTAAAAATAGTTTAGTAAATATTAACCTCTCCTAGTTGGACATATGGCCTCTTGTGTACCTCCATGAACACAAAAGGCCAATGACTAGAACTGATGGTCAATGGTATAATAGTGGGGAGAATATACCCTCGTTATCAGAGTGAAGAACAATGATATAATCATAATAGTAAATAGCAGATTTAAAAGAGATAATTGATCTGCGGAAGAATAAAAACCCATCATATAAATAACAAATTTTCTTCATCCAAAACGTCATATATAATGATGATCATGGCATGACATAAAAAATATAGTGATACATGGATTAAGGGATTTCTTATAACACATTTATCAAAAGTAAAACAATAAAGAAAATATGTACTCCCTTATATCATCATGAGAGAACACATGGGTCTAATTCTCCCTTTTTATTATTAACATGTCAGTTAAGCATATGCAATATGGTATATCACTTATCACCACCTGTATCCGTGAAGTATTTTTGGGAACCAAACAACAATCCATACAATGTGTGAGATAACACTCAATATCACACAACAAATGGTTTCTATTTAAATTATTGTCCTTGCATTTATGCCATGTTAATTAGTTCAATGGAGTATAAATTTACAATGGATCCTAATATATTTTTCGGATCCAAGGTGTATAAATGTATTAGGTATCCTAACAGGATGAGTGAATCAGATTCAAGGACATGAAATTATGATGGAATCCAAAAATTTCAAACCCATGGGATCCCAGGAGTAGAAATTTCCATGGCGTCCATGTTCATAGGATCCATGGGGTATAAAATTCCCTAGAATCCAAATATAGTCATTGTATCCAAAGAGTACTGATTTCCAAGGCATTAAAACCAATTCAATGTCAATATCACAGACTATTCATTTATTCATTTCACTAATCCATTGATGATCTTAAAAAGAATAAAGAATTGTCCATTTCATATGACTAAATCTCAATTGAAAACATTCGTTGTGGTATGTATGAACATTAAAAATTGTATAAGATTATTAGTGAAATTCTCCATTATACAAAGTGATATCATGACACCATAAGTCTAGAAGAATCCTAATAAATGGTAGAACCCACCCAATGGGAGGATCAGGCTGGTTCAACCCCACCAAAACTAATGAAACATGTCAATTGAAATTATCAACACATTTATTTCAATTAAAAACTGTTTTAATTAATTTATGAATATTCGACCATGAGTTCTAGAATGCGGTATAAATAAAAAATCGATAAATAATGTGTCATTTTGGTTAAACATATAAAACACATAAATCAACTTAGCAGAGGAACACTAATCCTGTCTCGACCTCTTTATCAATCATGAATAGAAGAAAAAAATTGAATGTAAAAATTCCATGAAATATAAGGTTTAAGAGCATGCACCATAGCATCATTGCCAATCAAAAAAAAACTAAAAGAGGGGCCTAAATAATTGATAAATAAAATTATGGATTCAATATAAGAAATATATTATTAATAGAAGGTTAGATGAATAAACATGATCAATTCCCATGTGAGGATTGTTGATTTCACATTAGAGAAGAGATGTTGGCCATAATTAGAGAAAATAAAATGAGAATAAGGGCTTGATCCATTAATAATAAAGGTAAAAGTGATTATTTACCTCAATATACTATGTCACATGGTTTGAAGACAGGGTTGGAAAAATCATGTGATAAATGTATGACCTTCATTATCCAATAACCCCCCTTGCATGGTCATGGAACACGGTTAGACAAACCATGAAATTTCCAACATTTTACCCACTCATAATATGTCTATAACATTTTAACAGCCATGCAGTGTATTTTTCGCAATTGGGGAACAAAATTCACCCTTATATATGCACTAAAATTACAAATATGATTTACTCAATCCAAAAGTATTGGGTTACACATTTTCTACTAACTATATTGTTTAACTACCATTTCCAAAAATATAGTCTCAAGGCTCTAAACATGCCAACGAGACCCCCATTTTCTATATATCCTTTCTTATAATTTACATTACGTTAAAAAAGGAATTAGACAAGAAATAAAATATTTCTTTACATCATTGAAAATAAGATATCTTAAAATATTCCCCATTATCGAAATTCATCTCTTAATATCCCTCCAAGGGTAGTGAAGATTCATTTTAGAATATCTCTCGATACTAGGAATGCTTTTCTGCCTCTTTCTTCCATATATCATCCCGTATATTGACATAATTCCATAACACCCCCACCAAAGGAACTGAGTGACCTCAATGTACCGTTATTTCACAATCAGTAATAAGGTTAGGATGATCCTCAAAGGATGTATCTACCACCGACTCAACATCCTCATGATATGGAATATGTGAAAAATCAGAATGATATCGATGAAGTTGATATATGTCAAAGATATCTTGAATGTCCTTGTATCTTTAAGGAAACTAAAATAGTTATTATATCATACTGACACTATCCAAAATCTAAGAGGTCCTAACCATGTGAGTTAATAACTTTCCTTGTTTATGAATTCCTCAAACACCCATTCTATGAGAAAATCTGAAGAAAACATGGCTCCAAAACTCAATCATGAGTGGTCAATAATGATGATGGATATATTACTTATGTCTAGATTGATATGTATACATCCATATCCTAATAATTTGAACCTACATTGATGTCTGATGAATGAGATGAGGACCTAGTAGGGATACCTCTTTTATATCACCCCAGCATAGGGGTGAAGAGAATATCCTACCATGAAGGTCCTTTTAACGATTTATCTATATGATCTAATAATGGGTGTTATTATAAGAAAACATAGTGAGAGGTTAGTGTTTCTCACATGAACATCAAAAATCATATAATAATGCTTAGTGCATGTCTGATAAAACTTGTATCATATTTTCAGCATGTTCTTCTGACAATGGGTGATAGGATTTACCATGTAGTTCCTTTTAACCTAGTTCCCTATACATACCCAATAATAACCACAATGTAAAACAATAATAATGATCTAATATAATAGAATTTTGAACACCATAGATGCTTATGATCTAATGAATATAGAGTCCCTGAAGCTCATAAAATAAAAGAGTATCTCCAATTGGCTAAAACTGGAATATATTTTTGAACAAGTCTATGATCATCGATATGGTGTCCCAGTTTCTCAGTGATATAGGGAGATAGGTCACAGAATCCATGGTGACATGATTAAATTTTTTCATATGAATAAGTAATATATTTAATGTCGCATTGGTTTATTATGTAACACATTCAACTGCTAATGTTTGTCATAATGTGAAACAATCCCATCTATCTCTATCTTCATCCCCAACCACCATCATTTAGGGACTAAGTCATGATACATCTTTGTAAGACCAAGATTTACAACCCATATATTGGAATGAAACTCTTGTATCAGCACCTATTGTAATTTTTAGGTTCCCACAAATTTCTATAAATATGAACGGTTTCATCGTCATTGATGATCCAACTATTAAGAAGGTCATCACCTATAATGGCCTCTTATATGACCAATACATTAAAATATAATAAAAATATTATCCTCATTCTCTCTAGAATAGTGGATGTCACTGATGGTGAAGCTTGTACATACTATCCATGACTATCCTACACTTACAAGTGCATCTCTAAAAATAGGTCAATATGTTGCCACTCAGTATAGGCCTACTAAACTATGTTTGTCTGAGTCCACATACACAGTGAATTTGAAACTACATTTCCCATTTGAGTAATATAGGCATACTCGATGTCCAAGGACTCTAGGTATCTATTCAACCTTTGATTAATGAATTTTTTTATCATGATTTGTAAATATATATTTTGTACTTTTTTTGTTTCTCTACACCACATAACAGTCTCCATGTATGTAATGTCTCAAAAAACCCAAGGAATGAACAACCGTAGCTAACTTGAGATCAGGTTTTTGGTAGTTACTCTCATTTAGCCTCAATTGATGAGTCCAGAATAATATAAATTACTCATCCTTTGTCAGATTTTTACTATTCCCAATACATAATATATCATAAAAAACAATACTTCTTCCGCATAGCTTTGGATGAATCTGAATGACCATTGAATTTATCATCCCTTTAAGCTCTTAAATGTAACTCTCACAAGTACCATACCATATAAACGTCAGACCCTTCATAGTGATATATATAAGATGTGATGCTAAACATGATAATTTATGTATAATGATCTTATAATATAGATGTATCCCATATAAAATCATAATATCAATGAATATATTCTGATACTCAAAGGTAACTATAGCACTCGACTTCTACAGGTTGACCAAGACTCATATCTATGAGATGACATGACCAAGGAAGTGAATATTATACATCTAAAAGTTCCATTTAGATAAAATATAATATAAGTGATTCTCTATTAGTTTGTCTAATATGATATCATCATGTTTTTAATTGTTGTTTTTAGTGTGAGAATAAACAAATATATAATCCATGAATATCACAACAAAAGAATGCAGATTTGGACTGAAAGCCTTGTTTAATTGTAACTTGAAAACAACTAGAATGTTTTTGAGAATGAATGGAGTGAAAAAATACTCATAGAGTTTATACCTATAATGAATCTATTTATTAGTTATGTATTATATTTTTTAAATGAAAATGATGATAAATTGGTCTAAGAATAATCATTGAGAATACCCTAAATCCTCTGATATAGTCAAAGAGAACATATATACAAGGCAAGGGATACCTATTCTTAGCCACCAACTGGTTCAATATTTGATAAACCATAAAAAGACATCATAATCTGTCTGCATTATCTGGATAATATGACTAGTGAACCACATAGGGATGTGTTTGTTAGTATAAATCCATTTTCATTTATTTCCTATAGATTTGTATTTAGCACCTTTAACTCAATAGTATATATCATATAAGAAGGAATGGATATCATTGTTTCTACTATACCTAGATTGTTGGGAAACTCTATCTAACTCTTAGAAAATAGTACTAAAAATTCATCTGGTGCAGTGACCCTATAATGATTAACCGCTAGAGGAAAATATTCTTATCACATTCCCTAATCATCCAGATAAAATTACAAATTTTGGCTATCATTCCACTTAGATCACAGTGATTATGTTTATTTCATCATACATGGACATCCCAGTAATCCTTGTGAACAAAAACCCAACAATCTAGTGATGTAATGGTCTCCCTTCAGTTAAAATCTCTTAATAAATTATGAAAGTCAAGAAAAAATTACATCCACATAATGATTTAAAACCCTTAAATATCGAGGAAAAAAAGCTCACACACAATGTGACACCCACCAATATCAAGGATGAACTCCCCACACTAGAGTATACTATTTTATCGTATATCCAATGAAGTACCATGTTTCATGAAACCACTATAAAATCTAATATCAAGTAAATGACCTCCATAGTAATTATAGATATTTATTTATATGAATCACCTATAGAAAAAAATTACAGAGTCTAACATATAAGATTCTCAAATTAAACCTATCATGGTAGAGTTTCGGAAACTCTTCTCATCAGGTATCTGCAATAATATATATTTGTGTGTGTGTGTGTCATGAACCATTTACCTTAGATATATCCAAAATACCCTAAAAATTTCCACTATAATGTTGCTAAGAGTCTACTGTCTAGATACACCAGCTATGAACACCACCTCACCCAGATAGGCCAGTCCTACTCCAGCTCCCTGCCTAAACAGAAGTTGATTACCATGCTCCTGATGGTGGAGTCAGTTCATATCCTCCTTCATTATACTATGTAATGAAATACCATAATACCCATTATATATGGCCCATACTACCCCAAGAATGATGCATTAATGGGTCTCTATCATACTGGATCCTCTAAGAATGATTCCTCCCACACTGATGATAAAGAATAGAATTACCAGTACTAATGTTCTAGTTAGTATTCTATCCATAAGTGACCTAATATAGTATCCACCTACTATCTATCAAAGATAAATTAGGTTAAAATGATGATCTACACTAATTTATTTCACAACCTCGTTATAGTAATGTTCAGTAATCAGATATTGATTTTCTATTTCAAAAACAATGGTAAGTTGTAAGACAATAACTTGTGATCCGATTTCACACATGAGACCATCCTAAAAAATCATAGCTTTAGATAAATATTTATAAAATATATCAACTATGAAATATTAGATCAGTGTTAAATGAGAATAATTGTCCATAATTGGCAAGGTTCCCTACTCTAGATGTTTAAAATATCACTCTCTATCTGTCATCAGTTTCTCATGATAAAAATAGTCATAAAAGGTTATTTGGAAATATCTCCAATCCTTATCCTTATGAATATCCATCTAATTAACCACTGACTTCCATATATTTGTATAATCTCATAGAATGTAAATATAGATATTTAATCCCATCATAGGAGGTGTATTAACATGCTTAAAAATCGGTGACATGGCCACTAACCATGACTCCAAAGCTTGCGGTCTAATACCCATTGAAAAAATGGAAGTATGATATTGTTGTTACTCATTAATCAACACTATAATAGTCAGGGTAGGTCACGGTTAGTCCAAAACACTCTCCATTAAACATAAAATTTCCTTTTGAAGCTATGTCTCAAAAAAACATATAAGGTATAATTGACATGATACAATAGTAATTGTTGGGGGTTCCACAGGTGTCCCATGGACCACAACCTCTATAGAATTTTTATCTCCCCCATCCAGGTGAACAACCGAAGGCCTTCATGGTGTAATATCTCTAAACAACTCTATCACATGATAAAATAATGTTTTGATAAAAAAAGATAATAATATATAAGTACACTATAGGCACAAATCTTCCTAATGACAGATAGACCCCACTAACCACTCCTGAAACAAGTTATTCACAATATAATAAGTCATCTGATAAGAAATATTCATTTCTTACTACCCACTACTAACGTCTAGTCATGGTCAAGATCTCTGATATAATTTAGGGGTTCCTATATATGGATTTTCAATTGAAATCCATTGAAGAAAACACCCTTTTAAATTACAATTAGGATCCCCAATTAACGACAAACAATAAATTTATAATTAAATTAAATATAATTCTAATTTATACAAAAAATATAATAAAAATTTTGAACTATATAAATCACCACATTGAATTTATAAGGGACAACACCATATAAATTGATGTAGGTCATCTATTTAATCCTAAAAAATCATGTATCATGCCCCTGTTGGAAATTCCAACATAATTCATTCGGTACAATAAGATGACACGAAAAAATCATGAAATAAATGCAGGTAGAAATATAAAAATGAAAAAAAATGAATGAAATATAAATCTAGATATTCATATAATTATTCATGATAAAATATCTCCATTCTATTCTTTCACAAGGTATAATATACAGAATATTAAGAAACATAAAACATCAAGTGCATCTCCCAAAGGTGAAATGATGATAATTTTAATAAAACAATCGAGAAAACATGTATGATCCTAGGAAAATTGTCTTTTTCATGAATTTGGGTTATTACTCAAAGCATCAAGTCATTATGAAATTCTATCACATTTAGAATATCCTTTATAATATTCCCAAATGATATTTCAAAAGAAAATAAACACATATGATACCACATTGTGACATCCTAGACCTGGTTCACTTATTATAACTAATCTTGGTTAGCCAAATTGCATAAAGGGCACTGTCCTAAATTCTCTGGTATGTGAACTAGTAGCAAGGTTCCATGGTGGATCAATGGGGAGACTATACCATAATAATCATATTGGATAATAATGTTATAATAATAATAATAAATAGAGTAATCATAAGAAATAAATTCACAATAGAGGAATAAAAATATACATTATATTAACCAACTATCTAATCAATCAATTTCACATTCAAGGATAATCATTTGATTTTATAAAAAAGTAATTAATACATGGAATTAAAAAAACCTATAAAATACATTTATCAAAATAAAAAAACACCAAAAAATAACTACTCCCCAAGAGGATCACTGGCCCAAACCCCGTCATGTGGTCCCTTACTCCTATTCACAAATCAACCATGAATCTATAGGTGGCCAAATTGTCATGTCTAAACCTAAATCCATGACTTTTTCTAAAGTACCCACCGATATCCTAAATATGTTGTGAGATAACACATAGTAGTCCACCACCAAAAGTGTCTATAATAACTCATGTTTTTGCATATATACTGATGTAGCCTAGAGATATAATAGGTGTAGATGTAAAGTAGTATAAGAAAAGTTGTATAGTCTATAAAGAATAAAACGGGTTAGTAAATTAAACCATAAGGGATATCTATAATGAAAATCAATCCATATAAATAACCTATGACTTGAAAACATGTGTTAGGATAACATGGGATAGGGTTGAAGGAGTTTTATTTTCCAAATAAATAGTATAACCATTATAAAAAAATTAAATAGGATTCAAGGTGTTGAAATGTCAAGGTCATCCTAGTAATATAATTAAATTGGATCTACGGAGTAGAAATGTCCAAGTCATCCAAATTATTCATTAGATTCAAGGATTATTAATGTCTACGGCATCCTAGCGTATCATGTGAACTAGATAAACTACATCCTCAGAGTATAATTGTCAAATGGATCCAAGTAAGATATGTAGATTTTATCAAAGGAATATAAATTTCCAGGGAATACTAATATCATCATCAGATCCATGTAGTATAAATGTATGAGGAATTTCAGAATGTTGTGAAAATTGAATCCAAGGAGTAGAAATATCCAAGGCATCCTGACATGTCAATTGAATCAGATCAAAGAAGTTGAAATTTTCCTAGCCTCAATGAATATAGCATCCATGGAGTAGAAATTTCCACATTTTCTTGATAGGGTTGTTTGATCTAGGGAATATAAATTTCCAGGGAATCCAAACTAACCCATTCAACAATTCATTGACCATTGATTTATTCATTTAAATAATACTTTAATGATAACTAATAGAGAAATCGATTATGAATTTCATACAACTAAATTAAACTTGACATAGTTATTTAAGGTTATTGCAACATTTAACAATTCACATAGATACCTCATGCAATTATCAACAATACAAATAAATGTCATTGAAAATGGTGGGTGAAATAATGTCAATAAAAAGGTAGAACCCACAACCTGGTTAGATTTGGATGAGGTTGAAAACCTCTATCTTTGAAAACACTATCAATGTCTTGTCAAAAATTGTTTATATAAATTGACCACTAGTTCAATTATTTTTGTAATAATTACCTAGAATATATGGTGTACTACATAATGGAAAGAATCTATTAATAATGAATCATTTTGGAATAAGTTATAGACCACAGACCATAGCATGGTAATGGAACATACATTGAATCTGGGAATTGGTTTTGATCTAAATCAGAATAAAGTTGAAGAATATATGAATAAAATGAAAATAGGTTATACGATCATACACCAAAAGTACATCAGTGATATCAAGGAAAATAGTGAATGGTGCCTACGTAATAGATAACACATTGATGTGGATCTAATGAGATGAATGGAACATAATTGAGACTTTATATGAAGAAATTAGATCATGTATTAAGGGAAAGCATGAGGAGATTTCCCTAGAGAATATAGGCTGGCCAAAGATAGAGAAAAATAGAGGTTAAGTGATTAATCATTTTATCATTATATAATAATGGTATATTTTCGCCCAAATGCTAGCTCTAATGGTATATCCCCAGGGTTGTCCAAAATATGCACAAACTGTTCACTATACGCTATCCAAGAACCACCCTCACACAATAATGGTTCATTGTAAGGAATACCATGCGCTAGTCACACATTTAGCCTTTGTTAATGTGACAGAAACATTTTCATGACCATGAAGCATAGGTTACACAATTAGCGAAAACCATAAAACTCCTTCCATGCACTAAATTTCCCCACACGTTTTACTCAAAAAGTACAGCCTTGATTAAACTATTTTGACAATATTTGTGACCAAGGTACCTTTAACAAAAACATGGGCTCTATGATCATAACTAGTCCCAAACTCCCACTTTTCTTCTCCATCTCCACTGGGAATTAACATTAGTTCAAAACCAATAAATAAATGTTAAATAAAATGGCTACATACCATATATAAATTTAGGGATCTTACACGCTCCTTGTTCATACCAATCCATTCTCATCTCCCAATAACCTCTGATATCCCATCTTTTAGAATGTCCAAGTAGAGGCATATGCTTATCTCTACTATACCTCAGTAACCAGACCATTCAACAATATCCCCACTCATCACTAGAATAGATCTTCCAAATCCCCAAACCTAAATATATCATGATGATGATAATTTCAACAACATAATAGATCATAGATTCATTATCGACCCAAAAAAGTCATCTTGGACCCTCCCATGGTATATTAATCGATACATACCCAAAATTGAGAACAATGTTTACCAAGATCACTCCTACCACAACACACAATTACTTTTAAGTAGAATTACTCAACATCACTAAATCAACTCCTCTATATATATTGACTCATAAATATCCTTCTCACTGGTTCTTAACTACAATCCTACTTAGTCTATCCTGAACTGAATATCTAAACACTCTCATGAAACCCAATCCTATGACGTGTCTGAAACTCCCATGAGTCACATACCATTGATCCTTGTATCACCATACTCTCCCACTAACAATTTAAAACATGTATTTATGTTTCCTAAAAAATCCATGTTATCAATCTCAAGCATAGAAACCCTACATGAACACTCGCCAAACGAGCAGTGTTTCCACTAGACTGCACTAAAGATCCTATATATAACCACAATCCCTAACACCAAAATAGTAATAACCTAAAAAATCATCCTCGAGAAAATATGTAATCCAACGAATTCACATCCCCAATACAAATTCATTTCTCATAAATATATTCAAAACCTATTAGGAATTTCTATAGAACAATCTCATCTAGTTAAGTTGAATTCCAACATAAAAATATGTGGTTAAATCCCATATTTGTTATTAATGATACTTTAAATCACTGAACACATTTAATTAGATGAATTCTATTGAATAAAATATATTTTTTGATGAATTCCTTGACTTTATAATCTATTATGACCCATAATGGGCCTCCAACATCACATGATATGGGTAATATACAACCATATCAAAAGAATATACTACCATATGATCCACATGATATGACATCAAAAGGAAATAAATTATTATAATGGAAACATAAATACAAAGAAAATTAATTAAAATAAAATTTCATTTCAGTTATTTGTGAAAAAATTAATAGTGTAACTATCCTAAATGTTTACAATAAATAGAACACATATGTAATGACAGCACATTATGACCAATAAATATAAATGAACATGTCATCCTACCAATGGTTCATGAGATGAAAATGTTCCTAATTCCAATGCGCCAAAAGTTAAATAAATAAAAAATAAAAAATTCAAAAGTAAATGTGCATCACCCAAGGTGAACTCATATAACCATAAAATAGAACATAAAAAATAGAAAATCCATTTTTTTCTAATATAAACTTTATAATAAATTTTTTTCCATGATTAGACATTATTATATCATCCCTAGATCTAACACATTACTAGAAATCCAATATACATTCACCCAAAACAGTAAATAAACTCTAATACCACTTTTTGTCATCCTTACCTCGAGCCACTGATCTATTCTGGGAACCGAGTTTACAAATAGCCTATGTCTCACCACCTTGTAAACCTGATAATTTCACATAGTGGAAAAGAAAAAACACAATAATTATTGTCACTATGCTATCAAGCTTTTTTTATAAATAATAATTAGATACCATAACAAAATACAAATATATATAAATTAGAGTACACATCGTAATTAGATAACCCATCAAATTTTATATGTAATTTCATCACAAAACACATATATAAATTTATCACCATTATGTTAGATCCTTAAAATAATATGATGAATGAAAAGTATCACCCTTTCCATTATTAGTCCTCATCCTATACTCTAAATATCATCGATCTATAGTATTTTAATCCGCTATACGTACCCTTACCTAAAATGAAATTCATATATAAAGCCTCTACATACATGAAGATGCCCATATTGGGTGTGATCATATAACTCAGTAGTTTCTCAGCCACCACATCTTACATAAAACATCATAATCATGGGTGTACATGTGGAATAAAATCACATAACATGATTACAATTTTATGGTGTATTAGCTTGAATTCTATGAAACCCAACGAGGTATAGACAGACATCAATTAATTAGGTGTATACATTACCTCAACAACCCTATTGTATAATCACATTAATGATTTAGCATAATGTCTCCAATTCTAATAAAAACAATATAATTATTTATAAGAAATAATTGAACTGTCAGATAAAATAACAATGAAACAAACATTAGACTCAGGAAAGGGTATGAATGCCAACCACACATATAATCAACCAATGAAACCCTATATATTCCTTCCATACCCTCTTTAATGTCATTCCAAGATCCACTTTTCAGCTAATTCCGTTATACCCATTCTCAATCCGTACCCACACAAATGGGGTATGGTGACATCAAAATCCTCAAATAAATACTTATAGACATTGGTCATAGTTATATGTCCAACAAAATCAACCTATACTTATAAATATAGGGTGGTCCATCTCTTATATTTAATCATGTAGAATGACCACAACACCACTATACTCCTAAACCCATGTATACTCAAGTAATTGTATAATTCATGAACACTAACACAATAATTGGGTGGAAAATTAAGATATTCATAGAAAAAATAATTAATTTATATTATTTTATATCGATTCTAAATTTATATATCTCAAGAACCTACTAACTACATAAAAGTGTATTATAGCTAATTTAAGTCATGTTTGAAGTTATAGATATTATTATACTATATAATTAATTATGAAATACTATAAGAATTCATGTATTGAACACTACTAACTAATATACCATAAAAAATCATAAATGAACAATTGTACAATGAATTATAATTCATAGGTTGGTGAAATAATGAAATAAATAAAATAAGATGATAATAATGATATTGGCAGAATTAGTTCCCTGTTAATCACTTAGTATGGGTAGGCACTCTGAGAGCTCAATAATAACTTTCTCTCAATGGACAATGTACATAATATAGATCAAATGTGGGTTACATGGAATAATATTTAATCATATATTAAAAAACACACCTAATGGTCATGTTGAAGGTATAACACTATAAAATTTTTATTAAAATGTAACCTAAATATGTATTTATTTTTTCATTATCATTCACATGAAATATATAAAAATCATTCCCTCGCCCTCTAACACAATAGCCTGAATTATGAAATAGTGATGAGATATTGAGTTAATGTATATTCATTATAACCTGACATGAAATGATAAAAATGGATATTACATTTTTCAAAAGAAACCCCTTATATCAAAATACATGGCATAAGAAATTCTTTTCTCACACCTTCCTTGAGAGATTGAAATAATGAAAAAAATGAAAAAATGAAGAATAAAAATTCTGAATTCTAAGGCCAATGTAGTATATTCAGATCTCTGATCTTTGATCCCTTAAAGTGTAATTTTATCCATATATATGAGTATTTTAAAAGGAAAATTAGTATGCATAGTTTATATATTACATTAATATATCCACTACATTCATTGAATATCTCCTAAATTATCATGTATTCTGCATCCACATTAATATCACCTTGTTAATATTTGATACAACATACCACATATCTTTTTGAAAAATATATGATATTTTTATATGGATATAAAGATATTCAGTTGTATATAAAAATATTAACATCTTATATTTTTCATCCTTTATGTGTAAAATATTTCCCTACACATGGTTCTTATATACCACATACATAGATATTGGTGACATCCTCATGAATGAATTGTAACACCAATATATTTTAAATTAAGAACATAATCTTCACTAACATATATCACCCGCAACACAATGCTTAAAAGACCCATGAAATATATAATCACTAAATCCTAACTGTTAAATACGAACGTATGTAAAATATTAATTAATTTATTAATTGTAAATAAGGCTACAAGGAAACATAAATTTATTGATTTTTTTTATAAATTAGGCATAACTGTTTTAATATTGATATTTTATTCTCAAAAAATAAGTTTTCATCAAAATTTATCTTTATTTATTTTTTAAATAATATAATATAAATATTTTTGGAAAGGTTTTATAAATTATATATGATAAAATTAACATAATTTTTGGAATTATAATATAAAATTTTTCTTAGAGTATCATGTTTGGTTTTTTTCATAAATAACTAATTTTTTGTGAATAGTTAAAAAAACAAATTTTTATAAAAGTGTCATATCATATTAATAAATTATGAAATTCAAAATCCCATATACTATTATATTATTATTTAATATTGACATAGTTTTTATTTAGATATTAATTAAGGTAACTAATTACACTTAAATAATTTTTCTACTAGATTTCAGTATAAGTTTATTATTTGTAATATTAACACATTTTAAAAACACATTTACGGTGAATAATGCTTCTATATTAAAATAATTAATAAAACCACTAAAAATAATTATTTAAATGAATTTTAATTCTTATTCATATATCATTATTAATTTAAATTAATATTTGGAATATTAATAGTCAATTTGTTAATGTAAAATAATATTTTCCTTTGAAAATGTATATTTTGAAAAACTACTTTTCCATCACACTTTCTCTAGTTTATTTTAAATTGAATTCTATAAATTTTTGGAATTAAATTTTATAAATTACATTCAATATATTGAATCATAATAATTTATAATATATTAATAGTTTAATCGAATTATTTTTAAAATGAACTTTAAATGTAGTAAAAAAATAGTTACTATGGTAAAAAATATAAATTGTAAATTCAACTAATCTTAATAATAAAATGGAAAACATTTCTAGAACATTTTTAATTTTTAATTATGGATTTATTCACTAAACATATAACCAAAAAACTTCATTATTTACCAATTATTTAGGAACGTGTCTTAACAGTGACTTCTAATTGTTAAATAGTTTTGGGTATTGAAAAATTTTACACTCAACCTCAATTATAAAAGGGAACCCCACACATTACATATTTAAACCTCTTAGGAAAATTTATTGACCAAAACCACCCAAAACCTATTCCCAACTTCTTCATTCACATTATATGAATTTTATATTCCCCCAAAACAATCCATGTGGCCCTAATAGGAGATGCAAAGGAGGTTCTTTAAAGGGAATGTATTCAATATCTATGAGATCATTATTTTTTAATTCAACTTTTATCACAATCAAATATGAATTGAATAAAAACATAATAACTCACATATATAATATATTCAAATACATGTTTATGTTTAATGAATTAAATTTATTCAATCCCTCTAGCATCAAATAGTAAACAAACCCATCGTTCAAGTGTGATATAGAGACCCTCCTCACAAACTAATGTAATTCAATTTACCTCATCACATCTCACAATTATTTATGATGGAGAATTAAATTTAAATATAAAATTTTAATGAAATATGAAAAAAATAAAATTAACTTATCCTATAACATTGTTTATTACATTATATTGAAAAATGATAACATCATTTATGTGTACGGTGGAATATCACCTCATGACATGATGTTATTATTATTTTTACAATCACATAAAATAAATGTCATCTGTCATTGTATTTAATGAAATAATATTTTATTTATGATATGTTATAAATATATAAATAAAAAATAAAAAATACCTTATTTCTATTATGATCTTTGAAAAATGGGAACATTAATCGTGTTCCTGTATACCTTGTCGTCTCTATAATTTTAACGTATATCATTTTTCATAACTATATTTCATGGTTGGATTGAAATGTATGATTTATATAGAAAATTATATTTATTTAAAAATTATTAGTTGGGATATGATTAAATTCATAACCTCCTTGGTCAACAAACTTATTCTATTTTGAAATTATGAACTGAGGTTCCTCAAAACACCCAACGTGGACAGAACTGAATAAATAATTAAATAAGTCATTAAAATAAATGACATAATTGGTTTATTTATAAGTGATTAAAACATGAAATGTGTTTTGTAAATATATTATATACATTTAATATATAAGAGATAAAATACATTCCTGACATGTCTTAACTCAATGTAAGGGATTCAACTCAAAACAACTTTCTTTTGAGACAAATTTACGTATTTGAAAATAATTTCTTCTAAATAGATTATATAATCACCCTTAAATATTATATCATGAATATGTAAAAGTTCATGATATCTTAAATTAGATTTCATTAACATCATTCATGGGGGTTATGATTAATAAATTGGTAAAATGGTAAATGTTTATATAACAATTGTATTTTAATTGGGGTTATTCATTCATGAAATTCCACTATATGAAATTATATGATCAATGTTTAACAAAACCCTTCCATTTGGATCTATTATAGTTATTCTTTATATTTTCATGAAAAAATTCCATTGTCATATATATTTTCATTAATGTTGTTGAGAAAATGTTGTTATGAATACATGACTTCATAACTCCCTTCGATCAGAAATATTTTTTTATTCCATATCATATTTTTTATACAAAATTTTCTAGAGTATTTTTCACATTATACATGTTATTTATGAAATTATTTTTCCCATGAATAAATTTATTATAAAAATTTTAAATGTAATCATATTATCTTTTTCCAAATGAGGTTCTTTGTAGTATTTTAAAAATAGTGTGAAATGAATGGGTTTTAACATATATGCCATGTATATAATTACCCACCACTAATACCACTATATTACATAAAGATTACTCTACATGATTTAATTTAAATATTTAATGAGAATTTTATCTATAGTATTTTGTAAATTTTTAGATTTTGATGATATAATTTGAGGGTGTAATGTGTATTTTTCTCAATAAATATTCTATGTATTATATTAGAGATATTTTCATGAAATATGATAAACGTTTATGTTAAGTAACGAATCTAAATTATGTTTATCTCTCTCTATAAATATATACGAATCATATTATCTACACTATTATAGGGGAATAAATTCCATATGATCATCTCTAATATTCCATCACTATGAAATTACCTTTTACAATGATAAGTGACAAGATTATGAAACCTATTTTATTTTCATGGGTAAATATTATTTTTATTAATTATGATTAATACTTTTTTTTAAACACATAGTCCAAAAATTATTATAATAAGTATCCATATATAGATGTATAATTCATTGTGTAATGCTTCACTCTTAGGAGGTGACTTGTATGGGATTAAGGAGTGATCCTAATCTATTATTGGACTTTTTTCCTCTATATGATATTTTCTATGATGTTAGGATTGCCTCTTCATTATGCCATGTCATATGTTCTTTCCACATTTCCAAAGATTCTATGATCTTATGAGACCATGTTATTTATTTCGTTTTCTCATGTTATTTCTATTGAACCTTTTGTTTTATGATATCATGAAATACATTTAATCGTGTTTTTGGATTCCTTATCTTGTTTACTTTTATTCTGGGTTCAATAGATCATAGCTTCATTAAGGTATTACCATGTTAATACGATGTAGTTTTAGGATCATGAAATGATTTAGAAGCTTATTTTAGAACAAAAATAAAAAATATTTTTATCTCACCATGATGTATATTAAACATAGTTTTACAATTACACTAGATATTATTAAATTTTGGTTGTGATTTATATATGTATATTTTAATAAAAAAATTATAATATCTATAAAAGGATTGGGTCTCCATTTTTTGTATTAGATCAAAGTCTAGTTATTTTTTGGGATTATGAATACAATAATTTTGTGAGAACCTTAATGAAAAGTATAATTATATAAAATTGAATAGGTAAATATCCCAGAATATTAGTGATTCTTATAGAAGGTGGTTTCCAAACATTTACATCCCTATATAGATAATAAATGTAGATGTGGATCTAGCATAGTAATACATATGGGTAATAACTCCAAAAATATCACATTTGGATTTATCATGATTTTAACCTGGTTAATATCAACAGTCTTTTCTACATACTTAGTTTTACACTCTTAGGGGATATGATTTCGAAATTCAAAAACTCTTTACAGAACAATATGAAAATATTAGTTAAAAATCACATGATAAGTTTCAATTAGTTATCTTGAATTATGTTGGATAACTGTGACATAGTTTAATTTCCAAACCCTTTAATGAAGATAATATAGAGATAGAAGAATGATAAATGGTTAATGATGATAATGAAAAGATGATTACATATTTTACATGATCATAAAGTGGGAATAAGTACAATGGAATATTAATTAACTGATAAAGAATATGATATTTTTGTGGGAAAGGAGGTCATAAAGTAGTTAATTTTTGTGGAAAAATAAAAACACGAGATGTGGGTAAATGATGTTAAACCTAGGTCACCACTAATAATCCAATGACTTAAATATGAGAAATATTCTCACTATCCATGTAGATGAACTAATCTATTGATAAATTCGTAAGGTGCATTGTCACAAAAATCATTTAATTGAAATTGTTGAGGTGTTTAAGATTTGGGATTCACGAATCACCTTTTTTGAGTGTTTTTTAAGGATATTAAAGTTATAATGTCCATGAAACATAAATTAATTTTTAAACAGACGTTTTACCGTAATGATTTACACACAATTTTTGAATGTTACTATATAATAAAAATGTTTTTTAATGGTAAGGAATTTTTTTTAAAAAAATATTTATTAAGGAAAACATAATATTTATATTGTACTTGACTTTTGGGTAATTATAGTGAATTGTTGATCTATTGACTGTTTGTTAAATAACGAGCTTGATTTGAAACCATAACAGATTAAAAAAGTTTATTATATGAAAATTATTATTTTTTATGATGTTCATCATATTCATGATAGAACTCTTAGATCAAGATGAATTATGTATATGATTAAAACATTTTTATCAAAGATTTATGAAAATTGTGTACATGAAAGCTATGAGAAAACTCATCGAATCTAGCACATCCATAATGATTGAACCTAAAATTGAAGGGTGAAAAGGGTGATCATAAAAACATTTTACGACGTAATGTAATGGATAGTAAGATATTGATTTTCTAAAATTATTAAATAAATAAATAATAACTCTATTTTAGGGAAATTATTTTATGATCAAATATTTTTTATGTTTTATGGTTTTGAAGTAATTTAAGATATGTTGGGAAATATTTAACTAGTATGATATATAAAAATATATCCATTATATCTTACATCTTATTTAACCTCATATATTATTCAAAACGAAAATTATTTAATCCTTGAATTTTGAATTTATTTTGTATGTAGTCATATTTAGTTATGGAATATTTTAAGTAGAACCTTGTATTTGGATAATAATTGGATTTTTTGTACATTTTTGAATTCAATATAACTTTTTATAAACATTTTTGGTATTGGTTAGTAATTAATGTCAAGAAAAATATCATGATAATATTTTTGTCATATCATGAAATAAATTAGATGTAATTTTTTATACTTCAATCATAATGAAAATCATAATTAATGCTCACCATTTATGGAAAGAGAGAATATTGTGGTAAAAATTAACTAACAGATAAAATTTACCTTTTCATGTAAGTATATTTCCTTATATTATTAATCTATATGGATAAAGGGTCTCTTAAAATTAGTTAATAAATCATTAAAAAATAATATTCTTCTTTTTTTATTCAATGGTATCATCATTCTTAAAATGTTTTATTAAATTATCTCATAAATGGATATTATCATTAAATCCATTTCATCTTTCCCCCCCAATAATCTCCTCATACAAAAAAATGTTTTTTTATTTTTCATGTGAAATTTATATTTCATATTCCAACTTCTTGTGATGAATTTTTATTTGTCCTTTTCATGATGTTGGTTTTCAACAAAATAATTTTTGAATTTCAAACACTTGATTATAGAAAAAAAATTAAAATTTTTATGATATAAATAATTTGGGGGTGGGGTGATGTGACTCCCCATGATTTCAAATGAAAAACATAATGTTCAATAGTGTTTATGATATGCAACACCAATATTAAAAGACCCCAAAATAATATATAAATAATATAACCTAGACATTATATTATTTATCATTAAAAGTTTAAAATACTTCATGAAATATATATAAATGTCTTAATCAATATATTTTTTAAAAATATTTAATTAATAAGCACTCAAAATTTAATAATGATATTTCATTTTTCTATGAAATTCATTTTATGCAATTTTTATTTGTTTCTATGCAAAGTATTACAATTAGATTTTGAATATTATATAATTTTAATTTTAAAAATTGAAAATAATTCATAAATTATGCAAACCAACTTTTCTTGTTTTTTTGGATAATATTTCTTTTTAGTGAATATTGATAAATATTGATTTATATAAAACTATCATTTAATTTAAATAAATAAATTAGTGTAAATGTATAATTATTCTTATAATATTATTTAAATTTAACATAAATACTATTTTTTTTATTTTAGTAAATTATTTATTATTAAATCTTTGTTACATTTATTTTTAGTATGACTTAATTCCTAAGATTAGAAAAACATTTTTCACAAAAACCATTTTAATGTACCTAGTATTTCAAAATTTTAATTAATTAAAATAAAACCTAATTTCAAATAATTCAGATTAAATTTATATATTATTAATATAAATTTAGTAGTTATAATTAATATAATGAATATTTCTAGTTGCAGATTTAATGTAAACTCATTTTTTCAATAAAAATGAATTTCTCAAAAATTTACATTTTCATCACGCTTACAAGTTTAATTTAAAATAAATGAAACTCTAATATGAATTGAATTTGATAAAAATATATTAAATAATTTGGAAAATAATAAATTATATTATATGATAAATTAAAATTATGTTTTTTCATAATGAATAGTAAAATTGGAAAAAACTAGTTTCCATGGTATAATATTAAAATAGAAAAGTGAGTAACCATTTATGTAAAGGGAGTAACATGTTTAAAAAACTTTTTTTATAAATGGTGGTGATGTAGATAGACCATATAACTATCCCAATTAATTAATTATCAATATTAGAGGAACATTAAATTAGTTTGGCTTTGCATTATTGAATAGTTGTGGTTCTTTAGAAAATTGTCACTTATCATTAATTACTAAAGGGCACACCTCCCTTCCCATTGTCACTAATATCGAGACATTTTTCATGAAAAATACTAATAAAATATTTCCCCAATATCCATGGATGAATTTAAGTGGTTTTTTTCTTCTAAGAATACGAACCTCAGTGTTCGTGATAATAGATCTTAATGGTGATCTTCTTTGTGAAGGTAATCGGCATCACAAGTTGCTTATTTTCACTTAATTGTTTTTAGAATTCAATAATATCCTAATTATAAAAATATAATAATTTAAGTATGTAATATATTATAATATGTAATTATGTTGATTTCATAATATTTATCTATCTCCTATCATAAAAAATTGGAAATGAATACATCGTTCATCTATATGGTGTACTACCACCGCTCGAACTGATGTAATAATTTTCTATAATAACCTCTTTTGGATAATCATATTGATGTTTTTAATTTTTAAATATGATATTTATTTAATATTAATAAATTTTCATATTTAACATATCATATTCCTTATTACCTTAACATCCATTTAAAAAATTATAATATCCATTGTTTCTATGGTGGACTACAACATCCTGAAGAATGTAAATATTTTTTTAATGAATGAAATAGATGTTATATGAATGTGTATTTAATAAAATAATTGGATATTTATTATTTAATTAAAATTATATATATCTAAAATTAAACATAATTCATTCCATAAGGGGAATTGAAAATTGGAAATGTTTTACTTACATATGTACGACCTACAATCCACGTGTTTTCAATATACTTCATTTTTTACAAAATTAATACATGGTTGGATTAAAAAGTAGAATTTATGTATAAATAAGATAATTATTTCATTATTATTATTTTATATATGATGTAATGATGTTCCCTTTGACTATTTTCAACACACTAATACTATTTTGAAGTTATAAACTAAGCATCCTAACAACACCCAACATAAACAAAACTAAATAAGAAATTAAAATTTTAAATTAAATAAATGATGTAAATGGATTTTTTATATTGATCTAAACATGTAAATTTATATTAGTAAAATGAAAATTTTATATTTATTTATTAATAAGTTTCTAAAATACATATACGACTAGTTTGAACTCGAGGTAAGGGTTTCGTCGAAAAATATTATTTTTTAAAACACATGTTTCTTTTATGGACATAATTTATCTTAAATGGTTTATATACCCCCCATTCACATATTATATAAATAATACATCATAATTCAGGATATTTCTTGTTAAATTTTATTTAATAAATTCATTGTAGTTATGATCCAAAAAAATACTAAATCGATAAAGGTTTATGCTTCAATCTCATTTTAGTCATAATTGGTTTTTATTAAATTTAAATTGTATTAAATTATATGATAATTTATTAATTAATCCCTAATTTTTTCTTATACAATATATATTCATTATTTTTTAACTAAATTTTACAATTACCCTCTATATGGTAATTCAAATCATAGAGATAATTTTTTTAATAAGTGATGACTTCATTTATCCCTCCAGCCAAAAATATTATTTCATCCCAATCCTTTTTACTTGAAAATATTTACCTCAATAGCATTATAATTCTCTAAATGGTGCATTTAAAAAATTAATCATGTTATATTTTTTATGAAACTTTTTGAATGAATATTTTTTATTTTATCAATGATTTATATTTTCACCATTTTATAATAGTGTAAACAGAATAATTTCCTAACATGTACTCTATATAATGAATTACCCATCATCTAATGCTCAACGATTTGATTTCTCTATTATAGAGTTTTTTGGTTGTTTTTAAGGAATATTTTGTACATAATATTTTAAAATTTATTAGATTTTGAGGAAGTTATTTCTTATTGAAAATGGTATTTTTCTCATGAATGATTCCATGTATCAATTTATTGACAAATTCATATGTGATGAACTAAATTCATTTTATTGATTTCATTAAGATTACATACATATGTCTCCCACAAATATACCTATCTTATTCTTCCTTATATATGTATATATATATATATATGATTTAACGCATTTCATATTTTCATTTCTCAAATTTCATCATTCTAAAATTTCCTTAGATTATGATATTTAGAAATATTATAAAACCCAATATTCTTTATGGGTAAATAATATTTTTTTTCTTATTATGGATTCTTATTCAGTGTGAAACATAGTCATTAAAATCTTATTTTAGTTTTTACCAGTGAGAACACCATTTCATTTGGTAAGTCATTAGTCTCACTAACTATCATGTAAGAGATTATGGAGTAAACCCCAACCATTATTGGATTTTTTTCTAAGTTGTTCTATTGTCATGGAAGATATATTTGAATCCTGTGTATGAAATATTATTTATTTCTTTCATAATTATTTTGATTAGATGATCTCATGATACTATTTTGTTTATATTATGATCCCATGTGATTACACTTCATAATTTTCATTTAAGATATCATGTTAGGTTGTTGAATCACATGTTATGTTTCCTAATCATGTTTATTACCTTTCTAGGATTTTACTATCACTCTATTATTTGTGTATTACTAAGGAGATCTAGTTATGATTGGGGATAATTTAAGGATTTAAGAGCACATTATGGAAATTCTAATATAAAAAATTACTGTAATGTTGATATATCATAATACTAGTATTAAAAATTATCAATCCAACATTACATTAATATTGAAATTAATATATTTTTATGATAAAAATTATGTAATAATTTGTGTAATAGGGCTTCGGTCACTATTGTAAATCCTCATATCCCCCAAAAAATATATATCTCCATTTTCACAGGAGATTTATGTAGCCTGAACTTTTATATGATTTGGATACTCAATAAACCCATATAAACATATCATCATTTAATGGTTACCCTTTGAACAATAGATCCATCATGACATCTTCTTCAAAATAGCCTACAAAAATTACTCTAGGTGTGGCAGTGGGTGTTTCCAATTCACATTCACTTCATCCATTCCATAAGAGCACCGCGACATATTCCATTACATAATCATAACAATGTTTTGAAAAATCATTTCCTATGGTACATACTATATCATACCATGATATACCCTTTAGGATTTTACCAATCCTCAAGGTAATATATTATATTATTACAACAACCTATAATTATATCTTCAGTTGTTTTTTCATGATGTTTTATCAATCACTATTTTTCATGCAGGAAGGGGATGAACAATGGATTTTTCATTATTATATAAGTTTTTTCCCTGTAATTTTCTATACACATTAGAAGATATATTCTCCTCCATGTTTCACACACTATATCTATCATGGATCAATATGGAGTTTCCATTATCATTTCAATTTTGTTAATCCCTGTACAATATGTCATCATATTCTTTGATGTGTCATTGTTCAACTTATCCATAAGATTATTCATCCATATTCATCATCAAAAAGGGGAAATGTTCTATATTTCACTCATCCATGATTATTTGTTTGATAATAATTTCTAGTAGGAGAGTTCTTAATTTTGATTCGTGGTGAAAATATATTTTCTTTACAGTTTTGGATACACCGGAAGTTTTCATTAGTTACAATAAGGATTATAAAAATTATAAATTTTTTATAAACTAAATATTATTTAAAATATGAACTAAAAACATTTTCAATTATAATGACCCTGTATTTAACAATATCAACGTTTCAGAATGAAATAGATATTCACTAAAATTGACTGAAAATGAAGTGAAAAATCTAAAATTGTCTTGGATATAAAAAATAATTCGAAAAATCATAACATGTTATGCAAGGTATAGGTTTATATACAAGTTAATCGTGAATGTGAGGTGCATAATCATGATTGGTGTTATACTTTTCATTATAATGATACTTACTCTTTGTATCCTCTCTCTAATATAAAACCACCCATTCAAAGAGTAATTTAGTAGAATACATTATGCGATTAGGTTACTCAAGATCTTATTTTTAAAAAATTATTTTAATTCATATAATGGTTATACATAGATTGATAAAAATAGTCAATGAATTATAATTAAATGTACATAAAAATTTCCAATTAAATGAGAAATAAATGATTAATAATAAAATTAAACTCATGAAAACAATCCAAATATTTAATTAAAAAATAAAACAACCATTATGAAACCCCGTTCAAATTAAATTACCTATCACTATAAAAAAACATTATCATTTTTTAAATAATCATGAATCTAATAATATAATCATAATTGATAGTAAGGAATTAGTATGTTTAGACAGAAGAGTATTGTAGTCATCTCCATCAATCCTTGGATTCCTATTATAGTCATTCATTTCCCTCAGAAATAGTGTCCTTGAATTAATAAGATCAAAGTGGCATGAAAATCAATAAATACTTCCCACAAATTAATAGCTCATATATCCTAACTTTTATCTTCTTAAGAATTTTTAATTTCAAAAAAATATATAATTATATATTTACATTGTAGTTGTTCAAGTTAAAACATTCAAAAACATTATAGGGATAATTTAATTTAAACTCACTCCTTCAAAAATGGTGTACCATTAATATTTTATTTTTATAATTACATGCTTGAATATAGTTTCCTGAAATAATGAAATATGTTTTTTTGTTATAATACTATTAAACTAAAACAAAAAATTTCCAAATGGAATTCACTTCTCAATCAAAATTTTCCCATTTTCATTTCCTGTGTGTATAATGTACTTCCAACATATACTATCACCACAAAAAAATATAATACTAAAAAAAGTAATATTTAGTAACATTATCAAATATAATCCATAAATTCATTATTCCATGAGAATATGAGTGTTATTTTCCCACATTCTAGCATGTAATGCCTATATGTCAATCGTGATAAGGACAATATATGGTGGTAATTTTTGACACTTTCAACACACAATACACCATGCACTACATGATACAAGGAATTTTATTAAACATTATGCTCTCTATAAATCCGAGTTCTACACAACTAAATTCCTTATGGAAAAGTGTAGTTGTTTAATTAATCATTTAATACTAGGTTATTAATATTTTTAAAATGCGATCATAGTATTCACTTGATCTCTTAATGTTCATCCACAATGATTCACAAAATTTCATTTGTTAATAAATCACAACTCGAGTTCTATATATTGTGACAATGATGTTCCCTAGTGATGTATAGTGTTGATCTAGTGATCGTGAGTAATGGATGTGCGAATTAGTTTTTTCTATTTGATACATGGAAGAATTAATCAAAATATGGAATCATTAAACATAATTAGAACATGTAACATTATATATTTTCCCCACATTTTTTTCACGAATGGTTGGTCTCACCTTAAAATAACATTGAATTCATTTTCTTCCAAAACTATGGTCCAATTTTTTTACCCATGAAATGAATGGAATCAATGATTAATAAGGAAAAATTATATGTTATATTTTTAAATTTATTAAATTGAATAAAAATGTATGCATGAAATAAATATATCAAACTCCCACCAAACATAAACTAAAAAATATACTCCAGGATGGGAGGAGAATAAATTTAAAATTAAATCTTTACATACCATGATTAAATTGAATATTTAATATAGAATATGTAATTTAATGTAGGGATTCATTGTTAATAAATTGGAAAAAAATAATTAAAAGATACATGTACAATTGATACATATATAGATTATATTATAAAATTAATATTGATTAAATAAATTCATAAATGATTTTAGATTCATATTTTCCTAGTATAATTGGAAACACAGACTTATAATAATAATATTCATAATTTTCTCCAATTATGTTCTTCATTACATGAACCCTTCTTTGAAATATCATTCATTATATTATTCATCATAACCTGAGTAAATGAAACATAAGAAATTGTGAGCCCAAATTCTCTTTAAATGTAAATAAGTAAGATATCAATGATCACATATGTATAACATGAGAATAAGGGTATGTGATAATTGGATTAACATTTTGAAAAAATATTCTTCATATAAATGATGATAATCTTGAATCATATCATAAATCATTATAGTTGATAACACAATAATTTTAAATAAATAAAAGCACCACATCCTTGGGAGCATAAAAATACCCTAAGACATGAAATTTTAGAATTCACACAATCATAGGAAATATTTTCAATAGTATTCAAGGATCACATCCAATAATATCATGGTGTATGCGGATATCTTCCAAAAAAATCACTGTAGTCAATGTTCACTTTCGAGACCATCATAGGGGATATATCCTCTCACTAAACTAGGTTCACTCCCTATTCACATCATATTTATCTTCTGAGATATCGATCATTTCCTAATTCATTATAGGGATATAAATTTCAAGGAACACCTACAAAAAATGATAATCAAACAGATATGTACCATAAATTCATTAATTATTGAAAATTTCATAAGAAATTATTATTAAAAGCATTCATAATAATTTCATCATAGAAAAAACCTTGAGAAGGTATCAGTTTAATAATTATTTCATGAAATCATTATAAAAAACCATTGAAAATGAACAGGTTTCATGTACATATTATCATAATAATAAAAAACCATAATAATAAAGAATATGTATGGTATCAATGAATCATATCACATGTAGTGTCTATGTAACTTCAATGGACGTCATCCTAGATGGAATGTGGATTTAAAATATATTGTGGAATCATTTTAAGTGAAATATATTTATTTCTTATTAAAAAAACTTATTTAAAATATAAAATATTTACAAAATATTATATAAAATATATCATTGAAAAGAAACATGGAATTTATTTCATGATAACATCAATAAATTGAGTTCTCATAGTATAGGGAAATTATTTTTAGGAAATATAATTAAAAATAAATCATTCTTACATACCATTAAAATAATATAAAATATAACTTGTTTTGGAAAATGATTAGTATGTGTGTTTATAAAATATTCAATAAAAAATAATACATGGATAAAAAATATTAATAAAATTCATATTATAATTATGAAATCATTATTTAAAACGTTTTTATCAAACATGTATATGTAATAAAAACTATTTTCAACTGAAGAGATAAATAAATCATACTTACCTTAAAAATGTTTTTTTTGGTATATTGAGAACATATTGTTATTAAAATGAAATTAAAATGTGTATTCAAAATAAATAATTAGTGGACAATAAAATTCAATAATTTCATGAGAGGTATATCAAAATATTTCGTGATGAGATATTTAATTATAGATAATCTCAAAAAATGATGATATTATAACATAAAACTATTACATTTAGGTTTAATTTCATTAAAAGTGATATATCCTCTTGAATAATAAATATAAATTTATTATAATTCTATAAAATATTAATTTTATTAAATATAATATCGTATATGATCATGTTTTAAAATTTCAACACCATATTGTTAATAATTCATTTTTAATTTAATATTTTTGGGGTGTTAACTATAACAAAGTACAAGGGGAATTCAATTGGCTGATTATAGTGATCCTACTTTTATAATGATTAAATATTTTCTCAAATTATAATAATTATATTAGTACCATATAAATTATTTTTATATTTATAGTGAGTCATCCATAAATATAGGAGGTAGAAAAATGAATTACTAAATTCATTGGGATGGAAAGCCATTAATACGAATGAACATTGTTGTCACTTATTACCGATGGAGTGAAATAAAGGTCATCAATAATTCATCATTATATAATCATTATTATATAATATAAATCATGTATATTCATTAAATATGTATTTTAAACCATACATTTTAAAATGAAATTAAAATAATCATATCCCTTTATGGAGGTGGTAGTCCTCATATAGGAAGCATCGGAGTTATTCTCTTCTAATAGAATGGATGGTAAGAAGGTGGATGTGATATAATATATAATGATGTATAATTATTTCATAATTAACATATATAAACATTACTCATGTCATAATAACCATTCTTGATATACGGTGGTGGATAATGAATTTTATCGCTACTTGAATATGATAATTCTTATATACACACAAGTGATACATTCCCATACCATTTGATAAGAAAGAGGGTGGATTGTGGGAATTTTTTAATTCTAATTTAATTTTACTGTATTTATAATACTTAATTTAATATTTTATGTTTAATACCAATTATATAAGGGATGAAAATATGAAATAAAAAGAATGTGATTTGTTAGAGAGATTTCCTCATATTTGAAAGAACTCTTTTAGATATGTACCGAAGCAACCAATGGTTTTAATTTTTTGACCACCATAAAATCTAGACTTTGAATTCAGAATTTCAGAAGTAATTTTTTCATCGTATGGTTTAGATAGATAGATCAATGTTTTGGAAGTAATATGATGGATGTTCTTTCTTTTATAAGGTATGGATAGGACAAACTTGAAATTTCATAATATATTAAAATATAATAATATCATTCTAAAGAAAAATTACTCAATATATACCTTAATTAAAATAACAATAGTAAAATGTTGATAAAACATCATCCAATATATATATGTGTGTGTGTGTGTGTGTGTGTCTGTCTGTGTGTGTGTGTGTCATTTTAAACACTATCACAATGATTAATCACTTGGATAATTTCTTTTTGTTAACATTGGTAACAAGTATTTTAAACATAAAGGGTTATTAACGTTATCATAAATTCACAAATTACTTATAAATAGACCATTGATTATGTTTTGTACAAAATTGTATTCATGTTTTGGATGGATATATTTTTTAAAAAATTATATCATTTAAAAAAATTTATTCACTATAAAATATCATTACATCCAATTTAGGAAAAATTCATTAAATTTGACAGTAATGATAGAAAGAAATTTATTAAATTAGAATATAACAATTTTATTAATAATTATTAAATTATAGTTATCTAAATAAATCATGTAAAAATAAAAAATAAGAAAATTATATTACTATTCCTAATATTTAAAATACTTTTTATATAGTTTTATAAATTAATGAAATTGTGTGTCAGTATTTAATAAGAATTTAAGCTATCTTTATAATAATTATATATTATAAATAAATTTCTGACATAAAAATAATTTCATTATTCCAAAGATATATAATTCTATTCACTCATTACATTCTTTCTGTAAGATGTGAATATATTATAGATATTTAAAACTAAGAGAGAGATATCTTGTTATATTATTTCATTTCAATAATATATATGACATTTTCATGAAAAGGTTTCTTTGAAAAATATAAATTTTAATCCAGTGTTTGTAATTTTAAATCTATCAAAATCTAATTTGATAATATATGAAAGAGGTTTTCCTTGACACTTAGTTTTAACCAAGATTACCACTATTTACTATTTGTCTTAGTAATAAAATTTTTACACTATTATAATACATAATTTCTAAAAATAAAATACAGTCATTTACCATGTTTTGAACTCATTATTAAATATATGTAACCCATATTATCAAATTCAATAAATAAAATTTGAATCAATTAATTTTTAAATAATTGGACAAAATGTGATGGAAATTGCTATTGGAAAAATGTATTTTCAAGCCCAAAACATAAATTATTTTTATTAAAAGAACATTGAAAAATGTGGATGCATTCTAAGACATTTTATTGAATTTATTATTTATTAATATCATTGTAATCATTCACCAATTACGTAAATTTTAATTAATATGAAAACTGTTGTGTGTAAAAAAATATTTTTTTGTCAATCATAACTTTTTCTTCTAAATTATTTCATTGTTTTTCTATAATTAATTGAAAAAATAGAACTTATTTTAGAAATTTTTAAATAATATATATTTTTATAAATTAGATAATTCTTTTCATACCCTTTAATTCTTTAGCTAGTTTATAAAAGTATAATATATTATAGTTTATTTAAACATAGGGTTTCTTGTATCACAAGAAAAAAGAAAAATTATTTGTTTTGAAATATTTCATTAAATCATGGGCTGTTACAATATAACACATTTAAAATTAATTTCAATCTTGAAATTACATATTTCCAAGAAAAAAATGGATATATAAATTTTTAATCACATCCCTTGGTACCCCTGTTTCTTCTGTAAGTTTTAAATGTCTCTTAAGAACATTAGCTAGGATAGTAGTTTTATTGCATACCACTTTGGTAACCTCCAATATTTTTTATAATTTTATTTTCAAATATATTAAATTATCACAGAGAATCCATAACATGAGACATCGATTTTATATTCTTTTACATGCCACACTTAGTTTCAATGATATGGTGATATATTATTAGTATACATATTTAAACATAACTATTATTGACTATCTATTAATAATGGCGATATGAATAGTAATAACTACTTTTTCAATCTTAATTATAATGGTATTGTTTGATTAAAACATAATGGTAATAAAATCCATTATTATGGGTAATATATTTATCTCTTTTGAAAATAAAACATTGAAATATAATTTTTTTCTACAATATTAAATTAAATTTTGGATAATTTCTGAAAATTAAATTGATAAAAAAAATTAAATCACTATGTTAATATTATATTTGGGTAATGTTTTTTGATTTTGCTAAAATGTTTCATTTTTTGATGAATATTGAGAAATAATTAATTTTGATCAAAAATTTCTTTTCATAAAAATATTTAAAAATATTGAATATATTTTAATTTTTTTGATGAAATATTTGATTAGTGATAAATATATTATTCCAATTAGGACAAATTAATCAATTTTATATTGAATTTTTTTATAAAAACATTTCAATCATTTGAACAATTTTATCTTGGAAAAATCGTATTAATGGAATGTTTGTAAGATAAATTCAAAATTAAAATCTCCCAGTTCTATGCATGGATTTTTAAATAAGGACTAAATAATTGTATTCATAATAATTTATATTATCTATTAATTTCATGTCAAATTTTTCCTTAATGAAAAAAAATTACCTCCCTTTAAGGTAAAAATTGGTTTACTAATGAGTTCAACAAAATAGATAGAGCTTAAAATGAAATAAAACCTGTATAAAATATATGTAATTGACATATTTATAACTTATATTATATGATGACTTATAAGTTTCCATTTTAGTGCCTTTTTTATGTGAAAAAATATTTCCACCATTTTTATTAAAATAATTACATGCATTCCACTAACATCACTTATTAAAGGATACCCCTTACCTATATTATTGAAATCTTGATACTATTTAGATCAAAAATTCCTAAAAATCTAACTTTTTAACTTCCCTAACCAATTTCTATAATCCATATTTTGGGTAGAAATCCAATATAATATTTATTTTTGTTAAAACCTACGGTTTTTTCCCCGAGAAGATGTAACATTCATTATCACACATTTTAAATTTATTTCTTCCATAGCCACTTTAAATTATTATCAAAAAATGAAAATTTAATAATTACAAAAAATAATGTATACTATGATGTTTTTATTTTAAGGTAATGACCTACAAACATATCATCTTCCATCAAATGGGTTATGTAATCAATATTTGTATATATGGTGGACTACCCCCTCACAAACCAATGTCATTAATTTTTTCCATTATAACCCCTAAATGATGGTTATAATTTATTAATTGACATTAATGTTTAATATTTACAATAATATTGTTCTTCTAGAATCAAGATATCAAATTTTAGTGGTTTAAATTTTTATTCTGTTGGAATACAACAAAGTCATTCGTGTATACGACAGACTGTTACCACAAGAAGCGATGTGATTCACTCATGTTTGTACTTGAGTGTAAAATTATGGATTTAATAAAAATATGTGATATATTTGACCTTAAAAATATTCATTAATTATAATATATTCCTTATCTTTCATTAAATATTATCCATCAGGAAGATGGAAACAACATTCATGTGTATGTATTTCATGTCGCATCTAGGAATAATTAATTTGATTTTCTATCTCTATTATTTTTTAATCACTCTAGACTCTTATATAATTAACATATATGTTAATTATTTTATGGGTAAAATTTTGGATATTATTAAACAATGATAAATGTATGAGGAAAAAAACTAAAAAATCAAAACATATAAGAAAAACAAAGATGTTCTTAATTGAAATGTGACATTAACATGGAATTGATAATAAACTAATAATAAGAGGACATAATTAAATCATATATGTAATGATATATAGCTATATATATATGTTTTGTTCTATAACATATTTATACTAAACTTATATTTATTATACATGAATTTTTAACATCTACAAACAATGTGGAGACTTATGGGAAAGGATTGTTGCCTCTATTTTCCTTCAGTGATATATATGTTTTGTTATACACATATATTCCTATATGAGGTGAATATAAAGACCTTTTAAAATGTATTTACATTAATTTATGAATCATTGTGATAATTTATGACTCATTTAATGATATTCCTTCATGGTTCATAGTTTTAAATGTTTCATGTGTTCTAAATATATTTTTCTAAAATATCATCGTTTATTAGAATAATCCATGAATATGTTTCTAATGAAAAAAATAAAAAGCTCCATATATTAATAAATATCTCAATTTTATTATACTAAATTTATGAATTTTATTAATATTAAAATTAATCATCTTTTTATTAGAAAAAAATAATTTGGAAAATGTTTTTAAGAAAATATGACATTATTTCACTCTTCGATTAGATATCAATTTTATTCTAAAACCACATTTTCTATAAAAACATGAATTTTTTATTTTTATCATATTTTTTAATCAAGTTTTTACCATTTTTTACATTTTACAAAAAAAATTAATGAAATAACAAGGTCATTTTTCAAACAAGTTCATTTTTCCATTTTTAAAATATGGAGGGGCACATTGTTATAACATGCATGGAATGATAAAAACCTCCCATTATCATGAAAATTAATTACATTGATGATTCCATTATTTTTTATAACGGTTATTTTAAACTTAATATATTATTAATATGATATATTCTATATAAATTTTTATTTTCAAAATAGAACTGATACTTTCCTCATGAATTATTTTAAATGTTCTTTCAAAATAATTTTATATCTATAATGATCTCTACACATGATACCAAATCTATTATAGGAATAGGAACCAACGATACCATTCTTATTCATTATCTGAATGGTTTGTTGTTAAAATATAATAATGAAACCCATTTCCCATATACAAATTATACCATGATACAATTATTATGAAACCCACTTCTTTTTCATTATATATGTTATGATGAAATGATGAAAAATGTTTTGATAGCTATCTATTTTCAATATTTTATGATATTTTGAATTTTTTATGAGTCCCATTTCATTTCATGGGTTATGATATGATTTATTTTTTATGATCTTATGTCACGCGTATGTATGTTTTTTATTGTGAGATTGGTTGTACCTATATATTTTTTAAATTAAGTGGGTAGTGATTTGTATATAATGATATATAAATGACTATAATTGGGAGTGAACCCAATTATGTATTGAATATTTTTTACTTTATCATGGTCATAAAAGTAAACCTTGACTACTATTATGGTTTGGGTAGTGCATCATTCCACTATAATAACCTCTATAGTGATCCCTGTCTACTATGGAAATGATTTTCTATGCATATGTCAATGCAATAATACTATTTCATATTCCAATGTTATTCCCTCATAGGTCATGTTGTCTTATTATCTTATGATTCGTGTCCTATGGACAAATAGTATTTGTTATATGGCTAATGATTAGTATCTGTGATATGCATGGTATGATTGAAAAAGTTTTTATCATGTTATCATACCCTTATGTTCACATCATGATTTTGTATCTCCCTTGAATATCCTTATTTATCATATAAGATCACGCTTTAATATGTTTTATTTATTAGGTTATGGAGAGATGTATTAGGTATTATATATTTTTTAGATACCTCTTTATATAATAGACTTATATGCAGATGAAGTATATCACATATGAATTAGTTATTCATATTTTTCATGTTTCTATAGGCATTATACCTTTATAATCATGTGTCATCTATTTTGGTACCTTATTAAATATTCAAAAAAGTGATTTAACAACTACGAATGATAATCCTAGGTCACTATATTTACTATTAGATAAATTGTTTAGTAAAACTTTAGAAAAATGTATAATATTACTTTACTGACATCCCTAATGAAATGCATTCAAAGATACGAATTAGGATGAGTCAAAGTGTAGGAAATTTTCCTCACATTTTGTTAATGGATAGAGAAAGTAGTTTCTAATAAATTTCAATCATGTATGGATACTACAAGTGGATGTGTCTCTAGAATAATGGTACCTAGGGGTAATTACCCCAAAAAAGAAATATTGACATGGACACATCCATCACATGGTGTATGACATGTGGACATTCTTCACTACTGGAAATATAGCCTTTACCAACGGTTGTCCAAACAATTGGCTTTGGATCCATGGGGTTAGAAATTTCCCAACGGTTCTATGAGAACCGTTGGGATATGTCTACAGAATAGATTATATACCAACAGTTTACTGTAACAGTTGTTATTGATCATTGCTAATGGTTTAAAACCACTTTAAATATCAAAATTCATGTCTATACCAACGGTTCCTCAGAAATCGTTAGGAGAAATAAAAGTAAAGGATTTGTACCAAATATATGTATACCGTTGGTATATACTATTACCAATGGTTTACTTGAAACCATGTGAATATGTTTTCTTTTCCCACATATCCCAACTGTTTTCAACTGTTTGAACATGCATTATGCACCTGCAGCAGCAAGCCTATCTCCCCCCTATTCCCCTCCAGCAAACCACACATACATAATTAATATAGAATTATGCATGTGAACATGTACCAAACCAAACACACATACAAAATTCATTCACATACAATAGTTTCCAATAAGTAATTCCTCGTGACACTTATAGTCACTTTTCATAGTGCTCATAAATAGTTCTTTCAGTGGGGGGAGAATAGGCATTTTATGTTCATACAACTGCATTTTTCATGTATGAGTGGAACAAAGAGGGTGTCCATAGAGGGGGGATGTCCCGTGGGTACAGAGTGTTGTCCAAGGGGTAGGGGTGTTATGGGGGGTGGGGGTGTCCAGGAGGTGGGGTGGTGTCCAGGGGGTGGGGGCTGTCCAAGAGGTTGGGGATGTTGTCCAAGGGGTGGGGGTGTCCAGGTGGTGGGGGGGGGGGGGGGGCTGTCCATGGGGTGGGGCTCCAGGAGGTGGGACTATCTAGGGGATTAGTCTATCCAATGGTGTGGTGTGTGCAAGGGGTAGTGGTTTCCAAGGCGTAGGGGGCTGTCTCAGGGGTTGGGGGCCAATCCAAGGGGGTAGGGGGTGTCTAGTGGGGTGTCTACGGTGGTAGGGGTGTCTAGGGGATGGGGGTGACTGAGGGTTTCCAGGGGATGGGGTGGCTGAGGGTGTCTAGGGGGTGGGGGGGGGGGGGGGGCTATCCAGGGGGTAGGTTGAGGGGCTATCCATGAGGGTGGGGGAGCTATCTAGGGGGTGGGGGATGTCCAAGTGGTTGGGTGTGTTTTCAAAGGGGGTAGGTGTGTCCAGGGGTGGCTAATATCCATGGGGTGGGGTTTGTCCATGAGGGCTGTCCTAGGGGGGGGGGGTTGTCATGGTTGTTGGGGGGCTGTTCAGGGGGGGGGGGGGGTCTCCATGGGGGTGGGGGTATCTATGGGGGTGGTGGTGTCCAGGTGATGGGGTGGTGTCCGGGGGGATATGTCTAGGAGTTTGGGGTTTTCCAGGGTGTGGGGGTGTCTATGTGGTGGGGGATGTCTAGGGGGATGGGGGTTTATTCATAATGGCGGGGGTATCCAATTGGTGGGGTGTCTCGGTGGTGGGGTGGAGTTCAGGGGGGTGGGGTTGTACAAGGGGTTTGGGGTTGTCCAATTGGGTAGGGGTGTCTAGGGTGGGGTGTATTTGAGGGGTGGGGGGATGCCCAGGGGTGGGGCTTGTCCATGGTGGTGGGGTGTCCGGGGGGTGGGGGTGTCCAAGAGGTGGGGGTTGTATAGGGGTTTGGGGTTTTCCATGGGGGTGGGAGTGTCTGGGGGGTGGGGGTGTCCGGATGTGGGTGGTGTCTAGGGGGTGTGGATTTTCCATTGGGGTGGGGGCTATCTAGGTGGGTAGGGGTGTCCATGGGGTCTAGGTGGTGGGGTGGGGTGGTGTCTAGGAGGGGTGGGGGTGGCTAGGGAGTTGGTTGGGTTTCTAACAGTGTAGGGGGTGTCTAGTGTGTGGGGGTTATCCAGGGGGTGGGGTCTTTCTAAGGGGGTGTGGGGGATGTACAAGGGGTTGGGGTGTCAAGGGGGTCGGGGTGTCTAGGGGTGGGGGTGTCCAGAGAGGGGTGAACCAGCCATAGAAAATCATCAATTATAGTTTTATTATTTATATATTATGAAATAATGATAATTTGACCTTCCTAATCAAACATATATTTAGGAAAAACAAATCATCAAACATAAAATGTATTTAATATTAGTCAAACATGTAACATAACATTCTATCCCTTATCACCATCACTATAATCTTCATCGTCTGTAGCCTCACACCCATTCTTATCATCATCCCCATCATTGTCCCCACCCACCTCAACGACCTCATCCTCACCCTCGTACTCAGCCACAGCCTCCACCTCACCCTCCTCCTCCGCCTCCGTCTCCTCCTTGACATCCTCCTCTACCTCAGCCTCTACCTCACCCTCCTCCTCCATCTCGGCCTTGTCCTTTCAATCGTCTTGAACACCACTATAACTTCCACCTGGTTTAAAATATATTGAATGAATCGATGAAATATTTTCATCACAAGCTTTGATGGTCTCTAGTGGAAGTGTTGGATGTAAAACAACCATCAATTTCAAAAATTCAATGATTTCCTTAGAAGATTGTTCTTCCATCTATGTGTCCCTTTTTTAAGTTGTTTTACATACTCCTTAACATGATAGAACTCACTGGGACAAAAACTGTACTTGAGGAGGTCTAATACCTTTCCAAGAATATAATCATCCCATGTTGTTAGCACACTCTACTAGGCTTCTCCTCTCCCAACATCTGATGTAAGTGATCATTTGGCCCAAAATTGTCAGGTTCTATAGAATCAGGGGCATCTAAAGCATCCTGTTACAAATATAAATAAATTATTATGTTTCAAAATATAAATTAAATTTTGAAAACAAAAAGTAAAACTTACAATCCTCTGTTGAGTCATTTCATTAACCACACTTCCATCTTTTTTCCATCATCTAGAGCAAACCCGTTTTTCTTGAGGCACAAATCCTTCAATATTCAATTTTTTCTTCTCTGATGACATTTAATATAGGGAAACATAATTACAAATAGGTTTAAATTAATTAATTTCATAACTAAGTTATATAAATACTTTATCAATCGAATAAATATTAGAGGAAACAATATAATGTTCTAGTCTTACAGAAATATTATAAAAAACTCTCATATCTGCTTCCTCTCATGATCTGGAATTGAAGTACATCCCAATGTGTGGAGGTATTTTTTATTAACAATGTTTTTTCTATTGCTTCTGGATGATCCCTAAATAAAATTCAATAATAAAAAATATTTTATTGACGAAAAACATTAAATTATTCTTTTAAATATCGAAAATGTGATTAATACCTTAAAATAGATAGTCATTCAATGAGTAATCATCTTCAGACACTATTCTATGAGACAATCATCCACAATCGGTACCTTGTCAAGAACTTTTCCACCTCTAGCATTCCATTCAATATATAAATTTGTCTTATAGGCTCTCTAAACCTCACCTAAATCTTTTAGACATGATGGTTGTGCACCCTCACCATCAGGGAAATTAAACCGAAGAGGACACAAAAATTTGAATTCATATAAATACAAAAATAAATATATTGTGTTAAATAAAATGGATTTTTTTACACATATATCCATAAAATCATAATCATTGACTTCATCTAGAAACTTTCTCCATGAGAGCAGGAATAAAGGAATGATGTCGGAGTATTGGGAAAGTGTCGCCCAAAAACTCTAACATTGTTGCCCTGTTTTTTCAATCATCTGACTGTCTTCATTGTAGTCCACCATCAACTGTGCATGGTAGTTCCACACTTCACACATGTGTGTATCCCCCCACCCATTCTTCATATCATTAGATGTATCTGTTATGATATAAAAACAAATATTTCATCAATAAATTTTATAATGAAAATAAATAAAGGAATAAATATTTTGTAGGGTTCTATAAATATACTTGCTGAAGTCTGATCAATGGGCACCACTGGATCCACATAAATTGAAGGAACACCCTGTATAGGTGGAGGGGGTCCAAATGTATGCTCCACAGGGACATATTTTGGATGATCTAGATTCAAGGAATATATAATATAGAAACTCAGAGTGAAGGAAGTAGAAGTAAATGAAGATGGCATATATGGATGTATGAATACTGGATGGGGAGTTGGAATCATCATAGGATATGGTAAAGATGGTGAGGAGACTCAGATATAAATGGTGTTGAAAACATGGGAGGCCAAAATATCTCATGTGTCCCTAACAAAACACCAAGATCCGAATATGGGATAGAAGGTATGTCAGTGGGAGGGGCAGGGGCTAATCGTGTACGCCAACTAGATAGTCTAGCTCTTATACCACACTCTCAGATGAACACACTTAGTACTGGGACCACTAGTAGGATGCTCATCAAATAATTTTCACCTAATGGGTGGATCCTACAAATTTTTTTAAAAAAAATTAATCATAGTACATTATATTTTATTTAAATATATATAATTGAAATAAAATAATTACTATAGGATCTAGTGGTGGAATGCCCATATCTGCAACATAATGATTGTTGTCCATCATCTTTTTCTGTCACCTATCTTCAATTGGATATATTTTCAACATTTGGAAACAAATATAGATGTAATTAGAAAAGGATAACTACTATTTAAACCAGAAAACAAAATAAATGAGAGGTTATAGGGGTATTCTTGGATAATTTAACTATCCAATGTATTAGGTGAGATTGAATAGAAATATAATGAATTCATTTAATTTTACAAGTTGTAATAACGAAATTTAATTACATAGTAGGATGTTTCTCTATCCCAGGTTGATTATGTGGGTTTTTATACATGTTTTACAGAAGAAAACAGACCATCATGTTCATTATATGGTGATGTGTTAATGGGAGGTCTTAGAGTTATACTAATTTGATACATGGTTAATAAAGCATTAAAATGATCCCCAAGTTAGAAAGGATGGAATCATTTTTTTAATACAATTCAATTAAAATTATAAAATGAAATTCAAATAAAATTGCAACCAATAAACATTGAAAAATCACATAATGGTCATGTCGAATACAATATATTTGTAATATATATTAAATCAGTATGAATCGTACCAACCATAACAACCTAAGTTGAGCTATGCGAAAAGAATTGAGCACATTAATGATTTTATATATTTCCCACCAGAACATCATGTTCACAGTCAACTCCAACCATTCAGCTATTGGGGTCATCAAAATTAATAAATGGATCATTTACAATGGAAGTAGGTATGGTGTCAATTCCATCATCACCATCATCCAAAATATGTTTTGGAATTACTTTAATAATGACACCAAATTCAGGTCGAAGAAGGTATTTGATATAAAAAACATGTTTCTCCATTGATGCCAATACATATGCTCCATCATTAGCAAGAGTGCGAGTCATATCGATTACATGAAATCCATAACCATCAATAAATGTTCCATGAATCGTCATCGTATCAAACCACTAGAATTTCATCATCATGACTGGTCCATGAGAATAATAATCCAATATTATTATTATTTCCACGAACCCATAATAACATACATTTTCAAAACACAGTCAGATATATGATGCACTAGAATAACAGGATGTTGTGGCAGTAACTATAACACCATCATGTTGTGTTCTAATGTTCTTTTCTCATTTAGTGATAATAAATCTGTACACATTGACAACAATTGATTTATAGTCCTGAACCATGGTATTATGACAAAAAGACAACACTCTTTCTTCCTTAGAGAAAGAGTTACTTGGAAAACACAATACCATTAATATAAATGAATATTAAACTTAATTAAAAAGAAATTTTATTTTTTAAATAGTAATTTTTTTACCTTAAATTTCAACTAAGTAGAAAACACTTTGCAATGAAAATTATCCCTCCTTCTCATAGATAAAGAATGATTCATTCTATTTATCAATGCTTTATGTTCCCTATATATAAAAATCAGAATATTTTAGTAGATATATATGTAAGATATATATATATTCAATTTTCTTACCAGATGTAGTCATCAAACAAATCACAGTTGAAAAAAAATGTGCGATGTGAAATATCTCACTCCTTAATGCATAATTTTTTCCATGTATATGATCTAGGAATTATTACCATTTGAGGAAGTGAAGGAAAACATATTTCAATTTTCTCATACTATCATTGTTCATTTCTCATTGGTCTGTTCATTCTCGTAGTATGATATAACTAATATGTAGAGAAGAAACTCATACAATCTTAATCCATATAACCTTTCATGATAGAACCTTCAAGATGATGCTTATCTCAGACATAAGACATTAAGGTGTACATATTTCATTCTGTTGGATACATCCAATGAAAATAAATTGGTTATTCGAGAAGTATTTTAGTTGGAATATGGATAGTCAGATGCAACATGCAAGGGAAAATGATAGAGTATATATTTTCTCTAACTCACGCAAAATTAATGGGGCATAGACGAACCTTTTTTTCAAAAAAGACTTGTAAAAATTCTTAGAGAAGTGATCTCTAAACAAATGCCACAACTAAATTGCATCAACCCTTAAATTATTTGAACAAAGATGACGAATCACTATTGGAAGAAACCCATTAAGAAGGATGTGATAATTATGAGTCTTAAAATATTTTAGCTTCAACTCTCTTATGTTGAACTATTTAGATATGTTTCTTGAATATCCATTAGGAATATTAATAGTATATAGTACTTCCAGACATTTTTGTTTTTTAAAATTTTTCATCACCTAAGAAGAACATGGAACTTGCAATTTATTTTCACTAATACAGACAAGATGAAATTTTAGTTTGATGCCCCAATCCCCCATGTCATGCTGAGACCATAAATCATCTTTTTTTCCATTCCCATAACATTTACAAAAATTGAAAGAAATAGTTCAAATTTATTTTTTTCAATGTGTGTTATGTCTATGAAATGATGTAACTAATTGGTGGAAGATTATTGAAAATCAAAGAAGATACTTCTCTTTTTCCAATTATAATATGTTTCAGCGGAAACATTCTTTCTCTTTCTTGATTTCATTTGTCTCTTACCAAATGAAAAACTGAAATATTTCAATTAATTAAGCACATCAGTTAGAGACATATGCTGAGGTGGATCATTAGTATCTATAGTATTGTCTAATATTCGATGATTATTTCTATATGGACGGTCCATTGTACAGAATCGTCGATGTACCATAAAATTAAAACTACACTGATGTTTCAGTTTTCTATATGGTGTATTGTTCATACAAATAGGACATGATAGATTTCCCATTAACGATCCATCCAGACATCAGTTCATAAGTAGTAAAATCATTGATCATCGACATAAGCACAACACGCATCTGAAATATGTCTTTCAAACATACATCGTATGTGGGAATACCCATATCCCAAAAAAGTTTCAACTCGTTTATTAAAGGATGAATGTATACGTATATATCATTGTACTGATTAGAAGGGAAAAATATGAAAATACACATGAAAGTGAATGGTTTTTTCAAAAACATCCCTATAGGATGTGAATAAATGTGTATAAAAACCGGCCATGATTTGTGCGAAGTACGAATCTTCCCAAATGGATTAAAACCATCACATGAAAGAACTATATTCACATTAAAAACTTCAAGTGAAAGACTAGGATATCAAGCATCAAATTTCTGCCATGAAAATACATCTTCAGGGTGAATCAACTGATCATTAGTTTTATTTCACTTGGTATTAGTCCACCACATTATTATTTATATTTCATCAGACATATAATATTCTTGGTGTTTCGGGATCAATGGAATGTTCCTCATTAATTTTTATGGCACACATGATGGTTTTCCATCATCTTTTGGATTCCAGCGAGATGTGCCACATTTTATTAAATCATTTCATTCAGCATTTTCCTCCCAGAATAAAAAAAATCATTCAGGAAAGAATGAAATTTTTTTCATGAAAATACATGTTCCTCAACTAAATTCCATGCCATATAGTGGTTGGAGGGAATATATACATCATCTTGAAGTAATTTGTTAAATAAGGTAATAATGTAATCTATGGCATTATTCGAAATCACATACATAGTTTTCCCATGAAACAATCAGATTAAAAATTATAGCATTTTCATTTTACCTCATTGTCGATATACTGTAGTAGTGGTAGCATCATTCAATTTTTTCCCCCTGAAACCATCATCATTTTAATTAGACGCATCATGTGTGCTCATATCAATGTTTTAATGGGTAAGAATCCTTTCTTTTTCATAGTGACGAATAAAAGGAACTCGATCATATAAAAAATTCAATAATACAATCCTCTCATTTTGATCCATAGAAATTTGAGATTTCATTACCTCCCCATTGTGATACCACATATAGTAGTTTTATTGAAAATCATATTTGGTTATGTGGTAGCTGACTTCTTCAATGCTCAACCAAGGACTTCCCACACAATTTCAACATGGGCAGGGTATGTGACCACTATCTAAATCATTGTTAAATGAAAAATCTAAAACTCTCTCCCACAAAGTTTTTAAAATCTATTGTCATCCGATCGGTTTCATCCATCCAACTAATATCCATTATTTATAATGAAATTTTTTAAAGTCATTTTGTGAAAAGAAAATCATTAATAATTGACATTTCAATGAAAATGTATTTATGTAAATGATAATTTTTCAACTTGATATGAAAATCGTACCTTACACACTACTCTATATGAGATTCATAATATAAAAAGACAAAAATACTATATTTATAACAAAATATCTTTGAAGAACTATACCTGAGTGTAAAATATCATTAACACATGTGGAGGGACAATTATTCAGGGTCGAGTAAATTTTAGATCGAAGAAATTTTATATTTTTGTAGATTATTTGAGTGAACACATACACTGCCCATCGGGGGTAGTGGTGTCCAGTGGGGTGGGGGTGATCAGGGGATGGCGGCTATCCCGAGGGGTGGGGGGCTCTCTAGGGGGGTTGGGGGTGTCTAGGGGTGGGGGGTATCCAGGGGCGGTGTGGTGTCTAGGTGGGGCGGGGGGTTCCAAGGCGGTGGGGTGTCTAGGGGTGGGGGGATGTCCAGGGATGGGGGTTGTATAAGGGGGTGGTTGTGTCGAGGGGTGGGGGTGTCCTGGGGGTGGGGTGGTCCAGGGGATGGGGGTGTCTAGGGGTGGGGTGTCTAGGGGATCTGTCTGGGGGGCTGTCATGTAGGGGTGGAGGTGTCCAGGTGGTGTGGGCAGGTGTCCAGTGGGTGGGGTGGTGTCTGTGGGTTTTCCAAGGTGGTAGGGTTGTCCAGGGTGTGGGGATCATCTATGGGGTGGGGTTGTCCTTGTTGGTGGGGGGTGTTTAGGGGGTGGGGTGTCCAGGGTGTTGGGGTGGGGGTGGGGGGGGGGGGGGGGTTAACCAAGGGGGTGGTGGTGTACTCCCCCAAACTAGGGTCATGGAATCCAATCTCTATCCAATTGTATCATGACATGAGGCCTATTATAGAAGACCCTCAAGACTGTTGGTGTAAACCACAAATATCATACATAAAAATCACAACACTCCTAATTGTAAATAGTTCTCCAAATATCATACATGGATAAGATTTTAAATTACACTCTAAATATAATACATGAATTATAAAGAAAACGCATCTCTAAATTTTGATCTAGGAATGTGACTTATTGATTCCTTTAGAGGTTAACTGAGAGCTAATTCGATGTTGTGATACTAGGGGTAAATATATTATTTTTATATTTTCAAAAAAATTTGTTCATGAAAAATATGATCCTATGTTTTTTGTTTAGGCATATGATCCATGTTTCGATGGGACAATACTCATGGGAGTATGAGCCTTGTTATATCAATAGGTGATATGGGGTTGTACGAATGTTAAATTTTTATGAGATCAATATGGTTAGCGGATGAGAACATGAATGAGATTTCTTAGCCAAGATCACTTATTCATTGAAGGATAAAAATGATTGTTGGAATGGATCATCAAGAAAAGTCTTAACGTGTGAAAGAAACTATACATTAGTTATATGTTATTACTATTTTTTGTAGAGTATCAGAGTCGACCCCCCCCCCCCCCAACCCTATGCACCCCATAACCTTTTGTAGCTCCCTTGGACACCCCCGACCATACCTAAACAACCCCCCCCCCACACACACACACCAACCTGGATAACACCCCCCTCCCCCAACCCACCTGGACACCCCCCCCCCCACACAGACATCCCATCCCTCCTTTGATAGTCCACCCCACCCCCTCCCCCACATGGACAACCCACCCCCACCCCACTGGACAATATACCCCTTGGATTTCCCACACCGCTCCCCCACCTGGGTATCCAACCCTAACATCCCTAGACAGACCACACCCCTTATTAGATATCCCACACCCCCCTTCTCCACAACCCTGCAGCCCCACCCCCATAGACAACCCACCCTCTCCCGGACAGCCCCTTACCCCCTATAGAAACTGTTAGGGTAATTTTACATAAAACCATTCTATTAATTATGAAAGTAAAACCATCATACATTAGACAATTCATTAAAAAAACCCATTTAATTTATCAAAACATGAGAAAATCAAATTATAAGGCTCTCTGGGTCACTTATGAAATGTCATTGGGGAATGGAGAAACTTCCTTCGTGGTTAATTTCAATTTAAGAACTGGGAAATCACATTGGAGTTGGGTTGGTGTCTTGGGTGGGGAGTGTCCAAGGGGGTGGGGGTTGTCCAAGGTGGTGGGGGAGTATATGGGGGGAGTGACAGGTGTCTCGGGGGTGGGGTTTTCAGGGCATGTGGGATGTCAAAGGGGGTGGGGTGAGTAGGGGAGTGGGTTTGGGGGTGTCCAAAGGGAGGGGTGTCTAGGGGGTGGGGTGGGGGTGTTTAGGGGAGGAAATACCCATATAATACCTTCCAAATTAACAATAACGAATCCAACCAATATTAAATTTCTAATCCATCACCCAACCAATAGCCAATTCATCATCAATATTACTACATTTCACATTATTCCTTGAATAAAAACTATAAATACAAAATACAAATTCAATTTTCAACTAAACTAAATTCAATAGAAACTACCATAAATCCCAACTAAAAATAAAAAACCATCTACCCCACTATGCCAACATTCCCCAAACCCTTATGATGGACCATTCTTATATCCATTACCAACCTAGGAACCATATGACTAAACAAACACTTTACCATCTTTGAGTGGGGATACATCTCACAAGAACCCATTAGTTCTTATGGGTCATGATCCCTACACATAAATAAAGTGACTATGAAGACTTCAATCAAATGTGATTAACACAAACATGAAACTTGATGTGTAGAACAAAAATAGAAAAAAATCAATGTGTTCGGTATATCATGCGGCATACCCCATGGAACTCTTGTTTTGCACAAATCAAAATAGATAATAAAAAAAGATGAAGAGCATTAAAACTAAGGTACCGCTTATTAATTTTAAGTGTAGAAATAATAATTTCTCGATTGAAGATGGATCTATAGGGTGGAAGGGGTTCTACAGCCTTGGTTAAAGAGAGAGAATTCGAGATATTTGGATTTTGGGTGCCATCGCGCGAATGAGGGAGCTAGATCCGTTGTGTATTTTGGGGAACCCTTTCACAAAGGTTTTTGAAAATCATTGGGAAAGCTAATCTTTACTGATGGTTGTTAATAAACTTCATTAAACATTATTGAAATAAATTATTTCCCAATGGTTTGAGTCAACTGTTGGGAAATCATTATTTTAAAATCAAAATTCCAAGAGTTTCAACAAACGGTTCATAAATGTTGCTCTAGAACTAGTATACCAATTGTTTTTTCAAACCACTTGCATAAAACCATTGATAAAACATCCATTTCTACGAGTTCTTCTCAAGTGGTTTGACAATATATTGGGATATTATTGGTCGGCATAGAGTTCTCATGAGGGTTTGAATTGAGTATCTATAAAAATTTCTGTTAAAAAGGGTTCTTTGAAAACATCCCTTAATTTAAAACATAAAATAATTTAGTTTGTAGTGTATTTAAAAGATTATTGAATATTCAATTAATTTTCCAAAAGATTGATTAGTTCTCAGGTATACTAATATAAAGATTAAAATAACTTTTGAAACTAATCTAATTGTTCAAAACAAATATAAAAAAATTATAAACTAACTATCACAGTTCAATTTTGTTTTATTAAAAATGTAATAGACCTAGAGAAAAACTAAAAGGTAAAATCCCAATAGTAATAAACAAGGGGTTCGGTCTCAATATGAGACTTAGTCCTCTCCACTTGGTGATAACCTACCACCATGAAATATATATTAATAAACATTATGATGCACACCCACAAGTGGGATTCATAAAAGCACACATTGCTGTCTAGGTCACACTTGACCTCTACCATAGTTCTTCAGGGTATAAACCACTACTAGGTTACACACAACCTCTTCCATAGTTTTTTGTGGTATACACATTCATAAAAGGAGTGTGATATTTAGGATATCAAGTATCATCCTATTATGCGTATGAGTTGGTTTTTATGTAATAGAAAGATACACACGCTGCTCTAAAATGTAAATAAAAGAACACAGTAGAGCAAAAGAGGTAGAATAAGGATTTGAAGTCTCTGTGTGTTATGAAATGTAGCTCTGGACTGGTTTGATGTAGTGGAAATGGAGTCTGAGTCATCTTCTAGAATTTGTCTCCCAAACAGCGTATCATAGTATCTGTGGTCTGGCTTCCAGAATAATAAAATATTTATCTTCTTGTGGGTAAGATGTTTATTTATGCATAGTAGTTTTGTTGACCCAGATATATGATCTTCCTTTATGTTCATGAGATTTTTTATATACGCTCGAGAATTGAAGGTGTTTGCAGTTTGTCTGTTCTTGCTACTTTTCAGAACTTTTCCCAGATGATATATTATCTTGAATGATCCACCTTTTAATTCCTTTATATGTTGAGGTTTAGTAAACATGAAGATCTCCCCACATGTCTGTACCTCGTACTATCTACTAAATGTCCTACGGACAACATTACCTAATTTCAGAAACATTAATTTTTTAAAATAGTACCATTAGATATAAATTTGAGTTGTAAATTAAAAATAGTATTTATGAATATTGATGAGTCATAAGTATCATTGACTCATTAGCATCTATCTTTCATCATCAGTCGGTCATCATCAGTTAGTCTTTATCGGTGGCTCTATGTATCGGTGAGTCCATTCCATCAGTATCATTGTGTCATCATCAGTGACTCATTAGGAACAATCAGTGTGTCGTCCATCAGTGAATCGTTCATCAGTGTGTTTCTCATAGGTGAGTCATCTAAATGTGTGTCACTAGAACTATCAGTGTGGCCAGTCATTGGTGACTTTTCTATTAGTGTGTCTTTGGGTCTGTCGGTGAGTCCTGTATCAGTAGACCCATGAAATGGTAGTTCACTTGGACTGATGGTAGGTTGTCTCTATCAATGGGTCAAAATAAATGGTGAGTCTTTTTTATTTTGGTGTCATGTCAAATGGTTAGTTTTTTGTCATTCAGCATCAGTGACCCATACTAAAAGAATTTTTAGATGTTATTTCTATCAATCAGTTCAAAATTTTTTTAAAATGGTACAACTCATAATTACACACATAATATGAATTCTAAGATTGTTTATAAATAAACACTAATAATATTATTTATGATTGAAATGATTTGATATTTTAGATGTTTATTTTTCATAATATAGTACATAACATGAGGTAAGATATATGTTAATATATGACATGATTTGTGATAATTAAAACTATTATAGTTAGTGATAGTGGCCAATATTATATATGGGACAACAATATTTCCCAGTTGGATAATCACAAATCATGGCATTATTGAGTACCATTGGACAATGATTACACTGAAAAATTAAAAATATATCAAATACATTAATGCATAAGTAATATTAAAATATGGCTTATAAAATATTCTTATAGGCTTCTCCCCCTTTTCAGATTGGAAAAATGTAGTAGGGGAAATAAATATTAAAAATGGTAAAGTAGAGACAATGAAATAGCATTCCCAAATATAGTACATCGAAAAATAAAATGTACCATAATTTATCCCTTGAAAATATAAAATATTACACAGTACTGGGTAGGATAAAGGAGCTCCCTCCCCTTATTAGAAGAATCAATGGATGGTTCGTCATGATTGTTAGGCTGAGAAGTAAGAGGTTCCAAAAGGATATTGAGGGGATGTCGAGGCACTAATTCAGGAACTATATAAGGAAGGGTAGGTCTATTCTAAGAATGAATATTAGTCTGAATAGTTTATATAATAAATGGTTGGATCTGAGATAAGGCTTAGGAAACTGGCATTTGAGGTTGATCAAGGACAAAACCATTAGGACCATGTGGTGATGTAAGAGGTACCATAATAGATCCACATTGTACATGATGATATTGTTTTAATAGATCGATGAATTCTTCAATGATATCTACACCATATTTCATAGCCTTATCAAAATCATCTTTTTTTCTATAAACATGTCCAAAAAAAGAGTAATTTCTCTCTTCTTTAGAATCTGATCCTTAAAATCATTTTTCAAAGAAGGAAGAGTATGATTGGTGGACAAATACATGAACAATTGTCTATTTGATGCTTTGTGGTGAGTTTCGAGAAGAACTTATTAATCATTTTTGTAAAATCTTCTTGAGTTTGTGAAGAACATATTGTATAATACATTACATGATCATGAACATTATTTGAAGTATCCTCAACATTGTCCATACTTGAAATATAGCCTTGTAGATCCTCTTTCAACATTATACTAACTGTAGAAAGATCTGTAAATTGTGATGATTGAGCAGGTGGAGAAGACCTTTAATCAAGAGGAGATAAGGTATGTTACAAAAAATATTTTCTTATCTTTCCAAACTAATGAGTTTTGAAATAAGAAACAAGGTTATCAAGTTGTTTCATGATAGATTCCATTGTATTCTTAAACTATGTGCTCCAGTCATTGATCCATGTTGTCAACTTCTCCATATCAGTCCTGAGATTGGTATTTCTTGTGAAAATTGTCAATGAAGTTATAATTAGATTTGGATGAATCTATTTACTCTCCATCTTTGAAACAAAAGAAGCATCATCTTGATATGGACTAGTTGAGGCAGATGTAGAACTAGAAGAGCCATCTTACTTTACACCATCTACTATAGATCTAATTGATTTCAAATTCTCAGTCAGCTCAATATTATCTCTTTGGGCTTCATCAATCTATTACCTCATTTGATATTATACAGTGTGTCTTAGGGAGCCTCCATTTTCTTTCTTGAACAGTTCAAAATCAGTTTTAATGACATAGTCACTATAATTGGTCTCATAAAATTGTTCTCTTAATGAAAGGGAAACAAATTCATCATCATAATCTTTATAATACAATCCCGTGTATGCATTACCAGGATTCCCTATAAATTCATATAGAATATCATAATATGGAGTAGTAATAGTATCAAACCTTTCTGTTCCAGTTTTATTCTCTTCATCTTCTTGAGAAACTGGACTTCAAGGATCCCCATTAGTTTAATTTCATTGGGCATATTTCTCCACCTCAGTCAAGGTTTCATTCCTAGGATTCATTTCCTTATGTAGTGTTTGTTTCCTAGTATAAAAAACATGAACAACAGGTTCATCTAGAGGAACATTTTCTTCTTGAACAATACAATCAGTAGATACACTGATATTAGCTACAACAACTTCCATACTCACAGTATATGGATTCTTATCAGGATGATCAGATTCACTAGCACTACAACATTCCCTTCTTTCTTCATTATCACCATCTTCATTCTTCTCATCTCCAACAACATGAACTTGCTCATTTTCTTCGTCCCATCCAAATTATGAACCACTTTCACCAATACCAGATTTTTCTTCTTCATCCTCTTCTTTATTTTATTCACTTACATACTCTACAGAACCTTTAACTTTGGTTTCATCACTACCAGTACATTTGAGAATAGGTTCATGAGAGGTTAAGTCCATATGTGTAAATTCATGTCCAATAGAGATTCCTTTTGATGATCTATTATTGTGTGGGTCACTTCAATCATCAACTGTTGATCCCACATCTCTAACAAGTGTAGCAGGATCCTCTTTCTCATCTGAAGAATAGGTTACTTGTTCATTTGGTCTAAGACCAGGATCGAGTACATCACTTGGAATAACTCGATGATCTATAGGATTAAATTTCTCATACAATCTATCTTCATCACTAAACCATAATTGTCTCCATGGATTTAAATTAATCATTATTCTTTTACAGATGTTAGAGATTAAGAAGATTCTACTACATTAATTAACTAAAACATCATCAGCCTCACATAAATAGCCTTTCTCCTTCATCGTTGCAATAATCATTCTTGAATAGAAAAGATAATTTGACTTAAAACCAGGTTTTTTAATATCATTGATATGAACCCTCTGATATCTACATATATTCTATTTTATTCCCTTATGAATCAAATAAACTATGTATACATCCTAAAATTTGGGAAAAAAACTTCCCCTTTCTTGGGACTAATCTTAGGTAGAATAAACATGAATAAAATTATTCTATCACCATTAAATTTTAAGGTAACGGGTCTCCTATTTTCATCATTTCTAGTTTGATCTTTTAGTGTTGTCTCATAGAAAAATAATTCACCTTCTGGAGGATAAGTACCTTGCTAATCATCAAACCTTCCTTCATGAGGTATATTAAGACATTCATCCTAATATTTTTAAGAGAAAGAGATTCTATTGACTTTCATAATCGAATTCACCAAAGAAACATCAATTAATTCCATAAAAAGTTCCATATTAATATACAATTCACATACTATATTTGGATAAAAGACACTTTCATTGTTTGAGAACTATTCAATTTAGCCTTTATCTTGTATTACTTTCAATAGAAATGATTTCCTCTCCAAGAGACATTCCTCCAAAACCTCATTCATTGAAGTTACAACATAGTTTACAAAACTAGGATTTAGAGGACTTGGAAATTTTCATGATTCCCCTTTTTGTTTCTGAGATTCATGAGACTCACCCTCTTCAAGAGCTCTATTTACTCATTCCATTCTGATCAGTTCAGTCTGGAGGTTTAAAGCTGAATGGTGAGGGTAGAGAATGATATTTGTGGTCGAGAGAGAGATAGTAGAAGTAAAGGAGTAGAGTGGGTCTATTTTTTTATTATTTATGGATTTTGATATTTTACAATCTCAAAATAATGAATTGGTTTTAATGGAATTAATGAAATGATGGAATTTTGATAAAAACATAAAACATAGAAACACAGCGAGTCATTAGTGATGGTATGACAGACTCTGTGAAATCCAAACGTGTTAGCATGACAATGGTATCAACATGACAACGGTTTCCACATGACAAATGTGTCAGCATGATAACATTTTCAGCATGAAAACTTCCATGAAAAAAATATAAAGGAAAGGAAAACACAGGGTCTTACTGAATGATCATTCTAAACTCATTTCTAATGTAATTTATTCTTTCATAGTTCAATGTCTTAGTGAATATATCAGCAGGGTGATATTCGGTGCAAATAAACTCTAAAGTGATATATCCATTTTGATAATGATCTCTCAAAATGTGATGTCTTGCATCAATATGTTTTGTTCAAGAGTGAGGAACTGAGTTCATAGAAATGTGTATAGCACTTTTGTTGTGACATTTTAGAGGTGCATGTCTAAATTTATATCCATAGTCTCTAAGAGTGTGTTTTATCCACAAAATTTATGCACAAAAACTACCAGAATCTATGTATTCATCTTAGGTAGTAGATAATTCAACAAAATATTATTTCTTACTAAACAATGAAACCAAATACTTTCCCTAAAAGTGGCATGTCCTAGATGTTCTATTTCTATCTAAATTTCTTCCTACAAGGTCTACATCAGAATAACTCTCTATATCAAATGATTTTCTTTTAGGGTTAAACAATAGAAGATTAATATTATATTTAGGGTTTTTTAATAATCTTTTAATATAATTTAAATGAGCTTCTATGGGTTTATATTGAATTCGGCACACATAGAGACACGAAACATTATATATGGCCTACTTGTGGTCAAGTAAAGAAAACATCCAATCATTTATATAGAAGTGGTTAGATCCACAAATTTAACATCTTCATCAAGATCCAACTTACATGTAATACCCATGGGAGTGTCACAACATTTAATGATATCAAGGAAAAATATTTTTAAATGATCTTATATATATTTATATTCATTTTAAATGATACCTTCATTATTTGGAAAATATTAAATCTGAGAAAGAATTTGAGTTCACCCAATAAACAAATTTCAAATTCATTTTTCATCATCTTTGAAAACTAAATACGTAATGAATTTCATGATTATCCAAAAATAATATCATCAACATAGATTAAAACTATTAAAAACTCTTTAAAAATTCCATTTATAAAAATTGTAGGGTCAAAAATTCCTTTTGTAAAACCTTTCGAAATAAGAAAACTACATAATCTAGCATACCAAGAACTTGGAGCTTGTTTTAAAAAATATAATGCTTTTTTCAATTTAAAACATTGTTTTGAAAATGAGGTTTTTTAAAACTATGGGTTGTTAAAAAAACTATCCTTAACAATATATCAATTTAGGTATTCAATTTTAACATCCATTTGATACAGTTTAAAATTAAGATGGGATCTATAAGAAAGTAGGATTCTGATGGATTCACATCTAGTAACAGGTGCATAATTTTCTTTATAGTCAATGCCTTAATCGTGACTATAACCTTTCACAAATAATATAGCTTTATTTATAACAATATTAACATATTCATCTACATTATTCAAAAATAGGCACTTTGTTCCTATGGTCAAGTTATCTTTTGGACTATTAATAAGATTCCAGACTTTATTTATTTCAAATTTATTATGTTATTCTTGTATATCCATCACCCAAAATTCATCTGTAATTGCATCATTGATGTTTTTAGGATCATGCTATGATAAGAAGGTTTTATGTTCAACCTTATTTCTATGATAAGATCTAGTATGTGTCCCTTTGTCTAAATCTCCAACTACACCATCTAGAGTATGATTCTTGATATTTTTAGTTGGTTTGGTAATAAAGGGTCTTGTGATTTCATGTCCGTCTATAGGTTCGAATTAATCATGGTAAGATTCTGATGTGTTTTCAAGAACTATTTGATTTCACAAATTTCATGACAGAAGGAGTAGATAATTTTTCTTTTATGTATAGGATAAATATATAATCTTCTAGTTTCTCTAGAGAGATCTAAGGTTAATGTGGATCTGTTTCATCAAATTTGATGTGTACACATTCCTCCAACCACATGGTTATTTTATTAAATACTCTATAGGCTTTACTATAGGTTGAGTAACCTATTAAGGTTTCTTCATCACTCTTTGATACTAATTTTTCAAGATTATCCTTTGTATTAAGAATATAAAATTTGCAACCTGACACTTTTAAATAACTATCTTCGGGTATTCTATTTTTCCATTTCTCATAAAGAGTTTTCTTAAGAATATGTCTAATTAATACCCTATTAAAAATGTAACAAGTTATATTCACTACCTCAGTCTAGAAGTAAACAATTAAATAATATTTTTTAAGCATTGTTTGGGATATTTCTTATAAGGTTATATATCTATTTTCTGAAACACATTTTTGTTTAGGTTTCCTAGGGGAAGATAAGTTATGACTATATCCATTGTGTGAGAAAAAAGATTCAATGTATTTATTTTAAACTCACAATCATGGTCACTTCTTAAAAATTTAATTTTAAGTCGACTATGGGTTTCTAGAGTCCTAGCATACTTGGTAAAGTGATATAAATCATCACTTTTTAGAGCTAAGAAAAAGGTTCATGTATACCTTGGGAAGTTATCTACAAGAACATAAACATAGTGATTTTCATGGATACATGAAACTCTATATAGTCTAAACAAGTCCATGGGAACCAAAATAAGAGGTTGATAAGTAGTAACAACTTTCTTTGGTTTTAAAGATATTTTATATTTCTTTCCTTTTTGACAAGGATTGCACACTCTATTGTCTGGAAACACTAATTTGGGAAGGTAATTAATAAAACTATTTCTTGTCAATTTTTTAATGTAGTGTACATTACAATTTTCTAATATCCAATGCCAATGCCCTGATACATTATGAAAGGAACATAAACAGTAAACATTTTGAGAGGGTAAAAAATCTATGTTAATGGAATATATATTATCATTTATAAAATAAGAAAATACTAATACAGTTTTTGAGTTACAAACATTGCAAGAATTATTTTCAAACTTAACATGAGATCCATCATCACATAATTGTGAAATAGTAAGTAGATTATACTATAATCCATCCAAAAAAGTACTCTAGAAATAAAACTGAGTTAGAATTACCAATTTGACCAAAGCCAGTTATTTTTCCTTTATCATTATCACAAAAGGTGACATATCCACCATAAATCATGATTAGGTTCATTATTCTTGAGTAATAACCTATAATATGTCTTGAACACCCATTGTCCAAGTACTAATGACTCTGGTTGGAGATTTTTAGGAAGTTTACCTACCAAAACATTCATGCAAGAAAATACATTGGTACCTATATTTTTATGGGTCCAAAAACATTAATAATAAAAGCTTTTGGAACACAAAATTAACTTAGGGTTCTCTTATAATTATAATATAAGGTATTCGAAAAATAATTTTTTTGTCTATAAAAATATGAGGTGGTAAAAGATTCATCAGAACATGAAATTGAATTAATATCATGATTTTGGGGAAATAAAGAAAGTTTTCTATATTTATTCATAAAATTTGTTTTTGATAAATTACATTGTACGAGATAATATTCATTACCATATGTGTACTTATTATTTGTCTGTTTACTTAGAATGTGACTAAGTGTGTCTTTTCCATTAGTAAAATTTTCTAAATCCTTATTCAATTTCTCATTAGAAATATGTAAGTCATTTATTCCCTTGAGCAGTTGATAATCATTCTCGTTTTCACTAGTAAGTTCGTATTTAACAGTTATATAACGAGAATGATGTCTATTTCAATATTTTTATTTTTATTTTTTTCATTAAATGTTTGTTCAATCATATTCCCAAACTCATAAATTTTTTCGTTAGACATGTTTTCGAAATCACATTCATCTCAAGAATAATATGAATTTGGAACATGAGATTCCATTATTACTTTAGATGTGTATTTCATGAAACATATATTTTCCTTGGTAGAATTTTTTTCATGTGAAGACTTTGAGTCACTTGAACTGTCCTCATAATCACTGCAAGTGGCTTTCATTTCCTTTTAATACTTTCATTATTCATCCTCATATTTATTTTTATACTAGACCAGGGGATAGTCGTCCTTTACCAATCACATTCCATTATATTCATAAACTACTATCTCATCTGACTTTTAATTTCTTTTCCAATCCTTCTTCCATTCTTTCGTGTTGATCATATCACCCTATTAAGATAGTCATTCTGAAAAATATTTCCTTTTGTAAAATTTATTAAACCTTATTTCTAATTGATCCATCTTTCCATCACTATCAGGTAATTATTTTCCATTTCTAGAACTTTCTATAGAGTCTTGTAGATTCCCCTTTTGTTTGTGTTTAGAGTTAGTGGTCTTAAATGACACATATTTCTTTTTGGGTTTATCCACCTCTTCCTTGTTGAATTTATGCTCCTATTCATACATCATTAGTTTCCCAATGATTACTTTTACAGTTAATTTGTTGGTGTCACATGACTCTCTAATAGAGACCTAACTTCCTCTCCATCTATTATGTAGGCATTTAAGAATCCTCATAATTTGTTCATTGGAAGTAGCATTTCTTCCTAGAGAGATCATAGTGTTTACTATTTCATTGAACCTGTGATACATGTCAAAAATAGTTTGATCAGACATCATCTTAAAGTTATAATTTTTAACTTTATACGTATTTAATCTCACATATTTCACATTATTAGTTCCCTCATGAGAAACAAAAAAATTATCCCAAATTTCATGGGCTGTTTTACATGTAGAAATTCAGTTAAATTCCACATCTCCCAAATAGTAGTATAAATAATACATGGATTTATAATTATTATTAAAATCATTCTTAGTTGGGTCATCCAATGTACATTTAATAGTAGCAATAATTTTATACTCAACTACAATTGAAGACCAAATTTCAAAACACAGACTCTCCAAGTGAATTTTCATCTTAAATTTCCTTGGTGCAAAATTTGTTTGATTATAGAATGGAGGTTTGTTTGTATAATATCCTTCAATACTATTATATTTAATAAAATTGGAAAACATTTTAACAAGAAATTTTATTAAAAATAAAAAAAAATTAAGATCATTAAAATCCAACTAAAATCACAGTTGAAAAAGATTTGTAAAATCTTTGTAAACTAAAACTAAAAATCACCTTTGATACAAAATTTTGGTCAGTGTAGACTACTCAAGAGGGGTCTTCATTTGAGTATCAATAAAAATTTATACTAATAATGGTTATTTGAAAATTTAACTAAATTAAAAATATAATCTATGTCATTTTGTAGTTAATTTACAAGATTCCTAAATGTTTAATTAATTTCTCAAAAGATTGATTAGTTCTCAGCTATAATAATATAAATATCAATATAAATTTTGAATCTAATATAATGGTTCAAAATAATTATAAATACTTGATAAATGAACTATAAAACATCAATTTAGTTTTTTGGAAAATGTAATAAACACAGAGTAAAAGAAAAAGGTAGAAACACAATAGATATAAATAAGAGATTAAGTCTCAAGGTGAGGCTTAGTCAAACCTTCTTGGTGATCACCTTTCACCAAGTAGTTTAAATTAATAAATGGTTTGAACCACACCATGGATTGGTGTTCAAAATAGAACACATGGCTATCTAGGTCACGCTTGACCTCTACCAGAGTTTTTGTGGGAAAAACAACAACCAGGTCGCACATGACCTCTTCCAAAGTTTTACGTGGGATACAAATAGATATAAAGATTGTGAGAATAAGTATATATTTTATCCTCTGGTTATTCATAGTATTTTGTGTGTCTACAATAGAAAAATACACACACTACTAAAAAAATGAATATAAAAGAACACAACAGATCTAAATAGGTAGATTAATGTTTATAAGTCTTTGTGTGTTATGAAGTGTAGCTTTGGACTTATTTAAATTAGTAAAAATGGAATTTGAGTCCTCTTCTAAAAGTTGTCTCCAAAAAAGATTATAGTAGTCTTTTTGGTATAGCTTCTCGGAGAATTAAATATTTAACTTCTTGTTGGTAAGACTTCTTGTCCGCTTAGCAGTCTTGTTGATCACCCCATATGATCTTCCTTTGAGTTCTTAGGATTTTTAAATTAAGCTTGAGAGTTGAAAAAGTTTCCAGTTTGTCTATTCTTGTAACTTTTCAGAAAATTTTTCGTATCTTCTATTATATTGAATGATATCTCTTTTAATTCTTTTATACATAGAGGTTTAGCAAAAATGACAATCTCCCCATGTGTTTGTGCCTCATACTATCAACTGAATGTCCAATAGGAAACATTAAATAATTTCATATACATTAATTTTTTAAAATAAGACTATTAGATATAAATTATAATTAATAAATTAAAAATAATATTTTTGACTATTAGTGAGTAATAAGTATTGTTGACTCATTAACATCATTCTGTCAATATCGGTCTTTCAAAATCAGTTAGTCCTCATCGTTGACTCTTTATATCGTTGAGTCCTTTCCATCGGTATCAGTGAGTCATCATCAGTGACTCATTTAGAACTATCGGTGTGTCACCCATTAGTTACTCGTTCATCAGTGTGTTTCCTATTAGTGAGTCACATGCACTATTGGTGTGATCGATCATCAGTGACTTGTCCATTGGTATGTTGTTTGTTCTATCAGTGAGTCCAACATCAGTATCACCATACAAAGGTCAGTCACATGGAAAGACGGTAGGTCATTTTCATAGGTGAGTCATATGAAATTGTGTGTCTTTTGTCTATTAGTTTCATGTACAATGGTGAGTCTTTATTCTGTTGGTGTCACAAACATATTGTTATAGAATTTTTACATGTTCTTTTTTTAATTCAACAAGTCATAAAATGGTAAAACTCATAATTATACATAGTTAATAAATTATAAGATTTCATTTACACAAACCCACTTAAATATTATTATTATTTAAATGATCTAATATTTAAGTGGATTCATTTTCATAATATAGGATTTGACATGAGTTAAGATATATGTTAATATAGGAAAAGATTTGTGATAATTAAAACAATTATAATAAGAGATAGTGGCCATCATTATCTATGGTCCAACTGATATGATTTGGAAGTTCACTTACTCATTATAAGCAAACATATATGATTTATATTGATTAATAAAATGAATTTCCTAGGAAAAAACCTATGGTGGAATATATTTAAATAACGTTTTCATGAATTATTCATCCTATAAATTATTTTTCCTGATTCTATTTCTCACCACAACAATTATTGTTTTAAAAAATATGAATTAATATTCCAGTCAATGAATTGAACCTAAATGAATCATGTCAATTATAAGTGTGGTATGTTATTAAATGATTTTCATGCTAAGCATCAAAAAATTTTGGGAGAAGGAATGAAAAATACTATTTTTATCCTCAAAAAGTTATCAATGTATGGATCTTATTGGACTTCTTAATTTACAATGGAGGGAATAAAATTATATTGATTCCTTCATGAGGAAACATCATCCTTCTTTTGTTGGGATTTAAACTACACTATTTTCGTGCTAATGGAGTAATGAAATAGAAAATATAGTTCACATTATCCTGTTTTCTAAAATGAAAAATGTTATATTTGTGGTCTACCATTTTTTAGGGAAAGAATATCAATAGTAGACTCTTATCAAGAATACAAGGAGACATGATGAAATTTACTCCATGAATTGGGAATAGATTAAGAAATTATTTTTCATTAATAATTACATCATATTCATCCTATGAAGATGGGAAATTATTTCCTTGATATAAAGAAAAAGGATCATTAATTCATATGTATCTAAGATTAAAATTTTAAAATGTATTCATGTTATGCTTTTCATATTATTTCCAAATATGAAATTAGTGTTTTTAGATTGTTTTTTATCTTAAAAACAATTCTCTAGAGGGAGTTAACCATAAGATATATTTTTAGATATAATTCTATAATTTAGTGAGTTGTAAAGGGGGAAATAGATGTAATCATTGTGTATCAACCTCAAGGATTTTATAGTAAGATAAAAATGGAATTCGATGAAAAATATAAAAACCATGTATAGTATTTTATGATAACTCTATTATGATCAATGTGAGGGAAGAATCATGGATTCAATTTCTTAAGGGGTAGTAAATTTTTAAAGATTGAAAGGATATTTGAGTGAGAAATTTAATTCATATATGATGGGATGATATTAGATAATTATGTGAATAGTGATAAAGCCCCAGAAAATTCTCCACCCACATTCATGTCTTTCAAAATCAATGAATATTTGAACTATAATAACTGTTTCACAAATCCAATGGCTAATGAAGATGATATAGGTCTGTAATATTTTAAGCACATAGACAAAGGGAAATCTATTGCTATCACTGTTTCAAATGATGAGTGAGTTAACAATGTGTTAAAAGGGGCACATACCATCCACTATATACCTACAAATGTAATATTTGTCTCTGGAACTACCCATTAAATAATATCAAGTTATTTATTATAGGTATTAGCATTCGAAAAAAAATAATTATATGTTCCATTAGCAGTGAAAATCTATAACGGTATGATAATCACAAATCATGATTATGATTTGTCTCTATTTGGTATTACTCTAAATGTGTTGGCTAAAAATATTTTCATTATTACTCAAGATGAATTTGATATCATCGTATGAATGGTTTAATTGTCTCTTTATAAATCTGAGTTCAAATATCATCGATGGGAAGTCACATTTGATACTCCAAACCAAACTATGTTCATATATCAATGTGATTATAATTATATACATTCTATGGATATGACATCAATTTTATGGATCTTAATTCAAATTTAGAATGTGTTTTTATCTCAAATGGTTGGTGAGAAACATGATCTCAGTTGCGTATCTATTAAGAAAGATTTTTTGGTTTCATTTCAAAAATAATTTATTTGACTTCCAAAAAATTGTGAAACTGAGTTATCAATAGAATTCATACCTGATTCAACACCAATTTCAAATACTCAGTTTATAATGAATTCAATAGAGTTGTAGAAATTGAATTTGAAACTCTAGGGGAACCTTGAAACTGGATTCATTCAGAAAATTGTTTAACCATGGGGTGAACATGTTCTATCAACTAAAATGATTTATTTATCGATGTGACTCTATATGGATTACATGGAGAAAAACACAATAATGATCAAGAACAATGATTCTATTCCCCATATTGATGACTTTTTTATTCAACTATGGGGATATAAATTCATTTATATGATTTAACATCAAGTCAGGAATCAAAAATTAATGTTCCATATTGATGATATGCCCAAGATAGAATTATATTCAAGTTATATGAAACTATGAATATATAGTTATTCCATTTTGTCTTAATAATTTCTTGTCCATAATCATGGATTTAATGAATATGCTCTATAAATATTACCTTGATCAGTTTGTAGTAGTTTTGTAGATGATATTATTATCTATTCAATAAAATATGAAGATCAAGATGAATACTTGATACATAAACAAAATTCCATAAGTGAGGATAAAATGTATAGAAAACATAAAATGTGTGAATTTCAGTGGAAAAAGGAATCATTTTTCTGTCATATAATCACAGGATATGGTATATCAGAAGATCCATCAAAGATAGAGGCTATTGAGTATTGGACCAGACAAACCACAGATACAAAAATCCATAGTTTTCCTAGTTTAATTAAATATTATAGATAGTTTATGTAAAATTTATCATGGCTATATAATCCACTCTCCATGTTAAATTTGAAGGGATAAATGTTCCTCCAGATTGATAAAATTGTGGAAAATTTTGAGGAATTGAGTAAATGATTAGTCACTACATATGTTTTTACTTTTCACTATTGTGTAGACGAGGTTATCTTATATATTTATGAATTGAAAAGTGTATTTGGATGTTTTCTAATGAATAATGATTTAGTTATAGATTATTATTCATGAAAATAAATGTTTTAGGAAAAAAATCCTCTACACATGGTTTGTTGTCAACTATTGTAATGTTTACATTATACATAATTTAGTATTTATTTATTAAAGAATGAGACAAAAGTAGAAAAAAATAAAACTGGCACTGGGTAGATAGCCTCCCTATATAGGTCTATAAAAATGGAGTCAAAGGGGATCCCCTCTAATTATATTGACCCCCTCAGGGAATAATGAGTTGATACTAAAAGTATATAAAATTATGGATCCCTAGGATGTCAAAGATGTAAGGTGATCTGCAACCTGATTCCCTTCACACCAGGTGCGGGACACATTAATATTTTTGTTAAGTAAATAGTTTCACTTTCTGACAATGTGGGATATTGACCATGGTGTATCTCCAATATAAATTTTCATGGGTTTAAAAATGATCCTGATGGAATGATAACATTTAGGATGCTTGTATGAGTTCCTTCCATAGAATATTTGAAGAATGAGTTGTTAGTAAAAGATTATAGTTATTCATTCTCAATTAACCCTATAAGTATTAAAATGTATAGATACCTGAAAGGTCACTACTACTAGGATGGTGTGAAGAGAAATATCATATTTTTTGTATCTTGGTGCATGGTATGTCTGTTTGTTAAGGATTAGAGAAAAAATTGAATGGGAATATTTCATCCATTGTGCATACTAGAATTGAAATGGGGAAACATGTCCTTGGATTATGTTGATGGACTCCCCAAAACGTTAAAGGGGGTGACTTAATAACTATTATAATCAATTTTCTAACAATGTTAGCACATGTCATTTCTATTACAAAATAATTTTTTCTATATTATATGTACATGAAAAAATATAGATTTGGTATGTTTTCATTGAGTACCTCAATCCATTCTTTCTGATTATGATCTGACAATTACCTTAATGATATGGTGTGCTCTTCAATATGCTCCTGATATAGATTTTCTTTTCAAAACTACATGTCATCCTATGATAGATAATCATTTTGAGATAACAATTAAAACCTCATAGGATAAATTGATATATTTTTATTTGGATTTTAAATGAGGTTAGGATTAAGGCCTTTCTCTAGTTTAGTTTTCATAAAAAAAATTATCTTTCACCCAAACATTTAGATGGAACCTAATGAATCCTTCAATCAAAATAAGGGTAGATCTCTAAAAAACTATAATGAAGTTAGAGAAATAATTTTATTGGGACCTGATATAGATGAATAAATGATAGATAATGACATTTAAATTCAACAACACATCTATTTATCTTAGTGTAGGTAGAATCATTATGATTACAATCACTAGTGTGATCTAGAGTTTTATTTTTTTACAAAGCATTTCTAATAATTTCCCCAAGGAGAATGGCTATGAGATTTGGGAATAAATTTACAATAATACCTAGGTATATCGATCCATTTGAAATTTTTTGTCTATTCAGATCTGTATCTCTTATGTGGGTGCTTCTAGTCAACCTCTCACAAGTCCAAAACGAGTCACATGTATCTCTATAAAGGAAGTATAAACATAAAACTTCATAGTTACTGATATCGGATCTCATACCACTAGATCATGAAATTTCTTATAAATAAAAAACTTTGTATAACATCTATTTTATATTTAATAATCAATTAAATTATACAACTTTCTAGGTCAATGTTTTTTTGGTGAATCCACATGTTTGGATAAGTAATGTGGGAACTTGAGGATACGATGAGTCAAAATTATTCCCCTTTGGTTGTATTAGAGTGAAGAATTTCGAGTGAGAAACTCTTTATAATGGTGATAAAATGTAACCCTATAATATTTTTGAATAATTTATATTTATGTATTAAATTGTATTGATATATTTAATTTCACATAACATCTAGTTTTCCTTATGTTACATGGAATAATGAGTTTTCACCAAACTGGTATATGTTATTAATATAATTATTTAAATATGAATGTCATTGCCTATCCATTATGAATAGAGATATGACTATAAATAAATAAATTATAAATTATTTTTTTAATTGTTTTGTGTAAATAAATCATGATTATAAAAAAATAAAAAAATATATGTATAGTCTTTATATGTTTTAATAAGAGTACTTTCTCAAAAACAATCTGTAATTTTGTGGGAAAAAAAGAAATTAAATATTCAAAAAATTATAAAATGAATTTTAAATAATATAAATAAATTTAGAAATTATAATATCAATGTTATATTAGGTTGATATTTCTAGGATTTTTTAAAAGTTTCATTTTTAATGAATAGGGGAAATACATAATTTTAATTAAAACTGCCTTTTCGTTTAATTTTTTTGTAATTACAGATTATATTTAAAATTGAAATTAAGGTAAAAATAGATTAATTATATATCTATTAATTAAATAAAGTTTTATTCAATCAATTTGATATTTAATTTTGACATAAAAAATTTCAATCAATTTAATATTTTTCCTTCAAACACCTTATTTGTCATCACATCTATGGAAATAATAAAAATTAAAAATTTCAACTTCATTAAATGGAATTTTAATAAAATGTCTCTATATTTTGATTCAATATAATTTATTTTTTATAAAAGATTAAAAATATTTTTTTAGAAAAATTTATAGTAAAAAAAGTTCACATTATTTAGTACCTTTAACGTAAAAATTTGTTTATCAGTAGCTATACAAAAACACATATGGTTAGAATGTGGTAAAAAAATATCAAAATTTTGATTATGGATATATTTATACCATATAATTTCTATTTCTAGATAATTATTCATTTTTTATCCTTTTTTTTGTGAGAATAATGGGTACACCTTTTTCTTTCAAAAATTTACCAGTGTTCCACTCACCTCACTTATAAAAAAGAAACTCCTATCTCTCATCATCGTACATTAAAAACCATTTTTATCATAAAATAACTAACAAAACTAATTCCCAACATCCCTAATATCTACTTTTAAGGCATATTTTAGGCTATAATATTACCTAGGAAGATATTTTTGGCAAATATAAGATGGTTACGCGAGGAAAAGTTAAAATTCCTTATCAAGTATTGTTTTATTTCTTCATCCACCTATTGAAATTCATGTTAAACCAAGATTATGTAATAAAAATAGGATCATATATATAATTTTAGGGTTTTTATTTTATATAATTACCTACAACCATATCATATTACATCAAATTGGTTATGAAGCCATCATTCATCTGTATGGTGGACCACCACCTCACAAAACATTTTCCTTTATTTTTTTCATTACTACTAAATGAAGAAGGTTATAATGATGACTTAAATGTTTATTTTTTATATTTTTTATTTTATTATTCTTAATTAGAAATAATATATCACAGTAATGTTTTTAATAACATTATGTAAGAATACTATAATATTCTTCGTGTGTAAGACAGACTACATCATCACGAAGCGATTTGATTCATTCACGATTTACATAGAATGTAATAAGAGTGGGTTTAATAATAATTTGGGATATATATTAAATAAAAACTAATCTATAATTTTAATATATTAATTATTATTTTTATTTATTTTAATAGGGAAAATGCAAACAATGTTCAGGCGTATGTACACGTACCGTCTCCATGAACAATGTATTTCATTTTCTTACTCTAGCATTCATGGATAATTGTAGATTCAGATATAATGCATATATATGATACTTATATAATGAATATCATTATATAGATTATGTAACCATGATAATAGTTATTGTTATTAAAATAATAAATCAAATCATATTCAAAAAATAAAGCAATTATCACCTAAAATGTGACTTTTACATGGAATTGTTAAAAATTTGGTAATAAATGTTCATATGTAAATCACATATGGTATGAAATATATTATAATGGTAATTTAATAAATGTTTAATAAATATATCTTTATCATATAGAAGGTTTTAACAATTATTATGGAAGTCGAGACATAGGTATGAGATTTTTGTCTCAATTTCCCTTCTTTGGGATATATGTTATAAATCACTCTTCCATTACAATGAGTATATAGTAAAATTTACATGTAATATCATGAATATTTTTTCCTAATGATATTTTGAGTTTCACTTATTGATGTTTATTTTGAGGTATTTATATTTTAATTGATCCACTTTGGTAAATATTTTATTTTATAATCTCATTCTTTATCTAAATTCACTATGATTATGTTTCTGACTATACAATACTATGACCCACATATAAAGGAAGTAACTATTTTTCTTCTACTATTTTTATTCATGACATTAATAAAACTATTTTTCCATTATTTCGTATTTCAAATAATTGGTCAAATATTTTGAATAAAATCATTTTTTATTTCTCTCTCTTCATTTAGAAATCTATTTTCTCCCAATACCCTGTTTTCTATTAAATTAAAAAATATATTAAAAATACCATATGATTTTAAAAATATATTTTTCTTTTTGTCATTTTTATTTTTTAAAGTAATATTAACTTCATTTTCTAAACAATTCATATATTTATTTTAACAAAAATTTGAAGGAATATTTTTTTTAACTTGTATATCATGAATTAAACATTCATTAATTATAAAAATTACTTGATTTGAAGCGTACATTATTTGTTTCAAGGGATATATATAAAATAAATTTTTTTTAAAATATTTTATGTTTTAAAAATTCGTTACATTCCAAATGAAATAAATATTTTATGCATGACTTTTTTGAATGATATTTCCGAATCATTTTTCATGTTTTGTTACATATGATGATGTTACATAGGCTTTGACCTGGATATTTACCAAGGATACAATTTTCATTCTTTATATAAGTGGTTTGAAATGAAAATAAATTTCTTAAAACCTATATCTATTTAACTGATTAAAATGTGATAAAATTATTATGAAATTGATTTATTTTTTCATGGTTTATGATTTGATGAAATGATGAAATGATGTCGAATACCATTTATTTTTCACATGTTTTGATATGATGATAATTTAATGAAAACAATTGTATTTTCGGGTTTCTCATATGATGAATTTTTTATGATGCTATGAAACACATTTGTATGATATTAATAATGGGAAAGGTGGGAACTATAACCCCATCTAATGCATTCGGTAAGGAGTTATATCTCCCGATATATATAGTACAGGAATAGGGAGTGAACCTAATTTAATAGGGAACATTATCAACTATGATGGTGTTGGGAGTGAACCTTCTCAAATATGATTGTTTTGGGAGTGAATCCATTCAACTATTATAGTCATAGTTGTTAACATTGAATAATTATAATGTCACGGGTCCGGGTTCCACTCAACAGGTGCCCTGAACCCAATTAGTCACATGACCTCAAGTGTATTTCACCAAATGCCAGAGGCTCTCGATTAGCAGCGAGGGCCTAGGTCTGATTGTGGGGAAACCATGGCCTCAATTATCAAAGTGTAGTGCAGCGGAACAAAATATACAAACAAACAACAACAGCGGAAACAATAAACCGTACACATTTAAAGTGAAAAACTACAGTAAACAACAACAAAAAGTCATATAGATAATGATTCAACATGTCTCTAGTTATAAGAAAACTGCCAGAACATGTTACACATCAAAACAGTACAATAAAATACATCTCAAGGTACAAGGTACAGTAAAGAAAAAAAACAGTGCAACAGGAACTCTGCAACATCGCAAGCCTAAGATTGGTCCCATGCTCTCCTACTCCTCTGCGACAATCATGTACCTGTATAAGGATCTTTTCACTTATCCACACATGAAGAAATATAATCTGATAGGTCTGAACACATGACCTAAACAGGGTGTGCGAAATAAATCCTAGTATGCACCCACCAAAGGCATGTTCCCAACTGTGTGAAAATATACAACAACAGTGTGCAGTAGTAAATGAAATAAACTAAGAAGTACTCAAATGTAACTAACTTTACCAGTTGCATTTCCATTTTATTATTCATTTAACCATTCCCTTTAATAACCTTTTCTTCTCATCAGAACCATGCCCCCGGGCCAATCATAACCTTCCCTCAGGCTAATATTGTAAAACTGCGCCCTCAGGCTTTCCCTCAGGATGTCGAATATTCCCCTCAGGTGTATGATGTTTCTACCCCAGGCATAAAAATCACTGCCCTCAGTAATAAGAAGCATTGAAATTAGGCAGAATATAATGTTTCACTTAGTCTAAGTAGTACATATCCCTCAGGCTAAACAAACCATTCCCTCAGGCTAAAAGAAAACTGGCCTCAGGCTAAAAGAACACTGCCCTCAGGTGCAAGTAATTGGGCCGAGCCCAAAGCATAAACATGCAGTTTATATACAATTCCTCTCAGGGAAAAAGTAATTCACAATATAAACATGGCATTACCTCGGGTATCCTAGCCAAATGGCTAAACAGAGGAACGCAGTACCAGGGTGGTCCTGGATCCAAGCAGTGATCCCAATTAGAAGTTTATTATGACATTTAATTACCTATTCAGTTCTAGGTTTTCAAAACAGCCATGGCCTCATCCACACGACACCCCAACATGGGCTTTTAGCACAACAGTACACCCAAACGCAAAACAGTTGGAATTTAAACACCATGCCACCTACTTAGATCACCCCTGATTGGTATAGTTGAACTACGCTACTTGAATCGTCCATGAACAATGTATATCTGAGGTAAAATAAATCACTTTCAAATGTAAATAACTTCCGCTTGTGAAATAATTGGTATGAACGGATCAAGGAGAGGGAATTGATTACTCGTACGATTCCAACGAGATCGAGGGAGGTGGAATCAGATTCCTGGTGCTCGCTTGGGTGATCTCCAAAGGTCCGGCTGTCTCTCCCAATCCCTCCTCCGGTTCCAAGAAAATTATGTGAACAGGGGGGGCTACTGCCCATTTTAAGAGAAAAAACAAACTACACAGCGTGTACTACTGGGTAAATGGTGTGTACATTCCATTTTTAACAGTTCCTCCAGCAGCTTCTTTCCACCGCAGCACTATTCATCTGTCGACATGAGTACACAGTGTGTTTTCCTGATTACATGGCATGTACTGTCGTTCAGCTTGTGGCTGCTTCCACTACCTTACTATTTGCCTGCCGACTGACTACACGATGTGTAAATAACCACTAAACTGTGTGTAGTCCGTTTTTACACCTTTCGTCGTAGACAGGGATACAGACCCTGTGTAATCATCCCACACGACCAAATAACATGGAGTGTGGAAAAGTACATGGCGTGTGCCCATCAAATTTGGGAATTTTCACCATTTTCCTTATTTTATAAAAAATGCTTAAGTAATAGAGAAAAGAAGAAACTCGTACCTCAATAATAAGAATCGGGTTCTTACAAACATCCCCCATTAAAGTAATTCATCCCCGAATTTCCCTTCCAAGGGTGGTGAAGATAAAGCTATGAACAAATCAGGTCACTGAGTACGTAAGTCGGTCTTCCACTCCCAGCTTTCATCCTGCACTCGGCCATGCTGCAATAGCACCCGTACGAGAGGAACTGACCAGCCTCGGATAACTTTTGTGCTCCTATCAATGATACAAATTGGATGCTCCTCAAAGGATGCATATATTTGAAGCTCAAACTCCTCGGGATGAAAGACATGATACAGGTATGAATGATAGCGGTGCAACTGAGATACATGGAAGACGTCATGCATGGCCTAGTACCACCGTGGTAACTACAACCGATAGGAAACCGAACCGACTCTCTCCAGAATCCCAAATGTCCCTACATACCTTGGTGAAAGATTACACTATCTCCTGATCTTCTTATGTCCCAACCTCGGTGAAACACGTATGAAAACCCGATCCCAGACCACAAACTCCAAGTGTCGTTTGCGGCGATCATCGTAAGATTTTTGACAAGACTGTGCAGTAGCCATCCGCTTCTAAATCAACTGGACCTGCTCAGAAGTCTCCTACACGAGACGTAGTCCTAGTAAATCTTCATCACCTTCCTCTAACTAGCACACGGGTTATCGGCATGGCCTACCATATAAAGCCTCGTAAGGTTCTGTCTCAATAGTTTCATGAAAACTGTTATTATAGGAAAACTCGACTAGGGGTGTATGTTTCTCCCAAGAGCCCCCAATGTATATGATGCATGCACGCATCATTTCCTCAAGTACCTGTATCATACGCTCTGACTGGCCATCGGTATGAGTGTGGTAAGTTGTGCTCAGAAGCACCTGTGTACCCAGTGCCCTCTAACAAACTCTACCAGAAACGAGAAGTGAAACGGGTGTCCCTATCTGAAATGATAGAATGGGAAACCCCATGAAGATGTACGACCTCTCGGATATACAAATTTTCGAGCTTGTCAACTCTGAAGGTCTCCTTTATTGGAAAAAATTAAGCTACCTTCATGGGTCTATCCACAACAACCCACATGGAATCTTTTCCTCGAGTTGACATCGGCAACCCAGTCACTAAGTCCATCATGACATTATCTCATTTCCACTCTGGAATGGGTAACTGTTGTAACAGTCCGGATAGCCTCTGATGCTCCGTCGTCACCTACTGACAGGTGGAACATCTCGTAACAAAACCAACTATATCTCTCTTCATACCCGGCCACCAATATTGACGTCTCAATTCACTGTACATTTTGGTAACTCCAAGATGCACAGCCCATGGTGAAGCAAGAAACTCCCACATCAAATCCTCTCATATATCCCTTGGAACCCACCCTCATCCATTGAAATGCAGAACCGCATCATCTCTTATCATCCAACCAAGAGGAGGGTCCTCACTGGCCACCGACTCCCGTATAACTAGGACTTCTGAATCAGATAGTTGTCTCATCCTCACTCTATCCATGAGGGTAGACGTCACAGATAAAGATGAAAGATAGGTTTTCCCCTGACCGTCGTGCACCTCCAAATGCATCTTAGAGAACAAGGCCATAAGCTTCCACTCATCACTGGCCTCTTGAACCTCCTATTTCTGAGTCTTCCTTCTTATTTATCAGCAATTGCATTACCCTTACCAGGTGTATAGGCAAGCTCAAAATCAAAGTATTGAAGGTATTGGACCAACCTTCACTACGTAAGATTCAAGTCACCCTGAGTAAAGATATACTTGAGACTTTTTTGGTTGGTTAAATCAACAAAATGCTCTCCCAAGAGATAATTTATCCAACAACGTAACACATGAACAACTGCAGCCAACTTGAGGTCATGTGTCATGTAATTATTCTCATGTGGCCTCAACTGCCGAGACTCGTACACAACTACTCGATTTCAAAGAATCAACACAACTCCCAGCCCAATACCTGATGCATCATAGCACACTTTATAGCTCTTTCCCTACTTTGGGAGTATCATGATTGGTGTTGATGTTATCCTTCCCTTCATCTTCTGGAAGACTATCTCCCAAGATTCCGTCCAAACGAACATCACACCCTTCTTATTACAACCCGTCAATGGTGCTGCTAAGAGGGAGAAGTCCTGTATAAATCTCCTGTAGTAACCAACAAGCCCAAAGAAACTCCATATCTCAAACATGTTCTTAGGTTGTTCCTTGGAAACTACTACTCTCACCTTCACTGGGTCTACTACAACTCCTACCTCTAGGATGATATGATATAGGAAGTGAATCTGTTCCTTCCAAAAGTGGCACTTTGAGATCTTTGCATATAGGTGATGCTCTCTCAGTGTACTCAGTATGATCTCAAGATGGGTGGAATGGTCGTGTTGAGTATGAGACTACACAAAGATATCGTCCACAAATACTACCACAAAAGAGTCGAGATAATAATGGAACACACGATTCATCAAATCCATGAAAACATCTGGTGCATTCGTGAGTCCGAACGACATAACCAAGTACTCTTACAGTCCATATTTTCTCAGAAAGGCTGTAAGTGGTAAGTCTGATAGTCTCACGCATAGCTGATGTCATCTGGATCTCAAGTAAATCATCAAGAACACTCAGTCACCTCTATGTTGATCAAAAAAATCATCAATCCTTGGTAACAAATATCTGTTCTTGACCATTAACTGGTTCAACTTCCGATAATCCACACAGAGTCTGAGGTTACCGTCTTCTTTCTTTGCAAAAAGAACTAGAGAACCCCAAGGGGAAGTACTGGTTTGGATAAAACCCTTTAATTGTAACTCCTATAACTATATCTTGAGCTCCTGTAACATAGGTGCAGCCATCCTATATATAGGAATGGAAACTGGTTCCACTCCTGGAAAAATATCAATAAGGAAATCCACCTCACCCTCCGGAGCTAGACCCAAAAAATCATCCAAGAAGACATCCCTGAAACGATCAACCACAGGAGGGAAATCCTGCTAACAAGTACCCTGATCATCCAGATATAAACTCTCAATCTAGGCTGTCACACCACCTTGCTCACGATACTCTGGTCCAGCTCGACTTGCCTTAACATACCATTCGCCCTCGTATAGAATCTCTCTGCCCTCTGGTAATGTGAAATTCACCCAGCGACGATAACAGTCTACAAAGGCTCAAAGGGGAACCAACCTGTACAACCCAAGAATGACAACATAAGTTGTTATATCTAAGACATAGAGGTCCCATAGCAAGTTACACCCACCTACCTCAAGGGGGAACTCCCTGCACTGATGCACACATGTCATTCTAGTTCCCAATGGAGTGTCTAGCATCCTAACATCGGAAGAAGATGAATAACAGTTACCAAGGCTCTCCACCACGGGCACATATATAAAGCTATGTGTCGCACCCGTATCAAAAAGTAATGAAGATAAGATATAAGTTACTAGAATAGTACCTCTAAAATTAGAAGGTCCAGGATCATTCTTCTTCTGGGTCTGTTGGCCTGTATATGCCTATCCAGTGCTGCGGCCCTGCGACACAGCCTGGCTACCCTGAGCTATCCCGCCCTGCTGCCTCTGAGATCCTGGTGTCTGTATACCACGACCACGACCACCATCTCTGCCTGCATGCCAAGACATATTCCAGTTTCCCGACTGGTAAGAAGCTTATGGTCCTGCTACTGCACGTGGAGTCTTCACAGAACCCCTCTCAGTAGCCACTTGTACAAATGTCATGGAAAAGCGGTGTAGATGACCCATCTTGCCGCAAGGTCAGTAATCCACTGGGTCACGTGTATATTGAAGTCTCTTGTGGCCCTCTCTACCACACACGTAGCACCTAACATGGCCACCTGAAGTAATCACTTGGATAATACTACCACCGTGAGAGAAATCCATATGTCGCTTCCTTTTCCTGGTAGAAATAGTACCATAAACTGGTGTCGAACCGCCCTGGCTTGCACCACTAGCTTCCCGAAGGTTCCTCTCTATAATCAGTGTCTGGCTCACAATATCATATACTGTAGGCATCCTAAAAAAATTTACCTGTGCTTGGATGTCATATCGAAGACCATCCTCAAAGAGTCTATCCCTCAACGTCTCATCACCCACCAGAACGGGTGAAAAACACTGAAGTAGGGTAAAACGAGCAGAATATTCCATCGCCGACATAGCTCTTTGCTGCAGATTCATGAAATCTCAATCTCTATCTTCCCTCAGTGTCTCTGGGATGAATAATTCATAGAAGGGTGTTCGAAAATATTACCACGCCATGTCTCTGTGATGCTCTATCTGAGTGGTAACATCCCACCACCTCTTCGTGGAATAACTAAGCATATAAGTCATGAGCTTGACCCTCCACCCTGGAGGCATCTTAAGATGCTCGAAAATAGTCTGAATAGACCCCAGCTAAGACTCCATAGCCTGTGGTCCGCCATCCCATGAAAACATAGTCGGATGCTGCTGCTAGAATATACGAGTTAGCTCAGCCCTAGATGTGGTAGTTGGCGGTGCTCCCTGAAAGGTCTGCCTGAACTACATAAAGCCTTAATGGAACTACGCCTCTGCGCCTATATCTAGTATAATGGCTGGTGCCGCATCTGGATCTACCGGAGGATCCACTGGTAGCCCACGACCTACCATCTCTAGAGTATAATCATTGCCTCTCTCTTGGCGAACAACGCATGGTTATCTCAGCGGCATGACTCTACAAGGTCAAACACACACCTTAAATCAAGATTATCATAGACTGACAAACGAGGGGTCCAAAAAGGGAACAAGAGGAAAAAGGAATTTCAATATTTCCAAAACAAGACAACACGACTTATATACTGACTACACGGCATGTACCTGACTTCTCTTCCCCTGCTCGGGTCCTTCTACATGACTAAGCCACATGACTCTCTTATAAACAAGACTACATGGCGTGTATGTCATCTACACGGTGTGTGTGGTTTAACTTTCCAACTTCCCATGTCATTCGTGGCACGACCGACTACTCGGCTAATATGACACGGTGTGTTACACCAGCACAGGGCATGTACACCACCCCGTTTCCCCAGCCACATGGCTATGTCCACACGGTCTCCCACCGGTAAGGACTACACGACGTGTCCAACAGTTACAAGGCGTGTTCAAGAAGAGGAAACACTGAACTGTGTTTGTTAGTTACACGGCCGGGTCCCGAGGTCAACACTACACAACATGTACATCACTGACACAATGTGTGCAAGAAAATATTTCACTGACCCATGTTTTTTATTTACATCGCCGGAATTTGGGTCAACACTACACGGTGTTTACATTCGGTACACGACATGTTTTTTCCAAGACATTCCCTACCTCGTGTCCCCACCCACACTATCTATGACATAGGAAGAGACTACAATGCATGTATTTAGGGTACACAGCGTGTACTCATAATGTTTTCTTTTCTTCCCAAACAGAAGAACACACGACATGTGTCCGAGGAACTACACGGTGTGTATCTTGGGCTTTCTGGATAGTAATCCTCTGAAACTAATCTTGAATCTATTAAATACTGAAAAACAACACCCTTGTGCCAAATTCTGATCCGTGAGGGCCTATACTCCCAGTAAATAAAAGTTTGGCACCTTATCCAGGTTATACACAAGTAAAAAATCAATGATCCCCCAAATTTCAGTCCTTGAGGGCCCATACTCCCCAAAAACCAATGTTTGGCATCCATCAAATCAGCCTCACACAAAAATACCCTATCAGAGAGTAGGTATTTACCGAAGAAACTATCACAAGAGCATGCTTCTCTAGTACAGCAACTATCACAACGACATGAAATTTCTAATACACCTACATGGCATGTAACTATGCATGGCATTTGATTTCTAGAATGTTCCTAAATGATGCATTAGATGGAATACCCTCATCTCATCGGGTTGCAACTAAATATAACCCATGTACAACATATAAATAGCACACAACATGTGGGTCACCCAATGGTGAAAATCATATCAACTGTAAAATATTGCAAAATTAGGAAATTGCAATAACCGAGGTAGACTGGCTTTTTCCCTATACACTGGTTAGCTACTCCCGGGCATAGCTTATTACCAACTTCCATTTCTGCCCTATCCCTGACTACGGCTCCAAATAGTTAGTCAAAGAAAAGAAATACCCTCTGATATCACTTTGTCACGTCCCGGGTCCAGGTGCCACTCAACGGGTACCCCAAACCCGATGGGTCACATGACCTTAAGTGCATTTCTCCAAACAACAGAGGCTGCCGACTAGCAGTGAGGGCCCAATTCTGATAGTGGGGAAACTATTCCCTCATTTATCAAAGTGTAGCATAGTAGAAAAAATATACAAACAAACAACAACAGCTTATGAAACAAACCATACACATTTAAAGTGAACTACTGCAGTAAAAGACAACCAACAGTCATATAGGTAATGATACAACATGTCTCTAGTTCTAAGAAAATAGACAGAACATGTAACATAGTGATATAGTACAATACAATACTGCTCAAGGTACAAGGTATAGTAAAGCAAAACAAAATGGTGCAACAGGAACTCAGCAGCATCGTAAGCTTAAGCTTGGTCCCATGCTCTCCTACTCCTCTACAACAATCATGTACCTGTATAGGGAACCTTTCCCTTATCCACACCTATAGAAACGTAATATGTTTGGGCCGAAGACATGACCCAAACAGGGTGTGAGAAATAAATCCTAGAAGGCACCCACCAAAGGTACATGCCCAACTGTGTGAAAATATGTAGTAATAGTGTGCAGTAGTAATTTCAATAAACTATATAGTACTCCAATGAAACGAACATTACCAGTTATATTTACATTTTATTATTCGTTAAACCATTCAATTTAATAAAATTATGTGCTCATCAAAACCAAGATCTCAGGCCAATTAGAACTTTGTCCTCAAGCCAATATAGTAAAACCGCGCCCGCAGGCTTTCCCTCCGGCTTTTGGATATTTCCCTCAGGCGTAAGAAGTGTCTCCCTCAAGCACAAGAATCATTTCCCTCAGGCATAAGAAGCGTTTCCCTCAGGCGTAATATAATGTTTCCATTAGGCTAAGCAGTACCTTTCCCTCAGGCTAAACAAACCATGCCCTCAGGCCAAAAGAACACTGCCCTCAGGTTAAAGGAACACTGCCCTCAGGCGTAAGTAACCAGACCGAGCCCAATGAATAAACATGAAATTTATATAAAATTCATCTCAAGGAAAAAGTAATACACAATATAAACATGTCATACCCTCGGGTATCCTGGAAAAACGGCTAAACAAATGAACTCACCCCTAGGGTGGTCCTGGATCCAAGCAGTGATCCCAATTAGTTGTTTATTGTTACATTTAATTACCTATACAATTCAATGTATTCTAAACAGCCAAGGACTCATCCACACGACACCCCAACATGGGTTCGTAGCACAACGGTACACCCAAACACACAGCAGTTGGAATTTAAACACCAAGCCACCTTCCTTGATCACCCCTAATCGGTATACGTGAACTACGCTCCTAGAATCGTCCAAGAACGACATAGATCTGAGGTAAAAGAAATCACATTCCAACATAAATAACTTCACCTCAGGAAATAATTGGTAACAACAGCTCAAGGAGAGGTAAGGGATTACTCGTACGACTCCAACGAGATCGACAGAGGAAGAATCAGATTCCCAGTGCTCGCTCGGGTGATCTCCAAAGGTCTGGCCGTCTCTCCCAAGCCCTCCTCTGGTTCTAAGTCAATTATTTGAATAGGGAAGGCTAATTCCCATTTTAAGTGAAAAAAATATTACAAGGCGTGTACTATTTGGTACACGGCGTGTACTTTCCTTTTTTTAACTGTTCCTCCAGCGGCTTCTTTCCACCGCTGCACTGTTTATCTAGAGACATGAGTACTCAGCGTGTTTTCCTAATTGTACGTCATGTACTTTCGCCCAGCTGGTGGCTGCTTCCACTGTATTACTATTTGCCTGCCGACTGACTACATGGCATGTAAATAACCACTACACGGCGTATAGTTTGTTTTTACACCTTTTTTCACTGACAGGGCTACACGCCCTGTGTACTCATCCCACACGACCAAAGTATACTGCGTGTGGAAAAGTACACGATGTCTACCGACAAAATTTGGGATTTTTCCCATTTTCCCTATTTTATCAAAAACACTTAAGGAAAAGTGAAAAGAAGAACCTCATACCTCAAGAATAAGAATAAGGTTCTTACAATAATATTGAAATGATTTTTTTTTGATTTTGTGTAATCAAAAAATTTGTCTCTTATGCCAATGATATTCCCTCATTTCTCATATTCATTGATTATTGTATGAATCATTTTTACAATATTCCATTCATTATTCCATGTATCAAGATTATAATTATTCACTAGTAGGGTATGATTTTAAGATTTTATTCACATGTTCACATGCCCTTATGTTTAGTATATTCTTAAAAATGTACATTTTCACCTTTTATAAGAATATGAGCGGACCCTTTCTTAGGTTTCATTTCCTATGTTTATGAAGAAATGTAATATATATGATATTCCTAATAGAGGTGATAGAAATGTAGGAAATAGTGTGAGATAATGTATGTCATCAAGGAACCAACTGATTATGTTTCCACATTTCCTATGGAACTGTTCCTTTTAAATCCTTATGCATGTGTTAGCGTAATTTAATAATTGTTCATAAAAATGATGTTATATCACTCTATAATAATCATTGTTAATTATAATCTATGTTCTATAATACTTATATTATATTTGTTCTCCCTCTTAGGAATTTTGATACTTCAATGGTACGACAACGTTTTTGAGTATATGTGATGGATTATGTATATACATTCTCAAGATATGTATATGGAACACCTCGTGAAGATGAGAGAGGATTGGTGAAGCCCCAAGTGGTATGCTTCCATCCCTAATCGATCAAGAGTATTTAAAGGTAAAATATATCATGGGATCAAATTTATATTGATTATGAATCATAACCTTATTATTTAATGAAATTCCACTAAAAAACATCTCATAGACGTTGAATTCAATATCATGTCGATGATTGTAAGTATATCATTTCAACCAACTCTATTTTCCTAGAGGAGTTTCTTAATATATCTGACCATAATTTATATTACATTACTTAGATCCGGACCTAATTAATTTTATTTTCCATCATTATTCATAACATATATTCCAAAATATCTATCCATATAGGGATTCACAAGGAGACATATGAATGCGTGAATAATATTTATTTTTATGACATAACATAGCCGGAGGGATTTGATGACCCCAACCAACTATGATACCCATAAAATAAGATATCAACTTATCTTATATGATTAAAAATTTTCTCATAGACTGAATATCTATCTGAGGAAGATACAATATACTATGACTCAACTCTTTATCCATATCCTACAAATGAATACTCTTAAAATTCATGGTAAACCAAGCTTACTGATCAGATAAAATAGAATTTAGTTCTCTAGAAAACCTTCAAAAATTAATAATGTATATTACAATAAGCCAGTCAAGATGTATGTCTTCTATAATGGATATGATGTTTGTTGACTTAATAAGGAATTTTATTAAAACTCATATTTCATTATAGACATTAGATGTTTTGGAGAGTTTGATGAAAAAATCCATAGTGATGTTTTTCTCTTTCTAATATATATGGGTAACATTTTTAATAACCTCTTAGACCAATTTCTCTCTTGATTTACTTTCTAGAATACAACACATCGATATAAATTCTTATAGGTATCTTCTTTCTTGTTGTCACAACACAAATTGTATTTTATTTTCTTATAAATCATTACACATATAGGATGAATATATAATGATGAAATATGTGCCTAATAACATTTACTTATCGTCAAATATGCTATTAAGGGAAAAAATACATTCTTATCATACATTATCATTCATTCACTATCATGTTTAAACTCAATGATATTTCTCACATTATTTTGTAGCTCTAAATATTCTTTTAATGGATCTTTTGTCTTCATTGGGATTAAAGGTTGAAAACTCATTTGGAAAAGATAAGATTACTCCCATTCCTTTATTATTTCAAGTTATATTTTTTTTCTAAATCCATAAATAATGGATATTTTTTATTCACATAAAATATAATCTATCATTATCTTCTTGACTAAAGCATCAATGACCAGGTTTTATTTCCTTTTGTGTAAATGTACTAAGTATCCATATTATTCAATTAACTCCAAGAATATTATATGTGACGTATTCAAAACTTTATATAAGAAATTATAATTAGAACTATTATATAACATAAAAACATGGGTCAATTAGACTAGTCACCCATTTCATCCCATCACATGTTGGTGTGAAACAAAGATAAAAAAACTAGTCTCATATATAAGAAAAATAAGACATTAAAAGAGAGTTCAAGGAGTAAAAAAGGGTAGATATAATTGTTCTGAACAAGATAAAACTGAAGGAAAAAAATTTATAGAAAAAAATTATCCCAATGAACAAAAATATCCTTCAAACTATACCAAAATGAATCAGAAACATAAATAAAACCATAGATTCAACATAATGATGTTTTCTTTACCTGAATCCAACAGAAAGAGTCAATATTATCCCAAAGGAAGAAGATGGATATGAAAAATAGATCCTAATAGGATAAAACCAAGAGATATATAAATGTTCCAATAATAGTAACATGCATGTCCACGAATTAAATCAACATATTTTTACAAGAATTATTATAAATAAAATATTATAAATCCTTTTTTAAAAAATCCTTGCATTTTCACAAAATTTCATGCAATTTTTTCCCAATCGAGGAACTAGAAGTTAATGATTCAAAAATATAAATATAGATTTGATCCAACATCTATTAAATAATATATCATGTAATAAAGAAACATATAGAAAAATACAACAACCATCTAGGATCTATCATATGGGATAATACGTACTAGACACCGAGAAGACTAACAAGTCGTGGGGTTTGATCCCAATAAAATTGAGGCATACCATAGAACATCTACCTACAAGAGGTTACATCATATTATTGTCACACACACTAAGGATACTAGTTCCTCTATCTCGACCTAAAAAAGCTTCCCAATATGGAATGTTATTCAATTTTTGTTTTAAAACCCACACATAATTTTTTATAGAATACTTTGAGAGAGAGTATAATCTACCATAGGAATTGAGTATAAATTTTCCACTTAAATTTAACGAAATAATGTTTATAATGTAAAGCACTTTTTTAAATGTGGAACCATTCCATTTCCAATTTAAATAAATCACATTCAAATTAAAATATCATGAAATCAATATTTACAACCATAAATTTAGGAAATTTAAAAAATGAATAGATAGAACTATCTCATGAGTGTAGAAAACCTAAATACCATTGACAATTGGGACTAGAAACCACGATATTTTACTTTGGAATACATGGAATGACAAGAGACTAAAATGTATTGTTATAAAAAATCCAGTTACCAATTCCAATAAAAAATGGTAGTGTAACCAAAAATGTGTTAGAACCTAAGAGGAAGTAATAACCATGGAAATAATAAATCTTACCATATTTATCAAACATGAAAGAAAAAATCTAAAGGGAATTAAGACATCGAAAATAACCATCGGTTATAGATCCTACAAAGATAATAAGGATGACAAATAAATTGAACCCTCAAACAACAACATGACACCCAAAAGATGAAAAATCATGTTATTAAAGTCTTTTTAATATTTTACACATCATGAATCCCATTTTATTATGTTAAACTGAATAAAATAATAAAAAAAATTAATTTAAAACATTTTTTCACCTTAAACGATGTCTAACCCTTACACGACATGTAAATTATAAAAATTTGAAATCAAATCATGGGATGAGTTTGTTCTGCCATATAAACAATTAATCCCTAATACACATTGTGTAACAACCCAACAAACAATAGAATATGTGATGGAAAAGATAAAAACCCAAACTAAATTTGGATTCAAAATTATTAGTATCCACTATATTCAGGGACAAAAAGACTCACCCAATGATATGTAATAACCAAAAAAATATCATAACATACATGATAGAAAGGTAACAGGGTGTTGCAGTCTCCCCACTATAAAATTAATTTTTTCTTGAGAAAGAGATTAATATTCTTGATCTGAAATTAATTAATGTACATTGCTACCTCAACAACTACATCGGCTCTGACATATCATGGAAATCGTATCATCACTTCCATAGTACATGGACTAGGGGAATCATTTTCCACACAATACCTTATCATAGTGATCTATAATGTGAATTCTCTTCTCATACAAAGTAGATTTTGGAATTCATACCCATTAAAATATATGGGACAATAGGTAGGTAAAATAATAACATTTTTACCTAACTAACACTCTCCAATGTGAAGTGAATATATTAGAAGGACCTGATCACCAACCTCAAACTCCATCCACCGATGCCAATGGTTCGCATATCATTTCAGTTGACTCTATGCCATGATGTAATATCTCTGGATCAACGATACCACATCTTTTGTCTCCTGAACAACACTCACCCCAACCAAGGGCCTCTCCCCCAACTCGACCAGGAAAATGGTTATCAAAATGGCCACCTATAAAAATCCTCAAAGTCCACCATCTCTATATATTACTCCTAACTAATATTATAAAAAACTCAACAAATATTCAAATTATCTCCCAAGATAAATTTAAATCATGTACAAAAAAAATAGAATATCCTCAAGAATTTGGATATCCCTCTTCGTCTATCTATCCATCAATAAATGATAATTTGTGGTCAATTTCAACTGATAACTCATTGACTTTGGAAATCCATTCCATAATTTCGATGTGAACCTAGAGTCCCTACCAGAATTAAATATATTGGGATCCTCATGAATCATAACAATCACTCGATCATTAAATTCCCCATGACATTCAACTTTCATCATTACCATTATTGTTAAGTAATACGATGATTTAGTGAGTCTATCAACAATCACACAAATCACCTCCATACTACTATGATTCTGTGTTAAACCAATGAAAAAAATCCATTGAAACCTTATTCCACTTCCATAAAAAATTGGATAATGGATATAATAAACATATGGGTATTTAGTGTTCCCCCATAACACTTTGAAACGTGGGATAATGAAATTCCAAAACCAACAACTGACCACCTAATTCTCTGCCATGAAAACTAGGGGCTCATATTGTGGAAAAATATTATTTCCCCTTGGTACACATGCCAACATGAACAATGTTAAATATCTAGAATTTCATTTCACAATGAAAACTAATCAACCATCCATACATGGAAGCAGAAACCATCAATGGGATATCTAAACAAGTCTCCGAAGGTCTCCCAACAGTTTAGGATTTCCAAAATGAGTTTAATATGAATGTATGTTTTCTTTCAAATAAAAATACCTCATATAAATATGAGTAAACCATTGATGAATAAAAAAACCCATGCCCCCAAACCATATCCACTCCAAAGATAATGTCCTTAAACAAAATTATTATAGACCACTATTTAACTGACTTCTTCCTAGATTGTGTATGTAATTTTTTTTCTTGAACCATTGGACATCACATTCCCCTTTATGGTGTATAAATGATATCATAATCAATGGTATGATGATACATAACCAATATTTTCTATCTTATGTTGATATATCATTCAGTGAAAATATACTTGGATTTTCTAATTAGAATATATCATTAACTACTATCCAATGAGATTGTGATGCCAAATATTGAGTGCATGTATAACTGATTCCTTATCAAGACCATGGGTAGTGTAATAATTACCTTGATGGCATAACTGGCATTATCCATATGCAATGACATATTTTCCCTACATTAAGGCACATCCCAAAACAGTAACAAATGCATCACAGAAAACATCATAACCCAAAACTAGTTACAGAAGAGTCAAAACATGTGATGAATTCATCCTCATAGTTATCACCTCAAATATCTTTAACAATTTTCGTTAATGTCAAACATTCCTCCCTTATGAGTGAAATAATTAGTTGTAGATGGATCATGGTGAAGTCCCAAAAAAACCATCAATATTAACCTTCCAAGCCCAGGAATATTCGTATCTCAGACATGTTTCTAGGTTATTCCCCTGATATATATTCATTCATCCTTTCAATATCAAAGTATATGTCCCTCTTAGATGACACATTCCCTAGAAACATCACATTTAATATCAAAAACATATACTTGGAATTATTAACATAGCGATGATGTTGTCGAATGAATTGATGAATGATATATAAATGATCTCTATGATCCTTTTATGACATGAAGTACACCCAGATATCATCTATGAACCTACTAATAAAGGATTAAAAGAACTTATGAATTATTGGGTTTTCCAAATCCATGAAAAAAAATTTGAATATTTTTAAGTCAGAATGGAATATCTGAATAGTTGAAATTACCTTATTGACTCTAAAATGGAATATTGGGAACATACACTTCTACAAAAATTCAACTGGTGGTACCCTAACCAAAATTCAATCATAGAAAACCAATGATCCCATCTAATATATTCAAAGATATAATCAATTCAGGTAAAAGAATTATTTTTCTTAATGGTCAACTAATTCTAATATTGATAGTCAATGTAATTTCTATGACTCTCATCTGCCATCTTAGAAAATAGTATATGTAGAGCCCATGGTAATATGATTGGATGAATAAATCCCTTAACCCCCAAGTGACCAATATGTATATTATAACCAACCGTCTCAGTTGGTCCCATTCGATATTATGTCATAGTAATGGTCATCATTTTATGTAATTGGTCAATAATAAACATGACCACTCTGGGGGGGATATCTAGGAAAATTATTTAGAAATAACTTAGGTCATGAACCCACAATGGTAGGTACTAACCACCCAATCATTGGCCAAATAAATAATGAAATGTATTTTATAAATTCTATGAGATAGATATAATATAATGAAAAATGACCCTTATACATCTTGATCTAGAGTCCAAATTTCCCTAGAAAACATGAGTTACCCATTGGTAGATAATAAGTATACCTGAAAACGATAATAGTTTATCTGGTCCAATATGTTAATATTCTAGGATATGTCAATGATCATTTGAATGACGTAAATATCATGCATTAGAAATTCCCAAACCACGTCAATGTCTCCTATCACCAAATAGAATAGGAGAAATTTGAAACATTGTCCATGCCAATTTCCAATTTGTGTGGAAATATACAACATGAATTCCCTAATGTCCAAAATAAAACCCATTATTTAAACTAACATTGACCATATATAATAATGTTTAGCACCTATATCAAATAATTTTTTCACTATAAAAGATGTAACAAATGACATACCTCTAATAGTAGTGTGCCCTACTTCATATTCCTATGGCGCACAATCTACATTATAAATACATATGTACTTAGACATGTGGACATCCAACATATTCTAATAAAGCGACCCACCACCCTTTTATGAATAAAAAAGAACTTTTAATCCCTTAGTGATTGTGGATCCTTCCTTACTGCTTATATACATCAAATCATAGAAATGCTTTAGATGGCTAGATCACCCACACATATGAAAATATATTGAATCCTCTATAAACAGAGTTATGGTATGAACATGCCTCCAACATAGCTAGAAAACAACCAATATAATCTTTATAGAAGCCCCTTAAACTGGTCCATCATAAAACTGAGCACTCATTCATTTTTTTCTAAAAAGAAGAATCACCATGGACAGAGTTTGCACCCACTAAAGCTCCCCCAATCATGTCCTTCCGGATATGTCTTACATAATAAATAAAACATTATCAACTACCTTCCCAAACGTGGGAGGAAAAAAGACAAGTATTTAGCGTACATAGCCCCACAGACCCGTATCGAACATTAGATCTTTCATGTGATCATTGGTGAGAATTTCCAATGCCACATACCCTATCTCAGCAATGTGGGTGGAGTACTCTAGAATGATATGCTCTCTATGCTCTAAAATTAGAAACTCCCTTGTCATTTATAACCAATATTTCTTGGGATAAAACTAATGATTAAAGATATTCTTGAATGAATCCCAGGTAAGACCATTGTGAAAACTAGCTTGCATATCCAAGTCCCATAATCTTCTTCGTTGTCATTAGGGAATATACATGGAAAAGGACATCTAGGAATACTCATGAATCACCCAAAAGACAAAGATCCTATCGACACATTCAATCCACTCTTTTGAATCTTGTGTTCCTTTGTCCCCATAAAAGATAGGTAGATTATTCTAGGTAATCTCTAATTTGTGATTCACTTCTCATAAGAGGTTAATCATTCCCACCAACCATAGGGTATTAATGGTACGGATCATTAATTCATTCATACAAGCTTCCAGGGAATGATCCACCTGTGGAACCTTCCTCAGAGATTCCACTCTTTTATTTGGAATAGATATTCATAGAGGACTTTTCTATTAACCACAATACAATAACCAATCATCCACGAGATGATTCCAAAACCATTGAACTAAAAATATTAATTCAAATGAATCATTTAAAACCATTATAATTTAATTTAATTATGAATACCATCAAAAATGGAAACACCTTTTTAATGTATTGGGTTAATCTAATTGGACTCCCAACATAGTTTATTCAAATGACCTTATTCACACCATGTACATAAAAATTGTATATAGGTTAAATTAAATAAATTTCTTTGGAAATATATTCAAATGAACATAATTATTTGGTCTTGGACATAGTAATAATTTTTTGACCACCAACGGAATCTAGGATTAATTAACAGGATAGAGATGGAAACCCCCATTTCACACCTACATTCTAAATACTAAAAAAGATACTCATGTTTACCTAGGAAACAGAACCAACCCTAGCAGTGCTGACACACATTACGTTGAGTAATTGCTCAAATTAAAGATGTTAATGACCAAACAAGGACAACTAGAAAGGTCACCCAAGTTATTCTATCATGGGGTGGGGTAAAAAAGATAAAAAACTAGTATTATATATAATAAAGACAAGGAATAAAAACATTGTGCAAAGTAGAAACAATGGGAAATGTAACTGAGATAAACATGATATACCAAGGTTAATGAAATGCCTAGACATCATGTCTCTGTGTGACCAAACATCTCCTCTAAACTATCCCAAAATAAAATAACAATGTAAATTTATCCCCTATTTACTATAAAGTGATATTATTTTTAACTAAATCTTACAGAAAAAATTTATATGTTCCCTCAATTAGAGGTTGGTTGTGATAAATAGTTCCTTGATAGATACCACCTAGAGATCTATAGATGTTGTAAGAATTGAAATACATAAACCCATTTTTTAATACAAAAATATTTTATAAGAATATTTTGAAATAAAAATGTTGAAATATATTTTAAAATAATCTCTTTGTTTTCACATATAGGAATACATTTTTTCGCAATATAGGAACTATCATGTAAAGATACAAAAATATAAATGTATATGTCATCCAACATCTGTGAAATAATCAATCATGCTATAAACCACCTGAAACCACAATACTCGAATATGATAAGATCTAGACTATATAAAAATACATACTATTTACTCAAATGACTAACATGTAATATAGTTATATTCAACTAATATATAGGCCTTCAATAGACATTCAATATAAAATATGTTTCTTTTTCGTGGTCTCAAGCACACTAAGGGTACCTATGTCCCTATCTCGAAATACCCAAGAATTCTTCTATATATTATTTCAATTAATATTTTAAAAACCATGTTAATATGTCTATAAATCAATTTCAAATCCATAATAATCTGATATAGGTTTTGAAAATTCATTAAGCCATTTCAAAACAAGTAAATAATTTTTCTAAGAAAAAATGAATTTTTAAATATAAACCCCTGAACATTTCAATTTCAATGCTTGAAATTACACTTAAAATATTAAGAAATAAATATGAACCAAGATAAATTCAATAAATAAAAACAATTTAATAGATCAACCTACATATTCAGTGTTGAAAACCTAATAAACCGTTACGAATTGGGATTTTAAACAATAAGATCGACCTACGGAAGACGTGAAACTACTAAAAACTGGAATGTATGGATAAAGAAGAAAATATGATTACTAATTCCCAAAAAAATGATGAAACAACCACAATGGAGTGGGAAATAAAGAGGAAGTATTACATTGGTATAAGATGCACCTAACTCGGCTGATCAATCACTGAATGAATTGATTAAAATAAAAGGAAGAAATATTAAATCAAATTTGGTATGAGCTCCATCTGAGCCGATAAAGACGAAAAATAAAATGAATCCTCAAAAACCTACACGACAACCTAAAAACTACATATTAAGGAGTTACATGGAATATACTCTTTTAATCATCATAAATCTCTTTTATATTATATTATATTGAAAAAATGTGTTGCCAGCACATTTAAAAACATGAATGTCGCATTACCATACATGCAACCCTTACATGAAGTGTAACACATCACATTTTCAATTTATCTCATGGGATGATTCTGGTCATTAATACACATCATTAAACCCTATTAAATTTAATGTAACTACCCAACAGACAATATAAAATCTAAGTGAAAACCTGAAATTCTAACAAATACATGACTTCACCATTATAGTTATCAGCCAAATTCTGATTAAACAAATACTCACCCATAAAAAATGGAAATCAAAAAATGAAATATCCAAAAATACCATATAGAAAGGTAATATGGGATTAAATTTTATTAAAAGTTTAAATATCACACCTTTCCCTATCAAGATAATTATTCTATATGATTAATTTAAAAATTATTACAGCTAACTAGAAATAATGAGTTGGAGGTAATTTTTCTCATGAACATTAAATTTTCCTGAGGAATAATCTATCACCATATCAGTATGCATGGGAGAGAAACCTAATATGTTCATTGATTAATCACTATGGATTACAACCACACCTCCTATATAGGGTAATGTATACAAAGGTGCACTAGGTAACATTACCATCAGTTCATTTAAATATTATTTATATTATTCAAAAAAAGGATCTTATCTCCCTTCCATATTTATATTTTTAGTGGATAATATAGTAATGAAGAATTTTTCAAAAAGAATCATTAATATACTGACAATCCATGAAAACAATGAATGTCAGTTACAATAGTAGGTTTTTTCTAATGTTCAATAACTTTTCCCTTTGATGGATTTACTCATATAACCCCATCTGGGATTATATTCCCCAATAATTAGACATTATGAAACTAACACTCATGATTCTCAAATTTTTCATAATTATTCTACATCAATATGATATTTAGTACAATTATAAAATTATTTTCATGATCATCAGTTGTATATAAATATCTATAAATATAAAAAATAAATACCAAAAAAAATGAGCAAAGAATTCTCAATATAATATTTTAGTTAAATTCATGAATTTAACTGGGGAAATAAATTGATGATGTTTTATTTCTATAAATTTGTAGTCTCGATAACTTGTAAGCATATGTTTTATTAACTTTTTAATCCTTCATGACCCTCAAATGATGATATCAATATTGAACATCAATCACAAAAAATTATTGACATCACTGTAGTTGATGAAAAATTTAGTAAATATGGGGTAGATGATACTTGATTTGAATTTATATCTTTTTATGTTATTAATAATAATTATAAACTCTTATTGATCCATAATTACTGATAAATAAGAACAAGTTATCTCCATGGGTTAATAGTTTTAGAAATGAATCCCATGTCATGATTATCATAGAGATTCATTTTTAATTCCTATAACTCAATCATGTTAATTATATATAGAGTATTTAAAAATGTGTGTAACAAAGATTGAGTAATATTAAGAAAAATGTCACAATTTATGGGATGAATATGAGATTTTTCTTGAACAATTTCTATAATCTTTAGTAAAATAGGTATATTTTTTATGTGGAGTTTCTACAAACCCATCTAAGATAGAAATGTTCTTTGAGAGGAAATAAATACCCAAATAATGGATTCCATTTCCACCAGATGATTATATTTATCATCACACTGATATACACTCATAGGTTGGTTCAGAATATCAAAATTGAACTCCATTCCGTAGAAATTGAAGTGGTATACATGTATATAAATTCATTCCATTCCCAAATCAAGATATAATTCATTCATATGGAGATTAATAATATTTTCAATAAGAAAATTATCAAAAACATAATCCAAAAAATAATTTAATACAGGAAATGTGACCATAATACCTTCAGGTATTTTCAATGATAATTAAACATCAAATAATTATGGTGTAATTTTATTAAACATAAAAAATTCATCACATATAAATTCTTTAGACCCATCATAAAATAAAATAGCAGTAGATAAAAAGTGTATGATACATGTATCTTTATCCACACAATTATTGTACACCTCACAATATATAGAGGCTTCATGATATTTCTTTGGACTCTTGGATTATCTGGTTTCTAATGTCAACCATGATTATTAATATTATTATTTGAGGTATGGTAAGATCAATTTCTATAAAATTTAAATTTAAAACACTAAAGTGGGGATGGTGAATTTTATTGTGATTGGTTATTATTCATTTCTTGGACTAGACTGCTAACATCAATTTGACATTACATTTCTAGATGAACTTCTATTTAAAAAATGAAAAACATTTACTATTACAATTATTACTTTTTCCACCATGTTTTCTTATACACATCGAGCTTAAATTAAGAGTCATCTTCTTATCTACATGTATTTTATAATATCCATTGAATTCTATATTTTATCTATCATGATCCATCCCAGTGGGGCCCGCGCCATGACTCCCTATGACCACCTCCAATAGGCTAGGGGATGGTGACTAGCACCGAGTAGACATATTACTAACATGAGGGGCATTTCATAAGTACCTGTACATACACACATATCCATGCCCACAACACTTAAATGTCATAAAATCACTAAGGGGAAAAATGCATGCATACAACTAAACCCAACCAACAGAGTACGATAGAATGTAATGTACTGAAAGTAAACTGGGTCAGAATACAAGAACACTAAAAAATAGTCAGAAAAAAAAATTACAACCTATAAACAAAAATGGTACTGGGATTACTGCATGTAGCCTTAGTAAAAACCCGGCCTATAGGAAACTCAGAATGCTCGGTACTGTCCTGGTCCGCCATGGACTCTGTTGAAAGGCTACTCGTCTGCACAAGACATGACACGAGCAGGAAATTCCCGTGAAAGGGTGAGTATAATAATACTTAGTAGAGGACCCAGAAAACCACAAAGAAATAAACAAAGGAAAATTATAGTCAGCTCTACACAGAATATGTATACAGAACATATAATAGGAGAACACAATCCAGATATACTCAAATCCCAAAATCGTAGTCTCGGTAAAAGTCATGCAACAACATACCCCTGCTAGGGATTTAGTTCATAGATTCCACGAAGAACTCGTTTGAGAGAAATCGCTCCATGATTCTGATAGATCTGATTATTTCTGTCCGAGAAGTACTATTCATTGGGCAAGGTCACACGAGATAGATGCACTCATACCGGGAGAACACACTCATGAGAGGGGAAAATATCACGATACATAGATGAGGATCACTACCAAGGCCTTTCTGGATACCACGACTCATCCATTTTCACCTGCTAAGTATAGGATCAAGCCTTATGGGGATTTTCACATCGATACCTAACTCTACATAGGGTCCGAAATGGATATAGGATCTCTCTCTAGGCCTCTTAGAGGGATACATGACTATATCATGGAAATTACTACTAAAGGGATCATATTCCTATAGTGGGAAATGATACCTGACCTTCTAGGGAATGAGAAGAAGGGGCACTAACCTAAAAAAACATGTCCAAGATATGGTGGAAAAGACGATCAAGCCATTTACTAAAATGTACATGGCTTGTAGATAGGTCACAAGTCGTGTCCTCTAACCCCGAGAACTGTCCTTCTACCACGACCTATGTAGTAAGGCTTGCCATGTAAAATGAAACTACAGGGCATGTAGAAAGGATCACACACCGTGTCAAAGTATCTGGGGTTTCTCCGTGTACGCAGACGTGTACCCGTACATGGATTTAACCCATATAATCCAACCCGTGTAACCGGCACACGAGTTCACCTATGTTACTGGCCTCACCAGGCCGTGTTATGGATTACAATGCCATATACTCCACCTCGTATTCGTGTATCCATTGTATACATGTTGATTACCACATATTCACCTCTTCTATGCCACATAGGGTCTACACACAGTGGTCTAAATCCGTGTAGTTCATCCCATGTTTGTGTACTTTTCAGAATACACGCCGAGCTTTGGGGAAGGTCCAACACGCCGTGTGACTAGGGTCACACGCCGTGTGATACTTTTATGACACTAGAAACCCTAGATTTCACCGCTGATACCACATGGTGTGTTCATCGAGATACATGCTTTGTATTGTGGAATTTTCCAAAAACAATACTTCTCTTCGGCATGCCTCCCGAGAAGTTATGATCTTTGTTTTGAAGAACAGTTTTCCACGAAACCACAGATTCAAGGTCTCCCCAACGTCCCAATGTTGTCTCCATTATTGTCGAGCCTCCGACCAGCCCTGAAAATGTTAATCTATCCTCCTGAGCAAAGAACACTCAAAGAATGGCGTCTCCTAATATGAGACGATTCGTCATTTTCATTTGTCATTTCTCCTCTGTTGAGTCGTTGTGATGATGGGTCTCTAGTTTTAGATCTTTTTGTTTCCAAACGAACGCAAAACGATCCATTGTGCATCTACCTATGAAGAACATGAAGAAAGAGGGGTAAGAAGAGGGGGAATAAATCCAAACCACAAAATAGGAACAATCCTCTGATGTTTTTCATCACGGCGTTGATTCTCTACCATTATAAGGATTAAACAGAAGGAACTTGAACATGTATTTTAACTTCAAGGATTAATCCCCAAAATCATCCAAATAAAAACCCTCCCATAAGAATGCATGCTACGCAGATCATATTGTTCAGGGGTTAATCTGTGTTCTCTATTTAATCAAAGAATAGGGAAATACTAAATCAAAATTACAAACTCCTACCTCATGGAGGGATTGATCACTAACGAAGGGGTCGTGCTTCCTTCTTCACTGAGATCCATCAACTTTTATGGCTCATAAATTCATAGCTTTGACACGTCGTCATTCATCCCTCCGAGTTTTCTCCAAATCTCTATGAATTATTCAGAGTTTCTCTCGAAATTCTTCCAGTAAGAAACAATCAATTAACCCATAAAAAGAAGGGAACACATTTCAGCATTTTGTTACACTTTGTTGCTATCATTACGATGTGGTATTAATGATTCAGCGTTGCTATTTTAGAGTGATTATGGAATGGAAATAATTATTGAATCAACTGGCTCTTTGTTGCGCTGCAGCAGATGTTTCCAAATAAAATAAATAAACTTTGTGAAAAAAAAATATTTTATTTTATTTTATTTTACTAAAAATGTCTAAAAATAACATTTTCCCTCAACCTGTGAAAGTTGACGTTAGACCTGTTCTTAGGAAAATTCATCATCCAAGATGCTATGGTGCCCTCATATTTTTAATTAGTGCATCCGTTTGGAAACTACCACAACTGCGTAGACCCACCAACATACTTAGCTTAAAAAGGTTCAAACCACCTTTCTAGGCTCATCAATCCTTGGAATGATGTGTCGTCTCCATGTGTGGTCTCGTAATAATTCCATATAATATCTAAAAATAATATACGGAAAATCTAAGACATTAAATTTTCCCCACAATTGGGATTTGTGTCCCTGAAAATCCAAAACAAAGGTTAATAAAAAATATGCGGGTACTGGGTACAGATTTGAGCCTCCCACTCCCATGTGTTCTCATAAAGATTCTTATACTGCCACCGAACGCATGCCAAGGGAATTGATCACCTATGAAGGAACCTATTCTGCCGATCCTTGATCTCCCCCAAGTACTCAGAAAAGGTCACTTCATCTTCGATGTCTAGATCGCCCTAGTTGATGATGTGTGATGGGTCATGCACATTCCTTCTCAACTGTGACACGTGGAAGAAATCATGTACCCGATGCAACTGTGGCAGTAGAGCTAGGTGGTACACCACCTCACCAACTCTGCATAGTATCTGGAAAGGTTCATTGAACATCGGAGATAGCTTGTTGCCCTGGCCAAATCAATGTAGAACTCATCTTGGTGAGAACCAAAGAAAGACGTGGTCTCCCTCCTCTAACACCAGAGGTCTCCATCGCCCTTCATCGTAAGACTTATGTCGGATATGGGCAGTCTTCATCTCCTCCCAGATGACCTACACTTTCAAGGTGGTAGCTCTTACCAACTCTGGACCATGAGTGCTAACTCTTTGTGTTAGGTCTAGAAAAGCGGTGGCCGACAGGGTCTCCCATATAAAGCCTCAAAAGGTTCCATACTAATGGTGGAGTGACCGTTATTGTTGTACGCTAACTCCACCATTGGTATATGGTCCTCCCAACTGTGACAAAAGTCCAAGATACATGCATGCAATACATCCTCCAGAACCTGAATGATCCTCTCAATCTGATCGTCGGTGTTGGGGTGGAATTCCATACTAAAGAGGAGTTGAGTCCCAAAAGCCTCAAGTTATCCATTCCACCACTAGGATGTGAAACTAGAATCTCGATTTGAGTCTATCATCAAAGGGACTCCATGAAGCCTTATATCTTCTTCACATAGAGGTATCTCAAGCTCTCTATGGAACTCTGCTCCCTGATAGTTAGGAAGTGGGCTGAATTGGTGATCCAGTCAATGGTCACCCAGATGGAATCATGCCCCTTGGACTTCCATGGTAATCCCATCATAATTTCAATCAATATCCCATCCCACTTCTACTATGGAACCTCCAAGGTGTGAGCTAATCCCACTGGAACCTAGAGCTCAACCTTCACCAGCTAGCATGTAAGGCTTTGAGAAATGAACTCTATTGCTGCCTTCTTCATGTCTAACCACAAGAACTATTGTTGTAGATCTTAGTAAACATTCACAACTCTAGGATTTACCACCATGGGATATGTATGAAACTCCCTCAGGACATCTTCTTACAACACCACTGGTACAACCGTGCTTCCTCTAAAAAGAGGTGTGTGCTCCCCACCTTGAGAATAACCATTTGAAGCATGACTTGTGGATAACTGAGCACGTAAAAACTCATAGTCGACATCCTCGAGTTGTGCCATCATAACTCATAGTAAGAGTGGAGGGGTGAAAATAATTGACTTAAGGTAAGCTGCATCTTCTCTGTCCATGAAGGTTATCTGCAATGCGGCTAAATTCTCTGTTGCCTCACTCAACATCTGCGAGCACAACCATCTTCTAAGAGCATCAACCACCTTGTTCCAATTACCATAAGTATAGATGAGCTCAAAATCATTTTCCTAGAGGAACCCTATGAAACTCTTTTGCCTCGGATTTAGATCCTTCTATGAGAAGATATACTTTAGGCTCTTGTGGTCAGAGTAGATGATAAATCGCTTGCCCATAAGGTTGTGTCACCAAATCTTCAACGTGAAGACCACCACTTCCAACTTGATTTCATTGGAAGTATAGTTATTCTCATGTGGACTAAGATGGTGTGAACCAGAAGCAATCATTTCAAGTATTTGCAACAGGACACAGCCAAGCCCAGTTCCAGATGCGTCGCAGAAAACAATGTACTCGACACCCTCCTTTGGAAATATCATGATTGGGGAGATCATAAAACTATATCTCAATTGTTCGAAATCCTACTAGAACTTCCCCATCCATATTAAGGGTATTCCCTTCCTGTTCAAGGATATCATCAGTGCTGATATTCGAGAGAAATGAGGAATGAATCTCTATTAATATCCTACCAACCCAAGGAAACTTCGCACATCCGTCATGCTCCGAGGTGGAACCCAGGATAACACTACCTCTACCTTGGCTAGGTCCATGGCTACACCATTTGCTGAGATGAAATGTCCCAGAAAATGGACCTCATGAATCCAGAACTGGCACGTTGAGAGAATCCCATAAAGCTTGTGCTCCCGGAGTTCATCTATAACCATCCGTAGGTGTCTCACGAGCTTCTCCTCTGATGCCGAGTGCATAGGGATGTCGTCGATGAAGACCATTCTGAACAGGTCTATGTACGACTGGAAGATCTGGTTCATATGTCCTATGAACAATGTGGGGGTGTTTTTCATGGAGAAAGGCATCACCAAGTACTCATATTGACCGTAGCAGCATCTAAAAGTCTTCTTCGGTATATCCTCGTCATGTACCCGTAACTGGAGATAAAATGATCAAGGTTAAACCTTCGAGCACCACTAGGGCCCTATTAGATGACAGAAGAGGTTGTCGATTCTTGGAAGGGGATACATATTCTTCAATGTTATCTGATTCCGGCATTGGTAATCCATGAAAAACTTCAAACTCCCATATTCCATCTTTGAAAACAAGACTGGGTCCGCCTAGGGTGAAACACAAGGTCTCACGAAACCCTTTCTCTGCAAATCCTACAATTGAACCCTAAGCTCGCGAAGCTCTGTAGGAACCATCCAATATGCTAATGGGGAAATCAGTTCCATCCCGGGGTGTAATTCGATGTAGAAGTTGATTTCCGGTGGGGAGGTAGTCCTGGAACATCTTCCAGAAAGACGTCCTCATAGTCTGTCACTACTATTGGGAATTGGGAGCTCATAACTTCTACTGCTTTGAGATCAAGGTGAAAAAATTAATGAGTCATCAGCTGCACCCTCCTATGCATGAGCATGTTCTGTGATGCCTGGGTCCCCTTTTCTACAACAAATGAAGTACTAGTCCCATCACTGCGGACACACCGCACTCTTTGCCTAAAATAGTCAATCTAGGCATGGACCGAAGATAACCAATCTATTCCTAGAATGATGTTGTAAGGCCTCAACGCTACCACTAAGGGTTTCCAATCAAAACTCTCACCTCCAATGGTAAGATCTCACTATCTGAAATGGATTTGGATCATTGAGTCTCATCTTGTAGGTGTCTCCAAGAATATGGATCGAGCCAACGGATCTTCTAGAATCTCAAGGTATCGCAAAAGAATTGTGGCGACAAATGAATGACTGGAAACTATGTCTATAAGTACGGAAGCTAAGGTAGAGAAGACACAAATTGTAACTTGAGTAATCCCTAGAGTCCCCAGGTCGTACGCCTCAACCGAATTCAGTTGTCCACGCCTATGTCCCCCAGCTCCCTCAGCCTACTACGGACCCCGTGGAGGTGGTGGTGGAAGTAAAACGAAGCATCTGCCACCAACTGAGACTATCCCTTATCCTCTGCCACGTCTACTGCTTGGAGGATGTACCTGCTCCACTCTCTACCTCTACCACGGTGGCCCATCCACCACCTCCCTGTCAGCAGCACGACAGGTCGGAAAATCTCTAGCAAGATGCCCCCTACCTTTGCATGAGATACACCGCTTTTCACTAGGATGACTGGATCCAACCTGATATCCATGGACTTTCAATCCCTTATCCAAGGTCCTCATATGATGTCTCCAACATCCTAATAATAGTGCCTGATGTTGGCTCGCTGCTGCCAAGGTCTCCACACCTGTCTGCCTGCTGTTAACTGTCATCGGTTGTCTCTAATCCACCAAGAAGCTCTAGATAACCAAGGCCCGCTCGAGTACTCTAGCATAAGTCGGAATTCATATAGGCATGACACTAGGTCTGATTTCTCGTCGTAGACCTCTCTTGAAGGTATGATCTCTAAAGTACTGATATCTGACCATATCCATCGAGTACTGGGTGAGGTCAGTGATCCTCGATGAATAGTAAGCTACTGTCAATCTTCCCTACTAAAGATGAAGAAGCTCCTAGCTGTGAACTACTCTTAGCATAACCGAAGAGAAATCCTCCCTGAAGAGTGTATCAGACATTGTCCACGAATGAGTCTCCTTGTCATGAGTATGTGTGACCAGACTCCACCATTCTCTCGCCGAACCCTGATGAAGGATCTCTCTTAGGATCACCATCAGGTCCGTTGGTGTCCTCACTAGACGGAAAATGCTGGTCACTGCCACAAGCCAGTCCTCAGCCTCCTGAGGGTCAGGCTCACCTCAGAACCTAAGGGGTCTCTACCTCTGGATATCATGGATCACGGTTAGAATGCGCTCCTCATCTATCTATATTGCAGGTACCACAAGCTGCTCCACTGGTGGCGGATCGGAAGGTGCACCACCTAGTGACAACTCCTAAGGAACTAGTCCCTGTATTGAAGCCTCATCACTAAGGGGGTCATCCTCATGATCACACTGTTGAATACTAGTGGGTATGCATCACAGACCCATCTTGTAAGGAAACAAGATGTACCATGGTTAACAAGTATATCTGGATACCTAACACAAATGACATTGAAAACACAACCCATTCCTATATGATACATGTACCATCCGTTTATTTCCCGGCAACTAGTTATTTCATGTGCCTTGTCAAAAAGAAATTTATCAGAGTCCTAGTGTATGGATACGTCAATCGCCCACACCGACACTAGAGTCTGTGGCCTGAAAGCTGAGCTCGAAAAACATAACATTGTTGCCCCAAACCAATATCACAATATATTGGTCCTAAGGTAGAACCAACCTCTATCTGATACCACTCTATCACAACCCGTCCTAGTGGGGCCTCGTCACGACTCCCCATGCCTACCTCCAACAGTCTAGGGGCTGGTGACTATCACCGAGTAGGAATATTAATAACATGGGAGGAATTTCTTGTGTACCTGTACACACGTACACACATCTCCGAGACCACAATGATGAAATGTAAAAAAGAACTAAGGGACAAAATGCATGAAATCAACTAAAACCAACCAACAGAGTATGATGGAATGTAAAGTACAAAATGTATACTAGGAAAGAATACAATACCACCAAAAGCAAGAGTCTAAAAACTAAAAAGTCCTACCTATAAACACAAAAGTTACAAGGACTTCTACTCATAGCCGAAGGAACACCTCGGCCTGTAGGAAACTCGGAAAGCTTGTTCCAGTCATGGTTTTCCCTAGACTGTATTGAATGGATGCTCGTTTTCATAAGACATGACATGTTCGAGGAAATCCCATACAGGGGTGAGTTTAACAATACTCAGAATAGGACCCTGAAAACTGCAAAGAAACAAACAAAGAAATAGAATAGTCAAATATAAAAAATATATTTCTACCAAAAATATAATAGGATAATACAATCCAGAAATAGTCAAATCCCAAACTCATAGTCTAGGGACTAGTCACGCAATAGCTAAACCCCACTAGGGATTCCATTCGAAGACACCACAAAGCAATTGTCTAGGACAACTCACTCCACGAGTCTGATAGCACCAATAACATTTTTCTAAGAAGTATTGTCCATCAGGAAATCTCATGAAAGCCAAATTCACTCAGACTGGGAGAACACACTCTTGAGTGATGAAAAATATCACAATACACATATGAGGATCACTGCCAAGGCCTTTGCTGATACTGGGACTCATCTGAATTGACCTTCTAGGTGGAGGATCAATGCCATTTGGGGAAAGTCACATCGATGCCTAACTCTACCTAGGGTCCAGAATGGATAGAGGATCTTGTTCTGGGCCTCTCAGAGGGATACCTGACTCTATCTTAAAAACTCCTACTGAAGGGATCATATTCCTGCAGAAAAAAGGATACCCAACCATCAGGGGAATGAGAAGAAGGGGCACTAACCCAAACAAAACATGTCCAAGATACGGTGGACAAAAAGATGAAGCCATGTACAGAAAAGTACACGGCATGTAGATAGGCCACACGCCATGTCCTCTGACCCCATGTACTACCCGTGTACCACATCTTGTGTCGTAAGGCTTGTCGGGTGAAATGAAACTACATGGTGTTTATAAAGGATCACACACCGTGTCAAAGTAGCAGGGGTCTGCGACGTGTGTTTCGTCATGTGCATGTACATGGCTTTAACCCATGTATGCGAACCTATGTAACCGACACACGGGGTGACCCACGTTACCATCCTCGCCAGGACATGTGGTGTATTACACGGTTGTTTACCCCACATATTGTCCTTGTTTCCTATTGATACACGTTGAGTCCCGGGTATTCAACTCTTCCATGCCGTGTAGGGTCTACACGCTATGTTCTGAAGCCATGTAGTTCATCCCGAGTTCATGTACATACCTAAATACATGTCTGGCTTCAGGGAAGGTCCAACACACCGTGTGACTGGGGTCACACACCGTTTGATAACTATATTACACCTGAACCCTAGACACTGCCGATACCACATGACGTGCTCATCGAGATACACACCCATTATTGCAGAATTTTCCAGAAACGACACTTCTCCCCGACGCGCCACCCAGGAAGACGCGATATTTGTTGCGACGATACATTTTTCATGAAACAACAGATTCTAGGTTTCCCCGACGTCCTAAAGTCATCTCAGTTATGTTTTGGCCTTCGGTCGGCCCCGAAAATGCTCATCGATCCTCCCGCGGGAAGAATGTCTGAAGAATGGTCTCTCCCGATCTGATCTGATTCTCCATCCGCCTTTTCCATCACACCTCCATTGAGTTGTTTTTATGCCGTGTCTCTAGTTTCGGATCGTTGCATTGCCAAACGGACATGAAAAGATCTATTGTTCATCACCGCACTAAGAACATGAAGAATGCTTGGTAGTTAGTGGGGGAAGAAATCCAAACCATAGAAGAGGACCAAACCTCTGTCATCATTCAACACGGTGATGATCTGCTCCCATTAGAAGGATTAAATAGAAGGAACCAGAACATGGATTTTAACATCATGGATTAATCCCAAAAATCATCCCAATAAAAACCATCCTGTTAGATTGCACGATCCACATATCTACCTATTTGTGGGTTGATCCGCCTTCGACGTTTAATCACTGAATCGGGAAGAACTAAATCAAAATAATAGACCCCTACCTCAAGGATGGATCAATCACTGACGAAGGAGTCGCACTACCGTCATCGCCAATATCCTTCAACTTTATTGGCGCAGTGATTCACATATTTGATTATTCATCATTCATCTCTAACTGTTTTATCCAAATCTCTAGAAATTATCAAGAGTTTCTCTCCACCTTCTTCTAGAAAGAAACATTCGATTAACCCAAAAAAGGAGGGAACACATTTCAGAGTTCTGTTGCGATGAGTCATTGTCGTTACACTGTGTCATTAATGAGACTGTGTTTCTATTTCAGAGTGAATATGACATGGAGTTAATTATTGAAATAATTTCCCTGTCGTTGCGCTGCAGTGGATGTTTCCATATTAAATAAATAAAAATTGTGAAAAAAATCATTTTATTTTATTTTATTTTACCGAAAACGTCTGAAAATTTACTTTTAAACGCGACCCGCACTGGTCGATGTTAGACCCGTTCATAGGTAAAGTCGTCATCCCGGATGATATGGTGCCCTTAGATTTTTAGTACAACCATCCATTTGGAAACTACCACAACCATGCACACCCACCAACTTACTTAGCATAATAGGTTTCAAACCACTATCCCAGGCTCATCGTGCCTCGGAATGACATTCTGTCTCCACGCTTGGTCCCTTAATAATTCCATATAATATTTTAAAATAATACACGAGAAATCCAGGACATTACATTGCATCATATAAAATCTCTATCATGGATAGTAAACTCTGATATCCATTTTTTCTTTGATGAAACATCAAAATAAATTCTATATTAATACTGAAATCTGATAGGTATGAATATTTTCCAATAATTAGTTTTATCACCCTTAAAAAATCAACATTAATTTTAAGATGAATTATCAAAAAAGATGTCTATCTTTCAAACCTTATCAATAAATGTTTTTTTACTCATTTATATTTTCCTCATTCTTCAAGTTTTAGAATTTTTTTTGAATATATATTTTATTTTTCATTCCAAAACACATTAAAATTGGTTTCTCGGGTGTAAAATCATTTCATTTTCCATTGTATTCATAAGGGATGAAATTCAATTGGTAATGAGTCATAGAATAAAACAAAAATAGAACATTTTAACAATAATAATCATATTTAGTGACCACATAATCCAAAAAAATTAATTTTTTAGGTCTAAATCATTAAACCATGTTGATGACACCATAGGTTTATCCTAGGTCATCCTTGATCATAACCAAATATCATGGATTCTATCCTATAATTTGACTAATACTAAGGTATTTTACTATATTTTCATCATCTTAGAATATAATGGTCACTAATCCTTTATCTAATTCCAATTATTGTAACCCTTAACTTTTAGAAATTCATATTACATATAATTAGATAAATATTACTTGCATAAAATTATGATCCATGCCAAAATCATATAGGTTTAATATAATTGGAAACATTAGAACATAAATATATTTTACATAATTTTCTCTAACTATGATTCTTAAAACTAGAACCCTTCATAGAAATTTCGTACATTAAATAAATATTTATAACTAGGAGAAATGAAATAATAGATCTAGTGAGATTAGATGTTATATAAGTGTAGGAAAAGAAGATATATATTATCACAAAAGTATAACATGATAATATGTGTATAGGAACATGGTATTATCATTTAAAAACCATACCCTTCATATCACAGATCATATTTTTGAGTTACAAATAAACAATGGAAGTTGATAAGACATGAATGATTTAGGTATGAAAGAACATGATACATCATGGAATAACATTAAAAGATTACCTGAAATAGTGGAATACATATAAGGATTGAACATAAATTAATTAATAGTCAACGATCGCATCCAAGACAATCATTGTAGATTGGGTTCACAACGAATACAATTGACGTAGTCAATGTTCTTTCCTAAGGCTATTATAGTAAAACAACTCCCTTACTAAACTAGTTTCACTCTGCATTTCCATCTAGTATATCTCCAAATACATCCATTATTATATAATGTATTAGAGGGTTTCATAAACATTCCATATACACATTATTACATAACAGACAGAAAAAGAACATGATTTTGAAACATCTTGAAATAATATTCATCAACCATATATAAAATGAATAAGTGTGGAACCATTGGCCAACCACCCCAAAAAAATCTCAAGAACCCTAAAAGGATTTATTCTTAGAAGAAAATTGGATTTAAAATATCACTGGGAATAATTATTTTAAAGAGTACTAATTTCACATTTAAATTGATTCCTTAATATATAAACTTATTCAAAATAATTTTTAGAAAAATTGATATGAAATAAAATATTGAAATATATAAATCAAACTTCAATGTATTTACAAGTTTTATTCATTCTATATAAGTTAAAAGAAAAATTTTATTTCATACATTTGTAATAAGTCTAAAAGTACATCATTTTGAATGAAAACCAGAAAATTATATTTTAAAAATATAAAATACAATCATTACTAAAAATGACTTTATATAATCATAGTATAATATTAAAAACATTAATTAAATAATTTTCATTAAATAAAGATAAGGGTGAAATAGGCCTTTCAACCATAGTGTGAAATAAATTTAATTTCCCTTAAATTTGTTCTTTCATTCTTTCGAGAACATAAACTAAGGGAAAATGTAATGAAATAGTTATTATAAATAATTAACAAGGGAAAAATAAAATTCAAGTGTTTCTTAGGGTTTAGAACATAATATTTTATCATCTTAAATATTATCACAAAAAATCCCAATAAACAATGATATGTAACATAAAACTCATACCCCATGATTTTCATTCATAAAGTGAACTCTAGACTACTGTATAATAAATTTAAAATGACTATAATTCAATGCTAGAGTCCATTTCATACTCATAATATCATATATGATATATTGTAAAATTTAAACAATGTTTTGTAAATAATTCCTCATTAATGTTGTCGTTAACTGACATTATCTATTTCGTTCTACATGAGGATTTTAGTTAAGTATTCTTATACTCATACCTTGATCATATTTAAATCCTGTAAATAAATTTTATAATTATTAAAATGTTACATATATTCATTTTTTATATAATTATTATCATCAATATATGTTATATATTGGAAAATTAAGTCCATTTCCATGGAGATGGAAGGTCGTATGTAAACATGAATGTTGTTTTCACTTATCGACAGAAGGAATGAATTATAGGTAAATAAATAAAAATATTTCTAGAATAGTTATTAAATCATATATATAATATATATTATTAAATATATCCTTATATTTACTTAATTAAAATTTGAATGAAAAATAAATTACATCGATTAATGGTTGTGGTAGTCCACGCTTATGTAGGAGTGACATTATGGTTTTCCAATGAATTGGATTGTAAGAATGTATAGAAAGTATTATAATTACTAAATTATAATTAGGAAATAACTATATAATATAAATATTAACCCATTAGAATAATCAGCACTAAAATATAGGGATGGGAAATTAATTGTATCAATAAGTTGATACGCTTAGTCAAACATACACAAGAGTGATAATTTCACTTCCAATTTGATTGGAAAGAGGGTATATAATAGATATTTTATAATAATATTAACATTTTAATATATTTAGTATAATTTTATTATTATATAATGATAAATACAATATATTTATAGGATATAATGTACAATAAAAATAAATTTATCGATTAAGGTTACTCCTTTTAATTGAATGAACTCATTTCAATATCATCAAAATTATTTTGGGGTTAGTATTTTATGAATACCAAAACCTATAGAATATGGATAATTTTGATTAAAAATAATTTTCATAGGTTTTAGTATATATATATTGCTCAAATTTTACTAATGAAGAGTATAGAGGGGTTTCCTTTTATAATAGATGGAGTGTACCCACATGGAATTTCGTAAAATATTAAAATATATTAAAGTCATTATCTAGAAAAATTATTCCAAGTTGACATGAATTATATGGGTAATTTTATAATATTAAAATTAAATCATTAAATTATTTTAAAATATTTTATGTGTCATTTCAATATATATCATTTTAAATAATCCTTTTGTTATTTATTTTTTCTATTAATTGAAGTAATTACAATTTTAACTAAAAACAGTTATGAATGATATCCTATATAGAAGTTTGTACCATGAATGGAACAAGTATAATATTTTAAACCATATTCCATTGAGATGTAAAATGATAATATTATCACAGATCTTAAATCGTATAACAAAATATGGATTATAATAAAATATCAATAATGTGAATTTTTGAACAATTCGATTATTTTGATACTATAGACACCTAAAATATAATATTATTATATAATTCTTATACACATATAAAATATGATATAGGTATCTAAAAATTAATGTAACACTATAAATATCTCAGATTATATTAGATTAAGTATTTTTAAAAACATGTATAATTTTTTTATTAATTAAATAAATAATGTGTCAGTAATGAATTAGAATTTAGTCTAATTATATAATTATTCAAAATTAAAACTAAATTTACATCATGAAAATAGTTTCAATATTATAAAAATATTTATTTTTATTAATTCATAATTTTCTGTTCCCAAAATGTTAAAACATAATATACATTTAAAACAATGTGAGTGGCATTTTGTAACATTCATTGAATTAAATATTAAAGTATTTAATTTTTATGAAAAATTATCTAATAAATATAAAACATTCAATTCTAATGAGATAATGTCTTAATTAACTACATGTATAAATAATTTATTTTAAAAAAATTACATTAATACATATTATTCACAGTGATTAACACAATTTACCCTTTAATGTGGTGATATATTTTTCCTTGGTTACTATTCATAATGCCTAAAAATAATTGGGGGCCATTTACCATATTTTAGAATAATGATTCAATATATGTAATACATTTTTAATATGTAAATAACTATAATTATAAGTTTTTAATAATAATTAATTTTATCCATACATGTAGAATACCTTATTTTAAAAAATGCAGTTTTTAAGCATAAATGTAGATTTATTATTATGCCATGCAGTATATAAATATTATATGAGTATTAAAAAATTAGTTGCTTATATAATCATTAACAGCATTAATATACCTTAAAATAGTGTTAAATTTTACTAATTAAAATAAATTATATCCATAAAAATATTTTTATATCATAAAACTTCATTTTTTATGATTATTTATGTTTTTATTTCTAATCAATTGATAACAAAAGATTAATATTTACACATGTGTAAAATTTATTTTTTTGAAGAAGAATTTTATCTTATTAACAGAAAAATTAACTAGTAAATTATAATGTTATACTATATTAAATTTTATTTATTGTTATGGTTTCATATATCACAAACTATTTAATAAAATTACATGAAGATAAATATTTCCTAAAATACAAGTGTTATAAAATTTATCAAATAATCATATTCCAAATAATAATGTTATGAAAATTGTTTAACATTTCCTCTATTTATATTATACATACCACGTTTATTCAATGTATTCATATTAAGTCATTATTAATTTTCATGTCACCTGTAATCGTCATCTCTTGAATTTTTCTCTCACTGCTTAGGTAATAAAAGTAAGAGTGTTTTCACATTACATAGTGAAATATCACTAAACATATACTATCAAAATATATCCAGTCACGAAATTATAAATCCAGTTATCAAAAGATATCATCGTGGATTTTAAATAAGGATCCAAATAATTTGAGGTGTAGTCATGGGTCGGTATGCCTTAGAAAACATTAAAATGTTCAGAAAGACTGTTAAACACTAAATAATAAAGAAGTATAATCCATTAGATAATTAAATGAAAAATAATCTCTAAAAATATTGTCTCCCGACTTCCCCCCATCACTCAATGCAATGGTTATGAATATAAAATGAATGTATAATGAATTATTACCCCCTTTATTATTGTTTTTATTGTTATTATTATCAATTGTTGGATATTTAAATTTTGATAAGTCTCTCATCCATCACCCAAGCCTAGATGATCATGATCATTGTTCAACCAATTCCAACTTTTCACATTCTAAATCCAAAACTCTTTTTCTATTTTTCTACTCCCTGTATTTTTTAATTTATGATGGAAAAATATTTAAGGGAAATGAAAAATTAATTAACAATTACCACTGCCCAAAAAGTCACCTGAATTTTTTTTTCCCAATTAGTGAAATTAAACACCTTTCCACCACAAAAAATATCTCCCAACACAAATTTAATTGAATATCTTGTAAATGGAATACTTTGGGGTTAGAAAAGATATTGTTGATTTTTGAGGGCAGTCCATTCCTATAAAGCATATTTATGGACTCAAAAGGATTAAAAAATATTAATATCATGGTGGGTCCTAGAATAAAGGTTTAAAAAAATCATCAACACTAATAAATGTGATTCTACAGTCATTGTATAAGTGAGATGACATAAAAGGTCAAAAAATAATAAATTCCATAAATTCCGTCAAGAAATATTTTCCATGTGGAATTGAGAAAATATGGTTTTGAAAAACTCATGAGAATGGGGTCTTTTAACTCAAACTGTTACTCATGAAAATTTTCACTCATAATAAAAAAAGTAACACAATTTTTATAAATCTAGGTCTTGGTAAATTTGATAAAAATTGAATTTACGAAAATAAAATATTCTCCTCATATAGTGATTTGATATATTAATTAAACATATTCACTTAACTAATTAAAGAATTATATTTTCATTCAAATTTAATGATAATAAAATATTATTATAGGATTGGTTTTTAAATTATGTATCTTCTAACTCTTATTAAATTTAGTATATTTATATTCCTAGAATTAAATTTTTAATTTAAAAAAATGAAAATAAATTGAAATAAAAATTCAAGGAAGTGAAGTGGTACTGAATTTAAAATCATACTTCCCATTCTAGAATAATCACTTTTCATTTCTTATTTACTTGTTTTATTTTCCTCTCCCCATTTTTACTTTCCACTAAGAAACTGAATGTAAAACCATATGTTCTGAATGTAATGTTCTAATTATCAATTTAATTAAAAATTAGTAATTGGTAAATACTATCCATAAATTAATAATTTAGGAAGCCTAGAAGAATTGTTTTCCTTCTATATGAATTTTTATAATTTCATTAAGCTCTGACATGACTCTTTTTGTCTTATGTGATTCATGATTGGGTTGGGTTTACTCAGTTTAGATCTACAAATGGCATTTGTTGAGAACTATCCATATAAATGGTTCCACTTCATTCCACCTAAAGGAACTTCACTATTGTTTTTTACAGACCATCACAAGATCATCAAAGACCCTTAAAATAAAATCTACTGGTTTGAAATTAATTAGTACTGTCATAATATATAAGAATTAAAATTTGAAAATTATAGCGAATTCTACTAAACCATAACTATTATATGAAAATCAACTAAGAAGTATATTTTTTTAACTATTAATATGACACCAATATGTAATCCTTATTGATGTCTCCCCTATATGTCCGTTAGTAAAATAATAACTCTAGTTGTCTTTATATCTTCTTATCCTATGGTTTTTAGTTTATTGTATGACATGGTTTTCACACTTTATCAAAGATAACATGTAGAAATTAAAAATAAATACACATAAAATTAACCAAAATATAAAAACAAAATTATTCTTCTTGTTTCATTGATAGAATCCCCCAAACAAAAAATTACCATTCTCTAGAGAGTGTTATTATGACCAATTATTCATGTTTCATCTTATTTGAATTGAAATAATTAATTAATTCTGAATATATTGGATAATTTTCTATATTTTCATGAAATGAAATATATTTATGAACTTTTTTAATCATGTGAGAAAATAACTCATTTTTGTCAAAATTTTACTACCCTAATCACAAATGGAATAGATACCTTGGTCGGTAGAGTGGTTGGGATTCCTCATTTACTTATTTTTAGAAGCAATTTCTTTCTCCTTACTCATTTTCTCTGCATTTATCTAATTCTTAGATAGATTTCTTGATATCATTCTCTATTACTCTGTTGTTTACTCCAATATTTTTCTACCTTTTATGGTTTTTAATTTTATCTGAACTTTGATTTAATTAAGAATTACCAACAATTAATCCTAAAGGCCTCTCCTTTAGTTCATTTTCAGTTAACCGAACATGGAATCCCCTAATCCTTGAAGAATATTTTTGATTATTTGAATTTGATATGAGCTCATAGATATAAACACTGACTATAGTCAGGAATATAACTAGAGGCTCCTCAAAGAAACTAGTTTGGTTCATCATTGAGGGTCCTTGGGGTGTTTATTGTTTAAGTCCATGTTGACTCAATTGATTTTATTGAAATTAATGATGATATCAATGGAATTATTTTTATTGTGGCCTCTACCAGATAGAATAATTTTGGATTTTAAAATCATGAAACAAATAATTTTAACAAACATACCTTGGAGGCTATGAAAGACTATCATTGTATATATTTTAATTAATATTGTATTCATTTATATCACAATCCATTATTTATCCTTCATATCTACACCTATATTTTATCCTTCATCATTTTTATTTTTGATACCATTACCTGTTATGTTGTGAAGAAACTCATTTCAATCATCATGTTACTTCATCATCAATAATCCTTAAAAAGACCAAATACTATTATGAATATTTAAATTAATAATTGTAGTATTATATATATGGGGTCACACCAAACAATGAAACCAAAAAAATATTGTGATTCTTTATATAATTACAACCAATATATATTTTTTATAAAGATAAGAAGTTTTAAGGACAGTGTGGGAAACCATACAATTATGAAAATGGAAAATCGGCGAGCTTCATAAGTAATCACTCAATCTTTAAATTGTAGTTTAATCCTTTTATAAACAATTCCTATATAAAGACTCCATTTTAGAGTGTCAGACTCTCTCTCTGTATCATATTTGGGGAGGTATTCCATATTGTAAGTGATCTTGTCCCATGTTTGGATGAAATATTCCACCGTATTCTTCTTTCTGTTGTATCCATGCACCAAATTTCCAAAATGTTTTGGGATCTAGAAACCCTGCTCCTTGTAACTGTTTATCTGAATATGTCATCCCACCATGCTGTCAAAATCCACTTTGGTGGTTTTCAAATTTAATTCCTTCTATAATAATTCTTCATTGAAATAGATGAAGAGATCCAAATAATCACACTTCATCATTTCCCTTTCTCTTGGAGGGATATTGAATTCAACAGCTTCATTCTCCGCATTCACCATATCAGTGAAAGGTGATTCCCCTAATTTTTCTTCCATCTCCATAGTGATTTCCTTTCTGGAGCCTTCATACTTGATCATGGAAATATTGTCTTTAATTTTGGAATCCTTAGGAGGGGGTTTACCTTTACTTGAGGATCTAGTAATAGGAGGACTAGGTAAATTCGAATAGTCTTTTCTCTTTCGCGGCCTCCGAGTGTGAATAATAAATCCATCTGAATCTATGATATTATTCATTCCCTTACTTGAAGAGGATTTAAGATAGTCTTTCACAATGTCCACATCCTTTGACTTAGTTGGAGAGTCTCAGGAAAAATCTTAATTATCCTGAGAAACATCCACCCACATAAGGGGTTCCTCTTCATGGCTAACCTCCACTTCATTTCCTTCTTCAAAAGCATGCCACTATTCTCCTAGCACTGAAAACCGATTTTGAAAATTAATACTAATGGGAATTAATTTGTCACTAGCTGGTAGTAGATCGACCTGTCTGACCTCTCTTGAATTTTCCAGGATCACACCGCTGTATCCAACCCATTGATTGTACACAGCCTTCAATTGGTTAATACTCGCTACAGATTTCACAAATTTTGAAAAGGAGGAGGGAGCCCAGGAAAGATCCCCCTGATATGATACAATATTCTCCTCAAATTCCCCATGATTCCCACTCAGAACAACATTAGTGAAGCCCATATGTTTTTTTAGTCTACCAAAGACATCCATTACTCATGGCTCTCGCATCACCGATTTGAAAACATTATGTGAGACAAAATAAAATCTTGCCTCTCCAGTAGTTATCTGAACCAACTCAGAGGCCTTACATGCTTCAACTACAATCGATTAATTTTGAACATGAGTAGAATCTCTCATATGTAAAATAGAGGAGCCCTAAAAGCATCTTCCAACATCATGACCTAAGCGATTACAACTCAAAGAGTAGTGCTCCCAAGAAAAGTAGTAGACCTTTCGGTGCCAGAAAAGATCCCATTCAATATCAAAGATTACGGAATCCAACGGTCTCTTCAAGAAATCCACTTCAATGAAAAGTTTGGGAGAAAAAGGATGGAAAACCACAAGGGTACGAGAGTCCGAACAAAGGTACCGACCAATCATATTTCCAATCAGCCGAATAATTGAAGGATTATGGAATAGTAAAGGGAGACCAGGGAGGGAGATCCAGATCACCATTGTCAGAGAGTCACGTAACAGATGACACTTGAAAGGCCACCGAAAGAGGTAGAAGAAAAATCCATCCACAATATGTGGAGCATTATCCTAAGTATAGATAAGATCCTCCTTGTTTTAAAAGTGTATCATAAAATTTCTATAATATAAAAGGCCAATAACCACCCTATCCTGCAAGTTCCAACACGAGAAGAAAAACCTATTGAAGGCATCAACGGATGGTCGTTGCTTCCCAAAGCGAGAAACCAGTGTGAGATTCAATAGCACCGAGGCATTCGTGTACTCTAGCGAGGATATTAGAAGGGAAGGCTCTTCATCCAAACAAGCATGTACTTAAGGGAACACTTCAATAGAGGGAAATATGGAAAGGAAATATGGGTCTACGAAAGGATATAGGGAAGGGGAGAGAGAGGGAAATGATAGCAGAGAAGGAGCATCATCATCCCTACTCGGCCAATGGGGACCAAGGAGGGGAGGCGGCGGCGCGACCATGAACTACACCATAGAGGTCAAGGGGAGCGCAAGCGAGCGAGCCATTCAGAAAATTATATAATATAACAATTTTAGCCATTAAAAAAATGAATATATTTTACTGAAGGAATTTATAATATCATTATTTATGTAGAATTTGAATCTCATAAAATCTGGTTTATTTTCTATTTATTATGAAAATATTGTTTTAAGATACATTTTTTAGATTTTAAACATATATTTTTTGTTAATAGTTGAAAACCCAAATTTATAGAAATTATTATTGGTAAAACTTTATATTTATAGAACACTTTTTCAAATAAATATATATATATAATTCAATATAATGAATCTCAAAATAACATGAGTTGTTAATAAAATCCATGTTTAATATTTTTGTAACAAATTTAGTGGTTCATTAGAAAAAAAAAATTTATTCACTTATCTAAAAAATTAATTTTATTACTTTTTACAATATTATATATCAAAAATAATTTGATATTTTAGATCATAAAGTGTATGTTTTTTAATAAGGTTAAATTATTTATTCTCATTAAAATTAGTTTAATAGGTTTTTTGTTAATTACTTCACTGATAGTAAAGTTGGTTTTCTTGAAGAGTTATTTTATTATAATTATTTATATATTAACTAATAAAATAGATTAATAAATTATTAAGAAGGAAGAAATTGGTGAATGATTATCATATCAAAACATTTTCCATTCCCATATTGAGAATAAGTATTTGTAGAGTTCCTTGAAAACTCTTTGTGTGTGACAATTGGAATACAAAGATTGTAGAATATACATCAATGTGTATGGTGTGACAATAAGTTAATGTATAAATATTAAATTATAAAGGTATGATTCCAATATAGGCTAGGACTAAATGGAAATAGGGTATAATCACAATGGACTTTTTCATAGGTTATAAAAATACATTCAAATAGATTAATGATATATGATTTTTGGTGAAAACCCATACAAAGACTGCTCAGATTAATTTTCTTTCGATATGGAATATCACTCAGTCATCATGTAAGTATATACACTAAATAATTATTGAGGATACATGTAACCCCAAAATCAATTATATATGATCGAGTTATTAGGATCACCTAAATTTTCTAGAATAGTATTAAGAATACTCTAAATGAATTAATGAACATAAGTACGGTCTATCATCACCCAAATGACGGAAAATATAAATAATTCATAATGAAACATGAGGATAAGTTGAGATTATCTTTTTTACAGTACAAGGATATTTGGGACAATCATTTCCTTTTGAAATTATCCTTTGAAAAAATAGATTCTATTTGAGAATCTAATTGTCCCAATAATATTCATGTTATTGTAAGAGATGTGTAACACTAGTGTATTAGGGTGAAGTAGGTGAATGAAAGTTCCTAAGACATCATATAATATTTGAATTGGAATAAACAATATAGAAAATTTAGAATCACGTTAATGAAGCACATAATTACTAGCACAGTTATACTGATAAACATTGAAGAGGAATATAATTAAACATTGTTTATAAATTTTTCTTCTCTATATCACTATATGATATAATCATTAGATTTCATTTGAGGGAGAACATATTTTAATGATAAATTACCCCTATGAGATTCTAGATCATATCAGATTAGAGGTATATCAACTATAGTTTTGTAAAAAACAATAAATTGGACAATATATATTCTATTTACACCTCATGGGAATGTGCATATAAATCCTGCACACTTACTAAATTTAGAGGAGTTACATATATAGAATGAACTCTCATTAGAGTATCATAGAGTGAACATCATAGATATCAAAGATAATAATAATTTTTGTAAAACCACTCACCTTGTAAAATTATATTATTAAAACAATAATTTTGAATTGGTGACAAGGGACCCTAAAGGGACAACGAAAAAAATAGTACCCTACTATTTTCACATTAGTGTGTGAAATGAAATAATTTGAGAGAAATTTCATAATTTGTTGAATATTTTAAAGAACTAATTTTTTATTGAATATCCACCGTGATAAATTTATAACTATTTAGCTGGTGTTGCCTCGAACACCAAACTAAAAAATATTAATACATTAAAAAATAAAGTTTTAAATAAAACTATTTTAGTTATTAATGTATTTGGAATAAACAGTGGTGGAATTATGTTTAATTCATATAATTATTTTTTATTTTAAAAAAAATTATGCTTATTTTATGACATAACACTATAATAATATATTCTGAAGAAATTTTTGGTATTCGTCAAGAATAGCCTCTTTTTATAAATGCTGAAAATATATATTTTTCAAAAATATATATAAATATATAAATTATCATTATGAACACATTTTTCAATTAAAAATATATATTAATGAAGTAAAATAAATCATTAAAATATAGAAATTTGATCTTTCCAGACCATTTTAAATATTTTGGTAACATAAGTCGTAGTTCACTAAAAAACTAATTATTATGCATTTATATTAAAAAAATCACTACGAATAATATAGTTCATCAAAATTAATTTAACATTTGATATAAACATATAAAAATTGTATAATAACTTCTATTAAATTTTTAGGAATAAAAATTAGATTACCTAGATTAAAGGAAATTACTGTTATAATGGTTAAACTATTTCTTATATGGTTATTTTGTAGACATTTCAAAATTCTCATATAATTTAATAAATTAATCAGTTTTAAAAAACTATTTATATATAATATTTATACAAATATATATATATATTATATCCAAATTAATTGATAAATAATAAATATTATAAGGGACGCATAATTATAAAAAAATTCATTTCCCTAAAAGTTAATTCTTTAATAAATTAGATATTTTATATAAAAATATTATTTTCTCATTTTTATAAATTATGTTAGTTGAAATTTAGTTTAATTATAGTGGGTGATAATTAGTCATTACATAATCTTTATTTTTAAAAAGGATTTAAGTTTCTTTAAAATTTATGAAATTTTCATGTTTATACTTTTAGATAATTAGGTCATAACACAGACATAAAACGATATAATTAAAAGTGTAAACCATCAATTATATTACTTTGTTAATAAATGTAAAACAATTAAGACAAATCATTATTTATTTATATGAGAATTAATCAACACATTCAACATGACCACTTCATTTCCATTACCCATCCTTAAACCCAGTAAAAAATATTTTAAGATATGGTAGTCTCACAAGAAAAATAATAAGCATTACAAAATAATAGGTTCATTAGTCCACTATAAAACATGAAAACCCATGAAAATTTTAGCTTAATATCATGGTTCATTAATAGAAATTCAATGAAATATTTTCACATGAAACATATCCACTTTTTATCAAATTAATCATTTAAAACATGTATAAAAACATATAAATCATGTAGGTAACTTGGAACATCATCATTCATATTACTATTAAAAATTGAATAACCAATATAGTCAATTTCATTCTCTTGAGTACCTAATTCATTGGAGGACTATCGTGGACCCACTAATGCATGGATTAACATGTAACCACCCATCATTGGTATATTAATGAACCACTATTTCTTGGTTAATAACTTTACCACCACCATTGTTTTGAAATGTTACCACCCAACATTTTTTAATAATGGAGCCACCTGTCATCATATTTTGTTAATAAGAACCAGAAGTAAATTCTAAATTTTAAATAATTTTTTTCATCATAAAACCCTTATATATTATTTTCGTCCCATTTCCAAACCCCTACCAGATATCAAAATATTCATTTCTTTTAAGCACAAATATCAATAAAAAAACATTTTATTTCGAAACCCCATTATCAATATAAAAATAATCAAAAAAATAGAATAATGGTATTTGTTAATGTATAATGAATATTTTTAGTGTAATTAAAACTTCAGACACTGGTTTTATCGTTGTGAAAAGTCATTCTCTTCATACATCATAAAATAGAATATTCATTTAGTCAATTGTAAATAATGTCAAACAATCAAAAAAATGATATAATTTAAAAAAATTGAAATCAATATAAAAATTACCTTTATAAAAATTCCATATAAATATAAATACAGTGGTAAAATAATTTTTAAAAAATCATGGAGAATGAAGAGAAATAGGTTTGAATGAAATCATTAAAAGTTGTTTTTAAGAATATTCCAATAACAATTTGGAAACAATTGTATCATGAGAACTAAGAAGGAATAACATTAAAAAATATTTAAATATCATGAGAATATATAAATTCATGATATAACTTGTAAATGGGATGCAACTACACCTCATAAAATAATATAAGTGTACAAAATCAAAATATTTATCAATGAACAAAAGTTGAGATGAAGTCCTTTACCTTGAGATTATTCGTTAATGTTCATTGCTTATCATCATGAATAATAAATATTTTTTTATTATTTTATTTTTTCATAATATAATTCATATTTTTCATTACCCTTAATTAAAATATTACAATGTTATATAAAATTACTTAATCAGACATGGTTACATCACATATTTTGTCTATATTTGAAATAAATGCCTAAAAATGACTTTGGTATAATGAATATCGTCAATGTTCTCATTATTAAATGTATCAAGAATAATATTTTTTAAATAATAGTAATTTAATATATAAAATATTCTTTTCAAAAAATATCATGAATATTGATTATGATAATTGATCTACACTATAATAATTAATATGGTTGGACATACATACACATCAGTTACATTACAATTTCCAATGATAATTTTTGAAAGGAAGAATATATTATTTTAACAGTATATGATGATAATAATGTTATAAATACCATTTTATTTCATTAAATATACACATATATACATATATATATCATTCATGGGATTTACAAATGAAAAGGAGGCACGTCACTATATGGAGGTGGCAGTCCACAAGTACACACAAACAATATTATATCTTTTCAGTGTAGGAATTAAAATTATATATTATTTTTCACGATGATAAATATTTCATGAATAAATATTTCATTCATTTATATAACATATTTTCATTAAAATTATCATTTTTACATTGTAGATGATCTGGTATAAGTAAATAAAATCGTTTCGTGTGTTAGATGTCCTTTGTGAACACGTGGGATGTTATCAAATCCCTCATTGAATTGAATACTAGAAGGTATATGTGATAAAATTAACCCATAATTATATATATAATATAATTGTTAAATATATAAGGACCCACCATTAAAAAATTTCATAATCATTAATTAAATGAATAATTCGCATTAAAGATCTTTTCTAGTTTTGAGGTTTAGAGAATTAGTCCATAACTATTACATTACATCTCAAGTATTACCAAGTAGAAACTTATACTCTATTTCCATTAATTTCAAAAAAAAATTAAACTCTTTTAAAAAAATACATATTTAATTATTTGTTTTAGACAACATGACTTTTCCATGATCCCATCCTTGACCATATTCATCTTTAATTCCTGTGAAAAACATTTCAAAACTTCGGATGAGAATAAAAAGCTCAGTAAGGGTTATGAAACAAAAAAAATAAAACATTATATTATCATTATATACATAACATAATATCTTTAACATGCCTCATGAAATCATAAGATTTACGAATAACACATATAAAATATAAATCATAAAGGTAAGTTGTGGAATCTATAACATAATTACATTGTAGCTTTCACAGATACATAGGGAGTTACATTTGGAATACCCATCATAGTATATTCCCTAACTCTATTAGGAGAAACATTCACAATTACTTATATCATCTTACCCAATGCATTAGAGATCTATCTCAGGGTCACTCGCCCTAGGTTTATAATGAAATCACCTATATACATAAACAATTCCCACGAACCATAACCTATTCATAACACATAAAAAAACATAAAGAAAATATAACATTTTCACATTTGAATCACAATATATCATTTAAGTATATTGACATAAAAAATCCATTATCAAAATAATTTTTAATTCCAAAATACATAAAATATTACAAGCTATTTATTTTCCTTTTAAAAATATTACAACTTGTTAAGGAAACCAAAGATCAAATAATACTTGTGGCGGCGAAAAGGTCGTTGTCACCGTGTACGTTAAAAGAAACATTACTTTTTGTAATTTATTTAAACGCTTAGTAGGGAAAAGATTCATTTTGAATAAATATAAAATTCAAAGGGGTTTATGCAACGTATAATAGAAAGTCGTGTATAAAACTAAATATGCCTCAATGAAAGGAGATTGAGACGAAGTCCCTTACCTCATGTTTGATTGGACCCATTCATTCTTTAATATCCGGAATAATAAACTAATGTTTATTTCTACTTTCTTAAGATCATTATTCATGTTTATTATTACATTAATATAACTTATTACAATGTTATAAACATTATGTAATCATTTATGTTAATAACGGTAATTTTGTCCGCATTTGGTACTTTAGTCTAAAATGATATACTTATAATTACAATTTGTTCATGTGGAAAAATATACATTATATATAGAATTATATTCATGATGTAGATATAATATATACCATATATATCCAGTATATTTATGTATTTATAATATTACATAACATTTAGAGATAAGAAATGAAATGCAATCTTCATGGAGACGGTATGTCATATGTATGCATGAATGCTACTTTCATTGCTAATTATTATTTTAATGGAATTAAAACATAATGACACGTAGTTATATTTTAATTCCATAATAATATAATATATAATATCACTAATTCTATCTTTTATAAGTCCCACATATGGAATTATCGAGTCATATCACATTGAGGGGGCAGTAGTCCGCACTTCCTCAAATGAAATTATTGCTTTTACCCATATAAGAAACCATAATGGTATGATATAAATGGTAAATAAATAAGCATAAAAAAAACATAAACATAATATATATCATATATAAATACATTCCCATCATAATGGCCGACATGAAAGTTGGTAGGATATAATTGAACAATCATCATTTCGTGAGGTGTTAATTTCCCATTCCTAGAAATTGTATGTTCTTTACCCATTAGTTACAGGTGTGTGTAAGTGTAGTTTTAATACTTATCACAAATTAAATCAATTATATTGAGGATACTTTTTTTATAAAAGAGTGGAATTTAAAGTTTTTAGTGTGTCGCAGAATTAAAATAAAACAAAAGAACTTAAGAGAAGACGTTACCTTTAAATCGGGTAACTCCCAATGGTTTGAACCAAAAGGGTTTGTCGAAGTGCCTTTTGCCTATTTTAAGGATCCTAATATTAGTATAGGGATGATCAGAGCTTAATTTTAATATTTTGGATGATACAAGGGGCTTGAGAGGTGTGAATAATGGGCTATAGATGAGGGCTTTTTATAAGGGGTAAGATGGGCTCTTTATGAAAGTGTGAAAATATTATTTTATTACATAACGATTTTCAGTTTCTAAATATACAGAACATATTAATGTATAATATAATATGAATCATCATCGAAATAAAATCATCAAATTAGAATTTTATGGGTTTTGTATATTATTTTAATCTTTATAATATTATTTATCAAATTCATTTATTAATGACGTAAACACGACATCATTATTGTGTCATTAATAATTTAATTTATATAATGTTTAAAAAATATATATAAAATACATGATGTAAGAATTATTTTTATATTTATAAAGAATATTTTTAGTTTAAAAGATATCTAATAAAACCCTATGTAAAACTAATTTACTGAAAGATAGTTGTTTAGGTCATTTTTGTCTTTACTTTATGTTAATTAAAATAATGTGTCATTATCACTCTTAAGTGGTTCCACAGGGTCACCAAAATCAACCGAATGATGCTCAGGGTCGGTAGTGTATCAACCAATAGAATTTGGACACATTTTAGGGTAATTTTATATTATTATAGTAATATTGTTTACACTAATTTACAAGATTTACCCTTTAACCATGGTAAATAAAATATTTACAGATATAAATATTAATAATCCATAAAAATAAGAGATACCTATTTACACAATTTGTAACTCTTTATTCCAAATATGAAATCCATTTTTCCAAATTCAAAACATATAAGTGGCATAAATTAATTTAAAAATAATTTCTACAGTCAAAATAAAAGGCGTGTTTTTAATAAATAATAACTATCAAAAGATTAACCCTTGTTTATGTCCAATTTCAAAGTAAAATTAATTACAATGTCCAAAATTGGACTAAATGGTAAAAAAATAATCTAATTAAACATTAAAACCAACTAAAAAGTTAAATTAACTATATAAATAAATTAGATTAAAAGGAAATTCGGAATTAAAATACAGTATTTTCATTATTCATTAAAAAATGAACATTATCAAAAAAAATACCATAATATAATTCGATGTAAATTTAGATGTCCCAGTTATGAATAATAATATTGTTTTGTCAAATATAATATATAAAGGTGACAAAAACTTGATTTAAAGAGGGTTCTCCACCATAAGGTAGTAAATCAACCTTTTAAAGTAAATAGTGCTTAAAATTAGATTCATTCACATTTTAAGCCACTAAATTTTATAGGATAAATGAAAAAACATTTAATAAACATTTATAAATATATTTTAGTTAGTTATGTTCATTCCCACCAATACAATGGCTAGGTGTTAACTACCTTTTAAAATAATAATATAATATTATTATTGGGCAACATATGATTTCAAAGAAACCCATTTCTATGTATCGGGTAAGCCATCGAACATAGAAACCCCTTTAAAGTAAAATTAATATATAATTAAAAATATATTAATTAAAATGTAAATTTACTATTTCTCTATTTACATAGGATACATCCTTCCTTGCTTTTAGAAATTGTGTCCTCGCAATTTTATTTACTTATTAAAAAATTGGGTATTTATCCCTAATAGCATTTTCAGATTCCCAGGTTGCCTCTTCAATCATATGATATTTCCACAAAACTTTATCCTGGTGAATTACCTTAATATGCAACACATTCTGTCTATGGACATGAACACGGACTTTTTGTTCATCATAAGAGAGATTCTCTTCCAACTGGACTACATCTGGACATAAAACATGAGATAGATCTAGCATATACTTTCTCAACAATGAAACCTGGAAAACATTTTGTACCTGGGACAAACATGGAGGTAAATCCACTATTTACACAATTGATCCAAGTTTCTCTAGGATTTCATAAGGTCCAATGAACCTCAGACTCAAATTTCCCATCTTACCAAAACACATCACACTTTTCCATGGAGAAACTTTGAGAAATACATGATCACTTACCTCAATAGAAAGATCTATCCTCCAATTATCTGCAAAAATTTTCTGCATGCTCTGAGATGTTCTCATGTGATTCTAAATCAACTAAACTTCTTTTCCATCTCTTCTACCAATTATGGTACCATCAGCTTCCTTTCACTTGCTTCATCCAAAAAAGATGGAGTTCGACACCGCTTAACATATAATGCCTCAAATGGACCCATCTGTACACTGAAATGAAAATTGTTATTATAATAAAATTCAACCAAAGAATGATGTTGATCCCTACTTCCTTGGTAATGCATTGAACAGGCACGTAGAATATCCTCCTAGCTCTGAATTGTTCGTTCTGACTACCCATCTAATTGAGGATGAAAAGTTGTACAAAAATTTAATTCAGTACTCAACGACTTCTGAAGGCCTTTCCAAAAGATGGAAGTAACACAAGGATCACAATCAGATACAATAGAGAGGGGAACTCCATGAAACATGACTCTCTCTTTATAATACAACATAGAATGTTTATCTGGAGACAAAGTATCTTGAATAGGAAGGTAATGAGCCTATTTTTTCAATCGATCAACAAATACCCAGATTGCATTATTACTTCAAGAAGTCTTCAGAAATCCCACATTGAATTCTATGGATATATTTTCCCATTTCCACTCTGGCACTGGTAAATACTGAAGCATCCCTTTCAGTAACTACCGCTCTAATTTAACCTTCTCATAATTCAAACTCTTTACTATAAAATCAGTAATATCTCTTTTCATTCCATCCCACCAGCAATACTCTTGGACATCTATGTACATATTTGTAATACAAGGATGAAATGATAATGGGGAACTATGAGCTTCACATAACAACTCATTCTTAAACTATGAATCACAAGGAACACATAATATTTTCCCAAACTTCAAATCATAGTTATTATCATTTTTAAAATCATGGAAATCACCCTTTTGAACCAACTCTACCTTTTTCTGCAACTCACTGTCTTCCTTCTGTGCTTGCTTTATTATGTCTGATAAAGATGATTTCACTGACACTTAAATCACAATAAAAGAATTTCCTACACCAAAAACATCTGTGCCAAAGTTCTTCACATCAAAAACCAAAATATCACATTACAATTGTAGAAGAGTTAATGAAGCATTACTTTTTTGACTCAAAGCATCGGCCACATTATTTTCTTTTCCTGGATGATAATGGATCGTGCAATCAAAATCCTTAATTAATTCCAACTGTAACCTCTATCTCATGTTCCATTCCTTATGAGTTAATATATAATTAAAACTTTTTTTTTGTCTCTATATATTTCAAATTTTACTCTATATAAATGATTCCTCCAAATTTTTAAAGAAAAAAACAACAGTAGCTAATTCCAAATCATGTGTAAGGTAATTTAACTCCTGAAGATTCAACTAATGGGATGCATAAGCAATTACCTGATCATTATATATAAGGACACAACCATGTACTTTCAATGAAGAATCACTGAAAATAATAAACTCACCATTTTTGGAAGGTAGTTCCAAAACCAGATCATTTTCCAATATTCTTTTAAATTCCTGAAAACAATCATCACATTATTTTTTTCCAAATGAACTTAACATATTTTCGAGTTATCATAGTAATTGGACTACATAACTATACAAAATATTCTGCACACCTCTTGTAATAACCTGAAAAACCTTGAAAACAACTGATCTCTATTTTATTTGTCAGACTTAGCCATTCTTCAATAACTTCTATTTTAGCAGGATCAATAGTTATGCCATTTTCTGAAACAATGTGACCAAGGAATGAAATTTGTTGTAACCAAAACTCACACTTGCTGAATTTCACAAATAGTTTATTTTCGTGTATGGTTTGAAAGACCACCCTTAAATGACTTTCATGCTCCACTTTACTTTTAGAATAAACCAAAATATAATCAATGAATACAACCACCAACTTATCTAAGAAATCTTCGATAATTCTATTCATAAGATCCATGAATGTAGTAGGGGAATTGGTTAATCCAAAAGTCATAACTAAATATTCATAATGCCCATATCTAGTACAAAACACAGTCTTTGAAATTCAGGTTTCCTTTACTTTCAACATGATGGTACCCCAAACTCATGTCAATCATCGAAAAATACTGAGCTCCCGGGAGCTAATAAAAAAAATCTTCGATATGAGGAAAAGGATAATTGTTCTTAACTATGATGTTATTCAATGCTCTATATTCAATGAAAATTCTTATTGAACCATATTCCTTTTTAACAAATAAGACAGGATCACCCAAAGGTGATGTGCTAGGTCTAATGAAACCTTTATCTAATAACTCTTGCAATTTCTTCTTTAAAACCAAATTTTCAATTTGAGCCATTCGATAAGGTTGTTTTGAAATTAGATTAGCATCAGAAACTCGGTCACCAATAAATTCAACTTCCCAATTTGGAATAATACAAGGAAACTCATCAGGAAAAACATCAAGGTACTCATTTACCACTCGCACATCATTAATCTGAATAGTTATTTTGTTTTCAACCATATGTGCAAGGTAACATTCATTTCCATCTTTTACTAGTTTCTCAGCTTCCTTATATGTTATCAAATATTAGGGCAAATTAAAGTACACCAACTGAAAATCTTTCATAAAATAAACCTCTTTAGATTTTCAGTCAATCTTATCCTCATAAATATAAAGCCAATCCATACCCAAAATAACATCAAACTCTACTAGAGGAAAACCAATAAGGTTTGTTGGTAGATTCTTTCAGCATATAAGGACAGGAAGGTTCATATAATTTTCTTTGTTTCAACATTTTCTCCATGTTATTTTACCATAACATTAGGATTTTATCATGATATATAATTCCCAATTTACAAGAAATATTCTCATGAATGAATGAATGTGCAGACCCCGAAACAAACATTATATTGGCATAATATGATAAAAAAACAATGTACCATATACTAAATCATTCGATGGCCCAAAATTAGTTGAAAAGGATTTCTCCATCCCTTTTTTCTTGTATTCTGGTATCCTTTCCTTAGTTGAGTTCTTATTTAGACACTCATTTGCCTAATGACCCATTTCATTGCACTTAATACATTTTATAGACTATAAATCGGATTATTTATTACCATTACACTAATATTTTTCTGTGAAATTACAATAATTAAGTCCCATTTTACCACATTGGTAACACTTACCAGAATTCAAAAGACATTCCCAATCATTCTTTTTACCACAATTTTCACACACTATAATCTTAAGTTTCTTACCATCAGACTTTTTTGAAGAGTTCTTCCCTTTCCCCTACCTCCATGACCTCTTATTTTGTTGTTTTTCAAAGAACACCTGATCATTGACAAACTCCATTTCCACCTTCTCCTCACATCGAACAAGTTTTTTAAAATTTTGAACTCATGAGAAACTAAAATCCTTCGATACTTTGGCTTTAATAATGAGTAAAAATGATTTTTTTACTATCATGATATTATATGAAATTTTTAGCATACCTTTCCATTCGAGTATATTTTTCTTCTTAAGAAGCCACTGAGTCATCCTACGGCCTCAATTCCAGGAATTGTTTTTCCATCCTAAGATGAACCACCTTTGGAAAATATTTCTCAACAAACATACCTTTCAATTCATCCCAATGAAGAGCATCAATATTCTCACTATCCTAGATATCTTTCAACATCGACCACCACAGATCAGCTTTACATTCAAACGATAAACAATATGACTAATTTTTTGATGTTTCTGAACACCACCTAACATAAAAAATCATCTCTTGTGCATTAATCTAACCTTCTTCTAGAACAGGGTCAGATGATCCTCTGAACGATGGGGGGATGTTTCCTCATGAAATGCTCCACTACTTACATGTTCCTCTCTGGTTGATCTGGCAGATCTTGTGCATGTATACCACCACAATTTATAGCCTAAGTCAAATATTCCATCCCAACAACAAATTGTTCAGTTCCGATTCTGACCATCTCTTGTTGCTTATTCGGAAGGTTGTCTTCCTCCTGATGACATCATAACATAGATGCCCTATTTCCTCTATAGAAAATCATTCTGAACACAGAAATATCTTAGGTGAAGCAGCATGGTAATCTGTAAATGCTATATCATTTCAATCTTAACATAAATTAATTTATGGAAATCAATTTAACAATATTCAAACTGTTAAAGTTATCTAAATCGACCTATAATACCAACTATAAGGACTCAACCTTAAAAAATTACATAATCTTTAAATAAATGAATTCTTCACATTGATGATCTTTTCGAGTTTATATTTTTAGATAATTTTTCCATAACTATTACATTACATAGCTAGTATTAAAATGTATACACTTCTAATTAGTTTCTATGTTATCAAAAAAAATAAAAACACTTGATAAAAAGAGTCATGTATATTCCCATGTTTTAGACAACATGTATTTTCCTTGACCCCATCCTTGACCCTATTAATCTGTAAGTCCAGTGAAAAACATTTCAAAACATGGGATGATCATAAAAATCTCATTAAGGGTAAAAAAAAATAAATCATTAGTTCAGCATTAAATATATAACATAATCTCTTTAGCATACCTCATTAAATCATAAGATTTATGAATAACACATATAAAACATAAATCATAAAGGTAACTTGTGGACTCCATAACATACTTTCGTTGTAGCTTTCACAACTATGTTGGGAGTTTTATTTTTAATATCAATCACAGTATATTCCCTAAATCTATTAAGTGAAACATTCATGTTTACCTTCTTCACGTTACCCAATTAATTAGATATCTATCTCGAGATCACCCACCCTAGGTTTATCACAGAACCACCCATATACGTAAACAATGCCCATAAACCATAACATATTCATAACACATAAAACAAACATAAATGAATGATAAAATTTCAACATTTGAAACAAAATATATCAATTAAATATATTGACATAAAAAATACATGATCAAAATAATTTTCAATATAAAAATACATAAAAGAGTATATGGTATTTATTATCCTTTTAAAACATTACAACTTGATAAAAAAGCCAAAGATCAAATAATACTCATAGTGGCCGAAAGGTCGTTGTCACCACGTACATTAAAAGAAACATTATTTTTTTCATTTAGTAAAACTCTAAGTAGATATAAGATTACTTTTGAATAAAATTAAAAGTAGAAGGGGTTTATAAAATGTCAAATAGAATGTATTGTATGAAACTAAATATGCCTCAATGAAAGGATATTGAGATGAAGTCCCTTACATCATGTCTGATTTGACCCGTTTGTTATTTAATCTCTAGAATAATAAAATAATGATTATTTATACTTTCTTAAGATAATTTTTCATGTTTATTATTCCTTTTATTTCACTTATTACAATGTTATAATCATTATGTAATCATTTAAGTTAATAACGGTCATTTTTTCGATTTTTAATTCTTATGTCAAAAATGGACTTCATATTATTACAATTTGTTCATGTGGTAAAATATCCGTTATATAAACTATGATATTCAATGTTTCTATTTAATATATATATTATATATATAGTATATTTATGTATTTATAATAGTACATAACATTTTTTTTAAGGAAATGAAATGCACCATTCATGGAGACGGTAAGTCGTACTTATGCATGAACACTAATTTCATTTATTTTTCTTATATTAATGGAATTAAAACATTTTGATAAATAGTTATATTATTATTACACTATAATATAATATATAATATCATTAACTCCATCCTTTATACATTCCACATATGTCATTAACGTGTCATATCACTTTGAGGGGGCGGTAGTCCACACTTCCTCAAATGAAATTATCGTGTTTACCCATAATGGAAACCATAAAGGTATGCTATAAATGGAAAATAAAGAAGCATAAATAAAACATAAAAAAATATGTTTCATATATATATATATATATATACATCATAATGTACACCATTAGTGGAGGAATGAGATAATTGAACACTCATCGCTTAATGAGGCGTTAGTTTCCCATCCACAGAAACAGTATGTTCTTTAACCATTAAATAGATTTGTGTATAATTTTAGATATAATAATTATCATAACAACATCATAGTATATTGAGGATACTATATTTGTTATAATATAAAGGAATAAAAAGAGTTTAAAGGGTTGGAGAAGTAAAATATAACAAAATAACTTAAGAGAAGATGTTACCTTTAAATCGGGTAACTCCATTTGGTTTGAACCCAAAGGGTTTGTTGAAGTGCCTTCTAACAACGTTAAAGTTTCTAAAAGGAGGGGAGGAATGTGGTGAGAATAATTGGGAAGAGTTTGGATGAGCCATGGGGCTTTATAGGTTTGAGGAATGGGTTAGAGGTGAGGGCTTTTTATAAGGGGGAAGAGGGGCTCTTTAGGAAAGTGTGAAAATATTATTTTATTACATAATTATTGTCAGTTTCTAAATGTCAAAAACATTTTAATGTCAAAGATAAGATGAATCATGGTAAAAATAAAATCATCCAATTATAATTGGACATGTTTTGAATATTATTTTAATCATTATATTCTTATTTATTTAAATCATTTATTAATGAGGTAAACACTACATCATTATTGTGTCGTAAATAATTTAATTTATTTATTGTATATAAATTTTAAAAAAATACGTAGATGTATAAAATCATTTTATATTTCCAATTTATATTTATTTTCTAAAATCTAACTTATATATCCCTATGTAAAAATTAATTTACTAAAAGATATTTCTTATATCATTTATAACTTTACATTATGTTAATTAAAATAATGGGTCATTATCACTCTTAAGTGGCTCTATTGGGTCCTTGAAATAGACCCAAAGATTATCATTGTTGGAAGTGTATCAACCAATAGGATTAGAACACATGTTAGTTTAATTTTATATTATTGTATAATATTTTTTTACCCTTATTTACTAGATTTACCCTTTAACCATGGTAAATAAAATATTTATAGAAGTAAATATTCGTAATGTATAAAAATAAAAATGACCATTTTACACAAATTGGGACTCCTGATTCCAAATATGAAATCCATTTTTCCAAATTCAAAACACAAATTTGGCAGAAATTATTTTAAAATTAATTCTTGTTGTCAAAACATAATGCATGTTTTTAAGAAATAATAACAATCAAAATATTGGCACTTGTTTATGTCCAATTCCAAAGTGAAATTAATTCCAATGACAAAAATTTTATTAAATGGTAAAAATATAATCTAATTAAACTTTAAAACTAATTAAAATGATAAAACAACCATATAAATAAATTATATTAAAAGGATGTTTTGAATTAAAATACAGTATTTTCACTATTCCTTAAAAAATTAACATTATCATAAAAATACAAAAAATTTCATCCTATGTAAATTAAGATGTCCCGGTTATAGAGAAGAATATTATTTTTTCATATATAATATATAAAAGTGACAATAAAACGACATTTATAGAGGGTTCTCTATTAAAAAGCAGTAAATCAACCTTTTAAAGTAAATTATGCTTAAAATTAGATTCATTCACATTTTAAGACTCTAAATATTATTGGATAAATGTAAAAACATTTAAAAAACATGTATAATAATATTTTGGTTAGTTATATTCATTACCTCCAATACAATGGCAAGGTGTTAACTATGGTTTAAAATAATAGCATTATATTATTATTGTGCAACGTAAGATTTCAAAAATAAACCAGTTGTTTCATATTGGGTATTCCATCGAACATAGAAACCCCTTTAAAGTAAAAATAATAATTAATTCACAAAATATTAATTAAAATGAAAATTTATTAATTCATTATTTACCTTGGATGTTACAAAATAAACCATTATAATAATCTAATTGTGGTGATCATGGAAAAAAAATGAAATCGACTCATGATATAGTAGTTCTTCGTACACATGAATGATTATTTTTTATCACTTTTGATGGAGGAGGAGAAGGAATCGGGTTATAAAATTAAAATTATTACATTTCATTATATGGAATATAATTTTGTTTTATATTACTATATTTTAATATTGTTTTAAGGATGTGGTAAAACAAGTAAAAAAATATGGTTAAGTAATACACTTCTTCATAGGAAAACCTATATAGGTCAGCACAAAAATCCATTATAGAATGGTTTTCTGATTAAATGTTGGATAATTGTTATGGGGAGACAAATAATGAATTAATTTTGGTATATATTTTAAAAAAAAAATGTTCACTTTACTTGTAAATAAGATAGGATATATGGTGATATGTAATAAGATATGAGAGTGTGAGACTTATAACTTTGGAAAAAAAGGTGTACCCATATTTTTCACAAGCCAAAAGTCTCAAAAAATGGACCATTATTTAAGATTATATATTATTGGGGACAAATATATATATGATTATGGTTTTATATATGATTCTTTGTCATTTTATCCTTATCATTTTAATTGAACCTCCGACGAACCCATTATCACATTGAGTGCGATTATTATTTTTCTATTTTTAGTATTTATTATTTAAAAAATATAGTTGACCAAAATATATAATATTAATTTTCATGATTACCAATTTTGAATCCATTTATCCCAATTCATTTATTTTAATTGAAAAATTTTGATATAAAATAAAACCCATAGACATGATAAAAGAGAGGTTTTTCAAAAAGTGTATTTTTTAAGGAAAAACTGATTTTCTAATTACTCTTTGACTAAAAAAATTATTGTATAAATATATGTTAATATTTATTGATATATAAAATATATATATTATTTAAAATAATACTCATTTTTTATTAGTATAATTTATTAAAATGGATAAACATTGCCTACATCAAAATAGTTTTAAGAAAAACCAGTTATTAAAACTGAAAATTATCTTATAATAACATCCAATATCATTTTGGAAAAAAAATAAATAAGGGGATTAAATATAGCTAAATAAAACTTTTTTTAGTAAATTATATCATATATATATTGATACATCTAAATTAATGAATTTCTTGATTATAAAATATATTTTTTACAAGATGTAGTATTTTTTATTATTAAATAAAAAATAAATTCTTTCTAAAATGTTCCAAAAATTTTCGAAAAGTAGATTTTAATTGTGTGAATAAAAAATTTATTTCATTCCAAATAATTAAAATTATAATTTTTTTAAATTATTCTTTCAAATAAAAAAATATAATAAAAATGTTTAGTTTAAACTATTTATCTTTTGATGTAAAAAATACATAATATTTTTATAAATAATATAAATATACAAAAAAATATTAAATTGATTTAATCTACCATAACCTAGGTTGTTACATTCTTCATGACTTTTTTAAATTTCATCTTTACAATTTTATTCATTTATAAATCATGTGGTGGTATCATTCAATCATAAAATTTTCATATTCCCATATTGCTTCTTTAACCATATGGTTTTACCATAAAACAATAACCTATTGAATCACACTATCCCACAATACATTATCACAATGGGTATAAATCATAATATATTTTTACTCATAAGAATGGATCTCTTCTAACTAAACTACATTATTTATAAAAATATTAAATGAATATGGAAAATATTATCTTAACATAGAGACATGACAAAAATTGTATAGCTTAGATAAGTTCCATGAAAATACGTCATTATTCATATGATCCATCATTATCTATGATTTTATTTAGTCCAATGATATTATACATAACCACCCATTTCTATTAATACACATAATAAATTTACCTGGAGATACGTTAAGAAAAACATGATAAACTTCTTCAAAATAAGGATATTTCATATGGTTATATGCATAACTTTTCATCAATCTATTATACAACATAATTTTTATGAATCAACAGCACCTCCATATCCATTTAAACTTCCAATGGTATTCCTATCAACTTCCATTGTACTAGTTATTTCCTAAAATATATTGTACGACACTGATATCCATATAACACCTCAAAATTTGTACTAATTATAGTGGAATGAAAACTATTGTTATTATAAAACTCAAACAAAATGTTATTGATACCAACATTCCTTTTAATCCATTACAAAAGAATGAATAATATCTTCCATGGTATAATTCATCCACATAGACAAACTATTCAGCAGTGGAAGAAAGGTTGTACAAAAATATAATTTAGTACCGAACAACATATAGTTCACTTTCCAAAAATTAGATGTGAATATGGGAACATGGTCTGATACAATTGATAGTTGAACTCTATATATCCTAATTGTATCCTATTGATGTATTAAAGAATGATGATATAAATACATTGTATCTTGAATTGGAAAGAAATCTCTATATTTTTTTAATCATTCAAAGAAAATAGAAATTGTATTGCTATATTGAGTAGTATAGAAATCCCACCACAAAATCCATGAATAAATTTTCCTATTTCTACTTTGTAATTTGAAACATTTGAAACATTACCTTTTGGTAATTTTAATTCTAAATTTACCTACTAATAATTCTAAATTTTCATTATAATATCAGAAAAATATATCTTTATTCTATCCCACTAGTAATACTCTTAAAGGACTATTCACATATATATTCTACCTGGATGAATGGAAAACGTTGCACTACAAGAATCACTCAACAACTCTTTATTATACAAAAAATCATGATAAAAACCTGATATTATTCAAAATATGATAACACTTTATTAATCAATAATAAAAAATTGTAGTTTACCATTTTTAACTGACTGTATTCTTTCCAGAAAATCTTGATCCTCCTTCCTATCTGACATATTATTTTTGAAAAAATGTAAACTATACTAAAATAAGAAATATACTAGTGGAATTACCTATATAATAAACAACTAGTCCATAATTAATCAACTACTTATCTTGGGGTTCGCGTAAATAATGTAACATAGATGATATAGAATTATTTTTCTTACAAAAAGAATCAGAAACATTGTTTAGTTTTCTAGGATGTTAATGAATTATGCAATCAAAATCCTTAAACTGCTCTATCCAAATTATTAGTCTCATGTACAATTATTTTTAGTAAATTTTTAAATAATCCATTTCTTATAAATATATATATATATATCTTTTTATTACACAAAATTGTTTCCTCTAAATTTTTAGATTTATAAACCCAATAACTAATTTCATATCATGTGCATGGTAATTTTAATCCTAATGTATCAACTGATGTGAAGAATACAAAATTACCTGATAATTTTAAATTACGACACAACCATGTCATTTAGACAAAGCATCATGGTAGATAAAAAAATTCACTGTTTTTTATGGAAGGTCAAAAACTAGAAAATTACAAAATCTACTAATTATTTTCTGAAAATAATATCACATTCTTCTTTCTAGACGAATTTAATGCATGTTCGATTTAACATAGTTAATAGGATATAATATCATGAGATGTGTTCAAATACTTATTATAGTAACCTACTAATTCTAGAAAACATTTAATATATAAATTTTTTTTAGTATTAGAAAGTCATCAACAATGTTAGTTTTAGTAGGGTAATTTTTTAGGTCACATTTATAAATAATATTACCATGGAAAGAAATCATTTTCAATGAAAATTCACAATAAATTAATTTTCCATATAATTTATTTTATTTTATGTTTTTCAAAATAATACATAAGTGTATTTCTAGTCCCCATTGTATTTTATAATATAAAAAATTTCATTAATAAACCCAAACACAAACGTATCCAATAATTCATAGAGAACTATATTATTAAGGTCCATATATACAACATGTCAATTAGACTACCCGTAGAACAAAACCACAAACTCACAATTCCTATAAAAAGTCCAAAATGGAATCTCTATAATATTTTCATCCTCCAAATTCATTTAATATGACCCATACAAAGATCAACCATTAAAAAATACTATGATTAATGTATTTAATCAATAAAAATAAAAATAAGTAAAATCTTATTTTTCTAAATGTTTATTTGATTCAAATTATTATAGTCCATGAAATGTATAATTGAAAAAAAATTTATCCAAACTGGAGTACCCCATGGTCAAGTGCTCTAAAAATGTAGTCCCTTATCTAGAAACACCTACAATTAACATTTATATTAAAAAAGTTAAACTTCAACCATTCAATAAAAACCTTTAAAAATAGTATTAGAATCATGTATTAAGTCCAGAGAAAACTCATCCTCCTAATTAATAATAAAAATGTTGTGCCCACCCCATTTAGCCACCCAAACAGCATTATAGTTCAAGTTCCATAGGGTCATAGGAACACCTCCCCATTCGCGAAAGGCTACCAAATAGAAGGGAGGATTTAAAGTGGTGATAGTGGGGTGAAAATACCCAATGTATTTGACAATATAATGTTTTATTATATATATATAAATATATTGGTGTAGAAATGAAAGACCGAACTCATGACTAATAACTCACCCACAACGGAAGCAGAACAATTGATGTCGATGAAATTATAATATCAACATTCTCAAAATAAACTATTTTCTAAATTAAACAACAGAACATAAAATTTAATTGATAATGTATAATTATTAGATCATTCATTCAATATATTAAGGAAGGTTTCCCAAGGATGACCTCAATATGTACACATAATGTCATGATGATACAAAAAAAAATTGAAAAAGGAAACTCCGTCTTAGGAAGGATCACATGGTCTCTTTCATTCCATCCCATTAAAATTCAATCTAAATAATCCAGCTCCCATACGCAAACCATAACCAGATCACAAATCCAAAAAATCAATGTGTATCTCGATGGACCTGTGTAGGTTGTGATATTGAATTTCTATATGCCATCCAATAATTGTGTATATCTGACATCTGTGAAAAAGCCTATGTAACCAAAAATAAATAAAAAAGAACATCACATCATTTAAATAAACACGGTTCCCGTGATCACAACATCTCTATGTAATCCACCACATGCTTCTCCCATCATTTTAATAACAACAGTGGGGATTATCCTTAACATAAATCCCAAGTCATCACCCTATGTATAAAAATCCAAATATCCCTTTGGAAACTCCTAGAATAGTATCCTCACACCTTGTTCTAAAAGACATATCATGACCAAATCAATAAACAATTACCTAAAGAAAAACCACAAAAAATAGTACGTGGTCCCATGGACCACAGCTTATAAGAAATACATCGACTCAAATAAGGTTGAATGAGGTATAAAAATAACTATTCTCTAAATAATAACAATATCAACATAAGAGTTGACATCATGAGGAATGATGATGTTCATCCAACTAAATAATTATATTGAAATGGCTTAATTATGATGATCCTCAACCCCAATCTGACAATATCAACCACACAAACTGTAACGCCCTGACCCTAGTTACCCAATGTCGGTGCATTATTACATATCATTGGCATGATCAAAATGAAATCATGTCTCGAAATACCTATCAGTTTAGTATTATTGGAAAAAAGATTCATACATAATTTCAACTTTACAGCTTGAAGATAAATACAACACAAATATATTTCATTAGAAACATCCAAGCCTCCTAGATTATGCCTGCAGGTCACTCATAACTAACTTGTTCATATCCTGGGAAAATGAAACAAAAGAAAGGGGTGAGCTCAAATGCTCATTAAGGGTAAGTAATACAGTGTAAAAAGACATAAATATTAAGCTTGTAAACTAATTTAAACCACAAGCCTTTACCAATAATAAACAAGAATAATTTTATGGAAAGAATATGACCTGAGTAAATAATTCCATAAAAAACATAATCATGGGTATTCTACTAGTCGAATGACCCCATTAACCATCAATATTATTTCCATAATGAAGAAATTTATAATGCTGGATATTCTGAATATTTTTTTCAAGGCCTTGGCCAAGACGTCTAAAAATGATTAAGGCCTCAGCCAAAACAATAAATCAAATTTGGAAAGGGACTTGGCCCATTCCACATCTAGTTGTCTAATGAGACCTACTGATTCATTGAAGAGCTATATCAGTCTCCAACCGTCACATACTAAGTCGAATACATTCCACATATGAAAAGGATTAAACATATCATAAACATTAGTATTAAAACTATCATACGAAATGTCAATACATTAACCATAAACCATGAATGGTATAAAAATAGCACATCCACAGTCAACAATATCACAAATCCTTCAATACAATATGGAAGTTTTGTATCATAATAAATCAACTTCAAATAAAGTTAAAATTAATCAAAGGATGTTGACATAGATGAAATCAAACCCCTTTTTAGAGAAATATCTATTTCTATTTTGAAATAATTTAAGAGTCACATAATTATAAAATAACACATTTACTTTCAAATTATTATTATAATCTTGTAAGGGAAGCTTCTATGAGTTTATAATGGTAGAAAATAGTCGCACCTTCCGTATAAGATAAAAAAATAAATTCTTACCTTAATTTTTTCGAAAAGGCTGAAAAAGACCTTGTTTGGAAAACGACGGAAAGATTCCTTTATAAAAATATTATAAAAATTAAAAAGGGTATCAATGAATTTAACCCAAAGAATATAAAATAGTAAGAATGTTTTGAAATACATTTTTAAGAAACATGGATGTGGAGGATAAAGAGGTCCCTGTAGATAATTACATATAAACAACCTCGGATAACGAAGAGATTGTGAAATAAACCCTTACCTTGTACTTTTCCTTGGTTGAGGGTAGTTTAACCTCTTGTATAATGGTGAAATAGTTTTTATTAAATTATACAATAATCATATACATTAATATGATATCATATATTATTTTTTTAACATTTATTTTTTAATAATATCTTAGTATTATCGTCGTTTCAGGTGTTCAATTAATCGTTTTCTTTTATATGTTTTGTTACATAAGACTTCTTTGTTGTGGATAGGTTGTATATAATTAATATCCAGAATGATATAAAGTCCATAAACATTATTTGTAATCATTAAATGAGAATGATACTTGCATGGATACGATGGGGAATGAATTTCATCACGTTTGTGGAGACGGTAGTCCGTACGTACGCACAGGCGACAATATCGTTCTTTTGATATTAAAATAATATATAATTGGATGGTATATAATATATACAGAATAATTATCATTCTATATTTATTATTCACATCAATTACACATCATTATCAAACCCAATCAAATAATAATGTTTTGAATAACAATTACACCACGACGTGGAGACGGTAAGCCGTATGTACACACGTTTGGTGAAATATCATTCAAAGGATGGATAGAATACTAAATATGGTTGTACCATATTCATAATAACATCACAATATATATAAGATACTGGATTTATTATTTTATAATGTAAATAACAAAGAAAGAAGAAGTTGAAGAAGAAAGAAATTTGAAAGAGGGTGGTGAAAACATTACCTATTCTTCGGGTTCTTCCTTTTGATTTGATCAAATGTGATCCATAGGTTGGATTTATGACTAACGAGAGGCCTCTAGGATTAAGGGAGGATAGTTGAGAGGGTATTTGGGCAGAGGTTGGCCGATAAAAAAGGCATTGAATGTGTGAATTAGTGTGAAGGGGGGGTGTTCTTTTATAAGAGGGGTGAGGGGAACCTTAGGAAAGGCCAAAAATATTATTTTATAATAAATTAATATTCGGATTATAATGGCTCCAAAGTGGATTATTTAAATTTTAAGGTGGGTAAATGTCAATAAACACTGAAAAAAATATATTTTCTACAGGTTTTAGTCACTATATTATCTTTATCTTTTTGATTTAACTCTTAGTTTAATAGTTTGACATTTACCATGTCTCGTTGTATTTTTATATTACATAGTCAATAAACATACTATAAAAATTAAAAAGACCCCAATGTGGTCCATTAATAATACACCTATCATTATATAAGTCCATTGGATGATCCATATATTTTTAGGAATACAATACCAATTAATAATATTATATTTGTTTTAAAAACTCATTTTTGTCAATTTTTAAAATATTTAATAATTGTATTTTTAAGTCTTAACAACTTTAATAATTGTTACCAAATTCATTTAAGAAATTTTAACATGTAATATTAATTAATTAAATTCGTGTAAGGAATCTAAACATTAAAATTATATTTAATTTAACATTTATAATACTAATTATTTGATTCTTGTATTAATAATGAAAATACTCCATCATCATTGTGTTATAAATAAATTTAATTATTCAATGTCTAAAAATTATAAATAAAATACGATAATGTATGAAATATTTTTATATTTATAATGAATATTTATAGTTGAAAATATAACAAATATAACCCTATGTAAAAAAATATTTACTAAAAGATATATGATTATGTCAATTTTGTATTTACTTTAACATAATTAATATAAAGAGTCATTGTCACTTACAAGTGGATCCATGGAGTCCCAAAACCAACCCAAAGATGCCCATGGTCAGAAATTTATCACCCAATAGGGTTAGGACACGTTTTAGGGTAATTTATTATTATTATTATAATATTATTTTTTACCCCTATTTACCGGATTTACCCTTTAACCATGGTAAATAAAATATTTGCCGAAGTAATTATTCAAAATGTATAAAAAAATACATATTTACACAATTTGTACCTACTGATTCTAAATATGGAATACATTTTTAAAAATTCAAAACATAGAAGTGGCAGAAATTAATTTAAAATTATTTCCCACTGTCAAAACAAAAAGCGTGCTTTTTAGAAATAATAACTATTAAAATATTCACACTTGTTTATGTCAGGATTAAAAGTAAAATTACGCCTACTGACCAAAATTGTATTAAATGGTAAAAATATATTTTAAATATACTTTAAAACCACTCAAATTTATAATTTATCACTATTAATTATTTTTATTAAAAAAAATTTAAATTAAAATTTAGTGATTTTCACTATTCATAAAAAATTGAATGTTTTCAGAAAAATACCAAAAATTCACCCTAAGCTAATTTTGATATTACGAATCCAAAAATGAAGTCCATTTTGAAAGATAAAATGTATAAAATTTCAAAAAGTGGTTATTACTATTCATAACGGCTAGTTTGATTGGTTGTGGTGTGTGTTGGAACTCGAAGTTGCGTACAACACACGCTACTGTATTATTAAAAAAGAATCGTATCATGGAAGCTTGGGGTGTTATATTATCCCCTCCATAAAATAACTTCATCCTTGAAATTTCTAGAAAAGTGTTGTATAAAAATACTTGGGTGGTTCTTCATCATAATTTCTTTGGGTTCCCACGTTGCCTCTTCCATCCTACGGTTTCTCCATAAAACTTTTACTAGACGAGTCGTCCGGTTTCTCAGCACTTATTCTCTCGTATCAAGAGTCTTGACAGGCTCTTCACAATCAGACAGATCGGGTTCCGGTTCTAATTCCTCATAGATGAGTACATGAATTGGGTCAGGCATTTATTTTCTCAATAGTGATACGTGGAACACATCATGAACTTTGGACAGACTTGGCAGCATTACCAATCAGTAAGCTACAGCCCCAATTCGGTCTACAATTTCGAATGGTCCGATGTACCTGGGACTCAATTTTCCATACCTACCGAAATGTATAACACCCATCCATGGGGATACCTTCAAGAAAACATGATCTTTTTCATGAAATTCCAAATCCTTCTTTCGGTTGTCAGCATAGCTCTTCTTCCTCCTTTGAGCTGCTTTGATGTGGTTTTGGATTACCTTAACCTTTTCCATCGTTTCCTCCACCATTTCTGGGCCGATGAGTTTTCTTTCACCAACATCTTCCCAACAGGTTGGTGTGCGACATCTCTTTCCATATAACGCTTTATATGGTCCTATCTGAATACTCTAATGGAAGTTATTGTTATAAGAAAATTCCACCAGAGGTAAATATTCATCCAACATTCCATGAAATTCAAGTGATCATGATCTCAACATATCTTCTAAGGTTTGAGTAGTCCATTCTAATTGGCCATCTGTTTGAGGGTGGTAAGAAGTGCTCAAATGAAGTTCAGTATCTAGGGATTTCTGAAGAATTTTCCAGAATCATGATGTAAAACGGGAAACAAGATCCAAGACAATTGATAGGGGTACTCCATGAAGTCTTAAAAAATCATTAATATATATCCTTTCTAGACGTTAAAATGGTAGATCTTCTCTTATAGAAATAAAATGTTCTGACTTGGTAAGATGATCAACAATGACCCATATTGCATCGTTCCTTCTAAGAGTATTTGGTAGTCCCATGGAAATTTCGATCATGATATTATCCCATTTCAACTCAGGTATGGGAAGAGGTTGCATGACTCCTCCATGTTGTTGCCTTCCTGCTTTCACTTGTTGACAAACCATAAATCTTGACACAAAATTAGCAATCTCCCTCTTCATGTTGTCCCACCAAAAATGTTCCTGTAAATATCTATACATTTTGGTACTCACAGGGTGTATAGAATAATTGGAACTATGAGCATCATCCAACAATTCTCTTTTTAGATCAGGTATATCATGAACACAAAGTCTCTTCCCAAAATTTCAAAATTCCATCTTCACACACAAATTCACTCAATATCCTATCATTCATAGCTTTAATCATCTTTTGAAACTCTTTATCATCGGTCTGAGAACTCTTTAACTTTTCTAGTAAATATGGTTTGGCAACCATTTGAAAAAGCCTTGATGTTTCACCTTTTATGGTGATTCCCATATCCATCTTTACTAGATCCGTGTATATAGGATCCTTTTCAACTCTCATCTTGTTCATAAATCCATGATCCTTTCTACTCAAAGCATCTTCCACCTTATATGCCTTCCCTAGGTGGTAGTGTATAGTGAAATCATAATCCTTGAGTAATTCAAGCCATCTCATTTGCCTCATGTTGAGTTCTTTTTGTGAGAAAATATACCTCAAACTCTTGTGATCAGTATAAATCGCACATTTTTAACCATAGAGGTAGTCTCTCCATATCTTCCAAGAGAATATCACAACTGCTAAGTTGAGATCATGAGTAGGATATTTTTTCTCATGAATTTTAAAATGTCTCAATGCATAGGCAATAACCCTATCATTCTACATAAGTACACTACCAAGTCATTTCTTCGATTCATCACTATAAATAATGAACCCATCATTCCTTGATGGTAGAGTAAATATAAAAGCATTGACTAATCTTCTCTTCAGTTCTTCAAAAAATTATTCACACTCTTTTTTCCAAACACGTTTATCCCCTTTACATGTGAGATTCGTTAATGGGTTAGCCAATCGGGAAAAATTCTAGATGAAATGCCGATAATAACCTTATAAACCAATAAAATCGTGTAACTCATTTATACTCATTGGGTCTTGTCATTCATGGATTGCCTCTTTCGTAGAAGTATCAATAGAGATTACATCTTTGGAGACAATATGGCCATGAAAAGAAATCTCGTGAAGTAAGAATTCACACATGCTAAAATTCCCATATAATTCTTGTCTTCTAAGAGTCTTCAGGATAATGCACAAATGATTTACACGATCTTCGTAGATTTTGGAATATAAAAAGATATCATCAATAAATAGCACAAAAAAAATCATCGAGATATTCCTTGAAAACTGTATTCATTATATCCATGACTACATATGGTGCATTAGCTAATCCAAAAGGCATTGCTGTAATCTCATAATGCTCGTACCGGGTTTGAAATGATGTCATTGGAATGTCTTCATTTTTCACACACAACTGATGGTATCCAGAACGAAGGTCAATCTATGAAATGTATTGATCACCATGAAGTTGATCAAATAAATCATCAATACGAGGTAGGGGATACTTGTTCTTTATTGTTATAGCATTGATTTCCCTGTAGTCGATACATAGCCCCATAGATCCATCTTCTTTATTAACAAAAAGGACAGGGGCTCCCCATTGAGAAACAATAGGGTGAATAAATCCTCTATTACTCAATTAATCTAGTTATTTCTTTAGTTAAACTAATTCCACCATGGCCATTCTATAAGGGGTCTTTGATATGGGCCTTGAACCAGGAATTAAATCATTGGAAAACTCAATTTCTTGTTCTGGAGGATGTCCAGGTAAATCTTCCGGAAACACATCAACTTATTCTCTCACAATATGTACATCCTCTATTTGAACATTCCTTTCCCCACCCACAATTATTTCATTACCTTCATCCCTGATAATTGAATTTAGTTGAGCTACTGGGGCAGATCTAGATAAGAATCGGGTGGTGACGATTATACTCTAAAGACAAGGTGTTCTTTATCATCATCATTAAAAATCATAACATCATTCTTTATACAATAAATTTTCGCATCATGGTCCAAAAGCCAATCCATAACAAGGATTATATCAAATTCAATCATGGGTATGACGATGAGATCAGCAGATAAAGAACATTTATATTCCCAAATGGGAACGGATCCACAGAACGTTGTAGCAATGATACTTCCCTTAGGAATTTAAACTGATAACTCCCCTGTTAAATAAAATTTGAAATATCTAATTTTCTATGAAAACTGGGAAGATATGAAATAATATGATGATCCAGAATCAAATAATTCATTATCTAAACATGAGGAAACCGTAAAATTACCTGCCACCACATCTTTCGGGGCTTCAACCTCATCAGTAGTGATTGCATAAGCATGGCCTTGATCCCTTGGACTTTTCTGAGGTAAGATTCCCTGACACATAGTAAATTCATTTGAATAATGTCCCATCTCTCTGCAATTTTAGCATTGATCATTGGTAGCGTCTTTCCTTATTTTACAATCACCATCTAGATGACCTTTCTATCCACATTTATAGCATACTCCTTTTCCATTTAGACAGGCACCAGGGTGCTTCCTTCCGAAATTATCACAGGGTGGAAATTAAATTCTTCCCTTCTTCCCTGATTCTATATTTCATTTCCCAAAGTGTTCAGCAGATCTCTTCTTCTCATTCCATTATTTAAATTCATAAGACCTAGAGAATTCCTTTTCTGTTTTGATATCACATGAGACAATATCCTCATATGATGAGAAGGATTGTGATACTAATTCTAGATGGAGAAATGGTGTTAACCCATCAATAAAACGATCAATATTACTTATTGGGTTATATATATAATCTGTAGCACGCCTCGCTAACCATGTAATGTTAGACTCATACTTTGCGACATTCCCATACTCCTTTTTCCTCAGACTCAAAAATTGTATTTCCATATCTGCTCGATGGTCATGAGGAAAGTATTTTTCTATGAAAATATCTTTGAACTCCCTCTATTCCATATTTGATACTTCATCATCTTCCTTCTTATTTTGAATCAATGACCACCATTGATCAGCATCTCCAGTGACGTGGTAAACTGCTGTAACAAATTTTTCCCTTTCGCTACTCCCCGATGAATGGTATATTTTCTCTAAGTAATTTATCCATTGCTCAACCACTAATGGATTTGTACTCCCATTTAATGTCGGTGGTCATTGCAACATTAAGCGATATAACATTGATCCTCCACGCTGTGGATCTGGGTGCTGCATACGAGTAAGGTTATTATTCATAACCTGAGTGAGTTGTCCCAGTATGGTGATTGAATGATCAGCACCAGTTGCATCACTAGCTCTACTATAATTATCTTGAGAATGATGGAAATTCCTACATGGAGTACGTGCATTGATACAGTTTCCATTCCTTCCACTATGCTCCATTTAGAAACAATGGAATAAACTAGATTAGTTTATGAATCAAAATATATAATTCCAAACTTCTAAAACACTTAACATAAATTCAATAGTTTATGGATATAATCTATAATAATAAAAAATATGTTTTGTTTGAGGAATTATATAATCATAAACCATTCATAATGGTTTTTATAGAAAATGATAATTACCCTAAGTATATCCCCCAGGAGTGTCGTAACCAAGAGTGCAGCAAGGTCCGTTGTCATGCACCAGTTCCCGTTTGAGTCTAGCACAAAGCGGTGTTTTCAGGTTTTACCCCTAGGTACATCTGTGCCAGAGCATCCTCTACCTTCTCGTATCCAGATAGGGATTTATTACTTTTAAAACTCGCAAAATATCTACACTACCAAAATTCTAGGAAGTTCTTCTATACTAATACTCAAAATCTATCTTCGAGCTATGTGCTCTAATAAGAGTTTATCTAAATCTTGTTTCCAAGGTTTGTACTAAACCTCTCTCTGATACAAACTATAATGCCCTGACCCTAGTTACCCAGAATCAGTGCATTATTACATATCATAGGCATGATCACAAAAGAATCATGTCTCAAAAGACCGATTCGTTTAGTATTATTGGAAACAAGATTCATATATAAGTTCAACATTACAGCTTGAATAGAAATACAACACAAATATATTTCATTATAAATATTCAAGCCTTTTAGATTATTCATTTAGGTCACTCATAACTAACTTCTTCATATCCTGGGAAAATGAAACATAAGAAAGTGGTGATCTCAAACGCTTAGTAAGGGTAAGTAATACAGTGGAAAATGACATAAATATTAAGTGTGTAAAATATTTGAAACCACATTCCTTTACCAATAATAAACATGAATACTTTTATGGAAAGAATATGAGCTAAGTAAATAATGCCATAATAAAACATAATCATGGGTATTCTACTAGTCGAATGACCACATGAACCATCAATATTATTTCCATAATGAGGGAATGTATAATGTCAGATATTCTTAAACATTTTTTCAAGGCCTTGTCCAAGATGTCTAAAAATGATTAAGGCCTAAGACAAAACCATAAATCATATTGGGAAATTTCCCCAGCCAATTCCACATCTAGTTGTCTCATGAGACCTACTAATGCATCGAGGAGCGAAAGTGGGCTCCACCCATCACTTACTAGGTCCAATACATTCCTCATATGAAAAGGTTTAAACATATCATAAACATTCATATTAAAACTAGCATATAAAATGTCAATAATTTAACCATAAACCGTGAATGGTATAAAAATAGAACATCCACAGTCAATCATATCACAAAACCTTCTATACAATATGTAATTTTTTTATAATAATAAATCAACTTCAAATAAACATAAAATTCATCAAAGGATGTTGACATAGATGAAATCAATCCCCTTTTTAGAGAAATATCTCTTTCTATTTTGAAATCATTTAAGAGTCAAATAATCATAAAATAAAACATTTACTTTGAAAATATTCTTATAAGCTTGTATGATAAGCTTAAATGTGTTTATAACGAGAGAAAATAGCCGCACCCACTATATAAGTTAAAAAAATACATTCTTGCCTTAATTTTGTCGAAAAGGATAGAAAGGACCTTCTTTGGAAAACGAGAAAAAAATTCCTTTATAAAAATCTTATAAAAAGTCAACAAGGGTATTAATGACTTTAACCAATAGTCTATAAAATAGTAAGAATGTTTTTAAATACATTTTTATGAAACATGGATGTGGATGATAAAGAGTTCCCAGTAGATAATTACATATAAACAGCCTCGGATAATGAAGAGATTGTGAAATAAACCATTACCTCGTACTTTTCCTTGGTTGAGGGTAGTTTAAACTCCTGTATAATGGTGAAATAGTTTTTATAAAATTATACAATAATCATATACATTAATATGATATCATATATGATCTTTTAACATTGCTTTGTTAATAATATCTTAGTATTGTCGTCGTTTCGGGTGTTCACTTACTCATTTTCTTTTATATGTTTTGTTACATAATCCATGTTTGTTATGGATAGGTTGTATATTATTCACATCTAAAATTATATCAATTCCTTTAACATTATTCTTAATCATCAACTGAGAATTATACTTGCATTGATACGATGGGGAATGAATCTCATCGCGTTCGTGGAGACGGTAGTCTGTACGTACGCACGAGCGACAATATTATTCTTTTGATATTAAAATAATATATAATTGGATGGTATATCATATATACAGAATAATTATCATGATATATTTATTATTTACATCAATTACACATCATTATAATACCCATCCAAATAATAATGTTTTGAATAACAATTACACCACGACTTGGAGACGGTAAGCCGTACGTACGCACATATGGTGACATGTCATTCAAAGGATAGATATAATACTGAATATGGCTGTAAAATATTTATAATAACATCACATTATATAGAAGATACGATATTTATTATTTTATAATGGAAATAATAAAGAATGAAGATGATGAAGAAGAAAGGAACTTGAAAGAGGGTGGTGAAAACATTACCTCTTATTCGTGTTCGTCCATTTTATTTGATCAAAAGGGCTCGTTAGGTTGGCTTTATGACTTCGGGGAGGCCTCTAGGATGAAGGGAGGATAGTTCAGAGGGTATTTGGGCGGAGGTTGTCTGATCCAAAAGGCTTTGAATGTGTGAATTTGTGAGAAGGGGGAGTTCCCTTCTATAAGAGGGTTGAGGGGCACCTTAGGAAAAGCTAGAAATATTATTTTATAATAAATTCATATTCGATTTATAATGGCTCCAAAGTGAATTATTTAAATTATAAGGTACGTATAGGTCGCAAACTACTCATCCAATAGATTTTAGACAGGTTTGGGCCACTATATTAACTTTATCTTTTTTATTTAACTCTTAGATAAATAGTTTGACATTTACTATGTCTCTTTGTATTTTTATATTATATAGTTGATTAACCTACTATAAACTTCCAAGAGACCCCCAAGTGGTCCACTAATATTACACCAATCATTATATAAGTCCTTTAACTGAACCGTAGATTTTTAGGGATAGAATATCAATTAATATTATAATATTTTTTTTAAACTCATTTATGTCAATTTTGACAATATTTAATAATTTATTTTTGTTAATGTCATAAAAACATTATTAATTCGAAAAAAATTTAATTTAAGAAATCCTAACATTTCATATTAAGTAATAAAATTATTTTATGGAATAAAAACTTTCAAATTATATTTATTTTAACATTTATAATACTAATTATTTGATTCTTTCATTAATAATGAAAATACTGTATGATTAATGTGTCATAAATAAATTTAATTATTCAAAGTCTAAAAATTATAAATAAAATACCATTATTTAGGAAATAATTGTATCTTTATAATTAATATTTATAGTCAAAATTATACCATATATAACCCTATGTAAAAAAAAATTTCTAAAAGATATATGCTTATGTCATTTTTGTATTTATTTTAACATAATTAATATAAACTGTCATTTTCACTTACAAGTGGATCCATGGGGTCCCAAAATCGACCCAAAGATGCCCATGATCATACATGTATCAACCAATAGGGTTAGGACACGTTTTAGCATAATTTATTATTAATATAATATTATTTTTTACCCTTATTTACCGGATTTACCCTTTAACCATGGTAAATAAAATATTTACTGAAGTAATTATTCAAAACATCTAAAAATAAAATTTACCTATTTACACAATTTGGAAATCCTGATTATAAATATGGAATCCATTTTTCCAAATTCAAAACACATAAGTGGTAGAGATTAATTTTAAATTAATTCCTTCTGTCAAAAAAAGCGTGTTTTTATGAAATAATAACTATTAAAAGATTGACACGTGTTTATGTCCGGTTAAAATTTGAAATTACGTCCAATGACCAAAATTGTATTAAATGGTAAAATTATATTCTAAATATACATTAAAACCATTCAAATTCATAATTTATCACTATTAATTATTTTATTAAAAAAGTTGTTTTTAATTAAAATTTAGTGACTTTCAGTATTCATCAAAAAATTGAACGTTTTCAGAAAAATACAAAAAACTCACTCTATGATAATTTTGAATTTACGAATCCAAAAATGAAGTCCATTTTGAAAGCTAAAATGTATAAAATTTCAAAATTTGGGTATTACTATTCATAACGGCTAGTTTGATTGGTTGTGGTCTGTGTTAGAACTCGAAGTTGCGTACAACACATGCTACTGCATTATTCAAAGAGAAGCGTACCGTGGAAGCTTTGGGTGTTATACAAACCAATTGAACCTAATTTTCCGTATGGATTAAATTTAAATAAAACCCAAATAACATCCTAGGAAACATCTAAAAGGGGCCTCTATGCACATGAGTGGTCAATACCACTTGATCATCTGAGTCCTACTATGTGAACCCAAATCCAAAAGGGGAATTGTCTATCATGGGGTAAAAAATCCTAAAATAAGTTCTTAATCCATATTATCTATCACCATTTTCCCTTCAACAATGTCACTCAAGACGATGGTCATCAACATCCATTGTCACTTGGGGCATTCCCACTACCTAATTACCCTTTCACCATAATCTGAATACCAGGTCACCCTACATATTCTCGTCATCCCTCATAGAATCCAAGCCTCACCCATCCAAATGATTATATTTCCTCATTTTAGACGGTCATCACCATATAAATCCTTATTTTTCCCTCTTCATGATCCCATGTAACCATAATTAAAATAAAATTGAATAAAAAAAATTTAATTTGAAATAAAATGAAACCCATTCCTAATCATTATAAGGTATGAAGCCTCTCACTAGGCTCAGGAAACCTGTATACATGGAAAAACATACCCATAGGAATCCAATGTGATCAATTAATTCACTTCAACACATGTTATTAATTAAACATTGTATCACATAGTCTACCCAATAGTGTTCTCAAGAATACCCTCCCAAACAACCACAAAATCAATATAAAGAGTTGAAATACTAACCTCATGTTGGTAGACTCTCGGATGTCCATTAATAGCATCTTACTTGAGTCGATTTTGAAGATATAATAATTTATTATTGATACAATGAAAATAGTTCATTATGTTCCATGGAATTATAAAAATGGTTATTGAGTGAAAAATAATTTTAGGAAAGAGGGTTTTTTTTCTTTCTGATTGGGATCCAACGAACCTGACTGATTCAATAATGGATTCTAGATAACAGAGAACAACAAAAGGAAATAGAGGGTGATAAGATGATTGATACATGTTAGAAATTATTGACATGGATATGAAATGGGAGGATGAAATGAATTAGAGGATGGGGGAATATTTTCTTTTCCCACTTTTAATAGGGCACATGGTCAGCTCAAACAGTTTAGCTAACCATGTGCTAACTGTGCGACACACAATTCCCAAAAACTAGCCTCACATGGTTCATGTGAATGGTTTTCCAAAATGTCTAAAAATTTTCTGTGATACAACTTTCAAATATTTAAGACTCCCTCAAATGGAATTTAACCCCCTCTTGTATATTCTTATAGACCATTCAAAGATGACTCACATGGATGCATGGTTTCTACTAGGAGGTTCCACAATATGATAAAATTGTGAACCTCTGTCTATATACCCCAAAAGGACATATGTTTGGCCTGTGATGGACCTATAACATATATTAAACCCTTATTCACATTTTTAGAATTGATAATAATAAAAAATTAATTCCTTGGATAAAAAAACTCCTTGAATTATGTTCTGATAGTCATAGAAATAGTTTATCTACCCACCAAACTCTCAATATTCAAAATGGGTGAAGAATTTGCACACCCCCAAATAAAAATTTATATTAAAATCACCCAATATTAACCAATATCGTCCTTGAGATATCAAAAAATATATATTAGGCACCAATCATAACCATATAACTAAATGTTACCCAAGCTACCCAATTCCAAAGAGAATAGGTCAAGTCTCTCAAGGTGCTCCCCACCATAGGACATTCCTACACCCATCTCTTCTTGAACCAAAACAAAAATAAAACAAATGGTTCACAAACCTTACCCATACACAAAGTCCTCCCATGACACATTGTCACTTCTGAACCTCAACAGGTGCTCACATAAAACGTGTGTCACATCAGACCACCATCAAGTACAACATCTCCACAGATGATCTCCTCATAAATTTGTCTCACATGGAACTATGAGGTCCTGCATCTAAATATATTCCCATAACCGTTCATAGTCCCATTTTATTCATATAACCCAAATAACATTGATTACAATATTTCTATACACCTCATGTAATCCTACGTCACTTGGATGCCCATAGATAGTTCCAATTCCACGCACCTCATATATAATTAACTCATATGAACCAATGAAAATATACTAAACAAAAACTACATATTATATAGATACATCTAAGACATCTCATTTAGAATAAATGGACATTACTATATGTCATCCATGAAAAAAATAAAACAAAACATAGTCACACCATTGTTCACCTAAAACTATAACTGACTCCCCGACATTTTTGAACATATTAGTACCACTGTGTGAACCTGGCCTGAAGGTCAATTACATGAGGTCTGGCCTCCTTGATGTGATAACATAGAAACCAGCCACTGACACCACTTTTGGGTACTACTTTCTCTACTAAATCCTCTACATGTCGTTGGATCTCAATTACCAGCTACATGTACTACTCTCGATCCAACCTAAAAACTCGGATTCCTCTGAGTTCCATAGTTTTCGGTTGTTCAAGAAGGATTCTGACAATAACTCCTGAGATTCCCGACCTATTGGAATTCTTAACACTCCTTTGAAACATGATCACATGGTTTCTCTAGGTGACACAATTTTATATACTAGAAGAACACCATAAATGACACAATCCATGGTTGTCTACTCGGGTCTGTAGACTGAATTTCCTATTAAGACTCCTCTTGGAAAATGTTATTTATATATAAATCATCACTATATTAATCTCTCTATGCCTCCACCCAGATCAAATAAGACCAGTCCATCAAATTTCACATAGCTATGAGCACCTGATAACTACCTATGATAATTTTTCGAACCTAAAGAAGTTTACCTTCACCCAAAGGGCGGTTCATAAATAATCCTCAAAACACCTCACCATTGATGTGTAATTTCCCACCATGTGGGGAGTGATGTGAGAAAACACATTGAATGTCACATCATCGTCCCTGATGAACATGTTATCCTATTTTAGGTTCACAATATCCCTTTATATATCTTCCATCAAAGTATTCAGATATAAGTACTCCAAGAAAATGGAGTCAAAATCCCTTAAGTATAGTCCCTCATGTCTTATCTTTTTAACATACTTGTCCCACCAACACTTTTATGATCCTCTAAGAATTTACGATTCTAGATTCTCTGTTCTTCTTGGGGAGTGTCAATATTCTCAAAGATTATTTAAACAACTTAGATCCTATTTTCATATAGTTGGGGTCCACCCCCATCCTGAAAAAATGGTGGGTGTTGTGACTGAAACTATAGATTTAGGTATTCCATGTAATGATATTATCCCTTATCCCTATGTAAACCCCATTGATGACAATTTCCACACTCTCTCTAAGCTTCTCATCAATCCATGAACAAAAAACTATAAAATCTAGTATTAGACATGTCTATAAATATCCCCTTACCTAATCCTATACCAATATATCATGATATTACTTACCATTCAGGGCCTCATCCCTTCCCTCGAGTTCTCATCCTGTCCGTGATCCTATAGCACCAAAACTCCTCCCTTTCAACTCTTGAAAAGATCATGTCATGGTGGAATCCTGCAGAATACCAATATATTAGTCAGACATCGATAATATCATATATATATATATATATATATCAAAGATATGGAAAATATTAAAAAACATTGATAAACCATTACCCTAACACCCCCATTACAACTATGTCTCATGTAATCTGGCCACTTGGCACCTTACCCTACCGATGGAAGAGCCATGTATAAACTTTAAATCTGGCCTTGGGGGCACTCATATGCCCACATTAGAGTTAGGCATCTGAATTCAATCCATGAATCCTTCTATAAGATTAAAACCCTTATATATGGATATCATATATCAATAGTAAATTTATCAAATGACCAATAATATATATATGACTAACCAGAAATCATAAAAACAATCCCTTGATATGCAAAGGAAAAGGATCCCACAATCCTCCTGTACCATACTGTGAGAAGGGTATAACCTAATAAAGGATAACTATAACACCCAAGTGCACCACTCGATGAAAAATCTATATCAATCATAAAATGAAAAAATCCTTATCGAAATTCACACCCATGAAAATCATGGTATGTCCCGTGTGCATGGGGATGCATGCACCCGAACAAGAGTTCTACAACCAGTTCCAACAACATTTGAATATGAAATATACCATAACACTATTAGTAAGACCCAAAATGTGGTAAAAAAACTAAATTTGGGACAATTTTTAGTGACCATATCCTTTTAGAAACCTGAATAGTGCTACAGGCTGAGTTCCACTCATCCCAACGCACACCTCCATCGTACACCAAAGGCTTCTGAATAGTGGCAATGGTGTAAATCAGAGATAGTGGGGAGACTATACCATATGGGTTTGATAATATAATTGAGAAATATATATACATATAATTTTTTATAGCGAATACCAAACTCAAGATCACTAACCCACCCTTACCAAAAGCAAAATAGTAGCATTGAAAGTAGTAATAATATCGATAATATCAAAATAATCCATATGAAGAATTAAAAATCATAACATAATATTTATAGGAACCTACATAAATATTTAGGAACAGATAAATTAGTGATGGATGGTCACCCATGGGTGACCTCAGCACATTCATTTAATAGAATGATGAAACAAAAGAAAAACTCAAAAAGGAAACCCTGTCTGAAATAAGAACCCATGGTCTCTTTCCTTACATCCCATGTGAACTCAAAAACTGATCCATATCTTGATCCCAAACCATTAGCTATCCTAAAATAAAAAAATTCTACATTCATCCTGAAGGGATGATGTAAAATTTGAGACAAAATTATGGTAGGCTTCCACCAATGTGTTCATATCTTAAATTTTTGATAATGTAGTTATGTCTAAAAAAATCATCACATCACAGCATATAAATAAAATTTCATCCCTTGTTCTAAACATCCTAAAGGAATACATCACTTTATTTTTCCATAAATGGTATAAATTCAATGGAGATGATCCTTATTCTAAATCCAATGGAATAGTCACTTGAATAATAAGACAAAGAGGCCTCAGGACCTTTTCTAATAGTATCTTGGTACTTTGTGCCAATTAACACCTAATGTCCATATCAAAATTTGATGACCTGAAGAAACCCTCTAATAATACAGATATTGTTTGATGGACCTCATATCATAAGAAAAGCAATAAAATCCAATATTGGCGTGTGATGAATAGTGATACCTATCATCTAAATAACAACACTATTGCCTCTAATGTTGACGACCTGATGAACTGTGATGTCCATCCTCCTCAATAGTCTCAAACCCATAGCCTTATGTACCACTTGCCTCAACCACCAACCGGTAGAATCAACACTATCAACCTGTAGATCCTAACAATCTTCAAGGAATTCTATGGAATGCACATCCAAACATCATCCTATGATACATCTAACACATGCCTCTTCCAACATGATTGGTCAACACCACCCCATCATGTGAGTCCCACTATGTATACAGAACTCCAAACAATCCATTGGCAATTATGGTTTAGAATATATCATGAATTTTTTTTCTAATACACGTCATATTGAACCTCATTCCATTAGGATCATCTCACTAATCCTAATGGCCATAATGACCCATTTTAACTCAACACATCCCCATATCCTGATGACCTCTTCACTACAATATGATGACCATGTCGCCCAACCATTGATCATTATCACTCATAAAAATAGATTCTATCCCAACCCAATGATTAAATTAACACATATTAGATGGTCATCAACATATCAATCCTTGTTCTGAGGTAATTACATTCCCATGGAATTTTCACAAGAATCAAATTTAATATTAATAATTTATTTTAAAAATACACGGCACATCGACCAAATATACCCCATTTCTAAATCCTCTAACTATGTTCTTTCAGTTTTTAGACTAATAAATACATTCTCAAAGGAATCCAATGAGAAAAATTAGTTAATTTTATAAAATTAAATTAATTAAAGTGTATTTCTCAGTCTACCCAATGTCACTCTAATGAACACACCTTCAAAATAGGAACAAAATCACTAAGAAACATATGCACCATCGTGAGCATAGTGGTAGACTCCAAAATGTCAATTCCTAGCCTTTAACTTGAACAAATTTGGTTGAAATCAACATTTTAGGTGAACATACTAACAAATGGTAAATAAGAAATTACAAATTTAGATCATCATATGGGGCGATAAAATGAAATGAGATGTAAGTGGATTTAAGGTTATAATGGGGAGGTTCCAACACACATAACATGTTGAATAACATAGTCCATATGAGGTAGAACAACCAAATGCTAAGGATGATATGATGAGAGATCCCTACAATGCACATATGAACGGGATAAGAAATAGTTGATGAAAAAAAATATGGGGTGATGATACATACTCTTTTCATATATTTGTTGTGATAAATGGTTATCTGAGATGATTTGGTTAACTGTTTTCTTACCATGGAACAACAACACCCCTAGCACCATGCTTTCATGGAACATGCACACAGTTTTCCAAACTGTGTGCATACCATGCATGATACCTCTATCAAAAATTTAAGAAGTTATAAAATGGTTCTTAACCCTGCACTGATCTATTTGACTATCCATATATAGTGCACCAAGAGGGATGTATAATTTTTACTGATAGGATTTATGGTTTAATCAAACCATTTCCCTTAATATGCACATCCCATAATGTTGGATATTTATAGCCTCCAACTCACCTAAAATTCAATTCAAACCTTGATTAATTTTTCAAAATGTAATATACATCTGAAATAATCCCCTTGGTTCAATGAAAATATAAAAATTCTATTTTGATAAGGATAGAATGATTTTGTCTACCCACCAAACTCTGAAAATTCATAATGGGTGAGGAATTGGACACCCTCCATGAACCCAAGATGTTACAAATTCTAGGAAAATAATTAAGAAACAAATATATATATTAATTCATAACTAGTACATCACTAATTTGATTAGTTTTATTCTTTTCAACAACATGAACTATGTTACTTTCACTGCCATATTTAATCAATTTCACAGCTCCTTGGTATGTTATAAAAGGCATGTAATAATTGAAAATAAATTTTACAGCTCTATAATTTGTCATATAATTACAAACATATTTTTAATGCATAAAAATAATTTTTGGTTTGAGTGAGTATGTCAATAGGGGTGAATTGTGTACCCAATAAAAAATTATGGGTGAAATGGATTATTTTTAAATCCCCCAAATATTTAAATACAACCTAGTTTATCAAAAAATTGTAGAATGATATAGATATCAATCTTTATAAATATTTTTTAAGGATTAATTCGGTCTTGGATGAATAATATTTATTATTATTGCATATTTCTAAATCTTTTTACTTGATAATAATACTATATAAAGAGAAATGGAGATAGACTATCTATTAATTTATTTTCATTATAGTACAAACAAATTTTAGTTTTAAAGTGGAAATAAAGTAAGCTGAAATTAATGAAAATTGTAAATAATGTATACAATAGGTTTTGTATTATATTCAAACATAGTCCACTCTACACGGTGTTCTTTCACCACTAAGAAGTTTATATAAAATAGAAAATGTGATTCACAACCCATATTAGGTTTTACAATAGTCAACAAATTGTCCATGTCCCACATGACCACTTCCACCATTGTACATGGGAGAAAAATACACATGGAACATAAGGACCTCTACCACCATTATCTGTAGGGAAAAAATATTATTATTTTTAAATGATATCTAGTATCTTCTAGTTTAGCATGAGATATAGTGTGTATGTGGTAAAACAAATTATGCACACACATTTCTCAAAATGTAATAAAAACAAGAAAATAGAAATGTAGAAGTTAATAGTTTATAAATGGTTGATCTATTAAGATGTAGCTTATGAATATTGATTTTATTTTACAGTGATGTTTGAGTTGGGTCCTATTAAAAATTTTCGGAAATTAGAGTGTTTAAAACTCTTTTTCGTTAACTATAGGAGAGTGGAAAATGTGAATTTTTAGTTTGGATTCCATTCGAATGTTTTTAGAAGGTGAGTTCTTAATTTTGACAATCATTTTCCGATCTATGTATGTTTAGAATGTTTTTTGACCTACGTTTCTATTAGCCCACTACCAACAATATTTCCTCCATAGCTGAATGATGTAGTGTGATACTCTTTTATGAGATCTAGGAAGGAAAATATCTTCCCCATACATCAAATTCTGAAACTCTCTTCAATTATTTCTATTGTTCATTTATGAGAAAAAACATAAATTGTTAAATGGAATTAATATTAATAAATATAAAATTTTGAAAATTTGGAATAAAAAATGTATGATAAAAAAATTAGTGGTTGTGTCTCAGACTCGCAGTGAAACAAGGTCTGATGGTGTCTCACTCTAGAAGAATGTTGTTCTAGAATCTTAATATTGTTAGTGTCTTAGACATAGCTAAATTTACATTACACGGGTAGTGTCTCAACTAGTAGTTTCTGGTCTAGTGTGTTTTCATTTTACAACATCTTATACTTAGCCAAAATTCTGTGATGGTGGTACGACATTGACAGTGCCTCATGAGGTGGTATCTCTTACATAACCAAATTTACATTCTTGTATCATGACATCATGATGTTGTTTCTACTGAAAATCTCTCAAACATAGTCAAATTTTTAGATTTATGTTATTCCATTACGGTGGCATGATATCTTGATGGTATCTCACAAATAGTGAGATTATTATAATGCAAGTGATTCATGGGAAACAGTGTCTCGATTTGGTGGTTCCAATCTCAATGGTGTATCTTATTTATAAAATTTTATACCGTATTAAATATTAATGGAATACTTTTAAAAAACATGAAACTCATTAATATCCTAAGAATCATGATTTTTGTGATCATTAAAAGAATGACGTCTATAATAATGACATCATATTCAACTGTGTCAAGTTCAAAAAGATTTTAAATAAATACATTCCCACTATTTATATTAGGAATATTCATATAAATCCTAGTTTCTTTAATACCTATATTAGATATTTTCATAAAAAATTCTATCTTACATACATTATCTAGTACTCCCAATTTACATAAACATTTCGTAGAAATGAAAGAATGAAATTATTCAAATAAAAATGAGTATTGGAATAATTTGAATACATAAGTAACAAACCTATTTCCCCTTCACTTTATGGGCCAACATCAACAGTATTAGTAGAAAAATATTTTTCCTTACCTTTCAACATTTTACCATAACGATCCCCCTCCCCTAGAGTAATTAATGTTGAACATAAGTTAACTTAATTTCCTTATCAATGAAACCAAAGAATCTATATTTCTTATTTTTATTATTCATCAGATCATTTTCCTTTCATTAATGAATCATATGTCCAAAATTTATATATAATAATAACTTCACATACTTTGTAAGACATGAGCCCAAATTATTTTTACAACACATATAAAAAATGGGAACATTGTTTTTCATACCTCCATATTTCTCTGATGGATTATAACCAATTTCCTTCCATCTAAACTTTTTCTTAGTCTTACGATCTCAACGAACATAACTATCTTCATGATCCATATCCACATTCATATCATAATGGAAACAATTAACATAGACTTCATATACATTAAAATTAAACTATCTTCCTAAAAGAGGTGTTAATCCTATGTAAATTTTATTAATATTACGATCAATATCTCAAAAAAAATATACTTCATACCTATAAATTCTAGTAAAAGTTTCCTCATATACTCCCACATAATCTTCATGTTTTTCGTTAATTATATTTTTTTCTCATAAGGAGTTGAAAAATGTTAGGAGGATATTTATCAAAGAAAATATCATTTAACTTATACCATTACATGTAATAAGGATCATCATTCTCTCTAACATTGTTAACTAGAGACAAACATCGATGAGCTTCACCTCCATAACGATAAATGAAATGAGATGCCTTTTGATGTTATGAATAGCCTAGAACATAATTTATCATTTGTAAATCATTGATCCACCCTTTAACTACCACATTATCAGCTGATCAATTGAATTATGGGTTATGTTCCCCCTTGAAATGTTCCACCATAGATATTTTCCATTATGGTAGACCAAGTTCATCTCTATCATGGATACCCTCATTATTTATATCTTGTTTTAACTAAACCATCAAAAATATATTTTTTTCTAATTCAAACAATCATAGGATGAGTATTTTGAATGATATTTTTTTAATTGTTCCTTCTTACTATTTCTACCATATGTCCTATGTGGAGAACCATTATGAAAAGACATAGTTTATTTGAATATATAAGGTAATTTTCTAACAAAATATTTTTTAATCTTAATTTTATATTTATGTCATTACTTTTTATTCTATTTTACTTTTCCTGATCTAGGAAATTATGTAAATTAACCACATATACCATGTATATGGTCCCGGTTATTAATGTAGAATAATCTATATATGTATCCAATAATTTACATTATTTCACATTTTTGAAATTTTCAGATTTAGATTATTACAGAATTAGGTCTTGAATCAAACATATAAAAACTATTTAATATAATGTGGACACAACTGATCAAGATCAAATTTCCTCACAACATAAAACTTTTATGAGAAAACTTGATTTAATTTCTTGGAAAATAAACACTGCATTCAACAATACAACTTCCTTTACCTTACACATCCCTGAACATTCTAAAAATATAAATTAAACATGGGATGATCCCAAAAATATATGTATGGGATATAAAAAGAATAATTTCATTAGTTTAGTTAAAATCATGAAAACAGATAAAATATTTACCTTTTTCTAAAGGATATATGAGATAAATTAAATAACTACTTATCACCGGAAGTCAAAAAAATTTATGAATTAAATTAGTTAAAATAAATATAAAGAAAATATAAACCATTTAGATAACATGGAATATTAATAATTATATCAAAAATAAAAATGGAATAATTGATGTCGTCCACATTCATTTCCAGAGTAGACAATGTATTGGAGTTATATTAGGGACGCACCCATCCTTGTTTTATAAAAAAACCACCCATCAATATCATATAATGGAACTGCACATCATAATAAAAAATACCCATGAACTATAATATAATCTCAAATCATGAAAGTTTAAATTTTCATTCTAAAACCCTTCATAAATTATTTAAATCCCGTATGAAAAAATCTTTTCGATTCAAAAATATTAATGTATTTTAAAATCCATTTTCAATTGTGAGATAACCATTAAAATTAAAATAATATTTGAAATTGAAGATAATAATAATAAAAAGTGAAAGAAGTTTTTTCTATGAATAAAACTTGAATTTTTTTAAAGGAATCGGAACATCAAATAATTGTTATAGTAGAAGGAAAATTGAATGTCACTAGACACGTTAAAATGGATATTTTTTTGTTTTTTTTAAATAAATTAAAATATTCCCTATAAATATATATTTTTTGAAAAAAATCATTATAAAACAATAATTTTCATACAATTACATTTATACAATAATTTTATAAAAATCATGCACGTGGAAGAGAAAATCAGATTGATTAAAAATGTTAAAAATGGGTTTTTTACAAAAATATCATTCGCACATAATAAACATTTGATTCATAAACCCCTTAAAATAATAATATTAAAAAATAATTAAAAATCCTTATAAAAGTTAAATAAATGATATAAAAACTAAAATAGTATATATATACTCCATAAAAATAATATAGTTTCATAACATCAAAATACTTATAAACGAATGAAAATTGAGATGAAGTCGATTACCTTTAATTTGATACATCACATTGATAATTTATCATCTAGAACAATAATATTACGTTTATTATATTACTTCCTAAGAATATTTTTAACGTTTTCATTTCTTTTATTTCACTTATTAGCCTATTATATAAAAATAATTAATAAATTAATCTTATATTGGATGTTCTGATGAAATTTGGTTTATGTGTCCAAAAATAATTTTTGTAAGAAGACTATGGTCAACGAAGTATTTTTTGTAAACATATAATGAATAATAATAATGAAAAAATTAAAATATTATAAATAAATTATATTTTTAAAATGTAATAATTAGTTATCAAAATTAAAAATTAACGATGTTATGATCATAGAGATGGTAGTTCAAACGAACATAGGAGTAACATTTATATTTGTCATTAATAATTATAAAAAGAGGGTATTCATTTTTTATTTTTATATATGGATGATAATATCAAAAATACCATATAATATATTTAAATATCCCTATATATATACCAATTACGTTTTTTAGTGATTAAAAAAATGGAGCATCGCATCCTGGATGTGGTAGTCCCATGTACGCCCGAATAATGTTATCATTTATCCTTTCATGAATTAAAATGATATATTATGTTTTATGGGTGATAAATATGTAATTAATATCATAATAATTTAACTTATATAACATATATTTATTTTCAATATCCTTATTACTATCCATGAAAAGCGTTAGTGAAAAACGAGTAACGTCACTTCGTCATGAAGTATCCTACTGTACTCACAAGCAACGTTATCATAAACCCAAGGAATTGAAATTGAGAAGGTAAAAGTTATTTAATATCTAAAAATTTATAAATATGTTACAAATATAAAATATATACCTTAAATATACCATTATAACAATCTAAGAGAGGATATGATGGGAAATGAATGACATCAGTTCGTGATGTGGAAGTCCTCCGTACGCACGAATGATTATTGTTACCCATTTTATTGAGTGGATAAGGATTTATGTTATTACATTTTAAAAATAAGATTTTGTTATATTTTATAAAATTTTAAATATAATAACAATTTAATATTATTTCAAGTAGGTGGAGAAATAAATAAATAAAAAAATCACAGTTATGCATGATACCTCTTCTTCAGACAACAACCATAAGTAATAACAGAAACCCTTCACAAGATGGATTTATAATAAAAATAAGGTCTACAAGTAATGGGGAGGTAATTGAGGAGTCTATGTGGATTTTTTATTGGCTGATCCGATGGGAATTGAACATATGAATATAAGAATATATGGGTTGGGCATTTTTAAGTGAGATGAGTTGCACACTAGTAATTTGGGAAACTGAAAACATGTACCAATATTTCTAACTAAAAAAAATGCTCCAAATGTTATAAATTCCAATAATTATAAATTATAAGTTTAATATATGTCCCACAAATACATTTAATACATGTTTTTTGTTTATCTTATCATTTATCCTTTTGGTTTATCCCCAAAATAAATCCATTTTCACTATAATCGTGGTAATAAATTTTAACTATTTTAAAAATAAATTATAGTCTGAAATTAATTTAAAATATTTATATAATATAAATTATTCCTATTGAAATTATTGAATCCATTTTATAAATTTAAATTCATATATTAGGTAAATTTTAAAATAATGTTGAACTTCAAGAGGTGAGGAAAATATGGATTTTCATAAAGTGTATTTGTCTAGAAAAATTTTATTTTACATTTACTCCATCAATAATAATAATATTTAAAATAATATAAAATAATATTATATAATATATAATCTATTAAATATAATTTCAAAAATTCCTCATTATAGATTTTTTTTAAATAATTAAATTATAGAATCATTATGTACTTTAAAATTAAAAAATTTATTTAATATAAATGAACATTTTTAAAAAAAGTGTTATTTTCACTTTTCACTAAAAATAAATATAGTCTAATTAAAGTGAATCATACGTTAAATTTTGTATTCATATTTAAAAGAAAAATAACTCATTTAATTAAAATTATCATATTTATAAATTATTATTTTAGATAAAAACATTATAAAAATGGGTTTCGTAAAAACTATTTATTTTTTATTCATAAATTACATAATATTTTTATAATGAATATAAATATATTAATAAATATAAAAGTACTTTTAAGTCATTAAAAGGGTTTTCAAATTCTACCATAAATATTTTTTATATATGGTTGCCTTATAATTTTTTAATAATTGATAAATTACTTTGTTAAAAACATATTACGATGTTAAAAATGTAAATTGTAAAATGTTATAATATAAAGGAAAATAATTAAATAATTGAATAAAAATGATTGAAAATTATTAGATGCATGTTTATAAATAATATATCTCCCCTCATTCCATTATTTTATACTATATAAATCATTTACCCTTGAATAGTGTAATCATAAAACTGAAAATCAATGTATATTCACAAAAGTTCCCTTTTTCACTAATTTATGGGGAAACTTTCACAAATTATTTACAAAACCATTATATAGATTTATTTTTTTTAATGAAGTTTTCTTCCCCAAATAATCTTCTCCCACTTAATTAGGCTTCCATTCAACAATATTTATCTCAATACCTCTATTAGAAATGATATTTTGAAAAGAAACCGCAGTCACTTGATTTATGTATTACATGCTTCTTAAAATGTTCTTCTTAATATCCACCTAAAAAAATATGATATCTTTAAAAATATAATTGAATATGTATAATTATTATAATGATATGTTTTTATCTTAATTAAAAAGAATTATTTATTTACATCAATCTACTAATAAAATTGAAGTCATCTTTAGTGTGTGAGCCTCAAGTACCACCTCTACAAATCAAGATCGTTTATTTTTCATGACAAAATATCATGGAATGTTTTAATAAAGGTGTAAATAAATAAATATAACATAAATAATATTAATTTGATTATAAAATTTAACATTACTATCTACAATAATTATCTCTTGTTCATTATGAAAAACAAATGTTACTTATGTGTTAGTGCATACCATCGCATCATTACTTATGACCACATCCTTGGGTTCGGTTAGCCAAATAACAAAGAGTGTATGAGAATTAATAGAAATAATATTTATTTTCATAATATCCTTTCAGTACAATATTAAACTACTAACCTTAATAATTAAATTGTCTCATAGTTAATTATTTTTTGGGCTTATAGGTAATCTCACAATCAATTATAACTCATCTCTATGAATGGTATGACATTAGTGTGATAGATTTCCATAACTCTTATAAGAAAATAACATAAGTCCATTACTACCATTAGGTTAATGATAAGTTATATCCCTTTACAAATGAGAATTAAACTACTAATATAAATTCCATACTGGTGGAATTCTTGATAGAAACACAATGATTGATTCTCGGGAAATATGTCTACACCATATAGAATCCAAAAGAATCCCCTCTTGAGATAATCCTTGCTGGTCATGCATCCTCTCGATGACCTCAACAGTATTCTATAACACTAAAAATGAATGCAACATAAATGAGATATTTCATGAAGATAATTGGGTCACATTTCCTTTTCCAAATTCAATGATTCAGACACCTCATCTAAAATATGATCTATTTAGAATAATAGAAGGTTCATGAAGCGATTCCAGAAATAATGCATACTTAGGATACATTGTCAACAACATTTCATCTTGTACCTCTTTGTTACCCACATCATTGATGATATAAACTCTACATGAATATTACTCTATTATTCATCCAAATAACTACCTATTTTCACTCCCTCAGATATAAGGTACACTACTTTTCTCATAGTCATCACATCTATCTAATGGAAATCATAATTTGATACTCATCATTATTATAAAAAATATTTATGGTGGTCTCTTAATCATCAAACCATTTATCTACATTAAAATAATATATTCTATATGCATTAATGTAAGATAAAAAATTTTGTAACATATAAAACAACTTTATCCCTATCTCATCCAATTTTATCAAGTTGTCCCTCTTACGGTCAACTCAAATGTCTTGGTGAAACCCAACAACCATATCCAAGGGTGGATGATGAAAAGAAAGAATCTATGAAAAAAGGAAGAAAAATACCAAACCCATTCTCTTGGAATTGTTTTCTGATTCATTTAGTATCATTAATATTAAATATATAGAATTTAATCTAATTTTAATAAACTAAAAAACAAGCATGATGTATGTGCCTCTCTAACGTATCTACCATACCTGTATCGTCACTTCACTTGACATGTTTAGTAATATTATGGTATTGGTTCAGATCACTGTGGTCTGTCAAATTATTTTTCCTAGAAACATTCCCTTTCATATGTCACATAGTATGGTTATATACTATTTTTCAAAATCATTTAATACAAACCTCACAAGGGCCTAGTTTATAGACCCATAGAATGTATTAAACCATTATAGGGGTGATGAGGAAGGATTTTAATCATGGTATAATGATTTTAAAAAATTATTCCTTTCTTGAGGACCATATTATTTCACCATTAAGAACAATTAAATTTATCTCCGTTATTATTTGTATAGAAGGAAGTGTCTCGGTCAAATACCAAGAAACAATTTATTAAATATAAAAATAGAAGTTTCATGAGTTTGAAGTAAGGAATATTATTCAAATATTTATCTTAGAGAGGGATAAGTTCATCAGGCAGGTCATCACACCAGGTTATATCGTAGTCGACTCCCTTATCAGCAAGACTGTCTACAACCATGTTCGCTTCACGAAAGGCATGAGTGAAAATGTTGTTGATCTCCAGAAAAGAAGTAATGCAACTCATCCAACGAGTAGTAAGTGGCCCGGAAAGGTGCACCGCACCATTCTAAATAGAGTGAAAAATAGTGGCCAAATCAATTTCAATCCAAATATTGTTCCATCATTTTTTCATTGAAAAATAAACAGCACGGATCACGCTCATCATCTCCACTTCTAAAGATAATGCAGTACCATAGCTACCAAAAAATAATCTATGACACTGGCCAAGAAAATCATTGAAAATGGCACCACAACCCACAAGTACCGAGTTCCCTTTGAAGGCACTTTCAACTTTCACTTTGATCCATCCTGGGATCAGGGTATTCCATAACACCTAAAAAGTTCATAACAGTTTCCTCTAGATACCATTAATGAGAAGTTGAAAAAGAATGTCAATGTCTCCAATGGTGTTGTCACAATAAGAATTTTCAATTGAGGTAGCATCCCTTAGGGAAATGATAATCCATATCTGACATATATTAAGATTGAATGGGTAATTTTTGTGGATAATAACCTTTTATATCATACCATATCACATAAAAGTTTATATAAAAACCCATTAATAATAGATTCTTTATTTGTTGATAGGATTTGAGATCCACACAATACTTTAATTGGGCACTGATCTAGTCATTGAGTAACCATCAATAGTAAAAAAATGTTTGTAATATAATTCCAATGGGTTGAAGTCGTAGCACATGATAGAGACAAATGGTTAATATCTTCTCCATGCTTGTGACCAAAATGACACATAGAGAAAATTTGGATCCCAATAGACTAATGAAAACCCACAGAGGTAATAAGGTTGTGAGAAATATTCGAAAAAAGATTGAATATCTAGGGTTTATTCTATGGATTATCAATGGATTTCAACCAAAAAAATAATGATCTGAATTTGAAAAATTATACTTGTAAAAACATTTGGAATCAAGGGTACCATAGTGATCACTCTCTTAAATAATGAAATCACAAAAATTAGAGTAGTAATAATTGTCTATAATTTCAATGATTTCATCACGAATGTTAAAGTTTTGATATTTAATAACATCCTTTATATCATAGTTAGTGTTTCTGGATGATAATTATAAGGCGTCATAGAGATTTGAGGGGTGCCTGTCGAGTTTTACACCAAACAATTCAAGGAAGAATCAGTGCTAACCATCCATCTAGAGTTATTAATGTTGTTCAAAAAGGAATGTATAAAGGATTGACAGATAAAGAAGTTAATATAATTCAAATTTCCATTATTTAACTTTGTATTGAATCTTTTTTTAAGAAAATAAATAGAGTTAGAGTTATTATGATTGATGATAGAAGTGAGTCTAGCTTGATGGGAATCATTGAAGAATTTAAGATTTTTTTGCCAAGACCACCCTTCTTTAAATGTTTTCAACAAGTATCCTAGGGAATAGTTATAAGATAACTTTTCTGAATACTGCCAGTCCAAAAAAATAGATTTAAACATTTTTTTTCTTCAGGAGTCTTGGAGGCCATTTGTAAACCCTCTACGAGTAGACCATTTTTGAGATAATATAATATTTCTCCAAACAAATCCTACTAGCCATAAAGAGGGATTTACCTATCAAGGATGATAGTTTGTTGATGACTTGGTCAACCATAGTGGAAAAGTAAATGGAATTAGGCATTTCCCAAAAAATGGGTACTCTAAGATAGTTAAAAGGAAAGGAACCTTCTTTGATACCTAAATTATTGATGATATTTTTTTCTTGAAGAATAAAAAAATTCAAAAGGAAACTAAGGATTTTCCCCAAAATATAGATTGACCATATATTTATTCATAATCGAACAAAGAATTTTTTAAATTTTGAATATTACTTTTATCCCCATATAAAAATATGATGATGTAATTGGTATATAAAATATGAGAAGGCGCATTTAGATTTATAGTAGCCTATATGGGTTTATGTTTATTTTGATAAATAAGGATACTGAGCAATCTACTTAAGTAATCTTCCATAAAATAAAAAATAATGGAAGATAAGGGATCACCTCATCTAACTCCCATAGTGCATTTAAAATAGCCCTTAGGGGAACCATTGACAAGGATAGATATGGAAGATGATTTAAATAAAGATTTTTTCCTACTGACAAAAGTATCACTAAACCAATAAGACTAAAAGAATTTGTAGATGAATCTCAAATAAATAGTATCAAAATCATTCCTAATATCACGATTAATGGAAATATTTACACCTCTATTAGCATTGTTTAAGGTGTTGGTATATTCTGAGTGGAGGAAAATGCAGTCTTAAATAGACATTCCCTTGATGAAACTGAATTGATTCCAAGAAAGAATTTTATTATAAATAGTAGCAAGTTTATTAACAATATGGTTAGTAATGATTTTATAAATGGAATTAATAATAAAAAATAGGCCATAAGAGGTGAATCTTTGTGTCATTTCCTACTTTTGGAATTAATGTACGAAATTGGGAATTTAAACTCTGGGGGAGAACACTATTAGATAGAAAATGATTTTTCATGTTTGAAAATATTAATATGAATGACCTCCCAGTGTTTTTGGATAAAACCATTGTTGAAATTAACATGACCTGAGGAACTCTCTGGAGTAAGGATATTAATAGTTTCTTTGATTTCATGACCGAGAAGGGTTCTTAAGAGATAAGAATTGTATTCCTCATTCACCATGAAAGGAATGACATCAGGAAGGAGGTCATTGTTGACATTTCGTCCACTGAAAATATTATCAAAGTAAGAAACAACATGATTAGAAATATTCTACTCAAAGTTAAATAGGTTGTCTTCATCCCTAAGGAAGTAGATAGGTCTATAAAATTTTCTGATTCTTTGTATAGAATTATAAATATTAGTGTTCCAATCACCATCAAGAATCCATTTAGTTTTAAAACATTTCTTTTGTATGCTTTATTTTAAACCAAGAAGAGATTTGTGTCCATCAATGTGTTTCTTTCAGGTTGGGGTTTCAAAAAGAAATTAGAGTTAGTAGTAGTATTTTGAATATGGAAAACATCATTCTAAAGATTAGATATTTTGTTTTCAATTTGATTATTTTTAGAACTAAACCAACCTTTAAGGCACTATTTGAGGTGTTTTAACTTGGTGATACTGGAAAAAGAATCGTTGTGATGACTCATAGACTCCCATCAATTTATTATAATGTTTCAGAATTCCATATCAGCATACCAAGAATTATTTTATCTGAAGGGATTAATGGGTTTATGTCTATTGGTGAAATGAATAACAAAGATAGGGTGATGATCCGAATTATGTTTATGTAGGTTTATGCTTGCAATTGTATCCCAATTTTCTAGAGTATGGGAGTTCATGAAAGCCCTATCCAGTTTACTAGAAACAACTAATTTTTAGTGTTTTAATACCATGGGAAATTAACACCAGGGAGGTTAATATTGACATGATTACAATATTAAATAGGAGCTCTAAATTCTCTTGAAGAGATGGAAGAGTGAGAGAGGCCATTTTTTTCACTGGAAGTAGTAATCAAATTAAAGACACTTTTCACAAACCAAGGATCTTTAATGATGTTATCTAATACATAAAGATCATCCCAAAGAGGTATTCAATCTAGATATCTATTAATAGAATAAATCATGGTACAAAAAATTTGCATTCCATAAAGGAAAAAATCACATGAAAAACTTTTGTTCGGATATTTTAAAAACATTAACATTCAGATGTGAAGCATGGAAAAAACACAAATCATTTCAACAGAAAGTCCATCATTACAAGCATCTAAAAAATTATAACCATATGAAAAGGGTTGAATAAATTTAAAATCATAGTTGATTTTATGTTTAGAAATAGAAAACATTTTAGTTCTGTGAGTCATAAGAAATATTTTATGAACAATAAGGGTATCATGATTTGAAATTCTTTAAAAATTCCAAAAATTAATATTCCTTAGAACCTGGTTTTGTGGCTAGAACCCCTTTTTGTTTGAACCACCCGTTACATTCTTCCACTTTGATCTTACGACATATATCGAGTTGGTCGGACTGGTTTCTTTCTATGTTTACTCATAGGTGAAATATAATATTTGTTAGACATATATGTAGTAGAAATAATTTGATTGGTTTCAGGTGTTTTAGCATTAAATGGGGTGTCTATGGGACTACCCATTGAATCCATTAATGTACTTGTAACATGAGTGATATTATCAACCATATGTTTCGACTACATCCTCATTGATATAAAAGTCGCATTAAATAAATACTTATTAGTTTTTAGAACCATACCTAATTTATTATCTGAGGGAACTGTGTGGGAGATAGTGTTTCAATATGAAGTTGGATGCATTCTCACTATCCCCACAGTCTCACAAGATAAAAACATTGTTGTTTCTTTACTGATTCAATGATTAACATCCCTGGGAACAAAGCCTTCAGGTTCCTCAGAGGATTAGAGAAATTCTTCATTGTGAACCACGACCATAGGGTTCTCTCCCTGGATAATTCCTTAACAACTGATACACTACTATCAGTTATATGGCCCAAAATTGTAAGAAGAGACTTATGCATCTCTATAGTTGAACCATCTTTAATCTTCAAATTTTTATTGGGAACACTCCCACTGGATGGGAATGTAATCCCTGATTTAATAAGACCAGACACTAGCATTTAGACCACATGTTTCTTTACCAAAAATGGAATCTTGCGGCTGTTCACAAGCATCTATCATAAGATTTTCAATTTCTTCAAGAATCCTATGATCAAAAGAGTCCTGCTCTTCTTCATCCACTAGATCATCCACTGTGGCACTGAAATTATCTCATAAAAAGGTTTTATTCTTAACCTTAATATCATATATTTTCTTAGAGGTTTTAGGTTTCTCAAATACAAAACATTGGTCCTTCTTACTCGTTCAAACATCATTCCATCCATCATCCCTTGGTTGGGAATATTGGGTTTTTATAACTCTATATTTCACAAATGAGTATCCTATCATAATCATCATCGTTTTATTATTTAAATAAAAAGTGGTAAAAAAGATAATCGACTAGAGAAAACCAAGGAACCAATGATGCAAGGGTCCAGAAGATAAGATATTGTGGGGGTCTAAAATGGTTCAGCCCAAGAGAATCCCCTCTAACCAGATGATCCCCCACAGAATACATCAATACAATACTCGGAGAGAAAATGATACTCTTCTCATGGGTTGAAAAGGAATCAAGATAGTCTACATCATTATTAACCACACACCATGTGTGGAGAATGTCGGTCTTGGGTGTTGGGTCGGAGGTGATGGCAAGAGGGGGGGGGGGGTGAATTGCCTTTTTAAAATTAATTAACAATTTAAAACAAATTTAAATGCAGTGGAAAGTAAAAAAGGCAAGACACAATTGATAACGGAGTTCGGCTTTAAACTCAAGCCTACGTCTCCGCTCCCAACTCAACCATTGGGAGATTCCTACCGCTTGCTTTTCAATGGTTTTAGCAAGAAACCCACTAGGCTTTGAGGTAGCACTAGGACCTATTATAGCTTGCTTTTATTGGTTTAGCAAGAACCCCACTTGCTTTCAATGGAATAGCAAGAAACCACTAGACTTTTTAATGGGTGAAGGCTAGCTCACCGAAAACTCAAGCCCTTTAAAAGGAAAGGCTTGAAGAAACCTCTTCACACCTTAATGGTGGTGTGAAACCCAAAAGAAAGAGGGGATGAGAAAAGGTTTGGGGTTTTAGGCACAAACCCAATTTTAAAGCTCAAAATAAATAAAACAATAAAACCCATAATTGGAGAAGCCTTGGGCGCCTTTGATTGATTGGAGATGTTGAAGGCCGCTTCCAAGCTTCTTTGGTGGTTCTCTTGGATGTGGAATTGGATTGGAGCACGTTGGGTTCCTTGAGGAAATCCGCCGGAGGTTCGCCAAAAAAAATCAACAATGTGTCTGGTGGCTTGGGTGAAGTTCCGGGGCTTCCTAGGCCTTTATTTATAGGCTAGGAACCTTCAAGTATCCGTTGGAGGGCTTTGGAGCCGTTGGAAAAGGCCTCGGAGCCGTTGGAGGCCAAAAGAAGGTTGACTGGTCAAAGCCAACAGCTAGTTTGACTGGGCTACCGGCTGGCCGGTACAGCTCCACAGGCTGGCCGGTGCCTTGGAAGTTTGAGAGTGCTTCTACCCAGGAGCCACCGACTGGCCGGTGAGAAGGCCACCGGCTGGCCGGTGGTGAGACAGTAGGTCTCACTATTGAACCAGGATGCCACCGGCTGGCCGGTGACAGAGCCACCGGCTGACCGGTGGAACCTGGCAGTGGGCAATGCCTCTGCCAGGTCCACCGGCAGGCCGGTGCTATCACACCGGTTGGCCAGTGGACTGAATTTCAGTCCACTTGATGTGCTTCATGGCCCATTTTCTTGGCAATCTTTTGCCTATAAAACAAAAACACTTAAAACAATGTTAAACACATATGAAAGTGATTGTGATCATGAAAATCAAAGAGTGTGGGGTACAACAATCTCCCCCTATTTTGATGATCACAATCACTTATCTAAGCAATGTAAAAACCTAAATGAAAGGCATGCTTTAAATGATAAATTGAAAATAAATACTAAGCATGAGAGAAAAGATTCTCCCCCAATCAATCAAGAAATTTCTCCCCCTTTGTGATTATCAAAATAGAATGGGGCATAAAACTTGATTGAGGGAAATGTTTGAAAAACTAGATTTGAGATTTGAAAATCAATTGAAATTTTGGAATTGAAATGAAAATTTGAATAACAGTTTGAATTGAAAGTTTTGAATCAAAAACCAATTGAGATTTGAAATTTGAAACCAAATGAAATTTTTGAAATTGAGAGTTTTGAAGCAAAAATGAATTGAAAATTTAAATTGAAAAATGAATCGAAAATTTGATACCAAGAGTTGAAATTGAAGGTTTGAATTGAAAATTTTGAAATTCAAATCAAAAGGGCTTAAACGATCCTAACTCCCCCTAAATAAAAACAATAAACCACCGGGGAAAGGAAATAAATTTTGGCCCGGAGAGACTCGCAAGAAGGGATTTTTCAATCCAAACTTGTCTCATAGCGGGTCTTCTCCTATAAAATTCGTCCGAAAAGTAAAAAGATTTGGGTTGACCGTACCGGGCGTTTTTACAATTACATTCATAAATAAGGTGCCCGGGTTTTTTACAATAATTGCAAAATTTATAACTAGAGCTCCCCCTTACAAAAACAGTGGGTGCATGGGAGGAGGAAGCTTGGTTGGTGTAGCCAAGTCCATTGGTGGTTCTAGATACTCGTTGAGAACCTAAGAGTTTGGACAAATTTTGTTCCCCTTGGGTGAACTTAGCAAGGGTCTCCCTTAGGTCTTTGATGGTTGATTCCATGGAATCAACATTTGGGAAATTTTGGATTTTGAGGGACATCTCCTCCTTCTCTTTGAGAAGTTGTTCTTTTTCGGAGGAGAGTTTTTTGAAAGACTTTTTCAAAGAAACAAATTTTGACGATAAAGCATGAAAACCTTTTTCTAGTTGGTCTCTAGCGTGTGAGAGTTCTTCATAAGAAAGATGATTTAAAGAATTTGAATTTGAAGAACAAAAGGAAGAGGAGTCGGAAGAAGTTACCTCATTACATGCCATTAGGCATTTTGTACCTTGGTCGCTCGAGGAGGAGGAGGAGGAGGAAGATACCTCATGTTTTGCCATTAGGCAATTATTACCATTGTCGCTTGAGGAGAAAGAAGAGAAGGAGGAGCTATCACTCCAAGTTTTCTTTAAAGCCTTCTTCTTCTTCTTCTTGACCCTTTTCTTGTGAGGTGGGCAAACGGGCTTGATCATTTCGTCGGGTTCTTGCTTTTGATCGGATTCTTGCTTTGGAGCCTCTCTAGTACCTTCATAGGTTAGTTCTAAAAATTTCCAAAGATTGTAAGAAGTAGAGCAAGTAGAAATACAATTAAATACATTTCTATCTAACCCGCAATGAAGAGCATTCATGGCTTTGCCATCAAGCTCGAAATTCTTAATATCTATGGTGGTCCACTTAGACTCATCGGAAGAGGAGAGGGAAAATCCTTGCATAACAATTTTAAAAATTGGATATCCAATACTTTTAAGAAATGTGGTCATGCGGGTTTTCCAAAAACAATAATCGGCTCCATCAAAGAATGGAGCACGATCCAAAGAATGTCCTTCGGGGGATTGAGAGGAAGAAGCGGTAGAAGCCATAAAAAAGGATCTTTAATTTGAAACCGGTTAGGGAATTATTCAAACCTCCCTCTGATACCAAATGTTGGGTCGGAGGTGATGGCAAGAGGGGGGGGGGTGAATTGCCTTTTTAAAATTAATTAACAATTTAAAACAAATTTAAATGCAGCGGAAAGTAAAAAGGCAAGACACAATTGATAACGGAGTTCGGCTTTAAACTCAAGCCTACTTCTCCGCTCCCAACTCAACCGTTGGGAGATTCCTACCGCTTGCTTTTCAATGGTTTTAGCAAGAAACCCACTAGGCTTTGGGGTAGCACTAGGACCTATTACAGCTTGCTTTTATTGGTTTAGCAAGAACCCACTTGCTTTCAATGGAATAGCAAGAACCCACTAGCCTTTTTAACGGGTGAAGGCTAGGTCACCGAAAACTCAAGCCCTTTAAAAGGAAAGGCTTGATGAAACCTCTTCACACCTTAATGGTGGTGTGAAACCCAAAAGAAAGAGGGGATGAGAAAAGGTTTGGGGTTTGTAGGCACAAACCCAATTTTAAAGCTCAAAATAAATAAAACAATAAAACCCGTAATTGGAGAAGCCTTGGGCGCCTTTGATTGATTGGAGATGTTGAAGGCCGCTTCCAAGCTTCTTTGGTGGTGCTCTTGGATGTGGAATTGGATTGGAGCACGTTGGGTTCCTTGAGGAAATCCGCCGGAGGTTCGCCAAAAAAATCAACAATGTGTCCGGTGGCTTGGGTGAAGTTCCGGGGCATCCTAGGCCTTTATTTATAGGCTAGGAACCTTCAAGTATCCGTTGGAGGGCTTTGGAGCCATTGGAAAAGGCCTCGGAGCCGTTGGAGGCCAAAAGAAGGTTGACTGGTCAAAGCCAACGGCTAGTTTGACTGGGCTACCGGCTGGCCGGTACAGCTCCACCGGCTGGCCGGTGCCTTGGAAGTTTGAGAGTGCTTCTGCCCAGGAGCCACCGGCTGGCCGGTGAGAAGGCCACCGGCTGGCCGGTGGTGAGACAGTAGGTCTCACTATTGAACCAGGATGCCACCGGCTGGCCGGTGACAGAGCCACCGGCTGACCGGTGGAACCTGGCAGTGGGCAATGCCTCTGCCAGGTCCACCGGCTGGCCGGTGCTATCACACCGGTTGGCCGGTGGACTGAATTTCAGTCCACTTGATGTGCTTCATGGCCCATTTCCTTGGCAATCTTTTGCCTATAAAACAAAAACACTTAAAACAATGTTAAACACATATGAAAGTGATTGTGATCATGAAAATCAAAGAGTGTGGGGTACAACATTGGGATCCATTAGACTTAGGTATTTCCTCATGATGTGAGTTATGGACCATGGGGTGGAGCTCTTACCTAACATAGAGTAGTATATATTGATGGAGTTTGATTATAATACACTAAGGGAGATGTTCCTACTCCGGGACCACTGTAGGCCAGAGAGCGTTTCAAGGGCTTCATCCTGTAAAGAATCACCCACGCAGAAGTTGTCCAACAAAGCATCCATAACCACACCCTTCATGTAACAGATCACACTACTCCCTCATGGTTACAATCATGAATGATACATCACTATTCGTCTTGGAACCCGAGTGATGGGAGAACCATCCAACCCATTTCCCTATCTGCCAATGCTAGTAGGGAACAAAGAATGATTCTGGCTTACAACTAGCCTCATGGTGGGAGCATCCTGCCAACCTTTACCCATCCAAAATAGGTCCACCAGCAAAAATAAAACCCTTTCCTCCAGCACCCATTGAGAATAGGTTTCCCCCTCAAAAAATTCATGTTATGAGCTGTCTAGATGCACTAGAAACCTGCTGCCAATACCAATGTGTGGGCCTTTAACTCAGGGCTATGGCAGTCCACACCATGGAACAATAGGTCAATGAAGGGGGTCTGCATCTGGTCCCTAGCAGTATAACTAGTAAAATCACCAAAGGCTGATGAAATACTGGTGGATCATCCACCCAAGAAGAAAATATGATCCAGAGATTCCTCTCTATTCCCCCTACAACAGTAGTAGATTGAAGCCATGGATATTCCAATCCACTTCACATAGTCATCAGTGAATATTTCACAATTCCAGATACTTCAAACTTGAAAATTGTATTTTTTTTTTGATTTATTTTCCCTATAGGGTTCTCCCCCCCCCCCACGGATCAGTCTAGAATGAGGCCAAGAAGACCCTACATAACTCCTTCATTGAGAAAGCACCCAAAATCGAAGCAGTGAAAACGAATTTTTCCCGATCATTGTTGATATTAATAGGGACGAAGATATCATGCTTCGCACTATTGAGAATAGAAACAACAAAATATGGATGCATGATGGCTTGGTGGTAAAAAAATGTTGGTCATGAGACATCCTGGGAATCCAAGACGTGAAAAAGACCATTCATGGTGCTAGAAAGATATCTCCCCTCTCCAAACAATCCATCTGGAGTGCGGAAGATGTGAATCAATCAAAGTAGAAACCTCGGGCCAGCTACAGGATGCATTGCTAGCCTGATAACCTTCAATCTACTTTGCTTCCATAAGCCTTTCACACTGTGAACGACCATTGATCGCATCCGATGAAGGTTTAGCATGCATGGAATGCATGCTACCAGATATTTTGTTCACGTTTATGCCTCCCAAATCAACGGGCTTGGATAGTCTCTCACATGAAGCCCAACTATGCTTACCATTCAAATGAGCATCCCAAATAAATAAAATAAGACCCTATCGATGCTTCAAAGCACACCATTTGGAAATTTAACTGTGGAAATTGCATGGACAGGAATGGAGTATAAGATGTTATTAACCAGCGTGATCCAACCTTCGAATAACAAGAACATTTTTTTAAAGGTGGTATCACAACCAGTAATGTGAGATACAAAGTAGTCGAAATTTCAGACCTGTGGCCTTCCCTGTGAAATAGTGACACCTCTATAGCACATTGGGAAGAGTCCCTATGTCATGTTCAACCAGTAGCTCAGGGATTCCGTCCGGGAGTTTGGACATCAAATCAAGATATATAAGGTGATATTTTTCCAATTAATACACTAGCCACTCCATTGGAAATAGTAATCCATGATTCTTTTTAATCCCAAGATGGATTTCTTTTTTCATTAATAAAAATAAGTGTGCCATCATAGAATATTATATGTGAGATATAGTTCATTCTCTACCTACAATGATTAGGAAAAATGAAAACACTAATGATGCTCTTATTGATAGTCCGACTGAGGACATATTGGGCCATGATGGCATAGGCTGCAGACCGTCTTAAGGAAACCATGATTCTTTCCCAAGAAGTGTAAATCTAGCCATGTGGAGCTAACACACCTGATGATAAAATCAATAGACCATGTTGAAAAAACCCAAGCAAGAAAGAACTTTTATGATGAAATCCTACTCTATGCTGTCATAATAATTTTCCATATCCAGATTACGAGCCAAATTTAAACCATGAAACTTCATGTTATGTTTGCTAATAACCTCATGGGCCAGAGTAATCTCCCCCTGAATTGAATGGTTTTTAAAAAATCCATACTTCTCAAATGAGGTCTGGTTGGGGAGAGGAACTGATGGTGTCCAATTAATGATCATTGCAAGAATTTTATATGATATATTACACATACTCATAGGTGTATAATGATGGATAGAAGAAGGATAAGAGGTCTTCAGAATGAACACCAGAGTGGTGGCACATGCAACGCAGGGAAGGTTTCCTCCCTTAAAGAAGTCATGGACTACCCCAATCAGGTCTCCCTTCCCCATGTCCCCAATATCCCTATAAAACATACCCAGAAAACCATCTGGAATATGGGAAATCTCTGGGTTAATTCTCACCATCTCCTTGTGAATCTCCTTCTCCTTTGGGATAGCTCTAAAAATTTCATTTCCCGGGCTGGAGAGGATTACAGTACCCACCTCCAAAGACTCTTTGTGGCTACTAAGAATTCCCTCAATCATGTGATGGTTAGGGCCTGCCAACAGATCTTTGATGCACACCTCTACCATGTTCCCTATCAAGTCCTAGTCATTAGTGATGCTACCATCTACATGGTGAATATTTGGCCTAGAAAATATTTTTTTCTTATAATTCATGCATGGAAGTAATCTGAATTTTGGTCACCTTCTTATAGCCACTTGGTTTGTGCTTATTCTAAAGCCACATGTTCCTCTAATAGAATTATTTCCTCCAAAATTACCTTCTTGTAGGTGATCTCTTTAAATATTTCATCACACCACATAGATTCCAGTTGGGATTCTATGGATTCAATCTCTTTAGAAAGGGTAATCAAATAATTGTAATGGGGGGGGGGGAAGACTGTTGATCTATACATAGAGGTCCCCCTTCAGTCTTTTTAATTGTAATGGAAATCAATAAAACTAGAGCCTTGATTCAACTTTCACCACGAGTCCATAATTACCTGGTGGAAACTCAGAATGGTGGGCCAATTGCATTAAAAGACACAACGATGAGGTATATCATACTGTGGGGAGAAGGAGACCAAATTGGGGGAATGTGCTGAAAGGATGTGGATGAGATAAGTATCTTTTGGCATTGGGAAACACTGAGACCGCCTGAACATTGGAAAGACAGCGATCAAACCTGCAACAGGTGCGTCGGGATCCTCTTTAGTTGTTGAACCATGTGAACTTATCGCCCGTGAAGCCCATAACTCTGGGACCCCAGTAGCCCATGAAACCAACAAACTCCTCATTGGCATTTTGAGAAAAAGATCTCTCCCTCTCTTTTCATTTGGGTCTACACTGATGTTAAAATCACCTCCTACAAGCCATGGAGTATCGCACGAGTCGAATGATTTATGGGAATTCTACATGATCACTCTTTTCATTGAATCATAGCTACCATACACAAAAGTTACAAAGAAATGAGATGAACGAGAGAAGATTTAAGCAGTGATACTCTAGTCCTCGGATTGAACCATGTTATTAATGTAAGATGATTTCCAGAAAATACAAATATGATGGTTGGTAGGGGATTCATGAAAGCCTACATTATGTTTGATCCTCCTCGAAAGCTCACCAATTTTAGTGTGTGAATGCTTGGGTTCCAAAACATCAACAAATGAGGCTCTATGGTACAATGATTGTAGATCTATTGAGCCAAAAAATAGAAAAATAAAGAGATCAATTTATCTTCTTCTTTGACTTAAAATAGAAATTAATGATGTAAATTAAAATAAATATTTTAAATGGTTCAACTACACTAGGATAATACACATAGTTATCATAATAATGTTTTTTTCCACCAAATAAACTCAAAATTTTTAATTTTTGTTTAAAATATTTGAGTTATCCCATTGACCATCCTAGTCACAACAGTGAACAACTAGAGAACTCGCTTCTATCCCACAGTAAAAAACACACTCCTTTTGCTATTAAAAATTTCATTCTTCACATGAAGATAATGATTTTATAAAACAAAGTTGTTGTTTCAAAATAGTGAAAATAGTGAATACTTTCATATATTATTTTGATCTTTTAATAAAACATTATATGACCAACAACATTCTAGAAGTGGTATTGAAAAATATATTTTAATCCATCCTCAAATGCACAGCTCCATTTTTCTCCCTTTATTTGTTCTTACAATTAGTATCCCATGTAATATGGAATTTTTGATAATATGTTGCGATAATCATATCCAATGAAACTAACATTTTAAAAAGCATAAATAATCCTTCAATTTCTCCACATATCTCGAGTAGTAATTTAATGTAAATTTATAACTGATATAACTCCATAGTAATCTCCCCATCAACTATAATGATCTTAAATAAAATATGAAAAAATATCTCCATAAAACCTTGATAATTTTTGATAAAACATAATTTATTTATAACCGATGATATTAAATAACATAGTAAAATGTTGTAGACCCGATACTAATTGATAAAGAACACATTCATGAAAATTTTATAATTTAGGGATCTCACAATATCCTCCTACAAACACTCATGTTTTATATAGCCTAAATTATAGAACCATTATGGCCCGATACTTTATTCACGTATCTATTATTCCATAAGCTCAGTTTACACACATAGCCATTAATTTCAGACACACTATTTTCTCATATAGTCATTTTAGACACATACTTCATTTTATCATTTAGACATTTTTTTCAATAAAAAAGATTTTCTATTGCAGAAATTTTAAACATGTTTCCATTCCACATAACCATTATGACCATGTACTTCCAATGATCATGTATTTGATTTTACTACATATCATATTTCCCTGAGAAAAAAATAATTTATTCACCTTTGAAATTCTATCAAATTAAACGCATATTTTAAATAAACCAACTAGTAAATTGACCAATATAAACTAAATTTGGGGTTAAATAATATCCTCATTCTATTTTGTGAAAATATAAAAATTTTCTTGAAAAAACACCATTAAACTCTAATTTTTTACTTCTCTCGAATATTTTCAATTATCTATAATCTAAAATATACTAATAAAAATATCAAATTAATACATGAGGTGTAAATTAATTCTATAAAACCATTGATACATGGATCATTACAGTAAATAACATCCTTATTTTACTATTATAAGGTCATCTATAAACATAAAATCTCTACAAAATCCTATTGATGCAAAATATCACTTCTAAAAACTTATCTCCATACAAATTTGAGATCAAAAAACATACCATAATCATGAAAGAACATATGAAAAGCAAGGGTCTATGTCAAATTAATTACATGGCCACAAATAGAAAGAATCCAAGAGCTAACTGATGGTTCTTAAACACCACATTAGTAACATACTTTTTAATGATATCAATAATTTGATATTTTGTTGACCCAAACTACACAACCAGAACTAATTTCAACAACTTATCCTTTATGAAGTGATATTTCATATCAGTTTTCTTTTCATATAAATATTTTATTGTATTTTTTATATGATTTATCACACTTAAGTTGTCACAAAAAATTGTAATATGGACACCACCCAAACCCTTACACCATCCAACTATTATTTCCTTATAGGAATGGTTTGTATGCTTTAGTGATAGTAATGTACTCAGCCTCTTCAGTGATCAGAGATATGAAATCATACTTATTTTATTTCAATGATAAACTTGAACTCCCTAAGGAAAATATAAGCACATGATTTTTATTTGTTTAATTAATTATAGTACCCAAATCATCATCTATAATCCTAAAAAATCAAACCATTTGGATAGAAAAAACCATTTTCCATCATATTATGTATTAATAATTGTATTATTTTAAATTAGATCATGTTTATTGCATTGGGATAACACAAAAATGGTTTTTTAGATAGGTTTAAAATAGAATATCTGGAATAGTGGCAGTAAAATAGATTAAACTCCCAATTATTTATTAAAATGTTTTCAGATAGAACTTTTTTTCCTCGATAATCATTTCATAATTTCATTCTTTTCTCCATCAGACTATCCATGATCCTAGAGTTCTAAATATAAAAAATTCAAAAATCATTATTTCCATATTTGGTTTTAAACTTAAATACCCCTTCCCCTATTTTGAGTAACATGAAATATACTGAAAAATGAAATTTTCCAATTCAATGTCTTCTCAAAGCCACACTACTTGTGTTATGGAAATAGATTACATTGTTTTCCATCAAAAATTGTAAAAAAATATCATTATTATAAACAATCACCATCAATAACCTTTCATTCCCCTTTTCCATATAGAGGTTTCTTCATCCCCTTCTATATAGAATATTTTCATATTTAGAAAATTTTATGACCAAGAATCTCACTCCCATAGTTCTTGTGTAAAGCCAAACAATCCTTCTTTAGTAAAAATACATTTACTTAAGCATTAACAATCAAAAAAACATATGATTGGTACATGTAAACTTCTTCTTCAGGGAAAGAATTCAATAATTAAAACTTGACATCCATTTCAAATATTGGAAACCCTTTTGGCTCTTCACATCTAGTAAAAATTGGATTGTTTGAAGTCTTTATACATGAACATATGTATCTTAAATATCATTTTCATTAATTTTGGAATACCCCTTGTTTACAATACATCCCATGTTTTGGATTACCTGTCCATATTTATTATGTTTGTTTCAGAACACAAATATAGTTCTAATAAAATTCTGGTCACATGGCCTTGGAATAACATTACAGGATTCATTTTTCTCTATTTAGTAAATCTCTTCATCCATATACTTTACCCAACTATCACTTTGTTTTTATTCATGAAAATATTTTTTATAGAAAATGATATTTTAAAAAATACAATTGATACTTCATTAATTTTTCTTGACATGGGATATATAGTCACCACAAATGATTCAATCAGTTATTTCATCCCTTCTCATTTTGTGTTTTTAGCCCTGCTGTATATTTTACACTTTCATCAAAATATTAATCTTTATCAAAATTATACTTATTACTTATAACCCTTCATGAATTTTCTTCTTATTTAACTCGTTAATATTTAATAATTGGTTGGTTTTCACATAACATTTGTTCCAACACTCCATTAATTTTCTCACTTTAAACGACCAAAAAATCATTTCTCTTAATAGTAATTCCAATTATCATGTTCTAGGACATGTATGATTTAAACATTTTTCATTACCCATGATATATATAATCATTTCCCCAATCTTCAAATTTTTTCATTTCATCTTACTAATGATAGAACAATAACACTGAAATTCCTTGCGGTATATTAGTTTAGGTTTCTTTCTATACCAAATATCAAATAAAATTATCCCTTCATTTTGACACAAAAATTATCTCTTGAATATCTACATCTCTACAAGTATATATTCATTATAGTTTATTAATAATACATTATTAAATCCAATTTTATTGATCCATGTTATTTATTATAGAATAACTTTTTTTACAATACACCGAATTATATGCCATTAAAATAGTCATGTCATAATGTATAATGAAATTTTTATCAAAACATTATTAAACATATTGATTTGTAAATAAAGTAACTTAGAAATTTTGGATCTTCTAGTTCTTGAAACCAAATATCTTTTTAGATCATCTTTAATATAGAGTGATAAATCTATACACATGAGCCATCTGTTTGATATATATAATTCATTCTAAATTTCCTAAATCATCAAAAAAAATTCATAATTCCATTCCCCATCCACGACAATAGGTGTTAACGACCGCCAAATGTCAATTTGTTCAATCCCAATATATATTGTTCCCCTCATAGTAATTATCTTATATGACTTTTAGATAATCATAAACTTAAAACATTAATAACATATTTTTGTGTGATTATACATGATATGGGGAATATCTCCTCCTCAATTGATTTACACCAACCTTCCTAGTCAAATTTGTCTCAAATGATATCGCCACCTATTCCATTTTCTGTTCTTCTACACATTTGTTATCATATATAAATTTTCCCTCTAAAGGATATAACTTTACCTTGGACCCTTTTCATAATATGATAGTTCAACCATCATTGGATTTTCAATACATAATTTTTCATAGAAATCCATAAAATTTATATGGTCACATAATTGGTTGAAACTGATGAGATTATTACCCATCCCATATTCAAAAATTAGTTTAATTTCTCCTAATAACATTCTCTCAATGTTTGGGTCTTTTGGACAAAACATTTTAAAACCCTCATCATTTTTTAAACAAATGAAATTATCTATATTTTGTATAATATTTACATTGAAAACTTTGTTCTCATCATATGTGATGTGCATCATTTAATAGTAGATAATGTTCAGGGATTTTTTTTCTATTAAGGAGATCATAGAAAAATTATCCCTCTCTGCACTTCCACTCATTGCCCATGATGGTGGTTTATGAGTTTCTTCAAATGTTTAACCTTAGAATTTTTCATTTTTTTGTTTAAAATAATATCTACTTTGAGTAAAGATTATTTTAAGGGAACATTCCATCATTATATTTTTCCAATTTCAAGGAATTCATTAAGAAATTTGTGGAATTGTTTATGCATAGTTAATTTCATGACACCAAAATCATTCACAAAAAAATATTATCCATTAAAAAAATATTAGATGTTATACTTAAAATCATGAATTGGTGTTTCTCCATGGAGGACCTCCTATCAATAGTGAACACATTATTATTGTGTGAAAAATTTCCATCGTAAATACATCTAGCTATATAAGAATTATAATTTTCATTTTTTTCCAGGTCAATTACAATTATAGTGTTGTAAATATTTTTCCTCTTTTCTGGATTAAGGGATTTTGGTTTTGAGACTATCACATATTTTCCTTTATCATTAAACCAGTGAACTTGTGGGAAAATATGTTTTCCTTCTTATATATTATTTAATCATTACATGGTGATGATACAAATGTGTTTTATATTATTGTACCAAGTGTAAATAATTGTTCTCTATCATCACACCTCTATCCTAAATTAATGACATCATATTCCAACAGAATAGATTTCAAAACAGAAATAGTGATAGATTTATCCATTCCATAACTGGTCTTGGATTGTTCTTTAATCTTCAGTTTCATCTTCACTTCCTTCCCTGAGATTCTAGAATATTTATATTTGACTTTGTCTATCTCAGAATTAATATATGATCATTATTCTTATTTTTGTTTCATATAGAGAATATAATCATGAACCACTAAAGTTTAATACATATTCATTTCACTCAAAGAATAATGTTATTTAATGGCTAAATCATGTACATATTATAGATAAAACCTTTCAAAAATACCATGATACTCATTATCACTATCATAATTTCTAATATTATCTCCAATAACCATCAATGCACCAACTTCCTTATAGATCTCATCTTTTTTTACTACATTTTCCATAGAACTATATTCTTTATTTGAAATAATACATTCCATTTTCATATTAATTCTCTATGAATTATTTTTTCCCTCCTTTGTTATATTTTTGGGAAATATGTCTATATCATGAATTTCAAGAAACATTTTATTAAATTTATAAATAATATGTAACACATTTTCACATTTCATGAAAGTAAGGGGAATCTTACCCTTAAATCAAACACATCCAATAAAAATATTTCTGTAAGGAAATTACATTACCTCAAAAAATTTCTTACTCCCATTAATTGATATTTTATCCCTAGAATTAATGTAAAATTACTGGGGATGTTCCATCATTATATACACATTATCTTCATTTCTCATTTAATTTGTTATAATAGTGTAATGAAAACTTTTGAGAGAAATATATTTCATTTCATTATCATAATGAACTGAAAAATGTTTATTAAAATTATATAGGAGTCTACTCAAAATCATTTATTTAAACATTTCCTATTTATTATCATCACCAAGGACACTAATATATTCAAAAGTAATGTATAGATGATCGAAAAAGGAACCATCCATCTAATTTTAGATTATAAAAAAATATTCATAATTGATCCAAAAGACATGAAGATTGTCTATGAACCACATAATATCCATCATATATATCATTAATAATTTACTATACTACATGAGAGGTTTTATTGGATATTAAATTTGTAAAAATAGAATTTATGAGATAATTATAAAAGGATTTTATAGTTTCAGCATATGTAACCAATTCTTGATGATCTCTCCCCATAAAAGAGTATCTATAAATATTTTAACTACTTCTATTAATGATAAATGTATTAATATCCATTAACTAAGATCTTAATTAGTTTTTCACAAATCATTTCCATGATAGTTATTATTGTTTATGAAAGAGGTGGTACTATAGTGACCTGTTTTTTAGTTGATTAATGATTCATTTTGAATGTTTAATCTATAATAGTGGTTCATGTATTGATGATTTTAACTTTATTTTTGAAGTGGTCTCGGGGATACTGCACACTTCATATTCCCCTTTATTGTCATTTTTATTACATTGTAATCTACTGATAACTTTTATCTACCTTTGAATTTTTTTTCTATGTCTGAATTTGATTGTGAGGATATCACTTCTACAAAATGTGGTTTATTCAGAGAATAAAAAAAATTGGACGATAAAAATATTATCAATGAATAAATTATATTTGAAAATCCCCATTGATACCACATGTTAGATCCAAAAGAATGTTTTATACATAAATAGGTGGTTTGGGGTTAATTATGGTATTGTGAATAGAAGAGCTCTTACTTTTACAAAGAACTTATTCTATCACATTGAGTAACACATTAATGTCAATCTATATTTCCCCCCAAATAGATATGAATGAAAAAAATAACAAGAAATATTTTAATGGGTTCCCCAAATCGTGGATAGTTTTTGTAGCTTGGATGAAAATGAATCTATGCTCTAAATTCATTAAATCACAATGCTTTAGTGTTTGAAATTTTTGGGCAATCTCATAGACCCTCTTAGTTTACTTCCCTGAAAAATTAGAGAACTCAATGGTCACCTGCAAAGAGAAATACAATTATCTATCTCTTGAATTGGTATTTCTTCCCAAAAATATAAAAATACATACACTAGGGAATATGTTCCTTAAAAGTGAAAATATTTTCATCTTATAGAGTGAATCTATATTCTATAATAACACCACATTTTACCTTCACCCTCAAAAATAATTCCGGAAGAACCTCTTGTAATCCCATTATGAATGGTCCCATCTGTTTTTCATTATGTATTTCCTCTTAAAATTATTTTATTATTTAATGAATACCATCCTATATATTTTTATGGTTATAAAATTTAAATGAATTTTATTTTTTGAAACATTAATGATTTAATAAACTTCTCCACATATCATGAATTGTAACTATATAGAAATTATTACCTAAAATAAATTCCATGAATCTCTTTACCTTCTAACAGTATATTTTAATAAATATGGAATACCTTATCTTCACAAAACAATGATAAAAGTCAATAGATTTGAATTATTTTGTTAGCCATGATCACAAATACCACTATCAAATTTGGTTGACCCTCCATCAATGGAAAACCACCCACATCCTTGAAATTTTTGGAAGTTAGGGATCTTAAAATATTCACATGAAAATCTGCATGTTTCGCATTATTAAAATCACATAAATGTTTAAGTAATATAACCAATTTACATAGTCGTTTTAAATCCATCAATTATTTTCTTAGATATATTTTTGGCCATGCACCTGATTTTTTCTCATAGTTGTTCTAGACATGTTCCCATTTTTCTCACATAGCCATTCAGAAAAAATAATTTATTGGCTCACATAGTAAATAAAAACATGTTTCTATATCTCAAAACCATTATGGTCATATAAAAACATTTATCACATATCATATGGGATTGTATATCGAATTTATATTTAAAAAAATACATCAAAAAATCCTTCAAATGAAAATTATATTGAAAATAATTCACTTATTTACAAAATCACTGGAAAATTTAGATGTGGTCAAACACTAACCCCTAAACCCCATTATCACACTCAGCTAATGATATAATACAACATGTTCGTCTCATATAACACTATAAGAATATACAAATCGTGAAGTGTTGATGACGGTTACTCATAATGTCCAACTCCATTCTGTCATGGGTTAGGTAGTATAACCAAGGTTATAAACAAAACAAATTGAGGCATTAGCCTTATAAAATAGAGGAATACAATGGATAAACCAACATTAATTACTGATAATGTTAATAAAACCAAAATATCAAAAATACATAAACATTTATAAAGATATAAATCCAATGAAAAAAATTAAAATATCATAAACAATTCCTTATAAATATATCTACAAATAATTTGAAATGAAAAGATAGTATTGTTAAACACACACACAAAAATCTCTCCTTGTAACCTATAAAACTCATATATATATATATATATATATATATGGGTGATAAAAATATGGATACTCAAAGGTATAATACTCATTACCACATTTTAAAATTTAGTAGGATCATATTAATACCTCAATAAGTATATAGTATAACCAACTGGAACCTTTGAGGTCAACAGTGATCTGTACTCACTACGCCTCACATAATATAGAACACATCCTAGTATAGTAAAATAATATCAATTGTCCTATATCGAGAATGCATATAATTACATCCCCCAAGTAGGTTGTCACAATTATTCCCCAATGAAAAACATTAATTTCTCCCATTCTAGACTAAAGACATGGTACAACACACCATACAATATACTCAACCCATGTCATCACTATTATCTTATATCAATTTACACACATTGTATCCCATTAAAAAATAACATATCCCATAAAATAGTGTGTCATGAACATGAAATACATTAAACAGTTCCCATCCTGATAACATTACTAACCCCCACCATATAATATCATATCATATACCATGTAGGGTATTCTAAAACATCATCTCAACCACCACATATGGTGTTCTAGAATATTATCTCATCTACCCCATATTGTATATCAAAAAATAATGTCATATACCCCAAAGGATAAACTAGTACACCACATGATTCTCTACATGAGCGTACATACCATGAACTATAATATATCATACTACACCATAAAGAGACGGTGTGGATAATAGACTATACATCAACCCATTCAATCTAAAACATGTTTTTTTAAAGCACCTAGAACCCGAAAATGCTAGACCTTGGCAGGGTTATCCATATCTGGTGGGGGAAAAATAATGAAAAAATAAATATAATACTATAGACATACCTAATAAAGTTGTTTAAGAAATTCTAAAATACACTAAACAAAATATAATCATAATAGTACTACGTAATATTAAAAACACCATACACCCACCATCCATGGTTTCCAATACCTAATCTACAAAACCAATGATTCCCTCCCTAAAAATATCCATCATCAGTTAATTATAATATCTTATATCATTTATATAAATAAATATTATTGGATTAACTATTTACCAACACTGTAATATTTATTATCAAATATGATTAATTATTTAATATTTAACCAATCATATACATTCTCCATTTTTACTTCGATCCATTACACACCTAATTTACTATATAACATTCCACTCATAGCCAATATTTCACATCAAAATTTTGGAAAGTATATTTCTCTAAATTAATTCAATATTTGATAGCTTTATCCATAAGAAACAAAAAAACTAAATTATCCAATGTGTAACACCCTAGAAAAAATAGCAGATTTGATTCTGAGGGTAAAAGCACCTCATGTAATCCTCCCCATTCACCTGATGATGTTGACTTTTAGTGAGGCCCTGAATCAATCATTGGGTAGACTATATCATAAGAATAATTCCATATGATCATAACTAGATTATAAAAAATACAATAAATAAATATCATGATCATGTAGATACTAAATAACATAATATATATCACACAATAATAACAATATCCTATAGTGTAAATCATATCCATTATATAATGTTTTTTCTAAATAAATAAATAATTTGTGGTTTACTTTGGATTCTCTCCCTATCTGTTATAATATCCTTACTCCTCTATACAACATTCCATTATTAAGTATTTTATAATCATTGGATCTCTAGTCATGAAATTTATAAGATCACATGAATATCTGAGTAGGGTGGGAGTACATGTCATTTAAGAACACCACCAATGCAATTGTAACCTTTTGAACCCATTTATAACAATTTTTTTTCCAATGTAAAAAAAGTAATGACAAGAAAATAAACTCATACCCCAAAAATGAGTATTTGTTTTCTAAAAAAACCAATTAAAACCCCTTTCTATAGTTTCAATCACTTCATCCTAAAAGGAAAAATCATATGACTTTATAAAAGAGAATGAACTGCATAGTAAGATAAAAACCCCATCCTTTTACAGTCCCAAGGAATGAAGTTGGACCAAGTCATTAAACCATCATATATCGAATCAATCATGGATTAATACCTATACCATCATAAAACATATATACCATAGATTAGGCCTCCTGACATTCATGTCCTTCTTGGGCTACCATAGTTCAGGACCCTAGAAAATCATAATACAAATTTGTGATATAGTTCATCCTTTATCATCAAAATCATCAGTTGTGAAGTCTCACCTTAGATGGGAAAAAAATAACATAGTGGTCCACCTTTCTTTTGAATCATTTCCAACATCCAATCACATAGAAATACATATCATTGTGTAAATAATACCATGAAAGTATATAATTTCATCAAGAGATAAATATATCTTATTTGTAACATCTTGGAATAAAAATCAAAAATGGAAGTATGATACTCTATAAATACTCAGGGAAATAAATATCACAAAATGTCTCTAGTGAAATAAAGACATCAAGATTTGTTCAAAATAAATCATGGTATTAAAATTTTCCAAAACCTAAATCATTATTGGGAAAATCAGGTACCCAAATTCTTCAAGAGGTAAGAAATAGCCAACATCATGGTAGTCAACATCTTTGTTAATTGATGGCATCATCACCAGGACCACTTGTGCATAACAACAACAAAAACTGATGCCAAGGAGTCCTAAAATTGGTTTCAATCCAATATAAAAATGTTTATAGTGTAAGGTATTTTGAAACTTGTAAAAGTGTAGAAAAACTTATTTTATGATTATTATTATCATCAATGGATGTTTTAATTTTTGTTTTAGATGAATTATTATAAGTTGGAAAGTCATCATATTGAATGGAGTACTCTATTTAATGGAGGTATAAAAATGAAATACAACACCATATAATATAGTTAACTACTATTGAACTAGAATATTCTAGAAGGTACCACCATGTAATTTGATGGAACTCTACAGGGAATAGGTTCACTAAAAGAAAATCATCCTCATACAGGGGATACACCATGAAACATGGGGAACTAGAAGTCATCCCCCCCATATTAAATGATTGGTATTGTTGTGTAGAGTATAATTATCTCATTAAATAATCTATAGAACCCTTCATATATCATGATATTGATAAAAATAGAATTTTAATGAATTTTAATATGAAATGGGTAATTATAGATCCAATTATGCATGGAAACCCCATCATGAAGACTCTAAATTTTTATGAATGACTTTTCCTGAATCAATTTCATAAGATAAAACATTAAAACCAAAACAAAAAGTGATAAAAAGTGATATCAATCTATCTATAACATACTTAGATACTCCTTTGGGTCTTGGAAAGTGTCTCGACACAATATACTCCTCCCTCTATAGCGATGACTATGATTAAACCTTTATAAAATTACATCATAACAGTGAAATCCTTATCAATATGACCTGACCTCCATTCACCTATTACACTATATAAATCAATATCACTATGGTGTGTCCAAATCATTGGTGTAATGGCCATGAGTGATATGAAACATCCACCTATGATTTGGAATGAATGATTCCAAAATGGAAACTAAATCATCCCCCTATTTTTTAAATTAATCATTCATTTAACCAAAAATGGATCATATTCAAAAATAGGTTGATAGTATGTGAAATAAGTCATCTATTAATGAAAAACTATTTTCAGGTATTAAAATACACCACCATTATGAATTGACATCGGTTTTCCTTCTAAAACAACTCAATATATTGATCCTTAATCCCGTCTATTTGATCCCAAGCCTCCTTTTGGATCTATTCATTCTACCAAAGTATCCAGATAAGTGAAACCATCTTCCTCTAAAATAAATTCAAACTCCAATATGTAATATGCAACGGATTCTCATCGTAAGATTCATCTCACTCCAAATACACATCCACATAGTGTATATCTTTTGTAGGATCAGCCATGTACCTTGGGGGTTGTGACACATGAAACACATCATCCATATCATGGTAGAAAGAAGTAATATCTAGATTTAAATCCATTATTTTGCTTCACATAATGACAATAATTTATATAAAGATCAATGGAGAATTCACTCATTTCTACCTTGGACACACAAGCCCCATCAATAGAGCCAATCTAAAAAATGATCTCCCACTCAAAACTCCCATAGTCATCTACTATAGTTCTCCTATGATATCATCATTTTCTAATAGGTGATTAGTCTCTACTAAATAAATTAAACTCTCCTAAATTTCCTCTAACCCATGATGGGGACAAAAAATGTAGCCTCACCTAACTAATTCTAACAAAATGATGAAAAAATTAACCTGCCAGAAAGTGATATATATCATGCCATTTAAATTGAAGCATGTAAAATATTTCAGTATGAAGAATCATCCAAGGATTAGTGAATATTTCATGCCCAACCAATTTATTAAATTTATCTTTATATAATATCCTCTAGTATGACTATAGTCATCTTGGAATGTCCATCTATTTTAAGATGATATGCCTCGATTAATCTTATATGAGTCCCTTGATATTTTTAAAATCCCTAAATATGAATAAACTGAGACACACATCTATATCTGATACAATTATTAAGGGTACTCCATAAAAGAATATGATCTCCATGATTAATTGCTTTCCCATCTCATCTACTCAGTTAGTGTCACTGATCTGTGTGAAGTGAGCCAATTTCATTAAATAATAAAAAATTTACCAAAACAACAGCATGAAAACAAACTGTCCTGGGTAACTCCATAAAATATTCCGTCATGATGGAATCCCACACCAACATGGGCACTAGATGTCCTTAGATAAAACCACAAGGACATTTTTTCTTATCCTTCACCCCTTTAAAGTCAAGGCATCAAGAGATGAACCCAACAATTTCCCTCTTTATCCATAGCCTATGAAAATATTGATATAATTCGTGGTACATAATTATTATTTTTTAATATTTTTAATTACAAATAAATAATATTTATTTAATAAAAAACAATTAATATCATATATTTTAACAATACTGAAATTTTTATCTTAATTTTATTTTTATGACTGCCTATAATTTTTATTCAACAAATGTTTTTATGGTTTTTTTAAAGTAATATTAAAATTTTATTGTTATATAATAATAAATATTTTATAAAAACTGATTTCATATTTTGAATTATAATTTCAATAATATGTATTAGGGTGGATATTTGGAATTAAAATTAATTTATATAGGGATGTTTTTAACAAAATAAATATAGAATATTGTTAAAGTGAAAATTCTAAAAATAATGGACCTAAACCCATTTAAAATCACAATTCAAAGTGGTTGTTTTAGGAATTCTCAACTATAAACCTCCCCTCAGACCATTATTATCCAATAATGGATCTAATTGTCTTTTTAATAGTGACATTAACTTTTACATTGATATATAAATTCCACTCTTCTCCCTTATTAAATGATCCACATCCTTCCAAATGTCCATAACCCCCATCTATCTTAGATTTTAGAAAAATATACAAAATATCATCTTAATAGTAAATTATACTTTATATTAGTTATGTTATTCGATTAAAATAATATCTCAAATCCTATATCAAAATTTCAAGTGATCCATTCAAATGAGTAACGTAAAATTAATAATTAATTTTCTGTCTTTTCCTTTCAGTTTTACATTTTATGCTTTCTATGAATCTAGTATCTATTTGAAAAATGATTATGTTTCTATCAAAGGTAACCTGAAATGTTATTATGAATATGTTATAATTATTTTATACCTTCCTCTAAACAATTTGATATACAAGAACGTCACATGTATTATGGGTAGATGACAACCTTCATAAGAAATGTTATTTGTTATTCATAAACACCTTACATAGCCAGTTTAAAGTGTTATATAAGAAAAAAAATTATTTTTAAAAAAATATTTATATTTTTAATGTATCCAACACTTACAACCATTTTAAAAATCTAAAGAAAATGATAATGTATCTTGTATGCATGTTTAGACCACAACCTATATCAAGTGATGTATTTCATTAACCATATCTAATGAATTTTATTCCCTATCCACATATATTAAAAAATTATTGAAAAGATAATAAAATAGTGGAAACATAAATTTTATTGATTAACAAATATATTATTTAAAAAAAATCACTTTCTTAATCATGCATGTCCATCAATTAAAATATATTCTTTTGTCGATCGGTTAATCCACCTATATGTACAATTCTATATGTTTTTGTCATTGATAGTAGTAGAGACAAAATTAAGATTGTAGTTATACAATAATGGACCAATATAATTTTTTACGGTTCGTATAAGATTATTTTAATAAATACATTATTTTTAATGTAACACTATTTTTTATGGATTTTTTTTAAAACATGCTTGTCGGTGCTTTAATCTCCATGAACCATAACTAAAGTCCACATTTAATTAAATTAGATCATTAAATTTATTTATAAAACATATATTATGGTTCATTATATAATTTAGGAATAATTAAAATAGTATTAATGAATGTTTATAGATGTTGAAAATTACAAAGAATGTGCATAATAATTAAAATTACAGACATATTATAATGAAAATAAAAATTAACTAAATAGTAATTGTTTAAAAAATAAATATAATATAATTATTTAATATGTAATAGATATTTATATGTTTCTGAATTAATTTAATTGTACTTTTATTTTTTAATAGGATTTTTTTCCTGTTCGACTATTTATGAATACAAGGTAAGAGATTCTTGTCTGGATTTTCATTCTTTGATACTTCTATTATATTCAACACATGAATATTTTATAGTGGTGTATATTCATTTGATGAATTTATTATGATAATATTTACCATGAAAATAATAAGAATTAAAATTAAATATTATGTTATTCCATTCATAGAATTATTATTCTAAAGATAAAAATGTTATAAGGGATTTTTTTTAATACAAAACCTTCCTTTTATGTTATAATGTTTCATATTAATTTCCATACTACAATTATTGTCTTCTTACACCAAAATATTTAATTGTTGGATTTATTTTCACATTGAGAAAAATTAAATTTTTTTTCAAATCATCATCATACTTTATGTTCTTCCATATAATGTAACACCCAAGCTTCTACGGTACGCTTCTCTTTGAATAATGTGATAGCGTGTGTTGTACGCAACACCAAGTTCTAACACACCATAACTAATCAAACTAGCCGTTATGAATAGTAATACCTACTTTTTGAAATTATATATATTTTATATTTGAAAATGGACTTCATTTTTGGATTCGGAATATCGAATTTAGCCTAAGGTGAAATTTTGGTACATTTCGGATAACTTTCATATTTTGATGAATAGTGAAAATTACTAAGTTTTAATTAAAAACAACTTTTTTAATCAAAATAATTAATAGTGATAAATTATGAATTTGAGTGGTTTTAAAGTATACATAGAATATATTTTTACCATTTAAAATAATGTTGGTCATTGGACATAATTTTACAATTAAACCGAACATAAACGAGTGTCAATCTTTTGATAGTTATTATCTCTTAAAAACACGCTTTTTATTTTGACAGCGGGAATTAATTTTAAATTAATTTCTGCCACTTCTGTGTTTTGAATTTAGGAAAATGGATTCCATATTTGGAATCAGGATGTTCAAATTGTGTAAATAGGTAACTTTTATTTTTAGACATTTTGAATAATTACTGCGGTAAATATTTTATATACCATGGTTAAGGGTAAATCCGATAAATAAGGGTTAAAAAATAATATTATAATAATACTAAATTACCCTAAAACGTGTCTTAACCCTATTGGATGATACATGGTCGACCATGGGAATCTTTGGGTCTATTTTGGGACCCCATGGATCCACTTGTATGTGATAATGACACTTTATTTTAATTAAATTAAAATGAATACAAAAATGACACAAGCATATATCTTTTAGAAACACAATTGTTACATATGGTTATATATGTTGGATTTTAGATTATAAATATTAATTAGAAATCTAAAAAGATTTCCTACATAATGATATTTTATTTATAATTTTTAGACATTAAATAATTTATTTTACTTATGACAAAATGATGATGTAGTAATTACTATAATAGTGAAAAATTAAAATAATTGATATTATAAATACCCAATAAATATAATATGAAACTTTTAATGAATTAAACTAATTTTTTAGGATAATATGATATATTAGGATTGATGTAATTGACTTTGTTTGAAGTAATCAATCTGTTATGAGTTTCACAAAAATCAACTATTGAATAGTGTCAAAATTGACATAAAAGAGTTCTTAAAACAAATATTATATTATTAATTGATATTAAATTCCTAAAAATCTAAGGTTCGGCCAAGAGACTTATATCATGATAGGTTCATCATTAATGTACCACTTGGGGGTCGCTTGGATGTATATAGTAATTTTATTAACCATATTATATAAAAATACAAAGAGACATTGTAAAAGTGAAACTAATTAACTTTGAGTTAATACTTAAAGATAAGGTTAATATAAGTACCCAAACCTATCTAAATTCTATTGGTTGAGGGGTTTTCGACCTATCCCCACCTTAACCTTTGAATAATAAGCTTTGGAGCCATTAGAAACCGAATATGAATTTATTATAAATTAATATTTCTAGCTTTTCCAAAGGTTCCCCTCACCCCTCTTATAAAAGGGCACTCCTCCTTCTCATTTCTTCACACCTTCAAAGCCTTTTGGTTCGGCCAAAATCTGCCCAAATACTCTCCCAACATCCCTCAACACAACCTAGAGGCCTTAGTTTGACCAGAAAGCCAACCTAAGGATCCCTTTTGATCAAATCAAAAGGAAGAACCCGAAGAAGAGGTAATGATTTCACCACCCTTCTCCAAGTTCATTTCTTCTTCCACTTCTTCTTCCTTTGTTCTTACCATTATAAAATAATAACTCCAGTATCTCACATATACTGTGATGTTATTATAAATATGGTACAATCATATTCAGTATTCTATCCACCCTTTGAATAACATGTCACCATACGTGCGTACGTACGGCTTACCGTCTCCACATCGTGGTGTAATTGTTATTCAATATAATATTATTTGGATGGGTATAATAATGATGTGTAACTCATGTAAATAATAAATATAACATGTTAATGATTCTGTATATATGATATAACATCCATTTATATATTATTCTAATATCGAAAGAATGATATTGTCGCTCGTGCGTACGTACGGACTACCGTCTCCACAAACGCGATGAGATTCATTCTCCATCGTATCCATTCAAGTATAATTATCATTTGATGATTTAAAAATGATGTTTAAGGACTAGATATCATTCTGGATATGAATAAGATACAACAACCATGTCTTATGTAACAAAACATATAAAAGAAAATGAGTAAGTTAACTCCCAAAACGACGATAATTCTAAGATATTATTAACAAATCAATGTTAAAAGATCATATATGATATCATATTATTATATATGATACTTTTATAATTTAATAACAACTATTTAACCATTATACAGGAGGTTAACCTACCCCAACCAAGGAAAAGTACAAGGTAAGGGTTTACTTTACAACCTCTTCATTATCCAAGGTTGTTTATACGTAATAATCTACTGGGATCTCTTTATCATCCACATCCATGTTTCTTAAAAATGCATTTCAAAACATTTTTACTATTTACTAGAATATGAGTTAAAGTCATGTATACCCTTTTTTACTTTTATAAGTGGTTTATAAAGGAATCTTTCGGTCATTTTCAAAACAAGGTCCTTTTTAACCTTTTCGACAGAATTAAGGTAAGAATGTTTTTTTAACTTATACGGCGGGTGTGGCTATTTTCCGCCGATATAAAATCTTCAAAGCTTCCCTTACAAGCTTATAAAAATATTTTCAAAGAAAATGTTTTATTTTATATGGATCTTAAATTATTTCAAAATAAAAGGAGATATTTTTTAAAAAAGAATTTTGATTTCATCTATGTCAACATCCTTTGATAGATTTTAAGATTATTTGAAGTTGATTTATTATGATACAAAACTTCTATATTGTATTGAAGGTTTTGTGATATGTTTGACTGTGGATGTGCTAGTTTTTATACCATTCATAGTTTATGGTGAAAGTATTGACATTTCATATGTTAGTTTTAATATGAATGTTTATGTTATGTTTAAACCTTTTCATATGGGAATGCATTGGACTTAATATGTGACGGGTGGAGCCCGTTATAGCTCCTCGATGCATCGGTAGGTCTCATGAGACAAACTAGTGTCTTGGCACAAGGCCTTGACAAAATCTTATTTGTAGTCTTGGCACGAGGCCTTGGCTATGTGGTTATGATAGTCTGGCATTATGCATTCCAACATTATGAAAGTGGTTATTGATTTTTGCATGTGATTATTCGATTAGTAGAATATCCATGTGAATAAGTAAATGGAATTATTTCATTTTATTTATGCCATACCATGTTGAAAGTTCATATTTAAAAGGCTTCTGTTTTAGTTATACATTGCCTTAAATGTTTATTCTTATTTATGAAAGTTTCCGCTATATTGTTATCCTTACTAGGCATTTGAGCTCACCCCTTTTCTATGTTTTATTTTTCCCAGGATGTGAAGAAGTAAGTTATGAATGACCTGCAGGGATTTTATGAGGGGTTAATATTGTGGATTGTGGAATCATTATATTGTTGTAGTAGTTTTTCATTTTATGATGTAATGTAAAACTTATGAATATATCTAGTGTTTCCAAGGCTACTAAACCAATCGGTCTTTCGAGATTTGATCGTTCTTGTGATCATGCCAATGTTATGTAATAATGCACCGACTCTGGATAACTGGGGTCGGGGCGTTACAGTTGGTATCAGAGGAAGTTTAGTACAAACCTTGGAAGCTAGATTTAGATAAACTCTGATTAGAGCACGTAGACCTAAGATGAACTTTGAGGATTAGTATAGAAGAACTTCCTAGAATTTTGGTATTGTAGAGATTTTTTGAGTTTTCCAAGCAATACATCCCTGTCTGGATACGAGCAGGTAGAGGCGGCTCTGCCACAGATGTACCTAGGGGTAAAACCCAAAAACACCGCTTTGAGCTAGACTCGAACGGGAACTGGTGCACGACAACGGGCCTTGCTGCACTCTTGGTTACGACACTCCCGGGGGATATGCTTAGGATAACTCTCATTTTCTTTACAAATAATTTTGAAGGGATTATGAGTATATACTTCCTCAAAGAAAACATTATTATGATTATGGATTATATCCATAAATAGTTCAATTTATGTTAAGTGTTTTATAAGTATGGGATAATGTTTTTTGATTCATAAATTGATCTAGTTTATGCCATTGTTTAGAAATGGCGCCTAGTGGAAGAAATGGAAACCGTATCAATGCACGCACTCCATGTAGGGATTTCCCTCCTGCTCAAGATAATTATAGTGGGGTTGGTGATGCCATTGCTGCTGATCAGCTAATCACCATACTGGGACAACTTACTCAGGTTATGAATAATAACCTTACCCGTATGGAGCACCCTGATCCGCAACGTGGAGGATCAATGTTAGATCGATTCATGAGGCAACAACCACTAACGTTCAATGGGAATACAAATCCCTTAGTAGCTGAGCAATGGATATTTTCCCTAGAGAAAATATTTCAGGCTTTGGGGAGAAGTGAAAGGGAAAAAGTTATCATGGCAGTTTACCGCCTCACTGGAGATGCTGATCAATGGTGGTCATTGATTCAAAATACGAAGGAAGATGATGAAGTATCAAATATGGAATGGAGGGAGTTCAAATATCTGTTTTTAGAAAAATACTTCCCTCGCAACCATCGAGCAGATATGGAAAGGCAATTTCTGAGTCTGAGACAGAAGGAGGATGAGAATGTCACAAAGTATGAGGCTAACTTTACAAGGTTAGCGAGGTATGCTGGAGATTATATTCGCAACCCAAGAAGTAAGATTGATCGTTTCTTTGATGGGTTAAAACCATTTCTCCGTCGAGCGTTAGTCTCACAATCCTTTTCATCGTACGAAGACATTGTCTCATGTGCTATCAAGACCGAAAAGGAATTCTCTAAGTCTTATGACTTTAAAGCAAAGAAAGAGAAGAGGAGACCTGCTGATCAATCTGGGAATGGAAATAAGGGGAAGAAGGGAAAGGTTGAATATCCATCTTGTGCTAAATGCGGGAAGAAACATCCTGGTACTTGCTTGAAGGGAATGGGAGTCTGTTACAAGTGTGGTGAAAAAGGCCACCAAGCTCATGATTGCAAGGGGAAGAAGGAAGCTACCAACGTTCAGTGCTACAATTGCAGGGAGATGGGGCATTATGCAAATGCATGTCCTAAGCGTCAGGAGAACTTACCTCAGAAAATGCCAAGGGATCAAGGCCAGGCTTATGCTATCACTACTGCTGAGGTAGAAGCTCCGAAAGACGTGGTGGCAGGTAATTTAATGGTTTCCTCAAGTTTAGCAAATGCATTATTTGATTCTGAATCATCGCATTGTTTCATATCTTCCCAGTTTGCTAATAAAATTAGATATTTCCAATTTGATTTAATAAGGGAGTTGTCAGTTAAAACTCCTAAGGGAAGTATCGTTGCAACAAAGTTTTGTGAATCAGTCCCCATTAGAGTACATAAATTTTCTTTATCTGCTGATTTCATCGTCATACCTATGATTGAGTTTGATATAATCCTCGGTATGGACTGGATTTCAGACTATGATGCGAAGATTTTTTGTAAAAAGAAAGAGGTTACGATTCTTGATGATAATGATAAGGAGCACCTTATTTTTAGAGCAGAATCGTCACCACCTAATTCTTATTTTGATCCACCCCCAGTAGCTCAACTTAATTCAATTATTGGGGAGGAAGAGAATGAAATAACTGTCGGTGAGGAAAGGAATGTTCAAATAGAGGATGTACCTGTTGTGAAAGAATTTGTAGATGTATTTCCGGAAGATTTACCTGGACATCCTCCAGAACGAGAAGTTGAGTTTTCTATTGATTTGATTCCTGGATCAAGGCCTATATCGAAGACCCCTTATAGAATGGCCACTGTAGAGTTAGTCGAACTAAAGAAACAACTAGAGGAATTGAGTAATAAGGGATTTATTCTCCCTAGTGTTTCTCCATGGGGAGCCCCTGTTCTTTTTGTTAAAAAGAAAGATGGATCTATGAGGTTATGTATCGACTACAGGGAGATCAATGCTATAACGATAAAGAACAAGTATCCCCTACCTCGTATTGATGATTTATTTGACCAACTGCATGGAGATCAATACTTTTCAAAGATTGAACTTCGATATGGATACCATCAGTTGTGTGTGAAGAAGGAAGACATTCCAAAAACAGCATTTCGAACCAGGTACGGGCATTACGAGTTTACTGTAATTCCGTTTGGATTGACTAATGCACCCTCTGTATTCATGGATCTGATGAATAGAGTTTTCAAGGAGTTTCTCGATGAATTTGTGGTGGTATTTATTGATGATATCTTGGTATACTCCAAAACCTACGAAGATCATGAAAATCACTTGCGCATTATCTTGAAGACTCTGAGGAGGCATGAATTATATGGGAAGTTTAGCAAGTGTGAATTCTGGCTTCAGGAGATTTCTTTTCTTGTCCATATTGTCTCTAAAGATGGAATCTATGTTGATCCTTCTAAGACCAAGGCAATCCAAGAATGGCCAGCACCTACGAGTATAACTGAGGTACGTAGTTTTATTGGTTTGGCAGGTTATTATCGACGATTCGTCCAGAATTTTGCCCGATTGGCTAACCCATTAACGAAGCTCACACGTAAAGGGGTTAAATTTTTTTGGACAAAAGAGTGTGAAGAATGTTTCGAAGAACTGAAGAGAAGATTAGTCAATGCTCCTATATTGACTCTACCATCGGGGAATGATGGGTTCGTTATTTATAGTGATGCGTCGAAGAAAGGACTTGGCTGTGTCCTTATGCAGAATGATAGAGTTATTGCCTATGCATCACGACAGTTGAAAATTCATGAACAAAACTATCCTACTCATGATCTCGAGTTAGCAGCAGTGATCTTTGCTTTGAAGATATGGAGGCACTACCTCTATGGTGAAAAATGTGAGATTTATACTGATCACAAGAGTTTGAAGTATATTTTCTCACAAAAAGAACTCAACATGAGGCAAAGGAGATGTCTTGAATTACTCAAGGATTATGATTGTACGATACACTACCACCCAGGGATGGCAAACAAGGTGGCAGATGCTTTGAGTAGAAAAGACCATGGAGTTTTGAACAATATGAGAATTGAAAGGGATCCAATTTTCATGGATCTAGTGAAGATGGACATGGGAATAACCAGGGAAGGTGAAACATCAATGCTTTTTCAAATGGTTGCCAAACCATCGTTACTAGAAAGGATTAAGAGTTCTCAGACCGATGATGAAGAATTCCAAAAGAAGATTAAAGCTGTGAATGATGGGAGATTGAGAGACTTTGTGTATGAAGATGGAATTTTGAAATTCGGGAAGAGACTTTGTGTTCCCAATATACCTGATCTAAAAAGGGAATTGCTGGATGATGCTCATAGTTCCAATTTCTCTATACACCCTGGGAGCACCAAAATGTATAGAGATTTGAAGGAACATTTTTGGTGGGACAACATGAAGAGGGAGATTGCTGATTTTGTGTCAAGATGTATGGTTTGTCAACAAGTGAAAGCTGGAAGGCAACATCCTGGAGGAGTCATGCAACCTCTTCCCATACCGGAGTGGAAATGGGACAATGTTACGATGGACTTTGTCATGGGGCTACCAAAGACTCCTAGAAGGAATGATGAAATATGGGTTATTGTTGATCGTCTTACCAAGACATCACATTTTCTTGCTATAAGAGAAGATCTACCCCTGGAAAGTCTAGCAGGACTATATATTAATGAAGTTGTGAGACTTCATGGAGTACCCCTATAGATTGTTTCTGATCGTGATCCCCGTTTTACTTCAAGATTCTGGAAAAGTCTTCAGAAATCGCTGGTTACTGAACTTCATTTGAGCACTGCTTACCACCCTCAGACAGACGGACAATCAGAACGGACTATTCAAACCTTAGAAGACATGTTGAGATCTTGCTCACTTGACTTTCAGGGTATGTGGGATCAATATTTACCTTTGGTAGAATTTTCCTATAACAATAGCTTCTATTCGAGTATTCAGATGGAACCATGTGAAGCGTTATACGGAAAGAGATGTCATACACCAACCTGTTGGGATGACGTTGGTGAAAGAAAACTTGTAGGCCCAGAACTGGTGGAGGAAATGGTGGAAAAGGTGAAAGTAATCCAAAATCACATCAAAGCAGCTCAAAGTAGGCAGAAGAGCTATGCCGATAATCGAAGGAAGGATTTGGAATTTCAAGTCGGTGATCATGTTTTTCTGAAGGTATCTCCGTGGAAGGGAGTCATACGTTTTGGTAAGAAAGGTATATTGAGTCCCAGGTACATCGGACCTTTCGAAATTCTAGAACGAATTGGGGTTGTAGCTTACCGATTGGCAATGCCGCCAAGTCTCTCCAAAGTTCACGATGCGTTCCACGTATCTCTATTGAGGAAATACATGCCTAATCCGACGCATGTACTCACCTGTGAGGAATTAGAACTGGAACCCGATCTGTCTTATTGCGAAGAGCCCGTCAAGATTCTTGATACGAGAGAACAAGTGCTAAGAAACCGGACGACGCGTCTGGTAAAAGTTTTGTGGAGAAACCATAAGATGGAAGAGGCAACGTGGGAACCCGAGGAACTTATGATGAAGAACCACCCGAGTCTTTTTATGCAGTAATACCCTAGAAATTGCGAGGACGCAATTATTTGAAGGAGGGGAGAATGTAACACCCCAAGCTTCTACGATACGCTTCTCTTTGAATAATGTGATAGCGTGTGTTGTACGCAACACCAAGTTCTAACACACCATAACTAATCAAACTAGTCGTTATGAATAGTAATACCTACTTTTTGAAATTATATATATTTTATATTTGAAAATGGACTTCATTTTTGGATTTGGAATATCGAATTTAGCCTAAGGTGAAATTTTGGTACATTTCGGATAACTTTCATATTTTGATGAATAGTGAAAATTGCTAAGTTTTAATTAAAAACAACTTTTTTAATCAAAATAATTAATAGTGATAAATTATGAATTTGAGTGGTTTTAAAGTATACTTAGAATATATTTTTACCATTTAATATAATTTTGGTCATTGGACATAATTTTACAATTAAACCGAACATAAACGAGTGTCAATCTTTTGATAGTTATTATCTCTTAAAAACATGCTTTTTGTTTTCACAGCGAAAATTAATTTTAAATTAATTTCTGCCACTTATGTGTTTTGAATTTAGGAAAATGGATTCCATATTTGGAATCAGGATGTTCAAATTGTGTAAATAGGTAACTTTTAATTTTAGACATTTTGAATAATTACCGCGGTAAATATTTTATTTACCATGGTTAAGGGTAAATCCGGTAAATAAGGGTTAAAGAATAATATTATAATAATACTAAATTACCCTAAAACGTGTCTTAACCCTATTGGATGATACATGGTCGACCATGGGAATCTTTGGGTCTATTTTGGGACCCCATGGATCCACTTGTATGTGATAATGACACTTTATTTTAATTAAGTTAAAATGAATACAAAAATGACACAAGCATATATCTTTTAGAAAAACAATTGTTACATAGGGTTATATATGTTTGATTTTAGATTATAAATATTCATTAGAAAGCTAAAAATATTTCCTACATAATGATATTTTATTTATAATTTTTAGACATTAAATAATTTATTTTACTTATGAAACAATGATGATGCAGTAATTACTATAATAGTGAAAAATTAAAATAATTGATATTATAAATACCCAAATAAATATAATATGAACCTTTTAATGAATTAAACTAATTTTCTAGGATAATATGATATATGAGTATTGATTTAATTGACTTTTTTCGAAGTAATCAATCTGTTATGAGTTTCAAAAAAATCAACTATTGAATAGTGTCAAAATTGACATAAAAGAGTTCTTAAAACAAATATTATATTATTAATTGATATTAAATTCCTAAAAATCTAAGGTTCGGAAAAGAGACTTATATCATGATAGGTTCATCATTAATGTACCACTTGGGGGTCGCTTGGATGTATATAGTAATTTTATTAACCATATTATATAAAAATACAAAGAGACATTGTAAAAGTGAAACTAATTAACTTTGAGTTAATACTTAAAGATAAGGTTAATATAAGTACCCAAACCTGTCTAAATTCTATTGGTTGAGGGGTTTTCGACCTATCCCAACCTTAACCATTTAATAATAAGCTTTGGAGCCATTAGAAACCGAATATGAATTTATTATAAATTAATATTTCTAGCTTTTCCAAAGGTGCCCCTCACCCCTCTTATAAAAGGGCACTCCTCCTTCTCATTTCTTCACACCTTCAAAGCCTTTTGGTTCGGCCAAACTCTACCCAAATACTCTCCCAACATCCCTCACTACAACCTAGAGGCCTTAGTTTGATCAGAAAGCCAACCTAAGGAGCCCTTTTGATCAAATCAAAAAGAAGAACCCGAAGAAGTGGTAATGATTTCACCACCCTTCTCCAAGTTCATTTCTTCTTCCACTTCTTCTTCCTTTGTTCTTACCATTCTAAAATAATAACTCCAGTATCTCACATATACTGTGATGTTATTATAAATATGGTACAATCATATTCAGTATTCTATCCACCCTTTGAATAACATGTCACCATACGTGCGTACGTACGGCTTACCGTCTCCACGTCGTGGTGTAATTGTTATTCAATATAATATTATTTGGATGGGTATAATAATGATGTGTAACTCATGTAAATAATAAATATAACATGTTAATGATTCTTTATATATGATATACCATCCATTTATATATTATTCTAATATCGAAAGAATGATATTGTCGCTCGTGCGTACGTACGGACTACCGTCTCCACAAACGCGATGAGATTCATTCTCCATCGTATCCATTCAAGTATAATTATCATTTGATGATTTAAAAATGATGTTTAAGGACTATATATCATTCTGGATATGAATAAGATACAACAACCATGGCTTATGTAACAAAACATATAAAAGAAAATGAGTAAGTTAACTCCCAAAACGACGATAATTCTATGATATTATTAACAAATCAATGTTAAAAGATCATATATGATATCATATTATTATATATGATTCTTGTATAATTTAATAACAACTATTTCACCATTATACAGGAGGTTAACCTACCCCAACCAAGGAAAAGTACAATGTAAGGGTTTACTTTACAACCTCTTCATTATCCAAGGTTGTTTATACGTAATAATCTACTGGGATCTCTTTATCATCCACATCCATTTTTCTTAAAAATGCATTTCAAAACATTTTTACTATTTACTAGAATATGATTTAAAGTCATTTATACCCTTTTTGACTTTTATAAGTGGTTTATAAAGGAATCTTTCGGTCGTTTTCAAAACAAGGTCCTTTTTAACCATTTCGACAGAATTAAGGTAAGAATGTTTTTTTAACTTATACGGCGGGTGCGGCTATTTTACGCCGATATAAAATCTTCAAAGCTTCCCTTACAAGCTTATAAGAATATTTTCAAAGAAAATGTTTTATTTTATATGGATCTTAAATTATTTCAAAATAAAAGGAGATATTTTTTTAAAAATAATTTTGATTTCATCTATGTCAACATCCTTTGATGGATTTTAAGATTATTTGAAGTTGATTTATTATGATACAAAACTTCTATATTGTATTGAAGGTTTTGTGATATGTTTGACTGTGGATGTGCTAGTTTTTATACCATTCATAGTTTATGGTGAAAGTATTGACATTTCATATGTTAGTTTTAATATGAATGTTTTTGTTATGTTTAAACCTTTTCATATGGGAATGCATTGGACTTAATATGTGACGGGTGGAGCCCGCTATAGCTCCTCGATGCATCGGTAGGTCTCATGAGACAAACTAGTGTCATGGCACAAGGCCTTGACAAAATCTTATTTGTAGTCTTGGCAAGAGGCATTGGCTATGTGGTTATGATAGTCTGACATTATGCATTCCAACATTATGAAAGTGTTTATTGATTTTTGCATGTGATTATTCGATTAGTAGAATATCCATGTGAATAAGTAAATGGCATTATTTCATTTTATTTATGCCATACCATGTTGAAAGTTCATATTTAAAAGGCTTTTGTTTTAGTTATACATTGCCTTAAATGTTTATTCTTATTTATGAAAGTTTCCGCTATATTGTTATCCTTACTGGGCATTTGAGCTCACCCCTTTTCTATGTTTTATTTTTCCCAGGATGTGAAGAAGTAAGTTATGAATGACCTGCAGGGATTTTATGAGGGGTTAATAGTGTGGATTGTGGAAACATTATGTTGTTGTAGTAGTTTTTCATTTTATGATGTAATGTAAAACTTATGAATATATCTAGTGTTTCCAAGGCTACTAAACCAATCGGTCTTTCGAGATTTGATATTTCTTGTGATCATGCCAATGTTATGTAATAATGCACTGACTCTGGGTAACTGGGGTCGGGGCGTTACATATAATATTTTAGCATTGTCAAAAAAAATTATATTATATTTAAATATATTGTTTCTTTAATGTCCATATATTCACTTAGAGATAATTTTTTCATATTACATACAAATATAAATATATTTTATCTATTTGGAAATTGTTTGTTCCTATTCTCTATTTTGAAAAAGAATTTATATTATCCCGTTTTAGGATCTTATTATCCATTACTATTATTTTATAATATTAAAAAGGTTTTCCTTTCATAATAAAATGCTTCATTATCCACTCAACATTCCCTTTTTAAAACATATTTTTTAAATGTTATGTTATTGGTTATTATTTTCAAATGTATTTATATCAAAAAAATCACATAATATATATAAAATTACATTATAAAATTATATGTAGATTTTTATTTTTCTAAAATGACAAAAATTATTTCTATAAACTCTCTTATAGTTACATTTAAATATTCATTTTTTTCATAGAAGGATTAATTATATTGGAAATTATTTAAATGAATTTATCGTAAAATTCAATTATATTATTTTTATTACTTAATTAAAAATGTTGAAAAAATATCCAAGTATTTATCTATTATTATGTGGTACTATTCAATATTTTCTTCTCATGAAGGGGTTTTTCGTATATTCCAACATGATTCAAAATATTCTATCATTGTACTTGATGAATGTTATTATTAAACTTCCCACCTTCTTTTTTGAGATTGATTATGAAATTGTCATTGACATTTTTCTTTAAAAACCCAGATCATTCTTATTTATTATATATGTGATGTTTAATAAGTGTTTATTTTAATTATTCATTTTTTTAATTTGTTTGGATGATTATTTTGATATTGGTTGGAGTCATCTATCACCCTTTTATTCATTAGCTATGGTTTCATATCAAATGAGATGGGGAACTTTTTTTGAATTCAATTATTGTAGATTTTTGGATGTTTTTATGAACATAATGTAAATATATTATTTATAGGGGTTTTTTGTTAACATGATACTTGATTATTTGTTCATATGTATTTTATTTTAATGTGAAGTAACATCCTATATTCACTGATTTCTAGTGTCGATGTTATCCATGATGATTTTTTACTAGTTTTTTTTAGGAATTTATTAAAAATAGCATTCATCATAGGTTTCTTGTCTAAATGTTATGAAGGTGACTATGTTCAAAAAAAATCAAGACCATGAGGAATATGTTTTTTCAAAATATTGTTTCAAGAACATGGGGTAAGTCAATTTGTTTAAAAACAAATAAAATATTATTTTGGTGTAATGGTACCTTATTATTAATTACCCTATATTTATATTATGGGCCTTTGATTTTTCCCCATAGATCATGTATATTATCTAATAGTTCCACAAACATTAGCCTTTATATGTTTTTTTCATTTGATAATAGATATCCTTCTATTGGAATTAAAGAATGCTCTCATTGTCCCATTTTATATTTAGAAATATATTTGTCCCATGCTATTGTTCTCTTATATTCAAATTACCTTAATTGGGAATTTATGTTTCCATTATTGACCATTTGTTTTGTAAAGGTTATTATATTTCATTACCATGGTTATAAAGAATGGAATAACCTAATAGGATTCTCATATGGTCTAATAACAGTAAAATGTTTATAGGTTTTATTAAAAAGGGTTCATGTATAGATGATCCTGAAAGAAACTAAACCTTCCTTTCAGTGGAATGTGTGATATGTTTTTGTTTTAATTTTTATTTATTGAAATTATGTAATGTAAAAATATGATTATCATGGGTCACATATGATTTTAACCTTGGATGATTTTAAATTATTATCTTTATCACCATTAAGGTATAAGATGTATCAGTTTGTATCTATGAATGGTGGAATTATTTATATGAATTAGATTAGTTATTTGTAGGAAATTTATTAGGGGTTTTTTATGTAAAAAATAGAATATAAAGTTGAGAACTAAAGGAATGCGTATATGATTATGATAACATCTAGATGTTTTGGTAAAGTAGTGATTGTGGGTTTTTGTAGTAATGAATTCTTAACTATATTCAATAAATATATGTAGGCTAAAGAAAACATTAACCAAGGGTTAGTAACCCAAAAATGGAAGGTTATCATAAAATATGATCTTTAACTAGGGTATGAAATGTATTCCCAATGTCACACCAAGTTTGACACTCCTAGGGGATATGATTTTGTGATTCACGTACACATTTCAAACAATAATAATGAATTTGGGCACATATTTATTATATGTTTATAGTACCCTATACAATATAGATAATGTATAAACTATATTGAGAGAAATAAATTAATATTTTATTTTCCATATGTAATTTTTTATTTATTACATATATGTTAGTAATTTTCCTTTATATATGTTTATTGAACTAATTATTCTTTTCTTTTAAATATCATTATTTTAGGAATAATAAAAACCATAAGAAACTGATGGAAAATGGATGTGATGTAAAATAAAGTGATGGTCCTAATGAGTTACCAAATAGTGTATAATATGATGTTAAAAATATTGTTTTCATTCCCCCCCCCAAGATAATTCTTGTAATTATGGACAATTTTAGTCATTTGGACTCCAAAACACACCATGGATGAGATGGTTGGTGTATCATAGAAGATATTGAGATAGATATGATGAATGAATGAATATATAATATCAGATAAGTCAAAAATATAGAAGAAATACCCATGTTAATGGATCAAAATTAAAAGAAAATGTTTTATGTTTGGAAGAGATGGATATCATGTTCAGGAGTATTCATAAGGGGTGAAGAATTTAAGAACTATAATGGAGGTGAATAATGTATATTTCCTCAAATGTGTAGATTTTGGTTATTGTAGAAATTGATTCCCTAATCCAAGTGCTAAAAAGTATAATATATAATATGGACCTCCTAATTTAGAATATCATGGGAAATATTATGCAATGGTTATTTTTTAACTTGATAGTGATTATTAATTGGTTCTAGATACAAATATTTTCATACTAGATTTATGGTTTTATTATATTTTTTTATCTTTTCACCAACTATTAGATATTGGATTATAAATTAAAACAAATCGTGATATCAATATTATATTTATGGTAAATGAATGTCCATAATTATTTGTGGGATATTTTTTGACAAAGTCTCAGTAAATAATCATTTGAATGTATTTGATGTGATTTTTAAATTGATTTTATATCTTCACATATATTGTATAATAATTTCAATAATAGGTAAATCACATTTAAAAACAACCTATGATAATATAACAGTGTAAGGATGACCATTAATTCTCATGGAAATATAATTATATTGAAGGAGTTATGATACAGTGTAATCATGGTTACTTATCATAAATGATAAGGGAAAACTAAAAAATAGGAATAACCCATTATTAAAAGAATATGATTCCAAAGTTAGTAAATCTGATATTTCATCAAAAATTATATCACAAGGTGTGTCTATCCTTTAGATATCCAAATCAATTTTTTTTGGAGTGGTAATTAAAACTTCCAAAAAAACATACTTAAAGTGGGGGATGTAATAAATTATGTTTTTGGAATAAATGTTTCTCCAAATTAATACTATGTGTTACAAATTTCTCCACACACAACAACTATGTAAAATTATGTACACCATATAAGATGAATATTATTATAAATGTTATAAAAATAATAAAACAATATTTAAATAAAATTATGTCACTCAAGTGAAATTTCTTACATTTAGATAATCAATAGTTAATATGATTTAATATTTAAAATGATTTTTCTTTCTTGAATAACCATTTTTTCGTTTTTTGTATATATTTTCTTAATTAAATGTATTGAATAATTCTACAATATTATTATAAAAAACATATATATGAATATTTTCCAAATTATAAATTGATACAACATAAAACAATGAATATCTACAAACAGTATTTTTCTATAAAATTTGTTTCCATCAAATTTTATATTTACATAAAAAAATTAGTATTTATTATATTTTTTTCATAAAATTAAATTCAATTCTAAATTCATTATTTCATGTTTACTGTTTACTAAATTTTATATATTTTCACAAAATATTGATTTTTGGGTGAATAGTCAAAAAACTAGACTATGAAAACACCATCACATTTATTAGATTTCTATAATAATGTGATAATTAGAAATCATAAAAATCAATAAAAAATAAAATTTATAAATCAAAAATAAAATATAAAAAATTTTATAATGTTGACTTGTTAAAACCCATGTTTACGAATTTCAAAAGTCAGTAGAATTTGACAATAATATAAAATACTATTTGTTTGATTATTTTTAATAAATTTAGACATTGTTATATTAGGGTTTATATGTTTTTATAAATATATAAAATTATTATTTAGATTATAAAGCAACTAAATTCATTGATATCCACATCCTTAATGATAATATTAAAAAACCAAATTTAATGAATATATATAAAATTTGTCTTACAATTGATTTTATGTGCTATGTGTTATCATTTTAAAATTAATCGTTATAATAGATTAGAATTTTAGATGAATGAATTATTTTTATATTTTGGAATCATTAGGTTCCAATTTTATAATAATTAACATCATATTATTTTTCATTAAATGTAGATTACATGGGATAATTTAGTTATGGATAGAAAAAAAATTGGTGAAGTGAAAAAAAATACAATTAGAGAATTTAATTGACGTTAAAAATGTATTAGAATATATACATGATTCTTTACAAATCAGTCCACTTTTACAGCCCATTATTTTTCATTATTTAATTCACTTTAACTTTGAATAGAAACATTACAATTTATATTATTAAAAAATCTCACACCCCTACCTTATAAAAGGATCCATCACCCTTTAACATATTTTCAAACCTAAATACACATATTTTTTTAACAAATTATTCAAAAATAAAACCCAAAAACATTTATAAATTTTCTAATAGATGTAGATATTCTCCAATACAACATCCCAAATCCTTAATCGAATATGTGAAGGATCCATTCTAAGGTGTAAGGAAAAAATCTCCATGATAAATTTTAAATAATTTCAATTACTTTTTCATCTACTTACTCTAAATCTTATATACCGAAGTTGAAATAATTTCCCAATTATCATATTTATAAATATAATTATTATTTTAAATAGGTAACTATTTTATACCATCCACTCAACCATTTGAAAAATAAAAATAACAATTGTTTTACTTGTGACTGATGACCTCTATAAGATACATGATCAATTTTTCATAACCACATTACAAGGATAGTTCAAAATTTTAATTTAATAATTAAATATGAAATTTAATATATTATAAAAAATGTTATAATGTTAACCAATTCCTACGTTATTTATAAAAAATTAAAAATGATAATGCCGCTTGAGTGTTTTACAGACAATCTCATCTACAAAGTGATGTATTCTGTTTCCCATATAATTAGAATTTTAATATTTATAAAACACTTTCAAAATTAGATTATACTCCAAAAAGAATATAAATAATTCCATTTTTCATCAATAATGATTATCTTCCAAAACAATCGCATTTATAACCATACTCATCAAGCTATTGTAACATATTTCTATTTAGTTGGATTTAACCACATACACAAATAATGATATAAATTTCATTCATAGATGACCATGGAGAAATAAATATTATTAATATTATTTATTAAAAGACACATAATGTTTCATTTATCTATGTAGAAATATTATATTAATTTAAAACTAATTAATCAAATACAACCCATTTTTTGTAAAAATTTATGAAAAAATCACACCACGAATTTTATTTTGATGAAATGTAAAAAACTATCATGGAATAAAATTGCGAACATATATTTCATTATAAAACATATATTTCAGTTCCTTATGGAATCTAGTCATCATGATCATTGAATAAATGAATGAATATCATAATCAACATTACAAAATTTGTGAAAAAAATTAAAATTACTAACATTTGATTATGCAAATAACATATAATTGACTAGTAAAAGATAATTAAAGAATTATATTTTAAGAATAAAAATATTATAACTGAATCAAGAATAGTATTAATTTATAATGTTATTTCTTATATGTGATGTTATAAAGAGTTTTTCTTATTTTTATATAATGTATATTTTTTCAAATTATAATTTTTTTTCTTTGATACATATGTTATATTCACTAATATATTAATTTTAATTGGTGTATTTTCTAACAATGTATAGATTTATATTATTTTCATAATTATATTCAGGTTATTTGCATATACATATTATGTTATACAACTAATTGATTTAGGATTTGAAAGATAATAATATTTCAAGTTATTTTTTTCTTGAACCCATATCTTTGAGTTATAGGGTTTCATGTTATGCATTCCAGTAATATACTTAGTCCCGTGTAACATATGATTTTATAATAGAAATTTATATTTTCTATATATAAAATCATACTTTTTATTAGAATCTATTGCCTTATAAAATTTTATTCTTATTAGATAAGACAATTTTAGAAGAAATCATATTTTATTTAAATAAAAATTCTCTTATGTCCATATTGTATCATTACAAAAATATTATGTTTTCATGAAATCATAATTATGTATTATCTCACATGATATTAAAATTTAACCTTTCATATTATCCAAAATAATTTTTCCAAACCCTTATATTTGTTATATTCTTCAACAATTCTATATTAAAATATTAAAACGTGTTTCCTTTCACGGTCATATGTTTTATCATCAGATATATATTCCCTTTGAAAAAAATTATATATATTTAATTTTATACTATTGAGGAATAATGTAATAGTTGATTTTTTCAATATGTTTCACTTATCCTATTTGAAAATTAATTTTTAAATTAATAACCTACTTCAACAATTAGGATAATATAAAAAAACCTTTTTTAGAAACTCTCATATTTTGATTTATTTTTTCCATTGTATCTAATATTGTTTTTTAATGGGGAAATTATTTTAAATAATTTACCATTACATTCCTTTATAATTTTTTAAATATTTTTTATTAAGAAATTAGTCACATACGATTAAATTGTGGATGAATTCTTATGTGGTAAATCTTAATGTATTTATCTTATTATGTTTTTTTTCATTTATATGAAAATCCATCAAATATTTTTTCTTTCATTCAATAAATTATTTCATGAAACTTCATTTCTTTATGTTATATATGGATTAAGAAATAGTGTTTCTTTATTTTTTAGAATTCACATCTATTTTCCCAATGTTAATTATGTTAGTTTTTCAGTATGAAATTTTTCATGCACCCTTATATCACTTGTGTAGGGTTTAATATTATTATTATATATAATTTCATATATCATCATAAAATGTATTAGTTGATGTTTCATATTAAAAGAAAGATTAATATTTTTTTGAATGTGATGTTGGAAACATTTTCTATTATATTTTCTTTTGAATATGATGATTTTATCTTTATATCTAGGTCTTTTTTCTTGACATTGAGTGGGACTATTTTCTTATATATTTATTATATGAAAATAATGTGGGTAGGTTTGTTAAAAAGATTGTTTATAAAACATGAGGCATGTAGTGCAGTTCAAAATAATGTTCTATGATCATAATTATTGAAGATTCATTCATATATAATTTTTTTGTTTTGCATACATATTGATTTGTTTATAAGATTTTCTTGAAAACATGATTTAGGTAGATTTATGCAAAACAAATTCAGGAATAACATGTATGTTTCATTATTCACAATATTATTATGTGAAAATTGGATAGGTAAATTTGGTTATAATATTTTCTATATTTATGATTGTTTCATAGTTCCTTATTATTCTTTTAGAAATCTCTATATTCTATAAAAATTAGTATTCCAAGTGTCTCATTTTTGTTATATGATGATTCCAAAATCTTATTCTATGGTATATGTTTTTTGGATTGAGATTATCTATAATTTTATTTGGACTTGTGAACAACTCTTTTTATCCCATGTTGTTTTTAATAAGATTCTTCTCTAATTCTAATGTTTTCATATTTGATTATAATCAGACACCCAAGACATGTTTTTCCTTATTAATAAATTGAGCTAAATCATTTATGATTATTACATTCCATAGTTTATGAATTTGATTATAAACTATTATCATTCTTGAATGGAATCTAATATGGTTTGATAATGGAAAAACATTCATAGGAATCAGAAAATAATATTCTTAAATTGCTAATCTATAAATACCCCAGACCTTCCTTTCTTGGGATTTAATAATTATTATGTGATTAAGTATAAAATTCATTAAAACAACATAAATTAAAAATATATTTAACTTAAGTAACCACATCATGCCCCAAATATTTCTTTTTAAATATAATTTTTTTCACCATGATCAAGGTATGTGGGTATCATGAGCTTCTATCAAAACCTATGAAAATATAACATCAACCAAATTCTTAAAAATTTCATTCCATGTTTAAAATTATTGAATTTTAGCCAAAAACTAGATACAAAATCAATAGGAATAACCCTTATCCATCCAAATATTCCATAAAATAATAACACCACAATTACAAAACTAATATAAATACAAAAATGAGCATTTTAGCATTCCATTAATAAAATTTTCATCTTAAAAACAAAAAAAAATTAATAAGAATTTCAATATCACTTAATTAATGCCAAAAAAATATATTAAGCTACCATCATAAAATCATTTGAATTTTATATTATGTGATTAAAATAATCTCTAAAAATAGAAACACACCTATATATTTCCAAATAAACAAATTATTTTTTTAAGAATAATAATAATTCAATATTTATATAAGATAAATAATTGAATCATGTTTATATTTGTGATTTACTCCGTCCTTGGGAATTTCATTTTTTTTTATTTCATATCATTGACTAATAAATTTCACACTACATTCCCTGTGAATATAAGTCATATACCTTACACAATTGAGAAATAAATAAATATAACTATTGAGAACCCATACCTCAATAAAGTTATTATTGTTCATAGTGAAATAAAGATGTGTAAGATATCATTATAATTCCTAAATCATGTGTGGAATTCCATAATAAATCAATAGTACATCAATATCCTTCAAAATACTTACCCAACATCCCCATATTACACTAATAAAATTGAAAAATCCTTTACTAGGGAATAGACTATATAATCCACCAAGATGTGATGTAGAGGGACACACCATATATCACTAATTATTGATCTCATGAAACTGAGGATTCAATCTAATAATAGTATTTATTCCATTTACTAAATTACTCTATAGGTCTTATGATAGTAGAGGTATTGAAATTTGAAGGAATGAAATTTAGTGGGGGAAAATTTATAATGTTTTTTGGAAATCATAAGACCACGATGAAATTTTTATTCCCATAACCATGTTTTCATCAGTTAAATAAATCATGGATATAATTTTTTGACCAACACCTTGTTTTTAAAAAACATAGGACAACCCATAGAGTAAGGCTTATCTCTATGGAACAACATCTGATCAAATAAACACATCCACAACAAATATTATGTAATATTTAACAATGTCTCTCAAAAAAGTATAACCCGTGAAATTGAACACCACAACTCCATGATATGACATTTATTACCTTATCACTAAATCTTATCTAAAATATTAATCAATATGTAGACACTGAAAAAAAGTCCTTAGGAAAATGAACACAATATATGGGCCCCAAGAATATAATAATTTCAAGTTTTAGCTATAAAAATTCTATTTTTTAGTGTCTTAAATTATGGCATATCTCCCTCAATAAAGAATAGAAAAAATCCCCAGGATTTATTCCAATAAACACTAGAACCACCATTCTATAGATCATACCACATTGATGAAATTTCATATTTATTCCTCCATTACATCATAAAATATCTTCCGGAAACCACTAACTCCCAAAAATAGATTTTAATGGACTTATAAGTTCTGAGCCACTGTATTTTACTAAAATTTCACTTTCTAAATTGAGAGTGATTAATTTTTAGGAAGAAATATCATTAAGAATATGAGGATATGTATTAATAATAAAATTAATTAATGTAAGTAACAATTAAATATTTTTTTATAGTAAATATAGTATACTTTAATTTATATTGAAATGTAATTCGCTGGAATTAATGTGATAATCTTGACATGGAATAGTTTTAATATATATCATAAAATATTTTTATCATTTTTTTCAATAATCAAAATCCACATAAATATTAACCAATATCATCCCCAAAGGTTCATGGAAATTTTAGTTAAATACATATATGAGATAATTTATGTGTAAACGATTCTTAATAAAAACAATATTTTATATAAATAAATGTTAATTGAAAATTATAATCCATAAAAAACAAAAAAAATTATAATATAACAATACAATCTTAAATTATTGAAGTGATTTTCATAATATAACCAAAATAATATTTCATGTTTCAAAAATATAAAAAATAATAGATATGAAATATTTGATTAAAGATCCAATTAAAAAAATTTAAAGACATATTTTTTTATTAATTAATTATTTAATTCTGAGGAAAATAATTTGTAATTTTATGTCTGAAGGATAATTACATTTCAAAATGTGATAAATAAGTTATTTTATTTTTAATTTATATGTGATAATTATTCATAGATTATATTCTATAAAAAACCATTTTAAAGAAAAAAGTAAGGGAATGTAAATTATTTTATGTTATTAATCAAAGATATCCTAAATTATATTAATTTTTTTATTATGAAAACATATAAAGACTTTTATATTGTATAAGGGCATTAAAAAATAAAATAAAATATTAAATAAAATGTATAGAAATAATAAATTCATATAAAAATTAATGATCAATGCACATAGACATATAGGCTTTATAGGTTGGAATTCTCAATTTAATATCACCCATAAAATTAAATTTTTACTAAAGTATTGAAATCTTTCGAATCAAGTGTACATTATCAATGGAAGTGTGGAACCTTTTAAATAAATGTAGTGATTGTGGTGGAATGATAATGAAAAACAATATATAGTTTGGAAATGGAAATTGGAGCATTATGATTTGATCATTAAGTTATCATTGGAAAATAATACCAATCAGAATTATAACCAGTTAAATTAGTGTTACTATTAGAGTAACTATATATAACGATAAACAAAAATTGGTATTTGATTAATAATGGAGAAACAATGGCCTCAACTAGTATTATCATGTAATTTAAGTCCAATTAAAAGAAATTTGGATTGAAGTAGCATTAATGGGGTATATCATTGCTCAAAAGAATGTAAAGAAATAATTATTAATGATAATATGAAATTGACTATGGGTGATGTTTTTTAATAGATATCACCACTAGGTGAATGTTAGTTGGGCCACACCATAAATTTACAGTGATCACAATCCTTTCCCTTATGACATATGATCGTTTTATAATAATTCCCCTATATAGACCATTGTATTATAAATGTTTAATTTTATTCTAATAAATAAAACATAGGTTTCATCAATCCAACTATCATTACCATTTTATTTTAAAAAATTACTCTTGAATATAAGATTAATGTGATAAATAGTTTTTTGGATATTGAGATAACAGATTTTTAATTTCTAAAATATATTATTTCAATCATTATTTTAAACAAAATTTATTTTCAATAAATAGTCATATAAAATTCACTATTTAAATATAAATGACAATATAATTTTATAATATTTAATGTTAACTTTATTTGGTTCATAAAAATTATTATCTTATAATAAGTACGTTTTTTATATATAATTAAAATATTTATATATAGAAAATTATACTTATTAAAAATACGTTATAAATGTAGTTGGCTCATCAAAATTAGGTTACAATGATATTTTCAGAATTTTCTAAATTACATTATATATTAATGAATTTTAAAAATAAATTTATATTTTTTTGGTATTCTTTAAGACTTAATATAAATATATTAATTAGTATAACATAATCCCTGAAAAAAGTGGTATTTCAATCACATTGAAAATTTAAATTAATATATATGAATTATTAAAAGTACTGATGACATTCCAACCTCTGATGTGGAAACTAATCCTAAAAAAAACATTATTTTTATGAAAATTATTTTCCCATGATAATTCAATTATAATAAAATTATTTTAGGTCCTCATAAACAAATATTTCAAAACCCACCATCATTTTTCAAAGAAAAGAGGCCAACCCATGTGTTTCTAAATGGAAATTTATTTTCCAAAACATATAGTTCCTAGTGATGTTTTTGAAAAATAAAACAAATTAACACACTTTTCAATAAATAACAACAACAGAACCATCTTTAATTCACTAATTAGCTAGTGACAGTGATGTTACATTCATTATATTCTCCAAGTAGTTTACAATGAATTTCAGAGTGTCTAAGACGTAACATCCTGACCCTAGACAACTTCTTGGAAAGATAATAAGTGATAGTAACATTGGTGGTATATCCAAGATACTAGTCGATGATTATAAATTCAGATGAATTATAAAATAAATTGTTGATAATTTTACCATTAAACATATATAACCAATCATTCTAATAAAAAAATACAAACCAATATTATGTTTCCCATGGAATATAAAAAAAATAACTCAAACATAATGTCTAAACAAAATTATAGTTTATAAAAAAGGGAACACTATATCATTCCCAAAACTAAAAGTCATCATGAGATAGAAATACCAAGGTGGTATCACTCAAGCCACTCAACATGAACATTTATAATATATGACCACTATGTTAATAGTGTATCAGCATATTCCTCCACTAGAGAAATATGCATGTTTTCTATTTCTTGATTCATGATAAACATTGATTTTATATGAACCATGGTGTAGATTCAAAGTCTGGGTGTACAAACCTAGTAGTCGGTCCACTAAAAGTGGCCCATGCAATCCACTATGAAAAGAAATTTTTTACTCAAGTATGAAATTTTTAATAAAATAATTACATGGTAACCCATATTAATTTATATGATTAATTAATTTATCTTATGTATTAGAAATAAATTTTATATTTATCCAAAAATGGCATATCAAGTGAATATTCACACACACACACATTAATTCCATGACAATGCTTATACTCATGAGTGAAAACTCATCCATCCACCATGATCGTCTTTAGGATAATCTTCTATGTGCCCATTGGGGAACTCAGTCCTTGATCTAACCCCATAAGGCTCTATCCAATGCAATATAAACTCGCACTAACTATTTTTGATAATTTTCATATCACCATTGATCTTAGAAATAAATTTAATATATATTATTTGATCAAACTTCTCATATGAATCATTCCTAATTCATAGTTTAAACCTGAAGATAAATTGTTTTCCAATATTAATTAATGTATTATTTTTTTATATAAAATCATAAAAAGTCATTTATAAATACAAACCTTTATGTTCTAGAATTTTTTGGGAGAAAGAGAGATTCTGACTACCTCACAATGGATCTTTAACACTGTAATTAATAAAGACATGATATATCATATCCTTAAATCATTTCTTCATCCTTTGATGACTTCCAACAATAATTTTTCAAATAATTTTCAATCCAATAGATTTATTAATAGAAACACAAATAATATATTTTTGTCAAATGAAAATTATTAGTAATTTTCAAGAAAAAGAAAAGGGTGAGAACAGTGTTATTACAAAAAATTTCATAGTTATAATAAACATCAATCCATCAAAATTGGGCTCTGGGGATACGTGAGTCACTAAAATCACCAAATATAATGGTGGTGATTTTTATATTATTCCCTAGAAGAAATTATAATAGATTTAAATAAATATCCATTATTAAAACAAAAATATTAGATTTACTTTTTTACATTTCTTTTTTAAGCCCAATATCCTGGAAAAATATGTTCCATTTGTGTGTGAACCACTATCTCAAAACCCCCATATCTCATAGTTTTCATTCCATGTTTCACAAACCAAGTTCTATCTATATGAAATTCACTTTACCCAAGTTCTGTAGTTTCATGTGAAATTTTTTTGTTTCAATATAATCATTCACCAATCACGTGTCTCCCCCTAAAATCTCCAATGATTCATGTGATTTCACAGGGAATATGATCAGTTTGTATTAAATATTAAATAAATATATACCCCTATAAATTCAACAAAAATTTTACATAATAATCACAAAAAACCCATTCAAATCCAACAAATCCAAATATGGAAAGCACAAATAAAAAAATATTTTCCAATCACAAAATGATGGTTGTTACATTGTTGCAACCATTGGGATTTAATCCTCATAAATCTATAGATTGGTAGTGTTTAGGAGGGTTTTCTACCATTTATTTGGTACCTCATTCTCTAATTCAAATGGATCAAAATGAAATCATAATACTTCGATAATAAATGAATCAAATGAAAACATTTTTTCATTCACAGATTTGTATTTTTTTCAAATATATTAATCAAGGAAAGAATGAATGTATAATCTGGTTCAATATTATCATAATATGACCGATTTACCTTGCTAGGATCACTCATGTATTTTATTAGTTCAGTTACCCAAGTGACACTATGAGTCAAAAAAACCATGGTGTAAAATTAAATTGATTAGAAATATCACAAATTTATTCATGTATCTCAAAATGTATAACAAACCATGTAAAATTATTTCCTTTTATACCTAATCAATGATTATCCTACGTTATTCGGTCATTGATGAATCCATGTTCTTCAACAAAAATTGATATTGAAAGATGGTAATTACTCACAAATTATTCTTAATGGAATTGGTAAAAATTTGTTCATTTTCTGGTCATATAAATTATATCCATTAATTCATGATGAAATCTATTTCACATCAGGGATGTTTTACAATTATTTATCTAAAATAAGCGAAGATGAAAATAGATAGAAAATGAATGCCTCAAATGGATCCATATGTATTGTATATTGGTAAATGTTTGTATATAAATAATCTAATATGGGTAAATGATCCTCCCATGAGCCACTGAATTTCATAATATAAGATATAAACATGTTTTCCATTGTCTAATTTCTTCATTCTCTGTATCCATTATTTTTAGGATTATGTGATACACTTATAGTAAACATAGTATCCATTATCTATTTCTAATATCATTAAATCAAAGAGTTTAATTGGGGATATTGGTTAAAGATTATCAGAATGTGTGTTCCATTCATTTTTACCACATAATGAATGTAGATTATTTGATTTCCCCCAAATTTATTGGATTAATCAATAAAAATAATGTGGATAGACTCTGTTTTTTAGTGAAAATAACCGTGATTGAATAATTTTTCATAAATATTCATTATAATCCCATGACAATGTTTATAGTGTTTTTTTCACATTTACATATTGGTGTAGTTGTATACTGTATCATATAAAGTGGGTTTTCATTCTTTCCTTTGAAATGTTGTTAATAGAGGTATTATATATCATAATCAACAATTATTCTTTTCATACATGACCAATAAAAATTATTATGTAGTATGTTGTTCATATTAATAAATTCATTAAGTAATTTTCCACATAAAATGATCATAATTAGAAATATTTTTTTCTCTATTAGATGTTCGAACAACAATTTTATCTCAAAAAAGGGACACCTAATTCCCATTTTTTCATCTCTCTATGGTCACCCACCTGTTGAGTGTTGACAAAATTATTAGGAAATCAGGATCTGATATTTGTGATTCCCTTACTATATAAACCAAATCAGGAAATAGAGTTAATTCAGAGGATACTATAAATCCATTCTACCCATGAAATCCAAATCCATATCAATATTCACAATCATAACCTTATTTTTATCACATGATTTTCTAGCTAGTTGGTTTTATAAATTTTTGAAAAAATTGTCATCAATATAATTTCCATTTCCTGGTGTATAAACCTAGTGAAATTTAAACATCTGGAGATATTATATTGTGAAATAAATATTTCATATATATATATATATATTACATTTTAATAGATAAATATTCATTTATTTTTACATAATCACTAGTGAGTACTGTGACGGTTTAGTGTTTTAGATAATTGGCTACCCAATCAACTAGTTAATAGGTGAACCACATAATATTCATGTAAGTTATTCATAACTATATTCCCCATCATACATATCATTAATTATATCATACATAATTATCTAGTAAAAATAAAAATAAAAATGGGTGAGCTCTAATGCTTAGTAAGGGTAAACAAGGGAGATATTAGTGACCACATAATTATAATTTGAACATAAGGGAATATAAACATGAAATAATCATTTGAATAGAATACCCTATAAAGAAAATGATAAAATCTTGAGTCTTAGAGAAAACATGGAAGATCATATGATATTAATCATAAGTTAATAAATTAAAATGATCTTTGAGATCATATCATTGGAATACATCATTAATTTGTGTCATACACATAATCATAGAAAATAATTTCCATAATTATCTAGGATAATTTCTAAAAAAATCATAGTGTATGGGTTCAAAACCCAGTACATTTTATTAGTAATGTTTTACTCCCATGAATTTCATAAAGAAAATATTTCTCTACTGAACTAGATTCACTCCCCCTATCAAGTCCATTTTATCTCATGTGATATCAATATTTACAAATTCCATTGGATGGGGATATTGGTACAACCCTTGACCTAATGAGAATCATATATATGCGTTCTATAAGATCAGAAAACTTCCATCAGAACATAAATAATATATTGAAATTGTATTTCAAAAATATTTCATTATAGAATAACATGTGGACCAGAAGTAGGATTCATAAAAATTTCATCACTATATCATAGTATAAACCATGTAAAATAAATGATTTTTATAAATTTATATCCATCATAAACATAAAATATCTATCACAATAATAATTATGGTATTATTGGATCATATACCTTGTAAAGCTTCTTTAACATTACAATATATAATCTTATATGGAAAATAATTTTAAATGATCACATGGTTCATTTATTAAGGAAAATATCATAGTTAATTTAAAATAATTTATTTAAAATAAAAAAATATTAAAGAAAATATATTCATTTAAAATGAATTGGTAAACATGTAATAGAAGGTTTAAATAATTTTGTGGAGATAATGGTAGAAAAATATATTCATTCCGTGTATAATAAGACATAAATTTCATTAACATTTTTATTAAAAAAGAAAAGTACCTTGTTTGGAAAATGAAAAGTAGATTCCATTTAAAATATTTTAAAAAAAATTCAATTATTGGAATAAATTATATCAAACAACAATATAATAATTCTAAAATGATTTTTTTATTTAAAAATCTTATATATGGAAGGAAAATGTATTTCGATCCAAGAGTGATATAAAGTCGATTTTAATTAAAGACATGTTTCCAATATATTGAGTAAATAAATAGAGGGAAATGAAAAAACATGTATTTTAAAGAATTTAGCAGAGGATAAGAGAATACATGGTGATATTAATAAGTAAAACACAATATTATATCATCATAAACTAATTCATACACAATCATTTTAGGAAATGATATTATAATATAATCCCATTACTAAGTTGGTATCTTTTAAACTAGAATACCCATGAAATAAATAATAATAGATTGATACTTATATGAAAATAATTTTCCATTGAATAATATTAAATTACATTCAAGGAAATTGTAAATAACACCCAAATAAAATCACGTGGTGTATACGACATGTGTTCTATATAAATAAAGTTAGTCAAAAATCCCACACATGCTAATGTAATTATTAAATAATAAAACAAATGAAATGACTAATCCACTTTGATATGTATATACCAAAATTATCATGATAATAATCATGAAATACACTCATGTTATTTATATAAAACCCACAATAGAAACAATGGGAGAATATTTCATGTATCAGATAAAAATAAAAGTGAGATGAAAATCCCTTACCTCAAGTCTCCACAACCATATTAGACATTATAAAGTCATGCATAATAAATATAGGCATCTAATAAATGTATTACCAGACCATAATCCTATATATAATAACTTATATGATTTACATATCCCGTTTTGACACCTATTCTATAATAATTCTATGTTAAAATCATTTTTTGGGGAAATAAGTGCTTCGTTTTTCTTGTATTTTTTTATTTGGTATTTTTTTACATTAAATTTGGTTTTTGTTCCATATTTTCATCATTGATAATAATGATATAAATATCAAATAAATTTATCATATACATGTTTTGATTCATCCATTAATATTAGACATTGGAAAATGAAATATGTTGTTCATGGTGACAGCATGATGTACATACGCATAAACGTCATTTCAATTTTCCACACCGATGGAATGATATAAAGGTCAATTTTAATTAAAATATATATTATAATTTTTATATCATAGATAAAATATATATTTTTTAAATATTAAAATAATAATATCTATGTGAAAATAAAATTAAACACATATCACATCGCTTTGTGGAGGCGGTAGTCCACACGTATGCACATGCAATGTAATCATTTTTAATGTGTATGAAGGGAAAAGGTTATATTTGAAATTATGATTTCCAATGTATAATGTTTTATTAAAAATTATATATATACTTTAAATTAATCATTATATCCATATTTTAGAGGTAGTGATGGAAAATGAATTATATCGGTTCGTTAGGCGGTATTTCCCTATACACATGATCGCTGATTTAATTTCCAATTTGATGAAAGAGGATATGGATGTGAGTTATGAAACTAAAATAATAAGAAAAATATTCATATTAGAGATAACAATATAATAATTTCATAATATTTTAATAATATCCATAGGATGTTGAATAAAAAATAAAATAAAAATGCTCAGTTAAGAATGATACCTCTTCATCATACAACCTCTATTAGATAGGTCCTAAATCCATTTAAGGTGGGTTTACTAAAAAATATAGGGAAATAGGGAATTTAGTGGAAATTAATGTAGGTATTTGGGTATGTAATGTTTGAACTTAATTATTATGGAAGTCTAAAGAGAATAGGAGATGGTACCTTTTTAAAAGTGGTGGAGAGGACTAACTTGGAATTTTTCAAAGTAACAAAAGTTATATCCATATATTAAATATGAATAATTTCTCCAAAAAGGAAATTTTTGTGATATTATATGATTTAAGAGTGTAATATTTTCATAAAATAATAATTAGTGTATTTTTATGTTATTTAATCCCTTATCCTTTTATTTTAACCCTCGGTAAACTCGTTTTATCATAAACTATGGTAATTAATTTTCAATATTTCTTCCATTCATTATGGAAAAAATAAAAGTGGAAAAAACTATATAATTTTAATCATGATGTTTCCAAATATGTTATCCATTATAAAAATTTCAATTACTAGAAGTGGAATAAATTAATTTAAAATTAATCCCATATACGCGATGAAATATAGTTTTCCCAAGAGAAACTATTCATCAAAACAATATGTTTTAATATCATAATTGAACATAAAATTAATTATAATGAGATAAACATTATTAGTAATTAAATAGTTTTACTACTTATACTTTAAAACCAATCTTAATAAAAAAAATTACTTGTAAATTATTAAACAGAAATGTTGTTTCTTGTATAAATGATTATATTTTACTATTCATCAAAAATTAATCGTATCTAATAAAATCAAAATACGTACCATACAATAATTTTTAATTGTTTATTCAAATATAAATTTTATTTTGGAAAATATATTTTAAAAAATTTGATTTAATTATTTTAATTATTTTTTCAGAAAAATAAATGATCATCATTTTTAAGAAAAAAAATTATTTTAATGGTATATATAGACATTACAAAATATTATGTTCATGTTTATCAATATATATTATATATCTAAATAAAAAATTTAAAATTTTCAAAATATCGTTATTCTAATTAATAAGGCTCTGTTTAATGGCTAGGTCAGAATAGTGATGTTCAAGCAATAATATAAATAGTGTATCATGTTTTCTTAAGACTATTTTTTATAGAAATTGAATATATTTAAAATAAAAAAATCTCATGGGATTACATGCTACACCCCTTCTAATTAATTTCTCAATTTAAATAAAATGAATCTAATATAAAACCAAAGGATACTTCATCCTCATCATATCCCTAGTTTCCCTTGTAGCTTCCTCATGTTTGTGGTTCCTCCAAAAACCATTACCAAGTGAGTTGTGTTGTTACTTAGAACATTCTCTCTATGATCCATAATCTCCAGAAGTTTATATTCGTAAAAAATATGAAAATCCTAAGGTATGAATTATGAGTTTAGTATATGTGAAGTATTAGTCATATCCTTCCTCGAAAGAGATAAATGGAAGGCAAGATGAATTTGAGAGTGGTTTGGATCAAGCTCCAAGACATAAGACCCTATGCCACCTTGGTCATGAATATTTTTGTGTACAGTATGTTTGTAACACCCCGACCCCAGTTACCCAGAGTCGGTGCATTATTACATAACATTGGATTGATATAAGAAATCAGTTCCCGAAGGATCAATCGGTTTAGTCACCTTGGAAGTACTAGATACATTCATAAGTTTTAAATTACATCATTAAATAAAAACATCAACAACATTTTCCCCCTTTTGAACACACTTATATCCTTATCCTATCCCTATTGGTCATCCATAAAATACTTCTTCATATCCTGGGAAAAATAAAACATAGAAAGGGGTGAGGGCAGATGCTCAGTAAGGATAACAATATAACATAAACTTTCATAAATAAGCATAAATATTTAAGGCAATGTATTAGACTAAAACAAAAGCCTTTTTAAACTTACACATCAGCATTATATTGCAAATATAAAATCAAATAATTCAATTTAATTATTTGAATGGATATTCTACAAGTCGAATAATCACATAAAATATAAATAGCCACTTTCATAATGATGAAATTAATAATGTCAGACTTCATAACCACATAGTCAAGGACTTGTTCCATGACTAAAAATAAGATTTTGTCAAGGCCTTATGCCAAGACACTAGTTTTTCTCATGAGACCTACCGATGCATCGATGAGCTATAGTGGGCTCCACCCATCAATTACTAAGTCCATTGAATTCCTCATATAAAAATGATTAAACATAACATAAAAATTCATATTAAAATATTCATAAAAAATGTAAATACATTATCCATAAACTATGAATGGTATAAAAATAACACATCCATAGTCAAACATTTCACAAAACCTTCAATACAATATGGAATATTTGTATCTTAATAAATCTACTTCCAACAAGTTTAAAATCCATCAAAAGAGGCTGACATATATGAAAATGATTTGTAAAACTCTTTGAGAGAAATATCTCATTATCATGAAAAAATTAAAAGTCATACAATTTTGAAAGGAATAAATTTAAAGACATTTTTGAATCAAAGTATCCCATAATACTTTGAAACTTTTGAATGGAAATAACAATTAAAAAACATTCATGTGTATATAAATAAATCCCTAAAACCCATTTTGAAAACATGTACATTAATGAGAATGATTTAGAAGAATAAATATTTAAAAATTTTAAAATGATGTTTTAGTAAATATGTCCCTTAAAATAATACCTTTGAAAACAATTTTATAAAACATGTACATAGATGATAAATATGTCCTTATAGATACTTACGTAAAAACAACCTCAGATAATAGAGAGATTGTGAAATTAACCCTTACCTTGTACTTTTCCTTAGTTGATGGTATGTTATCCTCATGTATAATAGGTAAAACATTGTTATTAAATTATAAAAGAACTATATATATAAATATGATATCATATATGATCTTATAATATTGCATTGTAAATAATATTCTAGTAGCATCATCATTTCAGGTTTTAACCGATTCATTTTCTTTTATATGATTGGTTATGTAAGCCATGTCTGTTATGGATATGATTTATTTGATTCATATACAGAATTATATAATGTTAGTAAACATTATTTTTAATCATAATATTAAAATTACTTTTTAATGATTATGGCAGGGAATTAATCTCATCGCGTTTGTGGAGACGGTAATCCGTATGTATGCATGAGCGACAATATCATTATATTGATGTCTAAATTGTATGTAATTGGATGGTACATCATATATAAAAAAACATTAACATTTTATATTTATTATTTACATATTTTATACTCATTATTATACACATCCAAATAATGAGGTGTTTGAATAACAAACTACACCATGACGTGGAGACGGTAATACGTACGTACGCACATATGTTTATAGGAGGGATAGAATAATGAATATGGTTTAAAAATTTTTATAATAAAATCATAGTATATAGAAGATATGGGATTTCTTATTTTAGAATGTAAATAACAAATAAAGGGGAAGTGGAATAAGAAATTAACTTGAAAGAGGTGATGAAATATATACCTCTTTTTCGGGTTCTTCCTTTTTATTTGATCCAAAAGGCTTATTAGGTTTTCTTTCTGACCAAAGGAAGGCCTCCAGAATGAAGGGAGGAAAGTTGGGAGGATATTTTTCAGTGTTTGGAATATACAAAACGATTTTGATGTGTGAAATTAATAGTTGGGGTAGTTCCCTTTTATAAGATAGGTGACCGTCACTTTAAAAAATGTTTTAATATTTTTTTATAATAAAATCATTTTCAGTTTCTAATGGCTCCAAAAATAAAATATTTAATGTCTAATGTGGTGATGGGTCAAACACCTCTCAACCAATTGGTTGTGGATAGGGTTAAGTCATCATATTAACCTTATCTTTTGTATTTAACTCTTAGTAAAATAGTTTGACATTTACCTTGTCTCTTTGTATTTTAATATTATATGGCTAATAAAAAAACTATAACAAGCCAAGATAACCCCAGGTTATTAATTATTAATATATATAACCTTATATATATATTTGGGTAGAACCAAATATTTTTATGAATATTATATCAATTAATAATATAATATTCGTTTTAAAATCTCAATTATGTGAATTTTGACACTATTAATATATGATTATTTTGAAAGCCATAAAAACATTATCAGTTCAAATAAAATTTATTTAAAGAATTCTAACATGTAATATTAACCTAGAAAATTTGTGGAATTAATTATAAGGCTCTTTTTACATTAATTTCGATATTTGTAATATCAATTATTTTAATATTTCATTAATAAGATAATTACTGCAACATCATTGTGTCATGAATAAATTAAATTATATAATTTCTAAAATTTATAAATAAAATACCATTATTTAGGAAATATTATTATATTTATAATTTATATTTATAGTCAAATTAATATTTTGTGTTACCCTATATTAAATATGGTTTAGTGATTAAAATTTTAATTTAACTCTTTTAACTCCTCTTTTAATAAAATAATAATAATTGTCCTAATATAATCCATGTGAACCAAAGAGGATAATATTTTATTCATAAGGTTTTTTTGTGTCTATTTATACTTATCCAATATAATTAGGACATGTGTTAGGGTGATTATGATATAATTTTTACCCTTAATTACCCTATTTACTTTTAATCGTGGTAAATATAAGAAGAATGTTAGTATTCATCAAAAATTATTTAATTCTATTGAAACGCATTTTACGTGCTAATATTAACCATGTCTCTCAAAATTTTGAAATTCAACTCATAGAAGTGGTAAAATTATATTTTACACAAATTCGCAATTGCTCCTTGGATGTTGGTAAAAGACGCTAAAAAGTTTGATAAAATTTTATAAATCTAAAAATATTATAAAATGACTCCAATGAATTATTTTGTTAATATATAGGTATTATGTATCTATTTTGACCTAAAATAAATTAAAATGAAATTACTAATTATTTAAATAAAAACTCGGTTTTAACCAATAACGCAGTGTTTTCTCACTATTCATAAAAAATTGAATGTTTTCCAAAACAAAAATTACCCTAGAAAAATTTTGATATTCCGAATCAAAAAATGAAGTCCATTTTGAGAGGTAAAATTTATAAAATTTCCAAAAGTGGGTATTACTATTCATAACAGCAAGTTTTTTTGGTCACGGTGTGCTAGAATCTCAAAGTTGCGTATAATGCAAGATATTGCATTATTTAAAGGGAAACATACCGTGGAAGTTGGGGGTGTTAAAATATGTATATATCAACCATAAATTATTTATTAATCTAATTACATACTCCAATTGATTAAAAAATTGAAAAAACGTTTGACCAAAATCAAATTTCATATTAGGATGATGATTAACTACATAGCATTTTTTTATTTTTTTTCCTTTACAAGTTTCTTAATAGATTTAACCATCACTAGAACATAATAATAAATTTATAGTGAAAATATATTTACTTCTCCAACTTCATAAAATCTTGTTGTAGTTCAACATTTCATTCTGAATAAGTATTTTTAAGGATTTATCTGAATTCTGTGGTGAATGATATTATTTTAATAAAAATATAATGAAGGTAGGTGTTGATCCCAAAAAAATGAATTAATTTGAATTATATTTCATAGTATCATATAGGGTTTTAATTGTTCTCTTATAAAAACCATCTATCTGAGTATTATATGCAGTTTAAAAACACAATTATCTATAGTATGTTAATTCCTTTTCCAGAACATTATGGTAAACCTCTAATCCTGATCAGATAAAATAGACTGTGTTACTCCATGAAATATAAAAAAATTAATTTATAAACTGGAAATATTATCTATATTTAAATAATCTCTATTAGAAATGGGGTGGAATAAATTTGAAATATGGGGAAAACCCTATATAAAAAAATTCCATTTATATTTTTAGGGAGTTTTGGGGAAAATCAATGGAGTCTCATTCCCATTTCTATTATGGTGTGGGTAATGTTTTTAACATCCCATTAAAATTTTATCTCACATCCTTTATATGAATATATAATAGGCACTGAGATATAAACACTAAAATATCTACCTTATTTCAATCCCCTAGAAACACTTTTTCAGATCGTTACTAATATTTGTACTTCTTGGTAGAATAGAGAATAAAAATCTATAAGATTCTTTTAACAAATCATTGTTAAAATATTATATGGATGGAACACATATATGTTTTCTGAACCATATCATTCAAGCATAACTATTTCTCACCTAAAAATGTTTCTCACCTTATTCGATCACTGCACATTTTCCATCAAGGACTCTCTAATTTTAACATTGATATACGGTTGAACTCTCATTGGAGATGGTTATTATTTCTCCCTAAAATTGATATTTCATTTTCCATCCTATGAATATATAGACATATTAGATATTTTATGATCTTAATAATGGATGTGTTATCATCATCATTTAAACTCAAATGTCAGTCACCATGTAAGATTTCCTTGGAAGGTAAGGTAATGAGTAGTCATAAATTTTAATTCGTCCTTCAATTTTCATTGGAGTATATTCAAATCACTCTTTGTTAAAATATAAATTTATATTTTATTATCATTATATATATTAAAGCTTTTCCATAGAGGAAATGAATCAATATCATCAACAAAAAATACCATAGATAATTCCAAATCACATGTTTAGTAATTTTCCTTGTGAACCTTTTTTTCATTAGGAATAAACTATAATCATATCCTTCTATAAGAGAAAACATACTAGTATATATTTAAATTCATCAATATATTTTAAAAAAACATCTTCATAATAGGATAAAATGCGAACAAGTGAGATGATTAACCATATCTTCATTTCCATGAATATTTACTCACATCCATCTATCTAGAGGATCATGTTTTCTATTCATGTTATTGTGGTGTATAGATTGGAAAGATGTGGGATATTTTCTCCAATCCATAAATAATATCAAGATAAACCAAGAGAACATTGTATCTCAGACACATTAGTTGGTATTGAAAAATGATCATTAACTTATATCATGGTTGTATCCATAGATATACCCTATCTTTGGATTATATAACAAACAAATGAATGTTTTTAGCTAAAATTCAGACATCAATAAAAATTCATACTATATATTTTTACTATGTTTGTTCAGAAAAATTCTCATCTAGTCTTCCTCATATCACATGATCTTTGAATAGATTATAATATCATATTTAAATACTACCACATATTTTACAAGGTAATCTCAAAATAGTCTATTCATTAAAACCATGAATATAGAAGAAGAATTAGTAAGAAAAAATTGAATCACTATATATTCATAGTGATTCAAACCAAAGAAATTAAAGCGCATGGGGAGGATGCTCTCTAAGTGGAAAACCCTAGTAATTCTACTATGGAATGATCTATAAGGATTTTATTCATTGATTCTCTTAATGGTAGATATCATTAGAAGGAAACAATATAGAACCCCCCACTCTTCAAGAAACTTGGCGACGAATGATTCCTAGTAGAGGTTAATCCTAATGCCCTTCAAAAACGTGTTCAAATGTGGAAATTCTATATCATGGGGAGTATCTCATATCTAGAAGGTGTCCAGCCTTGGTCTTTTCTTGAATTCCAACCTCTTATATCATATTGTTTTCTAATCATGGATTGGAAACTGGTACGAATTTGTAGAGGCTATTTTCATATACTATTAAAATCATAGGATGATCATGATATGGTTTGGAAGATAGGAAACATTAATTTGAATCTGGGTTTCCTTAGATTAACCGATTAGGACTATGCCTTTAACCCACATGCATATCGAAACACCATGGAATAAATATTAGTTAAATTTCATGGCTTCAATTAGTATTTCCGGAGCCCCAAATATTGAATGAAATAGTTTCATGCATTGAATCTTCTCTTAAAATTGACCAAAGAACTTTAAAAAATGAATTGTGTCTATATGTGAGAGTTATGGTTAATGATAATTTGGATTCAAAACTTCCAAACAATATTAGCTTCAATGCCAATAATTATAAAAATAAAATCATAATTGAGTGTGAGAGTAAACCCCCCTTTCTGTTAGCATTGTAAGATTATTCGGGACTCTATCTCTAATTTTACGGTGATTTGGAAATGTGATAATCAACCAACTAAGACTGAATGGGTAGAAATAAGATAAGAAGAAAAAAGATAAGACCCCCAAGGTGGACATGCATGAATCCTCTAAAAAGAAGACTGAAATCTTGGTTAAAAAAATATTTCTTGATGCCCTTAGTGGAAAATTCATGTAAATCATTGGCATATTTAGATAATGAGGAAGATATTGTCAATAAAAACACTAAAAATTATATGAAATAAAAAATCTGGTCATGGATACTATTAAGAAATTTCATCAAAACCATGAGCTTCAAGAATATGGTACCTACAAGAACTATATGAACCCTTCTGAGCAGGTTTCATGCACTATTATCAAAAAATTCACTGAATCTATTTTCATGGAAGAATTCCTTGTGATCCCCACAAGAAAAACCATAGGTGAGTACACACATTTGGTTTTGCGCACATTTAAAATGCAGCAAACCTCTAGCATGAATGACCCTATTACACCAGATGTGAAGGATTAAGTGAACACTTCTATGAAGGTATCATACTCTATTATCAAGAAATGCACTGAATCGTCTTCCTGTCTGAAAGTGTTGTGATACCCACTGAAAAAACTATATGTTAGTCCGCACCATCGGTTCTAGGAAGTGTCCTATTGCAGAAAACCTCTAGTATGAATGCAGCTATTACACTGGGTTTGTCAGATTAAGAAATCGACAATACACCTTTGGAAATGGGAGCTATTAAGTAGTTGGGAATCTTGTTACGACCACACAATATAAAATGGGTTTGGAAGACATTCCAAAGCTACACATAGCTGATTATGGGTTGATAGTTTTCCCAGGCCCTTTGGGGAAGAAAAATATCTTAATATAGGACAATCCTATTATAAATGACTCAGGTAACCCTCCTCTATTTTTTATTAGTCATTATATAGGTGGTTTCTCAATATATTGATAATAATTTTATTTCTACAAACTCTAATAATATGTTTATTACTCAAAATTTTGATCATATCGACATTACTAATAAGAATTACATGGATTCTCCCTGTGAATTCTTCTTTGCATGACTCCCCCAAGGATAATGATGAGGTAGGTAATCCAAATAGACACTTGCTACATCTAATAGTAAAAAGGATCATAAAAATAGCATAAAATTTATAAAAAGTTATATGATCTTATAGAGAAAATGGATTTAGGAACAAAAAAGGGAGTTCTAACTCCAAATCTCAGTTTAAATAAAGATTCTTTTTTTTTAAATTTTCAGGTATTTCCAACTAGGATAGGATTTCTATTTTAAAAAAATAATGATTAGCAATAATTGTCCAATTTTGTTTTCTATTTGTAATACCAACATTATTTTTTCCTCTATGTACTCAAATTTATGCATGTATGGTTATTCATTTGTTGGGGTAACCAAAAATTCCTCCAATGTTGAATCCCTCTGGATCTTCTTTCACTCTTCTTTACAGAATGTTAATTTTTTAATGTTTCTAATAAATACTTTACATGTGAATTTATTATTGATGACACAAATTTATCATGCACTTTTTTATGCAATGAAAATATATCAAGATAGAAGTCCTCTTTGTAATGACTCTACCTATTTAGGTAGTAATATTAATACATGATGGTCTGTGATCTGGGGTATTAATTATATTATTAACTAAAGTGAGAAAATTGGACCGTCTCAAGATACTATTTCTATGAAATAATTTACAACATATATTCAAGAAAAAAAAATGAAATAAATCTTACTAGTGTGAAATATACATATTAAAAATCGAATTATAATAGGATGTTCCCCTACATATTAAATTGAGCCTTCACAAATGTCTCTACTTTGGACAAATGTGACACCATCTCCAGTACCACCATTTAAAATATCCACTTTGACCACTATCCCTTTCAGGTCAATGTAAAAATAAAAAATATGAAACCATCACTACATTTCAGGTTTAACAATGTGTGGTTTTCTAATGTTTAATGCACTGATATCATCAAAAATTTATAGTATTCTATGACACACTACAATGATTCCCTTTCTTGTTCTGTTATGTTAAAATACCTCAAAAATATTCTCAAAGTTTTGTGCAATTCTAAATTCAAACTAATTAACAATGAAATCCTTCTTCTTAAAAATGAGCTTAATCAACTTCCAAAAAATAACACTACGTCTAATTTCAACATTGACCTGACTCAACAAATCAACATTTTGGTAAACTGAAACTGATTGTTCACCTTTAAATATAACATGATTAAATTTGATTTCAATGTTAAATGGTTATCATATGGTGACATAAATACTATGTTCTATAACTCTCTTTAACGAGTCAATAAAGTTTCCAGACCACTAACATTTTTAAAATATAGGAACAACCATTTAGAAAATGAAGTTGATATTGCTAATAATATTGTCTCATACATTTAATTCATCATTAATGGTCATGATAAAAACAAATACCTCTTACATGAGGTCATTCTGATGGTTTTCAATGATGCAGATAACACTTCCCTTATAATAATTCCTCGTGACCTTGAAATTAAAGAAACTGTCTTTAGAAAAAATCCGGATAGTTCTTTCGGTCCTGTTGGTTCAATAATGTTTTCATTCGACATTATTGGGATATTATTCATTTTTATGTTGGTAATAATTTCGAATCATTCTCCTGTAATGGTTTCCTTCCTCAAGGTCTCAATGATAAAATTATTTCCTTGATTCCAAAAGTGGATAATGCTTCAGAGATTTTTTAGGCACATTACTGTTATTAAAACCCTTTACAAAATCATCAATAAAATAGTTTCTAATAGACATTCAACTATTATAGAAAAAAAATTCTATTAGAACCAATTTGTATTTTTTTAAGGGTAGATCCATACAAGACTGCATTTTCCTTGGCTATGAGTGTGTCAACACTTTAAAAAAATCTAACAGAAGAGGTGATATTCCCATAAAACATTACATTAATAAATCTTTTGATACCATGGAATGGATCATTATCTTCACGGTTCATCAAGGATTTTGTTTTAGTGATTCCTTTAACACTGTAATCAGAACCCTATTCAATTCAGACTCTATTTCCATCTTGGTCAATGGCTCTCCCAGAGGCTATTTCAAATGCTCAAAAGGTATTAGGCAAGGTGACCCCCCCTCATCCATTATTTTCTCTATTGTAGAAGATTATCTTAGTCACCTTCTTCCTCATCTAGTAGAAGAGACCAAACTCAAACCCATTCATGTTTCTATGAATGTGAAATCTCCCAAAAAGATTTTATATGATGGTGATATCTTCCTTTTTGGTTACGGTGATAAAATAAAAATTCAAATCCTCAAAAATGCTCTCACTAACTATGAAGAGGTTTCTGTAAACTCCATTAGATAGAAAACATCCTCTATTTTCATTGAGAAAAACATTAAACCTAGTACGAAATTTAATATTCTCAGTGACATAGGCATAAACTAATGTTATTTTCCTTTTAATTAACTTGGGTTTCCCATTATTTTGGGAAAACACATATCCGGTTACTTTTCTACTATTTTTGACCATGTTATTAATAAGTTATCTTCCTAGAAAAAAAATCTCTCTCTGTGGAAGGTAGAATATGACTTCTCAAATCTACAATTTTTCATAAAATAATTTACTCTATAATGGTCTATAAATATCATGTTCATCTTATCAAAAAATGAAAATCTCAATCAAAAATTTTATTCAGATATGTATAACTCTATAAATAAAACTTGTGAATTCCCCCTGGTTGACTAGTTGCAAACCTATTGATAAGGGTGGTATTTTCATTTAAAATAATATGTACTTTAAAGAGTCCTTTGAAGATATACTCACATGGACCTGATTTGTAATAAATCTGATTTTATTGTTTTTCTCAAAAATATATTTCTTGAAATATTAAGGTATGAAATTTTAATTTCCTCAACTCTTCTATCTGGACAATAATTAAGAAATCTTTTTCTAGAACTATGAATGATTCCAGATGGATGGTTTCTAGGGATTTCACCAGGAATTTAGGGTTGGATAACTAGATTTGAAAGCCCTTAAAATCAATTATTCCTCCTCACAAAACCCCTATGAGTACCAACTATGAAATTAGAGACATGTTAAATTCTCAAAATTTTCATCTCCCAAAAACAATTATAGATTTCACTGACAACTACCCATTCTCAAACAATGATGAATTTTTTATTTTGTATCTTTCTAATAATGGTATGCTTAAATCAAAAAAAATATAATCATTTTATTAATTATGAAAATGAATTTTGTTGGTTATATTTTTTTTGAAAAACTAGGGTTAAATCTATCAAGATTCACTCTGATTTGGTTCCTTTCACGTAATAGGGTTCCCACAAATATTTTCTTTCAATCTTTTTGAATTCAACATTTTTCATAATGTAGACACTACAATCAACACAGAGAAGACACTGATCATCATGTTATTTCTTGTGCCACTAATTATTCTCTTTGGAACTATATTTTTTACATTCTTGACTAAATATTGTTGATTCTTGACCCTTTCAACCCTCAACTAAAGATATGTACAGAAATGGAAAGTTCTCAGCAAATTAAGAACATTTTCCTTTCTACTGTTGTTGAGCTTTATTATGTGATCTGATTTAAATGAAATGCTACTATTCAAAAAAATTACTCATCCAGGCATATTGTAGGTTAGATTGGGATCCTAATTTCCATACATGAAGGTGAATCAATGAAATAGGGAAATTTCAACCATTGTGTCGATGACTTTGTAATTCTGTTATTTCTTCGGATTAATGGACATTTTACCTAACCTCGTTGCACATTTGAAGGGTTTTGGAGAGATCTTTTTCATAGTTGGATTAATGTAAAAATCGTTGGTTCTGAAAAATGCCATCTGGGCCCTTTGGGTTGTGGCACAATCTTTAGGAATCAACCTGGTCCGATCCTCGGATGCTTTTTTGGTAACAGCGACATTGCCTCTTCTCTGGAGGCCAAAATGATGAGTATCGTACATGTTATTCCTTTCAGAAAGCACTATGATTGGAACAATCTCTTGATTAAAAGTTGGTTTACTACCATTGTGAAAACAATTGGGAACTATGTGACACATATTTCATGGTCGATTACTACCCTTAGGATGGATTGCACCTGATCACTTCTCAACATCAACTACATTATCAGGCATATTTACTATTAATGAAATATGGTTGTCAATGGCCCTGCTAAAAAGGGAGTAAAACAATACATTACCTATCTCGATGATCTCCACACCAATCTACTCCATCTTTATAACAAATATCGGAATATTATTCCATATTTTAGAATCATGTAACCTCTTTATTATATAATAAATGTGCTTTTCCCTTTTTTTCCAAGGGACCATCCTACAAAAATTTATTTTCAATACCTTATATGAAAAGTGTTCTAGGGTATATACTCCTTTTAGAAACATTAATTGATGGAATCCAATAGGATTCTCACTCAGGGAAAATTATTGGAATCTATGTAGTTGTTCAAAAAAATCATAAATACTAGGCAGGGGACACATTTTCTAGATTTTAATCTTCGTTAGATCTTGAAAATAAACTAAGAGTCTCATCGATCCAGGTTTGTTCATATACAAAATAATAAGTTCACCACAATGTGAATAATTTGTGAAAATGAATCACATTTCATGATTCTAGTTGAGTTTCTCAATACATTATAACAACTCAATCAAAAAAATTAAATAGGGTGTCTATGAAATGGGTGTGGCACTAGGTAAGAGTTATATTAGAAAAACTACATCACAATTTAGTGTATAACTATGAAACTCATCTTGAAAGACATCAACAGAGTACCATTGAATAATAATATCATTGAGGTTGAGTATCTCACAAAAAATTTGATATAAAACACATTTTTAGTATGAATCAAGAGCTATCCAGTGGATGAGATATCCATTGGACATTTATATTTGTCAATACAATAATAGAAGAACATTGGATGATCTAGAATATCAAATGTGGCTGCACATTATAAAAAAATTAATGTTTTCATAATTTATATCAATCCAATACAGGACTAATATAACATCAAATCCATTTATGCGGTGAATAATGTGATTTTTACGAATCACATTCCTAGAAACATAAACTATTGATTAATTATTAAATTGAGATGTGATCATCGTATATTACATTCGTTGTCTTTATTACACATTTACACATGTTTTATTGCATAAACATACACTTAATACAACACATAATATTATTTGGTCTTGTGTATTTTGGGATTAGGAACATTACATGACAACTTAATACATAAAATGCAAAATCATTATTGAATCTTTATTTTACATTACAACAACATTCTTTCATACATAGCATTGTATGGGATAACCTGAGGGAATACATAAGAAAAGTGTCAGATATAAAACTCAATAAGTTAGTAAACAATGAATAACATGAATAATACAATACATGTTAGGAAATGGGTATATCATTGGAGCACAAGAGAAACATGGACAAAAATGCATGATATAGCATGATTATCATAACATTGAAGTGTGGCAAAAATATACAATGTGATATTATCATGATCCAAGGATCATCACACATGGATTAGCATGAGTAAACCCTCTGTTCACATCAATTAGAATTATGAAACTGCCATTTCACATGGATTATCATGATACTATTCCTCACCCAATGCATTGGAGCCCTATCAGGGTTCTCCCTTCATAAACATTTCATTTCATGCATTAGTGTGCCATATAGATCATATAACATGGGATCATTAAACATCATAAGTTATTACACGGTTCGGTAATGTAATGTAAATACTTGTATATACCATTAAATAATTATATGTGCTTAATGATTAATACCCTTGATATAGAAATGGGTATGGTATTCACTACATGATGATTTTGGCATAGAAAAGCATGGTGCAATTTCTGCAGCATAACGGTGTCACGTAGAAATTCCTAACATGGATTGATGAGAGGAAAAGAGGTATATCATCATTTATACATGAAATAGACAGTAAGGGGATCATAGAACAAAATATTCTGACATATGAAATGGTATTTAGATGCATAATATGGAACAAATGCTTGAATGGAAATAAGAAGTGGGAAATCCATTACAGACTTTCAGCAAGGTAACGAGTGTACATTGAAGGTATTAATGACAGATAAAGTGATATCTAATCATTAATACATGAGTAGGGAAGTATGAGGGTGATTAGAAATAATACCCCAAGATTTTTAATTGAAAATAAAAGGCTATAAAACATAATGAAACTTGAATACAAAATGGGAAAGGTTGGAATGTGAGGATCCCTTAAGGAAAGTCGGCATGGTAACAACTATACATAAGGGTTAATAAGTGAAATAAATGATATTTAAATGGACGATAATCATTTATAAATCAAATTTGAAGTAATAAGGATATTTAATAACATATCCAAACAAAAAAATAAATGAAACTAAAAGATAAAATATGAAGAGAAAAAATCATGATAAAAGATGAGGGTGGAAGAACCCTTACTAGGATGTGTATCCAAAAGGCGTGGGAGAGCCTTCCTGAGAGCATGTAGACACCTTGGGACGAATCAAGATTGTATAGGTATAATATTGTTCAAGATCCAAATGGTTTTAGTGAATATTAATGGGAAATTGGATGGGTTTATATAGAAAATGAGAGGGAATTCTTTATTATTTTAGTTTTGGACTCTACACGTTAAAATATTCACAACTGTCACGAACCGTCCTTGGGGCCCGTGTCGTGACTATCCCAAGCCCGCCTTCCATAGGCCAGGGGCTGGCGACTAGCACCAAGGCATAAATCCCGCTAAAAAGGGAAGGCATTGCCTTTGTAAAGTAAACAAGCACCACAGAGTAAGCAAGAGGAAAGTAAACACTAAGTGAAATCAGAGTACAACTATAAGTGCGGAAAAGTAAATGGGCCAGTATACAAACCCCAACTGAAAGTAAAGTACAACTCGAAAAAGAAAATAGCAACTGAAAAGTAAAAGCATCTACGCCGAGTTGTCCTCTGGAAATCCCACCTGAAGGGTGGGTACAGATAGCTCCACAGCTCCTCGGGTCCCGTCGTCCGCTCCGAGTACGTCCCGCCCAGTGGTCCACCTCCAGGTACCGTCCTGCTCTACAAGCCTCAACCACGATCAACGTTGTCCGTCGTCTGCAACCAACACAACGTAGTGCGGGCATAGCCTGTGCAGGGGTGAGTATAAGATATTCAGTAGGAACCCCAAGACCCCCGAAGGTCTCCCAAAGTCCACAAAGGATAAACCACAAAGGAAATATAAAATCACGAAGTAACAACCGACACTGCTTAGGTATATGCCCATACATATACCTAAGTCAACATTTCAATACGCTCCAACCTCCGAGCCCAAGTACAACTCAGTCCACACAGGAAAGTATACGTATTCCACACAGGAAAGCAAAACGTAATCCACACAAGATAGCACAACACAATCCACACAGGAAAGCAACAGGATTCAGCTCACACAGGTATACATCATCAAAAAGGTGAAAGAGATGATCAGACATAGATACTGAATCATCTAAGTTGGGACCCACATAGGATACAAGACCAGCCGTCTTCATTGATTCATTTATGCTGGGACCCACATAGGATACCAGACCAGCACTGAATCATCAAAGCTGGGACCCACATAAGATATAAGACCAGCTGTCTTCATTGATTCATCTATACTGAGACCCACATAGGATACAAGACCAGTATTGAATCATCTAAGCTGGGACCCACATAGGATACAAGACCAGCACAGCTAGGACCCACATAAGATACAAGACCAGCTGTCTTCATTGATTCATCTATACTGGGACCCACATAGGATACAAGACTAGTATTGAATCATCTAATCTGGGACCCACAAAGGATACAAGACCAGCATGGCTGGGACCCACATAGGATACAAGACCAGCACTCTTCATCGTCGCAGTCCACTGAGGATCTCTGCACAGTCGTCGTCGCAGTCACAGTAGCAGTCGCATCTAGCTCTAGGGTTCCCGCACACAGCAAGCTCGTTCGGGAGGGTCCGCTCTACGAGCCGAGAGGCTGATACATCAACTGTCACAAAGTCCAAAGTTGATGTATCCAAAATTTCTGTATCGTCAACAGGAACTCAACGCAACAGACGGCGCGTCAATCGGACGCCCGGTCTGAGAGTTATTGGCTTTTTCGTCCCAGGGGCCCGGTTGGTTTTTAATGCAAAACCAACCCGACCGTACTTCACCTGCGTCCAAACCTCGGGCAGAATATGCCAAAAGATCCGTCTCACTAAGAGGAACTCAACAAAGTCGACGGAACGTCAATCGGACATCTGTAGCTCAAGATATGAGTGTTTCCGCTCTGAGGGCCCGGTTGGTTTTGTGTACGAACCAACCCGGCCGAACTCAAAGTATTCCGAAACCTTGAGTGCTATATACTGAAACGACCGTCTCGATCCACGGATCACATCGCCGCTGACAACGAGTCGTTTGGAGGCCCGTAGCTCAAGTTACGGGCATTTGGCCGAAAGTGGCCCGAAAACGGGGGTCTGGGCCCGGGACGACCCTGCCCGACCCCCCCTTCGGTCGGTCGAACCGGGTCGACCCGACCCGGGTCCGGCCCGGTTGGGCCCGGCCCGGCCCGGTCCGGCCTGGTCCGGCCTGGCCGGCGTGGCCGAGCTGATTCGCGGGCGGGGTGTGCGGCTCCCCTGCCCTTCGCCGTTAATTGAAGCATGTCGACCCGCCGGCCGCCTCCCTTCCGGCGGCGCGCCGCTACCGCCGCCTTCCGCGGACCACCGAACGCGCTCTGGTGGTCCGTTCCTTCTACCGTCTTCGCCTATGGTCCCCCCGGGACACCACCTTCACTGCGAAGGGATTCAAACGCCCAAACGGCCTGCTTCATCGTCGCCTGTCAATCCGCATGTCAAAACGAAACGCGCCGTCTTCGTGGTTCTCCGGCGTGGCGTGCTGGTGCCGCGCCCCTTCGTCGTGGCTCCGCTCCGGCCGCGGCGCCTTCTACTTCCATCGACGTGGTGCGACGGCATCGCGTTCTTGTTCGACTTCACGGAGTGGCGTGACGGCGTCGCGTAATACTTGCCGAGCGATTCTCGCTTGGTGCGACGGCACCACGCCATTCCGTTCCATCCATATTATAAACAATATCAATAATGGAGGAGGGTCGGTCGTGTTTGTGCGGTCCGACCCCCTCTCGTTAATCAATAAAAACTGGTTGTAAAATCATGAAGGATGACAAGGTAGAATTCATGAACGAGATAATTAAATAATAAACTTCAACATCAATCCGCATGAACGAACGATCCGCGGATCAACCTGGAATTGGTTGGTCCGAGCTCATCATTCTATTCTCAAAAGATAAGAGAATTCCAAAATAAATTCCCCTACCTTGGTTTCAAGAGCGGAGCACGTCAACAAGCCGCAGAAGACAAGCGTCGCGGAGGTCGGGCGTCGCGGTAATCGTACGTCGATTTCGTTGACGTCGAGGTGCGTCCGAAGAGGTACGTCACTGGAGAAGCTTCCTAAGCTGACGGAGAATGCCCGAGGAGGAAGCGGTGTCTCCTTTCATTGACACGGGAAGAAGATCAAAAGAAGCGGCGTCGTCGATCTTTGGAAACACACCCGCTGCGAAGAAGAGAAGAGATGGCACGTCTTTCTCTTCTTATGGTGACGGCGTTCTTCGTCGGATCCTAAGCGTTCTTCGTGTTCTTTGTCGAGGTTGAAGAAGAAGAAGAAGATGCTTCCCAACTCTCTCAAAGTGACAAAACTCTGACCAAAGAAAATAAAATAAGACACTTTCTTATTTTATTAACACAACAACACATTTGAATTTCAAGAGTTTGAAATTCAAAACCACCCACAACTCACCTCATTAAACTCATCACCTTTAAGTCATAGGTTATAACTTAAGATAACAAAATTAAAGTGGGAGTTGAGGGGGGTTTTAGAGGATATGAAGGGGTGGGGTTCGTGTGGGCCCCACCACCCTCATAACCTCCCAAGGGAGTTTGGGTGGTTACCCAACTTCCATCAAGACAACACTTAGAGTAAAATAATAAAAATTGTAGTGTAAGTATAAAATAAACTTCCCCAATTTTTATTATCAACACTCGCATAAACGCAACTCTGGAACCGGAGTTCCTAAGAAACTACTGGCGTTGCGGTTCCATCAGTTCCCTCGGAATTCGATTCCGGGCATCGGTTCAAAAGTTAGAAATTCCCGCTCGTTCGTTCACTGAACGTACCCGAGCCATACTTCGAAAAATGATTCCGGGCACATCGGGCCTCGGAATCCGGTGCCATCAGAAACTGCGTTCTTGTAAAATCCCAAATAAAATTAAGAAAAAAAATTCCCTTGAATATTACGAGTCTTTACATTACTCCCACCACAGGGATTTACGTCCCCGTAAAGCTTCAACACAAACTAGGGATACAAAGGCGGTAGAGCTAGGCGGTAAGCCACCTAGCCAATCCTTTTGAGGACCTGGAAGGGTCCGATGAAGCATGGAGAAAACTTGCCACCTTAGCCAAATCTTCGTAATCCATGTCGAGGTGAGACCTTCATGAAGACGTGGTCGCCATCCTCAAACTCTAGTGGCCTCCACCTCCTGCCAGCGAAAGACTTCAGTCGGCTCTGAGATGTCTTCATCCGCTCTTGGATGACCTGGACCTTCTCTATCGTGGCCTGGACCACCTCTGGTCCCACAAGAGCTTCTTTGATTTCTTCTTTGTCGATTAAGAGAAATACCGTCTCATCCCTTGGATGAACCACGTTCTTTTCCTAATACAGTCAATCCGATATGGATGATACTAATCCATACCAAGGATGACGTCGTAAGGCCTCGACCCTACTACTAAGAGATCCAACCGTTACTCTCGCCTCCAAGGGTTGAGTCACACTGTCAGCGTCAGTGTGTGGTAACTGGGTCTCCTCTAGTAGATGTCTCACAAGTTAGGGTCAAGTCAATAGTCAAAACTGGAACAACTTAGTAACAACACAAAAGAGGACAGGAATGAAAACTCACAAAGGTATGCGCCTTTTATTATTGCAGCTCATAATACAAAGACGCTACACAATAGCAACAAGGAACTAGAAGTACAAAAGACGTATCCACTAGTCCCGCTCCTGTCCATTTGCTCCCAGACCTCCATGATCTAAGGCCTCAGTTGCCTGAAGCCATGCTCTCGCATGTCCACCGACTCCCTGTGGTCGAGGCGGACCTCTTGGTGGGGGTGGTGGCAACACCTCGAAGTGTCTCCCACCATCGGCTACTCGGCCAGCTCCTCTGCCTCGTCCGCCTGCACCATGCGGACCACCGTGGCCGAACCTCTGTCTGGGAGGTCCCTCTACCACCTGCTGCTCATCTGTATGACGAGTCGGGCAGTCTCGAGCCATGTGTCCTTTCCTGCCGCATGCGTAGCAATGCCTGTCCCTCGTGTAGCTGGCTCTCCTTCATGTTCCCCACACAACCGAATCTTCATCCAGTGACTCCCCATCTGATGGTCTGGCCCGTTTGGAGCTGTGCATCACCTGTCTACTGCCAATTGCAGAAGACCCTGCTACGGGCCGTTCTGTGGAGGGCCATGTCACTGGATTCTGCTCGGAGAGAAAACTCTCCACTAGAAGGGCTCTCTCCAACACCTCAACCTATGTCGGAATGTTGAGGGAGATCATCGAAGCCCTGATCTCGTGCCTCAGTCCCTGCTCGAAGGTCCGGTCCCGGAAGAACGGGTCTCGTACCATATCTGTGGAGTAGTGTGAGAGATCAGTAAACCTCGCCGCGTACTGGGCTACTGTCATGCTGCCCTGCCGCAGCTGTAGTAGCTCCTGGATGTGCACCGCTCGGAGGGTGGCTGGGACGAACTCGGAGCGGAAGATGCTCTCAAAGTCCGTCCAGAGAAGAGATGTCTCGTCGTGCAACTGGAGCATCAAGATCCACAATCGGCCTGCTGCTGCGTGCAGTAGGCTTGCTGTGAGGATCACCATGAGGTCTGCTGGTGTCCTCACTAGCATGAAAACTCGTACGACCGCCTCCAGCGAGTCCTCGGCTGCCTGGGGGTCCATCTCCCCACGAAACCTGGGTGGTCGTTGGCCCTGGAACTCATGCAGAGCTCCAAGGCGACGTGCATCGTCAGCGGTCGTGGAGGGAAGCATCAGTGGATCGGCGGGTAAAGGTATCGTCGGTACCTCTGCTGACAAAGAGCCCTGCACCGAGGCCTCGTCGCTCGGTGGGCTTTCATCACACTCCACTCTTGGAACCCTAGCTGGCTGCCATCGTGGGGCCATCCTGAAAAGGAAACAGGTGTTCCATGGTCAAACAGTGTACCAGGTGAGCTGACACAAGTAATCACAAAGAAAACTTGAAACACACACGCAATCAATGTTTTCGTGCATTAAGTCGGAAATTAGAAGTCATGGTCCTGGTGTACGGATACGTCTGCCGCCACACCAACACTGGACTCCTTGGACTGATAACCACACTCAATATGCTAAACAATATTGCTTCACATAGAAAAGATCAGAGTTCGAGGTAGAACCAAACTCCTTTGAAACCAATTTGTCACGACCCGTCCTCGGGGCCTGTGCCGTGACTACCCCATGCCCGCCTTCCATAGGTCAGGGGCTGGCGACTAGCACCAAGGCGTAAATCCCGGAAAAAAAGGGAAGGCATTGCCTTTGTAAAGTAAACAAGCACCACAGAGTAAGCAAGCGGAAAGTAAACAATAAGTGAAAGCAGAGTACAACTATAAGTGCGGAAAAGTAAATGAGACAGTATACAAACCCCAACTGAAAGTAAAGTACAACTCGAAAAGGAAAAAAACAACTGAAATGTAAAAGCAGCTACGCCGAGTCGTCCTCTGGAAATCCAACCTGAAGGGTGGGTACAGATAGCTCCACAGCTCCTCGGGTCCCGCCGTCCGCTCCGAGTACGTCCCGCCCAGTGGTCCACCTCCAGGTACTGTCCTTCTCTACAAGCCTCAACCATGATCAACGTTGTCCGTCGTCTGCAACCAACACAATGTAGTGCGGGCATAGCCCGTCCAGGGGTGAGTATAAGCTAATCAGTAGGGACCCCAAGACCCCCGAAGGTCTCCCAAAATCCACAAAGGATAAACCACAAAGGAAAGATAAAATTCCGAAGTAACAACTTACACTACTTAGGTATACGCCCATACATATACCTAAGTCATCATTTCAATACGCTCCAACCTCCGAGCCCAAGTACAACTCAGTCCACACAGGAAAGTATACGTATTCTACACAGGAAAGCAAAACGTAATCCACACAGGATAGCACAACACAATCCTTACAGGAAAGCAACAGGATTCAGCTCACACAGGTATACATCATCGAAAAGGTGAAAGAGATGATCAGACATAGATACTGAATCATCTAAGCTGGGACTCACATAGGATACAAGACCATCCGTCTTCATTGTTTCATTTATGCTGGGACCCACATAGGATACAAGACCAGCCCTGAATCATCAAAGCTGGGACCCACATAGGATACAAGACCAGCACAGCTAGGACCCACATAGGATACAAGACCAGTTTTCTTCATTGATTCATCTATACTGGGACCCACATAGGATACAAGACCAGTATTGAATCATCTAAGCTGGGACCCATATAGGATAAAAGACCAGCACAGGTAGGACCCACATAGGATACAAGACCAGCTGTCTTCATTGATTCATCTATACTGGGACCCACATAGGATACAAGACCAGTATTGAATCATCTAAGCTGGGACCCACAAATGATACAAGACCAGCATGGATGCGACCCACATAGGATACAAGACCAGCAATCTTCATCATCGCAATCCACTGAGGATCTCTGCACAGTCGTCGTCGTAGTCACAATAGCAGTCGCAACCAGCTCTAGAGTTCCCGCACACATCAAGCTCGTTCGGGAGGGTCCGCTCCACGAGCCGAGAGGCTGATACATCAACTTTCACAAAGTCCATAGTTGATGTATCCAAAAGTTCAGTATCGTCAACAGGAACTCAACGCAACAGACGGCGCGTCAATCGGACGCCCGGTCTGAGAGTTATTGGCTTTTTCGTCCCAGGGGCCCGGTTGGTTTTTAAGGAAAAACCAACCCAACCATACTCTACCTGCATCCAAACCTCGGGCGGAGTATTTCAAAAGATCCGTCTCACTAAGAGAAACTCAACAAAGTCGACGGCACGTCAATCGGACGTTCGTAGCTCAAGATATGAGCGTTTCCGCTCCGAGGGCCCGGTTGGTTTCGTGTACGAACCAACCCGGCCGAACTCAAAGTATTCCGAAACCTTGAGTGCGATATACCGAAACGAACGTCTCGATCCAAGGATCGCATCGCCACTGACGGCGAGTCGTTTGGAGGACCGTAGCTCAAGTTACGGGCATTTGACTGAAAGTGGCCCGAAAACGGGGGTCTGGGCCCGGGGCGACCCGGCCTGACCCCCCCCCCCTGGGTCGGCCGAACCGGGTCGACCCGACCCGGGTCTGACCCGGCTAGGCCCGGCCCATCCCGGCTCGGTCCGGTTCGGTCCGGCCCGACCGGCCGGTCGTGGCTCGACCAGCGTGGCCGAGCCGATTCGCGGGCGGGGTGCGCGGCTCCCCCGCCCTTCGCTGTTAATTGAGGCCGGCGGAACCGCCGGCCGCCTCCCTTCCAGAGGCGCGCCGCCGCCGCCGCCTTCCGCGGACCACCGGACGCGCTCCGGTGGTCTGTTCCTTCTGTCTTCTTCGCCTATGGTCCCCCCGGGACCCCACCTTCACTGCGAAGGGATTCAAACTCCCAAACGGCCTGCTTCGTCGTCGCCCGTCAATCCGCATGTCAAAACGAAACACGTCGTCTTCATGGTTCTCCGGCGCGGCGTGTTGGCGCCACGCCCCTTCACCGTGGCTCCGCTCCGGCCGCGACGCCTTCGACTTCCTTCGACGCGGCGCGACGGAGTCGTGTTCTTGTTTGACTTCTCGGTGTGGCGCGATGGCGTCGTGTAATACTTGCCGAGCGATTCTCGCGTGGTGCGACGGCACCACGCCATTCTATTCTATCCATATTAGAAACAATATCAATAATGGAGGAGGGTCGGTCGTGTTTGTGTGGTCCGACCCCCTCTCGTTAATCGATAACAACTAGTTGTAAAATCACGAAGGATGATAAGGTAGAATTCACGAACAAAATAATTAAATAATAAACTTTAACATCAATCTGCATGAACGAACGATCCGCGGATCAACCTGGAATTGGTTTTTCCGCGCTCGTCGTTCTATTCTCAAATGATAAGAGAATTCCAAAATAAATTCCCCTACCTCGGTTTCAAGAGCGGAGCACGTCAACAAGCCGTGGAAGACAAGCGTCGCGGAGGTCGGGCGTCGCGGTAATCGTACGTCGATTCCGTTGACGTCGAGGTGCGCCCGAAGAGGTACGTCGCTGGAGAAGCTTCGTAAGCTGACGGAGAAAGCCCGAGGAGGAAGCGGCGTCTCCTTTCGTTGACACGGTAAGAAGATCGAAAGAAGCAGCGTCGTCGATCTTTGGAAACACACCTGTTGCGAAGAAGAGAAGAGGAGACACGTCTTTCTCTTCTTATGGTGACAGCATTCTTCTTCGGAGCCTAAGCGTTCTTCGTGTTCTCCGTCGAGGTTGAAGAAGAAGAAGAATATTCTTCCCAACTCTCTAAAAGTGACAAAACACTAACCAAAGAAAATAAAATAAGACTCTTTATTATTTTATTAACACAACAACACATTTTAATTTCAAGAGTTTGAAATTCAAAACCACCCACAACTCACCTCATTAAACTCATCACATTTAAGTCATAGGTTATAACTTAAGATAACAAAATTAAAGTGGGAGTTCAGGGGGGTTTTAGAGGATATGAAGTGGTGGGGTTCGTGTGGGCCCCACCACCCTCATAACCTCCCAAGGGAGGTTGGGTGGTTACCCAACTTCCATCAAGACAACACTTAGAGTAAAATAATAAAAATTGTAGTGTAAGTATAAAATAAACTTCCCCAATTTTTATTATCAACACTCGCATAAACGCAACTCCGAAACATGAGTTCCTAAGCAACTACCGGTGCTTCGGTTCCATCGGTGCCCTCAGAATTTGATTCCGGGCAACAGTTCAAAAGTTAGAAATTCCCGCTCGTTCATTCACTGAACGTACCCGAGCCAAACTTTGGAAAATGATTCCGGGCACACTGGGCCTCGGAATCAGGTGCCGTCAGAAACTGCGTTCTTGTAAAATCCCAAAGAAAATTAAGAAAAAAAATTCCCTTGAATTTTACGGGTCTTTACAACAACCACAAAATATCTCGAGGTTTTTACCCATGTTTTCTACCTATGGTAATTGGTATAAAATATTTTACAATTCCAAGAGTATAAATATTAAAATATTAGGCTTGCTTATTAGGAGGTGAGTCACACGCTCAAGGAAATCATTTTAAAATGCTAAAATATTTTATAAGACCTGGAGGGTCCACTAAGGTAGTATAAAATTGAGAAAACAAATCTAAAATCTTATTAATTTAGGGGTAAAACATTTATTTTCCAAGTAAACCTTTTATTTTATTTTATTACATCACTATTGGTTGATAATGATGTCATAAACACATTATATATTTATACCGTATTTAATTTTTAGCAAAAAATTAGATTATCTCAGAAAATTATAAAAAATTATGGATTGGATAATTTCAACATTCTATTTACAAAACTAATATTAATTCTATTTAAATTATATTCTAAATTTGTGAATTTTCACTTTAAAAATGGCTTTTATTTAAAATTCATGGGTTTTGACAAAAATAGTTTCCAAAACATAATAAAAATTACAATTGACTTCATAAAAGTTAAATAGTAATTTATTATTCATTAAAGTAATTTGATAATAATATTTTATTAAAATATAAGTTATTTTAAAAATTAATTAATTTCTTAAAATAAATCATTTAAGAATACCCTTTCTGTTTTATCATATAAAAAATCTAACCCTTATCAATTTGATTACTTAATCATTTAGAGATAATGAATTTATATAATCATAATTTATAAGAATTTTTTTATGATATTATTAATAAAAACCTTATTTTAACATCATAATGTATATATTTCTCAGAAGTGCCATTTTAACCAAAAAGTCAATTTATCAAATTCATCATTTTTTATGAAATACTATTCTCATAAAGGAATTGATGGAATAAGACTATTATTTATCAAAAAGGATTGCACAGTAAGTAACTAATATAATATTACATAACCCCTTAAAACACCCACATATGACCTAAGGATATGGTGTGAAATGGTGATATAATTTTTAGGAAACTCGAATAACATCTCCAGGGTGGTAATCACTAGTAATTTGAACATCTCTCGAGGGAAATTTGGTTCAAACTTATCCTGTTGAAGCTCAGCTTGAGCTTTGTCAAAAGTGATGCCCAGTGACGCGACCTCTTTTCTGAGATTTGTATGGTCTGAATCATCTGGACAAGGCCATCGTCTCCTTTTTTTGTGTTGAATGTATGTTTTTAAATCTTATATTTATATCAGTGGGGTGATCACTGTTAAATGGATATATTATCAATGGAAATGATAATTTACTGTAATTTAAACACAAAAATAAAAATAATAAGATTGCATGTGTTTTCTATATCTATACGAAATTTAAAGAAATTGAAATTTAATCCTAAATGTTCTGGCCAATACAACATTCCCCCCTTAAAAAATTTTACCCTCAAAATTTACTTTCCCCTCAATAAAATAGATGACTGTGTCCCTAACTCATCACTTCCTCTGGTTCCCTTGTTTCCTCTTCAAAAATGTCATTTCTCCACAACACTTTGACGAGGTGTATCATATTATTTCATAGAACATTTTATCTATTATCTAATATCTTCACTGGATTCCCTTCATTAAGAGGTCATTATACAATGGTACCTCCTTTGGATTGAGTACATGCAATGGGTCCTGTATGTACTTCCTCAAATGTGATACAAGGAATGCAACATTTACTTGAGATAGGTTCGGTGGGAGTGCCAGTTGGTAGGCCACTACTCCAATGTAATCGAGGATCTCAAAAGGTCTAATATACCTTGTACTAAGCTTTCCCTTCTTCAAAAAACACACTACATTCTTCCATGGTGATATTAAGAGTAATACAATGTCTCTAACATCAAACTCTAGGTCTTATTGATAGTTTTCATCATTTATCTTTTGTCGAATTTGAGCATCTTTAATGTGGTGTGGGATGGTCTTAACCTTCTCCAACATTTCTTAGACCATTTATAGACCAATAATTTTTTTCTCCCAAACATCATCTCAACTCGCTGGTGTTCTACACCTCTTACCATAAATGGATTTATAAGGAGAAATTTAGATGCTTGAGTGGAAACTATTATTCTAAGAGAACTCAACCATAAGAATATGTTGATCTCATTTCCCTTTGAATTCCATTGAGCATGATCTCAACATGTCCTCATGTGTTGGTATTGTCCACTCTGATTGGCCATCGGTTTGAGGATGATTCGTCGTACTGATGTTTTGCTCAGTATTTTGAGTATGTTGGGGACTCATCGAGAATATAGAGGTGGATCATGGATCTTGATCGGATCTAATCCATAGTGAAACTTCATGAAGCATTTCCAAATCTCTATTGTATATCCATGATAGTTAATCGAATGAAGAATCCTCTCAAAATGAAATGAAGTGTGTAGTCTTTGTAATATGATCCAAAAAAACCTAGATAGATTTGTTTCCTTTGGATGTCTTAAGAAGTCCAACGGCAACGTCCATGGTGATGTTCTCCAATTTCCATGTCAGTATGGGTAATGGTTGCAGCATCCCCTTATACTTATACCTATTATCCTTCCCATGCTGACATACCAGGAACCATGATGTATATTGAGTGATCTTCTTATTCATTAACATTTTATTCCTAGGATTTTCCTTTTTTGATGGTTTCCAATTTCTTCTGAATTCTCACATCTTCCTTTTGAGAATCCTTTAACCATTCCAAAAGACACAGTTGAGTAATAATTTGTGAAAGAATTGATAATTTTTCCTTCTTTATGACTCCCATTTCCATCTTCATCAAATAAATTAATATTGTTTCTTTTTCAAATCTCATCAATTATAGAATTGTTGGGTACTTTATTAATAATGGGTTTTCTATCTTTTTCGTTTTCCCAGGGTGGTAATGGTTTGAGAATTCGTAATCCTTGATGAGATCTAATGATCTTCATTAGAGAATATTCCACTCTTTCTATGTGAATATATATTTTAGGATTTTTTTATCCGTATATATTTCACACATCTCCCCTAAAAGATAATTCCACCTGTTTTTTAATGCAAAGATCACTTCCGCCAAATCCAGATCATGTGTGGGTTGGTTTTTCTCATGAATTGTCAACTTCCTTGAGGTATAGGCAATGACATTGTCTTCTGGACTCAAATTCCATCAAAGGGAGACTTATAAATTTTTTAATACAAACATTCCAATAAACTTCAACATGTGATACAACACTTATAGAAGATTTTCCCTAAAGATTTAACAACATTTTTTTTTGGAATCAATGTTCTTAGGAAACATAAAAGATATACTAATAGAACATGAATTGAAACGCATTAAGTCATATAGTAATTTTAATTACTACTTACATGTTATTCCTTCATCATTATCCATCTTATAAAATGACTTCTCATGCCCCCTTGATCAAGGATATTGTTGATTCTCATCCGGCTTCCCATCCCATGCAATATAGCATCGTCCAGGGTAATGCACAACTTCTCCACATTTATAGCATAAAACTATATTATATTACTTATATAGATCTTTTTTCCATTAATCAAATTATACATTTTGGGGTGGAAATTGGATAATTTGTTCCCTTCCATTTCACACATAAAACAACTCCCAATCCCTTTGTGAAATTTTTCTAAGTGTGTCTTTACACACTTGTAGCACAAATGAAATTGGTACTTCCTTCCCTTATCACCTTTATTATATGATCTTTCTTGAGATTTTGCATTCCTCTTCCTTGATTTCATTGGGAATTTTACAAAGTTCCAATTTTTAATATTGTTTTTTTATAGTTGTTTTCAAATAATCAAGATATTTCATACTAGATGTACCATTTTATTGGGAATCATGTTGGTACAATCATCACATTGCCCTTCGTATTGGTCATTAGCCATATTCCTCATATTACCGGCCATTGGCTATAATAAAATTAAGATTAGTGATGATTTTATTAAATATTTTAACACGTAAAGAGGAATACAATTATGTTAAAGGCATTACTTATATATTACAATTATCTTATTTTATTATAAATTTATAGGCTTCAATCAATGTTATCCATGATCTATTTGATAACCTAAATTATTATTGGAATTTTTATCCATTAATATTGGTTCATACTTAGATTATAAATTAATCAAACAATATACCCTAGGAGTATCAAAAGAAGAGTGTATCAAGTCATGTTTTCATGCACCAGTTCTCATTTGAGTCTAGCTTAAAGCAGTGTTTTTCGGTTTTACCCCTTGATACCTCTTTGTCAAAGCCACCTCTACTTGTTTATATCAAGACAAGGATGTATTTTCTTCATAAAAACTTACTTTATACCCAAAAAAATTTGGGGATGTCATCTTTATAAATAGTCTTATCCCAATGTGTTTCACGAGGTTTTTTTAATCCTAATCCCAAAAATAACTAAAACTATCCTCTAATACCAACTATAAAAACCCTTGTCATTATTACACATTTACAGATGATTTATTACATAAACACGCACTTAATACAACCAAGAATATTGATGGGTATAGAGTATTTTGGGATTAGGATCATTACATGACTTCTTAATGCATAATATAAAACATCTTTATTGAAAACTTCTTTTACATGACCACAACATTCCATCGTACTTAGCATTGCATTGGATAACCAAAAGACATACATAAGAAAATGATGAGCTATAATGCCCAGTAAGGTAGTAAAAAGGAATAAAATGAAGAATTAAATATATGTTAGGAAATAAACAAATCAATGGATAACAATAGAAACATCAACACAAAGGCATGATATAGCATGATTATCATAACATGGAAATGTTGCATCATCATGCAACATGATATTAGCATAATCCAAGGCTCATCAGACATTCATTAGCATGAGTTAACCCTCATTGACCATGAATTAGCATGATAAAAACTCATTTCACATTAATTAAATTGATTAAACCATCATTACACATCACGAATAATGATACTAAACATAACTAAATGCATTAGAGAGCTATCAGTGTGCACCCTTCCTAAACATTTCATTTCACGCATAAGTGTGCCACATAGATCATATAACATTTGATCATTCAACATAATAAGTTATTCCACGATCAAATAATGTGGAATAAATAAATTTATGTACCATTAAATAATTATATTTTCATAAAGGTTAATACCCTTGATAAATAAATAAGTAGGGTATTCACTACATGAGGATTTTGGTTTAGAAAATCGCGTTGCAATTTTGGCAGCATAACAGTGTCATGTAAAAATTCATAAGCTAGGTTGGTGAGAGATAAATGGGTATCTCATCATTTATACTAGAAAAAGATAGTAAGTTTGTCATGGAACATAATATCCAAATATATATAATATAATTTAGATTCATAATATGGAACACATCCTTGAATGGAAATAAGAAGAGTGAAATCCCTTATGGAATTTCAGAATGGTAATGGGTGTACACGAAAGGTATTAGTGGGAGACAAAGTGATATATCGTCATTGAAAAATGAGGTGGTATGTATGGTGGGATGATAAATCATACACCATAATTTTTAATTTAAAATAAATGTGTATAAAACATAAAGAAACATGGATAAGAATGGGAAAGGAACGAATGCGAGGATCCCTTACTAAAATTCATCTGGATAATAGGTGTACATAAGGGTTAATTATAGGGATAAATGAGAGAGAAATGGTATATCATAATTTATATATCTAATTTTATGTAAAAAGAATATTTAATCACATATCACAACATGGGAATAAAATAAATTAAACGACATAACCTGGAAAGAATGCTTGATAAAAGAGAAGGGTGGAAGATACCTTACACAAATATGTGATCCTAAGGACTTGGTATACGCTTAATGGGAGATTGAGGTACCCTAGGATGACTCAAGGTAGTATAGGTCAGATGTTGGTCATGCTCCAAATGGTTTGAGTAAAGAATAATGGGATATAGGGTGGGTTTATATAGGAAATTTTAGTGAATTCATTATTATTAGGGTTCTGGACACTTCACATTAAAATATTTCAAACCACAAACCATCCCATGGTATTTACCATGGTTTCATCCAATGGGGAGTGGTATATAATATTATATAAGGCCATGGGCCTAAAATATTAAAATATTCGGCTTTTTTATGTGGATAAGAGTCACACTCTCAAGGAAATCATTTTCAGGATTTTAAATATTTTATAAGTCTTGGAGGTCCACTAAGACATTAAGAACATTAACCAAAAGAATCTAAAATAACATTATTTTAATTTTAAGACATATATTTTCGGAATAAACATTTTATAGTATTTTATTACATCACTATTTCGTCATTATGCTGTCGTAAAACACATTATATATTCTTACGGTATTTAAATTTTACCCAAAAATTCGATTCTCTCGGAAAAATTTGAAAAATTATCCATTGAATAATTTCTACATACTGATTCAAAAAATTATATTCATTTTATCAATATAATTTTCTAAATATGAAAATTTCAGCTTTTAAAAAAACTGACATTTATTGAAAATTCCTCGGTTTTGACAATTACAGTTTCCAAACCATAATAAAAATTACATTACACTTCATAAAAGTTATATACTGATTTATTATTCATAAAAGTAATTTGATAATAATATTATATTAAAATATTAGTTATTTAAAAAATACATGTATTCCATAAAATAAATTCATTACAATTACACTTTCTATTTTTTAGTATAAAAAATGTAACTTTTATCAAACTGATTATATAATCATTTATTGATAAATAATTTATATAATAAAAAATTTTACTAATTTTTTATAATATTATTAATAAAATTATTTGTTTAATATAATAATGTTTATATTTCTCAAAAGTACCATTTTTACCCAAAAAATTAATTTATCATATTCATCATTTTTTAAGAAAGACTATTCTCATAAAGAAATTGATGGAATAAGATTTTTATTTATAAAAATGGATTACAAAAAAATAATGAAAAACATATTACATAACCTCTTATATCACATGCATAAGACTTAAGGGTAAGGATTGTGATGGTTACAAACTCTTGGTGTGGCTCGGTTAACATCACCCGGGTGGTAGTCTCTATTAAATTAAACTTCTCCCATAAGCAATTCCATTCAAGATTAAATTGTTGAAGTCTATATTTCTCTTGGACAAGAGAAAATCCCAGTGATGCTACCTCATTTATATGATTTGAGAAGTGAGCTTCGTACGGTATGAGTCTACTGGATGAGGCTATCCTCTCCTTTTTCTGTGTCGAAATTATTTTTTTAAACATTATATTTATATCAGTTTTGTGATCACTATTCAACCACTATGTTATCAAGGATAATGATACATAACAGTAATTTATACCAATGAATAATAAAAAAATAGTTCCTTTTTTTTCTATATCTATAATACGTGAAAATATAATTAAATTTATTAATAAATGTTCCAGTCGTTACATCGTACCAATAGGTATTCTCATGGCTAATTAAATATCTAATAAATGGGTATAATAATTAATATTAATGGAGACAATTAATGACCTAAATGAAATTATATAACTACAAACAAATATGGAAATTAAATATTAGATATTTCATATTACCAATTCAACACCACTATTCTATATTGAATCCTAAACTAAAATAAAAATGTTTTGTTTGAATATAAAGAATCCTTGATCAAAATGGTTAATCATAAATATTTATTCATAGTATGTCTGAATGTTGACACCATCATTTCATTCTATAAAATATTAGGTTTAACATAGGTTATTCATAGTAGTCATATATCCAAAAAATATGTCTGTTCATAAATTTTTTGTGCATTTATAATAATATACCTCAGGAGTTGAAAACTAGGTGTGCATTAAGGCCCATTATCATGCACAAGTAGAAAATGAGTCAACTTCCAATTATAATTTTTTCTAATTATTTTCCTAATGTATAGTTATGCAAGAGAAGTATAGACGTGTAGTATACAAATAGGGGTTTAATTTAATAAGAAAAATTCCATATCCTACACAAAAATTACATGCCAATTTCCGGTAATTTAACAAATCCGTAGAATTATAATTAGAAATATCCTTTGTAATATCCCTATAAATCTCGCTAATAACTCCTTAGCATAATTTATAATAGTTAAATAAACATTTCAATGGAACAAATTATAATGGTTAGTCATTATTAAAATTGGTATATAATTGATACCAATCAATTCAATCTAAGGTTGAATACTACTCTATGGATGGACTCTTTCCTTCATCCATAGTGGTAGTCATTTCTTCATGTAGCCCTTAGACAGAGAGTCATTATTATCATATTGCTCGTGCATGAGGGTTTCCATGTAACATACTCATTCCAATGCTCTGACTCAATCTATAGTGACCCAAAAACTTCATTTATATATATATATATATATTACAACATAATAGTGGAATAATCCCAAAACATTATATAAACAAACCTGAGGACCATTAAGTATTTTTTCCTTGATTAATGTACATACATAAAATGCATGTATGAACGATAACCACATCATCTCCCACTATGTTACTCATTACTATAAGAATTCATAAACATATCATATATAATTCCATTCTTCATTACCTTGGTAAAGGAATCAAAAGAAAGGGTGTTCATATATTCTACGTAATGGTAATAAACGGAGATGTCAATGATCACAAAAGCATTATTTGAGCATAAGGGTATGATATGATGAGATTAACATTTGGAAACCATAACCTCCATATAAAGTATTATAATCTATATCCATGGGATATCAATTTGTGGTTTATAATAAATGCATCTGTAGGGTCCTGAAAACATCTCAAAGGGATGTAAATACTCCCATAACCACTTTTTAGTGGGATGAAAACATTCCTATTGGTTCGGTATGGAAAATGGATGAAAATTGGATTTCTTACTTGATAAGAAACTTGATGAAATAATATTTTTCATGGGTTTTTACTGTAACACATAAAATCACAGGGAAAGTCTTGCGGGACACATGATTCGCGATCCATTGTTATGTAGAAGGACCCACGAGGCCCTGGCTTACGGGATGATAGCGAGAAAACTAAGGATGTAGTGAACTGTGTTGTCAGAGAAATCGATTGCTAAAATTCCATCTGCATACCATCCTGTGAACTATGAAATTTATGAATGAAGCAAACTGGAAGGGTCCCTCAAACCACGTCTTGCAAACCATAGACTCCAGAAACCCTAGTTGACCGAGTCTTTTGTGCATTGAGATATATCTTCATAGGCTTCTGAAAATGGTACTTCATGCCAACAGATATGATTTCCCAACACTCTATAAAAAGAGAACAATATAATTAATAAAATAATTTCAATATGGGTGGAATAGAGCATGAAGGGGACCCACGAGGCTGGAAGAGAGAGTTCATATATGGAGAAGATTGTGACTTCGGTTGTGAATCATCGACAAAGTGTAAACCACAAACCACTTTTCTATAGGTATAACTAGCCATGAACCATAAAAATAAGTAAATTAATAATAATTGGTGAACCATGAACTTAAATGGTTTCTTTATGAACCATAAATCCATCATGGATGAATTCCCCACAAACCACAGGCTTCAGGACCCTTCTTCAATTTTCCACTCTTCATAGCGCATCATTACGCTGATCGAATCCTACACCATGTACTACATTATTACGTGGATGGAACCCAGAGCGGCATGGAGTACTACATCTAGGAAATTTAACCACATTGGAATGTGGAGGTCCATACCCACTACAACGTACCTCTTTGGAACCAGGACGACCCCTCTACCCTCATTGCATTATGCTATGTGGGACTGCCCCCATCCCGCGTGAGAAAACAATACGCAGAATGGGGTTTATTTGGTGTTTTTTACTCAACTCCAATCATTCCCATCAATTACCATCTAGTTCCATATATCTCCTCCACAAATCATTCCATCGGTATCTGGACAAAGCCTCCTATAAAGACACCATACATGTATAATCAGATCATCGGGTGCACCCACGCACCTTCGTGAATCTACATACCTATGGAATATGGAGCCATATTAGTTTTCCTCACAATGTTTTGGTCCCCTGAAATGTCTCTTAGTCTACATTCCCAATGAAACATGAGGAATGACTTTGGAATGACAACATGAACATACCCTTTCTCAGTTTTAGGGGTAACTAATAGCCTTTCCCTTCAATAAGTTCCTATGACATGCAAAAAGGTCACTCTATCCTTCCCCTTTGACTAGGGTTTATGCTCCTCCCCTTTCCCAGAACCCAAAAAGGGAACTCCTCCAGAGGTAATGTCTGATCTTTCTATGAAAGGTATCACTAATCACTCTCTTCACCTCATATAATTATGTGTTTGGATAGATCACCAAGATATGACTATCCTATATGTCAACATAGGTGAGGGTTGAATGTTTAGACATCCCCTCTCCCTATCTCATTATACTCATAGCCATGGCCTCCCCCACCATCTTCGTTCTCATTTTCCATCAGCATAGAATAGAATGTGTTCTTTTTTTGAATCTTTTACATCCTCTAGTTTCTCAGGCCAAGCGTGAATCACATGGTATTAGGGGATTATAATGATACAGCCTTCAACCACTCAAAATGAACTATGAAAACTCTGATTGAAATTCTAAACATGGTACATAGGACGATCTTAAAGGCATGAGCTCAAAGGGGTTCCCTTCCAAAAGGTTCATCAAATTATACCCCTAACAAATGGGCATCATCCCAGGTTTAATACCAAAGCTAAATAAACTATGATAACTCTAATTCCTACCATAATTTGGATACATATGATGTATGTCAAAGGACTATTCTCAATGGATGTTCTCCTCAGAAGTTAGTCCTAATAGAATGTTCCCCCAAATTAGAAAGGGCTTCCTCCAAGGATTATGTCCCGATGACGGAACTTTGTGGGCTCAGATTCCTCTATCGAGGATATGTAGGAAGCCCGTCATATTGGTATGACCTCAACATCAAACCACAGTCTTTCTCTACTAGATTATGATAAACTCCAAATCTTCTCATTGCATGGATTTTTTCAGAATTTCCCCCATGGTATCAAATCCATGTATATCAATAATGATCGTGTAACCCTGGGGTTTCCCATGGATTCACTATTCAGGAATGAACTATGGATTCAAAAACATATGAATATGTCTTAAATTTGAAAGTGAGTCTCAAAATAGGCTATAATTCCCCTAAAATGGGTGTGATAGCCCGACCTACCATTATCTCTACCAATGGAGTCCTTAAATGTTGTCAACCCAATATCCATCCAACGAGTGCCTGGCTTTTCAAATTAGATACATGAATCATTCAAACCAAGGTCATTGGGTTTTTCTGGATCCATGAATAATCATGTTGGATACCATATGAGAAAATCATATCCTTGGAGGACCGATTGCAGAAATACATAACACTCTACAATCACCCACTCGGACCATTTGATTATTGCACCTCTTTTTTAATGAAAATGGGATAAACTACCTAGTCCCCCATGAGTTGAATCCAATTCACCATAATGGATAATAAATCAAATCGGGTAATAAAAATAGGCTATGTGAAAGTCTCTATAATAATAGACAAATTCTAGTCACCCGTTGGACCATTTTTATCTTCTCCCCTAATGTTTCACCTTGGGTTGAAACACAAATGGTGAACCCTATGTGAATCCTCAACCAAGGTCGCAGTTTTTCCCCTCTCAATCCCCTTTACCCAATAAAACGGAAGAGGCTAATCCAAATCATTAAATATCCATATGATCATGCGATTATACATTGAAGAGGTTTTATTGTTTGTACATGACATCTATATTTTTTAGGTTTCCAGAGAAACCTTTGATCTATAAGGAATCATGAAAACAAATGCAGATACATATCTCAGTGATCCCAGAGTTAGTCGAGGGACCTATGAAGAGAAGGACCCCCTCACCAACCCCGCATCTTCAATGTCAGGTATCCAACATACTGATTAGAGAGTACCACCAAAATGGTACAATCCCCACTATGGGGGGCACAATACAACCTCTCTGATCTCCATAAGACTACCATTAATCCACTTATCCGCAACCAAAACCCCAACACAAAGCATCCTCATTGGTCATCTCGAATCATTTTGAGAACATGTCCTCAGAACGTGACAACAAAAGCCTCCCTTGTCTCAGAGAGGAAGATGAAGTTGATGTTGATGACTTCATCCCAACTACGTAGGGGTCTTACACATGTGCCCATTCTAGAGATAATAATCACCAATGAATGGTTACCAAGTATTCTCTCTCTGAAAATGATCTCATGCTAAAGAAAGATGTTGATGTCAAAAGGACACTGGCCACTTTGGCTGCCCGCTAAGAGTGGAAAACATATAACCAAGAACTCGTAATAACCCTAATTCCTGAGGAAGAAATACACCTTACAAAAGTGCCCACATTAAAAAAAATACATCCAACTCTACCCCCTCCACTAAATCCTACCATGGAAATAGGATATAATAACACGAGCAAGTGGACATTCCGGGCAATGCTCATTGGTCCTGCCATGCAGATAGAGTGGAGAATTACAGGTAGATTCAAATATATGTCGATGCATAAGAATATCTTAATCCATATAGGATGGAAACCATCTATAGGTATTCATAAATACATACTGATTCACATCAAGCCTTCCATATAAATTAGGAAAAAAACAAATTTGAGTAGAGTCAAGTTCATATGGATGCATACGAAGCCCGTGAGACAACTATAAAGGAAAACGAGTAGATGAAAATTTCTACTCATAAATTTGAAGTCCACCAGTATTCATTGGAAACCAATGGAGGATAAGACAAGGCACAAACTCCTGATCTAACATCTGAATCGGCCTTCATACCCATTCCAGCCAAAGTATCATCTCATTACATCCTTGAAATGGTGGAAGATCATACATCGATTCCAGACCATATCCTCCAGAAATGTCAATATGTCATTGAATTGTCATCATAGATAAGAGATAAAGCCCATGACCCTATTTCCTGGAACAGAATGAATTACCTGCGAAAATAGTTTGGTCAATCTAGAGAAGTTATGTATCCCTGCTCTAGTTCGGGAGGGTCGATGACTATATCCCACGATACATAGAAAATCATATTAGGAACAAATAAATGTTCCAACTAGGGGACATCATCCCAATGTTGTAGTTACTCCAGGGTAGGCATATATCCCTTCCAAAAATCAAGATGTCATTCGGCATATCCCGACAACATCACATGGACCAACCAAATATGGAACCATATATGATGTCTGTTACCAATAGTAGAAGTCCCTAGTTACCATCAATAGAGCACCCCAAAATTAATTGTTCCAATGGAAACATGAAATTGAAAATCATATACATGATTCTGGTCTACTAGAATATGGATTCCTTGATCACCTCTAGCATATATCTTCAGTGGCTCAAGACCCTGCCACTCCATTACCAAATTATGGATATGGTGGTAGCAGTTGCAAAGGCCCTCCCCACAATGTTTCTGCTAACATCTCTGAAGGTCCTCCCAAGAGCACCCATGGGGGCCTACTCTGTACGTCAAGAATGATCGATCACAAGATCTTCTCTCCTGATTCATTTAACGGTAGCCCTCCCTTTGAACATATGATCATAAAGTAAGAAGTCCATCCCCTTTTTATCATCCGCCCTAATGGTCCCCCCTAGGTTATACACTACAGATATGCTTATCAATGTATTTAGATATCAATTCCTGGTTGTAGTCCCTTTTATGATGAACTCCATTGTAAAGGCCCTTCCCGCAATGGTAAATTCCATGAAGGCCCACCCCTCAACGGAAACAAGAAATGAGAAGGTCCTAACTTAATTGTAGTACAAAATGAAGGCCCTCTCTAGAATGTACACTATATAAATTTTCCTTGTATCCAGTTATCAATTTGTTACAGCAGTCCTCTCCAAAATATAATTTATCATGGAGTTCCTCCACTCAGTGACATCAAGCAGGAAAAAGTCCTCTTTATATTGCATCTTACCATGAAGGTCCTCCCCAGATCATACAATGTATGGACATTCCCCGCGGTCATGCAATAAGTTGCAATTTCATCCCTCACCATTGTATCACTAATTGAAAAGGTCCTCCTCGCCATCAAAATTCATACTGGAATGACGGTCCTCCCCTTGCAGGTGAAAATTTTTGAAATCCCCCTTATACTGCGGCACTTATAAAGATAGATTCAAACATTGAAAAAACTCCATCTAGGATGAGGGATATCCTTTCTCAACTAGAAGAGGGTCTGAGGCCATGATCATCTTTTGTGCCATCCTTGGGCTGCTCAGATATCAATGAGGCTCCTACTAGCCCTAGTGGTTGGAAATAAATCATTAAGAAATAGTTATGATAGACATATCAAGTAGAGGAGTCCCCGAAAGAAAAATAGGATATGTTTCTCATGAGATGAGAAATAGTAGGGGATGATATACCAGTGATGTATTGGCCCATGACCACTTCTCATTCAACATACCAAGGGATTTGTCTGAGAAATTCTTGCATAACATTAGTCTCAATATTTGGAAAACACTCTTCCAGCTAAAATAAATGTTCTTTCCCTATGAAGGGCATGAATACCATGTCAACATATTAGGAGAGATTCAATATCTAATCGACCTCAAATCCCTACTATATGTATGGAGGCCACAATCAAAAAGGTGAAAAGGATAACTTGAAGTGTCCTACCACCATGCATTTCACAAGTTAGGTTGCCTCATCGATGATGCCCTGTCTGGAGTTTAAATCCGGGGACGGGGGGAACATTGAGCTCTACACATCACCCCACATCTCATTTAGAATACCTCATACAAAATGAAATCTTGTAATGTCATTTCCCAAAGGAAGAAATCAAATAAAATCTATACATGTGAAATATTGAATGCTTAATAACAATCGACCTTGAGTGTGTCTCAAAAGAGTCAGGTTCGATGAGATCAAGCCATCATGAAGCTTCTGAGCTAGAAAACCAAGAAAATCTAATAATATTAATACCTAATGGAATCTAAGCCAAAATTAGTCCTCATGTTATCGAAGGAAAATAAATATCCTAAAAATCCATCACCATTGCGGGATCACACCTACATGGGATTGAGTAAAATAAAGAAGGCGGAAATAGACAAAGTGACCACCAAAATATGGAAATTTCCTCATACCACAGGGATGGGGTATTTTTTAACTCTAAATGACCCCATAGGACCAATGAATCTTGGTCGTAACTCATTAATATAATAACAAGATAAACCCGCATCCACAAGGTTGGGGGAATTTTTAAATCAAATTCCCTACATAGTAGATGTATTTCTTCTCCAATTGTGGAATAATGATGAGAAGAGGGGTCAACCATTTATTCTCGTATTGTGTTTTGTACTACCTGGGATGAAGGCCTATTGCAAGGTCAGATCAGGGCTCTTTTCGGGTTCCACATCACTATGAAATCCAAAAAATTCCACTTAATGGGAGGATAAATTTCAACAAAGGATGCAAAAATATCTCCAAACATTTTCCACCTAGTACACTATTCCCAATGCAGTATACATCAGTGATCATGGTGGAAATTAATCCCAAGGACCTCATAGGAAATGATATAAAAGGAAAGGATACAAGAGAATATGGTTCCCTCCCAGAGGTAGTCAACACCGGGACTGAGAGTGTTGAAACTTGGAATCAGATAGCTTCCCTAAATGTTAGTGCACCCACAGATAACCCATTAATACCTCCCTCAAAATTCACCAACACGGAGAAGAATAAATCCTTGGTCATCTATGACCCACCTCCTCCTCCCCATCAAATTTGTTCCTCACACTCAAGGAATGATTCACCAAGAAGGAGGAATAAATAAAATATCTCCGACGAATCAATGCTGATATGTGATGACTATGAAATCTTTCTGAATGTGTTTATCAAGAAAAAATTGAGAAATTTTTCCCAAAATAGGTACATCTTCCACAATCACTCATCTCTATAAATATAACTAGTCTCAAATGCCCATCCAATCCACCACCCTGACCATCTTTCTACTTGAATGTTGACCTAAAAAGATATAAAGACTTTCATAAACTAGGAAAGCAGTCAGAATATATTTAGGTGAACCCACAAAGGATACCCTTAGCTAGGTATCTACCCTGAATTCCCAGAGTGTCAACACGTACATTTTTTCCCCTTGATGAACCCACCCAAGATTAAATGTAAAAGGATGTGAATCAAGGGATATTGAATACCATCATAAATTTGAAAACACAACTAGATGTCATTGAATGGTGGCATGATCTAATACAATTAGAATGCAATCCTTGCCTTGATTAGGTGAGAAACGTTCAGCCACACCGATGTTTTGTAACCCTGTATTCCCAGTGATCAATGGTTCAGGAGACCATGAATAGTATAAATATTAGTACACAACTTTCTGTGAACCCATGATGGGAACCCTAGAGAAACATGAAACTGTTAAACTCATGTGCTTAATGAAAAATCTTTTGGGTTTAGCCTTCATGTTGTAAACTATTTAGCCAGCGAATTCAATCACTATTTTGGAGGACCTTCGGTGACAGTTTATCTTCTAGTTCAGTTCGACATTGCCTAATAAAATAGTTAGTGATCTCATAAACAATAATAACTAAGAGAATGAAAGAGTTTCAGACTTCATCGTTATATGGAATGGCCTGACTTACTCCCTAAATTGGCCACTACCTCGGGATGAAACACTCTCTATGTGCATCAATAATCTATATAATCAATTATGGACACCACTCATCCTAGTTAAGTACACAAGTAGGTATCAATATTGATCCTTCATTACCCAGAATATATAAGACGCCTTGCAACAGAACAATCTCAAGTCCTAAGTGGCCCAATTTTCCCTAGGAAAATGAACTGCAAAGGATAAAGCGGCTTACGTCATGCTTAACGAACCCCGGCACCATCACTAGTTGTGAGGCCACCACCAAATATTTAAGGGCCTTGGATGCCTACATCCACCCCCATGTTGGAAATATGAGAGAAGGGGTGAAAGAAATCATTTCTAGGAAAAAATAAATAATGTGTAATCGTTCTGGGATAACCTAGCATGTCACTACTTCATAGCCTCCATGAATTGAAACTTCCTCCAACTACCAAAGATAAAAAGAGGTAATGAAGTGGGTCTCGATGACCATCCAAATTATCATCCCTACCACTGGATAATGGGACACACCATCTAGTTGTTCTTTATCCTCAAGGATCTCCTAAAAAATATGGTGGATTCAGGAAAAGTCATGTTTGTTCTTCCGCTAGTACAAGTGGGGTATGTCTCCATCTTACACCCAAGAGAAGAGGATGACTAGAAAAAATTCACTATAAAAATGGGAAAAAACTGATTGTTTGATGACTCGATATGTAGTCAATCAAGCTCATGGAATTTTCCAGGTACAACTGAAGTGAAAAAATGTGCCCCCAATAGATCTTGATGAAACACAAACAGTATCCCCAGTTCAACAATCCTCTGAGGGATGAAAAGGAAGAAAGCATGAGAAAGAAGATTAGCCAACCCCAAAGTTGAAACCGGTCTTGAAATGTTCATACATCATTCCACAAACCATGATAGAATGGGAACCGTCCTACAAATGAGACAAATTACACCACCCCACCAAATGGGACAATGGGCACCGCCCCTCCAAAAAAGACTATTATAATATGATAAGAAGATTGAATTACTATTGAATAAAGAAAAAATATTTAGATCCATTTAATTCATTCACATGATGGACCAATTATCTAATGGATACTATGGCCATGAACCCAAATTCCCCGCTCCAAACTGATGATCTGGAGGAAGAGTCCATTGAGGATAAGGGTTTCAAGGAAGGCCTGATCATGGTAGGAGTAAAATTCTTAGCTACAACTTAACTCCAACTATAAATGTTTCAAACACTCGTAGAACCACCCTCTGACAAACAAAAAATGAACTGTAGTGTTTCTGTACCCCTGCCTGAAAAAAATCAAAGCACAATCTTCTTGGTGTATCTATCAGAGGAAGAGTAGATTTATAATAACCCATGGTTTGCATGAGGACTTGTTCAACCAAACTCATAAGGCATAGTAGCACCATTAGCTATAGTCACTGATGTAGGACCATATAGGTCCAAAGATCAATCCCATAAAGAACCCTTAATAGAGCATCCCCAAAACATGAAGTTCCATCATTTTGAGAAGAAATATGATAATCTAAAGTAGCTATCCTCAGTTCCTACAAATATATTGATCCTGGAAGCCTCTAATCTCTTAGAAGACCTTAGGGAGGAACTCATCAATGATTTACTAAGTCCTGAGGAATTTGAGGATGAAGTAGCATCTACCGAAGTCTGTCAGACAAAGGCCAATCCCATAGAATGCCACGTTGTCATCACCTTTATAGATCATGATGGGGATTCCATCATGTTGGGACACATCAAAACATATTATGTGTTTGGAAAGATAAATGGATTTGATGTTCAGAAAATTTCCATCAAAAATAGCTCTAGAGTTAACCTCCTCTGACTGTGAACACTTCTTCAGTTGGGCTACGATGAGGACAGTCTAACCCCCTACACCACAACTCGGAAGGGTTATGAAAAATGTGAGGGGAAGCTATTTTCATGAATCAATCATAAAACATGGATTTGTGACCCAATGTCTTATTTCATGTTTCTGGTAGTGCGGTAGTGTACAGACTTCAACGTCCTATTTGGGAGTCCGTAGATACATCAGTATGCTTCAATTCGCACATCATACCCTCAATGCATCAAATATTGCGCTGATGGGAAAACAACACACTACACACTGATAAATCCCCATTTGAATCCTATGAGTGGAATAACATTGGTGGAGGGTTCAATGAACTGAAAGGGGAGCAGTCTTTTGGTGACAAAGATTTTTGGTTCAATGTCCCAAATGTATTGGATATGGCTCCCACTGATACCCTCAAATATAGTTGGGAAGTGTACGTATTACACATCAATTAGGTTGAGTGCATAATTTTAGGTTCAGACATGGACACATCCATCTACATGATTGTTTTTATGGCCGCCAAATACAATGATGTTGAAATGAATTCTAACCCCAATGTTCACAGTGAGGGATCAAACAAAAATGTTCCCAACACATCCTCGGGGCCCCAGACAGTTCCTTTGTTACTCACTAAGGCATGAGATGATGTCTTTTCACTAAATGAAAGAGAGGAAACTCCTCCACCCCCAATTCCATCCTCTATATAAAATTCAACGTAGTCGCCAGTGAAAATGGAGAAATTTCAATTTCCAGAAATCAGAGTTTTGATTCCTCTCCCAATGCTGGAGAGTTAATCTCATGATTCATCTACCAATTTAAAGAGGAATAAAATGACAAAGAGGAAGAAGAATAATAATAAGGAGAAGATCTCAAACATTCCCCTCTAGTATTTGAAGAAGGTGTCTCCACCACGATCTATGAAGATGGGGAGATAAAACTAGGCCTCGAAGATGACTCGCTAACCTCTCTGATTATTGTTCATTTTACATTCATTATGTAAGAGGCATATATCTCCTTCCTAATGAATAATCAAGATTTTTTTTGCTGGAACTGCACAAAAATTTCAGGCCTCAATTATGATGTCACTACTCATCAACAAGGTCTGTTAGAAGTCCAATTGGTTACAAGTAGGCTTCTAGAAGGACCCACCCAACATATGCATCCAAAATAGAGGCTGAAAATGAATAAATATCAAACATAACCTCATTAGGGAAGTCTAATATTGGATCTGGTTAGAATACATAGTCCCTATCAAAAATAATAATAGACATATCAGAGTTTTCATTGACTTCCGGGACCTCAATCAGCACTGTCCGAAAGATGATTTCTAAGTCCCAGTCATGGAATTATTGATTGATGAAACCTTCTAATATGAATCCCTCTATTTTATGGATAGCTATTCTGGATACAAATAGATCCAAATGGCCCAAGAAGATGAACAAGCCACGTCTTTTAGGGCCCCCTAAGGACTATTCTATTATAAGTTATTGGCCTTCAGTCTTAGAAATGTTGGTGCTATTTATCATCATCCCATAAATCCCATTTTCAATCCCTTCCTGGGAAAATTCATCGAGTGCTATGTCAATGACCTAGTGGATAAATTGTGATAGATCTCAATCCACCTTAGAGATCCTAAAACAGTCTTCAATAAACTGCGACAACATAGTCTAAATATGAATACCCTGTTGTGTGCTTCAGTGTTACCTATGAGAAATTCCTCAGCATCATCATACACCATCATGGCATCAATGTTGACCCTGAGAAGTCCAAATCTATTTTTGGAATGTCACCACCTCATAAACTCACTAGGTTGAGGGGACTCTGGGAGAACCTGGCCTATATTTGGTGCTTCCAAGAAAACCTTATAGGTAATTGTTGGATGTTATCTAGATTAATGAAGAAAGGTGTCACATACTTGTTAGAAAATGATTGTCCGGAATATTTTTACAATCGTACGAGGTATCTCCTAATCCCACTTGTGTGGATGCTACTGGTTGGGAGAAGACCACTCATATTCTAAATAAATTCTATGGAATGGTTCCAAGGTTCTTTCTACACAAAAAATAATTATGAAGATAGCGAGAATATTTAATATTACCTTAGCAGAACAATATCTATGCTAAGACTCGATAATAAAAAATCCAATAGAACTATCTTTCCTATATATTTTCATTTTAGAAAATTAGGCATTACCTATCGCATCATTAGGTCCATCTAGTCTTCGACTCCAACCTGCTAAAGTATATCATCATCCATCCTATACTAAACAGACACCTATAACATTGGGAAGTCATCCTATAGTTGCTTTACATGTAGTATATGCCTTATAAATCCATCAAAGGCTATAAATTAGGAGATTTACTAGTGGAGAACACCGTGAAATAAATGACACAAATCGATACTAAACATCCTCGTGAAGAATTATATTCTTCCCAAGATGGCCCCCAGGAATGGAAAATATATATCGAGAGTGCCACCTGATGTGTGATAAAGAAAAAGGATAGAGGACCCTAAGTATAACAATGTGGGAAAAGAAGTAATACTCATATCTCTAGAAAAGGTTGTCTGTCCTTGCTTCATACTTATTTCAAATAAATGCATAAATAAGGATGCAGAATACTATGCCCTCATTGCCGGATTAAGGCTAGCACATCATACATGAGCCGAACGCCTAAACATTAATGGTGATTTGGATCCGGTCATCACGCATGTCAATGGTGATTATGAAATTATGGTACAATTATTGGTTCCATTGATGAACCATGTCTGAGAGATGTTGGAAGATTTCACATCATAACTGATAATAACTTATGTCCCCTGGTCAAAAATGCTAAATCCAATGCATTGGAAAATACATCTACAACCCTGGATGATCTGGACCGGGATGATACAGTCTTTAGAATTTCCCAAAATTGGATGGTCTTGATATAAATTCATAAAAAACGGTAGAAAGCCACAAGATTTTTCCAATTTCTGAGCCTTAGAATCACACCAATGGCTGGATGACTCCCATTGTAGATTGTCTCCAGAGGGGGGAACTCCAACTAGATAGGACTATAAGGGAACTAATCCATAGGCAGGAAGTTGATTTTATTTTGTATGATGGTGAAACCAAGAAACATTTCTCTACAAATGAGGCCTTAACAGAGTCCTTCTCTGGTGGATAGATGGATAAGATATTGTTGATGTCATGAAAGAAGTGCACGTTGGAACATGTAGAGAACACCAATCATCATCCAATCTCTCCCATAAAATTTGAAGGCTTGGATACTATTGGCCTACTATGATATAGAATTATGCCACATTTGCTATGAATTTTCATCCCTACCACGTTCATGACAGTTTCATTCACCAACCCCCATAACTACATCACACAGAAATGTAATCCTTTCCATTTTTCATATGGGTGATAGAAGTCGTGGGACCATATCCTCCCACCACAGCCAAACAATTCTTGTTTATTCCCAATACAAACCAACTTATTCACCAATATGGATAAATTTGTATCCCTTAAAGTGTTCAGGGAAAGAAGAATTGTTAAATTTCTGAAATCCAACATCATTACATGATTTGGTTCCCCTTATACAGTACAGATGGGAAATAGCACTAAATTATTCTCTACTGAGTTAGAGAAGTTAAACCATGAATATGGAATCAAAGACAAATGATCATCCTACTACTAGGAAGGGGCCAATGGGTAGATAGAAAATTTCAACAAGACTCCATATAGCATACTCTAGAAGATGGTATTCCATGACATGAAATTGTGGCCATCAAATCTGTTACATTCTTATGGGCTTACCAGACCATGACCTGCACTACAAAATAGGAAACCCCATACTCACTAGTTTAAATAACATAGGTCGTTTTTTCCATAAAATTTTATGTTCCATTGCTCTGTGTTTCCATTTGTGATCAACTTTCTGTTGATGAGCAATCCCAGAAATAGTTTGATGAGTTAGAGTGACTGGATGAGAAATGGTTGCACACATTGAACCATATAGAAATATACCAAAATCGGATTGTGTGAGCCTTTAACAAAAAGTTTCACCTTCGGTATTTCCTTTAAGGAGAGATGGTGTTGGTCCTTAGAACCCCAAAGATACTAAGGAAAAAAACCCCCAAAATTTAGAAAATGTGGTAGCGGCTATATTTAATAACTATGTTCTACCCGAATGGATCATATTACTTGATATTAATGGATGGACACCTCACTAAATCTCCCACCAATGCATGGTATAGAAATAAATACTTCCCATAATGGAATCACATATGTATTAGATGCAAGATGTTAAACTACACAGAGACATAAATTGTCCTTGTTGCAGGATGTAAAACTGCATAGAAACATTTTCTTACATAATGTATTTTGTTAAATTACATGGCCAACGTCATCCTTGTGGCATGATTCTAAACTAAATAGCATATTCATCCTAACTGCAAGATGATAAAATACATGGTAGGTATTGTTTTCTAGGAAATAATTCATTGAGATTGCGTCAAATTCATGTGAAAAAAATATAGAAATACCCTCATCCTTTCTATGTATGGGTCAAAATGACAGAGTAATGGAATTATAGAACTACAAGTGGATTGATTCCCATTCATCAGTGGGATATATAGCGACCCCTCAAACCTAGATCTTGGCGTAGCCATGACATGAAACGGAATTCCCCTATTATATCCTATATCACGCCATACTATGAGGGAAATCCTTATGACTCCTTGTTTCTCACATAGTGTCTAACTCACGTGAGATTAGGATCGGTGGTAAGGGTTCCCTTTCATTAACAAACCATAGAGGAATGTGATATACTCGACACCCATAGGGGAAGAAACCAAAATTACCCTACCCATACACCCGTGTCAGATTAGTACAAGGAAAATATTGTTTACAGAACTACATATGGAATGATTCTTACCCTTTCAGGATAAGTAGTGATGCATGGATTTAACACCATCACCATACCCCCAATAAAATTAAAATACCCTCTCATTTCCCTACACATGAACCAATCCTCTGTAGGGAACTTCCAGTAGTACTTATGGCATGATCACTGCCCTTACATGATAAGTAATAATGTTGTGATCTTCTATCCTGGACCATTTATTAGCACTAGATAATAATTCCCCATCCCTGCATATAGACTATAACTATATAGGGAGGTAATTTTCATAACTATTTATGGCTTGATTCCTATCTCAATGGGATATTAGTGTTGATTGAATATCATATCTCAGTTCATCCATCATTTAAAATGGCTTCCCACCCCCTATGCATGGACAACACCTTTAGAATGTCCAAAACTACATGTGTCTTGATTCTTACCCTTGTAGGATACGTAGTGACACCTTGACCCCAAATCCTAGTCCAGCCACCAGTAAACAAAAATAACCCTTTTCCCTACGTATGGGTCAAACCTATGTATGTAATTTCATTCCAGAATTATGTGTGGCTAGATTCATTCAGTTGAAATATACGTAGTGATGCATAGATCCTCCATCCAAGTCCAACTACCATTTAAAAAAAATAAAAAATGCCCCTTCCTCTATGTATAGGTCATACTTGCACAGGGGAATCCAAGAAATAACCTAACCGCATGACATTAAACTGCAAGGTTCTTCAAGAATCATGTGTAGATATATTATCATTTGTTGCCAATATCCTATATAACAAAATGAAAAGAGATAACAGAAATTCCATGTTGGAATTATGAAACTCAGAATGAGTCAAATGCTCATTCTTCTTATACACATGATTCAGATCTATGTAGAAGCATTCATAGTTCATGGCTAATCACGGTTTGGGTATTTCTTTTATTGTCAGACCCATATTTCTCATTCATCAAACACCATACTTTGGTAAAGCATGGGAACCCATAATCCTTCATGACCATCAGAGATGGAAGGAAAATGTCATATAGACACCTTTTTTGACAATTAACATCATGCCTCAGTGGATCTACATATGTATCCAACATAATGGACCTATTATTCTAATAAAGATTCATCCCCATGAGAGGATTTTCCTATTTACATACACCCAATGGCTTCCATGAACCATGTGATTTCTCCCGATCCAATCCCCAACTCCCCTCAGGATTATGCTTCACACCTTCTATCATCACTCATGTAAATGGAATACTAGAATATCCATACCGTGATTGACTAAAAACTATTTATCATTTTTGTGACAAATTATCTCTACAACATGACAGTAAACTCTCCTACCAACATCCTTACCTCTTGATTCTAAACTACAATGCTAGAAGTGTAACGGATGCATAACATTTAACTGCACTGTGCTATGGAAATTATTAGATTATTATCTTGGCTCGACCACCTCAAACAAAATGATTTTCCTACCTACATATATACTGGACTACCATAATGAATGTTCATTGGGAATCCCTTATAACATGGTTTCCCCCTGATAGATGTTAGGTAAACTCGAATCCTACAATCCAAACTCAACCACAAAAATAATTTAAATTTTACCTTATCTTCTCAAAAATTGAATCAAAGTAGAGAATCCATGAACATGTCCAACATTAAGGTTTGTTCAAGGGTAATCATGTTTCCATTCTTTAACATCAGTATTACCCTACATCCACCCAACATGATGATAAATTGTGTTGAAATAATTCTTTTTTCACGATGTTACGCTGCACAACATTGGAATAAACATAAAATGTTCCATGCCATTGATTATTCCATTATTCATTTGGGACTCGAAATCCATCAAATCCCTTGTTTCTCACGCTGATCATAGAGCACATGATCATAGGGACCTCAACTGCAGATCCACCATGGCGTCTTGACAATCTATTCTGGGATTTTAGTCCCAAAAGTACAACCCTAAAAAAGGCATTTTATTATTCCATTACCCATAAAGAACCCTAGGTCCTGAATATACGCTGTTATGATACAGGGTACTCCAAATATGGAATAGATTCCTCACCGTACGTATGATCCAGATCTATGTAGCGGATTACTTGATCCGATGGGTGAATCAAATCTCATATTTTTCTATTGTATCCAGATAAACTCCTTCCACACATCAAACTCTTTTCTTTGAGTAATATTGGATCACTGTACCCCTCCATGGCCATCGATGCTGGAAGGCCAGTGTCACGCAGATACCTTTGTTTGACTATGCACATCATGCCCTAGTGGCTCTACATATGATGCCTACAAAATGACCAACAATCAAAAGAAAATTCATCCCCATGAGAGTCCTCTCAAACCTCGATATGCCTAACATTTCTTAAGCCCTGTAAAAAAATTTCTGATTCAAGAACCCTCAAATTCATGGTTTACATTCTCCATCCTACCCATGTCCTATATATATCAGAACATCCTGGCCAGATCCACTTCTGATCACTTGTAGCTATTACAAAAATAATGATTTCCCATCCATATGCGCAAAATTGATCGGTATAAAAAATAAAATAAAATACCCCCACTTATATCCACTTTTCCTAGTAATGATCATCAAAATAAATTCCCCCTTTCATGTTTAGGTGGACCCCATTTCATAAGCCATACACTATTTCCAGAGAAGTCCAAATCGCCATAATCCTTCATGGCCTTCAATGATAGAAGGCCAGTGTCATGTGCACGCCTTTGTTTAACTTTTCACATCATGACCTGGTGTCTCTACGTATGTCACCTACAAAATAGTCATCAACAAATGGAAAATTCATCCTCAAGAGAGTCCTTTACTGTTTCCATATGCCTATATATAATTTATGTCCTATCTCACTCATGGATTCAGAAACCCCCTAGGTTACAATTTATATAATTTTTTCCTCTACAATTCCCAAAGATGAAAATAATTTCTAGTTGAGATAATGAATCATTTTCTCTTTCTTTGTTATAGTAAAAGGATTTCCCATAACAATTTTCAAGTGTTCTGGTTGTATGACATTAAACTATACCATTCACCAGCTCTCTCGTATACAATAGAAATTCTTGTGGGAGTGATTTCCCATTCCAAGATAACACAAATTTTCCTAACACTTTCGAGACTCATCCCTCAAATAGGCCACCCACTATGGTCCACAACCTCAAAGCAAATCCAAAGTGTTATAAATATACCTGGTCATAAAAAATGCATAGTCAGTGTCATGCAGACACATTTTTTGGACTATGCACGTCATTCCTTAGTGGCTCTCCAAATTTATCCTATTAAATAACCATCATACAAAGTAAAATTGGTCCTTATGAGAGTCCTTCCCTACCTTGGTATGCCTAAAATGTCTCCCAAGCCTCATATACATCTGGATATCTCAATTTTTTGTCTTAAAAAATCCTTCATTCCTATTTGGGAGTAATTAAGATAATACCATCTGATGAATCCCAAATTGTGGACATTTCCCATCAATTTTTGTCGATGATGTTCGACCTAAAGCATTAGTAATAGTTCTAATCGTAAAGACTATAAATCGCCACTGAAAATGATCCAATACACACCAAAGTGAAAAACCACAAAGGGAACCCCTGTATAAAAGTCCAGTATCAACTTGTTAAACATATACTATGTATGGTTTAGGGAACAATATCAAGAAATTAAATATTCAAAAAATACATAATCATTTTTCTGTTAGAAACCCTCAATGGGTGATGTAAAAAAAATCATGTTATACTCGTTAACTCCATAAAAATAGGTTTATGAAACAATAAGTGAAATAATGTAAAAAGAACTAATGTTCATGAGGTTTTCTATGTATCCCCAGCAATAGTAAAACTATTCTTGCAGAGTCCCACAACATAGAAAAAAATTAGATCCTGATACCATTATTTAAATATATCGGGTTCAAATCAGGGTTTTAATTTAAAATTGATTGATATAATGTTTATATGGTCAATTGTGATTGATTGACACTGTAGGAAAAGTAAAAAATAGAATAATTGGATAGAAAAATAGTTCCTGAGTTAAAAAATCTTGGGGAACATCCCTAGTCTGGAGTCTCTGCTTGGTATCAACATATTGTGATCACATCAATTTTTTGGAAAATTACAGTGAGGATTGAATAACCATTTCTAGTAATTAATGAGAGACTACAATGGGCCATCAATGGTTTTCTCAAGAGTAGCTCTACCTTCCGCCTCTGTTTTTACCATCGGGAAAATTCGTTTCATAACGGATTTGTGGTCCATCCCTTTCTTCTTGATATCATCATAGTTGGCACTTAAGGAGGCTATATAGTCCTTTAACCTTGACAAGTGATCTTCGTATTCTCATGGATCTTTGGTTTGGGCGACCAACATGTCTTGATCCTTCACCTTCTCTTCCATCAGATGATTGAGTTCCTCAGAAATATCTCTGAAGTTCATTTCCTAATGATGTGATGAAATGAATTTGGAAATATTTTACTCCTAATAAGCATAGTCTTCTTGATCTACGACAATCGGTTGAATAAGAATGTGTTGATTCTAGAAACTGAATCCACCCAAACCCATTTTGGAAAACAATCAATGGAATTTTTCCTCTTCATCAATGATGTTATCCAGAGAAGTTTCCATCAAATGGTGCATAACTAATGCCAAAACTATTTCCACTCCACATGATGCCTCCTCGCTATATCAAGATTATGGTCCTCCCCCCCTGAAACGAGTCTATAAATGGGAAGCAACATTATGGCAGTTGAAAGGGACCTAAGATAGGTTACCCAAATTGGGGGATCTCCCTCCCTATTGATGGTTGGGCCCCTAGATCTAGGCACAGGGGACTGGTTGCGACTTCTAGGATATCCAATGAAATGTTTCCAGGGCCCTTTCCATTAAGGTCATGAATTTTATCCACATGAGAGGATTAGTTTGAATCACTCCATATCGAAATGGGGTGTATAAATGAAGACCCTTCAAGATGCATATAACAGTGGATCGATCATCTTCTCACAACAGTGAGAGTAATAGATGGCGTGTTCATCACGGTCAAGACATGGATAAGGATAGTTAACGGCTTTTGGACCTGTCGAATTGGGCTTCCAAGTACCCTGATTGGGTAACAGTCCACCCACAGTTGGGTATACTCTAATAATAGAAAGGTGTAACCCATTATATTAGGGATGATGACCTATATGGTAGTTCCTTCCCACATTATTATAAGACATAATTGGCATATAATTGAAGGAATAGATTATCCTCTTAATTGAATAGTGGGAAGAATAATTGTCTGTTAAAGGCATCTGAACTGCCTAGAAAATCGGTATGAGGAGTATGGATCGCAAATAGCCACTCATTATGTGTGAGCAGTTACCAACCTATCTCAAACGTGATGATATATGAACACTACTCTAAAAACCCACTTCCATCACCCCTTACTGAACCATGAGGGGTAAGGTATGATGTAATATAAAAGTGAGAATTATCATTCAGTTGCTCGACCATATCGCTAATGCTAAAGGTCATATGATGAACAACTTCAATGATAAGAAGGGAGGGGTGAAAGTACAAATGAGGAACCCTCACAGTATGTCAATATTCATAGCATGGGAAATTTTATTCTATCCAACCATAAAAAAATGAAATGGTCCTCTAAGAGGAGGTATAGATTTCCCTTCCTAAATTTTCCCAAACAGTTCATAAGGTTGGGAAAGATTAAGAATGGACAGATTGATTGGATGAACCTTTTCCAATGTATTTACCATCATCAGAGTACAAACTCTTCCCTCGTAAATACATCATGAGAGGGAAACAACCATCTTCTAAAACACATGGAAAAAAACATGCTAATCTAAGCTCAGGTTGAATGTCCAATTGAATATCATATTCCCATGTAGTGTATCATCCTGATTCAGTGGTGGTGCAATATGTTCATGGAATTTGTCGAGATTTCCGGGTTGGAAGAGTTTGACTATAAAAGATCCTAGGCCTAGACCTGTTCACTAGCAAAAATTACCCTATCCAATACTCAAATGGTATAAGGGATCGATCTTAGAGGGATTTACCAAGTAGTCCCTATGGTACGACTAGCAGGCTCCTGGCCAGTGGGGAAACATTATTGTTATTGTCCCAAGTAGTGGCTACTAGAAAAAACTCATCATACATATTTCAATGAATGGGCGCCCTCCAAGATGAAATATATCCCATAAGCCGATCAGCACCTCTCCATGTGATAAATAGAAACCATTTTTAAATGAACACCAGTGTATCAACAGTGCATGAAGGATTTTTCTTGGAGAGAAAACAAAAAATTGGGAGGCCCCGATCTTCCAGGTACAAGTTCACTTCTTCTAACTGATTTGGGGACTCCCAACTGATTTGTTATAACCAAAATGCATAGTCCCGTTCATCCAAAAATCATCCTTTGGCTTGAAGATCCCATTTGGTGATCCACTCACCATTATGGATTTTTTAAGAAGGGATGTGAATAGATGGGTACTCCCTGTTGACTAGTCTCGAGGAAGTGTTATGATAAATTTGATTTCTCTGAGTCCACGTTGAGCCTCTTAGTGTGAACAAATTCTCTTGAATGGGAGTAGTTATGATTTCTCTGGATGAAGAAATATTGGATCATTTACGCCCTTGGGGTGCTTCTAGGAGAATGAAGGTAGTATTATTGTCAACCAATGGAAAAGGGATGTCATTGAAAAGACAAAATCCATGTAGCGGGAGCTATAAGGATAATTGGTAATCTTGAAGCTCTGACGGAAAAATATTATTTAACATACTATCCCTATGAAAAATGTAAGATCAAATATGGTCATTAGTCTCCTCATTCATGGTTGTTCTTGTCCTGGATGATTTCGTTAAGGTCTATGGAAGAGCCATTCGAAACGACAAAGAACAATCCAAAATGCCATGAAAAGTCATTCTGATGAGAAAATTGATAGATATGAGCCATGAAAATGAAAAAAAAAAGACATAACAAAAGAGGCTCTTCAGGACGATCCATGTACTGGTCATGGAAATGGTATGGGGATTACATTTCTTGTGTACTTCATCAATACACGGAAGCTATTCCCTGTGTATGACCTCAGTATATTGAAGGCCCATGAGGCACTAGAACGCAGTGCGATGTCTAACAAACTGAATGGTTCCTGTAATTAAGAAACTATGATCCAAGACCTCACATTGTTGAGGTTAAATGTTTTCCAATTTAAATTTTATGTTCTGTTTAACAAATTTTAATTATCAGTTCACCATTTTAGTGTTCGTTGTGCAGAACATGCAAATCATGTAGGGCTCTCCTACACAGAGGTTCGGAATTACATTTTAAATTCCATGGTGTAGTTTGCATACCCAAAATTGGTATAGAAGGTGGACGAAATTGTGAATATTTTGGTTCATGATACCTATATAGTGGTTCTCGTATATGGATTTCATAAAGCAGTCGGTACGCAGATCCAAAGAAAGAAGACGGAAAATCTGGAGTGCTTTTCTCCATGAGAAACGGTAAAAGAAAAATGACAGGAACCCTTATAAATAGGTGTGGTACCCATACCAGTCCTACTTATTCTACCACAAACCATTTTATTTTAGGACCACTTATACATCGTAATAGCCTCCTCTTCATTCTGATCATACCCCATTCTGATGGAGGAATTTGTAGAGTCCTTAAAACATCGCAAAGGGATTTAAATACTCGCAGAAGCACTTTGTAGAGGGATGAAACATTCCTACAGGAATAAAAAGGAAAATGGATGCAAATTGTTTTGCAAACATGAGATGAAACATGACGAAATCAAATTTTGATTGGGTTTTTTGTACAATGTACCATCACTTGGAAATTTTTCCGGGGAAATGAACTGCAAACCATTGTTATACAGAACGACCCACGAGATGCTGGCCCACTGGGCGATGGAAAAAAAAACTAGGACAGAGAGAACCATGTTGTTGTTGAAATCATGTGCAGAAATACCATCCACATTATATCATGTAAACTAAGAAGTTTGCGAATGAATCATGATTGTAAGGATCCATGAACCATGTCTCATGAACCATATCTTCCGAGAACCATGGTTTACTGATTCTTTCATGGGTTTTGATATATCTTCATGGGCTTCTAAAAATTTTGTGGTGTTATTATAGAAATTATTTCCCCAACACTCTATAAAAGAAGAACAAGAGGAATTAGAAAAGAGGTTAAATATGGGTGGAAGACAGCATGAAGAATACCGTAGAGGCTGAAAGAGTGAATTTAGATATGGAGAATATTATGAAATCGGTTCCAAATCACCGATGACGTGATAACTGAAAAACACTTTTTAGTATGTATAACTAGTCACAAAACATAAAAATAAAGAACTTAATAATAATTGGGAAAACATGAATCTTATTGGTGCCACCGTGAACCATAAATCCCATGTGGATGAATTCCCCATGAACCACCAGATCCGGGACCCTTCTTCTATTCAATGCACCATATTGTGCATCATTATGTGGATCGAACCCTACCCTGGATACTGCATCAGTACGTAGATGGACCATAGAGCGGCGTGGCGAAACACACCCTATACCTTGTACAACTTTGGAACATGGAGGTCCTTCCCCACGTCTTCATACCACTTTGGTACACATATGACCCTTCTACCCCCATAGCATTACGCTACATGGGACTACCCCCATAACACATAAGAAAACAATACGTGGAATGTGGTGTCTTTTATTTTCATTACCTCTAGCTCTAATCATGCTCCTCTATTACCTTATAGTTCTCCAAAGCTCATCCACAATCCAATCCACCAGCAATGGGTCAATGCCTCCTCCAATGCCACCAGACCCATATGATCATATCACTAGGTGCACCAACGCATCTTTTTGAATCTACATACCTAAGGCATGTAGATCCAAGAAGGTTGTCGGAAAAATGGTCTGGACCCCCCAAATGACTCTAAGTATACATTATAAAAGTTACTTGAGGACCAACACTGGGATGCCAATTTGAACCTTCCCTTTATTAGTATTAGGGGTAACCACTGGCCTTTCCCTTCAATGAGTGACAGTGACACGAAAATGGTCACTCTTTCCTTCCCCTTTGATCAGGTGTGATGACCTTCCCTTCACCAGAACATGGAAATGGGTACTTCTCTTGAGGTAATCCCCTATATTTTTGAGAGATGTATTACTATTCAACCTCTAAGCCTCAGATCAATACAGGTCCAGATAGATCACCAAGACATGAATATATAGGATATCAAAAAAAGTGAGGGTTGCATTCTTAGATCTCCTCTATCCCTCTCCTGTTGGGATTATATCCACAGCCTCTTTCACCATCGTCATCCTTTTTTTCCAAATTCAGAGAAGTTAAAGTTAACATTTTTTGAATCTTTAATGTCCTATTGTTTCTCACACTAAACATGAATCATGTGGGATTATAGGTTTTTGATGATATATCATTCTCCCACCAACAATTATCTACAAGAACTCTAATTCATGTCTCAAATGGGACATATAGGATGCCTGCTTGATCCCTAGACCTCAAAGGGGTGCCATTCCAAAAGGTTCAACCAATTATGCCCCCAAAAAATCGTCCTCCTCCAAGGTGTAATCCCCTACCTAAATGAACTACGATAAATCTGATTCCCACAATAATTATGATATTTTGTATTCTTTTCCAAGGCTCTACCTCATGGGACGTTCTACTCAGGAGTCAATCCCGATATATTGTTCCTGAAAATTCCAATGGGATTTCTCCTTGGTGTATGTCTCGATAACCAAACAATGAGGGATATTATTCCTCTCTTGAGGATATGTATAAATCCCATATTATGGGTCCAACCCCAACATCAAACCACTATCCTTCTCTTCGAGGTGATGATAAACTCCAGAGCACTTAATTGAATGGATTTAGTGAGAATTGCCTCCATAGTATCAAATCAATGTATATCGATGATGATCCTATAACCTAGGGGTATCCCATGGATATACACTTTGGGAATGACCAGAGTATTCATGAACATATGAACATGGATTAAATTTATAAGAGTGTCTCAGATTATGAAATAATTCCCCTCAAAACGGCTTGATGACCATGATCTTCCATACTCTCGACAAATGGAGTCCATAAGATTCATTTTCCAAATCATCATCCAATGGCCGCATGAAATTAGAGAGTAGGTTAATGAATAATGGGTACCAGGGTCTTTTGGTGTATCTAACTAAATGAATAAACCCATTGGAGACCATATGAGGAAATCATATCCATGGAGGTCCGATTGGTAAAATACTTAACCCCCTGCAATCACCTGCTGAGACCATTCAAATGTGGTAACTCTATTGTAATGAAAAAGGGGTAAACTACCCAATCCCCGCATGGTCAATCTAATTACCCCTAATGAATAATGGTGAAGATATAGCATTAAAGAAATGGATATGAGAAATTCCCAATAATAACAGACAAATGTAGGTCACCCGTCGGGCCATTTTTCCTTATCCCCAATCGTGTCACCTGAGGCTCGAATAATATCATAATGGAATAAAAAAACCTGAGTTTTGATAGAATGAAATTGTAATAATACCTATATCTTTGTAATACAAACACATATAGAAAATTATTTCCTTTTTATTTAAGGATCATTTACCACACAATCATAGAATACTTTTTTTACTCAAAAAACCATTATAGTATTCAAGGTTCAATATGAAGACTATCATTGTGGACAATGTCCCTTAATAATCTTTTTTTTGCAAATAATTTTCCTTAAAATACGTTCTACACCCCATTTGAATTATATTTATATCATGAGATATCAATAATTACCCATTATATTTGACGGAGATATTGGTTCCACCTTTCAAATAATGAAAATCAGACATATTTAATTCAGAAGATAATAATACATTCATTATATCATAATATATATATATGTTAATTGGGTTTCGTAACAAAATCAATTATAGAATAACTTGTGGAAATGAAATGTATTTCATAAACATTTCCTCATTTCACCATAGCATAACCACCAGAATAGGAATGTGGTTCCTAAAACTCTTTTTATAATAAAAATAAACCATTTAGAGAAATAATATGGATTGTTTCAATGGATCATATCCCAAGTAAATATGAAGTAACATCAATTGATTTCATTATTGATGGAAAATTATTTTTAGTGATCTATTGGAATATTTCATGAGAAAAATATAACTTTAAATTTGAAATAAGTAATTTAATTTTTAAAAAATTAATAAATATTGAAGGAACAATTCTCCTCAAGAATATCTTTTTAAACATGTAAATACTAATTTATGTAATTGAGTGATCATGATGATGGAAAATCTCATTCTCTCGTTCTATGGTAAATAAAAAATTTCATTCACATTTATGGTAAAAATTCAAAAGAACATTCATTGGAAAATTTTATGAAAATTCCTTTTAAATAGTTTTAAAAAATATAAAATATGGGTAAAAATGTCATCAAACAATCATAGAAAAATATAATAGACAATATTTAAAACATTTTTAGAAAAAATTGTTATAGAAGAAAAATGTTTGCTGACTAAAGAGGGAAATATTGTTCTTATTCTTTGAAAACATATGGTTAGTATCATTAGAATGTAATGAGTGAATCATGGAAGGAAATTTTTTACTTAGCATTAATTACTAGAGGAAAATATAATTCATGATATATTTGAGAAATATATCATATGATTTCATCATAATAAACATAATCATTAACAATCCTGATAAATAATGATATTATAAAACATTTACCACTTTGGTATTGATATTCCCAATTTGTGTTTACTTTCTCATATATATTAACGAGCATAAAAACATGTTTTTCATAAAATATGATTTTTTTGTGGATTGAATTTATTATATTCGTGATTAAAATGATTTCTAAATGTATTTCATCTAAATTCACAAATTGAGAAAGGACAGAACAAAAATTCAAATATACATGGTCTGTAATTTTTATACATTTCATGTATTATTGCCACAAAATGAATCAGGAATACTAGATACACAACCATGTTGTCGGCCAAAGCATACATGTTTTGTACCTCCCATATACACTCATTGTGTGGCCCAAATAGAAGTGGTTGGTGGCCAATGAAAGATATTACATTCCATGTATGGTGGTGATACACGACATGTACTTATTCCTACCAGGCAGCGATATGTTCCATGTCAATGATGGTGTGTTAGCTCACCTACCGTTGGAGAAAAGATATCCAAAATGTGTTGACTAGGCTATATGGTATGTAATTTGTGGTACACACCATGTACTAATAAAACATATAAATAAATGGAAGGCTCTCCATGTTTGAGATCCATTCAAAATACATTCATTCCAATATATTTCAAGGGGGATCACATCAAAGTCATCCTAGAAGAGAAGAAGAGAGAGAAAGAAGAGGAGAGAGAAGATGAGAGAAAGTTCTTCTGTGCTACCTTCCCATTGAACTTTTATCTAAATATTTCAAGAGGATTAATTCATGTATAGTATGTAGTTTAGTTATTATCTACTCTATGAGTATCTAAATCCCCTATGTGTTGGGTTTGTGGGCAATTTTGTGTTGAATTTCTTAAATTGTGATATTGTAATAATGTTATTCATTCTTCTCACGTAATTCCATAATAATACTTTCTATATATCGCTATAAATATCATATTATACCAAGAAAATGATTTCTAAATATCTTCTAAGTAATTATGATTAAGAACATCAATGATCATTGGATGAGCTTATCATCTCAAAATGGATTCAATTAATAAAATTAAGGGAAATAAAATTCCAAACTAAGTAATTGGTTTCTATTGATTTTAATAAAACTCACCATACCAAGGGGGTTCTATTACATTCATTACCTTGAGATGTGAGTTATACTGAACAAAAAAACCTCATATGAAAACTAATTTTACAAAAACCTTAAAAATACCCCACCCTGACGCATTCTTCCCTTTTCTCATCAAAAATCTCATTTTTCCATTTTTATTTATCCTTAAAGTAAATTTTAAATGAAATTAATATTTAATGAACCTGTTCTTAAAACACAATAATCTACTCTAAATTTCATCAAACATTAATAAATTAATCAATAACTATAAATTCAAATCACAATAACTCCCTTTCCTTGTGGATCAATCCCTTACGTGCACTGTACTTATTTGGGTAAATTTATTTAGATTGTCAAAAGTAATTCTTTGGTAGGAAAATATTTTATTTATGCTCTATTTCTAGGGAAAAATGATAATATTGTTTTGATTAATCTCTTTGTATTAAATAATGTTAAAATAAAAATTAAAAAATCTAAAAATTTCTGTTTTTAATATCATTTCTATTTTTCACTATTTTGTTTTTCCTCTTTTACACTTGGTAATTTTATTGTGTTGTGCATATTCAAACATGACTGAGTGGCCAAATCAAATTTTCCATGAGTTTGGAATCATCGGATATCCTTTCTCTTGATCTAGAGATTGAATGAATGATCTTGAGGTGATGACATGCACATGTGGACAAGTGCAACCAAAACACTGCCATGAAAATAATAGATGATGGAGATCCAGTTGTTGTCCAAGGATGTAGACATTTGTTTGGCCTGGATGTCAAATATAACAAAAAAAGCTCCATTTTTTTAGGATACGGCCCATAGCCACTCCAACAGTTCCAACCATAGGGGTTTCCATACTTGCAGCTAGGTCAGGGGTTTTATTTTACTTGTGAGAAACAATATGTGCACCACCTCCTTGAGAGAAACTGCCCCCACGTCATACCATTATTGAGTACGGTCTTCCATAAGTCAAAGGGGAAGATATGGGAATTTTTAGATCACTTGTTCAGGCCCAAAATTTTGAAATCAAGCAGGCCATTATGCAACTTATTCAGAACACAGTACAATTTGGTGGATTACCCAGTGAAGAATCCAACAGTCATCTCTCCAATTTTCTGTAGGTTTGTGACACTTTCCATTACCAGGGTTGTCTGAGGATTCCATTCACCTTCAATAATTTCCCTTTTCATTATGGTATAATTTGAAGGACTGGATCAAAGGCCTACCTTAATTCTCCATCCTCGATTGGGAGGTACTAGCCCAAGTGTTTCTATCCAAATATTTTCCACCCTCAAAGATGGTGACCCTTGACAGTAAAATTCAAAATTTCCAGTAGTAAAATTTAAAATCCTTGTATAAATCATGGTAATTTTTCAAATAAATGTTAAAGAAGTTCCCTGATCATGGCCTTCCGTTATAGATGCAACTCCAAACATTCTATGGAAGTCTCACAACAAACACCAAATTCATGGTGGATGCAACTGCTGGAGGAACAGTAATGAGGAAATTACCACAAGAACACTTCGACATACTCAATGAAATGTCTACAAATAGATTCCAATGACACTTAGAGCAAGGAACTTAGAATAGAGGCATTAAAAATGTTGATACCAATATGATTCTTGTCGCTCAAATCTATGTGTTATCCAAGAAGATTGATTCGTTTAATCTGAAAAATGCATCTCAAGCTCAAATGGTGAATCACCCAGTATGTGGTGAATATAGTGAGAATCACATCATTGGTGAATTCCCATGGATAAGTGTTCATACATCAACTAGTGAGGTAAATTTATTCTCCTATAACAAAGGGACAAATATTTACCCTTAGTACGAAAACCTTACATGGCAAGATAACACAAATCTAGTATGGGGACAACAACATCAAAATTCTAAACCCCACCCCCCAAGGCCAACCAGTTATGGGAAACCAAAATACCATAATCCATATCAAAGATAGAAGTAGCTGGGGGATTTCGAACCAAAAGTTTATCCAAACCCTCACCCGGTTCAACAACCAAGGAAGCCACAACTTCAGTTGACAGCACAATAACCTCTTCATGAACCCCCATCAAATCTTCAAGAAATGATGAAAAATTTCATAACAATATCTTAAAAAATATTTCAAAATCACAAGTCATCCATTTCAGTCCTTGAGAATCAAATTGGGTAACTTTCCAATCAGCTCTACTCATGGAACCTGGTACTCTATGAGGTAATACCAAGAAGAACCCCTGGAAAAAATCCAATGCTATCATATCACAAAGTGGGAAGGAGATACCTTAGAATACAACATCAAATCAAGGTGAAAATCCAACTCAACAAATGTCTTCATATGGAAAAGAAGTCAAAGGTGAGGAGACTCCCTTGACTAAAGAACTACTAGAGATCAAAAAATTTAAGGGGAAAGAATTGGTTAAACCTTTGGAGCCCCCATTTATATTTCATGCATGAAATATTAAAAGGAATCTAGACTAGCAGTTTGAAAAAAGCATGGAGGTATTCTTGAAACATCATATAAATATTTCATTAATTGAGGAATTAACTAAAATTCCAACATACATGAATTTCATGAAGTATATACTCTTAAAAATGAATAAGGAGGATTTTTGGACAATTCCTCATACTGAGTAATTCACAGTAGTGGCATAACATTCTCTTCCTCCCAAACACCAAGATCAAATATGTTTAAAAATACCAAGCATAATTAGATCTAGTGAGTTTGGAAAAGCACTTTGTAACTTGGGGGAAAGTTTTAACCTTATTCCCTATGGAGTCTTCAAAAATATGGGGCTAAATGATAACCAACCAACTCGGGTAGCCCATCATCTAGAGGATAGATCCCTAAAATATATTAAAGGGATACTTGAGGAAGTTCCCTTCAATATAGGACATCTTATTCTTCTTGTTGACTTTATCATACTTGACATGGAAGAAGATCAAGAGGAAACTCTGATTCTGGGAAGACCCTTCATGGAAACTAAGAAGGTGATGATTGATGTACATTGAGGTGAGATGATCCATCAAATGGGAGATGCAAAAGTCTCCTACAACATCCTCAAAGAAGTGAAGCAAATATCACTAATGGAGAATGATGAGTGTTTTTACTGGATGATGGTCAACAGTTTCTTCAATTATATGGGAAATGACATGGAATATTCTTCTATAACCACTAACCTATTCATCCATGAAATCCATTTTGATGTTTAACCAGAAGAGTTGCAAGTTGTTTTCAGACAAGGGGGTGATCATTAGCAACGAGAAATCTTTCCATATATCGTAGAATGAGCCAAGGTGGACCCCATGGTTCCCACAGTTCTAAAGGTCCTCAACATTAACTTCAGTATATCCCATCATCCTTAAAATACGTCTTCCTAGGTAATGATAACACTCTTCAAATAATCCTCAAATATTCCCTCACAAAAGATCTAGAGGAGGCGCTCCTACAAGTTCTAAAATGAAGAAAACATACCATTATGTGGAAAATTGATTATCTAAATGGTATCAGACCCACAATTTGCACTCAAAAGGTGTTTCTTGCAGAAGGAGCTAAACCCTTCTCATTAACCTGAGTGACTATTAAATCCTATCATGAAGGAGGTAGTGAAGAAGGAGGTAATAAATCTCTTAGATTTATGAATCATCTACCGGATCCCCGACAGCCCATGGGTAGGTGCTCTGCTAGTGGTACCCAAAATGGGTTATCACCATAATAAATAATGATAAAAATGAACTTATCCCAACCATAATAGTCATAGGATGGAATGTATGCGTCTATTATTCAAAACTAAATGATGTCGCATAAAAATACCACTTCCCACTCCATTTCATGGATCAAATTCTAGAGAACTTAGTAGGGAAAGAATTTTATTTCTTGATGGATGTTTATTCTAGTTATAACAAAATATCTATCTCCCCTAAAGAACAAGATAAAAGAACCACTTCATGATCTTATGGAACTTTTTCCTATAGTAGGATGTCATTTGGAATGTGTAATGCTCCACCCACCATTCAACACTGCATGTTGGCCATATTCCATGATATTTTAGAAAAACATTTGGATGTATTCATGGATGACTATTCCATCTATGGAAAATCATTGAACACTTGCTTGAAAATTATGAAATTAATTCAAGAAGGTTGTGAACACACCAATCTAGTTTTAAACTAGGAGTAGTGACACTTCAAGGTAAAACATGGAATCATCTTAGGACATAAAATTTCTAATAAGGACATTGAAGTTGAACCACCCATGATTCAAATAATATCTCAATTTCCTATCCCATATCTGTCTAGGAAATCCATAGCGTTCTTGCGCATATCGGTTTTTACAAGAGAATTGTTTATGATTTTACCAAGATTGCTCAACCATTAAAAAATATTCTTACAAAAGATGTTATCTTTTAATTTAACGAAAAACGCACTCAATCATTAAAACATTTGAAGAAAAAATTAGTCTAATACCCTATCATGATTTCCACAAATATGGAGGAGTAGTTTGAGGTTTTGTGTGAGGCAAGTTACTATAAAGTGGAAGAATTTATAGGGAAGAGGCTCAATCAAATATTCTAATAAATCTATTGTGCTAGAAGAGCCTTAAATGAAGAACATATCAACTACACTTCTATTAAGAAATATATTCTCACCATGGTTTTTTAATTCGATAGGTTTTGTTCTTATTTAGTGTCTTACAATGTAATTGTATACAATAACCATATAGCATAGAAATACATGCTAAATAAGAAGTATGAAAAACCATGACTTATCCATTGGGTGCTTCTTCTCAGTGAATATGACTAGGAGATCTATGACAAGAAGGGAAGTTAAAATGTTGTGGATGATCATATATCCAAGTTATAATTTCCACATTTCAAAAGAGAAGCAGATAGAGACATCAAGGAAGACTTCACGAATGTGCATCATTACTCTGTTGAAGCTTCACCTCATCCATGTTATGTTGACATATCCAATTACATAGTTATGGGAGTCATTCACCCAAATTTCACATTCCACCAAAAGTTGATTTTTCTATCAGACATGAAAATATATTTTTAGGACTACCCTGTGCTCTTCTGCTCATGTGGAGATGGATTGATCTAACACTGCATCTCAGAAGAAGAAATTCAAGAAATTCTTGAATTCTATTATTCCTCCTTAGTTGGGAGACATCATGGGACATACCAACAATGGAAAAATTATAAAAACTAGGTTTTCCTATCCCACCATGCATGAGGATGCCCGAAATTTTGTGACATGTTGTGATCGATTACAGCGTATAGTTAACTTCGGTCACCAAGCTGAAATGCCTCAACACCCCATTGTTGAGGTCGATAGTTTTGACATATGGAGTATTAAATTAATAGGCCCTTTTACTAAATAATTTGGAAACTCTTACATACTTGTTTTTGTTGAAATCATTTCAAAATGGCTGGAAGCCATAGCTACAACACACAACACTGCAAAAATCCTTATGGATTTCTTGAAAGAATACCTTTTTAGAAGGTTTGGTGTGCCATACATTCAGATTAGTGATAGAGGAAGACATTTTGATAATACGTTGATGCAAAATGTGATTCAGAAGTACGGTGTGAAATATAACTAGGGACACATTTCCATCCCCAATCTAGTGGCCAATTGGAGGTCGCAAACTGTGAATTAAAATCGATCCTAGAGTAGACAATGGGAGATTTAAGGAAGTGAAATTCCATGAAACCAGATGATTCCTTGTGGGCATAGAGGACCACCTTCAAGATTCATCTGGGGATGTATCCATTCTGGTTGATCTACATGAAAAATCTTCATTTACATGCGGATATTGAGCATAATTATTATTGGGTTGTGAATGCCTTGAACAAGGATCTCAAAGATGATTCAGAAAAACACAGGTTTCAATTGATGGAACATGATGAGATTTGGTGGGAGGCATATGATAATGCTAGGATATATAAGGAGATGAAAAGGTGGTTCATGACCACAAGACCTCTCAAAATACATTCAGTCCAGGTTATGAGGATCTTTTATTTAACTCTTATTAGAGATTGTTCCATAGCAAACTAAATTCAAAGTGGTTGGGGCCTGTTAATGTGATCATGGTTTTTCTCCATGGTGGGTGGAAGTGGTTTGAGAAGACAGTCAACAATTCAAGGTAAATGGGTAGTGTCTGAATCCCTATTTCCAAATGGAAGGTATGGTGGTTACACATCCCACCGTAGAATTTGTATAACACAATGCTCATGTAAGGTTGAGCACTGTTTTCCTAAATCACTGAAAAAATTTCAAAATAATTAATTTTATGTGGATGATGATGGTAGATTGGATGAGTCTCGGGCGTGGATTCAAAAGACCCAAATTCAAACTCAGCTAACCTCTCGGCTTCATTCTTTTTTTAACTTAAAACAACACGCCATTCATTTTTTCGTCCCATGTATAATTATACCTTTACATTAAATAGTAAAATTAATTATAAATGTGAATCAGTACAACCTTTGCTCTGGTGGATGGGGGATTTTTTTAGGAACGACCGATCACCGATTCAAATAATCCCCCAAGCACTAGTCCAATGGTTATAGTTATCTTTTTCCAATTTTTGAACACAAGTAATGTATTTCTTGATACATTTTGTGTATAAATTTATTTTCAGTAAATAATATATATAGTTTTTTCTTGTTCATTTTAATTATTAATATTAATTATTATATAATTTAATATAATAATTATTTTATATTATCTATTTAAAAAACAAAAAATATAGTGATACACATTCTATGGGTCCTTGTACATGCCGTGTACCACGGCTATAATTTCCGGGACCCTACCTACCCTGAGCCCGTGTCACACAACCCCCATCCTTCCTCATTTTCTTCCTCCAGACGTCATCTCACCCTCCTCCTATAAAGCCACCATTTTAGTGTGTTTTCCCTCTTTATTTCTTCTACAGTTAGATCCTCACGTCAGGTATGTCATCCTAATCTCTTTATTTCACCATTTTCTTTGCGTTTAGGGCAATTTCCAAATTATCCCCCTATTCGAATTCTCACATTGCACATGGGGTACATGTGAAACACCCTCCATGTACTTACTATACGTAGCCACAAATATCACCCTTTCACCATTGGGTAGATACATGGCATGTATGATCGATACACACTGTGAACTGTACCTCCTCTAGCCATCCGGCCCAGATCGTGTCTTCTTGGACATAGCCCCTTCCCATGTTCCTCTACATGACGTGTCTATTCGGGACATATTATGTCCTCTAACCTTTCAGAGGACTCCATGTGTACGGTGTAGGTGCCTCGCACCCCATTCTAATATACAAGGCATATACCACTTTCCACATAGTGTGTTTAAGTTCTGATTCCATGCCTTCTTAATGCCATGTGTCACACCTACACGGTCACCACTCTATTTGGAACAACACGACATGTAAACTATTCTACATGTTGGGTATTCGTTTTACATGACACATTCCTATGCAGTGTATCTATCTAGCATACATAGGTTCTTACCTAGCTCCTATTACATGGTGTATACCTAGGTTATACACACTGTGTTCTACTATATTTCATGTTTTCTCAAATTTGGGTCATTTTCTTTTTCTTCTTCTTTTCTTTCTTTTTTTGTTTTCTTTTCTTTCACATATGGTTAATTGAAACAATTCTAGTGGGATGTGGCCCTCTTCCACTGCTGAGGTTCACCAGCCTCCTCACCTTCAGTTTCTTTTTTGACATTTCGAGTGGTAATCTTTGGATTTCCTAGTTTTCCAGCCCCCAACGTTGGCCACTCTACCTTCTCTTTTGATGTCGCATCCATCTACAACATCTACTGATCTGAATGTTCCTGGGGAACCTTATACTGCTAATTCTCTAGAGGTGGAATCTACCCCATCCAATATGGTCAATATCTTGGGTGTTTCCACACCTTTTAACTCCACCCCCTCAGAGATACACACTATGCATATAGTGGACCCAACCGAGCTGGCACATCCACCCTCTACTGGCCAGCCCATTGTGGCAGTTCAGGTATCCACTACTCCATCTCCTACCACAGATGTTTCACCATCTACTCAGGCACCTGGATTTCAACATCACTTGCACCATCTTCTTCCCACCCTTCACCGCATCCATGCCTGACATTCCCTGAGTTCTATCCTGTGGCCGAGAGATTGCAGTGATTCTCCCTCTACACTATTCAGTTGAGCGACTGCTACCTGGACGTCAGAATTCCCCATCATCTGGGAATCTTGGAGAATCTTGAGGAGCTTTTGGTCTATACTCGTCTACTGGACACATTTCAGTTTAGCACTCCTACATATCGGGATTTATATTTGGAGTTCATATCCACTTTCGAATTCGATGGGCCTACCTAAAGTCAGAAACCCACGGATGCAGCCCTCCCAATTGGCTTTCAACTGTGCGGACTCCCCTTTTCTATTACTATGGAGAAGTTTGGATAAGGGTGATGTTTCTACCCCCATACTTACACCCACATTCTATTTCTACCCTTACTCACCCTGAGCGCTCTGACGTTGTTTCCTTGTGGCAAGAGTTTTCTGGTCCTTCCAACGGGTACAACCCCACTTCATAGAATAGAACACTCATTCTTGACCTATCCCATCATTTCCTTCACTGGTGCTTTAGCGGCATTCTTTTTCCTTTCCATGAGTATGTGGGTGTCATGTTTTGATGAGACATGGAGATCCTTACTTGTGTTGTCCATCACGATTGCCCTGACCTCCCCTGCCTTTCCACCAACTAATTACACTTCCTGATTCACGACCTTCATGGAAACCTGAATGGTGGTTTCTATGCCACCCTCCTGGCCCACTATATGGGTGTTTTTGAGCCATCTCTCCATCACGACCCCTTAGTATTACCTTAGTGCCTCAACATCCTCCTGCTTATATGCATGTGTATGGTTTAATGTTGGTAGATGGATATGTACTCGTGAAGGACACCCCAGCTCCTACTGGGATGAGAGATGACCTAGTTGCTCCCACCGGTGTTCCTGACTAGGGCCCACCACATCCACCTGCAGATGTTTTCTCCCCACCCCACCCCCTTCTTCTAGTATTCCTTATTTTTCCACCATCCCCTCTTCTTCTGAGACTTCCACCTGCCTATCTCCATCCAAACCCTCAGCCGATCTGTCCTTCACCCTCCCCCTAGCCGAGATGGAGCGCTGCCAGGATGTTATGGCATAGACACTTGGTTGGCTCAAGTAGATGTTGGGGCTTAATATTCAAGACCATGGACTTTAATTATAAGTGATCTCTCCCACTCCAACACAACTATCTGCTCCGTAGCATCCTGACACAGAGTTTCCTCTGACAGCACTGCTCGCTAATTTCATTTTCATCTCTCCTACCATGCCAACTATAATTTTCACACCCCCTGCAGCAGATGTCCTAGTTTCTACCTAGGTTGCTGATCCAGCAGTTCCTCCTATGCCTACTACTCATAGTGTTGTGCCCATGCTTTCGGTATCTGTAGCTACTACTTCACCTTTGTCGGATTCTTCCATAGTATATGATGCCTCTTGTGAGGTGACCCCATGACTAGTTTTTGGGCACATCTATTTTTATTATAAATATCTTTTTTGTGTTCTACTATGGATTTTATGATTTATGTCTCTGAATATTGGTTTTTCAATTCCCTCGACTTTCACAGGTCCACCGGACCTACATGGGCCTCACTATTTTAACTACTTCCCCATTATGTCGATTGATCATGAGGGGTGTATTTTTTTAGTGATTCATTTTTCCTTTCTTCTTTTGATTTACATCATTCATTTCTTCACCTTTTCTAACACCCATTGTTTCCCCATATTCCCTCTACTTCCTTGGTATTACACTTGGGGGACCATGTGTGGTGTTAAGTGTGGGGGAGGGTCTCTAATTATACTATTCTTTTTTTAAACAAATTTAAGAGACATCATTAATAGTTGACATATTTTATACTTTGGATTGTTTTTGATTAATTATAATTATAAATTATAAATACATAAAATCGAATTTTAAATATTACATGAATCTTTAAAATTTTCAAAATATTTTGAAATGATTGATGATATTGTTTGATTATGGATTTCAAGCCTTAGACTTTTATATTTGTTATGACTTATCATTTATACACATTCCATGACCTAATTGACCACTATATTTTCTCTATTCTCATTAGGTATTCTATGTATTTTTGATATATTATTTCTTATACTCTCTTTATTGAGAGATTCTTGTTATATGGATAACTATTAGAACTTTATACTTCTTCTCTTAAAAACTAAATGATTTTTAAATCACAATATAATGATTGAATAATTTGATTTTTGTTTCCTCCCCTTCGACCATGAGACCAACCCTACATCTGATATTCGTAAAAACCCTTAGAACCCATGAACTTCCTTGATAGGAAGCCACATTACAATCCTATTTTCCATTACTACTATAATTATTTCATAATATTTCATGATTATTCATATTATATTTATAGATGTATTTTTTCCATTCCTTGTATATATTGATACGAAAAAGTGCATTTATGTGTGGTGGATTTTATCATTTTTTTGGGTAGAAGGGTCTCCAAAACCACTACTCATTGTATTCTTAGTGGTCCAAGTTCAAAAAAATGAAAAAAGTATAATATTCATTATTACGTATTATTGATGGTTTATGGGCCCATATTCTTATGGGAATATGAGGGTGATGATACCTTTGAGATTTATAAATTGGGTGTTCATTTTTCATTAATATTTATTTTGAATATCATGCATTATTTCCTAAGAATTCAGCCTCTATTTCAATTCTCTGATATTTATATTCCTCATTACCTACCAACCCATAGCCATAAAAACATTTGAAACTTATTGAAAGCCCTCATGATTTTGATGATTTGACTTCTGATATAGAGAACGAGAACACATGAACGCATATGGATAGAGTGAATATACACAAGATTGAGCATAACACTAATTAAATAATCTTGAGTGACGAGTGTGGTACTTTTTGGTGATGTATATCATCAAGTGGAATTTTTATTTATGAAAAGATGTATAATGTGGATAAAGGAGGATACAAATTTTTAATTAATTTATAATTGAGGAATGATTATAAAATATTTGGAATTAAAATATTGTTTTTCCATTTAAAATCCTTTGATATGGATCTATTATTTACAATTATAATTAATTAAATGCTTCCCTTTTTAGAATATGTAATTCTGTTGATTTGATGTTGAGATCTTGCTTGAGGACAAGAAAATGACTATTGGGGGGATTTCATATTCCAAATTTGTGTTTAAATTTTCATATATAAGAATGAGAAATAAAAACAAATTTTTCATCAAATATCAGCCATTTTTTGTATCAAATTCATTTTATTGATGATTAGGAATATTTTCATGTTTTTTCATCCAAATTCAAAAATTTGGAAAGTACATAAAAAATAAAATATACATGGTGTGTACTTTTTATAAACATTGTGTACTATTTCCATGACATGGATCAGGAAGTCTGGATACACACCAATGTTTTCAACCAAATCATATATTCCATGTACTTCCCATATAAACGTTGTGTGGCCCTTATAGAAGCGGTTGGTGGTCGATGAATTAAATTACAAGCCATGTATGGAGTCACGACACACCATGTACTTATACATATCCGGAGGCTCCATGTCCCATATAAAATATTGTATGATATCTTACCTACCAACAGAGAAAATACTGCAAAAATGCATTGACTAGGATTCACGCCATGTACTTTCTCGTACACACCATGTACAACTAAAACCAATAAATAAGAGGCAGACCCTCCATGATTGGGAGTCATTTATAATTCATTCATTCCAAGATATTTCAAGGGTGGAACTTTGAAAATGACCAAGAAAATAAGTTGATTGAGAAAGAAAAGGAGATACAAGGGCAGATAAGGTGCTTCTGTGTTACCTTCCCAATGACCTTCTGTCTGAATATTTCAAGAGGATAAATTCATGTATTGTAAGTTGTTTAGTTATTAGCTACTACATGGGTAAGTAAATCTCCTATGTGTTGGGAATGTTGATAATTATGTGTTGTATTTTTTCAATTGTGATATTTTAATCGTGTTATTCATTCTTCTCTCATAATTCATTAATAATCATTTATATATATTGATAGAAATAGTGTATCAGACCATGAATGGGATTTATAGAGATATTATTTGGAATTATGATTAAGAACATCCATAATAATTGGATGATATTATCATCTCAAAAGGGATCCAATTAATAAAGTTAAGAGAAATCAAATTCCAGACCAAGGAATTTGTTTCGATTGATTTGATCAGAACTCACCAAACCAAGGGGGTTTTATTACATTCATAACCCTGAGGTGTGAGTTATTATGAATAAACCAAACTCATAAGAAAATTTATTTAATAAAAACCTTAAAAATCCACATCCCTGTCACATTCTTCCCATTTCTTATCAAAAATCATGTTTTTCTATTTTTCTTTATCTTTAATGTAATTTTTTAAAGTAATTATAATTAAATAAAAATGTTATTAAAACACAATAAATCTACACTAAAATTAAAAAAAATTAACAAAATTTATCACAAACTATAAATTCAAAACACAATAAATCTCTTTCCTTGTGGATTGATCCCTTACTTTCACTATACTTGTTTGGGTAAATTAATTTGTATTGTCTAAAGTAACACTTCGGTAGGAACAATATCGGGTATACTTTTAGTAATAATTACCTTTAGAGAATGAACCATGGATAGATTTTTATATTTCATTAAATTAAACTATAAAAATAATAAACTAAACTCATCATTATTATATACACAATGAAAAAATAAATAACTAGTGTATAAGGCATGTGTCCCATAGAAACAAAAGTGAGATAAAAATCCCTTACATGATTTGGATTTATTTTAATCAAAATCCCCATGAAATAATGAACCTTATATATACATTAATATCATTAAATCTTCTTTAAAATAAACATAAAATAAATTAATGAGTGGAATATACACCACATTGAGTAGACAAGTGGTGAATAGTGAATGAGTCCAATAGAAATACATGGGAGAAGAAAATAACATACCACATGTCTTGATATTCCTTGTACATGTTATTAAAATTTGTATAATATATATTGGTTTATTTTAAATGTTATAAATAACCATACTAATATATATAATAAATTTTATTGTATAATTATACACTTTTATCATCCTTTCACTAACAATTTACTATTAAGATCATTGTGTAATGTAATAACTCCATTATTTCTCATATATGTTTTGGTTAATTTCCATTAGTAAATTTAAATTTTTATGGTTTAATGATATATATTAATTTAATAATGATATGAATATCATATATACTCATTATATACATTTTTATTTTCATCCAAAAACGAATGATATAGGGAAATTAATTTCATAGTTCCTGGTTATGGTAGTTCGTACGTATGTATGCATGTTGTTTCCATTTTCATAACAGATAGAAATAAATAATGGTAAATATTAATGCAAAACAAAATAAAATTGTTTATACCATGTATACGACATGTATTTATTTAATACATTCTTATTTCTATCCATTCCAAAATATAATACATAATGTCACACATTATCTTCAAGAGGCGGTAGCCTTCACGCATGCATGACCGGCATTATCATCTTCACACATATTGGAAGGTGATATGGTAGATTAAAAATTATAATATTAGAGGTATAATTACATAATTAAAATCATATATTTACTTTAAATTAATTATTATATCCATCCATGATTAGTGGTGATGAAAGATGAATTTCATAGATTTGTGATTTGGTTGTCAAATGTACACAACATTGAGAGTTTCATTTCCAATTTTTTAGAAGAGAAGATAAATTTGGGTAAATTGACTAACATAATAATATCTCAGTATATGGTAGAAACTTATATAATTGTATTCTCCTTGTTGAAAAATTTTAAGATGAGGTGGAAGGAGAAGTAAATTAAAAACACTTCGTTTTGAATGATACATCTTCTTCGAACAAACTCTGATTTTTATCACAAAAAGTATAAATAGGAGGAATTACTAATAAAAATATGTCCAATATGATATGTATAAAGAATTAATTAAAGGATTTGATTAGGAGTTTATAAAAAAAATATTTGGACATATATTTATAAAATTACATGGGGTTCTCATATATTTGTGGCAGAGAGGACAAAGATTGAATATTTGAAAACCAAAAAACATATTTCCATGGTTTAAACATAAAAAAATGATACAAAATGGGTCATTCGTAAATATTAGTTGATATAAGTTTGACTTAGTTATATAAAATAGGAATTGAAAAATCTTTTATGTCAATTTAACATTTATAATTTTAGCTTAACCCCCTATAAACTTGTATTAACCTTAACTATGGAAAATAATTTTTATACTATTTATTATGAATAAAAATTAAATTGATAATATTATAAATTATTAATCATTATTATAACATATACGAAATTAATTTTTCCAAATTAAATTGATTCTAATTATCTAAATAATATTATTTATAATATAATTGAACAATTTTTAAATTTAAATCATTCATAATTTCAATTTTAACCTATACAATATTTAAATGAAAATGTAGTTTTTTATAAAAATCTATATTTTTCACTATTTGCTGAAAACATTCAGAAAAATCACAAAAACGCATCCTTATCAAAATTTGAAATGACGATTCAAAAAAATAAATTTATTTTTATAAAAAAAAATTTGAAAATATTAAAAAAAATTATTTCTATTATTTATTCACAAGAAATAACGAATACCATTTTTTAGAAAAAACAATTTTGAAATTATATAATGGCATTACCAAAAATAAATAACTTCTTTATCAAAATATTTTAATTATATAAAACTATTATATTTAATTTATAATAAATACTATTATTCATACCACCGTGTTTAATTTCGGCATTATGATGTTCATGTTAAAATAATAATATTAACTGTATATTGTGATTTGTTAAAACTCAGTATTACATGTAATGAAAGATATCAAATTAAATTTAACTACTTGAAAAAAATCATAATATCTTAAGGTGTTACATTTTAACCCAATTAAAATTAATTTCAAACAATAATTTTTTAATTCTAATACAAACAAATTAAGATACATAAGAATCCTTATATCCCCAAGTTCCCTTGAAGCTTCCCCTTGTTGGGGGTTTCTCAATAAAACCATGGGCATGAATGTCGACTTATTTTGTAAAACATTTACTATAAGATGAAAAATAAATACTTGTAGTTCTTAGTAGGATATATAATGATCTCGAAGTACAACATGTGATTTTATCAAACTTGACAGATTAGCTATATGCTTCTTTATGAGAGATACATGGAACATCAAAAGAACTTGAGAGAGGTTTGGTGGCAGTTTCAAGTGATAATCATTTTTCCCAACATGGTGATGAATCTAAATTTTTCCAATATACTAGATTGTTAGTTTTCATCTTTTTTTAATATCAAAACATTATTGCATATAGATGTTTTTGAAAGCACCTCCTCACCAACTTTAAAATCTAGACCACATTGACAATTATCAGCATTTCATTTCTGTATAAATTGTGCTCTTCTTACGAGATGTGGAATAACTCTATGATTTTAAACTATTTTATCATCTAGATTTGGTCCAAGTTGATCCCTTCCCACAACTTCATATGAGGGGTTTGGAATTTTATACTACTATCTAATGAGGCCCTAATAAGGAGCCATCTGAATTCTTGAGTGAAAACAATTTTTATAAGAAAACTCAACATGAGGATGTATTTCACACCAACCATCATAGACATACATTTAACATGTTATAAATATATCCTCTATGTTTTTAATGGTTATATCAAACCAACAATCTATTTGAGAATTATATGCAATAATAACACCCAGTTCCATGTCTGTATCCTAATTTAAACTTCACCATAGGTTTAATATAAACCACATATAACAATTATATTAAAGATAATGTGTTACTCCTTGTAACATTACCAATTTATTAATTTATATCTTGGAAATATATCCATGAAATAATTATTCAGTGACAGTAATGATGTGTCTTGGTTTTTTATGGTGATAGATAATAAACTCTATAGAATTGTTCCCATTATAATATTTTGGGAGCCCAAAGAAAAAAATCCAAGGTGATTTTTTTAATTTACATTATAGTATGGGTAATTATTAAAACATACCCTGAAATTTTTTCCTCTCGTATTTAAACTGCATACATAACAAGAACTGAGATACAAACATGGTATTGTATCTCTTCATTCCATCCCTTATGAAATACTCTTTCTGGTCTATGTACATACTTGTACTTCCATGATGTATATAGATTGACGAACTATGATACTCCTCTAATATATTCATCATCAAATGTGGTATTGATTCATCACATAATTTTCCCTTAAAACCAATCATTCCATCATAACCAATGTTGAACTCTCATTTGATAACAATACAAATTTTCCCCTTCATTTTCAATTTCTATATCTATCCTTTTAAAATTTGTAAATATTGGGCCATTTGTGATCATCATACATGATAATATATAATGAACAATTCCATTCAATTTATCAGACACCTTTTTCAATTTCTTTGGGTGGTAATGTGATAACTATACACAAACAAATTATTCATTTCTAACCATATTCTCTATTTCATTTCAACTCCTTCTGTGTAAATATATACCTTAAAAATTTGTGAGTAGTATATATATCACAATTTTCTCTATAATGATAATGAATAAATATATTTAATGAAAAAATTAACCCAAATAACTATGAAACATTATTTGGGTAATTTATCTCATGAAAAAAAATTAAGGAGGCATAAGATATCACTCCATTTTTTTCCTGAGATTACATCACAATCCCTTCATTTCTAAATAAATATAGATTATGACCCCTTATACAATATAATATCATGTTTTTATAGGTGAAAAAAAAACTAAAATTTTATTTAGCTCCATGAAATTTTACATGCATTCATACATCTATATAATCTTGGATCCTTTTTTTGTTAACATAGAGGGTCAAATGGATAATTGTGAGAAACATTCCACAAACTATCTGTAGTATCCAGCCAATCCACGAAAACAACCATTCTCAGTGACATTGGTTGGTGTTGAACAATTTTCAATAACATCAATAAATTATGTATCCACTAATTTACCCTCTCTTTAGATTATATGTCCCAAAAACTATACCATTTGTTAGTTAAATTTTCATTTTTAAATTTTTTGTATACTTTTCTTTCAATTGGTTATTATGTAAAATTCTCAAGTGATATTTATTTTCATTCATTCCCATGGGATAAATAAAAATATCATCAATAAATACTACCCCAAAATGATGAAGGTAATCCTTAAAGACACTATTCATTAAATCCATGAACATAGAAGGGGAATAAATTAGAAAAAGTAACATTGTTCTATATTGTCTGTTCCCAAACATTAAATAAAATGTAGTATTGATTATATTATCATTTATAACCCTTAGTTGAAGATATTTGTAATGATTATCAATCATTAAAAGAATTTATATGTACGCATTTGATCAATGAAGTCATCAATATGGGGTAGGGGATATTTATTTTTTGGTTGACAGTTTGTTGAACATATGATAATCAATGAAGTGTGTCATCAGTCAATATTTATTATTAAAAAACAATATGTGAAACCAATAGTGACTGATAAGGAAGAATAAATCCTTTGTCATTATTTTAAATGAGTTCATTCATCAATTCCTTTTACTCAATTAAATCCAATATATGACGAGCATTTTAAATAGAAACAAAAATGAGTATGAGTTATATATAGAACTAAAATTTATGAAGTAATGGAAGATTAGGAAAATATTCGGTAATGATTTCAATAAACTCCCATTCAATTGTAATTTTATAGATGTGGAGTTTCTCCACAACCATCTTAGATAAACACCTCTTTCGAATCCGAATCAACAAATATACAATGGATTTGATCTCAATTTAATGTTTATATTTATCATCACAATGATAGATGATTATATTGTGGTGTAGAATATGTAACCTGACTTCACTTCCTCGATAATTTTTGTTTTATTTTTTGTCGAGAAAGTAAATCAATGACAGAAATAACACCAAATTCATCTAAATTTAGAATAATAAAATTTACAAGACGAAAATTCCCACATTCTTCAACCAAAGAGTAACTATAAACATGAAATATGATCATCACACCAATATGTGTTTTCACCAATAATTCCATATAAAATCATTTAATAAATGAATTATTATTCCTCGAAAATATTTATGATATAATCAGGTTTCATCTAACTATTACTAAATAGATTACTTCAATATTAGATATTAATAATTACCACCTAAACTTCACCCTTGTAGATGCAACACTATAGTGAAACCAAAATGGATTACATGACCATTAGGAAACATTTTTAAAAGTTATCAATAATAAAAAAAATCATTCATAGGATACCTAATTAATGAAATATTCTTTCCATTATATGATGCCTTATGTTTAATCTAGTTCATTCAGGGTCATAATATATTAAAATAGTGTATGATGATTCATACAGAATTTGTGAATTTAAAATCAATATCCTTTGGGAGTGAAAATACTTGTCTGAAACAAGGCCCATTATTGTGTACATGGTGATGGTTGAGTAAAATCCTAATGATAAATTTTTGTGTTATTACCACTAGGTACAATTGTTCCATATCCACATCCACTTGTACTATATAGAGAAGGATATAATTAATTAGAAACCACTCACTATATCATTTAAAAAATATCGATGGCATTTTCCAATAAATTGACTTATCATTATAATTGACTTTAGATTTTTCCATAGATATATCCTTAAATATATCACTAGATATAACACTATTGTTTTCCAAATGTAGTTTTTATAAGATAACAAAAACATTGAAAAACACCAACTAAAGTGATCCAAAATTAATATTGATGGGATGTATTTGATAACTATATAATAACTATATAGTAATATACACCTCCTTGGTAAGAGTGATATCCCATTCCTTTATAATCCATTGAGCGAAGATCCATGATTATGCTAATTCTCACATGTGAGAGATCCTAGGGATCATATTCCTTAATTTTCTTTGAAATCAAATAGAGTGGCCGAAATGTTTTACACAAATATATTACTTCCAAATAGATAAATATTCATTTAATTTAACAGAAACAAACATATGGAATATAAATATTTAATTTCATTAGAACCATGAATACATAGAAAACTAGTTCAGATGTTAATAATGTCAACTTACAATATTTTCTTCATAACATGAACAATTTTCAATCATATGATGCATAATATATGTCATTATAACATGGTGAAATGAAATATATAAATAGTGAGTTAAAATTCTTAGTATACGTAAACCAAGGATATATCAATGATCTCATATACATAATATGAGAACAAGTGAACACTACTACAAAAATGGGCAAGGGAAGCGACACCTTTGAACAGCGCAAAGAAAAAACTGCTGATAAAGAAGCCCTCTATCAGCGCTAATATTTTAGCGTTTATACAAGGAATCTTTATCAATTATTTTATACTGCTGATAAAGAATACATGTATCAGCACTAAAATTTTAGTGCTGATACAGGGCTTCTATATTAGTTTTTTTCTATCACTGATAAATATTCCCCTTATCAGCGCTAAAATTTTAGTGCTGATACAAGGTAACCATTATCATCGCTAAAAAAGTACTGATAAAGAGTCCCTTTATCAGTGCTAAAACAGCGCTGATAAAGGCTACCTTTATCAGTGCTAAAATTTTAGTGGTGATACAGGAAGGCTATATCAGCGCCTTTATAGCGCTGATAAAGGGTCTCTTTATCAGCGCAAGAAACGTGCTGATAAAGCCTTCCTTTATTAGTGAAAATTTTTTAGACCTAATAAAGGTAGCCTTTATCAGCGCTTTTTTAGCACTGATAAAACCATAGTCCCATATTTTATAAAATCGGTCGCACATTGTCCTCTGTTTATCGCGACCTAAAGCTCTCACGGTACTCTACCCCTGCGAAAACTTCCTCCCCCCCCCCGATCATCGCATTACCGGACCTCCGCCGCCCCCTGATCATTGCATGTCAGACCTCTGCCTCCCCCTAGTCATCAAATTTCCATACCTCCACCGCCCCCCGATCTTCATGTGCACCTCCCCCTCTGGCATATCCCCCAAACCCTACTTCTCCTCTTCTCTCATCAAACCCCTCGAACCCTGATCATCGCGTGCCGGATATTCCTCCCCCTCAAACTCCTCGAACCCCTTCGGCGGATCCTCCTCCCCGCAAACCCCACTTCTCCTCCTCTCCGCTTGACCCTAATCTATTTCTCATTGGTTGGAATATCCTCCCTTGCACCTCCCCCTCTAGCGGTCATGTCTTCCTCTCCCGACGTATTGTAGAAGGCTCTCTACTTCTCCTTCTCTAAGGTGAATTTCCTTTCTCTTCTTCTTGATTCTCTTCTTGAACTTTCTTCTTAGCTAGGATGTGACAATAATGATGATTCGGTTTTTGTGTTTTTTGGTTATGGTTTTAATGGTTAATGGTCATATAAATGACTTTGACATTACCCACATGTGTTATGTCATGTTTTATTTGACTATCCTTTTCTTTCTTATGAAATATTTGTTGAATCGTTAGTTGAGGTCGGGGACATGAAATTTCTCCTTCTTTATTATGTGTAAATTGGGGAATTATCATGTTATATTGTTTCCATTGGATGGATAGTACCGATTAACCTAAATACTATAATGAATTACACTAAAGGAAATTAAAGTGAAGAGGGTGTTTTGCATGTGATTCGTGAAGTTCCATAATATTTCTTATATATTTATGGATTTATTGGTTTTTTTGCTAAGTGATTTATTCTTGATGTTGTGAAATAAATTTCATACTACTAGAAATATTTTATAATCACCTTTCATTATTTTATTTTAATATAAGGTATGTAATGAATTGGTTGTATGGAAATATGTAATTAAAGTACACATTTAAACTATAAATTCTACTTCAATATGATAGAGTGTATAAGGGGTAGTTTTTGTGTGAATTTCTTATATGTTTTCCCTTTCATGCTACTATGGAGTATTTATCACCATGATTATAAGGGAGATGGTTGATTGATGAGGTTATGAGCATGTGGTGTGGTAATTAATATAATAGTGATGGATGGATTATTTTGTGGTTATGATAGAAATTATAAGGCTATTTAGGTAGAAAATAAGTAGTTTTATAGATTTCATAATGTGGTTAGTTGTATTTTTTGTCATGGGAATATAGTTGTTATTGGGTGGTGTTATAGTTTCTTTTTAGCATGGAATATGGTTGGAATAAATGAAATTGTAATGGGTGATGGGTTGGAAATGATAATTGATCATTTGTTAAATGATTAATGATAATGATTGGAATAATTATGTTTAATAAATGGTTAAAGATAGAATAAATGTTATTAATGATTAATGAATGGATTATAATGTGTTGTGATTTAATGATTGGTTTTACATTAAAATGGTTAACAATTGAAATGCATATGGTAATAAAAATCCAGGAAATTCTAATGTAAAATGAAATGAGAAGTTGGTAATGTTGATAATGATGCTTATGTGATTTTTTGGGGATTATTTACGGCATTATAATGGAAGTTCTTATAAGAGGATGGTAGTAACAAGTAAATGGTTGACGATGGTGTTTGTAGGGTTAGTTTGGTGTAAACCCTTAGGAAAGATTTATGTGGGGCTATATACTTATTATATTTTCTTATTTTTTCATACGCACCGCCACTTGAGCTGAGTAACCTGATTGAAATCCATATGGGTACTTTGATTCTCAGTGTTTTTCTTAATATCTATGTAATAGAGGGAACACATATAGTACCACTCCATCTTCCCTTCTCCCCCTTCACACTGAGTATGAGTTGTAATGGCTCACAGTGGGAGTATATATACATCCTATAACGATTTTAGGTTTTGGTGTATATATATTCTTGTTGACATGATTATGTTTATTTGGTGTGGATACATAGTGGGAGTTGTGCATTGTAGGAGGATATTATGATGTTTATGTCCTTCGTGTTCACGATATCATATTGTGATGAGGATGTGATGTGTGGTTGTGATTTGGATATGGTTTTTTATGTGTTTGTGACATGTGTATGTGTGTTTATATGGTTATGAGATTATATAAAAGGGGTTAAATCATAAGAAATATTCCATTAGAGTGTGACAATGCCCAGATTAGTGGGGAAGTGGATGTGGGTTAATTTATTAGTATATATTCTTTTGATATTACACTTAAGATAGAGTTTGGAATTAGACACTCATGATGATTGAATGGGATGATATGCCAATAATATTTGTTAAAGTTTTCATATGTAATAACATGGGAGACAATCTATGACATAAGTGATCATCCCCACTGTGATTTAAATTAAGTAACTTGAGCTTACCAAAAATATTAGGCCTGATGATATTGAATGTCGGGCAGAGACCTACGAGTGGTAGATGTATCATTGTTGATTATTCGTGGGTTTGGACTGGGGTGATTGGAGGAAACTATAATGAATCTAATTTAATTATATTTAATGAATTCCATATTGTATAGATTATGATAGTCATATCTTTACTTATATATATTGCTACTGGTTTTCATACATATGTATTTTGGGTTGGTGAGGTATAAAATAATGAACTACTTGTCTATAGAAGGGTTGACCCGATAGAGGAGGATGTGCCAGAGAGGATGATGTTGTGTGAGTTTTACCATCTATGACACAAGTGATTATCCCCGTAATCACCTTTGTGTTTGGAAACTGTGTTGATTTTGATTGGGGTCTATCCTAGTTCTGTTGATTTCCAAATCATTATTGTAAATGGTTAGGATCTATTAATCTATATTTTTATAAGTGGTTCTCTTCTACTGTATATGGAAGTCTTTTTTTGTGTATTTAAACCATAATTAATAATATTTGAGATTCAAATAGGTTGGAGATGAATAATGATTGGATGAATTCTAATCGATTGAAAATAGAGTATGAGAATGGAGTGAATGAGTCCATCAAGTTTGCAAAGGATCATGCAAAGGATCCTTCTCAAATCCTTTGTCCATGTTTATGTTTTTGTTATTCTATACTACTTACTCTAGAGGAGTTGGAAAAACATTTGATATGTCACGGAATAGATCGAAGTTATAAATGTTGGAATAAACATTGAGAAAAAGTGAATGTAGCTACTAGATGGGATAAAACTATGATTTATGGATCATCAGATATGAATACAAATATGGGTAATGAAGAAGATAGTATTGAGGATGTGATTACAGATGTCAATGATGATGAAGATAATATTGATGAAATGAAAAAGACAATTGAAGATGAACTCCATGATTTCCCAAAATTGTTTGAGAAGTTAAAGAGTTGTGAAAAGACGTCATTGTATACTGGTTTCACTAAGTATATAACATTTTCAGCTGTACTGAAGTTGTATAAATTGAAAGCAGGAAACGGATGGAGTGATTTTAGTTTTACGAAACTATTTTCTCTCTTGAATGACATGCTCGTGGATGATAATGATCTCCCAAGCTAGACATATGGAGCTAAACGAATGCTATGATCGATGGGTATGATTTCTGAAAGAATACATGCCTACCCGAAAGACTGTATATTGTTTCTCAAGGAGAAAAAATCTCTTACAGAATTCCCAAAGTGTGGTGCTTCTCGATATAAGAAAGATGAATCCAATCCTATGAAAGTTTTATGGTACTTTCCAATCATTCAAATGTTTAGGCATCTATATGGAAGGGAAGAAACATCATGATAATTGTCATGGAATGCATATAAAAGAATTAAAGATGGGAAATTATGTCATTCGGCTGACTCTCCTCAATGGAAGAAAATTGATCATGAGTATCCTGAATTTGGAAAAGAGATGAGAAACCCTCGTCTTCCATTATCTACAGATGAAGTGAATCCTTTTTTTTCAAACCAGCACTCACAGTACATGGCCTATTATGTTGGTAAATTATAACTTTCCCCCATGGTTATTTCTAAAGCAGAAATTAATCATGTTATCTATGCTTATATCAAGACCAAAACAACCAGTTAACAATATTGACGTTTATCTAGATCCTTTTATCGAGGATTTGATGTTATTGTGGGATGTAGGTGTTATATTGTATGATGCTTATAAAATTTAATACTTCACAATGAGAGTGATGTTGTATGGGACAGTAAATGATTTCCCTACTTATGGAAATTTTTTCGGCTATAGCATTAAAGGATCTCAAGGGTGTCCCGTGTGCGAAGAAGATACTAAATCAATTAGGTTGAAACATTCATCGAAATCTGTGTTTCTGGGACATCATAGATTTCTACCTCGTTGGCATAATTACCAATCTTGGATGACATCATTCAATGGAGGTTCACAACAACACACAGCACCGTCTCCACTAATAGGTGATCAACTATTTGAGAAAGTAAAATATGTGAAGACAGTTTTTGGTAAACCATTTTTGAAAAATCTTATGAAAATTGGCTAGAAAAAGAGATCAGTTTTTTTTGAATTACCATACTGGAATTGTTTGTACGTCAGAAATTTTCTTGATGTGATCCATTTGAAAAAAAATGTATGTGACAGTGTTATCGGAAAGTTTTAAATTCCCCTGGAAACACAAAGGATGGAATTAGGGCAAGGTTGGACATGGTTGACATGGGAATACGAGAAGAGTTGGCTCCCGTGAAGGGTGAAAATCAAATGTTTCTTCCTCTAGCTGGTTACACTCTTTCTAGGGAGGAGATATATCTGTTTTGAAAATACTTCAATAATGTAAAGGTTCTATATGGGTATTCATCAAACATCTAGAACATTGTGTCAATGCATGATTTGAAGTTAACAGTTTTGAAATCACATGACTGCCATGTTTTGATGCAAGATCTAATTCTGATAGATTTACGTTGCATTTTTTCCAAGAATGTTCATCAAACATAAACCAAATTTTGTTTCTTTTTCAATGCTATAGGTAGAAATGTTTTAGACCCGGAGAAATTTCTAGCTATGGAAAAAGAAATTTTCATCATATTATGTGAATTAGAAATGTTCTTCCCACAAACATTCTTTGATATGATGGTTAATTTGATGATTCACATGGTGAGAGATATTCAACTTTGTGGTCCTTTTCACATTAGATGGACATACCCTGTTGAATGGTATATGAAGATTTTGAAAGGGTAAGTCAAAAATTGATATTGTCTAGAGGGTAGTATAGTGGAGAGATATATTATTGAGGAAGCCGTTGAATTTTGTACCGAATACCAATCTGATGTGGAAATCATTGGTCTCCTGAAATATCGTCACACTGGACGCATTGAGGGTGAAGTAATTTCTGGAAGAGATGTTGTGACAATCAGTATTACTGATCGGGAGCCGGCCCACCTTTATATTTTGAATAATAATTGGGAAGTTGCTCCATATTTTGAAACGCACAAAGAAATTCTTAGGTAGTTCAATACATCATGGGCTGAGAAATGGATATAAAATACTCATAATCACGAATTAATAGGATGGTTTCAAGACCATATTTTAAGGAGTTGGATGAAAGTCTGAATTCAATTTTAGAATGACTATGATGGCTAGCCGCTGGACCAAGTGTGTATGTATTATCTTACAATGGTTATGTAATTAATGTTTTTACATTTTATATAGATGAACATGATGCAGATAGTACCATGAAAAATAGTGGAGATACAGATGTGGCTGAAGCGATGCATGTTTCTTATAGTAAGGACAGAAATCCAGTTTATGAAATTAGATCTTACTTTGGAATTATCAAACAAATATGGGAGTTGGATTATACGACATTCCAATTGCCTATTTTTCAATACAAATGGGTTGATAACAATAGTGGTGTTAAAATAGATGAATGGGGATTTGTGAATGTTGATTTTAGTAAAGAAGGGTACAAGGACGAACAGTTTATAATGGAATCACAAGCAGTACAAGTTATTTATGTTCCAGATCCTAAAAACCAAAAGTGGTCAATGGTTCTGTAATCCTTCAAAACTACTAAAGGGTCCAATGAAAATTCAGTTGAGGACGATCCTTTCAGTGGTACGTCGCAATCATTTCACAGTGGTCCCAATATAGATGATGTTTTTTAAGTTAGAGGAGACCACAATGAAGGGATTTGGATAATCGATAGAGGTGTCAAATCCCTTCATCCTTTGGAAAAATGAAAGAGATTTCAATAAAGAGGTTATATTTTGATTGTAATTTAGATCTTGTTATCTCATGTTATTATCTTATCAAAACTGAACTTATGTAATCTAAATTAAGTGTTCAACCACTTTTGCAGATAATGACTTCTTCACATTATGGTGCTCCTAACCTTGAGGTTGAACAAGTCTCTCAAGCTATTGTTGTTACTACTGCTGCTGCTACTGTTGCTGCTCCTGCTGCGGCTGCTCACAGTGCCAAGAAACAACAAGTTTAGGAACCCATTGTTGCTCATAGTGTTTACGTCCAACAACTATCATCACATGTCATTGCTACAATTTCGGATGAACATATTTATGATGTTGATATCGATGAAATGGTTGGTGATGATGGACCGACGTCGCAGAAAACACAGGTGCATCGTAGTTTGACGTTTGTTATCCAAAGTTCATAAGGTGAAAAGAAAAAGTATCAAATTAGATGTTGGATGGAATTCATGACGCAAACATGTGAATCCCAACAAGGCTATTATTAGTAGTTACATTAGTGTTTTCACTAGGCAATGCGTGCCGATTGACATAGATTCATGGCAACATGTTGTGTCTGGGCTGAAGGCCATGATCGGGGAAGAAATTATGGTAATATTATGATATTAATTATTTAATTCACTAGAAAATAAAATAATGGAACAGTTTATTACTCTTCTCAATATCTTATAGAGTACATTTATAGTAGATGATTCACACAAGAATTATGTAATAAGGCTTTCAGGAAGGATTCATCGAGGTTTCGAACTATTTTAAAAAAATGTCACCTAAAATATTCCAAATGTAAAATAAACCCTCACCCATCCATTGTCTATGCTCACCTAATATCCCAAGAAGCATGGGATGCATTTATTGGCTACCATAGAGATGAAAAGTTTTAGGTACATTGTGGGTGATAATACATTGTTTGAGGATACTTGTATTCATCAGTTTTATTTTCAATATTTCATTTATGAAACAAAAACTTTGTACTGAAAATAAGGAACGTGCATCAAAACCAACATACCCCTATCGTAAATCAAGGATGGGGTACGCTTCACTAGAAAAGAAAATGGTACGTATTTTAAATTTACAGTAATATTTTTAGGTGCCAATAAACTACATCATAATTATCTTTCTATATTTATATATAGATTGATGAGTCTAAAACCAAAGAAACTTCCATCCCATGTCATGTGCTATAGAAGGAGTCACGTGCAAATAAGGAAGGGAATATAGTAGATAATAACACACAAAATGTGTGGGAAATATGTGTATGTATGACACGACGATAAAAATATTTTTTTAAATTTCTATTACATAAAAATAATTTTTTATTTTCCTATATCTGACAGTCACAGGAATCAGATACTCTTGTAGTGGATGCAGACCAATTATCGGCGACTTTGAAGCAGCCAGAACAATATGGTCATGTTAGAGGTGTGGGTTTGGGGTGACACCTTGACTATACTTTGAGAAAAAGAAAAGAAACGACTGATATAGATGTAAAATTGAAACAAATGAGCGGAATACTAGAAACTCTTGAAAAACGATTACAATGGAAAGGAGAGTTGCTAGCAACTTTTATGGGTGGGAAGAAAGGAGAAGACACAACTCATGAACAACCAGCACGTGAAGTTCCCACCCCACCCCCACCAGCTTTGAGGTGAGCCATTCCCCTCAAAGAGCCGTCTTAGCCATGGTAATAAATATTTTAATAAGTTTTTCCATTAAATGTGAATCAAACAAACACTGATACTTTTCCTGTACTGATCTTCTTTTGGGTGATATTGCCTGTGATTTATATCTATCAACACCCACCTATCACCTTTTAGTGAAGGCTACAGCGTTCAACATCCCAGATGACAAGATGCACAACAGACCACTTCTGAAAGATCATCTGAAAGTGATGGGTGCTGTAGAAAATGATCTAAATGTAGAGCTACATATTCCAATTGAAGATGATGATATTCCTATGGTAAAAAAGGATATTGGGACATTCATTTCATGGACATCATAACTTTTAAGAGTACGTGCGGAAAAAGATGTATTTATTTTGTTTTTTTCAAGATAAAACTTTAAAAATTAATGAAAAAAGGGTTTGAACCAATGAATTTTATTTTAGATGGAGAAAGGGAAGGGGGTGAAAAACGTCGGATCAAAACCATCTAAAGGATTGACCAACTGATCCCAAAGAGCTAATGAAAGAACAATAACACCACATTTTCTCTATCCACATTTACTAGCATTGAAGACACATGTGGATATGAAGAGAAGAAGTGGTAGTAGTCATATAGTGGTTTTCGAAAAAAAAAATATAAGAAGAGGAATGTCAAGATTTCATTGCTGTTGAAAATGTAAATGAGATCCTTGAAAATGGTTGGCTAGGCATCAGAGTTGTAAATATATATTTGAGGTATGTTTTAATGAATTGATTTTTTAGAATCTGATCTAATGTGCTAATTACAACTATATGCATTTTATATTGTTGACATACGTATATATGAAAAACAGTTGAAGGGATTTTCCAGTGATCCAAAATTCGGACTCATCAGTCCTTATACAACATAAACACATCTAACAAAATTAAAGCTGTCAAAAATGGGTGAAATAGTGAATGGTTTGCTGAAAACATTTGAAAGAAAGATTACAGATAATAGACTCTTCCTAATACCAACCATGCAGGGGTAAAACTCTATGATTAAAACATATAAATTATATTTTCCCTTCTTTTGTTAATTATTCTTTTTTGTGTTTTAGGCAACATTTTCTGGTAATTATGGTTAACATGGATATTACAAAGATTTATTTTCTGGATTAAAAGCATGGATATCCATCAAACTGACCACGCATGATGGAGTTTGTGAATCTATAGGACACTACATCCTACATTTTAGGTCTAAATTTCAACCCTTATAATTTATATTATACTTTATTGAGGTTTCTATTATGATAGGGTGGTGTATCATTATCGTCTAAAAAAAGAATGAGGACAGGGGCTATGCATATGGAGGCATGAAAGTACTACGTCTGGACAAATATTAGGGTATATATAATAAAATTTCACTATCCAAACATATATCATCTCAAGTTACTTATTCTCCTAAGGATCAATTTTTTACAATGTCCAAAACAAACAAAAAATAATTATTGCGGTTATTATGTTTGTAAATTTATGAAAGAGATCATTTTTCATCAACAAACTAGCATCCCTAAATTTGTATTTTAAAAAAGAAATACAATTTCATTTATTTTATTTATTAATTCTTTATTTTTATATTTTTCAGTGATACTCTGACTCCTGAAAAGCCTCATACTCATAAGATGATATAGATTTGTTTATAAATGAGTGGTCCGTATTCCTGATGGAAAATTGTACACAAATAGCATGAATATCTGACTTGGGGACACGCACAATTGGCCTTCATTTTTGAGAGGGGTTAAGGGAATCAAAAGATGAAACATTGTTGTATGTAAATGTTCGTAGGAAAATTGTAATTGTTATTAAATAAAACATACTTTCTCCAATGATCCATTTTCCCATTTTAACAGATGAAATGAACCAGTAACATGCAAGAATGATTAACCACTCAAAGAGTCTCTCTTTTGTTTAAAATGGACAGAATTTTAAGTTAAAACACCAACTGACGTATATAAATATGACCAAACGACTTTTTATTCTATTGATATTTTAGGAGAAGGATCCATGTGTCATTTTTTATGTGTATGAGTCAACCCCACCTCAATTCGAGGCATGGTGTGGCTGGTATAACTTAAAGGGTCTCTCTTTTGTTTAAAATGGACATAATTTTAAGTGAAAACACCAACTAACATACGGAAATACGGCCAAATGAATTCCGATTGTGTTAATCATTTAGAAGAATGATTGATGAGTGTGTTGGTGACGTGTATGAGTCAAACACACTGCAATCTGAGGCACGGTGTGGCCGGTATCACTCAAAGGGTCTCTCTTTCGTTTAAAATAGACAAAATTTTAAGTGAAAACAACAACTGACGTACAAAAATCACACCAAACACATTAAAATTGTGTTGATCCATTAGTGGAATGATATATGGGTGCATTGGTAACATGTAAGAGTTATCCCAGCCTCAAATTGAGGCATGGTGTTGTAGGTATCACTCAAAGGGTCTCTCTTTTGTTTAAAATGGATAGAATTTTAAGTGAAAACAATAACTGACGTACACAAATTTGACCAGATGCATTCGGATTATGTTGATCTTTTAGTAGAACGATCGATGTGTCATTTGTGTCATGTAAGAGTCAACCCTGCCTCAATTCGAGGCAAAGTGTGGCCAGTATCACTCAAAGGGTCTCTCTTTTGTTTAAAATTTACAAAATTTTAAGTGAAAACAACATCTGACGTACACAAATCCAACCAAACTCATTCAGATTATGTTGATACTTTAGTAGAATGATCCATGGGTATGTTGGGGATGTGTACGAGTCAACCCTTCCTCAATCCAAGGCACGGTGTGGCCAGTATCACTCAAAAGGTATCTCTTTCGTTTAAAATGGTCCGAATTTTAAGTGAAAAACAACAACTGACGTATGCAAATCTAACCAAATGAATTCAGATTGTGTTGATCCTTTATGATAACAATCCATGGGTAATTTTTTATGTGTATGAGTCAACCCCGCCTCAATCCAAGGCACAGTGTGGCCGGTATCACTCAAAGGGTCTCTCTTTCATTTAAAATTGACTGAATTTTAAGTGAAAACAACAACTAATGTATGAAAATCCAACCAAACGGATTCAGATTGTGTTGATCCTTTAAGATAACGATCCATGGGTCATTTATGATGTGTACGAGTCAACCCCACCTCAATCTGAGGCATAGTATGGATAGTATCACTCAAAGGGTCTCTCTTTCATTTAAAATGGACAAATTTTTAAGTGAAAACAACTACTGGCGTATGAAAATCTAAACAAAATCCTTCAGATTATGTTGATACTTCCGGAGAATGATCCATGGGTCATTTGTGATGTGGACGAGTCATCCCTTCCTCAATACAAGTCACGGTGTGGCCGGTATCACCCAAAGGGTCTCTCTTTCGTTTATAAAGTATAGACTTTTAAGTGAAAACCACAACTAACGTATGAAAATAAGATCAAAATCATTAGGATTGTGTTGATCCTTTAGGAGAACAATACATAGGTCATTTTTTATGTGCATGAGTCCACCCATCCTCAATCTGAGGCATGGTGTGGCCGGTATCACTTAAAGGGTCTCTCTTTCGTTTAAAAGGGACTGAATTTAAAGTGAAAACAACAAATGACATACAAAAATCTGTCCAAATGCATTTGGATTGTTTTTATCCTTTAGTAGAACTATACATGTGTCATTTTTAATGTGTATAGGTCAACCTCGCATCAATACGAGGCACGGTGTGGACGGTATCACTCAAAGGGTCTCTATTTCATTTAAAATGGAAAGAATTTTAAGTGAAAACAATAAATGACGTACGCAAAAATGACGAAACTCATTCAGAATGTATTGATCCTTAAAGATAACGATCCATGGGGTATTTGGTGACTTTTATGAGTCAACCTCGCCTCAATCTGAGGCACGGTTTGGTCGGTATCACACAAAGGGTCTCTCTTTTGATTAAAATTGACAAAATTTTAAGTGAAAACAACAACTGACGTATGCAAATCCAACCAAACACATTCAGATTGTGTTGATCCTTTAGAAGAACAATCCATAGGACATTTTCTATGTGTATGAGTCAACCCCACATCAATCCAAGGCATTGTGTGGCCGGTACCACTCGATTGGTCTCTCTTTTTTTTAAAATGGACAAAATTTTAAGTGAAAACAACAAATAACGTATGAAAATCAGGACAAACTCATTTGTATTGTGTTAATACCTTCGGATAATGATCCATGGGTGCATTGGTGATGTGTATGAGTCAACTCTACCTTAATCTGAGGCATGGTGTGGCCGGTATCACACAAAGGGTCTCTCTTTCGTTTAAAATTGACAAAATTTTAAGTGAAAACAACAACTGACCTACGCAAATCTGACCAAACACATTTGTATTGTGTATATTTTTTAGGATAACAATCCATGGTTCATTTATGAAGTGTGAGAGAAAATCCCACCTCAATCTGAGTCACGGTGTGGCCGGTATCCCTCAAAGGGTCTCTCTTTCATTTAAAATGGACAGAATTTTAAGTGAAAACAACAAACGGTGTACGCAAATCTGACCAACACATTCAGATTGTGTTGAGACTTTAGGAGAACGATCCATGGTTCATTTTTGACGTGTAAAAGTCAACCCTGCCTCAATTCGGGGCACGTTGTGGCCGATATCACCCAAAGGGTGTCTCTTTCATTTAAAATGGACAGAAATTTAAGTGAAAACGACAACTGACATATGAAAATCTGACCAAACACATTTTTATTGTGTTGATCCCATAGGATAAAGATCCATGAGTCATTTTTGATGTGTACGAGTCAACCTCACCTCAATCCGAGGCACGGTGTGTCCGGTATCACTCAAAGGGTCTATCTTTCGTTTAAAATGGACATAATTATAAATGAAAACAACAACTGACGTATGAAAATCCGACCAAACATATTCGGATTGTTTTGATACATTACGAGAACAATCCATGGACAGTCCCCCAACCCCCTGGATTCCCCCCAACACTTGGACGCCCCCACCCCCTAGACACCACCCCACCACCTGGACACCTCCCCCACCCCCTGGACACCCCCACCCCCATGGAAAGCCACCACCACCCCCTCGGACACCAACCCACCCAATTTGATAGCCCCACCAACCCTCTAGACTGCACCCCCCACCCCCCTGGACACCACCCCACCCCTAGAAACCCCCACCCCTCTACACACCCCCACCCTCTGGACACCCACCAACCCCTGGATGGCACCCCCACCCCTCCTAGACACCACCCCACCACCTGGACACCCTCGCCCATAGAAGGCCACCCCCACCCTCCTGGACACCACCCCACCCCCTTGGACAGCCCCATCATCCACCTAGATCCCCCCCCCCCCCCCGGACACCCCCCACCCCTGGAAAGCCCCTCCTAGACACCCCCATCCTGCACTATAACGCCCCAACCCCAGTTACCCAGAGTCGGTGCATTATTACATAACATTGGCATGATCACAAAAAAGATCAAATCTCGAAATACTGGTTAGTTTAGTAGCCTTGGAAACCCTAGATATATTTATAAGTCTTACATTACATCATAAAAATGAAAACTACAACAACATAGTCTCCATAGTACACACTCATATCCCCACATACTATCCCTACAGGTCATTCATAAAATACTTCTTCACATCCTGGGAAAACTAAAACATAGAAAGGGGTGATCTCAGATGCCCATTAAGGATAACAATATAGCGGAAACATTCATAAATAATCATAAAAATTTAAAGCAATGTATAACTAATACAAAATACTTTTAAACATAAACTTCATCATAATATGGCAAAGATAAAATGAAATAATACCATTTACTTATTCACATGGATATTCCACTAATTGAATAATCACATGCAATATCAATAACCACTTTCATAATGATGGAATGCATAATGTCAATACTCTATCCGTAAACCATGAATGGTATAAAAATAACACATCCATAGTCAAACATATCACACAACCTTCAATACAATATGGATGTTTTGTATCATAATAAATCAACTTCAAATAAGCTCAAAATCCATCAAAGGATGTTGACATAGATGAAATCAAAACTATTTGAGAGAAATATCTCCTTTTTTTAAAATCATTTAAAAGTAACATAATTATAAAATAAAACATTTACATTAAAAATATACATATAATATTTTAAGGGAATATTTTAAGATTTTCTATCGGCGGAAAATAGCTACACCCGTCGTCTAAGTTAAAAAAGATATTCTTACGTTAATTTTGTTGAAAAGGTTAAAAAGGACCTTGTTTGGAAAACGACGTAAAGATTCCTTTATAAACTTTTTATAAAAAGTCAAACAAGGGTATAAATGAATTTAACCCATATTCAATAAAATAGTAAAAAAAATTGAAATACATTTTTAAGAAAGATGGATATGGATGATAAAGAGGTCCCAGTAGATAAATACGTATAAACAACCTCGGATAATGAAGAGATTGCGAAATATACCCTTACCAATTTGGTAACTTACAAAACATACACCCCATGAAAGAGTTATCATACAATGAATATGTAAATACACTTAAATTAATGTGTATTACACAAAGAATACAATTATGGGCAGTACATACACCACACAAACGGTAATAGTGGCAATATGGCATGAATCTCACGGAAATAAGGAGTGAGATGAAAACCCCTTACCTTGTAGTTTTCCTTGGTTGAGGGTTGGTTTACCTCCTGTATAATGGTGAAATAATTGTTATTAAATTATACAAGAATCATATACATTAATATGATATATTTGATCTTTTAACCTTGCTTTCTTAATAACATCTTAGTATTATCGTCGTTTTGGGTGTTAACTTACTCGTTTTCTTTTATATGTTTCATGACATAAGTCATTTTTGTTATGGATAGGTTGTATCTTATTCATATACAGAATGATATCAAGTCCTTAAACATTATTTTTAATCATCAAATGAGAATTAGACTCAAATGGATATGATGGGGAATGAATCTCATCGCATTCGTAGAGACGGTAGTCCGTACGTATGCACGAGCGACAATATCATTCTTTTGATATGAAAATAATATATAATTGTGTGGTATATCATATAGAAAGAATCATTATCATGTTATATTTATTATTTACATGAATTATAAATCATTATTATACCCATCTAAATAATAATATATTGAATAACAATTGCACCACAACGTGGAGACGGTAGGCCATACGTACACACGTATGGTGACATGTCATTCAAGGGATGGATAGAATAATTAATTTTTTTGTTCATTATTTATAATAACATCAAATTATATATAATATACTGGAATTATTATATTAGAATGTAAATAATAAGGAAATAAGAAGTTGAAGATGAAATTAACTTTAAAGAGGGTGGTGAAGATGTTACCTCTTCTTCGGGTTCTTCCTTTTGATTTGATCAAAAGGGATCCTTAGGTTGGCTTTATGATAAAAATAAGGCCTCTAGGTTGAATTGAGGGAAGTTTGTAGGACATTTGGGCAGAGTTTTTCCAAGACAAAAGGCTCTGAAGGTGGGAATTATGGAGAAGGGGGAGTTCCCTTTTTATAAGAGGGGTGAGAGGCACCTTAGGAAAAGCTATAAATATTATTTTATAATAAATTCATATTCGGTTTCCAATGGCTCAAAAGTTGATTATTAAAAGTATAAGGTAGGTATGGGTCAAAATCCTTTCAACTAATAGATTTTAGACTGGTTTGAGTCATTATATTATCCTTATCTTTTAGTTTTAACTCTTAGTTAATTAGTTTGACATTTACCATGTCATTTTTTATTTTTATATTATATAGTTAATAAACGTACTGTATACCTCCAAGAGACCCCCAAAGTGATCCATTAAAGATACACCTATCAGGATAAAAGTACTTTGGTCGAAACTTAGATTTTTAGGAATTTAATATCAATTAATAATATAATATTTGTTTTAAAAACTCTTTTATGTCAATTTTGACACTATCTGGTATTTGATTTTTGAGAAAATAAAAAAGCATGATTACTTAGAAAAAAATTAATTAAATAAATAATAACATGTCATATTAACCTATAAAATTATTTTAATTCATTAAAAGTCTCAAATTTAATTTATTTTGTTATTTATAATATCAATTATTTTAATATTTCACTAATAAGGTAATTTCTGCATAATCATTGTGTCATAAATAAATTAAATTATTTAATGTCTAAAAATTATAAATAAAATACCCTTATATAGGAATTCTTTTTATATTTCTCGTGAATATTTATAGTCCAAAATATAACATATATAACTCTATGTAAAAATTATTTTTCAAAAAGATATATTCTTATGTCATTTTTGTATTTTCTTTAACTTAATTAATATAAAGTGTCATTATCACATACAAGTGGATCCATGGGGTCCCAAAATCGACCCAAAGATGCCCATGATCGGACATGTATCAACCAATAGGGTTAAGAAACGTTTTAGGGTAATTTATTATTATTATTATTATATTATGTTTTAGCCTTATTTACCGGATTTACCCTTTAACCATGATAAATAAAATATTTACCGAAGTAATTATTCAAAATGTCTAAAATTAAAAAGTAACCTATTTACACAATTTGGTCATCCTGATTCCAAATATGGAGTCTATTTTCCAAAATTCAAAACACAGAAGTGGCATAAATTAATTTAAAATCAATTCCCGCTATCAAAACAAAAAGCGTGTTTTTAAGAGATAATAACTATCAAAAGATTGACACTTGTTTATGTCCGGTTTAGATGTAAAATTATGTCCAATGACCAACATTGTAATAAATGGTAAAAATATATTCTATATATACTTTAAAAACACTCAAAATCATAATTTTTCACTATTAATTATTTTGAATAAAAAAGTTTTTTTTAATTAAAATTTCGTAATTTTCACTATTCATCCAAATATATAAGTTATCTAAAAAGTAAAAAAAAAAACTTCACTGTAGTCTAATTTTGATATTCCGAATCCAAAAATGAAGTCCATTTTGAGAGATAAAATTTATTAAATTTCAAAAAGTAGTTATTACTATTCATAATGGCTAGTTTGATTGGTTGTGGTGTGTGTGGAAACTCGAAGTTGCATACAACACACACTACTGTATTATTCAAAGAGAAGAATACTATGGAAGATTGGGGTGTTACATTCTCCTCTCCTTAAAATAATTTCGTCTTTAAAATTTCTAGAATATTACTTCATAAAAAGACTTGCGTGGTTCTTCATCATATGTTCATCGGGTTCCCACGTTTCCTCTTCCATCTTTTGGTTTCTCCATAAAACATTTACCAGACGATTCGTCTGCTTTCTCAGCACTAGCTCTCTTGTATCAAGAATCATGATGGGCTCTTCGCAATAAGACAGATCAGGTTCCAGTTCTAATTCCACATAGGTGAGTACATGTGTTGGGTCAGGCATGTATTTTCTCAATAGTGATACATGGAACACATCGTGAACTTTGGAGAGATTTGGTGGCATTGCCAAACGGTATTCTACAGCCCCAATTCTTTCTAGAATTTCAAAAGGTATGATTTTCCTGGGACTCAGTTTACCTTTCTTTCCAAAATGTATAACTCCCTTCCGTGGAGATACCTTCAAGAAAACATGATCTCCCACCTGATATTCCAAATCCTTTCTTCAGTTGTCAGCATAGCTCTGCTGCCTACTTTGAGCTTCTTTGATGTGGTTTTGGATTACCTTCACATTTTCAATCATTTCCTCCACCAGTTCTAGGCCTACAAGTTTTCTTTCACCAACATCATCCCAACAGGTTCATGTGCGATATCTCTTTCCGTATAATGCTTCATACAGTGCCATCCGAATACTTGAATGGAAGTTACTGTAATAGGAAAATTATACCAGAGGTAAATATTGATCCCACATACCCTGAATGTCAAGTGAGAATGATATCAACATATATTCTAAGGTTTGAATAGTTAGTTCTGATTGTCCATTTGTTTGAGGGTGGTAAGCAGTGCTCAAATGAAGTTCAGTATCCAAGGCCTTCTAAAGACTTTTCTAGAATCTTGATGTAAAACGGGGATCACGATTTGAGACAATCGATAGGGGGACTCCATGAAGTCTCACAACTTCAATAATACATATTCTTGCTAGACGTTCAAGTGGTAAATCCTCCCTTATAGCAAGAAAATGTGCTGACTTCTTAAGACGATCAACATTGACCCATATTGCATCGTTCCTTCTAGGAGTCTTTGGTAGCCCCATGACAAAGTCCATTGTGATATTATCCCATTTCCACTCAGGTAAGGGAAGATGTTGCAATACTCTTTCAGGCTGTTGCCTTACAACTTTCACTAGTTGACAAACCATACATCTTGACACAGAATCGGCAATCTCTCTCTACATGTTGTCCCACCAAAAATGTCCCTTCAAATCCCTATACATTTTGGTTCTCCCAGGGTGTATAGAGAAATTGGAACTATGAGCATCATCCAAAAATTCTATTTTTAGATCAGGTATATCATGAACCCAAAGTCTCCTCCCAAACATCAAAATTCCATATTCATACACAAAGTCACTCAATTTCCCATCATTCGTAGATTTAATCTTCCTTTGTAACTCTTCATCACCGGTCTGAGAACGCTTTATCCTTTCTAGTAAAGATGGTTTGGCAACCATTTGAAAAAGAATTAATGTTTCACCTTCCATGGTGATTCTCATATCCATCATTACTAGATCCATGTATATAGGATCCTTTTCAACTCTCATCTATTTCTCAACTCCATGATCCTTTCTACTCAAAGAGTCTGCCACCTTATTTTCCTTCCCGGGGTGGTAGTGTATCGTGCAATCATAATCCTTGAGTATTTCCAGCCATATCCTTTGCCTCATGTTGAGTTCGTTCTGTGAGAAAATATACTTCAAACTATTGTGATCAGTATAAATCTCAAATTTCTCACCATAGAGATAATGTCTCCATATATTCAAAGAAAATATTACTTCAGCTAACTCAAGATCGTGAGTAGGATAGTTCTTCTCATGAATTTTTACCTCTCATGATGCATAGGCAATAACCCTATCATTTCGCATGAGGACACAACCAAGTCCTTTCATTGATGCATCACTATAAATAATGAACCCATCATTCCCTGATGGTAGAGTCAATATAGAAGCATTGACTAATATTCTCTTCAGTTCTTCAAATAACTCTTCACACTCTTTTTTCTAGACAAATTTAACCCCTTTACGTGTGAGCTTTGTTAATGGGTTAGCCAACCGGGAAAAATTCTGGACGAAACGTCGATAGTAACTTGCTAAACCAATAAAACTGCGTACCTCAGTTATACTCGTAGGCACTAACCATTCTTGGATTTCCTTGTTCTTATAAGGATCAATGGAAATTCCATCCTTAGAGACAATATGGCCAAGAAAAGAAATCTCATGAAGCCAGAATTCACACTTTCTAAACTTCCAATATAATTCATGTCTTCTAAGAGTCTTTAGGATAATGCTCAAGTGATTTTCATGGTATTCGTAGCTTTTAGAGTATACCATGATATCATCAATAAATACCGCCACAAAATCATCAAGATATTCCTTGAAAACTCTGTTCATTAGATCCATGAATACAGAGGGTTCATTTTTCATCCCAAAAGGCATTACTGTAAACTCGTAATGCCCGTACCTAGTTCAAAATACTGTCTTTGGAATGTCTTCCTTCTTCACACACAACTGATGATATCCATATCGAAGGTCAATCTTTGAAAAGTATTTAGCTCCAATGCAGTTGGTCAAATAAATCATCAATGCGAGGTAGGGGATACATGTTCTTTATTGTTATATCATAGATCTCCCTGTAGTCGATACATAACCTCATAGATCCATCTTTCTTTTTAACAAAAAGAATAGGGGCTCCCCATGGAGAAACAGTAGGGTGAATAAATCCCTTATTACTCAATTCCTCTTGTTGTTTCTTTAGTTCAACTAATTCCATAGTGGACATTCTATAAGGGGTCTTTGATATAAGCCTTGAACCAGGAATTAAATCAATGGAAAACTCAATTTCTCATTCTGGAGGATGTTAAGGTAAATCTTCTGGAAACACATCTACATATTCTTTCACAATAGGTACATCCTCTATTTGAAAATTCCTTTCCTCACCCATAGTCATTTCATTCTCTTCCTCCCCAATAATTGAATTTATTTGACCTACTGGGGGTGGATCTAGATAATAATTAGGTGGTGATGATTCTACTCTAAAAATAACTTGTTCTTTAAAATCATCATAAAAAATAATAACCTCCTTCTTCTTACAATAAATCTTCACATCATGGTCCAAAAGCCAATCCATACCAAAAATTATATTAAACTAAAACATAGGTATGACAATGATATTGGTGGATAGAGAACATTTATGTGCTCTAATGGGGGCTGATTCACAAAACATTGTTGCAGTGATACTTCCCTTAGGTGTTTTAACTCACAATTCCCTTGTTAAATCAAATTGGAAATATCTAATTTTCTTAGAAAACGGGGAAGATATAAAACAATGTGATGATCCAGAATCAAATAAATCATTTTCTAAACTTGAGGATATCATTAAATTACCTGCCACCATGTCTTTTGGAGCTTCTACCTTAGCAGTAGTGATAGAAAAATCTTTCCCTTGATCCCTTGGCCTTTTCTAAGGAAAGTTCCCCTGACGCTTAGGAAATTAATTTGAATAATGTACCATCTCTCTACAATTATAGCATTCGACGTTGACATCAACTCTCTTTCCCTTGTAATCATGAGCTTGGTGTCCTTTTTCACCACACTTGTAACAGACTCACATTCCATTTTGGCAAGTACCAGGGTGTTTCTTCCCACATTTACTACAGGAAGGATTTTCAACTTTTCCCTTCTTTCCCTTATTTTCAATTCCAGATTGATCATAAAATATCTTCTTCTCTTGATTTGCTTTAAAGTCATAAGACATCGGTAATTCTTTTTCTATCTTGATAGCACAAAAGACAATGACTTTGTACGATGAGAAGGATTGTAAAACTAATTCTCGACAAAGAAATGGTTTTAACCCATAAAATAAACGATCAATCATACTTCTTGGGTTATGTATATAATCTCCAGCATACCTTTTTATCATTGTAAAGATAGCCTCATACTCTGTGACATTCTCATCCTCCTTTTTCCTCAGACTCAGAAATTGTCTTTCCATATCTGCCCGATGGTCACGAGGAAATTATTTTTCTAAGAAAATCTCTTTGAACTCCCTCGATACCATATTTGATACTTCATCGTCTTCGTTCATGTTTGGAATCAATGACCACCATTGATCAGCATCTCTAGTGAGACGGTAAAGTGCCATGATAACTTTTTCCTTTTCACTACTGCCCAAGGCATTAAATATTTTCTCTAGGGAACTTATCCATTGCTCAGCTACTAATGGATTTGTACTCCAATTGAATGTTGGTGGTTTCTGCCTCATGAAGCGATCTAACATTTATCCTCCACGCTGCGGATCCGGGTGCTCCATAGGGGTAAGGTTATTATTCATAACTTGAGTGAGTTGTCCCAGTATGGTGATTAGCTGATCCGCACCGGTTTCATCACCAGCTCCACTATAATTATCTTGAGTAGGAGGGAAATCCCTACATGGAGTGCGTGCACTAATACAATTTCCATTTCTTCCAATGGGTTCCATTTCTAAGCAATGGCATAAAGTAGATCAGTTTATGAATCAAAATAAATTATTCCATACTTGTCAAACACTTAACATAAATTGAACTATTTATGGATATAATCCATTCCAAAAAAATGTTTTCTTTGAGGAAGTATATACTCATAAACCCTTCATAATGGATTGTAAAGAAAATGAGAATTATCCTAAGAATATCCCCATGGATTGTCCTAACCAAGAGGGTAGCAAGGCCCACTGTCGTGCACCAGTTCTCATTAGAGTCTAGCTCAAAGTGGTGTTTTTGGGTTTTACCCTTAGGTACATCTGTGCCAGAGCCACCTCTACCTGCTCATATCCAGATAGGGATGTATTTCTCGGAAAACTCATAAAATATCTACAATACCAAAATTCTAGGAAGTTCTTCTATACTAATCCTCAATGTCTATCTTAGGTGTATGTGCTATAATCAGGGTTTATCTAAATCTAACTTTCAAGGATTGTACTAAACTTCCTTTGATACCAATTATAACGCCCCGACCCCAGTTATCCAGAGTCGGTGCATTATTACATAACATTTTCATGATCAAAAGAAATATCAAATCTCTAAAGACCGATTAGTTTAGTAGCCTTTGAAACACTAGATATATTCATAAGTCTTACATTACATCATAAAAATGAAAACTAAAACAACATAGTCTCCATAGTCCAAACTCATATCCCCACATACTATCCCTATAGGTCATTCATAAGATACTTCTTCGCATCTTGGGAAAAATAAAACATAGAATGGGGTGAGCTCAGATGCCTAGTAAGGATAACAATATAGCGGAAACTTTCATAAATAATCATAAACATTTAAGGAAATGTATAACTAAAAAAAGCCTTTTAATCTTAAAATTCAGCATAATATGGAAAAGATAAGATGAAATAATGCCATTTACTTATTCACATGGATATTCCACTAATTGAATAATCACATGCAATATCAATAACCACTTTCAAATTGATGGAATGCATAATGTCAAACTATCATAACCACATAGTCTAGGCCTTGTGTAAAGACTACAAATAAGATTTTGTAATGAACTTGTGCCAAGACAGTAGTTTGTCTCATGAGATCTACCGATGCATCGAGGAGACATATCGGGCTCCACCCATCACTTATTAAGTCCAATTCATTCCTCATATGAACAGGTTTAAACATTACATAAACGTCCGTATTAAAACTAGCATAGGAAATGTCAATACTCTATCCATAAACTATGAATGGTATAAAAATAACACATCCACAGTAAAACATATCACAGAACCATCAATACAATATGGACGTTTTGTATCATAATAAATCAACTTCGAATAAGCATAAAATCCATCAAAGGATGCTGACATTGATGAAATCAAAACTATTTAAGAGAAATATCTCCTTTTTTTAAATCATTTAAAAGTCACATAATTAACAAATAAGACATTTACATTAAAAATATACATATAATCTTGTAAGGGAATATTTTAAGATTTTATAATAGCAGAAAATATCCGCACCCACCGTATAAGTTAAAAATACATTCTTGCCTTAATTTTGTCGAAAAGGTTAAAAAGGACCTTGTTTGGAAAATGACATAAATATTCCTTTATAAACTTATTATAAAAACTAAAACATGGGTATAAATTAATTTCACCCATATTCTGTAAAATAGTAATAATGTTTTTAAATACATTTTTAATAAAAATGGATATGGATGATAAAGAGGTCCCAGTAGATAAATACGTATAAACAACCTTAGATAATGAAGAGATTGCGAAATAGACCCTTACCAATTTGGTAACTTACGAAACATACACCCCAAGAAATATTTATCATACAATGAATATGTAAATACACATAAATTATTGTGTATTACACAAAGAAAAAAATTGTGGGCAGTACATACACCACACAAAAGGTAATAGTGGCAATATGGCATGAATCTCACGGAAATAAGGAGTGAGATGAAAACCCATTACCTTGTACTTTTCCTTGGTGGAGGGTTGGTTTACCTCCTATATAATGGTTAAATAATTGTTATTAATTTATATGAGAATCATATACATTAATATGATATATATGATCTTTTAACATTGCTTTGTTAATAACATCTTCGTATTATCGTCGTTTCGGGTGTTAACTTACTCATTTTCTTTTATATGTTTTGTGACATCAGTCGTGTTTGTTATGGATAGGTTGTTTATTATTCATATTAAGAATGATATAAAGTCCTTAAAAATTATTTTTAATCATCAAATGAGAATTAGACTCAAATGGATATGATGGGGAATGAATCTCATCGTGTTCGAGGAGAAGGTAGTCTGTACGTACGCACGAGTGACAATATCATTCTTTTGATATTAAAATAATATATAATCGGGTGATATATCATATATACAGAATAATTATCATGTAATATTTATTATTTACATGAATTAGACATCATTATTGTACCCATCAAATTAATTATATATTAAATAACAATTACACCACAACGTGGAGACGGTAGGCCATACATACACACGTATGGTGACATGTCATTCAAGGGATGGAAAGAATAATGAATTTTTTGTTCCATATTTATAATAACATCACAGTATATAGAAGATACTGCATTTATTATTTTAGAATGTAAATAATAAGGAAATAAGAAGTTGAAGAAGAAAGGAACATTAAAGAGGGTGGTGAAGACGTTACCTCTTCTTCGGGTTCATCCTTTTGATTTGATCAAAAGGGATACATAGATTGGATTTATGATCAAAATAAGGCCTATAGGTTGAGGTGAGGTAAGGTTTGAAGATATTTGGGAAGAGGTTAGCCGATCCAAAAGTCTTTTAATGTTTGAATTCATGATAAGTGGGAGTGCCCTTTTTATAAGAGGGGTGAGGGGCGCCTTAGGAAAAGCTATAAATATTATTTTATAATAAATCCAAATTCGGTTTATAATGGCTCCAAAGTGGAATATTAAAATTATAAGGTGGGAATGGGTCTAAATCATTTAAACCAATATATTTTATATGTTTTTGGGTCATTATATTAACCTTATCTGTTAATTTTAACTCTTAGTTAATTAGTTTGACATTTACCATGTCACTTTGTATTTTTATATTATATAGTTAATAAAATTACTATATACCTCCAATCGACCCCCAAGTGGTCCATTAATAATACACCTATCATGATACAAGTCAATTGGCTGAACCTTAAATTTTGTGGAATTTAATATCAATTAATAATATAATATTTGTTTTAAAAACCCTTTTATGTAAATTTTGACTCTACTTGGTATTTGATTTTTTGTGAAACTCATAATAGAATTATTACTTTGAAAAAAGTTAATTAAATAAATCCTTGAATGTAAAATTAACCTATAAAATTCGTGGAATTCATTAAAAGTCTCAAATTATATTTATTTGGGTATTTATAATGTAAATTATTTTAATATTTCACTAATAAGGTAATTACTGCATCATCATTCAGTCATAAATAAATTAAATTATATAATTTCTAAAAGTTATAAATAAAATACAATTATGTAGGAAATATTTTTATCTTTCTAATGAATAATTATAGTTGAATGTTTAACTTATATTACCTTATATAAAAATTGTTTTCCTAAAAGATATATGCTTATGTCATTTTTGTATTTACTTTAACTTAATTAATATAATGTGTCATTATCACGTAAAAGTGGATCCATGGGGTCCCAAAATCGACCCAAAAAATCCCATGTTCGTACATGTATCAACTAATAGGGTTAAGATACGTTTTAGGGTAATGTATTTTTATTATAATATTATTTTTTTACCCTTATTTACTGGATTTACCCTTTAACCATGGTAAATAAAATGTTTACCGAAATAATTATTCATAATGTCTAAAAATAAAATTTTCCTATTTACACAATTTGGAAATCCTGATTCCAAATATAGATTCCATTTTTCCTAATTCAAAACACAGTAGTGGTAGAAATCAATTTAAAATTAATTCCCACTGTCAAAATAAAAAGTGTGTTTTTAAGAGATAATAACTATCAAAAGATTGACACTTGTTTATGTCTGGTTTAAATGTGAAAATATTTCCATTGACCAAAATTGTATTAAATGGTAAAAATATATTCTATAGATACTTTAAAACCACTCAAATTCATAATTTATAACTATTAGTTATTTTGTTTTAAAAAGTTGTTTTTAATTAAAATTTAGTAATTTTCACTATTCATAAGAATATAAAAGTTATCGGAAAAGTACCAAAATTTCACCCTAGGATAATTTTGATATTATTAATCCAAAAATGAAGTCCATTTTGAGAGGTAAAATTTATAAAATTTATAAAATTTCAAAAAGTAGGTATTACTATTCATATCGGCTAGTTTGATTTGTTGTGGTGTGTGTTAGAACTTGAAGTTGCGCACAACACACGGTACTATATTATTTATAGAGAAGTGTACCATGAATGCTTGGTGTGTTACATGCACAGCCCCCCTAGACACCCCACCACCCCCTGGATGCCCCTTCCCCCACCTGGATACCCCCCCATCCGAGACACCACCCCACCACCTAGACACCCCACCACCCCACCCTCATGGGGAGCCCCCACCACCCAGCCCCCCTTGCACAGACACCCAACCTCCTGAACCACCCCCCCCCCCCCCCCTTGGAAACCCCCATCACACCTGACACCCCCTACCCCCCTGGACACCCCCACCCCTGGATGGCACCCCCACCCCTCATAGACACCACCCCACCACCTGGCCACCCCCACCCCCTGGACACCTCCCACCCACGGATGGCCACCCCCACCCTCCTAAACACCACCCCACCCCATTGGATAGCCCCACCAACACCCTAGAACCACCCCCCCCCCCGGACACCCCCACCCCTGGAAAGCACCCCCACCCCCCGACACACTTGATGCCGACCCACCCCATTAGACACCCCCGTGGATACCCCCCCCCCCCCCCCCCCCGCCACCCACCCCCTGGACACCCCCACCCTCATGGAAAACCCCCACCACCCCTTGGAAACCACCCCGCCTCCCTTGGAAAGTCCCAAACCTCCTAGACCCCCTTGGACACCCTTATCCCCTCAGACACCCCTACCTCCCTTGGATAGCCACCCTGAACCCCGTAATAGCCCCCCCCCCAACCCCCTTATTTCTAAATTGAATTATTTATGAATTTAATTAACATATGAATTATGTTGGGTATACTTTTTGTATGGGTATAAATGGTGTAATTTACTTATAAATTATGTGTTAATTTTATATGGGTATACTTGTTGAGATGTGGAATTTTTTGTAGGTGTTATTTGGGTGTGCTGCTGTAGAATTTTTTGTTGCAGCAGATAGGGAATTTATCAAATATTTTTTAGCCCTGATAAAGGAAGCCTTTATAAATGCTAAAAACCCACTGATAAAGGTTTCTTTTATCAGTGCCCTTTTAGCACTGATAAATCCTCCCTTTATCAGCGTGTTTTTAGCACTGATAAAGGGGACCCCCCCCCCCCCAATCAGCGTTGAGATTTATAGTTCTTTTTTAGCGCCGAAAAATCCCGTTTTGAGTGCTGATAATGCCCGTTTTTAAGTAGTGTAATATGAATTGAAACCCATAAATTTTATATCAAAGGTAATATTCTTGATTCATGGTCTAAATCATGGAGGTTCATAATACTTGAATTGTAGTAGAATAAAACAATAAGATCTATGAGAGAATAATAGTGGTATATGATTTATATTTGTGGAATACATATAAGCAATGAAAAAAATATCATTAGTAATAATGATTAATTTATAAAAAATATCTTAGTGGAATGGGTTCACTCCTCAACACCCTAGTAATTGTCAAGGTTCACTCACAAGATTAAAATAGTTTAATATTCCCCTTACTAAAATGGTTTCTCTCCGTATTCCAGCCCTTTTATGTCATAAGATATCAATATTTATCTAATAAATTAAATGGAGATATAGTCCCACCCTTCCAATAATGAAATTTACATTTAAGTGTTCTAAATGATTATAAAACATTTATCATAAAAAACCCATATACATTATATTGGTTAAATAAACATTTCATCATAACATAAATCTTGGAAAAGAAATATGTTTCATAAACATTTCATCATTCCATAATACCATAACCCATGAAAATGGAATGGGTTTCATAAAATTCATGTCATCATATAAAGAAACCATATATATAAATAATTATGATTGTATCATTGGATCTTATCCCCAATAATTCATATGTACCATCAAAGGATGACATATTATATGGAAAATTATTTTAATGATTGTGTGGAACATTTTATAAGGATAATTTCATATTAAATTTGAAATCACTAATTTATAATGTAAAAATATCATAGATATTATAAGAATATTTTAATTTATAATATCCTTGAAATCATTTCATGTAAGCCCTAAATCAATTAGTTTCCATCACAATATAATGATTCTTTCAGGACTAGTATCCAAAAACAAATATTTAATTCACTTTTTATGAAAAAATTAAAAAGTAGCAAGTTTTGAAAACAATAAGAAAATTATGTTCATCTTTTCATATAAAAATTACTCTATGGATTAAAATTAATTTAAATATAATTATATTATTGTGAAAATATTAGTGAAATAATTTTTAGAAAATATGGATATGTAAGAAAATAGATTTTGACCGCTGAAATATATAATGATGATTTTCCATTAAAAGAAATTTTCAGTAAATTGAGTACATAAATGGATATAAATGAATGTAAAACATGTATTCTAATGAAGTATACATAATTAAATAATATTCAATAGTTTATTTTAAAATATATCATAATTTATTATCATTGAAAACCTAATCCTAAATAGTCTTGATAAATAAACAATTGTCACATAAAACCTTTACCACATTGGTGACTTTTGAATCAAAAGGCCCCTGAAAAAAATGAAATTATATTGATATATATATTCCACTAATATTAGTTTAAATAATAATAATCCAACTTCATGTGAAATATATAAACCACAAAATAATGTGGTTTATAAGACATGTTAGGTAGAAAACCAAAAGAGAGACGAAAATCCCTTACATGATATCATAAATTTTCAATTGTAGGCCACATGGAACAAATATAATTATATGGATATTAAAATCCAATAATTTTAATTTCATTCATCATATAAGTCATTAATGGGTAGTATATACACCATATAAATTGAATAGGATTTCATTGTGTCATGTATACTCTGAACTAAAATTGAGATAAAAATCACTTACCGCAAGTATCAAAATTCACCATCAATCATAAAAACTCATGTATAATATATATGATTAAAATAGATGTTTTTTAAATATTCTCATATATTTCATATGATATATGATTTAGTTATCCTCTATTATATCCTATTCATTAGCAATTTTCTGTTTGAATCCTTATTTCAGAAATTTGATGCTTTGTTTTTCTTTTATGTTTTAGTTGGGTAGTTTTGGAACTTGTACATTTGTAATGTTAAAATCAATTAAATAATAAAAATTATAGTATAAATGTAATATAAACACATTATATACATATTTTTTTTCATCCATTAAAATTTTACATTTCAAAATGTATTTTCTCATTCATGGAGATGGTATGACATATTTATGCATGAACATTGTTTCCATTTTCTGCGTGGATAGAATGAAAGAAAGGTAAATATTAGTTATAATATATAAAATAATTATTATATCATATAAATTATTTAAATTAAAAAAATTTATCCTTATATCACACCATGTAAAAAATAAAATGAATAACTTATCACAATGCGTCATGGAGGCGGTAGTCTACACGTAGAGAAGAGAAATGTTATAATTTTTTGAAGGATAGTATGGAAAGAAGGTATATTTGATATTATAATTACATAATTAAATTTATTTAATAAATAATATATATATATATATCAAATACATCAATAATTCAATTAGTGAGAGGTGTCAATGGAAAATAAATTCAATCAACTCGTGAGGAGGTAGTTTTTCGTACACATGATTGATGGTTTCGTTTCTAATTTAATGGAAGAAGTGAATGATGTGTGTAATTACACTAAAATAATAAAATATAAATTTATTTGACACAATTATTTTATTATTTGTGAATATTTTATGAATATTATATTAAGGTGGACGAATAAATAATACAAAAAATTATTATTTTTGAAAGATACCTTATATCATAAAACATCCTTTTGATAGAACCAAAAGCATTCTTTAAGGGTTCACTAATAAACATAATTCATAGAGGATGTGTATATGAAATTATTTAATGCATTGTTTTAGTTCGTGGCTGACCTAAAAGGGTTTGAATGAGTAAATTGGAGAGGATAGGTTGTTCCATTTTATAATTTGGAGAGATGACACAGTTAGATGTTTTGAAAAGAAAAAGTTATACCCATGTTTCAAACATTACGAAAAGATCCAAAATGGTAAGTTATCAAATAATATATTAGTTAAGGTATATATATTTCTATAAAATAAGATTTAGTCAGGTTGTTTTGTAAATATATCCCTTATAATTTCAATATAATCCTCTTGTAAACCCATTTTAATCTAAACTATTGTAATTTATTGCTAATCTTTTTACAATTCATTAAAACAAAACATTAAGTTGAACCTATTACATAATATTATTAATGATTATTTATATAATTTAATACATTTTTTAAAATTCAATTTACATAATTGGTAGAATTTAATTTCAAATTAAACTATGTTATGCATCAAAAAACTATTTTCCTAATAGGAAATTTTCATAACAATAAAAAGATAGGTTATCAAAATTTAATACTAAATTAATTATCTTGACATAATTTCTATTATATAAAAATATAATAGATATAATTTTTTTAACACCATATTCAAACAAAATTGGACCTCTAAATTCATTATCTAAAAAGACAAATTTTAATAAAAAAATCATTTATTAAAATTCATCAAATAATTAATCATTTCTAAAAATTAAAAAAAATCCCCCAATGGAACTACTTATTTGTTGATTCAAAAAATGAAATTAATTTTATTACATAAAATTAATAATAGTTAAAAACATTAATTTTATTAATTTTTCACAAAAATCAATGAAATCCAATGTTTAGACAAATAAAATATTTTCAAAATATATAATGACTTTACCAAAAATGAATAATTTATTTGAAATTATATTTTATTTTCATAAAATCATTATATATAATATAATAAATGTGATTAGTCATATTATTACCCCCATTTTTATCATCTTGGTTATAATTTTTATGTATTAATAATAATATTAATAGTATATCATTTTTCATTAAAATACGGTTTTGTGTAAAATTAAAACTAGCAATGAAATTAAATCTTTTTGGAAAAAAATAATTTTTTCTAAAATAATGGGATCTTACATATTCCATCCATAGTATATTAATAAAGAAATAATAAAATTATAAAAATATGAGTTTCATTATTTTTTTATCAATGAACATAATGAACTTATCATGAAAGATATAATAATGCTATATTTTCATTAAATAAACTACTGCAGCCAATTCAAAACCATGGGATGGATGATTATTTTAAGGATTTAAAAAAAATTATTTAACCATAAGATATGACATGATCAATAATCATCTGATGAAAACAAACTTTAGACCCATATTAATCACTATAGACAACCTAACTATCCCCAACATAGGAAAGATGATAATGGGTGCTAGAATGAGTCCACCCCTAAGCTACAAAAAGTATATATGAAAATCATCTTTCTAATTTTATGGAATGAAAATTCACATTTGTTTTTTTATTGGGATATTTGATATGTGATATGTTATTAAGGATGTGGTGATAGTATTATTTTAATTTCAAAATGTAGTGTATCTCTTTAAATAATTTTTTTTATTTTTCATAAATCCAATATTAAGGGTTACTGACCAAAGATAAAAAACCATAAAAAATGACACTAACATGAATCAAAATAAAAAAACACCTAAATTCACATCACACCCCGAAGAAAAATTTCAAATTTAAAATTCAAAAGGGAACTTAAAACGGATTGACATCATCCACATAGATGGTTGTTATATTTAGACCTTCACTTGAAACCCTTCCCTACACACCATAGAGTTCACTTGTCGGACTCACTAGAGGGTAATCATGATAATCTAGAAATATCTTTTGAACAACCATATGAGCCATTGACAAAGAACAAGAAACATAAAGATGGTCCTTGTTGTAGATGAATCGTCACATGCATCAGTCAGTCACTATCATGATCACGTATCACTGACACCTCACCATTGTGTGAGCCTTCCCATGTGACACTTGAATAAGAGGCTGGAGGTAGCTATATCTCTGCATCACCAGGCTACCATCTATTGGTAATATCCATGCCCACCACCATTGTGTTCAGAAATTGATGCACAATAGGTAACTAAAATAAATATGTCCACCACCAGAGGTCAAGATATCTGAATCAAGATGTTTCAACCAAATGACCAGAGCATTGATCACTCCAAGAGAACACCATCCATAGGAGAATCCTAACTGGATACATCAACATAAAATATCACTAAACAAAATAATAGAAAAAAATATAATTTGAAAAAAAATCCCTACCTGATCAGGGCAGAGAAATAGAAAAATTGGAACGAGTCACACTAATTATTATTGCAGCATGATGCAACAATAAAATGAGTGGAACACTCTCCTAGTTTAGGCCAGGAGTCTACCACAAAAAATTTCATAGTGGGTAATGTATAATATAAAATAAAGGACAAAACAAGGGTAACTTACACTCTAGAGATAAGATACATACTGAATAATAAACAATGTATCGAGCACAGATGATCGAAGGAAGATTAGAACACGCTAGGAAATACCATCACAAATTGAGATAGAGACATGAACATCCCCAACATAAGATCCAAGTCCATATGTAATGGATATAAAATTTGAACATATTATCTAATAGTGTACATGTGATAACGTGGTAATGATCACACCAAATAACCATCTATCTACCCAATCCCTATTAATAGACAACCTCCCCACCTCGCTTTGGAAACTTTCCTTTCCATGCATCAAAAGACATAAATAGTTCTATGAACTGCCGATGTGGTATGCAGGGTATGAGCTAACAGGCTCAATAGTGTGTCACCTATGTATTCCATATCATGTCTTTGAAAAATATTCCATGAATTTTAAACAAAAACTAAAAAATGTAATGATATATAGTTTATCTATTTTATATAAAAAATGAAAAACAATAATTTCCCCTTTTTCCACATTTCTAAATAAAACAGATAAATTAATTTCACTAAAATTCATATACATATATCAAAATTGATAATTCAATTAAAAATAAATCATGCATCTCATATCATGTAAAATCCATCTTATTGAGATCAAAACAGAACAAGAATGAACATACCAAATTAGAAAAAATCATAGGAAACTTCATCCCAAGGATCAAACTTCATCAGTATACCTTGGAGACTCATACCTAAACATAGAAAATTGTGAATACATCATACCTATAGACATCTAAATTGTGTTAAGAGATCAGAGGAACACCCAAAAAAGTGAACCCCCAAATTGGTCAAACATGTCCCTAGAACAACTGCCATATGGATTAAAGTAAATCCCCAAGGACAACCCCCCTGATAGTTGATGAGGCATATTACTACACCTTCCACCTTAGTACCCAAGTCTTTCAATAAGAACTATTTTCAAAACCATTTCATTATAAAAATTTATTCATAAAATTCAATGGAAATTGTTTCGCAAAACCATATCAAAAGTAACCCAAGAAGCAGGAACAACACATACCTCAAGAATTCACACCATCCTCACTAAAACCAACAATTGGATTAGTCACCAAAAAAATATCACATTATAGATATATAAATAAGAAAGATGAAGCATTTCCTTATATAAAGGGATCTAATAATGCAATAAAATGTCATTATCACAAGTAAAGGCAATAAAGAATCAGAATAGATCGCTGACCTTGAGAGATCAAATGAAACTACCTTAATTGTCCAACATTAAAAAAAATATTTCCAAATTTTTGAGGTTCCCAAAATCATCAGAGATGGTATATATGTTGAGAGAATAGTAGGGCATTGGAAAATGATAAAATAATCAACCGAAGTCGGACACTAAAAAACATGTTCATGAATATTTCATGTCATGTATTCACGTTACAGTCATGTAATCCAAGGGGTCCATATACAACCAAATACATATGACCATTTTATTAAAAACCTATATTTTAAAATTATTTGGAATGTATCCCATTCTTGGAATGTATTATTTCATGTAATGCAGTCATATCATTAATTGGGCCAATAGTTCATCACTAGTTATGTACTCCATTCATAGCTTGTAAATTACCAACTGAGAGAAAAAATTGTACATTCTTCTAAAAAATGAAAATCAAATTGGAAATTATTTTAAAATAAGGAGAACCCAAATATCAATTACCCATTATTACATGGAATCCATTTATTCAAACAAACACATATCCATGAACTTTATGTCATTTCACTCATAAAATTTACATTATCCCTAAAAGTTTCATGACACACCCAGATAAATAGGAAAATAATTAAGGATCAGTAAATTACCTCAAATTAGTTATTTGGTGTTACAGACTCGCAAATATATGAATTTCCATCCTTAGAAAGAAATGTGGAAGAATTATTCTGAGAAAATAGTGAGGCCATTTCTCCTTCTTCAATAACTTTCACCCCCAATTATCATGGGAATCTGATATGTGTGGTCTTAAAATTATGAAAAATTGAATCAACTTCCCACCAAATACATTCAATTGAGAGTCCATGATATCTTAGTTTCCTCAAATGGTCCAGTATTCCTCAAAGCCAAAATTAATTGTTTTCCATTCCAATGGTGAAATAATTAATGATTAACATTCATGAAAACTCTATCACCTATGAAAAAACCCCATAGGACGGAACCATTGAACCACATAATATTTCCTTCAACTTGGTGCATTGACAAAACACTGATGTATATATGGAATCCCCACAAATGTGTCTTGTACCAAACATTTCCCACCAATGAATCTTGAACCAACCCTTCCCAAAAAATATGTGAACTTCACAGGGTACCATATAAAGCCTTAAAATGAGACATATTAATCAATGACTAATATCTATTTTTATAAGAAATCTCAACCAGTACAGGATGGATACCCCAAATATCTACAAAAAACCATAATAGGGGAATGAATCATGTATTTAATAATCTAAATAGAATGCTCTGTTTGACCATCTATATGTGGATGAAATGTTTTACTCAACTGGACGGAGGTCCCCATCATCACATGGAGACTCTTATGGATCCATAATGTAAAAAAGGGATCCCTATATTAAATAATTTTAGGAACCCACAAAACCTCATAATATTGTACTAATAAATCTTACTTATATCTTATACTTTAGTGGTGGCCCTAATCATAATCAAATGAGCCGACTTTGTCAACCAATCAACTAACACCCATATATCATTCCTTTATATATGATTCCTTGTTAATCTAAAATTAAAGTCCATTGATACCACATTACATTTAAAGACAATAACTAGAAGATAATGAATCAAACTATAAGGTTTGAGATTCTCTACCTTTGTCTTTGGGTGGGGGTAATAGAGGGACACATAATTAAGAATGTCATGATTCATACATGGACAAAATAACGGTCGTCTTATTTCATAATAAATTTATGGACTTACTGGATGAATAGACCATGAAGAAATATGAATGTAAAACATAACTAATATGATCAAGAAAAAAATTGGATGACATACCAATCCCCACAAATGAGAATTCAATCTGAAGAGAGAGAATAACAAAAAACTATCTCCCCGCCATGTTGGGATTCCAAAATTATACTAAACATTTCATCGTACTACTAACTCTACAAAATAGACTCAATGAATATGATGATAACTAAATATTTTCCAAAACGATATCAGAAACATCCTCAAGTGCATCTAGATGAAACTGAGAGGAAATCCCCATATGGTTAAACTATTCCTATGATTCATGAATAGCTAATGATGGAACTTTCCCACAAATATAATATGAAATGACATTCCCCTAAACTAAGGTGTATGATATATCAAAGTCAACTGAGAACAATTATTTTGCCCATATCATCTATCTTTGATTCACAACATTTTGAGAAAATAATTATCACGAAATATTTTGGACAAAAATGATTGGTATCCACTCCCCCAAAAGAATGTTCTTCCAACACATAATAACATAAAGAATTTCATAAAACTTTAAATCCTGAGTGGTGTAATGATTATCATTTTTTCATAGCCGAAGAGATCTATAACCTACAACGTTGTCATCCTTTAGGGGAACACAGCCCAAGAAATCACTAGACGCAATACATAAAACCACATACCCCATTCCAGTATTAAGTAAGATAAAAATTGAATCAATTGTTTGAAGTTGTTTTAGTGCGATATAAAAATACCAAAACATTGAATCCTATGATATTTTCAACCCTTTAATTGAAATATCCATCCAAGGTGATGCCAAATTTGAATAATCTGAGAAAATTCGTCTTTAATATCAAGATAGACCCTGGAATATCTAAATATCAAATAAATTCTGTGGATCATGCCATGACAAGACAACCATTACCTTATCTGGATAAATATCTAAGCCATTCTCATAAATCACATGACATAAGAATTTCACTTATTGGAATGTATGATTCCACAAATCTATAAAAACTATAACAATTTATTCAAACCAAAAAATATCACATAATATTTGAAATAGATATGCCTAATTTTTAATAATTCTATCTTTATATCAGACCCCAAAAATAAATTATAATGATAAACCAACCAAATATCAACCTATGAATACTAATTATAACACACTAACTGATCAAAAAATCATTCACAAAATAGAAAAATGACACTCTTAACCACTAACTGATTCAACATCAAATAGTGCATTTAAAATTGATGTGAACTATATTACATCATGGAAAATAGTGCCGAGACTACTCAATGGAAGAAACTAGGGATAAAAACCCTTCTCTATCACATTATCCTACAAAATTAGTTTTCTATTAGCACTGTAGGAGGCATATGAATGTAATGTATAGACATATGTCATGTACCTAAGACCAGGTCAATCATGAACACTACCTATCTCTAGAGATGAATCCTAAAGAAATATTGTATTAATACATCATAATACTCTAAAACAACAATGATATGATCACTGATCGAATAAATTTTATCATGATCAATTGTTATAGTAGAAAACAAACTCTTGGTATTTGGGTGGGAGGGACCTCTATAGCTGAACCATGGATCCCACTCTCCCTCAAACAACTACGACCACCCATAAATCATAAGAAATGAGACACACTAATGAATTCAGTCACCATCAGTTCAATGATCAATCCATCCCAATGATGGCATCAAACATATTTATATCAAGAATGAGATAATCTCATACTTACTCCACATCAATTGTATATAGAATATATACAAGACACTAAAAATCTTCTTTTTCCTCTTCCCAAGTGGTGTCTCTAATTTAATGACAATGGATATGAGATCTGTTTGATGGTTAATCATATAAAAAACACTTCTCTATATAAATTAATATTAGGAACCAATATAAAATAACAAAATAATTACGAGAAATTAAATAAAGATGTATCCTCTCATTGTCACGGGACCCATGTCTATGTTTTCCAGAAACTCATCTACTGGATGAAGGTTCTTCACCCTAGGGGCCTGGGGAATGATACTTATGGTCATTGACTCATTTGATTGCATCATAGTAGCCTTTGGAGCAAATGTTCCATTCCCAAATAGAGGTGCGGAAATATATATTCAAAAACACTATAAAATATAATAACACATAAATGTTGCACATCATTTCATGTGAATAAAAAGACCACCATGTGAGTTTAACATTTCCTTAATGATAGAAATTTATATGGATTAAACTTATTTTGATTGTATGTTTTGAAGGTAAATGGATCCTAGAACCACCTCCATCACTCCAATGACGATCTTGACACTTCATCTTTTTCCCTCGCGTTCCACTAAAGCTGCCTCCAGTTGTAGGAGCATGGGAAGAAAGTCCATCCTTCCCTTTCATATTCAGTTCATCCATTATATCTCTATCTATTTTCAGTGAATAAGTCAAAATATTTAGAATGAATATTTTTGTTCTTATCTATAGTGGAAAACCATGTATATACTTTTGATCTTTGAGTTGTTCATTCATTATAACCAATCCAGAAAATTAAACAACTCAACAAACTTATTTTTGTATGCTGAAAATGTACGATCTACCTTCATCAAATACAGTGAATCTAGAGACATCTCAAAAATTAGTGACTCTAGAAAAAACTGATGGAAGATAAAATTCATAAATCCATTCCAATATAATCCCTCATTTATATCTGTATATACCATAGAACCCCACCATTGCCTACTAGTTCCCTCATGTCTGAACACTGTGATATATACCTCGATACTCTTAGTTATATCTATAAATACAGAATTATAATCAATTTTTTCATGATAGTCCACTTCCTATAGAGGATGAGTAATACATTTAATGGAAATTAGATTCATGTGTATAAACTCCCATTATTGATATCTGTCTCTTAGAGTTTCTAATTGTACCTCAATGACTATATTCTAATCAAGGAGATCATTTTGATCAATGAAATGAACTACCTGAATGATAGAAATTAAAATATTCCAACCCATAGGAGGATACCCATTAGGATAACCATATTAACCATTCCATGGAACATGCATTAAAGTTATCTGAGGAAAAAAATTACAAAGAAAAATAGAAAAAAATTATCAGACAATAGAATAATATCAGTTAAAAGTAGAAACCACATAAGTAAAAATGAAAATTGAATTCAAAATTGAAAATATGATATGAAAATCCAAACATCCTATGTTAACTTGAGTCTCTTCACAAAAAGGGCTAGTAATGAAATCATTGAAACATACCACTCATGTTCTGATAGACATATCTGTAGTCTACCAACATCCTAAGATAAGGAATCTTCAAGAAGGACCTCCTACTATGAGAAAAAAACCTAAATACCCACTCAAATTGTGACACATACTAAATTTTGAACATACATGAATGGCATTACAGATCCCCAAGGGCTTATGTATAACTCCGTAGAATACATAAATAGAAGGAATGACTTATACAAGCCTGAAATAGAAAACATAATAAATATACACATGTATAGAAAGGAATAGTGGAAGAATATATATATGTATATATATTTGTTATTACTCAAAGAATAAAATGGAAGTGAAACAACTAAAATGGTAGAAAAAATTGTCTCCATTAAACAATTCAAACTATAATGTCAGGATAATAAAAATAGCTACTCTAATCATCTTGAAGTGAGTCTATGGGAAAAGTCCCACTATCTCACTATCCACCTACATAATCCCAATTAACATAAAACCTCTCTGCCTCACTGCACTACCTTTCTATTCCCTATATCAGAAGATATAAAGAGCTTAACACGCTGTCAAAGGTGTATATAGGGTTTTATTTGATAGGATTAGTAGGATCTCACACATTTGTTCTATATAAAGTATCTATTGAATAACACAAGAATTATAAACATAAAAAAGAATGTTTGATATAAAATTTATAAGTTACCTATAAAAAAAATGGGAAAAAATTTAATTTCCCCTTTTCTAACATTTTCTAATAATTTTTGTTAATCTATTTCTATAAATGTCATATACATATATCAAAATAGATATATAAACTCTTACCAATAAATGTATCACATATCATATTGAATCCATGGAATTATTTTGAAAATAATAAAGGCTGAAATTTCCCAAATCAGTTAATATCATAGGTAATATCATGATAATGATCACAGTAGTTATTGAAAGGCAGGAAAATCATACATAAAGATTACAAAATGTTTATGCATCAAGCCTCTAGAAATATTCATAGATTGTAGAGATTAGTATATCATCTCAAAATTGAACTCTCAAATAGTTCTATCAAGTCCCTCGAACAGCATACCAAGGGAGAATAGGAAATCCTCATAAGAAACCCCTTCAAAGTGGACACAGCCTCTTTATAAACCTTGTGCCTAAGTACCCAAGTATTCCCATGTCCACTAATTTCAAAAAAATGTCATCAAACCAATTTATTCAAATAATCCTTTGAAAACCATTACACAAAAACATTTCAACAATAATTGAAAATTCCTTTGTTTAACAAAACTAGTGGAAAGAAATCATTAATCAAAAACCCTTTTACAAAGACATAATTAATATAATTAATGATAAAATTTCATTGAGTAAAACATTTTATTAGAAACTATTGAAATGTACATTACTATAAAATGCTTGAGATAGAACATCTTACCTTAAAATAGAATTCGTAAACACCCATAGTAGAATCCATTAAAAGTAGGATCCCTAAAATGAAAATTGAGGCCCTAGAATCAGTCTTCACAAAACATAATTAATTAAATTTTACATTAATGTTAGTGGATAAGGGATAAATAAACATTATACAAGAACAAACACATACCACACCACCACCAACAATGAATTTCTTTTAGCAAAATATCTCACGATGGATCTTGAAGGAAATAAGAAGAAACCTCATCTTAGATAAATGTATCCGATAATACAATGTTGTATCACTATTGAGATAAAATTAAATGAATAGTAATAAATAATCTATTGACCATAGAGATACTATAAAATATTCATGATTGTCTAATGCAAAAGGAATTGACCCCAAAGAAACAGAGGCTCCCAAAATCACTTGATTCGAGCTCTATTTTGATAGAATGGAGGGATGTTGAAGAATTAAATATGAATTGACCAATGTTTCTCCCTAAAAGAGAATTATGTTAAATTTTCAAGGGGTTTAATTAATTTACAAATCATGTAATCCTTGGGTTTTATATAAAGGAAAGATAAACGATCGCATTTTTTTATTATAAAATGATATTTTAACATTACACAATGTGTAACCATTATATGGAATCTAATAATTCTTATTTTGTACTCATCTCATTACATGATCTTGGTGAACAATTCACATTGTATACTCTATACATGAAATTAAAATTCAAAGTAGAAACCAAAATTTCATATTACTTTCAAAAAACTCAAACAAGCTCTTGTGTTCTTTTAATACAATGAGAACTCTACAAGCACATTACATTTTTTTCCCCAAACTCCATTAATTCAACAAACATTCATCCCTGAACATTAGGTTATTTTTATCAACAAATTTCATATATCCTTAGTTTCCTAATATGAACACAGTTAAAGTGTAAAATATGTGAAGATAATTCAATTTCCTAACAGAGGTAAGAAGATATTACATCAACAATATCTCTTTGTCTTTTTCATGTTACCTTTCAGCCTAAGAAGGAACAAAATTGTCATAAAAACCTCTCAAATGAGTTAAGGTACATCAAAATGATATCATTCATAAATTCAATGACTGTATCTAGTTCTTTTTCATGACCAAAAGGAATGACCCAGGATTCATGATGGCTTTATATAATTATAAATATTGTTTTTGTAATATCATAATTATTAAATTTGACTTGTTGGTACCCTAATATTAGATCAATTTATGAAGATAAATTAGTTCATTTAAATTAATAAAACTAACCAAAAATTTCAGGAAGAGTATATCTATTATTTTTCATAACCTACTTCAGTTTACAAAAATCAACACATAGTTTTAGTTAACCATTTTTCTTCTTTACAAAGAGAACTGATGTATCCCAATGAAAAATAAATTGTCTGATAAAACTATTACATTAAAATTCCTCTAACTGGACCTTAAATTCCCCAAATTATATCAGATCTATTCGATAATTATTAAGTTAAATATTATTTTCTCTCATAAGTAGGGGAATCAAAAATCCCGCATCCTATTCAAGATGATGACCTAAAAAATTCAATAAATATAATACCTTACATATAACCACATGAAAATTCCATTTATGATTAAAAATATAAATATTCTTTATAGTGAATATTTTTTTATATTTAAAAATGGATCCAGATTGAAATAATATTATAGGAAATATTATTTTATATAATGTAATAATAATAATTAAAAAAGTTAATACTAGTGAAGGGAAATGATAACAAAATAATAGAGACCAAATAATTCAATACACCATAGGTTCAAAGTCTTCGTAGAAGATTAAACCATCTATGAAAAATTTTAAATAGAGAAAAAATTTGGAATGTGATATACATTAACAAAGGAATTGAAAAAACCCTTTAGTAATAATGGAGTGATTTTTGATGTTTAGTGATATAAATACAGGATATAATCAGAAATCTGACACATAGAGTAATGCATTTACATTAATGTTACATGATGGTTAATTTGACTATTGGTCAATATAGTCATTGAAAATTATTCCATTACAATGTTACCATTATGGTTATTGTATATTATGATAAATAATAAGAGTAAATTTAATTATGAAGTAAGAAACTGTGACATGGATAATTATAATCTTATTATATTAATCTCCTTTTCCTGAACATGGGAGAAAGATATCATCTGTGGGGATTTTTCATGATCAAGCCTAAGAAGGGCATCGATAAATGATCCTTGAATGAAATATACTATGAGAGGAAATATATCTTATGTAGATCACAAAAATATAAATTTCTCCAGAACCACCTTATAAAAATACCTCTATCAAACATTGTACCATTAGAGCACATTCCATTGAAAAAGGATGTTTTTTATCTTGGCCTTAGTATTAATAATGTGTAATTACAACATAAATTATTTAAATTATTTAATGAATCCTCATACATATTTTTTTTACACCAATATTTAAAATGTAATTTATTAGAGATTACGAATTTGTTTTTGATATAATGAGTCCCTGATTTAAAATTAGGAAAGGTATATATATTTAATTTCCATTAAAAATAATTTCCTAAAAAAATATGGATTTTAAAAGGATTAAGAAATGAATTCTTATATTCAAAATTTTTATATGAAATTAAATAAATTTTCCCAATGCGATGTATATTTTGGTATATAATATAATATATCCAGATTTACGAAAATAATTATAATATTTTAAAATTTAAATTTTTCATATAAGGAAACATTTCCTAATAAAATGGAATATATTTTTGAGACAGTCATGTTAGATATATCCATCAATAAACTTTTCATAATTTTCTAAGATAGTCAAACATTTGATTAAAATACAAATTATGATATGTTATATGGAAACTATTATGAAATCATAATCAAATAAACATGATATAATAGTTTTTTTAAATCCCCCTTATCCAAAAAAATGATTTTTGGTAATAATATTATGTATTTTAATGGATATATGTCAATATTAAAACCTGTAAATGAATTTTAAATTATGGAAATTCTTATTGTGATTTATAAAATTACATTTTGTGGAGAATTTGCATTACCATGGAGAAAAGTAATTTAAAAATATGAAATTTTGTTTTAAATCAATAAATTATTATTATATTTATTTAAATATCTTGAACCATTAGTAGTTACCATAGGTAAGATAATTTATTTTTTCATTTTCCACAACATACAACAAAAATTTCTATATATAGAAATTATTAAACAATTCCCCCTCGTTTAATATAAATTCCCACCCACTTTACCATTACTCCTATTTTTAATTCCTTTATCCATGACTTTCTAGTCACTTTTCTTCCCAATGAGTCCCTCTATGGTGTAATTAATGACTTAAGATTTTATCCTATTTTATTTGGAATAAACTATTCATTATAATGGAACTCTCCTATTCTTCTTTTTCGTTTAAGGACCAATTTTTTGTTATGTGTTATAAATACATAATTTCACCCTTTTCGTAATATTTTGATTATACCATTATGGATAAAATATTTTTTTATCAATGGGACTCCATTATTAATTCTCATTATTCCAATTTCTTAATCCATGTAGTATATCTATCATACTGGAGAAATAAATTCGTATATTTCATAATATTACTTGAAATATTTTTTTATTGTGATTTATCATACCACTTCCATATCCTCATATATTCACACACATGTAAACCTAATTTATTTTTTGGATATTTCAATATATAAAACCCATATTTTCCTTTTTTCAGTTGAACATGATGAAATGTTCGAATATTTATGAATATATGTACTCTATAATTCTATATGTAATATTTCTATAATTATCATCTGGTATTTGATGAAATGATTTATTTTATCCTCTATGGATCAAATAATTTAATGAATATGATAGGTGAACCCTAAATGCACTTTAATTACTTGGTTAATGAAATAATCTCTATATATGAAATTTATTATGATAAATCGGTGAATAATGTTTTTAATTATGTTTTATGGAAACTTGATGAAAAAATATGGTGATATGCTTATGAATTTCTCATATTTATGTCGTAGTGACATTTACAAATTTTGATTCTTTATTATTATTTTATAAGGTACCTCATGTTCTTATGGCCAATACTAATTGGCATGCCTCATGATGACTTGATAAAAAAATAATTTTTAATTCTCATATTTGGATTTATACTCACCACATTATTTTAATGAATTCCCCTAATATAATTGATTCATTAAAAGGTAATTATTATCAATCTATAAAGAATATATTCAAATGTATTAAATATTTTTTTTCATATATTTCATTCTAAATTTATATCAATATAAACGTAAAAAAATATTATAAATTTTTAATTTTCTACCATATAATATATTTTTTATAAATAGAAATAACCGAACACAATATATAGTACTGAATTATTGTATTATTGTTTATAAAAATAGAGATTTATAAAGCCTTATTTAAACCTCTAGAGATATGTCTAATAATTTGAAAGCATCGTGATATTTTGGTAAATTATAAATTGAGTTCTTTTCATGCAATGAAATCTCTATTGAAACAGTATAAATGGATGTGTCTCTGACATAGTCATAGTTAGGGGTAATAACTCTTAAAGGATATGTTGGATATTAACAAGATATTCTTCAAGTGGATGATAAATAGGCCTTTATAAAATCCTATTTTGACTCATAAATCGGATTTTTGGGTTAAACACAAACTTTTTATGAACTGTTATGAAAGATAAAATGAAAAATAAATTTTCAATAGAGGATATTGGTGAATAATATCCTTCCAAAATGTTTTTTAGGATTTAATATACCTTTATTATTTCAATATTACTATAAGTAACACATTTTTCACTAATTATTTAAACCTTCAGAAAATTGTTTTTAAATGGGAGGAACTGCAAAAATGATGACTGTAACAAACCCCTCACTAACATCCTTCCTAAAACGGTTGAAGCAGGAATGGGAAACACAAAGAGGAAGATAAATTATATATATTAGATTATAAATAATAAATAGAATTATAATAAACTTAAAGATTCACCTATAATAGAGAGACATTCAGTTTAGTCCTTCATTAATCAACAAATATCTTGTTTTATTGGATATATTGATTAATTTATTACAGTATAACGGAAAAAAAATATATAAAATAATTTTTTTACTCCATTGTTTATAGATACATTAATTAATCCTGCATGTTATAGAGACTCATTTTTTTTGAAGATATATAATACATTTAAATTGATTAATATTTATTAACTGACATAACAATCCATGCTATACTATTTTTGTTATATAATCATTGTAAACATAGACACCTAAACAACTGGTTAATAAAATATCCACATATTACCCCACTTTTTTCAACAAAAAAGACCAATTCCTTGACATATCATACTTAATTACATTTTTCAATAATGAGGAAGCTAAAAATAAGAAAATAGTGATCTCAAATTCATATTAATTTTAAACAAGGGATATATTTATGATCACAAAATCATAATATGATTTTAATTGTATAAGAATAATATAATTACATTTTAAAACCCCTACATTATATATCTTGTGTCATTATATTATTTAATGGAATAAATCGTATAAGTTCATATGTCATGAATATTAATGAATTCATAAAAACATAAACCATGAAATCCTAACTTTTTAAAAATAAATTGATTTGTGGAATATACAAAATCATATATGATCATTTCTTTAGTAGTTAAAGAAAATTTATAAGTATATCATAGTGGAATGTGTTAACTCCAAAAAATTCATTATATTCATGGTTCGCTCATAAAAATTTCATAATTGACATAGTCCATTAAAAATATTGGTTCACCCCCATTCTTATCTTCATTATATAAGGAGATATAAATAATTTCCCAATACATTATAGGGAGATGTTGGTCAAACCTAACACATAATTAAAATCATACTTATTTTTGACATAGGATCATAAATAATTAATCATATAAAAATCTATAATGATAAGTATGTTTTAAAAACTTTTCATTATAAAATAACCCATGTAAATGAAATGGGTGTCTTAAACATTTTTTCATTTTTTCACAGCATTACCTATTGAAGAGAAATATGTTTCATAAAAATTGTGTCATATTATGCATAAACCATCAAAATAATGAATACAGATAATATCCTTGGATCATATTGCAAATGAAGAATTTTTTAAGTCAAGTGTTGTTATATTTTATTAATATAAATATAATTAAAAGATAACTAAAACATTTTTGAAGAAAATGAACATTCTATTTTTAAAAAAAATTATTTTAGAAAATTATTCTAAAATAAAGGAAATAATTTATGTTAAAGGGAACCCCAAATACATGTAAAGGAATCATAATTTAATTTCTTTCATCATGATAGAAATGTTTATACATTATTATAATTTAAAAACATCTAATTCATTAAAAAAAATTGGAACATTCATAAAGGAATTCATTCAAATAGTAGGTATTATGTACTCGTTAATGTGGTTTTCATTATTTGAAAGATAGAAAAAAGATAATAGAAAATATTAATTCATCCTTATTTTATTATCATAATATATTTTATATCATATATATTCTATTATCTTATTTTTAATTACCATCCACGAAAAATATAATTGAATTACGAATCACATTACATCGGGGCAGTGGTAGTCTACACCTAAGCACAAGCAACATTATCATTTACAATAGATTGGATAATAAGTAGTTAAACAAAATATTATCATTATATAAGTTTTATTATTTCACAAATATTTTATATAATCACTTAAAATATCTGAATACCTATACAAGAATTATGGTGATGAAAAAGGAATTATGTCGCTACGTGGACACGACAAGTCACTTGTACTCATGAGCCCTATTTTTACATATTTTTTTGTTGAAATGTTGTTTTATAATGCTTTTGTAATAAAAATTATGAAATGTTAGTGTATTTAGAAATATTAAGTTATTATTTTCTGTTAAAAACCATTTATTTATAAGAAGTAAATATTAGAAAAAATGAAAGTGAGGTGATTGTGATTTCTATGAAATGATTTAATTAGATATTGTATGAAGGGCTTTAGTGATTCTCTTTTGAGAATACCAAAAACACTTAAAGGTGGATATATATGTTTATAATAAAATATGGAATTTTTTTTAATATATAATAATCAATATGGTGTAATTATGTAAATTATGAGGATCTCATTTATAATTAAGGTGACGGGCTCTTTTATAAATTCATAAAATTTTAAATTATAAAACCTTTATTCCCAAATAAAATTCCTCAAAATGGAGAGGGATTAAAATATAAGGTATTATGGGGGTTTAATACCATCATTAAATATAAAGTTTTCAAAATTTTGGATCATTTTAAATAATATAATTTTGATAAAACCTTAGTTAACTGAATTTAATTTTCACAATGGAGAAAACAATTTCAATATTAATGGGTTGTGATTTTTAACATATATGGTAAAAATTGGACAATAAATGTCCAATTAATGAAATTTTATAACATATCATAACCAACATATCTTATTTCATGGGATTTTAATTTAAAAATAATTTGATAAAATATTATATTTAATAAAATATCACTATTTTCAACTTTGACACTATATATTTAATTTGACATAATAGAAATAAAGGAAAAAAATTATTCAAATATAATTTAAAAAAAACTTATTTTTCATATGAACCTATAAAATTTCATTACCACTTTAAATTATTAATATTTTATCACATTTAAAAATTTTAAAATCATTTCTCATATATTTCTAATAACTGAATAAATACTTTTTTCAATGTGTAAGAATTTAACGTAAATATATAATAAATAGAAAATATAATGAATGTAAAATTATTAATATAATATCATGATTTAAAAAATTAATATATATATTCATTAAAAAAATGTTTGTGACCCTATTTGAACACTTAATGGATATTTAAAAATAATAGTCTGATATTTTGTAACTTTTTTAATTTAAATAACATGTAAAACATTTTCGAAAAATATTGGACATTAAACTAAAAAATTACAACAATAAGGTGATAAGGGTTAAATTTAATTCATCAAATAATAATTATGATGAAAAATTATTGACTTATAGCATATTTCTATTCAAGATTAACTTGATTTACAATTTACCAAGTTGATACTTTTTACCATGGTAACTATACATATTGACCAAAAATAAAAGGGGATATTTAACAAATAAGAACGTCATTATAATAAATATTTAATTAGTTTTTTCTAATTCTATATTGATAAATAGAAGAATTTTTTTTAATTACAGTGCACAATATGCGACAATTGTTTTTAGAAATACATTTTAAGTATAAAACAGGATTCATTCTTATAATATGACTAAAAATTAATATTAAAATAAATCAAAAATATTATAAATAAAATAATATTTATATTTAAATAAAATAATTAACCAATAATTATTATTATAATTTAATTATTTAAAAAAATTTCAGGAATAAAAAATATTTAAGAAAAAACATCACTTTTATTTTCAAATAATTTTTTTTAAATTCTAACCATATTTTAACTAGTGAATTAATTGTATAAATTTTTAGATCATATATTTACCATAGTTTAGTTGTTATAATTAATTAATACCAATCCAAAGGAATGTTGATAAGTGGAACATAATATTTTAATAATTATACGTAGTTTGTCTAAAGATATTGTTTTGTGAAACAGAAGTTATCAAAGAAATAAAAATTATTTCTGTAGAAATATTTCAAATATATTAGTGTGATAAATTCTACCCCCCCCCCCCATTAAAATAAATCTCCCCTAAAAATTTATCACTATTTTATAAACATATGATTATACTTATTCCTTATCACAACCCTAAGTCCCCACATAGCTTCCTAAAAATGGTGGTCTCAACACAAAATATTAAAACGTTTAGGATTCTTGATTCATCGATAATTCTATTGATGATATATAATCTCTAATGGGTTTTCATGAAATGAAAAAATCTCTCATCATTATTATCACCTATGAGTTTAATACAGTTGAATGATCAAGTATGTACTACCTTAGGAGAGATATGAGGAACATATCATGAACTGGAGAGATATTTATTAGAAAAACCAATTGATAAGATGTAACAACGATATGATAAAAACATCAAAAGGGATAATACTTTGAGAGATTAAAATTAACTTTTTTAGAAATATAATTACCTTCTACCAAGGTGAAATACATAATCTAACCATTTCACCATCAATAAATTCTAGATCATTCTAATGATTGACAACATAATATTTTTTCAAATATAGGCTATTATTATGTGTGGTAGAATGTATCTAAAATTCTCTACCACTACCTTATCTACATTAGGTTCCAATATATTAAATTCTCTATCATAATTCATGCATGTTGGTGTTCTTCACTTCATACCATAGAGGGATTCATCAGTATACATCTCAATACTGTTGTGAAAACTATTATTGTATTAAAATTTCACCAAAGAAAGTAGTTGATCCCAACCACCATTGAGATCTATTCAGAAATCCATAAATTTTATTCTAGACTTTTAATAGACCACTTATACAATCCATATTTCTAATTATCATATGTATTTATGACACAAAACTCTATATATAGATCCAGATGAAGACTTATCCCAAAAATTGAGGTAAAACTATGATCCCAATTAGATAAATTTTCTAGTAGTACACCCCAAAATATTATCACATAATTAATTTGTAACCATGTCAGTTAATCAAGAAATATATTTTTCCTAATGGAAATTTATGGTATGAAAATAAAAAGGAAATTAACTACAACACAAGTAACATTTTCCTTTTTTATGTTTTGGGGATACTGATGACAAAATACAAGGTGATGTTTTCCTATTTCCATTATGGTATGGGTAATGGTTCTAACATCCTCTTAGAAATTTCTCTCTCAAACATAACATGATGAAATACTGTACACCAGGATACATACTCTACAATACCTATCTTCATACTATACCATCATAAATTGATTTTTAAATCTCTATACAACATTTTAATTCTAGGATGAATAGATTATTGTGAAATTTGGGATTTATCTATCTACTACTTCATCAAATATAGTACTGAAGGGAAAAATATTTATCCTAAAACTTATTATTCCATCACAATAAAGGATGAACTCGGGAAAAAATATCAAATTATTTTACATCTCTTATTATTCCTTATGTGCCTATTTAATCTTCACATTTATAGATGGTTGAAGCCTCATTTGAGAAAGATAATATTTCTCTCCTTCCTTCAAGAATTCATGATCCATTATTTATATGCCCCTAAATATTGGATCAATTGTGGTCCTCATCATCTATTAGCTACAATGATCATTTTGACTCATATAATATTCCACCAAATTCAATTTCACAAGGTGGCAATGTATTGAGCAGTTATTGTCATTAATCAACTCCAAAAATCTTCTTTGTAATACATTCATCTATTATGTACTGAAAATATTTTTCAAACATTTTTTAAATGTAAATATGTTACACAAATATACATGGATATAATCCCTCCAAATATTTACTATAAAAATTATTTTATCTAACTCCAAATCATGAGTTGGGTAATTTTTCTCATAGACCTTCATTTCCCATAAGGAATAATCTATAACTATATCATTGTACATGAGAATCCATCTTAGTAAATTATTTTATGGATCACTAAATATTAAAATCCTTTCTTCACTAAAATGTACTAAAAGTAGAAGAGTTGTAAGTAGTCTTATCATCAGTTCCATAAAAATTTCCTCACATTCATTTATCCAACATAACATGCGTCCCTGCTATGTAAAATTGGTTAGAGGAATCGATAACAATAAAAATTTATTAAAAATTTTAAAATAATATCAATAAAAACAAAGAAAGGTAATGATATTAGCCCTAATTGGTTTTCTACGACAATGTTCAATAAAATCTATCATTGAAGGGTTTATTTATATAACATAACTTGAGATTATATGTCCCATGAATGGATCTTTTTGAAGCCAAAATTCATACTTTTTAAATTTTTCACAATGTTGCTCCCATTTTAATGTCATCAATTGAATAATAAAATGTAAATTATTATGTTCCATTATTTATTTATAAGAAAGAATATCATCTATAAATACTACCACAAACTGATTGAGTTAATCTATAAGGATTCTATTAATTAAATATATGAATGTAGAATAAGAATTACTTGGACAGAATGGAATCACTATAAATAAATAGTGTTTGTACCTTGTATGGATTGTTGTCTTGGTTATATCCTCATTGGATTTCATTAGGTGATACATAGAATGAACAATAATCATTTTATATTATTGATCTCCATATAGTTTATAATTTAGGTTATTAATATGTGGAAGAGGATATTTTTTATTAATAGATATCTTGTCATGTTTTCAATAATCAATGTTATGTTCCGTTGATCCATAATTTTTCATAATAAATATAATAGGTGTACCCCTAGGTGATGAACATTGGTGAAAGAATATATTTTCAAAATTATCCTCATGCTTCATTGTTATTTATTAAAACTGAATCAGTTCTACCCTATATGGATTCTTATAAATTGGTGTATCACAAGGTATGAGTTAATTTTGAAAACTCAACTTCCAGATTCGATATAAGACATGGAAAATATTCCATAAAAATCAATAAAGTCCCAAAAAATATACATATAATTGTTTTTGAGTTTATCCTAGACCGACTAAGATAATATCCCTTATGGAATAGGAATCATGACCCCTGAATTGGATATAATTTACATAGAATTTCATTTATTTAATTACTTTGATAAATGATGATAGGTTGTTTAGGAATATCAAACATATCTTCCCTTCCATAGAAATTAATGTGTTCCTTGTATAAAAAATCCCATAGAATCCCAAAATAATATTGATGTAATCAATAAGATGAATGACTTGATTTCTAGAAAATATATTTCAAAAAGCATCAACTTTGGAAGAATTATATACTTGGGATGTGGTCACCATGCCATTATGTATTTTTACTATTAATTCACCATCTAATTTTTGAGTTGATAATATGTTACCCTTTTAATTGTCTTTAGATATAAATGTGGTGACAGATATAAAATCATATCATAAAATATTAGTTTTAGATTGGATGGTATGTGTATAATTCAATACATTGTAATCATAACTTTATTAGATCAATGATCTCCTAATATTTTACTATTTTCATGGGATTTACAGGTTATTGATTTTATCATAATTCATAACCTTCAAATTATGGATGTTATTAAAATATTTCCAATACACCGTGTATTTAAAAGACTGGTGTGAGGGTGGTGAAATTTTTGGAGATTTATATTCATTTTCACATTTAATTAACATCAACCCATCAACTATGAATTTGATTTCTCGATGACTTCCCTTTCTATATATGACACATTTTCTCATCCCTTTAAATTTATTTCCTCCACATTTCCTTCCACATTTTAAGAATACATAAATGATCGACATATTCTACCTATGGTTATTAGATTTGCCTTTAAATTATAATATTATATCATATCAAAACCATGATATTGATGTGTAATTACAATATCCATCTTAGCCTCGATATCAAATTAAACAATTTACTCAAAGATAATTAACTTCATTATAAATAAAAACCTTCATAGGCATGTTTTCGTGCCACTAAAGAATTGGTTAACCTTATATTCATGTAAGATGATGATACCAAAATCCAACCTCACATGTCTAATTAATTTTTCTTTATAAGTAACAATTGATTTATAATCCTTTTTCCTTAACTAAAGGGTTTCTATATCCATTTTTTGAATGAATAATATTTGTAAATTACATATATGAAAACAATCTTTTAAATTCGTCCAAATCCATAGACTCAAATATTTATTTTTCTCATATGATCATTATAATTGTCCAAAACTTAAATTCTTCATTATCATGATGATTACTATAATGAATAACGTTCTCTTGTTTCAAAAACTGGTGAATGGATAATATATTTTCAATGATATTTATCTATTGTTATGTGATTATTGGATTTGTGTACCAACAAAAATATTGTGTATGTGGCCTTAGGAGAGACTTTATATAACAATATTTCCTCCTTTTATAATTTAGAGAATCATCATGATTCATATATTGAGAATGTATTCTGATTATAGCATCAATAATTTTCATTATGTATCATATTTTATTTTTTAATTTATAAGGAGAATCATTACATATTCCATCACATATAGTATTAACATGATTTGTTTAGGTTCCAACACTTGGCTAATATAAAAAATTATAGTATGGTAGTCAAGAATAGTTGGGGGAAACAAGAAAATCATGAAAAATAATTTATTGGATGTCTAAATTATGATATCAACTTATATGAAACATTATTATTAACCTAGTACATTCATGATCAATAACAAAAAATTGAGATTTTATATGATACAAAAACATATCCCGAGGGTTCTTAATAATATTTTATCATCCTTGTTTCTGTTGATTAACTAAACCATTCACTCATACCAACAGTAGAAAGACATAAATTTTATTAAATGATAATACTTCTAAATAGTTAAATATTATTTACACAATAAATCAATCCTTTATAGAATGATTTAGTTCTTGTACCATTATAAACATAGAAAAGTAAACAATGGATTCCAAAAATATCTAATTAATCTAATAAATATTAATTCAGAACTAGATCCCTTTTCTATAATAACATATATAACACCTTCCTTCATAACCTAGTGAAAATAAACATAACAACAAGTTGAGATAATGTACTCAGTAAAGGTAAAGAAGGAAGATTTAAATGATCACAGAAGATTAATTTGAGAATAAGGGTATACTAACATTATCATAAAATTTTCAAACATATTCCCCTCATATCTATCATCATAATGATATTTCATGGGAAAAATCCTATATGTTTATAATAGATGAATCATAAGAAGATCATAGAACAATAACCATGAAATCTTTTCATAATCATATGACAATAATTTTGCGCATAAAACAAATGAATAGGAAATCATTTACTTTGTAGTCGGGGAACATTTCAAAGACTGTAATAGTGGAATGAGTTCGCTTTTCACACAATCTCAGAAGTCATGGTTCTTGAGAAATATTATCATAGTATACATAGTATCTTAATGAACTTGGTTAAAATCTCATTTGTGTCCTTTTATCTCATGTGATATAAATATATAAATAATTAAATATATGGATATGTAGTTCCCACCATCAATATAAGGAAAATCATACATATGTGTTCTACATGATCATAATGTATTCATAATATATGAACCCATAAAAAGAAATTGGTTTATTAAACACATCTTTAGATTATAAACCATTTAATTGAAATGGATTTAATAAATATTTCATAATTTCATCACAGAATAAAATGTGGAAAATAAATGGGTTTCATAAAAAATCATTCATTTTATTGTTAATAAAATATATATAAAGAATAATTATGGTGTCATTTTATCATATCACCAGTAAAGAATAATTAAAATCAATTTTTCTTATCTTTTCCGAATAGAAATACAATTAAAATATCATTAAAACATTCCTCTAGAAAATAAACATTCCATTTGGAAATAATTTATTTTAAAATATGAATAAAATATATGGGGAAAAATTTTATTTAAATGTAACCATGTAAGTATTTAATGGAATATTCAAAGAATACCTTGGTTATAGTGGCTGTAAAATCCTTTCTTGATATATATGTAGAAAAAATTCCTTCCATAATATTTTTGGAATAGTTACAAAGTACCTCATTTGGAAAAAAAAATAAAAAAAAGTCACATTAAAATACCTTTTAAATGAAATTTTTGAAAAATGGCCTTATGAAATCATAGTAAAATAGTAAAAACATTAATTATTTTTTTAATTAAAGAAATATGTGGATGAAACCATTTTTTCAGAAGAAGATATAAATGATGTTTATTTTAATAGAAAAGATATTTCGAGTCTCTTGAGTACATAAGGTGTTGAAAGTAATATGGAAATTATTATTTTGTATAAATTAATATTGGATATGAAAATTAATAATTTTCTTGAGATATATATCATAATATTTCATCATTAGAGGAATCGTAATAATAAATCTAGATAATGAATATTTTTACATTAACCTATTACCTTGAGTTCTATTTTAATAAAACCAAATCTAACTTTTGTTATAATATTATCAAATTTGTTATAATTATATTTCATAGTCATTTTTATTATTAAAATATCATATAGTATCCCTTTATAACATTTCAAAACCCCATTTTATTAGTGATTCCTTATTAAAATCATCATTTTTTGGTGTTAACTATTTAATTTATCTTGAATATTATATTGTGTTTCTCCAATAATTGGGAATTTATCATGGTTCCAAAATATCTATAATATTATTTATGATACTAATATCATATATATTCATTATAAACATATTTAAAGTCATCCAAAAAAGTAATAGATATAAAATATATTTATAATGATTATCGAGATGGTAAGTTTTACGTATAAATGGATGTTTTTTAGATTTTTTTATAGATGTAATGAAAGAATAGAAAATATTAATTTATATTTATATTATAACAATAATATCATATTTATCATATATGTATGCAAAATTACTTATCATTACTATCCATGAAAAATATAACTGAAAAGAAAATAAAATCTCTTCGGTGAGGTGGTAGCCCAATAGTACGCACATGCAACATTATCATTCCAAAAATGGATTGGATAATATGAAAGAAAAAATAATTTTATAATTATTGAAGTATATTTATATCATATATATCATATACAAACATTAAATCCATCATTAGACTAATCTATAAAATATAGGGATGAAATATAAATTTTTTGACTACATAGAAATGATAAGTCATGCGTACGTACGAGGGATAAATTCACTTGTAATTTGATTGGAAATATGTTGTCTATTGGTTTTTTAATTATCATAATAATATTTAATAATTTTGAGGATAATTAATTTTTCTTTATGATTAATACCGTATATTTATAGGAGTTAATTATGTTCATAAAAAAGTGATTGGTTATGGAGATTTCCACTTATTTGAAATGATTCATTTACCTATATGCTAAAGGAAACTAGGGTAGGTAACTTTGTAATTAAAAAAGAACTATTATGTTTCTATGGAATCATATTATATAATTTGGTAGAGTTAGATAGATCTTTAAATGTCATTTTGGTGTAAATAAGTGATGGTGGATGTTCCCTTGTATAATTGATGTGAGGGGAACTTTTTGAATTTTAAAAATACAAAATTATAATAAATACATTTTTATTGAAAAATACTTCTATGGATAGGAATTAAAATATATTTCACTATATGGTTTTAATTAAATAAATTAATATTATTTAGATATGTTTTTTAGTCCTTTTATACAAAAATTTTTTAGATTAACCCTTAGTTAAAAAATTATAAATTTAAATATTGAAAAAAACACTCAATATTATAGGGTTGTAAATTTTAATTATAAAGAGATAATATATAAATAAAGGAAAATCTATTATATTTTTTACCACATTATAACCACCTTGTCTTATTTCATGTTTTTTATTATTTTTTAAATAATTAATTAAACATTATTTTGATAAAATTTTATTATAGTCAATTTTGAAACTATAAATTTAATTTTACAGTAAAATCCAAAATAAAAAGATGGAATTCTAATATAATATTTACAAAAAACTGTAATATTTTATATGCACCAATAAAATTTAATGGAAAATATAAATAACTCAAATTATTCATCTTTTGATAAATTTATTTAGTTCTTCAATTAAATGAATAATTTTTTGTCGTTCTGTAATAATTTAATATCATTATTTAACACCTAAAAATTATAAGTCAATTACAATAATTAATATGATTTAATTATTCCCAAAATAAAAATTATAACCCATTCATATAATTTTTCTATTCCTATGTGAACACAATAATGGTTTTTAATACAAGGAGAGTGACTCTTTATTACGTACTTCGATATAAATAATATATAAATAATTTTCATGTACAATTACCCAATATACTAACAAATTCCAGACTATGATTATAATGTTATAATTACCCCAATCAAATAATAAATAGAATGAAAAATTATGGCCTTCTGACAAATTATTAATCTAGATTAACCCGATTTACCTATTAACATTGTGATAAATTTTACCACTATTACACTTCCTACAAACCAAAAGTAAAAGGGTGATATTTAGAAAAATTCAACCTCCCCATTATAAAAATTTAATTGAACTTATGAAATTTAATCCCAATATATTTAATAAATATATTTTAATTAATGTCTAAAAAAAGTGAAAAAAACTATTTTTTTTGAAAAATACCTTTTAATGTATAAAAATTGATTTATTCCTATCCTATAGATAGAATAATATTTGTTTAATTTAAAAAAATCATGAATTAAATTATATAAATATTTCATTAAAAACAATCACAAATAGTGATTAATTAAATTTATTAATATAAAAATTCATTGTGATCATAAAAATATTTTTTCGTAAAATACATCACCTTATTTTTCAATTAATTTTTGTTTTAAATTATAGTCACATTATAAAAATTGAATTTATATTATAAATGTGTATAATTTACATTTTTTATAACTTAGCAATCAATATTAATACCCGCCAATCCAATATCTTGGAGATAAAATAAACCAAATATTTTAATAATGTTATGTGGTTCTTCTAAACTCATCATTTCAAAGAATTAAATATATCAATGAAATATAATTATTTAAAGAGAAATATTACTTAAAAATATCTGGTTGTTAAAGATTTATAGTGTTCAAAAAAGTAATCTGATCAGAAGTGGAAACTATTTAAAAACAAAAATTTAAGTTGGGAGAATAATTTTACGGAATGGTAAGAGTTCATTAAAATATTTATCAAAAAATATTTACTAGGTTCGGCGAAAACAAAAAATATGGAGGGAATTCATAGAGTTTAAACTGAAGGTAAATTAATCTAAGGGATGCTATGAAATGAACTACCTTTGATTTTTTTATACATATTCATTATTATTTTGTATTATAAGGGAAATTTTGATATGTCCATTAGAGGACTAAGACCCCCCCACTAGAGGAATCCTATAAATAGAGACTATAAAATCTATCGTGGACGCATTTCCCAGCTCTAATAGAGGGTTCCACTTTGTAGTCATCGATGAACCACTACCAAGATATACTGAAGTGTACCAAAAGGTAGTCATCTAAGACCCACTTTTCTTCTCTTTTAGAGGGAATAACTTAGTATTCATCAAGGTCCCACTGCCCTGCTCTACTGGAGGGTACCACTTGAAATGCATCTGGTGATCCGTTGTGATCACTGTCGTCATCATGAATCTCCAAACCAAACAACATTTCTTGAATAATCCACATCATATGTAAAATTAAAAAATATATTGGACCATCACATTATTTTTGGAATACACTCTTCATAGTCTACACATTGGAATAAAATCTAGTTCAAAACTAAAAGTATACGAAAGCTTTATGTTTTAGAAAAATGAATCAAGTAGTTACGATGTGTGAGGGGATCCACATAGATTTCGGTTCTTCTCTACCACGTGTCTGAGTCTCTAGATAGTACAAGTCTCCTAATATGTATAGAATTATACACTGTGTAGGTGTAAATCACAGTGTTTCCAAACTACTAGAGTCTACTCGCGTCCTTCTGGCATTGTCCATGTAAATTATCCCATGTCTATTTACTTTAGTACATGGTCGTACTCCCACAACGAGCCCTTTCTGTTTGATCTATCAACTATCTCATCCACATGGGGATGTATTAAATGGTGTGTAGAAGGACTGAACTTTGTTCCATCCTTATGAATATAAAAAATACTATTCACCATAACTAAGAGGCTACGTGATGTGTATTCATCATTTTACATGGCATGTAGCTGGGTTTTCTCAGAATTCCAAATCCTTGATCCACGTCTTTAATGCATCCTTATTATTCTATTTTGGTCATATCAATAGATGAGATTAGTGGATCTGACTCTGGCCAGTGGATTCTAGCCCTCTAGTGGAAAAAAATAGAAATAATGAAGCCTTGTACACATCCTTCTCACCGGACATGCATGAGTTGCTTCTATCCTCAATGATTTTTTTGTTTATTATTTAAATGATCAACCACATCCATCAATCATCCCATATCAATTATTTATTAATCAATGCTTTTGTCATTTCCGAATTTTTCTCAATTATGGGGGTCCACTCAGGATCGGTACCAACCAGAAATTTTAAACATAGACCGCAGGATCCTACTAGTTAAGAACATTCTACAATTTTGGGGGAATGCACATAAACAATGTTTTAAGCATATTTGGCAATGTGTAATTGGCTTAAATCAATAATGGAAAATTTTAGGTAAGATAAAATTTTACTAATCAAAATTTTCAAGAATGTTGGAGCATTACAAGGATATAATTGAAATAGTTCAATAAAAGAGAGTGATCTTCCCAATTAGTTTAATCAACATAGCCATAAACTAGAATTCGACGAGTCCTACCTAGAGATTGTATTTTTATTCATCAAATAATTTCCTCCCCAATAATATAATGAATTTTTCACATTCCATCCATCATGATATACTTATTTCCAGAGTTTTTTCATCATTCAATTTGAACAACCAATGGAATAAGTAATCATAGTATCTTAGAAGATCTTATGATTATGAAGCAAACACTGTTTGAATTTCCATGGATGTATAATTATAAAAATTTCTTTTAGTTTAAAATGAAATAATGTATTAGTTAATTAGTTCATCCACTAAATGTACCACCAATGTGATTGATTTTTGAATTCCATATGTTGACTCGTTTTTGGTCGTGACATGGGTAAACAATAAGTTCTGAACTCAACAGTTGTCTCAGATTTTCAATCTAAGCATCGATTAAATATTTATCCTATTTTATTTAATTAATTCATGAATGTAATATAAAATATAATTAATATTTTTAGAAAATTAATTTTGGGAACATCGTGCCTCCGAATCACTTGTCTTCTTATCTCTTAGAAATTTAAAAACATATATAGAAATATTTCAAAGTCTTACACGGAAAAAACTGGTCTCTCCAAACAACCTAACCATTAAATTTTGAAATTTTATTATAAGATTGGATTTATACTCATCATCATATTAAATTATAAATATAAAAAATTTAACTATTTGTGAATGAAAAAATACTTATATTAATTTAATACTATATATTTTCTTTAAATACCATTCCCCCTACTTGTAATAGGATATCCCTTATCTGTTTTATTTAAATGTATTTTCTCATCCAACCTTAAAAAACCTATCAATTTAAATTGTAAATATCTTTATCTATGATCTAGAGATGTTGTTACCACAAAATAACAACCTCATGTCATATCGAAGTAGATATAAAGGATGTTAAATTAAGAAGAGCTAATCATAATTACCAACTCTTCCATGTTTTTTTATTCATCCAATTATATATAATGTGTTATACTCATCATAAAATAAAAAATAATGTTTGATATATTTACTTATATTATTATGAATTTAAAAAAAACAACTCTTTCCATCAAATTAACAATTCACTCCTCTCTATATTATACCTACATCTTATAGGCTCAACATTATAGTGTAATTTATTTTTCATCGCAAAATCACTTGGATTGTTTTAAATTTTTTACTGATGAATATATATGATATTTACAATGATGTTAATAAGATCAAATTAAATAAATTTTATATATGATATGAAAATAAACATATAATCATGAATGATTATTTTATTTTCATTCATTCTCTCTCACAGAAAAGATAAAATATTGTTCATGTGTATATATGAATTTCCATCTACATTAACAGTGTAACTAATTATTCATGTATATCGTTGATGGATGATTATATTTTTCTATATATTTAATATATATGATATTTATATCTTTAAAAATGTCTTGTAGATTATGTTAGCATGAGCATGATTCAATGGATTCAACTATCAAATCAAAACATACTTGAATGATAAAGTATTTAACACTCGAAATAATAATAAAAATAAAATATTTTTAACATATGGGAGAGAAAATTTAATAAATTGATCAAATATGGTATTATAGATATGGATATTTATATAATATCTAACTAAAATGAATTAATGTTCATTATAAATTTGTTTATATCACATACAAGGCATGTAAAACATAAGGTTAGGGGTTTCTTAACTCAATCTCCATTTAGTAGTTTAAAACACTTCTTCACTGACTATATAATACCTATATTATTTGTGAAATGACTATTTTTAATTTATTATTTACTTTCCATTGTCTTTAATTGGATTTTGGGTTTTTACAAATAATATTATTATTGAATAGTTCTCTAAGTGTTGACATGATATTTTGTGGAAATTTTACCTTAATTTTTATTCTATTGAGACATATTTGGTGTTATGAACACAATTATTTTCATATTGTGTATAAATATCCCCATTGAGATATATATCATGAATATATATTTATTCATTAATATTTATTTTTTAATTTAATTTTACTATTTCAAGAAGTTACATATTTTCATCGAACAAATTCTGTAATTGGAACTTGAATCATGAAAAGAAATGTTTAAATAAAAATAGGCCTCTATTTATTTTTTATCATTTTTTCATCCATGTACATATTTTTCAAAAATATTTTAAAATTTTCTTTTTCATTTACTCAATGTAATATTTATGTTATCTTTTATTTTTAAATATTATTGAATGAAATCGTTATTATAATTTATAAAAGCAGCATTTCCAAATTTCATTAAAACAATTGAAAATAAATTATTGTTAATAAATATGTTTTTAACATATTTTCTCTCCAATATAACCATTTTATATTATATATAATCTTATAAATTTTTTAAAATTACTTATAATAAAAAATATTAATTGGATTCTTATTTTAATGTTTTTTATCAATTTACTTTTATTTTTTGAAAGACTAAAATTAATATCAAAACCCAGATTTATGATGAACTGAAGGTCATATTTTATATCTTAATAGTTTTTTACCCATTGATATTATATTGAAACATTCACTTTATTACAATAATTTTTTATTTGATACTAAATTACATTTATATACCTCTCCTGAATATGATTTTTTATTTAACAATATATCATTTATACTTATGGTATTTTAAAATGAATGTTACTTGATTGAGTAGTGAAAAATTGATAACCCTATATTCTTTACTAAATTCAAAATATCAATTTATTATGGATATTGTTTTGGAGTTGATTTGACCATTCAGTATATGGGGAATGCTTTAGACATGCAGTGATGGGTGGAGCCCTGTTATAGACAGCCCCTCAATGCATCAGAAAGATTCATGAGAGAAATTCATTTTTTTAAATTAAATGGGTTTCTGAAGTATTCCAACCCATTTATTTAACTCTCTTGGTATAATTCATTAAAAATATTGATATAAGGATATATAAAATCATAACATGCGATATTATATAATTAAATCGCTGAGAATTTCGTTATTTTTGTCAAAGATATTATTGTATTAATATTATCCATGAATGAATTTCGTGATAATGTTATTAATTAAATGTAATGTTTTATTAATAATTTACCTTCCCATAATGATTATTCCCTATATATTCATGATATATTTTGTTTTATGTAACAATTGTTAAGCATATGAGGTCACCCTTTATTTTTTTCATTTCCCATAATATGAAGACGGATATTAATAATAATATCAATGATGAAAGAATGTTTTTTATGTCCAATATTTTATATTCCCAATGTAATAAAAAAATAATATATATATCTAGTTATTCAAATATATTAAATTTATAGGTACTTTGGGAAGAGATTTTTTTCTTATAAAAATGAAATGATGTATACAATAGCTCTGGGTTACTGGAGTAAAGGTTTCTATAAGATTTCCTACCTGTATCTATATAAAATAACATGATTAATTGTATATGTATCCCAAGGAGATATCCTTCCTCCAATGTAAATCTATAAATAATGTTCGTATAATAATTATTTTGGAGAAAATAAATATTAGATTGAATTTATAATTACAATTTAGACACAACTATAAAATAAAACATGGATTGAATAGAGTCCCCTTCTAAAGAAAATTGAACAATGCTTATGAACTTATCAACATATTCCTTCACTATTATATTTTCACATTTAATAATTATGAAATATATTTCTTGCTTACCATGAAGGTATTATGGTATTGTGTTTCGTATATAATTATTTTAATTCCTTCATATTATTTCCTTGGCCGACATTATCTTGGACGGATGAATTCAACCATTCAAATATCAGATCTTTTATCATATATACTCATATTATGACATCTCGAAAAATAGATAGGGTGTTAGGTGTTATAGTGGGAAGGAAATACCCTATTAATTGTAGTAATATAATGGTGTAATAGATGAATGAATAAGGGGGATATTAATATTAATCCAGATAGAATATAACATCCAGTATAATGTAATAATTAGTCCAAAATCATTTTCATATACAACATAAAGATTATGTCATGTATCTAAAAAAATTATTATAAATACAAAGAAACATAAAACTAGTACAATACCTATATCAAAATAAATAAAGATACATAAAAGACAATCTATAAATATAATCTTGTTCCTAGTTCATTCATATTCTCCCCCACTATTATTCACAATCAATCATACTTTATATAGTGGTAAAAATTATTGGTACATATGTTAAGTCATGGAGTATATCTAGGAACTCAATAGTAGACCTAATATGGTGTGAGATAACACTCTGTTATCCTCCACCATTTCTTACAAAAACATGTTCACTCTCTGTGTACAAGCTAATTTATTGTTCAATATATCATTGGGATTAAAGTAATAAAGTTAATGTCTTAGGTGAATATGTTATCCTTTCTATCCAAACATGCCTCCCTATGACCAATAACCAATCACCCATAAATTAAAGGATAATTATAAATTGTGATAAAATTACCAAAATTGTGGCACCTTGTCATTATTTTTGTAATGTCTAAAATGGTATAAAACATTTAATCTAATGTCATACCACAAAGGGATGGATCTAAGGTATAAAAGAAAAAGGATTTTCCTTCAAGTCCATGGAGCATCTTGTTGGATACTCATTAACTACTGGTGTGGAGTCCAAGGAGAATGTCCATGGAATGTGTCCAATGGGAGTCCACTCATGTTAGATCCAAGGGGTAGGAATGCATGTGTCATTATATGGAATATTGATCTATGGAGTAGAAATTTATTTAGCATCCATCTCAATAATCAAGATCAATTGAGTATAAATTTACATAGTATCCAATGGAATCAGGATCTGAGGAACTTCTCTAAGGCATTCACAACCATTATAATAAATATCCATGGAGTATAAAAGTCAATCAAATGCAATGGAATCATTATCCAAGGAGTTCATCCATGGATATGTATACCAATTTTAATTTAATAATTAATTCATTAATCATATTAAAACCATTTACTATCCATGAGCTCCTATAACCAATTCAACAGTTTCCATATAAACCAATTAACTATTAAAAAAATATGGAATCACATGTAATGGTTGCATATCCTTACTCTTATCCTTCATTAAATTCTCATTAAATTCTATTAGAATCTCCAAACTAGTTTCAAGCTCACACAAACCCAATGTAGGGGGAACACAAGGGGAAGATTCATAGAAACACACCAAGGGTGGTCTAGGATGAGGTGAATGACTTCTAACCATAAAATGGATCAATTAGTTAACCCTCAAAGGTTTTCAATCATTAAAATTATGCATTTTTTTAATTTTTAGGGGAAAAGTGAAACTTTCACATGTGGCACAATGAAAATCTACCATATAAATCACCAAACATTGTGGGAAAGGTAAAGACCACCAACTGTATATAGGTGGTAGAACACTCATCTTGTATCAACAAAAGATTTGGTCAAGGTTTGGTGAAAAAGGAAGAAAGTTTGAAAATACTAGAAATATATCTTATTAGAATGGAAATGAATAACTCCTTTGATATGTAGAAAAAATAATAATGGTACAATATGAAAGAATAATTCACCAACATAGATCCAATGAGATGATAGGTTCATAAATGTATGCTCGGACATCAGATTTATCGAGGAACCTAGCTTGATGGAGGATAATATTAATGTGATAGGGAAGGTCCTCCTATCATTAGACAAATAAAAAGGGTGTGTATATTTAAACTATTAATTGATTTTGTGGAAACTATATTATACCTAACATTTAATTAGTGCACTATTTGGTCTCATTATTGGTAAAACCATGATCTTTCCATACACCAACCTCTTCCTAAAATGTGAACCCGAACAGTCCATGCACATGGTTGGGGAATCCATGTACGAACCATGATATACTCCTTTTATAAAAAATAAAAAACTTCTCACACAAGAGTGTATCCCTGGATACATTTTTTCTTCAAACCTTGTATCCTCATGCTTCTCTATATCCTACCCCACTTGATTACACGTAATAGTTTTGACTTGGTTACCCATTTTCCACAAACCATGTGTCCTATATGTTTTCTTCCATATATGGGAATCCATGCTTTAAATAACCTTCAGACACCACCAATACTTATGTGACCTCATTAGGCACTCACACTACACAAAAAAATAGTTAAAGTGAATCTCAAAAGATCCATAACTCATGAAAACCAAAGATCATTACATATCACCCTCCTTCGATATTATTGGCTGATTTTCTCTCGTGAGGGTGGTAAAGCATGTGAAAATGGATATCACCACTGATCACATACATCATCCTTCTTATCCTAAGTGTCATCATATAAATGGGAATTATTCTATAACATCTATACTAGAGGTACTTATTGTCATATGAGAGCCTTTGTTCTCTTATCATGAATATGTATAGTATTATCATTGCTTGAAACATCTACCTATAATTGAACCTCATTCATTTGAAGAGTATGAGATGGTTTTTGGTGATAACAGCATAGCTGAGATACATTTAAGATGACGTTCATATATCTATTCCTATGAGGTAGCTATAGCTGATAGTCTATTATCTCAATTCTCTCCAAAAATCATGAACATCCTGACATATCATGGTGAAATATTTCCATATCTCCTAATTTTTCCGTTATCCAACCACAATGAGATACATAAAAATGATAGAACAACGAACATGAACTCTATAGTATTTTTATGGTGATCAGGCTAAGCTATATGCATAGACTATTCAGATGCCATAAAATTCAAAATCAACTAAAATTTCTATGAATTCTCTTGAATTATACATGTTCTAATAAGTTTTCCCCTCCTATATCTTTCTAACACATAGGTTATCACCAGGTCGAACCGGAAATATTCTCATAAGGTTACACATGTATAGTGTTCTAAGAGCAATTATTGTAATAAAACTCAACTAGGGGTATATTTATCCTTGGATAACTCTATAATTCAAGGTCTCATTCCCTATTAATGTCATCAAGATCCCAAATAATGTGCTGTTACATCCCTTGAGTCTAATGGTGGTATATTTATCTCGTAAGAACCTATGTACCCAATGCCCCTTATAATCTCTTCTAGAAAATATTTCTAAACTATGAATCCCTATCTAATACAACAGTATGAGGAACCCTATAAAGGTACACAATATGATAGAAAAATAATCTATGAAGCTGATCATTTCACAATGTCTCCCTAATTAGAAACAAAATGAGATAACTTCCTGATACTATCTACAAAAACCAATAAAACACTACCTCGAGTAAACCATGGTAAGTCAGTCATGAAATATATCAGAACATCATTCCATTTCCACTTGAGAATGGATAACTGCTATAAAATCTTAATGGGTCACTGATGTTCTACATTTAACTAGTATCTAGTGGATCACCTCATGTGAAATCCATCTAACTTCATGTTTCAACCTTGGCCACCAGTATTAATGATGTCAGTCATGATACATCTTGGTAGTGTTGGGACATACATCTTAAGCTGAGTTATGAAAATTTTAGATAATCTCCTTGTGTATGTCATTTGTAAACAAACGTTACCATGTATAATAATAACTTATTCCTATGAAAAAGATTAATTATGTGGTGGGTCCTCACCTTCCACACTCTCCCATAAGACTAGGATCTTACCACCAGATAACTATATCATACACACTCAATCCAGAAGAGTGGAAGACCCCCCTACGGATTGGGGAAATGTATAGAATTAACCTTACAACACTTCCAACGAAATCTTATGGAATAAGGATATTATTTTCCACTCACTATTGGCCTCATGAACTGCATGTATCTGATTCCTTCTTCTTATTAAAACAGCAACATCATGACACTTACTCTGAATATAGGCAAGCTTGAAGTCAAATCATTGATGGTATTAAACACACATTCTTTGATCCATATTCAAGTCCCACTGTGTAAATTTATATATGAGATTTTTGTGTTCAGTGTACAACAAAAATGGATATCCCAATAAAAAATGTGTCCAATAGTGAAAGGCATGTGGAATAGTTGTTATATATACATCATTTGTTGGGTATTTATATCATTTTTCCTCAAATGATGAGTCCCATGTTTCATGAATCCATCCTAATACATCATTGCTTCTCATATACTAAGAACCGATGGATTAAAATATATATTATAGCTTATTCCTTAATCTAGATAATCAATATAGGTATTGAAGTCAGTCCACCTTTCATCTCTAGAAATCTTGTATCATAGATATGTAACAATACAAGATTCATACCCTTATTATTCAATCCCATAAGAGGTTATTATAAGTGTGAGAAGTCTTGTATGAGATTTTTATAATATTCATCTATCACAGTGAAACATTGTATATTAATGTTGTTCCTAGGCTACTCCCAGGAAACAACATCTCCCACCCCTAGCTCAATCCATACTCTTATATCTAATAACATTTTACCGACAATGTGAATCATATCCACCCCAATGTAGAATTTTTCAATGTTATCATAAAATTGATACTTTCTTAGTGTTTCCAAAATAATATTAGTATGTTTGGCATGGTAGTATCAATTGTGATAATACACTAAGACATATTTAGTGAATAAATTCACAAATGAATCCATCTAAGGATGGAAAACATTGTTCGCCTTTGACATGAAAAATGATGGCATATTCATGAGGCTGGAATTTATCAAAAAATAGTTAAATAGACCATACCTTCTATGAAATTATGTATGAGGTATGTTTGATGGACGAAAACACACCTGACAGTATCTCGAAAGCAGGTCAGTTTTTGAGAAAACCAGAAATCCTCAGAGATGATCAAAATTCCATTAATTCTGGAAAAGGGATACTGGTTCTTAACTACAAACTAGTTCAATTTTTATTATTCCATACATATACCATGGGTTACATCTTCTTTTCTAGAAAAGGTCCAGTGAACCCCAAAGTGGAGTATTGGGTCATATAAACTCTATTTTTTTAAGTAATGTAGTTGTCTCTTAAAATCTATAAACTCAGTAATAGAAAAAATGTATGGATGAATGAATACTATTGCAGCTTCTAAAACCACCCAGATAGAGAACTCCACCTCCCTCCCTGGGGTAAAACTAAAATATTCATCTAGGAAAATTTCACTGAGGTGATCAAATACGAAAGATAAATCAGCTTTATGTGTTACCTAATCTTCCAGATACAAAATTTAAATATGGTAAATCATACAACCTATCCTAAAAAGCTCTAGTTCATCTCAACAAATTTGTTCATCTCATGCACACCTATGAATAAAACCATTCCCTCTTCTAATGTAAAGGCCACCATTTTTCGATAGTTATCGATATGTGCTCGATAAGAAACTAGTTAGTCCATCACAACAGTATGATGTAAAATCCTATCACATCATTGAGAAAACATATCCTACACAATGTGGCCACCACCATTCTCATTGGGGAACTCCATAAACTAGAATTTATCCTCTTTTATGATCCCCAACATAGTATCCAGAATCATAGTACCACATGAAAACTGAAAAAAGATACCAAGGCTCTCAACAGTAGGTAAAAATATGAATATATAAGAATCACCTATATTAAAAGAACTGATACTATAGTATATGATAATAATATTATACCTATCACTATAGATGGCCTGTCACGACCCGTCCTCGGGACCCGTGTCGTGACTACCCCAAACCCGCCTTCTATAGGCTAGGGGCTGGCGAGTAGCACCAAGGTGTAAAATCCTAGAAAAAGGGAAGGCATTACCTTTGAAAAGTAAACAAGCACTATAGAGTAAGCAAGAAGAAAGGTAAAGACCAAGTAAAATTTGGTACAATAGTAAGTGTGGAAAAGTAAAGGGGGTCGGAAATACAAGCCCAACTGTAAAGTACAACTGAAAGGGGAAAACATCAACTGAAAAGTAAAGCCGCAACGTCGAGCCGTCCTCTAGAAGTCCCACCTGAAGGGTGGGTACCGAAAGCCTCCACTACTCCTCGGGTCCAGCTGACCGCTCCAAGTGCATCCCGCCCAGTGGTCCACCTCTAGGTACCGTCCTGCTCCGCAAGCCTCCACCACGATCAGCGATGTCCGTCGTCTGCATCCAACACAATGAAGTGCGGGCATAGCCCGTGAAGGGGTGAGTATAAGCTACTCAGTAGGGACCCCGAGACCCCCGAAGGTCTCCCAAAATCCACAAAAGATAATCCACAAAGGAAAGATACAATCACGAAGTAACATCCGACATGGCTTAGGTATATGCCCATACATATACCTAAGTCATCAATACTCGCTCGTCTCCAACATCTGAGCTCAAGTACAACCCAGTCCACACAGGAAAGACAAACGTAAAATCCACACAGGATACCTCAACACAATCCACAAAGGAAAGTAAAATGTAAATCCACACAGGATAGCTCCACACAATCCACAAAGGAAGGTAAAACGGAGTTTCAGCTCACACAGGTATACTTCTTCAAATGACGATAGAGATGATCATTGATCCATCTAAGTCATCGGACTCACGAAGGATCGATAGATACTAACCCCCACAATGACCCACAAAGGATCTGACCCACAAAGGATCGATATGTAACTAACCCCCGCAAAGACCCACACAGGATCGGGCCCACACAGGACCTGTAGGCGCTGGCTCACACAGAACCGCTGAGCGCTGACCCACACAGGATCGGACCCACACAGGATCGGGCCCACACAGGACCTGTAGCACTGACCCACAAAGGATCGTTGATGTTGTAGTCATCACAGTCCACTGAGAATCTCTGCACAGTCGTCGTCATAGTCCACTGAGGATCTCTGCACAGTCGTCATCGCAGTAGCAGTCACAGCCAGCTCTAGGGTTCCCGCACACAGCAAGCTCGTTCGGGAGGGTCCGCTCCACGAGCCGAGAGGCTGATACATCAACTGACACAAATTCCGAATTTAATGTATCCCAAAAGTTCTGAATCTTCAACAGGAAATTCACGTCACATGCGACGCATCAATCGGACGCCCGGTCTGAGAGATATTGGCTTTTTCATCCTAGGGGCCCGGTTGTTTTTTAAAGCAAAACCAACCCGACCGTACTCCACCTATGTCCAAGCCTCGGACGTAGTATTCCAAAAGATCCGTCTCACTTAGAGGAATTCAAAGAAGTCGACGGCACGTCAATCGGACGTCCGTAGCTCAAGATATGAGCGTTTCCGCTCCGAGGGCCTGGTTGGTTTCGTGTACGAACCAACCCGGACAAACCCAAAGTAATCTGAAACCTTGAGTGTGATATACTGAAACGACCGTCTTGATCCAATGATCGCATTGCCGCTAACGGCGCATCGTTCCGAGGCCCGTAGCTCATGTTACGGGCAAAAGACCAAAAAAGGTCCGAAGACGGGGGGTCTGGGCCCGGACCGACCCGGCCCAACCCCCCTGGGTCGGCCCGAACTGGGTTGACCCGACCCGGGTCCGGGTCGGACCCGGTTCGGCGCGACCCGGCCGGTCGGACCGGCCTGGCTCGGCTCGGCCGAGCGGCCGACCGAGGGAGCCGCGGGGGCGCTGGAGTCAACCGACACTGCAAAGGCCGCATCCCGTGTGTGTGAGCCGGACCCGTGCGGCCGCGAATCCGCTGGCCACCGTCGCCGCGGCTTCAGCCGCGGAGGCCCTGTCCGGAGGCGCGCCGGGGCGCCGCCTCCTTCGGCCGCTGGCACTGCCGCGCCGGCGACCCGCGCCGGCGACCCGCGCTGCTAGAGGCTTCCGCGGGCCACCGGAGTTGCTCCGGTGGTCCGTTTTCCTTTCCGTCTACGCCGCTGCTCCTCCCAAGTCCCGTTCTTCACTGCGGAAACATCAAATCGCCCTTGCATCACGTTTTATCATCGCCCTCCAAATCCGCACAATAACGAAGAACTGCGGAGGGTTGTCGGGTCGTGTTTGTTTGGCTCGCACCCTCCGTGTTAGGCGGTATCAATCGGGAGGATTAATCAACACATAGAAAACATAACCAAAAACAATTTTAATGATTTAAAATTGATCTTATGAACCGGTTTCTTAATTTTAAAAGAAACGATCACGTGTATATAAATTATTTCACAACAACCCCTACCTCGTCAAGTCGTCTCACGCGCGTTCTTCAAAGATTTGATCGTTGTGGAAGGAGGTGATCGTCGCGTCGTGGAAGGGCGTCACGTCATCGCGGAAAGGCGTCGCGTCGTCGCGGAATATGGTGATGCGTCGACGAACTCTGAGGTTCAAGAACATGAATATTTATTTATATCGATTAAATCCATGTGTTGTTATAAACCACAAAGAAGATTTAAAAGAAACCTGAAATCTCCTACCTCAAGCAGTTGGTGATCGGAGATCGTTGCGGGGAAGAACGTCTCGGAAGAAGCATCTTCAATCTCTGAGGGTGATGGTGTTCTTCGCGTTCTTCAAGTTCTTCGCGTTCTTCGCGTTCTTCGCGAAGAAGGATGAAGGCACAAAGTTGTCAAAACCTCTCAACGAGCATTTTTCCAGAAGTCGTGCGTTGGTCTTATTTTATTATTACGCCAATGGATTGAAAACAGGTTAAGAAACGATTAAATTAATTCATCTAATTAATTCAACGAATAAAACCGCCCAATTAATTCAATGAATAAAACCGCCCAATTAATTGGTGCGTTAAGAAATTTAGAAAATGCGTCAGTTGACTTTCATAATGACGGGTTTTCGCGGGTGCGTTACTTAGCGGAAAGAAACGGTGGGGCTCGTGCGGTCCCCACCTCACAAATATCCTAACAAGAGGGTAAGATATTTCTGGATAGCACCCTATCCGCATCAACTCAGCTTAAGCTGCTTTAAGTGGCTTCAAGTGGCTTTCATGCAAATAAAATAAAGTTTGTCATACAATTTATTTTATTTCATAACTTTAAGCCCAAAAATTAAAAACCACACCCGAGCAAACGCAACTCCGGAAGAGGTGTTTATAAGCAATTACCGGCGCTGTGATTCCATCGGTGCCCTCAGAATTCAATTCCGAGCACCGGTTCAAAAGTTATAAAAACCCGCTCGTCTGTTCACTGAACGTACCCGAGCCAAACTTCGGAACATGATTCCGGGCACACCGGGCCTCAGAATCAGGTGCCGTCAGAAACTTCATTCTTGTAAAATTTCAAAGAAAATTAAGAAAAAAATTTCCTTTATATTTACGGGTTTTTACATCACTCATACCTCAGGGCTTTACGTCCCCGTAAAGATACATCATAAACTAGGGAAACCAATGTGGGTACTGAGCACGCATCTGAGCCTCCCGCTCCTAAGTGCTCTCCTGGAGGTTCCCATGCTTCCATCTGAGGCGCACAAGAGGAATCGATTGTCCATGTAGGAACCACTTTTGTCGATCCTCGATCTCCACCGGAACCTCCGCAAAAGTAACCCCATCATCCATGTCTAGCTCCCCATGGTCAATGATGTGCGTCGGGTCATGCACGTATCTCCTTAGCTGAGATACATGGAAGACGTCGTGCACTCGTTGCAACTGAGGTGGTAGAGCCTGGCGATAAGCCACCTCGCCAATCCTGTTGAGGACCTGGAATGGTCCTATGAAGCGTGGAGACAACTTTCCGCCTCAGCCAAATCTCTGTAATCCACGTCGAGGTGAGACATGACAGAAGACGTGGTCGCCATCCTCGAACTCTAGTGGCCTCCGCCTCCTGTTAGCATAAGACTTCTGCTGGCCTTGAGCTGTCCTCATCCACTCTTGGATGACCAGGACCTTTCCTGTCGTGGCCTGGACCATCTTCGGTCCCACAAGTGCTGACTCCCCAGGGTCTGTCCAGCACAAAGGAGATCTGCAAGGTCGGCCGTACAACGCCTCGTACGGTGCCATCCCGATGGTGGAGTGGTAGTTGTTGTTGTACGCGAACTCCACCAAGGGTAGGTGGTCCTCCTAGCTGGGACCAAAGTCGAGGACGCATGCACGGAGCATGTCCTCAAGAGTCTGAATGGTCCTCTCCATCTGACCATCTGTCTGAGGGTGAAAGGTTGTACTCAGACGTAGCTGCGTCCCGAACGCCTCCGGAAATACCTTCCAAAGCCGGGAAGTAAAGCGATCATCTCGATCGGAGACGATAGATGATGGAAAACCGTGAATCCATACAATCTCCTGAACGAAGAGACGCCCAAGCTCTCCACTGAGCCCTTCTATCGGATGGGTGAGAAGTGTGCCGACTTGGTGAGTCGGTCAACAATTACCCAAATGGAGTCGTGACCTCTCGAAGTGTGTGGAAGTCCAGTCACGAAGTCCATAGATATCCCTTCCCACTTCCACTCTGGGACCTCCAAGGGCTGTACCAAGCCTGCTGGTACCTGATGCTCTGCCTTCACCTGCTGGCAGGTGAGGCATCGAGAAACAAACTCTGCCACAACCATCTTCATGCCTGGCCACAAGTGTTGTCGTCTGAGGTCCTGGTACATCTTCTCCACTCCAGGATGTACCGCCAAAGGATAAGTGTGAAACTCTATCAGCACCCCCTCTCGTAAAGCAACTGGTACCAAGGTACATCCTCTGAAAAGGATGTCGTGCTCTGCTCCAAGGGAGAAACCATCAGGTGCCTGTCCTGAGGATATATGTACACGCCGTGTCTCACAGTTAGCGTCCCCACGTTGTGCCTCTCTGACCCATTATAGAAGTGGAGGAGAGACTGTGAGAGACTGAAGGAAGGATGCTTCGTCCCTATCCACGAAGGATACTGCAAGGCGGCTAGCTGCTCTGTCGCCTCCTCAAGTAGCTGAATGCACGTCCTCCTGCTGAGGGCATCAGCTACCACGTTCCCCTTCCCAGGAGTATAGACTATCTCAAAGTCATAGTCCTGGAGGAACTCGAGCCATCGCCGCTGTCTTAGGTTTAGGTCCTTCTACGAGAATATTTACCTGAGGCTCTGATGGTCAGAAAAGACTGTAAAGTGCTCGCCCATCAGGTAGTGTCGCGATGTCTTTAGAGCGAAGACCACTACTGCTAACTCCAGGTCATGGGTAGCGTATTTCTGCTCATGCGGCCTCAACTGACGTTATCTGTCGGTGATCACTTCCCACTCCTGCATCAGGACACATCTGAGTCCGGTCCCTGATTCATCGAAGTAGACTACGTACCCTACTCCCTCCTCGGGCAACCTCAAGATAGGTGCGTTGGTTAATCTCTGTCTTAGCTCCTGGAAGCTCTGATGACATCTGTCTGACCACACAAAGGGTTCCCCCTTCTTCGTCAAAGATGAGAGTGGTTCCGCAACTCTGGAGAAGTCTGGAACAAACCTATGATAGTATCTAGCTAGTCCCAAGAAACTCCGCACCTCTGTCACGCTCCTGGGTGGCTCCTAAGCTAGCACTGCCAAGATCTTTGCAGGATCCACTGTAACTCCCGCCTCAGAAATGACGTGCCCCAAGAAGTGGAGCTCACGTAACCAGAACTGGCACTTCGAGAGATTTCCATAAATCTAGTGCTCTCGGAGTGTGTCTAGCACATCCCGCAAGTGGTAGGCATGCTCCTCCTATGTGGTCGAGTATACCAAAATGTCGTCGAGGAAGACCACGACAAATCGATAGAGGTATGGCTGGAAGATATTGTTCATGAGGCTCATGAACACTGCTGGAGCGTTGGTTACGCTGAAAGGCATCTCCAAGAACTCATAATGGCCATACCGACACCTGAAGGTCGTCTTCTGCACGTCCTCGTCTCGAACTCTGAGCTGATGATAGCCTGACCTGAGGTCTATCTTCAAGAACCATCGTGCTCCCTTGATCTGATCAAAGAGGTCATCAATCCTCGGTAGTGGATACTTGTTACTCACTGTCACCTAGTTCAGGCGAAAATAGTCGACACACAGTCGAAAGCTCCCGTCTGCCTTCTTGGAAAACAATATCGGGGAAGCCCAGGGTGAAACACTGGGTCGGATGAATCCCTTGCCCTGCAAGTCCTCCAACTGTACCCGCAGCTCTCGAAGCTCAGCGGGGGCCATCCGATACGCTGGAGTGGATATCGGGGCTGTCCCGGGGTACAGATCAATATAAAAGTCTACCTCTCTGTGAGGAGGTAGTCCCGGAACGTCGTCGGGGAAGACGTCTGCACACTGATCCACCACTGCAGGAAAACTAGGACTCCGCACGTCCACTACTCCTAGGATGAGACTAGCCAACTAATGAGTGATGGGATGTCCTCTCCACTGCAGAAGTCCATCTTGTGCTGCAAAGTCTCCCTTCTCGCCGGTAAAGGTGAACCTGATCCCGTCGGTGCGTACACATCGCACCTTGCGCCTAATACAGTCAATCTGTGCATGGACTGTAGATAACCAATCCATGCCCAAGATGACGTTGTAAGGCCTCGACGCTGCTACAAGAAGATCCCAGCCGAAGCTCTCGCCTCCTAGAGTAAGTTCACACTACCGGCACCAGTGCGTAATCGTCGAGTCTGCTCCCGTAGGAGTCTCTAGCATTAAGGATCGAGCCAACGGCTCTGTCGGAATCTCCGAGCTCCGAACAGGGGCAGCAGCTATGAAAGAGTGACTCGCTCTTGTGTCTATAAGAACAGTAGCAAGGGTGGAATAGACACATATCGTACCTCGAATCATCTCAAGCGTGTCGTGGTCGTAGGCCTCCGCTGCCTGGAGTTGTGCCTTTCTATGCCCGCCAGCTCCCTGTGGTAGGGGCGGACCTCCTGGTGGTGGTGGTGGTAGAGCCTCAAAGCGTCGCCCACCACCTGCTGCTCGGCCAGCTCCTCTGCCTCGTCCGCCTCCTCCCTGCAGACCCCCACGGTCGACCCTCTTCCTCTGCCTGGGTGGCCCCTCAACTGTCTGCTGCTCCTCGGCACGGTGCATCAGTCAGTCACGAGCCATGTGACCCTGCCCGCCGCAAGTGCAGCACTGCCTGCCTCTCGAAAGACTGGCTTCGCGCTCTGTTCCCCGCACTGCTGATCCAGTGTCCTGAGGTCGTCTGCGTGAGGGTCTAGTATTTCGGGACCCCTGAGTCATCCGTCGGCTTCCCGCTGCGGAAGACTTTTCTATGTGCCGCCCCGTGGTAAGTCTCGCCGCTGGAGAAGTCTCAGCAAGGAAGCTCTCGGTCAAGAGGGCTCGCTCTAGTACTCCTGCCTGGGTCAGGATGCTGAGGGAGATCAGGGATGCCCTGATCTCGTGTCTCAATCCCTGCTCAAAGGTCCGGGCCCGGAAGAACGGGTCCCGTACCATGTCAGTCAAGTAGCGCGAGAGATCGGTGAATCTCGCCGAGTACTGGGCGACCGTCAAGCTGCCATGCCGCAGCTGAAGAATCTCTTAGATGCACACAGCATGGAGGGTGGCCGGGATGAACTTTGAGCGGAAGAGGCCCTCAAAGTCTGTCCAGATGAGAGAGGCCTCATCGTGCACCTGGAGCATCAAGCTCCACCATCGTCCTGCTACTGCATGGAGTAGACTCGCTGCGAGGATCACCTTGAGGTCTGTTGGTGTCCTCACTAACTCGTACGACTGCCTCCAGCCAGTCCTCAGCTGCATGGGGGTCCGTCTCCCCGCGGAACCTGGGAGGTTGCTGGCGCTGGAACTCATGCAGTGCACTGAGGCGATGTGCATCATCAGCGGCTGGTGCTGGAAGCATCGGTGGCTCGGCGGGTAGAGGTACCGCCGGTGCCTCCGCTGTCAAAGGGCCCAGTAACGAGGCCTCGTCGCTCGGCGGGCTGTCGTCACGTACCACTCTCGGAACCCTAGCTGGCTACCGTCGTGGGGCCATCCTGAAAAGGAAACAGGTGCGCCACGGTCAGAACAATATACCTAGTGAGCTTATATGAAGTAATCACAAAGAAAACTTGAAACACACATTCAATCAATGTTTTCGTGCATTAAGTCTGAAATCAGAAGTCAGGGTCCTGGTGTACGGATACGTCGGCCGCTGCACCAACACTGGGATCCCTGGACTGATAACCACACTCAATACGCTTAACACTATTTCTTCACATAGAAGAAAGATCAGAGTGTGAGGTAGAACCGAACTCCTCTGATACCAATTTGTCACGACCCATCCTCGGGACCTGTGCCGTGACTACCCCAAGCCCGCCATCCATAGGCCAGGGGATGGCGACTAGCACCAAGGTGTAAAATCCCGGAAAAAGGGAAGGCATTGCCTTTGAAAAGTAAACAAGCACTACAGAGTAAGCAAGCAGAAAGGTAAACACTAAGTAAAATCTTGTACAACAGTAAGTGTGGAAAAGTAAAGGGGGCCGGAAATACAAGCCCAACTGTAAAGTACAACTGAAAGGGGAAAAACAGCAACTGAAAAGTAAAGCCGCAACGTCGAGCCGTCCTCTGGAAGTCCCACCTGAAGGGTGGGTACAGAAAGCCTCCACTGCTCCTCGGGTCTAGCCGACCGCTCCGAGTGCGTCCCGCCCAGTGGTCCACCTCCAGGTACCGTCCTGCTCCGCAAGCCTCCACCATGATTAGCGTTGTCCGTCGTCTGCACCCACCACAACGAAGTGCGGGCATAGACCGTGCAGGGGTGAGTATAAGCTACTCAGTAGGGACCTGGAGAACCCCGAAGGTCTCCCGAAATCCACAAAGGATAATCCACAAAAGGAAGATACAATCACAAAGTAACATCCGGCACGGCTTAGGTATATTCCCATACATATACCTAAGTCATCAATACTCGCTCGGCTCCAACATCCGAGCTCAAGTACAACCTAGTCCACACAAGAAATCCAAACATAAAATCCACACAGGAAAGCTCAACATAATCTATAAATGAAAGTAAACAGTAAATCCACACAGGATAGCTCAACACAGTCCACAAAGGAAGGTAAAATGGAGTTTCAGCTCACACAGGTATACTTCTTCAAATGACGATAGAGATGATCACTGATCCATCTAAGTCGTCGGACCCACAAAGGATCGATAGGTACTAACCCCCGCAATGACCCACAAAGGATTTATAGGTATCTAACCCCCAAAAAGACCCACACAGAATCGGGCCCACACAGGACCTGTAGGCGCTGGCTCACACAGAACCGCTGAGCGCTGACCCACACAGGATCAGACCCACACAGGATCGGACCCACACAGGATCGGGCCCACACAGGACCTGTAGCACTGACCCACAAAGGATATCTGTGTGCTGTAGTCATCGCAGTCCACTGAGGATCTCTGCACAGTCGTCGTCGCAGTCCACTGAGGATCTCTTCACAGTCGTCGTCGCAGTAGCAGTCGCAGCCAGCTCTAGGGTTCCCGCACGCAGCAAGCTCGTTCGGGAGGGTCCGCTCCACGAGCCGAGAGGCTGATACATCAACTGACACAAAGTCCAAATTTGATGTATCCCAAAAGTTCTATATCGTCAACAAGAACTTCGCGTCACAGGCGGCGCGTCAATCGGACGCCCGGTCAGAGAGATATTGGCTTTTTCGTCCTAGGGGCCCGGTTGGTTTTTAAGGAAAAACCAACCTGACCGTACTCCACCTGCGTCCAAACCTTGGGTGGAGTATGCCAAAAGATCTGTCTCACTTAGAGGAATTCAACGAAGTCGACGGCACGTCAATCGAATGTTCGTAGCTCAAGATATGAGCATTTCCGCTCCGAGGGCCTGGTTGGTTTCGTGTACGAACAAACCCGGCTGAACCCAAAGTAATCCGAAACCTTGAGTGCGATATACCAAAACGACCGTCTCGATCCAAGGAGTTCATTTCCGCTGACGGCGCGTCGTTCGGAGGCCTGTAGCTCATGTTACTGGAAAAAGACCGAAAACGGTCCGAAGACGGGGGGGTTTGGGCCCGGACCGACCCGGCCCAACCCCCCCTGGGTCGGACCCGGTTCGGCGCAGCCCAATCCAGCCAGGGCGCGACATGGCCGGTCGGACCGGCCTGGCTTGGCTCGGCCGAGCGGCCGAGTGAGGGAGCCGCGGGGCACTGCCCCCGCTGGTTGAAGAAGTCGCGGCCCTCGAGGGGTCGCGCTGGAGTCAACGGACGCGGCAAAGGCCGCATCCCGTGCGTGTGAGCCGGAGCCGCGCAGTCGCGGGTCCGCTGGCCGCCGCCGCCGCGGCTTCAGTCGTGGCGGCCCTGCCCAGCGGCATGCCGGGGCGCCACTGGATGCTTCCTCGGGCCACCAGAGTTGCTCTGGTGGTCCATTTTCCTTCCCATCTGCTTCGCTGCTCCTCCCAGGTCCTGTTCTTCACTGCGGAAACATCAAATCGCCCTTGCGTCACATTTTATCGTCGCCCGCCAAATCTGCACAATAACGAAGAACTGCAGTGAGTTGTCGGGCCATGTTCGTTTGGCCCGAAACCTCCGCGTTAGGCGGTATCAATCGGGAGGATTAATCAACACATAGAAAACATAACCAATAACAATTTTAATGAATTAAAATTGTTCTTATGAACCGGGTTATTCATTGTAAAAGAAACGATCAAGGGAAAATAAATTATTTCACAACAACCCCTACCTCGTCAAGTCATCGCACGCACGTTCTTTGCAGATTTGATCGCCGCGGAAGGAGGCGATCGTCGCGTCACGGAAGGGCGTCGCGTCGTCGCGGAAAGGCGTCGCGTCATCGCGGAATACGGTGACATGTAGACGAACTCCAAGGTTCAAGAACATGAATATTTATTTATATCGATTAAATCCATGTGTTGTTATAAACCACAAAGAAGATTTAAAAGAAACCTGAAATCTCCTACCTCAAGCAGTTGGGGATCGGAGATCGTTGCGGGGAAGAACGTCTCGGAAGAAGTGTCTTCAATATCCGAGGGTGACGGCGTTCTTCGCGTTCTTCACGTTCTTTGTGAAGGAGGATGAAGGCACAAAGTTGTCAAAACCTCTCAACGAGCTTTTTTCTAGAAGTCGTGCGTTGGCCTTATTTTATTATTAGGCCAACGGATTGAAAACAGGTTAAGAAACGATTAAATTAATTCATCGAATTAATTCAATGAATAAAATCGCCCAATTAATTCATCGAATAAAACCGCCCAATTAATTGGTTCATTAAGAAATTTAGAAAACGCGTCAGTTGACTTTCATATTCATGGGTTTTCGCGGGTGCGTTACTTAGCGGAAAGAAACGGTGGGGCTCGTGTAGGCCCCACCTCACAAATATCCTACCAAGAGGGTAGGATATTTCTGGATAGCACCCTATTCGCATCAACTAAGTTTAAGCTGCTTTAAGTGGCTTCAAGTGTCTTCCAAGCGGCTTAAGTGAAATAAAATAAAGTTTGTCGTACAATTTATATTATTTCTTAACTTTAAGCCCAAAAATTAAAAACCACACCCGAGAAAACGCAACTCCGGAAGAGGCTTTTCTAAGCAATTACCGGCGCTGCGATTCAATCGGTGCCCTCAGAATTTGATTCCGAGCACCGGTTCAAAAGTTAGAAAAACCCGCTCATCCGTTCACTGAACGTACCCGAGCCAAACTTCGGAACATGATTCCGGTCACACCGGGCCTCGGAATCAGGTGCCGTCAGAAACTGCGTTCTTTTAAAATTCCAAAGATAATTAAGAAATAAATTTCCTTGAAATTTATGGGTCATTACATGTCCTGACACTATACACTTAAAATCTAGGCTACAAAAAATATATCTAGACTAAATTTTGGTCCTTTAAAACACCCTCACTTCCTGAAGTAGGCCTATTCTACAGTGTCGATACAACTATTACCTAGATACCCTATTTATGACCTCTACATGGTCCTGAATGATTGGAACAACTCTAGATACCATCTAGATTCTATGTTATGAATCCTTCTCCAAAACATATAGTTGGAGTTGATCCCCTTACACTGACTATTAGAGGGAAGGTCATGTAGAATAATTGTACATAGTACATCAAACCTCTTTTTCAGCACTCGAATATGTCTCTATATAATTGATTCTTAATATTTCTTCATCTCCCACACTGATGATATAAGATAGAAATACCAACACTGATAGACTATCTCGTATTACCCTCTCATGAATCCACAAAACTAGCCTTCCTTCTAGCTATCACCAATCCACTATGTTGAGAGGATGAACTATCTTACTCTTATACCCTAGCTTCCCTCATGATCCATTCAATTTTTAGTTAATGATTCACTATCTATGTAATAGTATTCAATTAAAACACATTGAACTTTGATTGAATGATAGTATTCAGACATAAAACAATGAATCTCTCCCTCAATGGATCATTATAAAAGTAAATTAGTGCAAAGAGATGAGTTTATGTGAATCATTCCAAATACACTATAATGGTAATCACACCCTTCTCCATATTCATAAACTCATTATACAATTTAGGTCTCATGCTCTTAATGAAAAATTTAACATAAAAATTCGATTGTAAATTCCTCCAATGAAAATCTTAAATCACATCATATTAGTTTAAAACGTCCCATCAATGATAAAATGATCTATGAAGCATTAATACCATGTTCTTAGTTCTCCCCTCGTGAGGTGTCTCCAACTGCTTTGAGGTTAAAAAAGATAACCTCAAGACATAGATAAGATTATTTTGTACAACCCCCCCCCCCCCAATGATGATACATCTACTGAAGCACATATGTCAGGTCTTGAATATATGAGGAAGTCTATAATGATCCCTAAATGGTCTTCAAAATAATATAAAACCCTCACATAATTGGGAATCAAAACCTCTACTGGGTACTATACCTAGAGAAAAAACTAGAACTACATGAGGATCTACAAGTATCTTAGGGCCTATCACCCATGGAGCATAGTCATCACCACCCTCTTGGTACACGATTGGAGGTTGTCATGGTTGAATACCTCTATAATGACAAACACATATGTTTGAATTCATCAATAATGATTTGATCACATATAAAATCAAAAGAAAATTTCAATGCCATACAATAAATAAGGAATTCGCCTCTTCTCACTCCTAAATTCAATAATAGGTTGTAACAAAATAAAAGAACTATAATCACTCCCTACTTCCAACTATAAATCTAGGTCTAGGTGAATTCCCCTATTTGACAACATAATTCCTGATATATATATAATAATGACCTTTACAATTAGTTTCAATTTTTTTTAAATAATATTCACATTAAATGTCTCATAAAAACATTGACTCAATGGGATTATAATTTCAATTATATAAGGGACCAAACACATTTAAATTGAAATAAATAAATAATTTAATCCAAACCATGACACATTCCAATGCATGTAATAAATGGTCCATAACTCAAGAAGAAAAAATTGACTTTTAAGAGTGTCTTATATTTCAAATACAAGAAAACTCCATTTAGGTTATAACCTAAACTCTAAGTACCAATTTGTCTTGGTAATCCCATATATAATCCATTTATCAAAAACTAGCTATATCACTCAAGGAATGCATGATAATTTCTTTCAGTCAAGAATTGAATCAAATATTGAATTGAACAATGCATGGCATGTGTAGTCTAACAGGTATAATAAATGATAAATGAAAAGAACTCTATCCTCTCATCAGACCGAATATAAAAATCTATATTCATAATAAACATAAAACCTCAATTGCATCATCCAAATGTGGGATGAAATCAATAGTAAAATAAAAATAATGAATAAAAATTTCTCATTCTAGGTAACATGGACTTTTCAGAATGTGGGTTATATAATCCCACATACCTATCATTAAAAAATTATAATGCCTTCTTAAACTTTTATCTATTGTATCAAAATGGTAAATCAAGAAAATAAAATCTCTTTGATTCCACTTAGAAACATCTCGACTTGCAGTGAGGGTCTGAGGTGGTATAATGTGGAGGCTATAACCTCATGAAAACAGTATAGTAGGGGTGAAGTAAATCAATGAATAATTAAAATTATAATTAAAATCATCATAGAAGATAATATCCAAAATAATGAAATAATAATAAGGTAAAAATAATGGTCATATTAAACCTAATGATCATGTTTCATATCTAAGAAATATGTCATGTAATACATAGATATAGGAAGCTAGTACAATACATGTATCAAAATACAAAAAAGGCTAAAAGGACTATCTCTAAATATAATCACAATTCTAGCTTGGTCCAATACTACCCTATTCCTATCCACAAAAAATTGGAAATCATAAATTCAATGCTTTCCCAAGTCCCTATGTATATCTATGATATTTGTTGGGGTACCCATGGTGTCCAAAATAGAGTGTGGTATTACACTTAGTTGGCCACCAACAATGGTGTCTATAACATGTCTAGTTTATATATAAAAGCTAATGTAGTGTGATTTATTGTTGGTATAATTGTAATAAAGGTAAACTGTAAAATGTTTATATGATCCAATCCATTCAAACCTAGATTTGTGTGAATAATAACCAAGAACCCATTAACTAGGGGCTAATTATAAAGCATGATAATATAACAACAATGGCCATCGCATGTTATCATATGTATGACATCAACAGCATAATATGTTGTGAAATCATGGTATAGACCATGATGGGTGGAGTATAAGGTTCCAAAGACAATAACATCTTCATAGGGTCCATGTATATTCTCTATGAAAATTCAGTAACAATTTGGGTGAACTCCAAGTATAATTTCATCTGATCATGTCTAATTCAAGTCCAAGAAACCTGTATCTATGGGGTATTAATTCCCTTGGAATCCAATGGAAACTTGATCCAAGGATTAGAAAATCACTTTTCATCAACTACCATAATCAAGAACTATTGAGTATAAAATTTCTTGGTATCCAAGGGAATCAGGATCCAAGGATCGTGTCAAAGGAATCCACTTCCATTATCAATACGAATTCATAGAGTAATTTCCATCATGTCTAATTGCATTCATATCCCTTCATATCATCCAAGGAATCCACTACTATTATTAATTCATCAATAAAAACAATAATCATTTAAAATATATTCATACTCAATGAGTTCATCAAAACCATTTAATAATTTACATATAATCCCTTTAACCATTTAAAATCAATGTCATCATAAAAAAAGGAGGAATAACACATCTCTTCTCATTGATTATATTCTCATTGAAATCATTGATACTCCCAAAATAAGTGGCCAACTCACAGATACACAGTGGGGTTGTATATCATGTGTAATATTTTTGGGAACACCCCATGGGTTTTCCAAGTTGGGTTGAATGACCAATAACCATACAAAATCACTAGTAGAAACCCCCAATAGGTTACTAATTCGTATAAATTAAGAATTCAATTAATTTTTAGTTAGAATGATGGAAGGTACGGTGTGCAGCATAATAGAAACTAATCACATAAAATACCACACATTGAGGGAAAATTAATTACAACCTTCCATATACATGTTATATAACACTAATCTATAATAAACCTATAATTAGGTTTAGATTCATAGAAAACTGATATTGGATGAAAATCCTAGAAATAGTAAATATTAGATTCAACAGAAATAACTCTATATATAGAAAGATAAATAATGATAGGTGCATGTTGAATAAATAACTCATTGACATGGATATAATGAGATATTAAGTTCTTGAATCCAAGTCTAGATGGTGGGGTTATTAAGGAACCCAGATCGATAGAGCATGAGCTCAAAATGACCTAAAAGGTCATCCGGTGATATATTAAATTAAAATGGTACATTTTTTGAAACACTTAAATATATTAGGTGGGAAATCCTAGTTTCCCCAAAATTTATGTTTCCCATGGTTTGGTCACATTCTTTGCCAAACCATCTTCTAATCATGTTGTTTACACTACCGTAAGATGGAACTCACATGTTTCATGTGAATAGTTTTAGAAATAATGCACAAACAATGATTCATGCCTCTTATAAAAAACAAATTGCTTCATACAATAGTGTAAAACCCTAGAATCCTGGTTTCATCAAATCGCGTAGTGTCCTAGTACTCTGAGATCAAGCCTACATGGTTACTCTAACATTGCGTCCTGAGCCACACTATTTATACTAATAATGTGGAACAACTATTTTTCTCCAGAATTAGGGATCTAGGATCTAAACAAGCCTAAACTACCATAGAAACATCTATGACCTCATTAGGCACTCACACTAGGATAAAATATAATTATACTAAAACTCAAAAGTTTTGTACCTAAAAAAACTCGATATTATACCAATAACTTCCCCTTTATATATTATATGGTTCTATGTAATTCAATGATCCAATTCATTCTTATAATACTAGATTATTCCATTTCATGTCCTATATTCTCTTGAAAAACCAATATTTTTTTTGTTAAACTACATATAAAGATCTATATATCATGGTCAATCATATTGATTCCCTTTATCGATAACATACATTTCATATAGAATTAATTGAAAAAAATTGGATCGTCGATGGTTTAGGTTCAAAAAAAATTCTTTGGGGACTCTTCTTATGGGTTTCTAGGTTATCTGATTTGGTCCATTTCTCAATATCTATAACAAATTCATCACATAGTCAAAAATTCTCTTGTAAAATGGAGTCTTAAAATATTCAAAATCATCAAAATAAATAATAATTATAATCCATTTAAAAAATTCATCAAAAATAATATTTTAAATGTATTCTCAGTGGGAAATATGATTAATAATGCATGAAAATCTAATCTCATTGTACAACCCCATGAAAATGAGGTTAAAATACTATTATAGGGGTCTAAACACAACTTTTTTACCTCTACTACCTTGGTAACATTTTTTTGTGATAAATAGCTTAGATATGTCTTATTATTCATGATATTTCAAGTATTGACATTTCTTATCTATTTGAAACCATCCATGTATAAAATAATAACAAAACCGAAACAATATTTAAAATCATAACAATAAACATTAGATAATAAGTAACCAAGGTTCAACTTCCCATAGGTGAAATACCCCAAGAACATATGCTCTTGGGGTGTTTTTGTTGCTTCTGTCGATGGTATCTACTGTCGAAGCCCATATCTACTTCAACCCTTCTCTGAACTCTCATTACACTATGTATCTCCCAGATAGATTTGGAGTAATTGATTCTCAGTGGTTTTGGGATATGTGTTCTGGTGGTCGACGGTCTTTTCGGAGAGACTGTATCGTCGAGTTCTTGTTTTTAGATTCTTGTTTCCATCTCGTCTCTTTGATGATGTTCAGAGTCCATGGCAGTTTTAATCTTTTCCCTGACCTTAAGACTATATGATCCACTCCGAGTGGGACCTGGAGCTGTGGTTATTCTGAGGATTTATGAGGTGGGATTTGGCAGTTGATAATGCTCCCTGTGTGGCCTGGTTTGATTCTTCATTTTTCATTTTCATTTTCATGACTATGGTTTTGATTCGGTTTTGTTAGTGCCTATCATGACGGATCTGTTCCATGTTTCTACTTCCTTGTGAATTTTATTTGATGGTGTTCGACCCTGGTGTGGAGTTCAGAAGTGTAAGACAAGGCTTGTGATATCCGGCCCTGTGGTGACATCGACACTGACGGTGATGTGTCTCACCAACGAAGTGAGGCGACGTGTACGGTTGTTAGCATGTGCAGAACGAGGTTTAGCTATCTGAGGATGATGATTTTTTATGAGGGGTGATGGTGAAATGGTGTTTGGATGATATAAAGGGTAAAGGTATTTTCTGTATTGTTGTTTGAAGCAACGATGGTGATGTCCGGTGGGTTTCTGCCGACAAATTCTGAAGAAGGTGATGAAGGTGATGACGAAGTGGGTCGATGTCGGGGGCGTGGCTTGAGGAGGCTCCCTGACCGAGGATCTCTGTCCTGGGGAGCTTAGGCACAGCTGTGAGATTAGAATTAAAGTAGACTTTTTCTTGGCTGTATTTTTATTGTTGTGATCCAGTAATTTCTTGAATGGCATGGTTCCTGCTCACACAAAAAGTGGTTTTGGAAAATCAAATGAAAATATATTTTCAAGTCACACTTATTCATTTGGGGATTATTCTTCCTTAAACATTAATAACATGTCAAAAAATATTAAAAACAACCAAAAAAACAAACTATGATGCATGAAATGTAATCAATAATAAGAATTCCAAACACTAAAACCCATAGTAACAAAAAATTGTAATAATTCATCAAAAAAAATAATAAAATTCATACTAACACAACTACAATGATATTTCATCTCTACATTAACTCCTCATGAAAATATCCATGCTCTACCCACCAACACGATAAAGAAAGATTATGATACAACACTAGAGAGTTAAAATAATATTCATTTCAATTTTCCATGTAGAAAACATCTTCATATGTTCCATGTTCATATATTTTGGGTGTGTATAAAAACCTTGTAGGAAATCATCCAAATCATTATGACATATATCACTTGGGAATGAACAATTTTTTCCAAATCTCAAAATATTAATAAAAAAATTGAGTTGACATCCAAATTAGATTACCTGATTAATTCAATTATCTTATGTAGAATAAATATTTAATAATATTTTTCTAGTTAGTATACCCAATCCATATTCAAACACACACACACACACACTCACATAAATTCCATTATAGTCCCAATATATATAAGTGGTTACTCATCCATCTGCAATTTCAGTCATTGGTGATAGTCCTTTATATTTTCCAAGTGACATTAGATCCATGTATGAACCGTGTAGGTTGTCATCAAATGAAATATATAATCATTCAAACCAAGTATTCATAGTTCCCTTATCAAAATATCATTAAAAAAATTATCATTTCTTCAAATTCCTCATAGTATTAATGCATAATATATTCATTTAAAACCAAAATTTAATTAGATTTGCAAAGATAATTTAAAAATAATGTTTAAATAGAAAAGAGAAATCAGACACTTTTAAAAATAAAATAATTTATATTTTATAATGAGTAGAGAGAATGAGAGAATCCACCTACATCACAACAGATCTCATACAAAATAATGAATCAATTCATGATATAGCCGATTCAGTTTCACATTGATGTACCTTCTATAAATCTAAAAATAATGTTTCAAAACACAAGATATTCACTATATCTTTACATAAAAACATATTATAATATTCTATGGAATGTAAAATGATAGAATCTATAAATTAAAGAGTAATAAGGAGTGAATGGGACTCTAAATTTTAATCTCCTAAATCCAAAACACATTTATGTGTTGAAATCAGGAAACAATAGGAAGATACTTCGCAAAATCACATAATGTATTAATAGGTTGAGAGCCTACGACATGGAAGAATGATATTTTTTGGGGTATAATTGGGGTTAAATAGAATATTTCACATTTAATTAATGACATTTTGGTGTTAGGCTACCTAATTTAATAAACCATGCAATGAATATTCAGGTTATACTATCTCAAAACCCCCATGTAACATGGTTTGAAAACATTTATTCAAAATATATGAAATTAATTTATCCAATGTTTCTCTATTTCCTAATAAATATTAATGGTTTTTACTAACCATATGAAAATTAAGTACCTCCTACACAATACTCTCTTGATGATGTATTATTACCTATGGAACCTGCACAATTTTGACTAACCATTATCCAACCAAAAAAACATATAAATCCCTCCACATTTCAAAAAATAAACATTAACAAACCAGTACTAATAAAGATCAAATAACAAAAAAATCATCCCTCATGCTAGGGGTGCTCCGTAAACAATTCCACACAAGGTTTTGTAAGTAATATCATATGCTATGTGATTATATTTCTCTCTTGTATTATCCAGGTACTTACATTTTAGTTAGTTTTGTTAGTTTCATAGTTTTCATGTTCACATTTATTTATGATCATTCCAACACTACCAAAGAAATTATATTAGTGAGAGAATTCAATTTTCTTTTGTTATTATCATTCCCTAATACCACATTGTGTACTCATTATTTTTTCAAATTCATTGTTTTATATTCCATGACTCCATTTTTCTACTGTTATTATAAAACCCAATTTTTCATAAATGGTATTCATATAGATGAAATTGTAATTCATTTATTGGTGAATTATATGTATAAAATAAAATATACATATTTAGGGGTTCAAAAGGATTGAATATTTTAGTCTTTAAATTGTTTTATTCTCAACGAAATTATATTAAACTCGTTGTTTATCGAGTGAAACTTTTAAAGGAAAATATTTATAATGATATATAATCTACATGATACACTACAATTAATACATATTAAGTCTGTAAATGGATATCAATCCAATGAATTAGGATAAAAAAATTATTGTTATGACATGTTTATGATAAATTAGTTGATATCCTTTGTAATATGTTTTATGACACTAGTAAAAAAATGTGGTGACATTGTAAACAATGTTTCATTTTATCGTAAAAACACATTTTTATATTTTTTATATTATACATGTTATTATGATCTCATATTTGAAATCATGATTTGTCTATGGTAATTTCTCATATTCCAATTATTTTTTTACACCATACTATGATTTATTCCCACCCTTTTTTACTAATGTATGTCCAAATGAAATCACTTTTAGGGAGGTGAACTAGTATGGAATCATAAATGAGTATTTCTATAGGATTAGATATTTTTTATATCTATGATTTACTTATTTACATCATTTATTATTTACTATGTTTCAAATATACTAAACCTTAAATGCACCTTCAATTTAATTTGAGAAATATTCTATTGATGAAATATATTAGATATGATTTATTAAAATAGTAAGTCAGCATAGTTGGTATCAATGTCAAGTTATAGATATCTATGTAAATTAGGAAAAGAAATAATTTAATATAACTCTTTGTAGAAGTCAAAAAACGAGAAATCTAATGAATATTTTGTTAATTTATAAAGAGAGCACACTCAAAAAAAGAAATCCATGTCCTGATAAAATGTGTAGATATGGATCTATCACATATATAATCAGGTGTAATTACATTGAAATGGTACTTTGGATTCTATATTGACATGTTCCTAGTGTATGAATCATAGGCCTTCTTGCACACCTAATTTTTCACTCTGAAGGGATATTATTTGGTTAATAATATACTATGTTGAAATCCAGATGAATTATATATAGATAATATAATTTTTATGGTAAAATTATAACACCATATAATCAAAATAGTAATAAAATTTAAGACAATTATACCATTATATATGTTTTTATTTGACATATCATAGATAAAATTTCACACATTGGTTTTCTTCACCAAGAAAAATGGAATGAATAAAAAGGACTCGCCTAATTAATAAATTTGATGAAAAAATAATTGATGCTCATGTTAATTTTATGAAAACTAGAGATGAAAAATTAATGATAATTATGAATCATTTATATCCAGTCCTAAGTGAAAAAACTAAAAAAAAATTTATAAAATATCTTCAAACAAGAAAATATAATCATTTAATTGAATCTTTATTATATCAACAACTACAAAATATCATTTGAGCATCTAATACATTGATCATAAAATAATTAATTAATACTATAAAAATGATATTTTATGTGATCCCTTTTTTCAAAAGATAATATAAAATTGGTTTTATATCACATATAGGTAGAAGTTTACCAGTAGTGTAAACTTATCAATAAAATTATGAAAAAAAGATGTGAGGGAAGATATGGACTAGGATGTTTCCAAAAAAATATTTTCAATCATTTATTTTTCTTATAATGTAGAACCAATAATGGAATGAAAATTCCTTGAATTGAAACAAGGTAAAATGATTTATTGGGATGTTATACAATAAATTTTAATAGGATCACATAATACTCATTAATCTTTATGGTCAATTATAATAAGAAGATGAGAAAAATATTCTGGGAGACAAGATATCATCTATAGAAATCTCCATCCATCTAAAATATTTGAAGTTATGAGGAGATAATACCGAATGATCTGAATGTGGGAATAATCTTGGGAGATTCAAATAGGTAATATAGATTGATAGATAAAAAAATGATTATGAATCAAAATTTTGAAACCAATTTCCACAATGGAAGTCAATTAATGAAAAAACATTCTTTTTCCCATCAATTTTTTCAAGAGGCATTCAAAGGATTGGCTACAATGAATTTGAAAGTGTTAAAAGTGTGGAATTGATTGACATATATCATGAAGAATTCAAGTATATGTAAGTACCCAATAATTAATGTTTATTAAAAATGGGGAAATGGGTCAATTATAACTTATAGTACAATTCTCTATCTGTATGGATCTTGAAATTTTTACAAATCGATGTTCAAATCAGATTATAATTAAGGGAATATTCTATCTACCCTAATACAAACATAGGGGGAAAGGTGATTATTTTTTCAATCATTACATATTAATTCAAATCTTTGAATGATTTTTTATTTAGTATATGCATCATATACTAAAATATTGAAAGTAAATTTATTTATTTGGTTTCTACATATTTCAATATTTATTTACATTTTATGAAGAACATAAATGAAAATCCAAAATTTCTTGTGGTGGAGTTGTTGGGAAAAAATACTATGGATGGATTGGATTTCCATTTATTATGAAAGTATCAACTATAGAGGATAAGGATTTTAAGGTAACCTTATTTTAAAACATGTAATTATATTTAAAGGAGATATATCTCATACTATTTTTTTCTAAAACCATATAATATTTCCCTCATTATTGACATGATTAGTAAATAAGGGTTCCAAAGGGAATGTTTTAAAGATAGTATATAGTCAAATTATTGGGGAATCCATTAACATATTTTTGCAAAAAATACCAAGAACTCCCCATAAAAGGGAGGAATATTTCTCAATGCATCTCATGAGTAAATCCATTATAGTTAAAAATACATTATATTTAATGATATAAACAAAATTAGATGAAATAAAGAAAAAACCATGAACATTTGGAGAGGGGTTTTATGTGGTCTAGTGTGTCTCTTCAAGGAGAACATATTATCATTGTGAATAATAAGGTTAAATTAATATAGTTTTTATTTGATTATAGAGAATATAAAGGGATAAAAATAAGTAAAAAATCCTTCTAAAATTAATGATTACGTTTCGATATCACCTACTAAATATTATAACACCAATTAAATATATCTTAAGTGGTTCTGCAAATGTCCAAAGAGAGTTACTAATCCCTTTATGTTGCTGACTAGCTCCAGATAATATATATATATATATATATATATATATATATATATGTGGGAATGAAATTACAACATAAAAAATCAATAAAGGAAAATGAGAAGATATTAATCCTTAAAATTATTAGTACACCAATCACTCCTAAATAGTTAATACCACATTCATAGAGATACAAGTCCCTAAATAGTAAACCAGCCCAAGCCATCACATTAAAAAAAACAATACATCAATACCATATCTACATGAAATAAGATGATCACATATACCATGAGTTATCACTGACTTCTAATTTCCTTCTAGTAATGATTAGTCACCTACTTTGAGTGGTTCAATCAATTTTCTTGGACTTACCAAAATCAAATCCAAAAAATACCAATGATAATGTGTGTGTGAGAGAGAAATAAAGCTTTATAGGATTTAACCAATAATTTAATGGTCAATAAATCTAAAATAATCCATAAATTCTCAATTTCAGATAAAATTAGCATTGTTAATATTTTCAAAAATCAAATATTAACATGATTTTGGAAAATCTCAATATAAAAAATATATATGTTTTGGCATGTAATAATAATGTTCAGTCATAGCACCCTGGATAATATAATCGTGGATTATTTATGTCTTGTCACAAGGTTCCAAAAAACCTCATTAATGTGTGTCCCATAGTGTGCTCGTATCCTTGAGTATCAAGATCAATGGGAATAATACGACACAACAATGAATGAACTACCTATATTCAAGTAGTTTTAATATTATGTCAATTATAAAATTGTCTCATGGTAAAAGATTACATTCTATTTATATCAACCTCCTAAAAAACTGGGAAATCATGTGCTTCGAGGTATTTTAAAATTTTATGGGGTAATAAATCATTTAAAAAATCATAAATTATATTCAATCATAATTTCAATTGTCCCCATGTTCATGTTTGAATGCGTGCAATTTCCTTTAATAACCCATGTGGTTTTGTCAAATCTCATTCACTTTATTTCAAATAACCTCATTTAAAATCATAAAATCTTTCATGTATTCCATATAAGGAAAACCATGATTCACTTCCCTAATTTCAAATATTGATAAATTTATAGAAATAACACTTTAATTTTCATAAACAATTTTCAAGGGAATTTCATTTTATACACCATTCCAATTTAAAATAATTATTCAGATAATACATTAATGAATTTCAATTTTAAAAGATATCAATTAAAAATATAACTATCAAAAAATGATTCAATTGATTATAATGACTTTTGGAATCACCTACCTCTATTATGATCATTTATCCAACAAGGAATCTTAAATCAATGACATGGTGGTAGGAACAACCAAGGGATAATACTAAATGCATGAATTAACAATGTATGATCTAGATCTATAAATTATTTATAGATCCAAAACATTAAAATACATATAGATTGAAGGAAATGATAATTCTAAATAATAAGATACTACACATACTTGAATATGATTCATACATTATCGTTCACTTCAATATGTGAAGAAATGATGTTAATATAATCAAACCACCCCAAGGTAGTCTCCAACACTTAGTGGGTCATGTTAGGTTAGAATAAGAGGATTTTAGAATGTTGAATAGGGGGATTTCATAAATTTATTTTGAATTTGGACATGCTAAAAAATTATATCATAGTTTCAACACATTACAAACAACCTATCAACGGTATGCCCCTATAAGGGCTACTAGATGAGTGTGAATGGTTAGAGAAAAATGCTTGTTAATATTTGTATCCAACCCTATGACTCTATAAGGGATTATGGAGATTCTTTCAAGTATTATCTATATGGTTTGAGAAATAGTGAACCATTTTTTCACTCTACTCTAGATCATAAACAAAAGATTGTATAGTTTCTTGGGAAAGGGACTCATGGTAAAAATTAACAATGTTCCAATAGTTCACTACCCCATTAACCTTCAATTGTCACCAAAGGTCACCAAAAAAATTGTATACAAGATCTATGAATGATATGATGATAATAAAGGAGTAGATATACTTGAATTCTTACATCAAATATGTTACAATTCTCACAATCATAAATTTGTTCTACACCCAACAATCGTCTAAAAAACAATCCATATTAAATGGATGAGGATACATTTCTCTCATAAATGCCTCATGCTCCAACATCTAATCTGAATAAGAATAATTATGCTATAACACTCAATCCAAGCGGTGAAATATACCATTAATAACATTTATCTAAGACATAATCATATATTTTGGATACTAGTTCATTGATAAATCATATTCCACATCACGGTCCTCCTAGTTGAAGACTTGATACAGATATGATAGATATATCCTCAAACATGACACATTGAACACATTATTGATTGATGTCATCTAAAGTGTAAAATCCAAATGGTATGACACATTTCCAATCATTATAATGACATCAAATAGTCCCCCATATCTTGATCACGACATTACGCAATTTCAAAACCATTGGTGATCCAACTGTGTAGAGATTCTCCAAAACACTTGGTCACCAAAAATTGACTCTAAAGGTGACTTTTGAATATCAGCATAGGATTTATAATAGATTAATGTTATTACATTTCTTATAAAGATCAACAGATTCATTATCGATGTATCTTTCTCAAAACTCAGACAAAATTAGAATTCTTCACTGACAACCATCCAACAATGTGGGGATCTACAAGGTAGATAATACAAGGCCTCAAAATGATCCATATTAATGGGAGAGTGGTTGATATTGTTATAGGAATATTGACCAGTCCCAAGTGTAAATACCAATCATCTCTAAAGTCAAGGACACAAGATCTAAGGATGTCTTCATGAATATTTATATCATGTTTTCTATGACCATAAATTTTAGGATGTATTCCATGCTTAAATGTTGCTAAGATCCCATTATTGTTGGGTTGAAATAGTATAAAGATAAAAAAGAGTGGGTTTAATTGTTTCTTTTAGAAAACTGTGAAAGATTTTTTACATTCTTCCATATTTTTGAATTTATATAAATATTTATTATTCACTTATATAATTAGTTTTATTATCATATAAACTATAAAAAAGAAGACAACTATTTTGATAGTGGTTTAGGGAGAACATATCCCATAGTACACTCCATCCATAGTCCATCTGTGAGTGTTGTGATTCTAACATGAAATTCCCACCTATAAGAAGACCTTAAAACTGAGTGTTCGAGGTTAACACCTGTAAAGTAAGGATTTACGTATCAATCTTGTTTTTTTAAAAAGTATCTCCTTCACCACAGATTTTTCCATTAAGTAGATTGTCAACCATAATTGAGTTGGAGTCTTAAATTCTCTAATAAATAAAAAGATATTGATTTTATTGATTAAGTAGGTTCTTGATCACCGTGTAAGTATAAACTGAATGAATGTGGATCTTCTTATTCAAAAATAAATTTATTCAAGAAATAATAGTTTCAAAGAGGTAATGGTTTTGAATGATATTAAATAAGAATAAAAACTATGTACTTCTTTCGTATTCCAATATATATCACACATAAATAGTAATAAGGAAATAAAAAATTATCTTGCTATTTATATAGAAAATAGTACATTCATTTGGTAGAATAGATCCATGAATGAAACCAGATAAATCATATTCATTCGAATTGAAAATAATTCAAGAGAGTCATAACTTCACATTAAAACATTAACTATTTGCATGGTTTAATATGAGACTTTTAATCATTTATAAAACTGCTTTATCATGATATTTTATTCCATTGACACCATTTCAATATTCAAAAAAATATGATTAATTTAAAACTCTTTTGTTGAATAGTAAAATGTAGGGTTCCTTTGCATAATGAAAGAATCAAAATGTAGGGCTAATAGTGAATAGTTGTTCACAAACCTTGGGTTGATGATTTATGTTTGTTCACAAATGTATGATTGATAATCAATAAATTCATTTTCTAAAACATAGGATTATATCCAAATGTAGTTTTGATAATATATGCTTTTCCAAAATAATATGGTACATAATCCATACATTTTATAAAAAATACGGGGTTGTTGAACCATAGTTTATCCTTATGAAGGTAGGTATTGAGAAATGTTTCCAAAATAAATCCAAACACATTAAGAATACATTAAAAATACATAATCCAATAAATAATATAATTTTATGAACAATGTTTCTAGAATACTTCCAAACACATTTAAAACATATTAAAAATACTTAAAACTATAAATAGATATAATTATACAAGAAATATATTCCAAAAAATAATCACTATAATTTCATTTGTATAAAAATAAGGGTATTTTTTGGAATCCAAATAAATAATATTTATACTTTATTGTTGAGAAAATACATACCCAATAATATCTCCCTTTTTTATGATCACAAAAACTAGAACACAACAGAAAAAATAGAAATTGTAAACAAAAATTAATTAATAAATTAAAAAAAGAAATTAGAGTTATTTAAAATTTATTTACACGTCATATCCGTTTATTTGGATTAAAATTAATTCTGGTATCTAATTCAAGAATCTAGTGTTTTCCCAATTTCCTCAAAAAAATTTCCAGACCAAAAATAAATTTACTGAAAATTGATACATATGTTAAATTTTATACATACATGGAAATTAATGTTATATATAAAATATGATAAAAATTAAATACTTTCTAAAAGTATAAATGGGAATAAATTAAAATAAATAGAAAAATAGTAATAAAAATTATTTCATAAAGAGAGGTTTGTGATTACAAGAATCATTTTGGATGATAAATGTTTTTAAAAAGTACGGTTGGAGGAATGGGTAATTGCTAGTTTGGAAGAGGTTCTAGACTCTGTGAATGCTAGAACAGCCTAAAGATCATCATTCAACTCTAAAATATATTATCTATATAATTCACCAATATTTTCATCTGACTATCACATCAATATTATTTAATCTTAACTAGACTTCAAACTATTAACTAAATTACCATTTAGAAGCATATAAACTATTTATTCTAAATAAAAAATATGATAGAAATGTAACAAATGGATTGAGAAAAGTTCATCTACAAATCTATCATGAAGTTACCAATCCAAATAGATCTCTATTTTTGTCTAAAAACACATTTATTGATTCACTATCTAATTGAAGAGTATGAAGCTAATCATTGTATGAAGTCATGACAGTAGTGATTTTTATAAACCTTCTAAAAAATCTATATAATTTTAATGTGGTGAGGTAGATTATTTGTATTTTCTATAACTACTTATGATAGCTTTACACTAACTCCATAAATATATTTTTAAATATATAAAATATACTTTTCAAAGAGAATCTATTTAGATATTTCCAAACTATCAACTATTTCTCTAAAAAAATCATTAAAATATTATCTTGAATATTTTTTTTTGAGATTTTGTAATCGGTTATAAACTAAATCTCAATCCCCTCAAGGAATAGTTATACTTATCAAATCATAAAAATTGTATCTTTTAATCCCCAATTCACATTGTAAAAATAAATTTTCTTCTCACTACTTGTTAAAATTGATAACAAATTCATGAATTCAATTATTCAAAGAATAAAAAGATTATTCTTCTTGATAATGATATGGTTGTCCTCTATGAACCAAGGTTTAAAAATTTTATTTAAAATTATCACTATATAATTAAAATTAAATATAAATAACCTATTTAATTTCCATAGGTTCAAAATTTTTCTTATCCTAGAATCAACTGTAAAAGAAACTAATTAACTCTTAGATAACATTGTAGTGTCATATTATACTGGTTGTTCTTCATCATTTCCATGATAATTTCCCCAAAAATTTTCTTTATCATGGTATATTTGAGTCTAATTTTTATTAGGAACCCATTTTTTTATTCTTATTTTTTGAAATATAATCTTACTCATATCTGATGTTTGTGTGAAATACATCACCAGTTCCAACAGCCTCTACCTGGAGTTCTTAAACTATAGTATCATGAGATGCAGTTTCATACCTTTATCTTGGCTATATGACTAGGTTCCCATAATTTCCGTATTCTATTTTTTCATTCTAAGATTGAGGTACACCTATTGTAGATTCTAGATCAAAGTCATCATATTAGAATATAATTTTTTTGTTTGAACTACATAATCTTTTTTAGATTTTGAAACTTATTCTTCTTGAATTTGGACCAGAGCAGCTTGTCACCAAATTCCTTTCTCCCATAAATAAATTGGACAATATTATTTTTAATCTTCTACAAAAATATCTAATATATTTCATTTAACTATAATTTAATAGAAACCAATATTCCTCAAAGTTTTATCATTTAAAAAGATAATTTGATAACACTTTTTGTGCATCGGTATATCTCAAATAACTCCTCTTTTATACAGAAGAAATGAAATTGTCATTTCATAAGGGTATAAATACAGTATACCCACTTCATGGATAGAGTTATGAATGTACCATAACATTATCCTTGTGAAATTAAACATAATATCACTCATAAAAAACAACATCATATACATGTCGGGGTAAAAAAAACTCATGCCTAGAAGTTCCCTGAATTATCACAGACTTAATAAACCTGACCATTAACATCTAGTCATCCACATGATTATTTAAATGAATCATCCTTATTTAGGTATAACTAAAAATAAATGATATAATATCCTCTTATTTATGTTCTTGATTACCAATCAACCGAAGATTGAAATAAAAAAATCCTTCAAGGAGTCACTAAAAAAACATTATCTATTTCGACAGAATATATAGAAAAATCCATATCAGTCACATGAGATATGATGATGTACTCTATGTAAGTGAAACCTAACTGCACTTTTTAATAAAATTCTATTTCTTATATATTGAAAATGAACATGGTTTTCATTTAGTAAAAACAATTTGAAACCACGAATTGAAAGATCTTCAGTTAGAAGAATTTTTGACGAATGGGTCTATTAGAATCAATAAAATTTCTGGGAATAATTTTTCTATAGGTAAAGCATTTTATATTCAGTACACTTGTTATTTCATTATCTATTAACATAATATTTGAAATTACCATGAAACTAATGGTTCAAGATTCTTATTCTAGGGTGTCTAATGAAAAAATGAGAGCTTTGAAATTCAAAAGGGTGTGAATATATGGAGAATAAGTGAAAGTGAATGATACATTGGGGTTTCTGATGGTTTTAGGGATTTCAATCAAGTTTCTTGAGAAAATTAGTCAATTTAAACGTTTTTTTTTATTTGGAAAAGACACATATTTTCCAAAATAATATAAATTCATTTTTTTCTTTAAAGGAAAAATAAATAAATAATTACCTATTAAAAATTGTAAATATAAAAACATAACTATTATCAAATAAAAATAAACAAATATTTGTTAAAATTAAATATTTATAACTCCCCCTTAATAAAATAAAAAAAATTAAGGGGAAAAAAGTTTAGTAAAATATCATCAATTTGGTATTAAATATTTATAAATTTAAAAGATATATACTTTTTAAGAATAATACTTCCTAAAAAATGACGCCTTTGGTAAATATGATCTGTTAGATAATGACTTACAAATTTTTTTGAAATATTAACTCCATTTTCATTATTACATAAATTAGGTATATTTTTAAAATTATGTCAAATGTCCTGTAATGTGGGTTTCATCCGAAAAAACATGTGTATCGCAAATGCCAGCTGAAATATATTATGCTTCAACTATTGATAGATAAACTATATGTTATTTCTTACATGACAATAAAACTAAATATTTTATGAAAAATTGATAAGTTAGAGGTTTTTGTTTCCTATCTAATCAATATCCTCCAAAATCAACATCGAAATATTAAATAAGATTAAAATAATATGTTTTTGGGTGAAGTAGGGATAAAAAAATTCAAATATATAAAAATATATTTAATAGAAGTACGATTATATTCTATTGGGTTTGATTGAAATTATCCACATTAACATAAAAAAACTATGTGTGGTTGGTTAGCTTAAAGATATAATAAATTACTAATCATACCTCTATATACATATTGTCAACTTGTTTCCTACTTTATCCAAATCATGATTTACATTAGTACACATTAGAGGAATATAGATATTTCTTTTTGTAATAAAAACGTTTTTGGATAAATCTATAATGTATTATCATTAATTTAGAACATTTAAAAAATATTTTGATATATTTGATATAGAAGAATGAAATTTAATTCTACCAGCACACTCATTTGAAATTCCTTTTTCATATGGAATGAAAAATCATTTGAATGTTTTTTATTTATTAAACCTAAAATTAACATCAACCACATAAAAATGTACTAAAAGTATATTAGAACAAACTATTTTTTTAAATATATTTGGTTCTTTGAAACCCTATAGAAAAACATTTTTCCAAAAAAAAGATCTTAGTCTTTCATACCATGCTCTATTTTCATTTTTATGGCCATAAAGAGATTTTGTAATTTTAAAAATGGTATTTGGTATATGGGGGTTTTAAAAACATAGTGGTTGTTCAATATTAACTTCCACCATTAAATATCCATTTATATGGTGGAATTTTAAATCCATATAATTTAATTTAAAATTTGAATGAGTTTCATAAGGAATAAAGATTCTAATAGTATCTAATCTAGAGATTAGAGAAAAGGTTTTATTTTAGTCAATCCCTCCATCCTAGTTGATTCCTTTTTCTACTAATATAACTTTATTTCTAGTAATTATACCTTACTCATATTATTTATTTCCAAAAAACCATTTTGTTTTTATAACTACATAATTGGTTGGTTAGTCAACTTATTCCCACACTTTATTCATACTAAATTTATTAACATCTTCCAAAATTACTATTAAAATCCTTATTATAATAAATATTATTTAATAGTATTTTGTTTTAAATTTGATTTAAAGGAATAAAATTCATATACGTTCCCTAAATTTCTTCTGGTTCATACTCATTTATTTATATTTCTTAAAACAATTTCAAATAGATTATCTTTTATGGTTTTATATTTTCTTAGTATGACTCTTTCTGGTTAATCTTCTATATTGTCTTCAATACTGAACAAAATCATATTTATTTAATTTTCAAAATAAATATTAGGTGATGAAATCTTAATATTTTATAATGATTCTCCCATTTCAGTTATTTTATATTTCCTTTATCAAAATGATCACTTTCATCAAACATCACATGAACTGATTCTTCAACAATCCCTCACTCCTTATTATACACTCTATAGGCTCTATAAGTAGTGTAATATCCTTGAAATATTCCTTCATCAAACATTGTATCAAATTTACCGTGTTATTACTCATAATTTATGATATACACCATGAATCCAAATACTTTTATGTATATCACTTTTGGATATTATTTTATTATAATTCTTATAAAGATTTATTTTATTAAGTGGTTTTACTAAAACTGTATTCATGATATAGAATGTTGTATTTAATGCTTCTTCCCATAAAATATGTATCAAGACTATTTTAATTTAATAGAGTCCTTACAATCTCTAGAATATTTCTCTTTCTTATTTTAGATATTTTTTTGATGAGGTATACTTGGTGTAGTAAATGAGTTTTTAATTAATATGTTTGAAAAAAAGCAATAAATTTTCGCTTATCAAATTATACACCATAATAGCTTCTTTAAGAAAATATTTTAAAATATTTTTCATTTTGAACATTTTTTAAAAATCATTCAAAAATAGTTAAAACTACACATTAATGTTTTATCAAATAAACCCTGGTCAATCATGATAAATCATTAACTAATAAAAAAACATATAATTTAATATCCCAACATGATACACTTGATGGTCCAAAAATTAAATGTGGATAATTTCTATTAGTTTAGATGTAAAAAAAATTTATATATTTGAAAGATAATTTTTTCTTTTTTTCAATTTTACATGCATCACAGAATCTATCCTTATCAAATTCTTGACAATATAAATCAAAAACTGAGTATTTATTATAAAATATATATAATGTAAATGCATTACTGTATCCAACGCCTCTATGATAGATCCACGATTTATTTTTCTCAATATTTAATCAATTTATTTTTATTTACACAATGAATCAAAATGAAAGTTATAAAATTTTTTAGTTTTATGTGCTCTAAATTTCATAAATTTATCTTAGAAACTAAATGGGAATAGTTAGTTAAACCAACATAAAAACCATCATCACAGAATATATAAATACTTATCAGTTTTTTCTTTAGACCATCGACATATTAAACTTTATTGATCGAAATTGTATTTGGATCTCCTACTATTCCATATCTAAATATATTTTTTTTAAAAATTTCTCCCAATGTGACCAAAACCTAATCTAGTCATTCTAGTTTATGAAAATTGGAAGATTCTCCACTTAGGTTTCATGAAAAAACACTATCCATATACAATATACTTCTTTTCTTATGGTATTTTTCTTGAAATGTATTTAAAAAAGAGTTTTTTGTACCAATATTCTCTTTCATCTAGCTATGTCATCATGAAAATATATGGGAATCCATATCTAATATCCCAAACATTTATTAATAATATTCCTCTTATGATTTAATGAAATGTGTTATTACGTAATATTGTAATATAAAACACATAGATTTTTTATTTTTATTATATTAAATTGGATTTATAACACATTTAAGTATAATTACTAATGAAAACATCATTGTTGAACAGTGATCACATGATTTGTATAAATATTGGATTTTATCAAATCGAATTAAAATACATAAAGGATGTGATGGCCTCAACCAATAGGATTGTACACTATAAATCCCACTTATCGAAGCATTAAAGGGAGATATAATCACTTGTATTTTTTCCTTGACCAAGCCTTAGATGATATCTAGCAACTTATGCATGAGAGAAACTGTTTATGGTATATTTTCAAGCTTCTCGATATCCCAACCCAAATCATGTTCGTCGAACCACCCACATGAAATTGTCACAGTTGTGCACCTTACTATTAGGGGGTTTGTTATGGAACAAAGGGAATATGTATCAATAACCTAGAAATATGTTTATATTCATTATTTTTAATTAAATAATGAATATATTTCCATTATTTTATTTTTACATTACAAATGATTTTTATTTGGATACAATAAAATAAAAAGACTATTTTTGGGTAATATTCATATTAAATTAAGTAATTTATTTTGATGAAAAAATAAATTTTAAAATAAATATTATTTTAATAAAATATTATTATTATATAATTTTTTAATAAAATCATATTATTAAATAATTTTGATCAAATATTAATGAATATAAAATTTTTAGGATGTAAAATGTAATTTTTATTAGGGTTAAAAAATATTACGATTAAAAGTCCAGTTATTCTCTATAAATGACAACTCTTATTATAAATGTTAAAATACACATATTTAGAAAATTATATTGATTAAATGAATATTATTTTGTTTTAATAAGATAATCTAAAATATCAAAATGTAAATTTTCCATACTATTCTAAGATAGTTGAATTTTCATGTAAAAAATTAAATACTATATAAATATATGATGTATATTATGACATTATAATGAACTAAATGTGTGGTAATAATTACTATAAAAATTATCCATGACAGAAAATATAGTTTACCATTAAAATAATGATATTTTTTATTATATTTATTTTATAAATCCATTAGGAATCCTCCAAATTAATTAATATATTTTATGGTTTTAAAATCAATTCTTTAATAATTTGAATCACCTCCACATAAGCAGGGGTAATTTTTTATTATTTTTGGTCCTTTGACTAATAAAATAATTTAATATAGGAAAACTTTGATGAAACTATTGGAAAAAACCATTTTATGGTAACTTGATTTTTTTTATTTTGTTATATAGTGTCCAAACCCAATGTTTGAGAAAAATTAATGAAATTGCCACTAATTTCCAGTATAAACCCACCCAATCACCCACTTAATCTCACTCAAAATACATAGATAACACCCTTAGTCTTCCCTCCGCTGTCTATATTCTTCAATGTATCTCTCCAATATCTCAATAATATCCTAAAAATCATTTGGAGTCACACACTCATGTATGGATTATTTTCCTTTCTTCTCACTACTCAAGTATCTTTTTATCTTTTGTATTCATTCTATACTTAAATATGATGGGATATTTTATTCCAAACACCCCTTAATTTAAAAATTATTTCCAAATATTTTTAAAATGCTTTATCTCATATGTCCCCATTTTATGAATTCTTATGCAATGTTGTTATGATGTCGAAATTTCATCATGATTTTCCATTGAAAGACAATTATGTAGTGAATACCATACTAATTTTATATCATGGTTATTAACCTTTATACGCATATTCATATTCTAAATATGTAATAAATGTATTTATTCTACACCAACTAGTTTTTTAATAAAATATGATGATGAATGAATCTTTGTTGTATGATCTATGTGGCACACTTAAGGATGATAGAGAAAAATGAAAGTGATGGGTTCTCCCAGAATTATATAACTCTCAAATGAATTGGGTAATTTTTAGTACCCTAGGACATCATTTTGGTACATTAAGTGAACCTGATTCCTTTATGGGACTTTCTTCATCATGATTTCTTGGTAGTTATCCTTTCTCTATATGTATAATGTAGTGTTTTAAGTTGATTCCACATTTTCCATCTTATGATTATGATGATATATATTTCATTTTTAATCATGTTCCATTTATTCCCCATTTATGTTCCTATTTACAAACATTTATTACCATATTCCATTATTATTCCCTTAGAAGGATTTATAGCTCACCCCCTTTCTTATGTATGTCCCCATGTTGTTTCTTATAGTTTTATGTTAAAGCATGTTAATGAATATTTCTATAAAGATGACTATTTTCTTGTATTAAAATGCTATTTAATGTATGTAATTCAAAAAGTCACTTGAATTATTGATCTTCTGGATTTTATTAAGTGTAATCATATATAACAAATCATTTATTAAAATTCAATAAAGATAAATTTTATTATAATTGGTATCAATTTTTTTATTTTTGAGATTAGGATTATAAAACACTATAGACTTCCATAGGGATGAAACTAAGTATAATAAAACATTCATAAATTATTTTAATATGGATTAATTGGTTTATCAAGAAATTAAATCCCAATTTGGACACTACAAGTGGATGTGTCCCTAGAATATATGTATATAGGGTTAAACCTTGAAAACCATGTGTTAAGCTAAACTCTGTCATGAACTAGTTGACGAAAATGGGCCTTACTACCCACCAAGTTTGACACTACTAGGGGATATTATTTTTTAAATTCATAAGATAATTATGAACCTTTATTAATGAAACAAAAAAACAAGATAATATATGTTTGTAAATTTATCATGGATAACTTGGATTGAAGCCTATAATTTCATATGTTATAAAAAAATGCAATTTATAAGTTAAATATTTAATGTCATTGGAATCCCTATTTATATTTTTAATATTTTATAATCATTATCCCTAATTTTCCCTTTAATATATCCAATGACCATAATGAAGAGGAATCGGGTAAATAATCAATGTGATATACAATGTCATGAAATCCAAAATGAGAAGCCCAACCCAATATGAGTGAGAATCATGATCTATCTAATGATACTATCTTAATTATCTCATGCTCGGAATAGAAACCTAAATTTGGAGATATTATAAAATTCCCCTTATATGGAGGAAGATTTAATTGACACCATTATGCAATAAAGGCCTCCAACTTTCAATGTATCATCATATCCCTTTATCTTGGAACAATGGATCAAATCCATTAAAAAGATTGTATCCATCCTTCAGTGTTATGACCAACTGTAGGATATTGTGTATTTTTATCATATGGATAGAGATGTTTGTCAGTGGTGTACATTGATCATGAATATGAACCATAATGAATAGATCAATGCGGTTGTGTGTAATGAATTCGGGAAAAAATTGATAATTATATTCCATACACTATGAATTAAAATATAAGGTATTTCTTATCCCTCAAGCCAAAAATATGAAAAATGTATCAGGGAATATAAGGAAAACTTCAAAAGACATCCATGATATGTCGTCATATTTTTTTTGACCCCCAAATTCATGGTTGACTACTTCTTTGGTGGGATAAAACATTGTCTATAAAAATACTTCGTGATCTGAGACTTTGATAGCTTTATGAAAATTGTTTGATTTGTCAGGAAAGTAGAAGTGAAGATCAGCGGTACTCAAGGATTTCATGGGGATACGTATAAGACAGAGAAGTATAATTATAGATATTTCATGGATAAATATAATGGTGGAATGAAATTTCAACATCCCACTTGTCAAATGTATATAACTAAGAACCGCAGAAATTTCCTTAGGGGAATGAGGAAATGATTTAGGTGAGGGGAGGAAGTACACCTAGAAATAGATTATTAATATAATAAACCCACTATGTGTTCAAGGAGGGTAATTCTTTGGTCACCCATTATCTCATTTTATAATGCATCAATTTCAAGGAATCAATTCACTATTCACATCAATGCACTAAACAAGGTTTTTTAGGGACAACCACTAACATCCAAGGCATCAGGGGATAGATTTTTCAATCACTGCCACTTATGTGGATCCAGATAATTATATGGAGATAGGTATGCTAGAAATTCATTTAAAAATACTGAATAAATTTTTTTTTTCAAATTCTAAACATTCCTTCATATCAAAATGTTTTAGTAAAACTATTCATGTACCACCACACATCAGAAAAGCAGACTACTCTAGGAAAATGAAAAATGGGACAATTTGTGTCCCCCAAATATATAATTATTCCCCTATTGAAATTGGTGGATTGAACTTCCTAGATAAACTTGTGATACTCCCAAGGGTGAAAATTCTTTCAATTCCAGGCATGAATTGGATCTCCCTATATAGATCCAACATAAATTTCCATGAGAAGGAAATAATATTTTGTATCTTGAATCAACCATCTAATTATAAACAATTGAAAGGCGGAGGTTGAATGTTATTTAGAACCAATATCTAATGAACATATATTATTACCCTTTTAACTAGAATATCTAGCTCAAATGATTTATTATAATGAAAGAATCATCCCTGAATATATGTACATTATGAGGGAATATGATGATATATTTCCCAAATAAATTCTTGATCATTCTAATAGTTGACATGTTGATTTTTATGTAAATCATATACCTGGGGAGTTTTTATTATACAAGAATCTATATAGAGTTTTAGTTTTGGAATATGAGGTATTGGAATAAAAAAACATCTGGAGAATATGGATAAATGTTTCATATGACCAAGTGTTTAACCATGAGATGTATTATAACTCTTCATCAAAAATAATGATTGGTCAATGTGCCTTTTCATTTACTATTTTGAGCTCTAAAATATCACAATAAATACCATGTATCATCTTTCATAGATTTATGACTTTTTTGATCAGTTATGTGGAGCACAATACTTCTCCTAGGTGGATCTGTGGTTCGGATATTACTAAGATATAGTAAAGAAGGAGAATATTCCCAAGACTACATTTCATAAAAGTTACAAGCATTAAGAGTTCATTTTAATTCCATTCGTACTCACTGATGCTCAAGAAATATCCATAGACTTGATTAATAGAGTCTATAGTGATCACCTCTACAAATCTGTTGAAACCTTTATTTATTACATTCTCATATACTCTAAAAGAAAGGTGGAGCATGGGGATTATCTACACAATCTAATAAATACCTTATGAAAGGATATTCGCTATTCCAAGTATATAAAAGTTTATTTTTGGTTGATTTAAGTCTCGTTATTAGGCCATATCATCCCAAGTAATGGGAAATTTGTGGACTCTTCATAGATAGAATCAATTGAAAGATGGAAAAGGCCAAACAATTATGGATGATATCCATATTTCCCTGGGTTAGATTCATATTATTATGGATTTTGAAAAAATTTCTCAGGATTTTTAGACCCTCCAAGAAAGATTACCTGGAAGGGGATCATGTTTCCATGGATAAATGAATTTGAAGAGAGATTCAAGGAGTTGAAAAGGAGGACCAACAATTCACATGGGATCACACTAAACATAATGTACAACTTTTCATGATATTCAGTTATTCATTCAAGAATGGATTGAACTATGTGTTAATGTAGAATGAACAAATCATAGATTATGCTTCAATAATGTTGAATGTTCAGGAATAGATCTACCCAATGCATTATATGGAGTTTTCTGTAGTGATATTTTCATTAAAAATGTGGTTTCATTATCTCTTTGGGGAGAAGTGTGAAATATATACAGATAAAAAAGGCCTCCAGTATATATTCACACATAAACTGCTAGATATGTGCCAATGAAGATTGTTATAGCTGATTAAGGACTTGGACTTCTATATCCACTACAATCATGGTAAATCAAATAAGTATGTACACATTTTGTGTGGGAAGGATATATTAATTCTATCATTTTTTAGAATTGATAGGAATTTTATCATCTTATACTTAGAATGGATGGATATAGGAAATATAAAAGAAGGAACATCTTACATCCGTTCAAAAATTATATCCCAACAGTCACATATAGATAGGTTAATGGATTCTCAAATAGATTGTATGGGAATTTAGATGAGAGTGGGATCTATAAGAAAATGCAAATACTCTGAGTTAAATTTTAATGATGAAGGTATTAGATGATTTTTTCCAGAATATGTGTATCGAAAAATCTTGAGTTAAAGAAAGAGATATTAGATGATGCACCTAGCTCAAACTTCTTTATACATCATGGAAGAAAAAAAGATGCATCAAGATCCTCAAAAACACTATTGGTGGAATAATATAAATAAATTGATCATATAATATATATAAATATTTGTTCTCTATTATCATGTGAAGGTAGAGTGGAACAAATATAAGGTGATAATGCAATTATTACACATACCAATATGTAAATGGGAAAACATCACAATGGAATTTTCCACCAAACATTGGATGAACTCTAGAGGAAACAATGTTTTATGTGTTGTTTTGGATCATCTTACAAAGGATTCTAAATTTATCACTATTTGAGAGGACTTATCACTCATCGAACATTCTTTAATGTACAATAGAAAATTATTTAGGGCACTTGGAGTACCATTATCCATTGTATATAATCGATACCTAAGACATAACTCAATGTTCTGGAAGGGTATCCAAAATTATAGAACAATTGAGTTAAACATAACTACATATTATCATCCTCAAACCGATTTCTAGTCAGAGTGGACAATACAAACCCAAAATTACATGCTGAGAGCATAATCAACAGACATTAAAGGATTATGGGGCCAACATCTTTCTCTATTTGAGTTCTCATACAATAATATTTTCAAATCAAGCATCGAAATGGATCTCTATGAAGGTTGTTATGGGATGATGTGATGAACATCGGAATGTACGGAGAAGTTAGAGAATGAAAAATACTAGGCCCTAAAATGGTAAATGAAGTGGTCAAAAATGTTAAGACCATTAAATAGCCGTGAAAGCCAGATTTCAGTCAACAAAAGATCTATTATCACAATCTTAAATAAGGAAATCGTTCAATGTTAGAGACATGTAATTCCTTCACATATTTCCATGGAATAATGTGATGAGAAGGGGTATGAAGTGAAATATTATTCCATGAAACGTTTTCCCATTTTAGATCCTTGATCACATCAATGTGGCAGGTTACTAACTTGAACTCCCACATAACCTATCTTATGTTCTTGATTTATTCCATGTTTCCCTATTGAAAAATTACATACCAAACCACTCACATGTACTCAATGTAGTGGTAGTACCATTGCATATTGATCATCCCTTTGAATAGCAGCTAGTGAAAATCAAGGATTGTAGAGGCAAATTTCTAGGAAATAAGAAAATGCACATTGTCAAAGTTCTTGGGAGAAACAAAATGTTTGATGAAGCATCCTATAAACTGGTGGTGGTGATGAATCTAAGTTACCCAGACCTATTATAATGTGTAAAAGAAACATTATAACAAAAATTTTATATGGGGGTAATAATTTAATAACCCAACCATTTATATATAATATTCCCCTTATGATTTAATAAAAATGTCTTATTATGTAATTTGGTTATATAAAACACATGCACATATTTTGTGTTATTATATCCAATTTTATTTAAAAGACTATTAAATATCATTATTTTTTATAATATTCCCTTTTAACCGTGATCACTTGAAATGTATAAATATAGGGTTTTAAAAAATCCAATTCACACTAAAAAAGGAACTGATGGCCTCAACCAATACTATCATACCCTATGAATCCAATTTATCAGAGATTTAGAGGGAGAAAACATCCCATGGATTTTAAATTGACTAATCCCATGTTGAGATCCAACTACTTAAGCTTGATCAGAACCATTTTTTTGGAGAAGTACAACCTCATCGAGATCAAGGTCCAAACTATGCTCATCAAACCACCCTAAGAAAGTCTCACTGTCACGCACCGTTCCCTTAGAGAGTTTGATGGTTTACTAAATGTATATGTATCAAGAACCTAGAAATATGAGTATGTACATTATTTTGTATAAAAATAATTAATACATTTTCGTCCAATTATTTTTACTTTAAAAATGATTTTTATTTTGATACAAAAAACACCACTATTGTTTTTAGGTAATACTCAAATTAAATTAAGGAATTTATTTTGATTAATTAATGGATTTTTGAAGTAAATAATATTTTAATAAAATATTATAGTTAAATAATTTTTACCAATTATTAATTATTAATTTTTCTTAAAGGAAAACGTAATTTTTTTAGGGTGGGAAAATTATTATTGTCAAAAAATCCAGTATTTCTCAATAAATGAGGATTCATATTTTAAAACTAAAAATATAGATATTAAGAAAGTTATTTAGATAAAATTAATTATATTATTTTAATAAAAGGGTAAAAATCATCCAATAGTGAATTTTTCATAATCTTTTGACTCATTCAAATTTTTAGGTAAAAATTAAATACCTTCTAGATTGACTATGTGTATTATGAAATAATAGAGACCAAAAAGGGATTTAATAAATACTATAAGGTGTATCCAAGACCAGATAAATTTTTACCATTTATAATAATTATATTATTTTTGTTTGATTATTTTTAAACAAAAGTCATTATGAATCCACCAAAACAATTAATATATTTTATGGTTGTAAAATCATTTTCATTAGAAGTATCACTCGCCTCTACATAATAAAGTGTGTTATTTTATTATTTTAGGACCACGGACTTCTAAAATAATGGAATACACTATCGTTTGGATGAAACCATGTGAAACCCCATGGTAAAGATTGTCGTTTTGGTTATTTTATTATATAGAGTCCAAACCCTATATTTGTGAAATATTATAGAAATACCCACTAATTTCCTATATAAATCTATGCATACTACCACTTTTAATCACTATAAATCCATGTATAACATGTTCAATCTAGCCTCTCCAATCTATATTCTTCCCATGTTACCCTCAATCTCTCAAAAAAACTATTCCTAGGCATTTGGAGTCACACACTCAAGTAAGGGATATTTTATTTCATCCTCTTTATTGAAGTACCTTATTCACATTATGTATACTATCTTAAATTCCTTAAGAGGGGATATTTTATTCCACATCCCCCTTAAATTTATATTTATTACTAAATAATGATATTCATATTTCTCTCTCATCAACGCATTTTATGAATTTTAAACGATGTCGTTATGCTGTCGAAATTTCGCTAATATTTTCCATGCCAGAACAATTTTGTAGTGCATAACATACCCATTTCATATCAAAGGTATTCACAGTTATTAAAATATATTTATTTTAATTGGGTCATACATTTATTTCTTCCACATTCCTTAATTATGGAATAAAATAAGATAATAAATGAATTCTTGTGTTATGATCTATGTGGAACACTTAAACATGAGAATAAAATGAAATTGAAGGGTGCGCCCAGAATTTTATAGTACTCCAATTCATTTGTTAATAGTTAGTATCATGATATGCCATGTTGGGAAATAGAATTAACTTGATTCATTCATGGAACTTTTTCTATCCAGATTCCTTGTCAATTAGCCTTCACATATGTTAATAATGCAGTATTCTACGTTATTCCCACATTTAACATGTTATAATTGTCTTGGTATATCATGCCTTATTATTCATGTTACTTTTATTCCCCATTGATATTCATATTCCCCTACATATATTACCTTTTTCCATTTTTATTCAATTACTAAGATTTATAGCTCACCCCTTCCTTATGTATGTCCCTAGGTTATCCCATTCAGTTTTAAGTGCGAGAATGTTAAGAATGTTTTCAACAAAGATTCAGTTTTTCCTATTTTATACCACTATGTAAATAACCTAATTTTCAAAAACACTTTAATTATAAATCATAAAAGTTTTATTATGTGTAAACCTATGTATAAAATCATTTTATAACGGTAATAATGATTATTGTCGATATACCAGATATACCTTATTTTAGAAAAAATAACATTAAATTATTAGGACATGTTTTTGTAAATAAAAGTATTTTTAATTCCACTCATCTGGGGATTTATTAATTAATTTTTTTAACATATTTTCCTTTATTTCAATTCTAGATATAGTAATTATTTTTATAAATTGGCATGAAAAAATATTTACATAGACTTCATTTTACTCCTTTACTTCTTGTTCCATATTTTCTATATTTAAAAACAAATTTCCATGAATCAAATTTAGATATTTATCTCCTTTGGATAGTATACTAGACACAACATTGAATGATTCTACTTCATCTTATAATAATTTTATTTTATTTTTATGAACAGTAAGTTTGATATAGATATATTAAAATTTTCAATTATTTCATGATATTTTTTGGGAATTTTATCTTTTCCACTTAAAATAGATTTATGAATATTTTAACAAAAATATGAATTTTTAAAAGGTCCATATATTTTTCATCTTGAATTGAGAAATAAGAATCTAATTTTCTACTTGATAATCTATTTGTATCATAATCATATGAATAATAGGGATGTACCGCATCTTCTTCCTTATCCATTGTTCATATGTTTTCCTTAGTATTTTTTTGTTGTTTTCTAAGTTAGATTTGAAAGATCTGATGGATTCATTAATCACACTCCAATAATACTTCACATAACATTTAATTTTTCTCATAATCAACATTATTAGGATTTTACATTTCTATATTTCTTCTTTATTCTTTTATTTATAGTCAATCAGGTTTCATATGACCCATCTATTTTCATTCATTGCATATTACTTCTTTATATCTTTTATCATATTTATTGAAGGAATTTTTATTCCTCTATTTCCCACATTTAGATTTCTAAATTCCCCTAGTATATTATACATTTTCATTTCATAATCTTGGAAATATTAGTCATTTGTAATGTTAGGGTATTCCTTAGAATTTCTTGTCATACTTCTTAGAAGTTACATTAAGGGCACTATTTTCACTTTTCAATGACATATGATCTTCAACTTTAGTTTTTATCTAAGTTAGCTTAATCATTGTCATTCTAATTCATTTACTCATTGTCAAATAATTGAGTAGTTATGACGGTAATATAGAAATTGATATTCCTTTCCATTTTTAGGGTAATACTCTAAGTACATTGAAAGAATAATGTGACTGGGTAACTACGATTCCTAATGAAGAAAAAAATTGACTATTTCATTCAATCCCTGAATCATATGGGTGATTCTTTCACCATAAAACATTTTTAAGGTGTTATACTATTGTTTTGAATTAGCTTTCCTTTACTATCTCACATTTTTGGTTCCTCAAAATGTAAAAAAAATAATCTATCACTAGTCATAAGTGTTAGTAAACTGATATACTTGTTGAATTTATCTAGACCAGGTCCAAGAATAAGAGCATTAATTTCTTTTTAATTGATTTCATACTAAGATTATTTATTACGATCCTATTTTTTTAATTTTCCATGAATTTCATATAGAGTGGAAATATTTATATATTCATTAAATCCAAGAATTTTCAGACATATGATATTCCAAATATCCACAGTTAACACCATTCAAGTATGGATATTGTATCGTTGACATTCTTCCTCTTAGATCAACCATTAATATATTTCATTGAGTAAACCTTGTAATTTTGATCTCGAAAGAGGTTGTATTAATTATTCAAAAAGTTCCCATTTGATACCAATTGTTAGGTTGGAATAATACAATGATACATAAGTGGGGTGAATTGTGTCCATTTGATAATCTTGATAGATTTTGACTTTTTCATTCTTTACAATGCCAACGAGCTCATACCTGAGTGGTAAGGTCTCCTGCTTGGCATCCAAGAGACCCCAGTTCAAAACTAGGTGGGGGGAAATTTTTGGGGTACTGTAGCATTACTGTAGCGGGTACTGTAGCATTATGGTTGCAGGTACTATTCAGTATTGTAGCAGCCGGAACTATTCATCCGATTTGGGCCTTCGGGCCACCAGTTTGGGAATACGGGTCTCAAGGTCCTTTGGGCCTTTAATGTCCTTTGGTCTACAGGGCATTAAAGCCACAAAGACCATGGAGTAGACCAGTTCACATAGAGCAGCCCCCAGAAGAGGATTACATAAACAAGAGTAGTAGTCACCAGTAGCAAAGATAACATTATTGGAAGAATGAGAGGGTATGAAAACTGCCATCGGGACCAGGCATCTTGCAGCTTTGTACGTGGAAATGCTAGCCGATCAACAATGCTAGGTGGGGTTCTAGGAAATCAATGATACAGAAGCTGGGGGGGTAGTTATAGAGGATTGGGCCTATAAGTTATATATTTGGCAGGGTATGCCTCTGGGCCTTCGGGTTATGTATTTCATGTCATATCGGGCCTTGTTCTTTGGGCCTACGGGTCATGTACGTGTTCCCCTTCAACCCATAAAAGGGGGATTATCCATAATAAAATAAAAAAGAAGGTCGTCGGGCCATTTGGGTCATTCTATACAAATTTAGGCGGATATGCATTATTCTATTCTGTTAAGAGTTTGAGTAGAGGATAAATATTAATGAAGGGAAAAAATTATAATTGTTCAGGGTATAGATATCTACTAGTCCACTCAACCAACACTGTCTATATGAGATTGTATAGTTTAACTATAAGTTTCCTCTTATTAAAATACCTTAACAATTTAGTGCGTGAAAATAATTCCTTCAAAATAAACCTTTTTAAATCCTTCTATTTATTTTATAGGGAACATGTTTCTCCATAAATAGTCAAAGTAGCTGATAATCTACCATGACTGAGTATGAGAAGCTAAAACCCTAATAAATCAAAACACCTTGATTTATTTATTTAGTTGGTTCTTGATCAAAATTATAGTAGAAACTGATATAATACATATCTTCTTCTTCAAAGGAAAATATATTCAAGAAATTATATCTTCTATTAGATCCTTTTTGGGAAATACCGTCAATAAAAATTGATATAAGAAAACAGAAGAAGTTACACATCATCAGTTTGAAACCTATATATCTCAAATGTGTAGATTTTCAAATAATAGTGTCATCAAATCTTCTATTTCATTACAAGTAGATAATTACTAAAAAATATATTTCATATAAATATAGTAATACATAATGCTAAAATACTCTTTATATTTATATAAAAACATTCAAAATTCTTTTGGATGAGTAGATCCATGAATGTACTATGATAAGTCAACATCAATTGAATTTAAAGGAATTAAAGAGTGATGTAACTTCCCTTAAAAACATGAAAGATTTAATATTTTGAAGAAATTATTTTTAATTAGTTGTAAATTATTTTTAATAGGATATTTACCTCTATTGATACCACTTCATTATTCAATAAAAATATCTTTAATTTTACAATTTGTTGTAGAATAGTAAAATGTAGGGTTCCTTTATGTAAAAATAGAATAAAAACATATGGTTGACACTATATGGTTATTCATAAACATAGGGTTGATGATGTAAAGTTGTTCAAAATAATAGGTTTGATAAAAAATATATTCCTTTTCTCAAACATAGGTTTCCTTTCATTCTTAGGGTTGATAATCCATACTTTTCCAACAATATATAGAATATGATCAAAACATACTATTTCACATGTAGGTTTTCTAAACCTTATGTTCTTCTTATGAACATAGGGTATGAAAATATTTTCATAAATACATTGAAAAATGTTTAGAATAATTTTAAAACTAGTTAATCCCATAAATAAAATAGACTTCTCATTATATATATATATTCATGTAATATAATTAATTTAATTTCATTTGTAAAAAACTAGGTTGTTTTTTAACAAAAATATTAATAAGATTTATAGAAAATTAATGGAACAACACATGACCAACAATTATTTCCTAAAGGCCTCTCAAAAAAATGAGAATCTCTCTAGGGTTCCCTATCATATACTATGGTATATGGAACTCTATGAAACTTTATGATCTCTAGAACAAAAAAATTCCCCATTCCCTCAACATTTTTTGTATAAAAAATGGAAATGATGTGAGTTGATTTAATTAATCAACTATTCATCATCCGAATCACATTCTTCCCACATTATGTACATAGAATCCTGATCAAAAATTATATTGATATATCACCCCCCTTCAATGTTAAAATTTATATGGGATAATGAAAACATAATGGTTTATGGTGCTCGATCCTGATCAACTCAAAAGTATAACAACTTGAAACAAAATGAGAAATGTATTGTATCATACTTATCCACCAAAAATGGATTCTCATATCACTAAACGTATATATGTTTCTAGTGTGTACAACCCTCTAGGAACAATGGATATCCATTTTCTCATCATTTATCAGATGAAATGAAATTACAAAATGGATCTGGAATTATATTATACCCTTTAAAGTTATAGACCACTCGTTGATGGTATCAAAACTACACAAGGAATCCATTATGGAATATAATCCATCCTTAAGAAATAATAATATATAATTTTCTCAAAAAGACATGATAATGATAGAAAAAACACCAAAACCAACGTAGTATCATCCTACCAGACTCCCAAGATTATAATATCCATGATATAGTAGAATTTCTCCCTATAATCAACTAAACTATGTCTTAAGACTATCAGCCACATGACCTCAAGGATTCCTCCATGAACACCAGAGGCTTTCGTCTAGTAGTGAGGTCCTATGGTGTATCCTTGGGGAGTATTTTCTCCCATAACTCAAGTTGGAGCACAATGGTAATCAACATAAACCAGCAGTGGAAAAAAATAAAAAGTAATAAATATCTGATGTAATGAGAAGATGTAAGTTGAATAGTTAATAAATATAAAATGATCATGATCATGTATCTATATAAAAATGAGTACATTTTGGAAAGGGGATACATGAATATAACATATTCAATAAGAATTTAATAAGGAAAAAATATCCACTATTATCATCATGAACATAGGCTCACTCCCATTTTCTTGTACTACATCGTAGTAATAGTAATCAATCATCATAATATTGACACTTACTGTTATACATAACTATACTCCTGATATTTTCTTGGTCACAAAATATAGCCCATGAAGGGTGAGAGGTATAATCTGTAGGACAACATCGATGGTGTCTAGTTTAAACCACTTTGGGCAAGTAAAATTAGAACTCTTCTAGTAGAAATAAATGCATGTCAAAAATTAAATACATAACATGCATCAGACTCGGTTCCTTTTAGGATACCCATCATATTATAACTACTTCATCTTAAGTCATATGTGTATAAACCAGGGTATCCTTCAAAATTAAGTTGATTGGTCTGATTTATAAAGGCAATCAATCAATAAATATAAAAAGGTGGATTATTCAAAACCATGTGATTTGGCTTGGAAACACATCCCTAAAAATCCATGTACACATTCAGTTTCATATATTTGAAAGCTATAATTATATTTTAATATTTTTCACCTTGATCCCATCCATGGAGATCTTCAAGGGATCCTAAGTATCTCTCTAGGGGTACTATATGTATATCCAATGTTGTGGAGTCCATCCAAGGTGACCCGTAAATGAGATCCCATTAATCACTCCTAGTATGGTGTGTAGATAAAAAAGGCATTCATGTCTATAAATGGTATCTCTCGTATGGGTTTGAGTCTCACTTGTGGCATGTCACATCCCTCTCTCCACTGATTTTATCCACAAGGTCTCCTATAGAGAATGGTATCACTCATCTGGAGTTGGGGGAAAAACTTGGGGATCTTGTCCTACAAATCACTAGCATCACCCCCAACATATTTACTATTATATAACAAGAAAAACTATAACTCGTGATGAGACCATCCAAGGATTCCATAAGTTGGGACCCTTGTATCACCCTCGACTTAAAGTGGGGGTGTGATATAACTGTCATGATCATACCATTTGGTAATGAAAATCAATTAAAACATGATTGATTGTTCTCTAATTGATCTGATTCAAGTATCACAACTATGTAATTAGGCATAATTTACAAACTCTTGACCAAAAAATATCATTGGATAAATTTACAATTCATGAGTATTATTATATGGGAAACAAAAACTTTATGAAACTGGCCTAGGTTACCATCAAACAATTCACTAGATCCATTCTAGAAAATACCGGAAGGGTGTTCCCGATCCCCACAGGAAAGGGATAAGAACCCACTTATCGAACAACAAACCTAATGCAATGATTTCTCCCAACCTGAACAAAACTCAAGGAATATATTTTCAAAAATCCAAATAAATAGCGGAGGACTGTTGAATATATTCCATAATTGTAAAAAAGGTTGTGGAAACTAAACAACCATAGAAGTATCCAATAATACAAGATATATGCCCAACATCGAAGGACTAGAACCAAATAGTTACTATAAAATATGTAGTGGATTAACTCCTACTATAACACCACCATATACTAAACTTTGCTGACATGAAACCTCACCACCTCACTACGGTGCATTTCCTTTTTCTGAAATAGAATATATAAAAAGTTCTACGCACCATTAAAGAGGTGTGTATGATGTGAGCTAACATTATCTGTAGAATATCACCCAAGTGTTCCATAATAAGTATATGTATAAAAATTATGGTATTCTCAATTTAAATAAAATATTGAATGATAAGTAGTAAAGAATTTTTTTAGAAAATAGGGTTAATATTTCCATTTTATCACAGTTCTAAAACAATAATATGTAAATCAATTTCAAAATTTAATATATTTCTTATTTCACAAGAATAAATATTCATATCAAGTCTATGATAGTAGAAAATCATGAAATATGAAACCAAAATCACAACACAGGCTTCATAATACTGTGGATTACAACAGGGTTGTCAGTAATATACTCATACTAATTAATACATGAAACAATACATTGTGGTACTTGAAGATGGTGATATAAACTCTAGGACCAGGGAGACACCCTATAAATTGAAACCTCATAATCATATAAGTTCACATAGCCAATAATATACACACTAGTATAAGAGTAACACCCTAATAAGTTAACCCTAACAATAAATTATGGCCTCAATATAAAACTTCCACCTAGAACCTATGGTAACCCACGTTCTAATTTTCACAATCAATTAAATGTTTTCAAAAATAATTTTAAAAAAATTCACAAAACCATTTTCAATTATTTTAAAATACCCCTTTTTATTTCAATTTTTCAATAACCAAAGAAAACCACATTCATTCAAAATATATATCTAACACACATAAACAGTCATTCAAATTTCATACCAATTTATTTTTAAACCAAATAAAATAATGGAAAAATAATTTTTTGAAACACAGGCTCGAGACATAAACACCTACATCTATACTCGGGTTAGACACTCGCACAATGGGATCCATCAATAATGAAAAATGATGATATTAACGAAGGAACCATTTTCCAAAACACACATATTAGGGTTTATTTAATCGGGAATGAGGGTTATTAGAGAAGAGGAAATACCACATACCTTAACAAAAAATGCCCAGCACACCATGACTTAAAAGGAATGGCCTTTAGAATGAGACCGCACAACAAAACATGGGGGAAGATTAGAATAAAGCACAACATAGATCAATAGATCTGATAACATAACCCAAGGGCGATACCATGATCAGGGAAAATGATGAAGAGGAAATATCACTCACCCAGAGAGACTCCCCACAACTACCACAATGATTTTATGTCAAATGGATCGATCTAGAAAGAACGGTGTCTCCAGAGTTTAATGGGGGAGAAGTTTTGGTTAGATAGAAAAGGAAAAAAGAATGATCAAATGGTCAAATAGTCAGAAATAATCCTAGTAAAACACTAAAATATCTCTTATCAGGGAATTAAATGATGTGAAATTTTTTTAAACACTATAAAATCAATGGTGTTAAACTACTCTAAGAAATCTACATCCTTGAAATAAAAATCTATTATCTAAAACATTCAAGTTGTGTAACTCTTCTTTATGATGTGTAACCATTCAAAACATGAATCATTTCATGAATTTCATCCAGTAATACTTACATGTCGTGTAACCTATTTACATGATGAGAAATCCTCAATCATCTTTTAGAAAAAGTTGTTTAAATATAAGAATCCAACACATCTATGCCATCACTATAATAGGTATCCTCTCAATTCATTCTTGGTCCTATACATATAATGAGAAAATGAAAACAAAAATGAGGAAAAACACATACCAGAAATACTCGTAATGGAATGCTACAAACCCCACATAATAAAGTCTTTTTGTCCTATGGGAAGTAATGAAGAATATGTAATCCCTATAAAAAGATGAGGCCACCGCTCCCTTATCAATGAACCATGTTCCCTTGTCTCATGAGAATATGATCCTAGTTTCTATAGAACTATAAAAAAATAATTGACATCCAATACAATACATTCAAATGAGATTCAAAAATATCAACTAGATTCTCTATAATAGAGACATCTAGCTCTAACACAATTTCAACCCAACTGAGAACATGAGCAGGATCAGGGTGATACTTCCTGATCTAAGAAAGGTGGAAACATAATGAATACCCATCAACAAAACCCACAAATACTTACCTAGAAGCAACACATTTGAGCTATTGAGTGACCTCAAATGTTCAATATATCTTGGTGCCAATATTCCCCATATTTCATGTCGATGGTTACCTAACCAGGAAGAAACTCTCAAGAAAACCCAGTCTACAATGGAAAAATCTAGGGGAAGACACCTCCCATACAAAATTTTAATGAACTACCTATGGTTACCCGCAATACTGGAACTCAATTCATTCCATCACAAACCTGAAGGGTGTTACCCATCCTAACAAACTGGAATAAATCATATGAGTATTAATCAAAAGACCAGAGGGAACGATTTTTCCCAAGCTGAACAAAACCCAAGGAAAATATATACAAGATGAAAAATAAATTGTTGATGAATAATGAATATATTCTATAACAATAAAAAAAATTGAAAGTAAACAATATAAAATGTATCCAAAACACCATGAGACAAATCCTACTTTAAATTACTAAAACCCAAAAATTCTACTCTAACTATGGTGTTGATTAACTCCCACCATCTCACCACCAGAAACCCAACCTATTTAGCATGAAACCTTATCATCTCACTACGGTGCTTTGGATTTCCCTAAAATGGAAGACATATAGAGTTATAAGCTCCACCAAAGATGTGAGTAGTTTGTGAGCTAACAGACTCAATATGATCTCACCAAGGTGTTCCATAACAATTATATGTATAAAAATTCATGTATTCTCAATTTAAATAAAACATGGCATGGTAAGCATAAAATAAGTTATATAAAACAAGGTAAGCATTTCACTTTTTATCAATGTTCTAAAATAAAAGAGCGTATATCAATTTCAAAGAACATTTTCCATATCATCTTCCTTAATAATAAATAGGCATATAAATGCTAAAATGGTCCAAATTAAATAAAAATGAAACAACATTATCTGCACAAGCATCACAATGACCAGGAATACAACAGTTTTAGAAGTAGACTACTCGTACACATTAATCAATTAAACAGTGTACTATGGTTCTTAAATCCAATGATCTACACTACTGGACCTGAGATACAACCCAAAAAGTAAAACCCCAACATCATATAAGTTGTTATAGCCATACAGCTATACTTTAGTACATGAGGAACACACTAGAAGGTTAACACCCATAATGGATAATAGCCACTAGCTAAACCTTCCACATAGCACCCAAGGTAACATATGTGCATATTTTCAAAATTATTTCAATATTTCAAAAAATAATTTCAAACCCATTTCACAAAACAATTTTCATTTCTTTGAAAAACCCTATTTATCATTCCATTTTCCAAATACCAAGTAAATCCACATTTATTCAAAATCTATTTACAACACACACAAACAATCAATCCAATTTCATAAAAATTTATTTGTAAACCAATTAATAAATATGGAGCAATAAAATTTCATAAACAGAGTATATATAAGGAACCACCTACCTCAAAACTCAGGTCACACATGCCCGCAATAGGATCCACCACAAACGGAAACCTAAGGACGTTAACAAAGGCCCTATAATTCAATCCACACATGTTTTGATTGATTAAATTGAGAAAGTGGGTTATTGGATAATAGGAACTACCACATACCTCAATAATGAATGTCCACCGCACAATGACCAATAATTAAACAGCCTATGGAAGGAGATCACAAAATAGTTCATGGAAGATGACAAGAATAAACAAAAACATGGATCAACAGATCTGATAACACAACCAAAGGGCACTTCCCTGATCAAGGACAAAGAATAATTAGAAATCTCATTCACTCAGAGAGATTCACCATAACTCCAACCAAGATAGAATCTTGAATGGATTGATCTATAAGGAATGTTATCTCTAAAAATCACTGCATTGGATTTTCAGTTTGAGTGAAAATGGAAAAATACAATCAAATGAGAACCAAAAAACAACCCAGAACCCTAAAAAGATTGTACTGGAGAAAATACACAACATGTAATTCCTTAAAATGGTGTTAAATCCACGGCGTTTATGTACACTGATAAATACATCACCTCGTAATTAAAATTGATAATTTAAAACATTCATGATGTGTATATCCTCTTTAGGATGTGTAACCCTTCACATTGTGAAGCCTTTAATGCCTTACATCCATTGACTCTTAAAAATCATGTAACCTAGTTACAAAGAATTAAATCCTCTTTCATATTGTAAAACAAGTCAATTAAATATAAGATTCAAAAAAAATTTTGACTTCACCATTATAGGTATCCTCTCAATTCCTTCATGGTGATATTTAAATACTGAGAAATGGAAAACTGTGATGAGGTCAAAAACATACATGAAAGATCTACAATGAGATGTTACATGCTCCCATAAAGTGGATTTTCAATTTATGGAAATAAATTTATTGTTTTTAAAAGATGGAACACCCATTTGGGAGGCACAAGACAAGGTGATCAACTAATGGGATGATTCACCACTAACTAAGATAATACTATGTGTAGAAAATCATTTTAATTTAATTAATTTATAATTTTTTAGGAGTCCCTATAATGTCCAAGTGCATGGAAAAATGGAACACTATATAGGATGTAATTAAACATCGGTAATGAAGCTAGAAAACCTACCAAATGTTCTTAGGTGACCACTTGACTATTTATAATCATTTATTGGAGATTGAATTGTAGAATATGAAAAAATAGACTAAAACCAAGAAAATAAAAAAAAAACTCATCTTTCAAAAAAAATGGTATAAAAGATAGGAAGAGAAATTATAAGAGAATGTAAGATTATTAGGGTGATTATTTTTGCAGACCCAACATGACTAACAGCGAATAGAATAGAGTCTGGACCGAGGAGATCTCATTAAACCATGGTCAATGCGAAGGAGGATCCCTTGTCATGTATAGGTCTTATACGATAGGAGAAAATGGGGACTCTATCAAATGATCCCATTCCTCATTTTTAAAAAACATTCCTATCAATTTATAGTGTCTCTAAACTATTTACATTTATTAAAAATATTTGGGTCTATCCCTCCTTGAAAATCCAGGATTGTGACTTCTAAATGGTATAGCCATTACATATCATCAACTAGATACAATTCATATATTGTAAATAAATGGCATATATTCAGTACACATCATGTACATGACCTACATCCATCATCAAGATCAATACATCATTTCAATTCAAAGGAAAACTAAATTTCACTTAGGTTTTGTTTCTTGTTTTTACCAAAACATAAAGGAAAATGTACCTCTTCAAAAAAATAGGATATTACAACCTCTCCTCCTTAAAAGAACTCTTCCCTGAGTTTTCCGTTATGAGTGGGGAGAAATGTTATACCCACTAAGCATGTACATCAAATTCTATCTCCCACATCTCTTATTACACACGGTCTTGCTGCCATAGAACCCGGAAGAGAGGAACTGACCAACCTCAAATAGCCTTTGTACTCGGATCAATGATCAAATTTAGATGATCCTCAATGGAGACATATTACATGAGCTCCATATCCATGGGTTAAATCAAATGAGATGGTTTTGCATAATACAATTTGTGTTGTAATACATAGAAGACATTGTTCATGTAAAAATACCTATAAGGTAACTGTAATTGATTTTCTACCAGGGTGACTCTCTCTATGATCACAAAAGAAATGAAAAAAATGAGGTGATAGGTTTTCTTCTCTCCATATCCGTCTATGAACCATTATATCGAAAACTCACATAAATTCTTGATGTATATCCTCAAACTCTATATGTTGAAAAATAAATTTGGTATAATACTTCTATAGGGACATAGGTATAGCCCTACGTTTCTAAATTAGTAGTATTTTCTCTTTAATCTCCTGAATGATATTAGGAACTGGTAGTGCTACCTTACCCACCTCTGGATAGGTCATAGGAGAATGGAATTTCCTACCATTAAGGGCCTTATATGCAACCATCTAAATCATTTCCTAGATGTTTTTATACTAGAAAGACTCCACCATAGTTATATGTTTCTATGATAGACCTCTAAAATCTAGAATGTGTTCCCAAAACATGTACTCTAACACTCATATCATATGATTGAGATTCCCATCAGACTGAGGGTTATAAAAGGTACTAAACAGAACCTTTGAACCTAGTGATTTCTCTTACCCTTTCCATAACTATGATGTTAACCATAGAAATTGGTCCAACATGATGAAACCGCTAACACCATGAATGTTTACAATCTTATATATGCAAAGCCTTCCATGATCATCAACTGATAAGGTATCTTAGATAGGTAGGAAGTGTTTGAACATGTAAAACCTCTTGACGACAACCCATAGTACATCACTAACTCAAAGGGATCATAGTTAATCCATCACACAATCCATGGAGATGTCACTCAATTTCAAATTATGAATTGATGGAGGGGGTATAAGTCTCCCAGTTCACTATTTCCCCACCTTCACCTGCTGATTGGTGGAACATATTGTGGTAAAACTTCAAATATGCCTCATCATACCTTTTTACAAATAATGACAATGTATGTCTAAGTACATCTTTGTATTCCTATTGTGTTCTTCCCAAAACAAGGCATGAGATTCCCACATAAACTCTACCTCAATGTCTGAGGGGACCTAGATTCACCTATGAATGTTCAAGACCCTATTATCATCAAAACCCAAACCAGGAAACAAGTTTTCACTAGAGACAATCTCCCTCATGATGAGGCCATCGGGATCTGAAGGCTGTCTAAACTAAACCTGCTTAAAAATAGAATATTTCGCAGTAAGGGTTGCTAAAATAGGTTTCCCATGCTTTTCCTGAACATCAAGGGGCATATTATAAAAAAACATCATATTCCACAAACCTAAAGCCTCTATTATGTAATGTTTCTAACTCTTATTTCATAAGGATCAAACAATTTCATTTCCATTTATAGGTATATAGTAAATCTCAGAATCAAATGATTATAGGTATTCTACCCACCTACACTTTCTAATATTCAAATATCACTAATTGTAAGTGTATTGGATTATTTTTCCCATGTAAAAAACAAACCATTCACATAATATATAATGCCTCGAACAACGTAAATCCTAAATCATGGATTCTAGCTTGAGATGATACATAGGGTAATTTCACTCATGTGGTCTCATTTAGTGAGAACCATATGCGATAAACCAATCTCCCAGTATCTAACATACTCTCACCACAATACCTAAACCATAAAAACAAACATTATAGCTTATGTTTGACTCTGGAAGAAGTAGGATCATTGTTGATGTTAGTCTCCCTTTCAACTCATGAAAGTCTATCTCAAAGCTTCAAACAAAAGGAATTTCAAACCCTTATTTGTCAAGCTAGTAAAAGAAACTACTATGTATGATAAGTCCAATATTAATCTTGTGTAAAATCCAATTATCCCCTTCGATCATCATATATCAAACACATACTTTTGTTTCTTCCAAGAAACTATGATGCTCAAATTCTTTGGGTCAATAAACACTCATTATATGGAAATTATATAACCTAATAAGTGATCCTTATCCCAAAGTATAATTTGATGATCATTAAATTTAGTGACTTCTATCTTAGTGTATTATAAATAATCTCATGATGTTTGGAATGGTCACATCAGATGTGAGAATACTCCAATATGTTCTCAAAGAAGGCCACCACATGTGAATCCATGTATGGGTGGAAAAAGTAATTCATCAAAGCTATAAAAATATCCAGAATGTTATTAAGGATGAACAGCATCACCAAATACTTGTACAAGCCTTACCTTCTTCACAAAATTATACATGGTATGTCTGATGGACTTACATGTATCAAATGGTAACCTGAACTAATATAGATTTTTGAGAAACTTGTCTCTCCTCAAAGCTTGTTGAAGAGGTCGTCTATACAAGGAAATGTTTACCTATTATTCACCATAATATTCTACAACCATCTGTAATCCATGCACAACCTGAGAGTATCATCTTCCTTTTTGGTGAAAAGGATGGGTGATATCGAAAACCTACCCATCATTGATGGTTGGGTTCTCTCCCCAAATCCCTATCATGTTTACACTATCCAAGTGAATAATTATTATAAAATATTTTAACAGTTTCGTTATATATATATATCACTATATTTTTTCACTTTAAAATCATGAAAATACATTATAAAATATATATATATATATAGTTATACATTTAGATTTATATATATATATATATACTAACTTCTATAGGAAATCATTTTATAAATTTTTTGGAACAAAAATTTATGAAAAATAGAATCCTAATACATGCATGGAATGTTAATGAATGAATGATCAACATCGATCTATTTAAAATTCCATTAATAAACATATAAAAATTTATTTTATTAAAATGTTACATAAAATGATAAAATTTATCATTTAAAATTAATCCTAAAATAATAAATAAGATACCCAATTTTGGAATATGTTTGGAAAAATAATTTTTATACATAAAATTATAGTATGGAGGTATAAATCTTCCACATAAAATAATAATAATTTAAAATTAATATTACCTTAATAAAATAATACTTTACAAAATATATAATTTTTTCATAAAATATTCATAAGACCATTTTTATAAAATAAAATATTTTCTTTACATATAATTTTGAAAAAAATATTAAACATATACAATTATAATATGTAATATTTTTAATAGAACATTTTTTCCAAAACATAAAAATATTTTGAAAATATATCCTAATTCGTGGAATTGACATCAACCATGAAAAAGAGAATAATTTGGATGTTGGATAAATATCCATCGTGAAATAGTACAATTTCTTTATGGCAATTAAAATTACAAAATAATATTTGAACATATATATATATATATATTTCCATTTTTTTAAGATTTTAAAAATGTATAATTAAATATATATATATATATATATATATATTTAAAATAAAAAAATAGGCTTTAAATGATATGAAATTTTAAAAAATGTAATCTTTAAAAAATATATATATTTGCATACATATTACTAGAAACTGAGAGGTTGGACTTCCTGCTTTGGCAGCTAATACCAAGGGGAAAAGGACGAAATATAGGGAGATGGATTGATGAGGGTATTTTATCGATGGAGGAGTCACCCATTTACATGATGTATATATATATATATAGATTTGAAGGTGGAATAAAAGATTCATTGTACACACATAGTTCGTCAGTGAAAAGATTCCTACCTCAAGTCTAAAAGCCAAGTGATTCTTGAATCTATGGATTGAGGGGAATGATAGAACAATATTGTTTTTTCCATATATATATCTACATCATTATATATCATTGCTTCTTAAAGACAACCATTTATAAAAATATGAAATTTCTATATATATTGACTTCTCCATGTTTCCTTTGGAAGCCTTCAAAGTTCATTAGGTGATAATAGAGATTTCTGTTCACCGAGGCCAAAACCTACAAAGGGTATATATAGGGTGATAATTCTATTACCATGAAAAATCAACACTTAGTATATTACTATTTTTAGGTTTTCAATGGTTTTTTTCCTTTAAATGGAAAGAGGTGGTAATATTCACAATTAAGGAAAATTATGATGGCTTCGGTCTAGCTTGTAGGAGAAGCTTGGTGAATAGTTGGAGTCATGATGATGATAATGACTTATAGGAGATCAAATGGGTGAGGTTTTCTCTATTAGTTGGATGAGATCAAAATAAATTTTGTAAATGATTAAATAATGAATGTGGAGAGTGATCCCAAATCCAATGTTGTCACATTTCCTCACTCACTTATAAATGAATCAAATGAAACTACTACACATAAATGATTATCGAGGAATGCTACTAGCGACACACAAACACCTATGATCCATAGAACACTCATGAATCCATGGTCCTATACATAGGCCAATGAGTTCTTTTCCAAATAATTGCAACATCTTCTCAATGGGAGAAGACTAACCTCATTTATAAAAACTACTAGGGCTTAGAGAGGGTATACCCTTCTATGTGGTTAACATGGTTGGGCCCACGGGTGTTGATGGATCCATTTGTACCTTAGTATGCTTCCATATTTTTTATTATCTATGTTCTGAAAGAATAAATATATCCCAAATGAAATTTTTATTTTCTTTTCATTTTTATCAATTTCAACACTACTTCATATTTTATTTTAAATTAACATTTTATAAACCCTATTCTATAAACCATATCATAACCAAATAATACCAAATGTTTCAATAATATGTTTCAATGTTTATACTATCATAGAATAAAGGTTTTTAAATCAACTAGTTTTATTATATATTACAACATATATAATAATACAATAACTTTTATTTGTAAAATCAATCTACCATTTCGTTATATCTGACAATTATTATAGGTTTGTAAAAATTATTTTATTTTAAAGTAATATTATTGTAACCATGAGTTTTGAAATATAAAAATAAAGACACTTTATATAAATGTAACATCACCTTAGTTTTAAATACAATTTTATTAATAGCGGATAAGGTTCTAAAAGGGGAATTATTATCATATATTATTTTAAATAATCTAAATTTTACCAATATTATTTTTATTCAAAATGATTCTAATTTATAACATTAAAATATCTCATTAACATTTTAAATCATTAATTTTCAAAATAAAAACATAATGTAATGATATATTAATTAAATTATTATAAAAATGTTTCTGAATAAAATAATATATATCTTTGTGAATAAAAAAATTATTTTATAAAATTAGTTTAAACATATAATAAAAAATATATCTTAATTAGAAAAAAATAATTTTTTCTCATAAATGAGAGTATTAAAATGTTTATTAGTTGTTTACAAATTAAAAAAAGTTTTATTTACTACACAATAATATGAAATGAAAATACTCAAATTTCTGAGGGTATGTAATATTCAATCAATATCTTCACATATTGCAGTAATTTTCATTAATTATATGTTGGTTTATTTAAAATTTGAGCATTATCACAAGAACCATATGAGTTTAGTTTTGAAAATACTGATGAGTCACCATTTATATGGAAATATTTATAAAAATACCTTCAAGATCCAAGATGTGGTGTTCTCGGGGCATGTGGTTTCTAATAATGTCTTATAAATTTATCTAAAAAAGGTGAACGTAGAATTTTTATGGGGGATATAAAATAATATCTTTTAGAATTGGTATAACCTTGGACTTGCTAGATTCTACTGACGGTTCATCAAGGATTTCCTAGTTTGGGTTTCATATTTGACTACTCTTACAAGGGATGTTGTCAAATTAACATGTGGGGAATTTTAGATTGAGGAGGTGGGTTTAATACTGTAAAACATTTGAAATACACATCACATAATACATAGGGACAAGGAATGATATTTAAAATTCTATTAGTACAAAGATTTCATCACAAGTTGTTCTGCCTGAATGGGCCGAAGGCCTTCATTTATTATTGATTTTGATAACCCCCTTTAAAGGGATGAGAGGGAACCCTTACAAGTCCCATAGGCTCAGATATTACATGGATCGTAGGCTTAAGGGATTACATGACCCGAAGGTCTTTAGGGAATTCAACCAGACAATCTACAAGGAGCTGCCCCTCCCCAGCATCTGCATCTTGATAGTAGTTGTCCACCATTGCATGACCGTCTGGCTAGGATTCCCGTGCGAGCACAGGCTGGTACCGATGGCATAGTCATACCCTCTCATTCTGACAATCCATTTGGCTCTGCTGTGGTGAGTGTACCTGCTTTGAATCCTCTTCTGGGGCTTCTCCTTTTTTGTAGTGTGTCTAGGCCTGCATTCACGTGGCCCGAAGGCTTTGGGGTGGACCTAAGACCATAAGGTGGCCCGAAGGCCTTGAGAATCAACTGGCTCAAAGTCCTTGGGTGGACCGAAAGCCTTTCAGGACCCGAGAACCAAACCAGTGGCCCAATGGCCCAGATGGATAAATAGTTCCGGCTGCTACAGTACCGAACAGTGCTTGATATAGTACTGCTACAGTAACCCGAAAATATGCCTCCACCAGGATTTGATCTCGGGTCTCTTGGATGCACCTAGCGAGTCCTCACCAACTGGGCTGAGGCTCTTGTGCCATCACAAGTTGTTCTGGAATCGAATGAGGAGTCGAAATTTATTGGACTCCTCACTCATTTGAATCTAGATGATTAAGATGATGGTTTAGGTATAGGTTGGAAGTGTGTTTGGTTATCATCTTCTCTCATTAAGTCCATTATAGTGGTTCATAAGTTGGATGATAAGTTCCTATGAATTCAATAAATCCTTTATGGTGGCAAAACTATTACTTGTTTTTTACTCTATTCAGATGGTATTCACCACTTTAGAGGTTATTTTTATATACTAGTTTCTATAAGGGGATCATTTCTATTTGAATTTAATAATCATTCACCTTTCATTCATATTGGGACAATGAAGATGTATTATAATAATAGATGGAAATTTTTATAGATTGGAATAAAATATGACATTGTAGATTATGTCTGTTGTTGTTACACCTACAAACAAATAAATGAAGAGGATATGAAACCTTTTAGTTTTATCCGTCCTATTTTATTTCATGTTATTAAATCAGATAAGGTTTTTAGGGACATTATTTTTAGATTACCATTGACACCCCAAAGGATAAATATTATCTTTGTGGTGATTGATCGGTTGAGGAAATCTTCTATTTTAATTATGATAATGAAGTTCACTAATTTTAAGCATCAAAGTAAGGTATTTGTATTGGAGTTTGTGAGGATATATTTGTTTTCATATGAAGTTATCTTGGATAGGATTCTTATATTTACCTCATTATTCAAGGAGATTATCCAATAGTAAATGTGAACTCATATAATGTTGAGTACATCTTAACATCCATAAAAAGATGTTAAGAGAGAGTGTTCTATTAAGGTCCTGGAGGAAATATTCTATGCTTAAGTCTAGTATTTTAGTGGATCATGGGATAGACATCTAGGTGTAGTGGAACCTTATGGGAATCTTTAATTAGTTTCATATAGATTCTCAAGATGATGTTTCTGATTTAGTAAGTATTATTTTACAAATATAATTATCTATCCTTGAGTCTATTCTACAGGGTCAGTATGAGGATGATAAGTTAAAAGGAATTTTAGAAACGATTTATGGTGGGGATACTATTTCTAGTTGGGTTCTATCTTGATACGGTACTCTATAATCATGTTTCGGTTTTCTTCTATTAATCTATGGGGCGCTCATATTTTTTGAATAACGTATTTCTTTATAGTTTGTTAATCCGTGAACTATAAATATGTAATATGACATGATTTGGATATTCTATTGTCTCGATATGATGCATGAAATTTTATATTATTTGTCTCATTGTTACACCTTCTGAGAGATAAAGGTGAATCATCTAAAACCATGTGGTCTTCACCAACCTCATTCAATTCTGGTTTCTAAATTAGACAATGATTATATTTGACTTGTTGTTGTATTACCACTAAAACCATGAGGGATGAATTTTATCTTGTTGGTGAATGATTGGTAAACTAAATTGGATCATTTCAATTTTATTAGTGACACCACTAAAGATGATAGTCTATATAAGTTGTATGTGCTGAAGGTTATGAGGTTACATGGGGTTACCTCTATTGTTGTTTCAGATAGGGATCATAGATTTGACTCATGGTTCTAGGAGATTCTCTAGGAATCAATGGGGAATCAGGTCAGTTTGAGTGAAACATACAATCCATAAAAACATGGTCACATGGATCATGTTATTTCGATCGTGGAAGATATGATATGCACATGCATATTGGATATTGGAGACTTTTGAGATAGAAATTTAGAATTTTTTTAGTTTTCAAATAACAACAGTTATCATATTTCAAATAGAATGGATCCATTTTAAGACTATTTTTTTCCCAATAATGTAATCTCTTTATTGGGGAGATGTGGGTGAGGCCCCTCTTTAGGGATTGATTCTTGTTCTGGAGATATTAACAAGGATTTTTTATATAAATAAGCATCTTCTTATAGTGATGATTCAATAGAAATTATATACTGATCGTCAGCATCTCCCTTTGGGGTTTTCCATTCATGACCATTTTTTCATAATGATTATCCTCATTTGGGTCAGCAACATCTGGTGAATCATCAGATGTTATCTCTGAGATATGATAGACTATTTAATTCACTAATCGGGTTACGAAGGTTGGTTGTATATTTTAATTACTATAATAGATTATTTCTATTGATTATTTTTTCAACATATATAATCTCAAGAAGTAACATCCTGATTTGTATATTGTTTTTAGTATGGAAGAGACTAAGGTAGTGGTGGAAATTCAAATTGTAGAGCAACCAGTAGAGGTCATTGACTCTCAGGTGAAAATATTGTGTGTGAAATATATCATGTTAGTCATTGTATTATGGAAACATGAATTAGATTCTCATCTGATTGGGTAGAATTAAACATCGGTGATGGAGTAGTGGACTCAACTCTTTTTGGAGAACTATTCATCTACATGACATCCCATGTATGTAAAATGTTATGGTGGGGAGACTGTAACATGATGTTACCTTCTTTTAGAAACAACTTATCTCCTTTTATTTTTTCCCATATTTTATTGATGCATATCCTAACATTAGATGATAGTTAGTGTTTATCTGAGAAAATGACATAGTGTTTGGGGATTCATGTTTTTTTTGAGTTAATGATTTCTGGGTATATATTTCTGAAAGGATTAAAAAGATTTCATTTGGTGACAAGGATGACCAGTGGGATTTTCTATGTTTGTCTATAAAATCTTCCAACATGAGACATTCACATCTTGAGCATATTTAACACAATTAATTTTTTACCAGAAAAGTGTCATGAACTGGTTTAGATCAAGAAAATTTTAGAGGCTATAAAATTAGTCCACATCATGAGATGGTCGAGAGAATTTTTTTTATTATGAAGTGATGCCATTTTTGATGAATCATGTAAATTTTGATATTCACATTGTGAAAGGGGATCTCATCATGAGTGGTTTTAAGCCATCATTTTTTTACCACAATTCACAAATAATTATTTTCATTTCTCATGAAAGATTATCCCTCAAAACCTGTGTTCTCTCCCGAATGATATTGGGGATCTCTTATTCTTCTAGATCACCTCATTCGGTAATCAATCATAATTGTGGTTACACTACATATAACTGGGAAATCAATCATTATTCATATTCATTTCCATTTATTTTCGAATCACTATTATGATAGATTTATGGATTTATTCATCTTAGGGTGATGTTATTCTCCATCTTTTCAATATGTATTGTTCTTTCTATTATCAAATGTTGACCCTTGTATTATTTTTGGTGTTCCATGTGAGTTCATTGAGGTACATGTCATTAATCATCTCCACCAACTTATTTTCATGTGAAATTTATTTTATGATTTTTCGATTGATTATTGGAACACTGGTGTTGCATTTGGTTTCCTTCTTTGTTAGTTGTTTCTTTGGTGCATGAGTGCGACTTGAGTTGAGGTAGGTGTTCTCATCTCTAGACTAAGTTATATGAACTTGATTCCTCTATTTTTAATTATTTTTTATAAGTGATATTCCATGATTGATTGTTAATTTTTGTGTGTGTGAATAGGTTTTTGAGAAAAGTGGATTTTACCCTTGTTTTGTTAAAAGAAATGGGTATTTTCAATCACTATGGAAAATTGGCCTTTTGCGATGGGTTCTTTGCGATGGGAATAGATCCTGTAGCAAGTAGTCCGCGAAAAGATTATTCATGACAGGAAAAGGGTTCTGTCGCAAAAGGTTTGGCACGTTTTGCATACCAAACCGCGGGAAGGGTATTTGCGATGGGGGGTGCCTCCCTGTCGCAAATACCCAATGGCAGTAAGTACTATTTGCGACGGGGATATACCCCCATCGCAAATAGTGTGTTGGCATGTCACTATTTCCGATTGGACCCGTCGTAAATACCATTTTTATTGCCGACATTTATTAATGTGATCGAAGGTATTTACGACAGGTCCCATCGCAAATTGTATCACTACAAATAATCTAACCTATATATACCCCCATTTGTTTTTTTTTCATTCTCCCACTCAATTTCTACTTTGTCTCTCTCTCTATGCTCTAATTTTAGTGTTAAAATTTCTCTGAGATAATTTTTTTTACAAATAAGTTTGGAAGTCCTCTACACATATAAGAGATCATGTTTAAATGTATTTATGTTTTATTTAATTTATATTTATTTCATTTTATATATTAATTTTAATTATGGTTAATTAGTTGTAAAAAAATTATATTTAGATTGTTTTGTCATCGGTATTTTTTTTTAAAAATAAATTGTAATTATTAGTACAAATTTTTAGAAATTAGTAGTAATTAATAATTATTAACTATAATTAGTAATGAATACAAATAATTTGCGGTAATTTGTAATTAGTAGCTGTAATTTAAAATAATTAATAGTAATTAATGCTAATTAGAAATAATTAGTGGTAATCAGTAATTATTAGCGGTAAATTGAAATAATTAAGAAGGAATAGTAATATTTATTAAAAAAATTAACAAATTTTAATAATTAATAATAATTACTATTAATTAGTAATAAATATCTATAATTAGTAATAAATACTAATAGTTACTAAAAAATACTAATAATTCGTAATAAATACTAATAATTAGTAATAAATAGGAATAATTTTTTATAAATACTAATAATTAGTAATAAATAATAATATATACTAATAATTAGTAATAAGTATTAATAAAATCTATTAATTAATAATAATTACTAATAAATTAGTAATAAATAGTAATAATTAGTAATAATAAATAATGACTAGTAAAAATTAATAATAATTAGAAATAATTAGTAATAAATACTATTAATTAGAAATAAATACTGATAATTACACATAATTACTAATTATTTATAATAATTAGTAATAAATACTAATAATTAGTAGTAATTAGTAATAAATAATTTTAAATTCTTATAATTATAATTAAATTAGTAATAAATTAGTAATACCTTAGTAATAAATAGTAATAATATATAATAATTAGAAATAATTATTAATATTTAGTAATAAATAGTAATAAATAGTAATAAATAATAATAAATAGTAATTACTGGTAATAAATAGAAATAAATATTAATAATTAGTAATAAATAATAATAATTAGTTATAATTAGTAATAATTAATAATAAATTGTAATAAATATTAATATTTAGAAATAATTAGTCATAATTAGTAATAATTAGTAATAAATACTAATAAATACTAATAAATATAATTAAATAGTAATAATTCGTAATAATTCGTAATAATTAGTATTAATTAGTAACAAATAGTAATAAATAGTAATAAATAGTAACAAATAGTAATATATTGTAATAAATTGTTATAAATAGTAATAAATTGTAATAAATAGTTATAAATAGTTATAAATAGTACTAATTAGTAATAATTAGTAATAAATTGTAACAAATAGTCATAAATAGTAACAAATGGTAATAAAAAGTAATAAACAGTAATAAATAGTAATAATTAGTAATAATTAGTAATAATCAATAATAATTAGTAATAAATTGTAATAAATAGTAATGAATAGTAATGATACGCAATACATATTATTGAATAGTAATAATTAGTAATAATTAGTAATAATTAGTAATAGTTTGTAATAATTAGTAATAATTACTAATAATTATTAATAATTATTAATAATTAGGAATAAATATAAATAAATAAGAATAAATAGGAATAAATCGGGATAAATAGGAATAAATAGCAATAAATAGAAATAAATAGGAATAAATAGTAATAAATAGAAATAAATAACAACAAATAGAAATAATTTTCAATAAATAGCAATAAATAGCAATAAATAGCAATAAATAGTAGTAAATAGAAATAAGTAGAAATAATTGGAAATAATTACAATGATTCTCAATAATTAGCAATAATTAGAAATAATTAGAAATAACTATTACTCCGCCCGTGCGATGCACGACACTATAAAATAATTCATATTATTAAATATAGATTACTATTTATAAAACGTAATACTTTATAGTAATATTGAATATATTTGAAAAGAAAATGACATACATAATGAGGAATAAAAGTTACAGAAGTTGCTGAACAAAATTTAGATACTGAGCATCATTCTGTATAAAATTAATAATGAAGGAACTAAAGTTACAGAAATACTTAATGCCTAGGAATAGGAATTACAAAAACCGAGGAATAAACATTGCTATCTAAAGAGAGATGAGCTTCTGAATTATCTAGTAGATGAGCTTCTGAATCCTCTTTGGCATACAAGGACGTCGTAGTAGCTTGGCATAGATGGCAGGCCACTAGGCATTGATAGTAGGATTTCGTCAGGGCAGGGTGCTGGAAGGAATTAATATCTAACCTTTTCTCCACACATATCACTTTTAGCATTGATTTGTCTCTTTCTCATCTCTTTAATATAATTTTTAAAACAATTGCTCCTTAAAGTGAAGAACATTAGTATTGTTTTCTATGGGGAACACTAAAACAAATCTTATACCTCCGCACCTAAATATGCTACATCCGCTCCTAGTTCTTCAAATTTGAATCCTTAAGTCCCAGAAATGGTTTCAGTGATTAATTTTATTATATGGGATATGAGAGTAATCCCTCCCCCTACCCTCATCCTCCCCTCCCCTCCCCTCCAACCTGCCCAACCCCTCCCCCTGCCCTCATCCTCCCCTCCCCTCCCCCTGCCCAAACTCTTCCCCCAACAGCACCCTCCCCCAATCCCTCATCCTCCTCTTCCCTCCCTTCCCTCCCCTCCAACCTCCCTAGCCCCTCCCCTCCCCTCCCCTCCCCTTACCACTAACCAAAAGTGGAATGTTTAAACCATAAACTACATTGAAATCAAAGTAAAAACAGGAATCTGGATGTTTGTTTCAGCTTCTAACAGTATGAATCGATCTTCAACAGCTGCGTGAGGTGTTGTCCAGTTTTTGTCTAGCCCATAAAAGAGGAAAAACTGTTATTAAGTAGAAAATTAAATAAAGGAAATAAAATTAAATGAAAGGGAGAAGATTTAATTGGTTTATAACCCCAGACAGGTGTTGTAGTTAACCTTTCAGCAGCTGGATAGTTCCTGTAGGTCAACCCCAGTCCATTAGTGGGTGTGGTCATCAGAGTAGAAACCACCACATCTGGGTATGCACCCCCCTTCACATGCACTAAAATAATGAGAAACTGAAAAATACTAGTTCAAAACACAATAATATCCTATAATAGAATTGCACATGATCAAATCAAAACTCATGAAAATAAACACATTAGCGTGTCTTCCTAAATGTAGTTCCTATTTTACATATTATCAATGAATTTTTCATGGGATTGATTAAATTTGGTGTATTAAAATCATGTCATACAAGAGTATTTCAATGTATTGATAGTAAGATGGTGACATGTGTGTGGGTGGGGGTGTACAGAACACATGTTCTGTTATCTTTAAATATGTTCTTCAATAATACAAAATTAGTAAAGGAGTGCACCAAAAAAGGAGATATTTACCTATATAGACTCTCAAAGTCCATTGTAGTGATGAGTAAATCAAGTCATGGATAATAGTTACAAAAAACCTACACGTTAAATCGGTAATGACATGCATAAACTATAAATAGGTAGGTGGAAACCATCAAATACATTGAAAAAAAACTAAAAAACAAACCTGGAATTTTATTTCTGCTTCTAACAACTAAATGATTTGATCTTCAATAGGTGCGTGAGGTGCTGTCCAGCTATTTTCCTGACAAGAAAACAGAAAAAAAAATATTAAAGTGAAAAATAACACCTTATGAATGTCAGTAATACTCTAGGTGATCACATCTATCAGGGCATTGTCTTCACTCAAACATGCAGTGTTAAAAAAAGATTCAATTTGAAAGACTAAGGCATTAGATATGCTCCCCTAAACAATGAAGATCGTAGTTTCAGTATACTATAATTTTAAGAAAAATTACTCGCATTCATTTGAAATTCCTATTGATGTACTCACATGTACAGAGAAAACAATTAGAAAATAATCAAATAAAAATGTAATCATTTAATAATTAATAGAAGGATAAATTTCCTAAATGAGTAACGTCCAGCATGAAACACATCCATCAATATGAAAAAACGTCAAATTTAACAAAACTTCCTGCATTAAATGACATCCAGCATGAAAAACCCAAGCTATTCAATCTTCAAAAAAATGTCCAGCATCAAAAACCTCTAGCATGAGTAACATCCACCTTAATAGAAAACATATAGAAAGAAAAAATGATACCAAAACGTCCACCATGAAAACCATCCAGGATGGAAATAAAACCATCCATCATGAAAAATGTCCTGCATAATAAACTTCCTGTATGAAAAACTGACAATCAACTGTCTAAAAATCCATACGAAAATTTCCACCATGAGAAATCCCGAAAACAACAATCTGCAGATACAAAAATAGTCAACAGGTACAATATTCAAATACAGAATATATGTACATGAATTAATAGTAATGACTTTTCCTGTAGTAATTCATATGTGTGGAATTGCTATTGGCCCAGAAAAATGCATAATTCGCATGAAGAAACACGTTTTTATCAACATTCATAAGGTATTACTACAGATTGACCATTTCATCCTCCCCCATGCCCTCATCCTCCCCACCCCTTCCCTCCCCTCCCCTCCAACCTACCCAGCCCCTCCCCTCTATTCCCCTGCCCATCCGCTTCCCCCACCACCCCCTGCCCAAAGTCTTCCCCCAGCAGCCCCATCGCCCCTGCCCTCATCCTCCCCTCCCCTCCCCTCCCCTCTAACATGCCCAACCCCTTCCCTCCAATCCCCTGCCCACTAAGCAGATTCTTCCCTGATCCATTCATCCCTCCTCCTCCTCCCCCTCCTCATCCCTCCCCTGCCCAGCCCCCCCCCCCCCCCCCCCCCGCCACCCTGCCCAGCTTGTCACCCCCCCCCCCAATTCCTAGCACCTCCTCCTACCCCCCCTACCCAGCTCCACCCCTCCCTTTCCCCTCCTCTGGTTGTCTCCCACCCAATCCAAGCACCTCCCCCTCCTACCTACGCGTCCCCCCTACCCAGCCCTTTCCCCCACCACTCCCCCCTTCCCAAACTCTTCCCCCACCAGGCCCCTCCCCCTGCCCTCATCCTCCCCTACCCTTCCCTCCCCTCCAACCTACCCAGCCCATCCCCTCCATTCCCCATCCCACTAAGCAGAATCTACCCTGATCCATTCCTCCCCCCCTCCTCCCCCCCTCCCCTTCCCAGCCCCTCCTCCCCCCTACCACCCTACCCAGCTTTTCACCCCCCCCCCCCCCACAAATTCCCATCACCTACTCCTACCCCCTACCCATCTCTACCCCTCCCCTCCCCATCCTATGGTTGTCTCCCACCCAATCCCAGCACCTCCACCACCTACGTACGCCTCCCCCCTGCCCAGCCCCTTCCCCCACCACTCCCCCTTTCCCAACCTCTTCTCCCACCAGGTCCCTCCCCCCTGCCCTCATGATACCCTCCCCTCCCCTCCCCTTCCCTCCCCAAATTCCCAGCTCCTCTCACTTCTACTGACTTTGAAACAAAACACATATAGTAAATTGAGAATATGTATATTATGAAAATTGAAGGACTTAATTTATAATAAGAAACATGCATATATTGTGTACATAGTATGCATATAGTGAATTGAGAATATGTATATTATGAAAACGGAATGACTTAATTTATAATAACTAACATGAAAATACTATGTATGCAGTATGCATATAATGAATATGAAATCTGCATATAGTAAATATGTAAGTCATTAAATATATTACTTAATGTATTTTAACCATGTTCTGTTTTCAATTCTCATTTCTATAATATGTAATATACATATTTCTCATATTAAAAATTCAATATTACAATATTAATACATAGTATATAGTCTTTCAAGTTGAAATTTATATGTTGACACCACATCAACATATAGGAAGTACCTGAAAAGACAATTGTAGTTAGATGAAAAATATTATACCTTGTTTTCAATTTGATATTCGTATGCATATAAGTTAAGGAAGATTTTGAATTCAGCATATACAACACCTCTTGGATATTTCTAAAATCAACATCCATAATCATCATTGCACATATAAAGCACTTGATCTAGGTATTCAAGTTGAAAAGCTGCATGGATGAAATCCTGTTTATGAAAATCCATGATTTGTGAGGCGTTTTAAATTATATCTAGAAAATTAAAACTATCCTCAAATAGATGGTGATAATTCTGGATACTGTTTTAATAAATCTCCAAGGAAAATAATAGTGTTTACGGTTTAAACAGAGGAAGATTCTACCAGAATCCCAAACTCATCATTTTTCAAAAATATACACCTATATAGCCATCTTTTTTATGTATTCAGTATGAATATACTAAATATGTAATCTGCATATAGTTAAAATCTAAAATGCATTAAATGTACTACTAAATTTAGAATAACCATGTTCTATTTTTAGTTCTCTTTTCCATAATATGTAATATAGAAATTTCTCATATTACAAATTTGATACTAAAATATAAATATGGTATTTCTAGTTGAAAATACTATATTGACATAATATTAACTTATAGGCACTAAATGAGAAGCCACTTGTACAGAAATGAAGAATAATATACCCTGTTTACATTTTGATATTATTATGCATATGATGAATATTAGATATTCAATATTAGAAATACAATATTAGTAGGCATGTGCTGAATATGCAATCTGCGTATACTGAATAAGTAAAATGAATTCAATATACTATTTCAAAATCTAATATGAGAAATATATATATATATATATCTTATTATGAAAAATATAATTGGAAACACAGTATATAATTGAACTCAATAAATCCTACCATATCTCTGAAATCATAGCGTGATTGAGGCAGACCAGGCGGAGGGGGAGGCAGAGGCACTGGAGGTGGAGCAGGCTTAGGGAGGCTGAGGTGTAGCAGGCGGAGGCAGAGAAATTTGAAAGAGGGGACATTTGAAGGGCACACCAAACCTGAAAATTTAAAATGGAAAGAGGAAAGAGGGAATCAATGAAGGAAATATGAACCTGAATTTTAAAAGGAGAAAGAGGGAAGAGTGATATTGAACCTAAAAGTTCGAGAAAAAGAGAAATAAAACTTGTAATCTTGTGGGAGATTGCCGGTACAGAGAAACTTCAATGATCCTTGGATTTTTCTTTCTGTCGAAAACAATTAAGGGAAACAATATATTACCGTAAAATATGATAACATTTAACTATCATGAATCTGCAACATCCAAATCTGGGGGGTATGTTGCTGCCCACTAATAGTTTTCCAATGATAGACATGCATAATACCCCTTAACATTGCATCTGTAACAAGAAAAAAATAAAACCATTTATCCTATATTCATGTGAGAATAACTAACTACATATTAACTTCCAATGGGAAGTTACGAGGATGCAGGTGTGGAGAAAAGATGACACTGCTTCCTAGAACATCTTATCAGGCCCCCTGTTGGATCCAAAGGGGAACCTGGTGGTTTAGGCCACCAAAACCCTCCAATTAATTGATAAAGATCTTCCTTTTATATCCAAACATAAAACCTGAAATAAACTCAATTGAAACTGTTAAGACAATAAAATAAAAATAATAATTTTGTAGCCACAAAAGTACAATAGATTTGGGCCAACATTTGTGTACCAAAATGATCGAGCCAGACTTTTATGAAGTTATGAATTATTTTGATAATCTTATAATATTTCCAAGTCAGTAATTATCACCCCATTATAACATCATCAAAATAATTCACTTTATAGAAGCATAAGTGTAGTCCCTTCCGGAAATTGGGCCATTAATGTCAATCAACAAACAATAAAAAATGTATGATGTTTAGAAATTCTACTTGCTGAAAAAGTAGAAAGAGGGAAGAAGGTAATCAGACCTACAATCTTGAGAAATATATAAATCTATCTTGTGAGGTTGTGGGAGGTCTCCAGTACAGAGAGGCTTCAAAGCACCATAGATTTTTCTATCTATCTAAAAAAATTAAGGGAAACAACATATTATCGTAAAATATGTTAACATAAAACTCTGCAACAACCAAATCCAGTGTGGTATGTAGCTACCCACTAATAGTCTTCAAACATGTGTTATAGAATATCCCCTTAACATTGAATCTATATAAACAAAAAATTCAAAACATTTATCCTAAATTAATGTGAGTATGACTAACTACATATTAACCTCTAACAGGAAGTTACCAGGTTACTGGTGTGGAGAACAGAAGCACATGCTTCCTAGCACGTCCTATAGGGGACCTTGTAGGATCCTAAGGGGAACCTGGTGGTTCAAGACACCAAAACCCTCCAAATGATGGATCAACATATTACTTGTATATCCTTACTTAAAACCTAAAATAAACTCAATCCAAACTGTTAAAACAAAAAAATAAATAAAATATAATTTTGTAGCAACAAAAGTAAAACAACTTTGGGCCAAAATTTGAGTTTCAAAATGATCGAGCCATAATTTTATGCAGTTATTATTGTTTCAGATAATCTTATAAGATTTACAACTCAGTAATGATCACCCCCATCTGAAATCTATAGAAAATGTAATCAACAAAATAGATTAGGTAACATAATCTGAATTCTTCACTTTGTAGAAGAAGAACTACAGTCACTTCAGGGCAACAGGGCCAGTTATTGTGAGTCAAAAAATAGCAGAGAAATGAAAGAAGAGTAAATCACCAAGGGAAGAATATAGTGGTATGAAAATAAAATCTCTCTACTGTATTCCATATGTTGCAGCCCCCGTGACAGTGTTATTAATTGGAGTTGCGACACTGGTAAGTGAAGCCCCTAGATCTGCAACAACCAGCACATATTTAAGCATTTCCATAAAACTCAGTAGGATTATAAACTGAACATTTTCAAAATAAATATTTAAAAAAGATCATAAGATTGATCATTTAGAAATAATTAATCCCAATCATATGAACAATATCATTTTATCCTGGTTTATCAAGCATAGATGGAAAAAACGTAAAACCAAATATTTTCAATGAATAGACCCGCAACATCAGAGAATATAATCATAATAAATAATGTTGAAGAATCAATGTCTGATAGAATATAATCAAACCTTTTGTGGGCCAAGAAGAACATATTTCGAATTTTCATTGAGGAGAAAGAGTCAGCATATATAGATGTGGATAGAAATCTTGAGCTTGAGGGAATTAGGGAACAGGGTGAAGTGAAACTGGAGGGTTTCTAACTTAAGTACTTTGAAGAAGTATTGGGCAGAGGGAAACATAAGAGGATATAGGGGTTTCAGGAGGCTGAACCATTGTAGAAGATAGATGATGGGATGGGAAACATGATCTAGAATAATAGGAGATTTGATGGAGGGGTAACGGCAGCGGGAGGCGTATGAGGAGGGTTGTTGAAGGTGAAATGGGAGTGCGGGCTGTCGGAATCGTTGTAGAGGTAAATTCGGAGCCAGAACACTGGAAGCAGGAATCGTAGGAGAACCAGCATATTTGAAACAGGAGGAACCCTGGGAGTAGTGGAAGATATCATACTGGGAACCCTAAAATTGTGGGAGGTAGTAGGTGCTATTTTGGGGGAACATCGGGTGGAGCGGCGGAGCCGAAGGTGGAGCAGGCAGAGGCAGATGCGCGGATGGAGAGAATATTGGGGAAGGGGAATGGGAGTGGGATAGGCAAGTCACATATGGGAGTGAGAGAGTGGAAGTCGAAGGTTTCGCGGGACGGAGGATGGAAAAGCGGAGTGAATGAGAAGGGAGGGAGACGTGGAAGAAGGAGAATTTGTCACGTATGGTAGGAAGAAGCCTAATTTAGTATAGATAGTTGATTAGGAATAATTTGAAATAATTAGGAATAATTGGAAATAATTAGAAATAATTAGCAATAATTAGAAATAATTAGCAATAATTATGAATAATAAGGAATAATTATAAATAATTGAGAATAATTAGAAAAAATTAGAAATAATTAGCTATAAATAGAAATAATTATAAATAATTATAAATTGTTAGCAATAATTAGAAACAATTAGCAATAATTTCTAATAATTTTCAATAATTAGCAATAATTCGGAATAATTCGGAATAATTAAGAATAATTGAAATAAATTTGAATAAATTGTAAGAACTTGGCATAATTTATTGTGGATTAGCGGGAAAACTTTTTCTTGATAAATCTACTACTTTCAACTCTCACTGACTGAACACATTCTGAAAATTATACTTCTACATAAGCATATCCAATATTATATGCACAAAATTTTATATGAATTCGTAGAACCACATTTCTCACAATGATTCAAGTGGTGATAGTTGCAAGAAGATGATACAACAATGAAAAGAGCCTCTTTTGTATGGCGGCTCATTTACATGCATCTTTCTCAAACCGAAATCAAAATGAAGAATCTAGTAGGAGGTACACTTATGAATTATTGTATGCATGATAATGGATATGAATCTAATGCCCCAAACCTAGATACCTAGAGTTGGTGCATTATTCCATAACCTTGGAATGTTATAAGAAATCATGTCCTGAAAGACAGATCAGTTTAATAGCCTTTGAAGTATTAGATACATTGATAAGTTTTACATTACATCCTGAAATAATAACATCAAAAACATTTTGTCCCCTTTTGAACACACTTATATCCTTATCCTATCCATGCAGATCAACTATAAAATACTTCTTCCCATCATGAAAAAAATAAAACATAGAAAGGGGTGAGCTCAGATGCTCAGTGAGGATAACAATATAGCAGAAACATTAATAAATAAGCATAATCATTTAAGGCAATGTATAAGACTAAAAAAAGAATTTTGAACTTAAACGTCAGGATAATAAGGAAAAGATAAAATAAAATAATTCCATTTACTTATTCACATTGATATTCTACTAGTCAAATAATCTCATGCAATATCAATAGCCACTTTCATAATGATGGAATTCATAATGCCAGACTTCATAACCACATAGAGAAGGCCTTATTCCAAGACTAAAAATAAGATTTTTTCAAGTCCTAGTTCCAAGACACTAGTTTGTATCATAAGACCTATCGATGCCTCATGGAGCTATAGCGGGCTCCACCCGTCACTTACGAAGTCCAACGAATTTCTCATATGAAAAGGTTTAAACATAACATAAACAATCGTATTAAAACTAGCATATGAAATGTAAATAATTTATCCATAAACGATGAATGGTGTTAAAATAACACATCCATATTCAAACATATCACAATTACTTTAATAAAATATGGATGTTTTGTATCATAATAATTCAACATCAAACAATCTTAAAATCCTTCAAAGGATGTTCACATAGATGAAATCAAAACATTTTTAGGGAAATGTGTCTTTATATTTTGAAATAATTTAAATTCCATATAATTATAAAAGAAAAAATTTATTTTTAAAATATTCTTATAAAATTTAATGGGAAGCTTTGAAGACGTTATAATGGTGGAAAATATCCGCACTCACCATATAAGTTAAAAAAAGACATTTTTACCGTAATTTTGTTGAAAGTGTCATAAAGTAAATTGTTTGGAAAACAATGGAAATATTTATTTCAAAACATATATGGTCAAATAAGGGTATAAATTACATTATACCATATTCTAGTTAATAGTAATAATGTTACGAATTACATTTTTTAGAAAACATGGATGTGTATGGTAAAGAGGTCCTGGTGGATACTTAGGTATTAACAACATCAGATAAATAAAGAGGATGTCGAATTAACCCTTACCTTATACTTTTCATTGGTTGAGGGTATTTTAACCTCCTGTATAATATTTAAATAATTTTTATTAAATTATACAAGAATAATATACATAAATATAATATCATATATGGTCCTCTAATATTTCTTTATTAATAATATTTCAGTAGTATCATCGTTTTAGGTGTTAACTGATTTGTTTCCTTTATATTCTTGGTTATGTAAGCCATGGTTGTTATGGATAGGATTTATTTGATTCATATACAGAATTATTTTATGTTAAAAAAATATTTTTTATCATAAAATGAAAATTATTCTTGAATGATTACAATGGGGAATTAATCTCATCGCATTCGTGGAGACTGTAATCCGTACGTACGCACGAGCAACAATATCATTATATTGATTGTGAAATTATTTTTAATTGCATGGTATATCATATATATATATAGAATCATTAACATGTTATATTTATTATTTACATCAGTTATACTCATTATTATACCCATCCAAAATAATGAAGTGTTTGAATAACAAACTACACCACGACGTGGAGACTGTAAGCTGTATGTATGCATGTATGGTGAATTTTTCATTTATAGGATGGATATAATAACAAATATGGTTGTACCATATTTATAATAACATCACAGTATAAAGAAGAGAACGAATTTATTATTTTTGTATGGAATCAAATAAAGAAGATGTGGAAGAATAAATGAACTTGAAAGAGGGTGGTGAAATTATTACCTCTTCTTCAGGTGTTTTCTTTTTGAGATGATCAAAAGGGATCATTAATTTAGCTTTATGAACAAAGTAAGGACTCTAGGTTGATTTGAGGGAAGTTGGGAGGATATTTGGGTAGGGCCTGGCAGAGCCAAATGGCTTTGGAGGTGTGAAATTAAGAGAAGGGCATGTACCCTTTTATAAGAGAGGTGAGGGTCACTTTAGGAAAAGCTTGAAATATTATTCAATAATAAAATAATTTTCTATTTCTAATGGAATAAAAATGATTTATTTCGAGTATAATGAGGGTATGGGTCTAAAAACTCTCATACAATAGATTTTATATAGGTTTAGGTCACCATATTAACCTTATCTTTTAGATTTTACCCTTAGTTAAATAGTTTGACATTTACTATGTCACGTTGTATTTTTATATTATATGATTAATAAAATTACTATAATAAGACAAGATAACACCAAGTGGTTCATTATTAATATATATAACCTTATCTGAGTCATTTTTTTGAACCATAGATTTTAAAGAATATTATATCAATTAATAATATAGTATTTGTTTTAAAAACTCAATTATGTCAATTTTGGAAATATTTAGTATTTGGTTTTTGTGAAAATCATAAAAGAATGATTACTTTGAAAAAAAATTATTTAATCAGACCTAACAAGTCATATTAACCTAGAAAATTTTAGGAATTCATCAAAAGTCTCAAATTACATTTATTTGGATATTTATAATATCAATTATTTTAATCATTCATTAATATGGTAATTAATGTATCATCTTTGTGTCATAAAAAATTACATTTTTTATTTCCTTAAAATTATAAATAAAATACAATTATGTAGGAAATATTTTTTAATTTCTAATAAATATTTATAGTCGAATTTGTATTGTGTGAAACCCAATATTAAAAATGGTTTAGTTTTTAAACATTGAATTTAACTCTTTTAACTCTTCTTTAAATAAAATAATAATAAATTTCCTAATATAATGCAATTAGACCAAATGGGATCATATTTTATTCCTAAGGTTTTTTTTTGTCGAATTACACTTATACAATAGAATTAGGACATGTTTTAGGATAATTATGAAATCATTTTTACCCTTAATTACCCTATTTACTTTTAACCGTGTTAAATAAAAGTCAAATGTTACAATTCACAAAATAATATTTTCATCTTATTGAACCACATTTTACTTACTAATATCAATTGTGTTGCTGGAGATTTTTAAATTCAACTCACAGAAGTGGTAAAATTAATTATTATGGAAATTTTTAAATGCTCTTATAAGATGGGTAAAAGACAGTAAAAAGGTAAATAAAATTTTATATATCTATACTTATTATAAAATTACTCCAAGGAATTACATTGAAAATATATAGGTATTATATGTCTACATAGACCAAAATTAAATTAAAATAAAATAAATAATGACTTAAATAAAAATTTGGTTTTAAACAATAACGTTGTGTTTTTCACTATTTATGAAAAATTGAAAGTTTTCAGAAAAATACAAAAAATTCACCCTAAGATAATTTTGATATTCCGAATCCAAAAATGATGTCCATTTTGAAAAATATAATATATAAAATTTCAAAAAGTGGGTATTAATATTCATAATAGCTACTTCGATTGGTCGTGGTGTGTTAAAACTCCATGTCCGTACAACGCAAGCTACTGCATTATTCAAAGGGAAACATATCGTGGAAGCTTGGGGTGTTACATTCTACCCTCCTTAAATTAATTTTTTCCCCAAAATTTCTAGAATATTATTTCATAAAATGATCATGGTGGTTCTTCATCATAAGTTCATTGGGTTCCCATATTTCCTCTTCCATCTTATGGTTTCTCCATAAAACTTTTACCAGATGAGTTGTCTGGTTTGTCCGCACATTTTCTCTGGTATCAAGAATTTTTACAGGCTCTTCAGAATTCGACAGATCAGGTTCTAGTTCAATTTCCTTATAAGTCAGTACATGCGTTGGGTCAGGCATGTATTTTCTGAATAGTGATATGTGGAACACATCATAAACTTTGGAGAGACATGGAGGCATTGCAAAACGATAAGCAACAAATCCAATTCATTCTAGAATTTCAAAAGGTCTGATGTACCAATGACTCAATTTAACCTTCTTACTGAAACATAAAACACCCTTCCATGGAGATACCTTTAAGAAAACATGGTCTCCTACTTGATATTCCAAATCCTTCATTCAGTTATCAGCACATCTCTTTTACATACTTTGGTCTGCTTTGATGTGGGATTGGATAATATTCACTTTTTACATTGTTTCCTCAACAAGTTATAGGCCTATGAGTTTCCATTCAATAACATCATCACTAAAAGTTGTTGTGCAACATCTCTTGTTGTATAACGGTTCATATGGTGCCATCTGAATACTTGAATGGAATCTATTATTTTATAGAAATTCTACCATAGGTAAATATTGATCCCACCTTCCTTGAAATTCAAGTGATAAAGAACTCAACATGTCTTCTAAGGTTTTAATAGTTCATTCTGATAGTCCATCGATTTGAGGGTGGTAGGCAGTGCGCAAACGAAGTTCAGTATCCAGGGCTTTCTGAATACTTTTCCAGAGTCGTGACATAAAATGGAGATCACGATCAGAAACAATTGATAAGGGTACTCCATGAAGTCTTAAAACTTCATTAATATATAGTATTGCTAAACATTCAAGTGGTAAAGCATCTCTTATAGCAATAAAATTTGTTGGCTGGGTAAGACGATCATCAATGACACATATTGCATCATTTATTCTAGGAGTCTTTGGTAGTCCCATGACAAAGTCCATCATAATATCATCCCATTTCCACTTAGGTATGGGAAGAGGTTGCATGACTCCTCTAGGATGTTGTCTTCTCGATTTCACTTGTTGGAAAACCATAAATCTCAACACAAAATCATCAATATCTCTCTTCATGTTTTCCCATCGAAAATGTTCTTTCAAATATTTATACATCTTACTATTACTAGGGTGTATAGAGAAATTAGAGCTATGAAAATCATCCAACATTCCCCTTTTTAGATCAGGTATATCAGGAACACAAAATCTCTTCCCAAATTTCGAAGTTACATCTTCATATATGAAGTCGATCAATCTCCCATAGTTCAGAGCTTTAATTTTCTTTTGAAATTCCTCATCATTAGTCTGAGAACTTTTTATCATTTTTAGTAAATATGGTTTGGAAACCATTTGAAAAGGCATTTATGTTTCACCATCCATGGTTATTCCCATATCCATATTTACTATATCCATGAAAATAGGATCCCTTTCCAATCTCATCTAGTTCAAAACTCCATGATCCTTTCGACTCAAAGAATCTTCCACCTTATTTCCCCTCCCTAGGTTGTAGTGTATAGTGAAATCAGAATACTTGAGTAGTTCAAGCCATCACCTTTTACTCATGTTGAGTTCTTTTTGTGAGAAAATATACTTCAAACTCTTGTGATCAATATAAATCTCACATTTTTTACCACAGAGATAGTGTCTCTATATTTTCAAAGAAAAGATTACAGCTGCTAACTCAAGATCATGAGTGGGAGAGTTTTGGTTCAGGAATTTTTAGCTACTGTGGTGCATAGGAAATAACTCTATCATTCTATATAAGGACACAAGCAAGTCATTTCTTTGAAGTATCACTATAAATAACAAACCCATCATTCCCCGACGGTAGAGTCAAGATATGAGCATTAACTAATCTTCTCTTCAGTTCTTTAAAACATTCTTCACACTCTTTTTCCAAACAAATTTAACCCCTTTACAAGTGAGATTGGTTAATGGGTTATCCAACCGAGTAAAATTATGGATGAAATGTTGGTAATAACCTGCTAAAACAATAGAAATTTGTACCTCAGTTATACTCATTGGTGATGGCCATTCTTGCATTGCCTTGGTTTTTGAAGGATCAACAAGGATTCTATCCTTAGAGACAATATGGCCGAGAAAATAAATTTCTTAAAGCCAGAATTCACATTTTCTAAACATCCCATATAATTTATTTCTTCTGAGGGTTTTCATAATAGTGTGCATGTGATTTTCATGATCTTCATATATTTTTGAGTATTCCAAGATATCATCAATAAATACCACTACAAACTCATCAAGATATTCCTTAGAAACACTATTCAGTATATCTATAAATACAGAGGGTGCATTAGTCATTCCAAAAGGAATTACGATAAACTCATAATGCCAGTACTGGGTTCAAAATACTGTTTTTGGAATGTCTTCCATCATCACACACAATTGATGATATCTCGATCGAAGGTAAATAGTTGAAAAGTATTTATCTCCACGAAGTTGGTTGAATAAATCATCAATGCAATGTAGGGGATACCTATTGTTTATTGTTATAAAATTGATATCCTTGTAGTCAATGCACAACCTCATAGATCCATCATTCTTCTAAACAAAATGGATAGGGCCTCCCCATGGAGAAACACTAGGGAGAATAAATCCTGTATTACTCTATTCCTATAGTTGTTTCTTTAGTTGCACTATTTCCACAGTGGGCTTTCTATAAGGGGTCTTAGTTATGGTCCTTGAACCATGAATTAAATCAATGGAAAACTCAATTTCTTTTCAATGGGATGTCGAGGTAAATCCTCTGGAAACACATCAACATATTCTTGCACAATAGGAACATCCTCTATTAAAACATTCTTTTCCTCACCTATAGTTATTTCATTCCCTTCCTCCCCAATAATTTAATTTTGTAGAGCTACTATGGGTGGTGCTAGATAAGAATCAGGTGGTGATGTTTCTGCTCTAATGATAAGGTACTCCTTATCATCATCGAAAATTCTAACCCCTTTCTTCTTAAAATAAATTTTCACATCATGGTCCGAAAGGCAATCCATTCTAATGATTATTTCAAATTTAATCATGGGTTTGGTGATGAGATCTATAGATAAAGATCATTTATATGACCTAATGGGAACATATTCACAAAACATTGTTGCGATGATACTTCCCATAGGTTTTTTGACTAAAAACTCTCTTGATAAGTAGAATTTAAAATATCTAATTTTTTTATCAAACTCGGAAGCTATGAAATAATGAGATGATCTAGAATCAAATATAGAATTGTCTAAACTTGAGGAAACTATTAAATTATCTTCCACCATGACTTTCCGAGCATCAACCTTAGTAGTGGTGATCGCATAAGCTTGGCCTTGCTCTTTTGGCCTTTTCTGAGGTAATTTCCCTTAGAGATTAGGACACTCATTTGCATAATTACCCTTTTATCTACAATTTTAACATTAAACATTGACAACCACTTTATTCCTCTTGCAATCACGAGCTTGGTGTCCTTTTTCACTAAACATGTAACAGAGTCACATTCCCTTTAGGAAAGTTCTGGGGTGTTTCGTCCCACATTTACTGCAGGATGGATATTCAACAATTCTCGTATTCCCCTTATTTCCATTTCTAGAGTGTTTAGTAGATATCTTTTTCTCTTTCATTTCTTTAAATTCATAATACTTAGAGAATTCCTTTTCTGTCTTGATTGTGCGTAAGACAATATATTCGTATGATGAGAAGGATTGTGAGACTAATTATTGATGGAGAAATGGTTTTAACCCATCAAATAATTGATCAATCTTACTCCTTGGATTACATATATAGTCTACTGCATGACTTTATAACCTTGTAAAGTGTTCCTCATACTTTGCGACATTCTCATCCTCCTTTCTCCTCAGACTCAGAAATTGTCATTCCATATCCGCTCAATGGTCATGAGGAAAATATATTTCTAAGAAAATATCTTAAACACCCTCATTTCCATGTTTTATACTTCTTCATATTCCTTTGTGTTTTAGATTAATGACCACCATTGATCTGCATCTCCCGTGAGGCGATAAACTACCATGACCACTTTTTCCATTTCAGAACTCCCCAAAGAATGAAATATTTTCTCAAAGGAACTTGCCCATTTCTAACCTACTAATGGATTTGTACTCACATTGAATGTAGGTGGTTGTTTCCTCATGAAGCGGTCTAACATTGATCCTCCTCATTGTGGATCAGGGTTCTCTATACGGGTAAGGTTATTATCCATAACCTGAGTGAGTTGTCCTAGTATAGGGATAAGCTGATCAGCACCAGTTGCATCACCAGCTCCACTATAATTATCTTGTGTAGGAGGGAAATCCGTACATGGATTATGTGCATTGATACATTTTCCATTCCTTCTACTATGCATCGTTTCTAAAAATGGAATACACTAGATTAGTTTATGAATCACAATACATAATTCTAAAATAGTAAAACACTTAACATAAATTGAACAGTTTATGGATATAATCCATAATCATAAAAATCTTTTCTTTAAGAAATTATATACTCAAAACCCCTTCATAATGGTTTGTAAATAAAATGAGAATTATCTTAAACATATTACCCGGGAGTGTTGTAACCAATAGTGCAGTAATGCCCGTTGTCGTGCTCCAGTTCCCGTTCGAGTCTAGATTAAAGTGGTGTTTTCGGGTTTAACCCCTTGATACATCTGTTCCATAGCTGCTTCTACCTGATCATATCCAGTCAGGGATTTATTGCTTGGAAAACTCACATAATCTATACAGTACCAAAATTCTAGGATGTTCTCCAATACTAATCCTCAAATTCTATAATAGGCAGTGTTATCTAATTAGATTTTTTATAAATCTAGTTTCTATGGTTTGTACTAAACTTCCTCTAATGCCAACTATAATTCCCTGACCCCAGTTACCCAGAGTCGTTGCATTATTTCATAACATTTTCATTATAAAATGAATCATGTCCTGAATGACCGATCAGTTTAGTATCCTTGGAAGTACTAGATATATTCATAAGTTTTACATTACATCATGAAATAAGAACATCAACAACATTTTTTCCCCTTTTGAACATACTTATATCATTAGCTTATCCTTGTAGGTCAACCATACAATACTAATCCTCATCCTGAGAAAAATAAAACATAGAAAGGGGTGAGCTCAAATTCTCATTATGGATAACAATATAGCGGAAACTTTTATAAATAAGCATAAACATTTAAGGCAATATATAAGACTAAAACAAAATTCATTTAATCTTAAACTTAATCATAATATGGAAAAGATAAAATCAAATAATTCCATTTACATATTCACATGGATATTCTACTAGTCGAATAATCACATGCAATATCAATCGCCACTTTCATAATGATGGAATGAATAATGCCAGACTTCATAACCACATAGTCAAGGCCTTGTGCCAAGAATTCAAATATGATTTTGTTAAGGCCTTGTGCTAAGACACTAGTTCATCTCATGAGGCCTACTGATGCATCGAGGAGATATAGTGGGCTCCACCCATCACTTACTATGTCCAATGCATTCTTCATATGAAAATGTTTAAACATAACATAAACATTCGTATTAAAAAAAGCATATAAAATGTCAATACTTTATCCATAAACCATGAATGGTGTAAAAATAACACATCTATTGTCACACATATCACAAAACCTTCAATACAATATGGAATATTTGTATCATAATAAATCAACTTCAAACAAGCTTAAAATCCATCTAAGTATGTTGACATAGATGAAATCTAAACTTTTTTAGAGAAATATATCTTTAAATTTTGAAATCATTTTAAAGTCATATAAATATAAAAGAATAAATTTATTTTTAAAATATTATTATAATTTTGTATGGGAAGCTTTGATGATGTTATAACGGTGGAAAATAGATGCACCAACCATATAAGTTAAAAAAGACATTCTAACCTTAATTATTTCGAATAGGTCATGAAGTAAATTTTTTGGAAAATGACAGAAAAATTCCTTTAAAAACATATTTGGTCAAATAAGGGTATAAATGACTTTAACCCATAGTCTAGTAAATTTTAAAATTTTTTCTAATTAAATTTTTAAGAAAACACAGATGTGGATGATAAAGAGGTCCCATTAGATACTTACGTATTAACAACCTCGGATAATTAAAGAGGTTGTAGAATTAACCATTTCCATGTACTTTTCCTGGGTCAAGGGTACGTTAAACTCATATATAATAGTTAAATAATTTTTGTTAAATTATTCAAGAATCATATACATAAATATGATATCATATATGATCCTCTAATATTGCATTTATAATATTATTTCAGTAGTATCATTGTTTTGGGTGTTAACTGATTTATTTTCCTTTATATGATGGGTTACATAATCCATGTTTGTTATGTATAGGATGTATTTGATTTATATAAAGAATGATATTATGTTCTTAAACATTATTTTTAATCATAAAATAAAAATTATTCTTGAATGATTACAATGGAGAATGAATCGCATCGCGTTCATGGAGACGGTAATCCGTACATACGCACGAATGACACTACCATTATATTTATAATGAAATCATATGTAATTCGATGGTATATCATATAAATAGAATAATTAACATGTTATATTTATTATTTTAATTAGTTATACTCATTAGTATACCCATCCAAAATAATGAAGTGTTTGAATAACAAGCTACACCACGACGTGGAGACAGTAATCCATACGTACGCAGGTATGGTAACTTTTTCATTTATAGGATGGATAGATAAATGAATATTGTTGTAACATATTTATAATAAAATCATAGTATGTAGAAGGTACTAGATTTATTATTTTGTTATGTAATCAAAGAAAGAGGAAGTGGAGGAAGAAAATAACTTGAAAGAGGGTGGTGAAATTATTACCTCTTCTTCAGGTGTTTCCTTTTTGAGTTGATCAATATGGATCCTTAGTTAGGGTTTCTGATCCAAGTAATGACTCTAGGTAGATGTAAGAGATTTTGGGAGGATAGTTGGGTAGTTTTTGTCGGATCCAAATGGCTTTGGAGGTGTGAAATTAAGAGAAGGTGAAGTACCCTTTTATAAGAGAGGTGAGGGTCACTTTAGGAAAACCTTGAAATATTATTTTATAATAAAATTATTTTCGGTTTCTAATGGCTCCAAATTGATTTATTTCGAGACTAAGGTGGTGATGGGTCTAATAAAGCTCATTCAATAGGTTTTATACAGGTTTAGTTCATCATATTAACTTTATCTTTTAGATTTAACTCTTAGTTAAGTAGTTTGACATTTACCATGTATCTTTGTATTTTTATATAATATGGTTAATAAACATACTATAACAGGCCAATAGAACCCCAAGTGGTTGATTATTAATATATATAACCTTATATAAGTCATTTTACTGAACCTTATATTTTTATAAATATTATATCAATTAATAATATAGTGTTTTTTTAAAAAACTCAATTATAACAATTTTGACACTATTTAGTATTTGGTTTTTGTGAAAATCATAACATCATGATTATGTCGAAAAAAATTATTTAATCAACCGTAAAATGTCATATTAACCTAGAAAATTAGTGTAAGTCATCAAAAGTCTAAAATTACATTTATTGGGATATTTATAATATCTATTTTTTAATCATTCAATAATAAGGTAATTACAACATCATCATTGTGTCATTGATAAATTAAATTATTTAATGTCTAAAAATTATAAATAAAATACCATCATGTATGAAATATTTTTATATTTCTAATTAATATTTATATTCTAGTTTATATTTTGTGTAAACTTATATTAAAAATGGTTTAGTTATTAAACTTTAAATTTAACTCTTTTAACACTTCTTTAAATAAAATAATAATAAATGTCCGAATCTAATCCAAGTGGACCAAAGGGGATCATATTTTATTTATAAGGTTGTTTTTTGGTCTAACTACACTTATCCAATAGAAATAGGACATGTTTCTTGGTGATTATGATATCATTTTTACCCTTAATTACCCTATTTACGTTTAACCGTGGTAAATAAAAGTCAAAAGTTACTATTCACCAAAAATTATTTTCATATTATTGAACCACATTTTACTTACGGATATCAACTGTATATCTCTGGTTTTTCAAATTTGACTCACAGAGGCGGTAAAATTAGGTTTTATGAAAATTTTCAAATGCTCCTAGAAGGAGGGTAAAAGAATGTAAAAAAGATCAATAAAATTTTATATATCTAAACTTATTATAAAATGAATCCACTGAATTACATTGAACATATATATTTATTATGTATCAATTATGACCTAAAATAAATTAAAATAAAATAAATAATTACTTAAAGAATTCGGTTTTATACAATAACGTAGTGTTTTTCACTATTCATTAAAAATAGAATGTTTTCAGAAAAATACCAAAAATTCACCCTAAACTAATTTTGATATTATGAATCCAAAAATGAATTATATTTTTAAAAATAATAGTTATAAAATTTCAAAAAGTGAGTATTACTATTCATAACGGCTACTTTGATTGGTTGTGGTGTGTTAAAACTCCAAGTTGTATACAATGGAAGCTACTACATTATTCAAAGGGAAATATATCGTGGAAGCATAGGGTGTCATAATGCATACCTCTAAGAAGATTATTCATTTTGTTTTTAGTGTGAGAATGTTGCAAGTAAAAGTTTCGTCTGACAAAAGAGTATATGCCAATCCCCTAGAAATTATGTCACTCCTAATTAATGGTAATTAGTAAGAAATAGCTATAATGATTTATCTTCTCTATTATTTATAATGGTTTTATTATTTCAAATTATTCAAAAACAAAAATGACTTTTTATTTTCACGAAAAATATGGAACAATGAAGTTGACAAAATTTATTATTAGATGATCATGCTTGGATAAGTTGGTGCGGAAATCCAATCGATTCTAGCATAAATCGGGTATATATTGAGGGAGTTCAAGATTTTGAATCATTTGCATCATCAAAACCAGAATTTGTTTCAAAAGGAATAATTAAGTGTCCTTGTAAAAAATTTGATCTATGAATGTTTGACACATTTGAAAATGATGGGGGAAATATCTTTCATTTTTGTATTGAACCAGAATATGTTTTTTGGAATCAACACAGTAATCGCAGTTCCCGAGAAGATACTAATAATTTGATTCTGGATCAATCACGATTTCAGAATTTTTTATATGATGTTGCAGGCCCATCTTTTTAGAAAACTGAAACTCATGATGATATATATTTAATTCCTGAGTTGGAACCATCCAAATTTTATAAATTGTTTAGGTATTTTGAGGATGCATTATATCCTGGTTTCATGATACGAAAATTAGAAGTGGTTGAAAAATTTATGGCTATTAAATTAAATAATGGAATGTCAAAAAAACTATTTTGATCAAATATTTTCTTTGGTTAAAACATTGTTACCTAATAAAAATGTGTTTCCAAGAAATTACTATGAGGGAAAGAGGCTAGTTAATAATTTGGTCCTTAGATATCAGAAGATTCATGAATGTGAAAGTAATTGCATCTTTTATTCTAGTGAAAATGAGTCATTGGATAGTTTTCCCACATGTAAAAAATTGAAGTATAAAGAAGCTCAATCGGGGAAGTCTGGATCAATTCCTGTAAAATAGTTGAGATATTTCCAGCTTACACCCAGGATTCAGTGTTTATTTATGTCTTAGAACAAAAATACAATGATTCAGTGGCACAAAACCATGATTTCAACCGGTAAAATATTTAATCATCCATCTAATGGTGGTTCATGGAATCATTTTGACCGAGTGCATCCGTCTTTTTCTTTAGAAGCCCGGAAAATATGATTGGGTCTTTCTACTAGTGGTTTCTGCCAGTTTGGTTCTTATGGTAGTAAGTATTCATGTTGGACTACCTTTATAACTCCATACAATTTACCTCCATGGATTTTGAGGAAGGATCCTTATATATTTTTAAACTTATTAATCCCAATACATCTAAAAACTTATATTGATGTTTATTTGAAACCATTGATTGCTAAGTTAAATTCATTATGGAGTAATGGTGTTAGTACATATGATGTTGCTGCAAAACAAAAATCCCGACTACATCCTGCATTGACTTGGACAATTAGTGACATCCCGGAATATTTCATGTTTTCTGGCTGGAGTACACATGGTGTGAAATCATTTCCTAACTATATGAAAGACAACAAGAAATTTATGCGCGTCAATGAAAAAAACCTTGCTATTTTTACTGTCATTGTGGATTTTTTCCCACCGATCATCCTTTTCGAATGAAAAAATCTCTTGTTCAAAAAAGAAACAACTGAATGGGATGGACCTCCAAAAATGATCTTAGGTACAGCATTAAAATAAGTTGTATTCTCATTTCCTCCCATCATATTTGGACCAACAATAAACCAATATAAAATTCATGGATTTGGGAATGTACACAATTGGATAAAACAGTTCATTTTCTTAGATCTTCCATATTGGTCTGATTTGTTGGTCTGCCACATGTTGGGTGTCATGCATATTGAGAAGAACTATTTTAGTAATTTATTTCATACATTTCTGGATACTCTAGGTAAGACCAAATATAATTTAAATCCACGATTAGATATTTCCCAATTTTGTAGGTGACCAGAACATGAACTATTTGAAAATGACAGATCAGAGATGTTAATGAAGCCAAAAGATTCTTAGACACTATCTAAAGAGAGTCACTTATTATTTTGTCATTGGATTTCATATTTGATACATACAGATGGTTATTTTTCCAATTTGGATAGATGTGTTAAGAATGGTCATGGTATAGGATTAAAAAGTCATGATTGTCATGTTATAATGGAAGGACTAATACCGATTGGATTCAGAGGTTTGTTGAATTCTATTATTTGAGATTTGATAATAGAAATATCATATTTTTCTATAAGACATTTGTGTGCTGACAATAGACTACAATGCACTATGAAAACTGAAAGAATATGATTTTGTAATTATATGTAAACAGGAAATAATATTTCTACCAGATTTCATAGATTCAATAGAGCATATGATATTACATTTTCCACATGAAGAAAACTGTGGAGGTCCAGTATATTTGGATGGATGTATCCATTCAAGATAATCATGTAGAAATTCAAGAAAAAATTATGTAACAAATTATAAGTTGAAGGCTCAATTTCAGAACCATATTTGCAAGGGAAATTTTCTTTTTTCAACTCACATTTTTTTGAATCACAATTTCCATCAAATCACAACTCTATAGAATGGAACGAGGGGAATGTTGATGATGAAATGGACAATCAATTCTCATTTTTTTATCAGCAAGATCTTGGATTCAGTGGAGTTCGTGAATGATAGCTTTCAGATGATGAACATCATAGAACTTATACATATGTTCTGCTCAACTGTAAATAAATGACATGATTTGTACTATGAGTTCTCCTATCAATTATTCTATAATTTTTGTTAAAGTAATTAAACATATTTTATTCATAGGTTATATGATAATAATATCAAGAAATAGCTTCCACAAATTACAGTACCTTCTCTTGAAGAACGCAAAAAAAATTCACAATGGTTTCAAAAATTTGTGACATAAATTATTGATGTTTTAATATGTAAATTCATTTTATAATTTATTATATTGATAATGTTTTTCAAATTTTCAGTTGTCCCAACATAATGATAAAATTGATAAGTGACTATTTATATTGAGTATCCCACCATCAAAATGGTTAAATCTTATAAAGCATATGTGGTTAATGGTTTTCGATTTCATACATGTGCATATGGGGAATCAAAAAAATTAATAGTGGAGTTTCTTGAGAGGATATCATCATAGAGAAACTGGTGTTGATTTTTATGGAATGTGGGATGAAATTATTGAACTGTGTTATCTAGGAAAAAATTACATAATGATGTTTAAATGTCAGTGGTTACATACTGAGAGAGGATTTCATGTTCATCTGACTCATGGAATCGTTGATATTATATATAAAGTCTTCTTGTTTTAAATGAACCATTTTCACTAACTCAATAGGCACATAATTTTTTTGCGCAAAGTACTATTCTACTTCAAAAGACCTGAGTGACTGGTGGAGAATAATAAAAATGAAATCTCAGGATAATTAGTTCACTCAAACAGAATGTGTTTCCTCATAAGTGCAAGTAATCAAAATTTTCAATAGACTACTCAAAATTAATATTTTTCACAATGAGACGTGAATATTGATGATGACACATCGCAATTAATGGTTTATGGTGACGATGATGTTAATGATGTAACAAATGAATTTGAAATGTAAATAGATGATGTAACTGAAACTCATACGAATATTGATGATGCCAAGGAGAAATATGCAGACATGGACATTGTCATATATGAAGATGATGATGAAGGTGAACATTGACATAGTTAAAAGTTGGTTATAATAAAAACTAATATATATCTATATATAATTGTTATTTTCAACTATTTTCTAACAATAATCATTTTGTGTTTCAGATGGATGATGATCTATTTCTTGAGTTGTAGGAGGCTAAGCTACCTTTGAATGAAGAGGGTTTGGGATCATCTGACCCTCGTCCTACTGGTGGTTCATGGGGTACGCCGAGGCGGTGCAGTCTTGCACGAATGATGATTCATGACCCTATCCCTGAGCGACGTCTACATCTTGGCTTTGATCTATGCATGAAGAGGTATGATAACCAGTGTATTTTAGTTATAATTCATTAATTTATTAATATTCTAATTGTTTATTTATTTTTTTTCTTTTTTCACGGTATTGTGAATATAGATATTGGAAAGGGGAGTGCTATCTTGCACAATTATTTTTCTCAGCCATGGATCGCATGGGAACATATTCCTATTGATGTGCATGTAGGAATGTTCATTCATTGGATGGTACGTAAATAAATAATATTAATTTTGAAATTTATTTCTATAATAACATGATATTATAAATTTTTTTATGGTTTATGGTATCCCATCGATGATAGCATGTGTGACGTTATCCATGCGGCATGGGAGGTGTCTATGTGTAACCATTTCCGTCAGTTTTTGAACAATTTTAGAAGGATGACCATGAAGAAAGTAGGAGTGATAGTATTTGATAAGTTATGTAGAGCCCACTAACTGGAGTACATTTCATCTAATGTTTGGGATTGATTATGTTCACACTGGTTGGGTGGTGGATTTCGGAGGAGATCTTCATTGGGCTGACAGAACCGGGGGAGACATTAAGTGATGGATTGATCTAGTAGTAGTACATTCTGTACGCATAGAGAGCATCTAGTAATTAATTTTTTTAAATATTTTATATAACATAAAATATAAATAGTTTATTTTATATTCATATAGGATGTCTATTAGCATGATATTACAGATTACGGTGTTTATGGAAGAATGTACAGTGATCCAGTCACTGGGGAGATTAGTGGTGATCTCCGGTATCATATTTTGGTAAGTATTATTTCATTTTCTATTTCAAAATTAACTACATATAATATTTTCTCAATTTTATTTTCAAATTGGAACTGAAGGTTTCATATAATGTTTTGACCTCTCCGACACATGATGAGAGTAATGCTAAGATGGCTGATCAGACTAGTGCCCACCATTTTGATGAGGCGACATGGTTACAGGCAACCCAGTATGGATTTGAGAAGGGTCGAGTTGTTGGTATTGACACTCATTTGTCTCATGGGACTTATTATGGTACTTCTATGATGTCAGCATCCATTTGGAGTTGAGCTCATGGAGAGGCATCATCTTCTAACTCACAGTATCAGGAGTAGTTGCAAGCTCAGAGTGAGCTTCTAGATAGTTTTCATAACCTGCAGGAAGATATGCTTCAGCAACAACATTAGTCGTACAAGGAGGAGATGCATCGATGGCAGCAGCCACATCATGAGCAGATGGAGTGCATGCACCGTCTGACTCGTAATTTTGGGATGGAGTTTCCTCCACCATCTCTTTCATCTCCTCCACCTTCTCCCAAAGACTATCCCCCCAGTTACTTTTTTAAATTTAAAAAAAAATTGAATTCAATGTTTGTTGTAATATTAACAGTTTACGGTTTCTGTCATCTATATTGGTGTGAATATTGGATGATTAATTTTTTTTAATTTCTTTATTATTTTTAATATTTTATTATCTTATTATTTATTATTAGTTTTTTATTTTTTATGTTTTTTATTTTACTAATAATAATAATAATAATTTATTATTTTTTATATTTTTTGAGAATATTTAGAATTTAAATATTTTTTTATTGTTTTATTATTTTAATAATAATAATATTTTTTCTATGTAAATATTAATAATAAAAACAAAATTATTATATTATTAGTATTATTTTTTTATTAGTATTATAATAATATAATTTTTTTATATATTTAATATTAGTATTATTATTACATAATATTATATTATTTATATTAATAATATTAATGTTATTATTTTTTTCTAATATTAATTTATCATAATTTTTTTAATATTTTTTTATTAAGTATTTGTGACTAGTCATTTTGCATTGGGACCCCATCCCAAATAGTTAATATATTTTTTTAAAAAGTATTTGTGATGGGAAAACTGGATCATCGCAAATACTTATTTATGACGGGCCCACCGCAACAGGTTTGTATATATATAATCTATAATCAGTGAACTACTTGCAAAAGAAAGTTTTCCCTTCGAAAATTGTATTTTTTTGTGATGTCATGTCGTAAATAATAGTATTTGTGACATAGTTTTCTCTAATAGGCTATTTGGAATGGGATCCCGTTGCAAAAACCTAAAATTCCAATAGTGAGTGAATTATTAAGTCGATTTATAAAATTTTCATCAATCAATAGATTGATGAAATGATTTAGAAAATGTTTCACATGTGAATAATTATGTACTTAGGTGTGAGGTTTAGTAATAAACCTATTCAATTAATAATTTAATGGGGTTCAATAATGAGGTGTTCTTATTCTCCCTACATCAGTTATTCTATGTACATTTTAGACTCGTTGGGAGGTTTACTTGATGGGGTGTTCCTATGCTCTATAGATCAAACACATATGTCTGTAGACCTTATGTACATGATTAACAATGTTTTGGAACATGTGTTCCTTCTTTACTATCTCATAATAATCATTGGAATGATTTTACTTGTGCTTTTGGTTTGTACTATTTATGATTTCAAATGATATGTGTTACATTCATTGAAGTAATTTGATATAAGTTAAATTCATATAAAATGCTTTACTAGGATTATTTGGAACTATGGAAAAGGGGTATGTTTTAATATGATTTAGAAATAAAAAATATTTAACTAATTATCATACCTTTTTTTAATTGATCATGTTTGGATTATTTAATAGAGACTTGTCACGGATCACATGGGTGAGATTATACTAAGTATTTTTATTTCACACTAGGTACACCAATTCAGTGGTCCATAGAGATGGTTATGTATGTTTATTATATTAGGGGAAAGGAATCGTTGTGAGGATGTGATGTTTCTGTTAGCTAATTCTGGGTAGCTAGTGGTGAGATGGTGAGAGTTTTCTGACACTATCACATAGAGTAGTTGTATCTCATTTTGGTTTAGTACATTACTCCTAGACTCATCTGTTGGATTTATTTTGGATAACTTTGTGTTGTATCCTTACCAATGACATTATTTAGTTATGGATTATATATTTATTTTTTCTATCTATTCCATATGTTCACTATGATTTTTTTATATATGACTTGTTTTACACTAGAGGTTGGTAACAATATTTCCATCTTGTTTTTATTGATGTTGGTGTTCTAGTTTCCATCCCATGGGTAGGAATGTGACTGATCTAGTTTAGCACCATTTTGTGATGCTATTCAGGTAGATTCTCCTCAGAACACTATGAAGTCGAACAATATAATGAATGTAGAAACTACCTAGGCCACCACCAATGATGACCTCCCTGATAGGTATATAAAGAGATACCTTAATCATTAAATCCATCATCACCCATACAATATCATTATTGTGAAGTGTATTCGGTAATCCTATAATAAAATACATATAAAAAACATCCCACTTCAACTTCGGAATTGGAAGAGGCTACAATAGCCCTGAAGGCCCCTGATGCTTGACCTTCACCTATAGACAAGTGAAACATCTACCCACAAAATCATCTACTAACTTCATAATTCTTGGCCACTATTAATATCTATGGAGACCACATGTAACACCCCAATCTTCCACGGTACGCTTCTCTTTGAATAATATAGTACTGTGTGTTGTACGCAACTTCGAGTTCTAACACACACCACAACCAATCAAACTAGCTGTTATGAATTGTAATACCCACTTTTTGAAATTTTATAAATTTCATCTTTCAAAAATGGACTTCATTTTAGGATTCAGAATATCGAAATTATCTTAGGGTCAATTTATGGTAATTTTCTAAAAACATTCAATTTTTGATGAATAGTGAAAAAACACTAAGTTATAGTTTAAAACTGAATTTTTATATAAATAATTATTTATTTTATTTAGATTTATTTAAGGTATAAATAGATACATAATACCTATATAAGTTCAATTTAATCCATTGGATTTATTTTAGAAAAATTTTATATATAAAAAAATTTTATTGAACTTTTCACCGTCTTTTACCCATCTCCTAGGAGAATTTGCAAATTCATATAAAACATAATTTTACCACATCTGTGAGTTGAATTTATAAAATTTGAGAGACATGTTTAATATCAAAGAGTAAAATTTTGTTCAATAAGATAAAAATAATTTTTTGTGAATAGTAACGTTTTACTTTTATTTACAACGGTTAAAAGTAAATAGGGTAATTAAGGGTAAAAATGATATTATTATTACCCTAACACATGTCCTAATTCTATTGGATAAGTATATTTCGACCAAAAAAACCTTAGGATTAAAATATGAACCTCTTTGGTTCACTTGGATTAAATAAGGACATTTATTAATATTTAATTCAATGAAGAGTTAAAAGAGTTAAAATCAAAGTTTAATAACAAAAACATTTTGAATATAGGATTATACGTAAGATAAATTCTGTTATAAATATTCATTAGAAAGATAAAAATATTTAATACATAATGGTATTTTATTTATAATTTTTAGACATTAAATAATCTAATTTATTTATGACACAATAGTGATGTAGTAATTACCTAATTAATGAAATATTAAAAAAAACTGATATTATAAATATCTAAATAAATGTAATTTGAGACTTTTTAGGAATTACACTAATTTTATTGGTTAATATGACATGTTAGGATTTCTTAAATGAATTTTTTTTATAATTAATAAATTTGTTAAGACATTAACAAAAATCAATTATCAAATAGTGTCAAAATTGACATAAAACAGTATTTAAAACAAATATTATATTATTAATTGATATTCTATTCCTAAAAATATAAGGATCAGAAAAATGAATTATATAAGGTTATATGTATTAATAATGAACCAATTGGGGTTCTCTTGGCTTGTTATTGTATGTTTATTAACCATATAATATAAAAATACAAAGAGACATGGTAAATGTTAAACTATTTAACTAAGAGTTAAATATAAATGATATGGTTAATATAGTGACCCAAACCTGTCTAAAATATATTGGTTGAAAGGATTTAGACCCATACCCACATTATACTCTATGTAAGTCAATTTTTAGAGATTATAAAATGAATATTAATTTAATATAAAATAATATTTTATGTTTTTCCTAAGGTGCCCCTCACCCCTCTTATAAAAGGGAACTCCCTCTTCTCTGAAATTCATACCCTAAAAGCATTTTGGTTCGGCCAAACCCTTCCCAAATATCCTATAAACTTACTTTAATTCATCTTAGAGGCCTTCCTTTAGTCATAAATACAACATAAAGAGCCCTTCTCGTCAAATCAAAAGGAAGAACTTGAAGAAGAGGTAAAAATCTCACCACATCTTTCAAGTTCCTTTCATCTTCCACATCATTTTTCTTTGTTTCTTCCATTCTAAAATAATAACTACAGTATATTATATATACTGTGATGTTATTATAAATATTTTACAACCAAATTCATTATTCTATCCATCCCTTGAATGAAATGTCTCCATACATGCGTACGTACGTCTTACCGTCTCCACGTCGTGGTGTAATTGTTATTCAATACATTATTATTTGGATGGGTATAATAATGATGTGTAATTAATGTAAATAGTAAATATAACATGATAATTATTATGTATATATGATTCACTATCCAATTATATATTATTTTAATATCAAAAGAATGATATTGTCCCTTGTGCGTACGTACGGACTACCATCTCCACGAACGCGATGAGATTCATTCCCCATCGTATCCTTTCAAGACAAATTTTCATTTGATGATTAAAAATAATGTTTAAGGACTTGATATCAATCTGGTTATGAATAATATAAAACCTATCCATAACAAATAAGGATTACGTAATAATGCAAATAAAGGAAAACGAATCAGTTACACCCGAAACAATGATAATACTAAGATATTATTAACAAAGAAATGTTAAAATATCATATATGATATCATATTAATTTATATGATTCTTGTATAATTTAATAACAATTATTTCACCATTATATAGGAGTTAAACTAACCCTCGACCAAGGAAAAGTACAAGGTAAGGTTTTATTTCACAATCTCTTCATTATCTGAGGTTGTTTATACATAATTATCTACTATGACCTCTTTATCATACACATCCATGTTCCTTAAAAATGAATTTCAAATCATTGTTAATATTTTACAGACTATGGGTTAAAGTCATTTATACCCTTGTTTGACTTTTTATAATATTTTTATAAATGAATCTTTCCGTTGTTTTCCAAACAAGGTCCTTTTTAACCTTTCCGATAGAATTAAGGTAAGAATGTCTTTTTTAACTTATACGGGGTGTGCGGATATTTTCCGCCATTATAAAATTGTCAAATATTCCCTTAAAAGCTTATAAGAATATTTTAAAAGTAAATTTTTTTTTTATAATTATGTGAATTTTAAATGATTTCAAAAAAATAGATATTTCTCTCAAATTGTTTTTTTCATCTATATGTTAACATCCTTTGATGGATTTTAAGATTATTTGAAGTTAATTTATTATGATAAAAAACTTCCATATTTTATTGAAGGTTTTATGATATATTTGACTGTGGATGTGTAATTTTTATGCGATTCATGGTTTTTGGAAAAAGTATTGACATTTTGTATGCTAGTTTTAATATGAATGTTTATGTTATTTTATAAACATGTTCATATGAGGAATGCATTGGACTTAGTCAGTGACCGGTGGAGCCCGCTATAGCTCCTAGATGCATCGGTAGGTCTCATGAGACAAACTAGTGTCTTGGAACAAGGCCTTGACAAACTCTTATTTGTCGTCTTGGAACAAGGCCTTGACTCTATGGTTATGATAGTCTGGAATTATGCATTCCATCATTATGAAAGTGGTTATTGATATTGCATGTGATTATTCGACTAGTAGAATATCCATGTGAATAAGTAAATGGAATTATTTTATTTTATTTTTTCCATATTATGATGATGTTCACGTTTAAAAGGATTTTGTTTTAGATATATATATTGCCTTAAATGTTTAATCTTATTTATGAAAGTTTCCGCTATATTGTTATCCTTACTGAGCATCTGAGCTCACCCCTTTCTATGTTTTATTTTTCCCAGGATATGAAGAAGTATTTTATGAATGACCTGCAGGGATAGTTTGAGGGGATATGAGTGTGGACTATGAAGACTATGTTGTTGTAGTTTTTCATTGTATGATGTAATTTAATACTTATGAACATATCTAGTGTTTCGAAGGATACTAAACTAACCGGTCTTTCGAGAATTGATATTTTATGATCATGCCAATGTTATGTAATTATTCACTAACTCTGGGTAACTGGGGTTGGGGTGTTACACCACAATACATGTTGTATGTCCTGGGATATACCACCCATCTAGACGCATGTATCTCCCTCATCATCTCCTTATGAATACCTTTTGGGACACAAATATAACTGTAGAAAATAAATACATCTTCACTGTAAGAGACAATCCTACTAGAGAATCCCCCAATATAATATATCCCTCAGTGTGAGGACCTTAAGATCAAATAATTACATTTTCTTGATTCGATCCAAATTAAAGAGTAAAAAATATGTTGAAGTCATATCTAGTAATCCATGGGACTCTTAAACATCCTAATATAAGACCTCAATGAGTTCCATCTTCCACCACTTATCCTAAGACTCCCACACTACCTAAGTATATGCCATTGGAATTAAGACATCCAAAAAGATGTTAATTTTTCCTAGTGTGTAAGAAAACTCAAGGTAAATATTTTAAAAATAATTAACCCAAAAATTATTCAAAATAGTCATGCCTCACTGAGAAAATTGGTAGTTGAGGATTTTACAATCTGTGTACAAAAGAATACTCTTTCCCATTGTAAAGTTATTCCAACATCTCAGGGATTGTACCAATAAAGATAAATTGAGATCATTAGTAGGTTAATTCTGCTCATTTGGTCATAGATTTCAGGAAACATAAAAAAACACTTCCTCAACCTACATAAAAAACACTCATATTCTAACTATAATTGTATGTAAGTACATGGTATACTAATTTCCTGGCATATGTAATGTGAGGATCAATGATGATGTCATCCATCTCTTTATCTTCTATAAATACCTCCAACATGCATTCTTCCAAACAATCATTACCCATTTCATTGTGATCCTAGAGAATACTGATTACAAATGAAATAACTCATGGTTAATGTAACAATAGTAAACATATAGTCCTATAAAAACCTTAATATTGAAGAAATTATAGAGAATCTACCAAAATACCATTATTTTAAACTTTTATGGGTCCACTTGCACACTATCCTATGATTTATTATTGACTATTAATTGAATTACCTCAATACAATAACTATATTTAGATAGCTTGGAATAAAACTATTTATCTCTAACTATAATCAAAGTGATTCAAATATGATGGACATGATCATCCATTGAATGGTAATAATCTAAGATATCATCAAAAAAACAACTACCAACCAATATAGTAAATGATGAATTATATGATTAATCTAATCCATAAGTAGAACTAGTTTGTTTATTTGACCAAAAGTCTTAACCATGAACTTATATAATCCATACATGTTTCTAAAAGAAGTATGGGGTATGTTATATTTACTCACCCTCATCTGATGATACCAAGAACTCAATTATATCTTAGAAAAGATATTGGATCTTCTCATATTATAAAAAATATCATCAATGTGTGGAAGGTGTTACCGGTCCATGACCTTCATCTGGTTCATTCTCTAATTATCCACACATAAGCACAGGGGATGAATATCCTTCACTATGAAAAGTGTGAGATATACCTATGAAGACATATTAGTTCATGTGGATCCATTTTTAATTAAAATCTCCCACTAAAACATTCAACTTATGATGCTCTAAAGGTTTTATTCTATTGGGAGGAAAATAATATAGGTCTGCACTCGACACCATCTCGGTCATGAACTCGATATCCGGTTCCGGTGGTAAGCTATAAAACTCTTTAGAAAAAATAAATTGAAAATGGTATACTATGGGGGGAAAGAATCCTACTGCATTCCACCAATATCCATAACATGTATTTTTATCTATATCATAAAACAATCCAATCATTACTAAATTCATCACACTTGACTAGCCTTAATATCTCACACACCCTAGTGAGAATATATTCACATTTTTGGGGATATGAATGTAAAATTCATTTGATAACACTTGATATGTCGATATTATATAATTACACATTATATTTAAAAATAAAATAAAATCCTATAATTTCGAGAACAAAAAGATCCCAAAAGAAAATATATCCCCCAATTCCAATGAAACTCCCATTGCGATATTTAATATCCTCTGAAAACACTCCAAATGGTGTGTCAATTGTACTAAAACCTTAAAATATCTATGTAACCAAGACCAAAACAATTTTAAATTAGGAAGACAAAAAAGGGAATAGGGATCCTACATCATAAAAACAAAAACGAACATATATTGTAAAAGAATCATAACTCTGAAGCTATAAGGCCATGTAACTATGCTTGTTAGAGTAAACTATATTGTATACAAATAACATGATCCTATTCCATGGGCTCCACAATAACTCCCTACTCTTTTCCCTCTAAATGGTTATATCGTTCTTGTTCTAGGGTACCATATCCCAAACCTAGACCTTAATGTTTATTGGAATTTAAAAAATCTATTAGATGAGGGGTAGCTAAATCCCTCCATTACTAAGGTACATATACTAATCCCCCATGGTAATTTTACTACTTAAAATTACTACATAACTAATTATGATGACCCAACCTTATACAGACATGAAAGTAAATTATATTTGGTCACATGTGGTCTATCCAGTCCCAAATAAAACATGACATAGTTCTATGATCTTTAGGTGTAAGTCAACTCACCTAGTTACTATTTACCCTACTACCCTAGTAGATTAGATTATATAGGCACTTCATACCACCAAATGTAGAACTATTAGTTTTTCCTATTGAAATTGTCTATCTTCAACCTAGGGCCTCTCTTAGATTACCTTCTATATTGAGATCGGGATTTATCATGTCTGCATGGCTGCAAAAATTAAATATGTTCCCCAGAGAATTTATTACATTGTGAATCCCATTCTGAAAACATCTCACCTATGTGACCTCATGACCTATGAAATATGGTTCAAATCACTAATGTTCATTGGAATGTATGAAATAGTTAGCCACTAACATTTACTCCAATTTTAGATGTATGAACCCCCTAGAATTTCATCCCTTGATGTATCTTAGTATATGTTTCTCATGAAATTTATCTCTAAATCCTTCTCGGATAACTCTTCATTTTTTCGGCATCCTCGAGAATATCCCACCCACGATGGGCTCATCCTTGAATCATATAATTATTAATATTAAATCTCAAATATGTGGGTTTATTAAGGTTCTTGAATATCTTTGGGATGTATTGAATCAAAAAATAATCTACATGGGAGCTTCCCTCCCCCTTAAATGTTAGTGGATACTATAGAATGAACTCTCTTATCATGTAAAACATCAATGTTATGGTGAGAAAGGCCTCCCTCCCCATGGATTGCATGTTCCGAAAAAAGATATTGTGGATTTGATCATCCTTATAGTTCTCTAGTGCTATATCAATTTTTAGCTCAAAGGTGTTATGAGCACGCTAATTACAACATTCATGATGCTCAATTCAAATAGGATGAGGAGGTATAGTGTCTACAATTATCAATTCACTTGTTAGATCATAGTATAAAAAATAATGTCTTCCTCAACATGTGACAACATCCTTGAACCACCATCTCAAGGATATTATTCACTTTGATTCACATGTTATGTGAATGACATAAATGTATCAATCATTTCATTTATAATGTATAAAAAATTTCTCTTTTCAAATTTCATTTGGTTATATACATAAAATGCAATAAATATGTCTCTATCAGGAGTAATTAATGTTTATATATATCCCTCTATGCCAATGAGGATTCATGCATACACGTATCATTCAATTACTTTCCATGAGTTGAAATGTCAATAATTGTATCATAAAACAACATGTAAATCACCCAATCTGAAATAACGTCAAACTGTATCACAGGATCATTAAGAATAACAAATCCCATCCCGGGTCACTCAAATTTCCCCCCACAAACAGGATAGTTATTCCAATGAAAGATATATGTAACTAGCCCCAAAATATCACTTTCTCATTTATACCTTCAAAAAATAGTTATCTAATGGAAGAGAAACATGAAACTCTGATACAACTTTATAATATCCTCATACCTGGTGCTCCCTCAGGTGACCAAAAACAATTTATATATCATCTTTGGGAACAAATGTCAAACTAACATAGTTCTATACGTCCATGTATTATCACACCTTTCAGGGGAACTAAGTTCATGGTCTTAAGGGTGACAGAACAAAAAATATCAAATAACGGTTTAAGAAGGGGTTATCATGAAGAAGTTTTTCAGTACAATTTTTTCCATGGTATACAACATTTTGGCTAGATAACACCAATTTCAGATACTAATGAAAATCAAAACATACATTATATATTTAATTGATACAACCCACAAAAATTCAAGGAATACGTAGGAAAAAACCCACATCTATATTAGTAATTAGGTTCATCCATCCAATCAATGATAATAGAATCTTCTTAACAATTGATTGATAGAAAAATAAAAACTGGAAGACCTACCATAAATATTGAAGACTGAAAACTCTAGATCCTATTGGTTTTTCTTACGTATCAATAATTATTACATGAAAGAAATGATGTAAGTGTTATAGTGATAGAGGTCTATAAATTTTTAGATTGATTAGTGGAAAGGAATTAAAATATGGTTGGGTTTGACTAATTCAATATGTAAATAGGATTAAACCCATGAAGTCCTTGATTCCCTAAAAGATTGAGAAAATCATCACCACTGATCAATAATCTTGATGAACCTGAATTCAAATCATGAATACATGACCTGGCATGATTTCATAATTCATTTAATAACCAAAACTAGTTCATGACGTTAAGGATTTCATGTCTTTACCAGAACCATTCTTGCCTTGTATGGTTTCTATGGGTCTGGCTCAAATAGTTACCTTCATTAAAATAATCTAGGATGTGAATTAGTTCAACAGGCATACCCCAACCCTACTCTTTCTGTTTTTCTGGAATCCTTACTCAACAACACCAAGAATATATTTACACGGTTTAAAAAAATTAAAAATAAACTTATAAGGAATTATAAAATCCTAAAGTGGCATGTACACGAAAAAAAAGCAGGATCTTATAATAAAATATCATTTTATGTTCTAAGATAAATTTTTCAAAGTATTATAATTTTATAAATTATTTTACATAATGATTATTGATGTATTATATTTTTTATAGACTATATGAGTTAAGTAACCTCTCAAACATTAATTATAAATTTCTTTTATGTAATGATAAATGATTTAAAGGTAAAAAGAGTAATTTTTCAAAATACTATTTCTAAATTTAAAATATATTTTCTCCTCAATAAATTAAATTAATAACTCATTAAAAATTATTTAAATGTAATTTTTGGAACATTTATTTAATAAAAACTATTACCATTCATTTAATGGTTGTGACTATATATGTAATGAGAGGAAAATCATTTTAACTCTTAAAATTCATTTCCCTTAAAAATGTTTTTAACATGTTTTATTCATGGATATTAGAATTATTTTCATCCACATATGAAAATTAACTCACATAAAATGAATTTCATATTTTAAATCAGAACTATTACAAATTATTTATTGTGGGAAATTTAATTTTTATTCACAATGAAAATCCATATTAAAATTTTAACACCCATGTAAATTGTAATATGATTTAAACCTGTTTAAAATTATTAGATAAAGCCTAAAAATATATGACATGTATTCCTTAATCTAATCGTATATGATTATTTCATCAATTTCCATAAAAATTGAAAATAATGAATTCTTTTCTGTATTAATTTTATTTTAAAATTTTTTATATAAGGAATAATTAAAAATTGTCAATCTAAATCATCTAGTATCACTAAAATATTTTCATAAAAATAAAATTATGTTTTTAATGGTTATAAATGGTTATTTTTTATATGAATAAATTATTTTTGTGATCATTATTTATTTTATATTTTGCCTAATTGTATAATGGAAAATATATCTTGCACATGATTGATCTATTTTCTGTTCAAGTGGGTGAAAAATAAAAGTGATTTTTGTGAAGTATTAAAAATGGTGAGTTCCGTATAATTTGAAAAATTGACTTATTTAAACTGATAAAAATGAATTTAATGTGCTATTATAATTATTCAAATTAAATTTACATGGTAATACTAATGTTCTTAATGTCATATAAAGTACACAATCTTGGAAATGAATTTAAGGATATATTATATTAAAAATTATTTAATTAATTGTTTTTAAAATCATTAATAATATATTTTTTTGGATAATTGAAAATTTCTAAGAATATTAGAAATTTTAAATGTCTGATTTAATTATCTATTTATAATTTCATTTATAACTCTTATACACTATGTATTGTGATACAAAAGTTTACATTAAAAGATTATGAAATCTATTAAACAATGAAATATGATAAAAAATTCCAGATAAACTTAACTAAAGATGAATTTTGAATTTATTTCACCATTATAAAAATTTTCTATGATCATATGTAACTTTAAATCCATTTTAAATTAACTATAGAATTACTATATATTAATATTTCTTGTATTTTTAAGACCACGATTCATCTCACTTATAAATAGGAACCTCATCTTATCTATTATACATAGCTACATAGGAAAAATAGATTGACAAAAACCTAAAATAACTCTTATAAAAATCCATTTAAAAATTTTATAAGTTATAGTATTTTTAGAAGAAAATCCCATGGTTCCATAAGAAGCGATCTAAGGCTTGTTTCACTAATATTTGGTAATTATCTTTAAGAAATACTTCTGAATTCATTTCACAATATACCTCACAAAATAATTAAATAACCAAATTAACAAACATAAATTAGTATAATTATCTTATATATATATTAGTCTATTAATAAAATAACTTTTATCTATTATCATCTCAATCAATGGAAAATTATAGAACCACTATTGGGTATATATAGACTATTGCCACCACATAGGGATGTAATTAATTTTTAATCAAAATCTCATAGATGATTATTTTAATTGAATCAATGTTAATTTATATTATTTATATAGTATTATTATAGTCAAATATATATATATTATTATCTACCTTATGAACCTCCCATGTTTGTTAATACTATAATTTATGTTGTATATACTTGTGGATTTGTACCTCTATAAGAAAATGTTAATAATTTTCCATTTTTTCTCAATAGATGGTTAAAAAGACATATTTAATGAATATATATGACATATATGATATGGTTATTGTAATTTATTTAATCATTACCATTTAACTTTTTTACTTTAAAACGATCAAAAAGTGAAATCATCACTCATGTGTACGTAAAAACTATTGTCTTCAGTTGGAGATGTAATACTTTTCTCATCTCCACATTATATGAGTTGTTATAAAAGTATATATAAAAAATAAATATGATAATTATGAATTGAATAATATTCTATATTTGAAGAAATCGTAGTCAATGGGAATGGTTTGGAACCACCATTCCAAAATATTTAAGGGAAATCAAAGAGTTGACACATAGAGCCATGATTTTAGTGAAGAGATATCATTGAACTAGTGATGAGATGTTATATGTCAATCATATATGGTTTGATAATTATTAATATATTATTATATGTATATATAATACCTCAAATTTTATTATATAGGTGGTTAAAATCATGTATTAATCATTTTTGGACTTGAGATAAGTGGTTATAATCCAAAAATTATTTCGGTGATACATATGAAATATTCACCATTTTTCTAATATTTGGTGTATTTACTACCAATGAATAAATTTTATAATGATTTTCCTGAAAATTATTTGGATTTAAATTCCATCTATGGAACCATATTTAATGATTATTTTAGTTAAGATATTATTAATTATAAGGGTTATTCATGTCTATATTATTTTTATTGAGACCTGTTTCATATTATACAACTATTTGTGTTTATTTGGTTCATATAATGACCCTTGGACATGTTATGTTTTTTTATTTAGAAATAATTTTTATTAAATATGACCAACAGGACAGAATATACAAAATTTATTAGAAAATATGAAAATAATTGAGCCTTAGATAATCTTCCCACACAATTTCAACACATTAGTGAGGAAGGGATATCATACTTCAAAAAAATGATAAATTTTAGATCCATAGTGTTCTAAGATGCAAGGAAAATTGTATCTTAATTTCATTACCACCAAGTGTTCCTTACCTCCACCTAGTTATTAAGAATGATTTATTATTCTCTAGATATAGTATATGATGGACCATAGTATGAAAAACATATCTTCAAAGGAGCTAGAGATGATCTTACAATAGTTACTAATTACTCCAAATTAAGGTTCTGATAAATTCAAACATGTATCCCATTAAGAAAAGTGCATGCCTCTGTAAATAATATAGTCCACCTGAACATAATATCTATAAAAATCCATGATCACTATGCCCCTCTAGTCATGAAAAATACCTCATCCTCACATGAAACTATTAGTACATAATCCATCCGTATTGAGTTTGAAAATGTAAGTTGGATAATATGCTTTATTCCATTTTACATGTGCGAAAAGACCCTTATATCTGGGATGAATAATACCCAACAACCATTCATAGACATTGTGATAAAGCCTTATCCCACTACATAAAAAGGACTTCTAGGTCAACTACATTTTTTCAAGATCGGGCCGCTAATTCCAACTTAGATTTGGGAGTCTCCTCAGGATGAGATCTATCTCTGGAATTACAATTTCTCTAGGATATGGAACCAAGAATATCATTCTCTCCTTATATTCATATATATTTTTACCATATCTATATAACCATTTACTCATGAAATCATAAGTAGTGTACAACTTGAAATAGAATTCTATGAAATCACCCATGTTCCCCCAAACCATTGGACCAAATTATTTTCGGTTGAAAAAATGGTGGGAAGACTATTTCATTGAATTAATGGAACCAAAACATTTAGAAACTAGAAAATTACAATTATGCATAAAATATTTTTCACTGGATATGGCATGAGAACTGACGTAATGAATGAGGAATTATTAATTTGTTGGAAAATCATAACACCACAGAACACCACCCCAATCATCTCAGATATTAACCACATGTCCTAATGATCTATAATCATTGGCTTAAAGGAGACTCAATGATGAGATAGTAAAAACTAGCATATCACATTCATTGTTCATTGTTATTTTCCAAAATTGTTTCATGTACTGTTAGTTCAGAGTTGCTATGATGGATATTGGATACCTATATCCCTATTGAAATGTAATATCTGGTGTTAGAAAACCCAAAAGATCACCCTCCCAACTATGATTCCAAAAACTTACATCCCCATGAAATTTAATCTGTTTGTAATGAAAATGATGTTTCTAAAGTTTATTCTGTATTATCTACCATATACCCCATGAATGACACTTACACATATCGAGGATATAGAAATAGTTTATATTCTATGATGTTTTCCCATAGATAACAACCTTCCAAGACATCCAATTACATATTTTCTTACATGTTCTGCATGGATTCATAACATTACCGTAGTATATTACACCCACATCTACTAGTTTATCAAACCTCTCCCGTGATTCCAAGTGGTAATAGCCTTCAGTGTGTGCATCCCAAATGAATTAAAGCCCGATAGATACAATTTTTCTTATAATGGCTTTGGTAACCATTAAAATGGAATTAATATTAATGGGAATAAATTATATAACATTGTTAAAAAGGATAATCCTCTCTTTAAATGAGAGAAGACAATTTATAAAATAATAATTCACATAGATATTTATCAAATATCTCTTCAAATTGATGATTATACACTCTACCTAGTGAGATCATATATCCATAGTATTCATTGGAAACTGTTCCATGAAAATCTAAGAATAATCTCAATCTTGTTGGCACTCATCTCTAGACAACATTTTGATATAAAAATACTTATTTTTTCCCTATTGTTTTATTTTCATATACATTTACCTTATTCCTTCAAATCAATGAAATTTTATCGAATTTAATTACTATTCCCATTTAAAAAAGACAAGCATATCATCCTCAAAAAAATATGAGAGATACCATTTTCGTTAAGCCAACACTGAAAATGAAAAACTCTTACATTATTTATGAATTATAAAATAATACTATTGAATGTGTCTTGAAAATGAATAAAAATATTGGGTAATAAGGTATCACCTTTTCTTAATCCCCCAAATAAATTGAGAAATCAATATTTCATTCCCATAAGATCAAACAATACTTAATGGGAGGTGAATATCCATAGAAAAAATATCTCCACCCAGGTATAAAATCCCATGAAATTCATAAACTTGATGATAAAGCTTCATTCTATTATTTTAGGGGCCTTTTCCATGTAAACCTTGATTGAAATGTTGGTCCTAGGTTTTTCAATATTGATATCAATAAGCATTTCATGAGTCCAACCAATAGCAACATTTCTAGATCATCTAAGAATGAAACCTCATTGTTCTAATAAATCTCATTTTTTGTAGATCCATAATGATCCTTCGATTGATGATGCATTAAAAAAAATTATATTTCAAAAATTACAAACATATAGATGGAAATTGTATATGGGAGATTTTATACTGGTCTTTCAGAATTAGAAGTAGAATTATCATACACACTGCCCTAGGACGTCCCCCAGCCTTGAAGAATTCTTGAATAATATTAACATGGTATTTTATAATGAGATCCAATTAAGGAATAGGAATTTCTTATAAATTCATTATGTCTTGGTGATCATTTAGGGTTTAGTGATGTAATAATATCCCACTCCTCTTCGACCACATGTATAATTCATAAAAAAAAATTATAGGTTCAAAACCCACAATTGATTTATAATAAAAATTAACCAAATTCTCCTTAGATATCTACAAAATATGGATGGATTTAATTCATATAAAATATATTCAAAGTGTGATTTAACCATACCTCCAAAAATCTCAAGGTTATTAAGGAAATATAGATCCTCATTATTTATGTTGGGTATGCATGTTCGACTCTTATCTCATATGCATGCATGAATGTATGAAAAGTTAACTTCACCTCCATTAATCCACCTTGCCCTAGACAGTTCATCGACCACCCTTTCTAATTCTAAAATCATTTTTGAAATATGATTTTTTTTCTGAACAATATCATTGAAGAGATCTTCATTCCAACACATCTCCAATATTTCTTCAACTCCTTCAATATCATGTTTTCTATATTATCTATGGAAAATTTATATTAAGAAAAATTATATGATCTTTATACATTAAACCCCTTATTTTAAACACTTATAGATATTATAGGATTTTCATTTTTATGGTAGTTTTTTATCATTGTTATTACAAATCATTGATAAAATTTTTTTATAAAATCCAAACATATATAAACTTCTTACCAACATTTTCTTCCATTTCAACATTCTATAAAAAATTTCATCAATTTAATTTTCTTTTTTATATCATAATTTAATGTCATTTGAAAACACACTTTAATTTAAATTCAAATGTCTGAAATTGATTTTTTTATTTTTTTTCTAGATAAGTTATTTATGAATTTTTGTAAAAAGGTAAAATGGAATCTTTTTAGTAATGTTCGTTGCATGACTAGATTTCCCACCTTCATGAATGTTATTTTAAGTTAATATTGCATTAAATATTCTAAATTTTATTTTAGAATACAATGTTTTTTCTTAGTATTTTTTAAATTTATATAATTTAATGATATTGAAAAAATAATATATTTAAAATTTTCATTGAAATGTTCATATGATATTTTAATTTTATTGTTCTTGTTTGTAAATATCCTTTATGTATTTTTATTCTTTGACAGTGATATAATCTATGATACTGTCCTTTTTATTTATCCATATATCTTATGATGTTGATTTTTTTTTATTCAAAAAAACACACTACTTCCCAGTGGATAATAATTTTGTGATAAGATATATATGAAACCCATTTCTTATATTCATTTAATAAAATTATAAATATAATGATGGTTTTTTCTATGTTTTTTAATAAAATATAAACATTGTATTGTTTTTCCAAGATATAGTTAATGGATGTTTTTTATTATGATGGTTGATATTGATATTGATCATGGTGAAGGGATATCCAAATATAGATCATAACGATGGGTGAACTATATATAGCTAATGATTGTTGGTGAGACTAATATAGCTCATTGTGAAAGGAGATACTGAAATAGTTTTCAAATTCTCTGTGTAATTTTATCGATAAAATTAAATGGAAACTACTAAGAAGATATAATAGACTTTAAAAAATTTGTCGATCTCCAAAGAGAAAACTATGTCAACCAAATGGAAGTTACTCCTAAATAATTATTTCAATAATCCTCATTAAGTGATTCCATGATAAAATTATGGTATCCTGATATCTTAACATGATATCTATATCCTTTTGGAAGTTTTAATGGTAGGTTGGAAGAAAAAAATTGACTTCACATATTTCATGATTTTTAAATAAAATGAAAAATATTTATGTTGAATATTTATTCCATGACAACTTTTTTATGATTCAGGTTTTGATTCATATGAATTCTTCTACATTTTTCACATGAACATTGATTATTCTATCATACAATAAGTCTTATCATATTCTTAAATATGATAATCTATAGATATCTCATATTTTTTCCTTTACTAAGAATTAAATTTATCACATTCAAAGGTTTTCATTTCTCTAGGTTCTGAATAATAATATAATATAACATATTTCAAGAAGGGTGTCCTTTGGGGAGTGTATTTTGGGAGATATTGAAGAATTATTTTGAGAAATATTTAGGGTGTAATTCTAAAATTCTCATTTTATGGGGAAAACATGAGCTTTCTTATATAAAGGGAATTTCATAATTCACTAAAACTATAAATGTTAAATGACATTGTAATGTATGTGAATCAATTTTAAATGTTAATAATATATTTATATATGTTTAAAATTGGATAATTTTTATTTGTATCAAATCTAATATGTAAATAATATATTTTAATTACCAAATCCATGTGTATCGGTTAAGGGAAATATCAATTGGTATCGTAGAAGGATTTAAATTACATTATAGGTTATTATTTTATATTTTGTTTATAATTTTTATCTTAGGATAAATATTTTAGATGATATGTTTATGGATTATCATATCTTTAGATCCATATATTCCCTTTTGAGGTTTTATTCTCTTACATTTTTAATGTGACTAATGATTTTTTGGAAATATTTTATGAAATTGTAATAGATCATTATGGTATATGTGACACATGGGTTTAAATTTGGATTTACTATGAAGTTATTTGGTATGAATGTTATTGATAAATTAATTGAAATAAACATATATCATGTTTTATTAATATTGTCTTTGATAATGATGTAATTTTGGCTAATGGGAATAAAGGGTTTACTCTATTTAGTAAATATATTGGGAATTTCATATGGTTATTTTTAACATAATACACATTTTTAGATGGGATTTTGTTTGAATAATGATGATTGAGTTATCTAGTAGAGTAAAATATGTTTGTTTTGGTTTTATGGTAATTACTGTTATTTTTGTAAGTGATTTGTACATTAAAGACATAAAATTATAGGATCTAGTCCTTTATTATAGATAGAAAGGGATAATTTATAGGTACTATTTTTCAATTTTTTTAGAATATCTTCTTTTTGTTTTACATTGGGTAGTTTTTGGGTGAAATTTCAGAATGTTGGATATGTTTTGGGAAGAGCAATGTTGGCACACAGTTTTCCCAAACCATGCGCCATGCCCCAACAAACCATGCACCCCAAGATATAGGGGTATTTAATGGCTAGCACATGGTTTTTCAAACTATGTTACCTTCCCATAGTAACTATGTGACTCCCTTATATGAGGCACACAGTTAGGCATATATCTAGTGAAAACTATGCACCTTGATCAAGAAACCATGCACGCCAAATTTTAATCCCCCCCAAAAGACATTAAAATTTTCCTAAACCCCGATCTTATATCCCTAATCTACATAGCTTGAACCTAAACCTATTTATATTTTTTTATGTTCCACGATGAATTACAAGGAATTCTGGCCTCTTTTAGTAATGAATCGAGGATCAGATTGATTATCTACCTCTCTCCTAGTAATATATTCTCATCCTAAATTGGTTTTCATCTCATTCTCATCTCTTGTTTTGGATAAAAATGTGGACATATTCCACCTGTGGAAATTGATCATGATCTTGGTTTTGATACGTCTAATCTGTTTTTTCTTTAATCTAGTTTGCCGATATATATATATATATATATATATATATATATATATATATATATATATATTAGTCTTTAGTATGTTCTTGATCATTCCGCTTCAATTGGGATTTCCTCAGCGGGTGTTTTTCATCAATCTTAATGAAGTTGGTTTGAATTAAAAATCCCATATTCATGATTTAATTATGAGTATATAATTATTATATTTAAATTTCTATTATTATCCAATTGCATTGATGATAGAATCGATTTAATTTAATTTCCATCCTATAATGATTTTTGTTAAATTTGCGCACTTGAGATAGAAATATTGAGTTAATTATTTAGTCAATTAATTAAGGGAATATTGTGACTGTTAAATTGATAGAAAATTGGTATTTTTCAATTTTTTAATTAATTTTATATGATTTAATTAATATTTATGACTATGAGATGGTTGAATTTACCAAATTGGGTTAATGGGTTATATGAATTGAATATGGAATCATAGTTTAATGGAATCTTTATCATACTTTTTCATATAACGAAAGTATTAATTAATGATTTTTAGTGATAAATTTAAATGGTATATCATGATGTGAGATATTGATAAATGTTTTAATGATTACTAACTTGGATAAATGCATTATATGTGAGTGTGTTACATGTACTACTACTTTAAAATATGTCTCTAATGATTCAATGATATATAAGTGTGGGACACTAGCTATTACTTCCAAAGACACTTGTTTGATTGATTTATAATCATGTGTGGGATGTGGACTCATACATAAAAATCCCATAGTTATAAATGGGTTTGTAAAATGGAATTATTCTTCAATATTACCATAATGATAAATGAATTTCAGGTCAAAAATGATGCTACAAATACCCTCGAGATAATAGACATGGCCTCATAGGCCCAAAATGATGGAACTGGACTATGGTTACAAATTGTGGTATTATGAATTTTTATTAAATTGTGAATGATAGGCATGGTATTTTGATATGTGATATCCCTTGAGGATATTTGAGACTCCAGAATGGGTCGAAGTAGGTATTGAGGGTTTGGGTGTACTCGGGAACCCATGAGTTTTTTTGTCAAATATAGAATAATTGAATATGTAAACTATTTACCTTATTTATTTTATTTTGTTAATTATACAACTAAATAAACTGTATTTTTCTGGATATTATTTTATACACCATTGGTGGTTTCCTACTGAGTTGTACCCAAACCTTACTTCGGCTTCTAGATCGGTACCTGAATAGACTTCTTATTTTCTAGATTGGTTAAGCGAAAGGTCCCTGTGATAGATAGTTGATTTGGGGTGGATCATTGATGTGGGAATGGATTTGGTGTTACAACCCTATAGGATTATTTAGTGTCTTTTTATTTAAAAACTAGACACTTATTATGGAATGAAATATCTACTGTTTTAGTTTTGATATTGTATTGAGTTTTTGTTGTTTTGTGATTATAATATTATTTAGGTTATGGTTATTACTATTATTTCTATTGTTTACTTAAAACTTTTTTGTTTTACTTTTATAAATAGTCTATTGTCTCTTTAAGTACAATATTGGATGATTTCTACTTTTTTGCAGCCTCTGGCATACAGGGAGGAGTGTCCGAGGTCGTGTGACCCACTGGCTTGGGGAACTGGTGTGTGTCACCTGGGTCAGGACATTCTAAAGTGTTATCAAAGGAGTTCCTTTTTCTTATTATTTATTATAACTATTAGAGAATGGTACACATGAGAATAAGATGAGTTGGGCTTTTGTTAAGAGCTCATTCATTAGAGTAGCTAACCCACATATATGGATAAAATCCATGTACCCATGGTGTGATTTTCGTTATTGTTAAAGTGGGATGTTATTTCACCTCGAGTGATGAAATTATTTTGTGGTATGATTATTGTTCCTAATCATTTTTGATATTTGATTCATTTCCCGTAATAGAATGATATTTGAGCATGTATGCATAATTATAGACACTTTGAAATATTTTGTGATATGCATAATTTTTGGGAATCACAGGAAATTGGGTTTTGGGTAACTTATTATTATTGAAATTATTTCACTTGTTTGGGTAACTGAAAAGAAATTATTCCTGATATGAAATTGAAATTATAAAATGATACATGATGTTAACAGATAGCATTCCAGTGAGAAACTTGAACAATGAGAATGGGTTTACCAATTGTTAACTTTTGCATATATGTGGATGGTTATGTGTAGTGATAACGCCATGGTTTGGATAGTCTAGTGGGTTTTGGGGAATGAATTGTTGTGGATTATTTCAGATCCATGTTACATTAACATGTTATTGTAGTGTAATGTGTCATGAAATATATGTTTTGAATTACAGACATATTCCTCCATGAAAATTATTTTTGAAAGGAGAACTAGAGGTGATAGATATAAATGATCCATCAACAGTTAATCTTGAGCCACTAATAGTGTTGGATTAAAGAGTTGAACATTTTTTCTTAGAGAAGTATTATATCTTCTTATATTTTATGGAAAGTTAACTATGGTTGGTTTTAAAGTGTATGTCTTGACTGATACATGAGTTTTAGTTGTAGCACCCTCTAATTTTTATTAGATAGAGTATAATGGAAGAATTTGAGTTATGGGTTATTTCTATCCAGACATTACTTGACCACATGGAGACCCCCACTGATAAAATTTTCAAATTTTCTTCATACATGTTACTTGGTTATGAATTTCTTGGTTGGGAAATTCAAACTCGGGATGGATAGCTTGATAATACCGAGTGGATGTAAATTAAAGACAAATTTCATATAGAACTCTTATCCATAGACTCTAAAAAAGGAAAGGGAATCTGAGTTCATGTGGTTAACTCATGGTAGTATATCCACGATGGAATATGCTAGTCACATAAATGACATGCAACCCATTTCTCCAAAAGTGGATGTGGAAGAGATGGGCATGAGAAGGAATCTCTAGGATGGTCTTAAGAGTCGGATTATGTCCCAGGTAAACATATTTTAATTAAAGAGGTTTACTGAGGTGGTGGATTAGGCTCTCATAGATGTGGGGAACCTGAAGGAGGCATCCAGAAAAGGACAAGTGGTTTCTTCTAGGAGATCAGGGGGTACATCTTCTTGAAGTAAGAAGCATCATTCTAAGAGCATTGACCAGATCAATATAGAGAAAAGTTTCCATGGGGATGGTTCTATTTATCATGAACATTCCTATGTAATATTTCATAAGTGTGGTAGTTTGGTTCAATTTCGTAGATTATACCACCGACTATGGCTAGAGTGTGAATCCAACGGTAGGACATGGAATCTACATATGTTTTTTAGGAACTCACAATATAAGAGTAATGATGGATGAGATATGAATAATTGAAGTGTGGGAATGGGATATTACACACCATATCACTCTAGTAGTATGGGTTCTACTGGTTGTGGTGATAAAGGAAATGGATGTGGTGCTTCTTGGAAAGTGTGACCATATCTACAGAGTGGAGTTGATTAGAGGACTCAGACTACGTCACAGGGAGGAGTGGAAAGAAAAATGAAAGTAGTTAAAAAAAACTTCTGGATAGTGAGGCAGGACAATCAACAATTATAGGTATTATTCTAGCCACCTCTACAACAGCTAATTCCATATTTGATACTAGTTTCTCTCATTCTATTATATCTGGAAAACATGTGAATGGTTAGAGTTTGTAAGTGGAGTTTGTGAGTGGGGAAATGATGATTGATAAATCATTGGGAGTTCTATAGAGATAAATCTGTTCGTACAAGGTGTACTATCTCAAGGTTTTGGAGTATTATTTCTTTTCAAATCTTCACAGTTTGGATATCTCAAACATCAACCTAAATATGGGTATGGGACTTTAAATAGTTTACCAACCCCATATTGATTTTTACAACTGGAGGGTGAATTTTATAACTTATTATGGTGAAAAATATATTTATAATAGAGATCATGACATCAAGATAGGTTGTGCAAAGTTAGTTCATCAACAACTTTGGGAAATCGCTGCCTAGATTTCTAGTTTGTTTCTAGATGATGGTGGTGTGAAACAGGATAATTTCCCACCAATAGTGGAATGGTTTCTTATTATATTTCATGAGTAATTATCAGGGTTTACACCAGGGAATGATGTTGAATTTGTAATTGATCTCATGCCAGAGGTTGTGCCATATTCTATTTCATATAAAAAAAGAAACCAATAGAGATTGATGTGGTTAATACTAAACCAGAAGAATTTATGGATAAGGGGATTATCTGTTTGATTTTGTCACCTTTAGGATCACCATTTTTTTCAATGAAGGCCCAAGAAATGTACACATATGTTTTTATTTCTAGATGTTGAACAATATGACAGTAAAGAACCAGTATACTCTTTTGTGTACCGATGACCTTTTTGACTAGTGGAGGGGAACTTGTGTTTTCTCTAAGATCAACATGGGATCAGTGTATCATTAGTGGATAGTTCAACCATTGGATATAATGAATTCTTATTTAATATGTAGGTATATTCATGTTGAGTTTTTTTATTCTATTTGGGTTGATGAATGTTACAGAAGTGTTGGTGGCATTGATGAACAAAATCATCCACCCATTCCTGGATCAATTTTTTGCACTGTTTGTGGATGAAAACATGGTGTAATCGAATCCTCATGATGATCATGACCAAATTCTTGACATCATCCTGATTATAGTAATAGACCATCTTCTAAAATCAGTGAAATCTATGTGTCAATTCTATATTGATTAGGTACACTTCTTGGGTCACATTATCTCTGCAGAATGTGTGTCAATGGGCCCAGAGAAAGTGCAGGTAGTGGTTTATTTAGATAAACCCACAGAGTTTTTTCATATCCATATTTTTTTGGGATTATCAATTTAGTATTAGAGGTTTTCTCGGACTTTTACCTTTTGGAAGCACCTATTTTTTGCTTGACCAATAATGAAATAATGCTTGAATGGTATAGATAATTTGATAATTCCTAGGATCTGAATAATTATTTGACTATAGAATTTAACATGATCCAAAACAAAATAGGTGAAGAGTATAAATTTTAATATGATTCTTATAATATTGGGCTTGGAGAATTTTTGAGGTAGATATATAAAGTCAGGGAATATAGGTCATGGTAGTTGAGGCCAGATGAACAAAACTATCCTATTCAAGACCCCGAGTTAGTAGTAGTGGTTTATTCCTTCTTGTATTTATATAATTATTTGTTGGATGAATTTTTTTCAGTGTATTTTGATAATAATATCTTAACGTATATATTTTTTTGAATAATATTTTAATCTTTTGAAGAATAGATAGGTTGATTATAAATTGTGTTTTTATTTTAAGCTAGCATATACACATAGTCAAAGAAACAATCTTGCTAACGCTTTAAGAATGAAAAATAAAACTCATGATGTTTAGGAATCTAATTGTGAGTGTAGATGATTGTATTACTAGTTTTCATGCCTTTTTTGTTTAGGAGAGATAGGTAAAGATGAAACTAATTTCAGTTTTAATAGATTCTATACTTTTGAACTAGATTAGAGACAAATAGTTAAAGGATCTGAAATTTGTTACTTTTCAGAAAATCTGTGTAGGGGGAGACACTTTAAAATTAAACTATAGATGAGGATGAGATCATATATGTTAGGAATTAGTTTGTTGTTCATACGGTCATGCGATAATATATGATGCATAAATTTCATGCCTTGAAGTGTGTATTTCTTCTATGTTTAACCAAAATGTACCATAACCTGTGCCGATAGAATTGGTGGTACGGAATGAAAAATGAGGTAATGAGGTTTATGACATGATACCACACCATTCAACATGTGAATCCCATCATTAAAAACCAAGAAATTTACTACAGTAAGTTCCCATTAACGAATGGATGTGGGATGAAATTACTATGGACTTTGTGGTGGGTCTCCAGAGGAAACTTCCAAATAATGATACTATGTGGGTGATTGTGGACTGATTGACTAAGACATCACATTTCTTAAATATAAGAGTGACTTTCTCAATGGATAAGTTGGTATACTAGTATGTTTGAGAGATTTTACATCTGCACAGGGTGCTGCAAAGTATAGTTCTAGACCATGAATCGCAATTTACATTTCGCTTCTCGTAAAGACTATATAAGGTTATTGGTACATAGGTTTTACTGAGTATGAAATTCCACCAACAGATATATGGGTTGTAAAAATTTACTACACAGGTGCTTGTGGATATTCTTTGACCATGTGTCCTAGACATTAGTGGGTCATGGGAGAAGCACCATGATTTAGGGGATTTCTCATATAATAAAGTTATCAAGAAACGTTACATTAAGAACCATATGAGGATATTTTTTGTAGTAAATGCTTATAAACACTATGTTAGATGGAGGAAGGTGAGTGTGAGCATTTGGGACTGAGTCTCATGTAGGATATGTCAAAGAAGGTATAGTTGATTCATAATTGAATGGTTCTAGAACAAAGTATGGTGAATTCATATGCTGATAAAAGTATATGACCCCTTGAGATTATAAAGGGTGACCATGTGTTCCTTCAACTGTCTCCTAGGTTGGGTCACCATAGGATTTTTATATATGGTATGTTGGAAACCAGGTTTGTTGGACCGTTTGAGGTTATGGAGAGAATCAGGTTGGTGTCATATTGATTGGGTATTCCAAATAGCTATAGTTCTCTTCATGATGAGTTTCATGATTAACAGCATCGATGGTATCACCCCATGCCTTCTCATGTGATTGATGTGGATAATGTTGGTCATGTGAACAATGTTTCATTTGAGGAATATATGATACGTGTGTTGGATCATAGTGAGAATGTGTTACAGGGAAATACCATGCCAATAATTTGTTTATTATGGAAACATAGCCTTCTTCAAGTGGAATCATGGTAGAGCGAAGAGAATATGAGTTCTCCATATCCAGATCTATTATCCTTGAAATATTAGTGATTATTGATAGTACAACTCGAGGGTGAGCTATTATAGGGTGGGGAGATTGTAAGATCACAACATTTTATAGAGATGCCTCAGGATTGTTTAAAGAAAATATTTCACCCTATTTTGAGTATATATTGTTTGGAATTTACTTTGGGAGTCATGGGAGATATTGGAAAATGTCATAATGGTTTTGGTAAGTGCACAATCAAAGCATGGTTTTTTGAAATAGTGAACCCTACACCAAAGAACTATACAACCAACGATTGACGGGGATTGCATTGCTGGTGCATAGTTTGGAAAATTATATTCCCATCTAGTTGTAATTGTGTGACTCCCTAGGAGGAGGCACATGGTTAGGCACATAGTTTGGGAAAAATGTGCACCCTAAGAACGAAACTGTGCAAGTGTAATTTTAAACCCTTGAAAATTATATAAAAAAATAAAACCCTCATCTAATATCCCAAAGCATCCATGATCGACCCCAAAACTATTTATCACTTTTTTGGAGGTTCCCAAATGGATTAGAAATCATTTTATCCTCCGTTATTAATGAATTGAACCCTAGATTAAAGATCTCTACCTCTCCTAGTAAAATATTATCATCCTAATTATGTTTCTCTCTCATGTAACACATTATAAATAAATAGGGGTTGGTATTTCTCCATTGTAAATGGATATATATATATATATCATTATTTTATAGGTCTAATCAATTTGATCTTGGATATTTGTTTTGGATATATATATTGTCCTAATTCATGTTAATGATCATTTAACTTCGATTGGGGATTTTGGTTAATAAGAATTTTCCATCAATCTTGTCGTAGGTTATCCAAATTACAAATCACATGGACCTCATTTAGTCACATTTATTTTAATGTTAGATTGAAATTTCCTATACTTTGAAATGGAATTGATAATTGAATCAATTTAATTTAATTACCAAGTAATATTGATTTGGTTTAAATTGGGGTAATCAAAATTAGTAGATTGGGGTAATTAATTCGTCATTCATTAAAGGAATATTGAGATTCTGATAGGGATAGAAAATTGGGATTGTGTAATTGGTTAATTACTGTGATATGAATTAATTTACAGTGTGGATTATGAGATGGTTAACTTGAACATAATAGAATAATGGGTTATAGTAATTGAATATTTCAACATGTATTAATGGTGAATCGCTCATATTATATTATGTGATTAAATTATTGAGTCATGATTTGTTGTGATACATTATTATATATATCATGATGTGAGATATTGATTAATAGGTAAATGATGATTGATAAGAATAAATTTTTAGTATGTGATGTATTTTTTTAATAGATATATGAATGTGGGGCACAAACTGCTACTTCAAAATCCCATTTGTATAATTTATTGTTATATGATTCTAGGACAGAAAATTATACTTAAAAATCCCACTTGCATGATTAATTGATAAACATATATGGGACATGGATATCTAAATCAATATCCCATAGTGATTATTGATTATAGGACATGGATTACTAATTCAAAATCCCATGGTGATAAACTAGTTCTTATACATGGAATACTACTTAAAATACCAACATGGTACATGACATAGCGTTTTATTCCCAAAATGTTGGAATTAGATTGTGGTTCCAATTGGATATATTATGAATTGAATATAAATGATGAATAATAACAATGATATTATATTATGTGATATCCCTTGGGATAATTCATACTTCGTGATAGGATGAAGTAGGTATTGATGTTTTGGGATTCCTCGGGAACAAGAGAGTTTATATAGTTAAATAAAAAGTAATTGTAGAAATAATTTGTTTTCCATATTAAATTTCTTTTATTATTTATAGAACCACATATAGTATTTTTGACTGGAAATTTTATTAGAAACTATTGGTGGTGGCCTATTGAGTTTTACTCACACCCCACTTGGGCAACATGATCTACACCCAAATAGAATTCATGGTTGCCCGATATATTAAGTAAAAGGGCTCCATGTTAGAAAACTAATTCCAAATGGAGCATAGACCAAGGAACTAGACATAGTGTTGGAATCTACTAGGAGTTTTCGGTAGGTCTCTATTATGTTTCTTCATTAGATACATTATAGTTATTATGGAATGACATATCTACAATTTTAGTATTGATATTGTATTCATTTTTGGTTATCATGTGATTATGGTATTATTTTGGTTATGGTTACTATTAATTTATAAATTTTTTAATTATTTCCACTATTCTTCTACTTTGATATAGAGGTTATTATCTCCTAATAATTGATAGTTGACCATCACATCTAGTTAGAATCCAATGTATTATGGAGAGGTGCACCTTAGGTCACTTAACCGGCAAGCTTAGGGCTCTAGTGTGAGGTACGCAGGTCGAGACGTCACACAAATTCTTATGGTATATACGTATTTATTATGCAAGTTTATTAGTGATAATTTTATTTAATGATAAATTTTATGTTGATTCTAGAAGATTAAGTGTAAAAATTTTAATTTTTATTGTTTTAAATATATTGGAGCACAATTTCGAAGACTTTAAGAATAATATTTTATAAAATAATTAATGATGAACATTTGGTGTTTCTATTGAGGTTTTGTATATTGATATATAATGGTGTATTGATATTTTATATTAGATTATCATTTTCTATATATATTTTTGGCCAATAGTTAGAAAATTGAAGAAAAAATTTATAACCTTTTGTGGATTTAATGATATGATAAAAAATAATATTAGTACTTCAAATATTGAATAATTAATTAATTTTATTTAACAAATGATATAGAAAATATATGGAAAAATAATAAAAAATGATAATTTTTTAGGATGAAATCATTTTTGTATATTATCTCACATTCACTATATCGATGGTAAAAGGTTTATTAACTTATAGAAGATGAAGATAAATCAATTGGGTCTTATATGGATAGTATCACTTAGCTATGAAGGTACACTTTATAAAAATCATTCACTAGATCTAGAATCAAGATTATAAAATCATGGGTTAGGAATTACTGTGGAATTTATAAGTTTTCTTGTATAAATGATGAAATTATACTCTTTTTCAAAAGAAACTGTTATCAATTAAGAATATAGGTTAATTATTAGATTCCAATCAATATAAATTATTTATGAAATTTTTTAAATGCATTTTCTTGGACGTGATATAGAATTGACAGTAAATTTTTTTATTAATGGTTGTAGAATGTGACAACAAGATATTTTTTAATGTAATTTAAATAAATAATATGATTGATATCATGTACTACATGCAACAGCAGGCTGAAATGAATCATGTAGTATTGTTGAAATATAATTATTTAAATGTTTAATTAACTCCAAATAAATTATATTTGAGGTTTTTTATTTAAATAACTAAATAAATAAATATTTTTGAAATATTCTAGAGTTAAAAATATTTTCAAATTCTTAGTAATAATTACTTGTTTTTAAATTTTGAAAACAATATAATTTTTATTAAGCAGATAAATTATGAATGTAATGTATTTTTATAAAATTATATATCATTATAATTAGTGAAATAAGATATATTCAAATTCAGTGTATTTAGAGGAATAATAGTTCCTACATTAACTATATATTTGTTAGAAGTGATGATAAAATCATATAAATGTAAAAAGGGTTATTTTTTTAAAATGATATTTTATGTTCACAATTAATTTTAATCATATTAAATAAAATTGATCAGTTCTAATGAATAATTTAAATGCAATTTTAAGGTATTTTAATCAAAACATATATTACCATTCACTTAACTATTTTATCTAGTAATGGAATGAGATTAAAATAATTTTTATAAAAATAAATTTTCTCAAAAAATAGTTTTAAAATTTTTATTCATTTATATTTGATTTAATTTATACCATTTCTAAGAATTTAAATTTTAAAATTGTTTTAGAAATTTGGAATCAAAATAATTACAATTATTTATAATGTACAACTTAAATTGTGGTCATACTGTATAGTAACTAGTGTAATATTAAGCACCATTTCAAAAGGAAAAAGGGGTAAACATAGTTAAAATTATTGGATAAGGCTTAAAAATATCTCAAACACTTGACTTCCACTATGTGGTTATATTTATTTAGTAATTAATCACATTAAATTTTATATTATTGAATATTTTTTCCACATTCATGAGATTTGGGAATTTATATAATTATAAATAAATAATAATTACAAAATTTGATATGATTTCTTATAATACCTCTAATATGATTTAGTAAGAATAAAATGTCATTATAAACAAATATAAATGGTTATTTAAAATGTGAATAAATTATTTTGATGATAATAATTTATTTTTAAATTTTTGTGATATTATAATTACCTAAACATTTTATGCAACGTTTATGCAGTGCTTGTAGAAGTGGATGAGAAAGTAAAGTAAATAGTTTCAACTTTTTATAACTTATGTTTTCTGGATAATTAAAATTATTCCCCATTTTTATCTATCAAAATGAAAAGGATGTAAATTTTTACATTTTTTATTCCAATATCTAGAAATATCATGATGTTTTAATGTCAATTATGTAAATATTCCAAGAAAAAACATTAATTATATTTTGGATAAATGAATACTTAATTAATTGTTTTAAAAATACAAAAAACATATATATATATATATATATATATATAGTGTGTGATATGAAATACATGAAGCACCCATTAATTATATTTGAAATAAATGAATACTTAATTTTTTTTCAATGAGTGAAAACGCACTACTATGAATTAAATATATATATATACAGTGTGATATGAAATACATGAAGCACCCATTATCATCCTAGGTTTAGTAACCCTTCGTTTATTATTTTCTATAATAACAAAGAAAAAACCCATAAAATAATTCAATAAAAAAGCCAAAATGTCCAGAATCGTGGGGGCCTACCAAAACAGAAATGATTTAACACAATTCAGGTATATCCAAGATAAAAAGAATGTAACCAGAAAAACCAAATAATGTCACATGTGTGAGATCATCTCATAATAAAAATCATAATTACTCATAAACTCATTCTCACTATATGTGATCTTATTGTTCGGCATATAATGCTATGTATCTAAACTAATTAGTCCATAATTAGGTTTTTTTGTTTTTTTCATATTTACCATGAATAAAATTACTAAATAAGCCTCAGTATCATCCCCATGGAGCAAAGATCCAATCTAATTTTTTATGTTTTCATTCCATTTTTTAAATCCAAAAAAAATTATTTAGAGGATATTTTCATTGTAGTTTCATACTCTATCATATTTTATTTTATTTTTAATCAATATAATAAGGGTTGGGAAACATAAATAATGTTATTAACTTTAGAATCACATGAATGGAAGTAATCCTCCTTTTAATCAAATCATCATTAATTCCAAATAATAGATCATTCTTAAGATCATAAGACTACTCCAACATATTATCCATACTATTAGGATGATCATTAGTTGGACCATCATTAAATGTTTCTATCATCATGGATTCAATATTATGTACATGTTATAGTGTATCAATTTGACCCCTTAGTATTTCAGAATATCTGATTCCACCATCAATAAATATGACCTAATTATTAAAATTTTCAATGATAGGATTAGTTTTCTCCAAATCTGTAGGACCACTAAAGGATCTATGGAAAGTGCACCATCGACAATGTTTGAAATTGGAGTCTCCTTACTAGTATGAACATTGTCAATAATAGGTGTAGAAATAATTTTAGTTTTATTATAATTATTATTAAAAAACCAATTTTCTTTCTATAAACTTCATATCTAAAAAGACCATTTTATGGAGAGGGAAGCTAAAATTGGACCTCATATATTTAGGAATATTTTTATTTAACCAAAATTTAAATAATTTTATAAAAAATAATATTTTTTCTTCTAGTCAATTTAAAATGGTCTATAATATCAACAATTTATACTTATTATCCACATTTCCTTATACAATGAAATTATTTTCCAATAGAGACTATTTATTTTTCTATATTAGTTATGGTTAAAAGGGTTACTGAGGGGATTATATATTAAATTAACAGTCCAAAATGGAGCATAAACTTTCCTAAATATTATTGGTTGAATTTATTTGGTCCATATATTCATTATATTTGATGATATGGAATATTGAGGCCATATTACATGTTTTATACAAATAATTTCTATTAATATTTCATGTTTTTAAAATTTTTTGACCCACCTCACACAAAAAAAAAAGGAAAATCATATTCTAATTTCATAAAACATTTTGGAACAACATTGACCAATGAAAACCAAACAAAAACTCATCTAAATATCCCTATACACTTTATACCAGTGATTTAATTATTAAATTTACATAGCATTTTTCATTAAAAAGTGATCCAATAGAGATTTCCTAAAGAATTGTAATCAATTTTACCAGATCCTTTTACTTTTTTTCTTTTTAAACCTTCTCAAATATTATTTTACCAAATTAACATAGTTATTAAATAAATTTATATTAATTATATTTTATTATGACTAAATACTATTCATATCTATTTATCATCCATTTGAATGAAAAAAGCAGTTATAACTCATGCATATATATAGATTACCAACTCCATATAGCTATGTAATTAGATTTCACTCAACATTTAATGAATGATTATGTTTATTGTCATAATTGTCATATATTATATTTTTTAAATTATTATAATTTACTAATGATAATATGTTATCTACATTATTTTACTCTAGTCTATTTTAATATCATAATGTTGTGGGTACAACGTGTTGATAACCACCTCTATGAAATGATATGGTCAATTTTGCATTTCAGTTTTATTTGGATTTTGATAAGGATACACTTAAGTAATATAAATTTCATAAATATTATATAATTTTTAACATTTAATGGTGAATAAATATTTAAATATATATTATTACATCCATCAAATTAATAAATATCACTCATGCATATGTACGGACTACCATCCCCATGATATGATGTAATTAATTTCACATCACCACCATATAATTTTTTTTGAATGTGTATATAATGAATAAATATTATAATTATGAAATGATTAAGATTATATAAATGATAAATTAATATTTAGGAATCAATGATAAGAACCTCTATACCAAAAATTTCATGAAAAACAAAACAGTCTAATACTAGAATAATAATTTTACTGATGAACTATTAATTAAAAGGAGATATCATATTATAAGTAAATAATTAATGGAATGATAAGCATTAATATGGTTCTTGATGCTTCATCATGGAGAGCTCTTGCATCGCCTTCCTCCCCCCGTCGTCTCCTTCCTCTCCCCCTGCGGATCGGCTTCCCTCTCCTTGATGCTTCAACATGGCGAGCTCTGGCGAGCGGTTCTCCTTTGGTGACTTCATCGTCTCTACGGGGCTCAAACATCTTCGATATCACCATTTGTTGGGCTATCATAGAGGCATGGTGCGGATCCCTCATTTGACATTCCTATTACAGCTATGAGGTTTCCGTCTCATTTCTGTGTTTTCTATAGGTGCGTTGGGCAGAGCTGGTCATCGTGTGCGGGCGTGAAGGTGATGGCAGGACTACAGTTCAGGTTTGTGGTTGGATTTTTTTCGGTTTGTTCTAGCTTCTTCCAGTTTGTTCTCAAATTTGGGTGATCCTTTTTTCGGTGATGTTTTGTGTTTTCTATTCGTTGGTATTCATTTTTTGATTTTGGATGTGAGATTTTGATGTGACTCTGCACACGGTTTGGATTTGGGTATGTGGTTTGCGGTTGGTCTGCTCCAGCGTTGCGGCCGCTGTGGTATTTTCGGCTTTTGGTAAAGTCCTTATGGGGTTTTGTGATTCTGAAAATACCTTATGATGGACTCGTTTTAGTGGTGAGCTCTGTGCGGACTGTGTGGTTAGTGTTATATGCTGGTGATGAACTGAGTTTTGTGGAAGTGCTATGAAGATGAAGGAAGTTTTCTGATGTTGAATGTTCTTCTACGGTTTATTTGTTCGGGTCACTGGCTTCGGGGATGGGCAACGACGACAACAGTTTCCATGTTTATGATGTATTTCGATGTTCTGCTGATGGTACGAAGGAGATAATTGCGTCAGAGGTGTGGATCGAGGAGGAAGATCATGGATCTATGTCCCGAGGTGGTTCGCTGACCATAGTTTTGAATTTTTAATCAGTGAATTTCATCTACATGGTTTTTGGATTTCGGTAATTTGGTAATCTTGTTTATGGTTCCCGCTCACCCAAAAATAGGTGTTCAAAATCAAATAAAAATAGAATTTTTAGTCAGTCATGTAAAAAGTGTGTATGGACTTGAGGTAAGGGTCTCTCGTTTATCTTTTTTCATGAAACATATTCCATATTTAACAATTACTTTTTTATTTGCATAATATGAATTTAATTTAAAATTTTTTATTAAAATTTATTCGGATTTAAAAAATACATTTAACTTTATCTCTTTCGTTAGGTTTTGATTCTTATGTTATTAAAGCATTAATGGTTCCTCTTCTATGTATGGTTTCATTGAGACATGTTTCAGTTTGTTAAAATATTTTTTTCTATTTAGTAAATATACTCCCCATGTGATATTTTATACCCTCAATAAATTTTTATTCTTTATTTTTAGTTTTTTATTTATTGTTCTATATTTTGAGGGGGTTATGATTCAAAATCTACCGAAGTAATAATGGTTTTTTTTAAATGATTACTTTATGGGATGGATTATTGAAAATTTCCTTTCAAAGAAAATTATATTATACAAGTCATTTAAAAAAACTATTTTTTATCCCATATTTATTTTTATAATTAATAATAATAAGTATAGTTTAACTCTCTTTAAAACATAAAATATATGATTTCCAATAACATAGTTTCTTGGAGATGGTGTTTTCTTTATTACATAGGCATAGATATAATGGGTTGAATCCCAAGGGGGTGAATAATTAAGTAGTTTTGGAGAAAATATACATAAAGTAGACCCATTTTAAATTTTAAATATAAAATAAAACATATTACTTAACAAATTAAAATTCTTAGCATCCTTGAAAACACATTCAAAGGATTCATCTTCATAAACAGGAGAAAGGAATCCAAATAATGGAGAGCTCAAATACTCTATAAGAGATATGAACATCATAATATATCATAAGTCAAAAATAATTATTAGCATGGAATGGAAAATAACTGATAACACATTACATTAATATATAATGATAATGCATAACCAATATAGTAAGGTAGATAAAAGAAACCACATTCAGTTTAACCAATATAATGAAAATGAAATGCATCCAGATATAATATCATGGAAAATATCCTTGATGATCATAAATTAAATGTTAATGAATGAAATTATTATTTATTTTATTCAATGATCTCAAGAATTATAATACTTCTACTATCAAAACCTTTCATAAGATAGTGTAAATGCCACATGTTGAAACCTATTTTATTTAGTAACATAATTCATCTCATTAAACCTACTAATGCATCAAGCGGATATATAACAACAAGACACACATTCCACTACTTTTCCAAATAATTACCCATATATAAAATTGTAAATTTAATTCTTTAATCAATATTCCTTAACATCAGATATCTGTATTGAGTTTTGGATACTGATTTGTTAATATTCCTCTAGTTAAAAACATTAAAATGAATGTCGTATGTAAAAATAGTATACGGTTTATTAAATAATAATATCCATAAAAAATATTAAATATATTAAAAAATATTTAATTTATAATAAAAAATTATGAAATTAATGTTATTTTTTTAGGAGAAATATAAGAGTCATAAAAGAAAGGAGATTGCCAATAACATTTTCCACATGGTAATTTTCAATTCAAATTCCCTTGGACAAAATAATTTAAACTGAAACATAAGATAAATTTATTAATGAATTATTAATGATATTAAATATAAATGGTGTAGTATATATACCACATAAAGGTTGATTGGTTCATAATGACAAATAAGTCTCAGTGGAATGTAAATTGTGAACAAATCCCTTACCTCATGCTATATTTTAGTTCCACATTTTTTTCATCTTAAATAATGGTTTTATGAATGTTATTAATTTGTAACAGAACCAAAATAATATTTATAATATCATATATTATCCTCCTGTAACCATTTACCACCTGTTTGTTAATAAAATTTGTTTATTTTGGGTGTTAATTTCCTTGTTTTCTCTTTCATGATTTGTTTTTATTGTTCCAGTTTTTGAGATTATTTAGTAGTTCAACCGTCTCAATAATAATAATAATGACATAATAATAGTATATATAAATAAATTATACTTTTATGACCAATCATGAATGATAGTTATGAAAAATGAATTACATTACCATCATGGAGACGGTTGGTCGTATGTTTGTATGTTTAATTCTCCCATATTTCAAAGATCATTATGGAAAGGATGTTAGATATATTTTACATTTACATAATGATAATAATATAACATATAACATATAATATACACACAGATATATATATATATATATATATATATATTCTATGTGATGGGGTGATTAATATATAGTCACATCACTTTGTGAAGGCTATAGTTCACAAATAGATGAATAATGTTATACATGATAGAAAAGGAATTAAGTAAAATAATATATAGTATATTTATAGAATTATAATTATATAATTAACATCAATAATATTTAATTTATATCATATTTAATACCTACCATTAAACTAATCATCTGTTGTGTAAAGCATTATGAAAGATGAATCACTTCGTTTCACGAGTCGGTGGCTAGTTGTACACATGAGTTGCATTGTTGTGTATCCTAAAAAAACTAAATCTAAAATATATATATATATATATATATGATATAATTACTCTAGAGGTATAATTTTTCTTAAATATCCAATATATATTTATAGCTAAATATTAAATCTATTATAATACCCTACCTTTAGAGGTGGAAATGGAAAAATGGACTACATCGGTTCAAGAGGTTGTAGTCCTCCAAATTGAATAATAATGAATTTGTCACGACCCGTCCTTGGGGCCCGTGTCGTGACTACCTCAAGCCCACCTTCTATAGGACAGGGGCTGGCGACTATCAACAAGGCGTAAATCCCTAAGCTGGGAAGGAGTTTCTTTTATAAAAATTAAACACACACAATCAGAGAACACAACTGGAAGAAAAGCACTAAACAATATTGTATATAGAAGAAGTGCTGGAAATTACAAGGGGCCAGAAATTCAATCCCATCAGTAAAGCACAGGTACAACTGAAGTAAATACAATTGAAAGCAAGTACAATCGAAAAAGGGACAAACACCTGAAAGGTAAAGAACAGCTCTTGGATCGTCCTCCGGGGTTTCGACCTGAAGGGTAGGTACAGATGGACAACATAACACTCTACATCCTCCAGACTCCTCTGTGTACTGCCTCCTCGTATGGTCCACCTCCGGGTACTGTCCAGTCCTGGTGCTCTCAGCCTCTGTCAGCATTGTTTGTCGTATGCATCCAACAATACAAGGTGTGGGCATAGCCCGTTTAGGGGTGAGTATAACGATACTCATTAGGGACCCCAAGACCCTCAAGGTCTCACAATATCCAACAAGGATAAACCACAGAGTAAAGGAATCAATGGATAACCCATACTTAGGTATATTTCTGTAAGGACCCGACCAGAGTTTTCAAGAGTCGGTGCCATATTTGATTACGTTGGCATACATACATGGAATACGAATATCAAAAGACCGAGTAGTTTAGTATTATTGGAAACAAGTTACATACATAAGTTTATCATTACAACATTAAGGGAACCAAAAACACTATTTTATTCCACTAGAAACATCTCGTCTCCTAGATTATGTTTGCAAGTCATTCATAAATTACTTCTTCATATCCTGAGAAAATGAAACATAAGAAAGGGGTGAGATCAAATTCTCAGTACGAGTATGCAATATAGAAGAAGATAATATAAACATTATACAAGGTGAATAATTTAAAATACATTCCTTTAATAATAAACATGAACACATTATGGTGGGGAAATGAGATGAGTAAATAATTTCATAATAAAACATAATCATGGGTATTCTACTAGTCGAATAACCACATAAACTTTCAATTAATAGCTTCATAATAAAGGAAGTGAATATTCCAGGCATTCTAGAACATTTTTTCATGGCCTCGGCCAAGACGTCTAATGATTAAGGCCTCGGCCAAAATCCATATCACATTGGGAAAGGCCTCGGCCAATTCAACGTCTATTTGTCTCATGAGACCTACCGATGCATCGAGGGGCTATAGAGGGACCCACCCATCACATAATAAGTCCAATTAATTTCTCATATGAGTGGGGATAAACATAAACAATATATACATTCATATTGAAACAGTCATATGAAATGTAACTAAATTTCCCCAATCATTAAACATAAAACACTAACCATTCCGAGTAATATGGAGAATTATTTTAGGATAGGTCATCCAAAATAGAGTTATTAATAAACCACAAAATCAAATATGGTAGATGAATTCATAAAGTATTAAATCCAATAATACCATGGAATCAAAAAGAGTTTTGAATTAGACGAAAACACTCTTATAAAATCATTAATCAATTCTTCAGATAAATACTCTTTTATTTTAAAAAGAAGAGTTCTTTTGGAAAAGTATTTCTATAAAACCAGAAATGAATTAATATGGTATTTTCTTAATAAACTGAGTGATTTTATAAGGATAACGTTTCCCAAAAACAGATTATATAGTTCCCTTTAAAATAGATAAGAATTTGAGAAATTCCCTTGAATCGGGCTTGTATTTTGGAAACAGTTTTGAAAGTTCCTTTTAAAACGTGTAACTATCCATAAAATAAGGAAGAATTATGGTTTTTAAACATATATATGATACCCAAACAGAACATAAGATGAGTACATAACAATACATAAGAATTACATCGAGGTAATTAGACAATGAAAGTATCCCAAATGAAAATGGAAGTTCGGGTGAAAAAAACCCTTACCTTAACTCCAAAAGTGTTCTGATCTTGTACTTAAGCTCATGGAATTTTAAATTATAATTGTTAATAACTTATTTCATAACCTATTATACCTTTATTTAGTTTACCATAATTCTTGTTAGTTCATTTATGTCTTTATTGACAAGTTATTATATTGAATTTCGTCGTTCTGGAGTGTTCGTTTCCATTATTTTCATATTCAGTTCACTTGTTTTTATGCAATGAAGTTCATGTGGAATGGTTATAAATCTCCAGGAATGGAATTCTATATTATTAATGAACATAAATAATTGATAATGGTCATTTCTATCATTTGGTTACACAGAATGAGGATGAATCATTAGTTGACCACCACTTCGATTATTCGGCGGTATTTGGAAAATTATGAACTAGTTTTGTCATATGACTTAATTATATGTACATATTATGGTTCATGAATATTAATTAGGATATAACACATATATATTATTCTGGTTCAACCATGAATATGGTTTCATGGCCATTAATGAATAATAAATTTAAGAACGAAATTTTTTCGTCCACGAAGGTTATAAATCGGAACCTCATGGACGTCGATTTCGTTTATAAAATAAAAGGGAGGGAGTAAGAATATTTATGATGGTTCTTCCATTCACATGATATAAATCTAGTATATATATTTTAATGGAGTTATCATGATCATTTGGATATAGGAGGTGAGGAGATGATAACAAAAGTAGATAAATTGAAATAAAACCAAATGAGAAAGAAGGGTGCTTTACCTCTTGAAATAACCTCCTTGAGAAACTCCTTTAGGGAAGGGGTTTTGGTATTTTGGAAAGAGCATAAGCTTCTTGGATGTGCGGAGAGACTAGGGAAGGGTAATTGGGAAGAACTTTGAGGAACTTCAAGGGTTAGAGTAGCGAAGAGAATAGGGAGTGGTGAGGGGATTTTATAGTGGGGGGAGGGGTATATTTTGAATATTTAATTCATTATTTTATTATTTCTCTCAAGACAACCAAATAGTGTTATTTCATGTGACCCCGAATAGTAATAAGTTCATGTGAGTTCGAACCATGTGGCCTTGAATCACTTTTTATGTCATGAATAGTGTATTTATCTATTAATTTGTATATACGGTATTTTATCATATTTCACTATTCATCAAAAATTCTAGATTTTCATAAAATTCCCCAAAATTTACCCTAACCAGTTTTTGATGTGTAGAATTCAACAATGGTTTCCATTTTTCAAAAATTATTTTCTAAATATTATTAATTTAATTTTTAAATAAGGTCGTAGTTAATTCGAAAAATAACAATCTTGAAGTGCAATTAGTTTTATGTGACATTGAAAAAATAATTAGAATCCCATTATCATAGTGCCTTAAGAAAATAAAATAATATCATTTTTTACTATTCAAGGGTCATATTACTATTCATATTACTATTCATAGGGGTATGTTACTATTCACCAAAAATAATGTTTGTTCTATCAGACTTCAAATGACTTACTGAACACAGCTCTAGATGACCATTTCTTGAAATTCAAAACATAGAAGAGACAAAGTTGTGTTTAATGGTTAGATTATAAAATTGCATTCTATATTTATTTTCAAAACCTTGGGGCGTTACATTCTCCCCTCCTTACAAAACCTTCATCCTCAAAATTCACAGAATATTACCTAAAGATATTCAGGTATATCTTTATCATAAGTTCCTCAGGCTCCCATGCTGCTTTCTCCACCTTATGGTTCCTCCATAGAACCTTCACCAGAAGAGTCGTCTGATTTTTCAATACTTGTTCTCTAGTATCAAGAATGTTGATAGGATCATCATAGTAAGATAGATCGGGGTCAAGTTCTACTTCTTCATAAGTGAGTACATGTGTTGGGTCTGGCATGTACTTTCTTAACATTGACATGTGGAACACATTGTAAACCTTGGAGAGACTTGGCGGCATTTCCAAATGGTAATGTATGGCTCCAATTTGGTCTAGAATTTCAAAAGGACCGATGTACCTGGGACTTAATTTTCCCTTCTTAGAGAATCGTATAATACCCTTCCATGGAGATACCTTTATGTTAACATGATCACCTTCCTGAGATTCCAAATCCTTCCTTCAGTTATCAGCATAGCTCTTTTTCCTACTTTGAGCTATTTCGATATGGTTCTAGATAATCTTCACCTTTTCCACTGTTTCTTCAACAAGTTCTGGGCCCACGAGCCTTCTTTCGCCAACATCATCCCAGAAATTTGGTGTACGACATCGCCTCTCATATAATGCTTCATAGGGTTCCATCTATATACTTGAATAGATGCTATTGTTGTAGGAAAATTCTACGAGATGTAAATACTGATCCCACATTCCTTTAAAATCAAGTGAACAAGACCTCAACATGTCTTCCAATGTTTGAATAGTCTATTCTGATTGTCCATCAGTTTGTGGGTGGTAGGAAGTGCTCAAACAAAGATCAGTATCTAAGGCCTTCTGAAGACTTTTATAGAATCTTGATGTAAAACATGGATCATGATCAGAAACAATCGATAGGGGTACTCCATGAAGTCTCACATCTTCATTAATATATAGTCTTTCTAAACATTCAAGTTGTATATCTTCTCTTATAGAAAGAAAATGTGTTAACTTAGTAAGACAATCAAAAATGACCGTTATTGCATCGTTCCTTCTAGGAGTCTTTGGTAGTCCAGTGACAAAGTCCATTGTGATATTATCTCATTTCCACTCAAGCATGGGAAGAGGTTGCAATACTCTTCCAGGTTGTTGCCTTCCAGCTTTCACTTGTTGAAAAACCATACAACTTGACACAAAATCAGTAATCTCCCTCTTCATGTTGTCCCACGAAAAATGTTCCTTCAAATCTCTATACATCTTGTTGCGACCAGGGTGTATAAAGAAATTGGAACTATGAGCATCATCCAACAAGTCCATTTTTAGATCAAGTATATTGGGAACACAAAGTCTCTTCCCAAATTTCAAAATTCCATCTTCATATACAATGTCACTCAATATCCAATCATTTACAGCATTAATCTTCTTTTGAAACTCCTCATCATCAGCCTGAGAACTTTTTATCCTTTCTAGTAAAGATGGTTTGGAAACCATTTGAAAAATCATTGATGTTTCACCTTCTATGGTTATTCTCATATCCATCTTTACTAGATCCATGAAAATAGGATCTCTTTCAACTCTCATCTTGTTCAAAACTCCTTGATCCTTTATGCTCAAAGTATCTTCCACCTTGTTTTCCTTCCCCGGGTGGTAGTGTATTGTGCAATCATAATACATGAGTAGTTCAAGACATCTCTTTTGCCTCATGTTGAGTTATTTCTGTGAGAAAATAAACATCAAACTCTCATGATCAGTATAAATCTCACATTTTTCACCATAGAGATAATGTCTCCATATATTCAAAGAAAAGATCACAACAGCTAATTCAAGATCATGAGTATGATAGTTTTGCTCATGAATTTTTAGTTGTCGTGATTCATAAGCAATAACCCAATAATTTTGCATAAGGACACAACCAATTCCTTTCTTTGAAGCATCACTATAAATAACAAACCCATCATTCCCCGATGGTAGAGTCAAAATAAGAACATTGACTAATCTTCTCTTCATTTCTTCGAAACATTCTTCACAATCTTTTGTCCAAACAAATTTAACCCCTTTACGTGTGAGCTTCGTTAGTGGGTTAGGCAGTCGGGAAAAATTCGGTACGAAACGACGATAATAACCTGCTAAGCCAATAAAACTGTGTACCTCAGTTATGTTTGTTGACATGGGCCAATGATGGATTGCCTTTGTCTTCGCAAGATCAACTAGGATTCCATATTTAGAGACAATATGGCCATGAAAAGAAATATTCTAAATCCAAAATTCACAATTTCTAAAATTCCCATATAATTCATGTCTTTTAAGTGTCTTCAGGATAATGCGCAAGTGATTTTCATGATATTCATAGCTTTTGAGTATAGAAAGATATCATCAATAAATACCACTACAAAATCATCGAGATATTCCTTGAAAAAACTGTTCATTATATCCATGAAGACAGAGGGTGCATTAGTCAATCCAAAAGGCATTAATGTAAACTTGTAATGCCAATACCTAGTTCAAAACACTGTTTTCAAAATGTCTTCCTTCTTCACACTCAACTGATGATATCCAGGTCGAAGTTCAATCTTTTAAAAGTAATTATCTCCATGCAGTTGGTTAAATAAATCATCAATGTGAGGTAGGGGATACTTTATCTTTATTTTTATAGCATTGATCTCTCTGTATTCGATACATAACCTCATAGATCCATCTTTCTTCTTAACAAAAAGGATAGGGGCTCCCCATGGAGAAACACTAGGGCGTATAAATCCCTTATTACTCAATTCCTCTTGTTGTTTATTTAGTTCCACTAATTCTAAAGTGGCCATTCTATAAGGGGTCTTCGATATGGGCCATTAACCAGGAATTAAATCAATGGAAAACTCAATTTCTCATTCTGGAGGATGTCCAGGTAAATCGTCTGGAAACAAATCAACATATTCTCTCAAAATAGGTACATCCTCTATTTGAACATTCCTTTCCTCACCCATATTTATTTCATTCTCTTCCTTCCCAATAATTGAATTTAGTTGAGCTACTGGGGTTAGATCAAGATAATAACCAGGTGGTGACGATTCTGCTCTAAATATAAGGTGTTCTTTATCATCGTCATCAAAAATTGTAACCTCCTTCTTATTACAATAAATTTTTTCATCACGGTCCGAAAGCCAATCCAGACCGAGGATTATATAAAATTCAATCATGGGTACGAAAATGAGATCAGCAGATAAAGAACATTTATATCCCTTAATGGGAATGGATTCACAGAACTTTGTAGCAATGATACATCCCTTAAGAGATTTAACTGACAACTCCCTTGATAAATCAAATATAAAATATCTAATTTTCATAGAAAACTGGGATGATATGAAACAATACGATGATCTAGAATCAAATAAATCATTGGCTAAAATTGAGGAAATAATTAATGTACCTACCAACACATCATTAGGAACTTCATCCTCTGTAGTTGTGATTTCATAAGCTTTTCCCTGATCTCTTGTCCTTTTCTGTTGCATATTTCCTTGAAGTTTTGGAAAATCATTAGCATAGTGTCCCATATCCCGACAACTATAGTATTGAACATCATTGGCTTCCTTCTTCCCTTTGAAATCACCAGCAAGATGGCCTTTATGAACACATTTGTAGCATACTCTTTTTCCTTTTAAGCATGAACCATGTTTCCTTCCACAATTGTCACATGATGGAAATTCAACTCTTCCCTTCTTCCCCATTTCCTTATTTCCTTTCCAAGGGTTTTCAGCAGCCCACTAATTTCTTACATTCCCTTAAAGTCATAAAACTTAGATAATACTTTTTTTGTCTTGATGGCACATGAAACAGTATCCTCATATGATGAAAAAATTTGGGAGAACAGTGCCCACTGAAGGAATGGCTTTAGGCCATCAAAGAATCGATCAATTTTTCTCCTTGGATTTCGTATTTAGTCTAGAGGATGTCTTGCTAATCTTATGAAGTTAGATTCGTACCTTGCAACATTCTCATCTTCCTTATACCTTAGATTCAATAACTGTCTCTCCATATCTTCTCGCTACTCATGAGGGAAATATTTTTCTAAGAAGATTTCCTTAAAATCCCTCCATTCCATCTCTTCTATCTCTTCCTCCTCATTTTTGTTTTGGATTAATGACCACCACTGATCTGCATCTTCTGATTGGTGATATACCACCACGACAACCATCCCTCTTTCATTATATCCCAAGGTGAGAAATATCTTCTAAAGGGAACATATCCACTGCTCTGCTACAAATGGTTTTGTAGTCCCGTTTAATGATGGAGGTTGTTGTCACATAAAGCGATCTAGCGTGGCTCCTCCATGTGGTGGATCCAGATGCTCCATACGGGTAAAGATATTATTCATAACCTGAGTAAGTCGTCCCATTATAGTTATGAGTTGCTCAGCACTAGTCATCGCACCAGAGTGAACATCATTTTCCTGCGTTATAGGACAATCCCTACAGGGGAGACGTGCATTCATGCGATTTTCATTCCGTCTACTAGGATCCATATCTAGATAATGGAATACTCTATATTAGGTTACGAATCATAATGTATAATATTAACTTAAAAATACTCAAAAATAATTGAGATCCTACGCATGGATAATCCCATATTCACAAATAAGGTTTCTTTGAAGAATATTTTACATTTCAATCCTTTATAATGGCTTGTATAGAAAATGTGAATTATCCTAAGCATATCCCTTGGGAGTGTCATAAACAAGAGTGCAGCAAGGCCCATTGTCGTGCACCAGTTCCTGTTTGAGTCTAGATCAAAGCGGTGTTTTCGGGATTTACCCCTAGATACATCTGTTCTAGAGCCGCCTCTACCAGCTCGTATCCAGAAAGGGATGTATTGCTTAAAATATCCACATAATATATTCCTTACCTAAATACCAGGACGTTATTGTATGTATATCCTCAAAGACTAACTTAGGGACTCTTCCCTAATTCTACGTTTTCTAAATCTAGTTTCCAAGTATTCTACTAAACTTCCTCTGATACTAACTGTAAGGACCCAACCCCAGTTGCCCAGAGCCGGTGCCTTATTTGATTATGTTGGCATACATACAAGGAATATGAATCTCGAAAGACCGAGTAGTTTAGTATTATTGGAAACAAGTTACATACATAAGTTTATCATTGCAACATGAAGGGAATCAAAAACACTATTTTATTCCACTAGAAACATCATGTCTCCTATATTATACTTGCAATTCATTCATAAATTACTTCTTCATATACTTAGAAAATGAAACATAAGAAAGGGGTGAGATCAAAGTCTCAGTATGAGTAATAAATACAGCGGATGACAATATAAAAATTAGACATGGAGAATAATTAAAAACACATGACTTTAATAATAAACTTGAACACATTATGGAAGGAAAATGAGATGAGTAAATATTTCCATAATAAATCATAATCATAGGTATTATACTAGTCGAATAACCACATGAACTTTCAATTACTAGCTTCATAATGAGTTAAGTGAATATTCCGGACATTCTGAAACATTTTTTCATGTCCTCGGCCAAGACGTCAAATGATTAAGGCCTCGGCCAAAATCCATATCACATTGCGAAAGGCCTCGGCCAATTCCACGTCTATTTGTCTCGTGAGACCTACTGATGCATCGAGGGGCTATATCGGGCCACACATCACATAATAAGTCCAATGAATTCCTCATATGGGCGGGGATCAACATAAACAACATATACATTCATATTGAAACTATCATATGAAATGTAACTAACTTTCTCCAATCATTAAACATAAAACACTAACCATTCCGAGTAAAATGGTGAATGGTTTTAGGATAGATCATCCACAATAGAGTTATTGATAAACCCCCCCAATAAAATATGGTAGATGAATTCATAAATGATTAAACCCAATAATACCATGGAATCAACAAGAGTCTTGAATTAGACGAAAACACTCTTATAAAATCATTTAGCAATTCTTGAGATTAATAATCTAATATTTTTAAAAGAAGAGTTCTTTTGGAAAAATATTTCTATAAAACCATAAGTTAATTAAGATATTATTTTCATAATAAAATGAGTGATTTTATAAGGATAATTTTTCCCAAAAAAAGATTATAGAATTTCCTTGAAAATAGATAAGAATTTGATAAATTCCCTTGAGTGGGGCTTGTATTTTGGGAACAGTTTTGAAAGTTCCTTTTAAAATGTGTAAATATCCATAAAATAAGGAAGGATTATGGTTTGTAAACATATATATGATACCCACACAAAACATATTATGAGTAAATAACAATACATAATAATTACATTGAGGTTATTAGACAGTGAAAGTATCCCGAATGAAAATGGATGTTCGGGTGGAAAAAACCCTTACCATAACTCGAAACTTGTTCTGATCTTGTACTTAAGCTCCAGTAATATGAAATTATAATTTTTAATAACATTTTTAATAACCTATTATACATGTATTTAGTTTACCATAATTCTGGTTAGTTCATTTATGTCTTTATTGACAAGTTATTGTATTGAATTTCATCGTTCTCGAGCGTTCGTTTCCTTTATTTTCATATTTGGTTCACTTGTTTTTATGTAATGAAGTTCATGTGGAATGGTTATAAATCTATAGGATTAGAATTATATATTATTAATGAACATAAATAATTGATAATGGTCATTTATAACATTTTGTTACATGGAATGAGGATGAATCATTAGATGACCACCACTTCGATTATTCTGTGGTTTTTGGACTATTATGAACTAGTTATGTCATATAACTTAATTATATGTACATATTATGGTTCCTGAATATTAATTAAGTTATAACACATATATTATAGTCTTTTTCAACCCTGAATATGGTTTTAAGCTCAGTAATGAAGAATAAATTGAAGAACGAAACTCCGTCGTCCACTAAGTTTATAAATCAGAACTTCATGGATGTCGATTTTGTTTATAAAATAAAAGGGAGGGAGTAAGAATATTTATGATGTTTTTTCCATTAACATGATATAAATCTAGAATATAGATTTTACTGCAGTTATCATGATCATTTGGACAGAGGAGGTGAGGAGAGGATAACAAAAGTAGATAAATTGAAATAAAACCAAATGAGAAAGAAGGGTGTTTTACTTCTTGAAATAACCTCCTTGAGAAACGCCTTAAGGGAAGGGGTTTTGGACTTTTAGCAAGACCAGAAGCTTCATGGACGTGGGGAGAGACTAGGGAAGGGTAATTGGGAAGAACATTGAGGAGCTTAAAGGCTTAGAGTAGTGAAGAGAAGAGGGAGTGGTGAGGGGTTTTTATAGTGGAGGAGAGGGGTATATTTTGAATATTTAATTCATTATTTTATTACTTCTCTCAAGAAAACCAAATAGTGTTGTTTCATATGACCCGTAATAGTAAGAAGTGAATTTGATTTCGAACCAGGTGTCTTTGCATCACTTGTGAGGTCATGAATAGTGTATTTAACTGATAATTTGTATATACGGTATTTTATCATATTTCACTATTCATAAAAAATTCTAGATTTTCAGAAAATTCCCAAAATTTTACCCTAACCATTTTTTGATGTGTATAATTAAAAATTAAAATCAATTTTTCCAAATTATTTTTATAAATATTATTAATTTAATTTTTAAATAAGGTCAAAGTTAATTCAAAAAATAACAATCTTGAAGTGAAATTAGTTTCATGTGACATTGAAAAATTAATTAAGATCCCATTATCATATTCCCTTAAGAAAATAAAATAATATCATTATTTACTATTCAAAGGTCATATTACTATTCATATTACTATTCATAAGGGTATGTTACTATTCACCAAAAATCAAGTTTGTTCTATCAGACTCCAAATGACTTACTGAACACAACTCTAGATGACCATTTCTTGAAATTCAAAACATAGAAGAGACAAAGTTGTGTTTAATGGTTAAATTATAAAATTGGATTCTATATTTATTTTCAAAACCCTGGGGTGTTACAATACCCATACATATACCTAAGTTTTCTAGTAACCCATCTCAATCATGAGGAAAACATGAAAGTCATTGACTCAGCTCAAACCAGGATTTTTAGTGTAGCATAGAAGTGTAGATAATTTTTCACAAAGATAGATCATCTTATTCTGAAAAGAGGCACTGCTTCGGACCATACGGAGTCTGACCCACATAAGATCGGTAGGTACTGACCCCCATAATGAGCCACATAGGATCTGACCCACACATCATCGGTATTCGCTGACCCACACAGGATCACTGAGCGCTGACCCACACAAGATCTGACCCACACAGGACCGGTATGCACTGACCCACATAGGATCACTGAGTGTTGACCTCTGTATGATCTATCTCCAACCTCTGCCTCACTATCAGCCACTAGATTCCTCGCACCCAATGCGCTTGAGTTTCGTAGAATCTTCCCTTGAGATATCTTTCATACCACAACCGCCACTGAACTCCAAAAAGGAGTAACCCAAAGGACTGCCAAGTCATAATGGTTCCAACACGACAGATGGTGCGTCAATCGGATGCACAGGCTATGAGATATTGGCATTTCTGCTCCAGGGGCCTGGTTGGTTTTTAGGTTCAATCCAACCCACCATAACCCAACTGTGTCCAAACCTCAAGGGGTATTCCAAAAGAATTATCTCACTCTAAGATTGCAGTCTCCGTAGACGGTCCGTTGATCGGACACCAGTAGCCCAAGATAGGGGCGAAAAGGTGTAAACTGACCACACGAGTCCGGCTCCGGTCTAACCCGGCCCAGCCCGATCTGTACCGGGGTCCGACCCGATATGTGGGTCTGACCCGGTCTGAGGAAGCAGCCTGGCTCGAGGGGGCGGCCCGGCCCCAGGGGGCGGCCCGACCCGATCGGTTTGTCCCAAGTGGTCTGACCCAAAGGGACAGCCCAGCCCGAGGGCAGCACGGCCGAAGGCGGCTGGCTGGCCCGTGTTGCCGGTTGGCTAGACAACATGGTTGGGTGGCTGGCTTGTGGGGCTAGCTGGTGGGCTTGTGTGGCCAGCTGGCCACGCATGGGGGGGTTACACCCCCTGACTTCTAAAACGAATGGCGCGTGGCGCCAGCCTGGTCTCTACAGGACCCTTCTGGTCCTGCCTATAGCACGAACAGCCGCCCCTAATTCCTCCATCGCGGAACGACGGCACCGCGATTATGCTGGCCTCCGCATGTCACGATGACACCGCGCCACCTCCATCGTAGCCTGACCTGTCTGTGACCTCCAGCTCCTTCACGCGGAACGACGGTGCCGCACTCACTGTCCAACCGCCGCAGCCCTCCTGGTCGCGGCCCCTTCTTTTGGCATGGTATGATGACATCATGCCCCTCCAAAACTGTCGTGGCCTACCAAGCCGCAGCTCAGTTCTATGTGCGGCATGACTGCGTCGCGCCCCTTCGGCGTCCCGGTAGCCTTTGCGTCGTCGGTTTCCTTTGTGGTCAGTCCGACGCTGACCGTTGTTGCTCCGCCTCCGTCGTCAACAAACGAGAACAACAAAAGGGGAGGGTTGGGCCGTGTTCATGCGGTATGATCCCTCCTTGTTACGGTGATATCAATCGACTCTCAAACAATAAATTCAATGACATAGAACGGGTATAAAAATATATTCAAATCTGCCTACCTTTGTTCGCTTCATGTCATTGGCGCAAGAAAGAAGGAGGTGAATTTGTCGATGTTCATATCATCTTCCACACACCTCCAATTCCAGTCTCGTCCGTTGGTTCTTCGTAGTTGATGATGCGGACGTCCCATGTCAGAAGAAGTCCGAAGGAAGAAGGTCGAAGGAGTTCGGTGTTCTTCATCGGTGGGGCATTCTTCCTTGGAGAGCGTAATCCTCCATGTGTTGGGCGTCGCGACACTTTACCTGCACTTCATCGCTTGGTGAAGCCATCCCAAATCCTCCTCCCAAGATCCGTATATATAGAAGAGGGGGGAAGGTATGTAATGATCATTGGAATTTATGATGGTTCATTTATTATGAACCTTCATGAATTCCAATCACACTATTACTTAATTTAAAAAGGGGAAATCCAATTAATTTACGTTGGTGAAATGATGGAGTGTGTTGGAAAGATTAATTTTATGTGCGTTGGCACAGTTATGGTAGATGACGTCAAGAGGATCTCCCTCATTTATGAGGGAGTTGAGAGGTTTCCCCCAATTAATGGGATGTTTCAAGGGGGTTTTAACACGAGTGGTCCCCAAAACCATAACCTCTCATGGGAGGTTATGGTTTGGGTGGTCCCCACTACCATAACCTATCATGGGAGGTTAAGGTGTGGTGGTCCCCACTTCCAACCTCCACAAGAAGTGGTCATAACAGATAAAATAAAAAAACATGTGTTTATTCTATTTTATTATTTCCCCAAAAAAACCCAGAAACTAACTTTAACCCTAAACCAACTGCCATCAAGGTGAAAGTCATCTCAAGTGAATACCGGCATTGTGAGTTCAATGGTATCCTCAGATTTCAATTCTGATCACCGGTTCAAAAGTTACAAAACATCGCTCGCACGTTTACTGAACGTACCCAAAAAAAAGTTCGGAAAATTATTATCAGTGGCCCTTGACCAACTGCCATTAAAGTTAGGCTCTAGCTAGGTGAAACACGACCCAACGAACCCAACGGTACTCACGGAGTTTCAATCTGAGTTACCGTTTAGAAGTTATGGTTTTTATAATAAAATAATTTTCACTTAATTATTTTATTTTCTTCCAAAAACTAAATTTTTATAGTGGCCCATGCCGGCCAAAGTTAGTATTTTCTTAAATAAATTATTCCCTCAATAGTTTAGTGGTGGTCTTATATTTTTAATCTAAGCTACCGTTTGGGAGTTATAAGCATTTGAAAAATAATATAATTTATTTTATTATTTTATTTATTGTTATGCCATTTTTTGGATTTCTCACAGGAGGCACATGCCGACTAAACATAAGTCGCGCCTAGGGTAAAACCGCCATCGTGAACGTAATGGTTCCCTCGGACTTCTGATTCGAGTAACCGTTTAAGAGTTATTGTACTTTTTCAGAAAAAATGCTTACGCGTGTTAATTTAAGCTTACCAAAACTTCCACGGATCATTCCGGGCACTCCAGGCCTCAGAATCTCACACCGTCAGATTTCACGGACTCCTAAAATTTCTATTTATTAAAAAAATTCCACAAAAATTCCGGGTCTTTAAATTCTCCCACCTCAGGGCATTACGTCCTCGTAAGCTACAAATCGATCTAAGGGAACGAATGGGGGTACTGATCATGAATCTGAGCCTCCCTCTCCCATGTTCTCTCTTGGAGGTTCCCATGCAGCCAACCAATGCACACTAGAGTTATCTAACATCCATATAGGACCCGCTCTTATCGACCCTCAATCTCCACTGGAACCTCCATAAATGTCTCATCGTCATCGTTGTCCAGCTTCCCGTGGTCGATGATGTGGGATGGGTCATGCATGTATCTCTTCAACTAAGATATGTGAAAGATGTCATGCACCTGGACTAGATGAGGTGGAAGGGTAGAGTGGTAATCCACCTCACCTATTCTGCTGAGGACCTGGAAATTTCTGATGAAACGCGGAGACAACTTGCCGCCTCGGTTAAATCTCCATAGACCTTATCAAGGTGAGACCCATAGAAAGACGTGGTCGCCATCCTCAAACCCCAGAGGCATCCATCCCAATTTAGCATATGAACTATGTCTGCTCTGTATAGTCCTCATCTTCTCCTAGATGATCTTCACCTTCTCTGTGGTAGCTCCTACCATCTCTGGTCCCACTAGTACTGACTCCCCTGGGTCTGTCCAGCACAGTGGTGATCTGCAAGTTCGACCATACAAGGCCTCAAAAGGTGCCATACCAATAGTGTAATGATATCTGTTATTGTAGGAGAAATCCACCAAAGGTAATTGATCCTCCCAGCTACGACTGAAGTCTAGGACACAAGCACGAAGCATGTCCTCGAGGGTCTGGATGGTCCGCTCGGTTTGACCATCAGTCTGAGGATGGAAGGCAGTGCTTAGATGTATTTGTGTCCCAAAATCCTCCTACAACCCCTTCCATAGTCAAAAAGTAAACTGGGTGTCACGGTTGGAGACAATAGAAGAAGGTACTCCATGAAAACGCACTATCTCTTGCACATAGAGCCGTCCCAAGCTCTCAACAGATCCATGCTCTCTAATCGGTAGGAAGTGGGCCGAATTGGTAAGTCGGTTAACAATCACCCATATCGAATCATGATTCATGGATGTATGTGGAAGACCTGTCACGATTTCCATGCATATCCCATCCCACTTCCACTCTGGGACCTCTAAGGGTTGAACCAAGCATGGGGGTACCTGGTGCTTTGCCTTCACATGTTGAAAAGTGAGGTATCGTGAGACAAACTCCGCTACAACCTTCTTCATACCGTTCCACCAATGATGTCATCGATGGTCCTGGTATATCTTCACCACCCCTGGATGTAACGTAAGAGGATATGTGTGGAACTCCCTCAACACTTCCTCTTGAAGTGCTATTGGTACCATGGTACATCCTCTGTAGAGGATGATGTGCTCCCTACCTTCAGAAAATCCATCATGTTTCTGCTCTGTGGATATCTGAGCACATTGTGTCTCGCAGTCAGTGTCCCCACGCTGCGCCTCCCTGACTCACTAAATAAATGTAGGAGTGACTGTAAGAGACTGTAGATAGGCAGCTCCATCCCTATCCATGAAGGATATCTTTAATGCATCCAGCTACTCTTTCACCTCTCCTAGAAGCTAAATAAAAATCCTCCTACTGAGCGCATCTTCAACAACGTTCCCCTTCCCAAGAGTATGGACTATCTCGAAGACATAGTCCTAGAGGAACTCAAGCCATTTCCTTTTTCTCAGGTTCAGGTCCTTCTGGGAGAAGATATACCTAAGACTCTTGTGATCCAAGTACACAGTAAAGCATTCACCCATCAGATAGTTCCACCACATCTTCAAGGAGAAGACCACTACTGCTAACTCCAAATCATGGGTAGCGTAGTTCTGCTCGTGCTATCTCAACTGCCGAGAACCATACGCGATCACAGCTCACTCCTACATCAGGAATCACCCATGTCTGGTCCCTGATGTGTCGCAGTAAACTACATACCCTATGCACTCCTCTGGAAGCCTCAGGATAGGGGCACTAGTCAGCCTCTACCTCAGATCTTGAAAGCTCTGTTGGCATCTCCTTAACCACGTGAAGGGTTTCCCCTTCTTCGTCAAGGCTGACAGTGTTACTGCAACTCTAAAGAAGTCTGTAATGATCCTCTGATAGTATCCATCCATAGCAGAAGTCCCTCCCCCTTTGGGATATTTTGAAAAGATGTCCCCGTGTTCTGTCACTCATTTTTGGAACTGAAAACTCAAAACTCATGCTGCCACGAGGGTAAGTCTAGCCGACTCAAGAGTGATCGGTTGCACCCTCCTATGAATGAGTTTAATCTGTGCTTCCTGGGTTTCCCTTTTCACCGACTAAGGAAAACCTCACCCCAACATTGTAGATAAACCACAACCTTTTTCCCTAATATAGTCAATCTGTGTATGAAATGCAGTTTCCTAGTCCATACCCAAACTAACGTCGTAAGTCCTCGACACTTCCACCAAGAGGTTCCAACTGAGAATCTTGCCTCAAGGGTCAGATCACACCGCAGCATAAGTGTGATTATCGAGTCTCCTCCCAATGGTATCTCCAGACGTGAGGGTCAAGTCAATGGTTTAACCAGAAAATCTAGGTTTGGGACAAGATTCGTGGAAGGAAGGAATGATTGGTACATATGTCTATTGATACGATAGCTAGTAGTAGACACAGACCATACCTAATATCATTCCCAGATCCCTTGGGTCACACTCCGTGACAGCATGTATCTACTCTCTTACCCTGCTATCCAACTCCTTGAGTCTGGCGGGGACTACAAAGGTGGGTGGTTGTAACATGTCAAAATGTACACCACCTCATTCTTCTCTCCTAGCACTGCTTCCACATCTGTTTCCCTGTAGATTTATCTGTCCATGTCACATCCTCTTCCCGAAACTTCTTTCACACCCAAGTATTTTTGACTTGCTCCAGTTTCCTTCTCTCCCACTGCTAACATTCACGGGCTATATCTGATCAGCCAAATAATATTCAACCGCAAAGTTTTTCTCTAGCACACTAACATGAGTAGGAATTCATAGAGGAAATTTTTTGTCTCAGTTGTTCTTAAACACACCTCGCTCAAGAGTCTAAGACTTGAAGCACTGATCGCATCGTATTCATTGAGTACCAGGAATGGTTGGTATGCCTTGATGAATACTCAACTACTGACATGTCGTCCTGCTGAAACTGTAGAAGCAGAAGGTAACTCTCAGCCACCTCCTCAAGACAGTCCTCAACCGCCTGTGAGTTGGGATCACCTCGGAACTTTGGGGGGTATCTGGTGATGAAACACATGTAAGGAACTAAGCCTACAAGTTTCCTCTACCGGTACCGCTGGTAGTGTCTTCTAACCAACGAGCAGTGATATAGTTGGCACACTTCCCGAAGGTACCATCTCGGAAAACAGTCAATGTACCGAAACCTCATCACTATGTGAACCATCCTCATGGTCACCCACTAAAAAATAGTAGTATCTAAGATCAAAATATTCTCTAGTAGGGTCTCAACTAAGTGGAAAACTCAAATAATTTTCTCCATCCAGTCCTCTGCTGCCTGGGAATATGTCTCGCCTCAAAACCTCGAAGGTCTCTGCTAGTGGAACTCATGCAATGTGCTCAGTCAGCATGCACAGTCCTCCAATGTGGCTGGTGGAATCTGCTGCCCAATGGGTGGTGGTGCTGCAAGTATACCACCCGAAGGTGACAACATGGTAAGAGGGCCCTGCACCGAAGCCTTATCGCTCGATGGGCCGTCATCAAGTACTATCTTGGGAACCCTAACTGGCAGTCTGTGTGGAGGCATCCTAATAAAGAAAAAGTGTGACATGGTCAATGATTATACCTAGAGAGATGACATGGTTGAGCTCACTTAATAAAATTTTAAAGACACGCACGCAACTAGTGTTTTCGTGCACTATGTCGGAAATTAGTAGTCAGGGTCCTAGTGTACTGATACATCAGCCGCCACCCTAACAATGGACTCCCTGAACTAAAAACCACACTTAGTACTCATAACACTATTTCTTCACAGAAAAGAAATATCAGAGTCCTATGTTCTCCTGTAGAACCAACTCCTCTGATACCAATTTGTCACGACCCGTCTTTAGGGCACGTGCTGTGACTACCCCAATCCTGCCTTCCATAGGCCAGGGGCTGGTGACTAGCACCCAAGGCATAAATCCCTAAGCTGGGAAGGTATTGTATTTATAAAATGTAATCACACACAATCAGAGTACACTACTGGAAGGAAATCTATAAACAATACTATATATAGAAGAAGTGTTGGAAAGTAAAATGGGACAGAAATACAAGCCCAACAGTAAAGCACAAGTACAACTGAAGTAAATACAACTAAAAGCAATTACAACTGAAAAAGTGACAGACAACTGAAAGTTAAAGAACAGCTCCTAGATCATCCTCTAGGGTTCCTACCTGAAGGGTAGGTACATATGGCCACCTCAGCACTCCACGTCCATCAGACTCCTCTGTGTACCGACTCGTCATATGGTCTACCTCTGGGTACCTTCCAGTCCTGGCGCTTTCAGCCACCGTCATCGCTGTCTGTCGTCTACATCCAACACAATGAGGTTCTAGCATAGCCCGTGAAGGGGTGAGTATAATGATACTCAGTAAGGACCCCGAGACCCTCAAGGTCTCACAATATCCAACAAGGATAAACCACAAAGTAAAGGAATCAATGGATAACCGAAACTTAGGAATATACCAATTCATATACATAAGTTATCTAGTAACCCATCTCAATCATGTGGAAAACACGAAAGTCATTGACTCAGCTCAAAATAGGATTTCTAGTGTATCATAGAAGTTAAAATGATTAGTTGCGAAGCTAGATCATCTTATTCTGAAAAGAGGCACTACTTCTGACCATATGGAGTCTGACCCACACAGGATCGATAGGTACTAACCCCCGCGATGACCCACACAGGATCTTACCCACACATGATCGGTATGCGCTAACCCATAGAGGATCGTTGAGCGCTGACCCACACAGGATCTATATACACTAACCCACACAGGATCACTGAGTGCAGACCTCCGAATGATTTGTTTCCAACCTCTTCCTCACTATCAGCCACTGGATTCCTTTCACCCGGTGCGCTCAAGTTAGGTAGAATATACCCGCAAGATATCGGTCATACCTCGGACGCCACTGAACTTTGCAAAGAAGTAACCCAAAGGACCGCCAAGTCGTAAGTGTTCCAACGCGATAGATGGTGTGTCAATCGAACACATGGTCTGTGAGATATTGGCATTTCCGTTCCAGGGGCCCAGTTGGTTTTTAGGTTAAATCCAACCCGACCATACCCCAACTGTGTCCAAGCCTCGAGGAGGTTATGCCAAAATAATTTTCTCACTCTAAGATTTCTGTCGTCGTAGACGGTTCGTCGATCGGAAATCTCTAGCTCAAGATATGGGAGAAAAGGTGTAAACTGGCCAAATGGATCCGGGTCCGATCCGACCCAGTCAGACCGACCCAGCCCGACCCGGTCCGTACCAGGGTCCAACCCGATCTGCGGGTCCAACCCGGTCCGAGCAAGCGGCCTGGCCTGAGGGGGTGGCCTGGCCCGAAGGGGCGACCCGACCCGAGTGGTCTGGCCCGAGTGGTCCGACCCGAGTGGTCCGGGCCGAAGGGACGGCCCGGCCTGAGGGTGGCCCGGCCGAGGGTGGCCTGGTTGAAGGTGTCTAGATGGCTGGCGTGGCCGGCTGGCCATGCATGGGGTGGGGGGGGTTACACTGCCTGAATTCCGAAACGGCAGGCGCATGGTGCCGACCTAGTCTCTGCGAGACCCTTCTGGTCCCACCTGTAGCGCAAACCAGTGGTCGGCTCAGCTGGCCGACCCTGGTTCCTCTACTATAGCGCAACGGCACCACGGTTCTGCTGGCCTCTGCACTGCGCAATGGCGCCGCACCGCCTCTACCGCAGTCCATCTTGGCTGCGGCCTCCAGCTCCTCCACGCGGCGCGACGGTGCCACACTCACCGTCCAACCGTCGCGGCCCCTTCTTCTGGTGTGGTGCGACAGCACCACGCCCCTCTGGCACCACTGCGGCCCGCCTGGCTGCAGCTCCGTTATCTACACAGCCGGATGTCGTCGCACCTCTTTGGGGACCTGGCAGCCTTCACGCCACCGGTTTTCTTTTTCAGTCGGTCCGATGCTGACCGTTGTTTCTCAGCCTCCATCGTCAACAAACAAGAACAAAAAGGGGGGAGGGTAGGGCCGTGTTCGTGCAGTCCGATCCCTCCTGGTTACGGTGATATCAATCGGTTCTCAAACCATAAATTCAACGACGTAGAATGGGTATAAAAATCAATTCTAATCCCCCTACCTTTGTTCGCTTCATGTTGTTGGCGCAAGAAGGAAGGAAGTGAAGTTGTTGATGTTCATCTCGTCCGCCACACACCTCCAATTCTAGGCTCATGCGTCGATTCTTTGTAGTCGAAGATGCAAATGTCCCATGTTGGAAGAAGTACCAAGGAAGAAGGTCGAAGGAGGTCGACGTTATTCGTCGGTGGGTCATTATTGATTGGAGAGAATAATCCTCCATGTGTTGGGCGTCGCGGCACTTTACCGGTGCTTCGTCCCTTGGTGAAGCCATCCTAAATCATCTTCCCAAACTCCATATATATAGGAGAGGGGGAAGGTAGGTAATGATCATTGGAATTTATGATGGTTCATTTATTAGAAACCTTCATAAATTCCAACGACGTTGTTAATTAATTTAAAAGGGAAAATCCAATTAATTTACACTAGCGTAACAATGCGGTGCATTAGCAAGATTAATTGTATGTGTGTTGGTGCAATTATGGTGGAGGAGGTCAAGAGGATCTCCCTCATTTATGAGGGAGTTGAGAGGTTTCTCCCAATTAATGGGAGGTTTCAACGGGGTTTTAACCCAGGTGGTCCCCACCACCATAACCTCTCATGGGAGGTTATGGTTCGGGTGGTCCCCACCACCATAACATCTCATGGGAGGTTAAGGTGTGGTGGTCCCCACTTTCAACCTCCTCAAGGAGTGGTTGTAAAAAATAAAATAAAATAAAACATGTGTTTATTTTATTTTATTATTTCCATGAAAATCCCAAAAACTAACTTTCACCATCGACCAACAATAGTCGAGGTGAAAGTCTTCTTAAGTGAATACCAGTGCTGTGGGTTCAACAGTGTCCTCATATTTCAATTCCGAGCACCAGTTAAAAAGTTACAAAATGCCACTCGCGTGTTTACTGAACGTACAAGAAAAAAAGAGTTCAGAAAATTATTATCAGTCACCCTCGATCAACTGTCGTCGAGGTTAGGCTCTGCAAAGGTGAAACACACCCCAATAAAACCAACCTTACTCTCGTATTTTTAATCTGAGTTACCATTTAGAATTTATTGATTTTACAATAAATTAAATGTCACTTAATGATTTTCTTTGCGGCCAAAAACTAACTTTTTATGGTGGCCCGTGCCTGCCGAAGTTAGTATCTTCTTAAATAAAGCATGCCCTTATGAGTTCAAAGGTGGTCTCAGATTTTTAATCTAAGCTACCATTTGTGAGTTATAAGAATTTGAAAAATAAAATAATTTATTTAATTATTTTATTTATGATTATGCCATTTTGGGATTTCTCACAGGAGGCTCGTGCATAATAAACTTAAGTCGCGCCTAGGGTAAACCTTCCATCCTTAACACGAGGGTGCCCTCAGATTTTTTATCCGAGTAACCGTTTAAGAGTTATTCCAATTTTTCAGGAAAACTGCTTACGCGCGTTAATTTAAGCTTAACAAAACATTGACGGATTATTCCAGGCACTCCGGGCCTCAGAATCACACACCATCAGATTTCACAGACTCGTAAAATTCCCATGTATTAAAAAAAACATTCCACATGAATTCTAGGTCTTTACAGAATTCATAACCCATTTAGTCGAATTGGATTTTGTTTTAGGTAATTAACTTTTTATGACATAATCCCAGTATATGTATGATATTAAGGGTTTTATTTCATCAAGGATTAATAAGAATTTAAGGCGATGGATAAAGAAATAAAATGAAAACACTCACTGAAAAACATTACCCCTTCTTTATGTATCATTCATTGGATTTCCCTACATCCATATGAGGGTCGATTTATTTCAAAAATAATGCTTCTAGGATGAGTGGACATTTGTTTGTATGTTATTTGATAATATATTTTCCATAAATATGTAATTAAGTTGTAAAGAGGTGAGGGGAGAGAGTACCATTTTATAGTTGAGGATGAGTGGAATTATTAAATTACCAAAAATATTGCATTATTGTCTGGTGTCTTGTAAGATACTGAACTTTTATAAAGGTTCCTCGATCACTTTTACATTTATTCATTTGCCCTATTTTGAGTATATCTTGATTTGGTTTTATCTTGGGGGTTTTTTGGTGACATTTTAGAAAATTGAACAGAGGAGATGTTGTGCATGGTTGCAACATGGTTTCCCAAACAATGTTCCCCTCCTAAGAAACCATGTGAACCCAAATAATGGGGATTTAGTTGGATGTAACATATTGTCTCAAACCATGAATCCCCTAGATGATGTTCATAGTTTGTAAAACCATGCTCCCTTACCTCGAAAACCGTGAAAACTATTTTAATCCGCCAGAAAATTCGATTAAAAAATCACAAACCATGGGTATTAACCTAAAATAGACCCTATGCTGACTTTAAATGATTTATATCACTTTTAGAGAGTTTTGGATTTATTCCAAGCCATTCCCACATCTTTTCCAGACAATTCATAACACGGATTGAGGATCAGTATAACACCCCAAAATATTTTATGGTATGTTTCTCTTAAATACTTTCAAATCATTAGATAGCCTATATTTCATGATGAACGAAGTTTCTGTGAAACAAAACTTGGTTATTTATTTGATAATTTCATAACATATCCATTAATCTAAAATTTTCCACATATGTGTTTTGAATTTTGAAAAATCGACATACACGGTTGTGATCCGGGAGATATTTGGAGTCTGATAGAATAAACATAATTTTGGATGAATTGTAGCCTACCATTATTAATATTAAATTAAACTTATGAATACTTAATTACCCATAAGAATATTGATATGACTATTATTAATGGTAACTATACCCATGAATGTATAAATAAAATTTAGACACCTTAAAATGGAGATTAAAATTTTAACTGTGGGTATTTTAAGAGTAAATAATTATTTTAATTATAAATTAAAATTTTCATATTTATAAAAATATTCTAGAAAAATGTAGTTCATCTTTCGATTCTACACATCAAAAAATGGTTAGGGTTAATTTTTTATATTTTCAATACATGAATTTTTAGTGAATAATAAAATATGGTAAATTATGACAAATACTAAATACATGATTTATTTAGTCATGGATGATGTCCAGCTAAGGTAATCACACTTGGTTTGAAATAACATGTACGTATTAATAAAATTCATGAAATAGTCACTATTTCTTATCTTATGGGAAAATAATTAACTAATAATTAAAATATTAAGAAAACCCTCCTCCCCTCCACTTTATAAACCATCCCTCACCCCCTCTTCCTCCCAAACCACTCAATATTTGATCCTTACCAATGTTATTTTAAATACAATTCCCCATCCCTCTCCCCACATCCATGACCTTCTGGTCTCACCAAAAGGCCAAAAACAAAGTCCTTCATGAGATTCTCAAGGAAGAGTACTCAAATGGTGAACCTCTCTTCCTTTTTCTTTCAACTTATTTTACAAGTTTGATTCTTTTGTTTCTCTCTCCTCACCTCCACTCATCCAAATTCTATGGTAATTCCAGTACATTTCATGAAATAGAATTTTATTATTCTAATTTAATATTTCATCATCATCTCTCTTTTCCCCTTCTCTTATACTAAAAATGAAAACATCATCTGAGATGGGTAAATTTATCATATTCAAGGACGATGGGATTTCAATTTCTATTTCCATATTTGATTCGGGTCATAAAATCATTTTTATGGTTTAAATAGATCAAAATATTTCTATTTAATCTTATCTAATGTTCTGTACTCCTTACACACTCATAATATAAAATAATATTACAAAACAAGTTCATTAATCAGAAAACCACAGTGTTAATTCTAGCCATTTTAATTAACTTTTATCTAATGATTCATCCTCGTGGTATATAAAAAATCATTAGGAGATAATTTATATATATATATATAATATCACTAATAATAAATATTAAAAATTTTGTATATTTAACCACGTTTCAAAAGAACTTCCATTCATAAATACAAGTAAACTGGTCATAAAAACCAGGGAAGAAAATGCTTCCAAAACAATAAAATTGAACCTTTTAAACCCATCAAAAATGCCACGATTGGACCTAATAGGGTTATAATAAATCAATTAAATGTATATTAGATTCTATAATTATTAATTAATGATGATAGATTTCATTATTCAAGTCATTAAGGTTAATCTAAGAACATATTCGTGCATAAGGTAAGGGGTTTCTCGTCTTACTTTTTTTTCTGTGATATTTTCATTGATCCCTAATTATTTATTATATATGGTGTATTTATACTTCTATTTGATATATGATATCATTATTATCTTTATATTAATGTTATTCAGTGATTTACATGATGATTATTGACTCGATTAATTAAAATGTTGTAAGAGACATTGTTTCAGTTTCCATTTCATTATTATTTACTTTGTATTATACACCTAATCATTCTTATGTGGTGTACCTACTACCCATTTGAGATCATTTTTCAATTGAAATTGTAAATATATTATATATCCATATTATGGTTTCATGGTTATAATTATTTTCTTAAGATGTATACCCATTTACATATGGTGTTTATTTTGAATGTTGTTTTAACTATAGAATTATTGATGAATCTATATCCCCTAACCTATACAGATATTAGGAGGGCATATTGCACTTGTATTATATCTATGTTCAAATAAATATTTGGACTGGCAGTGATGGGTGGGTCCCACTATAGCCCTTCATTGCATCGATATGTCTCATGAGACAAATCATTTGGCGACACACCCATTGAGTTTTTGTCCAAAACATAATCAAATGGGTATCTAAACATAAACTTAATCTATTTTGATGTTATAGTGGTATCATGTGCCAAATACATGGCGTCCAATTAATATTAATTCATTTTATTCATTTTCATTTTTTATTATCTAAGAGGATTTTAATATGACAAAATCTATGGAAGTTGTTTCATTCTTGGTTTATTACTGTCCTAGGTTTTTCAGTTATTCTCCATGTTGTATTGACTATTCCAATTTCATTATGATTATATTATTGATGATTTAGGATTATTCTATTTGTAACCCTTAATGATAATTTTAGCTCACCCCTTTCATTTGTTTACCTTCAACAGGTTATTAAGAGGACGAAATTTATTATGTTCTCATGGATACATTTTATTAGTTTATGTTATGTATTGTATTTTGTTAAATTTACCAATTTAATTTGTGTTACATGTATGTAACTATTTTATCAAGACTATTATATTGATCATTATTTTGGGATTTCATCTCATGTTATCAGTCCAATGTAATAAGTAATGCACCGACTCTGTGCTTATGGGTTCAGGGCATTATAATTGGTATCAAAGGATGTTTAGTAGAAACCTTGGAAACTGGATTTTTGAAACACAATTTAGAGGAAACAACCCTAAGTTATACATTGAAGATAATCATAGAATAATATCTTGGAATTTTGGTAATGAAGGGATTTTGTGGGTCTTTCTAGAAAATACATCACTATTAAGATAATACAAGTGGAAATGGTTCTGGCACAAATATACCTAGGAGTAATAACTCTGACAAGGAGTTTTGGGCTTCACCTGGGGTATCTTGGTACACGAGAACAATCATTACTGCATACCTGGATTGATACTCTTGGGGGATATTCTTAGGATAATTCAAATTTTATTTACAAACCATTATTATTATTTTAAAAGTAAATATAAATATTTTATAGGATTATGAGATTATTTGAGCATAAATTTTCAGATTATCTTGAGTGTTTTCTAGTATGAAATTATGAACTATTCCCTAATTTATTGTATTCCATTTTTTAGTGATTGTGCCTAATGGAAGAAGGGGAATAAATACCCATAGACAATGTAGGGATTGTCCCACTACGAAAGTCAACACAGTCAGTGTTGGAGAGGAACATATCATGACTATATTGGGACAACATGCTCAGGTTGTGATGAATAACCATGCTACACCTACATGGGATCATTTCATGCGGTATAATCCACTAACATTTAGTGGTAATACTTTTAAGTCCCCATCATTAAACAATATGTAATATTGAGTTAAGTCAAGAATTCACATTAAAGATCATTTCAGGTTTAGAGTTTTAGTGAATTAGGTTGTTACTATTACATTACATATCAAAATATTACGATGTCGACACTTCTAATCTATCCATTTTATTCATAATAATAAATTCCCTAAATAAAAAAAGAATTATTTTCTTGGTATAAATCTTCTTGAATTCTTCCATTCCATTGACCTTCCTTATACATTGTGAAAAATACATTTCAAAAACATGAGATGAGCATAAAATGCTCAATAAGGGTTATAAAAAAAATAAAGAAACCAATAGTCCATTTAAATCAATGAAATCATACTTTTCAATCATAAAATATTACCTCTTTAACATACCTCACAAAATTATGAGATTTATAAATAACACATAGAAATCTTAAATCAGAAAGGTAACTTTTGGCATCCATATAGTACTTACATTGCAGCATTCACAACTACCTAGGGAGTTAGGTTTGGAATAACCATCATAGTATATACCCTAAATCTCTTAGGATAAACATTAATGTTTACCTCCATAAAATTACCCAATTCATTGGAGAGAAATCTCCGGCTAACCAGCCCATGGATTATCATGGAACCACCTGTATATGTAAACAATACCCAAGAACCATAGAATATTCAAAAAACATAAAACAACTATAAAGTAAAGGTAAAATTTAAACATTTCAATCACAATATATCATTTCATGATTTTGACATAATCAATTCTTTATCAAAACCATTTTCAAAACCATTTAAAACATTTTGAAAAATATTATTGAATTAGAGTGTCCCATACCACTTTTAATATTTAAAAATAATTAACATTTTAAAACATTAATATCCATATAAATAAATCATTAAACCCATTTTGGAAACATGTAAATTAATTATAACTAATTATAAGAATACATATTTATAACATTTATAACGACATTGTTTGTTAAGGAGTTTTGTACCACTTCCAAAAATAAAAATAATTATAGAATAACATTAAAAATTATTATAATATCATGAGAATAAGTAGATTCATGATAATATATGTCAAAGAGTAGTATATACATCATATAAATGTGAATTGTTGTATAACAACAAATAAATCTCAATGAAATGTAAATTGAGACAAAATACCATACAAAGATCATTTTGTTATATCAAGTGTAAATCAATGACATAATTATGTTTCAAAAATATAAATACACCCAATATAAATTTATATTTTGTTTAAAACAATCTGATTTCATTCACATATATTCTTGAAAAAAAACAATGACATGGATATTTAACTCAATTAATGTAAATTGTGTTTAGAATTCCCTTAAAAAGTTCGTATAAATGACGTAATAATTTATCAATGGGGTGATTGTTTCTGATGCTTTCGTCAGGGAACGTGCATCCGTCTGTGGAGGACTTTCGGCAGTTTCCCCGCATTCCTGCTTTCCAAAGGTGGGAGTCATCCATTCCTTATTCAGGGACGTTTTCTCCTTGATCGAAATGGGATGATGGGATGTTTGTTCTTCCTTCTGTGGATTCCTCCTCGGAACTCATCACCTAGTCCGGGTCTCCCTCATACATTTAATACGTTGTTCGTGAAAATCTTCCCAGTGCCATGTTTCCTTGGATGCCGGTTAATTACACAGCTTCTGTCAGGACATTCCAAGTGGTCTGGTCAGGGCAGAAACCTTTGGTTGGGGGAGTAGTCACGTCGAGGCATCATTAACGTGTCTAAACGCTGGGGGATTGGCATGTCTGTATTTTTGTCCCTTATTATATGGCTTCTCGAGGGCGTCGAAGCCCGAGGAATCCCACATTGAGCATGGGGAATCATATTCCATAGGCATGTATCTGAGGTTTTTCTCAACTTCCTGTGTTTAACACGGTGTATGCCGCAAGTTTAACGTCCAGCGGAGACGGATCGGGCTGATCAGAACACTAGCTGGAGTGGATCAGATTGAGGAAACCCCTTGAGGGAACACCGATATCAAATCTAGCCCATGGGAATCTTCCCAAATTCTATGGAGGGGAATGGGGAGGCATGATCTCACCGGGACATGGAATCCTGGATAGAAATCAGGATGGATGATGGATGGATGAATGAAGTGGAGGGGGAATGGAATGGGACCATCGCAAGGGCGACAGTGGTGATGGGAATGAGTCTCGAAGAGACTTCCTACGTAACCCTGTGGCAGGGAATCAAAGTCCGCGTAGTTCCGTTGGTGAGATTTGACATGAAGAGAGTCGGAGTGACCAATGGGTGGTGGGCTTGAACCTAAGGGAGGATTCCTACGTACCATGCCTTGACATGGATCAAATTTCTAATATTTTGGGAAATATGTGTGGGGATTACACTCTAGAAAGGCCAAGGTGTTGGGTGAACCGACGTGAATGAGGTCATGATGACCAAGTGGTGGGCTTGAACATCGTGATACATCCTATGTACCATGCCTTGACATGGATCAAAGACCACGTAGTTCAGAATGGACGCTGGTCAACCGACATGAAGAAGGACCTTTGTCCAATGGGTGTTGGGCTTGAACCTCGGGGAGACATCCTACATACCATTCCTTAACATGGATCAAAGTCTACGTAGTTCAGGATGGACGTGTCAGAGGACCAACGTGAAGATGGACCCTGGTCCGATGGATGATGGGCTTGAACCTTGGGGAGGCTTCCTACGTACCACGCCTTGACATGGATCAAAGTCCACATTGTTTGGGAACGGTGTTTTTCGGTGAACCGATGTGAAGATGGACCTTGGTCCAATGGATTATGGGCATGAACCTCGGGTAGGATTCCTACGTATCATTCCTTGATATGGATCAAAGTCCACGTAGTTCAGGATGGACGTGTCGGAGGGCTGATGTAAAGATGGACCTTGGTCCGATGAATGATGGTCTTGAACCTCGGGGAGGCTTCCTATGTACCATTCCATGACATGGATCAAAGTCCATGTAGTTCGGGATGGATGGGGCCATTGATCTGCCATGAATGGGTGTTGGAACAACTAGATGGTAGGGTCACAATGGATTACCGCTGAATTGAGATGTAGTTTAATGTCATGCGGGATGGAGGCATGTCGGAGAACCGACGAGAATTAGGACCTTGGTCCAGGTGGATGGTGGGATTGAACCTCAGGGAGGCTTCCTACGTACCATTCCTTGACATGGATCAAAGTCCACATAGTTCAGAAATGGTGTGCAGTTTAACGTCATGAGGGACAGGGTGCAGTTTAACGTCATGCGAGACGCGATGCAGTTTAACGTCATGAGAGACGAGATGCAGTTTAACGTCATGCGGGACGAGATGCAGTTTAAAGTCATGCGGGACGGGATGCAGTTTAACGTCATGTAGGATGGGATGTGTTTGGGTCTTACGCACTGAGGGGGGCCAGGGTGTGTCATGGTCGGTGCTCACTCTAATCCCACGGGAGTCATGCTCAGTGTGAGTAATAAGAGGTTGTAGGGACCTGATGATCACGTCGTGAAGGGAGCATCTGTGGGAAGCGAAGAGGGGATTATGCGTTAGGCGGCCCATGGTGCCAGGACTTACTCCAGGATGGAGGCCTGAGAGCGACAAACTGTATAGGGAGAAGGATTTGGGATAGAAGAAAGGAGGTGCCTCGTTTCCTATCACGACCTCTACTGGCCCTGGCGGTGAGGAAGTACGGAGGTGCATGGGTGCTACCTCCCGCAAGAAGGACTAGGGGCTTACACCAAGATGGCCTCCCTTCCCCATGGACAAACGCCACTCCGATAATGAGGATATCATCCCCTATTAGGGGTGATCCCATCCCCGTGGAGACGAGTGGTGTAATGAATGTCCGAGATGGGGGGACCCTGTGCGTGAGGCACAGGGCCTGATCACAGTTTAACGTCATGTGTGGAAGATGAGGTGCTTGGAAGTTTAACATCCTGCAGCTTGGAAAATGTGGGTTTACTCTATAGCCCTAGGGCTTACATGAACGATACCCTCTTCCCCTTGGGGAAGGGAAGGCATTGGCAAGGCCGTGTGGATGGGGGGTTGCAGAGAAAACCATCGAGGGGTCCACGTTAGTGTGGCTATGTGAGGAAGAAATAGTTGTTAGCATGCCTATGAAAAGAATAATTAGGAAAAGAAACTCCACAGGAAGTATCGTCTAGGGGACTTTGAAATCACATCATGCAATCCTGGAGGGTCGCACGGGAGAAGGAATTTCCAAGCATAGGGGTCCACAGGCATTGGCCTTGTGGAACTCGGTTTCTCTGCGTAGTAGAGGGAACATGCGAAGGGGGGGGGTGTTTTGCAAAGTGGGGTTCCTTAGCCTTATAATGGGGCATAGGTGAGAATGGGAGGTGCTTCATGAAGTGTAAGGGTGTTCGCGGAGCATAGGTTCCTCGCGAAGAAAACTGTCATGAAGTAGTGTGCTTCGCGAAGTACAATGACCCTGCCTTGGTATGTGGATCTTGTGTACAAGATGGTTGTTTCGCAAAGCATAAACGCTCCGCGACTACCCGGGTCCCCTTGGGGATCCCCTTCCATCGCGAATGCCCTTAGGCTTTGTGAAGAGCATCCCTCTCAGAAGAGGGGCTCAAAATGAGACAAGGTGAAGACCTCTCGTGAAGCCAAAATACCTCACGGAGCTCATGATTCGCAGAGCAAAGAGAGCTTCGCGATTTGGGAGCTGAGAAGCCGAAAGGTCGGATTGTCTATCTAGAAGGCTCAGGGGTAGCTCTGTATTTATAGTCAAGAGGCCCTGCCAAGCAGATCTCACGCGGCACGAAGGGGGATTCAATTTCTTCTTCGTGGGTCGCGAACTTCAACCGAGTTCACGGAGAGAAACTGCCTCCTCTGCTTCGAGACGGGTTCGTGAACGTTAGGGGAGTTTGCAGATAGGTACCACCTCTTTGCTTCACGGTGGGTTCCTGAACGCTAGGGGCGTTCGCGGAGAGGTACCACCTCTTTTGATTCTCTGTGGGCGCATTTCTTGGGGGGCTCCGCGTTGTGGCTTCGCGGGCAGGGCGCAGGGCCTCTTTTTCTTCTCTCCTTTCGTCAAATATTTTGGCGCCAATAGATGCCCCTCCTCATACTTATGGCCGCATAGGGATCAAGGTTCATGTCTAAGAGAAATCTCCAAAATCAACGGCTATTTGCAGTGCTGACTCACGAAGCGGGCTCGCGAGGCGGACAGGGGTCGCACGGTCCGGACTCGCCGTGAAGCTCCGCGCAGGCTAGATGCATCGCGAAGCTCCGAGGGTTTCCGCCTATAAATTGGTGGCTGAACTCTCTTGTAATTTTACTTCTTTTGAGATTTTTTCCTTTTTCACTCTTGATTCGTGAAGCTTCGCGTAATCCATTTCTGCTCATAGCGAATTGAGCTTCGCAGTGAACTGCGTGTCTCGGACTCTGCAACAGCGCCAAGCAAACATGTACTTGCCAGTCGAGGCCAGGCTCCGTGATTTGGCTCTATGAACGAGCTCCAAAAACGAGCTCCACAAACAGGCTTCGCGATCCGTGATATAAAATTCCCAAAACCATTAAAAGAAAATGGCCCACCATGAAGCTGCACAGGGGGTGCTTGCGGACGCCACCCGGAGGGATGAAATGGGCAAATTTTTGGGCTTGGGGGAGCTAGTCCAAAGCCACTCTGACCATAATTATTTGACGGAACTGTTATCAGACTGCCAAAAGAACTATCTGCTATGTAAGAAGCTGCCTTTGTATGGATTCGGGCTGAGGAATGAAGTCTTCATTCCCGAGGAGAGTTGGGACGAACCAGCTTGCTGGTTCAGAAGCACGCCATTCCAGCACCAATGCTTCAGGGTAGCCGATGGTCATGCGTGGGAGGTCTTCACACCTGTCACCATCGACTACCTGTACAACCATCTGAACAACATTGATGGGAATCCATTGCAACTGGAGATGTCCCCTCCCATGTACCACACCATACTGAAGGAAGCTTTGAGGGATTCGAAGAAGGGGTGGTCCGATGAGTGGGACCTACGCCAGGGCGCAAACTTCACCAATGATTGGGCATGGACCTATAGGTTAGGCACCTCATGAGGGGAATTTGGAGCTGATATGAGGATAGTGGGCTTGTATGAGGTGGAATGGGCCTCCCAATTCCACATTTATCAACCGAAGTAGCTGATTCCAGAGCTGTTGAGCATATGGTCATCTAGGACCAACACTTTTCACCTGCACCATGGGGAGGTTGGAATCAGTCTGTGGGATGTCCATAAGATCTTGGGGGTCTCAATCATGGGGGCTTTGTCTGATAAGTTCTTCCCCGTCATGAGTGTGTGGGAGGATCCGGAGTAGATTCCGTAGCTGGAGCTGGTACTGATGAGACCTATCCCCGGAGAGGATAAAGAAGCAGTGAGAGATGTAAATTTTAAGAAGTGGTTCAAGCAGTTTCTGAACGTCCTGGAGGATCGAGAGTTTCCTCTAAGGCCTCGAACATTCCTAAAGGGGGATCAACGGGGCAAGGAGCACTCGTATTGGTGGCTCTTGGAATACAGTCAATGGAATACTTGGGGTTTCAGTTTCAGCACTGAACAACAGCCGATAGTCAGGCTGGCGGCGTCTATAACGACCCTTATCTGCGGTTGGATCCTACCAGGGAGGGATACCAACTTGGGGGTGTGTCCTAGCTTATTCATCATGGAATCCATGCTGGCCATAAGAGGGTGGGTCAATCTGGGGATTCCGATGCTCGACAGATTGTATAAGATGCTACGGTATGTTAGCAAGGGCAAGAAGCCGCCGAGGATATGCAGGCCCTTCCACCTTCTGTGTGGGTGGATCACGGCGCACATCATGGAGGGCTTACAAATATCCAAACCCCATCTCACCACCGGGGTCAGACTTCTTCCCATCCATTCTGAATGCGGCTGGGAGAATTCTAGTCAAACTAACCGTACCGATGGTACTAAACCGGGTGTGGAAGGCGGACAAGTTTAACTTCCACCCGTTTCCATTGCCGATAGGGATACTCACCGACGACGGTCAGGGGATGGAAGAGAATTGGTCCTATCTTCTGGCCTTTCCAGGTGGAGTCTTGGTGGCATGGGTGAACCATGATCCTCTCTGTGAGCTGTACACCCTGCACCAGTTTGTGGGGCAGTTTCGGTGCCTGTAGCGGCTGACCCCGCAGGTCTACTGGGAGGTGCAACATGAGGATCACCCGCGTGTGATGAGGCAATTGTGGCTCATGTTCACACGGAAAGACGGGAAAATGAAAAATTCATTGCCTCTGCCTACTGCTGCCTTTGGACTTGTGAAGTAGTATTCCATCACCTGGGAGGCATCTTTCTCGGGGGAAATGTTGTAGCAGCCAACTGTTCGAGCTGGTGATGGTGGGCCTCCCATATCCCGAGGTCAGGGTCTAAGGGTAGCAAGGGACTCTCACGGTGGCAGGGCTGTCGTGGCAGCGAGACCTGCACCAGCTGAGGATGAGACAACAGCGGCGGATCCAACAGCAGTAGTGGACCCGATGGTCCCAGAAGAGAAGATCCATCCAGAGGGGCAGCCATCGAGGGGATTCCACAGGATATCCACTCAGGCTCCGGGGAAGCAGCTGCACCATATCAACATGCCAGAGAATGTTGTTTTCCCGGAGGCCTGGGACATTTGGGAATTCAACCGGCAACACCTCAGTCCGCCCGAGATGTGGGAACACCTGAACCACATTTTCATGGATTTACCATGTATAGGCCATGTCCGGGATAGTTTCGATGTGTCCCCAGCGGAGGCAGAGCAATACCTGTATGAGCTGTAGGACTTTGTACATTCCAGTGGTGGCCCGCGTCCAATGACAGACCGTAAGGGTACTGCTGGATCAGATGGTTCCCCCACAAATGTCAGCCGATGAGATGAGGGATTGCTTCCCCCTATTGGAAGATTCATAGGAATCCTCTCGGGGAGACGAGGCTGGTGGAGGGAGCCCGTTGGAGGAAGGCGAAGTCGGCGATCAAGACTCGGATCTCGACGATTTCACGGAGGCTCTTGAGGTAACCTTCCATGTTTTTTTCCCTCGGGGTATTCTCCCAGGTCATTATGGAACTCTTACCAACATCTGAACCATGTTGGAGGAACTTATACATAGACCTCTCTCTTGCCCCTCGGTGGGTGATGATGAAGGACCCTCAGAACCCACACATGTGGTTGCGTCCAGTTTTGTGTCTAGTGGGGCTAGGGCACACGAGGTGGCTCCTCCAGAATCTCCATACCATCCGACAGTATACAGAGGGCCTCGCTTTGATGTCCCTCCAACATCAAATCATGAGAAATACCATGAGTTCAATCTCTGTAAGTCCTCTCCACTGAATTCATTACTATCACCTGTCGATCGTGTCAACTGACGTTCATTCCCTTCTCTGTCACATACAGTTCTTCGACTGGCATGGGCTGATGCGGCAGGGCTGGTTGGGATTTCTGGTGGAATCCCTCCGAGGGCCATGTCGGTGATCATGGAGATAGTTACCCCGCCCAACCGAGCTACATTGTCCCCTATCATTAGCGGGACCACCAGCGGGGTCTTGCCTGAGGTCATCGAGGTGGGTTCCTACAATGAAGATCTGTAGGTCAACCCAAGTCCCGCCGCGTCTGATCCAACGCCAGATGTCGCGCCTGATCCCACGCCAGATGCAGATCCCACTGAAGACTTCTTGCAGGCGTACCCCGCATACGAGACTGCTAATCACGCAGAATGTAATGAGATGGCCTCCGATGAAGAGGATAGTAAAATAGTCCACCGCTGACCGTGGAATCCGATCACATGCTTCATCAACGACAACCCCCAAGATCTATGGCTGGACGAGATGGACAGACTTCGTTCACGGTTGCGCGAACTGTGTGTTGGATTAATGGATGCCCAGCGCCCTCATCTGCTCATCCGAGATCTTATGGCAGAGAAGATCCGAGAGTATGACCGTGGGCTCAACGTGGGATAGCAGCGGAGGAAGGCGACGAACATCAAGAGGATCCAGAAGTCTGAAAATGAAGTCCAACACCTACATATCCAAGATGATGATCACTCAGCCTCTCTTAATGCACAATATGAGCTGATCCTGCGATTGAAGGCCCATCTGGCAGAGGTAGAAGAGCGTATGAGGTAGGCTTCTGAGGAGATGGTCATCATTCAGGCTGACGTAGAGCAGGCCCAAGCTGAGGCTGATGAACTGTGCCCCATCGCTGGTGAGGAGGAGCGGGAGCTGAGTCTGTTGCAACAATTCCTAGATGATGCGATTCGAAGGGTGGCGGAGCTGCAACGCTCTTTTGATGGGGGAAATCCTTCCACGGGGGGAGTTGACCCCCGGGTACTGTAACGATTACAAACACTTAAACATAATTTCATGCTTTTAATTTTTTGAATGTCACAGCATGCATGAGTTCTGTTATTTTCACTAGTTCATTGCATCCTTACGATGTTTGTAGAATGTCCAGCGACAATTCCCTAAGCTCACCTGGGTTGGGCCCGATGTGAGAAACAAGAGATAGTCACCTCATCGCCCCATCCAAACATAAGAGTGAAAATAAAGCTTCAGTCTTCTAGGGTTTGGATAACCAGTCCAAATTTCTAGGAAATGGGAGAGACCTGATTAGAGAATGAAGTTCTCAGAATAGTCGAATTACCGTTTTTCCAGCGTGCTCTTGTGCACGAATGGTGCAATGCCAGAGGTGTTGAAAGGGGGCCGGAAAGAGGAATGAACGGATTTATTTCTCCTGGGGGATTAACCATAGGAAAAATACCAGGGTGTCCCTACGTATCCCATGAGGATGGAAATCAAGCCACACGTAGTTCTGGAAGCACAGTTTAACGTCATGTAGGATGATGAGAGGCCTGATTGTGCCTGTACACATCCCACCAAAACTACTAAGCCCATGTGAGTCGTGCTCGATGTGGGAAACAAGAAGTAATGGGGAAATTTCCCGACAAAGCAAATGACATTGTAGGGAAACGGGATGCTCGGTAAATACTGATGATGCTAACCCTTCCATGTAGCACACCTAGAAGCATGAAGAGGTGGAGCCAAGTATGTCAGAATTCCACTTGAACATGAGGATGTGGAAATGTGTGAATCATGATGCTAAAAATTTTGATCATAGTGATGGCAGCATGATGATGGAGGATAACTGTTGACCGTGGAAGAAACGCAGCATCCATATCGCATTAGCCAAGAATGGGGATAGAAAAATGAGGGTCGACCGTTGACCATGTTCGAAACACGGGACCTATCACAGATTTCATCTAAGATCCTTAGAGACGTTGGCCTGAAACGATAAAAGAACCCATAGGCTCATCATCTATGGAGATCCCTTAAGCCTAGCATCCATGTCGTCTGACGTTCCTTTTCAAAATGGAATAGGATGAGGATCCAAATAGCGATCTCATGAAGTTTGGTCATGGAACGATGGGAATGTCCCCATGAAAATCCCACACTTCAGGATCTTTGTCAAAACGCATCTCAATAAGACAAAGAGACGTATTAGATAGAGGGAACTGAGTCTTTTCCCATAGGGAGATCTTACTTTAGGTTCATAGAATTCGGACCATGGATGGGAGGAAGTTCATGAGACTCATTGCAAGTAATTACAAAAACCCAACATGAATGGGAACTAGGGATGTGTACAGCACGGTGAACAACCCTACGTGAATGAGGACATGACCCCATACCACACTGCACAACCCCCTAGGGAGAGGTTTTAGGTCAAGGGACTAAAAACGAGAGTTGATCTGGGCCTTAAGCAAAGTTCAAAGGCATTCCTACATACCCCATGGGGATGGGGATCAAGCTACACGTAGTTCTTGAAAATGGATCTTAGTTTAAGGTCATAGAACTCAGACCATGAATGGGTAAGGAGAGAAAGAAACACACAGTGATGTGGTTAAAAAACCTGATGTGGATGAGGACATAATCCCTACTTACCATGTGTTCTCTAGGGAAGTGCTCGAGTTGAGGGACCGAACAAGAAAGTTAGGTTGGGCTCGTGGGAAAGTGCTCAGGCGCTCATACGTATCTCATAAGAATGAGAATCAAGCCATGCGAAGTTTTAGATAGTGGCACAGCATGGTAAGGCAGCAGTTCAAAGGATAAAGGGGGCGCTCAGGTCTATCCCTCACACCAAGAGAAGCTATATTTGATAAATCATGTTTTTCCTTTAAGGTGAGTGGTTTTTTGTGAAGCGACTGATCGTACCACGATTCACTGTTTTATTCCACCCTTACACTGTAGTTTTAAACTAGTTTTGTAATGAATATTCCAAATATAATAATAAATTTCACTTCATGTTTGAATAAATCAATTAATGTTAATAAATATTATAATGGGAAATGTTACTAGTTTTTATTGTTTCAATGTAGGTGGAGGTGATTTGGAGGGACTTTGATGAAGTGGAAGAAAAATGGTCCAAAGTTGCATGGATCCATGGACATCTATCCATTGTTTTGAATAGTACATGAAATCTGTGCATCCAAATGGGCTGAAATGTTGTGGGCCTGTCCAAAACATAGTAGGATACATTTAATATTCAGGAACCCAATGCTGATTCGGCTTCTATGGGGCCCATCATAACTGATCTATCCAAGACACTTAATTTGGACCAAGTCAAATGCAGTGTTCTGTATTTTATCAATATATTGAGCTGTAATTGTCCAAAGGGTTCCAAACATTCGGTGGACATAGTCAAGAGGTAAGGCTATAACTTTTCTATTTTCTCCAAAGCAAGATAAGACTGTCTGAAGGCCTAAACGCGTGGTAGAAGTGGATTGAAGAAATCGGTGTGCCTAAACCACCTTCCAATTTTCCTATAAAATGGCACCTTGGGCTCCCCATTTGCAAGTTCGGCCAAGAGGCATGGTTCTGCCATTTTGGATTCCCCAAGGATTCTTCTCAACATCCCTAGAGGTTATGGAGTCTATGGTAGGTTCTACTTCAACATCTTTCTCTTCCTCCTCTCTAATGGGTTTCTAAACCCCTTGTGATCACCCGGGGAGGAACGTGATGTACATCTCGAGATTCATGTTTGTAATATTTGAATGATCTTTTAAATTCCAGATTGATGTGTTGTTTTTCATCATCTTATATTCTTATTTTATTGAGTTATGTACTGGTATGTCATGCTCAACTCATATGATCATGTTTGGGGTTACACATTCATGTGATGTTTCACACACCGTTCACCACTTTCTTTCCCCCTTTCAATTGCGGTGTTTGTGTGGTTTATATTGGTCAATTTAACTCACACAAGAACTTTCAAGGCTATGTAAATTTATTTCATGGTATCAAAAAGAAATAACATACAAATATGGACAGCTCATCAAGTTTTTCGTGTTTTTCCTTGGTGAGTTTTGGTTATGAAGTCAAACACAATTCACCCAATCATCGGCGGTGTCCAGTGAATCGTTATGTGTTTTCGACTGAACCCTATGAGGTGTCCTAGTACAACCTCAGTAACATTCTAGTTCTAGGTTTTACAAACCAGGGATTAAAATATCATAACCCCATACCTTGAATCGATGAAGGATTAGCATCACGAGACTTCCCCGGGTTGATCACGCTTAATCAATCTCGTTCATTTCTACTTTGTTTTATCGCTTTCATTTTCTATTTTCATCATTAATCATAAAACCCCCAAGTTTCACAAAACCTATTTCACCTTCTACTTTCATAATCAGAACCCTCTTTTTAAATTAATCATCTAAGGCTCCGTCGAGAGATGACCTAGGGTTGCTGCTATACTGCAGAAATTCTAGTCAAAATTAAACAACTAATTTGACACGCTCGACAACGCGATCAAATTTTGGCGCCGTTTCCGTGGATCCAAGATCATTTTTTTCTTTATTTACTTTTATTAGGTTATTTTACTTCTTAATTAGTACTCATCTAAATACCCCACCCCCATTTGATTGTTTTTGTTTTGGGTTTTGTCTTTATTTTTTGTTGTTTTTGGTGTGTTCTCTCTCTCTCTCTATCTCTTCATCTCCATCTCACTCTCTAATTCTATAGTATAACATTATATTATTCTTTCACCCTTCTTAAGTTTTTTTATCCATCTCAAATAAAAAAACACAACAAAAAAATCAATCAATCAAACTAGACATTATTGTTGCATGACAAGATCTGGTAAAGGAACACTACTTGAATTTGATCCTAAAATTGAAAAGTCACTTCCCACACAAATCAAGGAATCTAGAGAAGGTAAATCAAGTAACATTGTGGAACCCCTTTTGGAACCTAAATTGGTCCTAAACCAATCCAAAATTGAACTAAATCAACCCCAAGAGATCATGGATGCAAATAATAGAACATTAAAAGAACTGACCACCCCGGATGTGGAGTACCAACCTGCGTACATCCAATATCCTGAGGAAGTGGCCAATTTTGAGCTAAGATCAGGCCTCATCCATCTCCTTCTAAAATTCCATGGTCTTCCTGGAGAGTACCCTCACAAACATCTAAAAGAGTTTCACATAGTGTGCTTCACCGTGAAACCCCAAAATGTGTCTAAGGACCTCATTAAGTTTAGGGACTTCCCTTTCTCCCTTGATGGTGTAGCCAAAGATTGGCTATACTATTTGCCTTCCACAATTGGGGGCTGGAATGACCTAAAAAGACTCTTTCTATAGAAGTTCTTCCCTGCCTCCCGAACTACATCAATTAGGAAAGAAATCTGTGGAATTAGGCAATCGCATGGAGAGACCCTTCATGAATATTGGGAGAGATTCAAAAGACTTTGCTCAAGCTGACCCCACCACCAGATTAGTGAACAACTTTTAATTAAATACTTCTATGAAGGACTTATCCCCATGGATCGTGGAATGATTGATGCTGCAGCTGGTGGTGACCTAGTTGACAAAACTCCTTCTGCCGCTTGTGACTTAATAGCCAACATGGCTCAAAATGCACAACAATTTGGTACATGAGATATTGCACCAACCCGAGGAGTTCATGAGGTAAGTCATTCATCCCTAGAACAAAAGGTAGATACTAAACTTGATGAGATGTATACCCTTATAAGGAAATTAGATCAAGCACAAGGTAACTCACTCTCTACTTCAATTCCATTACATTGTGGGATTTGTTCTAATAACACTCATTTTTCTGACCAGTGCCCACAACTTCAAGATTCATCTGAGTCCTGTGCAGTTGTGTTCCCAGGGCATCCATTCCAACAAGCACCACCCTTCAAGCGAGAACCATTCAGGCCAAATCCAAATCCAGGGTGGCTAGCACAACCCCAATACCGACAAGGAGGGAACTCAAGCTACCCAAAGCAAAATTGGTATCAACAAGGCCAAGGTATGAAACCTTCTTATCCTTCAACTTCTCAAAACAATCATCATCCTCCTCCTCCCAAATCTGAACCAAGCCTCGAGGACATGGTGAAACAAATGGCAACCCAGAACCTTCAGTTCCAACAGACCACACAATCATCTATTCAAGACCTACGAACCCAAGTGGGTCAATTGGAAAACACCATCGGTGAGATTAAGATGCAAGGTTCTGGACACCTACCATCCCAACCCATTGCCAATCCAAAGGACAAAGGTAATGTATGTGCAGTTACACTTCGTAGTGGTAAAGAAGTTTCTCCTTCTACTGATTCAGCACAACAGGTATGTCCCCCTCATGAAAACTCTCTTTCCCAGCCCTCAAAAACTTCATGTAAAGAAAAACAAGACAATAATGGTAATCGAATAGTCATTGATGATTCAAATGAACAATCCATTCCTATTCCTTTACCTCAAAGACTCTCTAAATCTACGAAAAACTTTGATAATGAGATTGACAATGAAATAATGGATACATTTAAAAAAGTTAAATTTAATATTCCATTGTTGGATGTAGTCAAGAAAATTCCCCGTTATGAAAAATTTCTTAAAGAGATTTGCACCCATCGACGAAGGCTGAAGGGGAATGAGAGAGTCAACCTGGGAAGGAATGTCTCGGCCTTGATTCAACCAGCAATGCCAACCAAATGCAAGGATCCCGACACATTCACCATACCTTGTAGCATAGGGGAGACCTTCTTTTCTGATGCTATGCTAGATTTAGGTGATTCCATTAATGTAATGCCTCACTCTGTGTATACTTCTCTACAGGTTGGAGAGCTTCAACCAACACGAATTGTTGTGCAACTTGCCAACTGGAGTACAATGCATCCAAAAGGAGTGATTGAGGATGTCCTTGTTAGAGTGAATAATCTCATCTTCCCCGCTGATTTCTACATTCTTGAGATGGAAGATACCCGAACCCAAGGACATTCCCCTCTAATTCTTGGGAGGCCATTCCTAAAAACAGCAAAGACGATCATCAACATTCACAATGGTACGCTGTCCATGGAGTTTGGTTGAGAAAAGGTAAGTTTTAACATCCTTGTGGCTATGAAACACCCCGTTGAAGAGCACTACACTCTTCCTATCTATTCGATTGAAGTGCTCTCAAACAATGCACACACACACAATTCTCTCCTCAATCCAAACTCTAATTCTTTTTTGTTTTCTTCACCCTTGGATGATTTGAGTTTTTGTTCTTCTTTTGAATGTTGTGTGGGTTCAGAAAAATGTAAATTTTCTGCTTTAATTGATGAGTGTGTTTATTCTGAGGTACCCATGACTATCGATGATTCTGCAAATCTCATTTCAATAGATTCTCTTTCCTTTGAAAATAAACATGAGCAGATAGATAGTTTCATGGACCTCACTCCCCCTAAATCCCCTCCCTCAATCCAGAAACAACCGGTTTTTGAACTTAAACAACTTCCTTCTAATTTAAAATATGCATATCTTGAGGGTATTGACCAATTACCCGTCATTATTGCCAATAACCTCTCTCCACAACAGGAATTGAGACTTCTCAAACTTTTGAGAGAGTGTAAAAAGGAAATAGGATGGACATTGGCTGATATTCCCGGGATTAGCCCATCTATTTGTATGCACCATATACTTTTGGATGATGAGGCTAAACCCGTAAGACAATCTCAATGCCGGTTGAATCCCACTCTCCTTGAAGTGGTAAAATTGGAAGTTAGTAAATTACTTAATGCAGGGATCATTTATCATATATCTGACAGTAAATGGGTTAGCTCAGTGCAAATTATGCCTAAAAAAACAGGAATAACAGTTGTGTCAAATGAAAGCAATGAATTGGTTCCAACACGTGTGCAAAACAGTTGGCGAGTCTGTATTGACTACCGTCGACTGAATCAAGCCACGCGGAAGGACCACTTTCCTTTACCTTTCATTGACCAAATGTTAGAACGTTTGGCTGGTAAGTCCCATTATTGTTTCCTTAATGGCTATTCGGGTTATTTCCAAATCCATATAGCCCCTGAGGATCAAGAAAAGACAACATTTACCTGTCCATTTGGCACATTTGCATACAGAAGGATGCCATTCGGTCTGTGTAATGCTCCTAGTACTTTTCAGCGATGTTTGTTGAGTATTTTTTCTGAGTACCTTGAGATTTGTATGGAAGTCTTTATGGATTATTTCGCGGTTTACAGTTCTTCTTTTGATGATTGTTTGGAAAACCTAGGTTATGTCCTCTGTCGCTGCATTGAAAAAGATCTTGTTTTAAATTATGAAAAATTCCATTTTATGGTTGAGCGGGGGATAGTTCTTGGGAATATCATTTCAAATAAGGGAATTCAGCTTGATAAATATAAAATTGAATTAATTTCATCCCTTCCATTTCCAAAATGTGTTCATGAGGGGCGGTCTTTCTTGGGTCATGCTGGTTTTTACCGCCAATTCATTAAAGACTTTAGTAAGATCGCACTTCCCTTATCTCGGTTGTTACAAAAGGATTCTGAATTTGTTTTTGATAAAAATTGTGCGGATGCATTCAATTCACTAAAAAAGAGTCTCACATCACCTCCCATAATCCAACCACCTAGGTGGGATCTCCCCTTCGATCTTATGTGTGATGCCTCTAACTTTGCAGTTGGGGCAGTTATATCACAAAGGGTTGAAAAGGCTCCTCATGTCATTGTGTATGCCTCGCGTACCCTTGACCCTGCCCAGGTAAACTACACAACCACAGAAAAAGAACTCCTTTCTATTGTGTTTGCCTTGTAAAAATTCTGTTCATATCTTCTTGGGTCAAAAGTGATTGTGTTTTCTAACCATGCAGCCCTTCATTTCCTCCTAAAGAAACCTGAAGCCAAGCCCCGCCTCATTCGGTGGATGCTCCTCCTCCAAGAGTTTGACCTTGAGATTAGAGATAAGAGAGGAGTGGAGAATGTTGTAGCTCACCACATTAGTAGGATTTCCCCACCATTGGACCATCATGTTGACTCACCCCTACCCATTGGAGAATTCTTCCCTCATGAGAACCTTTGTGATGTTTTGGACCTTACCCTCTAGTATGCGGACATTGTGAATTTTCTAGAAACATCTAGGGTCCCCCCTGATTTTAGCACTTCACAATCCCAGAGACTAAATCATGATTCTCGTTGCTACATTTGGGATGACCCATACTTGTGGAGAATTTGTAGTGACCAAGTAGTTTGTCAATGTGTCCCTGACCATGAGTTCACCTCTGTTTTGACCTTCTACCACACTTTGGCCTATGGGGGCCACTTCGGCTCTCAATGAAGAGCTCTAAAGGTCCTTGACTCAGGATTATATTAGCCAAAATTGTATAGAGATGTCCATAGGTTTTGTAAATCATGTACTCGATATCAATTCACAGGGAATATCTCTAAGAGGAATGAAATGCCCCAACATCCCATGTTATTCGGTGAAATCTTCGATGCATGGGGCATTGACTTCATGAGGCCTTTTCCAAATTCATTTGGCTTTGTGTACATCTTATTGGCTGTTGACTATGTATCTAAATGGGTGGAAGAAAAGGCCACCAGGACTGATGACTCTCGAGTGGTTGTAGATTTTGTGAGGTCCCAGATTTTCAGTAGGTTTGGTCTACCAAGATTCATCATTAGTGATCAGGGTTCACATTTTTTCAATCGTAACATGAAAAACTTGCTTCGTAAGTATGGGGTTGTTCATAAAGTCTCCACTTCATATCATCCCCAAACTAATGTACAAGCATAAATTTCAAATCGGGAAGTTAAGCGAATCTTGGAGAAAATGGTACAACCCAATAGGAAAGATTGGAGTTTGCGCTTGGATGATGCACTTTGGGCGTACCGTACTGCTTTTAAAACACCGATCGGAATGCCACCATATAGGATTGTGTTTGTAAAATCTTGTCACCTCCCGGTGGAGGTAGAACACCGTGCATATTGGGCTGTTAAACAATTTAATATGAACCTTTCAGATGCAGGTGAGGAAAGAAAGATGCAGATTCAAGAGTTGGAAGAAATTCGACGTGATGCATATGACAACTCCCGAACCTATAAAGAGAAGACAAAGGCTATTCATGATAGCATGATTCACCAGTAGTAGTTCCATATTAGTGAGAAGGTCCTCATTTACAATTCCAGGCTTAAGCTCCACCCAGGTAAGCTTCGTTCCCGATGGCTCGGTCCTTATACTGTTACTAATGTTTACCCTTTTGGTGCAATACAAGTTTTGCATGACCAGAGTGGACGAATTCTACCCATCAATGGGCAGCGACTTAAACACTTCTATGAGGATTTTCAAAAGAATCCGGTGGAGGAAATCCACCTTCTCGATGCATCATACCAATAAAACACACCAGGTTTTATCCTTCCTTCTCACATTTTCAATTTTTTCAGTGAGGACACTGCACATTCTAGGTGTGGGGGTGGATACATTCCTGTGTTAGTTAAGATTTTTCATCGTTTTCTCCTTTTGTTTTCTCTTTTTGGCCTTCTTTATGGTATTTTTATTTTTCCCCATCAACAATTTAGAAATTCCATGATGTGGCGACCATAAAGTGGGGAGAGTAAAAATACCATAATGAAGGCTAAAAAGAATTTTTGTATGAGTTTACCATCAAGTAGTGATTTTTAGTGAATTGGTTTTCTGTGAATGATATAAATGGTTGTATCTATGTGAAACCTTTGAGATAATTGATTCCCTTTGTGTGAGTAGTTTTTTGGAAAACTGTGTCACTAATATCTCCACAAATTCTTGCACCAAACCACAAAGTGTGATTATTTATCACTTAATATAAGGTAAATATATGTTAGGTTAATATTTTTCAGCTTTAAATGATATTTCCATACATTCGTTCCTTATCCGATCTGTTTCATTACTGTACCAGATTGACCTATGCGTGTGTACCTAATGTCCGACTGATGTACGCCCTCAAAAAAAATTGTTGTGTCTTGGGCAGGTCAAAAACCACTCTTCCTCAACCTTTGATCTTGTTATAACTATTTCAATTAGTGTCGTGAGGAGATCAAAAAAGGGTTGAGAGATGAGTGTGAGATTTGTTCCAATTGCAACTTCAAAAAAAATATAATAAATGAGGGGAGTTATGAAATGTGAAACATATGGGGATATCTAGGTCAGGAGCTTATGGTTTGACTTCTGGTAATGCCTAAATGATTGGGTCTTGAAATATGATTGCAAAGGATGTAGGACAGGTTCGGTGAAAAAATCATTTAAGCTGAAAAATGTTAAAATAACATATATTTATTGGATAGCAAGTGGAAAGAATAGCATGGAATGGTTTTCACACACACACATGGAGTTTTAGTGTCATGGTTTACTTCTGAATTCCTTTCTCAATTGGGTATTATGAATCTTTTTGAATTTTGTTGTGATATGATTTATGAGACATCTTTTTCTATTTTCACTAGGAAGAACTCCTTGGTGTGGTTCGTGCATTGATAACTTTACTTTAAATAAAATTTCCTAAAATGATAAATCTTCAGGATGTTGGAAATATATATATATGAATCATTGTATTTGGATATGTGACATTTCCCAGGAGTGAAAATTTTTAGGTGTGGGGGTGTGATCGTACCACGATTCACTGTTTTATTCCACCCTTACACCATAGTTTTAAAATAGTTTTGTAATGAATATTCCAAATATAATAATAAATTTCACTTCATGTTTGAATAAATCAATTAATTTTAATAAATATTATATTGGGCAATGTTACTTGTTTTTATTGTTTCAATGTAGGTGGAGGTGATTTGGAGGGCCTTTGATGAAGTGGAAGAAAAATGGGTCAAAGTTGCATGGATCCATGGACATCTGTCCACTGTTTTTTATAGTACATGATATCCGTGCATCCGAATGGGCTGAACCTTTGTGGGCCTGTCCAAAACTTAATAGGATACATTTAATATTAAGGAACCCAATGCTGATTCGGCTTCTATGGGGCCCATCCAAACTGATCTGTCCAAGACACTTAATTTGGACCAAGTCAAATGTGGTGTTCTGTATTTTATCAATATCTTGAGCTGTAGTTGTACAAAGGGTGCCAAACATTCGGTAGAGATAGTCAAGAGGTAGGGATACAATGTTTCTATTTTTTCCAAAGCGAGATAAGACTGTCTGAATGCCGAAATGCGTGGTAGAAGTGGATTGAAGAAGTCTGTGTGCCTAAACCACCTTCCAATTTTCCTATAAAATGGCACCTTCGGCTCCCCATTTGCAAGTTCGGCCAAGAGGCAAGGTGATGCCATTTTGGATTCCCCAATGAGTCTTCTCAATATCTATAGAGGTTATGGAGGCTATGGGAGGTGCTAATTCAACATCTTTCTCTTCCTCCTCTCCCATGGGTTTCTAAACCCCATGTGATCACCCGGGGAGGAACGTGATGCACATCCCGAGATTCATGTTTGTAATATTTGAATGATATTTTAAATTCCAGATTGTTGTGTTGTTTTTCATCATCTTATATTCTTACTTTATTGAGTTATGTACTGGTATGTCATGCTCAACTCATATGATCATGTTTGGGGGTACCCATTCATGTGATGTTTCACACACCATTCACCACTTTTTCCCCCTTTCAATTGTGGTGTTTGTGTGGTTTATATTGGTAAATTGAACTCACACAAGAACTTTCAAGGCTATGTGCATTTATTTCATGGTATCACAAAGAAATAACATACAAATATGGACAGCGCATCGAGTTTTTTGTGTGTTTCCTTGGTGAGTTTTGGTTATGAAGTCAAACACAATTCACCCAATCATCGGCGGTGTCCGGTGAATCGTTATGTGTTTTCGACTGAAACCTAGGAGGTATCCTAGTACAAACTCAGTAACATTATGGTTCTAGGTGTTACAAACCAGGGATTAAAATATCATAACCCCATCCCTTGAATCGATGAAGGATGAGCATCACGAGACTTCCCCGGGTTGATCACGCTTAATCAATCTTGTTCATTTCTACTTTGTTTTATCGCATTCATTTTTTATTTTCATCATTAATCATAAAACCCCCAAGTTTCACAAAACCTAATTCACCTTATACTTTCATAATCAGAACCCTCTTTTTAAATTAATGATCTAAGGCTCCGTCAAGAGACGACCTAGGGTTGCTGCTATACTGCAGAAATTCTAGTCAAAATTAAACAACTAATTTTACGCGCTCGACAACGCGATCAGCAACAGGCCGAGGGTTGCATGCCATGGTGTTGCCACAAGAATAAAGCCGTATTTGTCATTGAAAAATGGTATGGTGCATGACCAATACCCAATTTTATGTCCTCTATGATTAGGCCACCACAATGCAGTGCCAATTTTCATCGTGCATCCAGGATGATAATGTTATAGTTTAGGGTCATGTGATATGACAAACCATGAATTTTAAAATCATGCAGCGCAGACATAGCAGAGACGATGCTAGGAAGGGAATGAGTACGGTGCCATGAAACATAACCGACGTGAATAGGGACATGATCCCACATCACACTGTACGTAATTTCGAGAGGGAGACCTCTGGCCGAGGGGCCGTCATAGAGGTAAGAGGTAAAGGGGGAGAGACTAGCTCCCAATGAGATGGACCCAAAGACGAGACATCTGGGTGGTACTACGTATCCCATGAGGATGGGAATCAAGCCAAACCTAGTTCTAGGGAGATCTTAGTTTATGGTCTTAGAGCTCAGACCATGGGACCCCAGAAGGACACCGTATTGCAGCCTTGTCCCCCTGACGTGAAAAGGTGCACTATGGGATAATGCCAAGAGTGTCGAGATTCCACCTGGACATGATGAGGTGGAACATAACGTGAATCTTGAAACCAACATTCAAGGCTCGATGGGGCTGGCGTGACGTCATAGAATTACTGTCGACCATGGCGGAAAAGCAGTATCTTTATCGCATTAGCCTGAAATGGGAACAAAAAAATGAGCATCAACCACTGACCATGTTCACAACGCAGGATTTGTATCAACTTGTTGTCCAAAAACCTCAGGGGCATTGGCCCGTAATAGTAGGAGAGCCCTTAGGTGTAGTATCTAGTCCGTTCTTGGGGTCCCTATGGGTGTGAAAGGTGATGAAAGCCCAAATGAAAGGAAACACGAAGCTTGACAAGTGGAAGGAACTTGACCAAGTTGAATCTGACACTCTTGTTAATAAACCACAGTACTCTTAAAAAATGGGATAACCACTGAAAGGGGTTGAGGGACTCAACTTGGGGGTATCCAAGAGACGGTGGGTTCCCGGGAGAAGGGGGGCATAGCGCCAAAAACCCTGTAACACACCTATATATCCCCCTGGTGGAGAGGTACATGCCAATGGGCCTAGGTGACCGGGGAGATGGGGAGATCTCTAAGAAGTGGGGCTGGACCCGAAGTATAGACATTCGAGTGGTCCTACGTATCCCATAAGGATGGGAATCAATCCACGCTTAGTTATTGAGGGTGCCTTTTAATGTCGTGCGGGATAGGAAATAGGAGTGCGAATTCTTAGAACGGGGTGCACGTGGTGAAACTATTGCAAACCTGACGTGAATGAGGACATAATCACATACCACACCACACGGTCCCGTAGTCAATGTACGGAAGGCATGATAGAAGAGACAAATTAGCAGAACTCAAGATGGACCCAAAGACAATAGGTATGGGCATTCTTAAGTATCCCATGGGGATGGGAATAAGGCCAGGCATAGTTCTGAGGAGATCCTAGTTTATGGTCTTAGAGCTCGGACCATGGATGGATGGTAGTTTTCCAAATAAGCATAGACCTCAACCGAATCCCTAAGCCCATGTGAGTCAATCTCGGTGTGGGAAAAAAGGGAGGAAGATCCTTATTGTGATACCCGGAATGTCCATCAGGGGGAATTAGGTGCAGAGCCCCAAAGGACACCCTTACCGTGGCTTTTGTCCTTCTAACGAGAAAATGCGCACTGAGGAATAGTATTAAGAGTTTCGAAGCTCTAATTGGACATGATGAGGTGGGGAAGGATGTGAATCGTGTAACTGACATTTTGGGAATAATGGGTTTGGTGTGTCTATAGAGGAAAACTGTTAACTATGGTAGAAAAATAGTCTCCATATCACGTTAGCTTGAAGTGGGAACAACAAACGAGCATTGACCGCTGACCATATTCGCAACGTGGGATTTGTATCAATTTGTTGTCTGAAACCCTCATGGGCATTGGCCCGTAACGGTAGGAGAGACCTTAATCCTTGTATCCAGGCCGTTTTGGGGGTCCCTCCGGGTGTGAGAGATGATGAAAGCCCTGATGAAGGAGAACACAAAGCCTGAAAAGCAGATGAGAACATGTCCGAGTAGAACCCAACATTACAGGTACTATACCAGAGTACCCTTAGGCACATTGGTGAACCGCCAAAAATGGTTGATGAAGCGGCTCGGGAGGGAGAGGTACATGTAGTGGTCATTAGAAGCCTGAAGTGAATGAGGAATTAATCCCACGACACACTATATACTCCCCTCTCCGTGGAAGGGTAGGCCAAGGGGCCAAGGTGAAATAGAGGTTTCTGAGAGATGGGGCTGTACCCGAATCCTAGACATTCGAGTGGTCCTACGTATCCAATAAGGATGGGAATCAATCCACATGTAGTTCTCAAGACGTCGTTTAACATCATGCAGGACGATAAGGGGAGTATGATACCCTCAAACAAGGGAGGAGTATGGTACGGAGGACAAATCGACGTGAATGGGGATGTAATCCCACACCACACCATACACTCCCATAAGAGAGGACCTTGGTCAGGGGCCTGAAAATGCCAAAGGCCTGATAGTTGGGCTTTGGTTAGGAAGGCATGGCCTACTCACAGTTTAACATCTTCCGGTGAGGATGAGGGTTGGGGAATAGGATTCCCTAGACAGGGGAGGTGTACGACACGGTGAGTAACCCGATGTGAATGAGGTCATGATCCCATATCACTTCGTACACTCCGGGTATGAACTTGGGCTAAGGGGCCAGAGAAGGCCAAGGGGCATGAGGCTCGGCCTCGGTCAGGAAGGCCTGACCAGCTTCTAGTTTAACATATTGCAGTAAGAACTGGGGCCAGGGGCCTGAGATGGACAAGGGACCTGAGGCTAGGCATCGATCAGGAAGGCCTGACCGACTTGAAGTTTAACGTCTTACAATGAGGATGCGGGCCATGGGCCCAAGAAGAAAAAGGGGCATGAGGCTGGGCCTCAGTCAGGAAGGCATGCCCGACATGCAGTTTAACGTCTTGCAGTGAGGACCGGGGCTGGATGAGGTGTCTCTTCAAGGGATGTGTTTGGTATGGTGAGTATCCCAACATGAATGTGGAAATAATCCCACACCACACCACACAATCCCATCGTAGAAAACCTGGGCCATGGGCCCGACGGTTGGCCCTGCCTGGAAAGAGTTCGTCACTTCAGGACGGGGCAGAACGAATCACTATACTCGATGTTTGGGACATCTTGGGGTGGACCCGAAGATCCAAGGAGGGTGTTGACCATGTTCGAAACACAGCATCCCTATGGTGACCTGAAATGGGAGCAGCAAACAAGCATCGACCACTAACCACATTCGAAATGCGGGACTTGTATCGTCTTGTTTCTCGGCACCCTCAAGGGCGTTGGCCTGAAATGGCATGAGGGACCTTAGGCCTGGTATCCATACTGTTCAAGGGCCCTTCCGGATGGGGAAGGTGATGGAATCCCAATCAAGGAGTGGGTGAAGCATGGTTGTACCCATCTGTCAAAGAGGAGAACGTCGCTAGAGAACAGGTTGTACGCCCGGATCAAGGCTTGATTGACGTAAATTAGGAAAAAAGTATGCATCCTGCCATATGTCTTGACCCAAGGGAAAGATTTTGGCTTTTTGGATGTGCCAACGGACGAAATGTCTAGGCGTTCCTATGTATCCCATTAGGATGGGAATCAAGCCATACGTAGTTCTCAAGATTCCATGCAGTTTAATGTCATGTGGTGAGTATAACGACCCATACTTTACATACATGGTTATTACTTCAAAATTGAAGCATACTTATTACAACATATAACAAAACCATGAAAGTACCATATAGGTATAGTGTATTTAGAAACTGGGAAACATAAACAACTGGTTCATAAACCATCTACATTGCCTCCCATTTATTTCATCATATCTAGAGTCCCTTTTGGCATATCCTACTTAATAACCTTCTTCCTGACCTGGGGAAAGAAATCATACAAACTTCTGAGCTCAAATGCTCAGTAAGGGTAAACAAAAGAAATATCAATCACATCATATTCATAAGAACATAACATTTTGGAAATCGTAACCTAGAAAAGAGCTCATAATTTCATAACATGGGATAAATCAGAGTAGTGCAATGTAATCCCAATAATCAAAACATAAAACATGAAACTTTGTGGAATACACACATAATCATAGATAATCATTTCTTATTAGTCAAGACTCATTTCCAAGACTATCTTAGTGGACAAAGTCCATTTCTGAACCGAGTTCATTCCTTGTTTCAGTCTTGTTTCACTGAACTGGTTTAACCTGCCATTCCAGCCATGTCTATCTCATGAGATATAAAATCTTTACCCAATGAATTGGAGGGAGATATAGGTCCCACCCATCTCATAATTATACCATTCTTATGTGTGCCAAAAAAACATAAATCATACATCATTTCATAACCCATGTAATAAAAATGGGATTCTTAAACATCGTGACATCATAAAAAAATTCATATAAGATAAAGGAATTCATAAAAATAAGTCCATCACAACATAATCAAATCAATTTAATAATAGGTATAGAAACAGAACCCTATATTATCTTATTTGTAAAATAATTTTGATAAAACACTTAAACTCCATTCTTGAGGAAAATATCATTTCTACTTCAAAAACATTTTTCCTTTCTTAACATGTCATACAATTTTAAACCAAATAAATTTGATTAAAAATAAACATTAAAACTTTTAAAGTAAGCTTCTTGGAAATATTGTTTTAAAATCCATTCATGCCGTATAAGTTTAAAAAAACATTCTTCCTGTACTTTTGTCAAAAAAGTCAAAAAGTACCTCGTACGAAAAATGACAAAAGATTCCTTTCATATCCTTCACTAAAAACTCATCGAAGGGTAAAATTGGATTTTAAAAATTTTAGGTGGATGGAAATAATAATACATATTGAGGAAACATGTATTTTTATGATAAAATACACCCTAGTAAATACCAAAGTATAAACAATCACGGATAAAAATGAGATTGTGATATTTTCCCTTACCTTAGGTCTGATTTGCTTCGTAAGTGTCCGAACCACATGTATAATGATTTAAATAATGTCATTGACTTATTCTAGAATCATACGCATTGTTATGATATCATATATGGTCATATTCTTAGCTTCTTATTAGTAATATTTCATTGTTACTTGTTATTCGGGTGTTTATTGCTTTTTGTTCTTATGCGTGTTTTGTCGAATAAATTCTTTTTCTTCTTTTAGGTTATAGACACCTCATTTCCATAATGGTATTAGTGTAATATATATCATATTTATTCCTTTAATTCATTTATATAATCATTATGCAATGAAGATCATGTAGAACGAGTCGCATCACATCGTGGAGATGGTAGGCCGTACGTACGCACGAGCGATGATATCGTTCCCATGATCATGGAATTGTATTGGAGTGTATGTATACTATTTCAGAATAAATATCAATTTACAATAATCATATATAGTTATTATTTACACCATTATACCCATCCAAGTAAGGTGGTGGTGGAAAATAGATTACACAACGGCGTGGAGACGGTATTCTGTACGTACGCACGCGCGGTGATTTCATTTTCCGTAGGATGTATAGATGGTGAAATAGTTTTGTTTCATAATTATAAAAACATATATGTATATTATTGATCCTTATGTTATTACTTCATAATGAAACAACTAAAGAAGAAGAAGTGTAAGAATAAATAAAGTTGAATGAATCGGTAACGGACATTACCTCTTCTTTGAATCGCCTCTTTGAGACCTCCTTTTAGAGCACTAAAATTGGTCTTTGAAGAAGACCAGGACCTCTAGGATGTTTCTAGGCAGTGGATAGGAGAAATTGTCAGGGGTTTTCTGAGCATGAAGGCTCAAAGTGGTGTGAGGAAGAGGGGGAGGAGGTGCCCTTTTATAAGGGAGGAGGGGCACCTTTGGAAAAACTAAAAATATTATTTTCTTATAAAGTCATATTCGGTTTTAAATAGCTCCAAATTTATTTATTTCGAAGCTAAGGTGGTTATGGGTTGAAATAATCTCATCCAATAGAATTTAGACAAGTTTAGGTTCCTATTTTAACCTTATCATTTAGATTTAACTTTAAGTTAAATAATTTTACTTTTACTGTGTCTTCTTGTTTTCTTACACTATAAGGTTAATAAACTTACTATAACAAGCCAAACGAACCTCAAGTTGTTTATTATTAATATATATAACATTATATAAGTCATTTTTCCTAACCTTAGATTTTTAAGAATAAAATAAAAATTAATAATATAATATATTTTTTAAAAACTTTTTTTTGTCAATTTTCATACTATTTGGTAATTGATTTTTGTGAAACTCATAACAGAACGATTAGTTCGAAAAAAGTGAATTACATCAATACTAACATGTCATATTAAGATATAAAATTATTTTAATTCATAAAAAGTCTCAAATTTATTTATTTGGGTATTTTTAACATCAATTATGTCAATATTTCATTAATAAAATAATTACTGCATCATCATTGTGTCATAAATAAATTAAATTATTTAATGTCTAAAAATCACAAATAAAATATCATTATTTTTGAAATCTTGTTATCTTTCTAATGAATACTTATAGTTGAATTTATCTTATTTATAACCCTATTTGAAAAATAATTTACTTATTAAAAATTGATTTTAACTATTTTAACCCTTCTTTAAATAAATTAATAATAAATGTCCTAATCGAATACAAGTGGGACTAAATGGTCATATTTTATTCCTAAGGTTTTTTAGGTCGAATTACACTTATCCAATAAAATTATGACATGTTTTCGGGTAATAATAATATCATTATTACCCTTAATTACCCTATTTACTTTTAACCATGGTAAAAAAAAAGTAAAATGTTACTATTCACAAAAAATTATTTTCATCTCATTAAACCACATTTTACTTACTGACATCAACCATGTCTCTGGGATTTTTGAAATTCCACTTACAGAAGTGGTAAAATTAAGTTTTATATAATTTTGCAAATTCTCCTAGGAGGTGGGTAAAAGACGGTCAAAAGTTCAATAAAATTTTTATATATCTAAAATTATTATAAAATGACTCTAATGAATTTCATTGAACTTATATAGGTATCATGTATCAATTTTGACCTAAAATAAATTTTAATAAAATAAATAATTATTTAAATAAAAAAGTCTGTTTTTTAAATAGTAACCCAGTGTTTTCACTATTCATCAAAAATTGAAAGTTTTCAGAAAAATACCAAAATTTCACCATAGGCTAATTTCGATATTCCAAATCAAAAAATTAAGTCCATTTTGAAAAATAAAATTTATAAAATTTTAAAAAAGTTGTTATTACTATTCATAAAGGCTAGTTTTAATAATATTTTAATAGCATATCGTTGTCTACTGAAACCCGGTATTGTGTACGACGCAAGCTATCGAGGAAGGCCGCATTTGCGTGTAAAGCAAGCCAAGATAGTTTTGTGTGTAGTGAAATATTCCTTTGATGATTTATATAACATAAAAACAAAATATTTCTTATAAAAGTCTTGGGTGTTACATTCTACCCCCCTTAAAATGAATTTCGCCCTCGAAATTCGTCACTTGTAACAAACAAATGAGGATACCTCTCCCTCATCGTATCCTTAAGCTCCCATGTATCATCTTCTAATTGGTGGTTCCTCCATAAAACATTCATCAAGCAAGTGGTCTTGTTCTGTAGGACTTTTTCACTACGATCGAGAATCTCTATCGGCTGTTCTTCATAAGAAAGATCTTGCTCTAGCAGTACAACTTCTGAGCTGAGTACATGTGAAGGATCAGGTATGTACTTTCTCATGAGAGATACATGGAACACATCATGAACTTGAGAAAGATTTGGTGGAAGCGCCAATCGGTAAGCTACTTTCCTAACACGATCCAGTATTTCGAAAGGACCGATATACCTGGGGCTCAGCTTTACCTTCTTCCCAAATCTCATTACTCTGTTCCAAGGAGATATTCGTAAGAACACTTTATCACCCACTTAAAACTATAAATATTTTCTTTGGTTGTCGGCATAACATTTTTGTCGACTCTGAGCTACTCTTATGTGTTGTTGAATAGATCTGACCTTTTCTTCCATCTCATCAACAAGATCAGGTCCTAATAGATTTCTTTCCCCAACTTCACCCCAGCAAGTTGGAGTCCTGCATTTCATTCCATAGAGTGCTTCATAAGGAGCCCTCTGAATACTATAGTGAAAGCTATTATTATAAGAAAATTCCACCAAAGGTAGGTGGTGATACCAACCACCTTTGAAATCCATGGAGCAAGCTCTCAACATATCTTTAAGAGTTTGAATCGTCCTCTTAGACTGACCTTCTCTCTGAGGATGATAAGCAGTGCTGAAACTCAACTCTGTATCCAGAGTATGATAAAGACTTCTCTAGAACATTGAGGTAAACCTCGGATCCCGATTAGATACAATAGAAATTGGTACTCCATGAAATCTTACCACTTCCTTTACATATATCCAGGCAAGCTGGTCCCGAGATAAATCCTCTCTAATAGCAATGAAGTGTGCAGACTTTGTAAGACGATCAACTATGACCTAGATAGCATTATTGCCTTTGGATGTTTTAGGAAGTCCGGTGACAAAGTCCATAGTGATGTTTTCCTATTTCCATTCAGGTATGGGTAATGGTTGTAACATCCCCTTAGACTTCTGTCTCTCAGCTTTAACTTGCTGAAAAACCAAGCATCGAGAGACATATTCAGAAACATCTCTTTTCATTCCATCCCACCAGAAGTACTCTTTCAGGTCCCTATACATCTTCGTGCTTCCAGGATAAATAGAGAATTAAGAACTATGAGCCTCATCCAACAGCTCTTTCTTTAATTCAGGGATGGGAGGAACACAAACCCGGTTCCTGAACTTTATTATCCCATCACAATCAAGGTTGAATTCAGGAACATTTCTCACCTTCTTTTGTAACTCTACATCTTCCTTATGTGCCTCTTTAATCTTCACATGTATAGATGGTTGAACATTCATTTGAGAAAGATAAGATTTTCCCCCTTCCATTATAATTTCAAGATCCATCCTTTGTAAATCCATAAATATTGGATCATTTGTGATCCTCATCATGGATAAACTGGCATGGTCTTGTCGACTTAATGCATTTTCCACCTTGTTTGCTTTCCCAGGGTGGTAATGAATTGAGCAGTTGTAATCCTTAATCAGCTCCAACCATCTTCTTTGGTGCATATTCAGCTCCATTTGTGTGAAAATATACTTTAAAATTTTATGATCAGTATAAATATCACACCTTTCTCCATAAAGATAATGCATCCAAATCATTAATGCAAAGATTACCACAGCTACCTCAAAATCATGAGTTGGGTAATTTTGCTCATGTATTTTCAACTGTCGTGAGTCATAAGCTATCACCATATCATTTTGCATAAGAACACACCCCAATCCCTTCTTGGATGCATCACTGTAGATCACAAAACTTTCTCCACTACAAGGCAGTGTGAGCACAGGTGCACTGGATAACCTTCTTTTCAACTCCTTGAAATTCTCTTCACATTCCTCCGTCCAAAAAAACATAACTACTTTCCAAGTCAACTTGGTGATTGGATTAGATAACAATGAGAAATATTTCACAAAACGTCGATAATATCCAGCCAAACCAAGAAAACTTTAGATCACAGTTACTATTGTTGGTCTCGACCATCTTTCGATAACCTCTGTTTTTGCTGGATCCACAGATATCCCATCTTTTGAGATTATGTGACCCAAAAATGCAACTTTTTGAAGCCAAAATTCACACTTGGTACATTTGGCATAATTATTCTCCTTTCTCAGGGTCTTCAATATAATTCTCAAGTGATCTTCATGTTCTTCCTTTCTCTTTGAATAGACAAGAATATCGTCTATAAAGACTACCACAAACTAATCAAGATTTTCTCTAAAGACTTTATTCATTAGATCCATGAAGATAGAAGGGGAATTAGTAAGACCAAATGGAATCACTATAAATTCATAGTGTCCATACCTTGTACAGAGAGTTGTCTTTGGTATATCCTCCCTTTTGAACCTTAATTGAAGATACCCTGAATGAAGATCAATCTTGGAAAATTATTGAGCTCCACGTAGTTGGTCAAATAGGTCATCAATGCGTGTGAGAGCATATTTTTTCTTGATAGTGATCTTGTTATGTTCTCGATAATCAATGCAGAGTCTCATTGATCCATCTTTCTTCTTAATAAACAGAACAGGTGCTCCCCAAGGTGATGCACTAGGGCATATGAATCCTTTATCAAGATTCTCTTGGAGTTTATTCTTAAATTATTTCAACTCAATTGGGGCCATTCATTAAGGTGTCTTTGAAATAGGTAACGCACCCGGTACGAGTTCTATTGAAAACTCAACTTCACGATTTGGTGGAAGACCTGGAAATTCCTCCAGAAAGACATCATAAAATTCCCGTACAATGGGCATATTATTAATCATGAGTTTCTCTCCAACAATTTGAGATAAATAACCTTCATTTAGTGGAATCAAGACCCATAAGATAGAAGAAATTTCCACTGGAAGGTTATGTTCATCCTTGCATCGATAGATGATCATAGATTGATCTGGAATATGAAATGTGACCTCCCTTCTTTGGAAATTGATATGAGATCCATATAAAGAATTCCAATCCATGCCAAGAATCACATCAAATTATACTATAGGAAGGATTACAAGATTTTCAGGAAGCACTTTCCCACAAACATCAATCGGAGAAGAATTATAAACTTTTGAGGCGACTGTTGTGCCATTAGGGGTTGTCACAGTTAATTCAACATCTAATTGTTGTGGTAATACGGTGATACCCTTAGAAAATTATTCAGAAATAAAAGAGTGGGTGGATCCAGAATCAAATAAAACATTTGCTAATTTAGAGTGGATGGTATTTGTACCTTTCACCACTTCGTTATCGTACTCCACATCGCTGATATAAATTGCATGTGACTTTCCTTTGTCATTAGCCTTAAGAGTTTGTTGACGTCGATCATCATAAACAACCCTTGTATTAGGGCATTTATTGGCATAATGCCCCATTTCCTTTCACTTGTAACATTGAAGTGTAGGAGGTTCACTCTGTGTAGCCTTTTCTTTGTTCGCATCACTATACATCTTCTTCCCATCATTGCGGAATTCAAATGCCTGATGACCTTCCTTTCCACATTTGAAACATTTACGTGTCCCTTTAATACAACTCCCTCCATGTTCCTTTCCACACTTTGAGCATAAGGGAAAACTCATCTTCTTTTAAGTGTTTTCTTTAGATTTTCCTTTGAATTCCATTTTCCTCTTCTTATCAAACCCATATGACTGATGGATTACTCTAGTCTCCATCTCAACTTTGAGAGCACATCGAACGATTTCCTCATAGATATTGAAGTCCTTTATGGCTAACGCCCTTCGCAGACTTGTTTTTAAGCCACTAAAGAATCGATCGATCATACTCCCAGGTTGGATAATAATACCAGAAGCATAACTTGCAAGTCTTGTAAAATTTGCTTCATAAGTACCAACAAATTCATCATCCTTTTGATTTAGTTCAAGAAACTCCTTCTCCATCATTGTTCGAAGAATATAAGGGAAGTAATTATTGAAAAATAAGTTCTTGACTCATCCCAATCCATGGACTCAATTTCATCTCTTGGCCTCATATTTTTTATAAGATTCCACCATTGATCATAATCACCTTTTAAATCATAAACTGCTAGGATGACTTTATCATGTTCAGAACATTGAAGAACTGAAAATATCTTTTCAGTAGTACTAATCCATTGTTCAGCAACTAATGGATCAGTAGACCCGCTGAATGAAGTTGGACGCTGCCTCATGAAGGATTCAACAGAATGTTGCTTTTTTCCTTTTCTCGTTTGGAAGTCCTACATGATTCATAGCTTGAGAAAGTTGTGTGAGCATGGATACCAGATTTTTCATTCCATCTCCCATAACATTTGGTTGCTCAGGAGGACAATCATTGCATTGCCCGTCGCATTCCGCATTAACATGGTTCCTTTGGGTTCCATCCATTGACTAAAACCCAGAAGAATCGTGTGAGAAACACTAATTATAATAGGAAAACCACATAATCAAGAATAAAATTTCACACTTAAGGTCTTATCATAGGTTGTTCATGTCCATTTTTAAAACACTAAGATCGTGTTCTATGCTTAGACTAATCCTTAGGATTCTTACTAAGGCATTCACATCCTAGTTTCCAAAGGTTGACTATACCTTTCCTCTGATACCAACTATAACGAACCATACTTTACATACATGGTTATTACTTCAAAATTGAAGCATACTTATTACAACATATAACAAAACCATTAAAGGACCGTATAGGTATAGTGTCTTTAGAAACTGGGAAACATAAACAACTGGTTCATAAAGCATCTACATTGCCTCCCATTTATTTCATCATATCTTGAGTCCCTTTTGGCATATCCTACTTAATAACCTTCTTCCTGACCTGGGGAAAGAAAACATACAAAAGGGTGAGCTCAAATGCTCAGTAAGGGTAAACAAAATAAATATCAATCACATCATATTCATAAGAACATAACATTTTGGAAATTTTAACGTGCAAAAGAGATCATAATTTCATAACATGGGATAAATCATAGTAGTGAAATGTAATCCCAATAATCATAACATAAATTATGAAACTTTGTGTCATACACACATAATCATAGAGAATAATTTCATATTAGTCAAGACTCATTGCCAAGCCTATCTTAGTGGACAAATTCCATTTCTGAACCGAGTTCATTCCTCGTTTCAGTCATGTTTCACTGAACCGGTTTAACCTATAGTTCCACCCATGTCTATCTCATGCGATATAAAATATTTAACCAATGCATTGGAGGGAGATATATGTCACACCCATCTTATAATTATATTATTCTTATGTGTGCCACAAAATAATAAATCATACATCATTGCATAACCCATGTAATAAAAATGGGATTCTTAAACATCGTGACATCATAAAACAATTCATATAAGATAAAGGAATTCATAAAAATAAGTCCATCACAACAAAATCAAATCAATGTAATAATAGGGATAGAAACATAAACCTTTATTATCTTAGATGGAAAATAATTTTGATTAAACACTTGAACTCCATTGTTGAGGAAAATATCCTTTCTACTTTAAAAACATTTTTCCTTTCTTAACATGTCATACAATTTTAAACTAAATAAATTTGATTAAAAATAAACATGAAAACTTGTAAAGAAATATTCTTGGAAATAATGTTTTAAAAATCCATTCATTCCATATAAGTTTAAAAAAATCATTTTTCTCGTACTTTTCTCAGAAAAGTCAAAAAGTACCTCGTACGAAAAACGACAAAAGATTCCTTTTATATCCTTCACTAAAAACAAACCGAAGGGTAAAATTGGATTTAAAAAATTGTAGGTGGATGGAAATAATATTACATATTGAGGAAACATGGATGTGGATGATAAAATACACCCTAGTAAATACCAAAGTATAAACAATCTCGGATAAAAATGAGATTGTGATATTTTCCCTTACCTTAGGTCCGATTTGCTTCGTAAGTGTCGGAACCTCCTATATAATGATTTAAATAATGTCATTGAATTATTCCAGAATCATAATCATTGTTATGATATCATATATGGTCATATTCTTAGCTTCTTATTAGTAATATTTCATTTTTACTTGTTATTTGGGTGTTTATTTCTTTTTGTTCTTATGCGTGTTTTGTCGAATAAATTCTTATTCTTATTTTAGGTTATAGATACCTCATTTCCAGAATTTTATTAGTGTAATATATATCATATTTATTCATTAAATTAATTTATATAATCATTATACAATGAATATCATGTAGAACGAGTCGCATCACATCGTGGAGACGGTAGGCCGTACGTACGCACGAGCGATGATATCGTTCCCATGATCGTGGAATTGTATTAGAGGGTATGTATACTATTTCAGAATCAATATCACATTACAATAATCATATATAGTTATTATTTACACCATTATACCCATCCCATTAAGGTGGTGGTGGAAAATAGATTACACCATGGCGTGGAGACGGTATTTCGTACGTACGCACGCGCGGTGATTTCATTTTCCGTAGGATGGATAGATGGTGAAATAGGGTTGTTTCATACTTATAATAACATATAATTATATGAGTGATACTTATGTTATTAATTCATAATGAAACAACTAAAGAATAAGAAGTGTAAGAATAAATAAAGTTCAAATAATCGGTAACGGACATTACATCTTCTTTGAAGCAAGTCTTTGAGACCTCCTTTTAGGGCACTAAAATTGGTATTTGAAGAAGACCCGAACCTATAGGATGTTTATAGGGAATTGGAGAGGATAAATTGGCAGGGTTTGGACGAGATTTAAGGCTCAATGTGGTGTGAGGAAGAGGGGGAGGAGGTTCCCTTTTATAAGGGAGGAGAGGGGCACCTTTGGAAAAACTAAAAATATTATTTTATTATAAAGTCATATTCAGTTTTAAATAGCCCCAAGTTTATTTATTTATAAGATAAGGTGGGTAAATTTATAAATCCTCTCATACAATAGAATTTAGACAAGTTTAGGTTCCTATTTTAACCTTATCATTTAGATTTAACTTTAAGTTAAATAATTTTACTTTTACCGTGTCTTCTTGTTTTCTTACACTATATGGTTAGTAAACATACTATAACAAGCCCAACTAACCCCAAGTTGTTTATTATTAATATATATAACCTTATCTAAGTCATTTTGCGGAATCTTATATTTCTAGGAATAAAATAAAAATTAATAATATAATATTTGTTTTAAAAACTATTTTATGTCAATTTTGATACTATTTTGTAATTGATTTTTGAGAAAATCATAACAGAAATATTAGTTCTCACAAAGTGAATTAAATCAATACAAACAAGTCATATTCACATATAAAATTATTTTAATTCATAAAAAGTCTCAAATTACATTTATTTGGGTATTTATAACATCAATTATGTCAATTTTCATTAATAAAATAATTACTGCATCATCATTGTGTCCTAAATAAATTAACTTATTTAATGTATAAAAATTACAAATAAAATATAATTATGTAGGAAATATTATTATCTTTCTAATTAATATTTATAGTCTAATTTATTTTATGTATAACCCTATATTAAAAATGATTTACTTATTAAATATTGATTTTAACTATTTTAACCCTTCTTTTAATAAACTAATAATAAATGTCCAAATCTAATACAAGTGGGCCTAAATAGTCATATTTTATTCCTAAGGTTGTTTTGGTCTAATTGAACTTATCCAATAGAATTAGGACATGTGTTAGGGTAATAATAATATCATTTTTACCCTTAATTATCCTATTTACTTTTAACCGTGGTGAAAAAAAATAAAAGTTACTATTCAACAAAGATTATTTTCATCTCATTGAAACACATTTTACTTACTGACATCAAATTTGTCTCTCAAATTTTAGAAATTCCACTCACAGAAGTGGTAAAATTAAGTTTTATGTAAATTTTCAAATTCTCCTAGGAGGTGGGTAAAAGACGGTCAAAAGTTCAATAAAATTTTTATATAACAAAAATTATTATAAAATGACTCTAATGAATTTAATTGAACATATATAGGTATTATTTATCAATTTTGACCTAAAATAAATATAAATAAAATAAATAATTATTTAAATAAAAAGTCGGTTTTTAAATAGTAACCTAGTGTTTTCACTATTCATCAAAAATTGAAAGTTTTCAGAAAAATATCAAAATTTCACCCTAGGCTAATTTTGATATTCCGATTCTAAAAATGAAGTCCATTTTGAAAAATAAAATTTATAAAATTTCAAAAAAGTGGTTATAACTATTCATAACGGCTAGTTTTAATAATATTTTTATAGCATATCGTTGTTTAGTGAAACACGGTATTGCGTATGACGCAAGCTATCGAGGAAGGCCGCGTTTGCGTGTAAAGAATGCCAAGCTATTGTTTTGTGTAGTGAAATATTCCTTTGATGATTTATATAACATAAAAACAAAATATTTCTTATAAAAGTCTCGGGTGTTACAGTCAAGACGTGGGAGGATAGAAGAATGGGAGTGGGCACATGGTGCGGCCATTATAATCCTCGTATGAGTGGGGATAGGGAGGCCTAATATACATAATGCGAAGTCCCTCTGAGGAAACTATACTCGGGGGGATAGTCAAAGAGAAGAGCTCGGGGCTGGGCTCAAGATGAGACGTTTGAGCGATCCTACGTATCCCATGAGGATGGGAATCAAGCCATACGTCGCTCTCAAGATGTCATGCAGTTTAACGTCATGTGGTGAAGACGTGGGAGGATAGAAGAATGGGAGTGGGAACATAGTGAAGCCTTTATAATCCTCGTATGAGTGGGGCTAAGGAAGCCTACTCCACATCATGCGAAGACCCTCCAAGGAAACTATACCCAGGGGGACAGTCAAAGAGAAGAGCTCGAGGATAGGCTCAAGACGAGATGTATGAGCATTCCTACGTATCCCATGAGGATGCGAATCAAGACATACGTAGTTCTAGAAGCACAGTTTAAAGTCATGCGGGATGATGATACGCATCTCATACGGGGATTTGTATGGCGCGGTGAACAACCCACCGTGAATGGGGACATAATCCCACACCACACCTTATAATACCACAAAAGAGCTTGAGTCGGGGAAGGCCATAGGGCCTGAGGCTAGGCCTCAGTCAGGAAGGCCTGACCAGCTTACAGTTTAACGTCTTGAAGTGAGGACGAAGGAGATCTTAGTTTAGGGTCATAGAGCTCGGACCATTTTGCAGTTTATGGTCATGCAGGATGAGATGAGAAGTTTAACGTCATGACAGATGATGATGTAATTTACCATCGTGTAGGACGATGTTGCGGTTTAAAGTTATATAGGACAGGATATTTTAAGGTCATGTTGGACCATAGATTTTAGAGTCATGTGAGACCGGGGTGTAGTTTAGGGTCATGCAGGACCCAAAGGCTCAGGCAAAGTACTTCTTGAGGAACTTGTCATTGGTGGGAGGAGTTATTTTCTCACCATCCACGGTTACCAAGGAGTATGATCCATTAGGGTAAACCTTATGGCTGATGTAATGTCCTTCCCATTTGGGCTCCAGCTTGATTGGATTCTTGCCAGGGATCATTGGCGCTCGTAGGGCCAACACCAGGTCGCCTTGCAGAAAAGAGCGAAGGAGAACCTTCTTGTTGAAGGCTCTGGCTATCTTATTCTGATGCCTTTCTAGATTGTGCAGGGCATGGATCCTATTCTCGTAGAGTGATTCCAATTTAGCCAGATGGTTTCTGGCCACCTTATCTGGCGCCTGCTGGTCATAGACTGCAGTGCATAACAATGGCAGCTGGATCTCGAAGGGCAGGATGGCCTCAGCCTCATACACCCAGGAATATGGAGTCACCAGGGTGGAATTGCTAGTCGTCGTCTGATACGCCCAGAGGGCATTGGGGAGCTTTTTCGGCCAACTCTTCTTATTCAGACCAACCATTTTCTACAAAATTTTAGAGAGGGTTTTGTTGAATGCCTCGATCTGTCCATTTTCCTACGCATGATAGTGAGAGGTATGGTTCGAATGGATATTGTACTCAGCGTACAATTTCTTTCGCTCAGCTGCTCGGAAGTTGGTGCTGTTATCGGTGGGGACAACATGAGGGACTCCAAACTTGTGGATTATATTGGAGCTCACAAAGTTAATGATGGAACAGGACTTGACCTCCTTGAGTGTAGATGCCTCTGCCCACTTGGTGAAAAAATATTTAGCAGTCAGGATGAACCTATAGTGGAGAGCTGTCATCAGTGGATATGGTCCCACGACATCGAGTCCCCACACCGCAAATGGCCAAGAGTACTTGGTGGAGTGGAGAGGCTATGGCAGACGATGCAGGAAGTTAGCATGAAATTGGCACGTGTGGCATCTCTTGTAAAACTCAATACAATCATGGATCATAGAGGACCAGAAGTACCCCAGTCTCTATATCTGATGGGAAAGATTTGGCCCAACCTGGTGGGCACCGCAGGAACCGGCATGAACCTATTTCATGACCTTAGAAATCTCAACTCCTTGAATGAAATGGAGGAGAACACCATCGAAGCCCCACTTATAGAGGATCCTCTCAAGACTGGGACCACTCTGGAGGGTAAACTGCAGTGTGCGATATCGTATTTGGTCGCGCTCGGCCCGATCATCTAGGAGGGAACCATTTTGGAGATAATCGACAAAAGGTTCCATCCAGTTGGGAGTGGCCTCAACCACTGCATATGAAGAACCTGGGGCTCCTGGCGTGGAGGATCCGGCGGTAAGATGGCTTACCTGCGGGCCGTCTTCATCCTCTGAGATAATGGGGCAATGACTCTCTTGTGTGTCACATGTATAATCAGATCATCCTGCTTGGGTTCTTCAAGTGACACAGCTAGGCCGGCCAAATCGTCCTCTCGACCATTCTGTGACCGAGGGACACGGGTAACCTCTGGTCGAGAAGGGAACTGGGCCATTAGATAGAGGGTTCACTCCAACAATGTCATGAGCTCTGTCTTTCTAACAACATAGTCTCCATTGACCTGCTTGATGACTTGTTTGGAATCCCCCTTCACGTGCAAATGGGGCACATTGATCTCAAGGGCTAGCTTGAGGCCAGTGATGAGAGCCTGATACTCTGCCTCGCTGTTAGTGAAGCCTTCTAACAACAAGAATGAATACAGAAGAATGGCTTGCGCCAGGTTGATGAAGACGATACCCAGACCCACTCTGTTGAGCATAAGATCATTGAGCCTCCTACTGGTGGGACTCTGAAAGGCACCGTCGAAGTGCATTTTCCAACACGATATGGCATGATCGACTGAGAGGATTTCCTTATCAGGAAAATAAAGGTCCATGGATTGATCCGCGGAGGTTGGATGGGAAGCTAGGAAGTCTGCCAATGCCTGCCCCTTGATAGCCTTCTGAGGCACAAACCTGATGTCAAACTTCTTGAGAATTACCGCCCACCACGCTAGTCGGCGAGTCAACATGGGGCGGTTAAGGATGTACTTCAGTGGGTCCACTCGAGAGACCAACTGCACCTCATGGTGCTACAATTAATGCCTCAATTTCTGTATGGGAAACATGAGCGCAAGACAGCCCTTTTCGATGAGGGAGTATCTGGTCTCTGTATCGAGGATCATGCGGATGAGGTAGTAGAGGTTGTTCTCTGTCCCCTCATTGTTTATCTGGGAGAGGAGGGCGCTGAGAGACCATTCCAGGGCAGTCACATAAAGGACCAGTGGCTTTCCAGCGCCAGGTGGCATCAAGACCGGAGGCTAGAGTAGATACTGCTTGATTTCCTCAAAAGCGGTCTGGCACTCTTTGTCCCATTCGTAGGAAGATCCTTTCTTCATGAGCCGAGAAAAGGGCTTACACTTGCCTGCCAGATTTGAAATGAATTGTTGTATGTAGTATAAGTGGCCTTGAAGGCCTAAAAGCTCCTGAATATTACTCAGGGGAGGCATCTGGGTGATGGATTTGATCTTCTCTAGGTCGATCTAGATGCCCCGATATCTTACAACGAAGCCGAGAAAATTCCCAGAGGTGACCCCAAAGGCACACTTCAACGGGTTCATCTTTAAGAGGAAAGAATGGAGGAAGACGAATACTTTCTTATGGTCCTAGAGATGGTACTGGTGCTGATGATATTTGACCACCAGATCATCCACATAACACTCCACCAATGTTCCGAGAATTGGATTAAACATGCGGTGCATGGCCCGTTGATAGGTGGCACCTACATTTTTTAGGCCGAAGGGCATAACCTGGTAACAGAAAGTACCTTGGGTGACCTGAAAGCAGTGGACTCCTCGTCTTCGGGGGCCATCCTGATCTAGTTGTACCCAGAATACCCATACATGTGGGAGAGGTCTTGGAACCCGGCCGTAGCATCAATCAACAACTTTGTCACTAGGAGGGGAAAATCATCCTTCGGGCAGTGGCAGTTGAGATCGCAGAAGTCGATGCAGACTCTGATCTGCCCATTCTTCTTCTTGACTGGCACAATGTTGGCTAGATACTTGGGGTACTGGACTTCCTTGACAAATTTTGCATTGATAAGCTTGTCAACTTTGACCTCAACCATGGAACCGTGGGAAGGGTGCATCTTTCTGGGAGGCTGCTTGAACCCACGATGGTTTGTCGGGAGACCAAGCTGGTGGATGGCTACCTGAGGATCTAGTCCTGGAATCTCATCATAACTCCAGGAAAACACATCTTGGTGCTGCTTAAGGAAGTTCACGTACCGCTATTGTTCCTTGAGGGACATGGCGGCACTAATCAATGTTGGTCCCAGATCTGCCTCACTACCAAGGATTACCTATACCAGTTCATCGACCGTGGTAGAGACACCTTCTTCAAAGGCAGGGGAGCATCCTCTAGATCCTCTTCTCCACTTGTGGAGGGATCCTCCGCGGGGTGAGTCGCTTCCGATATACTAGGATCTGATGGGAGGCTGGTGCCGACCTGGGCTTTAGTGGTCATCACATCAAGAGACTCATGCACCACTAAGACCATAAAGATGAAGGTAGTTGATCCAATCCCATTCGGTCTTCAGCCCAAGAGGCGACGCTTGATGAAATCAATGCAATTGTGGAACGTCGGCTTAAGCCGGTTGATTCCAGCCCAGCGGAAGAGACACGTATGACGTACCATTGTTACCCGGAGCCTGACGTCCCGATAGTGTACAGGGGTAGGAGGTTTCGGGATCACTTGAGCCTGGTTGGTGTAGGAGTACGAGGTGATTTTCTACCGTTTCTTGGACCTGGGAATATGCCTTCCTCTTATACCTGAAACAAAAAAACACTGCCCCATTTCGGGGGTCGTATCCTCCAACCGATGTATCGGGAAGATTTTGGCATCATCCAGACCTACCCATGGATCACTTGTGACCGGGGCAGGTTCAACCTCACTTGCCAGAATTTGCTTATCCTTGCTCTTGTAATAGTCAGCGTCTAGATATCGGGCTTCACAAGAGTCAAAAGGAGACACATCTCCTTGAAGCATGCCTACTCGACCACTGAGGGAGTATTTGAGGCATTGGTGATATGATGAAGGGACTGTCGCATGTAGGTGGATCCATGGCCTACCCATCAATGCGGTGTACGCTGTGTCCTGGGAGATTACCCTGAATTCATTACTAGCAATTAGGCCACTGAACTGGGTCTTCAAATGGATCTTTCTGACCGGGGTCTGCTCGATCATGTCATATCCCTGGATCCTTAGGTCAGATGGAGTTAGATCATCCTCAGACAAACCCAACTTCTGCAGTGTCTGATTCAGGATTAGGTTAATCATAAAGCCTGTGTCAACAAGACAGCGATGAACATCCACACCATTGAACTGGACAATTATGTACAGTGTACAAATGTTCCCCTGTATGGGAGGGTCTTCTTCTTCACCAGAGAATGATATAACTAAATAGAATTCATTATTCTCATTTTCCTCAGCATGGAAGTCTTCTGCAGCTTTTACCTCTATCCCAAACTAAAGGGGGCTCCTTAGGGCCTCGGTAAGCACCTCACACATTTCAGACGACAGGAGAAGAGCCTCAAGGATAGAAATCATCACTGTAATTATTGCAAGGTTCTTCAAAAGATCATACTTCCGGGCCAAACGCAAGCCTATGATTATAGGAGGCCGCTCTGCAATTTGAGGCATAACGGGCCCTTTCGGCTGGACTAGCGGCAGGCTAGTACTGGGTACATCCCGTTGCGTACTAGTCGAGGCCTGAAGAGTAGCTGTCGGATGAGAATCAGACAACTAATATTGGCCTACAGTAGGTCGAGACTATCTGCGGTAAGGACGAGGAAGCTCTGCCTGATCTAGTAGCACAAACAGTGGTGGGGGTAGCTCTGAGTTCACCATATGAGGAGTTTGCGCATGCTGAGCTCTACGCTAGGCCTACTGTCTGGTTTTAGTAGCGTGCATGGCCTGGATGGAGGTGACAACTGATGCACCCCGATGACCCATGTAGTCGCAGCTCCACTGACTTTGATGTCGACCGGGGACATTGGAGAGGTTCGCCTGGTGTTCCCCCTCTTCGGGAGTCATATAGGGATTTACCAACTCCACGGTATTAACCGAAGTGTACCCCTGACTTTCGCTTGACAAATCATCCACCACTGGGTGGATTCTTTTAGGGATCACCCTCTCAGGGGGCATGAAGTCACCAAGAGTGCGGGATGACGACGGAAGTGGTGGAGTGCATTGCTTCTTCTTGCACCGCCACTGCTTGCTCTTCTGGGAAGAGGCTGGATAAGATAAGGACGAAGAGGCACTGGTAGCATCCTATGAAGGATCCGGCTGGTTCAGGCATGCCCGAATAATACCATGGGTGCGGGCGACTTTTTTATGGTCCATCCAGTCATCGTACTTCTGGGACCTGTGGCTGGGAACCTGCTCCCACTCGCCTTCATCATAGCTACTGCTTTATGACCATACAAAAACACCTGTCACTTGTTCCAGGGTCACGCCCAACCTGACTATGTTGTTATCGACCTGGTCTTGGAGCCAATATTTAAAAATATTTCACTACATGAGGGTGTTCCCCAGGATCTGGTGATAGGGGTGGTAGTTGGGGAGATCGGTGAGATTCCCCTCTGCCGGCCTTCTGCACTCAGGTAAGCGCACAATCCCCTGCACTAGGGAACTTTATAATTAACTATGGACCTGATTCTCGTTGAACGAGTAATTCTGGTACCTTCTTTCCAGATAGATGGCTTTGGGTGCCTGGCCCTGACGAGGGGCCTGAGGGGCCTGCCGACGAGGCAGAGCCTGATTGTCCCACCTAGGCGGTGGTGGCGCGTTTCACGGGGGAACCGACCGATTCTGAGGTGGTCGCTACTGGGCAGGAGGTTGTGCCTGAGGTGGTGGGCGTCTGCGAGGTTGCGGAGCCGGTGCTACTGGCAGTAGTTCTAGTAGCCTGGGGGCTTCTATCTAGGCCTCCGCGGTGGACTCAGCTCTGGTATCCCTCCTTACTGGGTTCACAGGGGGCAGGGGACTCACCTGACTAGCTTGTTGCAGAGCTTCCTTGTGGCGCTGGGCCTTATCTGAGAAATCTCAGAAACCTCTGGGGTAATTCTGGGTCATCAAGGAAGAAACCAGTTCTGTTTTGACATTCCAAATGCACATCGTTAGTAATTTCTCTTGAGTTAGTGGCATGTTGAGGGAGTATGTGAGCCCCTTCCACTGGGCGATGAAGTCCACGACTCACTCCTCAGGACTTTGTTTTCACTTGAAGAGGTCTGCGATGATAGTCTTTCACGTGGTGGAGCTGAACTGGTATAGAAATTGTAGGCGAAGATCCTCCCAGTCGGTCACTGATCCGATAGGGAGCTGGTTTTACCAGATGAACGCAGGGCCATCCAATGTCTGCACAAAACATCGAAGCTTGGTAGCTTCCGGCTGTTCCGGGGTCCCCAAAAAGGGGCCACACCTGGAGGAAAAGTGGGCCAGGTGCTGTGGCGGGACCCTTGTCCCTTTAAAGGGAGAGAAAGTGGGATTCCCAAAACCCTGGGGTACAAGCATATCATCCATCCACGTGGGATATGACATGCCATATGGTGGGACAGTCACCTGCCATGTTTCTAACACCTCGAGGTGGGCAATGAGTGCTGCAATAGGATAATCCGGGCGGGGGTCCCTACCTTGATGGGGATGCCTAACCACATGTGCAATGTCGGGCACTTCAACAAGGTAGATGGATTAAACAGCTCAGGGAGTGACTGGCTGAACGACCTGCAGGGTAGCTGGGGGAACCCAGGATGGATTCCTCGGATTGCTTCGCCGTTCGGGAGGGTTTGGTGAGACGTATCGCACCCTCTTTCCAGGAGCTCCGGCTTTAGCCCTGTTTGTGGGAGTAGCATGATCAGGTTTTCCCGGAGGCATCGCGTCAGGGGAAGTTTTTCCTGCCCCTCCTACCCCGGCTTAGGATCACCATAGTCGGGTCGCCGCTCTATGTCACGCTCGGCCAGGAGTTCATCGACCAGCCTCTTCTACTCAGCGATCTTTTTGCGCAACGTGGACTTCTTAGGGTCTTCATCCGTCTTCTGTATCGAGGCAGATGGTTCGTAGTGCTTGACAGTTCTGACATGCTCTTTACCCATACCGGCATTCCGACTGAGTACTAGTGACTCGGTGGGCACATGGAGGACTAGGAGTTTCCTCTGGTGATGAGTAATCCTCCATGATGGGTCCAACTGTGGTGGTACACCCTCAGGGGGTAAGTCTCCATTGAGAATCTCTCGCTCGTCCTCCTTGTCCACAATGTCAGCCATGTGGACCGCAACCCTCCTTGAGGGAATGTCCTTAATGTCGCATAACGAGTCGGGCTGACGCCAGACAGGATTGAAGTGGATGTAGGAATACTTCCCCCAGCCATGGAATTTCACGTGTGGGGTAGATTCCTTGATGATTTTGCAGAGTACCTTGTAACTCTGAACGCATTTTTGTTGGAGGGTGTTCTGGCGACCTGGCAACTCAGGGCGTTGTGCCACGGGGAGTGCGGCCAAATCGACCAGACGGCTTTGCTCACCAATTTCCTCAAAGTGCACTTGGATCTTGGGGTACACCACCCGATAATAACGAAGATGGAAGTAATTCGCCCATAGGGTTTTATGGAAGCACTCGACTTCCTCTCGGGTGAGGGATTCTGACATACAAAAGTTCGATGCTGCCGTCAGCCAGAACTTCCCCAGGAAGTGATCTGCCGTGAGAATGTTCCAGATGCTCCTGGGCTCGGATTCAGGTTATGGCCTCATATTTCCCCACTCGTCAACCAGAGGTGGCTAAGGAACGGGTAGCGGTACTGAGGCAGACCGCTGGGAGAGTAAACTGAGTGGCGGAGAATACGGAGAACGAGCCGACAAACTGCTGAATTTCGGTCCACCCTCCAAAGAGTGTGGTGACCTAACCACAATTTTGCGATACGAAGAGCTAACATCCATAGCTTCTGGTGTAGGGATCATGATTACCGGCAATGGGTCATGTTGTTGCTCAACCGCCATCGGTCCCCAAAATAGATCTCTGTGATCTCTGGTCGAGGTAGAGGGCACTTCTGGTGACGATGGTGGTGACTGCATGGTCGGAACCTGTGGTACTTCCGAACTTTCCTCCTCCTGGATGTACCAGTTAAGAGAGGAGGGAATCCGGTGGACTTCACATTCTGGAAGGATGAGGCTAACACGCCTTGTTCCTACCCCGGTCCTTGACACCGAGGACCGAGGGGAGGGTTCCGCTACTGAGTCGTATTCTACTTTAGAATCTGAGAAGAGGGTCGGTTTGATCTTCATCTGGGCCTTCCCAGGATTCTTCTTGTGGGGGTGACGACCTGCCCCCATGACCCTAGATAACTCCTCGGGACAAGTCTGATTCCTGAAATGTAGTCTTGGGGCCGTGCTGGTGCCAGGGCGGAGAGGACTTCCACTTGAGGTAGCCGGGGTGCGAGGGGCACTAGAAAAAATGTCGAAGGGTACATGGGGAGGACCTCCATGAATAGCACCTGAGCAGGTGGAACCTCCATTGGCACCGATAGGAGCATGGGGAGGACCTCCATGATTGGTGTGGGTGGAGCAAGGCTAACCTTTACCCCTCTGGTTGCCAGGGCGAGGAGGACCTTCACCAGCTATGGAGAGGACGTAGGGGGGATCCCCACATTAGAGAGGGACCATATGGTAAATTTCTTCACATCGACTGTCGAGGACAGGAGGAGGAATTCCATACCCGGTGTGATGTGCACGAGAGAGGCTTCCATGCTGAGTTTCACTACCGCGGGGTAGGACTTCATTCGGGTTGGGGGTAGCATGGGGCATACCTCCATGACGATCTTCAGAGCATGGAAGGCCCACACTCTATGGAGTAGTTGTACGGGGAGGACCTCTATGTGGGGTGGCATCACCGCGGGTTGGTTCGCGGCAATCACCACTCAGGCCTGCGACCCGAAGAGTCAACCCAGCCTGCACGTGGTGCGGTGGGGGCCTCAATCCTGGTTGGGTGTGGGAGTGCCCCTGCTCAGCGTGTGCACGGACTTTATGATACGCGTCGGTGGTATCTTGGTCCATAGTAGTTGTCTAAGTTAACTCCCCTTGGAGGGCGTCCTCAGCTCGGGCCGAACGCTGGCATCTGGTCAGGCGAGCCGGTGTGTGTGGTGCAGGCACATAGCCTACCTGCTCCTCTGGCAAGGCCGGACGGTGGCGTTGATGCAGCCGGGTGGGGGCCCTTTCATAGATCCCTTGAATCAGGACCCTAACCAGGCTGATCCGGATGTCACCCACCTCATCAGCGTAAAGCAGCATGTCTTCAAGGCATTCTGGGGACAGGCTCCCGAAACGATTGAATGTTGGGGTGGGGAGCTGGGGATCTCTATGCAGCCCTCGAGGGTGGTGTTGACAGCGGGGCCTGGAAGCCTCCAGGTCCAGGTGGGCCATATCCCGAGTTGAGATCATGCCCTCCTCCTCATAACGGTGTACGAGGTCGTTAATCACCATTCGTTGGATGACATCAGATGGGGAGATGGGGTGTGGTCACCCCACGTTCGTGGAGGAAGACGTCATTGTGGCAGTAGTGGAGCCATGGGAAGTGGTTGTACTGGTGTTTCCCCTACCCCTGCGAAGGTGGGTGGGCATTGCTCGTGTCCTTATAGCAGCAACCTGATTCCCGAGAAGCAGGGAGGTTAACTCATCAGCAGTGCGAGGAAAAGAAATTGACAACCAGTGCCCCAGTGCCATTCCATCTTTTGTGGCCAGTAAGAGGGATCCACGCCGACAACATTGCATAATGGAATGCCCCACGTTCTAATTCCCCAACATATGGTCAGTTTCACACCAGGCCCACTATTTTCTTGGTGGGACCCAGCGCCGGATATCTAGATCTGGTGACGTTTCAATCTACTGATGTCTCAAGCACTACTAATCTCCATATTGAGGAGAAATTATTCATGTCGGGTTCACCATTTCTGTTTCTGATGCTTCGGCCGAGGCGCTTGCATCCATCTATGGAGGACGCGCGGCAGTTGCCCCACATTCCCGCTTTCCAACGGCGGGCGACATCAGTTCCTTATTCAGAGACGTTTTCTCCTTGATCGAAACAGGATGATGGGATGTTGGTTCTTCCTTACATGGATTCCTCCTCAGATCTCATCACCTAGTATGGGTCTCCCTCATTGATTTAATATGTTTTTTTTGAAACTATTCCCACTTCCATGTTTTCGTGGACGCTGGTTAATTACACTGCTTCTGTCAAGACATTCCAAGGGGTCTGGTCAGGGAAGCAACCTTTGGTTGGGGGAGTAGTCACGTTGAGGCATCATTAACGTGTCTGAATGCTGGGGGATTGGTTTGTCTGTCTTTTGTCCCTTATTATAGGTCTTCTCAAGGGCGCGGAAGCTCAGGGCATCCCACATAGAGCATGGGGAATCATATTCTATAGGCATGTATCTGAGGTTTTCCTCAGCTTCCTGTGTTTAACACGAGGTATGCCACAAGTTTAACGTCCAACAGAGATGGATCGGGCTGATCATAACACTAGCTGGAGTGGATCAAATTGAGGAACCCCCTTGAGGGAACACAGAAATTAGAGCCAGCCCATGGGCAGCTTCCCAAATGTTGTGGAGGGGAATGGGGTGTCATGATCTCACCGGGACGTGCCGAACTGGAAAGGAATCAGGATGGATGATGGATGGATAAATGATGTGGAGGGGGAATGGAATGGGACCATCGCAAGGGCGATGGTGGTGATCGGCTTGAGTCTTGAAGAGACATCCTACATATCCATGTGGCAGGGAATCGAAGTCTGCGTAGTTCTATTGGTGAGAACCGATGTGAAGAGAGTCGGAGCGACCAATGGGTGGTGGGCTTGAAACTCATGGAGGATTCCTACGTACCATGCCATGACATGGATCAAAGTACTTGTAGTTTGGGAAATATGTGTGGGGCTTACACTCTAGGCTGCCCAAGGTGGTGGGTGAACCGACGTGAATGAGGTCGGGATGACCAGGTGGTGGGCTTGAACCTCATGACGCTTCCTACGTACCATGCCTTGACATGGATCAAAGACCACGTAGTTCAAAATAGACGTCAGTGAACTTACATGAAGAAGGACCTTAGTCCAATGGGTGTTGGGATTGAACCTCGGGGAGGCTTCCTACGTTCCATTCCTTGACATGGATCAGAGTCCACGTAGTTCTGGATGGACGTGTCGGAGGACTGAAGTGAAGATGGAACTTGGTCCGATGGATGATGGGCTTGAACCTCGAGGAGGATTTCTACATACCACACCTTGACATGGATCAAAGTCCACGTAGTTCGGGAATGGTGCGTGTTAGTGAACCGACGTGAAGATGCACCTTGGTCTGATGGATGATGGGATTGAACCTCAGGGAGGCTTCCTACATACAATGCCTTGACATTGATCAAATTCCACGTAGTTCGGGATGGACATGTCAGAGGACCAACGTGAATATGGACCTTGGTCTGATGGATGATGGGCTTGAACCATGGGGAGGCTTCTTACGTACCATGACTTGACATGGATCAAAGTCCATGTAGTTCGGGATGGACTGGGCTGTCGAACTGACATGAATGGGTGTCAGAACAACTGGATGGTAGGGTCACAATGGCCTACCGCCATATTGGGATGTAGTTTAATGTCATGCGGGACGGGGGTGTGTCGGAGAACCGACGTTAATAAGGACATTGGTCCAGGTGGATGGTGGGATTGAATCTCAGGGAGGCTTCCTACATACCATGCCTTGACATGGATCAAAGTTCATATAGTTCAGAAATGGTGTGTAGTTTAACGTCATGTGGGATGGGGTGCAGTTTAACATCATGTGAGATGAGATGCAATTTAACGTCATGCGAGATGAGATGCAGTTTAAGGTCATGCGAGACGAGATGCAGTTTAACGTCATGCCGGACTGGATACAGTTTAACGTCATGCGGGATGGTATGCGTTTGGGTCTTACGCTCTGTGGCGGCCCAGGGTGTGTCATGGTCGGTGCTCACTCTAATCCCATGGGAGTCATGCTCAGTGTGAGAAACAAGAGGTTGCAGGGACCTGACGATCACGTCGTGAAGGGTGCGTCCATGGGAAGAGAAGATGGGATTATGCGTTAGGCGGCCCTTGGTGCCGGGACTTACTCCAGGATGGAGGCCCGAGAGAGGCAAATCAAAGAGGGAGAGGGATTTGGGACCGAAGAAAGGAGGTGCCGCATTTCCTATCACGCCCTCCGCTGGCTCTGGTGGTGAGGAAATGCGGAGGTTCATGGGTGCTACCTCCCGCAAGAAGGACTAGGGGCTTACACCAAGATGTTCTCCCTTCCCCATGGACAAACACCACTCCAATAAGGAGGATATCATCCCATTTTAGGGGTGATCCCATCCCTGTGGAGATGAGTGGATAAATAATGTATGTCCCGAGGGGACCCTGTGCGCGAGGCACGGGGTCAGATGACAGTTTAACGTCATGTGTTGAGGACAAGGTGTTTGGCAGTTTAACGTCCTGCAGCTCAGACGAGGTGGGTTTACTCCACACCCCTAGGGCTTACATGACCGGTACCCTCTACCCCTTGGGGAAGGGAAGGTATTGGAAAGGCCGTGTGGAAGGGGGGTCACAGAGCGAATCATTGAGGGGTCCACGTTAGCATGGCCATGTGAAAAAGAAATAGAAATTTTCATGACTATGCGAAGAAGCATTAGGAAAAGCAATGCCACATGCGGTATCATCCAGGGGACTTTGAAATCATATCGTGCAAACCAGGAGGGTCGCACGGGAGAAGGAATTTCCAAGTAGAGGGGTCCACAGGTAGGGGCCTTGTGGAACTCGGTTGCTCTGTGTAGTAGAGGGCACTTGGGAAGGGGGGTGCTTCGTGAAGTGGGGTTCCTTAGCCTTAGCATGGGGTAGAGGTGCAAATGGGAGGTGCTTCGCGAAGTGGAAGGGTGTTTGTGGAGAACTTCCTGACAGAGCATAGGTGCCTCGTGAAGCAAAGTGTCGTGAAGTAGTGTGCGTCACAAAGTACAGTGACCCTGCCTTAGCATGTGGATCATGTGTACATGATGGGTGTTTCGCGAAGCATAAATGTTCTGTGACTACCCAAGTACCCTTGGGGATCCCCTTCCTTTGAGAATTACCTTAGGATTTGCGAAGGGAATCCATCTAAAAATAGGGGATCAAAACGAGACAAGATGAAGGCCTCCCGCGAACCAAAAATAACTTGCGGAGCACATGATTCGCATTGCAAAGAGTGCTTCGCGATTTGGGAGCTGAGAAGCTGAAAGGTCAGATTGTCCATCTGGAAGGCTCAGGGGGAGCTCGATATTTATAAGCAAGAGGCGCCACAAATCAGTGCTCACGTGGCACGAAGGGGGCTTCGGTTGCTTCGCGGCGGGTCAGAAACCTCAACCGGGTTCGCGGAGAGATACCGCCTCCTCTACTTCACGGTGGGTTTGCGAACGTCAGGGGAGTTTGCAGAGAGGTACCACCTCTTTGTTTCGTGGCGGGTTCGCAAACGTCAAGGACGTTCGTGGAGAGTTAACGCCTCTTGTGCTTCGTGGCGGGCGCGTTGCTTGTGGGGATCCACATCGTGGCTTCCCAGGGCAGGGTGCGAGGCCTCTTTTTCTTCTCTCATTTTTTCAAATATTTTGGCGCCAATAGTGATTATGTGTTGAAAAAGTATACACACACAAAGGTAACTAGAAATTGAATCATAAATAAATAAATAGTGATTCCACATATAATCTTGGAATAATATAATCAGTGAATTATGTATAAAACTCAATTAGTGGAAATTGAGTTTTGAAATTCCCTTACGAAAATTCTGCAGCCTAACTGCGTCACATAAAAATATAGAAACTGAGTTGATGAGAGAGAAAATGGTCTCTCATAACATTTATATAATATTTATAGCAATAAGGATATATAATAACATATCCCAACATAAGAAATTGGAAATTAAAAGACATAACATAAAATAAGTCTTTGACTAAAAGAAGAGAGTGAATGCTTCCCTTACCTTGTGTCCGACTTGTCTTGTTCGTTCTTTATCACCCTGAATAATAAACATAAGTTAATTAAAAATTATTTAGATCATTTTAAAGTTTATTATTCTTTTTACATCACTTATTACCTTGTTATAATAATCATATAATTATTCAATTTCATATCGATCTTTTTTTCGATGTTCGGTACTTGAGTTAAAAATGAACTTGTTATAATCAAAAAGTGTCCATGTGGTAAAAACGTTCATTATCTTTAAGAATTATATTTGTTATTTAAATATAATATATTTCTGATATATATATATATATATATATTTATATCCATTATATATGTATCTTAGTATATTTTATAACATTTGGATATAATAAAATGAAATTCACCATTCATGGAGACTGTAAGCCGTACATACCCATGAATTCTACTTTAAATTATTTTTAATTTTTAAATGAGTGAAATATAAATAATAAATAGGTATATTATAATTAAATTATAATATCTATGTTATATATGTTACAAATTTTCATTAATTCCATCCTTTATACGTTCCATGTGTAGCATGAACGAGTCCACTTTGAAGGGGTGGTAGTCCGCACTTCCTCAAATGAAATTATCGTATTTATACAACATGAAAAAAATAAAGGTATGTTATAAATGAAAATTAAATAAGCTTATAGATAAAATAAATATCATATATATCATATTCAGTTTCAGTACCATCATAATTTCCACCATGTGAGGTGGTAGGAGATAATTGAATAGTCATCATTTCATGATGCAACAATTCATCGTCTAGAGAAACATTATGTTCATTTCCATTATATGAAGGTGTGTGGAAGTGTAGATAAAATAATTCACATAAACATATCCTAGTATATTATAGATACTGTTTTTGGTATAAAATAATGGAATAAACATAGTTTAGGGGGTTGGAGAAGGAAAATAAATGGAAGAAGCTGGAGAGATAACATTACTTAAATCGGGTATCTCCTTTTGATTTAAGCAAAAAGGACTTCTTTAATTTCCTTATTCACTAGGTAATGACTATAGGAGGAATATAGGGATGTTGAAAGCTTATTTTTTTAGATGTTGGATGAGAAAAGGGGGCTTTATGGGTGTGATTAAGGGTTCGAGGTGGTGGCCTTTTATAAGGGGGAGGAGGGGCACTTAAGGAATATTTTGAAATATTATTTTATTATAAATTCTATTTTGATTATAAATGAATAAAAATTAATTATTTTCAAATATAATATTAATACATGTTGAAATAAAATCAATCAATAAAAATTATAAAGGTTTTCGATATTTTTTTATCCTTATCGTTTTTATTTATCCCTTTTTACTCTTATAGTTTTATCAAGAATTTAATAGTTTGAGAATCAAAATAGTTACCAAAACATGAAAAGAATCCAATTAAAAAGTCAATACTAAACTTTTAGACTTTTGATAACTGTTTGTATGAATCTTAGATTTTTTTAATTTTATAATATTTAATAAAATATTTTATATTTTAAAATAAGAATTATGTCAATTTTAACATTAATCAAATCGTGACATTTTAAAAAATCCATAAAAACGTGATTACTTCTAAACAAAACCATTAATACAAATATAACATGTTAATATCACCCAAAAAAAATTTATGACATCAAAATAACCAAATTATATTTAGTTTAACATTTATAATATTGTTTATTTCTATACTTTATTAATGACGCAGTAATTGCATCACCATTGTATCATAATTAAATTTATTTATTTAATATATAAAATTTATAAATAAAATATATCGATTTAGTAAATATCTTTATCATTATAATTACTATTTATATTTGAATATATAAATTATATAACCCCATATAGAAATTATTTTAGTAAAATATATATGTTTATGTTATATTTTCCTTAACATTAAATTAAAAGTAATTAAATGATATTTTCACACACAACTTGCTCCATGGGGTCCTAAAATCAACACAAGGATACCCATGGTCGGAAATACCTCATCCAATTGGGTTATCACATGTGTTAGGGTAATTTCATATTTTTATAATATTATTTTTTACCCTTATTTACCATATTTACCCTTTAACCATGGTAAATAAAATATTTACTGCAGTTACTATTCATAATTTCTAAAAATAAATCATACATATTAATAAAATTTGGACCTAATAAATCTTAATATTGAATCAATTTTTCCAAATTCAAAACACCGAAGTTATAGAAATTAATTTAAAATTAACTCCCGTTGTGAAAACCAAAAATAATTTTTTTAAGAAGTAAAAAACAACCAAAAGTCTAACAAGTATTTATGTCCAATTTCAAAGTGAAAATTATACCAATGACCTAAATTGTATTAAATGTTAAAAATATAATCCAATTACAAATTAATACCAATTAAAATTAAAATCTAAATATATAAATAAATTAGATTAAAAGTAAATTTTGAATTAAAATTCAGTATTTCTCCCTATTCATTAAAAATTAAACTTTATCCAAAAAATACCAAAATTTCATCCAATTTAAATTTTGATGTCCCACTTCTAAAGAAGAATATTATTTTTTCAAATAGAACACTTAAAAGTTAAAAAACTAGATTTATTAAATTTTCTCCATCAAAAGGAAGTAAAATGACCTTTTTAAAATATTATATTTTTTCTTTCTTAAAATAACAATATTTCTTATTTTAAGCCTCTAAAGTTTATTTATATATTTAAAGACATTTAATAATAATATATTAGTTATTTATTTTCATTATCGCCAATATAATTTCTAGGAAATAACTATCATCTAAAATAAAAATATTATTATTTTATTTTTTTGGTAGAACTCAACGTTGTGTGCAACGTAAGATTTCAAAGAAACCTATTGATGTGTGTTGAGTACGCTATCAGACAAAGTTTCAACTTTAAAATAAAATTAATATCTTGTTCATAAATATTAATAGATCTGAAAAGGTATTTTTCTACAAATACATGGGTCTTCATATCCTTCCCCCCTTATGGAAGTTGTGTCACCACAATTTCAAAATTGGGCTTGGAAACATAATTGAAAGTCCCAAATCGGAAAAGTAGTCAATAAAAATATTACTTTAATACAATTAAAGCGAAGTATAAAGGTAACCTAAGATACCACATACTATTATTCCAAGAAAACATGGATATGGAGGAGAAACTGAGTGTCATATTTTGATGGAGAGTGATAGAAAACATGATTAGAAGAAAGATAACCACCAAAAAACAACAAACTTATTATAGGTTATGTGGTATTTGATTCCCCGGTAGAAAAATTAAACGGACAACAATTATCGGTTTTAGGTTTCCTTTCATTATGATGGAGAATTTATTTATGATATTGACTAAGAACATAGAAAAATATATCTACTTTTCAAGTAGAGTTTCATCCTTAAATAAGTGTCTACCAAAAAAATCATCTTTTCTCCAAACGGTGAGTATTCAAGATGACTTGGTCACACATGAAGTTATAGAATCAAATTCTATAAAATAACATGATCCAAAAAATATGAACAATATATTTCCCTTGTCTTTAGACATTAACTTAAACCAAAAAGGCCGGTACAAGATCAGATAATCCCCAAAAGAGATTATCTTTTATAAACAAAATACTATGATTAATCTTCAATACTGAACAAACAATACCCAAATCTCAACAAATACCATTCAATAAAATAATTTCCTTAAAATTATTAAAAATAATCCAAACTATATTTGAAACCCAAATTTTTGAAGTATTTGATCACATAGTCTTTAACAAAATTCAAAACATTTATCTTCAAATTACATCAGCTGCTCTTAAAGGTTGATACTGAAAAGTAATTAACCTAATCACACATTATCTATGATAGGTTAATCATTTCCATCAATAAACCAAATTGATATATGTAAACAATAAAAACAATGATTCTTCCAGAATAAAATTCCACCATTAATCCTCATTTTAAATCCCAAGGTATTCTACTTTCCATAGGCAAATAGGGTTCCCAAAGGAGAAAACATCTTCAAAGATAACCATTATCACTTAATCTCCAAATCATTCCCTTATAATAAGGATATCCATTTGATAAAATATAAGATCCCAAATCATCTTATTCTTGACCAATAAAAATATTTAGCTAAAAATAATAAGTCATGTTAATCAAGAACTTCACGTAGGCCAGTGGTAGGGGTTACGCCCTTATTACCCTTCAGTTGTGGGTTTGATTCTTGTGGCCTTACTAGACACGACAGGTTATCACCCATCCTATGGGTTTTCATTTTTCTAAAACCATATCATTCATACCACATTCTCAAAAATAAGATAATTTACTCAAAAATTAACATACCCTGCATTATCCTCAGTGGTTATCTAATACCTTTAATTTTGTACGCCAAAATGTAAGAACCATTAATCACCTCAAAAACAAAAGCTCATATAAACCCTTAAGTTTATCCATTTTTTTAGCATAATAAAAAGTAATTCTTCATTGAATAACATTTTAACATATCAAATATCTGGGTTACACATATTATAAAAATTCTTCCCTAAGTTACCCCATAATCAAAAGAGATTTAATACTTTAAAACATTTCATCATCCTACAATCTTCCATAACTCTCGAATCCCTCATATGTTTAATTATTACTATTTTAGAGCTCATTATAATCCATTAACTATGAATATCCACCTTATTTATTAATACATCATTCCAACAGATCGAATATCCTCATAATTTATAAATATAAATCCAAAGATGCTACATTATTTATGGATAAGAAAATAAATAATTCCTTCAATCCAGGTATCATGATCTTCAGGATGTTCACTTTCTGTTTTGGCATGTTGTCATACATTCAAAAAGTAAATGTTTTCTCTACATCTAAAATTTCACTTTTTGATTGAGGTGGAAAGTTGATATCTTGAAACTATTTGAAAAATATACCATGACCCATAAAATTATTTTAGAAATGATTTGGTGTTGGATAACTCAAAAAATTTCGTGCAGGTGATTTGAATACTCAAGAATCATTCAAAAAAATTGAACATTATGTTGTTGTAATAGTGATTATAAAATGATCAGGGAGGTATAAAAAGGTTATTCAAGATTTTTTTCCTTCCATCTTGACAAATGATCATTAATCTGGTGAAAAGAATCAACACTTAATCATGATACGAATTATTAATAAAAAAAATATTCCTCAACATGGTAAAGATAACATAAAATATTTTATATTACTCTAATATATCAACCTCCTTATATATCCACTTTTTAGGTTTTTATTCAAAAAATATATTTTAAATTAACCCTCCAAATGTTTCCATATGATAATAACCATATTATTTATATAGGATCCTTTGCCTACACCAAGATAACACGATAACCTATATAGTTATCTAAACCGACATATGATACCAAATATAAGGCCCTAGCCTTAAACATTACTTAATATTGAGTTAAGTCAATAATTCACATTGAGAATCTTTTCAGCTTTATAGATTTAGAGAATTAGACTGTAAATATTACATTACATATCAAAATATTACTATGTAGACAATTCTACTCTATCCAATTTTTTCATAATAATAAAAATCCATAAATAAAACAAGAATTCTTTTGTTGATATAAATCCCCATGAATTATTCAATTCCCATAACCTTCCTTATACCCTATGAAAAACATTTTAAAAAAATTGGATGAGCATAAAAAGCTCATTAAGGGTTATAAAACAAGGAATGAAAACATTAGTCCATACAAATCAATGAAATCATAATTTTCAATCATAAAACAAAATCTCATTAACATACCACATAGAATCATAAGATTTATGAATAACACATAGAAATAATAAATCATTAAGGTAACATGTGGTATCCATATCATAATGACATCATAGCTTTCACAGATACATAGGGAGTTATGTTGGGAATACCCAGCATAGTATATTCCCTAAATCTATTAGGAGAAACATTAATGATTACCTCCATCACGTTACCCACTGCATTAGAGAGCTATCTTGTGGTCACCCAACCTAGGTTTATCACAGTACCACCTATATTTCTAAAAAATTCCCATGAACCATAGCATATTCATAACACATAAAACATGCATAAATTAAAGATAACATTTCCACATTGCAATCACAATATATCATTTCAAGATATTAACATGATCAATTCTTTATCAAAACTATTTTCAAAATAATTTAAAACATTTAACAAAAAATTGAATCTATGTTCCCCAAACCACTTTGAAAATTTTAAAGGAATTAACATTTTAAAAAATTAATGTTCATATAAATAAATCCTTAAAACCATTTTTAAAATATGGACATTAAAGAGAAATATGTAGAAGAATAAATCATTAAAACATTTAAAATGATGTTTTAGTTAAAGAGTCTCTTAACACTTCAGAAAATAAATATAATTATAGAATAAAATTAAAAAAAAAAAGATTATAATATTATGATAATAAATATATTCATGATAATATATGTCAATGGGTAGTATATACAACATATAAAAGTGAATTGGTGTATAACAACAAATAAGCCTCAATAAAATGTAAATTGAGACAAAATCACTTACTAAGATTGTATCTTTAGATCATGGATAGACCAATGACATAATTATATGTGAAAAATATATGTTTTCAAAAAATTAATTTATATTAAGTGTAAAACAATCATAGTACATATTGGTATTTTTCAATGTTCGGTACTTGACGCAAAAATGAAATTGCAATGATTAAAAATTGTCAATGCGGAAAAAAGTCCAATATCTCCAAAATTGTATTCATGTTTTAAATATCATATATATCCAATATATATGTATTTATATCCAATATATATGTATATTATAATAGTTTTTAACCATTGGATATAAGAAAATGAAATGCACCGTTCATGGAGACAGTAAGTCGTACGCACGCATGAACACAACTTTCATTTCTTTTTCATTTTTAAAGAAACGAAAAAATAAACGATACCAAGGTATATTATAATTAAATTATAATATCTATGATATATATTTTTAAAAAAATTATTAATTCCATTTTTTATACGTTCCATGTATATCATTAATGATTCATATCACTTTGAGGGGTGGTAGTCCGCACTTCATCAAATGAAATTTTCTTATTTATACAACATGTAAAGCATAAATGTATGTTCTAAATGATAATTAAATAAGAATAGAGATGAAATAAATATCATATATATCATATGTAATTTCATTGAAATCATAATGGCCACCATGAGAGGTGGTAGGAGATAATAGAATAATCATCATTTCAAGAGGTCGTAGTTCGTCGTCCACATAAATCGTATATTCGTATCCATTAGATGGAGCTGTGTTGAAGTGTAGTTTGAATACTTATCATAAAAACGTCCTAATATATTTAAGATAATATTTTTTTATAAAATAATAGAATAAAGAGATTTTATGGGGTCAGGGAAGGAAAATAAATGGAAGAAGCTTGAGAGAAGACATTACCTTTAATCGGGTAACTCCTTTTCATTTAAGCTAAAAGGTATTCTTGAATTTCCTTCTTCAAAATTTAATGCTTCTAGGAGGAAGATAATAATATTGGTATCTTATTTGGGCTTATTTTGGACGATACAATGGTACTTCAGAGGTGTGAGTAAGCGTCAGATGTGGTGTCCCTTTATAAGAGGTCAGAGGGGCACTTAAAGAATTTCTAGAAATATTATTTTATTATAAATTTCATTTTGATTTTAAATGAGTCCAAATTAAGTTAGATAACTAATAAAATGAATATAAGTTGAAATAAAATCATCCAACAATAATTATACTGGTTTTTTATATTTTTTAATCCTTAACTTTTTTATTTAACCCTTTTTTCACTCTTACTGTTTTATCAAGTATTTAACAATTTGAGAATCAAAATAGTTGCCGAAACCTGAAAAATATAAAATTAAAGTGCCAATAATAAAATTTTAGACATATTATAACTATTTTTCTAAATCTTATATTTTTTTGGAATTTTATAATATTTAATAAAATATTTTATATTTTAAAATATGAATTATGTCAATTTTGACTCTATTCATATCATGACTTTTTTTAAATCCATAAAAACTTTATTAATTTGATAAAACATCATTAAAACAAATATAACATGTAAATATCACCCAAAAAATTCGTGGATGACATCCAAATAACAATATTACATTTATTTTAACATTTATAACATCGTTTATTTGAATCCTTTATTAATGAAGCAATCACTAAATCACCATTGTGTAAAAATTAAATATATATATTTAATGTCTAAAAATTATAAATAAAATATCATGATCTATGATATATTTTAATATTTCTAATTAATATCTATATTATAAGATATCACATTTATGACTCTATATAAAAATTGTTTTTTGTAAAAGATATATGTTTATGTTATATTTTCTTTAACTTTAAATTAAAAGTAATTAAATGTCATTTTCACACACAAGTCACTCCATGGGGTCCTAAAATAGACCCAAGGATACCCATGGTCAGACATATCTCATCCAGTAGGTTTAGTACATGTTTTAGGGTAATTGAATATTATTATAATATTAGTTTTTACCGTTATTACCAGATTTACCCTTTAACCATGGTAAATAAAATATTTACAAAAGTTACTATTAATAATATCTAAAAACAAAAGAAAAAAATTTTAAAAAAAAATTGACCTCATGATTCCAAATATAGAATCCATATTTCTGAATTCAAAAAACATATTTTTCAGAAATTAGTTTAAAATTAATTTCCATTCTCAAAACCAAAAAATGTGTTTTTATGAAGTAAAAAACACCAAAACATAGACATGTTTTTATGTCCAATTTCAAAGTTAAATTACTTCAAATGACCAATATTGGATTAAATGATACAAATATAATCCAATTAAAATTTGAATCCAATTAAAAGTAAATTATCACTATATGAATAAGTTATATTAAAAGGCAGTTTTGAATTAAAATTCTGTATTTTCACAATTCATTAAAAAATTAACTTTATCAGAAATATACTAAAATTTCATCTAATTGAAATTTATATTTCCCACTACCAAATGAGAATATTATTTTTATAAATAGAACATACAAAAGTGAAAAAGTATATTTAAGAAGATTTCACCATCAAAAAGAGTTAAAATGACCATTTAAAAATATTAGAGTTTTTATGCTTAAAATCAGAATGATTCTTAATTTAAGCCTCTAATATTTATTATATAAGTGTAAATATATTTAATAATCATATTGTAGTTAGTTCTATTTATTCTCAAAAATATAACTTCTAGGTGATAACTATCAATTAAAATAATAATATTATTGTATTATTTTTAGCTATAACTCAATGTTGTGTGTAATGTATGATTTTAGAGAAACTTGTTGTTGTGTGTTGAGTGTGCTATCGGACAAAGTTTCCACTTCAAAATAAAATGTATATCTTATTAATAAAAATTAATACATATGAAAATTTATTATTCTATAAACACCAAGGTTGTTAGATCCTTCACCTTTTTTAGAAATTCCGTCCTCACAATTTCAAAATTGGGCTTGGAAATATCATTGAATGTCCCACATCGTAAAAACAGTTAAAAAACTATCACTTTAACAATAAGAAATAGAATTAACAAATTTCAACCAAGGTAACACATATGTGTATTCCAGGAAAACATGGATATGAAGGAGAAACTAAGTGTCCAGTTCTGATGGAGAGTGATAGAAAACATGATTAGGAGAAAGTTAACCACCAGAAATCCAAAAACTTGTGATAGTTTAAGCGGTATTTGATTCCCCAATTGGAAAATTAAATAGAAAATGTTTCTTTGTTTTAGGTTCCCTTTCATAACATTGGAAAATTTATTTATGATATTGACTAAGAACATATGGAAATATAATTACTTTTAAAGTAGAGTTACATTCTGTAATATGTTTCTACCAAACACTCATCATTTCTCCAAATGATGAGTATTCAAGATTAATTTGTCTCACTTAAAGAATTATAATAAACTTCTAGAGAATAAAAATATCTACATAAGATGAACCAAATATTTTCCATGTCTTTAGAGATTAACTTAAACCAAAAATGTTAATACATGATCAGATAATCCCCCAAAAGGATATTCCTATTATATATAAAAAGATATAATACTCTTAATCTCCCAAATTTAACAAACAATACCCAAAGCTCTAAAACACCATTCAATACACAATTTTCCTTAAAATTATTAAAAATAATCAAAACTATGTTTGAAACCCAAAATTCAGAAGTATTTGATCACATAGACTTCCACAAAAAAATTATATTTATCTCCAAATAACATCGGCTACTCTTATAGTCTCATACGGAAAAGTAATTAACCTAATAACATATTCTCTATGATAGGATAACAATTTCCACAAATAATCCAAATCTCTATATTTCCACAATAAAAACATAGATTCTTACAAAATAAAATTATACCAATACTTTTAAATTGAAATCCCAAAGTATTATATTTTCCTTAGTCTTATAGTGTTTCCAAAAGAAAAACCATCTTCAAAAATAACCTTTATCACTTAATCACCAAATCATTTTCTTATACTAAGGATATCCATTAGAAAAAACATAATATCCCAAATCAAATTATTTTTTATCAAAAAATGTATGTAACTAAAAATATTAAATCATTTTATCTAGGGACATTACATTGGCCAGTGGTAGGAAATGTTCCCTTGTCGACCTTAAGTTGTGGATTCAATTCATGTGTCCTTTCCTGACACGATGGGTTGTCACCATTTCTACAGGTTGTCCTTTTTATAAAACCATATCATTCATACCACTTTCTCAGAAAACAAGATAATTTCCTCCAAATTTACCATAACCTGTTTTATTATCAATGGTTATCTAATAACTTTCATTTTGCATCCCAAAATGTAATAACCATAAATCATCTCAAAAAAATATCATATGAACCCCTAAGGTTATCCATTATATCCAAAGAAGAAAAATTAATTTTTCCTTGAATAACATTTTCACATATCAAACATCAGGGTTACACATATTAGAAAAATACTTTCAAATGTAATCCCGTCATCTAAAGATCATTAATACTTTTAATCTTTTCATCATCCTACAATGTACCATAAATCTAGAATACCTTATATATTGACTTCTTACTCATTCTAATGTCTTCATAATACATCAACTATTAATTTACACCTTATTTATTAATACATCATACTTGCATATCTAATATCATCATAATTTATAAATATCAATCCAAATATGCTTCATTATTTAAGGATAATAAAATAAATAATAACTTCAATCCAGGTATCATGATCTTCAGGATTTTCCCTCTCTCTTTTGACATGTTTTCATACATTAATAAAGTAAACATTTTCTCTACTTCTATAATTTCAATTTTTTATAGAATTGAAAATTTTGATATCTTTCAATCATATGAAAAAGATACCATGACCCAAAAAAATTGTTTTAGAAATTAGTATGTGTTGTATAACTTAGAAAAATTTCTTGCAGGTGATTTGAAAACTCAAGAAGTTGTAAAAATCATTTGAACATGATTTTCAAGAATAGTGGTGATCAAATCTTCAGGATGGGATAAGAAGGTAGTGCAAGATCTCTTTCATTCCATCTTGAAAAAGTATCCTCAATCTAATAAAATGAATCCACACTTAAACACAAAAATGAATTATTATTAAAAAAAGAATCCTCTATAGGGTAAAGATAACATATAATCGTATGTATTACTCTAATACATCAACCCCATTATACCTCCATTTTTTATTTTTTTTATTCAAAAAAACCTATTTTAAATTAACCCTCCAAAAGTTTCCATATGATAATAACCCTCTTGGTTATATAAGATCCTTTACCTACACCCAGATAACACCCTAACCTCTAAAGTTATCTAAATCGACCTCTGATACAACTATAAGTCCCCAGCCTTAAGCATTATATAATATAGAGATAAGTCAACAATTCACATTGAGGATCTTTTCAGGTTTATATTTTTAGATAATTAGACCATAACTATTACATTAAATCTCAAAAGATTACAAAGTAGACAATTCTACTATATCCAATTCTTTCACAATAATAAAACTCCTTAAATAATACAAGAATTTATTTCTTGATATAAATCATCTTGAATTATTCCATTCTATTAACCTTCCTTATACCCTATGAAAATTAGTTCAAAACATTGAATAATTATAAAAAGCTCAGTAAGGGTTATAAAACAAGGAAATAAAATATTAGTCCACAAAAATCAATGAAATCATACTTTTAAATCATAATACACAATCTCTTTAACATACCTCACAACATCATAAGATTTATGAATAACACATAGAAATAATAAATCATAAAGGTAACTTGTGGCATCCATATTATACTTACATTGTGGATTTCACAGAAACTTATGGAGTTACATTGGAAATTCTCATCGCAGAATATTTCATAAATTTCTTAGGAGAAACATTAATATTTACCTCTACCACGTTACCCAATGCATTGGAGAGCTATATCAGGCTCACCAACCCTAGATTTATCATGGGACCAGCTGTATACTTAAACAATTTCCAAGAACCATAACATATTCATAACACATAATACAATAATAAATTAAAGATAAAATTTCCACATTTCAATCACAATATATCATTTCAAGATATTGACATAATCAATGCTTTATCAAAACCATTTTCAAAACCATTTAAAACATTCAATAAAAATATTTTTGAATCAAATTTTATCATAAAACATTGAAGATTTTAAAGGAATTTAAATTTTAAAACATTAACGTCCATATATATAAATCCATAAAACCATATTGAAAACTTGACCATTAATGATGAATATTTACAAGAATAAATCATTAAAAGAATTAAAATGATGTTTTAGTTAAAGAGTCCCTTACCAATTCATAAAATAAAAATAATTATATAATAACATTAAACAAAGATTATAATATCATGAGAATAAGTAGATTCATGATACTATATGTCAAAGGGTAGTATATACGCCATATAAAAGTGAATTGTTGTATAATAACAAATAAGTCTCAATGAAATGTAATTTGAGAAAAAAATAAATTACAAAGATCGTATCCTTAGATCAAGGATAAATAAATGACATAATTAGGTGTGAAAAATATAATTACACCCAATATAAAGGGATATTAGGTGTAAAATAATCATAGTTAATTCACACATATTCTTGGAAAATAAAAACCAATGACATGTATATTTAACTCAATGAATGGAAATTGAGTTATGATTTTATCTTATAGAGCTCATATAAATGACGTTAGAATTTATGAATAGGGTTATAATGTGTTGGACAAGTATATCGACACAAAGGGAAGTGAAATTTACAACATAAATAAATAAATTGGGATTCCACACATAATCTTGGCATAATATGATCAACTAAGTATGCGTAATCTCAATTAGTGGAAATTGAGTTTAGAAATTTCCTTACGAAATTTCGGCAGCCTAACGAATTCACTTAAAAATTAAGAAAATGAGTTGGTGAGAGAAAACAGGGTAAATAATCACATGGAAATAAAATTTATAGAAATTAGGATATAGAAGAACATATCCCAGAATAAGTAAAAAAGAAATTAAAATACATAACATAAAAGATGTTTTTTGACTAAAAGAGGAGAGTGAAATGTTCCCTTACCTTGTGTCTGACTTGTCTTATTCGTTATTTATCTCCATAAATAATAAAATTAAGTTAATAATACTTATTTCAGAACCTTTTTCAATTTTATTATTCCTTTTATATCACTTATTACCTTTCCATAACAATCATATAATTCATTAATTTCATATTAGTCTTTTTGTTGATGTTCAGTACTTGAGTCAAAAATGAACTTGTTATAGTTAAAAATTGTCCATGTGGTGAAAATTAAATTATCTCCAAAATTATATTCATGATTTAAATATCATATATATCCAGTATATATTTATTTATATCCAATATATATATTTCTTAAAATAGTCTATAACATTTAGATATAAGAAACTGAAATGCACTGTTCATGGAGACGGTAATCCATACATACGCATGAACGCTATTTTCATTTATTTTTATTTTTAAAGGAATGAAAAATAAATGATGAATAGATATATTCTAATTATATTATAATATATATGTTATATATTTTACAAAATTTCATTAATTCTATCTTTTATATGTTCCATGTATAGCATGAATGAGTCATATAACTTTGAGGGGTCGGTAGTCCGCAGTTCCTCAAATGAAATTATCATATTTATACAATATGAAAAGAGTAATGGTTACATATAAATGATAATTATAGAAGAATAGTGATAAAATAAATATCATATATATCATTTTTAATTTTAGTTCTATTATAATGGCCATCATGAGAGGCGATAGTAGATAATTGAACAATCATCGTTTCATGACGCAGTAGTTCATTGTCCGCAGAAGTTGTATGTTCATATCATTATATGAAGGTGTGTGGAAGTGTAATTAGAATAATTCCCATAAAAAATACTATTATATTTAATATACTACTTAAATTATAAAATAATGGAATAAAGAGAGTTTAGTGGGTTGGAGGAGGAAAATGAATGGAAGAAGCTTGAGAGAAGACATTAACTTAAATCGGGTAACTCATTTTGATTTAAGCTAAAAGGCCTTCATTAATTTCCTTCTTCCAAAGTTAATTCTTCTAGGAGTAATATTGGGATGTTGTGAGATTATTTGGGGAGTGGTTTGATGAGCCAAGGGGGATTGAAATGTGTGAGTAAGGGTTAGAGGTGGTGGCCTTTTATAACAGGGAGGAAGGGCACCTATAGAATATCTTGAAATATTATTTTATTATAAACTATATTTATATTATAATTGAGGAAAAATTATGTTATTTATAATATAATATCAATATAATTTGAAATAAAATCATCCAATTATAATTATATAGGTTTTGGATATTTTCTAATCCTTATCTTTTTTATTTAACCCTTTTTTACTCTTACGGTTTTAGCAAGCATTTATCAATTTAAGAATCAAAATAGTTACCAAGACATGAAAAATATAGATTTAAAGAGTCAATTGTAAAATTATAGACTTATGATAACTATTTTTGTTTTCTGAATCTTATATTTTTTGGAATTTTATAATTTTTAATAGAATATTTTATATTTTAAAATATAAATTATGTCAATTTTGAAACTATTCATATCATGACTTTTTTAAAAATCCATAACAAATTGATTACATCAAAAACACTTCATTAATATGAATATAACATGTACATATAATCCAAAAACTTCTTGGAAAACATCAAAATAAAAAAATACATTTATTTTGAGATTTATAATACCATTTATTTGAATCCTTTATTAATGAAACAATCATTGCATCACCATCGTGTCATAATTAAATTTATTTATGTAATGTTTATAAATTATAAATAAACTACCATGATGTATTAAATATTTTTAAATTTCTAATTACAATTTATAGTCAAATTGATCACTTATATGTAAAGACCCGTAAATTTCAAGGAAATTTGTTTTTAAATTCTTTGGGATTTTACGAGTACACAGTTTCTGACGGTGCTTGATTCCGAGGCTCGGTGTGCCCGGAATCAATTTTCGACGATTAGCTTGGGTACGTTCAGTGAATGTATGAGAAGGTTTTTCTAACTTTTGAACCGGTGCTCGGAATCAAAATCTAAGGGCACCAATGAACCCATAGTGCCGGTAATTGCTTAAGGGGACTCTTACCGTATTTCCGTTCGCAAAATAGAAGTTGATTTTGGGGGTTTGTTTAATAAATAAATAAAAATTGATGGAACAATTTTTATTACTTTTGTAAGGGTGGTTTTTCCCTCCCATTGGTAGTTAAGGGTGGGGCTCACAGCCACTTAACTACCTAAGTGTGGGTGTTAGAGAGGTGGGGTCCGCACGACCCCCACAATTTAATTCCCTCTAAACCCATTAGTACCCCCCCCCCCCCTTTAATTTTGAAAAACCTCCATTAATTTTCACCTCAACCCATTAAATTATGTCAACCCATAATTAAATGAGGAACCTTCCTTTTCCCCCTTTTTAATTTCTACTACCAACGTGTTTAATTATGGGAAACCTTCTTTCTTACATCCTTAATTAAATGACACCACATTTTAATTAAGATGGTGAATTAATTCCAAGGGAGTTTCTTTGCATGGATAATAAAATAATAGGGAATCCTATTATTTTGGTGATTAAGGGTGAGAGCTTCATTGTGCGACGAAAAAACGTCGGCCTCCAACGAAGAACGATGAAGAACACCGGCCTCCGACGAAGGACGACGAAGAACGCTGGTTCCTCGAAGATCGACCACACGACGCCGTGTACCGCGATGCCTACGATTTTCTTCTCTACGATGCCGATGATTGTATTCCTTGTCAAGGTAGGGGTCTTGGTTTATTTTACTTTATGTGGATCATACCCTCGACATGTCAAATAATTGTTGGGATTTGTTTCAAACCACTAACGCGGCGGGTGCGGACCAACGAACAAGTCTGAACCCACCGTTTTTCTGTTCTTGATGCGTGGAGCGTTTGGTAATGACCAAACGGCACCGGAATGGAAATTGGAGGCCTTCGCAGAAATCTACGGGTCCCGAGACAACCGCAGGCGCAGATGGGAGCAAGAACAGACCACCGGAGTGACTTGGGTGGCCCGCGGAGATCTCCGGCGGCGCCGGCGGCCGGAGGCGGCGGCGCCCCGACGCGCCGCCAGCAGGAGCCGCTGCGGCTCAAGCTGCGGTAGTAGGCGGTCGGATCCCACGGCCGCGCGGGATCTGGAGGAGGATGCGGCACCCGCCGTGTCCGTGTTGCGCAAAGGAAGGGGGGACGGTGTCCCCCCATGCTCTGACGCCGGCCGAGCCAGCGCACCCACCCGGTCGGGCCGGGGCGGGTCAAACGGACCGGGGCGGGTACACGGACCAGGTGAGGCCGGGCCGGACCCAGACCCGGGTCAGGTCGACCCGGTTCGGGCAGTCCTAGGGGGGGTTGGGCCGGGCCGGGTCGGGCCCAGACCCCCCACTTCGGACAGTTTTCATTCATTTTCCCATAACATGTGCTACGGACCTCCGATCGATGCACCGTCAGTTGCGTTGGGATCCTTGGATCAAGACGGTAGTTTATGTATATTGCACTCAATGTTTCTGAGAACTTTGTGTATGGAAAGGATGGTTTGAACACGAAACTAATCGGGCCTCGGAGTGGAAAATTTTATAACTCGAGCTATGGACGTCTGATTGAAGTGTTGTTGACTTTGTTGGATTCTTCTTAGTGAGACGGTTCTTTGGGATTACTCTTCTTGATGTTTGGACATAGCTGGAGTATGGTCAGGTTGGTTTTACCTTAAAAACCAACCGGGCCCCTATGACGAAAAAGCCAATAACTCTCAGGTCGGGCGTCTGATTGACGCGCCATCTCTCGCGTTGAGTTCCTATTGGTGAGAAAGAACTTTGGGATATAACAACTCTGGACTTCGTGTCAGTTGATGTATCGACCCCGCTGGCTCGTGGAGCGGACCCCCCCCCCCCCGGAATTGAGCATGTTGTGTGCGGAAAACCCTAGAGCTGGCTGCGACTGCGACGATGACGACTGTACTTGGATCCTATGTGGGTTCGGCAATGAGGACGACTGTACATGAATCCTCTGTGGGTTGGGCAGCAAGGACGATTGTACTTGGATCCTCCGTGGGTTCGGCAGCGAGGAAAACTGTACTTGGATCCTCCGTGGGTTCGGCAGCGAGGACGACTGTACTTGGATCCTTTGTGGGTTCGACAGCGAGGACGACTGTACTTGGATCCTCTGTGGGTTTGGCAGCGAGGACGACTGTACTTGGATCCTCTGTGGGTTCAGCAGTGAGAATGACTGTACGGGGATCCTATATGGGTCTGACAGTGATGACTACTGTTCTTGTATCCTACGTGGGGCCGACAGTATTGACCTCTGTAGTTGTATCCTGAGTGGGTCCAATAGATAAGGTAGTCTTGTATCCTATGTGGGTCTGATAGCTTAGCTGGTCTTGTATCCTATGTGGGTCTGACAGATTAGATGAATCAGTGGCTACATCTGATCGTCTATATCATCTTACGAAGTTTATACCTATGTGAGCTGAGTCTTGATTCTCAATCATTATCATTGATGTGGTTGTACTTTCCAATGTGGACTAGTTTGTGCTTTCCTATGTGGACTTGGATGTGCTTTCCTATGTGGAATGGGTTGTGCTTTCCTATGTGGACTGGGTTGTGCTTTCCTATGTGGACTGGGTTGTACTTGGGTTCGGGAGCTGGAGCCAAACTGTAACTGATGACTTAGGTATATGTATGGGAATATACATAAGTAGTGTTATTGATACTTCGTGATTGTATCTTTCCTTTGTGGTTTATCCTTCGTGGATTCTGAGAGACCTTTGGGGGTCTCGGGGTCCCTACTGAGTATCGTAAACTCACCCCTACATGGGTTATGCCCACACTATGTTGTGTTGGATGCAGAAAACGGACAGCAATGATCGAGGTGGAGGCTTCTGGAGCTGGTTGGTACCAGGAGGCGGACCACTTGGCGGGACGTACACGGCGCAGACGGTCGGACTGAGGAGCTGAGGAGACTATCTGTACCCACCCTTCAGGTGGGATTTTCGGAGGACGACTCGGTGTTGCTATTTTACTTTCTGCTATTGTACTTTCTTTTCAGTTGTACTGTACTTTCAGTTGGGTTTGTATACTGGCCCATTTACTTTTTCATCACTTACCTTGTACTCAGTTTTTCTTAATGTTTACTTCACTTGCGTACTCTGTTGTGTATGTTACTTCATAAAGGAAATGTCTTCCCTTCTTTTTGGATTTACGCCTTTGGTGCTAGTCGCTAGCCCCTGGCCTATGGAAGGCGGGCTTGGGGTAGTCACGGCACGGGCCCTGAGGATGGGTCGTGACAAATTGGTATCAGAGGAGTCCGTTCTATAACAGAACTCAGGACTCTGATCTTTTTTCTCTATGAATCAATAGTGTTAAGAGTAATGAGTGTGGTTTTCAGTCCAGGGAGTCCAGTGTTGGTGCGGCGGCTGATGTATCGATACACCAGGACCCTGACATCTGATTTCCAACTCAGTGCATGAAAACACGGATTGCGTGTGTGTTTCCCTTCAAAAGTTTTCTTTGTGATTACGTTGCATCAGCTCACCAGGTATTATGTTTGATAGTGGCACACCTGTTTCTTTCAGGATTGCCCCACGAATGCAGCCAGCTAGGTTTCTGAGATTTGTGCAAGACGGTAGCCCACCGAGCGATGAGGCCTCGGTGCAGGGCCCCGTTACAGCAAAGGCACCAGCGGTACCTCTACCTTCCGAGACACCGATGCCACCATCCCCTGCAGCTGAGAGTGCACGTCGCCTGAGTGCACTGCATGAGTTTCAGAGACAGAGGCCGCCCAGGTTCCGCGAAGAGATGGATCCTCAGGCAGCCGAGGATTGGCTGGAGGCTATCGTTAGAGTCTATAGATTGGTAGGGACACCAGCAGAACTCATTGTGATCCTTGTCGCGAGTCTTCTGCAAGCAGAAGCAGGTAGATGGTAGAGCCTGATGCTCCAGGTGCACAATGAGGCATATCTACTTTGGACGGACTTCGAAAGCCTCTTCCACTCGGATTTTTTTCCATCCACCCTCAGTGCGATGCACTTCCAGGAGTTACTACAGCTACGGCAAGGCAGCATGACAGTAGCCCAGTACTCGGCGAGGTTTACTGACATCTCGCGCTACTCCACGGACATGGTACAACACCCATTCTTCCCAGCTTGGACCTTTGATCAGGGACTCAGACATGAGATCAGGGCTTCGATGATCTCCCTCAACATCTCGACACAAGCGGGGGTGCTGGAGAGAGCCCTCCTAGTGGAGAGTTTTCTTACTGAGTAGTCACCAGCGGCGAGACCCTCCGCAGGACGACACATAGCGGAGTCTTCTGCAGCTGGCAGTAGTCAGCAGACGCAGGGGTCTAAGTAGACCAGGCCGTCAAGTGGGAGACCTTAGGATACAGGTTCGGTTGTGCGGGGCACATGGCATAGATCTGGCCATACAAGGAGCAGGCAGTGCTATGCATGCAGCGAGCAGGGTCACATGGCTCGAGACTACCCGACCCGCCCTGCAGATGAGCAGCAGGCGGTAGAGGGACCTCCCAAGAAGAGGTTCGACCATGGTAATCCATCAGGATCAGGCGGAATTGGAAGAGGGGATGGCCAAGATGTAGGTGGTGGGTGACGTTTTGAGGCCCTACCACCAAAACCACCAGGAGGACCACCTCCACCGCAGGGAACGACTGGACCTGGGAGAGCTCGGCTTTAGGAAACTGAGGCTATGACCATAGAGCTCTGGGAGCAGACGGGTAGGAGTGGGACAAGCTCCGAGCATGGATACTTTTTTTATGTTTCTTATAGCTTGTTTATGTCGTTGTTTGTGGATGCTTTGTGTCTTTTTACTATGAGATGTGGTAATAAAAGACACTTGTTCTTGTGACGTTTGCTCCATTTTCCTTTTTATGTGGTTGTTACTGAGAGGTTCTGGTTAAAACCTTTGACTTGACCCTCACTTTCTAGATTTCTACTGGAGGAGACCTAGTGACCACACACTTCTTCCAACAGTGTGAATCAACCCTCGGAGGCGAGAGTAACGGTTGGATCTCTTGGTAGTAGCGTCGAGGCCTTACGACGTCGTCCATGGCATGAAATAGTACCGTTCATGTTAGGATTGACTGTATTAGGCGAAGAATGTGTTTCATCCAGGGGATGAGATCAGATTTCTCTTTTCGGAAAAGGGGAATTCTTAGCTGCTCTTGTAGGACGTAAGTGAAAAAGGGTGTTTTCGAGTTCTTTACAAGGGCCAGTCACACCCATAGTTCGTTGAGAGAACGGTTTACAGTCTACTCTAATCACAGAATTCTCAGGTGTGTCTTCTCATAGAAGGACCAGGACCTGGGACGTTGTTGTTGACTTGAGTTCCATAGGGACTATGACTTTGAGAGTGTCTATACTCCTAGGAAGGGGAACACTATAGAAGAGTTCATTTATTGATGCCTCACTTGTCAGTAAGTGAAGGCGGAGCACCAGGTACCTGTAGTCTTGGTACATCCCTTAAAGATCCCGGAGTGGAAGTGGGACGGGATATCTATGGTTTTCGTGATGGGGCTTCCATGTACTTCCAAAGGACACGACTCCATCTGGGTGATCGTAGATTGGCTCACCAAGTCGGCCCACTTTCTACCTATCATAGTTCTGGGCTCGTTGGAGAGATTGGGACGTCTCTACGTTCAAGACATCGTACGGCTTCATGGTGTGCCATCGACTATCGTCACCGATCAAGATGGTCGCTTTACTTCCCAGCTTTGGAAGGGGTTGCAGGAGGAGTTTGGGACGCAGCTACGCCTGAGCACTGCCTTTCAACCCCAGACGGATGCTCTAATGGAGAGGACCATTCAGACTCTAGAGGGAATGCTCCGTGCATGTGTCCTCGACTTTGGTCGCAGTTGGGAGGATCACCTACCCTTGGTGGAATTTTCATACAACAATAGCTACCGCTCCACCATCGAGATGGCGCAATATGAGGCCTTGTATGGCCGACCGTAGAGATCACCTCTGTGCTGGACAGACCCTGGGGAGTCAGCACCTGTAGGACCAGAGATGGTCCAGTCCACGACAGAGATGGAACAGATCATCCAGGAGTGAATGAGGACTGCTCAGAGCCGATAGAAGTCCTATACTAACAAGAGGCGGAGACCACCAGAGTTTGAGGATGGCGACCACGTTTTCTTATGGGTATCACATCAACGTGGATTATGGAGATTTTTCTGGGGTGGAAAGTTATCTCCGCGCTTCATCAGACCATTCCAGGTTCTCAGCAGGATAGGCGAGGTGGCTTATCGCCTGGCTCTTCCACCTCAGTTGCACCGGGTGCATGACGTCTTCTACGTATCTCAGTTGAGAAGATACGTGCACGACCTGACGCATATCATCGATCATGGGGAGCTGGACATAGAGGACGGGGAGACTTTTGCAGAGGTCCCGGTGGAGATCGGGGACCAACAAGAGAGGGTCCTATGTGGACTGTCAATTCCACTAGTGCGCATCAGGTGGCAGCACGGGAACCTCCAGGAGAGCACGTGGGAGAGGGAGGCTCAGATTCGTGCTCAGTACCCTCATTTGTTTCCCTAGTTTATGATGTAGCTTTACAGGGACCTAAAGCCCTGAGGTGGGAGTAATGTAAAGACCCGTAAATTTTAGGGAATTTTTTTTAAATTCTTTGGGATTTTACCAGTACGATGTTCATGACGGTGTTTGATTCCAAGGCCCTGTGTGCCCAGAATCAATTTTCAAAGATTATCTTGGGCACGTTCAGTAAACGAATGAGCCAATTTTTCTAACTTTTGAACCAGTTCTCGGAATCAAAATCTGAGGGCATCTATTAACTCGCACCACCGGTAATTGTTTAAGGGGACTCTTACCATAATTGCGTTCGCAAAAGAGGAGAAGTTAATTTTGGGGGTTTTTTTCATAAATAAATAAAAAATGACGAAACAATTTTTATTATTTTTGTAAGGGTGGTTTTTCCCTCCCATGGGTAGTTAAGGGTGGGCATCGCAGCCCCTTAAATACCCAAGTGTGGGTGTTAGAGAGGTGGGGTCCACACGACCCCCACCATTTAATTCCCTCTAAACCCATTAGTACACCCCCCCCCCCCTTTAATTTTGAAAAACCTTCATTAATTGTCACATCAACCCATTAAATTACGTCAACCCATAATTTAATGAGGAACCTTCCTTTTCCCCCTTTTTAATTTAAATTGCCAACGCATTTAATTACGGGGAACCTTCTTTCTTCCATCCTTAATTAAATGAAACCATATTTTAATTAAGATGGTGAATTAATTCTGAGGGAGTTTCTTTGCATGGATTATAAAATAACAGGGAAGCCTATTACATTGGTGATTAAGGGTGACAGCTTTGTTGTGCGACAAAGAACGTCAGCCTCCGATGACTAACAATGAAGAACACCGGCCTCCGACGAAGGATGACACAGAATGCTGGTTCCTCGGAGATCGACGACGCGATGTCATGTACCGTGACAACTACGATCCTCTTCTCTACGATGTTGTGTACTGAGACTCCTATGATCCTCTTCTCCGCGATGCCGTGTACCGCGACGCCGACGATCGTCTTCCTTGTCAAGGTAGGGGTTTTGGTTTATTTTACTTTATGTGGATCATACCCTTAACATGTCAAATAATTGTTGGGAGTTGTTTCAAACAACTAACGTAGTGGGTGCGGACCAACGAAAAAGTTCGAACCCACTTTTTTTCTATTATTGATGCGCGGAGCGTTTGGTGATGAAGAAACGGGGCCGGAATGGAAATTGGAGGCCTTCGTAGTAATCTACAAGTCCCGAGACGACCGTAGACACAGACGGGAGCAATAACGGACCACCGGAGTGACTCCGGTGGCCGGCGGAGATCTCCGGCAGCGCGGGTCGCTGGAACGGCGGCGCCGGCGGCAAGAGCCACCGCGACGGCAGACGGTCGGATCCCGCGGTCGTGCAAGATCCGGATGAGGACGCAGCACACGCTGCGTCCGCGATGCGCAACGGAAGGGGGGGCCGCGTCCCCCCATGCTCGGCCGCTAGCCGAGCTAGCGCACCCCACCCGGACGGTCCAAGGTGGGTCGCGCGGACCGGGCTGGGCCGCGCCCTGCTGGGTCGGACCCGGACTCGAGTCGGGTCGACCCAGGGGGGTGGGGGTGGGTCGGGCCCAGACCCCCCACTTCGGACATTTTTCAGTCATTTGACCATAACTTGGGCTACAGACCTCCGATCGACGCACTGTCAGTTGTGTTGGGATACTTGGATCGAGATGTTCATTTTTTAATATTACACTCAAGGTCTAGGAGAACTTTGGGTATGGATGGGTTGGTTCGAACATGAAACTAACCGGGCCCTCGGAGCGGAAATGCTTATAACTCGAGCTCCGGATGTACGATTAACATGTCGTCGACTTTGTTGGATTCCTCTTAGTGAGAAGTTTCTTTTGGCTTACTCCTCTTGAGGTTTGGATGTAGATGGAATACGGTTCTGTTGGTTTTATCTTAAAAACCAACCGGGGCCCTATGACGAAAAAGCCAATAACTCTCAGACCGGGCGTCCGATTGACGCGATGTCTATCACGTTGAGTTTCTATTGGTCTAACAGAGAATTGGGATAAATCAACTTCGGGCATCGTGTCAGTTGATGTATCGACCCCCTTGGCTCGTGGAGCGGACCCTCCCGGAATCGAGCATGATGTGTGCGAAAAACCCTAGAGCTGGCTGCGCCTGCGGCGATAACGACTGTACTTGGATCCTCCGTGGGTTCAGTAGCGAGGACGACTGTACTTGGATCCTCCGTGGGTTGGGAAGTGAGGAAGACTATACTTGGATCCTCCATGGGTTCGACAGCGAGGAAGACTGTACTTGGATCCTCCATGGGTTCGGCAGCGAGGATGAGTGTACTTGGATCCTCCATGGTTTTTATAGTGAGGACAATTGTACTTGGATCCTCTATGGGTTCGGCAGCGAGGACGACTACACTTGGATCCTCCGTGGGTTCGACAGTGAGGAAGACTGTACTGGGATCCTCTGTGGGTCCGACAGTGATGACTACTGTTCTTGTATCCTACGTGGGTCCGACAGTATTGACCTTTGTACTTGTATCCTGAGTGGGTCCAATAGAGTAGCTGGTCTTGTATCTTATGTGGGGCCGACAGCTCAGCTGGTCTTGTATCCTATGTGGGTCTGACATCTTAGATGAATCAGTGGCTACATCTGATAGTCTCTATCGCCTTACGAAGTGTATACCTTTGTGAGCTGATTCTTGATTCTCAATCATTATCATTGATGTGGTTGTTCTATCCTATGTGGACTGGGTTGTGCTTTCCTATGTGGACTGGGTTGTGCTTTCCTATGTGGACTGGGTTGTGCTTGGGCTCAGGAGCTGGATCCAAACTGTAACTGATGACTTAGGTATATGTATGGGCATATACCAAAGTAGTGTTATTGATACTTCTTGATTGTATCTTTCCTTTTCTTCTTTATCCTTCGTGGATTCTGAGAGACCTCCGGGGGTCTCGGGGTCCCTACTAATTATCATATACTCACCCCTGCACGGGCTATGCCCACACTACGTTGTATTGGATGCAGACGACAGATAGCACTGATCGAGGTGGAGGATTTTGGAGCTAGTCGGTACCCGGAGAAGGACTACTTAGCGGGACGTACATGGAGCAGACGGTCGGACCGAGGAGCTGAGGAGACTATCTTTACCCACCCTTCAGGTGGGATTCCCGGAGGATGACTCAGTGTTACTGTTTTACTTTCTACTATTATACTTTCCTTTCAGTTTTACTGTACTTTCAGTTGGGTTTGTATACTGGTCCATTTACTTTTTAGCACTTACCTTGTACTCAGTTTTTCTTAGTGTTTACTTCACTTGCATACTCTATTGTGTATGTTACTTCATAAAGGCAATGCATTCCCATCTTTTGTCATTTACGCCTTTGGTGCTAGTCGCCAGCCCCTGGCCTATGGAAGGCGGGCTTGGGGTAGTCACGGAACGGGCCCCGAGGACAGGTCGTGACATTATATAACCCCATATAAATTTTTTTTTAGTAAAATATATATGTTTATGTAATATTTTCCTTAACTTTAAATTAAATGTAATTAAATGTCATTTTCATACACAAGTGGATCAATGGGGTCCTAAAATCAACCCATGGATACCCATGGTTGGAAATATCGTATCGAATAGGGTTATGATATATGTTAGGGTAAAATTTAATATTAATATTATATTATATTTTACCCTTATTTACCATATTTACCCTTTAACCATGGTAAATAAAATATTTACTAACGTTACTCTTCATAATATCTCAAATCAAAAGTTACATGTTCACAAAATTTGGACCTCTTGATTACAAAAATGGAATAAATTTATCCAACTTCAAAACACAGTAGTTGCAGAAATTAATTTAAAATTAATTCTTGTTGTCAAAACCAAAAAACATGTTTTTAAGAAGTAAGAACTTCCCAAAGATTGACATGTGTAAATGTCCAGTTTCATAGTGAAATTACTTATAATGACCAAAATTGGAATAAATGATAAAAATATAATGCAATTAAACTATAAAACCAACTAAAATTAAAATATATCTATATAAATATATTATATTAAAAGGCATTTTTGAATTAAAATTCAGTATTTTTCACTATTCATTAAAAAATGAACTTTATCAAAAAAATACCAAAATTTCATCCACTGAATTTTTTTTTGTCCCGATTCTATAGAAGAATAATATTTTATCAAATAGAACATATTAAAGTGAAAAAATATAATTTAAAAAGGGTTTTTCATCCAAAGGCAGAAAAATGACATTTTTAAAATATTAGTGTTTTCCATGCTTAAAATCATATTAATTCTTATTTTCAGCTGCTAAAATTTATTAGGAAAGTGTATAGACATTTAATAATAATATTGTTGATAGTTATATTCATGCTCTCCAATATAAATGCTGGGAGATAAGTATCATTTAAAATAATAATATTATTAAATTATTTTTTTCGTATATCTCAATGTTTTATGCAATGTAAGATTTCAAAAAAACTGTTTATTGTGTGTTGAGTACGTTATCGGACAAAGTGTCATCTTTAAAATAGAATTAATATCTTATTCATAAATATTAGTAGATATGAAAATATATAATTCAATAAATACTTTGGCTATTACACTACTAATCCGGTGGTAGCTGAGTAATTGTTCGACTCCCTTGAAAAGATATTTATGGCATTAAGATGGAATGAAAATGAAAATGGATTACTGGAAGTATATTTTCTCAAGTCTAATGATGATCAATGGTGGTCCTTGATCTATAATACCATGGAGGGAGATGAAATCGATGATATATAATGAATAGGTTTTAAGGAAATATTCTCTGACAAATATTTCCCTCATGAACAATGAACTAATATGAAGAGGAAATTATTTAGCCTAATGTAAATGGAATAAGAGAGTCTTGCGGAGTATGAGAAAACGATAAAAATGTTAATTAGGTATGTTATAGATTACATACATTATTTTGAAGATATGATTGATCATTTCTTTAAAGTTCTTAAGAAATGTCTTTGAAGGGCACGACCTACTTAGACATTTTCGTCATACAATGAAATGGTATTGAGTGCCATCAAAACAGAGAAGGGATTTTCTAGATCTAATTTGTACAAGTAGAATCAATATAAGAAGATGTATTCTAATAACCCTAGAAAATATGAAGTTCCAATGAAGAAAATTGAATGAAGCAATTTCCATTATGTGAGAATTGTGGAATGAATCATCCTAGAAAATGATTGAAAGGCATGGGAGTTTGCAATTAGTGTGGAGAAAAGGGTCTTCAATCTACTGAATGGAAGGGGAAGATACAAGTCAATGATGTTCAATCCTATAATTTTAGAGATATGGGATGCTTTTAAAATGAGTATCCTAAGAACCAAATAAACTTGCCTCAAAAAAGGTCATGAGATCAAGGAAAATATTATGCAATTACAAACATGGAAGTTGATGTTCCTAATGATGTGGTAGTAGGTACATTAATTTTTTCCTCAAACTAAACTAAGGCTTTATTTGATTTTGGATCATCACATACATTTATATATTCCCAGTTTTCAAAGAAAATTGGACATGTAAATTTGATTTAATAAAGGAGTTGTTAGTCAAAACTTCTAGGGGATGTATCATTGCAATAGAAATGTGTTGATCTGTCCCCCTCATATCACATAAACGTGCTTTATTTTCTAACATTATCATCATAAAAAGAATTATTTTGATATAATTCTTGGTTTAAATTGGATGTCAAATTATGATGTGAATATCTATTGCAATTAGAAGGATGTTTTAATTTTTGAGAATGGTTTAGAATCCATTATATTTAGAAAAAAACTTCTCCATATGAATCTTATCTAGATCCACCCCCAGTAGCTCTTCTGAATGAAATTATTGGATAGGGAGAGAACACAATATCAATTGGTGAGAAAATATATCTTCCAATCGAAGAAGCACCTCTTGTGAAACAATACATTGATGTATTTTGAGAGTATTTACATGGACATACTCTAGAGTGGGAAGTTGATCTCTCTATTTATTTAATTCCTAGTGAAACACCTATATCAAATACTCCATGTAGAATGGCCACTATAGAATTAGTGGTGCTAACGAAACCACTTGAGGAATTGAGCAACAAAGGATTTATTCGACCTAGTGTTTCTCTATGTGGAGCATGTGTCATCTTTATCAGGAAGAATGATGGATCAATGAGGCTATGTAATGATTATAGGGAAATCAGTGCTATTATAATAATGAACATGTATTCTCAACTAGGAATTGATGATTTGTTTTATCAACTTTAGGGAGCCCATTATTTTTTGAAGATTTACCTTTGATCTATATGTTATTTGCTGTGTGTGAGGTAGAAAGTTATTCTAATGATAGAATTTTGAACCAGCTATGGGCATTATTCCTTTACACTAATGCCTTCTGGACTGACTAATACACCCTCTATTTGCATGGATATAATTAATATAGTTTTCAATCTATATATTGATGATTTTTTGTGGTATTTATATATGATATCCTGGTATACTCCAAAAGCTATGAAGTCTAGGAGAATCACATGTGGTTTATTCTGAAAACTCAAAGAAGAAATGATTTATATTGGAAGTTTATCAAGTGTGAATTTCGAAACCAATAAGTTTATTTTCATAGATATGTAATCTCTAAGGATGGAATCTTAGTTTATCATATGATGACAAATGCATTACAATAATGGACCCTGAAAACTAACATAAACGAGGTACGTAGTTTTATTGACTTAACAGGTTACCATTGGAATTTAGATCATAATTTCTCCCAATTGGCTAACCCACTAACCAAGATCACACGTAAATGGGTCACGGTTTTATGGATAAAAGAATGTATATAATTATTTGATGATTTGAAATGAATATTGGTCAATGCTCTAATTTTCTCTCTTCCATTTGGAAATGATGGATCTGTGATATACAGTGATGAATCAAATAATGGGTTGGGTTGAATCCTTATGAAAAATGATAATGTTATTGCTTATGCATCAAGTCAGTTGAAGACTCAGGCAAAAAATTACCAGTCTCAGGATATTGAGTTAGTATCCATAATCATTGCTCTGAAAATATAGATACATTACCTCTATGGGGAAAGATGTGAGATATATACAAATCACAAGAGTTTGAAATACATTTTTACATAGAAAGAACTCAACATGAAGAAAATGATATGGATTTAGTTACTCAAATATTATTATTATTCAATACACTACCGCCTAAGAATGGAAATTAAGGTGGATGATACATTAAGCAGTATAGTTTATGGACTTTTTACCCAAATGAGGATTGAGAGAGATCCTATATTCAGAGTTCTACTAAATATGGATATGTGAATTGTTAAGGACTGTGAAACATCTTTCCTCTTTCAAATGATTGATAAACTATCTTTACAATAGAGGATAAATTAAACTTAATTTGATGAGGAGAATATATAAAAGAAAATTAATGTATTTAAGGAGGGAAGGTTGGTAGACTTCATGTGGGAGGATGGAGTTCTGAAATTTTTGGAGATTTTTTGTGTTCCATCTAAACTATGGCTAAAAAGGGAACTATTAGATTATTCTAATATATAAAACTTCTCTACAATCCATGGTAGAACCAATATTTATAGATATATGAAGGAACGTTTTTGGTGGGATAACATGTAGTAAGAAATTGATGACTTTGTGTCAAGGTGTCTAGTTTTTCAACAAGTTAAGGCCGATAGAAAACATCCTTGAGGGGTCATCCAACCTCTACCCTGTGGAAGTTTGATGACATTATGATGGAAATTTTCATAGGACTAATGAGAAAACCAATAAGTAATGATCTGATATGGGTAATTGTAGATCATCTCACAAAATCGGCTCATTTCCTTGCTATATGAGAGGATATACTAATCGAGATCCTAGAAAGACTCTATTATAATTATGTTGTAATAATTCTTGGTGCACCTATATTGATTGTGTATGATCGATATCCCTGATTTATATCAAAAATTTTGAAAAGTCTTTTGAACGCATTGGATACTGATCTTCATATGAGTACTGCTTATCACCCCCAAACTGGAAGATAGTCTGAAAGAACTATTCAAACACTGGAAGACATGTCGAGATCATTTTCTCTTGATTTTCAATGTATTTGGGATCAATAATTCTCTTTGGTTGAATTTTCCTACAGAAAAATTTTCCACTCCTGCATTCAAATGGTTATATATGATTCATTATTTTGTATGAGGTGTAGAACTCCAACATGTTGGGATAAAATTTTTGAGAGGAAACTTATAGGCCAAAAACTTATCGAAGAGACAACTACAATGGTAAAGAAAATTAAATCCCCTATTAAAGCATCCCAAATTAGGAAAAAGGATTATGTTGAAAATTAGAGAAAGGATTTTGAATTTCAAGTATAAGATCATGTCTTTCTAGAAGTATCTCTATGGAAGGGTGTCTTCAGGTTTGGTAAGAAAGGGAAACCGATCCCCAAGAACATCATACCATTCGAAATTCATGAGAGAATTGGAGTAGTAGCTTACCATTTAGCAATGCCACCAAGTCTCTCAAAACATCATAATGTGTTCCACATGTCGTTGTTAAAGAAATACCTACCATACCCAATGCATGTACTCACCTATGAAGAAATAGACCTAGAACCTGTTTTGGCATACTGTGATGAGCCTATCAAGATTATTGACATAAGGGAGTAGGTGATGAGAAATCAGACAACTAGAGTAGTAATGGTTTTTTGGAGAAACATAAAATGGGGGAAGAAACATGGTAACTAGATGATGTTATGAATAAGAACCACCAACATCTTTTTAAGGGGATTTATACATGAAAACATTTTAGGACTAAATCTCTGAAGGTGGGAAAAATATATCACCCCAAACATTTTGTTGTATTTTTATCGTAAATAACATCAATTCATTATAGGGCCTATATTTCATGAATCACTGACTCTCTGTGAAAAAAACACATTGATATTTATAGGATAATTTCATAACCTTGACATTAAACTTAAATTTTCTACATCGGTGTTTTGAATTTTGAAAAACAATCATACACAGTTGTGATAAAGGTGATATTTGGAGTCTGATAGAATCAAATTAATTTTCAATGAATAGTAACCTACCCATATGAATAGTAACATGCCCTTATGAATAGTAACTTACCCTTATGAATACTCGTATAAATATTACGAATGGTAACCTTATCCATGAAAGAATAAATAAAATTTACACACCTTAAAAATAAAGATGAATATTTTATGTGTTCGTATTTTTTGATTAAATAATAATTTAATTAAAATTAAATTTATCATATTTAGAAAATTAATTTTTTAAAAATGAGCTTAATTTTTGGATTCTACACTTTGGAAAATGGTAATGGTTAATTTTTGTGATTTTTCTGAAATACTTGAATTTTTTTTGAATAGTAAAATATGATAAATAATAATAAATGTAAACTACAAGATTTATTGAGTCGTGGATGACGTCCTACTAAGGTAAGAACACTTTTTTAAAACTCATATGAAATTTATTACTATTTTTTGACATGAAATTAACACTTTCATATCTTAGAGAAATATAGTAAACTAATGATTAAAATATTAAGAAAACTCTCCTCCCCTTTACTTTATAAACCACCCTCACCCCATCTTCCTCCCATACCAGTCAAGATTTGAGACATACATATATTATACCAAATACACATACCAATCCCTCTTACCACGTACCTAACCTTTTGGTCTCACCAAAAGGCCAAAAACAAAGGGATTAAGGAGATTCTCTTAGAGGAGTATTGAAGAGGTGAACCTCTCTCCCTTTTTCTCCCAACTTATTTTTCAAGTTCCATTATTTTGTTGCTCTCTCCCCACATACCATTATAAAAATGATATGATAATTATATTATCTTAAATGAACTATAATTTTATTGTTCTAATGGAATATTTCATTATCTTCTCTCTTTTCCCCCACCTATTGTACTAAAAATGAAAACATCATCCACGATGTGTTAGTTTATCACATTCAAGGACGACAGGATATCAATTTCTATTAGAATATTCAATTATGGGCATGAAAAAAATTTTAAGGTTTAACCAGATCAGAATATATGTATTCAATATTAATAATTGTTCTATAATCCTTACACACACATAATATAGAATAATAATACCAGACAAGGTCATTATTCACAAAATCACCAAGTTAATCCAAGTGATTATCATTAACTTTTATCTAACGATTATTCCTAATGGTGTGAAACAAAAAATCATTATGAGACCATTTATATATCTATAATATCACTAATAATATATATTAAAAATTCTGGATGTTTAACTACATTTAAAATGAACTTCTATTCATAAATACAACTAAACATATCACGAAAACCAATGAAAAAATGCTTCCAAAACAATAAAATTGAACCTATCAAACCCATCAAAAATTCCATAAATGAACATAATAAGGTTATAATAAATGAATTAAATTTATAGTAGGTTCTTGATTTATTAATTAATGAAGCTAAATATCATTATTTAGGTTATTAAAATCAATTGAAGAACACATTCGGGTGTGTGGTAAGGGGTTTCTCGTCACACATATATTTCTATGAGATTTCTATTGGTCTATATGTATTTCTTGTATGTGGTGTATGTTTAATTCTATTTGATATATAATATAATGATTATATTTATATTCATGGTATTCAGTGATTCAATTGATGATAATTAACTCAATTGATTACAATGTTGTAAGGGTCATTACTTCGGTTTCCATTTAATTGTGATTTAGTTAGTATCGTACACCTAATCATTTTTATGTGGTGTACCTACTACCCCTTTTAGATAATTTATCATTTAAAATTATAAATATATTATATATCCATATTATGGGCTTTTGGATATAATTATTGTATTAATTTTTATACCCTTTTACATACGATGTTTATTTAGAATGTTTTATTAACTATGAAAATATTAATGAATATTTATACAAAAATGTATAAGAGTATTGATAAGGAATATTTTAATTGTATTGTATCTATTTATAAATAATGATTTGGACTTTTAGTGATTGTTGGTTCCCCATATATCCCTCTTATGTATTGATAGTTCTCATGAGATAAATTAGTTTGCAACAAACCCTTCGAGTTTGTTTCCAAAACAGGATCAGACGAGTATCTACCAACAGAATTAAACCGTTTCGACGATATAGTGGTATCATGTTCCAGATAAATGATTTCCAATTAATAAAAATTCCTTTTATACATTATCATTTATTACTATCCATGAGGTTTTCACTATGAAAAAATCTATGGATGTAGTTTCATTCTCAGTTTATTAATGTTATTTGTTTTTCATTTGTTCACCATGAAATATTGACCATTAAAATTTGATTTTGATTCAATTATTGATGATTCATGACTCCTATATTTGTAACCGTTATTTATCATTTTATCTCACCCATTTAATTTTTTTACCTTCAATGGGTTATTAAGAGGAGATCATTTATTCAGTTCTCATGGATGTAGTTTAATACTTTTTTGTTATGTATTGTATTTTGTTTCCTTTCCCAATGTAATTTGTCTTAAATTTATGTATATAGTTTCATAAATACTACTAAACTGATCATTTGTTCTGGAATTCATCCCGTGTAATCATACTAATTTAATAAGTAATGCATCGGCTCCGGGCTTCTTGGGTTGGGGCATTACAATTAGCACCTCTCCCGGTAACAGAATCTCATCCCATGTAGTTTCCTCCCACTCTCCCATCCATTTCACATTATTTTAGGAAACAATATCCTATTTTTCTTGTGGATTAAGATCTAGGTTTTAGTAAATCTAACTGATTTATTTTGGATCTTGTTTTTGTATCTATATCTTGTTCTTCATTATACTCTTGATCATTCTACTAAATTCGAGAAATTTGGTGACAAGAGTTTGTCATAGATATTGATGAATGTGTTCTAAATTCAATGCTAATGGTCTTGAATTCTACTTGTCTTCATGGGTTTTGATAATTAAACTTAAATGATTTATAATTTAATCTTTAATTTATTAAGGTAATTTTCTTATTAATTTACTGAAACAAGGAATTAATTTAATGTAACTTCCATGTGATAATGAATTGGGATAAATTCATGCTAATGGAATTGGATGAATTTGATTAACTTAGATTAACTATTTTTTATTTAATTAATGGAAAATGTTGTGATTATGAAATTGGAGTTCAATTAATTAATTGGTGAATTGAATAATGGGATATTAGTATTGGGTAATTGGGTTAATTAATTGTTTAATTAATTTATATATTATCGGATTATTGAATTAATTGATTGATTGATTGTTGATTTGATTAAATAATAGGTATTTTATGTAATGGGTCAATTAATGTGAGTTTGAAATATTTTAAAATGCATTTTATGATATGTTTTAATTGACCATTAATGGGATAATGCGTTATATGATAAAATAAGGATAAATGGTTTAACGATTATTTATCATATTATTCCATGTGAATTAAAGTGTCAAACTATGATTATTTGATTAAATGAGATTGTACACATTAATGAGAATTGTGAAAATATGGTTAATATTGATTAGTGATATATATTTTCTATTGTGACTTATGTGATAAACATGTGTGGAACATGGTCAACTTTATCAAAATTCCATAGTGATAAATATTGATATTCATGTGTGAGACATGGCCAGCTGTATCAAAATCCCATCATGATAAATCACTATGGGTCATAGACTGATACTTAAAAAGTTCACTTTTGTGATTGTTTGATAAAAGAGTGTGGTACATATACTAATACATCAAAATCCCATTTGTGTGATTTTTGGATAAATGAGTTATGGGTCATGGACTCCTCCTTTAAATACCCATGGGGTCCTATTCATAGTGATCTAGTCCCAAACTAATTTCATTGGACTGTGGTTCAAATTCTCCAAAATACAATATGAAATGAAATGGATAATGAAATTCAATTTGTTATAACAAACTATGAATTGAATATATGATATTTTTGGGACTTCAGCACTGGATGAAGTAGGTATTGTAGTTCGGGTGTCCTTAGGAACTCAAGGGTTATTTGATAAAATAAAGTGCAATTGAATAAATTTAAATTTTTTTACTTTATTGGTATTATTTTATTATTTATATAGCTGCAAACACTATTGTTGACTAGATATTGGAAATAATACTGTTGGTGGTTGACTACTGAGTTCTACTCACAATCTACTTGGGCTACCTAATCGATACCCGTGACCTGATAAGTGCATAGGCTCAGTTTTAGATTCTTAAGTTGGGTTGAAGCTTGGATGAGGTACTAGAAATTATTTGGGACCTTCTTGGGGAATTTTATGTGTTTTATTTATTTTGGTTTTTTCAAATTGACACTTGACATGCACTTGGAATAACATTTCTACAACTTTTGTTTTGGATATTGTTTTCATGTTTTGGTCATCATGAGATATTAATACATTTCTAGTTATTGGTTTTATTTTATGTATTTTTTATTTCCCCTATTAGGATACATTGAAAAGGAGGTTATAGTCTCTCCACAATCTATATTAGTCTTTCTCTTTTAGTTGGAATCCTCTGGTGTATAGGGAGGTGCGCCTAATATCATGTGACAGGCCGACTATGGGAACTGGTGTGTGGCACTCTGTTAAATACATTACATAGTGGTATCAAAGTGGATTTATTTTAATTTTATTTTCAGTTACTATTTCGGAAAGGTAGATAAGAGAACAGTATGAGTCGATCCCTCGTAAAGATATTTTGGTTGAGAGTAAATAACCCATGTATGAGGTTACAATCCAAGTTCACATGGTGGGATTGATGTTTTTTATGTTCATTGTTATAGTTGGATGTTATTTCACCGTGAGTGATTCACTTGTTCTGTGATGTGATTCTTGTTTCTGATATTTTTTGAGGTTTAAATCATGGTCCATAAAGGCACAATATTTATATATGCATGAACCATTATAGGTGTTGAGGAATATTTTCGACATGAAAAAATTTGGACACACATGGGAAAAAAAGGTTTTGGGTGTTTTGTTAAAGTAAAATTAGTTTCTTAGCTTGTGTGACATAAATAAAAAGGTGAAAAATAGAAACATAAAATTTTTGAAATGATGAAAATGTAAAAATGGGTTTCTAATGAGAAAAAATGAATAATGAAAAGGGGTTTACCATCTATTTACCAAGACCTAGATGTAGGATTTTTAATGGTAGTGATAGCACCTCAGTTTTGACCATGTGTTGGGGAAAAGGAGGGAATGAATTGTTATAGCCTTATGTGAATCACTCTTGTTAAATGTGTGAATATTGTGTTTTTTATCCTAATTAGTGTGTTTATATTTGTAGAGATATAACTCGATGATGAAGCATTTATAGGGCGGTCAAAGTTAATGTTTTGTAATGATCCACCAACATTTGAACCTAAGGCACCGGTAGTGTTAATTGAGGAAGTTGGATTGTAATTTTGAGAGAACATTTCTCGCTTTAAGAAATTTATGTATGGAAAACCTAGGTGGGTTGTGAAAAGATTCCCTAACCTAAAAAATGTGTTTCTATTGAAAAACCCTCCAACATTTACTGGATTGGGTGGAATTGAGGAAACTATGTTTTCGATTGATTCAATCCTAAATATACAAGATCACTTAGAGACTCTTGTTTAGAATAGGGTCCTGCTAGAGGAAAATATGTTATGTTGTCAATAGTAGAGATGGTGGGTCATATAGAATTAGGATGGACGTCATGAAAATATAAAGTGGAAGAAATTTCATGATTATTTCTTGGATAAATTTTATCCTAAGATTCTCATGTATGAGAGGGAAGCTGAGTTCATGAGGTTGAATTAGGGGAATATGTCTCTTATGGAAAATTCTAGAAACATTTCATATTTTCAGTTCTTTTTACAATCATTAGTAGGGGACGATGCTACATCAAAAAAATATTTTTGGATATACATGAATGTTAAATTATGTCCAATTTGAATATCATTAGGCTGAATAAGTTTTTAAAGGTGGTGAATCGAGCTCTCATATAGAAGGGGACCCGAAATGAGGCTTCTGGTGGAGAAAAAGTGGTTTATTCTAAACGGTCAGGTGGTATGAATTCTAAGAGAAGGAATAGTTACTATTATAATGTAAGCTCGGGTGATAGTAATCATTGTTAAAATGGGGAAGAATATGTTTCACATGATCTTGCTCTAGTGTTTTGTCACTAGTGTGGTAGGTCGGGACACTTATGAAGATAATTCCCCTAACCACTAGTAGATTTTAGAGGATGATTAAATATATGACATCTATATAGGGTTTTTAAGAACCAATAACAGAAGGGTAATGATGGAGATTCTAGGAAGAGAGACTTTGTGGAAAGGAAGTATACTACACTATATCAGATTGAAATCTAGAGTTATATTGGACATGGTTATAGAGTCATTCCATGTGGCACTTTGGTGCAAGAGAACCCATATTAACATAGTGGTGTAGCAAAGGGGACTCAGAATACATCATAAGGAAGAGGGGAAGGACATTTTCCTGTAGTATAACCTGTACCTGTTTTTAACAATGTTGGACCATTAACAGTTAGTGGTTTTATTCTTATAGATTCTATGATTCATGGTTCCTTATTAGTCACTAGTTACTTTAATTATCTTATATATTCACAACATGGTAAGGGTTTGAGTCGGTAGATGGAGTCCATTAGTAGAGTGATGATGATAAATACACAAATGGTAATACAGTTGAGAGACATCTCCCTATAAAATGGTTATTTTCTTAAGGCTAAAGAGTATCAGTTCCTATGGGATTTGTAAATCCATAGTATGTCTAGATTTGACCTCATTATGGGTGTGGACTGATTACTAGCATACCGACCCCGTATTGATGTCTATCAAAGGAGAGTGACCATTATGTCTCTAGATGGTAACGATTATAATCATCATAGAGAGTGGGATATCTAAGAGGTCCGTCCAAGGATTTTTCAGTAACATGGGTTATTTAATTCCAAGGTTTATAGTTTTTTTATGTATGGTGGAGGTGTAAGATATGTGGTCTTTCCACCCATGGTAGATCACTTTTAGTATGTGTTTACTAAATACTTCTGTAAGATGCCACCTAATAGAGATTTGGATTATACCATTGAGCTCACACCAAGGGATGAGCTAGTTTATATTCCACAATATTGAATGGAACAAATAAGGCTTTGAGGGATCAAGTATCAACCGATGGAGTTGTAGGATAATGAATTTATTCATCTATGTATATCACCATAGGGTTCTCTAATTTTGTTTGTAGTAAATGCTAACAAGACATTGCGCATGTATGATGGCTACTGAATGTTGAACCAGATGATCGTGAAGAACCTGTATCCTCTTCATTATATCGATTATCTCGTTAACTAGTTTAGAGGAGCTTTGGTTTTACCCAAGGTAAACCTATGATCAGGGCATCATTGTGTGGGTGTTCAAACTTCTGATATACTTAGGAGTTCTTTCATATGTAGGAATGTCCTTTTTGAGTTCATTATGATGTATTTGGGGAGGATAAACACACCAAATGTGTTTATGAACTTGATGAATCAAATGTTTTACTCATATGTGGATCATTTTGTGTTTATGTTTTCTTATGAAGTATTTGAGTACTCTAATACTAATATCCTTACCAACGTCATATCATCTTCCCGAGTACACTGAGAGGGTATCAACTATACACAATCCTATCTAAGTGTCATTTTTTGATTGATCGGGTACACATCCTGGGTAACATCATCATGTAGGAAGGTGTATCGATGGAACTATAAAAATAATAGTTAGTAGTTTCTTGGAAGAAACCTAATAATGGTTTGTATATCTGCATCTTTCTATGAATAGATGGATATTATCTGAGGTCCATTTGGGACTTTTCCCATTTGAAACCACCTCTTTTAGGATTGATCAATAAAAGGGTATTGTTTGAATGAATGAAAACATGTGGGAATACCTTATAGGAGTTGAATAAGCATTTGAAATATGCACCAATCTTTATCCCGCCCGAGTCAGTTGAAGAGAATATTGTGTATTATGATACTTTAAGGATATGGATGGAAGTAGTGTTGATGCAAGGAGATCAACTTGTGGGGTATATTTTTTAGTGTTTGATCTAAAATTAATGGAACTATGCTAAGAAAAAACACATGTTATATAAAGTTGTTTTTGAATTGACGTTTTGGCAGAATTCTCTATTGGGAGAAAAATTTACTATGTATACTAATAAAAAAAGTTTAAATTATATCTTTTCATGACAAGACATAAGTCTCTAGTAGCAGATATGGTTTGATATTTTTTAGTCACTTGAAATGTATCTTTAATATACACTTGGTATGGGAAAAAGTGTTGCTAACTCATTAATTAAGAAAACTCATACTCTTTCTGTTAAGGGTTCTAGGGATGAGTAGAAGACGATGAATTTACTGGATGAGATGAATTTTGTGCTTTAGGGGAGTCAAGATAAGATGAATAATGTTTATGTTTTAGTGGATTATAAACTTTTGATCTTGATTCGAGACATAATATATGATGATCCAGAGTGTTTCTACATTAGAGAATATCTTGAGGGTGGGGATTAAAGTTCCAACTGGACAATAGATGAGGATGATATTATCTATTTCAGGAATCATGTAGTTATTACTATGATTATGTGGGGGGATATGATGACTGATTTTCATTCCTTGAAGTGGTTAGTGCATCTAGCTGTGACAAAATATATTCGGTAATATATGAAGATGGCTTTGGTGGTCGGTCAGGAAAAAGGATATTGGAGGATCTGTTATAAGATGCCAAAACTATCAATAGGTTAAGAAAGAGCATCAACATCCTGGTGCTTTACTACAGTTATTTCCCATTATGGAATGGAAGTGTGATTGAATTAATATTGATTATATTATGGGTATCCCAAGGACACCTAGAAATAATGAAGCTATTTCGGTGGTTTTTGACCATTTAACAATGGTAGTTCATTTTTACCTATATTGGAGACATTATTAGTAGAGAAGTTAGGTGATTTTTATGTTCGAGAGAAAGAAAATCTGAACATAGCTCCATGGAGTATTGTATCACACCATGAGTCACATATTACTTAAAAATTATAGAAATAATTACATATGGAACTTGATAAAATGGTTTAATGAGTACATATTTCCACCCACAGAAATATGGGTTATTAGAGCATAATATACAGGTGCATAAGGATTTGTTATGATCATGTGTTATAGGCTTTGGTGGGTCTTAGGAGAAGTACCTGGATCCTTTGGAGTTCACCAATAACCATAATGATCATGTGAATATTCATTTGGAATCAAATGGGGATCTTTGTGGTTGGCTATGTTGATCACCTTTATAGTGGATGGAGGTAGGTGAGTCAGTGTTGTTGGGACCAAGTCTCATGTTTGAGACATTAGATAATGTTCAGCAGATTCAAAATCATATGTATACATGTCAAAGTAGTCAAAAGTCTTCTGCTGATAGATCTAGAAGACCCCTAGAGTCTATAGTAGGAGATCATATATTCCTTTGGGTTATTTCTATATTAGGACACCACATGATATAGAGATAATGCATGTTGGAACCTAGGTTTACATGACCATTTGAGTTTGAGGAGAGAATTGGGCCACTAGACCACTAATTGCCTCTTCCACAAAGCTACAATTTAATTAATGATATATTTCTTATTTCACAACTTTTTTAGTATCAACCTGGCCCTTCAAATTTGATCAATGTGGATGATGTTGAGCTATTGATTGATGCATCCTTTTAGGATCATCTGATGTGTAAATTGGATCATCGTCAGAATGTGTTGTAGGGAAAGATAGTTCTTATATTTAATGAATTGTGGAAACATGGGAGAGTGAAATAAAAAACGTAGTAAAGAGAAGTATATATGAGGGCTTAGTGTCCAAATAATTTTGACTTAGAATTGTAGAGATGTTTGGAAGTACCGCTCGAGGATTACCTTTTATAATGTGGGATATTTAATGATATGGAACTTCTTTGGATGTGTATTGAGCACTACATTAGTTATTTTTTCAGTTTTTTTTTTATTAAAACATATTTGGTTTTTTACATTTGGTTGTTTTTGGGTGAAATTGGAGAAACATTCAAGGTGTAAAGGTTGTTCATAGTTTGTACATGCTTTTCCAAAAATGTGGGCCAAACTCAATAAACTATATGATCCTAAATAGAGGTAATATTCATATCTAAATAATCGTATTCCAGATTTTGCACCATCATAGGAGTAACCATGCACCCCCCAGAAGAGTTTCACAGTTAATGAATTCAATTTAGAAAAGAATTAACCCATTCTAAGAAAACCATGAACTTCGTTTTTATCTGCATGAAAATTAGATTAAAAATACCTAAACACCTATTAGTATAGATAAATTCACCCTATATTGACCCAAAATGATATCAATAATTATTTGAGGCTCCTTTATGGATTTCAAGACATTCTAAACTTTTTTATTAATAATTCAAATCTTGTATTGAAGGTCTTCACATCTCTCAATAAGAGAATCTCATCGCATGTATTTTTTCGTACACACCCATCCTCCTATCATTAATTGAAGAGATGTTTTATTCTACATATTATTGTTCTAGTTAAAGGTTTTAGTATATATTTTTCATTTTATTTTTGATCAAGGATTCCGATCAAGATCTCATTCTTCGTTATACTCTTGATCGTTCCTCATTATTGGTGATTTCTGTTAGCGAGCATTTGTCAATGATCTTGATTTAGGTGGTCAAAATTTAATTCCCATAGTCATGAATTCAAATTATGTGTATTTTTTGAGATATAATAATTAGAATTATTTCCAATTTAATCATTAATTTATTAAATATACTATTTAATTTATTTACAGAAGCATAGAATTTATTTAATGTAGTTACCATTTGATGATGAATTAAGTTAAATTCTAGGTAATGGAATTGTTTGGATTTTATTTATTTAGATTAATTGATTTTATAATTAATTAATGGAAATTGATTTGATTATGAAATTAGATTTTGATTAATTAATTGGTGAATTATTTAATTGGATATTGTGATTGTGAAATTGGGTTAATTATTTGTTAAATTAATTAGTTGATTGTTGTGATTGTGGAATTGATTGATTAATTGAATGTTGATTTGATTAATTTTTTAGGAATCTGTGTAATGTTTAAATTAATGTGAGTTTGAATCAAATGAAATTTGAATTTATGATTTGTTTAAATTGACCATTAATGGGTTATTGGGTTATATGATTAAATAATGATAAATGGTTTAATGGTGATTTTTCATATTCTTTCATGAAAATTATTTTGTTGAAACATGATTGTTTTATTAATTGATATGGAACACTTTAATTAGAATTTTGGTAAGACGTATCATATTGATTAACCTTGATTTATGTGATATATGTGATATTTTGATATATGTGATAAATTTTTGGGGGGATATGATTTATTGTATCAAATTCCCAGAGTGATAAATATTGATATTCATGTGTGTTACATGGTCTATTGTATCAAAATCCCATTGTGAAAAATGATTGCGGGACACTGACAACTGCTTCATATCACACATGTGTGATTTTATTATAAGTTAGTGTTGGACATTGACTTATTCTTCAAAATACCACTTTTTTGGTTTTTTATAAATGAATTGTGTGTCATAGACTATTCTTTCAAATACCCAAGGGGTCTTAGGCATTGCAATATAGACCCAAAAAGTTAGCATTAGACTTTGGATGAAATTTTAAAAAATATGAATTGAAATGAAATTGATAATGACTGAACATTTGTTATAATGAATTATGAATTGAATATGTGATATATTTTACAATTTCTCACAGGTCAAAGCATGTATTGTGGTTCTTATGTATTTAATAAACCACCGATTATGTGGTTAAATAATTTTTTTGAATAAATTTAAACTGTTTACATAGTTAAATTTATTTTATTGTTTATACAGCTATATACACTGTTATTGACTAAATATATTTTTATGTATTCTTTGGTGGTGTTCTACTAATTTTTATTCATACCTTGATCTGACTATTTCATCAGTACACAAATATACTTCATGTTTGCAGGACATGAAATGGAAAAGGCCCAGTGTTGGATGACTAATATGGTTTGGAGCATGGTTGAGGGAACTGAACATGATTTAGGACCTTCTGGAGGAGTTTTTAGTGTATTTAATTATTTGGAGTTTTCCATATTAAAACTTGACACATACCTTTCTACACATATATACTACTTTAGTTATGGATATTGTATAACATTGTTGGTTAGTATGTGATATTGGTAAAGTTTTTTTCACTGGTTATATCTTTTGGATGTTGACTATTAATTTCCATTGATGTCCTACTTGGATAAATAGGACATAGCCTCTCTTTCATTGATATTAGATCCTCACTGCTAGTTTGTATCTTCTAGTGTATGGGGTGGTGTTTCTGATATCCTGTGACCGACCAACTTAGAGAACCGATGTGTGGTACTCGGGTTGGGATATTACATGTCCCTTACCTCATATACCAACAAATAGATTAGTAATGGGGGGATATTTTTTATGTTGTCAAGACCCTCCCCCACCATAAAAAATCATTTTTATCATATAATTCCATATTCCTTAAGTTTAATCAATATTCCCTTATAGTCTTTACCATGGTAACTTGTATTTTTAATTTACTATGGTAATTTATCCATTAAGAATAAAATTAAAATGATATTTATTAGATAATTTATTCCTACAAATTCTTAATATGAGATCTAATTTATAAAACCAAAATCCAATGTGTGTGTAAAATTATTTTAAATATGAATGTATTTAATACATAAAACCTTGTTTTAACATAAATTATGGTCATTAATTATGAATGTTTTCGATATTAATTATTCTGAAAATAATGTTGAAATTATTATATAATATAAAATTTTTTAATTCCCAGTATGTAGTTTAGTTTTCAAAATTAAAAGTACAAAAGTTTCATAATTTAATTTAAAATTAATCTCATTGATTTGATAAGAAAAGGGGTTTTTAATGTGAAATTTTTTAAAATTTTAGAAAGTTTTTGTATCAAAATTAAATATGAAAATAAATCAAACGACCAAAATTGAATTAATTGATATAAATGTTTTCTAATTTAATGTTATATTAAATTAAAAATATAAATTCTAAATAAAAATTGTTTAAAAGATAAATAAGTTTTCAATTAAGAATTATTATATTTCAATATTCAACAAAAAATGAAACTTATCATAAAAATATCAAAGAATCACCCAAATATAATTTTGGTACTATGAATTCAAAAATTAATTTTGTTTTGTCCTATATATTTTATAAAATTGTACCAAAGTAATTTTAAATTATGCGTGCAAATAACAACAAATCAGTATTTTTGAAAAATATAATTGTTTTGAAAATATATCATTTTAATTTAAAATGATTATTATTTTATTTATAATGAAATTATAGGTAATAAACATGTGTAAATTATATATTTTTAAATTTTATTTAATAATATTCTTACCTACCATTCCAATGGCAAGGAGACACTTTTCAAATTAAATAATCAAATTTAAAATATAATGTTGTTCTGTAAAATTTCGCCTTGTCTGTAAAGAAATATTTCAAAGAATCTTGTTTTTCTGTGTAATAGAACATACACTATGTGCTCTGTGTAATGTATTATAAAACTAATCTCATGTGTCACTTAAAATATTGAATAAAATTTCCTTCTTTTATAATTTTGTAGTGTTACATTCTCCCCATATCTGATAAATTGTGTCCTCCCCATTTACACATGATATCGGAAATGAAGGGTTTTAAAATACTCTTTTATTAAATCCACATCATAAAAACATTAATTGTATACCCTCATAATAAGAGATAAATGAATGTACCCAGTTATAGGGAAAAAATAACTAGGTTTCTACCAAGATGAATGTTAGTGGAATGTGAGGATATGGACATGGAAGAAAACCCTAAATAATTATAGAGAATGGTATAGGGTATTGATCACAAGTATGTTAATTATCAATAAAATTTTTTGGGGACCAAAAAAATAAATCTATGATGATTTAAAATTCCATCTAATTCAACGGATATGAAAAAAAGGTTAATATTTTTTAAGATCATTTTTATAAATATGGGCCATTCGTTTGCAGTCTAAGAACATAAGGAAATTTTCATACATGAAATGATTATATTTAATTAGGAAAATTTAACCATTTTCTTTTGATTTTTTAAATTTAAAATTCACTCCTTACTCTAAGAAATGAATATTGACAAATTAATTTTTATGACTAAAATAATAAAATTAACATTTTATGGATTGTAAGATCAATAAAAGTGACACAAGTATTTCTTTTTACCTATAACTATTTTTCAAAACCAATATTATTATCACAAGTTATCCGATATGCATAAAAAATTAGATGGTGAAGTAATATATTAATTAATAAATTCTCATATATTTATTATATTAAACCATTTCATAAATATTTAACTATATAACCCTTCTAAAAGATCACAGACCAAACCAATATAAATAAGGCCACTATATTTGGAAAATGAACAAAGAATTTATCCATTAAACAATATGGTTTATATATTTATCATCATTTATAGAACATTTGAATACCTTCATCATGTATTCAATTAAAACATATAAATAATATTATCTTCCCTAAAACCTTATTGAAAATATGAATTATTCCTTATTACCAATGTTATATAGATAGTATTGGATATACTAAGGAAATAAAAAGATGTTTTAGACTCCCATAATGATAAAATAAAATAATTTGTATAAAAATCATTCATTAGTTCCAAGGTAGTCTCCATTGTCCAATTTAATTTATCCTTATCAATCATCTATTTATCCAAACCCCCATTTTCTCTAAACCATGATTACATTAATGGTTTTATTTTCCTCAAAGATGTTTTTTCAAAGATGTTTATCAATAATGGAATCTGTTTTATTTCTAGAATTTATTATGTGATTTTAAATCCTTAGAGAAAAATTATTGTCATAGAGTCCTTATATATTTCATAAGTTTATTAACAAAGATATCATTTATAAATACTAAAATGAAATATTTCATTAATCCAAACACAAATACATTAATCATCCCTCTTTGTATGTGGTTGTTGAATAATCTTGACTATGATCCATTAGCTTATTTTGATTCATATTCCATTAATTCTAGGTACATTGATTTTCATAGTGCCCCATTTCTTAATAATTCAAGCATTTTGGATTGGAAATTTTTTTTATAACCCTTGAAATAATAATCATGTTTGTTTTTATCTCCATTCTCCTAGTAAACTAACAATCCTCTTATGAAAGTACTAAGGTGTTTCATTCCACAATAATCAAATGTTATAAAATAATTCCTTAACTTATTACCTTTATCCATCTTTTTCTCTTTCTTCCTATTATTCTAATACTTCAATTGAAATCCTTAAGACGTGTAATTTTTTTCTATATCATTTTAGCACATGATGTTATGTTCTTATATTGTGAGAGTGTTTGGGATACTACTTTACATCTAACTATTTTCTTAATAACATAAAAGAAACAATCATTCTTACCCTTTGGATTATGTACATCGATATGGTTCGCATTCAATATTATAGGAACCATTTCTAAATGATTGAATATACTTAATTATACTTTATAATTATGAAACAAAATGAATAATCCAAAATCTAGTGAAATAATAAACATAATATAATATTTTAATCGTAACCATTTATATTTTTTTGGTAAATCTATATTTTAATTTTTTTCATAATGGTTTGTAATGAAATTTTAAATTATCCTAAGCATATCCCATTAATGTTTCAAACATGGTGCATAGTAAGGATCTATTATCATAAAATAGGTGAATATTTGATCAAAGAAAATGATTCTTTCAAAAATTATTTCTCTTATGAATATTTTTTAAATAACAACTATTTCTGAAGTTTCCTGAAAAAGATGTTTTTATTTAGAAAATCACATAACATATTCCTTACAAAACATTATTATTTTAATTTATATTTACCCACAAAATATATCTTCATTTATTGGTCCCTAATATATGTTGTAATATATCTAGTTCCCAAGGTTTCCACTAAGCCTCACTCTAATGAAAACTGTAATGGTCCTCACCATAATAGCCTGAAGCTATTGTTTTCTTTATTACATTTGTATAAATAAAAAGGGTCGAATCCTGAAGGAACAATAAATTTTGAATTTTTAGATAACTATATACATACATGATACCCATTTTATATTACAAATAGGAAATAAAACATAGTACAAAAATATAATTTCGCTATATCCTTGAAAACTCATTCAATGGATTAATCTTGAAAACGTATGGAAAGGAAAGAAAATAAGGGTGTGAAAAAATTCTCAATCAAACATAAGTTGAGCAGAAGATATTGTCAGAAAAAATATTTATAATAAAATTTTCAAGGTAAATAATTTAGCACTAAATACATTTAAATAAATTTATAAGGCATAATCAATATTATAAGCTAAATAAATAAAAACACATGTCATTTAGTCAATAAACAGAAAATAAATTTCATAAAGAGGTAATGTCATACTAAAATCTAGTGGATAATAATAAATAAAATAAAAATGAAGGAAATGATTAATTATTGGATTATATGATCTCATAAATCATGATACCACTAAATTAAATACCACTCATAAGAAATTTTAAATATTATATGTAGAAAATCACTTTATTTGGCCACTAAATTTATCTAATGAGATCTACCGATGCATCGAGGGAATATATAATACCAAGACCCACATTTTAATTTATGAATAATTGATTCCTCATATATAAAATAATATATTTAATTCTTGAATTAATATTCCTTAACATCAAATATACACGTTGAGTAAGGGGTACTTATTAATAATTATTTCTGCATTTCAGAATATTCAATATAAACATCATATGTTGAAAATTTATATAGAATAGGAATTTAAAATATCCACCATACTAGAATAGGTTAAATTTTTTTTTGAATTGTAATTTATATTGAAAAATATTCACAATAATGTTATTCTTTCAATATAATTTTCATAATTGCAAAACAAAGTGCTATTGCACAATAAGTTTTACAACTTGATAAATTTCATGTAAAAGTCTGTTGGATTAATTCATATAAATTGAAACATAAATATCATAAAGAATAAATTATTTGTGATATTAAATGTTAAAGGAGATGTATATACACTAAATAAAGGGTAATTGGTGCATATTAACAAATAAGTACCACTGGAATGTAATTTCAGATCAAATCCATTACCTCATTTTTTTGTTTACTTTTATTTATCCCTATATTTTTTTTTTCTCATGTTGCTAATTTATAACCGAAATATAATCATATTTATAATATCATATATGATCCTATTATATCATTTTACCACCATTTTATTAATAATATTTCTTTTTTTGTATTGTTTTGGGAGATAATTTCCTTGTTTCTCATTCATAATTTGTTATAAATGTTCAATTTATTCTGCATATTGTTTTGTTCCATAATATCAAGAATAATAATCATGAAATAATTATTAAATTGATACATAAATTATAATTTTATTACTAATGTTGAATTATAGTTATCAAAAATGGAGTACATTTCCATCTTGTAGAGAGTGGGTCATACGTTGGAATGAGTAACATTTCCATTTTTTCAATGATAATTTTAGAAAGGTGGTAAGTAATATTTTAATTCTAAATAATGATCATAGTATCATATATATAACATATTTTATTTTTATATATATAATCCTTGTAGTGTGGTTATGAAAAGAGAATCATATCACTTCGTGATGGCAATAGTCCACATATACACCAATGAAGTTATCATATTTATGTAATTAAAAAGGATATAATGAAAATGATATACATTATATTAAAGTAAAATTAGACATTTCATTAACATAATAATAATTTAAGTTATAACATATATAATCATTAACTTTACCCTTATAACCTTCCATGTAATGCCTTATAGAAAGACAGATCTGATCGCTTCATGAGATCATAGTCCACCATAGACAAGAGAGAAGTTATCATGACTCCTAAAGAATGGGAGGTAATAATTTATATAAATTATATAAGGAATTAAAAGGTATAATTATTTAAAATATAATAAATCTATATATTTACATAATATTTATCATAATATCTAACCATGAGAGGTGAAAATGGAAAACCAAACAACATCAGTTTGTGAGGATGTAGTTTCTTGTACACACGAAGAATGATTCCACAACCAATATAATGATTCTGGAGATGTTTGTATTTAATGGAAATGTTATTAAAATATCCTATTATGTGTAAGATACTAAATTTATTATATCATCATGATTTAGTAATAATTGATGGAGCTGAAGGAAGAAATAAAATAAAAAACATTTTTTAAGAATGTTACCTCATCCTCGAGTATCCCTCTTAGGTTTTCCATAAATCCTTAAAATCATGGATTAATGCACAAAATAAAGACTATAAAATTATTTTAGGGATGTTGGGATGTTATATTTCCAGGTATTTTCTGAACCAAATATGTGTGAAGTTGTTTTGAATTTAGGGTTGTAAGTGACCATTTATCGCTAAGGAGGAGTGACATTTTTCAAAATACCAAAAATAATTCACTATTGGGAGTTCTCCTATAACTATTATACCCAAAAATAGATACATAGTTTCATGGAGGGATTATTTGATCTATAAACACCTCCACCACACAAAATTATGTACATTTTGGTAATATTATTCATTTGTCATTATGTTTACTCAATTTTACTCCTTTAGTATTTACTATAGTTACTTGTATAATTTTATATACATATGAAATTTAACATTTAAGAATAAAATTGAAATAAAATTTAATATATAATTTATAAAAAATTATTTTTAATAAGAAATAAAATTTATTAAATAAAAATAATATGTTTGTGTACAAGTAGTTTTTATAAAAAATTATGTATTGTGGAAAATCCTATTTTAACCAAAATCATCGTTATTAATTTTAATTTTTTTCGCAAAATAATTATCGTAAAAAATTAATATGACCATATTAGATGATATATATTATTATTATTACAAATATGTAATCCATTTATCAAAATTAATCTCACATAATTGGTAGAATATAATTTAAAATGAATCCCACAGGTGTGACGATAAAATAGGTTTTTAAAGTGAAAAGGTCCATATGTTTATAATATTTTTATATGAAATTACAATATGAAAATATTTCAAAATATCTAATTTGGAATGATTTATATAAAATTTAATTTATTTTACATTAAAAACTACTCAAAATATAATTTAAAACTATATATAATTTTACATGAAAAAATAATTCTTCAATTAAAACTCATGATTTTCGATATTCAATAAAAAAATGAAACATGTGAAAAAAATAAATAATATTCACCCAATGATAATTTTACTGGTATTATTTGAAAAAATTATTAAAAATTTCCATAAAAATTTTAATATAATTTAAAAAATTACTTTTAAATTATGTGTGCAATGTGCTACTAATACTTCATCTAGAAAAAATAAAGTTTTCCATAAATAAAATTCCATTATTCATTTAATTATTTGTATTTTAATTAAAATAAATTTATATTTAATATATCTGTGTAAATTAAATTTTACTAATTTCTAAAATACTATTCTTACTCCCTATTCAATATTTAGGTGATAACAATCATATTAAATAATAATAATAATATATGGCTGTTACATAAAACTCAACGTTATATGTAATGAAAGATTACAATGAAACTAATTATTGGGTGTAAGAAAATATTAAATTCATGTTGTGTCTGAATAAATATTAAAAAAAATCATGTTTTATATTTTATTGAATAAAATGTTATTCTATTAAAATTTTGCGCTGTAACAAAATAATCCAGAATATTGTTGAACAAAATATGGCATTATTTATATGATGTTAATAAAATTGCTTCCAAGTTCATGTTCATTAATTTATTCTTAAAAAAAATTATCAATCATAAAATAATTATTTAAAAACATTTAGAACAATATTTTACTTTTAAAAAATTCTTAAGGATGATTTTTTTATTTTTTTCGGAATCGATCGTTTATAACTTTTACAAAACTTGTTTAAGGGATAATTATCATAATGTTCAATATATAAAATTATTTTCACATGTCCATGACTATTCTATTATTTTATAAATCCTTTATATATTTCTAATGGAATATTCAAATGTATTTTTCTCTCAATATTCTATGATTTTTTTGTTTTAAATGATACTGTATAATTTATTTATTTTTCTATTTTCAAAAAATGATCTAATTATCCTGTAAGGGTATATTTATCCTATGTCAATATCATTTAAGTGTTTTTATGCATCACTAGGGATATTCAAACATGATACCATGGATATTCTTTCATTAAAGGGATAATTATGATAATGTTTTAAGAATGAACCTATGAAATCCATTATTTTCCATTGGTTAATTATGTTGTGTTGAAATAACTATGAAACTCTTTTCTCTTCCATAATTTAATCTTGTTGTAAATAGGTTAATGGTTTTTTCTCTGATTTTTATGAGGTAATGAGTTTTAAATGTATTTATTTTACTTTTGGTTCCTTAAAATTGTTTAGGGTGATCGGATAGCCTGATATATCTCACGATGACTAGTAAGAACAATATAAAACATGAGGATGGGTAGGCCAAATATATCTCATGATCAAGTGTTCACTCGATATACCTCATGGTGATGGGTGAGACTAATATTTCCCTCGAATACATTGGGAATTATGATACAGTTAACTAGAAGGAAGATACACCTATGATTTTAATTTTTTTATTAAATATAAGTAACCATAAATAAAGGAAAAACTAAATTGAATTTAAGTAACTCCTCAGATAATATATGAATAATTGTATTTAGGTTCTTATAAAATGAATGAATGATTTCCCGTGATAAAAGAACTGTTTCATTATTCATGATATTATTCTTAATGGTTCTATTGATTAATAAAAACTTTACATCATTCATGAATGTGGATTCATATGACTTATCTCTAATATTAATGATGTATTCCATGGATCTTGTTTTAAGGTCCATGTTTTTATGATTATGAATTATTTTATGTTATGTTCATACACTATGATTATTATCTCATTCCCTAATGCTTATATTTTGTTTAAATATGTTTATCAATTTATATCTCTTTTTCTTTACCCTTGTTCTGCATCTGAGATTACCCATTCTTATTCTTATGTTTTCCCTTATTATAATGAATGATATTATGTATGATTTATCAAGAAGGGAATCATGTGTGGAGAATTTTTTATGAGATTTTTAAGATATATTATATAATAATAAAATTATTTTATAATTGGAACAATTATAATTTTATGAGGATGTATTTTATTTTTTTTATGTAAGGGGTTTTTTCTAATTCTCTCATACTCTAAATCAATAAGTTCTTGGGTTTCTATATGACTCAATGTTGAATTATAATATTATATGTATGGATAGTTAAATTTTTTTAAATCAATTTTTATTAAATATAATATGAAAATAATATGTTTTTGGAACTAAATATAGGTTTACTGATCTTTTGATATCTTATATATAATGTTCATATGTAAAAATCAATGAAAATTAGAAAAAAAAATATTTGAAGCTAATGTTGATACTGGTAGAGATAAAAACATTATAATTTTAGAATTATTTTTTAAATAGGTTATAAATTTACCTAATATAGTATTAATTGATTAATATGAGACCAATTAATATGAACATGTTAAGAATCATAGTTAGGGAATTTATGTTTAACGAGACATATTGATTTTGATAATATTATTGGCCAAAAATATTCACCTATAAAAATTAGAATGAGTTTATGACTCAAGAAGATGGTGGTTTTAATCTATCAAGTTGATCCTTAAGCTTCATCAATGTTAGTTTTTTCGGAATAGTGTATTGATTTTATAAATGAAAAAATTGAACATATTGGGAATAACTCCACTTGAGAGCTTATTTCCAATGATGAATACAAAAAATGGGTTTTATTGTAAATGGATGTTTGTAAATATATTGAATGACAAATTTGATCTCACAAGAAGAAATTAATGGTTTGATTGTATGGTGTATTATCATATGGAAGTAGTTAAATTTTAATAAAAAAATTATACCAATTTAAATACATGAGGATATTATGATTTTTTAAGTGGTCGTACAGATACACTACAAGACATGTCTAATGGATATGATGTCCTCGTACCTAATTTTTGACCTTGATGAAGAGTTTCACATTAATAAACCTAAATATTTTCTTTAAGAAAATGATTTCTGTATAGTGATATGGCATAAAAAATATATGAAACTTTATATAGTTTTCTGCATCTCAGTATGTCATGTTTGATTGGTGGATTATAATTATGTATTTTTTAGGAGAAATTTTCATTTTAATCATTATGCTAAGTATTTTTACATATTTTCTATTAAAATCATTGTATATGTTGATAAAAGTATATTATCATGTTGAAAAGGGTGTCTTTTTTAAGAATGAATATCTTTGTGATGAATATTTCTAGGAAATAAAGAAACATTTTGAGATATCTATGATGTATGTGATGAATTATTTTCTATGATATTAATTTTTTCAAAGTTTTTTGTATATCCTATTATCCAAAAAAATTATAGTAAGGAATTATTGAAGTGTTTATCACGTGAGACATTAATAATGTATGCACACTCATAGTTGTTCGAACAAAATTAACTTATAATGAGGATTAAGATATTCTAAATCAAATAGAATATATAAAAATAATTTTTTTCATTCCCTACTTAAACACTTACTAACATTATTTTATAATTATTTTAAACTAAAAGGTTGATTTTACTATGGTATGAATAAGTCTCCTCAATTGGTATATACAATATTCATAAGATATTTAATTAGTACACTAATATTTTGTATACTATAAAAAACTAGTTCATATTTGTACTTACATATCTTTACAAATGATAATTGGGATAGATATCTCATTGAAAGGATTTCCATATCATCTAAAGAAATATTTCATCAAAATAATTTGGTTTCATTTGATATTAAAAATAATGATTAGTCTCTTTGAGAACATCAAAACTTGAATACATAACTATTACACATACATGTACTTAGGCTCTCTATATGCATGTGTATCTAGCTGATTTTAATGTTCATATTTTCATGAAACAATTAATTAATTGTAATGGTAAATGTTATATAGATCAATATATGAATATTATTCAACACTAAATATCAATTATCATGGATAATAGATATCATTTTATCCCAGAAAATGTGGATATTAGTGGGGTAATGCATGAGTTTTTTTTCTTATCAAGGCATAAATTATAGATATTTTTACTAAATAATTGACAATGGAGAGTAACTGTGAATTATGGATGAATGATCTTGATCATCCATCCCATGTCACAAAATAAAAAATGTATGTAATTGGAACAATAATGTTTATTATGGTTTTAATGAAGAATATAAATTACTAAGCTATTTTTAAATGATACACACTATATCAGAAGAGAAGAGAAGTTTTAATTTTTGAGTGGTAGTGTGATCATTAATTATCCATTTAGATCTATAGAATTGGATAATTATTAATTATATAGAAATATGGATTTATTATATTGGTATATCTGTTAAGGGGGAGTTCATCTATGTCACGTGACCATAATTTCTTGGAAAAAAGAGATGAAATTCAATAAAGAATTTAACTAATCTTGTAGTATAGTTCAAGACACATATCTTTTGAGAAATTCTCTGATTTTATCATTCTATTTTAAATTATGTAATCTAATAAATGAATTTTTTTCCATGGATGAGTTGAGTATTGGGGTTGGAAATAATTTAATAGGGGTGTTTGAAGTTTTATAATGATTTTTTATGTATTTTACTTATTTACAACCATGCTTGTGATTTATTTCTAGATGTGTAGATGTCAATATAGTCAATTTGGATGTTATTGTGTAGATATTAGATGGATTTAGTTAATCATAATATATTCAAGGAAAATTTATATATTTCTTCTGTTTTGGAATAAATTGAAAATTGGAAAATTCATAGACACATTGTAAGGATAAATATAGGATACTATAAGTGCTACTAAAGTTCTTGTTGTCATGAATGGCTCTATATGGACACAATAATTTACCAATGTAAGTATTATTATATCATGTAATCATCATTTGAATATTGATATACATGATTATATGTTTACATAAACATTTTCCTCTATCTATGTAAATATAATTAAACTACAATTGAATCTATTTAGTATTTCATAAACAACATTCTATCTCTCTGTGAGTGAATAAAAACTGAATATGAATCATACTCTATAATGTAGGTGTGATCCCACAAATGTAAATATCATCCCATAGAAATTGTTGAGAGTAAGTTAAAATGAAAAAATATATATTCCAATAATTTTATATCCAAGGTATGTAAAACCATATCATTATAGAGCTAATCTTTATTTATTTAAACATATAAAATGAATTTTTATTCAATTTTCACAAATAATATGCGATCCCTACATCATTAATAACAAAATCTTTGGTGAGTAAAAATAAATGAAAAAGATCTATGTGAATATAAAATTATTTATCATTTATTATTTATTCAAGAATATTTTAGATAAATGTGTGATATTTCATTAAAATTATTAATTCAAAAATCACTTGAAAATCACGTAATGAATGTATCTTTATCAGGGATTAATAAATTTTATTTACACTGAATAATAAATGTGCACAAAAAATATGATTTTTAGTGAATATATACAATTAAATTATTAAATAAGGTGAGGAATTTGATTAATTTTTTCAAAAAAAGTAAACCACTATTGATTATTGGTGTAATTTACAAATAAATTTATTTGTGATATATTAAACATTGTATATTGATGAATTTGATATAGAAGATACATGATGTTTTGGAATTTCTCATTGAAATAACATTGAAGAATATCCCATGTGAAGGTATTAGTGAATAATTGATTAAAATTTATGTGTTTAGAAATTTTATAGTGGATATTTGGGCTTTATGTTGGATGGATTAGAACATATATTGAATAAATATTTTTTTTATTAATACGATCCTATTATATAATGTTTCCCCAAATTTATACAAGTTCATCGAAATCATAGATATTTTGGTGATGTAAAACATAGAGGAAAGTTTCAAGATATTAAACTTTAATTAATTAGAAAAACATATACTAAATATAGAATTTATATAGATATTTTAAATTCTTCTAAACATGATCTTTTATTAGTATTGATATATAGGGATTCATTATTCTCATATAATTGTTTGATAAGAAAAAAAAGTTCTCATCGAATTAAATTTTGTAGTAATGTTTCTTCAAAATGTTAGCTATATATTTTTAAATATTTTATATTTTTAAGATCAATATCTATTATCTATTACTAGAGAAACATATCAATGACGTTAATCATAATCATCTTATGTTTTTGTTCTTTAATTAAATTTATGAGGACTAGTATTAAAAAACCAATAACCATAGGTACAATATGTAATACTTGTTATTGGTGATACCTTTATATCAACTATAACATGGTGTTATATTTAATGTGTAAAGTAAATGGACAATAAAATTAGTGGGATACTAAATGGATTAGTCAAGGACATTGTGGCTGAACCCTAAAATAATTTTTTTTTCATTATTCATGTTTTATTTTCAGTATTCAACAATTAGGACTAAAGGTATTAATTATAGATAGTGTTATTTATATTAATTGGTGACATATGAAAATATATAGTGTATTTTTTATATTAAGGTTAAACCGATTCAACATTATCTATGTAGAAATTAGATCAATTAGAACAAACACTTTATGAGACCAGTTCATGTAGTAGTAGGATCATATTCATGTTGGTCTATCGAATATATTAAAAACTATTGGGTAGAATATTGTGTTCGGATTATTAGTTCAATATTTTTATTTGGGTAGATGTAGATATAGGATGTTGTTTTACCATTGGGGTGTATTTGGGAGATGAAATTCCAATTAACAAAGGTTTCTAAGGTTAAAGGATATAATATTACGTGTAGTTAAATATATATATATTTATCTCATTCAATATACTTTTCACTCATTGGGGAAACCCATTTTATTAGTTTTCAAATTCTTATTTTTGAGTCTGGGTTTCCTTTATAACATTTGAGTTAGCATCATGATTTAGTAACATTAGTTTTAGGTTATTCAGAATTTTTAATGTGTTATCAAGGATAAAAAGGTTGAATTAGTTAAGAACAATTTTTATAATAATCTCATGTTGTTCAATATATAACAATATAATGTATTTCATGGAATATATGAATATTTTTGGTCCATTCCATTATATGATTTTGTCTATTTAGGAATTTTTCTCATATTTATATAATAGTATGTGAGCTTTAATAAGAGATAAATTTTTCATTTTTCTAGACCACCATGTTTTTTTAATTTAGTTACTCTCTACACTATAGAGATAATAAAATTAATTATTATGGATTTAAAATTGTAATAAGTTATTACTTTTATGGATTGCCTCATATATTTTCACCTGTAATAGAAAATTAAGATTGTGGTGAAGAAATATATTTCTATATGGAAGAATGTAAGGGACTAATTTTTTTTATAATCCTTTAGAATCCATGGCTATCTTGAATAATTTTAATTCAATTTTAAATTTAATTTACCAAAATTTAAAGTAATGACATAATATAAGAGATATTGTTTTTAAAAAGTAAGGTAATACTAAATGATAGACCCTCTCCATATGTAATCTAGCGTAAAATATGAAATAAATAATAGTACATGTTATATTTTTGTAATCATTAAGTATATAATTATCATTATAGGGATGAATAAACTATTTTCAATGAAAATTAATATTTACTCATGGAATGGGATATAAATTTTCAATATAAATATTATTGGTAAATGCATAAAATAATTTATCTGATGTGACATACATAGAGTGAAAATCTGTATATATGAAAATAAATATAAGGGTTTTTTGAGAATAAGTAACATAAGTTATTAAGAATATATATATAATTATAAATCTCTTTTGAAATGTGGTTTTTATGGTATCTAAATAAACGATCATTGTACCCATAATCATATAGTTGTTTCAAAAGAATTTTATCATTTATATTTTTTTAACTATTAAAGATATAGTAATTAAAATAAATACTATATTTTGGAAAAAATATGTTTGATAGATAAAATTATTAATTATCATTCAATATATTAATAAATGAATTATGGTAAATAGAAATATAGTCATAACAATACAAATAATTATAATAGTAAATTTATTATTTATCAATGTATTGGTTATTTTTTAATCATGCTATGTTCATATAACAATGATTTTTTAAAATTAATTTTATTTATAAATATAAAATAAAATTAATTAATGATCATTTAATGATAATAAATTTTATATAAATACGTTTAAAACTATTTAATATTTAAAAAGTTTTTTTTTGAAAAATAGTTTTTTATGCGATATTAATTTTTTTTTATACTAAATTAATAATGGTTGATTGGTAATTTTTATACAATGTAAATTTAACATATAATATAATATATTTATAGTCATGGAATTATTAGTAATTTATATGAAATAAGAATAAGAATTCAGAATATTTAAATTTCATATTTTTGTAAAAAATTGTTTTCCATATATATTCAGTTTTTCATTAAAATGATAAATTTATTAAAATATTAATTGATTTTGATTAAATTGACCCCAAATTTGAAATTTCTAAATCCAAGATATGTAATAGAGGATATTTTGTATATTTCAAAAATATAATAATAAACATGGAGTATAAATAAATCATATAAATTGGGGTAAAAGAGAAAAATTAACATGTATTGAATTTTTATTGTTTAATTTGATATTAAAAATTCAAAAAATCCATTGTCAGCATTATGATTGATTCCTCAAATTCAATTGTACATTTCCAAACCTAACAAACCTAAGTCTATATTTATGTCATTTTTTCTATACCCATAAATCCAATATATAAAAATATATAGATTTTCTCTATTATAAAATGGCATCTCCTCCACGCACTAAGAAGAAGTTTCATCCAATAAATTTATATTTAATTCCAACTTAATATTGTTCTTATAATTTATTCTCTAATGTTGAGTAAATTCTAGTCACAATATGGAGGTAAAATTCTATTATTCTAAAATAATGTCTTTATAGATGGAGTGATTCAATCTATATATTGATTAATTTTCCATCTATTTTATTTATATTGTCATTTTATATATCCTTAAATACTCACCAATACAAAAAATATATATTTTCTACATCATTATTCCTATATAAAAAATATATTTAAATAGTATAAATTAATACACATATGCATTCCTCAAAGTTATATTTTTATTCATTTTCAAGAAATCCACTCTTTATAGTTGAGTGGGAACACCAAAAAAATTAATTATAATCAAATAGGATACACTATAGTAATAACCACTAAAAATTTTCAATAATCCTTAAATTATTAGATCCATGAATCCAATGGATGTTCCTTTTGATACAAAATTTACTCTACTCTACCTCCATATGAATTAGATCCTTTTTAGCATAGGAATATTCTCTCAAAACATGATTTCCCTCTCCAAATTTATCTATTCTTCACAAAATCTAAAAAAATATGATCTTGAATACTAATAAATTCAATTTTTAATTAGTTTTACTTTGATTCATTATTATTTATATCTTGTTTTGATATTTCTCAAAAACATTAATGTGAATGTAATCATCCTTTGTCTCTTACTTAAAGTACATGAGTATGTCTATAGTAGGCTCTTGGTAGGCTTATTCTCCATTTGTAATTACTTCACCTGTTTAATTTTATTGATGATTTTGACCCATAAAATCCATGAATATAACTGTAGTGGAAAAAATGAACATATAGTGTCTATGGTTATCCTCAACCCTAGAAACTCTATACCTTTCTTAAAAATGTATATTGTTTTTCTCTATATTTTACTTTCAGATTATCCATCTCTACTAACCAACTGTTGTTGTCCCATGATATTCTTATTCTATTGGAACTATTTATTAGGTAAAATTCTATACACCCTCGGCCAAACAACGTTTCTCACTGATCTTTTAATCCTATCTTTAACTATCTTGGAATAAAAATCTTGATGTGTGGATTTATTAATATTAATAAAAGAATATTCAATCAAATAACATCATAAATTCATCCAAATATTAGTTTACACAGAGAAAAATTATTCTAGAAATATAATATCCTCATATATAGAGGATTTAGGGGAAGTAACATCAGTAATTACCTTCCTCTAAGGATTTATATTTCCCCACAAGTCTATTTCACAGCTGTTAAGTGTCAAAAAGAAGATACATTATACATAGATCAATATAGGGAGTTCATACATGAAAACCCAATGTCCATTAGGTGTTATAATTTATCCCAAAAGGTAGAGGTCGAGATGGAAATGATTGATCAAATCATAGAAATCCTAGATACACATGAGAATATCAAGGTTAAGTGTGGGGAATTCAAGCTCGGGGGTCCCAGTAATAAATGATGGGATTCCATGGTATTGTAAAATAGAAACATGATATTTTATTTTGAAGGGATTCAAGACCATAATCTTCTAGAATTTCCTCGTATAGTCTATGGAGTACCTCTATTTTTAATATGGGGAGATATATTTGTCAATATACACAAATTAGTTCATGGAGCTGGTTTGTTTTCTATAGAGGTAGTAATGAATGACTAGTTGAAGGCTTGAATGTACCTTCATGGTTTCAAACCATATATCAAATCATAGTTATTAATGTTAATTATTTTTACATGTGTGGATATATTAGACATGGAAACTATGGATGAGATAGATATAGCGTAAAATTTGTGCTCTACTAGAATTTATCTTCTACATATTTGTAGATTCATTGGCTCACATTAGAGAAGAGGTTATGGAATGATTATCATAGGGGTTATAGAGGTGTTTCTCAATATAAGGATTCATATTCATCCAAATTTATATCCAATATAATTCCCATAACTTTGTATAATCATGGAATGTTTGGGCTCAGTATGAGTTATTGTACTGGCCTTCAAATATATGAAATGCTTATGGCTGCTACAAACATTTTATGAGGATCTATTTGGAGAAATCTACTAATCATTTTTTCCTTAGATTAATTAATCTAAATGTCACTACAATGTGTTCAGGTTCTTCATAGAATATGTGAATCAAATTACATGCCTCATAAATGAATCAAGTTCACAATGTGGTTGAGTTTCACATATAGGTTGATGTGGGTCTAGTGATAGTGAGAGGTTAAATATTTATTATAAATTCTGTGGTGACTACATTATTCAATATAGGTGCCCCAACATGTTTATTTTTACCCTTTTTTATTTACATAAACTTCCCATGGATCTCATGTCCATTTTTCATGGATATATAGAAACCTCTTGGGAAGAAGAAAGTGAAGGGTTTTAGTTTTCTTCCCATTCACTATTGAGAGTTGATGCGTGGTTTTTTACGGATTTCATATTTCTATATATAGATCTTTATGAAATCGTAATCAGTATGGATTGTATTATCACTCATTATTTTTAGGTTTATTTTTATTGTCATCATTTCTCATTCCATTCTATAGAGGATATCATTCATGTGTTTTAAGAAGAGTGTGATTTTTGTTCTGGTTATACATGATCTCTTCACTGAGATCTTAAGATTTTGTTATATGTTTTTTATGTAGATATTGATTATTCTTCTATATTGTTTTATCTTACCATGGATGTTGGGAACATTCTTGAAATTTTCATAGAGGACTTCTAATATCTTCTTCCATATAAGGATATGGAGTTCATGATTGATCTACTTTTAGGATAATGAAAATCATGATAACCTCTTATCATATGAAAGTGTTGTAGTTGAAAGAGAATAACATTCTATTGGATGATCTGATGATGAATAATTTTTCTATCACTAGTTTTTGGCCTCTATCATCTCCAATTCTCTTTTCCTAGAAGGATAATAGTTCACTTTGATTGTGTGTGGACTTTCTAATATTAACCATTTGATGGTTATGAATAAGTATCATTTCCACCATAGGTTTTATTTGTTTAATTATTTTAAGGGGGAAATATGTTTTTCAAATATAGATCTGTGGTTGGGTTATCAAAAACTCATGGTTTAGGAGTCTAATAAACCAAAGACACCTTTTAGAATATGTTATGACCCTTACGAATAAATTGTGATTCCTTTTTTCCGATTAAAACTCCATAAATATTTATGGCTTGGATAAACTATATTGTTTTAGTGCCTCAACACCAACGCTTCCCAATCTAATACAAAATAATGATGTATATTTTGTGATAAAATAAAATATAAATATATAGTTTATTATTCATCTAATGATATTTTCCAGTCTAGTATTTAGAGTAAAAGGTCTATCTATTACATAATATAAGAGTTTCAGCAATTATAAATAAACACTTAATTTAAGAATGCTCATGCTAGATCATTAATAATGTAGAACTCCTTGAAACTGATAAATTATCCTGAAAAAATTATAAATCATAGGGTGAGAATAATATCCTATTAATGTTTTTTAAAAACAAGTGAATTTTTTTTAAATACATTCTTCAAAACTCATTTAATTTTTTTAGAAAATATTATATCCTTTGAAAATACTTTTTCTGTGAAAAAATAATTCTAAAAACACCATTAAAAATATAATTACTTTTAAAATAGTTATTATTTGAAAAAAATTATTTTGAAAACACTTTTTAAAATTATAATACCATTAAGAAATTATTATTTCAAAAATTTATTTTCAAAACATTGTTTTAAAAATTAAATACCATATGAAATACTTATACTTTGAGATAATTATATTGAAAACACACTTATAAAATCTAATACCTTTAAAAATATTTAATAAAAGAAACTAGTGAATTTTCATAAAATATTATTATATATCATAAAACAAAACACTAGGGCCATCTCAAACATTGAAGGATATCCCAATACTACCCATATTAGAGGGTTGGGCTCACTCCCCAGATCCCTATCATGTATACAGTGTCCAGGTTCCAAATTTTTATAAAACAATTTTCTTTCCTTTATATATGTATATATATCAATATATTTTCTATTTAAAAACATTACAATACATGATTACATATTTTTTTATATTTATAAACTTAAATTTTCATATATATATATACATTCATAGTATATAATTTTCAAATTTTACTTCAAAAAAATTTCCTTACAATATAATTTTCATACATGAATGGAATGTTAATAAAGGAATTATAAATATATCTATATTTAAAATTCCATTTATAAACAAATAAAAATCAATTTTATTGATCTATAACATAAAATGATAAAATGTGTCATTTTGAATTCAGCCTTGAATAAAGGAAAAAGGTGAATATTGTGGAAGGTGTTTGGAAACATCAATTTTATACATAAAATAATAGTATTGAGGTTTAAATCTTTATCATAAAATAATAGTTAGTTTAAATTGTTATTCCTTATATAAAATAATACTATTGAGAATATAGATTTTCCAATAAATAATCATAAGTATATTTTATATAAAATAATGTATTCTTTTATCATATAATTTTGAATCAAAATTATATTACCCATATAAAATTATAATAATTAATATTTTAAATAGAACATTTTACAATTTACCTAAAAAAATTTAATAAAATATATCTCATTTGTTGGTTTTGACAATTACCTTTAATTAGATCCAAATTTGGATATAGGCTATTTTTCCAACATGATGTACTGCAATTTTGTTTCATGAAAATTAAAATTACATAATAATAGTTTAACATATATATATATATCATAAAATATTGAATGTTATAAAATAGATAATGTTTATCCCTTAATTTTTTCAAATAAATAAATATCCATTACATAATATTAATTTTAAAAAATTAATAAACATGAAATTTTTAAAATAATTTTTATATATATATTCCCTTTCATATTACTAGAAACAAAGGGGAAGCTCCTTCTACTTGGGGTGCTTATACATGGGGGAAATAGGAGGAAAAATATGGAGAAGGATTGGAAAGGGTCTTCCATCAATTGAGGAGTTCCCCATGTAAGTGATGTATATATATATATATATATGTGTTCAAATTTAAAGTCAGAATTAGAAATTCTTGGTTTACGCATAATTCATCAGTTAAGAGATGCATACCTTATCGAATTGAACCTAATGGTGCTTGAATTATATTCATGTGGGTAAAGTTGAAATAATTTTTTTCATATATATAGATATATATTATTATATATCAACAAGACTTAAATTCAAACAATTATATAAATATGCATTTTGGGTTATATTGACTTCACCAAGATTCCATGGGAATCCTCTGAAACCGGATAGGTGATAATAGAGCTCATTAATACCCATAGATGAAATGTAAAAAGGCTATATATGTGGTGATATTTATATTACCTTAGAAAAACCTTAATTGTAGGGAATTTTTTTAAGTTCTATCATGACATTGTTTTCGTGCGATGGAATGAGGTGTTGACGACCATAATTAAATAACACAATAGATCTTTGGGTTGGATTATGGGAGAAGATTTGTGAATAGTTAGAGTAACGAAGTTGATAATGAACAAAGGGAGATCGATCAGTTGGAATTCATTCAATTGAAATGATAACAGATAAATGGTATTTTTTAAATGTGTGAATAGTGCACATAGGGAGCGATCAAATGTTGATAGTTTTCCAATTTCATTACTTTCTTAAATAATAAAAACTCTATGATTACAATAAAAATAGAATATCATTGTAAACTCCTAGACACACACACACACCTACTAGATGCGGCCATCCATGCATTTAATGGTCCATACATGGACCGAAGGGTGAATTTTTTAAGCCATGCATCGCTACCTTCATGTTAGGTAACCAAAAACCTTTCAAGACACTACTCGGGCTTGGATATGATAGAACTATCCATGTGGTAAACCTGATTGGGTTCTACATGTGTTTAATGGTCCCTTGGTTACTCTTTTACTTTTCGATATTATTTATAAACTGTGTTTTAAGTATTTAAATAAATCAAAAATGAACATTTTATTTTCTTTTCTTTCATTTAAATTTTAACATAACATCATCTTATTTTTAAAATGACCATTTCAAAAATGATATTATACTAACCATAAAATAATAAAAAAATACTAAATATTTTAATTATATAAATCTCTATTTAATAATATCTCAATATAAGGTTTTTTATACTAATTATTATTATAAGTTTTTAAAAGTAAAATAATAATACATTAATTTGTATTTTAAAAACAAATTTCCATTGTATTAGAACATAAAATTTTCATTGGTTTGAAATGAGTAATTAATTTAATATTAATAATATTATAACCATTATATTTTTAATACTATAAATAAAAATAATCTTCAATAGATTTATAATCATCTTACTTTTAAATAAAATTTTATTAATAAAGGATGTTGTTTATAAAGTAAAATTCATATCCATTGTACTTTCAAATAATTTTTTAATTACCTTTATTTTTGTTATTAAAATTACTTATAAAATATAAAATTAAAATATATATTAACATATTTAATCATTAATTATTGAAATATCAACATAAGGTAACTCTACATTTATTCAAATAATATGAATTATTTTCTCAACAAAATAAAATAACTTGAAGAATTGAAGTAATATTTTACAAAATACAATTTAACTTATAATTGAAAGCATATATTAATTATAAAATAAATCATATAATTTTATAAAGGAGATAACTAAAACATTTCATAGATGATTTTAAATTATAAAACAGTCAATTAATTTCAAATTAATTTCAAAAAATACTTAAATTCTTTGAATTTTACAGTCTACCACCACCATAAAATTGAATGTGTCCCTCAAAATTTGTTCATCGTGATTATGGAAATTCCGGATTTCCATTTTTTAATTTTGAAAACTAGAATAACTTGAATTATATTCTCATAATGGTAACCTAATTACCTATATCCTCAAATTAAATTTATTAAACCATAGGGTTTTCTTCAAACAACAATTCCTTATGTAAATATCTAACTAATACATCCCTATGATACATAGTATAGTTCTACAAGGCCAGTACTTCCAAATATGATGAAAAAAATGATGTATATTTTTCTAAAAGAAACTAAAAGTTTATACTCCATTATACATCTAAATATATTTTTCAGCCAAAGAAATGGAGTAAAATGTTTTAATATTATGAAATTTCATTGTTTAAACATGTAAAATTAAAAGGCTAATTTAACATCATTGAAAGTATATATTTAAGGAAGATAAACTCCATGAAACTTATAAATGATCCCAAAAAGAATCATTTTACAAAACATCGGGTGTGAATAATTTCCCTATAATGGGTTTTTAGAAATTAGTGAAAATGTTTTTGATTATACATTTCTGAAAAAAAAAATTGAAAATATTTTTAAAAATATAATAACCATTTAATGTAATATTTTCATTGAAAAAATTATTTGGAAATAATTTCTCTAAATATAATACCATTAAAATATTTATTCCAAGAAACTATGAATTTTAAAACACTTTTTAAAAATATAATTCCTTTGATATTAAATATTATTTGAAAGAATTATTTTTGGATAAATAATTTCCAAATGTAACACCTCTACAAAAATTATGATTTTAAAACATTATTTAGAAAATATTTTTTCAATATATAATACCATTGAAAAAACTTATTTAAATAATCTAGTTGTTATATATAAAAATATTATGCAATCTCGGCCAATAAAATCATGTTCCTACTTAAAATAATGAAGTCTATTGGGGGCCTACCCATCTTGGGTTATTGGGATCACTCCCCATATTCCAATAATGTTTACAATGTTAATGTGTGTAATCTTTATAAAACATTTTAAGATTGACATTATATATATTTATGTATTCTTCACTGGTGGTTTTCTCATTAAAAACATAACAATGGATAATTACATATAAGTGTATATAGTTATACACATTAATTTGAAATATATATATATATATATATATATATATATATATATATATCTGTGTGTGTGTGTGTGTGTATTTAGGTCCATCGGAAACCATTTTCGAAAGTTTTGGCAACAAAATCTCATGACAATTAGACTTTTCATATATACATGGATTTTTAATGATGTAATGATTGACATAAATGTTTTTTAAATATCATTCATAAACATGTAAAAATCCATGTTATTGAAATAGAAGTCAAAATAATTAAATTCATCATTTATAATTTATCATTGATTAATGAAATAAGACAACCATTTTTTTGTGTTTGGAAACATCAATTTTTTTAAATAATATAATTTTATGGAGGTATCAATATTCCATATAAAATAATAGTAATTAAAAATTAATATTACTTACATAAAATAATAATTTTAAAAATATAAAAACATCCTAAAACATTAAAAATTAAATTTATTATAAAATAAATTATTAACACTACATATAATTTGGAAATAAAATTATATTTTTTCCTAGAAAATTATACCAACTAAATTTTTTAATAAAAAATATTACCCTTGCATAAACATAATTCGAATATATAACTTCTTTGTTGGTTTTGAAAGCAACCTTGAAGGAGATAATAATTTAAAGGTGGGATAAGTTTTCCACATGATACACTACAAATTTTTTTTCTATAAATTAAAATCATATAATAATAGTTGAACATTTTTATAGGTATATATATCTTAAAAATTAGTAGTTTTAAAAAAATCGATAATTAACCCAAAATTTTTGAAATAATAAAAAAATATCCTTTACATAACATATGATTAAAATAATTATAATCTTTTAAATTTGAAAATAATATATATATATATATATATATATATATATATATTCCCGTACATATAACTTGAAATCAAGAGGCAACTCCACTTACATGGGGTGATCAAATAAGGGGGAAATGAAGGAAAAAAGAGGGAGAGGGCTTGGAAAATGTCTTAAATCATTGGAGTAGACCCCCTATAAGTGATGATTTAAATATATATATAGTTGTTCCAATTTGAATCTGGTAAACAATTGATGGTATCCACAAAATTCATCTGTGAACAAAAGCCTACCTCAAGGAAATAATCCTAGTTTTTCATGAAGTGGTGGGTTATGGGGAAAATAAGAACAATTTTTTTTGCATATATATATATATATATATCTTTAAATTTCATATAATATTAAATTTAACTTTTTATTGTTATAGATGAATTTATGTTTATGTTAACTTTTCAAAGCATCCTTGGTAATCTTCCAAAGCATGTTTGGTGATAATGGAGTTTTTGTTTAATAGGTTCGAAGCTTATTAAGGGTGGATCTAGGGTTGTCTTTATATTTTCGTGAAAAATCAAATGTTAGTAGGGTGATATTTTTTGGTTGATCACACTGTCTCTTCCTTCTGATAGAAATAAGTGGCAATGGACACAATTAAAGATATCAATATTGACTTAATTCTAGCTTATTAGAGAATCCAGCTGAACTGATGGGGTCGCAAGGCTGATGATCACCGAAGGGAGATCGAACGACTGAGGTGAGTTTAATTGGAAAGAAAAAATTGAAACTTGTTTTTTTGAACCAGTGAATAGTTCATATAGAGAGAAATCTAACATCAATGTTTTCATGTTTCTTCACTCGCTTATAAATTAACTTCTCACTAATACTATCTAGAAGTAATTATTGGAGTACACTCCTACCCATGTAGAAACACCAATGGGTTGTGGTCCACACATGAATTCATGGGCCTATACACAGACAGGTAGACTATTTTCAAAATTCATGCATCCCCACCTCCATACAAGGCACCTCATTTCCATCTACTAATCATTATTTTCCGGGGTAGACCCTTCCACAAAGTTGAACCAGTTTGGTCTCATCTATAATGAGGGGTCCCTTTTACCTTAATAGGTGGCTATATTTTTTCTAAATACTATTCATTAAATGTATAAATATGTCCAAATTGATTTTTTTTATAAATTTTTTTCCATTTCAACATTTTTTCTTTTTTAAAAAAAAATTACCAGATCAATAATTCAATTCTAATAACCAGAGAAAAAAAGTATTTCAAAATGATTTAATTACCTTGATAACTATTTTATAATATATCAACCGAAGGGTTTTGATAATATTAATTATTAGTAGAAATTACAACTTCAATATAAATTATATTATTTTTATTTGTTAAAATTTAATACTACTTAAATATTTTTAAAAAAATTCATTGTTTTGAAAATAGTAAGTTATTTAATTATAAAAATAGTTTTTCAGAGATATTTTGACAACTACAGTTAAATATTATTTTCAATAAATTTAGAATCATTTGAAATTAAAAAAAATATTCATAAAGGATATTTTTTAAAAATATAAATTTATATATAATTTAATTTTAAATAATTTATAAATCACATATATTTTTTGTTATCAAAATTATTTATAATTTATAATATTAAAAGGTCCCATTTATATATTAAATTATTAATTTTTAAAATTTCTACACAATGTATAGATACATTTATTTAATTAATATAAAAAATTTCTCAAATAATGTTATATCGTGGAGAATAAAAATTATATTTTATAAAATAAATTTCAACGTATTATCTAAAAATTACCTTTACAAGAAAAAAATCATTTAATTTCAAAAAATATATTATTAAAACTATTATTATAAGGTTTAAATTATAAAATAATAAACATATTGAACTTTATTTTGAAAATAAATTAATTAAATTCATGGGATGTTACATTCTATCACCCTTAAAATGAATTTATCCCACGAAATTTGTTCATCGTTCTTAATAGAATTCTGAATTTCCATTTTCAGAATTTGGAAAACGTAAACAACTAGAATTTAATATTCATATAGAAAACCTAATTATATAGAAGCTGAAAATAAATTTTATAACTCTATGATTCTCCCTACAAAATCATAATCGATAATGTTATCTAACCTGTTCCTCTGATACTAAGTGTAGCACCCCGATACCAGCACTTCAGAATCTAGTAAATAATAATTCTGTTCATTTTTTTGAATACACAAACTAGAAATGTATAGTTCATTATAAATCTGAGGGTATTTTTTGATGTAGGATTTGTAGGAAAATATAAAATAATTAAAAATTAATATCTACTTTAACTTTTCCCATGGTAGATCTCAAATGAAGCTAAAAATGATAAAACAATATAGGATCCTACAAATAGTTGTATAAAATATATGGTTACCATAATATCCCAATATAGGGTTTTTTAAAAACCAGTGAGAACCATTTATGAATATAATATTTTGAAAGCTCATTCGAAAACATTCTCAAAAATATAATGTCTTTTCAAAATACTTTTCTCATTAAAATCAATATTTCCAAAATATATTTAAATATATATTACCTATAAAAATTCTTATACTTTGAAAATATTAAATTGAAAACACTTTTTCAAACATTAATGTAATTTAAAATACTCATTCATTTAAAAAGTTATTTCTAAAACACTTTAAAAAAAATATAATACCACTTTAAATACTTATCTTTCTGAAAGATTCTTCTGAAAAAACATTTTCCAAATATAATACCTCTGAAAATACATAATAATTGAATCTAGTGGGTTTATAAAAAATATTATACAAGGCCAAAAAAAATAACCATGGGGTCACTTAAAATATTTAAGGCTACAGAGGGCCAACCCATCATTGAGAGTTAGTTTCACTCCATAGGACCATATCATGTTTACAATTTCAATGTTCCAAATTTTTATAAAACAATTTTTCATTTCCTTTATATATATATATATATTATTCAATAGTTTTTTTATCTTTAAAAACATGAAAATTCATTATTACATATATATATATATATATATATATATATATATCTTTATCCACTTACATGTATATATATATATATATACGTCTATAGGAAATTATTTTCAAAATCTGGTGTAACCAAATCTCTTAAAAAAACTTTGAATACATAAATGGAATGTTAATGAAGAATTATTCACATCCATGCATTTAAAATTTCATTCATAAACTTTTAAAAATACTATATATTAAAATAGAACATAAAATAAAAAATATTTATTTAAAATTCATCCTCGAATAAATAAAAAAGATACCCATTTTTGCAGGTGTTTGGAAAAATTGTTTTTTTAAATATCATTGAAAAATCAATAGTCCACATAAAGTAATCGTAACGTTAAATTTATTTTCCTTATATAAAATAATACATTAAAAAATATAGAATTTTGTTTTTATAAAACAATCATAAGAATATTACTTATAAAATCATTTATTCTCTCAATATATAATTTTGAAACAAAATTATATTAAAAACATAAATTTATAAAAAGTAGTATTTTTTATAGAAACATTTTCCCTTACATAAACATAATTTTAAAATATAATTTCTTTGTTGTTTTTGCCTCATACCATGAATAAGATAATAATTTGGACATAGGATAAATTTCCCAATTGAAATTCTTTAATTTTTTCCATGAAAAAAAATTATATAATAATATTTTGATATATATATATATATCTCTCAAATTAGTTATTTTTTTAAAAGGGATGATTAGACACATAATTTTTTAAAACAAATATTTTACCTTTATATAATATTGTTTAAATAAAATATATACATACAAATTTGAAAATAATATAAATATATATATATTCCCTTACATATTATAGGAAACCCAGAGGTATAACCTCTTTATTGGGGTCCTTATACTAGGGAAAAGGGAGGTAAAAGAGTGAAAGGGCATGGTTACTGTCTTCCATTGATTGAGGATTCCACCTATATGTGATGTATATATATATATATATTCAGATTGGAAGGTGGAAAGAAGCTTTTATGGTATACACATAGTTCATCAATGAACAAAATCCTACCTTTAGGCTTCAAACCTAGTGATTCCCGAATCCCTGGCTTACAGGGCAAGAAAGAATAATTTTTTTGTTTTATTGACAAACATTAATTTATTTATATATTTTTATATCTTAGTGAATAAAATTAAACTATTTATATAAACAATAATTTATGTTAATATTGTCTTCACCAGCCTTCCTTAGGAAGCCTTCTAAGATGGATGGGTGATAATGGATATTTCTGTTCACCGGGGTCGAATCCTAAGAGGGGTAGATCATATTTTATCTTTTGGCTTCCATGTATCATAAATATTTATTAGGGTAATTCATTTAGGTTGATCGTGTAATTTCTTCCTTCCCAAAGAAAATAGTTGGTGATAGCCACCATTCAAGATGATGACAGCGGCTTTAAACTGACATTCGAGAGAACATAGATGAAATGTTTAGGATATGAGGATAATGATGAATGAAGGGATATTGAATAGATAAGGTGTATTCAATCAGATAGATGATATCTAAACAGAGTTTTTTTAAATTTTTGGACAGTGCAAGTAGAGAGTGATCCATCATATAATGTTTTTGTATTTCCTCACTCACTTAAAAACTAAACGGTCACTACAACTAGATAGAAGAAATTGTCGAGGTATTCTTCTAGACACACACACGCACAAATGAGTTGTGGCCTACCAATTAATTCATGAGCCTATACATTTTTGGTTAGTGTCTTTTCCAGAAACAAGCATCCCTGTCTCCAAGCGGGTTAACCAGCCTTCTTTCCAATTGCTATGAGGGCTTGGCAAGGGTAGATCCTACTGCATTGAAGGCCCATTTGGGTACAACATCTATTTATGGGTCCCTTTGTTCCCTATTACTTATCCATATTTTTTATAAACTATGTTTTAAATTTTTAAATATATCTAAAATGAACTTTGTATTTCCTTTTCATTTGTTTCAATTTCAACATTACATCCTATTCTTTTTAAAATTACAATTTTTATAAGGCTATACTAATAAACATAGAATGAAAAATTAATACCAAATGTTTTAATTAAATAAATAACTATTTTAAAATATATTAGAATAAGGAATTTTATATTTATTATTATTATTAGATATTTCATTTTAAGTAACAATACTATAATTTGAGATTTTCAAAAACAATTTCAACTTAATTAAACTGTAAAATAAACATAGGTTTGAAAATATTAACTTATTTGATAGTAATAATATTATAACCATGATATTTTGAAAAATATTAATAATGATAATTTAAATTAATTTAAGATCATATATGTTTTAAATACACTTTTATTAATAAAGGATATGCTTCAAGAAGGTAAATTAATATTTTCTTTTCTTTTTAATAATTCATATTTACCTGATTTTTTTATTAAAATGAGTACTATATTATATAATTAAAAGTTAACTTAAAAATATTAAATCAATAATTATCAAAATATTGACATAAAATTATAGATACATTTATTCAATGAATATAAAAATCCTTTTGAACAAAATACTATATGTTGAAGAATAGAAATAATATTTTATAAAATAAATTTTAACATATCATCTAAAATTGATAATGATTAAAAAAGAATTATTTAATTTTATAAATGATAGTATTAAAACATTTCTTAGTTGGTTTTAAATTACTAAAAAAAGAAATTTATTTCACATTAATTTGAAAATAGAATACTCAAATTTTGTGGATGCTTCAATATTCAATCAGTATCATGACTCTTTGGTGGAACTGTTCATGGATGATATTTTCATTTATTTGAAATCTGAGTTTGAGAAAGATAACTATCAGTGGTTGGTTTTTGAAATCCTTAGGAGTCAATATTTTTATGGAAATATTTATTAATATAGCTTCTAGACCTAATAATTTATGTTATAGGGTTATGATATTTATGATCATGAATTACCAGTTGGTCCTGAGAAGGTGAAGGCTGACTTTTCATGGGGGAGCAACCAAATGTTTTTGAGATTTAGTTCATCCTTGTCCTTACTAGATTTTATCAATAGTTCATCATGGATTTCTTTTACATGAGTTCACCATTTACTATTATTACAAGGAAATTGGAGAAAATTACATTAGGATAAATTTCATTCTTCTTTTGATCAATTGAAAACGCTTCTAACATTTTTCATGTTTTCAGATCGTACCTGAACCTAGTGAGGGGTATATTAATTATTGTGATTCCTTTTTTGTTGGTATGAGTTGTGGTTCTCTACAAGAGAATGATACTATTTCTTTGGTCTCTCATTATCTTTGAATACATGGGTAGAATTACACAACTCTGGATTTTCTGCCTTTTGTAGTTATGAATTCCCTAAAATATTGGAAGTAATATCTTATTAGAAAAAAGGTCAAAGTAATTTCAACATATAATATTTTAATTTGTAAATTTTACAAGAAATACATGAATCATATAGACAGGTGGTGTGTGTAATACTATCAAACATGTGAGATCAATACTACCTAAAGCCTATGGAAGAAAAATGATGTTGTAGAAAATCATACATGTAAATTTTAATCACAATGTGTTCTTGAAAAAAATGAGGATTGAAACCTTATAGTACTCTTCACAAAGTTGAATCTAGATGATCATAAGGATTTCTTAGGTATATTTATGCTATGTGTTAGAATACCATCATTTACCTTTGAGTATATTGTGATTTATTAATAGAAGGGTGATGATTGCAAATCAATTTTAGAGTACCTTAATCGTGGGTAGACTATATCTTGTTGGTCTTTCTCTTCAGATGGTATTCACTACTTTACGGACTATTTTATCCAAAATCTGTGAGGGGATCAGTTTTTTAATTAATATTTATTCATGTTTCATTCATCATGAAACTATAAATAAGTATTACATCATGAGATGATGATTTTGGTGGATGGGAATAGAGTGTGACATTGCAGATTATGTGTCTTATTACTACACTGAACAAAAGATAATGTCATAGCATCTGAAACATTTTGGTTTTCCCAACCCTCTTTTGATTTCAGTTTGAAAATGGGAAGAGTTGTCCCTAGAATTTATTTTTATACTTCCATAGACTCCCAAAAAGAATAACGTTATCAAGGTGGGGATTGGTTGGTTAATGAAATTAAATCATTTTATTTTGATAAAAAATGAAACTAATTTTGAGTATCTATGAAAGTTAAATATATAGGCGGACATATGGTTACATAAATTTCCATGTGCTATTATTTCTTAATGTGATCATAGATTTACCTCCTTTTTATAGGAGTGTCTCCAAGAGGCAATGGGGACTCAGTTCAGGTTGAGTAAAGAATGATATCCATTGATAGATGTTCAGACCAAGTGTTATATTTAGATTCTATAGGATATACTTTGTGATTGTCTCTTGCATTTTGGTAGATCATGGGATAGCCATATAGGAGGATTGGAACCTTATGGGACTCTTCCCTGAGTTTCATATGGATTCTCAAGATGATGATTCAGGTATGGTTCTGAGTATAGTGTTTAGTTATCATCATCTATCTAGGAGTTTATTATATAGGGTTGGAAACAATATTATGAGTACATATGAATTTTAGAGACAATTTATAGTTTAGAAACTGTATCAAGTAAGTCTCTCACATCATATAGTATTCTATGATTTAGGGATCATTTTTCTTCATCTTATCTTCTATGAGGAGTTTATTTTTGTTTGAATATCATAGTTCTTCATGGTTTGTTCATCCTGGATTTATAAATATGTATTATGACATGACATATTGATTTTGGTGGCTTGGTATGAAGAATAACATTGTATATTATGAATCCCATTGTTACACCTTCTAACAGATAAGGGAAGAGATTCTAGAACCTTATGCTTTTCTCCTTCCTCTTTCAGTGATTATTTGGAAATGGTTTGAAGTGTCCATGGACATTGATATTGGAGTACCACAAACACCATGATGGAATAATTCTATCAGTGTGGTGAATGATCAGTTGACTAAATTGGCTCATTTCATTTTGACCAGGGACACCACCAAAGATGATGATATAGATAAGTTTTATGGGAAGAAGGTTGTGAGGTTTCATGTGTTTCCCACGAATATTACATCAAACAAGGATCTAAATTTTACCTTACAATTATGGGGGAGTCTCCATGTAGCAATGGGGACTTAGTTCATCTTGAGTATAACTTACCATCCATAGATAGACAACCAAACAAAGGATGATATTCAAGTCTAAGAGTATATTCTCCCCCCCCCCCCGCATCTTGGATTATGGTGCATTATGGGATATAAATATATGATTTTGTGAGTTTTCTTATAAAATTATTTATCATTTGTTAATCATAATATCTCTCATTAAGGAATTTCTTGGTCTCCCATTCAGGACTTCTATTTTTTGTTAAGATGTTGGTGAGGACTCTCTTTTTGGATGAAGTCTTGTTTAGAAGACATTGATGAGAATATTGGATATATATTAGAATCTTGTTACAGTATAGTGTCAGTATAAATCCTATATAGATCATCTATATAATCCTTTGGAGTATTTCATTATTTATTAGGTTTTTATAATTTTTTCTCCTCAGTTGGTTCACCATCTTCTTTTGAAATAAGTAATGATAGCTCAGAAATATGATGTAACATTTTAGGTTACTAAGACACTTGGAACGGACACATATCAGTTGGAGTTACCATCACAGTTGATAAATATTCATTATTTTTCCACAAATATCATCCCATAAAGTATCTTCATAATCTACCTCATGTTATGAGTTGGGATGAGATTGAATTAGAGGAATAAATTTTTTGTTGTAGTGTAGAAATAGGGTGTCATCAACACATATGTGATAGACTTGTGTGGGAATTCTATCCTTTTAGTCAATGTGATATGTTGACATGGTTCAAATTCTCATGAGAATTGGGAGTGTGGAACATAAAATAGGGACCAGTTATCTCAAATATTTCCAAAAAACCATTCATCTACAGGTCTTACTAGGGATACGAAGTATTATTATTATGAGTTATTAAAATAATGTTAACTTTTTTCAATTACAAATTATCTCTCCATTTGTTTCCTTATTTTTAAGGTGTGTCTTTGGACATTCAGGCATATACATTGTTTGTTGTAGGAAATCACCAAATGTTCAGGGATGTATGTTTTTTTTTTGAATTAATGGATTCTGGATATAAATTATTAAAAGGAATAAAATTATTTCCTTTGGGGTCTTGGATGGATAGTTGGTTTTCTATGTTTTTATGCAGAATATTCTTGCTTTACAAAATCACATCATGAATGGGTTAAATGATGTGAATTTATTATAGATAAAGTCCTGTGAATTGGTTCATAGAATGAATATTTCATAATCTATAAAACTTCACTACATCATGAGATAGTTAGGATTGTGTTTTTAAATTCATGGTGATACCTTTTTTCGATTTACTATTTAAGTTTTTAAATTTATATCATCAATGTGGTTCAATTCAAGAATGTTTTGGGGGTGTCAGTTTTTACCAAAATGAGAAAATAATTCATTTCATATTGCATACATTCATCTATCTCGAAACCTATAAGCATTCCATGGTGATTTTGGTTATATATTCTCATTCTAGATCACGTCAATATGTGCTTAATATTTTTTTGGTTTCACTATATCTCTCCAGGTAGGTGATATTTCCTCTTCTTCAATTATATTGATTATAGAATCATTATTTTACAACATTTGTGGATCCATTGATCTTTTGATGATCTTCTTCTTTATATTTTCTAGATAAGTTGTGTTATATTCTCCTAGAGGTTGTACCTTGTATTTATTTTGGTGTCACATGTGAGTTCCATGATTTATGTGGAATTTATCAAATCCATCGATTTCTTTTCATGTTAAATTAATTTTAAAATTTTGGAATCAGTTATTGGGGTTGTGGTGTGGCCTTTAGGTTCCTTATTTGTTGTTGGTTTCTATTGCGGACATGTGTGACCTTATTTGAGGAATTCAATTCAATCACTATCTATTGTTGTATGACCTTAATTTCTATATTTTTACTATTATATTTTATAACTAAAATGGCAGGATTGATTGAATGTTTTGTGCTTCTATGAAAATATGTTATTAAGAAAATATGGTTCTACCATATTTTTGTTAAATAAAATTGTATTTTAAAAAAAAATGGATTATGGAATCATTATCAAATCTTGGTATGATGAAATTATTTTTAAATTTTACTTCAAGGGAAGCACTAGGTACTTATGTGGAAGGTGTAGTAATAGGACTCTTTAAATGATACTGTCAGGGGGTTCACTCATGGGGTGTTCCTCTACTCCCTATTCTGTGTTTTCAAAAACTTTTTAGACATGTCGGGAGGTTTAATTTTTGGTTTATTCCTCTTCTCTATATATTTGATTCATATGTCTTGATACTTTATTTTTATGATTTTATATGATGGGGTAAGACTATTATAAGAAGAATGACATGTAGTGGTCCTTGGAATGATGTTACATGTGATTTAATTTGTATTGTTTTGGATATAATATGATATGTGATATGTTATTTAATCTTTTTTTATATATGGTATATGATTTCAAACTATTTTACCTAAATTATATGTAACTATGGGAGAAGGGGAATGTTTTACTATGCTTTCCATATAAAAATAGTTTAACTAATTATCATGCCTTGTTTTCTTTTATATTGAGCATGTTTGGATTGTTGTATAGATATGTCTTATTGAACACATAGGTAGGATTGTTCTAAGCCTATTCATCTCACACCTGTAACAACCCTTCAGTAGTCCATAGTCCTGGTTATGTCATTTGATGTAGGGATGGAATGGCATCGTAGTGAGGCACTGAGGTTTATATCAGCTATGTCCATGTTTTTAGTGGTTATATGGTGAGAGTTCCCCACACAATCACATGGAATAGCTATTCCAATTTTTTGTATTATCCATTAACATTGGATGAATACAATGGAATTTGTTTGGATTCCTTTGAGTTATATCATTTCTTCTATATTTATTCAGTTATGAAATATATATTTATTTCTATTTTCTCTCACATTATGTCTCTATTCCATTTATATATATTTCATTTTTTTGACTTCAGGTTCATAAAAAACATCCCCTCTATTTTTTTGATGATTTTTTTCTAGTCACTAGCCCATTGGGATATGTAACTCTGTTTAGGTAAGTGATGGGTCCAATTGTGTACTAATTTTTGAGGGTATCTCTATATATACACATTAGAACACCATGAAATAAAATAATATCTTTCACGTAGAGAACTCCTAGATCACCGATGATGAAGGTCACCTAAACAGTTTAGAAGTGGGCCTCCTTGATTATTCAATACACGATCACTCATAAAACAACATGATATCATGGTTTCCTAGGGAATCCTATCTTGAAATCCAAAGGGATATCATCCCACATCCACTCTAGAATGGTAATGGGCAACAATAGCCTAGAAGACCTTTTATAATCAGCTTTCAACTTCTGATGGGAGAAATGTATTTCCACAAAACCTTCTATTTCATTTATCTTTATTCTCCATCAATACTATCTATGTAGATCACAAAAATTATTTTTTAGCACATGATATACCACCCATATAGAATAATGTATATCTCTCATTGGCTCTATACACAAACATGTTGGAGTACATACATGGCCATGAAAAAGAGTGATATATCCACTGTAAAGAGAAAATACTACTAGTTCCCTATATATGTTATACATCATAGATAAGACCTCTAGATATAATAACCAATGTGTCTTTTTCTAGTCCTAAAGTATTAGTATAATTGATCTCTAAGTACGAGCTAGTTATCCCTTGAGACTCTTGAACATTGAGATACATGTCCTAAAATAGTTGAATTAGCTTCCACTCATCACAAGACTCCCACAATACCACTTTAAATATCTTATGTATCATGTTTTAAAAATGATATTTTATTTTCTAGGTGTGTAATACAATTCGATGTCAAAAGTCTACAGATAGTTGACCCACCTCCTCTACCAAATATTCTAGTATTTTAGAGAAAATATGTTCTTGAGGATTTTGTTGTACATGTACACCACAATAATATTTCCCATAAGATAGTGGATCGAATAATATTAGGCATGACCAAAGTAGATAACTCGTGATCGTGAGTAAGGTAATCTCTCTCTTGTAGTATAATTTGTCCAATGCCATAAAAATCACTTGGTTATACTAAATAAAAACTAATTTGATTCCAAAAATAATACAATCATAGTATATTGTATTCTCCTTTACTAGAGTGGATATGTGAGGATCAGTGATGGTGTCAAACAGTACTTGAACTCCAAGAATTACCTCTCATAAGAATCTAAACAGAAATCATCACGTCATTATTAATCAAAACGTACATTGGTGATACCAAATGGGATATCTCTTAGATTAAGTAATTATAGTAACCTTGTGGCCTTAGAAAAACATGAATCTCAAATTATTTAATGGAACTATCCAAACATATCATGGATTCATCATTCAATGGGTCTACTACTACACTATCATCTTGGATATCATGGACTATTAACTAAATGGATTGAATCTAGAAACTGTATTTTGATAGCATGGAATAATTAAATTCTCCATACATGTACTCAAAATGATGTCAATATGTTGAGAATTATCATACCTTGAGTGGGAATAAAATAAGATATCATTAACCAAAACTACCAAAAACCTATCCAGTAAATGATGATAAGTTAATTCATCAATTACATGAATAACATCAGGGTGTTTCTTTGACTGAAATCCACCACCAATAACTAGAATATTCCATACCTACATATATGTGAAGTTTGTGGTATGCCATATTATCTTACCCACAACCAATGGTACCTTGAACATAATCCAATATTATAAAAGATAATGGCACCTCTCATAGGATAAAAAAGATCATCAATGTGTAGTTGGGTTTACTGGTTCTTGAACGTCATACTGATCCGTCTCCTTTAATCCATAAATAATTTTAATATATCGATATCCTTCAAAGAAAATAGTATGGGAGAAACCAATAGAGACATACCCATCCATATAAATCCCTTTTACTTGACCTATTCCACCAAAACTTTCTACTCACGATGTTCTATCAGTGTCATTCTATAGGGTGGAATAAAAACTCGATCTACTCCCGATACCAACTTGAATGTGAACACGAATAACATTTTTTGTTGTAATTTATATAACACTTTAGGAAAACTATCATAAAAATAGTATACCACTAGGGTAAATGATTCTTTAAATATACCACCAACATCTAGAATATTTATTTCAATCTATGTCGTGATACAATCTAATCTATACCAAATCATTCCAACATGACCATCCTAAATAACCCACTAACCCTAGTGGGAATAGATTAACCCTTATTGGGATAGAAATGAAACATTCATTTCAGAATAGTTTATATAAGTATGGTATAAAAATTTCCATTCCATAAAAAATAAAATGGTATCCTATCATTTCCAATTTAAAAGGATCTCAAAAAAATGATATCCACTAATTTCAAGGGAAAACACCTTGGTTATTTTTTATATCTACTGAACGCAATCCCAATGGTGTGTTAATGGTCATTCCACCATTGAATATCTCAACAACCAACCCAAAAACATTTTTAAATTGAGATTATAAAAATTGATTTTAATGATCTATATTAAAAAAACATAATGAAGGGTATATCATAAAATAATCATACCTATGATGGTAGAAGCCCCTAAATCATGTTTTCCAAATTAGATTGTATAGTATAAAGGTGAATTGATCCTCTAAATTTGGATTCTATCTGATTCCTCACTATTTTTTCCACTAAATGGTAGTGTCTCACTTATGATGGGGTACCAAATCCCCAATCATCACCTGAGTGTCATGTGGAATTCTAACTCTCTGTCGAATAAGAATTATCTGAATCCTTCCATATATCAGGAACCTATACCGATACTCTACAACTATTTTACAACAGAAAAATTTAGCCCTAACTTTTTTAGATGACCTAGAATGATGTAGACATGGCACTCCATTGTAGGGTGAAGATACTTTAGGAATGTGTGGACCAACCTACCACAATTAAATCATTTCACTATTAATGATCTTGAGGTGGAAGTCCACTCACGTTTCTACTATATATGCTACTTATATAGTTGAAACTACTAGAGAGGCAGTTCATACAACCCAATGTACAACTCCCTATTCTCCCTAAATAAACTGGATAGTTTCCACTCAGTTTCTCTCTTAGATTCCCTTCCATGAGGAAATAATGATTCATCATGAATGTATGGATACCCAAATGAAATATTTTCAAAAAAGAAATTAATTAATAGAGAACCCAATTCTAAAAATTTATCTCCCATGAAACAACCTTAGATAACAAAAATAGAGAAAATCATAACAATTTTGTGAAACATCCATCATAGTCCACTGTTAACATTCCCTCTTGAGTCATATGCATTAACTCATTAGCTTTTTCAACCCTCTATTTATCATGATAGAAGTATCTCAATAACATAATCTATATATACTACCATGATAGATTCTCATTCTTCTCACACTACTAAATAATATCCCACTAAAGATAGGTGGGTCATCAAAGAATATTAACTGTAAGATTCAATAGTAAGAACCGTTTTTTGAACTGATGAAATTCTAAGGGAATTTGAATTTTGGGTAATTAGTGGATGGGTTATTTTTTAAATAGAATTTTAGAACTGAATTTTGGAATATGTACTGATTAAATTTGATATATTTAGACTTAGGTGATGTCCTGGGAACCTTCTCATGTTGCTTGAGGAGTTTTGGGAGCACCATATTGGGGAAAGTCGGGTTTTTAAAGGACCTGTAGTGGGTGCACAGTCTGGACACAGTTTATCAAACAGTATAGCCTACTGTAAGAATATTTGATGCTTAATTATAGGGGATAGTGGCATCTACATGGCCTATGTACGATTATGCTAACCGTGCATGACAAACTATGTGAGTAGATTTTCATAAACTGAGGTGTGTCACATGGTTGGTGCACGATTTTCCAAATCATGCAGGTAAAACAGTGTAGTTGGGTCTTTTGAAATAATTAAATTAATTTGAAATAAAATAAATTAAAATAAAAACTCTCACCTCACCCCTCTCTTGATTGACCCGCGACACACTAGCACCCCAAGGGTTTCGACATCGATGGATGCCACCCCCTCCTTTTCACTACATGTATCTCAGTTTCCATCAATATTTCTCCGCGGTTTCACTTTGAATCACCAATGAGAGTCTCTCCGTATTTCTCCCATATTTCCAGCTTTGATTCAGCCCATCCATCACCCAACAGTGTGTGGATAAAACCCTAGGGTTGGTTTTGATCAGTTTTTCAATTTCATTCTGGTTCTATGTTGGGAAAAATGTGTATTGGGACCTGATGGTATGTGTTCTGACAACCACTGCCAAAGGCAAGGTGGTTTGAGATATTTCGATCGGTCGGCGTCAATTTGGGGGTGTTTTTGTCAATTTCCAAGTGCGTTCAAGCATTTTTCTTAGGTATGAATATATATAGATATATATATCTTCCATTTTTGTGTTCCATCATGGTGAGGGAAACATGTACATTAATTTATATATATATATATATATGAAATTTCGTGCGGGCTATCAGGAAGCTTCTTGAGTTATAGATATTGGTTGGGCCATCTTTTGAGGTAGGGTCCCCAACCTTACTCTTTTAATTTAAGTATGAATTAGATGATTATAAAATGATTATTGAATAGCTTAATTAGAAATTTTGGATTGAACTTCTTATGAAGAAGAAATTTTTTTTCTCAAGAACAAAATCATGTTTTTGTAAGAAATCCCCTCCATCAAAGGTGCAATGACTTCAAGAAAAAAACATTGTTATTAACATATTATGTTCATTTGGAATGGTGATTTGTGGTTTTTCCTATGTTTTCTATGTTAGAGGATGCTTGTTTAAACTAAAGGGATATGGTTTTCTTAATTAGGAGATTTATTGCCTCCTTTACATGTTGACTCACATTATATAAATGGTTAGAATGAAATGTAATTGGAAACAGGGGTTGGAAAAATGATATGGAATTCTTGAGGGTAATTAGTTAATTGAGTGTAAATAGTCAATTGGTTGGCTTGATTTGTTTAATGTTTTAAATAAACAATAATGGAAAATAGATAAATGAGTAGGTAAACTCATAGAATGTATTTTAAATGAGAAAAGTTAATGTGATATGGTATGCTCATTGGTTGAATTGTGATATATTTAATTACTAAATTGTGATATATGGGTGAGAATACCCAAATGGATTGTTTAAATATAGGGGAGCACATGAGTGGTAAACTCATGTGGTGTGTGATATATTTGAGTGGGAAAACTCACTAAATGAATGGGTGTAGTTATGTGGATGGTTATACCCATTTTCTCATGTCAAATCCTTGTTTTAATTATAATTAATGGGTGGGTAAACCCATAGATTATAGTGGAATGGTTTATATGAGTGAGTATACTCATATGGTTAAATTTGATAAATGGTTTAAAATGAATTAATGTTTAGATAGATTCCATTGACATCTTTTCATGGATCTTGAATGTGGTAGTGGACATCTTGTGGTGATCATACCCCTTGGGTCTTGATTCCTTGGGGTGCCTCAAGCCTTGCAACCTCATGGATCCCGCTTTCTTGGACTCACAAAAGAAATGTCGGTACACATTGTCCTAGGACTCCAAAAAGTTCCTTGATCTTTCCTCTGGGACTCCCATGGTACTCAATGTAGATTCCTTTGATGAGTTCCTTGGATCTTTCCCTTTTTGGTCTAGATTTATTATATAGAAGCATTGGTACATGACACCTTGGAACCAGAATTTCATGGTCTACATTTATTTATACAGAACAACTGTTATGTATGTGATATGATTGAATATATGACTCGACATGAGGTTATACAAAACTTTTGTGATGGTATGACGTGTTTGGATGTATGGTAAGTCCATGTTATTATTTATTTATTTTGTGATTTTCTTATAGTTTCTTTGTTTAAGGAACTTGAAAAACTTGTAAAGAGATCCTTAAAGGTCTATTTTGGTATTACTGTTAATAGTTTACACACCGTGGGAATTTTTTATTCACTTTTAATGCTTTAGTGTTTACCTACACACTACCTACTTACATATTGCACATATTAGTTGGCATGATTCCTAGGGTGCTTCCCTACTATGATTTTATTTCATACCTTGGTTGGGTATCATTAGTGATTGAGTAAAATCTTCTTGTTTTTAGGGATATATATATATATGCTTGTGTTTTTTTCACATTTTCTTGGGAAATAATAGAAAGGGATTGGGAAAGAACTCAGGATGCTTATTGTGATTGGCCTTAGTCTTTGCTATCTTTTATTAATTCTTGTACTATAATGTAAATCATGTTGTATTGTTTACTTATTTTTAATTATGTATCATTATCGGAATTCTTGTATTTGGTAAAATGGAGTTGGCTATTTTATATATCCAATTGATATTTCAATAGTCTTCTGTATTTTATTTATTTCTTTATACAACTTCCACTAATATATGTTGCTTGTTATTACTATATTTTTGTCGTTGTGAACTCTGAATATGAGTTTATAGTCTTCCCACTGACTATCCTTACACCGTCGTTATTAGTCAGTTGCCTCTAGCGTATGGGGATATGTTCTTTATATCATGTGGTGACCTGTTCGGCTATCGGTTTAGTGGTCAGTTGAGCTGGGGTATTATAAATTGGTATCAAATGTCTTTTTTTCCCTTTTTCTTACTATTTTGGGCTGGTAGACAAGAGACTAGAAATGTGCCAATATTTTCTAGATAATCATACATGGGACTGATAACCCCAAATATTATAAAGGACCATATAGTCAAGGTTTGGAATTATTGTTATGCTATTACTATTATAGTTGATGTAATTCCACCTAAGGTAAATGTTGTATTTTCCTTGGATTATGGATTTCAGGAATTTTTTGTAAATTTACCCTTGGACAAAATTTAAAGGTATTAACTTCGAATGTATCATATTAGGCACTTAGAAACTCACATTCCATGAATTTATGACATGCCATGTAGTTTCATTTGTATGATGCCTGCTAATTTTGGTTGTCTACCTTGAATATAATTGCATGCCTTTAATTTCCTTTATAATTCATTCTTTTATGAAATGTTTATCTGATTATATGCCATATTGCCTTAGAATTTATCATGTTTACTATTATTCCATGCTTTTTTGTTATAGAATGATTTTCTATTAATGCTTAAGATAGCGTACAAGAGATGGTTTTATATGTGAAAATGGTTTCAAGGGATGAAATTTTTTGGTTTCATTTACAATAAGTCCAGTTTCAATTATATGGTGTATGGGTGTCTTATAACTAGAAAAAGGGTAACCCATGAAATCAAACCATTTAAAAGGTTTTCTAAAGATAAAATGTTAAATAGGAATAAATGTGATTAATGGGAGCCAAATTCCAGCGGTAAGGTTTATGGGTGCCTTATCAATTGTTAGATGTCCACCCATGTGCTTGAGCCATTGTATAACCACGGTGTGTTTGGGAATGGTTATAAATGTAAAGATGTTGAGTTTTAATTTGTAATAGTGTATTGTGAAGGCAATTATGTTTTGAACTTAAAAGAAAATATTTGACTAAATGGAATCCAAATTCCATCTATAATGTGTATGAAGGCTTTATGGATTGGTAGATGGACACTCATATCACAGGACCATTATTCATATGAGAAAGTGATATTGTGAAGTAGTTTTTTAGTTTTCAAAATTCCCAAATGGACCCAAGTAGGTGATTTGGGGAATGTTTGTGTGAAATGAACTATTATGGGGTTGCTTTTTGAAGAACTTGGGTTGAATAAATGGGACCCTCAGTGGTCTCCATTATGTTAAAATGAATTTAGATGCTAAAATGCATGTTTTTCCATGGGGAATTGTTTAAAACCATGTTCCTAGTTTTCTAAATGGATCTTTAGTTTTTGTTTAAAATTCATTAAAATGTTTTAATGTTGAAAGGAATGATTCAAATGTTGTTAAATTTGAACATGAAATGGTGTCCTGTGTTTGAACCCTCATAGAGGGGTTGTTTTAAATGTTTTAGTGATGTGAATTAGAACAGAGACATGATATATTATCCATAATATGTTTCTTATAAGAAATTAATTAAATGGAAAGGGGTTTTTGATCTTAATGAGATTTTCATTTCATTGTTAATATATAAGGTTTTTTTATTATGCTTTGTAAGGGGATATCCCATGGTAAGTGGTTCCCTTAGATATTAAATCATTGATTTTGTTGTGAGCTTTTTATGTTGGTGTTGTTGTCCCTATTAAGATTTTTTATTTTAAAAGACACCCTTGTTTGGATGGGTGGTCTTTGAATGTTAACTTTTGGTGGAGGAACAAGAATGAGGATTGATTTTTTCAGCAAGTTAAACATGCCTCGGGAATTTTATCTATGTAGGAGGTCTTGTATACCTAAATTTCCTTTAGTGATAGGAGACTCAGTACATCATAATCTGATTTATGGTTGTCTGAGATGTTATGTTGTTGGATTTTGTGAACCCAGGGTGGCATGTGTTGACATATGTGGTAACCATCAAGTTTTTAGTGGTGTAATGAACCATTTGAGTTCGGTGTGATCGTGGTTCATTTGATGTTGATTATTTTATTAGGTTAACTCTATGGTAGAGTGACTAGTGAGTTATGGAAAAAATTTCTCCCACTGCTCGGGAGGACTTTTCGAAACATGGGTGTTTTGATATTCGGGTTGGCTTGATTTTGGATTTCCTTCCAAATGTTTTGATGTGGTTATCATGGTTCGTGGAACATTCCATGTAAATTTAAGGTGTTCTATGATATCATGCTTGTGTGTGGCTGGTCTTCCCTTTCAATGACATGGACACTCCTAAGGTGGGTTACATCATATCATTCTAGTGTATGGGTCAGTGCTTTCTTGATAGCATGAACTCAATGGGTTTGGAGGTGTACACAATCCTTTAGAAAATATGTTAGTTTTGGTAGATTTTTTGTTATATATCATGAAAGAACATGAATGCCTCAGGAGGTATAGGAATCAGTGTTCGGTTGTTGATGTGTCAACAAGTGAAGTCGGGCTATTGTAAAAAATCAACCAGTAGTTTTTTGACTGATCTTCTTGGTTTACTCTTAGTGTAATCCTTTGAATGAGATGAACATTTCCCATGTCTTGATGTCATACTGGATGCACTAGGAATGCATCAGTTATACACCACACTAATGTTTGAAATCTATTGGGTGGTTTTGTGATCTCTGTTCGGGTTGTATGAAGAATGTGTGTTACTTTGGGTTACACTTTTATTCATGTTAAGGCATGACAGTTTAAAATTATCCTATTGATGGCTTGATCTTTGAATTTCATTAGTAGTCAGGTGAGGACATTGGTGTACTTTTTTGTGTAAACATGTGAATTACTTATGGAGGAAGGCATTGCAGTTCTGTTTAATATGTGTTGGATGCCTAAGCATAGAATCTTCGAGGATGGTTAGCAGATGTGGCAGGGTTTGTTTCCTTTTTTGTTTTGTATACAGTTGGAGATGTCACAATTTTAATGAGAGTGTCTCTAGTTTAAGGGTGATTGTAATTATGGTTTGGGGATGTCTTTCAAGGAAATCATGGATGACCAATAAATTCTAATGCCCTTTGGGGAAAGAACCAATAGTGGTTTAGTTAAAGAGACATCGGTGAGATCATGTCTTTTGTTATGTGGGATTGGTTAAATGACACTTAGGTGTTTTGGGTTGGATTTTGATCTTCATCTCGGGTTTTAAAGGTAGAATCCATTGGGATTTTGAAATTGATAGAGGTGCATTTGGCATAGAAGTGCAACGAATCCATTTAACAAAACCTCGTTACCTCTATGGGTTGGGTGATGTTTTCATAGTTATCGAATGATTTATGGTGATGAGATGTTTTAAGTAAGGTATATTTTAAGAACCTGTGTTTTTAACTGATGAATTTATGAGGGAATTAGAATTTATGATAATTATTGGATGGATTCTTATCAAAATGGAACTTCATAACTAAATTTGGAAAGTTGGAATGTTTAAAGGTGATGTCTTTGGAATCAGGTGAAGGCCCAAGAACCTTTCGGGGTAGCTCGATGTGTTTTGGGAGTGCCAGAACGGGGAAAACCAGGTTTTTAAATGACCTATAGGGGGTTCATGGTCTGCATATGGTCTGTCAAACTGTACCGTCTGTTGTAGTAAATCGTGCAACTTAATTCTTGGGAATAGTGGAATATGCACGGTCCGCGCATGGTTGTGCTAACCATATAGGAAAACCATGAGAGTGATTTTTATTAAATAGAGGGTTGTCGCACGGTTGGCACATGGTTTTCCAAACTGTGAGGGTTACACCGTGTGGTTGAGACTTTTTAAATAATTAAATTAATTTAAAATAAAAACACTCAACTCACCACAACTCTTGCTCGACCCGCGATGCACCAACCCCCCAAGGGGGTTCCCCTTCGATGTGCGCTGCCCCCTCCATGATTGAAACCATATGGTAGGTTTTGATATGGTATTCATTTTCCTTCCAGTTCTAGGTTGTGCAAGAGGGTCTTAGGGCCTGATGGTATGTGTTTCAGAAATTGCCATTAAATGTGAGGCGGTTTAGGTGATTTTGGTATGCCAGCATCGATTTGGGAGTTTTTTCTAAAATTCCCAGGTGTGCGTACATATTTTTTGAAGGTATAAATATATATAGATATATATATCTTCCATGTTCATGTTCCCTCTAGGAATAGGGAACACATACATCAGTTTAATGATACATATATGTATATATATGGAAGTGTGTGTGTAACATCCCAAGTAAGTAATGAATAATAGATATTTTTATCTATGTCTATTAATGAATTAGATAGTGTTTTAGAGGCTTAAAATGAAAATAAATCCAATCTTTAGCATGGAATACACTAATATTTTTTAAAGGATTGTTTTACTGCCTTTTGATGGAAAACCATTTTTAAATATATCTTTTGACAATTTTATAAGCTATATTTGTCAAAATGAACTTATTTTTTATGATTGGGACATCAAAATTTACTTTGTGTGAATTTTTGGTATTTTTCTGACAATGTTCATTTTTTAATGAATATTGTAAAATGTTGTATTTTAATTCAAAAACTCTTTTTAATCTAATTTATTTATATGATTAGATTATCTTTTGAATTGGTTTTAAAGTGAAATTACAATATATTTTTACCATTTAATCCAATGATGGTCATTGGAATCAATTTCACTTTGAAATTGGACTTAAACTAGTGTCAATCTTTTCATAGATATTGTTTCAAAAAAACTCGCTATTTGTCATGACAGCGGGAATTAATTATTAAATTAATTAATGTGACTTATATGTTTTTAATTTTGTAAAATAGACTTAATTTTTGAATTCAGAGTATCAAATATAGCTTAGGGTGAATTTTTGGTAATTTTCTGAAAAACTTCAATTTTTGATGAATAGTGAAACCACTAAGTGGTACTTATAAAAACTGATTTTCTGTTTAAATGAAATTTTTCCATCTTTGTGTTTTGAATTTTAAAAATCCGACATAAATGGTTTTCATTAAGAAGTAAAATGTGGCTCAATGAGATTATAATAATTTTTTGGTGAATAGTAACTTATTAAGTTTTTAATCGCGATTAGTGGTAATTAGTGTAGTTTAAGGTAAAAATAATGTTTTAATAGTATGAGATGAGCTTGACACATGTCCTACCCTCATTGGATGTGTCATGGAAGACCAAGACAAGCCATGGGTCAACTTGGGGACCCCATGGATCCACTTTGGTTGGGAAATGACGTAAATAACTTTTTATTTAATGTTAAAGTAAAAATGACACAAACACGAGTTATGTTACTAAAACAATTTTTATATGGGGTTATACAAGTCAGATATTTTACTATAAATATTCATTATAAATCTAAAAATATTTCCTACATCATAGTATTTTTTGTATAATTTTTAGACATTAAATAAATTAAATTATTTATGACATCATGATGATGCAGCGATGACCTCATTATTTAACGATTTAAATAAAATGGAAAGATAATGTAAAATATAAGACCTACACATGGCCAAAACCAATTGGATGAGTGGATTGAGAACCCTTATCACCTTATAATCGAATTATATCAATGTGGGACCTTTTGAATCCGAAACTAATTTTAAAATAAAGTAACTTATCTTTACTTTCCAAGAGTGCCCCTCCTCTCCTCTTATAAAAGGCCCCCACCTCTACCACCTTACCCACAATCCCAAAGCCTTTGGCTTGGCCAACCCCTTCCCATTTTGTCTCTACACTCCCCTATATTACTCCTTGAAGCCTCACTTTGGGCAGAAGTCTTCCCAAGGAAGCCTTTGAGCTCAAACCAAAGGGAGTTACCCGATTTTAAGGTAATGTCTTCTTTTGAGTCCTTTTGTTTTATTTTTCTTATCCAACCCCCTAAACTCTTTTTATTCTTTTCTTTTGTAACAACTCCATTATCCTCAATATACTAGGACGTTGTTATAATAATTATTCGAGCTACACTTACACACACCTACATCTAATGGTTAACAAACATATTGTTTTCGTGGATGGTGAATTTATGCCTCCCGAAACGATGATTGTTCAACATTATTTTAACACCTTCAAGGGTGGCCATTAAGATGTAAATATATTTATATATGATATATAATATGTTTATGTTTTTCTTTAAGCTTATTTATTTTTCTTTTTAGTCATACCTTTATGGTTTCCATTATGGGTAAACGCGATATCGTCATTTAAGGAAGTGCGGACTACCGCCCCCTCAAAGTGATTTGATTCGTTAAATACCATATGTGGGATTTATAAAGGATGGAGCTTTGATATTATATATGATATTATAATGGAACTATAATATACCTTTATATCATTATGATTCCATTCTATAAAATACAAAATAGAAATGAAAGTAGTGTTCATGCGTACGCACGGCTTACCGTCTCCATGAACGGTGCATTTCATTTCTTACCTCTAAATGATTATGTAATATTATAAATGCATGCATGTACTGGATATATATGACATATATTATATCTACATCATGAATACCATTCTGGATATAATGGATGCATGAACAACTTGTAATTATAAAGGGTTTATTCTTGACTCAAGTACCAATGATCGTTAAAATGACCATTATTAACTTAAATAATTACATAGTTTTCATGACATGGTAATAAGTGATATAAAAGGAATAATGAACTTGAAAAAGGTTCTTAAGAAAGTAGAAATTAACTCAAGTTTATTATTCATGACATTAAATAACGATCGAGTCAAGTTGGACCCGAGGTATGGGACTTCGTCTCAATCTCCTTTCATTGAGGCATATTTTGTTTTATTCACAACCTTCTTTTATACGGTGTATAAACCCCTTTTGAGTTTTACGTTTATCCAAAAGGAATCTTTTTTATATGAAACATTTTACTAAATGAAAAAAGGGAATGTTTTTGTCGTACGTATGCAGCGACAACGACTTCTCCGCCGCCGTGATGGTTATTTGAGTTTCAGCTTCCTCTACAAGCCATACCTTCTTTTTGAAAGAAACATAAATACCATGTTTTAATTTTCTTTTATTTTGGTATTGAAAATGGTTTTCATAATGTTTTTATATCAATGTGTTGTGTTGATATCTTGTGATTTAATGGTGGAAATGTTATGTTTTTTATGCATGTTTTATGTGATATGATTATGTTGAGGTTCTTGGGCATTATTATGAAGACGGGTGGTTCCGTGATAAACTAAGGGCGGGTGAGCCCGATATAGCTCTCCAATGCATTGGGTAACGCGAAGGAGTGAAACGTTAAGGTTTCTCTGAAGATATTTAGGGAATATACTGTGATGGGTATTCCAAACGTAACCAAGAGGGTTACTCCCTGCGTAAGAATGTTATGAATGCCTCAAGTTACCTTTATGTCTTATGATTTCTATGATTTATTCATGATTTGATGAGGTATGTTAAAGTGCATATGTTTTATGGGTAAGGTATGATTTCATTCTTATGTATATATGTACCCATGTTTCCTTTCCATGTTTTTATATCCTTTACTAAGATTTTTATGCTCATCCCAAGTTTTGTTTTGAAATGTTTTTCATAGGACAAGGGAAAGGTACATGATATGATGATAGTGTCAAGGAAGTATCAAGAAATAATCCATGTTTTATTTTAAATATGTTTCCATTGATGGGAATGAAGAATATTATCTTTATCTAACCACTTTGTTTATATGTGGAATGTAATGAAAGTTTTATGATCTAATTCTCTAAAACTCTAAACCCGAAAAGATCCTCAATGTGTAATCTTGTAATAACTCAAGATTAAGTAAGGTTTAAGGCTGGGGCCTTATAGTTGGTATCAGAGGTCGGTTTAGATAACTTTAGGAGTTAGAATTCTATTAAATGATTATCCAAATTTTTTTTTTGAAATGATATAGAATTTGAAGATTACCATGTTGCTTCATCTAAGACATGTTTGTTCAGAATGGTTTTCCGCAGAGGAAATAGGGAAGAAGTGCTAGGAAGGGATACATAAGGAAATAACCTTCCGAATCAGCATCCTGAGATGGTCGGAATTGGAACTGAACATTTTGTTGCAGTGATGGTGCAGTTGACTCAAGTGATAAATGGCGGTGGTATCCATACACGAGATCAGCCAGATCAACCGCAGAGGAACATGTCAGTGGTGGAACATTTCATGAGGCAACATCCCCCATCATTCAGAGGATCATCTGACCCTGTGCTAGCTGAAGGGTGGATTAAAGGACTAGAGAAGATTTTTGATGTCATGGGGTGTTCAGACAATCAAAAGGTTAGTCTTTCTATTTACCGTTTGGAGGGTGAGGCAGATCAGTGGTGGTCTATGGTTAAAAATATCAGGGATGCTGATGAGATTGATGCTCTTTACTAAGATGAATTCAAAGGTATGTTTCTTGAGAAGTATTTTCCTAAGGCTGTTCGACTTAGGATGGAAAAGCAATTCTTGGAATTGAGGCAAGAGGAAGACTCAGTGGATACCTATGAAGAAAGGTTCACTCGATTGGCAAGGTATGCTCCAAGTTTTATCTGAGACCTTGATAGTAAAATCAATTGTTTTTACTCAGGATTAAATAGAAAATATCGAAGGGCATTAGCTTATCGTGAGTTTAAAAGTTATGAAAAGCTTGTTCGATGTGCTGAGAAGGTGGAAATGGAGTTTGCCGATGATCAAGTGTTCTATAACAACCAACAGAAGAAGATACTAAGGTGGCAGGAGAAAGGTAAGAATTCTTAAAAAAAGTCTGATGGTAAGAAAACTAAGTTTCCATTTTGTGATAAATTTAGAAAAAGGCATGTTGGGGAATGTCTTCTGAATTCTGGAAAGTGCTACCGATGTGGTGAGATGAGACATAAGGCTCGTGATTTCACTGAAAAGGATCAAGGTGAAGGTAAGACCAAATTTGATTTACAGTTAGTGAAATGTTATAAGTGAAATGAGATGGGTCACTATGCAAACGAGTGTCCGAAAAAGAGCTTGAGTGATGGGAAGAAGTTACACTACATGCAAAAAGGGGTGGTGAAATCCTTTGCAACTACTTCAACAGATGTCGGGCCATCAAATAAAGTTGTATCAGGTACTTTGTTTGTTTTTTCAGATTATTCCAGTGTGTTGTTTGATTCGGGGTCTACACATTCTTTCATCTCTGAAACCTTTTCTAGTAAAATGGAAATACCATCTCAAGAAATGACTCCTGAACTTTTGGTAAAAACACCTGGGGGGAATGTTGAGGGAAAAATAATTTATAAGAATCTTCCTATCCTTATCTGTTGAAAAAACCTACTTGCAAACCTTATTGTTCTACCTCTAGTAGAGTTTGATGTTATCCTGGGTATGGATTGGCTCTCTATTTACCATGCTAAGATTGACTGTAGAGCTAAAGAAGTTTCTTTTCAGAAAGACTTTCATTTTGTGTACAACAATGAACCCTTACTGTTGATAAATTATCAAGAGGCTGAGAAACTTGTAAAAGATGGAAATGAATGTTACCTTGCACACATCATTTAAAATAAAGGAACTATTCAGGTTAATGATGTGCCAGTGGTAAATGAGTATCCTAATGTTTTTCCTGATGAGTTTCCTAGAATAATACCAGATCGGGAAGTTGAATTTACTGTTGACTTAGTTCCTGATGCTAAGCCAATTTCAAAACCCCCTTATCTAATGGCTCAAATTGAACTTTTAGAGTTGAAGGAGCAATTGTAAGATTTATTAGAGAAAGGTTTCATTCAACCTAGAACATCACCATGGGGTTCTCCTGTCCTGTTTGTTAAAAAGAAAGATGGTTCAATGAGACTTTGCATTGATTATAGAGCCTTGAATAATATCACTGTTAAGAACAAATATCATTTGCCTCATATCGATGATTTGTTTGATCAGCTCCAGGGAGCTCAGTATTTTTCAATGATTGACTTGAGATCGGGGTACCATCAGTTGAATGTAAAGGAAGAAGATGTTCCGAAGACCACGTTTCGTACAAGATACAGCCATTATGAATTTGTAGTAATGCCTTTTGGGCTAACCAATGCACCTGCTGTATTCATGGACATAATGAAAAGAATTTTCCATGAGTTCTTGTATAAGTTTTTGGTGGTTTTCATTGATGATATTTTGTTGTTTTATAAAAGTAAAGAAGAACATGAAAGACATTTAAGGGTTATCTTGAAAACCTTAAAAGAAAAGAAACTGTATGGAAAATTCAGCAAGTGTGAGTTTTGGTTGCAAAAAATTTCTTTCCTTGGTCACATTGTTTCTAAAGATGGGATAACTGTTGATCCTGCAAAAAAAAGTTGTGGAAGACTGGCCAAGACCCACAAATGCAACTGAGATTCGTAGCTTCCTTGGTTTGGCAGGCTATTACTGAAGGTTTCTTATAAATTTTTCACGGTTATCTAGTCCAATGACTAAGCTAACTCGGAAGGGTGTTAAGTTTATCTGGACAAAAGAATGTTATGATTGTTTTCAGAAATTGAAAAGAAGATTGGTGAATGCTCCAGTTTTGGCACTACCTTCCAGGAATGGTGAGTTTGTTATATACAGTGATGCTTCATTGAAAGGACTTGGTTGTGTCCTAATGTAGAATGATCAGGTAATTGCTTATGCTTCACGACAGTTGAAAACTCATGAGGTAAATTACCCTACACATGATTTGGAATTAACTGCTGTTGTTTTTGCTTTAAAAATTTTGAGGCATCATTTGTATGGAGTAAAGTGTGAAATATATACTGATCACAAAAGTTTAAATTATATATTCACTCATAAATAATTGAACATGAGACAAAGGAGATGGCTAGAATTAATCAAGGATTATGATTGTACAATTCATTACCATCCGGGAAAAGCAAATAAAGTGGCTGATGCTTTGAGTCGAAAAAGTAATGCTTCATTGGCAATGTTGCGTTTGGAACGTGATCCTTTGGATAAGGATTTGATGAACTTTGGCATAGAAGTTGTGGGTGCAGTAAGTTCTTCTGTTTTTTTTCAGGTATCAGTGAGATCATCTCTATCAGATAGAATCAAGCAAGCACAGAAGCAAGACAGTGAGTTGCAGAAAAAGGTAGAGCTGGTTCAGAAAGGTAAGTTGCCTGAATTCAACATTGATAGTGATTGTGTTTTGAGATTTGGGAAGAGATTGTGTGTGCCTTGTGATTCACAGTTGAAGAGAGAGTTGTTATGTGAATCTCATAGTTCTCCGTTTTCAGTTCATCCTAGCAGTACTAAGATGTATAGAGATCTGCGGGAGTTTTACTGGTGGGATGGAATGAAAAGAGATATTGCTGATTTTACAGTGAAGTGTTTGACTTGTCAGCAGGTTAAAGCAGAGAGCCAGTTACCGAAAGGGATGCTTCAGCCTTTACCAGTGCCAGAGTGGAAATGGGAGAATATATCCATGGAATTTGTTGTGGGATTACCGAAGACATCTCGAGGTAATAATGCAATCTGTGTTATTGTTTACCGCTTGACTAAATCTGATCATTTCCTTGCTATACAAGATACTTTTTCCCTAGATCAACTTTCCCGTTTGTATCTTAAAGAGATAGTCAGGTTACATGGAGTTCCTCTCTCCATTATATCTGATCGTGATCCCAGGTTCACTTCTAACTTTTGGAAAGGCCTTCAGAAGTCATTGGGTACTGAATTAAATTTTAGTGCAGCATTTCATCCTCAATCAGATGGGCAGTCAGAACGAACAATTCAGACCTTGGAGGATATGCTACGAGCTTGTTCTATGGATTATCAGGGAAGTTGGGACCAATATATTTCTTTGGTTTAATTTTCATATAATAACAGTTTTCATTCCAGTATACAGATGGCACCATTTCAGGCATTATATGGGAAGCGGTGTCGAACTCCAGCTTTCTGGGATGAAGTGGGTGAAAGGAAGCTGATGGGACCAGAATTGGTAGAAGAGATGGCAGAAAAAGTTCAGTTGATTCAGAAGCACATGAGAACAGCTCAGAGTAGGCAGAAGAGTTATGCAGACAACAGGAGGAAGGATCTAACTTTTGAGGTAGGTGATCATGTTTTTCTCAAAGTCTCACCATGGAAAAGTGTGAAGCGATTTGGTAAGAAAGAAAAGCTGGGTCCAAGGTTCATTGGACCATATGAAATTCTGGAGAGAGTTGGATCAGTTGCATACCGAGTGGCTTTACCTCCGAGTTTATCTCAGGTACACAATTTTTTTCACGTTTCGATGTTGAGAAAGTATATGCCAGATCCATCTCATGTTTTGAGTCCAGAGGTAGTTCAGCTGGAAGAGAACCTATCTTATGAGGAACAACCGGTCCAGATTCTTGACGAAAGGGAACATTTTTTATGAGATAAGGTGATTAATCAGGTAAAGGATTTGTGGAAAAACCACATGATGGAAGAGGCAACATGGGAATCTGAAAATGCAATGAGGGATAAGTACCCCATTTATTCGATAAGTAAATAAATTGCGGGGACGCAATTTTCTAAAGGGGGGAAGGATGTAACATCCCAAGTAAGTAATGAATAATATATATTTTTATCTATGTCTATTAATGAATTAGATAGTGTTTTAGAGGCTTAAACTGAAAATAAATCCAATCTTAAGCATGGAATACACTAATATTTTTTAAAGGATTGTTTTACTGCCTTTTGATGGAAAACCATTTTTAAATATATCTTTTTACAATTTTATAAGCTATCTTTGTCAAAATGAACTTATTTTTTATTATTGGGACATCAAAATTTACTTTGTGTGAATTTTTTGTATTTTTCTGACAATGTTCATTTTTTAATAAATATTGTAAAATGTTGTATTTTAATTCAAAAACTCTTTTTAATCTAATTTATTTATATGATTAGATTATCTTTTGAATTTGTTTTAAAGTGAAATTACAATATATTTTTACCATTTAATCCAATGATGGTCATTGGAATCAATTTCACTTTGAAATTGGACTTAAACTAGTGTCAATCTTTTCATAGATATTGTTTCAAAAAAACCCGCTATTTGTCATGACAGCGGGAATTAATTATTAAATTAATTAATGTGACCTATATGTTTTTAATTATGTAAAATAGACTTCATTTTTTAATTCTGAGTATCAAATATATCTTAGGGTGAATTTTTGGTAATTTTCTGAAAAACTTCAATTTTTGATGAATAGTGAAACCACTAAGTGGTACTTATAAAAACTGATTTTTCGTTTAAATGAAATTTTGCCATCTTTGTGTTTTGAATTTCAAAAATCCGACATACATGGTTGTCATTAAGAAGTAAAATGTGGTTCAATGAGATTATAATAATTTTTGATGAATAGTAACTTATTAAGTTTTTAATCGCGATTAGTGGTAATTAGTGTAGTTTAAGGTAAAAATAATGTTTTAATAGTATGAGATGAACTTGACACATGTCCTACCCTCATTTTATGTGTCATGGCCGACCAAGACAAGCCATGGGTCAACTTGGGGACCCCATGGAGCCACTTTGGTTGGGAAATGACATAAATAACTTTTTATTTAATGTTAAAGTAAAAATGACACAAACATGAGTTATGTTACTAAAACAATTTTTATATGGGGATATAAAAGTCATATTTTTTACTATAAATATTCATTATAAAGCTAAAAATATTTCCTACATCATAGTAATTTTTATATAATTTTTAGACATTAAATAATTAAATTATTTATGACATCATGATGATGCAGCGATGACCTCATTATTTAACGATTTAAATAAAATGGAAAGTTAATGTAAAATCTAAAACCTACACATGGACAAAACCAATTGGATGAGTGGATTTAGAACCCTTATCACCTTATCATCGAATTATATCAATGTGGGACCTTTTGAATCTGAAACGCATTTTAAAATAAAGTAACTTATCTTTACTTTCCAAGAGTGCCCCTCCTCTCCTCTTATAAAAGGCCCCCACCTCTACCTCCTTACCCACACTCCCAAAGCCTTTGGATCGCCCAACCCCTGCCCATTTTGTCTCTCCACTCCCCTCTCTTACTCCTTGAAGCCTCAATTTGGGCAGAAGTCTTCCCAAGGAAGCCTTTGAGATCAAACCAAAGGGAGTTACCCGATTTTAAGGTAATGTCTTCTTTTGAGTCCTTTTGTTTTATTTTGCTTCTCCAACCCCCTAAAATCTTTTTATTCTTTTCTTTTGTAACAACTACAGTATCCTAAATATACTAGTATGTTTTTATAATATGTATTCGAGCTAAACTTACACACACCTACATCTAATGGTTAACGAACATACTGTTTCCGTGGATGGTGAATTTATGCCTCCCGAAATGATGATTGTTCAACATTCTTTTAACACCTTCAAGGGTGGCCATTAAGATGTAACTATATTTATATATGATATATAATATGTTTATGTTTTCCTTAAGCTTCTGTACTTTTCTTTTTGGTCATACCGTTATGGTTTCCATTATGGGTAAATGCGATATCTTCATTTAAGGAAGTGCGGACTACCACCCCCTCAAAGTGATTTGATTCATTAAATACCATATTTGGGATGTATAAAGGATGGAACTATGATATTATATATGATATTATACTGGAATTATAATATACCTTTATATCATTATGATTCCATTCTATAAAATACGAAATAGAAATGAAAGTAGCGTTCATGCGTACGCACGGCTTACCGTCTCCATGAACGGTGCATTTCATTTCTTACCTCTAAATGATTATTTAATATTATAAATGCATGAATGTACTGGATATATATGACATATATGATATCTACATCATGAATACCATTCTGGATATAATGTATACATGAACAACTTGTAATTATAAAGGGTTTATTCTTGACTCAAGTACCAATGATCGTTAAAATGACTGTTATTAACCTAAATAATTACATAGTGTTCATGAAATGGTAATAAGTGATATTAAAGGAATAATGAACTTGAAAAAGTTTCTTAAGAAAGTAGAAATTAACTCAAGTTTATTATTCAGGACATTAAAGAACGATCGAGTCAAGTTGGACCCGAGGTATGGGACTTCGTCTCAATCTCGTTTCATTGAGGCATATTTTGTTTTATACACAACCTTCTTTTATACGGTGTATAAACCCCTTTTGACTTTTACGTTTATCCAAAATAAATCTCTTTTATACGAAGCGTTTTACTAAATAACAAAATGGAATGTTTTTGTCGTACGTATGCGGCGACAACGACTTCTCCGCCACCGTGACCGTTATTTGAGTTTCGGCTTCCTCTACAAGTCATACCTTCTTTTTAAAAGAAAAATAAATACCATGTTTTAATTTTCTTTTATTTTGGTATTGAAAATGGTTTTCATAATGTTTTTATATCAATGTGTTGTATTGATATCTTGTGATTGAATGGTGGAAATGTTATGTTTCCTTTATGCATGTTTTTTGTGATACGATTATGTTGAGGTTCTTGGGCATTATTATGAAGACTGGTGGTTCCGTGATAAACTAAGGGCAGGTGAGCCCGATATAGCTCTCCAATGCATTGGGTAACGCGAAGGAGTGAAATTTTAAGGTTTCTCTGAAGAGATTTAGGGAATATACTGTGATGGGTATTCAAAACGTAACCAAGAGGGTTACTCCCTACGTAAGAATGTTATGAATGCCTCAAGATACCTTTATGTCTTATGATTTCTATGATTTATTCATGATTTGATGAGGTATGTTAAAGTGAATATGTTTTATGGGTAAATTATGATTTCATTCTTATGTATATATGTACCCATGTTTCCTTTCCATATTTTTATATCCCTTACTGAGCTTTTTATTCTCATCCCAAGTTTTTTTTTGAAATGTTTTTCACAGGTCAAGAGAAAGGTACATGATATGATGATAGTGCCAAGGAAGTGTCAAGAAATGATCCATGCTTTATTTTAAATATGTTTCCATTGATGGGAATGAAGAATACTATCTTTATGTAACCACTTTGTTTATATGTAAAATGTAGTGCAAGTTTTATGATCTAATTCTCTAAAACTCTAAACTCAAAAAGATCCTCAATGTGTAATCTTGTAATAACTCGAGATTAAGTAAGGTTTAAGGCTGGGGCCTTATAGTGTGTGGGCATGTAGGATGCTGCTTGAATTAGATAGAATGGCGGGGAAATATTTTGAGTTAGGGTCCCTAACTGTACTCTTTAAAATTATGATATCATTAGATGATTATAATATTCTTCTTGATAACCCGAATCTCAAATTTTGTATTGAACTACTTATGAGGAATAAAATGAGTTGTTTGAGAACAAAACCTCATTTTTTGTAATAAAACCCCTCCATGGGTGGTGTGTTGCCTTCAGGCTAAAAACATAGTATATAACATGTTCAATTTTCCATGCTTGGTGATTTGTGGGTTTTTCCTATGCTTTCTAAGTTAGGGTAAAATTCTTTAAACTAAAGGGATATGGCTTGCTTAACTAGGAGATTTATTTCCACCATTGTATGTTTAAGAACTTGGAATAAGTTATTAAAATGAACTCTATTGGGAAATAGGGGTGGGAAAACCTATGTGGTATGCTTGAGGGTAATTGGTTAATTGGGTGGGAATACTCTGTATGCTAGATTGAGTTGTTTAAAGGGTAAATAAACAATAGTGGAAAATTTATAAATGAGTATCTAAACTCGTATAATGTATTTTAAATGTGAAATTTCTACATGAGAGGGTATACCCATTGGTTGACTTGTGGTATATAAAATTATGAAATGGTAATATGTGGGTGGGTATACACACATGTCTTGTTAAAATGGAAGGGATCACATGAGTGGTACCCTCATGTGGTGTGTGATAATTGTGAGTGGGTAGACTCACTAAATGAATGGGTGTGGCTATGTGGGTGGGTATACCTATATGCTTAAGTTAAAGCCTAGTTTGAGTTGTGATGAATGGGTGGGTAAACCCATGGATTATAATGGAATGGTTTTTATGAGTTGGTATACTAATATTGTTAAATTTGATAAATGATTACATTAATGAATGGTTTGATAAATTCCTTAGACTTATCTTCATTGATCTAGAATACGATAGTGGATTCCTTGGGTTGACCATGCCCCTAGGGTATTGATTCCGTGGGATGCCTTGGGCCTTGCTACTACATAGATCCAGCATGCCTTAAATTATGTTGAACATGTTGTTACACATGCTCCTAGGACTACAATGAGTGATTAGATCATATTTCTATAGGGAAGTTTGTGGGAATCAATGTGGATTCCTTGGATGAGTTCATCAGATCTGACCATTCGTGGTATATATTTCATATATAGATTCCTTGTTATATGAAACCTTTCATATGACCCTTTTTTGTTTATATTTCATTATACATGACATCAATGAGGTATTTTTTATGCTCTAATATACGTATTGGCTGTAGTAAATTGTGACATGAGGTTATTTGGCAAGATCATGATGGTATGGTGTGTTTGGATGTATGGCGAGCCCATGTTATTATTTATTTATTTTGAGAATTTCTTATATCTACCCTATTAAAGGATCTTTACTATCTTGTTCGAGGATACTTGAGGGTTAATTTTTTGTATTATTGTTAGTATATTACATGCCATGGTCATTTGTTATTCATTTTTAATGCTTTAATGTTTACATTTACCCTGGCTGTTTGTATATTTCACATATTGGTGCGCGTGATGCCTTGGGTGATGCCCTGTTAAGAGGTTATCCCACACCCTGCTCGGGCACCATTTGTTCCCGAGTACAATATTCTTGTATGTACGGCTATAAATCTATGCTTGTATAGTTTTAACATATACCTGGGAGTTCTGAGCAAGGGTTTGAGGTGGAACTCTGAATGCTCGTGGTGATGGCCCTTGGGCTTTGTTGTCATTTATTCATTCTTTTAATAATATGTAAAGAATATTGTATTGTTTACTTCTTTTTAATAATGTATCATTATTAGCATTCATGCATTGTATAAACTATCATTGTCCATTTTCTATATCTAGTTGTGTAAAGAACCCGTGTTTTTGGAACAGGTCAAAATCAAAACCCTATTTGAATTTTTGACTTGTTTTTGAGAAAAATGAGAAAATCTAGGAAGTTCTAGAAATTTACAGATTACACAATGTGTACTCCAAAGTACACACCATGTATGGGTTAGGCATGTACTGACCTCGAGCTTGCCAAGTAATTTCCTTGTAATGACCACGTAAGAATTTCCTACTACATGGCATGTAGTGTTTTTTGACACACCGTTTATTTTTTCTTCCACATACCAGTTGATTCCTAGCCATGTGTTGACCCATGTGGTGGATCCAAGTCATGTGGCTACCTCCTCTTAATTCGGAGTACGAACAAGGATACTACATGATGTGTAGTATTTCGTACTTGCTGTGTATTTTTATTTTTATTTGCTTAAATGAGCGTGTGTCGCATCTTATTTTAGAAAAAAAATTCTTCTTCCCCAACTTCAGAAAAGGTTTGTTCCAAAATTCCAATGAACATTCCCTACCCTATAATCATCATCTGACATCTGTTATTTAATCTGTCAGTGGATGCAGGATCGAATCAGCAAGTCCAAACACATGCACCCTTTTTCGTTCTAGTTTCCTTGCATCCCACGCCATAGTTTCCATCTGAGAATAATTATCAGGATTCGAAAGAAACGTAGATCTACAAAGATCATCTTCTAACTAGAGCTCAATATCGAATGTGCCTACTTCTATTAGTATCAAGTAGGTGGTGCATACCTTCATTCTTTTTTTTGGGCTTTTGAGTGATGTAGCCTTTGGTGCATATTTTTACATTTTGAGAGAGACCCGATTTTATCATCTTTTTCATATTAAATTACTTATTAAACCTATTGGATGAATTTGGGTATTCCCTTTTACCTATTTTACATTAGTGGGTCTAGGCGAGGGGTCATTGCTCAATTGGGGCATTTTGGCCGGGTGTGCCAAAATGCGTTAAAATGAATTATTTTGATTAAGCCGTTGAGTTCAATTTGTTAAGTGATTATATGAATGGTTAGAGGCTACCAAGACTTTGGTGTCGGTATGGGACATCACATAGCTAGTGCAATTCAACTTTTTAGTTTCTTTCCTCTTTAAATTATTTCTTTTGATTTTATATATGTGATGTGTGATATTTCATATATTGAATCCTTCAGGTTATGATGGTCATGGACTGGGTATTGTTGAGGGATGTTGATCAGAGGTTAGGAGTAGCCCGGGTAACATTTGGTGGTTGTGACCATTGGATTGGGTGTCATGCATGTCGTCTTGAGATATTATGACTGTCAGGTTGGGCATGGCCCTAGTTACACGGATGGAGAGGCCATCGAACTTGAGTGACATGATTGTAGGGGAACGAGGTGTTAGAGATGTTGTGTCTTTGGAACCTATTTTGGTGATTACCTCTCACCTGGAACTTTGAGTAGTGCGCAAATAGAGAGACTTCTTGATGAGGTGGTTTGACTACTCATGTCAGTAGAGTCCCTTGTTAGTTGTGGATTATATACTATAGGTTTGGGGGGTGCTTTTCATTGGAAGCCACATGGAAAGTGAGAGGCCTGCAGGGGATAGCATTGAGGATATCGGGATAGGGGAAGAGGCTCGTCGTGGTTTGAGGGAGGACATCGATGCCCCTCTGATAACTTTATTGAGGGAATAAATCAACATCCCTCTAGTTAATTATTTTAGGAATGACATCATTGTTCCTATGATTTACTACTTATTGGTCATGCCTTCGGGATGTCGGTACTTGAGACACGCGGTGTTTGGGGGGTAATGATGTTGGGTTACATGGCATAGATTACGTCGTTGGCCAAAGTAGGTGACACTCCATGGTGAGTGCTGAGAACTAGTAGAGTTTTTGTTTATTTTTGCATCATATTGGTTACTATTTCCTTATAAATGCATTCATACTTAAACCCATATATTAGGTTCGCACCATTGGGTGGTATCCTACTATGATTCTTCTTACACAATGAATGGGCCCTTTAGGACGTGTGTAGACTTTATGGATTTATTTGAAGGAAAGTGACCAGTATCATGATCTGGACTATATTAGCTATTGCATGGGGATTTCATAGACATTGAGGTTTTGCCTAGCTGGAGTTTACTTTTTTTTCTTTCCTGTATCTTCATGCTTACATTATTATTGTAGCTATTGTTGGCTAGCCATTGGTAGCCTTTAATATATTGACTTTCTATAGATGAATGAATTTTATGTTCCAGTAGTTGTTACAAGTGGATCAACATGATGTTGTCTTTACTTTATGCTGTTTTTGTTTCTATTTTTCTTCCACTATTTATCTGCTACTGATTGTGATTCCGCTTTGCGGGTTTGGTTTGAGTCTACAGAGTTGTTTATTTCTGCTGCATGTTATATTTTTTTTTCGGACCAATACTATTATGATAATCTGTGAGGGTATAACCTCCTCAAAATAACTATGAGACCCTCAGTGCTAGTTGGAAGCCATTGGCATTCGGGTAGGTGCGCCTTAGGTGGTAACACCCGGCCCGTTTAACAATGTTCGGGTGGTCTTCTGGTCTGACATGTTATAAAGTGGTATAAGAGGAGGTTCATGACAGGGACTAAGTAGCAGTGTTTTTTTGAATACTAATGATATTGAGACATCTGTTTTTATTTCTGTTGATTTTACTATTTTTGATATGGTATATTGGAGATAGGTTGTTATTGGAACTCAATTTCTAGCTTCTGCTTGGGTGCCTACGACCCCAGGTACGAGGGATGTACCAAGTTGTCATGGGTGGGAATTACTGTTTCTCTTTTTCTCATATTACTATTTATATTATTTACACATTGGTGGCTCCCTTGGTTTGTCATGATTATTGATTGTGATATGTGACCATTCACCCGGTGCGTTAAGGGAGAATTGGACCATGGCTCGGTATTGCAAGGTGATGTTTCATGGCTTTTTGATAGGAACATTTTTAGGGTATTTCAATCTCATAACTACATGTATGCTTTGTGAAGTGACAATACCATGTGAATAATATCAAATTATATACTTTGAATGCTTTTGAAATTTGATCAGTGAAATTCCTGATAAAATTGATAATTTATTGCAATGTATTATGCCATGTTATATATATTGTGAATTGCAAGTGGAATGAAATTTGGGCTTGGCTTCTATATGATCAGTTAGGTACTACAGGTGAAGTGATTTTGGTCACCTGGATTGGGTGACTAGGTTGTCAGTTTAAGGTAATGTTGGTTATCAGGACAGTCATGGCCCAAGGTACTTTTGATAATGGGATCTGTTGGGGGTGGGTAAGGAGGCCATGAGTTTGGGATGCCATGGGAATGGGTTATGTTATAGAAGAGTAAAGGTAGTTGTTATGTGCTACCTCTTTACTACATTCCTTATCTATGTTGAATATATTGTATGTATATATATGGGTTGTATGACCATTTATTGTATTCAGCGGGTTCCTTCTAGACGAATCAGATAGAGCATCCGGTGGGGGATGGTACAGTGCCACAAGAGTAGGATCACGTTCCAGATCCAGTGTAGGAATACCATGAGCTGTAGGTATAGTCACAGGGATAAGATCAGGTTCAGGACCCAGTGCTAGCTGGGGAGCAGATGAGTTTTGCAGCGTTTGGGTCGTGGCTTGACGAGAAGATCCAAACTAGCATGGTACGTGTCTTGGATGGGATCAATAGAGGTGCGCAGGTTACAAAGCCATCTATGGAATATCTGATGTGGGAGTTCCTATCATAGAACACAATACTTTTTCAGGGTGAGGGTAGTCCACAGGAAGCTGAGAACTGGATAGAGATCATTTAGATGATCTTCTAGTAGCTCGAGATGCCTCTTGGTTGGAGGGTCAAGCTAGAGACGTACATGCTGAGAGGACCGGTGAATCATTGGTGGGATGTGAAGGTTTTAGCTCGTAGACAAGAAGGAATATCAAGGAAGGACATTGAGGATAGGTTCTTTGAGTAATTTTACCTAGATACCCTGAGGGTAGAGAGATATCAGGAGTTCGTGAGCCTTTAGTAAGTAGAAATGTCTATCATGGACTATGCAACTACTATCACTAAGTTGTCTCGCTTTGCACCAGGTATGGTAATCGATGACTGGGAAATGGTGAGATAATTTGATGATGGATTACAACATGCCATTCATATCTAGGTAAATAACTTCAGGCTATGTTCTTTGTCAAAGGTGGTGAATCAGGCACTCATAGTAGAGGGAAACCAGAGGAATATGCCCTCGGTTGGCAAAGTGATATCTTCAGGTGATGGTTCAAATAATAGGAAGCGAGGACATGATGAGTTACAGTGGGGTAGTCATGCCAATGAATATGCTAAACCACCTCGTAGCAGTTCTTTAGTGGTTTTATTTCAGTGTGGATATCCAAGGCATGTTCGGACTCAGTGTGATAGGCCTCCAAAGGAGTATAGGGCATGTGGATAGGTCAGGTATCTAGAGAGGTTCTGTAGGAAACCTTCTTAGATAGAAGGCAGGCAAGGACCAGGACAGATGGTGGAATATGAAGTTGGTTTAGGTTCAGTACCAGGTGACAGTAACTGATATTCAGCTACACGCAGAGGATGGGACAGAGACAGAAGGACCCAACTGAAGGGTCGGTGGCTAGTGACTGGAGCAGCACCACAGCACGATCAAGCATCAGGCAGTCGTACATCAGGTCAGGTGCATGTTATGTAGCTTCTAGGGGCTAAGAATGATGGTGATCCAATGACAGTTAGAGGTACACTAAGGGTGTGGTCATTATCTATTTTTTTACTTGTTTGGAATGTCCTATTGTGGAATTCCCACTTCAATTGCATGAGGTGCATAGGATTTATGTAGACTTACTAGATATTGGCCAATGGGATTAGTACAATATTAGGTGAATGGTATATTTATATATATTTATGAGATTTGTAGAATTAGGGGCATTGAAGATGTGGGTTCCTTGAGTTGTTTTGGGCATCGAGGAATCAAGGATATGGGCTAATTAAGGTGTTATGGGCATCGATTCATTGAAGATGTGGGTTACATGAGGTGCTAGGAACCATGTTCGTTTTGAGAATCCATGGTATGAAGGACCTCGTGGAGGCGGGCACCGATGCAGTGCGGGATATGTTTGGTGTGTTGTAAATGACACGGGACCACCAATGAGTTGCAGGGGTGACAAATTGTCATGTGAGGAACATGAGTCTGGAAATAGGTTAGTGAACCATTTCTTTGTTGAGTTTTGTAGGTTGAGACCAATTTAGGAAATTCCTATGGTGGGGAGCCCCTTGATGAATTTATCCAGAAAATTTGTGGTCGGGGTAGTCCTAGATACTTTGATCGGGGTGGTAAGTTCGGTTCCATCTCCACGTTTTGTTTGATATCTTAGGGATGCGCTATGTTATGGTGGAGATATTGTAAGAACCTAAATTTTTGGAATAGTTCAAAATCAAGACCATGTTTGATTTTTTGACTTGTTTCTAAGAAAACTGGGAAAATTTGGGAAGTTTTATAAATTTCTAGATTACATGATTTGTACTACAAAGTACATATTTTGTATGGGTTCGGAATGTACTAGAAGAATTCTCTCCAATTACATGTCATGTGATGACTGTGTAATAATTTCCTACTACACGGTAGGTAGTGTTTCTTGACATGTCGTGTATTTTTCCTTCTGCATACTGGTTTAGACCTAGCCGTTTTTTAACCTATGTGGCACATCCAAGCTATCTGGATACTTACGTATAAGTTAGAGTATAGACAAGGCTACTACACAGAGTTTAGTCCTTTATACACACCGTGTATTTTTATTTTTATTCGCTTAAATGAAATAACATCACGCCTTATTTTGGAAAACACCTTCTACTTCCCCAACATTAGAACAGGTCCATTCCGAAATTCTAAAGAGTGTTTCCTACCTTAGAATCATCATCCAATGTTTGTTATTCAATCCATCAGTGGTTGTGGGATCAGATCAGCAAGGCTAAAACCACACACCCTTTTTCGTTCTAGTTTATTTGCCTCCCATGTCGTAGTTTCCATCTGAGCAGAATTTCCAGGATTTGACGGAAACATAGATATATGAAGATCGGCATCAAATTGGATCTTGTTATTCGACGTGCCTATGTCTACGAGTCTTAGGTATGTGGTGCATAACTTCTTTCGTGTTTTTGGGGACTTTTTAGTGGTGTGGCCTTTGTTGCGTATTCTTTTTATTTTGAGTGAGACCATGTTTTATCTATTATTTCATATTAAATTTCTTATTAGACCTATGGGATACCTTTGGGTGTGCCCTTTTACATGTTTTTCTTGAGTGGAGCTAAGCGAGGGGTCGTTTCTCAATTGGGTCATTTTGGATGGGTATGAAAAATGGGTTAAAATGAATAGTTTTATTAAGTTGCTAAGTTCAATTTGTTAAGTGATGATATGAATGGTTAGAGGCTTCCAAGAACTTGGAGCTGGTATGGGACAAAACATAGCTAGTGTAATTCAATTGTTTTGTTTTTCCTATTTAAAGTATTTATTTTGATTATATATATGTGATGTGTGATATTTCATATGTTGGAACCTTTGGGTTGTGCTAGGCATGGCCTGGGTACTGTTGAGTGATGTTGATCATAGGTTAGGATTTTCCCAGGTTACATTGGGGGTTTTTTACTACAGTATTGGGCATCATTGACATCATCTTGAGGTAGTGTGACTATCAATTTAGGCATGAATCTATTTACTTGGATGTCAGGGACATCAGACTTGAGCGACAACATCACAGGGGCACGAGGTGTTAGAGATGTTGTGTCATGGGAACTTATTTTGGTGATTACCGCTCACCCAAAAATTTAGGTAGTGTCCACACATAGAGACTCTGTGATGAGATGGTTTTGACCACTCATGTGGGTAGAGGTCCCCATTAGTAGGGGTTTAGGTACTATTGGTTTGGGGGTTCTTTTTGTAGGAATCCACTTGGAAGATGAGGAGCCTTCAGGGGATAGCGTTGAGGCTATAGGGTTGGGGGCAGAGTCTCACACTGGTTTGAGGGAAGACATCATTGTCCCTCTAGTTATTGATTTGAGGTAAGAAATCATTTTCCCTCCGGTTACATTATTGAGGGAAGACATCTTTGTCCCTCCAGTTACTTATTTGAGGATAGGCATCACTGATCCTCCGAGTTACTACTTCTTGGGTGTGCCTTTAGGATATCACTACTTGAGACATGTGGTGTCAGGGGGGCACATGGTGTTAGGTTTCATGATAGAGATTCATGTGTTGGAAAAAGCAGGTGACACTCCATGGTTTCTACTGAGAACTGGTAAAATTTGTGCCTATTTTTACATCATATTGGTTACTGATTTCCTTATAAATGAATGCCTACTTAAACACTTATATTAGTTAAGCACCATTGGGTGATATCCTACTGAAATTCGTCTCACACCCTGCACAGTCCCTTAGGGATGTGTGAAGACTTTATGGATCTTCGAGTCCTGTACATTGCATGTTGATAGTGAATTTTATTCCAATATTTTTTTATATATTTATTCTACTTATACAGATATCTTTTTCATCATATTACTATCTGTTTTGCACTGTTCACTTTAAATATGATCGTATAGTCTCCTCGCTAACAATACTTACACCCTTGCTGCTAGTCTCCAGCCACTAGTGTATGGGGATACATCATTTAATTCATGTGGCGACCTGTCTAGATACCACATTAGGGCTCATTTGGGTTGAGAAAATACATCAAATTCCTATCTATGGGTGTCTTGAGGTGAATAGATATATTTTGGGTATAATAAATCCAGAACTCATCAGCTCGAGGGGCCCTCCCTTGATAGTAAACATGGGTGGATGCGGTAACTAGAACTATATCATCAAATCAGACATCGATTCTATGGTGTGAAAAATCACCATCCCCATAGATCTCATGTAACATAGAAATAGATTTTGGAGAAGATTGTCCATCTATTATTCTGGAGCTACTGGATGTTCTGGATCAGATATATCAGGAGCATGTAGATTACTATGTTCCTAACTCTCAATTAAAATATGAAGATGATGATTTTATTCTACAATGACCAACACACTACTAATAACACAAGACACACAACAAGATCATATTTAATAGGTTATAACAATAGAGAACCATTGATTAAGGGTTACACTACACATGTATTCACAAGTGATGTTTCATCACGTAAAAGCTTCATTAATTTCATTTATCATGAGAAATATTGTTCTTATTTCATGGTTATTTTGGGAATATACATCATAAGAAATAAATATGTCTTGATCATGAATAATTAATATCAATATATATCCCTCTATGCCTATCAATATTCATGAATATCCATCTAATTACATACTATGGAATGAGTACATTTATCAATAAGTATACAATCAAAAATAATTTGAATCACCCAAGGTGATATATAATTAATATCTTTCAAGAAATCGCTGAGAAGAATAATCACATCCTAAGTCACCTAGTCCCCCCCCCCCGCCACACATGGGTAGGCTAATCCAATTATAGAGCTCATTAATAATACAAGACACATCCTAGTATCACCTTCCCCAAATAGTAATCCAACAAAAATGAAACATGAGGATCTGATACCACATCATAACATCCCCCGGACCGATGCTCCCTCAAGTGTTCGAACTAGATTTCTAAATAATCCCACTACGATATTGCAAAACTGACCCGATTTCAATAAGGTTGATGATTTTTCACACCTGTAAGGGGGCCATAGGTCTTCATCTCAATGATAATGGACACAAAGGAATTCAAATGAAGGTTTAACAATGGGTTTTTCATCACATAGGGATTCATTCCTTCTTTTTAGTCATTCATACTTCATTCTGGAATGATCTAAGCAATTTCACATATTAAGAATAATAAGAATCCAAATTTTGGAAATTATTTATACCACCCTCCTCAAAATCAGTGAAGGCATAATTAAAAAGTCATGTTTGTGGAAGAAATTAGCTTCCTCCTTCTGATGAATTAGAATATAAAATATTTCAACAATGGATCATGAAGTGAAATATGAAATGAAAGTATTAACTAAAAAATCAATGTTTGAAACACCTATATTCGGTGTGGTATTGAATATAGATCAAAGAGGATTCATAAAAATCACTATTCTTATTTATGTAAGGAAATGGGTATGTATGATATTCGACCACATGGTGTTGGAGGATATAAAATAGAGATGGTTGTCACTAATTAATGACATAAATATTATTAACATCATGAATTCAATGAATCATGATTACAATGAGAAAAATATAGCCTCATATCAAGAATCTAGATGAAATTGATTCCACATAATGATTACATTACGTAGTATGAATTGATGGTTAATGGATTTAACAAAACTATTTTATGACATGAATGATTTCATTACTTGTTTGGAACCATTCATACATTTTATGGTTTCTAAGGGTCATCCCCAAACATTTTACATCATGAATATAATCCATGCCATTAATTTTTTCTATACATATAACTCACCACCCCTCTTGTATCACTTATAATATTCTTACTCAACTAGACAAATCATAGATATACAATGTTTCAAGCCAATAACAAAAAAACTTAAATATTATTTGAAAATCTAAATGAGGGATGTACATAAAAAATCTCAAGATCTTACAAAAAAATATCATTTTATATTCTATGATTAATTTTTTATAGTTTAATATTTTTTTAAAATCTTCCATCTTAGTGAGTAATTATATATTTTATTTTATCATTGAATGTCAATATATTATTAACCTCAAATACATTAATTATTAATTGCTCATAAATAAAGAAAAAATAATTGAACTGTAAATGGGTAATTTTTTCAGAAAACTACTTTAACGCTCTCTATAAATTTTTATCTTAGTAAATAAAATTAATCACTCTTTATGAATGATTTAAATGGATTTTATATATCATTTATTTAGTAAAAAATATTGGAATTCATTTAATGGTTGATTCTAGATAGGAAATGAGAGTAAAATAATTCTATTTTTTAAAATTCTTTTTTAAACTGTTTCAACAAATTTTATGCATGGATTTTATAATTATTTTCTACCACATGTAAAATTTGAATCATTTAGTATGAATTACATATTTTTAGATAAATTTTTTAAAATTATTTATTTAGGAGTACTTAATTTTTTATAATAATGAACAGTGGACAAGGTAAAATTTTAACAACTCAGTAATGGGTAAATTTTGTTAAACCTGGATAAATTTGTTTGATAATGCATAAAATTCTCCCATACACATTCCTTAATCTCAATTTATATTTATATTTCTTAAATAATCCAGATAAATTTTAAGATAAGTTATTTTTTCCACATTAATTTGATTACAACATTTATTTTTTATGTGAATAATAATTAAAAAATGTCACACCATATATTTTAGTTTCAATAATCTATTTTTATAAGAATAAAATGTTGTTATTTATGGTTATAATTTTTTTAGATTAATAAATTTTTTATTATAGTATTTTATTTTTAATTTTTTGTAATTGTATAATTTCATTTAATTCTTACACATCGCTGATCCAATGCTTGTCTAAGCGAGTGAAAAATAAATTTTAATCATTTCAAAATATGAAATATAATTTTTTTGGATAATTTAAAGTATTGGATGATTTTTATGGATTATAATGAATTTTATTTAGTGTTCTAAATATGAAAATTCAATATCCCTGGTCATCTAATGATTTTAATGTCAAATGAAGTGAATATTCTGGAGAATTTCTTTACCGATATTTTAAGTTAAATATTAGTTAATTAATTGTTATTTTATTAAAGAATATATTTTTTAGGGATTAGTAAATGGTTTATAATTTCAACCATTTTAGGCTTCTGATTTACTTTTATATTTATAATGACTTTAATAACCCTTAAATGATATGTATTTTATTACCACAATTAACATTATAATGTTATACAAAGATATTAAACAAATAAATATGTTTCAATATGATATATAAACTTGACTAAATTTTATTTTGAATTTATTTAAAACTTTTCCTACTTATCCATGAAGATATGTAACTTTTAATTCATTTTTCTTGAGTTATAGACATATTATATTTTAATATTTATTTTGTTTTCAAGATTCCAATCCATATCACTTATAAAAAGGAACCTTCTCTCTTATATTATACATAGCATGATGAGAAACATATATTGAAAAAAATTGTCCCAAAACTTTTACTAAAATCCATATAAAAATATTAAATGTTATTATATTTTTAGATTAAAATCCTATAGTTCCTTAAAAATATATCCAATGGAGGATTATCTAATAATAGGTAATTATCTGTACCAAATAATTTTCAATTCATCTCTTCATCTACCTCTAAAAAATGTTCATTAAAAACATTAACATATCTTAAATAGTATAATTACCATAGATAAATGTTATTATTTTAATATAATAATCATTATCTACTTATCATGAATCTCAAAGGGAAGTTATAGAATCACTCATGTGTACATATGAAATATCATCACCATGTGGCGATGTAATTAAATTTTAATCAAAATCTCATTGATGATTATGTTAATAGATTTAATGGATATTTATATGATTTATATAATCTTATTATGGTTCAATAGTGTTAAAATATTATCTACCTTCTGGACCTCACTTATACTATAGTAATATATTATCTATTGTGAAAACATGTGGATTAGTATATCTATAATGTGATGTTATTAATTTTTTATAGCATCATTGAATAGATGGTACACACCAGTTCCCCAATCTGATCGGTCACATGAACTCAAGAATTCCTCCCCATATGCAAGAGGCTACCAACTAGTAATGAGGTTCTAATGTGAGTAGTAGGGAGACTATACCCTCTTTATCAGAGTAATACAATAACAGAAATAATTATAAAATAAAAAATAAAAATTATATAACATAGCCATAACAATTTAGTATCATAGGATGTCCAAAAATAAAAATATAATACCAAAACCAAATAGTAGATATCCCATGATAGAGAAAATTCCATGTATCAAAATGAAACTCAAAAGTAAAGACACTGAAAACTCCCAAGTGAGTCTTTAACCACATCATGTTCCCTCATCTATGCCTCATCCCTACACATCTATCTTAGACAGGGCCTTTTCTCTTACCCTCTCTTGCAGCCATTAAATATATTGTGTTGCCAATCATGCAGCCCAAGTAGGGTGTGAGCATATCTCAGTAGTCCAACACCAATAGTGTCTAAAAATCTATCAATTCAATATAGTTTATGCAGTTGTATAAAAAATATAACACAATGCATATATAATCAGTTATCACATTATCATCGATTCCTAACATAACCACATAAACCCCTAGGTTCCCATGGACACAAGTATCTCAATACCTAATTCGGCCCTTGTCGGTGTCTAAATTATTCCCAAAGGATATCATATTTCAAAATTCCATTGTTACTATTCTTTATTTCATACTTAAATACACATGTTATCAATCAAATTTTATACATCAATTCCCATTTTACCAATCATTATTTCTCAATTTAAGGACCACGTTACCATTCATAATTTCATAATTGAATGACTATGTTACCATTCATAATTTATGGTACGTGACTGAATTTCCATGTAAACATTCATCAAAAAATAATTAATTCATCAACTAATGATCCACATAAATATAATTTATAATTCAATAATTAGTTAATAAGGTCGTTCCCATTAATTAATTCCCCAATTGATTAATCATATCAATCTAATTAATTAATTAAATAATTAATTAATTATCTTAATTTCATTACAAAATTAACAATTAGTACATCATATAATTTCCCTTGATTAATTCCACAATTAATTAAAAACACAAATCTTATTAATTAATTCACTAATTAATTAATCAATATCAAAAAAATAAATATCCCATAATGGATTCCCCAATTAATTATCTCCAATAAACAATTTTAGCATCTTTTAATTAATTCATCAATTAATTATCTCAAACCAATATTCAAAATATTTCATAATTAATTAATAAATAAATTATCTCAAATCAACATTATCAATATCTCATCATTTATTCCACAATTAATTATCTTAATTACAAAATCTCAATATCTTATAATTAATTCCACAATTATTTATCTCAGATATATAATCTCAATTATCCCCAATTTCACATTTCCCTTAATTAATTAAATCACCAATTAATTTATTCACTCAAGGAATCAATTAATAAAAATTTAATATAAATTCTACAATTACATATATTTAATTTCAATCAAGAATTGTGTATTTTAATTATATACCACCTATATCAATTCAACGATGAATGGACACCCAACAGAAAACCCCAATTTGAAGCGGGTGAGTCAGGAATGCGATAAAGAACACATTATTAATCTGAAACCTAATTCCATAACCAATGAAAAATTTATCTAAATATAAATGTAGACACAAAATTATAGACCTAGTTTAAAAAAATATAGATCTAGATCAAAAAAAGGATAAAAACTCATCAAAATAATGAGATAATAATGTAAGAGGGATGATAAAACAATCTAGAAAAAAAACGTACCTGAAGAAGTGAAGATATATCAACCGAGACTTTAATCACCAAGAATGAAGCTAGTAGGGTCTTGTAATCCCTTAGACAAGCACTAGAATTGAGATAAATTGTATATGGGTAGATGTAGCTCTTTTTTAGGTATAATATGTGGGTTTGGGATTTTTTAAAAAAAATCAAGGTTTTAAATCTTGCCTGGATGGTGAGCTACTCAAGGAAAATAGTTTCTCCTAACTATGTTCCAAAATCGGGAACCTCTTCATGGGGGGTTCACGGTTTCTCCTAAGAGGGATCGCGGTCTGAAAAACTATGTTCCAGCCATGAAAAACCCCTCTATACAGGGTTGCATGATTTTCTAGGAAAAGAAACATGATTAGGAAAAATTGTGCACCAACTGTGAACTACCTTATTTCTTCCATATTTCTCAAATTTTCACCCAAAAAAATCCCAAAGTTATTCCCAAATGAAAAGTACTCAAAAAAGTCAAAATAGTACCGATAAATAAGCCTAATACATCTCTATAAAATGTCTGTCCTTTACAATATGCCAACATTATAACAGCTCATCCTCAAGCGGTACTCCCAAATATCTCTAAGAGTCGGAGAAAAAAAGGTTGGTCCACTGAGAAATCATATTTATTTCTCTCTCATATGTTTCATACTGAATATGGTCATGTTTCCCTAATACCCAAACTGTTGGAATGATCTTTCCCTACAACAATTTGTTACTATGATCTAACAAACATATAAGAATCTCCTAAAAGGATGTATTTATCTTAAGCGCAACATCAACCACATAGATCACATGAGAAGGTCTGAGGTGATACTTATGAAGTTTTGAGACATGGAAAATTTCGTGAATGGAATTGTATCATTATGGAAGATTCAATTAGTATTCCACTGGCCAGATTATCTCCACAACCTCAATCGGTATGAAATAACTGATCATCAATTGTCCTTTCTTCTTTATCTTGTAGTGAGCCAACTAAGGCAACACGCAATAGAATATATTGTCACCCTCTATATACTCAAGGTCTCATTTATGTCTATTAGCATATGGATTTTTTTACTCTAATCCATATCCATACAATTCAAATCAACATTACCTACACTGACATCTCTTGCACAAGTCTTGATCCCTATAAACATACTCACCAACCTCCATCCAACATAGGGGTGGTCAACATGTACTACCATAATGATCCTATTATGTTTCCATATGAATATTTTCTTGATAAGAAAATGTAGGGGATAATTAAAAAAAAGATGGGTACTTCCCCAAACTTCCATCAAAGTCTAGGATACATGATGACATCATTTCCTCAAGCGCTTGTGTAGTAAACTCTGACTTCCCATATGTCTATATGTGGAAAGCCATACTCAATAAAGAATGTGTACCAAGTGCCTTATATCAGCCCAATAACAACCACAAAGTAAAACATTAGTCTCATTCAAAAACTATATTTTATGGCACCTCTTACAGACAGACTATTTCATGAATGTACTAGTCTCCCAACTACACTACTGTGAAGGTCTACCATATTGGTATGAAATTTTATACCTTTTTAAAAGAGTCTACAATTACCCAAATGTTGTCTCTCTTCCAAGTCTTTTTAAAGAGACACAAAAAAATCCGTAATCATGTTCTCCCACTTCCATTATGGAATGGGAAATGGCTTTAATAAACCTCTATGACGTTGACACTCAGCCTTCACCTACTGATAGGTGTGTCATCATGTGATGAACCCCACTATCTACTTTATCTTGTATGGCCACCAAAAATTTTTTTATAGATCACGATACCTATTTTTCCTAGTTGTATGTACCTCCCATTTAGAGGAATGAAACTCACACATCATCTCCTCTCACATACTTAAAGGTATAACAACTTGATTCCTAACATAAATGATCCTCTTCTCATCCATGGACCAATCTTAATATTACTCCTCAATTTTAAGAAATTTTCTCAAGGTAAAATACTCTTTATCCTCATACTATTTGTCTCCAATCATTCTTAGAAGTGTTTACTATACTAAAACTAATTCCATAGTCATCTAGTAATAACTTTCCTGAAACACAAGGAGTATCTCATCCATTAAAATCATCATCTTCCACTCAACACTAGACTCCAGAACCTCCTAACTATGAGTTTTCTAGCTCTAAGAATCAGAAAAAAAAATTCCCTTATCGTGCGTATATGATATCTTAAACTAAAAGGAAGAAATATTCTCAACCCATCTCTACATCAGAATATTCAAATCTCACTATGAAAATATATAATTCAAGATATTAATATCAATATACAGTTTGATCGTTTCACCAAACCAACAATGCCACAAACACATTAAATTATAAACCACTATAGCTAACATGAGGTCGTGTGTAGGGTAGTTCTGTTTTTCTAGCCTCAACTAATGGGGCTCATATGGAAGAACTCGGTTTCCCTACATAGAAACTGCTCTAATATGTATTCTAGAAGTGATACAATACACTGTGTACTCCTCTCCTAGACCATGTTTGTTCAAGATTGATACTGATGTGAAGATCTTATTCAGTTGTTGGAAAGAATTATCACATTCCCCATACCAGTCCAAAATTATCCCCACATTGGACAATCTAGAATGCAGCACTTCCAAATGGTAAAAGTATTGAATATTCCGCTGATAATATCCATTGAATCCCATAAATCTAGGGATATCAAAAATATTCTTGGGTTGTTCCTATAGAACCACAACCTGAACCTTCTCTAGGTCTACTGACACACGTTCCTCTAATATAATGTAATGAAATAAGTTTACCTAACTAATCCAAAATAGGTAGAAAGATATCTTACCATATACTGATGCTCTCTCGGTGAATTTAGGAAAATGTCATGATATTGGTCATGAATGTCATGAGTCTTGGAGTAGACCAAGATGTCTTCCACAAATACTATAACAAAATGATCCATGTATTTATGGAATATTCCTTTCATCAAGTCCACAAACATTTATTGTGTGTTCATCATCCCAAAAAACATTATAATGAACTCATATAGGCCATACATTCTCTTGAATGTAATCATTAATATATCAAAAGATCAAAATCTCAACTGATGATACCTCGATCACAAGATGATTTGGAGATAACAAAATATACTATAAACTATTCAAACAGATAATTGATACAGGGAAGTGGATACCAGTTTTTCATTGTCATTTTGTTTAACATCTGGTAATTGATACTTAAGTGTACAGTCTTTTTATACTTCATAGAAAACAAAACTGGTGAACCCCAAGGCTACTGAATTGGTTGGATAAACCACTTATCCCCCAAATCCTATAGGTGAGTCATGGGAACTTGATTTTATTTCTGTTATATTTTATATAGTGTAATAGAATCTTTCTCAGCCCCTGACATGAGATCAATTGTAAATTTCATATCCCTATTAGGTGGAAAACCTGATACATATTAAGGAAACACATTCCGAAACTGATCCACTACATGTGGAAATACATCATGTTTCACACCTCCATTATCTAGCAACAAACTAGAATTTTGGATATTATGCTCCTCTAGTTTTTGGTGTACTAATCCTGTGTAACCCGCCTTAATATACCACTCTCAATAGTGAATGTAACTATCACCCTTAAGAGATATAAAGGTCACTATCCTCTAGTAACAATATATAAGGGCTTGGTATGCTACTAACTAGTTTATACCAAAGATTATGCCGATTCCTAAATTTTAAATGATGTAAAGGTCCCACAATAATTATACTCCACAAATTCAAGAGAACATCCCTTTCATAAGGATATGTCCATATACTATACTCCTATTGGTGTGTCACTTGTAAAAACTGCACTCATGAACCTACTGATAGGATCAAACCGTTCACATGTTTTTCAAAAATAAAATAATGAGTAGAACCAGTATCAAATAAGGAACTAGCTAGCATAGAATCCATAAGAATAGTTCCTCTCACTGTCGATGGTCAAACCTCTATTTCCACAAGACTAGGCTAAATGGAATAAAACTACCCTACCTCACTTCCATGTGATTCATTCTAAACTAGTTGACATTCACCACTATACCGATTCGATCTCTTTGTCCTGGAAGAACCTCGTCTACCTCCTCTACTGATTCAACTAGTAGAACTACTATTTTCATTATGATAGGGTGTAGCATATACCCTTACTACAATCCGATTCTTCCCAGCTTCTCCCTCACTACCCATCTATCACTGGGTCCTCGAGAACATTTATAGATTTCCCATATTTTTTCAAGAATGGAATTCTACTTGTGGTTGGAGACATTATCTATGATAGTTTCCCTTCCTACCATACTGGTGTAATATCACTCGAGTGTGATCCTAATAAAATGATCCCTTTTTCTGGGTACTCTACTACCCACATTTCTGGATAAGATTGTCATAGCGATGCTTTTGGATCCCGGATGTCATAACTCTTGACCATCCATCTAGAACCACATGTCCAACACTGGATTCCTCCCTCAGGTTCCCCTCAACAATGAGATCCTGATCCACCACCACAACAAACTTCCTTAATCGGAATATGTTAACTTGGTACATAATCTCACACATAATTCTATATTGGAAAAAAATCATCATAGTTGGCTCATCCCATGTCAATGATATAGAAAATCATTGAATTTCTATAAACCATCCATCACAGTCCATCATAGGCATACTCCCTGACTCAACCACATGAACTAATCTACTCTCTCCTACCTTAATGTATCTGGATAGAAGTGCTCCCAGAACTTTTATAAGAAGTCCTTATATATACTACCATTATCCTATCCAGTCTAATTCTGAAGGTCCCACCAATGCTTCACTAATCCTTGTAAAATATAAGAAATCAATTTGATCATCTTCTCATCAAGAGACTTTAAAAGGTCCAGGATAGTCTGGATTGACTCAATCCAAAAATCATATCTCTTAGGTTTACCCTCTCTAGTAATGGTCATAGTTTTCTACAAATGAAACTCCCTCTTTGGATCAAACATGATCCCGAGAACCCACTCTGGGTCTCTTTATATAAATTTAATAAACTGAGAAATGTTCTCATGGAACATATCTTCTTCTTCCTCACCCAACATTATTGGTTCCTCTGGTTTAACAACTTGAGGATCATCCCTAGATATGTCATTCTGTGGTCCTCTCAATTGACATCATCATGGAGGAATATCTCTATAATTGAAAACATATTATTAAGGACAAATAACATAAGATAACACATTTATAGGAAACAAAATATCTTATAACAAGTAATTTAGAAAATCCCCACCACATGGTCAAAACCATGGAGAAATCTGTAACCTTAACCATCCTATATCTAGGTCCTGGTCAATAAAGGTAACCACATTATAATTTTTCAAGTTTCTCATTAGACACCCATTTATCCCTATTTGGCATCATATTATAGTACCCAATCCATATTAGGCACATTTTCAATTCAATTTCATAATCATGGAAAAGTAGTTGAGTTCCAAAGATTACCCATTTCCTTTTTTCCCATGAGGTCCTAAAATGAGGCATGTCCAATAATAATCATGAATTCTTATAATGATGCATGAATACTCAAATCTCCTTCCATATCGATCCATCATTCAATTCTCTAAAATTATCTATACAAAATAACATCACACCACAATTGTTTCACTAAAGGGGAAATAATATTCAAACATAACATAAAACTATAATAACAACAATCCAACCATGGGTACTTTGGTTATCCCCCATACATGGGTTTTCTACTATCATGCAAAATGTTCATAACCAAGGCTCGACTCTTCTTAGTCTCCCATATACATTTCCAAAAATAGTAATAAAATATAAAATGAAACAAAAACATTGATCTAATAACACTTTATAACATCTCAACTAGGTTCCACAAACTGATGCCCTGAGCCTATCAGTCACATTACTTCAAGAGAACCTCCCAATAGGGAATAGGCTATCAACTAGTAGCGAGGGTCTAATGTTAGTCATGGGCATACTATACCCACTTTATCAGGTAATACACCAATGAAAAAACTAAATAATTACCAAATAATTAAATAACATAACCAAAAAAATCCAATATCACATGATAAACAAAACTGTATATACATTATCAAAACCAAATAGTAGATATGCTATGCTAGAGTACATGCCACGTTTTAAAATGAAACTCAAAATTAATTACATTGAAAACTCCCAAGAGGATCTCAAACCAAAACTACTTCCCTATTCTATGCTCTATCCCAACTCAGCTATCAAACATAGGGCCTTTTCCCTTATAATGTACAGGAACCATGAAATTTATTCAAGGGCCAATGAGAAAGCCTAAGTAGGGTGCTAGTACAACTTAGTAGGCCACCATAAATAGTGTCTAAAACACTATCCAGTTAATATAGTGTATTTAGTTGTATAATGAATAAAGAAAAATGCGTAAATAAATAGGTATCGTATTATCAACTCTTCTTTACTGAACCTCATAAACCCCCAGGTTCCCATGGACACCTGTATCTCAATACCAACTTCGGCCCATGTTAGAATCTGAACTATATCCAAGGGATATCATATCTCAGAAGCCTGTTGTTACCATTCTTTAAGTTATACATGAATACCTATGTTACCATTCAAATGTTATAATAGATTTCCCATGTTACCATTCATAATTTCACAATTGAATTACCATGTTACCATTAATAATTTTATAATTGAATGACTATGTTACCATTCATAATTTTACAATTGAATGTACATGTTACCACTCATAACTTATAATACTTGAATGAATGTCCAGGTTACCATTCATCAAAAAATTATTTAATCAACAGTTAATTATCCACACAATTTTCACTACTATTTCAAAAATTATCCAATCACACCATTCCCATTAATTAATTTTACAATTAATTAATAATATCGATACTATTAATTAATTAAACAATTAATTAATCATTCTAATCTCACTTCTTATACAATAACTATTTTGTCACATAATTTTCTTTAATAAATTCCCCTAATTAATTATGCACATAATTCACCGTAAATAACTAACAAATTAATTAATCAATATCCATAAAATCAATATCCCATAATTTATTCTCCAATTAATTATCTCAAATAAAAAATCTAAACACCTCAAAATAAATTCCTCAATTAATTATCTCAAATAAATATTCTCAATATTTCATAACTAATTAAATAAATAAATATCTCAAATAAATATTCTTAATATCTCAAAATTAATTTCACAATTAATCATCTCAATTCAAAAATCTCAATATTTCATAATTAATTCCACAATTAATTATCTCAATGCTATAATCTCAATTATCATAAATTTCACATATCCCTTAATTAATTAATTCACTAATTAATTAATTCAATCAAGAACTAAATTTCAAAACATATAATATGAATTCTACAATTACATACACATAATTTCAATCTTGACTTTGTGATTTAAATTATAGACCATCGACCTTAATTTATTAATGAATAACCTCCCAAAAGAAAACCATAATTTTAAGCAGGTGAATCAAGAATCCAACAAAGAACATACTATTAGTCCAAACCGTAAATCCATCCTCGACAAAACAATATATATAAATCCAGATATATATCCACAATCTTAGATCTAGATTCAACATATTTGCACCTAGATCTACAAAAAAGATGATAACAACCCTCTAAGTGAATGAGAGAAGAGTGGTAGAGAGGGGGAAACAATCAGGAAGCAACCACTTTCCCCATGAAGTGTAGATCTATCAATAGAGATTAGAATCCAAAATAATGGAAGTTATAGGCCCTATAAAGTTCCCCAGGAGGAAATGGAATTTAGGGAAATCAATTATGGGTCTAGATTTTCATTTTGGTATATAAGATGGTGGTTCGAGAATTTTTTTATTAAAATTTTGGGGTCAAAATATCTTATGAATGGTTTTATGTTTGGGTGCATAGTTTACTCTAATTGTGCACCTTAACTGTGATACTCTTTCGGGGGCTGCACATGTTTACAAACCATGTTCCAGTAGTGAAAACTCCCTATATAACAGGTTGCACAGATTATTGGGCCAAGATTCATGGTTAGAGAAAACTATAATCCATTCATGCACTTCCCACATTCTTATATATTTCTCAAATTTCTATACCAACACACCCCAATGTAAAACCCAGATGATAAGTATACAACATAATGGAAAATAATACCTATAAATGAGCCTGATACATCTCCAAAAGGGGATGATGTTTTACATTTTCCATTTTCACTATATATTGATGGAAATGAAGACAAATTTAATTAATATATATATATAATATTATAATATTAGGATAATTTAGTGGTTGTTTATAGTTTTCCATTATGTACTTCCATCAACCAACAGTTAAAAACATCACTCGTGTGTATGTAAGAACTAATTTCTTCTGGGATATATGTAATAAATTTCTCATTACCTACATATAAGATTGGTTATAAAATATTATATAATGAATAAATATTATACTTATAGCATGGATAATATTCTTGATATGAAGAAAAAATAACCAATTCACATGAACAGAAACCACCATTCTAGAATACGTTATAAAAATTAAACAGTAAACACATTGAATAATTATTTTAATGATGAACTATCATTAAATTGATGAAAAGATGTTATGTGTCAATTATATATAGATTGAATATTATTAACATGTTATTATATATATATTAAATATAAATTTATTAAAAAGTTATTTAGTAAAATGTATGAATCATATTTGGAATTGAGATAACTGTTTCCCATCTCACTTTTATTTCGGTGAGACACAGAACTATTTTATTATATGTGGTGTATATACTACCCAATAATAAATTTTATGATTATTTACATGAAAATTATTAGGGTTTAAAAATCATTCTATGGTAATCTATTTCATGATTTTTGGGATAACATATTACTAAATAAATAGGGGTTTTTCTAATGAATATTGTTTTTTGAGACATTTTTCATATTATACAACTATTTGTATTTATAAGGTGCATATAATGAACATTTTCTATGTAGAATTTATTAATGTCTATATTATTTTTATAAAAGGATAAAAAAAGATACAAGATTCAAAAAAGCTCAGGGAGGATGAAAATATTGAATCCCAAGAGCATCATCCCTAACTATATCAACACATTTAGGGGAAGGGTTCCCATAATATAAAAACTGATAAATAGTAGATCTAAGTGTACTAGGACGAATGGATGTCAGTGACATTATTTACATAACTCCTTATATTCATTACCTCTACCCAATTATTTAAAAAGATTTTTATTCTCAATATTTGGTATATGAGTAACTATAAAATATAAAAGATACCATGAAAAGAGTTTCACATGATAATTGAATCAGTTTCTACTTACTCCTGATTAAGGTTCATATAAATAAAAACATGTATCTCAATAATAAAAAATTGATGATCAACATGCCATACTCACATACAACCATTAACACATAAACAATTAGTGTTTAGTATGATACCATAACTTATAGAATACCATTAAAACCACTTTCACTGTGAAAAGTAGCCCCACATTGTGGATGAAGAAGACCCACCAACTATGCATTGTCGTAACAATGGGTTATTATCCCACAACATTATAAGGACCTGTGGGTCCAATTCCAAGTTTTCTGATCGAGTCACTAATGATAACTGAGAGCTGGGAGTCTTCTTAGGATTATATTTGTTATAGGAGTTCCAAATCTCTCAATAGTCATCTTCAAAGAAGATAAAACTCACTTTTTGTTCTATTTTTTTACCATCTCTATAGAACTAGTAAACCAAGGACTCGTTAGTTGCTTAAAACTGAAAAATGAACCCAAAAAGATCAGCCATCTTCCCTTAGACCCCTACTACCAATTCACATTAGAATAAAAAATTTAGTAAAACTCTTACCTGGAATTAATGTAATATAAATATTTATAAACTATAGAAATACAATTATTCCTAACAAACATTGTCTATGAAATTTTAATAAATATGAAGCTCCAAATGAGGGATCAGTGATTTTTAGGATATTCACATCACCACAGTACCCTTCCCCACTCATCTCTAGTAAGGATCACATACATCAATAGTCTATAATCCTTGGAATAAAAGAAACCCAACGATGACCTAGTAGAAACCATTTTATCATGGTTATAATTCATTTTTACTTTCTAAATTTGTTTCTTATTTTATTCAAAATGGATTGGAAGAATTTTTTATACAATCACACCTATTATAATGTAGTTTAAGAAACCCTATAAACCCATGAATATATCCATCTCAATTATGATTCCAAAAACAAATATCAACAGGACTGATAATCCTTATGGAATGAAGATGATGGTTTTGAATGTTCTTGTGACTTGTTTACCATATCTATAATGTGTGAAACTTCATAATATCCCATTAGAGCCATATTTATGCACTATGAAATTATCCTATAGGTAACCACCTTCCAAAAAAATCTATTCCATCCTTTTATTCATGTTGTGAATGTATTCATTAACATTCATCGTGTTTTTCCCTAGCATCCACTATTTTTTCTACCCTCTACCATTATTCCAAGTGGAATTATACTTAATAGATAAAATCCCAGATGAATGAATAAAATATATATTAAATGTTTCTTCTAATGGTCTTAGGCACCCATAAAATATATTTATTATGAATAGGTATATATAAGGTCATAATGGTAAGGGTAATCCTCCCTCCAAATGAGAGAAAATTACTTTTCTAATTATTGATGTATGTAGATATTTTATTTACTATCCCTTCAAAGTGGTGAATACATGCTCTACCCTGGTAGATCGTAGAACACAAGTATTCCATGGTATAATTCATCCTTGAAAATACAATAATCTTCTCAATCTTGTTATCCCATCTCTCTGAACATTTTTTTCACATAAAAATAGTTAAAATCCATGTTGATATATTGGCATCTTTATTTACTATATTCCTATAAATCATTAAAAATATTAAAAATTGGCCTAATATTCCCATTCACAATGATAATAATATCATCTTCAAATATAATAAAAATATACCATTAATATATTAACCAAGAATTTTCAGACATGGATATTATTTTTTTATGATCAATTTTTTCATTACACAAACACTCGCCCGAGGGTTGTAATAATTTAGTGAATTTGGAAACATAAAAACATAATATTATAACTTTCTCAATGATCATAAAAATATTTTATAATGATATTCCCCCTTATAAATATTCATAAGGATACCCGAGTTAAAACCTTTCTTTATAACCTCAGGGAAGGAAACATAAGAAAGGTTGAGCTTAAATTCTATAAAAGGGTAAACAAGAATGATACATAAGAGTCAAATAAGTATTAAGGTATGAGAACATGAGAATAACATTGTAAAAACATACCCTTTATTTCAAATATAAAAAAATGAATCATGGCATGATTATTGGAATCACATAATACATGAATCATAATAAAATAAAATAACATGAGCAATGATACCCTTGAATCATAATAAGATAACGATTTTTGGCAAACACATAAGCATAAAAAATATTATTCCAATGATACCCACCATAAAATTCATAATATGTTAGTCCTTTCCTAAACACCTGTGTACCTACTTTGGGCATGGTATGATATCATATATACCCTCTTTCAGTCTTGGGATTACCATGCATGTACCCTTATTTTAGGCAGATAAACCTTATTTGTGGGACACACCAACATTCCAAGTGGAAGTAATTTTCTCACACTTTAATTTTTAAACCATCATAGTTGACAAATTCCTTTATGAAAAGAGTTCACACCTCATTTTATCCCTATTTTACTAAACCTGGTTCACTCCTTTTTCAATCATTATCTATCTCATGAGATAAATAAATATTTTCCCAATGCATTTGAGGGAGATATAAGTCCCACCCATCACATAATGAAAACCATATTTATGTGTAATATAGGATCATACACATTAAACATAAAAAAACGTAAAATTAAATGGTTATCATAAACATTTCATCATATCATAACTTATGAAAATAGGCATTCTTCATAATCATTTATTTATTTCATAACCCATGAAAATAAGTGGGTTTCATTAGGATTTAATATTTTTATAACCCCTGTAAGATAACCGGGTTTCATAAACAAAGTTTCCTCGTGAATATAAAAAAATAAGATAAATAATAAAAATGGTAACATTGGATCATATCCCTAATAAAAAATATGTTACATAAGAGGATTTCATCTTATATAGAGAAGTATTTTGTATTGTTACATGTATCACTTCTTAAGGAAATAGAACATTCATTAATGCTACCTTTTTTAAAAAAATTATAAATAATCTTCACTGAAATCCACATAGTAAAATGAGAGTGTAAAATTTACAAATCATTGAAAACATTTCTGGATTAAAATATATTTTCCACATTGAAAAACACTTCAAAAAACATAAACTAATTTTAAAACCTATTTCTTTTAATATAACCTTTAAACATATAAAATAATCTTTGAAAGATAATAAAAAATAAAATTTTAAAACATAAAAAAAACAATAAAAAACAATTTTCATTAAAAATTATCTTAATTAAAAATTTAAAAAATTAAAACATTTTTAGAAAATGTAATTTAGAAAGAACGCTGATTTCCTACTGAAGAAAGAAATAAAGTTGTATTTTCGTAACAAAAATTTTCTTAATTGTCTAAAGTAACAAATAAGGGATAAAGAGTACCATTATATGAATATATCATTAATAAATATTGGATAATAAAATTCATTATTATTGTTTAGAGGTTGATCATGATATTTCAATATTGGAGACTTAATTATAAATAATCTAAATAAATTAAGAGATTATAACATTAAATTCTTACCACTTGAAAACATTGATTCATTAAAACAATAATGTAATAAAATAAATTTAAATTTAAAATATCATGAATAAGACTACATCCATGATATTCCAATCCATTTTTTCTTTATATACACCTTGTGAAAGAATATATTTTCATATCATAAAATACATATCAATGAATGAAAATAGAGAAAAAATACTACTACTGATTAGGTCACATTTGAACCATAATCCCTATGAAATATAGATACTAAAATTGATACTAAAATAATAATTATTATTATGAGAATAATAAAATAATTTCATGATAAGTACATACACTGCATAAAATAATGTGGTTGTGTGTATAGCATGTTTCTTACAAACGTAAAAAGTGACATAGAAATCACTTACCTTATGTCTTGACACTTATTCAAAAATCCTATATAATAAAAATAAAATTATTATAAATATATCAAAAAAATTATTCATAAATATCATATCATATATCATTTTTATGAACTTTTATTACTCTTTTATTAATTATTCCATGTTAATGTTAGATTTTGCGAAATAACTACTTTATTTTTCTGTAAATATATTGAAATATTATATTTTTTATTCTTATAAAGTATTCATAATTTCATCATATAAATAATGATAAAAATTTCCTAAATATCATATATTTTGAATATATTTTTTTAGAGTAATAAAAAAATTGATTGGAATAAAATAGATCGTCCATGGAGTCAATAGGTCATATGTATGTATGAACATTGTTTCCATTTAATTTTCGTATAGAAAGAAATATGTAAATTATATATATATATATATTTTTTATCATTATATAATATATTTTATGTATTATATATCCCATATTTTTATTTAACTCATCCTTAAGATAGTCCATGTAAAGTATTAACTAAATGGATCACATCATGAAGTTGTAGTCCTCTCTATATACGAATGATGTTATCGTATTCCCAAAAAATAAATATAATTAAATTATGTATTATTTAATAATTTTAGAATCATAAATAAAACATAAATATCCTATTTAATATATATATATATAGTATTTTTATCATTATCCCCATCCTTGAATAGTGGTAATTGAAAAATAAACAACATAGATTTGTGAGGTGGTAGTCTGTTGTACTCACAAACGATGATTTTGGTAACCCATTTGATGTAATTTTGTATGTATGTAGTTAATACCCACAACATAGCAACATTTAAGCGTATTTAAGATAATTATGTTATTATATAAGTATTCTCAAAAAATATTTTAAGTGTTTTGAGGAAGAAATAAAGCAAAAACTTTTGTTGATGAACATTACCACTTATTAGGGTATCTCCCTTTGGTTTGAAAAAGGCACTAAATGGTTGGATTTACTCTCAATGTAAGTATTATAGGATGAAGGCAGGGAATTTTAGATGATATTTTGAAAGGGGTTGGTTAAGAAAAATTTCATTAGTGGTGTGAAGGAGGGAGAGTGAGTTCACTTTTATGGTTGAGTAGTAGTGGAATTATTGGGAATACTCAAAAGTATTTAATATTGGGAGGTCAAACTTACATAATATAGAACAAAATTTGAATAATAATGGACTGGAGGATTTATTTGGTTGTTATAAATATCCAAAACCTAATAATAAATTCATTTTTATAAATTTTTCCTTTAACATCTATGTTTCCAAATTTTTACGATTTTGGTTTTTATTATTGTAACTAACTTTATTACCATAGTAATTTATCCATTTTGACTAAATTAAAGTGATACATATTATAAAAAATCATCCTAATGATTCTATAATGTGATATCTAGTTTTTATAATAAAAAACCATTAGGGATGGAAATTATTTTTAATAGAACTGCAAGTAACTTGAAAAAACACTTTTTTATCACTAATCACGTGAAAAAAGTTTTTACAATTTATGGGTAAATATATTCATTATAAAAGATAAATTGGAATATTAGTGGAACATATTTGTTATTTATTAACATTTAATATTCACTTGTAGTTATATAAGTGTAACATCCCTAATTTTATAAATGAAAAACTATGTTTGATAGCATACATGTTATGGTATATCGAGATTAAATGAATCACTAAATATTATTATTCAAATGATATTGTTATAATATAGTATTCAGAATAGCATGAATGAAAATTATCAACTTTTGAACATTTCACTTTAAAACCGTGCTTTTTAGTTTTGTCCCCAGAATTAATTTTCAATCTAATTTTTCCAATTATATGAACTTAATTTGTTAAAATGGATTCCGTATTTGGAATAAGGAGGCCAAATTTGGTTTTAATGTTAATTTCATTTTTATTTATAAAAAATATGCCATAGTAAAATAAATTATTTATCATTGTATATGATAAATAGTGACAAATGTAAATGTTATAAGGTAAAAGCATAACATACATAAAAATTGAAACATTTAATGGTTGGTTGAGGTTCGGATCGAAACTATCTAGACTACAACAAATTAATTTAAAGAAAAATTCGTTTAAAATAATTCCACCTCAATGTGGTTAGATTTAAATACAAAATAATCATTAGTTTGATCACTTGAACTCATCTCTCCTCAAGTATAAACACCACCCACTCACCTCCCCATTTCCACCCAAAAATACTCATAGCTCCTAAAATCTGTACCCAAACCTATACTCCCCACTCTCCCCACGTCCAAGTGTTTTTAGTATCACCAAAATACCAAATCCAACACCCCCAATGGTCTTTCATGGATGGGATATTCAACAGGTAATTTTCTCAAAGTACCACTCTTAATATATATTCACTTTCTACTATCTCCTCACATCCTTCATCAATCAATGAATGATAAATCTATAATCATGTATATAATGTAGTGTTATATTTATAATGTAATATATCATATCCATTTCAATTATCACCTCCTATTATTCACATAAATGAAATTGTTTTCCAAGTTATTTCGGTTAATCACCTCTGTGAATAATGTTTATGTTCTTTTTCCATTACAACCATCATGGTGGGTCATAAAACTATTTTTATGGTCAGATAATATTTTATTATTTATTATATAACATATATAAAATTATGGAAATTTTATATTACACATACCTTCAATCTTTCCATATTGTGGTTATACGATAACTTCGTTTTGGGATGTATGGACTACCACCTCCTTAAAATAATGTGATTAATTAACACATCACATGGAATGTATTAAGTATTGTTTCAGTAAGCATATATTATATAAATTAAATATTAATTAAATATTATTTACATTATACATATTCATATTTACTAACATTTCATTTAAAAATGTTCATCAATATGACAGTAAAAAATGAAAATAGTGTTCATGCGTACGTACTGCCTTCCATCTCCATGAACAGTGTTTATAATTTCTATTTAATAGTTATTATAAAAAAATTATAATGAATATATAATATATGTATACCAGGTTTTATATTATAAATATGATGGACTTATGACCACCTGGACTATTTACATCTTATCAAGTTCATTTTCAACTCAACAACCGAATATCGACAAAGAATCCTACATGAACTAAAATAATTATTTAATTGTTATAAAATGTTAATTAATGTAATAAAAGATATTATAAAAATGAAAAAGGTTATTAATCAAGTATAAATTAACATTATTTTATTATTTATTAAAAACAAGGAATATACAAGATGTGTCACACTTGAGGTAAGGGAATTTCTTAACCCAATTTCCATTTTTGGGGTTAAACATATATTTCTTGATTATATCATTCTATGATTAAGTGGGATATGAATATTTGTATATTATCTTGTATAATGTGAATTTATATTTAATAAACATAATATATCCATTCTATTATGAAAATTATTTTTGTAAGGGACTCTCTAATTAAAACATCATTTTAAATGTATTAAATATTTATTCTTCTAAATTAGTCGCACTAATATCTATATTTTAAAAGTTATTCTTAAGGATTTATTTATATAGACATGAATTTTTAAATATATTAATTCCTTTCAAAAGATTAAAAATATTATGGGACACTTAGATTCAACAATACTTTTTTTAAATGATTTAAATGACTTAAAAATGGATTTATTATTTCAATAACTTCAAACGATTTATTTTTAAGATACACGTCATGAACCGAACATCTCTTATTATCTCACTTTAATGTTTGGATGTATAATTTTAAATGATTATTTTCAAATAAATTATTTCATTTATGAGTGAACATATTTGTAACAATGAAATTTGATTTCAAAGTGGAAATCTTATTTTTCCTTTATGCTTGTTTTGTGTGTTATGATTATGTTGTGGTTCTTGTGTATTGTTTATATATATGAGTGGTTCCATGATAAACCGAGGGTGGATGAGATAGTGATAGATCTCCAATGCATTGGGTAATTATATGGATTTAAATGATAAAGTTTATCCTATGATATTTAAGGAATATACTTTGATGGGTATTCAAAATATAACCATGAAAATTACTCCCTATGCAGCTATGAACACAGCAATGTATGTATGATAATGATGCCACAAGTTAACTTTATGATTTATGATTGCTATGAAATTTTTAAGGAATCTTATGATTTCACAAGTTATGTTAAAGAACATATGTTTTATGGGTGAAAAGTATGATTTTGTGAAAATGGTTTTGTGAGTTGTAAATATTCAAGGACTGATGGTTTCATTCCTTATTTTATATCACTTACTAAACTTTTTGTACCCATATGGTATTTTTGAAATATTTTCCACAGGGTATAATGATTAGTAATATAGAAGAATAAATAAATATGAGTGTTATAAATATTTTTATCAATAAATATAAATCAAGTTTTATTTTAAAGTGTTTCAATCTGTGAAAAAAATGATAGTGAGTAAAAGTGTCTACATTGTAATTTTTGAGTTGTTATAATTATGGACTAATTTTATGAAACACTTAACCTAAAAACTATCACCTTTGTGAATTCTTGAATTTACTCAATATTATGTAATGTTTAAGGCATGGTCCTTAAAATAAGAGTTTTATTAATTTCAATTCATTTAATAAAATATCATTATTTATAAAATGACAATAATATAAATTTTTATAATATATATTCAATTAAAATTTAAAGAATATGAATAAAATAATGGAATTTTAATATATTGTGTTAAAACATATATAAAATGATATATTTGTCTACAAAATTAACTGAATACAATAATTCAATCAAATTACATCACATTAAGTTTTTTAATGATTTATTATAGATAATTATTAACTAAATAATTCCCGAATGGGGGTTTCATAACAATTTAATGTAATATTTTATTCAATAAAAAACTAAAGTAACTTATCATTATAAAAACATATTTTATCATTAAAAATAATATTTATATATAAAAATATGTTTTTTTCCTTATCTGAATGCTTTATAAATATTAAAGGAAAAAGTTTCCTCTTTAACTTTTTTTAATTAATTTATAATATAGAACAATTTCATCAAATAGTATCCCAATGACTCATAAAAATGAATCATAACGTTATAAGGGTCTAAATTTTTCCATTTAATAGGTTTTTTAAATGTTTTCAACTCATTTTAATCAATATATTCTGTTTTTAACCACCAACTCAACTCGTTTTACCAAAATCACTATAATTAATTTTCAATGTTTTCACTAAAAAATGTGGCCAAAAATTAATTTGGACTCATTATACATTATTAACTATTATTATTCAAAATATTGAATCTATTTTATGAAATTAAACTAATAGAATATGAAGAATTTTATTTAAAATTAATCCCACAGATAGGACGTTAAAGTGGGGTTTTATGGAGTTTGTATATTCAATTTCAATATGAAGTTTATTCCAATGACCTAAATTGAACAATTTAACTTATAATTAAAGTATTTTTAGTTTTAAATAAATTCAATATATTTCTTAACATTTAAAATTATTTAATATAGAAGATATTTTTCAATAAAAATTCAATATTACTTTACTATTCATCAAAAAATGAAACTTCTTAACGAAATATCAAAAATAAAACGAAGATAATTTAGGTATCTTGGTTTCAAAAATTATATTTATTTTTTAAAAATAATTTTTATAAAAGTGGTATGATTTAATTTTATATTATGTGTGCCAGGCTTGATCATTCCATCTTTTAGAAAATATTATTTTTTCCAAAAAATAAACTTTTTAATGATTATTATTTTATTCTAATCAATAGATAACTAATAAAAATATATAATAATTTAATAAGATAGTTAATAATATTCATTCCCACCATTCCAATGGATAGGAAAAAACTATTATATTAATTATTAATATTAATATTATATTGTAGTTTGGTGAAAATCGTTTGTGCGTTTAATGAAAGATATCAATGGAACTTATTATTGAGTTTCACACAATCCAAAAAAAGTGTATCATGTACCTAATTCAGAAATAAAATTATCATGTAATTTTAAATATACAAACAATTAAATAAATTTCAAAAAAAATTAAAAAAACATGGGGTGTTACATTCTACGCCAATTAAGATAAACTTCAACATAAAAATTCATCATGGTCATCAAAGGTTTAATATTAAAAAAATTACTTCATAGAAACTCACATCATAGAAAATAAAAAAAATCAATTATAATAGGAATGTAAGAAACATACCTAATATAACATAAATGGTAAACCATATTACCATTTTATAAGATTAATATCCAAAATTTAAGAATGAAGGTGACTAAATTTCTTAAAATCAACTTCTAATTAATCACCCATATATCATAACGTATCTCTTTATTATCCCTTGCCAAATATGTGAATACATTAATTGTGTATTCTCATAAAACATGTGAATTAACTAAATTATCAAATAACCTAATAGAAAAGAATCAATCTACCTCATTCCTTTAATAAATCCATAAGTTATTGAATATATACTACAGATCCAAAAACAATTAAACTACATTAATTATATCAAAAACTATATTTTCAACTAATCAGTTATCAGTTATGTGGTCATAGATACAATCCAATTAATATTATACAAATAAATCATATATTTATCAAAACTAAATTCCATTTTTCTGCATCCAAGATATATTAAAGTGTAACTTCCCTTAATAAATATATCACCTTACCATTAAATCACATTTCTATGTCATCAATAACATTCAACATATAATTTTAAATTCATAATTATAGAATTATACTAAAAATTATTTATAAAATTTATACTTCAGATAATATAATCTTTAAATTCCAATACATTTATTCTTTATTCATCCAACTTTATTCCCAAACTATGAACTATGTTTCATCATCTTATTCTTTACACTTCTTTGCATTCACATGGAATCTTTAGTCTCTTCAAAATCAATAATATCACCATTAGTATTATTTCCTTGAGGATTCTCTTCACAGGATTTCCCTTAAGGAAATAAATTTTCTTAATTCCTATAATGTATATATACAAATCATTTAAAATTCAATAATATCATAAGAATACCAACATTTCCATTCATTATGATAACTAAACTATTCATTTTACTTTTCCAGTTACTTTATTTGTTTCCATTTTTCTCAGTCAAAACATATTCATGTTCCACTAGTACTATCACATGGGTGTTTCTTCCCACGTTCTCGACAGATATAAAATTGAATCTTCTTTCCTCAATGGTCTCCACTACCCGAACTCTCAGTGAAAACTTTCTTTCACATATTTGGTGAGTCTGATTATATTCTAAGGTAGGAATTGATAATCATATTCTTTCAAAACTAATTTAGAATAATTGTAATGTCCTTCACCCAAATCATCATCCCATTTGATTGATCATTATCTAATTTTCCATCACATTCAAAATTAACCTAGTTCCTTCTAGTTCTCTCTATTGACTAAAACCAAAAATCATAGTGTAGGAAATATTTATCATATAAAAACACTACCTAATCATGTAAAATAACTTATATGATGTCTAATTCATGCCAAAATATCTTAAATATATAACACCTTAGGCTTAACCTATGTCATCCATGATCACAATCTATTTAAATCTTTTACGATGGTTTGTAAAGAGTTTGTGAATTTCCAAAAAATATCCCTTAATAGTATCAAACTAGGTGTGGGGCAAGGCATGTTGTCGTGCAATAGTTCCCAATAGATTCTATATCCATATTGTTTCTTTATGGTTTTTACCCATAGGTATATCTTTTCCAAAGCCACATCCACTAGTAGTGTCAAGATAAGAATTTATTTCTAGGAAACACTTTTCTCTATCCTTTAACATAATTCAAGGTCATTTTCCTATACTTTTCGTCATCCTAAGACATATCCTTTCAGACATTCCAATATATATCCTTAAAAGTATACCTAGGGACACCACTACTTTTTTTCATTGTATTTTAAAATGTTTAACAAAACTTTCCCATTGATACCAACTATAGAATCCCATGATTTTCATACATGGATATTACATCATTTTTTATGGATATTCCATAAATTACACAAACACATGTCTCAGGACTATAGTAGTTTATTTCTTTTAGTATATTAGAAATATAATCATCTAACTTGGTGAATGAAGTTTAACATATCCCATAATGGAACTCCCATTAGTATTCTTCATAATAATACCCTATTTAAAACAATTATTCATAACCTAAGGAGATGATACATAAGAAAGTTTTAGCTGAAATAATTATTAATGAATTACATGGAATATACATAAGCTTTCCATAATCATAAGGGAATGGGAACATGATCATAACATTGGAAAACCATACCCAACATATCAAATACCAAAAACCTGAATAATCGCCTAAGGATTGGTAGATCTTAAGTCATTAATAATTAGGAAATCAAACAATATGATCAATGAGAGAATAACATTTTCCTAAGACATAGATTTATGGAATACAAAAATGAATAAAAGATTTTAATTCATGTATACCTACCAAGACTTGAATAACATTGTATACTTCAGTTAACCAACTGTGTACCCACTTTGGGTTTGTTCTGACCTCTTGTGTACCATCTTTATGAAATGGTCTAACCACCCATGTAAAATTATTTTAGGTGGATAAACATTCTAGGAGGGACACACCACAATCCCCAGTGGATGACCATTCCTCATAGTAGAATGGGTTCACTCTCAAACCAAAATAGTGGAAAAAGTCTTTTACTAAACTAAGTTCACTACTCATTCCTTAAATGTATTTATTAATATTGTTCAGCCCCCATTCCAACCTTTTCTATCTCATGATATATATAAATTATTACCTAATTCATTATATGGAGATATACGTCCTTCCCATCACTAAATGAATCCCACATTTATGTGAGCCATGAGATTATAAAAATTAATCCCATAATAACCTAGTAAATTAAATGGGAATCATAAAAAGTTCATCATATCATAACTTTTGAAATATACATGCTTCGTATTCATTTTTTCATAGAAAAACCCATGTAGAAAAGTAGTTTTCAAAAGAATTTCCACTTGGTATAACCATTGGAGGAGTAACATGTTTCATAAAGAACATTTAATTATAAACATAAACCATTAATAAATGATTAAGGATGGTATCGTTGGATCATATCCCATTACAGTATATGTTACATCAAAGTATTTCATATTATATGGGGAAGGATATTGAAAGAATACATGGATCTTCTCTTAAGAAAATATACATTTAATTAAAAATAAATATTCAAAACCTAAAATATTTTAAAAATAATTTCTTTTAATACCACATTGAAAACATATAAAGTAATATTGAAAAATCATTTTAATATTTTATTGAAGAAAATATCATTTCCACTTTGAAAAACACTTTTTAAAACATAAAGTATTTTGAAAAACGTTTTCTTTGAAAGTAACAATAAAAATTTAATAATAGATGCCCAGAAACCAATTTTAAACACATTCCAAAACAAAAAATATTTTAAAAATAATTTTCTTATAAAATTAGATAAAAGTTTAATTTCAAAAATATTAACATGTTTTTGGAAAACATTGTTTTGAGTGAACATAGATTTCTCAACAAATAGTGAAATAATATCAGATTTCCCTAAAATCGTTTTCAGGTTTTTAAAGTAAAAAATTAGTTGATAAATGGTACAATTAGATGAAAATATCATGAATAAAAATTATATAAAAAAACATGAGAATTATTAATATGTAGATCATGATATTACAACATTTATGACTTTATTATAAACAATCTCGATAAATGATGAGATGGTCACAGTAAAGCTTTACCACTTTGACAACATCAAATATTAAACCCCATGATGTAATAACATAAAATGAAACTTAAAATATCATGATTATGAATAACTTCATGATACTAATTATCAATTTTGTTTTATATACACATTTTTAATGCATATATATTGAAATAACATAATGTATATCTCAAAGAAGGAAAACTGAGACAAAATTCCATTACTGATTTGGTAACATTTAAACTGTAATACATGTGAAATAAAGATACTCAAATAGATATAAAATTACTAATAAATATTAGTAGAATAATCATAAAACAAATTAATTTTTAGTATACACATCACAATGAATAATTTTTTGGTGAATATAGCATGGGTCTAACAAAAGAAAAAATTGAAATGGGCATCTGTTGCATTAAGTCTAGAATCTCATTTTACCCATTCATACTACTTATATAATAAATAAAATATTACTATAAATATATCAATAAACTATATTAAAATATATAATATCACATATGATTTTATTAAGACCTTTTCTAACTAGTTTATTAAAATTCCTTATTAATGTTACTTTTCAGGTAACAACCGCTATGTTTTTCATAAATTTTTTGATTTGTTATATTTTTTATTATGTTAAATTAATAATGATTTAATCATCTCAGGAATTTTTAAAATGATATAAATTGAATATATATTAATTATATATTTATTTATGGTAATCCATATGTAGTGGTAGGAATGAAATACATCGTTCATTGAGATGATAGGTCAAACCTACAAATGAATTTTGTTTCCATTTTTTTGTTGTATTGAATGAAATAAATATAAATGATATATATATATAATCATTATATTATAATTTTTATTTCATATATATGAATTTTTTTAATAAACTTGTCCTTAATAAATTCCATGTAAATCCTAATCAAATTACAATGCTTCGTGAGGTGGTAATCTGCCATACACAAGAATGAATTTATTGTATTCCCACAAAATAGAAAGAAATAGAGAATGTTTTTTATAATAATTTAAGAAGAAAAACATCATAAATATCATATATACCATAAAAGTTAATTATTTCCATCATTATGTCAAACCTTTAATGGTGGTAATGAAAACAAAACTATTACATCGGTTTATGAGGTGGTAGTCTTTTGTACACACAAGTGAGGATTTCATAATCCATTTTATGGAATTTTCTATGTTTTTCAATCATAACATTAATAAAAAAACATTATAGTATATTTTTGATGCTAAGGTTATTATATATGTTTGATCAAATAATAATTGAATGGTTTTGCAGAAGAAATACAAAACATTCATTGATGAACGTTACCACTACTTCATATATCACCTTTTAGGTTTCAATAAATACCTTACATGGATGGATTTATTCAAAAATTATGTACTATATAATTAGGATAGAGAGTTTTATAAGTGATTTTGTTAGGGTTTGGTCAATAAAAAAGGATTTATAGGTGCGAATAATGGGTCGGTGTGACATTCATTTCATAAGTGAGGTGGAGTGGCATTTTTTTAAATGCACACGTGTATTTACTATTGGGAGGTCTCCCTTATCACATGTGGCTCAAAATGTGAATAATAATTGATGAGAGTGTTTATTTTTTAGATGAAAACCTCTACAACAAATGATGAAATGAATATTTATGATGTTTTTCCTTAACTTCTATATTTTCCTATCTTTACTATTTTATTTTCTATTATGTAAATTAATATTCTAACAAATGTTATTTAACCATTAAGAATAAATTTTATGAGAAATATAAAAAATATAGAAAAACTGATTCTAAAATTTTATATCTAATTTATAAAATAAAAGTTCCAAATGTCTTGGAAATTTATATTAACATAAGAACATATATCTCACAAAATCTCTATTTTAAGCACAACCAAGATAATAATATTTTTACAATTTATGGATTAATATATTCATTATATAAGATAAATTGGTCAATTAATTTCTCATATTATAAATTTATTAACATTTAATATTCATGAGTAGTGGATATTATTTTTTATAATTTTAAATCATTTAATAAAATATAAGTTATTATGAAATAACAATAATTTAAATGTTAAAATTATTTAATTAATTTGAATTTTAAAATTTTAAGAAAATGGTGGAATTTTAATCTATAAAGTTAAAAACTATTTAATATGGTATATTCTGCAAAAAAAATTAGTGAACAAAATAATTCATTTAATTTACTTCACTTTTAATATTTTTAGTATTCTTTATTTTAGTTAATTGTAAACTAAATATTTCAGGGATATGTATTTTGTAATCAGTAAAAGTAATTATTTATTCAGTAAAAATTTATAATAAATTATCATGATAAAAAACTAATTTTTTTAAAAATATTTTTTATAACCTAACATTATATATGTTTTCCCTTTCCTATATTATTGTAAATATTAATGGAAATGAAGGTTCTTATTTTTATTTTTCTTTAAAAACATACTTTATAGCTCTCGTTCATCTAAAATTATCCCACTAACACAAAAAATATAGAATAAGGTATTAAGGGTCAAAATATTTCCATAAAATGGGTGTTGGATAAGTTGTTAAGTCATTTTACACCTTATAATATATGTATAACCACTAACTAAACTTCTTTTTTCCTTAATAAAAGTAATTAATTTTAACTATTTTACTAATAAAATTTGTCAAGAATTAATATTGGTATTATTAGAAATTATAATTTATTATTTTTCAAAATGTGGAATTTATTTTTACAACACAGTTCAATGAAATGGAAACATTGTATTTATAATTAATCTTGTAGACGTGATAAGAAACTGGGAGTTTAAATCGAAAAATATCAAATGTTTACATAATTTTTATATCCAATTTCAATATTAAATCGATTACAATGACCTGAATTGGATTATTATATTTATAAATGAACTATTCTTTATTAAAACCTAATTAAATATATATTTTAACATTGTAAATTTTTTAAATGAATATGGTGTTTTTAATTAAAATTCAGTTTATTCACTATTCATCAAAAAATAAAACATCTTAGAAAAATAAAAAAACTCACCCTCAAATAAATTTTATATTACAAATTAAAAAATGAAGGCTATTTTTAAAATAAAGTCTATAAAATTAGTAAATTTTAATTTTAAATTATGTTCACAAATCGTGATCAACCCCTATAAAGACCCGGAATTTCCGTGGAATTTTTTTTTCTTAAATACTTGGGAATTTTACGAGTCCGCAGTTTTTGACGCCGCGCGATTCCCAGGCCAGGAGTGCCCAGAATGATCCATCGAAGTTTTGTTAAACATAAATTAACATGCGCATACAGTTTTCCTAAAAAAGTGGAATAAATATTAAACGGTTACACAGATCAGAAATAAGAGGCCACTGTTGCGCTCAAGATAGCGAGTTTACCCTAGGCGTGACTTAAGTTTAGTTGGCGCGGGCCTCCTGTGAGAAAACCCGAAAATGGCATAATCGTAAATAAAATAATTAAATAAAGTAATTTTATTTTTAAAATGATTATAACTCACAAATGGTAACTCGGACTAAAAATCTGAGACCACCGCTGAACTCTTGAGGGTATGCTTTATTTAAGAAAATACTAACATGGGTCAGCGAGGGCCACCAGAGAAAGTTTTTTTCCGCAAATAAAATAATTATGTGAAAATTATTTTATTGTAAAATTCATAACATTTAAATGGTAACTCGGATTGGAAATCCAAGGGTACCGTTGGGTTTTTTGGGGAGTGTTTCACCTAGGTAGAGTCTCACCTCGACCGCAGTGGTTCGAGGGTGACTGTTATTAATTTTCTAAACTTTTTTTAGGTACATTCAGTAAATGTGCGAGTGGTGATTCATATATTTTGAACTGTTGCTCAGAATTGAAATCTGAGGGAACCATTGAACTCGTAGTGTTGGTAATCTCTTAAAGAGACCTTTACTGTAGTTGTGTTCTGATGTAAGTGGAAGATAGTTTTTGACATTTTTATTTAAATTGAATAAAAATAAAGTGTTAAATTTATTTTTATGTGTGGTAATTAAAACCTCCAAGGGGAGGTTAGTGGTGAGGCCCACCCGCACATATCCTCCCTTGGGAGGATGTTATAAGGTGGGTCCCACACGAGCATCAAATCCCCTTAACCCCCCTTTAACTCTTGGAACTCCCAATTAAATTGGGGAGCCTCTTCACCTTCTCTCATAAGCATACCAAACCACAAATTAATTAATGGAATAATTAATTAATTTGATTTGAATTGAATTCTTTTGAATTCATTATGCCAACATTATAATAAGAGGCCATCTTCCATTATTTTGGGGTTGGCATAATCCTTGGTGGAGATTTGGAGAATCTTTGGGAGAATTTCATCCTCCCAACGAAGAATGCTCCTCATCTCGAAAGAACAAAAAACAACGTCCTCGATCTTCGACCAAGCTAAAAGAGAAACATCCACCCACGAAGAACGCCGATGATGCTTCTTCTTCGGACGCTCCCTGATGTCAATGAAACATCGTCCTCCTTCCGTGACACCGTCCTCGATCATCGACAAATACACGGTAGGGGTTGATTTATAATTTAATTCAATCCTCTGTTCTTCGTCGTTGGATATGCTCTTTGAGGTCGATTGATACCACCCTAACACGGAGGGTGCGGGTCGTATGAACGTGGCCCGAAACCCCCCGTAATTTCTTGTTTGTTGACGACGGAGTTGGACCGCAAAAGGAACTGGTGGCGCAAGGCCGCCGGGTCTCCACAAGAGCATGGCACCTCCATGCCGCGCAGAGAACCGAGCCGTGGCCAGGCGGGCTGCAGGTTGCCGGAGGGGCGCGGTGTCGTCACACCGCGCTGGAGAGGAACCGCAGCCAGGAGGGCCGCGGCGGATGAAGAGGCGCGGCGCCGCCGCACCATGCGGTGGAGCCAAAAGCTGCGGCCAGGTAGGACCGCGGTGGTGGTGGCTCGACGTCGTCACACTGCGCTAAGGGCAGCAAGACCGCAGCGCTGTCGCCCCACGGTGAAGGTGCAGTGGCAGCCGGCCAGGCCGGCCACCGTGGAGCTGTACAAACAGGCAGGACCCCTCTGGTCCCACGGGTCAACTAAACCGGCACCTAGCGCAGGTTTCTTCAGATCGAAACAATGGGGCGCGGCACCCCCCTCCCATGTGTGGCTGGCCAGGCCACACCGTCCGGCCAACTAGGTCGCCACAGGTCGGGCCGCCACGGGCCTGGCCGCTACGGGCCTGGCCGCCATGGGCCGGACCGCCACGGGTCGGGCTGCCACCAGCCGGGCGACCTCGGGCAGGGCCGCCCGCGGGGTGGGCCGCTCTTCGGACCAGGCCGACCACTCGGATCGGGCCGCCCCCTTGTACCGAGTCAGACCCGCAGATCTGGTCAAACCCCGTTTCGGGCCGGGTCGGTCTGACTGGGTCGGACCGAACCCGGACCTACTATAGCCGTTTACACCTTTTAGCCCGCATCTTGGGCTATGGGTATCCGATCGACGAACCGTTTGCGGTGAAAGAAAGCTCAGAGCGAGAAGGTAATTTTGGAATACCCTACTTGAGGTATGGACACAGTTGGGGTATGGTGGGCTAGTTTTAACCTAAAAACCAATCGGGCCCCTAGAAAGAAAATGCCAATAACTCACAGACCGGGCGTCCGATTGACGCATCGTCTGTTGCGTTGGATTCATTCTAATGAGATGGAACTATTGGATACATCAACTCGAGTCTTCGTGGTATTTTATGTATCGACACTTGGCTCAAGGAGTTGACCCTCCTGGAATCGAGCGTGTTGTGTGCGGGAACCCTATGGCTGGCTGCGATTGAGATGACAAGATCCTCCCTGGTTTCGACAGCGATGATACTCTACCAAGATCCTCCGTGAGTTCACCAGCGATGACTTATGTACCGGGATCCTCCGTGGGTTCGACAACGGTGACTTATGTACCAGGATCCTCTATGGGTTTGATAGTGATGACTTCTGTACCAGGATCCTACGTGGGTTCAACAACGCTGATATTGTTTCAAGATCCTATGTGGGTTCGACAGAGGAGATGATTTAAGGGCTACATATAATCATCTCTATCCCTCTTCATGTGTTGTATAACTGTGTGAGCTGAGTCTTGTCTTTCAATCATTATAATCTAGGTGTTTGACATTACTTCCTTTGTGGACCGGGTTGTGCTTGGGCTCGAGAGTTGGAGCCAAACTGTGTTTGGTAACTTAGGTATATGTATGAGCATATACCTAAGTAAGGTTGGTTGATACTTCGTGATTGAATATTACTACTGTGGTTTATCCTTAGTGGATTCTGGGAGACCTTCGTGGGTCTCTGGGTACCCTACTGAGTATTGTTATACTCACCCCTGCATGGTCTTCACCCGCACCTTGTTGTGTTCTATATAGACGACGGTCAGTAGTGCTCGAGGCTGAGGGTGATGGACGGGAAGCTTCTCAGTGCTGGACTATACGGGACGTACTTCAGGGATGATTTTTTTGAGTTCTATACCTACCCTTCAGGTAGGATTCCTTAGGGGATTATCCAGGTGTTGTTTTCCCTTTTTTACTTGTACTTGTACTTGTTCAGTTGGGTTTGTATTCTGGACCACTTACTTTCAGCACACTTTTCTTTTCTATATTTTTACTTTTTCATCCGACTTACTATGTTCAAATTGTGTTTGTTACAAGTTTAAAGGAAACGCCTTACCTTTTTATCGGGGATTCTCCTTTGGTGCTAGTCGCCAGCCCCTGGCCTAGGGAAGGCCAGCTGGGGGTAGTCACGGCACGGGGCCCGAGGATGGGTCGTGAAAAATTGGTATCAAAGGAGTCAGTTCTACCGCAGAACTTAGGACTATGATCTATCTTACTATGAAGAAATGGTGTAAAGAGTATTGAGTCTGGTTTTCAGTCTAGGGAGTCCAGTGATGGTGCGTAGGCCGACGTATCCATACACCAGGACCCTGACCTCTAATTTCTGACTCAATGCACATGAATACTGATTGTGTGTGTGTTTCAAGAGTTTCCTTTTTGGTATCTTTGAGTCATCTCACCAGGTATAAATTATTGACCGTAGTGCACCTATTTCTTATCAGGATGCCACTGCGAAGACAGCCAGCTAGGGTTCCCGAGATAGTATTCGATGACGGCCCACCGAGCAAAGAGGCTCTGGTGTAGGGCCCTCTTACTATGTTGGCACCTTTGGGTGGTGTACCAGTAGCACCACCACCCGTTGGGCATCAGATTCCACCAACCTCATTGGAGGATGGTGCATGCCGACTAAGCGCGTTGCACGAGTTCCAGCGGGAGAGGCCTCTGAGGTTTCGAGGCGAGATAGATTCCCAGGCTGTAGAGAACTTGATGGAGGTGATTACTGTAGTTTTCCACCTAGTTGAGACACTAGTAGTGCAGATATTGATCTTAGATAATAATCTTTTTTAGTGAGTGACCATGAGGATGGTCCGCATAGTTATGAGGTTTCGGTACTTGGACCGTTTTCCGAGATGGTACCTTCGGGCAGTGTGCCAACTATATCATTGTATGTTGGTCAGCAGACACTAACAGTGGTACCGGTAGAGGACACTTGTAGGATAAGTTCTTTACAAGTGTTTCAGCACCAGATATCCCTCATGTTCCGAGGTGAGGCCGACCCATAGGCGGCTGTGGACTAGCTTGAGGAGGTGGTTGAGAGTTTTCTAGAGCCTATGCAGCTTCGGAAGGACAATGTTTCGGTAGCTGAGTATTCATCGAGGCATACCGATCGTTCTTGGTACTCGATGAATATGATACGATCAGTGCTTTAGAGCTCGGACCTATGAGCGGGGTGTGTTTAAGGATATTCGAGCCTGCATTTTTTCTTCTATGTATTCCTACTTATGTTAGGGTGCTATAGAGAACGCTTGTGTTTGAATGTTCATTGGATGAGTGGATACAACTAGTGAATGTTAGTAGTTGGAAAGCCTGAAACTGGCACCAGTCTCAGAGACTTGATCATGTAAAATGTTTTGAGAAGAGGAGGTGTTATGAACAGATGAATCTGTAAGGCAGTAGATGTGGACTTAGTGCTAGGATAGCAGCATGAGGTGGTGAACATTTGGACATGTTACAACCACCCACCTTGTAGTCCCCGTCAGGATCAGGGAGCTGGAGGGCAGGGGAAGAGAGTAGCTGCATGCGGTCAAGGAGTGTGACTTGAAAGCTCTAGGAATTAATCGAGGTATGATCGATGTCTACTACTAGCTGCGGTATAAATATACATAGTTACGAATCATTCCTTCCTTCCATGAATCTTTTCCTAGACCTAGAGTTTTCGGTTAAGCCATTGACTTGACCCTCACGTCTAGAGATACCTTTGGGATGTGACTTAATAATCACACTTACACTAACATTGTGATCTGACCCTTGAGGTGAGAGTTTTAGTTGTAACATCTTGGTGGAAGCATCGAGGACTTACAACTTTAGTTTTGGTATGGATCGGGCAACCACAGTTCATACACATATTGACTTTATTATGAAAAAAGGATGTGGTTAATCTACAATGTTGGGGTGAGGTTTTCCTTAGAGAAAAAGGAAACCCAGATAACACATGTTAAACTCATGCATATGAGGGTGTATCCGATCACTCTTGAATCGGCCAGCCTTACCGACGTGGAAGGAGGAAATATAAGTTTTCAGATCCAAATAGGAGTGACAATACATGGGGACATATTTTCAAAAGATGTTTCCAGGATTACCCCCCCCCCCCCCAAAGGAAGGCGGGACGTCTGCTTTGGATGGATACTGCCGAAAGATCATTCTAGACTTCTCTAGATTTGCAGCACCACTATCATCCTTGACAAAGAAGGGGAAACCCTTCATGTGGTCGGAGAGATGCCAGTAGAGTTTTGAGGAGCTGAGGTTGAGATAGACTAGTGCGCTCATCTTGAGGCTACTAGAGGAGGGTGTTGTCTATGAAGCCTATTGCGATGCATCAGGGACCGGACATGGGTGTGTCCTAATGTAGGAGAAAGCAGTGATCGCTTATGGTTCTCGGAAGTTGAGATAGCATGAGCAGAACTATGCTGCACATGACCTGGAGTTAGCAGCAGTGGTCTTCGCCTTCAAGATGTGGTGGCACTATATTATTGGCGAACATTTTTCAGTCTACTCTGGCCACCAGAGTCTAAGATATATCTTTTCCTAGAAAAACCTGAACCTGAGACAGCAGCATTGTCTTGAGTTCCTCCCGGACTATGACTTCGAGATAGTCTATACTTCTGGGAAGGGGATCGTTGAAGCTGATGCTCTTAGCAGGAGATTGGGCATTCATCTGCTCGGAGAGACAACAAAGTGGCTAGTCGCGTTGCAAATATATTTTATGGATCGGGATGGAGTATCCTTTATATAGTCTCTCACAGTCACTCCTCCACCTCTTCATAGAGTCAGGGAGGCACATCGTGGGGACGTTGACTGTGAGATGCGACGTGCTTAGATATCCATTGGGTAGGCACCTGATGAATTTTCTGAAGGTTGGGAGCACGTCATTATTTTTAGAGGTTGTACCATGGTACCAGTTTCACTTCAGGGGGAAGTGTTGAGGTATTTCCACACATCTTCTCCAGCGGTACATCCACGAGTGGCAAAGATGTACCAGGGTCTCCGACGACAACACTAGTGGCCAGGAATGAAGAAAGTAGTGGAATATTTTCTCTCATTATGCCTCACTTTTCATCAAGTGAAGACAGAACAACAGGTAACAGCAGGCTTGGTTCGGCCTTTGGAGGTCCTAGAGTGGAAGTAGGATCAGATATCCATGGACTTTGTGATAGGTCTTTCTCATACATCCTGGAGATGGAGACCTCTGGAGTTCGAGGATGGTGGCCATATCTTTCTATGGGTCTCACCTCGACGAGGTCTACGGAGTTTTGGCCAAGATGGAAAGTTATCTCTGAGGTTCATCGGACCTTTCCAGGTCCTCAGCAGAGTTGGCCAGGTGGATTACCGCTTAGCTCTTCCACCTCATTTGCACCGGGTGTACAAATTCTTCAACGTATCCTAGCTAAGGAGATATGTGAATGACCCTTCCCACATCATCGCCCATGGCGAATTGGAAATTGACGACGGGGTGACTTCCATGGAGGTTCCAGTAGAGATTGAGGATCGACATCAGCGGGTCCTACGTGGATGGTTGATACCTCTAGTGTGCATTTTTTGGCAGCACGGGAACCTCCAAGAGAGAACATGGGAGCGGGAGGTTTAAATGTGTGATAAGTACCCCCTTTTGTTCCCTTGGTTTGAGTTATAGCTTATGGGGACATAATTCCCTATGGTAGGGAGAATGTAAAAACCCGAAATTTCCATGGAAATTTTTTCCCCTTAAATACTTGGGAATTTTATGAGTCCGCAGTTTCTGACGGCGCATGATTTTGAGGCCCAGAGTGCCCGGAATGATCCGTTGAAGTTTTGTTAAACTTAAATTAATGCGTGTATGCAGTTTTCCTGAAAAAAGTGGAATAACTCTTAAACGGTTACTCGGATTAGAAATCTGAGGCCACAGTTGCGCTCAGGATGGAGGGTTTACCTAATGCGTGACTTAAGTTAAGTTGGTGCAGACCTCCTGTGAAAAAACCTGAAAATTGAATAATCATAAATAAAATAATTAAATAAAGTTATTTTATTTTTCAAATGCTTATAACTCACAAACAGTAACTCAGATTAAAAATCTGAGACCACCACTGAACTTGTGAGGGTATTCATTCTTTTAGAGGATACTAACTTGGGTCGGCAAGGGCCACCAGAAAAAGTTAGTTTTTTGCCACAAATAAAATAATTAATTGAAAATTATTTTATTTTAAAATTCATAACTATTAAATAGTAACATGGATTGTAAATCCATGGGTACCATTGGGTTCGTTGAGGCGTGTTTCACCTAGGCAAATCCTAACCTCCACCGCAGTGGGTTAAGGGTGGCTGTTAATAATTTTCCAAACTTTTTTTTCTGGTACGTTCAACAAACGTGTGAGTGAAATTTCATATCATTTGAACCAGTGCTCATAATTGAAATTTGAGGGCACCATTGAACTCGCAGTGCTGGTAATCGCTTAAGGAGACCTTTACCGCAGTTGCATTCTGACGTGAGTGGAAGATAGTTTTTGAGGTTTTTATTTAAATTGAATAATAATAAAGTGTTGACTTTATTTTTATGTGAGGTAGTTAAAACCTCCAAGGGGGGGTTAGTGGTGGGGCCCACCCACACATAACCTCCCTTGGGAGGATGTTATAAGTTAGGGCCCACATGATCATCAACCCCCCTTAACGCCCCTCTAACTCTTGGAACTCCCAATTAAATTGGGGAGCCTCTTCACCTTCTCTCATAAGTGTGCCAAACCACAAATTAATTAATGGCATAATTAATTAATTTGATTTGAATTCTTTTGAATTCATTATGCCAACATTATAATAAGAGGTCATCTTCCATCATTTTGGGGTTGGCATAATCCTTGGTGAAGCTTTGGAGAATCTTTGGGAGAATTTCATCCTCCCAACGAAGAATGCTCCTCATCTCCGAAGAACGATGAACACCATCCTCGATCTTCGACCAAGCTAAAAGATAAGGAGCCTCCCGTGAAGAACGTCGATGACGCTTCTTCCTCGAATTCTCCCCGACATGAATGAAATGATGTTCTCCTTCCATGACGCCGTCATCAATCATCGACAAATACAAGGTAGGGGTTGATTTATAATTGATTTCTCTCCTCCGTTATTCGTCGTTGGATATGCACTTTGAGGCTGATTATTACCACCCTAACACGGAGCATGAAGGCCACACGAACACGGCCCGAAACCCCCCGTAATTTCTTGTTTGTTGACGATGGAGTTGGACTACAAAAGGAACCGGCGGCGCAAGGCCGCCGGGTCGCCACAAGAGTGTGACACCGCCATGCCACAGAGAGAACCGAGTCGCGGCCAGGCGGGCCACGACGGTGCCTGAGGGACGTGGTGTCATCGCACTACACCGGAGAGGAACTGCGGCCAAGAGGGCCACGGCGGATGAAGAGGCGCAGCTCCGTCACACCGCGTAGTGGAGCCAAAGGCCGCAGCCAGGTCGGGCCGCAGCGGTGGTGGCGCGGCGACGTCGTGTCGCGTGAAGGGTAGCAGGATCGCGACGTTGTGGTGCCGCGGTGAAGGTGTAGTGGCATTCGGTCGGGCCGGCCATCGTGGAGCCAGAAAAATAGGCGGGACCCCGCGGGTCCCATGGGTCAACTAAACCGGCACCTTGCGCCGGTTTCTCTGGAATAGAATAGGGGGCACGACACCCCCCCCCCTCCCATGTGTGGCCAGCCAAGCCACGCCTGCCGGCCATCCGGTTCTCCACGTGCCGGCCGCCACGGGCCGGGCCACCACGTGCCAGGCCTCCACGGGCCGGGCCGCTAACCTCCGGCCTTCCACGGGCCGGGCCGCCATGGGCTGGGCCTCCACGGGTCGGGCTGCCATGGGTCGGGCCACTACTAGCCAGGCGTCCTCGGTCCGAGCCGCCCTCGGGCTGGGCCGACCACTCGGGCCGGGCCACACCTTGGACCGGGTCAGACCCGCAAATCGGGTCAGACCACGGTTCGGACCAGGGCGGGCTGGGTCGGTCCGACTGGGTTGGACTGGACCCGAACTCAGACCCGCTATAACCGTTTACACATTTTAGCCCGCATCTTGGGCTACAGGTATCCGATCGACGAACCGCCTGTGGAGACAAGAAATCTTAGAGCAAGACAGTACTTTTAGAATACCCTAATTGAGGTATAGACACAGTTTTGGTGTGGTCAGGTTGGTTTGAACCTAAAAACCAACTGGGCCACTGGAACGGAAATGTCAATAACTCACAGACCGGGCGTCCGATTGAGATGTCGTCTGTCGCATTGGATTCGTTATGATGAGACAGAACTATGGGATAAATAAACTTGATACTTCATGGTAGTTGATGTATCGATACTTGACTTGAGGAGGGGACCCTCCCGGAATCGAGTGTGCTATGTGCGGGAACCCTATGGCTGGCTGCGACTGAGACGACATGATCCTCTGTGGGTTTAATAGTGACAATATTGTACTAGGATCCTTCATGGGTTTGACAACGATGACTTATATACTGGGATCCTTCGTGGGTTTGATAGTGGTGACTTTTGTACCAATATCCTCCATGCGTTCAACAGTGATGACTTCTCTACCAGGATCCTATGTGGGTTCGACAATGTTGATATTGTTCTAAGATCCTATGTGGGTTTGACTAAGGAGATGATTCAGAGGATACATCTAATCATATCTATCCCTATTCATGTGTTTTATACCTGTGTGAGTTAAGTCTAGTCTTTCAATCATTATCATCGTGGTGTTTGACTTTACTTCCTTTGTCGACAGGGTTATGTTTGGGCTCGAGAGTTGGAGTCAGACTGTGTTTGGTAACTTAGGTATATATATGGGCATATACCTAAGTAAGGTTGGTTGATACTTCCTGATTGTATCTTACTACTGTGTTTTATCCTTAGTGGATTATGGGTGACATTTTAGGGTCTCAGGGTCCACTATTGAGTATTGTTATATTCACCCCTCCACGGGCTTCGAACGCACCTTATTGTGTTCTGTGTAGATGACAGTCAGCAGTGATCGAGGCTGAGGGTGACTGACGGAAAGCTGCTTGGAGCTGGACTAGACGGGACATACTTCAAGGATGAGTTGTTCGAGTTCTATACCTACCATTTAGGTAGGATTCCCCTGGGGGCTATACAAGATATGTTTTCCCTTTTTCCTTGTACTTGTACTTATTGTTAAGTTGGGTTTTTATTCTGGCCCACCTACTTTCATCACAGTTTTCTTTTCTATATTTGTACTTGTTGCTTCCACTGTTTGTGCTCAAACTGTGTGTGTTATAGGTTTAAAGGCAATGCCTTCCCTTTTTATTGAGGATTCACCTTTAGTTCTAGTCTCCAGCCCCTGGCTTATGGAAGGCGGGCTTGGGGTAGTCACGGCACGGGTTCCGAGGATGGGTTGTGACAACCCCTCTTTTATAAAAGATAATATTTGTCTGAAAACACACCTTTTTTAAATGATTATTAATTTATTTATAAATAATAAATAACTAAACTAAATTTGGTAAATATATATTTCCACAATTTAGTTAATCCTATCCATTCATTCCCTTCCAATTACTAGGAGAGAACTATTATATTAAATAATAATATTAATAGTATATTGTACTGCAGTAAAACATAATCTTGCTTCAAATAAACTCTTTTGATAGAACTCAGTATTGTGTGTAACACAAGACATAGAATTTTTTTTTGTATATCCAAATATAAAATAAGATGCACATTTAACATAAAATATCAAAAATATGAAATTTATTTGCAAAAAATTTCATAAAATATTGAGGTGTTACAATTTAGGTTAGTTCTGTACAGAAAATGGAAAATGGTTTCCTTATTGATTCACAAAGAATAAATTATAATAAAAGTGTCTTACAATAGAATATAGATACTAGTTGATAATGGATCTCCCTTATTAATCACCTGAACCAACTTCAAAAATACACATTTCAGTCCCATAATATTATAGTGAAATCCACGGAGAGATAAAGAGCCTAAAAAATGACTAACCATCCATGTTGAAAAGCTCGTGCAATTCCTGACATTGACAAAGAAACTCCTTTACATTATATAATATTCCTTATACATGTCATTCTTGATTTCAAATTTTTGAAATGGGTGTTTTAATTTTGTTATCACTAACCATTTCCAATGATTAAACAATAGATTCTCTTATATATCTTCCAATAATGAAACCATGTTGTTCCTATGATACCCATTTATGATGATTAATAGTGATTTTTCTATTAATAATTATTTTTGGAAAAAAATTATCTAATTTTGTACATAGTTATAGGTTGAAATTATTAAGTTATTATGGATTATGGACCTTTGGAATGAGGACCATAGTTGAGTAAAACACCACACATGGATGTTCTCTACCCTTGAAGAAGTATTGAATGATATTCAAAATGTCCTTCTTAATAAGAACCCATAAAAGAACAAATAAAGATACAATAAATCAATCATATTGGGGTGAAACTTTATGGTTAATTAGAAGAATAACCTCCCACACCACTTCCTCCTCTAGAATTCTATTTAAAAAAATTGATAGGTTTGAAACCCACAATATAAATACAATAAAAAAATAAAAAAAAATATACCCTCATATATCATCCATTTATGGAATGATTTACTTCTGGTAAAAGTGATTTAAATTAGGATGAAAAAATACCACCCACAATATCCTGGTTATTCATGAAATAATCATCCTCCATGTGGATGTTGGGTATTCATGTTTCGATCTTCTGTCTTATGAATGCATGAAAGTAAGAAATTTCCCCCCTTCCTTAAGATATCTATCCCAATTTCATTCATATGACACCCCTTTATATTATAAAATTCTATCACAAAGGTGTTTATTTCTGAATGATCTCATTTAAGGGATCTCCATCCCATCACTACTCCAACATTTCCTTAGCTCCTTTAATATAATATTTTCTAGATTTTTTGTGGAAAATTTATATTGAGTGAAATTACATGGTACTTATACATTACACAACATATATTTTTTACACATATTGATATTATAGGATTTATCATGTATTATTTTAATATTTTCTATTTGATACAAAAGATGATATATAATTATTTAAAAAAACCATCCTTATTTTATCTTTTGTTGAAAAAACTTTTCTTCCATTTCCAAATTCAATAAAAAAATATTTCTTGAATTTTATTTTCTTAATGAATTGATCAATTGAATTAATTTTAAAACAAAATTTTAATTTCATTTCGAATGACCGAAAAAGACTTTTTATTGTTTTATGAAATTATTATTTATGAATTACTACATAAATATTTAATGGAATATTATTTATAATGTTCACATCATAATCAGATTATCATCCTAGATAATTATTCTTTAAATTGAATCCCATATTACTTTTTTCAATATTATTTTCAATGAAATTATTTTTTATCAGTTTTTTTTTGAATTTTTATAATTTAATGATACTTAAAAAATAAAATCATTACCATTTTCAATGAAATGATCAAATTGAATTTTAAATTTATTTTTCATGTATTTCAATATCCATTATGGATTTTTATTCCACAATGGGGATATAATATTATGATAAAAGCCTTTTTCGTTCTCCAGATATCTTATAATGATTATTTTGTATGGCTTATTGGAAAAAACACACCAAATTCCATGGACTAGTTATGTTATGAGGTAATAATTATTTAAAAAATTTCATTTATAAATGCTAATCAAGGTAAAAATGTAATTCTATATGTTTCTATGTTTTTTTAATAAAATAAAATCTCTATAATTTTTCCATGATATGGTTAATGTAAATTTATTTGATGATGGATGAGACCAATATAGCTCATGGTGGTGAGTGAGATCAATATAGATCTTGATGAAAGGTGAAATTGATAAAGATAATGATTATGGATGAGCCCGATATAAATCAATATAAAAGGTAACACTAATATAGTTATCCACTTCAATTTTTAATTTGATATATATAATTATATGAAGCAACTACTGGGAGATAATAAATTTTACTAAATATAAGTAACTCTATGGAGATAAAAAATTTAACTGTCTAGAATTACTCCTAAATGAATGTTGTAATCATCCTCTCTTAGTGATTCCATGATGAAATTAGGATTTCCTAAGATTAAAACTTTATTTACCTATCCTTTATATTAGTTTTAATGGTTAACTTTAACAAAATTAATTTCACATAGTTCATGTTTTTTTAATCCCATGACTCTTACTTGTGTTAATGATTTATTAAATGGACCATTTTTTCTTATCTGGGTTATGATGTTTGTGAAATATCATATGTTTTCCACATGAAAATTGATTATTCTCTCACACCATAATGCTTTTTATATGCCTTAATTTTATCATTGATATATTCTTCATTTAATTACACATATTTAGGATTAATGTTATCTCATTCATATGGTTCCATTTACCTATATTTTGAAAAATAATGTTACATAACAATTTTTAGAAGTGTTTCATTTTTGGATATATCTATGGGAGATTTTGAAGTCATATTATGAAGAAAATTTTATCTTATGATGGTAAAATTCCTATTTGGGGATGAAGTATTGGGATTTCTTATGTAAAGGGTATTTTTGAACTCTATAAAATTCTAAACCTAAAAGTTCATGGAAATGTATGTTACTCAATTTTGGGTAGTAATAATATGAGTAAGGATGATTAAACTTGGGAAATTTCTATTGGAATCAAATATCGTATGTAAGGAATGTATTTTTATTACTGAATATATGTGTTTCGGTCTCGGACTATCTTAGTTTCTATCAGGTAAGGGTATAGATATGTAGCACCCATGATAGAATGTTACACTTTAATTATTATTTTAAATTATGTAAAGTGGTTGGGTGAAGTTTGGTAGGGTTTGGAAGACATTGGGAAATTTTTTTGGTATTTTATGGAGGTTCATGGTTTTATATTGGTTAGTATGAACTAGGTAACTCATATAGGAAACTGTGCAATTTTATATTGGAGCTTCTAGGAAAATGCACGGTTTGGTGCATGGTTTTTCCAAACCATAGTACCACATATACATAACTGTGTAATAAAAAATATATGGAAAAAATATAGGTTCATAGTTTTCCTAACCATGTGTTCCAACTATGTGGTTGGGGGAATTTAGATTGAGTGGTAGGTGCATGGTTGGTGCACAGTTTGCCTAAATTTTCCACCAAACCATGTATGGGTAAATAGTAGATCCTAAAAAAGTGGGTCTAATTCATTTTCACCCCAATTCCCCTTTTTTACTATTTTTTACCCTAACTCAGATTTTATTTCACCCAAAGGCTTTGTATACTATCCCCTTCAGTTTAGAAATGATCATGTTGTAATTATTGGTCCATTGAATCCTGATTCCATTTGTAAGTCTCTGTTCCTGGTCAGCATCGTTAGATCTACTTATCTTATCTATCTTTGATTCATAGATCTAGTACTTTGAGGATTTATAAATGTTATTTTATTTTAATAATGATGATTTTTGGATGTTTTTATTTTATGGAAAGACATATCTGGAGGGTTTTTGGATATTTGACCTAGTTTTGTTGAATAATTCATATTATTCTTCTTTTTCATCATAATTTCTAAGGTAGCTGGCTTAAATATCAACTTCCATTATTAAAACATGAATTATTAGTTTCAAATTGATAAAATTGCATGAAATTTGATTCTAAATTAGTTCTTCAAATAATGGTAGAAACACTCTTTAAATATGGTTTGTTGTTTTGAGGAATTGTGTGAACTTATTGTGAAAAGGGATTTGTTTTCTTGATTTTTAAATATTGATTTTAAAATATGGATTTCATGTATTTAGGGAAAAAAAATTTTATTGAAATTTTTATAATAAAAGAATTTTTTTACTAAAATATTTTGTAATAAATGGTTGGTTTGAATTGGTTTTGGCATACATGGGTTTGTGTGAGTTTATACTTTCGATGTGACTCAAAATAAGGTGTGTATTCCATTGTGGTGCAAATGGGTGTATCCCTCGATTAGGGGCATGTTTCATTGGGGAAAAAGGTGATTGGACACTTTTTAATGAAATGGTGGTTGTATGAGAAACCTCTCATGAGTATGGAATTGTCACTAAACTATACATGTGTGGGTGTTGGTTTAGGTGTTTGCATCATAGATTGGGTATGCCAAAAAAGAATGTTAAATGGTTTAAATAGTTTTTTGGGTTAAATTCATTGGAAAATGGTTTAGTATCAAAATATATTTTAGTGTTAACCATTTTGATTTATATAAACTATTGAAATGTTTTAAATTTTTTCATATAATTTTATTTATATAGATGTGATAATCTAGTCTATCTTAGTGGAGTGTGTAGGGAATCCATTAGGGTAAATCCTACTAAGTTTTATTACTCACTCATGCTTTTTTAGTGTAGTGCTTTTGCTGATATTGTTTATCGGGACATAGGAAAATGGAAGATATCACATTTCGTTTGAGGTTCTTTGTGATATGTGGGTTGGAATATGGAGTTGGATCAAGAAGCTTGTGGGGATCTGTGGAGTAATTCCAATTGATTAATTGACTTTTTTGGTCCTGTATTACTCTTTTTGGTTGATTTAGGTAATGGATTCTACTTTATAATATGATATATTTTTAATGTTTTGTTATACATTGAGTTCCCTTACGTTATTATCATGCATCATAAAATATTTTAATTATGGAATGTTTGGGTGTGGTTATTTTTTTCAAATGGAAAATTATACCCCAATTGTATTGAATCTCTTTGCATTTATATATATCCTTTAGTTTAATGCTGATATCACCTAAGGCCTAAGACCAATTTTTCCTTGACTCAAGCTAATGAGGAAGAGAGGTATGTTACAAATGATATAATCAAATTTATTCATTCACTTGTAAATGAAATTAGTCTTGGACAATTCAAATATTTTCTGAAAAATTTATTGGTTATTGGTCTTGGAGTTGATGTTTTTTCTAGATTGATTCTTGAGTTAGGATGGTAGAAAGGAATAGGATTGTTGGAACTTGAAATGTAGATCTTTAAAGACGTAACTAACCTAATTATGTGGAACATCAACTTATGAGGGATTTGGGAACATAAGTGTTTTGAAGAAACCTATAGGAGTTGTAATCTCATTATCATGGGTTTATCCAATGAGGGAAGCAGGACAAGAATTATTGAAATGACTTCCCAAAAGGACATAATATTTTAATTTGAATGAAAATTTTTAATTTGGTGCAAAATTAATATTTCTAAAACTTATTGGAAATATTTTCAAATGGTGAATTTTTTAAATTGAATTATATTCTTATTTAAAAAAGGGTTTGATTTTTAAAATCATGGTGGTTGTTTAGTAAAATTTTGAAAACAGAAAGAGTGTAAATTTGGTGAAGTCATTATTAGGATAGTTATGATGTGGTATAATTTTAAATTGTAAAGGATCTAGTTTCTACAGAGAGAGACATGTAGTGTTTTTTTGTTATATAAGTGTCACCTTGTATGTTTCCTATATACCAACTGGAATAAGCCACTGAGAATGTGGTCTCACTAGATCCATAGGTGAACCCAAAGCTAGGTCAAATTATAATCATAGCCTTTCAGTATATGGATAGAGTGAATGGGATTTATAAAACAAGGAAAGTGGATCATTCCTTCCAATTAAATTATCTTATTCTACCCATATTTGGAGGTTATTTGGAACTACATAAGGTACATGTGTGGATGAATAGGATAAATCAAATATTTTATTTCCTTGGAACACCAATTGAGAAGAAAGTCAAGATGGTGATGTATATGTTGGAAGATGTTTCACACCAGTGGTGGGATTTAGTAGTTAATGATATATTAGGCCAAGGTCATGCAAGAAATTATTTTGAATATTTTTTAAATAAACAATTCTATCCACAAACTTTCGAAATTTCATGAAGGGTGTACTTATTCAACATGAATAAGGAGAATCTGTCAGTGACATATTATATTTCTAAATTTATGAATTTAGACCATTTCTCACCCAATGTTATTGATAGAATATCTTTGAAGGAGAACATTTTTTAATCAAGGCTGAGGTAGGAGATTTGGTCAATGATTTTCATCCTTTTTATAATAGAGGAAAACTAATATGTTCAATAGAGATATTGTGGAAGAAAGTGACATATTTGGAATTATGGGTTGAGGTAGAATGTTCTAATGTATATGAAATGGTGATAACTCTAATATTGAGAATAAGTGGAAGAGGGAAACATATTACCAAGGTAGGGGGTGACACAAAATTAGATGATCGGATCAAAAAATCATCCTACAAGACCCAATAGAAAAGATTGATGTTTTCAATGTGGCTAGTTCGACTAAAAGATGTGAGAATGTACATAACCACCAAGTGCCTACCAAAATTGAAATATGATGTGAAATATTTAGCTCTATTATCGTAGTTCAACACAGATGGGTGTTTGGGACACTTCTCATGTGTCACAGACATCGTATACTTTGACAGGGCGATGGTATCTGAATACCTCTAATCATCTAAAGTTAGATGGAATTGGTGAATGTTAGAATACCATGAATCCTCAGGAAAAATAGTATTAATAGGGAAATAACGATCATAGATCGATGAGTAAGTAATTATATGGAGATGGGTAGGTGATAGTTGATGATCAATCTGGACTATAGACCATGAGAGGTATTATTATTTTGAATTGTAACCGTACACAACTTTGATTGATATGGACACATCCCATTTATTTATTTCTTCTTTTGTTATTGATTTACTAGTTATTCACATTTAGATAATTCTTTCAATTTTGAAACTTCAAACTCCTCTTAGTTAAAGAGAATGTCAATCCCTTATGTTAAGATTATGTTCTATAACTGTTGATGGATCAGAGTTGGTATATTAATTTTTTTTATGTTTGAGATGGATTTAAATGAAATAATATTTGGTATGGATTGGATTCTTATGTTCAATGCACATATTCTAATGTTATACATCAAAAGATATTTTCATTACTGATGATGGTGTTGAACATATATTTAGACGGTATTGGAATGTAATGGAAGGTGCAATGGGCTTGTTTGCACCAGTAGTAGGAATGATCATATACTATTTAGAAGCGTTGAATTTGTCATCAATGGAGAGATCGAGAATAGAAATTTTCCAATGGATTTGGACCAATTTCAGGATGTTATTCTCATATATTTCTTAGGGTTTCTACCTAAAATAGAAGTGAATTTTATGATTGGTCTCATTTTAGGGACCAGTCCAATTTACCTTCCACCTTACTAAATGGAACCAACATAATTAAGGGAATTGAATGAGTAGTTGGAAGACCTAGAAAGAAAAGTGTTTATTCATCTAAGAATATCTCTATGGGTAGCACCAATCTTATTTTTCAAAAATATTAATAGAAATATTCTGTTATCTTGGTTTTATCATATCCTTAACCAAGTTATGAAAAAGAATCAGTATCCACATTCACAAATTGATGTTATGCTCGATCAATTGAGAGGAGCTTAGTGGTTCTTTAAGACTAAGTTCTGATCAAGATATCACTAATTGTGAGTTCAGAAAGAGTATATTCAAAAGACATTTTTCATGAGTGAATATGTCCATTACGAGTATGTAGTTATGGATTATGGTGTTACTATTGCACCAATAGTCAATATGGAATTTTTTATTCAAATATTTTAGTGGTATCTTGATTCTTTTTTTGTGGTGTTTGGGGATGAAATATTGGTGTATTTAAGGAAAAAGGTTGTTCATGAGAAACACATTGTGGTAATGTTTGGAATCTTCAGGGATCTTCATCTATATTCCAAATTATCATAGTGTAGTTTTTGGATACCATAAGTATGTTTCCTTGCCCATGTAGCCTTTAAAAAATATGTTTAAATGGATCTAGAAGTGATAGAAGTTTTTATCTATTGGAAACCAATAGAAAAAGTCTTCAAGATACATAGATTCCTTGGTCAGGATCGTTTTTATCGATGCTTTGTTCATCATTATTCCTTACTAGATTTAACAATGTAAACTTTCACAAGAAAAAATGATTAATTCAAGTGAAGTGATGAATGTTATAAGTCTCTTATAGAGATAAAGGTTCTCCTAACATCAGAATCGATCATGATATTTATGGAATCTATACAAGGGTGTGTAGTGTATTTTGATGCTTCAAGATCTAATTTAGGATTTTTGTTCCCATGAATGTATAGAATGATGTATCTAATATTTCAAGGAAGTTATAGTTACATTCAAAAAACTACCCAATGAGTTATTTGGAGTCAGCTTCCATGGTCCATGATTTTAAAACTCGTTTAATTAACTCTTTGGTGAGAATTTTAATATGAGAAAAAATCATAAGATCTTGAAACATATTTTATCACAATGGGTATTGAATCTGAGGCAAAGAAGATGGATAGAGTTTCTCTAAATTTTTGACTATTGTTTGATTTATAAACCCGATAACAATAATTTAGTGGATGGTAGATTAAAAATAAATTCATATTCTTAGTTTTAAAAAAAATTGATCGGTGGAAGATTATATCATCCCTAGCTGACATGAACATTGAATGTGAAGAATGAGGTGAAGTTTTCATTATCATTCTAGTTTTTTTGGTTCTTGATTTGTTTAAGATATTTGAGAAGGGTCAGAAGTCCAATTTATAATGTGTTACAATAAATTAAATATATATTGTTGGGGAGACTACTGAGGGATGGAAATAGGATGGGAGTTCATTTTGTGGTTAAAAATGGATTGTAATACCAATGTATTATTAGAAAAAACTTCTCTATGCATACCAAAATTCTAGAAGGATTGTTCTTCCTAGAATACAAAAGATGTATATGGCATTGAAAGCATAGTTTTTGTGGGTGGGAATAAAAATAAAAGGTAGTTGGGTTTTTTTTCAAGATGGTTAACATGTCATCTTATTAAAGTAGAGTATTAGTGACTAGAGTGTATGTTTCATTTTTTACATATTCTAATTTCCAAATGGGAGAAGATAGCCATGGATTTTGTAACAAGTCTCCAGATAATGGTTTGGAAACATGATTCCATATTGTTAATAGTGGATTATCTCACAAATTCATCCCTTTCATCCCTATTCATGAATAACATAAATTGGATGAATTGTACAAAATCTATATCAGATAAGTGGTAAAGATGCATTCCATACCAGTTTCAATAGTATTAGACATAGATATGAAGATTACATCTCTTTTCTGTAAATACTTAATGAAATCCATTAGGACTTAGTTGACAATGAGAATAGAGTATCATCCTTATATGGATGGGAAATGTGAAATAATGATACAAATGTTGGAAGACATGTCATTTCTTGTGTAATAGATTTTGGTGTATCATGGGATAATCATGCACCATTAGTGGAGTTCTCATATAATAATAGCTTATAGGCCTCGATATATATATATATATATATATATATGGATACTTTAGAAGCATTTTAGAGGAATACATATCATTCCCCACATTGTTGGGTGGACACGAGTTGTACTTCAATGTTTGGGTTGATCCTTGTCAATGAAACAACAGATAACATTCAATTGATCAGGAGATGGATGGAGATGGAATAAAGTAATCACAAATCATATAGATATCTTCATATATGGCCATTTCCATTCATGGTGAGTGATGTTTTGTTCTTGATAATCTCTCTATGTCTTGGGCATTGTCGTTTTTGAATGTATAGAAAGTTATATCATATATACATAGGCCCTTTGGAGATAGTTGAATAGGTTGGTGAGGTGGCATACCGATTTGATTTTCCCCCATAGTTATATGAAATGAAAAATGTGTTTAATGTATCTTAGTTGAAAAATTATCATCTTGATCATTAACATGTTATTTTATGGGATCACATTGACATAGACCCAGATACTTCGTTTATTCATATACTGGTACCAATTTTTGATAGGCAAGAGAATGTCATGCGTCTGAAAAGCATCATTCTAGTGAGGTATTATTGGAAACATGGACATATTTAGGAGGAGACTTTGTAATGGGAGAAATAAATGGTCGACCAATGGCCTAAACTCTTTCTAGATATTTGTGGTTTTCTACTTTCCAGGGATGGAAAGGCTGATTGTGTGGAGAATATAACACCACCCGGTTTCAAGTAAGATAGAATTTATCTTTTGTTTTTATGTATATAAAGTTCTTGGGTTATTTTTGGGAGGTTTTGGAAGAATTATAAAATTTTATTGGAGATTCTTGGTATGTGAACAGTTATAGCATGGTTAGTAGAAACTGTGAAACTCCTATAATAAATAGTGCAAGGCGATATAGGGGCTTCTGGGTAGTCCCACGATTCTGCACATGTTTTTTCTAAATTTTGTGACCACCTAGGTGTAATTGATCAATGTGAAACATAGGGAAAACAATTTTCATATGGTTTTTCTAACCCTTTGATCCAACCATGTGGGTGTTTCCAAAGGAATAGGTTGGTGAACAGTTGGTAAACGATTTTCCTAAACATGTGACCCAACCATACTCGATTAAAAGTTATATCCTGAGAAAGTTGATCTAACTCATTTTTACCAAATATCCCCTCATTTTCCACTATTTTCAACCCCTATGTGTATTTTCTTCCTCAAAAAGACTTTGGAGACTCTCCCTTTTTCTCTATAAGTGATTTGGTGGTAATTGATGGTGCATTGAAGCACAATTTTCTTGGGAAGTCTCATTTCTTTTTAATTTCCCTTAGATCAAATTCTATTAACTGTATTTAAATCATAGATCTTGAATTTTGGGGTTTGATCTATGATATATGATGTCAATCATGATGATATTGGGATATTATGATGTTAGGGAATGAGATATAAGGTGGGTTTTATGATATTTGACAAGGTTTTGTTGAGTAATTCTTATCATTCCTCATTTTCATTAAACTTTCTGAAGAATGTCGCTTCACTCTTGAATACACTTATTAGAACATGAAGGATTAATTTAAAATTTATTGAATTTCATGAAAATTGGTTGTGAAATTTATTTAAAAATCATGCTATAAACCATATTTAGTGATGGTTTATGTTCTTATGATATTTTTGAGAACATGTTTTGAAAATTGCTTTTTTTACTTGATTTTTAAATGTATATTTAAAAATATAGATCTTTTGGAATTATGAAAACTAGTTTGATTGATATTTTTTAAATAAAGGAATGGTTTTATTTGTAAGAACCTGGTTCCTCTTTAGAGGTATATATCTTTCCATTTTAGTTTATACATAAGAAAATGGGGGGAAAGAGGTTGAGGGGTTGGCTACAAGCCAGTTACATGATGTGACTGGGAACTACACACCATGTACTTATAGGTACACGCCATGTATGGAAGGATACATGCCATGTAATCCTCATACATTCCCAAGTAATGATAGGTCTAGAATTTTTACGGACATAGTGTGTAGTCTAATGTACATTCCATGTATTATTTTAAATTTATTATTAAGTTGGGTATTACGTTATTTTTTCAGATATAAAAAAATGAACCTCATTCGATGACTAGCGCACCCAAGAAATTTTGAATGGGATTGTGCCTCCTATTTCATCGTCTGATCTCCAATTCGAAAAACGTCAAATACATTGGAATCCACTTGGAAAGCACTCAATTCATCTTGAGACTTTCATCATGATATTGTTTCTCTATTTAGTGATCAAGGTTTTCTCATTTTGGATCGTTTTTTAGATCTACCACATTCCAGGTTGAATCAAATCTCGACACTGGATGAGGAGAGTCATACTATTATGAGGTAGGTGGTCTTGTGCCTTTCGCTCAATGTCGAGTTGTTTATATGTTTCATATTTTCATTCTCCCGTGTTTTGGGTGTAACCATGAGTGGAAATTAACCCTTGTTGTTTCCTAATGATGATTAGGTCATGATTTTAATTAATTTAAGCATGTTTGAGATTGTTGGTTTGATTAAGGGACACCCCATGGGTGTGTTCCCTTGGAATGACCATTTATGGTCTTTTGGATGAGGTTACCTATGAGGCATGCCTTGTTTTCCCTTATTGGGTTTTTAAGTATGAATTATATTATAATGTAATTTCAATTGTGGTAAATTGTGATTTATTTTATTAAGAGGTTTTCGATTTTGATTTCCCCATTTCCCCATGATATAAAAATTATTTTTTAAGCCTTGTGATAGTTTAATTCACATGTTGATTGATATTAATGATGCTCACATGAGTTCTTATATGTTAACCATGTAATAGTGTAATTTACATGTGTTGTTTTATATGCTAAAATTCTAATATACCGGTCTTAACCTAGATTGATTTGTTATGACTGTGGGTGAGAATTTGTTATTCTTATGGACAAGGATTAGTTATGCTTGTGGGAAAGGATTTGTTATGCCTGTGGATGAGGAGTTGTTATGCCTACGGATAAGGATTTGTTAGGCCTGAGGGTAATGATTGGATTATGCATATTGGTAGGGTTTTTCTACAACTTCAGGAAATATGTTGAATTTATTATAGAAAAGGAATGGTATATTATGTGTGTTCCATGCCAAATCAAAAGCATGGATTCGGTATTCACTTTATTTGTTTAGATGGCCTTATGAGGTATTTTTTGAGTATTCTTTATTTGAGGGATTCACGGTTTTACGGTGGATCATGATACTTATATAATTCAAATTAATTGAATGGTTGAATTGAACATAATGAATGAAAATGGAAAATAGGACTTGTAGGATTGTTTTCTTTTGTGTACTTCCTAGTTTACTACTTTTCCTTCTTTTACAATACTTATTGAATATACTCACTAAAAGATAGGCACAAATATTTGGTGGTTTCCAACATGGATTTGTTTATCACAACATATGTAGTTCATTATTTTAGAATCAAATAGATTATACTATTATAGGTGTTGATAAGGGAAAGTACCATTCTACATGTACTTGAGATGTTGTTTAGGAGCAGGAGAGCATGGGACTGAGCTAAGTCTTGTGATGCTTCTTAGTTTCCTTAGTTTTTTTCTTTTGAAACATATATTTTGGATTCTTGTAGTGTAAATGTTTTGGAGGTTTTTCTGAACATAACACACTTCATCATCTTTTGTATTGAATGATGCTGGGTTATTTATCTTATTATTCTTCCACTATTTATTTCAATTATATATTCTTTACTACTTCTACTATTGTATATTATTATTCCTCTGTGTTACACTCTTCTAATGAGGGAATAGTTTCACCACTATCACACCCTAGGCCTTCACTACTAGTCTGAAGCCTTTGTCATTTGGGGAAATGTGCTTGAGGCCATGTGGCCAATCAAGTACGGTGCACCAGTTGAGTGAAATCTAGATATGGTACATTACAAAGTGGTATATGAGCATTTATTTCCTGGTTTTATTTATTGTTTAGTGATGATATAAAGGAAATGGAATTGGGTAATTAGTTGTTCTCATTATTAGATACCGAAAATACAAATTATCTCTAATGAAATTGTAATTTTTGGATTTTGAGTTATTACAGTTGATTTGATTTCACTGTTGGGTGATTAACTTGTTTTTTGTTGTTATTATTGATATCATTTTGTTTCTATATTATTACATCCTAGTGAGATTAGTGTACACCATCCCATGTATCATATAATAACTTGTTATAAATCACATGACATGTATTCTTTCCATTCCATTTAGGAGAATTACTGATTGCATGTTATTGTGATAGATGTCGTAATAGATATGCATGTTGTTGTGATAGGTACCATGATATATATGCATGATGTAATGATAGGTGTATTGGTATATCTTGTGGTTGAATTGGATGTTTTCCAGAACATTTTCCCTTAGGAGTATAGACACTCTTGGATTGGAATTTGGAGGATCATGTTTTGGCCATGAGATATAAATAGTGTTGTGGTGTGCTATATGTGGATTTCAAGATTTGATTCGTGGGGAGTATGTGCCCCCAAGAATTGGAATTTGGATCACATTTTATTTATTTTTAAAAAATGGGTGTTTCTTTTATGTTTCTGAGGCTTACTGTCAAAAGAAACATAGAACCCAGAATGTGGTCCTATGAACACAAGCCATGTGTTCTTTTGTTTGGGAAGAAAAGAAATTTTCTTAAGTACATGCCATGTATTATGATTACACACCGGGTGGTTTTTAACCATGTATCAGACCATGTGAGAGAGAGAGCATGGGTTGATGAGTTTTGATAAGAACATGACTTGTACCATATTTAAACCTTTTGTATTTTTCCATTAGTAGACTCATGTGGCTCTGGCCAGGAAAAAGTACATGGCCAGAAGGGAAGAATTGATTACACATCATGTGTCATCCTGACATGTTGGGTACCTAATAAGTTTACATGACCAAGGTAGGAAAATTTATATAGCCATGCGATAGTTTAAGGGGACACTCCATGTATACTCCCTACATGTTGAGTACCTAGGGTTCTTACATGCCAAGGCCGAAATGAGTACATGACCATGTAAGGGCTTAAGTGCACACGTCGTGTAGGGTCTCTACAGGCTATGTACTCATATTTTGTGAACTTTGTAGTCTTTTCTTCTCATATTTTTTTCTTTCATTATTTAAATATGTACCATGATGAATAAAAAAATTTGGAGGTGTATGTTCTAGAATTTATAGAGCAACACCACCACGGTGACCTCCAGTTGTACACTAGGAGTAATGAGCATACCCTGGAGGTGGTAGGAAATGGGATACCAGTGGATCCTCTAGATGTTCCAGTCACGGAACCAACTGTTTTACCAGACATAGGTGAGGATTCACAGTTCCGTGAAGGCTTCATGTGATTTATATAGACCTTCCAAGGAATACCTCATTCTGTCGTGTCTATAGAATAACAGACTCAAGTATTGTAGTAGCATCATCCGCCTACATTTTTAGGGGATGGAGTACCATAGGTATTAGAGTCATGGCTGGATTCCATGCTTATAATCTTCAAGCATCTGAATATTCGACTTGAGAGGAGGGTCAATCTTATAACTTATATGTTGTATAATTCTTCTAATAGGTGGTGTGATGTTCTCACACTATCATAGTGTCATTGAAACATGGAATGGGGAGATTTTTAAATGGTCTTCTATGAGTTCCATTTCTTTGAGACGATAAGGGATGATAGATCCCAAGAGTTTATGAATCTGGGAAAGGGCCCTAAGTCAGTGATGGACTACTCTGTCCATTTCATAGTTATTTATATATTTTCACCTACTTTTATGGGTGACAAGACTTTGATGGCTAGAAAATCCGAGGATGGTATCTTGTATGACATCTGATTAGAGTTTAATGTTTTCAGGTATCCTTCTGTGCATGAAATCGTGAATCAGGCGCTGATTACCAAGCATAATCTATGTGAAGCTGAGGGTGCAAACCAGGGTTGTTTAGCACTGATATATAGAATTGTCTCGATTGGGAGTAAGAACCATCATATGGAGCATTCTCATGGTGATACCAGTAGTAAGAATGTTTCTTCTGGTAGCCATGTCAGTTGCTATCAGTGTGGAAGAGCTGGGCTTATAAGACCGTTGTGCCTGATAGACCTAGTAATGTGTCGAGATTGTGATAGTATGGGACATCTACAATGATACTGCATGGCGTTTCCACCAGAATCTAGTGATATAGGTTCTTCACTGACTCCACGTTCAAGAGCTGGGTCAGTGTCTTCTAACTAGTCAAATAATTGGAATACTTTAGTCTTCTCAGGCCAAGATGGTGGTCGTGGTTGTGGTATCTAGACTCAAGGTTTTCAGAGACAACATAGTGGATCAGCTCAGGGTAGCTAGGCAGTGTCACAGGGCCACGATACAGGCCAGACATTTTCAGTACATTAGACCAAGTAGGAGCAGGATCTCAAATATTCTACTGTCAGAGGTACAATTCTAGTCACCTCCATTTTATCTTCTTCATTATTTGATACATGCGATTCAAATTGTTTTTATCTCTTACCACTGTAGAGATCCTTGGTATCTAGGTATTCTCTTATGATGATGATATGAAACTAGAAACTCCGTTAGGGATAAGGATGGTAGGTGTACATTAGTGTACAGAGTTCCCCCTTGATGTCAGTGGGTGTCACTTATTTTGGGATCACTTTGTTTTAGAGATGAACGGATTTGGTATCATACTCAGAATGGACTAGTTAGTCTCCCTTTAAGCCATTGTAAATTTCTGTCACCGTAGGGTGAGTTTAACATCACCAATAGGTGGATCATTTCTATAAAAGGGAATGTGGGATGTCCAGGCAAGCTGAGCTAGACCCGAGTAATAGGGGTTGAGTGGGATGACAACATAAATTGGCAGTTTGTATATGGATGTCTAAAGAACATATCAGATAGATTCCCCTCCATTGGTTGATTACTTCAAGGATACTTTCTTGGATGAATTTTTTGGGTAACCTCAGGAGAGATAGGGGGAGTTCATGATTGAGCTAGTTCCAAGAGCTACGTTATTATCCATTCCTCCTTACAGGATGGCCACGACGGAGCTTCAGGAGCTCAAGAGGATGCACAATTATTTAGAGAGGAAAGGGTTTATTTGACCAGGTACTTCACTATTGGGTTCACCTGTCCTTTTGAGAAAATGGTGGTTGGTACCCTCAGGTTATGTGTGTAAAATCCTAAACTGAACCAGTTGATGATTAAAAACGTATATCCCTTTCTAGATATAGATGACCTATTTGATTAGCTTCTAGGAGCCCATGTGTTCATGAAATTTTACTTCAGATCTAGATATCACCAGGTACATGATCTATGTTCAAACATACCTCATACCATGTTTCGTAGTAGCTGTTGTCTGTACAAGTATTGGTCTGTGTCGTTCTGTCTCATGAACCCACTAGCAGTCTTCATGGCAATGATGAACTGAGTGTTCCATCCATACTTGGATTCTTTTGTGGTGGTTTTTATTGATGAAATATTTGTATATTCCAATAATCTACATGACCATGCCTCACATATTAAGATCGTTTTTATTACACATAGAGATAATTAGTTATATGCAATTCTCTCAAAGTGCCACTTCTAGATGGATCAAATTCACTTCCTAGGTTAGGTCATCTCAATGAAAAGAGTATAAGTGGACCTAGAGAATGTGAGAGCAGCAGTTACTTGGGAGCATACCGAGAAATTCTTTGAGGTGCAGAGTTTTCTAGGGTTGTTAGTTTTCTATAGTAATTTCATATAGGACTTCTCACTCTTAGCAGTGCTGATGATGGGCTTGAAAAAGAAGGGAACGAAGTATGTATGGTCGTATTCTTGTGAGATAGCCTTTCCAGAGCTAAATGGGAGATTAACATCATCACCAATAATAATTTTTCTAGATCCATGAATGTGTTATATTGTGTACTAAAATGCATTAGATATCGGGTAGGCAGAAGTGCTTATGCAGGGTGATCGAGTCGTTCTTTACAGGTCTTGACAATTGAGGACACTTGAGAGGAAATATTTGACACACGGTCTGGAGTTAGTCGTGGTTGTTCAGGCCTCACACTGTAGGAGAAATTACTTATTGTGGGAGCGTTTTATGGTGTACATGGACCATAAAAGTCTCAATTATGTCTTTACTCAGTGTGATCTAAATCTAAGGAAGCAAAGGTGGGTGGAGTACCTTCAGTATTTTGACTTCAAGCTTGACTACACACTTGGAAAAAGAAATTAATTGGATGATACACTTAGTAGGAGGACTTAGATTCAGGTAGTGCAAGAGGCTAGTAATGAGTGGAATCTTATGGTGTTGTTCTTTGAGATTCACTTGGAGGTGCAGGATAGTTAGGGATAGACATTTCTTTCTTATTTAACTGTGAATTCTACCATACTAGACAGAGTGAGCATTAGATATCTATCAGATTCTGAGGGCCTAGTCATGTGGGAGAGTATAGTAGTTGAAGATCCGCGTCTTGGTTATATGATAGTTGATTTTGTGATCATACAGATCCATGGAAATGACTTGGTTTTAGTGTATATACACGAATATTTGATATGGGAGTTTCATGATTTATATTGGGCAGTGCATCTTGGAGTTACCAAGATGTACCATGATTTGCACCGTTAGTACATGTGGCCAGGTATGAAAAGAGAGGTGGCTGGATTTTTTGCATGGAGTTGAACATGTCAGTAGGTGAAGGTTGAACATCCGCGGCTTGCTAGGAATTTATAGCAGTTACCTATTCCATAATGGAAATGGGAATCTGTCAGGATGAATTTCATGACTGGGATACTGAGGTTACATAGAGACAATGATTCATTGTGGGTGGTCGTTGACAAAATTATGAAGGTCATTAACTTCTTTCTAATCATGGGGACCTTTGGTGTGGATGAGCTTGAGAAGATATATTTTTGTGAGGTAGTAAGACTTTAAGGGGTCCCTCATTCTAGAATTTTAGATAGAAACACACACTTTATGTATTGTTTCTTACAAATATTTTAGTGGTCGTTGGGTACGCAGGTGCTTCTTTTCACATCATACCACCCTCAGACAGATGGCTATTCAAATCATACAATGCAGGTGCTGGAGAACATGTTGTGATCCTGTGACCTAGACATTGGGTGATCTTGGGGGAATAATATTCCCCTTATTGAATTTTCCTACAATAACTACTTTTAAGAGACTATAAATATGGAACGGTATGATTCTTTGTACGGTAGTCCATGATGATCATTGTTGTGCTAGCTGGAGGTGGTTAAGGCAGCTTTACATGGACTACATCTCTTGTAGGATACTTTTGAGCAGGTCTAGTTGATTTAGAAGTGGATGGATACTACAAGTCTCTTCAGAAATATGATATCGATTACCATAGATGAACTCTATATTCTAAGATCAGGGATCCAGTTTTCTTTCATGTTTCATCGAGGTTGGGACACAAGAGAATCAAGAGATAGAGTATGTTTTCACGGAGATGCATTATTCTATTTGATATTCTGGAGAGGGTTTTTCCGGTTTCCAATCAATGGAATTACCTTTGAGGTATGGGTATATGAATGACATCTTCCATGTTTCTCTTTTGTGATGTTACTTTGTTCGACCTTTCTCACACCTTTCGTCCCGAGAAAGTGGAGTTTCATGAAGATGCATCAATTGGGGAGTATCCTATTCATATTATAGATCATAGCATGAAGGTTCTCCATGGATTGTATTTTCCTTTGTTATAGGTGCTATGGAAGCATGACTGAGTGTAGGACCAGACATGGGTAAGGGAGGCAGACCTACAATCATAGTGGACAATGTTGTTCTCCAATATTTCTTCATCACCCTTAGAAGGGAAATTCATGGATGAAGTGATTTATGGGGGGAATTTGTATGAACTTGGTTTTTCTATTGAGGTATGGATCTTTCATTTTCAGTTTATACTTACGAAAATGGGGTAATATGGGTTTTGGATACAATTGCATGACTATTACACAATGTGACTAGGAACTACATGTCGTGTAATTATAGGTACACATCCTGTATGGAAGGTTACATGCCATGTAATCCCAGTACACGGCCACATAATGGTTGGGCCAGAATTTGTACAAACACAGTGTCTAGTAAAAAGTACCCACCATGTATTTTTTAGTTGATTATTATGTTAGGAAGTATTTCATTTTTTCAGACAGAAAAAATGATCCTCATTCGACAAGAAGCACGCCTAAGAAAATTTGGATGGGATTTTTCCTCTTGTTTCGTCATCTGATATCCAATTCGAACATCGTCTAATATGTTAAAATAATCTCGGTGATCAATTGATTACTATTTTTCCTTTATTCTTGATTCTATCTCTAAGTTGAGTAATCAAGGACTGATCATTTTTTCCATTTTTTATATCTATCATGTTCTAGGTTGAATCAAAGCTCGAAACGAGACGATGAGAGTCGTACTACGACGAGGTAGTTGGTCTTATGCCTTTCACTCAATGTGAAGTTGTTTGTATGTTTCATATAGCTATTCGACCATGTTTAAGGTGTAACATTGAATGGAAATTGAACCTTTTTGTTTCCTAATGATTACTAGGTCATTGTTTTAATTAATTTAAGCATGTTTGAGATTTTTGTTTTGATTAAGGTCCACCCCATGGTTGTATTCCCTTAGAATGACCATTCATGGAAATTTGGTCGAGGTTTCCTATAGGGAATGCCTTGTTTTCCCTTTTTGGGGTTTTAAGTATAAATTTAATTATGGTGGAATTACAATGGTGGAATATTGTGATTGAATTTATTAACAATTTTGGGATTAGTGATTCTCTTTTTCCCCATGATATTCCAATTACTGTTTAATACTTATGATAGATTAATTTACTTGTGTGTTGATATGCATGCTGCCTATGTGAGTTTTTATATGTTAAACATGTAATAGTGTAATTTACATGTGTTGTTTTATATGATAAAATGTTAATATACAAGTATTGACACTAATTTATTTGTTACGCCTATGGGTGAGAATTTTTTATAAATGTGGGTAAGGATTTGTTATGCCTGTGGGCAAGGATATGTTACGCCTATAGGTAAAGAGTTGTTATACCTATGAGTGAGGATTCATTAGGCCTAAGGGAAATTATTTTTTTATGTCTGTGGGTAGGGGTTTCTATTCATATAGGCAAGATGTTGAATTGATTATTGAAATGGAATACTATATGATATGTCTGCTAAGCCAAAGCACCTGTTTGGATTCGGCCATTACATTATTTGTCTATATAGACTTCTGAGGTATTTTTTGTGTATTTTTTATATGGTGGATTTTCGGGCTTAGTTTGGATCTTGAGACTTATATTATTTAATGTAATTTAATGGTTGAACTGAACATAATGAATGAAAATGGAAAATAGGACTTGTTGGATTATTTACATTTTAGTACTTCCTAGTTTACTTCTTTTCCTTCTTGTACACTACTTGTTTTATATAACCACTGACAGATAGGCATAGATATATAGTGGTTTTCTACTGGGATTTATTTCTCACATAGTATTTGGGTCATGATTTTGGACCCAAATAGATTATATTTTTTTAGTTGTCGATAAGGGTAAGAACCCTTCTATAGGTACTTGAGATACGGTTTAGGAGTAGGAGATCATGGGACTAAGCTGAGGTTTGCGATTCTTCTTAGTTTCCTTTGTTTATTTTAATTTTGGAACATATATTTTGGATTATTAAATTGTACCTATTTTTGGGGTTTTCTTATAACATAACATGCTACATCATCTTTTGTATTGAATGATTCTTGGTTATTTATCTTAATTTTCTTTTGTTGTTTATTTCAGTAATATGTTTTTTACTTCTTCTGCTATTATATATTATTATTTCGCTATGTTGTACTATTCCAATGAGGACATAGTTTTCCATTATCATACCCTAGGACCTTGATTTTAGATGATATCCTCTGGAATTTGGGTAAATTCACTTGAGGCCATGTGGCCAACCGGGTACGGGGCACCAGTTGAGTGGCATCTGGATCCGAGATGTTACATTATTGAAATGGTTGGTATAAAATGGTTGGTTTGAAGTGGTTTTGGAATATAGGGGGTGGTGTGAGTTCATTCCTCCAATGTGACCCTAAATATGGGGCATCTACCATTTGAGTAAAAATAAAATGACCCTAGATAAGTTTCATATTTCATTGGGCCATAAGTATATTGGAAACCTCTTAACAACATAGTGTATGGATGATAAAGCACTCATGAGTATGGAACTATCAATGAATAATTCATGTGTTGGTGTGTGTGTGTGTGTGTGTTTTAATCATAGACTACGTATTCCAAAAAGGAAGGTGAAATGGTATAAAGAGTTGTTTTAGTTTCTTTACTTAGGAAATTATTTTATTATGTAAAATTGTTTTAGTGTGAACTATTTGGATTTGATATAAACTATTGAAAGGTTTTAAATTGTTTTATATAAATTATTTTATATAAATGTGAAAAATGGTTCCATCCTAATGACATGTGTAGTTAATTAATTCGGGGAAATCCTACTGAGATTCATTACTCACAATGGCATTGGATATTTTTTTTCTTTTTCAGACACTGTATATTGGGACACAGGATAAGAAATATATCTCATTTTATTAGTGGTTATTCTTGATACTAGGGATGAAATAATGAGTTGGAGAATATATCTTGTAAGGATATGTGGAGTTATGTATTTAGAGTCTTTGAGTTGTATTGGTCTTGTATTCAACTTTATGGTTGATGTTCAGTGTGGTTTCTACTTGGTACACTGATAGAGGTGGTATTTTTTGTCTCACTTTGAGTTTAATTACATTTTTATAAAGAATCATATAACGAATTTGGTTATTCTATGATTGGTGTTATTTGATTTATTTTTAAAAGGAAAATTATCCCCCAATTGTATTGAATTCCTTATTATTTATTACTAGCCTTTGGTATCTTTTATATGTTTTTTAAGGCTTAGTATAATTTCGACCTTGACTCAAGCCAATGTGGGGGGTGGGATATTACAAGATAACATTAATGGTTATGATGTTATCATGTGATGACAATGTTATGGTCAATGATAAAATTATAGGTTTCGATGTTTATGGATGATCATAATATTAAAGGCATAGATACTATTTCTGATGTCTTATATAATTGGATTTTAAGGTGACTAATGATTTTTTGGGAAATATTTAGTAGATTTTAATAGATCATTGAGGTATATTTAATCATTAAATTTAACTTTGGATTTAGAATAAAGTTATTTTTGAAGAATTTTATTTTTTGAATTAGTCCAAATAAACATATAACATTTTTGTTTAATACATTCATTGATATTGATATAATTATGGTTAATGGTAGTAAAGGGGTTATCAAATTATTGAGGTGTATTTGGAACACTATATCGTTATGTTTAACCTAAAATTATTTTCTAGGATGACAAATATCACTTTTCTATAAAGTTTAACTTTATAAAACCCATTCACTAGATCGAGAATCATTAATTTAAAGGAATTGTTTAGATAATACATGGGAAAAGATTTCTTTTCTTATCTAATTGATGACATGAAACAATTTTTCAAAAGGATATGTTATCAATTATGATGAAAAGGTATTTATTATAATTCAATTGGAATAATTTATTATGGAAATGTTTTAAAGTATTCCTATCAATCATTAGATAAAATTGAGAAGAAATTTATTTTAAATTCTTATATAATGTAACAAGATAATATTTTAGAATATAATATAAATAGATAATATGATTATTTCATATACTACATGAAATTCCAAGACTAAATGAATCATGTTAAATTATGGAAACAATATTATTTAAATGTATGTGTAACTAAAAAGAAATTATATTTGATACTATGAACTAAAATAAAAAAATATTGAAAGTCTTGAAAAATAATTTTCCATAGTTCAATTTTTTTCAAATTCATGGAAATTTGTTACTTATTTTTGAAATTCCAGAAAAAATATAATTTTTATTACATGAAAAGATTTCAAAGTATTTTATATTTTTAAATTTTCTATCGTGATTTGTAATGAACTAGGATATATTCATATTCATTTCAATAAAATGAATAATAATTCATAAATTAACTATTGATTGGTTAAAAGTCAAGATAAAATCATTTAAATGTAAAGATATTTATTTTTTAGAAAATAACAATTATGTACATGATTAAGTTTTATAATAGTAAATTTAATTTATCATTTTTCATGAAGTAATTTAATGAAATTTATTTAACTTTTACTCAAAATAATATATTATAAATCACTTAACATTTTTAGCTATGCATTGGTTAATATTAAAATAATTTTTATGCTTAAAAATAAATTATCTCAAAAAAATGGGTCTTTCCTAATTTGGTCGGGGATACTAGATTTAATTTCTACCACTTATAGGAATAAATTATTTTGAATTAGATTAAATATTTGTAATCATAATAATTAATATTATTTTAAAATTTCAACATAATGTTTTGTCACACTAAAGTGTAAACATGGTAGAATATTAACACCATGGTAAATGATTAAAATGTGTTAAAATAGATAATATTATGGGATAATGATTAAAAATATCCTTAACACTTAACTTAGTCTCATTAGATGTGTTTAGTTTTTTCAAAACTCACTATAAATTTTAAAATGTTTAATTTTTTGACATTATTCATATTACATAATTTATATTATTTTAAGTAGGAAATAATTACTAATTGTGAGCCCCTTTAATATAATATCTCTAATTTTCATTCATAAGAATAAAATATTATTATGAATAGTTATAAATGGATTTTATAAATATGAATCAATTAATTGAATTAAAATATATTATTTTTAAATTTTATTAAAGGTATTATTACTGAAAACTCTTATGTAATGTTGATGCAGTACTTCTGGAAGAATATGAGATATTAATGTAAATATTTGTACCATTTTATAAGTTTTGTGTTGTTGATAATTAAAATTCTTGAAATATTTTTATAAAATGAAAGGTTTTTATATTTATAAAATATATATTTCAAACTATAAGAATATCTTCATGTTTATAAAGTAAAATTATGTAGATTTTTTGAAAAATGACATTAAGGATATTTTTGTTAAACCAACATTTAATTAAAATAAAAATTTATAATAAAAGCTTATATTTTGTCAACTGAATGAGAAATTCTCAATAATATAAACCATTATACAATTTTTTTCACATTCCCTTTCAAAATTATAATATTGATCTTAAAATAAAATGTATTTTTTTACCTTGGTTAAGGTTAAAAAGGATAATGAGGGGTTAATTCTAAGATATATGGTTAAAAAATAAACATAATTTACCTAAATTTTATTAGTAGTGTTTATTTAATCCTTATTCTCAATATATTTGAGTCTATGGAACATTGTATAAATTCTATATGAGTTATAAAAATATAATATACAAATATTTCTTGTATTAACATGACTTCAATCACCTCACTTATAAAAACATACCTCATCTCCTTCCTTTAATAGACTATCATGAGAAACTTGGTGGGAATAAGGCATTCCAAAACAAAAATTTAATTATATATCCAAGATATTTATGTCATATAATTCTTAAATGATGGTCGCAATGGACCTTAATAAGAGATCTAAATGTTTTTTCTCCTAGAATAGGTAATCATTTTTACTGAATCCTTTTCGGTTTATTTCCACTTCAACCTCAATGAATTATTATATAACCATATTAACATAGTGGCATCAATAAAATTATATTAATTACATTTCATTATGTTAAAAAATAACCATTATGTATTTTTCACTCGTGCAAATGGAAAATAAGGCATCATTTGTGCAATCAAACACACTATTGTGTCCATGTAGTGATGTAATCATATTTCCCACAACATATCCTAGATGATTATTTTTTTAATTTAATGGACATATATTTTATTTTTATAACATTAATATGATTTTAAAAAAATAAAATTGTATCTTCATTCTCACTATCTCATCCTTTTTTTGAAGATAACATTTTGGTTGCATATGTGTGGACTACCAATCCATGAAGCGATATTTTTCATGTTTTATTTCCTCTTTGTATTTATGTTCATAAAAAATATTTAATGAATATATATGATATATCTAATAAAATTATGATTCTATAATTATTAAATACTATTTCCCTTTCCTTCATTCCATATATCTAAAAGTGAAATCATTGCTCATGCATATGTATAGCCTACCACTCTAGGAAGTGATGTAATTAATTTCAAAAATATTACATATAATAATGGTAATAAATATTCTTATAATGAGTAAATATAAAACTTATGACATGATTATGATTTTTGAGATGATAAACCCTTATCTAATATATAAGGAACGAAACCAAGATGCCAATACATGGATGAGAAATGAAATTGAAAACACCCAAAATAATGATATTCTTGAAGAACAATTAATTAACATGAAATTATATTTCATAAGTGAAGAATATCTAGTATTATAATTATGAATATGGTTCTTTTATTTATTTATAAAAAATCTAAATTTATTTTACCAGTAGGTTTGAACTTCTGCTAACTAATTCAAAAAAATAGATTTTTTCTTATCTAACATTAATTTATATGATACATGTCACATATTCACCAATTATTTCTTTATCATTATGTATATATTTATAAAATATTGATTTTATCATTATTTTTATAGAAATTATTGGGATTCAAAAAAATCATAATTTCTTTTCATTTTGAATCATTAATTTCTAAAGGTGTTAGGGTTCATCATCTCAATTTTTTTATTGAGACATGTTTTTCTTTTGAACACACTAGTGTTTATAAGGTTTATATTATAACAAACATTATCCATATTTCAAGTATAAACTTTATTTTTTTCATCATTCTCATTAATTTCAAACTGAACAAAAAAATATATTTGCTTCTTGGTTATTATTTTTTTCTTGTTTTTTTCTCCTTTTTTGAGATTTTAGAGGGGTGTGTTTGAGTGTTGGAATTTTCTTTTTATATTTGGGTGGTAACCCGATATTTGATCAATGGAGTGGGTATGCTCATGTGGCTAAAACATTTACTAAAGGCCCACTGGCTAGCTAGTAAGGACCCTCGAAAAGCTAATGAGAGGATGGTGGTGGTGGATCCCTATAGGAATACCACAAAAAATCTAGTATAATCCCACCAACCATCTGGTTAGATATCCATTGGGCATGATATTTTTTAGGCGCCACTATGTAGTTATTGGTTCCACTGGGTATCCAATGGAATCCACCAAAATTCAAGTTCTACATATTGGGTTGGGTTTCGGTTGGGATGTATTGTAATTATGAATAATTTAATCTTTTTATTATTTCTACAACACATCCTTGAATTTTCAAATTCCCTTAAATACCTTGTATGTTCTCTAGAAAACAATTTTTCACTCCAAATCATTCTTCCTCATGGATCAAAGCGTTTTTTAGTGCATCTGATATCTTTCAATATGTGTAATATCAATATTATCAAGGAATATACTTTATTACATTCTATCCCCCTTCAAGATATATATTTCTTCCTATCATTGAAGGATCTGGATCATGTCTTTTCTAATTATAAATATATGATTCTTCTTTTATCATTCTAGTCATTGACTCTCTATTAGTGAATCTTGTGTGGGTTTCTCCTGATAATGATTTAAATTATTGGGTTTTAAATGCTATATATACCAATAAATTTCCTCAATTTTGGTTTAATTTCAATTGAGTTTCCAATTTAATTATAAATTTTAAAATTATTTTTTTTGTAATTATTTTTAAATGAAATGGGGTTTGTGTGATAAATTTTTTTTTGCAGGGATTTTCAATCAATTTTTAGATTTCCACAAAAGTTTATTTGAATTGAAATAATTATTTCGAGGAGGTTATAACAATTCACATGGTTTAAAATTTGAAATGAGGTGATTTTAAATAAAAGGATTGTGTTTTTGATAAATACATTATCATTTTTTTTATAAATGAATGAAATATCTCTATAACTTGTTCTTGGGACCAATATAATGATTGATCATATGAATTTATTTGATAATGATTGAAATGTATGGTGGACCCATATATATTCATTTTACATAAAGCACATGGGATCCAAGATAGTTATCTGGTAACAACATATATTAGGTTTGTAATAAATATAAATTGAAATAATCTGATGAAGATAATGATAATAAAACTAATTGAGGTAAGGGTGTATATTATTTTGGATTTTCTATTATTCCCCTAAGGACTAGGACTTAGAAATTTATACTACTCAGAACCTATACTTAATTGAGATGTTTAATAATAAATGATTAAATCATTGCACTTATTTATTACACATGATGCAATGATTTATAATTTATATTTAAATTTATTTGAAGATGAAAATGTTATCATATTTTACACTCATGTTTATTTTGATGGGAATTTTTATTTATGACTTTTTTTATAATAATTTATAATTGTAACAGTTTTACTTTTAGTATTTGATTGTTTTTAAATGAATGATTTTAGTTGAACTATGAAATATTTATATCACATAGAATATTTTTAATATGAACATTTTGGTTTATTTTCTATCAATTTATTATAAAATTTATTTTCAGATCCTACTAGTATTTCATCCACACACCCTAATATATCTTCTAGGTATTTGTATAATCTCTTATTCTAGCTCAATTAAAAGTAAAATTATAACTCAAAGGTGGTGGATGTTCTTCGTTAGTGGGACATGGGATTTTGCAGAGATGATTGGAGCATCTCATCCACTTATTGTAATGATGTTTTTTGGGAGATGAATTTATTGTCTTATGTGATGAATTTGGTAGATGTACTACTTTATGACTTGTATCTATCTATTTATTAATATTTTTCTCTTGAGGAGTGTTTGTAATTTGAAATATTTATCATATTATACCATTTTATTTGTCTAGATGAGTTATTCTTAGGTAAATATCATTCCCTCCATTTTATTTTAGTTCCTAGGTGCTCATAGCTATCCTTGGGAATTGGGAATTCCCTTTATGTGGCTTCAAAACTTTTTTAGGTGCTATTTAACTAGGTTATTAATGTCTAGTAATGAAATATAATATTTATATCTTATATTTTTATGATTAACCTCATTATATTTATTATATCTATTGTTTTATTTGATGTTATATCTTTATTAGGTTATGTTTCAGAAGTTACCAGAGTGGTATGGGTTTATCTTATAATATTTTTTCATTTTTGGATTCTATATGGTGAATTTAAATTGAGAGAATATATATAATAATGATGAACTAAAACCTATATAATTTATTCTCTAATACATAATCTTATAATTTTTATGTATTTGTACCATTTTCCACTCTATTACAAAAAATTGATCAAGAAAAGGTTTTTTTATGTAAAGATGACATTATTTATAATTTACTAGATAATGTTTTTCATCCATTACAATGTTATATAAAGTTTTTTTCAAATTTGTTTCTTTATATGATCAAATGATTATTTAATTTCATTTTTAACTATATATTAATTTATTTTCTATGGATTGAAAAGGAATTTTGTATTGTTTTCCGAATGGATTAAATAATAATTTTTACAAAAAAATCAAAAAATATTTGTTATAATGTTTAATTTATAAATTATTTTCCCACCATTATGAATATTAATTTATTTTATTTAAATTATTTCATTTTATTTTTTATTTTTTTTATCTTGGTAGTTTTTTTTCACACAAACTAATAAATGATATTTTTATGTTTAAAAAATGTTTAATGCGATATTTTAATGGTATTTAACATCTATGAAAACATTCATTGTTGACATTTTTTTTCACCAGAGAAATGATCTTATGATACCATTCATGTTCTTTCTGCATATTGATTATCATGGTGAAGTGTTAAGGATGATCCAATGAAACTCATTAGTTTCCAAGGTCTAATTATGTTAGGAAAAAAAATAATTATGAAACTAATTTAATTTCCATTGGTTAATCATGTTTTGAAAGGAATGGTGTTTAATTATTTTATTTTAAGGATAAAATGAATGATCATTGTAGTTATTCATATTATAGTTATTCGGATGATTATGTTGATGATGGGAGATCCAGATATACCTCATGATGATAGGTGAGGCTGATGTAAATCATTATGATGGGTGACATCAATATAGATAGTGTTGATGGGTGATCTTGATATATCCAATAAAATGGATGAGACTGATATAGCTCTCCAATTTATTAATTAATTTGATTGAGTTAACTATATGGAAGTTACAAATAACATATCATGGATTTTATTGAATATGAGTAACACCTATGAGATGAAAAAGTTAAACGGGTTGATTTTACTCTAAAGATAATAATGGACTTTTCCTACTCAGGTCATTCCATGGTGAATGTATAATTTCCCAAGATAACAATACATTTTCATTTTGATATCTATTAGTTATAATGGTCCCATTGGATAGGATGGTTTTTATATGGTTCACGATATTTTACTCACATTACTCTAGTATTATTTTAAATATTTATACAACAACTCTTATTTTATTATGACGGGTATAAATTTTTTTATACAATTCTAATTCCCATTGATTATGCTATTATACCCTATACGTACCTTATTCTTACATATGATCATCATTTGATACCCTTAATGTTTACCCTTACTGAGAATCTGAGATCACCTCTTCTAATGTTTATTTCCCCAGGTTATGATTAATGATATTATGTAATATTATTATAGAAGGATATTATATTTGTAGAATTATATGTGAGATTTCAAACTCTTATTATTGGATATTTAAGACATGGTATAATGGGAAAATTTTCCATTTGTTGTGGAAGAAATGGATTTGGTTATATAATGGGTTTCTCCATACTTATTAAAAATATCAACCCAAATTGTTTTTGGAATATATGTGACTCAATAATCTGTATTAATAATTTATTATATGTTAGTTAAAATTAGAAAATTTCAGTTGGTGTCAAATCCATCATGTAAATAATATATTTTTATCATTAAATCTTAAGGCATTGGACTCTAGTTTTTTCAATTAGTATCAGAGCAGGGTTTGGATAACAATAAACTTTAGTGTTTCATTATATATAGATACATTAAGGGATAATTATGTGTTGATATGTTTAATGATGATTATAGGTTTAAAGGAATAAATACCATTTTTAGACTTTATATTCTGGGATTTTAATGTGACTGGTGACATTCTGGGAATTGTTTACAAGATTTTAATAAATATTTTAGCTATATGAAACCATTAGGAATTAAATGTGTTTTAGTTCAAAGTTATTTTGTGAGATTATAGGTGATATTATTTGAAAAACTATATCGTTCAGGTTAATATAATCTTTGATTATGTAGTAGTTATATTTAACAAGAATTAATGAGTTATTATATTTTAGTATATTTTATAGAAAACCATGAGATTTTAAAGTTATTTGGTGGCTAAGTTGTGAATGTTATTTTTTTAACAAGGTCACTATTTTAAGAAAACTGTATTTTTATTGACAATAGATTGATATTTTTTGGTAGATGAACCTATTTGGGGAATAAATATTCTATAAACATGTAGTATAATGTTTCTTTTCTTGTGGTTTTATGGTAATTCAATTTATTTGGGAATGTAATCAGAATGTTTTGGAGAATATATGATTATTGTAAAAACATATTTGATATTTAAATTTATTATTTATTAATATAATTTAAGGATAAATGTGTTGTTGATCATGGATTAATATGTGATCAAATCAACATGATTTCGGGTTTCAAATTTTCTCAAGACAATTTTGGATTATTTTTAATGATAATTATTTATGGAATGGATGCTATTAATGTTTTAGTGTTATTATTGATATTTTGGAGACTGAATTATAAATTCTTAATCATATTGGGTATTATTTTAACATGTGCTAACCCTTTTTATTTCAGTTAATTACCAGTAAATAGAGGTCTAATTTTCCATTCATTGGTGAATTTTTGGATCCATTAAAATATAATTCCAGTGATTAAATCATAAAAAATAATTAAATATTATTTATATTGTGACATGAATTAGAGATGGAAAATATATCAAAATTTAAAAAAAAGAATGAAAATTTTGGAATAAATCAAGTAGGTATATTTTATCACATCTCTATATTGGTGGTAAATGAATTCAAAAATTTAAATATGATAAAAATAAATCTATTAAATCTTGTATGGAAAAAATCACTTAGACATGAAGGAACATTTTATGAAACACATTCAATAGAATTGGTATCATTATTCTAAATAAATGGTTTAATAAATACTTAAAAAAGATATGTTTCTCAGCCTAAACATGGTCACTAAATCACTTTTCAAAAGTAATGTTTTTAGTGAGGATTAAAATTCATTTCTTACCATCCACTATATAGGATTGATTTTGAAACATCTATAAAAAAATTTTAGGCATGATATAAAATTACTAGCATGAAATCTTTTTCAGGTGTATAGAATGTAACACCCCACAATTTTACTATGTATTTTAAATATTTATTACTTACAATAGTGTTTACTAGACACAACACCAATCTTAAAAACTCACATTATTCTATTGGAATATTAATAATTAAATGTGATTGTAACTGTAACAAAATTATATATTTGGGTATTGTAACGCCCCGACCCCAGTTACCCAGAGTCGGTGCATTACTTCGTAACATTGGCATGATCACAAGAAAGATCAAATCTCGAAAGACCGATTGGTTTAGTAGCCTTGGAAACACTAGATATATTCATAAGTTTTACATTACATCATAAAATGAAAAACTACTACAACAACATAATGTTTCCAACATCCACACTATAAACCCCTCATAATATCCCTGCAAGTCAATCATAATTTACTTCTTCACTACCTGGGAAAAATAAAACATAGAAAAGGGGTGAGCTCAAATGCCCAGTAAGGATAATAATATAGCGGAACATTTAAAATAAGCATAAACATTTAAGGCAATGAATTACTAAAACAAAAGCCTTTTAAAATTGAACTTCAACATGGTATGGCAAAAGTAAAATGAAATAATGCCATTTACTTGTTCACATGGATATTCTACTAATCGAATAATCACATGCAATATCAATAACCACTTTCATAATGTTGGAATGCATAATGCCAGACTATCATAACCACATAGCCAAGGCCTCGTGCCAAGACTACAAATAAGATTTTGTCAAGGACTTGTGCCAAGACACTAGTTTGTCTCATGAGACCTACCGATGCATCGAGGAGCTATAGCGGGCTCCACCCGTCACTTATTAAGTCCAATGCATTCCCATATGAAAAGGTTTAAACATAACATAAACATTCGTATTAAAACTAGCATACGAAATGTCAATACTTTAACAATAAACTATGAATGGTATAAAAATAGCACATCCACAGTCAAACATATCACAAAACCTTCAATACAATATAGAAGTTTTGTATCATAATAAATCAACTTCAAATAATCTTAAAATCTATCAAAGGATGTTGACATAGATGAAATCAAAATTCTTTTTAAAGAAATATCTCCTTTTATTTTGAAATCATTTAAGATCCATATAAAATAAAACATTTTCTTATAATCTTGTAAGGAAAGCTTCGAAGATTTTATAACGGCGTAAAATAACCGCACCCGCCGTATAAGTTTAAAAAAACATTCTTACCTCAATTCTGTCGAAAAGGTTAAAAAGGACCTTGTTTTGAAAACGACGGAAAGATTCCTTTATAAACCTCTTATAAAAAGTCAAAAAAGGGTATAAATGACTTTAACCCATATTCTTGTAAATAGTAAAAATGTTTTGAAATACATTTTTAAGAAACATGGATGTGGATGATAAAGAGATCCCAGTAGATTATTACATATAAACAACCTCGGATAATGAAGAGATTGTGAAATAACCCTTAACTTGTACTTTTCCTTGGTTGGGGTAGGTTAACCTTTTGTATAATGGTGAAATAATTGTTATTAAATTATACAAGAATCATATATATTAATATGATATCATATATGATCTTTTAACATTGATTTGTTAATAATATCTTAGAATTATCGTCGTTTCGGGTGTTAACTTACTTGTTTTCTTTTATATTTTTTGTTACGTAAGACATGTTTGTAAAGGATAGGTTGTATATTATTAATATCCAGAATTATATCAAGTCCTTAAACATCATTTTTAAATCATCAAATGATAATTATACTTGAATGGATACGATGGAGAATGAATCTCATCGCGTTCGTGGAGACGGTAGTCCGTACGTACGCACGAGCGACAATATCATTCTTTTGATATTAAAATAATATATAAATGGATAGTATATAATATATACAGAATCATTAACATGTTATATTTATTATTTACATGAGTTACACATCATTATTATACCCATCCAAATAATAATATATTGAATAACAATTACACCACGACGTGGAGACGGTAAGCCGTACGTACGCACGTATGGTGCCATGTTATTCAAAGGGTGGATAGAATACTGAATATGGTTGTACCATATTTATAATAACATCACAGTATATGTAAGATACTGGAGTTATTATTTTAGAATGGTAAGAACAAAGAAAGAGGAAGTGGAAGAAGAAAGGAACTTGGAAAAGGGTGGTGAAATCATTACCTCTTCTTCGGGTTCTTCCTTTTGATTTGATCAAAAGGGATCCTTAGGTTGGCTTTCTGATCAAACTAAGGCCTCTAGGTTGTAGTGAGGGATGTTGGGAGAGTATTTGGGCAGAGTTTGGCCGAACCAAAAGGCTTTGAAGGTGTGAAGAAATGAGAAGGAGGAGTTCCCTTTTATAAGAGGGGTGAGGGGCACCTTTGGAAAAGCTAGAAATATTAATTTATAATAAATTCATATTCGGTTTCTAATGGCTCCAAAGTTGATTATTCAAAGGTTAAGGTGGGGATAGGTCGAAAACCACTCAACCAATAGAATTTAGACAGGTTTGGGTACTTATATTAACCTTATCTTTAAGTATTAACTCTAAGTTAATTAGATTCACTTTTACAATGTCTCTTTGTATTTTTATATAATATGGTTATAAACTTACTATATACATCCAAGCGACCCCCAAGTGGTCCATTAATGATTAACCTATCATAATATAAGTCTCTTGGCCGAACCTTAGATTTTTAGGAATTTAATATCAATTAATAATATAATATTTGTTTTAAAAACTCTTTTATGTCAATTTTGACACTATTCAATAGTTGATTTTTTTGAAACTCATAACAGATTGATTACTTCGAAAAAAGTCAATTAAATCAATCCTAATATATAATATTATCCTAGAAAATTAGTTTAATTCATTAAAAGTTTCATATTATATTTTTTTGGGTATTTATAATACAATTATTTTAATTTTTCACTATTATAGTAATTACTGCATCATCTTTGTGTCATAAATAAAATAACTTATTTAATGTCTAAAAATTATAAATAAAATATCATTATGTAGGAAATCTTTTTAGATTTCTAATTAATATTTATAATCTAAAATCCAACATATATAACCCTATGTAAAAATTTTTGTTCTAAAAGATATATGCTTGTGTCATTTTTGTATTCATTTTAACTAAATTAAAATAAAGTGTCATTATCACTTACAAGTGGATCCATGGGGTCCCAAAATAGACACAAAGATGCCCATGGTCGACCATATATCAACCAATAGGGTTAAGACACGTTTTTAGGGTAATTTAGTATTATTATAATATTATTTTTTTAACCCTTATTTACCGGATTTACCCTTAACCATGGTAAATAAAATATTTACCGCAGTAATTATTCAAAATGTCTAAAAATAAAAGTTACCTATTTACACAATTTGAACATCCTGATTCCAAATATGGAATCCATTTTCCTAAATTCAAAACACAGAAGTGGCAGAAATTAATTTAAAATTAATCCCCGCTGTCAAAACAAAAAGCGTGTTTTTAAGAGATAATAACTATCAAAAGATTGACACTTGTTTATGTTCGGTTTAATTGTAAAATTATGTACAATGACCAACATTATATTAAATGGTAAAAATATATTCTAAATATACTTTAAAACCACTCAAATTCATAATTTATCACTATTAATTATTTTGATTAAAAAAGTTGTTTTTAATTAAAATTTAGTAATTTTCACTATTCATCAAAATATAAAAGTTATCCGAAAAGTACCAAAATTTCACCCTAGAATAATTTCGATATTCCGAATCCAAAAATGAAGTCCATTTTGAAATATAAAATATATATGATTTCAAAAATTAGGTATAACTATTCACAACGGCTAGTTTGATTGGTTGTGGTGTGTGTTAAAACTCAAGGTTGCGTACAACACACGCTACTGTATTATTCAAAGAAAGTGTACCGTGGAAGCTTGGGATGTTTCATTTTAAATTTTTGATTTCCCCATTTAGTCAAAAAGTTTAAAATATTGTATTTAAAAAGGGTTCACTATTAAAAGTTGATAAAAGTGCAATACTGAAAATGAATTTGTTCTTGCATTATATCTAAGAAACTCATAATATGGATTCTAAAATTATAAAGATTATATAAAGTTTAAAATTTAGATAATACTATTCATAACCTCTTTTGAATGGCTTTTTTTTTGTAAGTCATGGTGTGATTGAAGTCAGTGTTGCGTTTAGTGCAAGTTATTGAATTATTTTGAAGAAATAACACACTATGAAATCTTGGGGTGTTACATTCTCCCCTCCTTCAATAAATTGTGTCCTCGCAATTTGAAATTGTTCTTTGAAAATAAAAGGTTGAAAATAGAAAATATATTTGTGGGAAAACCCACATCGGAAATTGGTTTACTAAAATTTAGTCTTAATATGAGGAAAAGAGAAATGAAAGGGTCACCACCAAATTATGATCTCGATTAGGAGAACATTAGTGGCAATTAGAGACATATAATTGGAGGGAAAACGTAAATATTTATAGGTAGTGATTGAGGTCATCAATCAAAAACAAGTATATAATTGAGGTCCTTAAACTCATCAATCTATGATGATTTGAAATACCATCGGTTCAACAAAACATAGGGTATTGGGATAACACATTTTTGACATTTCAAAATATCTTAGTTGAAATCCCACATCGAAAAATGAATTAATGAGGCCTCTATTTAAAATAAAGAGTGGAAAGTATGAAGATTACCGAAAATAACACATACTAGGGTTCCATGTAAAAAAAATATGGATATGGAAGAAAAATCTAGCCATCAATTATCTGATGGAGAGTGGTAGAGAACATGGCTATGAAAAGGCCAACAATCCCAAAGCCATAAATTAGTGATGATTTAAGGTACCATCTAGGACAAAATTTTTGTTCTAAGTTCCTTTTATTAATGATGAGGAATTTATTTATGAGATTGGATAAGATCATAAGGAGATATACTTACTTTATAATCAGAGTTTTATCCATTAATAAGTTTCTACCACAAACTCATCTTTCACTCTAAAAGATAATAGAATGTAATTTTTTATTTATTTATACTATTCGTATAGGGTTCCAAAATAAATGAATTTATAATTCATCTACCAGATCTTTAAAAAAAACAACATTATTTAATCCAGGACATCTCATGGGCCAGTGGTAGGTGATACACCCTTGTCGCCCTTCAGTTGCGGGTTCAAGTCTCGCAGCCTTGCCGGACGCGACGGGTTGCCGCCCAACCTCCGGGTTTTCCTTTTATGGTAATCCAAAATAATCCAAACTAGAACTATCCAAAATACTTATGTACAAACTCACAGTCCAACATTTATAAGGAAGGTAAACATAATATAGATCCTTTTTACCCCGTAATAGAATATGAATACCTTCATCATGTATTACCATATTCCTTATTGATTACATTCATGCTCCCTTATTCCATATAGAATGCTGGATATACTTCATTAATCCAAAAATGTTTTAAACCCCAACAATGATGGAATATACAAATCATTAATCAGTTCCAAGTTAGTCAAGAATATCCAATATAATTTATCCAAAACAATCACATATTATTCCAAAATCACTACCTCAGTATCAGAACTATATTATGATTTATCATTCTTTCAACCATATATTTTCCAAAAATTTATCCTGCTATTGAGTCACTTTTCTTTGTTCCACACAATCTCAAGTCCTTAATGAAATAGTACTGCAGTACAATCCTTATATACTCCATGATTATTGTAACAAGTACATTGTTGATACAACAATCAATTGACATAATCAACATAAGAACTCTAATCATTCCTCTTCATCTGTGGTAGTATCATAACTTGATTATTATCCAATAGCATCATTTGCGTCATAGTCTGATGACTGGGACATAGGTTCGCGTAGTGTCCAAACTCCTTGCAAATGAAGCATTGTACATTTGAAACCATTTTCTTACCCTTGCAGTCACGTACTTTGTGCCCTTTTCCTCCACACTTATAACAAACTCCCATTCCTTTCAGGCAAGTTCCAGGGTGTTTCTTTCCACAGTTACCACATATGGGAAAATTCTTCTTTTCCCTCTTCCCTTTATCCATCTTTCTCTCTTCTATCCTTTTCTTCTCTTACTTCCCTTCAAAGCCATAGGACTCAGTAATCTCTTTACTTATCTTATCAATACATGATATTATTTCTTCATATGATGATAATACATGGGAGACTATTTCTCTTATAAATTCTAGCTTAAGACCATGAAAGATATTATCCTTCCTTCTCTTTGGATCATGTGCATTTCCGGAGTTCTCATTCCTTCTACTGGGTGCCATTTCTAAATAATGGCATAAACTAGATCAGTTTATGAATCAAAATACATAATCCCATACTTATAAAACACTTAACATAAATTGAACTATTTATGGATATAATCCATAATCATAAGAATGTTTTCTTTAAGAAAGTATATACTCATAAACCCTTCAAAATGATTTGTAAAGAAAATGAGAGTTATCCTAAGCATATCCCCCGGGAGTGTCGTAACCAAGAGTGCAGCAAGGCCCGTTGTCGTGCACCAGTTCCCGTTCGAGTCTAGCTCAAAGCGGTGTTTTCGGGTTTTACCCCTAGGTACATCTGTGCCAGAGCCGCCTCTACCTGCTCGTATCCAGACAGGGATGTATTGCTCGGAAAACTCACAAAATCTCTACAATACCAAAATTCTAGGAAGTTCTTCTATACTAATCCTCAGAGTTCATCTTAGGTCTACGTGCTCTAATCAGAGTTTATCTAAATCTAGCTTCCAAGGTTTGTACTAAACTTCCTCTGATACCAACTGTAACGCCCCGACCCCAGTTACCCAGATTCGGTGCATTACTTCGTAACATTGGCATGATCACAAGAAAGATCAAATCTCGAAAGACCGATTGGTTTAGTAGCCTTGGAAACACTAGATATATTCATAAGTTTTACATTACATCATAAAATGAAAAACTACTACAACAACATAATTTTTCCAACATCCACACTATAAACCCCTCATAATATCCCTACAAGTCAATCATAATTTACTTCTTCACTACCTGGGAAAAATAAAACATAGAAAAGGGGTGAGCTCAAATGCCCAGTAAGGATAACAATATAGCGGAACATTTAAAATAAGCATAAACATTTAAGGCAATGAATTACTAAAACAAAAGCCTTTTAAAATTGAACTTCAACATGGTATGGCAAAAGTAAAATGAAATAATGCCATTTACTTGTTCACATGGATATTCTACTAATCGAATAATCACATGCAATATCAATAACCACTTTCATAATGTTGGAATGCATAATGCCAGACTATCATAACCACATAGCCAAGGCCTCGTGCCAAGACTACAAATAAGATTTTGTCAAGGCCTTGTGCCAAGACACTAGTTTGTCTCATGAGACCTACCGATGCATCGAGGAGCTATAGCGGGCTCCACCCGTCACTTATTAAGTCCAATGCATTCCCATATGAAAAGGTTTAAACATAACATAAACATTCGTATTAAAACTAGCATACGAAATGTCAATACTTTAACAATAAACTATGAATGGTATAAAAATAGCACATCCACAGTCAAACATATCACAAAACCTTCAATACAATATAGAAGTTTTGTATCATAATAAATCAACTTCAAATAATCTTAAAATCTATCAAAGGATGTTGACATAGATGAAATCAAAATTCTTTTTAAAGAAATATCTCCTTTTATTTTGAAATCATTTAAGATCCATATAAAATAAAACATTTTCTTATAAGCTTGTAAGGAAAGCTTCGAAGATTTTATAACGGCGTAAAATAACCGCACCCGCCGTATAAGTTTAAAAAACATTCTTACCTCAATTCTGTCGAAAAGGTTAAAAAGGACCTTGTTTTGAAAACGACGGAAAGATTCCTTTATAAACCTCTTATAAAAAGTCAAAAAAGGGTATAAATGACTTTAACCCATATTCTTGTAAATAGTAAAAATGTTTTGAAATACATTTTTAAGAAACATGGATGTGGATGATAAAGAGATCCCAGTAGATTATTACATATAAACAACCTCGGATAATGAAGAGATTGTGAAATAACCCTTACCTTGTACTTTTCCTTGGTTGGGGTAGGTTAACCTCCTGTATAATGGTGAAATAATTGTTATTAAATTATACAAGAATCATATATATTAATATGATATCATATATGATCTTTTAACATTGATTTGTTAATAATATCTTAGAATTATCGTCGTTTCGGGTGTTAACTTACTTGTTTTCTTTTATATGTTTTGTTACGTAAGACATGTTTGTAAAGGATAGGTTGTATATTATTAATATCCAGAATGATATCAAGTCCTTAAACATCATTTTTAAATCATCAAATGATAATTATACTTGAATGGATACGATGGAGAATGAATCTCATCGCGTTCGTGGAGACGGTAGTCCGTACGTACGCACGAGCGACAATATCATTCTTTTGATATTAAAATAATATATAAATGGATATTATATAATATATACAGAATCATTAACATGTTATATTTATTATTTACATGAGTTACACATCATTATTATACCCATCCAAATAATAATATATTGAATAACAATTACACCACGACGTGGAGACGGTAAGCCGTACGTACGCATGTATGGTGCCATGTTATTCAAAGGGTGGATAGAATACTGAATATGGTTGTACCATATTTATAATAACATCACAGTATATGTAAGATACTGGAGTTATTATTTTAGAATGGTAAGAACAAAGAAAGAGGAAGTGGAAGAAGAAAGGAACTTGGAAAAGGGTGGTGAAATCATTACCTCTTCTTCGGGTTCTTCCTTTTGATTTGATCAAAAGGGATCCTTAGGTTGGCTTTCTGATCAAACTAAGGCCTCTAGGTTGTAGTGAGGGATGTTGGGAGAGTATTTGGGCAGAGTTTGTCCGAACCAAAAGGCTTTGAAGGTGTGAAGAAATGAGAAGGAGGAGTTCCCTTTTATAAGAGGGGTGAGGGGCACCTTTGGAAAAGCTAGAAATATTAATTTATAATAAATTCATATTCGGTTTCTAATGGCTCCAAAGTTGATTATTCAAAGGTTAAGGTGGGGATAGGTCTAAAACCACTCAACCAATAGAATTTAGACAGGTTTGGGTACTTATATTAACCTTATCTTTAAGTATTAACTCTAAGTTAATTAGATTCACTTTTACAATGTCTCTTTGTATTTTTATATAATATGGTTATAAACTTACTATATACATCCAAGCGACCCCCAAGTGGTCCATTAATGATTAACCTATCATAATATAAGTCTCTTGGCCGAACCTTAGATTTTTAGGAATTTAATATCAATTAATAATATAATATTTGTTTTAAAAACTCTTTTATGTCAATTTTGACACTATTCAATAGTTTATTTTTTTGAAACTCATAACAGATTGATTACTTCGAACAAAGTCAATTAAATCAATCCTAATATATCATATTATCCTAGAAAATTAGTTTAATTCATTAAAAGTTTCATATTATATTTTTTTGGGTATTTATAATATCAATTATTTTAATTTTTCACTATTATAGTAATTACTGCATCATCTTTGTGTCATAAATAAAATAACTTATTTAATGTCTAAAAATTATAAATAAAATATCATTATGTAGGAAATATTTTTAGATTTCTAATGAATATTTATAATCTAAAATCCAACATATATAACCCTATGTAAAAATTTTTGTTCTAAAAGATATATGCTTGTGTCATTTTTGTATTCATTTTAACTAAATTAAAATAAAGTGTCATTATCACTTACAAGTGGATCCATGGGGTCCCAAAATAGACACAAAGATGCCCATGGTCGACCATCTATCAACCAATAGGGTTAAGACACGTTTTTAGGGTAATTTAGTATTATTATAATATTATTTTTTTAACCCTTATTTACCGGATTTACCCTTAACCATGGTAAATAAAATATTTACCGCAGTAATTATTCAAAATGTCTAAAAATAAAAGTTACCTATTTACACAATTTGAACATCCTGATTCCAAATATGGAATCCATTTTCCTAAATTCAAAACACAGAAGTGGCAGAAATTAATTTAAAATTAATCCCCGCTGTCAAAACAAAACGCGTGTTTTTAAGAGATAATAACTATCAAAAGATTGACACTTGTTTATGTTCGGTTTAATTGTAAAATTATGTACAATGACCAACATTATATTAAATGGTAAAAATATATTCTAAATATACTTTAAAACCACTCAAATTCATAATTTATCACTATTAATTATTTTGATTAAAAAAGTTGTTTTTAATTAAAATTTAGTAATTTTCACTATTCATCAAAATATAAAAGTTATCCGAAAAGTACCAAAATTTCACCCTAGAATAATTTCGATATTCCGAATCCAAAAATGAAGTCCATTTTGAAATATAAAATATATATGATTTCAAAAATTAGGTATAACTATTCACAACGGCTAGTTTGATTGGTTGTGGTGTGTGTTAAAACTCAAGGTTGCGTACAACACACGCTACTGTATTATTCAAAGAAAGTGTACCGTGGAAGCTTGGGATGTTTCATTTTAAATTTTTGATTTCCCCATTTAGTCAAAAAGTTTAAAATATTGTATTTAAAAAGGGTTCACTATTAAAAGTTGATAAAAGTGCAATACTGAAAATGAATTTGTTCTTGCATTATATCTAAGTTACTCATAATATGGATTCTAAAATTATAAAGATTATATAAAGTTTAAAATTTAGATAATACTATTCATAACCTCTTTTGAATGGCTTTTTTTTTTGTAAGTCATGGTGTGATTGAAGTCAGTGTTGCGTTTAGTGCAAGTTATTGAATTATTTTGAAGAAATAACACACTATGAAATCTTGGGGTGTTACAGGTATGAATAAAAATAAACAAATAATGAAAAAATTTAATAATAATATTCCTTATGGAAAAATTATTGAATAATTCATAAAAAGTAAGTATTATATTTTTAAAGTTAAAAAATATCATTTTATATTAAATATTAAATTTTTTAAAGTATTATTAATTTCAATATTTTGTTTCAGGATTATTAATGAACTAGGATACATTTTATTTATTTTAAAAAATGAATAATTAATAATAAATGGATTCTTAATTGGATAGAAGTGATGTTGAAATAATTTAAACGTAAAAACATAGTGATTGCTTAAAAAAATTTATGTGCGTAATGATGTTTCATCATAGTAAATTTTATTACTAACTATTGATGAAAAAAATTATTTTTTTAGATAATGTATTCAGTAAAATATATTAATAATAATCTAATTTTATTTTCATAAAATAGAAAAAGAATAATATAATTAGCACAATTAAAAATTATTTTTTCATAAATTTTATTATACGATTTCGGGGTCGATATTATAATTAATATCCATTAATTATGAGAATTGTATATTTTAAATTGGATTCCATATTTGTAATAAAAATAATACATATTATATAATAAGAATAATTTATGATTTTGACATATTGAATAGTTACCATGGTAAATATTTAACACCTTGGTAAAAGAAGAACCGGGTTATACATTGTTCAAATTATCATATAGGGAACCAAAATATCTCATTAACTTACCTAAATCTAATTTGATGCATATTTTTATTCCATAATCTGTATAAATCTAAAAATATTCTTTTTTCCAAAATCTCAAGGTAGTGACCATTATATTATATTATGTCTTTGATAAATACTAAAGGTCACTTTCTTTCTTTTAATATCACTAATTTGATTCTATAAGAATAAAAATATGTTATGAATGGATATAAATGGTTATTTTTATGTTGATAAAAATATACATATTATATTTTTTAAATTATATTTAATGGTATAATTAGCTGAAATACTTATGATTTGTTGATTAATCCCTCATGCAGGCTGGTGAAAAATGAATGTAAATTGTTTTAATATATTAATATTGACCTCCTTTGGACAATTTAAAATCATGCATGAATTTTATGGATTAAATGAATATAGTTAATGATTTAAAAATTAAAATTCTATGACTATGATAATGTTTTAATTTTAAATATAAAATATGATAATAGTATTAAAACATGACTTAAAGGATATTTTAATAGAAAATGTGATCCATATATTTGGAAGACTAATACTTGATTGTAATAAAAGTTTATTAATTAAAAAACAAGTAAAAGTTTATGATTAAATTACTAAAAGAAAAATATAAAAATATTATAAAACCAAAAAACAGGCCATCAACTACTATAATTACCCAAAGTATACAAAAAAATAATTTAACAACCCATCTCGATATAAAATATATTATTTCATGTGGTCTAAATTTCACATTGTGCATATTGTAAGTGAACCAACCACTCCCACAAATTTTTTATTTTTACATAAAGAACTGGTATGTTGAAAACACCCAATAGCATCCAGGTGTCATCACCGTTGAATTTAAAACTTCTTGTAATAAAAAATTTTAGAATCCCAGCAATCTATTCCCAGAAAATTCAAAATGGCCATAATTATAGACCCCCTCTAAAAATGAAATAATAGGAAAACATTTATTTAGATCCAAGATACACCAATTAAACCATTAAATTAAAAATAAAGTCACACCTATGTGAGAATATTATTGTCCAAATCTAGATTACTTCATAAATCATTATAACTTTTTTATATAATAATATTTTTTCAAGTCTCAGTATATGTATCAAAAATAACCAATCCATTTTTATATTCATGGTGTTTCTTTTTTATCTTGATCCCCAATAAAATTAATAAAATCATTAATGATATCATTCTCTTTGGGAAATTATAAATTCAATGTTTTATTTTTTTCTTCCCTAGAATTTTTTTTCAAAATTATATAAATGTCTTTAGAGTATATTTTCATCGTATTTTTACAAATGTGCAATTATTCTTTTTCATTTTCACTTAATCATAAAAGGGTATGACAAAATATTCACTGTTTTTATATTTAAAATCACTTCAATGTAACTAATGATCCTCCAAATCCCTGAGTTAATATTTAATTCCTTATAATAACACATTTTTAGCCTCACAAGGATACCCAAATATATTATCCTCACTATTATGATTCTCATTAGTCAAAGAAACATTATATGTTATATTCCTCCCAAATTCCATAATTTCTTAATTATATACTGCCTTGATTTGATCCCATAGGAATTTATCATATCTCCTTCCCTAATAAGTGAATATGAAAAAATTATAATTCACCTCATTAATTTTAAAAGTGTTATAATAATCTTTTAGACCACCAAAATTTCCATGGATAGTGCAACGACAACCTTGTTTCAATTTGTATTCTCCCTACTAGTCTGAGCTCCATCAATCTTAGGTGTATACACACTATATGTATTATTAATCTTCTTATTATCAAAATCCTTTTTCATTAAAAAATATATTTGATCATGAATAACTATTTTACAAAAAGAGAGTCTCACATTGGAGAACTTAATATTAGGGGTATTTTATGTCAAAATATTTAATTAATTTCCTGGAAAAAAAATATTTTATTTGGTTAAGTAAATTTCAAGTGGTCTATATTATAAAATTTTTTCAATTATGATCCCTTTTCATTTTATAATGATGTCTCTTACCCATAATGACAGTGTATTTTGTTAAAAAAAGTTACTATTTAAAGGGTTGGCGAGGCGTTATACCCAGAGATGATGTCCAAAATGGAACATAATTCTTTTTTTAAATTGTTGGTTGAATTTATTTCATCCTTTTATTCACTATATTTAATGCTATGGAATATTAGGTACATATTATATGAGTTCAAACCATATTTTATTTTAATATTTATTTTATTTACAAAATTTTAATTCACCTCACATAAAAATGTAAAATCATATCCTCATATCTAAAAACCTTATTGAGCCACATAGATCAACCAAAACCTTCCCAAAACACATATAAATATCCCATTTTTCATTATAGAAGTTATTTTATTCTTATATTACCATCCAAATGGTCGTTAAGAATTGATCTAATCGAGGTGTATCAAAAACAAGTTAATCTTTTTTACCGAATGAATTTAGTTTATTTATTTTTCTATTTCCTAAAAATAGTATTTAACTAAGTTAACATAGTTAAATAAATATTAATTTTACTTTATTATTAAAAGATACTAAACATTATCTATTTATCATCCATCCTAATGGAAAATGAATGAATCGTCATGCATACATGCAGACTACCAACATCACATAGCGATGTAATTACATTTTTTAAAACATCCCATGAATGATAATTTGTTAGACTTAATGGTTATATATAATATTTATAACATTATTATGATTATATAAAGATAAAATATTAATATTATCAACTTTATGATCCTCCAATATGTTATAAGACGATAATTTCCCTGGTACAACTTGTGGATTACCACATCCATGAAACTATGTGGTTTATTTTAAATTTCCAATTTATATAGATTGTGATATGTATATATTTAATTAGTATACATATGATATTTATTATAAAATTATTAATATTTAGTGATTAATAAATATTTAAATGTATGTCATTCCATCTATAAAAAGGTGAAAACATCGATCATGGATATGTATTGACTTCCATCACTGTATTGTGATGTAATATATTTCTCAACCCCACATTATAATAATTGTTATAAAACTGAATTTAATAAATAAAAATTATAATTATGACATGATTAAATTATATATATTATAAAACCACTCTTAGAAATCATGGATAATATCCACCATAGAAAAATTTGCAAGAAAAATGAAACTAACATCTATCATTGTAATGATAGTAATATTGGACTATTAATGAAAATGTGGTAAGATATTATACATAAATAATAAATATAATTGTATGTATTAATATTTTTATATAATATAATTATAAAAAATTAGTATTCTGGAGTTTACGATCCTGAGAAATGTATGTCTGGACCTGAGGTTAGGATTTCTCATTAAAAGTTTTTTATCTAAGACATCTTAAATATTCACCACTTGTTTTTATATACTTCCTTTGAATTTATTTTATATATTTTTTTAAGGAAAATCATGTAGAATAATATATTTATTTAATGTGATCTCATTTATTAGGTTTTGATTCATAGATTACTAAATCGATAATTTTTAATCTTTTAAAAAGTGTTTCAATGTGAGATGTTTCAGGTTATAAACCTATTTTTGTTTATACAGTGCATAAAAGCCCCTAATGATATTTTATATCATCAATAAATTTTTATTTTTATTTAAAATTTTTTATTTGATGTTATATATTTTATGGTGTTTATGATTCAAAATATACCAATGTGGGAAGGTTTTTAAAAACTTTGATTTCTTTCTACAATTGATTATTGGAAATTTCTATTTAAGGAAGTTATATTTTTAATATCCTTTAAAACCCTTCTATTTTATAATCTTGAAGATATTTAGAAAATCTAATGTATTAGTTCTATTTACCTCTCTTTGGATCATAAAATACGTGAAAACTTGGTCCCTAATATCTTAGATCCAATGTCTATATTATGACATTGGCATAGATATAATGGGTCAAATCCCATAGGACTGATCGGTTTTAAAGTTTTAGAGTTACCGATACATAAATGTTACACATCTTACAAAAGGAATAGAAAATGAAACACAGTGCATTATAAAATTAAATTATCCACATCCTTTAAAATTAAATCAAATGATTCAACTTCATAACCTCGGGAAAGGAAACTGAATAATGGATACATTAAATTCTCACTGAGGGTTAAGTACATAGGAAGAAATAATGAATAATTAATAATAATCAACATGTAAAGGTAATTGACTAAGAACAAAATCAATTTAAATAACTAGTTAAACAATTATCAGTATAGAAATATATATAATTTAAAACACATTTCATTTAATCAATAAAGTAAAAATGAAATTCATATTGAGATAAAATCATAGTGAAAATTTCATAAATAATAATAACTTAAATATTATTGAAAGATTTTCTTAATTATTTTATTCCATGATCTCAAGAATCATGATACCTCTACTCTCAATACCTTTCACAAGATAGTTTGAATACTACAAGTAAAAACCTGTTTAATTTGGCCAATTAATTTTTCTAATGAGACCTACGGATGCCTTAAGGGGATATATTATAATGGGACCCACCCTTCACTACTTGTAAAATTCAATCCTAATATATCCAATAATAAATTAATTCATGAGTCAATATTCCATAAAAAATATCTTTATTGGGTAATGGATATATATTTATCATTATTTCCCAAGTTAATAACATTCTAAGTAAAAATCATATGTAAAAATGGTAAAATGTATAGGAAATAATCGTATCAATCATAAAAACATATGGATGTTTTAATGATATATAATTTATAATGAAAAATAATCACAAAAATGTGATTGTTTCAAGATGATGATAACAATCAAAATAGAAAGTGATATTGCACAATAACTTTTACCACATGGAAATTTATATACCAAATATCCTTGGTTGAAATAATTTAAATTGAATCCTAAAATAAAATATGAATGAATTATTCAAGATATTACATTTAAATTTGGAATTCTATACACCAGATAAAAGTGAATTTGTGTATAATAAAAAATAATTCTCAATGGAATGTAAATTGAGATGGAATCTATTACCACTCAATTTATTTTAGTTGAACATGATTTCACCTCATGTATAATGTTTCTAAGAATGTTATTAATATATTCCAGAACCATAAAAATATTTCTAATATCATATATAATCTTATAATAACATCTTACAAACCATTTGTTAATAATATGTCATATTTTTTATTTTTCATGTCTCAATTGCCTTATTTTATAATTCGTTATTTTTTTATTAATGTTCATATTTTTTGTATATTATATAGTTTCATCATATAAAGAATAGTAATAATGAAATAATTATCATATTTATACAATAATTATTCTTTTATGACCAATCACGAATTATGGTTATGAAAAATGGAGTGTGTTATGATTGTGGAGACGGTGGGACATTTGTATGCATAAGTAACACTCAAATTTATCCATGATCATAATGGAAACTAGGTAAGTGATTTTTTACCATTAAATGATGATCATAATATCTTACATAACATATTATATACTTATATATATCTTCCATGTTGTGTGGTCATGAAAATAGAGTCGCATTGCTTCATGAAGGTAATTGTCCACATGTACATGAATGATGTTATCATTATTACATGAGTGAGAAGTAATTAAAGAAAATGATATATATTATCTTTTTAAAAAGATAAATATGCCAATAATATCATATTTATGTATTTTATATCACATAATCATTAAATTTACCCTTATCACCCACCATGTAAAGAGTTAGTGAAAGAAGAACAATATCCCTTCATGAAGCGGTAGTCTTTCATATAAATATCATATAATTACACCTTATATCAACAATAATACCCATAAATGAGAGGTGGAAACAGAAAAATGAATGAAATTGGTCTGTGATGAGGTATTTTGGTGTTCCAAAGAATAATGATTTCATAAACAATGTGATGAAAGTAGAGATTTATTTATGTATTGACCTTATTATTAAAACATCCCAGTTTACGAAAGACGATGTGGTTATTATAACATCACTATTTAATAATAATTTATATTTCTGGAGGATGAAATAAAATAAAAAAACTTTTGGAATAATGTTACCTCTTCTTTGGGTATCCTCATTAGGTTTCCACCAAAGCCATCAAAGTATATATTTTTGGAAAAACTAAAGATTATATGATTATGGTATGGGTTTTTAGATGATATATAGGTAGATCATTGCATAAAAAAATTAAATTTGAAGGTGTGAATATGTGAGGGGAGGGAGTACGCTTTTATTATTGATGATTAGGGTCATGTTTGTAAATACCAAAAAAGTATTCACTATTTGGAGGTCTCCATTTCCTCATGTGCCTCAAAAATATAACAATAATTAATGGGAGTGTATATTTTCTCAATAAATAAATACATAATAAATAAATTGAATCTTATTATTCCTTTTTATTTATGTTTACTCAATTTTACCCATTTAGTTGTTACTGTGGTAACTTGTATCTTTTTATTTTCCTAGGTAATGTCACCATTAAGACTAGTACTAAAATGATCATTATTAGAATACTTATACACATTAATTATAAATATAATAACCATTTTATTAAAAAAATAATATGTGTATCTAAAATTATCTTTAAAACCAGCGCATTTAATGTGGAAAACCTCATTTTAACTATAATCATTATAATTAATATTTTATATTTTCACAAATAATTATGGTAAAAAATTAATTTTACATTATTATATAATATAAATTATTTTTTTCAAGATATGGAATCCATTTTTCATAATTTAATTCATCTAATTGATAGAATTTAATTTTATATTAAGGGCATAGACGTGATGCAAAAGTGGGGTTTTAATGAAAATATTTTCAAAAGTTAATAATGTTCTATATGAAAAGTAAAAATTAAAATAATTCCAATGAGCCAAATTGGAATAATAAATATAAAATTAATTTAATTTTTCATTAAAAAAAATTAAAAAAATAATTTTAATATATATAGTATTTAAATTAAAATTATTTTTTCAATTAAAATTTAGAATTTTCCATTATTAATCAAATAATAATAATAGTCAAAAAAGTTAAAAAATTCACCAAAAGTTAATTTTGGTGTTCAATTTAAAAAAATATTTGTAAATAAGTTTTATAAAATTATTTTTAAAAAATTATAAATTTTGTGCACAAAGTGCGACTAACCCATCTTTTAGAAAAAAAAGATTAATTTTACAAGAGGCAGTTCTATTTTCCTTTTCAATTATTCTTATTTAATTTATAATAATTTGATATATAATAAACATTTGTAACCTAAATATTTTAATAATATAGTTAATCAAATTATTACATTCCATTCTAATGGCTATGAAATAATTATAATGATAAATAATAATATTAATAACATATTATTGTTTGGTAAAACTCAACCTTTCATATAACACATGATTTCGAAGAATTTGGTTTTTGCATATAACAATAGATAAAAACAATTTTTTGTGTAATATAAGATAAAATAAATGTTTTTTTCACATGATCCATTTAATAAAATGTTATTTTTTAGAATTTAGGGGTGATACATTCTACCTACCTTAAATAAATTACATTCTCAAAATTTAAACATGATCTCGGTAATATAAAAATTTATATTTTTAAATTCCTTTTTGAAAATTCGACATCCTAAAATTGTTGAAAAAACAAGCTCCTAAAAATAAGGAAATGTATTAAAAATATTCATATGGAATAACATAAAACTATTTTTATATATAGGAGATCATTAGTGGAATGTAAAGATATAGACACGGAATAAAAAGCGTAAATAATTTTAATGAATGATAGAGGTCATCGTTCACCCGAAATTGAATGATAAATTGAAGGTTAAGGGGATTAAAAACCATAAATATATTATCATTTAAAATACTATATTATTCATCAGATGTAACACCCCAAGATTTCATAGTACATTATCACATTAAAGTAATTAAATAGCTTGCGCTACACGCAACACCGAGTTCAAGCGCACCACAACTTACCACACAAGCCATTAAAAATGAATTTATAAATAGTATTAACTACATCTTTAATCTTATATACTCTATATAATTTTAACATCCATATTATGTGTTTCTTATACATAATATAAGAACAAATTCCTTTTTTCAGATAAAAGATGTATTTTTAAAAAAATGAAAGTTTACCTCCTTTTAATGACGAAACCTTTTTAAAAATAATATTAGACACTTTTATATATTCAATTTAATGAAATTTAATTATTCTATAGATTCAGTACATAAAAATTTTGTTTGGATAAATGTTTGGTACTTTTCTGATAACTTTCATATTTTGACGAATAGTGAAAAATACTGTGTTTTAAATGAAAACAACCTTTTTAATCAAAATAATTTATAGTGTTAAGTTATTAATTTGAATGGTTTTTAAGTATAATTAGATTTTATTTTTATAATTTAATACAATTTAGGTCATTATAATCAATTTCACATTTAAATTTGACGTAAACACACGCCAATCTTTTGATAATTTTTACTTATTAAAAACCTGCTTTTTGCTTTGGAGAACGGGAAATAATTTTAAATAAATAAATTATACTTCTATGTTTTGAATTTGGTAAAATAGAATTCATTTTTGAATTCATAATATCAAAATTAACTTAGGGTAAATTTTTGGTGTTTTTCTGAAAACTTTCATTTTTTGATGAATTGTGAAAAACACTACGTTATTATTTAAAACAGACTTTTTATTTAAATAATTACTTATTTTATTTATATTTATTTTAAGTCAAAATATATATATAATACCTATATAAGTTAAATTTATTTCATTGAAATAATTTTATAATAAAATTAGATGTATAAAATTTTATTAAACTTTTTTACGGTTTTTACCCACCTCCTAGGAGCATTTTCAAATTTGCATAAAACATAATTTTACCGCTTTATTGAGTTGAATTTAAAAAATCAAATAGACATGGTTAATATCAGTAAGTAAAATTTGGTTCAATAAGATGAAAAGGCTTTTGGTGAATAGTAACATTTGACTTTTATTTACCATAGTTAAAAGTAAATAGGGTAATTTAGCGTAAAAATTATATCATAATTACCCAAAAACATGTCCTAATTCTATTGGATAAGTATAATTCGACCAAAAACAAACTTTTAAATAAAATATTACCCTTTTGGTCCACTTGGATTAGAATTGGACATTTATTTTTATTTTATTTAAAGAAATGTTAAAAGAGTTAAATTCAAATTTTAATAACTAAACCATTTTTAATATAGGGTTATACATAGGATAAATTCAAATATAAATATTAATTAGAAATTTAAAAATATTTCCTACATAACGGTATTTTATTTATAATTTTAGGAAATTAAATAATATAATTTATTTATGACACAATGATGATGTAGTAATTACCTTATTAATGAAAGATTAAAATAATTGATATTATAAATATCCAAATAAATATAATTTGAGACTTTTGATAAATTAAACTAATTTTATAGGTTAATATGACATGTTAGGGTTTATTAAATAATTTTTTTGAAGTAATCATGCTGTTATGATTTTCACAAGAACCAAATACTAAATAGTGTCAAAATTGACATAACTGAGGTTTTAAAACAAATACTATATTATTAATTGATATAACATTCTTAAAAATCATAGTTTCAAACAAAGTAATTATATAAGGTTATATATATTAATATTGAACCACTTGGGGTTCTTTTGGATTGTTATAGTAAGTTTATTAACCATATATTATAAAAATACCAAGAGACATGGTAAATGTCAAACTATTTAACTAAGAGTTAAATCTAAAAGATAAGGTTAATATGGTGACCTAAACCTATCTAAAACCTGTTGGTTGAGAGTTATTAGACCCCTAACAACCTTATCCTATAAATAAATCATTTTTGAGCCATTATAAACCAAAATTATTTTATTATAAAATAATATTTCAAGCTTTTCCTAAAGTGACTCTCACCTCTCTTATAAAAGGTTACTTCCCCTTCTCTTAATTTCACACCTCCAAAGCCATTTTTCACGTCCAACCCATGACCAAATATCCTCCCAACTTTCCTCCATTCAACCTAGGGGCCTTAATTTTATCACAAATCCAACCTAAGATCCCTTTTTATCAACTCAAAAGGAAACACCCGAAGAGAGGTAATAATTTCACCACCCTCTTCCAAGTTATTTTCTTATTCCACTTCCTCTTTATTTGTTGTTTCAATACCAAAATAATAAATACAGTACCTTATTCATAAATTTATGTTATTATAAATACTATACAACTATATGAATTATTATATCCATCATATGAATGACAAAGTCACCATATGTGTGTGCGTACGGCTTACCGTCTCCACGTCGTGGTGTAGTTTTTAATTCAAACACTTCATTATTGGGATGGGTATCATAATTAGTATAACTGATTTAAATAATATATATAACATGTTATAGATTCTTTATATATTATATACCATCCAATTACATATTATTTCACCATCAATATAATGATATTTTCGCTCGTGGGTGCGTACGGATTACCGTCTCCACGAATGCGATGAGATTCATTTCCCCATCGTAACCATTCAAAAATAATTTTCATTTTATGACTAAAAATAATTTTTATGAACATAATATAATTTTTTATATTAATTAAATACATCCTATCCATAAAAAACATGGCTTACATAACCAAGAATATAAAGGGAAAAAATTAGTTAACACCCAAAATGATGATACTACTAAAATATTATTAACAAAATAGTATTAGACGATAATATATGATATCATATTTATGTATATAATTTTTGTATAATTTAATAACAATGATAAATCTATTATACATTAATTCAATATACCATCGACCAAGGAAATGTAAAAGGTAAGGGATAATTCTACAATCTCATTACTTATTTGAGGTTGTTAATATGTAAGTATCTACTAGGACCTCTTTATCATCCACATTCATGTTTTATTAAAAATATAATTCAAAACATTTTTACAATTTACTATAATGTGGGTTAAAGTCATTTATACCCTTATTTGACCATATATGTTTTGAAAGGAATCTTTCCATCATTTTCCAAACAGGGTACTTTATGACCATTTCGACAAAATTATGGTAAGAACGTCTTTTTAAACTTATACGGTGGGTGCAGCTATTTTCCATCGTTATAACATTGTCGAAGATTCCCATACAAGATTATAATAATATTTAAAAAATAAATGTTTCATTTAGAGTTATATTACTTTTAAATGGTTTAAAAATATAAAGATATATTTCTCTAAAAAATGATTTGATTTTATCTATGTCAACATCCTTTGATGAATTTTAATCTTGTTTAAAGTTGATTTTTATGATACAAAGCTTCCATATTGTATTGAATGTTTTTTAATATGTTTGACTATGGATGTGTTATTTTTAAACCAATCATGGCTTATGGATAAAGTATTGATATTTCGTATGCTATTTTTAATACGATTGTTTATGTTATGTTTAAACCTCTTCATAGGAGGAATGTATTGGACTTAGTAAGTGACGGATAGAGCCCGCTATAGCTCCTAGATGCATCTGTAGGTCTCATGGGACAAACTATTGACATGGAACAAGGCCTTGGTAATATCTTATTTGTAGTCTTGGCACAAGGCCTTCACTATGTCGTTATGAAGTCTGGAATTATGCATTCATCATTATGAAAGTGGCTATTGATATTTCATTTTATTATTCGACTAATAGAATATCCGTTTGATTATTTAAATGGAATTATTTGGTTTATTCTTGTCCATATTTTTCTGAAGTTTACGTTTAAAAGGCTTTGGTTTTAGTCTTATACATTTCCTTAAATGTTTTTTCTTATTTTTGAAAGTTTCCGCTATATTGTTATCCTTACTGAGCATTTGAGCTCACCCCTTTCTATGTTTTATTTTTCCCATAATGTGATGAAGTATTTTATGGTTGACCTGCAAGGATAGGATAAGGATATAATTGTGTTCAAAAGGGGAGGAAATGTTGTTGATGTTTTTATTTCCTAATGTGATGTAAATCTTATGAATGTCTCTAGTACTTCCAAGGCTACTAAATTGATCGGCCTTTTGGGACATGATTCCTTGTATCATACCAATATTATGTAATAAAGCACCGGATCTGGGTAACTTGGGTCGGGGTGTTACAGTTGGTATCATAATAATTCTAGTGCATACCTTGGAAACTATATTTAGGAAAACTCTTATTAGAGAACATTACCCTAAGATAGACGTTGAGGATTAGTATATAAGAACTTCCTAGAATTATGGTAATGTATAGATTTCATGTATTTTCTCAGCAATACATCTCTATCTTGATACGAGTAGGTAGAGGCGGCTCTGGCATAGATGTACCTAGGAGTGAAAACTCTAACAAGGAGTTTTGGGCTTGACCCGGGGTATCTTGGTACACGACAATTAGCCTTGTTGCACTCTTGGTTACGACACTCTTGGGGGATATGCTTAGGATAATTCACATTTTAATTAAAAATAATTATGAAAGATTTATGAGTATATACCTCCTCAAAGAAAACATTTTTATGATTATGGATTATATTTATAAACTGTTCAATTTATGTTAAATGTTTTACAAGTTTGGAATTATGTATTTCAATTCATAAACAAACCCAGCGTATTCCATTGTTTAGAAATGGTTCCAAGTAGAAGGAATGAGAACTCTATCAATATGCTTGATCAAATGATTAAGAACGATCATATCTTTCATGGTATTAAACCATCATTTAAAAGGGAAATAGTCTCCCACATATTCTTATCATATGAAGAAATAATATCATGTGTTAATAATATAAGTAAAGAATTATCTGAGTCCTATGTCTTTGAAGTGAATCAAGACAAGAAAATAATGGTAGAGTGAATTCAGAATATCAAAATTAACTTAGGGTAAATTTTTGGTCTTTTTCTGAAAACTTTCATTTTTTGATGAATTGTGAAAAACACTACGTTATTATTTAAAACATACTTTTTATTTAAATAATTACTTATTTTATTTATATTATTTTAAGTCAAAATATATATATAATACCTATATAAGTTAAATTTATTTCATTGAAGTAATTTTATAATAAAATTAGATGTATAAAATTTTATTAAACTTTTTAACGGTTTTTACCCACCTCCTAGGAGCATTTTTAAATTTTCATAAAACATAATTTTACCGCTTTATTAAGTTGAATTTAAAAAATCAAATAGACATGGTTAATATAAGTAAGTAAAATTTGGTTCAATAAGATGAAAAGGCTTTTTGGTGAATAGTAACATTTGACTTTTATTTACAACGGTTAAAAGTAAATGGGGTAATTTAGCGTAAATATTATATCATAATTACCCAAACAAATGTCCTAATTCTATTAGATAAGTATAATTCGACCAAAAACAAACTTATAAATAAAATATTACCCTTTTGGTCCACTTGGATTAGAATTGGAAATTTATTTTTATTTTATTTAAAGAAATGTTAAAAGAGTTAAATTAAAATTTTAATGACTAAACCATTTTTAATATAGGGTTATACATAGGATAAATTCGACTATAAATATTAATTATAAAGTTAAAAATATTTCCTACATGATGGTATTTTATTTATAATTTTAAGAAATTAAATAATATAATTAATTTATGACACAATGATGATGTAGTAATTACCTTATTAATGAAAGATTAAAATAATTGATATTATAAATATCCAAATAAATATAATTTGAGACTTTTGATAAATTAAACTAATTTTATAGGTTAATATGACATGTTAGGGTTTATTAAATAATTGTTTTTGAAGTAATCATGCTGTTATGATTTTCACAAGAACCAAATACTAAATAGTGTCAAAATTGACATAATTGAGGTTTTAAAACAAATATTATATTATTAATTGATATAACATTCTTAAAAATAATAGGTTCAAACAAAGGAATTATATAAGGTTATATATATTAATATTGAACCACTTGGGGTTATTTTGGATTATTATAGTAAGTTTATTAACCATATATTATAAAAATACCAAGAGACATGGTAAATGTCAAACTATTTAACTAAGAGTTAAATCTAAAAGATAAGGTTAATATGGTGACCTAAACCTATCTAAAACCTATTGGTTGAGAGTTATTAGACCCCTAACAACCTTATCCTATAAATAAATCATTTTGGAGCCATTAGAAACCAAAATTATTTTATTATAAAATAATATTTCAAGCTTTTCCTAAAGTGACCCTCACCTCTCTTATAAAAGGTTACTTCCCCTTCTCTTAATTTCACACCTCCAAAGCCATTTTTCACGTCCAACCCATGACCAAATATCCTCCCAAATTTCCTCCCTTCAACCTAGGGGCCTTACTTTTATCACAAATCCAACCTAAGATCCCTTTTTATCAACTCAAAAGGAAACACCCGAAGAAGAGGTAATAATTTCACCACCCTCTTCCAAGTTATTTCCTTATTCCACTTCCTATTTATTTGTTGTTTCAATACCAAAATAATAAATACAGTACCTTATTCATTAATTTATGTTATTATAAATACTATACAACTATATGCATTATTATATCCATCATATGAATGACAAAGTCACCATATGTGCTTGTGTACGGCTTACCGTCTCCACGTCGTGGTGTAGTTTTTAATTCCAACACTTCATTATTGAGATGGGTATCATAATTAGTATAACTGATTTAAATAATATATATAACATGTTATAGATTCCTTATATATGATATACCATCCAATTACATATGATTTCACCATCAATATAACGATATTTTCGCTCGTGGGTGCGTACGGATTACCGTCTCCACGAATGCGATGAGATTCATTTCCCCATCGTAACCATTCAAAAATAATTTTCATTTTATGACTAAAAATAATGTTTATGAACATAATATAATTTTTTATATTAATTAAATACATCCTATCCATAAAAAACATGGCTTACATAACCAAGAATATAAAGGGAAAAAATTAGTTAACAGCTAAAATGATGATTCTACTGAAATATTATTAACAAAACAATATTAGAGGATCATATATGATATCATATTTATGTATATCATTCTTGTATAATTTAATAACAATGATAAATCTATTATACATGAATTCAATATACCATCGACCAAGGAAATGTATAAGGTAAGGGATAATTCTACAATCTCATTACTTATCTGAGGTTGTTAATACGTAAGTATCTACTACGACCTCTTTATCATCCACATTCATGTTTTATTAAAAATGTAATTCAAAACATTTTTTCAATTTACTATATTGTGGGTTAAAGTCATTTATACCCTTATTTGACCATATATTTTTTGAAAGGAATCTTTCCATCATTTTCCAAACAGGGTACTTTATGACCATTTCAACAAAATTATGGTAAGAACGTCTTTTTTAACTTATACAGTGGGTGCAGCTATTTTCTACCGTTATAACATTGTCGAAGATTCCCATACAAGATTATAAGAATATTTTAAAAATAAATGTTTCATTTAGAGTTATATGACTTTTAAATGATTTAAAAATATAAAGAGATATTTCTCTAAAAAAAGATTTGATTTTATCTATTTCAACATCCTTTGATGGATTTTAATCTTGTTTAAAGTTGATTTTTATGATACAAAGCTTCCATATTGTATTAAATGTTTTTTAATATGTTTGACTATGGATGTGTTATTTTTAAACCATTCATGTATTATGGATAAAGTATTGATATTTTGTATGCTAGTTTTAATACGATTGTTTATGTTATGTTTAAACCTCTTCATAGGAGGAATGCATTGGACTTAGTAAGTGACGGGTAGAGCCCTCTATAGCTCCTAGATGCATCGGTAGGTCTCATGAGACAAACTATTGACATAGAAGAAGGACTTGGTAATATCTTATTTGTAGTCTTGGCACAAGGCCTTCACTATGTCGTTATGAAGTCTGGAATTGTGCATTCATCGTTATGAAAGTGGATATTGATATTGCATGTTATTATTCGACTAATATAATCTCCGTGTGATTATTTAAATGGAATTATTTGGTTTATTCTTGGCCATATTTTTCTGAAGTTTACGTTTAAAAGGCTTTGGTTTTAGTCTTATACATTTCCTTAAATGTTTTTTCTTATTTTTGAATGTTTCCGTTGTATTGTTATCCTTACTGAGCATTTGAGCTCACCCCTTTCTATGTTTTATTTTTCACATAATGTGATGAAGTATTTTATGGTTGACCTGCAAGGATAGGCTAAGGATATAAGTGTGTTCAAAAGGGGAGGAAATGTTGTTGATGTTTTTATTTCCTAATGTGATGTAAATCTTATGAATGTCTCTAGTACTTCCAAGGATACTAAATTGATTGGTCTTTTGGGACATGATTCCTTGTATCATACCAATATTATGTAATAAAGCACCGGCTCTGGGTAACTAGGGTCGGGGCGTTACAGTTGGTATCAGAAGAATTTTAGTACATACCTTGGAAACTATATTTAGGAAAACTCTTATTAGAGAACATTACCCTAAGATAGACGTTGAGGATTAGTATATAAAAACTTCCTAGAATTATGGTAATGTAGAGATTTCGTGTATTTTCTCAGCAATACATCCCTATCTTGATATGAGTAGGTAGAGGCGGCTCTGGCATAGATGTACGTAGGAGTGAAAACTCTAAAAAGGAGTTTTGGGCTTGACCCGGGGTATCTTGGTACACGACAATTGGCCTTGTTGCACTCTTGGTTACGACACTCTTGGGGGATATGCTTAGGATAATTCACATTTTCATTACAGATAATTATGAAAGATTTATGAGTATATAACTCCTCAAAGAAAACATTTTTATGATTATGGATTATATTTATAAACTTTACAATTTATGTTAAGTGTTTTACAATTTTGGAATTAGGTATTTCAATTCATAAACTAACCTAGTGTATGACAATGTTTAGAAATGGTGCCAAGTAGAAGGAATGAGAACTCTATCAATACGCTTGATCAAATAATTAAGAAGGATCATATCTTTCATGGTATTAAACCATCATTTAAAAGGGAAATAGTCTCCCACATATTCTTATCAGATGAAGAAATAATATCATGTGTTAATAATATAAGTAAAAAATTATCTGAGTCTTATGGCTTTGAAGTGAAGCAAGAGAAGAAAAGAATGGTAGAGTGAATGATGGATAAATGGAAGAGGGGGAAGAAGGATTTTCCAAAATGTGATAATTGGGGAAAGAATCGTCTTGGTAAATGATTAAAAGGAATAGGAGTTTATTATAAGTGTGGAGAAAAAGGACACCAAGTATGTAACAACTGGGCACCGGTGACAGCACAGTCACCCCGCCTTAATTTGGCCGTCGAGTTCTGGCCCACCAGGTACCACCAGTTGCTCCGCAGACACGTGGGGCCCACCCCAGGGTCCACCCACATGCCTGAACGGGTCATCTGACTAATGATAGTCCCCACAAGCCAACACATGTCCTTTCCAGTGTATTTTGTCCTCACTCACACACACCCTGGAAACATCCCAGAGGGTCACCCATCCTGATCACTACTCCAGGTCAAGAACGCTTAACCGTGGAGTTTTATTCAGACAGGCTCCTGAAAAGGAAGGTGCACCTTGTTGACATGAGTTATATAATTTAGTCATTTAACCCTTTATCATTTGGGGATTTTACAATCACCCCCCCCCCCCTTAGAGCACAACGCCCTCGTTGTGGGCCCTACATCTCAACCCAGGCAGTGCACCGCACTTAAGGCTGGGTTCCTCCTTTGATACCAAATGTAACAACTGGGCCCCGGTGAAAGCACAGTCACCCCGCCTTAACATGGTCGTCGAGTCCTGGCCCCCTAGGTACCACCAGTTGCCTCACAGACACGTGGGGCCCACCCCAGGGTCCACCCACATGCCTGAACGGGTCATCTGACTAATGATAGTCCCCACATGCCAACACATGTCCTTTCTAGTGTGTTTTTTCCTCACTCACACAGACCCTAAGAAACTTCCCAGAGGGTCACCCATCCTGATCACTACTTCAGGCCAAGCATGCTTAACCGTGCAGTTTTAATCAGACAAGCTCCTGAAAAGGAAGGTGCACCTTGTTGACATGAGTCATATCATTTTGTCATTTAACCCTTTATCATTTGGGGATGTTACGAAATACCTGATTTCAAGGGTAAGAAAAAGGTTTCAAATGTACAATACTTCATCTTCAAGGAGTTAGTACACTACGTGAATCAATATCCAAATCATTAGAGTATTCCCCAAATGATGTTATTGGATAAAAATCAAGTGATGATACTACCACAGATGAAAAGGAAAGACTAATGTTATTATGTTGTTATTAAAGAAATATTTCATTTGACTATTGTATCAATGATGTACTAGTTATATGAATTATGGAAATAAATAAGGATTGTATTGTAGTACTATTTCTTTAAGGATTTGAGATTGTATGGTACCATGTAAAGTGACACAGTTTCAGGTTAAAATTTTTTGGAAAATACATGGTTGAAGGAAAGGTAAACCATAATATGGTCCTGGTACTGAGGTACTGATTTTGGAATAAGAGATGGTTGATTTGGATAAATTATATTGGATACTCTTGACAACCTTGGAACTTATTAAGGGTTTGTTTATTCCATCATTGTTAAAATATTCAAAAAATTTGGATATAAGGAATATATCTAGTATTATATAAGGAATAAGGGGGCATGAATTTAATCAATAAGGTTTTATGTTAATTCAGGGTGTTACCATGTTTTAAAAGAATACATGATGAAGGTATTCAAATGTTATTATTTGGAAAAAGAGATCTTTATTTTGGTTACCTTCCTTATAAATTTTGGACTGTGAGTTTAGATAGAAATATTTTGAATAAGTATAATGGTTGGAATGGATTAAGTTTGATGTTGGATACTATTATTAAGGTTAAATCATTTCTTAATATTATATTTGGATTGTAATAAAAAGGACAACCCGGAGGTCGGGTAACAACTCGTCGTGTCTGGTATGGGTGCGAGAATTGAACCCACAACCAAAGAGCGACAAGGGTGCATCACCTACCACTGGCCTACGTGATTTCCTAGTTTGTATAATGTAGTTTTTTTAAATGGTCTAATAGATAAATTATAAATTCATTTTTTTGGAACCCTATACGATTAGGATAAATAGAATATTTTTGAATCCTATTATCTTTGGGAGCGAAAGAAGAGTTTGTGGTAGGAATTAGTTGAATGTTGAAACTCTACTTTTCAAGTATATATATTTTTTTTCCTCTAATTCTATGAATAAATTAATTCTTAAACTTTAGGTAAGGTTCCTTAAAATAAAAATTGTGTTACCCTAATACCATATGTTTTGTTGAACAGATGATATTTTACATCATCTTAGATTGATGGCTTTGAGCCCCTCAATTTTACACTTGTTTGTGATTGATTACCTAAATAACTCCCTATAAATGTTTATGTTTTTCCTCCAATTCTATGTCTCTAATTTCCACCAATGTTCACCTAATCGATATCATAATTTGGTGGTGACTTTTCATTTCCCTTTCCCTCTTATTAAGACTAAATTTTATTAACCCAACTTTCGATGTCGGTTTCCCACAAAGGTATTTATCTATTTTTAACCATTTATTTTTGAAGAAAAATTTCAAATTGCGAGGACGCAATTTATTAATGGAGGGGATAATGTAATACCCCAAGATTTCATAGTATGTTATCTCATTAAAGTAATTCAATAGCTTGCGCTACACACAACACTGAGTTCGAGCGCACCACAACTTACCACACTAGCCGTTCAAAAAGCGGTTATGAATAGTATTAACTGAATTTTGAATCTTATATACTCTATATATTTTTAACATCCATATTATATTTTTTTAGGACATAATATAAGAACAAATTCATTTTTTCATATAAAAGAAGTATTTTTTCAAAAATGAAATTTTACCACCTTTTAATGGAGAACCCTTTTTAAAACCAATATTTGACACTTTTATATTTTTAATTTAATGAAATTAAATTATTCTTTAGAATAAGGACATAAAAATTTACTTTGGATAAATTTTGGGTACTTTTCTGATGACTTTCATATTTTGACATAGTGAAAAATATTATGTTTTAATTGAAAACAACTTTTTTAATCAAAATAATTTATAGTGTTAAGTTATTCATTTGAATGGTTTTGAAGTATAATTAGATTATATTTTTATCATTTAATACAATTTAGGTCATTATAAATAATTTCACATTTAAATTTGACATAAACACATGTCAATCTTTTGATAGTTTTTACTTTTTAAAAACCCGCCTTTTGGTTTTGAGAACGGGAATTAATTTTAAATTAATAAATTCTACTTATATGTTTTTAATTTGGTAAAATAGACATCATTTTTTAATTAGTAATATCAAAATTATCTTAGGGTGAATTTTTGGTATTTTTATGAAAACTTTTAGTTTTTGATGAATAGTGAAAAACACTTCGTTATTATTTAAAACAGACATTTTATTTAAATAATTATTTATTTTATTTAAATTTATTTTAAGTAAAAATATATATATAATACGTATATAAGTTCCATGTAATTCATTTGAGTCATTGTATAATAAAATTAGATGTTTAAAATTTTGTTGATATTTTTAATGTTTTTAATCCACCTCCTAGGAGCATTTTCAAATTTGTATAAAACTTAATTTTACCACTTATGTGAGTTGAATTTAAAAAATCTTAGAGACATGGTTAATATCAGTAAGTAAAATTTGGTTCAATAAGATTAAAATATTTTTTTTTGTGAATAGTAACTTTGGACTTTTATTTACCACGGTTAAAAGGAAATAGGGTAATTAAGGGTAAAAATGATATTATAATTACCCTAACACATGTCCTAATTCTATTGTATAAGTATAAATATACCAAAAACATCCTTTGAAATAAAATATGAACCCCTTTGGTCCACTTGTATTAGATTAAGACATTTATTATTATTTTATTTAAAGAAGATTTAAAAGAGTTAAATTCAATGTTTAATAACTAAACCATTTTTAATATAGGGTTATACATAAGATAAATTCGAATATAAATTTTAATTAGAAAGCTAAAAATATTTTCTACATAATGGTAGTTTATTTATAATTTTTAGACATTAAATATTTTAATTTATTTATGACAAAATGGCGATGTAGTAATTACATTATTAATGAATAATTAAAATAATTGATATTTTAAATATCCAAATAAATGTAATTTAAAACATTTGATGAATTACAATAAATTTATAGGTTAATTTGACATGTTAGGGTTTATTAAATAATTTTTGTTCGAAGTAATCATGTTGTTATGATTTTCACAAAAACCAAATACTAAATAGTCCCAAAATTGACATAATTGTGTTTTTAAAACAAATACTATATTATTAATCGATATAATATTCCTAAAAATCTAAGTTTAGGCCAAAAGAACTTATATAAGGTTATATATATTAATATAGAACCACTTTGGGTTCTCTTGTCTTGATATAGTATGTTTATTAACCATATAATATAAAAATATCAAGAGACATGGTAAATGTCAAACTATTTAACTAAGAATTAAATCTAAAAGATATGGTTAATATGGTGACCTAAATGTAACATCCCATGTAAATAAAGAATAATACATTTTCATATTTATTAACATTTACGAATTAAAAATTAATTTTACTTTAAAGGGGTTGCTATGTTCGATAGCGTACCTGATACGCAACAAAGAGTTTCTTTGAAATCTTACGTTGCACACTAGTAATAAAATAATATTATTTTAAGTGGTAGTTAACACGTAGCCGTTGTGTTGGAGGGAATGAATAGAAATAACTAAAATATTATTATATATGTTAATGTTTTTACATTTATCCAACAATGGATAAAGGCTTAAAATTAGAAAAGAATTCAATTTTAGGCATAGATACTCTAATATTCACTAAAAGTCCACTTATCACCTTTTGATGGCGAACCTTCATTAAATATAGGTTTGGTCACTCTTATACATTTTATTTGACCAAATAAAGTTATTATTTAGAATCGGGACATCAAAATTTACATTGTGTAAACTTTTGGTATTTTTCCGATAAATATCATTTTTTAATGAATAGTAAAAAATGTTGTAATTTAATTCAAAACCTCTTTTTTATCTAATTTATTTGTATGATTAGATTATCATTTGAATTGTTTTTAAAGTGAAATTATAATATATTTTTACCATTTAATCCAATAGTGGCCGTTGGAATTAATTTCACTTTGAAATCGGACTTAAACTAGTGTCAATCTTTTGATACTTATTGTTTCATAAAAACACGCTCTTTGCTCTGACAGCGGGAATTAATTATTAAATTAATTAATGCAACTTATATGTTTTGAATTTTTTAAAATAGACTTCATTTTTGAATTCGGAATATCAAATATAGCTTAGGGTGACGTTTTGGTATTTTTCTAAAAAACTTCAATTTTTGATGAATAGTGAAACAACTAAGTGGTACTTAAAAAAACTGATTTTTTGTTTAAATGAAATTATACCACCTCTGTGTTTTGAATTTAAAAAATCTGACATACATGGTTGTCATTAAGAAGTAAAATGTGGTTCAATGGGATTAAAATAATTTTTTGGTGAATAGTAACTTTTAAGTTTTTAATCGTGATTAGAGGTAATTAGTGTAGTTTAAGGTAAAAATAATGTTTTAATAATATGAAATGAACATGAAACATGTCCTACCCTTATTGGATGTGTCATGTCCGACCAAGAAAATACATGGGTAAACTTGGAGATCCCATGGAGCCACTTTGGTAGAAAAATGACATTAAAAACTTTTTATTTAATGTTAAAATAAAAATGTCACAAACATGAGTTGCTTTACTAAAACAATTCATAAATGGGGTTATAAAAGTTATATTTTTTACTATAAATATTCATTAGAAATCTAAAACTATTTCCTACATCATGATAATTTTTTTATAATTATTATACATTAAATAAATTAAATTATTAATGACATCATGATGATGCAGTGATTACCTCATTAATGAACGATTTAAATAAAATGAAAAGAAAATGTAAAATATAAGACTTAAACTTGTCAAAGACCTATTGTATGAGTATATTTCGAACCCTTATCACCTTATCCTCTAATTATATCAATGTGGGACCTTTAAAATCCTAAAATCATTTTATAATAAAGTAAACTTTTATAACTTTCTAAGAGTGCCCCTCCTCTCCTCTTATAAAAGGCCCCCACCTCTACCACCATACCTACACCTCTCAAGCCTTTGGTTCGGCCAAGATCTTCCAATTTTGTCTCTAAACATCCCTCTATTACTCCTATAAGCCTCACTTTGGGAATAAGTCTTCCCAAGGAATCCTTTGAGCTCAAATAAAAAAGAGTTACCAGTTTTAAAGGTAGTGTTTTATCTTGTGTTCTTTTGTTTTATTTTGCTTCTCCAACCCCCTAAAATCTTTTTATTCCTTTCTTTTGTAACAACACCGGTATCTTCAATATAATAGTATGTTTTTATGAGAAGGATTATAGATACACCTACACACACCTTCGTCTAATGGTTAAAGAACATACTATTTTTGTGGTTGATGATTTTCTGCCTCACGAAATGATGATTGTTCAATCTTCTTTTAACACCTTTAATGGTGGCCATTAAGATGTCACTATATTTATATATGATATATATTATGTTTACTTTTTCCTTATGCTTCTGTATTTTTCATTTGTGGCATACCTTTATGGTTTCCATTGTGGGTAAACACGATAATTTCATTTTAGGAAGTTCGGACTACCGCCCCCTCAAAGTGATTTGATTCGTTAATGCCATATGTGGGATGTATAAAGGATGGATTTAAAGTTATTATATATGATTTAAGTTACATATAAATGATAAATATAATTCTGGAATTAAAATATACATACCTCTCATTTAGTTTTAATTCCACTAATATGACATAGAAATGAAAGTAGTGTTCATGCGTACGTACGGCTTACCGTATCCATGAACGGTGCATTTCATTTCTTACCTCTAAATGATTATGTAATATTATAAACACATGTATATTATGTATATATATATATATATTATCCAAATCATGAATATCATTCTGGATATAATGAACCTTTGACCACATGAACAACATGTAATTGTAAGAAGTCTACTTTCGACTTAAGAACCAAATATCGAAAAAACAAACATTATTAACTTAAATGAGTACATAATGTTTATAACATGTTAATAAGTGATATAAAAGTAATAATGAACTTGAAAAAGGTTCTTAATCAAGTATAAATTAACACAAATTTATTATTCAGGACATTAAAGAACGATCGAGTCAAGTCGGACCCGAGGTAAGGGACTTCGTCTCAATCTCCTTTCATTGAGGCATATTTCGTTTTATACACAACTTTCTTTTATACGGTGTATAAACCCCTTTGAATTTTACTTTTATAAAAAAGGAATCTTTTTCTATGAAGTGTTTTACTAAACGACAAAAAGGAATGTTTCTTTTAACGTACACGGTGACAATGACCTTTTTCACCGCCACGAGTATTATTTGGTCTTTGGCTTCCTCAAAAAGTCGTAATGTTTTTAAAATTAAATAAATACCATATACTCTTTTATGTATTTTGTTATTGAAAATGGTTTTTATAATGGATTTTTTATGTCAATATATTTATGTGATATATTGTGATCAAAGTGTGGAAATGTTTTCTTTCCATTATATTTGTTTTATGTTTTATGATTTTATAATGGTACTTGGACATTTGACGGGTGGTTACATGATAAACCATATGACGGGTGGTGTCGTGAATACCAGGATGGGTGGTTAAGTTATAACCTCCAATGCATTGGGTATGGAAGTCGGCTGTATGGCTATTCCATTAAGTGATATGTGTGGAAGTCGACCGTATAGTTATTCCATTTAAGTATGTTTATGTCCCAAGTTACCTTTATATGTTATGTGATCTTTATATGGGTTTTCTGGTAATATTTTGGTTACAAAAGGGTAAGTAATTATCTTTTATTCATTGAATAGTTTTTACTACTTCATAAATATGAAAAGTATTACTTTGATAAAGTATACATGGTTTACATGTTGTTTTGAAAAACAAACAGTTTTCATTCATTGTGTATCCCTTACTGAGCTTTTTATGCTCACCCCAAGTTTTTTTGAAATGTTTTTCACAGGATGTAATGTGGAATAGGGTCAAGGATGGGATCAAGGGAAATTCATGCTATCTAAAACATGGAACTAGACATGTTTCTTTTTAAGAGTTTTTTTATTTTATGGAAACATAGTAGAAGTTTATACTTTGTAATCTTTTGAGATGTAATAGTTATGTCCTAATTCTCTAAAACTCTAAACCTAAAAAGATCCTCAATGTGAATTATTCATTTAATTCAAAATTAAGTAAGGTCTAAGGCTGGGGCCTTATAGTTGGTATCAGAGGTCGGTTTAGACAACTTTAGGAGTTAGAAAAGTGTTAAATTATAAGTTAATTTATGGTATGATTGAAATGATATATCATTTAAAGATTACCATGTTACTTTGCCTAATATATTTCTGTGTTCAGAATGGTTTTCCATAGAGGAAACAAAGCATCTATGTTGGGACGCCATCAAGAGGAAGAAAACATTCTAAATCAGCAACCTGAGATGGTCGGAATCAGAACTTAATAGTTTGTTGCAGTGATGGAGCAGTTGACTCAGGCTATAAATGGTGGTGGTATCCATGCACGAGATCAGCCAGATCAACCGCAAAGGAACATGTTAGTGGTGGAACATTTCATGAGGCAACATCCCCCATCATTCAGAGGATCATCTGACCCCGTGCTAGCTGAAGGGTGGATTAAAGCACTAGAGAATATTTTTGATGTCATGGGGTGTTCAGAGCATCAAAAGGTTAGTCTTGCTATTTACCATTTTGAAGGTGAAGCTGATCAGTGGTGGTCGATGGTGAAAAATATCGGGGATAGTGATGAGATTGATGATCTTCACTAGGACAAATCCAAAGGTATGTTTCTTGAGAAATATTTTCCTAAGGTGGTTCTTCTTAGGATGGAAAAACAGTTCCTAGAATTGAGGCAGTAGGATGAATTTGTGGCTACTTAGGAAGAAAAGTTCACTCGATTGGCAAGGTATGCTCTAAACTTCATACGAGATCTTGATAGTAAAATAAACCATTTTTACTCAGGGTTAAATCCAAAGTATCTAAGGGATTTAGCTTCTCGTGAGTTCAAAAGTTATGAAAAACTTATTCGATGTGCGGAGAAGGTACAAATGGAGTTTGCCGATGATCAGGTGTTCTTTGACAAACAACAGAATAAGAGGTCCAGTTGGCAGGTAAAGGGGAAGAATTCATCAAAGAAGCAAGGAGGTAAGAAAACCAAATATCCATCTTGTGAGAAGTGTGGTAAAATGCATCCTGGAGAATGTTTATCCAAGTCTGGAAAGTTCTTTCGGTGTAGTAAGTCTGTTCATATTTCTCGTAACTGTAAGTAAGATGATCAAGCAGGCAATGAAAAGCCAAAAGTAAGATGTTTTAAGTGTAATGAAATGGGTCATTATGCAAATGAGTGTCTAACGAAGAACTCAACTATGGAAAAGAAGCCAGAATACAAGTATAAAGGGGTGGTGAAATTCTTTGCAACTATTTCAGCAGATGTTGGGCCATCAAATGAAGTAGTATCAGGTAAACTATTTGTTTGTTCATATTATAGAAATGTGTTGTTTGATTCATGGTCTACACATTCTTTCATTTCTGAGAATTTTTCTAGTAAATTGGAAATTCCATATCAATATATGAATCCTGAACTTATGGTAAAAACACCTGGAGGAAAAGTTGAGACAAAAAGGAATTATAAGAACCTTCCTATCCTTGTGTGCGGAAAGAATCTACCAGAAAACCTTATTGTTTTGCCTCTAGTAGAGTTTGATGTTATTTTGGGCATGGATTGGCTTTCTGTTTATCATGCTAAGATTGACTGCAAAGCTAAAATGGTTTCTTTTCAGAAAGATTTTCAGTTTGTGTACAAGAATGAACCCTTGATTTTGATAACATATCAGGAAGTTGAGAAACTAGTAAAATATGGAAATGAATGTTACCTTGCACATATTGTTGAAAATAAAGGAACTGTTCAGATTAATGATGTTCTAGTGGTAAATGAGTATCTTGATGTTTTTCCTGATGAGTTGTCTGGTATTATTCATGATCGAGAAGTTGAATTTACTGTTGACTTAGTTCTTGATTCTAATCCAATTTCAAAACCCCCTTATCGAATGGATTATGTTGAACTTTTAGAGTTAAAGATGCAATTGCAGGAGTTATTAGATAAAGGTTTCATTCAACCTAGCACATCACCATGGGGTGCTTTTGTCTTGTTTGTTAAAAAAATATGGCTCAATGAGACTTCGCATTAATTATAGAGCCTTAAATAACATTATTGTTAAGAACAAGTATCCTTTTCCTAAAATCGATGATTTGTTTGATCAGCTCCAGGGAGCTCAGTATTTTTTGAAGATTGATTTGAGGTCGAGGTACCATCAGTTGAAAGTAAAAGAAGCAGACGTTCTGAAGACTGCATTCCATACTAGATATGGCCATTATGAATTTATAGTTATGCCTTTTTGGTTAACCAATGTACCTTATGTATTCATGGACCTTATGAATAGAATTTTCCATGAGTTCTTGGATAAGTTTTTGGTTGTTTTCATTGATGATATTTTGGTGTTTTCTAAAAGTAAAGAGGAGCATGAAAGTCATTTAAGGGTTATCTTGCAAACCTTAAAAGAAAAGAAACGGTATGGAAAGTTTAGAAAGTGTAAGTTTTGGTTACAACAAATTTCTTTCTTGGGTCACATTGTTTCAAAATATGGCATAACTATTGATCCTGCTAAAACAAAAGTTGTTGAAAAATGGCCAAGACCCACAAATGTAACTGAGATCCATAGTTTTCTTAGTTTGGAAGGTTACTACCGAAGGTTTGTTGAAAATTTTTCACGATTATCTAGTCCAATGACTAAGCTAACTCGGAAGGGTGTTAAGTTTATCTGGACAAAAGAATGTGATGATTGTTTTCAGGAGTTGAAAAGAAGATTGGTGAATGCTCCAGTTTTGGCACTTTCTTCCATGAATGGTGAGTTTGTTATCTACAGTGATGCTTCATTGAAAGGACTTTGTTGTGTCCTTATACAGAATGATCAGGTAATTGCTTATGCTTCACATCAGTTGAAAACTCATGAGGTAAATTACCCTACACATGACTTGGAATTAATTGCTGTTGTTTTTGCCTTAAAAATTTGGAGGCATCATTTGTATGGAGTAAAGTGTGAAATATATAACGATCACAAAAGTTTAAAGTATATATTCACTCAGAAAGAATTGAACATGAGATAGAGGAGATTGCTATAATTAATCAAGGATTATGATTGTACAATTCATTACCATCTAGGAAAAGAAAATAAAGTGGTTGATGCTTTGAGTCGAAAAAGTACTGCTTCATTAAAAATGTTGTGTTTGGAACGTGATCCTTTGGTTAAGGATTTGATGAACTTTGGCATGGAAGTTGTTTGTGCAGGATGTCCTTCTGTTTTGTTTCAGGTATCAGTGAAATATTCTCTATCAGATAAAATTAAGCAAGCACATAAGCAAGACAGCGAGTTGTAGAAAAAGGTAGAGTTGGTTTAGAATGGTAAGTTGCCTGAATTCAACATTGATAATGATTGTGTTTTGAGATTTGGGAAGAGATTGTGTGTGCCTTGTGATTCACAATTGAAGAATGAGTTGTTATGTGAGGCTCATAGTTCCCCGTTTTCAGTTCATCCTGGCAGTACTATGATATATAGAGATCTGTGGGAGTATTACTGGTGGGATGGAATGAAAAGAGATATTGCTGATTTTACTATGAAGTGTTTGAATTGTCAAGCAGGTTAAATCAGTGCGGCAGTTACCGAAAGGGATGCTTCATCCTCTACCAGTTCCAGAGTGGAAATGGTAAAATATATCCATGGAATTTTTTGTGGGATTACCAAAGACATCTAGAGGTAATAATGAAATCTGGGTTATTATTGATCGATTGACTAAATCTGCTCATTTCCTTCCTATTCAAGATACTTTGTCTCTAGATCAACTTGCTCGGTTGTATCTTAAAGAGATAGTCAGGTTGCATGGATTTCCCCTCTCCATTGTGCTTGATCATGATCTCAGGTGTACTTCTAACTTTTGGAAAGGCCTTCAGAAGTCATTGGGTACTGAATTAAATTTTAGTACAGATTTTCATCCTCAATCAAATGGGCAGTCAGAACAAACAATTCAGACCTTGGAGGATATGTTACGAGCTTGCTCTATGGATTATCAGGGAAGTTGGGACCAACATCTTTCTTTGGTTGAGTTTTCTTATAATAATAGTTTTCATTCCATTATACAGATGGCACCATTTGAGGCATTATATGGGAAGCAGTGTCGAACTCCAGCTTTTTGGGATAAAGTAGGTGAAAGGAAGATGATGGGACCAGAATTGGTAGAAGAGATGGCAGAAAAAGTTCAGTTGATTCAGAAACACATGAGAACAGCTCAGAGTAGACAGAAAAGTTATGCGGATAACTGGAGGAAGGATCTATCTTTCGAGGTAGGTGATCATGTTTTTCTCAAAGTTTCACCGTGGAAAAGTGTGATGCGATTTGGTAAGAAAGGAAAGCAGAGTCCAAGGTTCATTGGACCATATGAAATTCTGGAGAAAGTTGGATCAGTTTCTTACTGAGTGGCTTTACCTCCGAGTTTATCTTAGGTACACAATGTTTTTCATGTTTCGATGTTGAGAAAGTATATGCCAGATTCATCTCATGTTTTGAGCCCAGAGGTAGTTTAGTTGGAAGAGAATCTCTCTTATGAAGAACAACCAGTCTAGATTCTTGATCGAAGAGATCAAGTGTTGCAAAATATGGTAATTCACCAGGTAAATGTTTTGTGGAAAAATCATATGGTTGAAGAGGCAACGTGGGAATCTGAAAATGCTATGAGGGATAAATACCCCCACTTATTTTGATAAGTGAATAAAATTGCGAGGACACAATTCCCAAAAGGGGGGAAGGATGTAACATCTCATGTAAATAAATAATAATACATTTTCATATTTATTAACATTTAATAATTAAAAATTAATTTTACTTTAAAGGGGTTGCTATGTTCGATAGCGTACCTGATACGCAACAAAGAGTTTCTTTGAAATCTTACGTTGCACACTAGTAATAAAATAATATTATTTTAAATGGTAGTTAACACGTAGCCGTTGTATTGGTGGGAAAGAATAGAAATAACTAAAATATTATTATATATGTTAAATGTTTTTATATTTATCCAATAATGGATAAAGTCTTAAAATAAGAAAATAATTCAATTTTAGGCATAGATACTCTAATATTCACTAAAGGTCCACTTATCACCTTTTGATGGAGAACTTTCATTAAATATAGTTTTGGTCACTCTCATACATTCTATTGGACCAAATAAAATTCTTCTTTAGAATTGGGACATCAAAATTTACTTTGTGTAAATTTTTGGTATTTTTCTGATAAAGTTCATTTTTTAATGAATAGTGAAAAATGTTGAATTTTAATTCAAAACCTCTTTTTTATCTAATTAATTTATATTATTAGATTATCGTTTGAATTGTTTTTAAAGTTAAATTAGAATACATTTTTACCATTTAATCCAATATTGGTCGTTGGAATTCATTTTACTTTGAAATCGGACTTAAACTAGTGTCAATATTTTGATACTTATTGTTTCATAAAACACGCTCTTTGATCTAACAGCGGGAATTAATTATTAAATTAATTAATGAAACTCATATTTTTTTAATTTCATAAAATATAATTCATTTTTTAATTCATAATATCAAATATAGCTTAGGGTGAAGTTTTGGTATTTTTCTGAAAAACTTCAATTTTTGATGAATAATGAAACCATTAAGTGGTACTTAAAAAAACTGATTTTTCGTTTAAATGAAATTTTACCACCTCTGTGTTTTTAATTTCAAAAATCCAACATACATGGTTTCCATTAAGAAGTAAAATGTGGTTCAATGGGATTAAAATAATTTTTTGGTGAATAGTAACTTTTAAGTTTTTAATCGCGATTAGAGGTAATTAGTGTAGTTTAAGATAAAAATAATGTTTTAATAATATGAAATGAACTTGACACATGTTTTACCATTTTTTTATGTGTCATGGAAGACCAATAAAATCCATGGGTAAATTTTGGGACCCCATGGAGCCACTTTGGTAGGAAAATGATATTAAAAACTTTTTATTTAATGTCGAAATAAAAATGTCACAAACATGAGTTGTTTTACTAATACAATTATTAAATGGAGTTATAAAAGTCAGATTTTTTACTATAAATATTAATTGGAAAGATAAAAATATTTCCTACATCATGATATTTTTTTTATAATATTTAGACATTAAATAAATTAAATTATTTTTGACATCATGATGATGCAGCGATTGCCTCATTAATGAACGATTTAAATAAAATGAAAAGATAATGTAAAATCTAAGACTTAAACTTGTCAAATACCTATTGGATGAGTATATTTCGAACCCTTATCACCTTATCCTCGAATTATATCAATTTGGGACATTGAAAATTCTAAAATCATTTTATAATAAAGTAAACGTTTATAACTTTCCAAGAGTTCCCCTTCTCTCCTCTTATAAAACGCCCCCACCTCTACCACCTTACTCACACCTCTCAAGCCTTTAGTTCGGCCAATCTCTAACCATTTTGTCTCTCCACATCCCCCTCTTACTCCTAGAAGCCTCACTTTGGGCATAAGTATTTCCAAAGAAGCCTTTGAGCTCAAATCAAAAAGAGTTACCCGTTTTAAAGGTAGTGTTTTCTCTTGTGTTCTTTTGTTTTATTTTGCTTCTCCAACCCCCTAAACTCTTTTTATTCCTTTATTTTGTAACAACACCGGTATCTTCAATATACTAGGATGTTTTTATGAGATGTATCAGGGCTACACCTACACACACCTTCGTCTAATGGTTAAAGAACATACTGTTTCTGTGGTTGATGATTTTCTGCCTCACGAAACGATGATTGTTCAATATTCTTTTAACACCTTTAATGGTGGCCATTAATATGTAACTCTATTTTTATATGATATATATTATGTTTATGTTTTCCTTATTCTTCTGTATTTTTCATTTGTGTCATACCTTTATGGTTTTCATTGTGGATAAACACGATAATTTCATTTTAGGAAGTGCGGACTACCGCCCCCTCAAAGTGATTTGATTCGTTAATGCCATATGTGGGATGTATAAAGGATGGATTTAAAGTTATTATATATGATGTATGTTACATATAAATTATGAATATAATTCTGTAATTAAAATATAAATACCTCCCATTTAGTTTTAATTCCATTAATATGACATAGAAATGAAATTAGCATTCATGCGTGTGTACGGCTTACCGTCTCCATGAATGGTGCATTTCATTTCTTACCTCTAAATAATTATGTAATATTATAAATACATGTATATTCTGGATATATATGATATATATGATCTCCAAATCATGAATATCATTCTGGATATAATGAACCTTTGACCACACGAACAACATGTAATTGTAATAATTCCACTTTCGACTTAAGAACCAAATATCGACAAAACAAATATTATTAACTTAAATGATTACATAATGTTTATAAAATGGTAATAAGTGATATAAAAGTAATAATGAACTTGAAAAAGGTTCTTAATCAAGTATAAATTAACTCAAGTTTATTATTCAGGACGTTAAAGAATGATCGAGTCAAGTTGGACCCAAGGTAAGGGACTTCGTCTCAATCTCCTTTCATTGAGGAATATTTCGTTTTATACACAACTTTATTTTATACTGTGTATAAAACCCTTTGACTTTTACTTTTATACAAAAGGAATATTTTTCTATGAATCATTTTACTAAATGACAAAAAGTAATGTTTGTTTTAACGTACGTGGTGACAACGACCTTTTTCGCCGCCACGAGTATTATTTGGTCTTTGGCTTCCTCAACAAGCTGTAATGTTTTTAAAATGAAATAAATATCATATCCTCTTTTATGAATTTTTTTATTGGAAATGGTTTTTATAATGGATTTTTTATGTCAATATATTTATGTGATATATTGTGATCAAAGTGTGGAAATGTTTTATTTCCATTATATTTGTTTTATGTTTTATGATTTTATAATGGTACTTGGACATTTGATGGGTGGTTACATGATAAACCATATGACGGGTGGTGTCATGAATACCAGGACGGATGGTTACGTTATAACCTCCAATGCATTGGGTATGGAGGTCGGCCGTATGGCTATTCCATTAAGTGATATGTGTGGAAGTCGACCGTATGGTTATTCCATTTAAGTATGTTTATGTCCCAAGTTACCTTTATATGTTATATGATCTTTATATGGGTTTTATTGTAATCTTTTGGTTACAAAAGGGTAAGTAATGATCTTTTATTCATTGAAGAGTTTTTACTACTTAATAAAGGTGAAAAGTATTACTTTTATAAATTATACATGGTTTACATGTTGTTTTGAAAAACTAACAGTTTTCATTCATTGTGTATCCCTTACTGATATTTTTATGCTCACCCCAAGTTTTTTTGAAATGTTTTTCAGAGGACTTAATGTGGAATAGGTTCAAGGATGGGATCAAGGGAAAGTCATGTTATCTAAAACATGGAACTAGAAATGTTTCTTTTAAGATTTTGTTTATTTTATGGAAACATAGTAGAAGTTTCTACTTTGTAATATTTTGAGATGTAATAGTTTTGTCCTAATTCTATAAAACTCTAAACCTGAAAAGATACTAAATGTGAATTATTCATTTAATTCAAAATTAAGTAAGGTTTAAGGTCGGGGACTTATACTAAACCTGTCTAAAACCTATATGTTGAGAGTTTTTAGACCCATCCCCTCCTTATATTCTAAAGAAATAATTTTGAAGCCACTAGAAACCTAAAATGATATTATTATAAAATAATATTTCAAGATTTTCCTAAAGTGACCCTCACCTCTCTTATAAAAGGGTACTTCCCTTCTCTAAATTTCACACCTCCATAACCATTTGGCTCAGCCAACCCCTACCCAAATATCCTCTCAACTTTACTCCCTTAAACCTAGGGGACTTACTTTTATTTTAAAGTCAACCTAAGATCCCTTTTGATAATCTCAAAAGGAAACACCTAAAGAAGATGTAAAAATTTCACCACCCTCTTTAAAGTTCTTTTCTTCTTCCACTTCCTCATTCATTGTTGTTTCTATACCAAAATAATAATTCTAGTTCCTTCTACATACTTTTATGTTATTATAAATTTTTTACAACCATATTTGTTATTCTATCTATCATATGAATGACAAAGTCACCATACGTGCGTACATGAGGCTTACCGTCTCCACGTCGTGGTGTATATTGTTATTCAAACACTTAATTATTTGTATGGGTATAATAATGAGTATAACTGATGTAAATAATAAATATAACATGTTATTGATTCTGTATATATGATATATCATCCAATTACATACGATTTCACCATCAATATAATGATATTGTCGCTCATGTGTACGTACAGATTACCATCCCCATGAACGCGATGAGATTCATTTCCCCATTATAACCATTCAAGAATAATTTTCATTTGATGACTAAAAAAATTTTAATGAACATAATATCATTCTATGTATGAATCAAATTCATCCTATCCATAACAAACATGACTTACGTAACCATGAATATAAAGGAAAACGAATTAGTTAACACCCAAAACGATGATACTACTGAAATATTTTTAACAAAGCAATATTAGAGGATCATATATGATATCATATTCACGTATATAGTTCTTGTATAATTTAATAACAATGATTTAACTATTATACAGGATTTTAAAATACCATTGACTGAGGAAAAGTACAAGTTAATGGTTAATTCTACAATCTATTTACTTATCTGAGGTTGTCAATACGTAAGTATCTACTGGGGCATCTTTATCATCCACATCCGTGTTTTCTTAAAAATATAATTCGAAACATTTTTTCTATTTACTAGACTTTGGGTTAATTTCATTTATACCCTAACTTTACCATATATGTTTTGAAAGGAACCTTTCCATCATTTTCCAAACAAGGTACTTTATGACCTTTTCGATAAAATTAAGTTAAGAATGTGGTTTTTAACTTATACGCCAGATGTTGCTATTTTCTGCTGTTATAAAATCATCTAAGCTTCCTATACAAGATTATAAGAATATTTTGAAAATAAATGTTTTATTTTATAATTATATTACATTAAAATTATTTCAAAATCAAAAGAGATATTTCTCTAAAAAAGTTTTGATTTTATCTATATCAACATCCTTTGATGGATTTTAAGCTTGTTTGAATTTGATTTATTATGATACAAAACTTCCATATTGTATTGAATGTTTTGTGATATGTTTGAATATGGATGTGTTATTTTTACACTATTCATGGTTTATTGATAAATTATTGACATTTTTTATGCTAGTTTTAGTACGAATGTTTATGTTATGTTTAAAACTTTTTACATGAGGAATGAATTGGACTTAGTAAGTGATGAGTGGAGCCCGCTATAGCTCCTCGATGCATCGGTAGGTCTCGTGAGACAAACTAGTGTCTTTTCACAAGGCCTTGGCAATATCTTATTTGTAGTCTTGGCCCAAGGCCTTGACTATGTGGTTTTGAAATCTGGAATTATTTATTCCATCATTATGAAATTGGCTATTGATATTGCATGTGATTATTAAACTAGTAGAATATCCCCATGATTAAGTAAATGGAATTATTTGATTTTACCTTTTCCATTTTATACTGAAGTTTACGTTTAAAAGTCTTTTGTTTTAGTCTTATACATTACCTTAAATGTTTATGCTTATTTACGAAAGTCTCCTCTGTATTATTATCTATTCTGAGCATCTGAGCTCACTCCTTTCTATGTTTTATTTTTCCTAGGATGTGAAGAAGTATTTTATGGTTGACCTACAAGGATAGGATAAGGATATAATTGTGCTCAAAAGGGGACAAAATTTTGTTGATATTTTTATTTAATGGTGTAATGTAAAACTTATGAATGTATTTAGTACTTCCAAGGCTACTAAACTGATCGGTCTTTCGAGACATTATTCCTTGTATCATGCAAATGTTTTGTAATAAATCACCTACTATGGGTAACTAGGGTCAGGGAATTACATCATATATGAATATAATAGTATAAAAATATTTAATGAACCTTTTTAAAGACTATGAATTATTTTACCATCTAAAAATATAAGTAAATATACATACATGATATAATTATATTTCATAAGAAAAATTTCATATTTGGTTGTGATTCAATAAATTTCCAATTCACCACTTAATCTTTGAAATGAATATTCAAAAATGAAATTTTTTTTCCTGATGTGCTAAAATTTACTTCTAAAGGATCTTAAGATCCATAGAAGAGTGAAAAATATTTCCTTCTTCCTATAATAATTTTCCAGAACCTGTATGGTTAAAACAATTATGCAGTATGCATAAATCCTCATATGGTGGAGAAATTCATTAATCCCTAAATCAACATCCACTATTCCACATAAACCATTTCATAAATGGATAACCTTATCACCCTTCCAAAATATCAAGATCCAAACATTAGAAACAAAGTTACCAAATTTTCAGAGTGCACATATAATTAATTACTCTAAATAATTTCGTATCTCTTAATCATTACTTATTAAACATGAAAATACCTTCATCATTTATTCTCTTAAAACATGTTAATATCATTATTTACCATAAAACATAATTTAAAAGATACTTTATTCCTTATTCCTTATGTAAAACACATATTATTGGATATATTTATTAAATAAAAGGATGTTGTAATCTTCCTCAATGATGGTAGAAAAATATTCTTCAGCAAATAATTAATCAATTAAAAGGTATAAAACACTATCCAATTTACATTATCAATATCAATTATCTATTTTTACCAGCGCCATTACCTCAAAATAGTTAACATATTATGTTTTGTATTTCACTCATTCATGTTTTTTTCTAAAAAGTTTAATATTACAATGAAAAACTTTTCAGAGTACCATTAATTATTTGAATTCAAATCTATAGGAAAAAATTACTGAATTAAAATACTTATATATTTCAAAAATATTATAACCATGATATCATTGATAAAATAATCAAATGAAATAATTCTTGAATCTAAAAACATGAACATTAATCATTACTAATCATTTGTGGTAGTATTATATGCTTTACTATATTCCTTTACCTTCTTTTAAGGTATATTTCATTGATGCTTGTAAATTTATTTTCATAGTTCCCCATATCTTTAAATATTAATCAATGTGCATTAGAAACAATAAGTGCTTGATTCTATGAAAAATTATCTTTGAATAGTTGAGAATGAAACTGGCTACATAATCAAGATTCTATGATCTTATAATGGAGGATAATACACATACATTCAATTAGAAAATTACCTCAAAAATATGGAAAATATCATGAGGTTTCAATAGTGAGAACCCTTTTAAATATTGATTTTTTGAAAATTAAAATTTACAAGTGAATAATATGTCTAGAACTAGGAAAATTGATAGTTTTATTTATCATCATTCAGGAAATATGAATCAAATGAGAAATTAGATGAGGGAACTATAGCTAATTAGACTTTAATAAAACCACATAGGATAAATAAAATTGAATAAATTTATCAATAAAACACCATTGGGGATTAGACCACAACCACATAAACAAGGATAGTGTGTAATTAATCACATTCTTCTTTCCTATCAATTATGGAAGCAACCTTATTTAAAGAAGATTTGAAGGATGAGTCATGGTTTAAGGCCATGAATGATGAAATTTATCAGATTAAAAAGAACCAGATATGAGATAATTATACATGAAATTAATAGAAAAAAATGAGATTGGTAAAAAGTGGACTTCTAAAAAACTTAAAAGAGCATGGAAATGTGATAAAAAACAAGGCACACATGTTGTACAAAGGAATTGCACAAATTGAAGGTGTTGATGTTGATGTAATATTTTCTCAAGTAGCTATACGAGAGTGGATTGAGATATTACTTTCTATGAAAATTAAAATAGGATAAAATGTTAATTAGATGAAAATAAAAACAACTTTATTAAATGGATTTCTTGACATAGAGTTCTATATTGAAGACATGTGGGATTTCTGATTGGAAATGATGAAGAAAAAGTTTTTAGATTAAAGAAGGATCTCTATGGTCTAACAGAGGCATGTGGAGCATGGCATTCTCAATTGGATGCTTATATGAAGAAGAATCAATTCGAAAGGGGAGGTGTTGATCATAATCTATATATGAATAATTCATAGGAAGATCAATTTATATGGATTGTGTATGTAGATGATATTATATTTGGAGGAAGAAGGTAGAGATTAGTGGATTAATTTGATAATCACCTTAAATATGAATTAGAAATGTCCATGATTGGTGAACTCATAAGAATTATTGGGATGCAGGTGGTTAACAATAAGGTTGATACCATCATTTTTCGAAAAAAATATTCAATAGTGGTTCTGAATAAATTCAAAATGCTTGATTCCAATCTTTTGTCATCTCTTATTTTGGTTGGGTAAAAACACATAAAGAATGAGGTTGGAACATATGTGGATCCCACTATATATAGGAAAATATTATGAAGATTATTATACTTCACTAGAACATGACTAGATATCTGATTTGCAACATGCTTAGTGGCCCACATTCATAATAATATAAAGTAAGAGAATTTTATAGAAGTTAAATGAATCTGTAATTATATTAATGGTACACTCAATTTTGGATTATACATTGTATTAGGAAGATAGGATGAATTATTAGCATTTTCTGATCCTGATTGTGATGGATATGTTATGGATTTAAAGTCCACAGTTGGTGGAGATTTATTCTTAGGAAAAAAAATGCATGTTATTGTTACACCAGAAACAAGAAAGAACTTCTATTTAGGCAGGTGAAGAAAATTATAGCTCTGCTACAAAGGCATTAATTCAACTGTTTTGGATTAATAAAAAACTAACTAATATCATTTATGAGGTGAAACAGAATATGGTGATTCACTATGGAAATTAGAGTGTGATCAGGATTTTGAATAATCCAAAAAAAACTCTGTTATAAAACATATTAAGATAACATATAACTCCATAAAAGGAAAAGGTTGGACAATGTGTGATTAAAATAGATTATTATGGAACTAGTGTCCAACTAGAAAAAATTATGACTAATCAATTGGCAGCATGTGTGTTTGAGAAACATCAATTGAACCTTGGTGTTCATCCACCTCCTAGTGGATGAGGATGTTACAGTTCATCACCTATCCTCATTTTATTAATTGTTTTAATCTATTTGTGAATTTGATACAGGTTTGATATGATCTTTGGGGAGTGATTTTTGTGCTCTAAAAGTAAAAGTAAAGGTTATTTGGGTTTATTTAAGAAGGTGGATAATGCGGAAATTCAATTTTATAACAGTTTTCTAGTTATAGTATGTTGACAACCCATGAAATTCATCTACGACACAATGATAATTATGTGTTCTAAGAAATTAGGTCATAATTCTCAAAGCATAACTTGGACATAATTAAGATTTCCAAAACACAAAAACCCAATTCATAATTCCCCTATTTCTTTTTACACTAATATTTTATCATATATGAGTAGATTATTGGATTAGTTGTTTCTCTCCTTTCAATTTTGTTATCAAGGCTGGTGTTTTAATGAATTTGCCTAGAAATTTTCAAAAACATGTCGGTGGAGGTTGTTGGAACCTATATATTTCACTACTGATAATAGAGTACATTTTGTGTTTTTTTTTTCAATCCACATATGTGTTGATCGTGTATTTTTCATGCCAAAATGTTTTTACATTGGAGATGGATTCAGTTTTTAAGGTGGTTTTGCTTTCCTGGGTTAGCTTGTTTTTTGGGGTCTAAAACTTTGAGGATGGAGAAAGTTCTTTTTTAAGGAAGAATGTTCACATAAAAATTAAATTTTGGTGAGAATGTTTGAAGGTAATTTAAAAACATGAATGAAAGTGATGTTTCGGTAACATTGCATAAATATACAAGAATTTCATGAGAAATACAGAAAAGTTGATATTGTGGGATAGATGAGTTTATATAGAAGAGGGAAGTTGCACACTATGAAAGGTGAGAAGTTCTCTTATATCCCAAATAAGACGTCAAAACAAGAGTTAAGAGCATAGTGGATGGGTTGAAAGCAACTTGAATTCATGTCTATCTGTGTATATAAATAGGTGGCTACCCACTTCATTAGACATAACTTTTTCTAATAAATATATAGTGTCTCATCCATGTAAAAGAGTAGTGCATAGAAGAGTTGTGATTAGTGAATCATTCACACAATGTGTTCCTTATGTCTATCAAGACCAAGTGAACTCTTGTTCCAGTTGTAAAAAATATAAGGGTTGAAAAAAACATATCTTTAGCGAAAAATAAAAAAGTTTCACACAAATATTGGTTTTGTAAAAAGGTTATTGAGTTTCATGACTCGTATGTTTTTGAATATCTAGTTTGTTTGGCTAGTTCATTCAAGTGTATCAGTTTAGGATAATGGTGAAAGAAGTGTATCCTAATAATCAAGGATAGAGACATAAATGGGTAAAATTTTGAAGTGACCTTCAATTCATTAAAATAAGTGAGACTTCACCCAATGAAGTGAGCGGATAGATTTGGAAGTGGTGATCCGAGGGAGGTAGTGTAATATCCCTAAATGTTTTGTAAAGGCAGTGTTCCTATAATAGATTGACTCTATCTGATCTTCTTTATAAAATAATGACTAGTGAAGCATAGTGGATTTTTATACAATCAAAAAAGTGTAGGAATATGCTCCTAATACCAGACCTTAGTTGTTGACCAAGTAAAATGGTTGTGTTGTGTCTCTACATTTGATTGTTTAATTACGACATGATTTCATCATATATGATTTTCAAGTTCCTTCCAATGGGGTAACGATATTTGTTGGTTTAAAAGTAAAAGTTGACACCCTGATTAAATTAATCCCTCTAAGGGTTCTATAGGTTCCTATATTTTTTATCTTTATTTTTTATTTCAGATTTTATTACATAATCAATTAATTCCATGTTGGGTGTTTTGGGGATGTTTGGTTCAGTGTTTCCAAATGGCCTCAGTGTGTTGTATATGGTCAAAAAGGTCTTTGTTAAATCATTACCATAATAATAATAATAATACAATTATCATTTTGATACATAATTTATAATTTTAGAACCACTCTTGAATGAATGTTATGAAAAAATTACATTATTACAATCTTGGAGATTTTAGGTCGTACGTATGCATCTGTAACGTATCAATTTTTCAACGATCATTATTGAAATAAGGTAACCATTACTTTAACTTCCAAAAAATTTCATAATATAAAAAATAAAATATTATTTATTTAATTATACTTATATATATCATCCATATTATGTGTTTATGAATAAATAATGAGACTACTTCAGGGTGGAGGTAGTCCACATGTACGCACGAACAACATTATTGTTTTTTCAGTGAGTGGAATTCTATAAAGGAAAATGATATATTATCCTTATATAATAATAAATATGTAATTAATATTATAATTATGTGATATATATCACATAAATTTATTAACATTAACATCATTACCGTACATTTAGGTTTTTAGTGAAAAATGAATCACTTTTCTTTGTATGGTGGTAGTTTTTTGTACACACGAGAGACATTATTTTATACCCCACTAAATGATAAGTACAATGATATATGTGATATCATAACTCACTAGGTATAATTATGTTAAAAATATATTTTTTATACTTCTAATCTGTATTTATAACCAATCATGAGATGTGGTGATAGAAAACAAATTACATAAGTTCTTGAGGTGGTAGTCTATTGTACACATCATAACCAGTTTTTTTCATTTGATGGAGTAAGAGATAGATATTGGGAATTCCATCCATGTAATTACATATTATTATATTTTTCATAATTTTCTATTATTATGGAATTAATATTACATGAAATAAGTTGGTAAGAGGATGATTAAAAAATTATCATAGTGAATACAATTACCTACTCTTAGAACAACTTCCTCTGGTTATCTTATTAAGGACCCTATGTATGGTATTTTGGGAGTAATTGAATCTATTAAACATTTATATAGATTTTTGTGAGGGATTAAATTAGGGTTTGGTTGATCCAAAATTCTTAGGAGGTGTGAATATGTGAGGGTAAGAGGTGGCATTTTATAATGTAAGGTGAGTTGAATTATTGTAATTACCCAACAATATTAAATAATAAAATTTATCACTCTCCCCAAGTGACTTTAAAAGAAAATTAAATTATTTTAGGGATTATAATGTCTATCCACACCTCCAAAATGTACAGAAATACATGTTTCAAACATTTTGTTCCTCAACTTCTATGTTTCCTTACTATTAACATTTTAGCTTTCACTATGGTAAATGAACTATTTATCTAGGTAATTTATCATTTATGACTAGAAATAAATTTAAAAATATTATAAAATCTGTTCAAAATATTTATAAATATAAAAATAAATTTATAAATTAATAAGTTTATACGTGTGGAAAATTAATTTTAACACAACTGTATGAAACACACAAACCCCTTTTTTACCCTATACCATGGTAACAACAATTTCAATTATTTTGGGGTAAATATATTTATTATAAAAAGGTAATTTTTCAATTAAATCAAAATTATAGATATTTATAAACAAATTTCACTATATTTCATGTGGATAGTATTTTTAATAATTTTAAATCATTTAAGTAAATATTATATATTATAAAATAACATTAATGTCAATTTTGACACTATTTGTTTAATTTGACTATGAACAAATACCAATACATTGGTGGGATTATAACCTACTATTTTCACACCCTTAAATAATGATATATAAATATAAAAATTTAATTAAATACAATAATTCATTCAATTTATATTACTTTTAATATTTTTATTATCATTTAATATATTTTATATTAAATAATCAATTATTGTATTGGTGTTTCTTGAGAATCTACAGTAATTATATAATTAGTAAATATTAAAAAAATTACACTCATGAAATAAATTTCATAATTATTAAATTTACTATGAATATTCATTCACATCTTTATTTTTATCCTATGTTAACACATATTTGAAATTTAAAATCTAGAGGATATCATTTTATATTTTTCCTTACCTAAATTGTTAAACTGGTGAAATTCAAGGTACATTTTCTCAAAAACACATAAAAATAAATAATAATCTATTAAGGGTCAAAATATATCCATCTAAAAGGAATTTTTGTAACACCCCAAGCTTCTACGGTACGCTTATCTTTAAATAATACAGCAGCGTGTGTTGTACGCAACTTCGAGTTCTAACACACACCACAACCAATCAAACTAGCCGTTATGAATAGTAATACCCAATTTTTGAAATTTTAAAAAAATTATCGTTCAAAATGGACTTCATTTTTGGATTCGTAATATCGAAATTATCTTAGGGTGAATTTTTTGTATTTTTCTGAAAACTTTCAATTTTTGATGAATAGTGAAAAAACACTGACTTATAGTTTAAAACCGAATTTTAATTTAAATAATTATTTATTTTTTTATAAATTTAATTAAGGTCAAAATAGATACATAATACCTATATAAGTTCAATTTAATTCATTGGAGTTAGTTTAGAATAATTTGAGATATATAAAAATTTTATTGAACTTTTCACCGTCTTTTACCCACCTCATAGGAGAATTTGGAAATTCACAAAAAACTTAATTTTACCACTTCTGTGAGTTGGATTTCTAAAATATGAGAGACACAGTTAATATCAAGGAGTAAAATGTGGTTCAATAAGATAAAAATATTATTTGGTGAATAGTTACTTTTTACTTTTATTTACCACGGTTAAAAGTAAATAGGGTAATTAAGGGTAAAAATGATATTATTATTACCCTAACACATTTCCTAATTCTATTGGATAAGTATAATTCTACCAAAAAAACCTTAGGAATAAAATATGAACCTCTTTTTTCCACTTGGATTAAATTAGGACATTTATTATTATTTAATTCAAATAAGAGTTAAAAGAGTTAAAATCAAGGTTTAATAACTAAAACATTTTTAATATAGGGTTATATATAAGATAAATTCGATTATAATTATTCATTAGAAATATAAAAAGATTTCCTACATAATTGTTTTTTATTTATAATTTTTAGACATTAAATAATTTAATTTATTTATGACACAATGGTGATGCAGTAATTACCTAATTAATGAAATATTAAAATAATTGATATTATAAGTATCCAAATAAATGTAATTTGAGACTTTTATGAATTCCACTAATTTTATAGGTTAATATGACATGCCAGTGTTGATTAAATGAAATTTTTTCTAATTATTAAAGTTTTTAAGACTTTAAAAAAATCAATTATTAAATAGTGTCAAAATTGACATAAAGGAGTATTTAAAACAAATATTATATTATTAATTGATATTCTATTCCTAAAAATCTAACGTTTGGCCAAATGTCTTAAATAAGATTATATATATTAATAATTAACCACTTGGGGTTCACTTGTCATGTTATAGTAAGTTTATTAATCATATAATATAAAAATACAAAGAGACATGGTAAATGTTAAACTATTTAACTTAGAGTTAAATATAAATGATAAGGTTAATGTAGTGACCCAAACCTGTCTAAAATCTATTTTTTGAAATTATTTCAACCCAAAACCACCTTATCCTTGAAATAAGTCACTTTTGAGCCATTATAAACCGAATATTAATTTATTATAAAATAATATTTTATGTTTTTTCAAAGGTACCCCTCACCCATCTTGTAAAAGGGAACTCCCCCTTCTCTCAAATTCATACCTTCAAAGCCTTTTGACTCGGCCAAACCCTAACCAAATATTCTCTCAACTTCCCTCACTTCAACCTAGAGTCCTTAGTTTGATCAGAAAGCCAACCTAAGGACCCCTTTTGATCAAATCAAAAGGAAGAACCCGATGAAGAGGTAATGTTTTCACCACCCTCTTTCAAGTTCCTTTCTTCTTCCACTTCTTATTTATTTGTTATTTCCATTATAAAACAATAACTCCATTATATTATATATATATTTATGTTATTATAGATATGGTACATCCATATTCAATATTTTATCCATCCTTTGAATGACATGTCACCATACGTGCGTACGTACGGCTTACCGTCTCCACGTCATGGTGTAATTGTTATTCAAAACATTATTATTTGGATTGGTATAATAATGATGTGTAATTCATGTAAATAATAAATATAAAATGATAATTAATCTTTATATATGATACACCATCCAATTATATATTATTTCAATATCAAAAGAATGATATTATCGCTCGTGCGTACGTACGGACTACCGTCTCCACGAACGCGATGAGATTCATTCCCTGTCGTATCCATTCAAGACTAATTCTCATTTGATTATTAAAAGTAATGTTTCAGAACTTTATATCATTCTGGATATGAATAAGATACTACCTATCCATAATAAACATGGCTTACGTAACAAATCATATAAAAGAAAAATGAATCAGTTAACACACAAAACAACGATAATACTATGATATTATTAACAAAGAAATGTTAAAAGATAATATATGATATAATATTAATTTATATGATTCTTTTATAATTTAATAACAATTATTTCACCATTATAAAGGAGGTAAACAAACTTTCGACCAAGGAAAAGTACAATGTAAGGGTTAATTTCACAATCTCTTTATTATCCGAGGTTGTTTTTACGTAAGTATCTACTGGGACATCTTTATCATCCACATCCATGTTTCTTAAAAATGTATTTCAAAACATTATTACTATCTTATAAACTATGGGTTAAATTCATTTATACCCTTGTTTTACTTTTAATAAGATTTTTATAAAGGAATCTTTCCGTAGTTTTCCAAACAAGGTCATTTTTATCCTTTTCGACAGAATTAAGGTAAGAATGTCTTTTTTAACTTATACGGTGGGTGCGGCTATTTTCATCCATTATAAAATCATTGAAGCTTCCCTTACAATATTATAATAATATTTTCAAATTAAATGTTTTATTTATAATTATTTGACTTTTAAATGATTTCAAAAAAGGAGATATTTCTCTTAAATATTTTTGATTTCATCTATGTCAATATCCTTTGATGGATTTTAAGCTTATTTGAAGTTAATTTAGTATGATGAAAAAATTCCACATTGTATTAAAGGTTTTGTGATATGTTTGACTGTGGATGTGTTATTTTTATACCATTCGTGGTTTATGGAGAAATTATTGACATTTCATATGCTAGTTTAATACGAATGTTTATATTATGTTTAAACCTGTTCATATGAGGAATGCATTGGACTTAGTAAGTGATGGGTGGAGCCCGATATAGCTCCTCGATGAATCGGTAGGTATGATGAGACAAAATAGTGTCATGGCACAAGGCCTTGAAAAAATCTTATTTGTATACTTGGCACAAGGCCTTGACTATGTGGTTATGATAGTCTGGAATTATGCATTCCATCATTATGAAAGTGGTTATTGATATTGTATGTGATTATTCGACTAGTAGAATATCCATGTGAATAAGTAAATGGAATTATTTATTTTATTTTTTTCCATATTATGCTGAAGTTAAAGTTTAAAAGGATTTTGTTTTAGTTATACATTTCCTTAAATGTTTATACTTATTTATGAAAGTTTCTGATATATTATTATCCTTACTGAGCATCTGAGCTCACCCCTTTCTATGTCTTATTTTTTCCAGGATGTGAACAAGTATTTTATGAATGACCTGCAGGGATAGTATGAGGGGATATGAGTGTGGACTATAGAGACTATTTTGTTTTAGTTTTTCACTTTATGATGTAATGAAAGACTTATGAATGTATCTAGTGTTTCCAAGGCCACTAAACTAATCGGTCTTTCGAGATTTGATCTTTTCTGAACATGAAAATGTTATGTAATAATGCACAGACTCTGGGTAACTAGGATCTAAGAGTTACAGTTGGTATCAGATAAGTTTAGTACAAACCTTGGAAGCTAGATTTAGATAAACTCTAATTAAAGCACATAGCCCTAAGATGGACTTTGAGGATTAGTATAGAAGAACTTCATAGAATTTTGGTATTGTAGATATTTTGTGAGTTTTATGAGAAATACATCATTGTATGGATACAAGCAGGTAGAGGAAACTCTGGAACAGATGTACCTAGGGGTAAAACCCGAAAACATCGCTTTGAGCTAGACTCGAACGGGAACTGGTGCACGATAAGGGGCCTTGCTGCACTCTTGGTTACGACACTCCCGGGGGATATGCTTAAGATAATTCTCATTTTCATTACAAACCATTATGAAGGGTTTATGAGTATATACTTCCTCAAAGAAAACATTTTTTTATGATTATGGATTATATCCATAAATAGTTCAATTTATGATAAGTGTTTTACAATTATGGAATTATGTATTTTGATTCATAAACTGATCTAGTTTATGCCATTGTTTAGAAATGGGGCCTTATGGAAGGAATGGAAACTGTATCAATGAACGCACTCCATGTAGGTATTTCCCTCCTACTCAAGATAATTATAGTGGAGTTGGTGATGCAACTAGTGCTGATCAACTAATCACCATACTGGGACAACTCACTCAGGTCAAGAATAATAACCTTACCCATATGGAGCACCCTGATCTGTAGCGTAGAGGATAAATGTTAGATCACATCATGAGGAAAAAACCACCAACATTCAATGGGGGTAGAAATCCACTAGTAATGGAGAAATGGATAAATTCCTTATAGAAAATATTCCACGCCATGGGGAGTAGCAAAAGGGGAAAAGTTTTCATGGCAGTTTACCGCCTCACTGGAGATGCTGATCAATGGTTGTCATTGATTCAAAACACAAAGGAAGATGATGAAGTATAAAATATGGAATGAAGGGAGTTTAAAGATATTTTCTTAGAAAAATACTTTCCTCATGACCATCGGGCGGATATGGAAAGATAATTTCTGAGTCTGAGGCAAAAGGAGGACGATAATGTTGCAAAGTATGAGTCTAACTTTACAAGGTTAGCAAGGCATGCTACAGATTATATACATAACCCAAGAAGTAAGATTGATCATTTCTTTTATGGGTTAAAACTATTTCTCCGTCGAGAATTATTCTCAAAATCCTTCTCATCATACGAAGATATTGTCTTATGTGCTATCAAGACAGAAAAAGAATTCCCTAAGTCTTATGAATTTAAAACAATGCAAGAGAATAAGAGTTTTGTTGATCACTCTAGAAATGGAAATAATTGGAAGAAGGAAAATTTTGAATATCCATCCTGTAGTAAATGTGGGAAGAAGCACCTCGGTACTTGCTTAAAAGGAATGGGATTCTGTTACAAGTGTGGTGAAAAAGTCCACCAAGCTTGTGGTTGAAAGGGGAAGAAAGAAGTTTCCGATGTAAAATGATACAATTACAGAGGGATGGGACATTATGCAAATGAATTTCCTAAGCATTAGGGAAACATACCTCAGAAAAGGCCAAGGGATCAAGTCCAAGATTATTCTATCACTACTATTGAGGTAGAAGCTCCGAAAGACACGGTGGAAGGTAATTTAATGGTTTCCTCAAGTTTAGAAAATGCTTTATTTGATTCTAGATCATTTCATTGTTTCATATATTCCCCGTTTTCTAATAAAATTAGATATTTATAATTTGATTTAACAGGGGAGTTTTCAGTTAAAAATCCTAAGGGAAGTATCATTGCATCAAAGTTTTGTGAATCTGTTCCCATTAGAGCATAGAAATGTTCTATATTTGTGGATCTCATCATCATACCTATGATTGATTTTGATATAATCCTTGGTATGGATTGGATTTAGGACCATGATGTGAATATTTATTGTAAGAATAAAGAGGTTACGATTTTTGATGATGATGATAAGGGACACCTTATCTTTAGATCAGAATCGTCACCACCTAATTCTTATCTAGATCCACCCCTAGTAGATCAACTAAATTCAATTATTGGGGAGGAAGAGAATGAAATGATTGTGGGTGAGGAAAGGAATGTTCAAATAGAGAATATACCTATTGTGAGAGAATATGTTGATGTGTTTCCAGAAAATTTACTTGGACATCCTCCAGAATGAGAAATTGAGTTTTCCATTGATTTAATTCCTAGATCAAGGCTCATATTGAAGACCCCTTATAGAATGGCCACAGTGGAATTAGTGTAACTAAAGAAACAACTAGAGGAATTGAGTAATAGGGGATTTATTCTCCCTATTGTTTCTCCATGGGGAGCCCCTGTCCTTTTTTTAAGAAGAAAGATAGATCTATGAGGTTATGTATCGACTACAGGGAGATCAATGCTCAAACAATAAAGAACAAGTATCCCCTACCTCACATTGATGATTTATTTGACCAACTTCATGGAGCTCAATACTTTTCCAAGATTGACCTTCGATCGTGATATCATCAGTTGTGTTTCATGAAGGAAGACATTCTGAGGACAGCATTTCGAACTAGGTACGGGCTTTACGAGTTTACAGTAATGCCTTTTGGGCTGACTAATGCACCCTCTGTTTTCATGGATCTAATTAACAGAGTTTTCAAGGAATATCTTGATGATTTTGTAGTGGTATTTATTGATGATATCTCGGTATATTTCAAAAGATACGAAGATCATGAAAATCACTTGCGCATTATCTTGAAGACTCTTAGAAGACATGAATTATATGGGAAGTTTAGCAAGTGTGAATTATGGCTTCAGGAGATTTCTTTTCTTGTCCAAATTTTCTCTAAGGATGGAATCATTGTTGATCCTTCTAAGATAAGAGAAATCTGAGAATGGCGAGCAGCAACAAGTATAATCGAGGTACGCAGTTTTATTGGTTTAGCAGGTTATTATCGACGTTTCGCCCAAAATTTATCCCGATTGGCTAACCCATTAACGAAGCTCACACGTAAATGGGTTAAATTTGTTTGGAAAAAAGAGTGTGAAGAATGTTTTCAAGAACTGAAGATAATATTATTCAATGCCCCTATATTGACTCTACCATCAGGGAATGATGGGTTTGTTATTTATAGTGATGCATTGAAGAAAGGACTTGGTTGTGTCCTTATGAATAATGATAGGGTTATTGCCTATGCATCACGATAGCTAAAAATTCATGATCAAAACTATCCTACTCATGATCTTGAGTTAGCTTCTGTAATAATTGCTTTGAAGATATGGAGACATTATCTCTATGGTGAAAAATGTGAGATATATACTGATCACAAGAGTTTGAAGTATATTTTCTCATAGAAAGAACTCAACATGAGGCAAAGGCAGTGGCTTGAACTACTTAAGGATTATGATTGCACGATACACTACCACCCGGGGAATGAAAATAAGGTGGCAGATGCTTTGAGAAGAAAGGATCATGGAGTTTTGAACAAGATGAGAGTTAAAAGGGATCCTATTTTCATTGATCTAGTGAAGATGGATATGGGAGTTACCATGGAAGGTGAAACATCAATACATTTTCAAATGCTTTCCAAACCATCTTTACTAGAAAGGATAAAGAGTTATCAGACCGATGATGATGAATTTCAAAAGAAGATTAAAGCTGTGAATGATTGAAGATTGAGTGACTTTGTGTATGAAGATGGAATTTTTAAATTTGGTAGGATACTTTGTGTTCCCGATATACCTGATCTAAAAAGGGAATTATTAGACGATTCTCATAGTTCCAATTTCTCTATACATCCTGGGAGCACCAAAATATATAGAGATTTGAAGGAACATTTTTGGTGGGACAAGATGAAGAGGGAGATTGCTGATTTGGTGTCAAGATGTATGGTTTGTCAACAAGTGAAAGCTAGAAGGCAACAGCCTGGAGGAGTCATGAAACCTCTTCCCATACCTGAGTGGAAATGGGATAATATTACGATGGACTTTTTCATGGGACTACCAAATACTCCTAGAAACAACGATGAAATATGGGTCATTATTGATTGTCTTACCAAGTCGGCACGTTTTTATTCTATAAGAAAAGATTTTCCACTTGAATGATTAGAAAGACTATATATTAATGAAGTTATAAGACTTCATGGAGTACCACTTTAAATTGTTTCTAATCGTGATCCATGTTTTACATCAAGATTCTGGTAGAGTCTTCAGAAGGCCTTAGATACTGAACTTCATTTGAGCACTGCTTACCACCCCCAAACTGATGGTCAATCATAACGGACTATTCAAAACTTAGAAGACATGTTGATATCTTGCTCACATGACTTTTAGGGTATGTGGGATCAATATTTACCTCTAGTGGAATTTTCCTATAACAATAGTTTCCATTCGAGTATTCAGATGGCACCATATGAAGCATTATACGGAAAGAGATGTCGCACATCAACCTCTTGAGATGACGTTGGTGAAAGAAAACTCGTAGGCCCAGAACTGGTGGAGTAAATGATGGAAAAGGTGAAGGTAATCCAAAACCACATCAAAGCAACTCAAAGTAGGCAGAAGAGATATGGTGACAACTGAATAAAGGATTTGTAATTTCATGTAGGAGATCATGTTTTCTTGAAAGTATATCAAGGTAAGGGAGTTATACATTTCGGTAAGAAAGGTAAATTGAGTCCTAGGTACATAGGACCTTTCAAAATTCTATAACGAATTGGGGATATATCTTATCATTTGTAAATGCCATCAAATCTCTCCAAAGTTCACGTTGTGTTCCACATATCACTATTGAGAAAATACATGTCGGACCCAGCACATGTACTCACCTATGAGGAATTACAAATGGAACCTGATCTGTCTTATTTTGAAGAGCCTGTCAAGGTTCTTGATACAAAAGAACAAGTGCCGAGAAACCGGACAACTCGTCTGGTAAAAGTTCTATGGAAAAACCATTAGATGGAAGAGGCAATGTGGGAACCTGAGGAAATTATGATGAAGAACCACCCGAGTATTTTTATACATTAATATTCTATAAATTTCAAGGATGAAATTATTTTAAGGAGGGGAGAATGTAACACCCCAATCTTCTATGGTACGCTTCTCTTTGAATAATATAGTAGCGTGTGTTGTACGCAACTTCGAGTTCTAACACACACCACAACCAATCAAACTAGCCGTTTTGAATAGTAATACCCACTTTTTGAAATTTTATAAATTTTATCTTTCAAAATGGACTTCATTTTTTGATTCGGAATATCAAAATTAGATTAGGTTGAATTTTTGGTATTTTTCTGAAAACTTTCAATTTTTGATGAATAGTGAAAAAACACTAAGTTGTTTAAAACCGAATTTTTATTTAAATAATTATTTATTTTATTTAATTTTAATTAAGGTAAAAATAGATACATAATACCTATATATGTTAAATTTAATTCATCGGAGTTATTTTAGAATAATTTTAGATATAAAAAAAATTATTGAACTTTTCACCGTCTTTTACCCACCTCCTAGGAGAATTTCGAAATTCACATAAAACTTAATTTTACCGCTTCTGTGAGTGAAATTTTGAAAATCTGAGAAAAAAATTAATATCAAGGATTAAAATGTGGTTCAATAAGCTAAAAATAATTTTTGGTGAATAGTAACTTTTTACTTTTATTTACCACGGTTAAAAGTAAATAGGGTAATTAAGGGTAAAAATGATATTATTATTACCCTAAAACATGTCCTAATTATATTGGATAATTATAATTCTACCAAAAAAAACCTTAGGAATAAAATATGATCCTCTTTGGTCCACTTGGATTAGATTAGGACATTTATTATTATTTAATTCAAAGAAGAGTTAAAAGAGTTAAAATCAAAGTTTAACAACTAAAACATTTTTAATATAGGATTATACATAAGATAAATTCGATTATAAATATTAATTTGAAAGATAAAACGATTTCCTACATAATTTTATTTTATTTATAATTTTTATACATTAAATTAATTTATTTATGACACAATGGTGATGCAGTAATTACCTAATTAATCAAATATTAAAATAATTGATATTATAAATATCCAAAAAAATGTAATTTGAGACTTTTCATGAATTCCACTAAATTTATAGGTTACCATGACATTTTAGGATTTATTAAATAAATTTATTTTGAATTAATAAAGTTGTTAAGACTTTAACAAAAATCAATTATTAAATAGTGCCAAAATTGACATAAAGGAGTATTTAAAAAAAATATTAAATTATTAATTGATATTCTATTCCTAAAAATCTACGACTCAGCCAAAAGACTTATATAAGGTTATATATATTAAAAATGAACCAATTGGGATTCTCTTGGCATGTTATAGTAAGTTTATTAACCATATAATATAAAAATACAAAGAGACATGGTAAATGTTAAACTATTTAACTTAGAGTTAAATATAAATGATAAGGTTAATATAGTGACCCAAACCTATCTAAAATCTATTATTTGAAAGGATTTAGACCCATCCCCATGTTATCCTTGAAATAAGTCACTTTGGATCCATTATAAACCGAATATGAATTTATTATAAAAATAATATTTTATGTTTTTCCTGAGGTGCCCCTCACCCCTCTTATAAAAGGGAACTCCCCCTTCTCTCAAATTCATACCTTCAAAGCCTTTTGTCTTAGACAAACCCTACCCAAATATTCTCTAAACTTCCAACACTTCAACCTAGAGTACATAGTTTGATCAAAAAGTCAACCTAAGGATCCCTTTTGATCAAATCAAAAGGAAGAACCCAAAGAAGAGGTAATGTTTTCACCATCCTCTTTCAGGTTCTTTTCTTCTTCCACTTCTTATTTCTTTGTTATTTCTATTATAAAATAATAAATATAGTTTATTCTATATACTGTGATGTTATTATAAATATGGTATAACCATATTCAGTATTCTATCCATCCTTTGAATGACATTTCACCAAACGTGTGTATGTACGGCTTACCGTCTCCACGTCGTGGTGTAATTGTTATTCAAAACATTATTATTTGGATGGATATAATAATGATGTGTAATTCTTGTAAATAATAAATATAACATGATAATTATTTTTTATATATGATACACAATCAAATTATATATTATTTTAATATCAAAAGAATGATATTTTTGCTCGTGCGTGCGTACAGACTACCATCTCCACGAACGTGATGAGATTCATTCCCCATCGTATCCATTCAAGACTAATTCTCATTTGATGATTAAAAGTGATGTTTAAGAACTTTATATCATTCTGTATATGAATAATATATAACCTATCCATAACAAACACAACTTACATAACAAACCATATAATGGAAAAGGAATCAGTTAACACACAAAACAACTATAATACTAAGATATTATTAACAAAGCAATGTTAAAAGATCATATATGATATCATATTAATGTATATTATTCTTTTATAATTTAATAACAATTATTTTACCATTATACAGGAGGTAAACCAACCCTCGACCAAGGAAAAGTAGAAGGTAAGGGTTAATTTCACAATCTCATTATTATCCTATGTTGTTTTCACGTAAGTATCTACTGGGACATCTTTATCATCCACATCCATGTTTCTTAAAAATGTATTTAAAAACATTCTCAATATTTTATAGACTATGGGTTAAAGTGATTTATACCCTTTTTTAATTTTTATAAGATGTTTATAAAGGAATCATTCTGTCATTTTCCAAACAAGGTCCTTTTTAACCTTTTCGACAGAATTAAGGTTAGAATGTATTTTTTAATTTATACGGCGGGTTCGTCTATTTTACGCCTTTATAAAATCATTTAAGCTTCCATTAAAATATTATAAGAATATTTTCAAAGTAAATGATTTATTTTATAATTATGTGAATTTTAAATGATTTAAGAAAGGATATATTTCTCTCTAATAGTTTTGATTTCATCAATGTCAACATCCTTTGATGAATTTTAAGCTTATTTGAAGTTCATTTATTATGATACAAAACTTCCACATTGTATTGAAGGTTCTGTGATATGTTTTAATGTGGATATGATATTTTTATACCATTCATGGTTTATGAAGAAAGTATTGAAATTTCTTTTGCTAGTTTTGATACGAATTTTTATGTTATGTTTAAACCTGTTCATATGAGGAATGCATTGGACTTAGTAAGTGATGGGTGGAGCCCGCTATAGCTCCTCGATGCATCGGAAGGTCTCATGAGACATACTAGTGTCTTGTCACAAGTCCCTTATAAAATCTTATTTTTAGTCTTGGCACAAGGCCTTGACTATGTGGTTATGATAGTCTGGCATTATGAAATATTCCATCATTATGAAAGTGGTTATTGATATTGCATGAGATTATTAGACTAGTAGAATATCCATGTGAATAAGTAAATGGAATTATTTATTTTATTTTTGCCATATTATGATGAAGTTCAAGTTTTAAAGGCTTTTGTTTTAGTTATACATTACCTTAAATATTTATGTTTATTTATGAATGTTTTTGATATATTGTTATCCTGACTGATCATCTGAGATCACCCCTTTCTATGTCTTATTTTTTCCAGGATGTGAAGAAGTATTTTATAAATAACCTACAGGGATAGTATGAGGGGATATGAGTGTGGACTATGGAGATAGTTTTGTTGTAGTTTTTCACATTATGAGGTAATGAAAGACTTATGAATGTATCTAGTGTTTCCAAGGCTACTAAATTAATCGGTCTTTCGAGATTTGATCTTTTGTGATCATGCCAATGTTATGTAATAATGCACCGTCTCTGGGTAACTGGGGTCAGGGAATTACCATTTTACACATGCTTATGAAATTTTAACCCTTATCTTTTTTATTTTAACCCCATAGTAAATAAGTTTTAACCTTAACCATAGTAAATGGTTTTTACTATTTTCACTATTTAGGTTAAAAAATTAGTTTCCCTTATTGCATAATATAAATTATTTTGATTCCAAATATGGAATCCATTTTACCCAATTAAAATCCCATAAGTTTCATAATTTAATTTATAAATTCATATGAAGATAAAAAAAATATGTTTTTCTATAAATATATTTTTTGAGCATGAAAAGATTTTCAATTACCTCTATGACTATTAATCACAATTTTATGAATATAAATTAAAATATTTTGATATATAATCTATAAATTTCATTTAAATAGTTCCTAATTAGTGGTTTTAAATTAATTAAAATACGGAAAAAGTGTGCACTATAAAATTGTTTTCAGAAAGAAAAAAACTTATTTTTGTTCAATAAAATAAACATATAATAAAATCTAGAGTAATGATGATTAAAATTTCATTAATTATATTAAATAAAACCATTGAGAACTTTCCTTTCATTAAATTAAATTAAACTAATAACGGTACCATGTAATTATTTAATTTATTTGAATGAAATAGTAGTTTTACAAAAAATTGTTATTTTTCACTATTTAGTGAAAAAACAATATTTTCCCAGAAATATAAAATCTTCACTATAATTTAATATGGTTTTGATAATTTAAAACATAAATTTAATTTTATCAAATACATTTTCTAAAATCTAAATAAATTAATTTTATTTTTTTTCAAAAAATGTGATAAAATAATTTTTGAATAAAACATATTTTGGATGAATAAAATGACTTTACAAAAAATTGATTAACTATTTAGTAATAATTTATAAATATTTTTTATTGAGAATGAATTATATATATATCTACTATAAAGTATTTAAAACTATTCATACTAGCCAATTTAACATTTGGGTTATAACGATCAAATATTTTTCGAGTCATTTAAACTCTATGTTGTGTGTCGAATACTCTATTGAACATATTGTTCCACTTTAAAAATATCGACGTGTTACGTACCCCATATCCCTTAATAAATTTCATCATCAAGATTTAATCATGGTCTCAGAAAATAAATGTTTGACATATGAATATATTGCTCATGAAATCCCACATATTATAAAGGTTTAATAAAAATCCACATGAAAAGAAAGAGATGGAAGCAATAAAGGCATTTGGAACAATGAATAACTATGTTTCTTGGTAGGAAAAATGGTGGGAAAGGGAATATATGTACATAAAATAAAAAAAATTAATTTCAAAATAATAATTGATAGTGATGGAGATAATTTATCACATAAAAGTGAATGATAAAGTAAATATTAATAACCACAAAACCATAAATCAATGAGGTGAGAATAATAAAAAAATCCATCAAAAAATGAATAACGTAGAATAAATTATTCATTTTCAAGAAACCTTTCATTGATTTTGGGGATTAAATACTATATATACAAATAAAATAAGTAAATATGATTATTTGATAATTTAAATTTCATCATTCATTCAATGTTCATCATAATCTCAAATTTGTTCCAAAACGATGAGTAATGAAGTTGATTTTTTCATGAATGAATCACTAAAATCAACTTATAATAGATCACATTACCATAAAAGTGATAATAAATCTATTCAACCTATATTTATAATTATACCAAAACAAAATTTGTTATCACATGGTAAGATAATTCCCAAAATCAATTATCCTTCATATGATGAAAAAATACATTATCTTTGAAATTCAATAGTAATACTAAATGTTTCAACTAAATCATTCTATAAATAAATAACCATTTGTCCCAAATAACCTCAATTCCCTCAAAATTAACATGTGTTTACATATATTGTTATATCATACCCTTCCTATTACAAACTGTAAAACTTAACTATACTCGTCTGAAATAAAATTAATCACTTAGTCACCAAATCGCATTTCAATCCCATTGTCATCTATATGATTAAACGTGTGTCCCAATTATTTCATCAATATCCATGATCATATAATCACTAAAGGTTATCAATACCTTAAAACATATTTCCTAAAAAATGTAATGGAATACATCACATTAAACTAAAGTCATTCAAATACATCAAACTAATAAAATGTCTCTCAGAATGTCACTATTCACTATAAGATCTCATAACCTAAAACCATAAAATTACTATCTAATAATTTGAACATATGATAAACCATACTATAATTAACAAGGTATTTTATCCATATCTCTTAATAAAACCTCTCATAAAAATATCCTAATCTACAATATTATCTAAACCCATATCTGATACAAACATTAATAGCACTGAACCCTCACTCCCAGATCAGATACTAAAATATTAAACATTACATTTCACAAATTTTTATTGATAAATGTGGCCATGTTATTTCTATCTAATCTATAGAATATAAATAATAAATATTATATTATTTACATATCCAAAGACCATCTAGGATTAGAGTTTTATAAAATTAGTACAAACCCTTACATAAACATTACTCATGACACCAAGTTAGTATTTTTCACACTATACCCATCTTCTCATATTCTATATTAGTTAATCATAATCATACATATTAAACCCTTATAGATTTAATTAATATAAAATAATTATTTATAATATAAGAAGGGTTATTTCAAATTCTTAGTAAGGTAGACATAATCATTAACAATTGAATGTCATCAGTGAGCATGAGAATAGTATAAAGCTATGATTACATAAACATAGTGCAGGAGATTAACCTAATTGAATTTATAACCATCAATACTTTGAACTTAAATCATTTCATAAATCATTAATAAAATAATGATTCATTTAAAACAATAAACATGAGAAATGTTATATCAACATTGCCCAATGAAATCATTAATACCTCATCTATAGCCTGAAGAAAACATGTTTCTATATTGTAAAACTAACTTCATATAGCCCTTATAAATCCTTTAAATAACCCTTAAAATTGTAATAACTATACATATAACTTCCTATATAATTACGCAGTACATTGGACCATTATTTTGTCACACCCATCGTATAATCTATATTGGTCTAACATGTGAGCTATAATGCGACTCAATCCCTTGTAAAAAAATTCTAGGAACCGTAAAACAAATAAATAATATATATATTTCATTAAAACATAAAAAAATTAAAAAATTGTTACTAATTTCATAAATTTATTCACTAATGGAAAATAAATGAGTTCCAATAAAATCTCTTGAAACAATTATAATCTATCTAGATAAATTATAAGGGTGGTGTCATTTCCTCATAACCCATGGGAGAATAAGTAACATAAAGTGTTATTGACATTTATGAATCAAAAACCCATTAAAATTTCAATAATTATTTTACAGGGAAAAAAATTTCACTTTGAGTAATATTAAAGGATGTCATCTTAGATGAAAAATGATTTTGAAATACACCTTAGAAGATTTATAGTAGAAAATATCCCTTACATTTTTATATAAAATATTTAAAATATAAATGATTATAATTCATTAACAAAATAATTTTATTTGAAAATAACAATTGAAAAATGAAAAGGATTCTCTAAACCATTGACTAGTCATTATAGTGGGAAATTCTATTCGTCCCATATACACTAAAAAAATGGTTCATTGTACATTTTCTATAAATTTAAAAAAGTAACTCATTTGAAAAATGACATGAATATTCAATTTTAATCTTTTTAAACCATTATTGTTAAAAATAAAATTAAGCAATCGTAGTGAAATGTTTTTGAAATAATTTTTATAAAACATAGATTTTGAAGAAAAATCATTTTCTTCTAATGTAAAAAATGCAGTCAGATATTTCTAAAAATAATTTCTCAAATAATGTTTTCTACCAAAGATAAGAAAATTGCATAAATAAATGAAAATATCATGATTAACAAGATGGTAATAAAATTAAACAGTTTTATTTGAAAATTATCAAATAATTTTCATTAATTGTAATTTAAGTGTATATAGTTTATATTAAAACAGAGATTATAACATAAAGGATTTAACACTTTTGTAGCACTCCAATCATAATTCCCATGAATGAATTACATAAACTGAAACTTTAGATATCATTAACATAAGATGATTAATGATATTACATGTAATTTTTTAATAATATACACCATGTTAAATAAACTGAGGTTTCGGGTTCGAGTCCTCACAAAGGCAACGTGCACCATTTTCCAGCGAACCTCTCATCCCCTCGACTCCATGGGAACTGGCCCAAGCCCAAGGGTTGGCCACCTTGGGCCTAGCTGGGGGCGTGCGGCGCGCAGGTGGGTAGGCCAGCCCTATACCTCGTTACTCATTCACCACCTTTGCCCGCGGGGGCTGGGTGAGTTGGTTCAAGGCGGTGGCGACCCGTCGCTGAGGTTCCGGGTTTGAGTCCTCACAAAGGCAACGCGCACCATTTTCCAGCGAACCTCTCGTCCCCTCGACTCCGTGGGAACTGGCCCAAGCCCAAGGGTTGGCCACCTTGGGCCTAGCTGGGGGTGTGCGGCACGCAGGTGGGTAGGCCAGCCCTATACCTAGTTACCCATTCACCACGTTTAAAAGATTGTTGTAGCAATCATATTGGAGACTTCGATATCCTTAGACATATCTGTGTCCCGGGTATTTTCCCGAAGCTCAAGCAACCCTTTGAAGTTTTCTGGAAACCTCTGATGCCGGGTTGGATTAAAGTGAATGTCGACGGCACCTCAAAAGGCAATCCTGGACCTGCTAGTTGTGGGGACATTTACAGATACTCTGATGACCATTGTCATGGTTGCTTTTACGGTGGTTGTGGGATCGCCTCTTCCATTGAAGCGGAGATGCTTGGAGTCATACATGCTGTTTATTTTGCGCTGCAAAGAGGTTGGCGTAAACTGTGGATTGAAAGTGATTCTACCACCATTGTTCAAGCAATTTGGAACGGAGTCATTCATCTAGCCTGGCCGCTTACTATGTGCTGGATTAACTGCTTGAATTCGCTTCAAAAGATCTACTACATTGCTACACATGCCTTCCGTGAAGCAAATGCAGTTGCTGATGCCCTTGCCAATAAAGGTGTCCACCAGAACATGACTTGGCTGGATGAGCTGCCAGCTGATTTTCTTCACCTCTATGAAAGAGATTATAATAAAATTCCTTCATTTTGCTTCATGTAAACCTTTGTTTCTTTTATTAATATATGGTGCTTCGGTCCTTAAAAAAAATTAGTCCCAAAACATTATAATATGCCTCCATTAATGTAAAATAACATAAACTCCCTTATTTCTTTCCTAATCACTAGATCAAGATCACATGAATAGAATAACCTCATATATATTTTAAAATCATAATATATTCCTGAAAATTAATATAAAATATATTCATTATTATTATATACACCACATAATAAAATAATTGGTTAATGATTAATATTTCCTCCTGAAATAAAAGCGATGAAAAAATACCTTACATCGAGTCTAAAATTTAAATGTATATATATTATCTCATGAATAATAAAATTTGATTATTTATGTTATTTATTAATAAAAATTAAATATTTTATATCTTATTCTTAATTAATTTTTTTTATACATTTTTTATAGAATATTTAAATACATATTATTCTAAGTCCACATATTGTGTTTTTAGGATGTTTGATTCATTGTTTAAAAATCGCATTGGTGTATTGAATGTAGTTACAAAATTAATCATTCCATCTTATAAAGATTCATAATAATGAAATAATAAAAATATAAATAAAACATTACATAATTTTTGAACCAAACATGAAAGATGGTATTGAAAAATAAACTATGTTACAATAATCGAGATAGTAGGTTGTACATACACATTAGTAATGTTTCAATTTTTCAATGAACAAAATGGAAAACAGTAAAGATTTATTTTATCTTCACATAATTATAACAATATCATAAATACCCAATTATTTCTTCAAATATAATTTTATTTTTCATCTATGTGATTTGGTTATGAAAAAATAATCATGACGATTTATAGAGGCGATATTCCACACATACGCGCGAACGACGTTATCATTTTTCGATGAGTGTAATGGTAAAAATTAAAATGATATATTATATTTTAATAAATATAATTATATCAATAATAATATAATTATTTCATATATATCATATATATATTCATTAAAATTTTCATTAATATCCATGTAAAGTGTTAGTGAAAAATTAATCACATCGCGTTGCAGGGTTGTAGTCTACCATACGCACAAGAAACTTTATCGTATCCCCCATTGAATAGAATGTAAGAAGGTATATATTATATAATAATTCACTAATTATAAAAATGTTAAAAATAACATATATAAAAATTCAAAACATAATTATAACCATTTGGGGGGTGGGGATGGAAAATGAATTACATCGGTTTATGAGGTGTTAGTCTTTCATGCACACGATCAATGGTTTTGTTTCATATTTGACAGAATAAGGGATAGATATAGGTTATTAAATCAATATAATAATAACTCATAATATGGTAGATATATTTTTTATTATAATTTTAATTATTAAAACCCAAAATAAGGTGGTAATAGTATGGTTAAAAAAGAGCACAGTGAAGATGATTACCAGTTCTTAGAATAACCTCCTTTTGATTTCCTAATAAGGACTGTAGGTTTGGTCATTTTGGGAATATTAGAAGATCTAAAACATGTATATGTATGTTAGGGTGGGATTATTTTAGGGTTTTTTCAATAAAAAATTATTTGGATGTGTGAATAAGTGAGGGGGGTAGGTTGACTTTTATAATGGATATGGAGTGCCATATTTTTAAATACCCAAAAATATTCTATAATGGGAAGTCTCACTCACCCAAAGATCCTCAAAAATTGATAATTAAAAAATTGTATGGATTATATGGTCTATCCATAGAACTATAAAAAATATTTTTTAAAAACCTTTTCCCTTAATTTCTATGTTTTCATACTATTACCATTTTAGTTTTAACTATGTTAACTAGCCTCTTTATCTAGTAAATTTATCATTTATGTCTAAAAATAAAATGTTCCATATTAGATAATTTGTAACCATAGTTATAAATATGAATTCAAAATTTTAATATAAAAATATTATGTTTGGGGAAAATAAATTAAGCACAAGTGCATGAATCATGGAAAACACTCTTTTACCATTTACTATGACAACACAGATTTAACTTTTTTAGGGGTCAGTATAATTATTATAAAAGGGAAATTGGTTCATAAATTGTCCATTAATGAAATTTTATACATATACCTATGAATTTTAAGAGTATTGGATTTTAATTAATATTAAACCATTTAATAAGATATTACCTGTTATAAAATAACATTAATGTCAATATGACAAAATTCATTTAATTTGACATAAAAAATATCAAGACAAAGGTGGACTTTGAATCCATTTTTTTAAAACCTATAAATCATGTAATATTTATCTAAAAATTATTAAATACAATAATTCATTCGATTTATGTTACATTTATTATATTAGTTTCATTTATTAAATTTTTCAATTAATTAAATAAATAACATGTTAACATTGCATAAGAATTTAATCTAACAATATAATTAATAAAAATAAAAATTAAATTACTCTAAAGAATTTAATTTCATTATTATCTAAATAAAATAAATATTAACTAACATATTTCATTTTCCCTATGTTAAAAAATAATTTAAATTTAAAATCTATAGGGTGACATGTTGTCTTATTCTTTACAAAAAAAATATTAAATTTGTCACATTCTTAGAAAATTGTCCCATAATTACATAGATATATATCATATGTTAATTAGGTTTTAAATATGTACATAAAATAGTAATTGGAAATTATTTAAGGAAATTTTAACCCTTATCGTTTATGTTTACCCCCCCCCCCCCCCCCCCGCTCTGGTAATCATGTTTTAACTGTAATTGTGGTAAAATAGTTTTACTATTTTCCCAATACATTGTAAAAAAAATAAAGTTTAAAATATTAGATAATATAAATTATTCTTATTCTAAATATGGAATCTATTTTACAACATTTAATTCAAAACAATTCAAAAATCTAATAAATAAATAAAACTCGCAGGTGTGTTGAAAAATCTATTTTTCAAGAAATGTATTTTTCAATCATAATTTGAAATGTTATTAATTGTATTAAATATAGTCATAAAATTATGAATTTAAATTATTATTTAGTGATGTATACTCTATTAATTTCATTTAAATAACTCATTATTAGGGATTTTTTTAATTAAATTAAATGTCGATAAAACATCTACATTAAAATAATTTTCAAAAAAAACAGTTTTTTACCCAAAAACAAACATCCACTAAAAAATAAAATGAAGATGATACAAAATATATTAATTATAATAAATATAATTAATTACTAAATATGTTATATAAAATAAAATTTAATTAATAAATGTACATTCAAATTATTTAATTTATTAAAGTGAAATGATAGTTTCCAAAAAATCGATATTTCTAATTATTAATTGAAAAATCAATATTTCATGAAAAATACTAAAATTTCACCCTAAGTTAATTCTTTTGTGATAATTTAATATTATAATTTAATTTTATTAAATAAATTTTTTAAAAATAGCTAGAAATTAATTATTTTATTTCCTCACAAAATGCGATAAATCGTTTTTGAAGAAAACAACTTGTTGATAAAGAATATTTCTTCACGAAGATATTTTCTATAGATTTGGTAAAAAAATTATATTTACTAAGAAAATTATTAATATATATTATAAATTAGTTAATATTATTTATACCTATCAATTTAACATATAGGTAACGATGGTCAAATATTTCAAAGGTCGCCTAAAATTCCTATCATGTATCAAATATTCTATCGAACATAATAGCCCTGTTCAAAAATCTTGAGGTGATACAATTATAGCTAAAAATTGCTTTTTTAATTCCAAACATTTTTAAGAGAAAGTGAGAACCCATGAAATCAAGACATAAACACAAAAAAAGTCTCCAACATACCAAAACTCAAGTTCAAAAACAACGCTTTCCCCAAAAGAGAAGCTCCTTCCAGCAACTAAAAACCATAAAGTCCAGCTTACATTGTCATATCGCAGCACGGTTAGCTGACCCGTGCCAAAGAGCATGGGCATGGTACCAATGGTCAAAGCCATACACTCTCAATCTTTTGATTCCAAAAATCCATGAAACAGTGAAATCTCTTTTCCCTGAGCCTCATCTGAAGCATCTTTTTTTAAGAAAACGTTGCAGAATCCCTTCTATCGTGGCATTCCAAGACAAAAACCAACATCACATCCAGAATACCACCATTTTCAAGACATCATACTACTATTTTAAAGGCATCACTACCAAGTGAGATCACACACTTGGTGCGCACAATAAACCGGCTTCGAATCATGTTCAACATTAAATCAATATGGTCTTCAATGCAAATTCCACAATCAACTGTACACAACTCGATTGATCCCATTTCAAATCTGAAAAAAATGACACAAATCGGCTTCAAGATGTCCGGTTCAGCACAAATCACCCAGAACCAAAATCAAGAACACCGAAATTCCATCACTGGTCACCAAAACTGAAGGCGGAACCCGACATCATCGACACTGCACACCACCAAGACCACCGAACAACCAAAACCAAAATATCGCAGAAAAAGTTCCAAAACACAAACCATATTAGAAAAAATAACCTCTTGAACCCCATATCGCCGAAAGAAGTCCCCTCCAAAATCCAGATAAGCAGATCTAGATCCCATCACCACCTTTAAAATAGCACTCGGAGACCATATCCTCCCTACACACCTGAAATCAACACAAAACATGATGGCAACCCCCAGCCCGCAGTAAATGGAACTTGCACCCTGGACCAACCCTTCCCCACCATGGGGAACCCTATGCAATAATCTTTCTACTTTTAAGGTGTTTAGATTTAATTGTCATTTTCCTTCCATTTCTAGGCACATATAACACATGCATAGTGTGTTGTCTTACTACCTAACTACCCATGATACCATGTGGTTTATGGTAACTTATCCCTTTACATGGAGTTATCTTTTTTCCTAGCATTCGTAAATCATTTCAATCATCGTTTTATCCAGCCCCAATTTCATGTCTCTAAATTTTCTTTCATATTAAAAAATAAGATCAAATGGGTTCTATCAAAAACTAAATCCATTAAAATTAAGAATCAGTATCAAATGGTTTTTCTCAAAAAAATTAATGTCTTTCATTTAAAAAACATTAAATTCATTTTATCAAAACTATTATTGAAATATCAATTCCTAACAAAAATAAGTTCCCAAAAACCATATATAATTTCATAATCCATTTTTAATGAATTTTTTTTTATACACAATTCCATTTAAAACAATTCTTATCATAAAATATTTCATTTAAAATAAAGTATAAATACATTTCATAATATGTGTGAAACAAGGGTATAATGATATACTATTTTCTTGAGAAAATCACCTACCTTGATAAAAATATCATAAAACTCAATAAATATATACATATGATGAAATAATGGATGTTTCATGCCCAAAAATCAATATATAATAGTAAAAATATTCTACTATCAATCACCGAGAAGTTAGAATCCCAAAAAATTATTGAATAGGATAATAAAAATCAAACATCCATAGGTTCAAGAATTCATACAAATACCAAAGGTGTTCTTTTTCATAGAATGAAAATTCCAAATTAAATTACTATTTAATATGTCATTTTCACTTGAATATTTTATCATAAGGGATTAAAATCTTCTAAAATAGGATTTAAAGTCCTTAACAGGTCAAAATAATTCAATACCCACGATTTCCTTCTTCTGAAATCATTAAAATGGAATTATTGGATGTTCTGGAAGAAGTTGAATCCAAAATGGTTTTAAAAAAAATTTATTACAGTGGTATTTCATAAGGAAATCATGGTTTACCATTATATAAAATATAGCTTCAATATCAGGGTAAGGGTGTTTACCCTTACATTTGTTTCTAACATAGATATACCTATACATTGTGGCATATTACTCTTTATTGTCCTTTAAAACCCTATGGTTTCCCTTATTAAATAAATATTAAATAAAATCTACCCTTTTATAGCTCATATAAAAGGTACTCTACCATTACTAAGTACATATAAATTGTTATCTACCCCTTATCTGTGTACATAATATCACCCTTGCAATTAAAAATCAATTATTTTACCCTTACCGAACCCTTTTGAAATGGGAATTTCATTTTCACATTATATTAAAATTAAATTGCATTATGGTAGGAGGTTATTACCCTTAAGCAATCTAGATTCCCTATATAAGGTTAAAAATTACATGATACCCATTTAAAATTATTTATTAAATTAAATCAATATAATGTTTTTAAACATCATAGAATTCCCCTACTTATATGGAAAAAAAATAACACATCATGAACCCAAGAACATACACGAAACTATAAATTAAGAAGCTATATTATTATTATTTTGATGTTATTATGTAACATATTTTTTATATTATATCTAATTAGTATTTTTTATAGTAATGTTTCTTTTATGTTGATTCATATTTAAATTGGAATAAACAGAATAGGTGAAAATAGATGTTCCTTGGATTAAGGATGGATAAATTAAATTTTATGGACGAGAAGAGATATAAAACTTGAATGATGTAAAAAAATGATAGAAATAAATGTATACTTTGTAAATTTAATTATCTGGTAAATTGAAAAAAAAAATTATATGGAATGATTAATATGGTTAGTTATGAATTATTATTTACCAAAACTCTTATTTAGGATTATAAAAATATGTGGAATTCTATAAGGATCGTGATTCTTTTGGGACTTATTTTAATTTTCCTTTTTAGAATTTAAATAATGTGTTTAGGAATTGTGATTCTATATATTTATATTTTATTATATATTTTTTATTTGGTGATATCTCATATAGAGTCAACAATTTTTATTCCCCACCAAACTAGACATAGGAAACCCACCAAATACCCATCTGGTTATCTATATTAGATGAACTCCAAATGTACAGGATCTTATGAAAATAAATGGATGAATACACCCCCTATCATGATTCCCCATAAATTTTGGAATATGGTTTTAAATTCAATATGTGAAATAATATTTTTTTATATTATAGGGATAATTGTTTAAAATGATATGAAATTTGGAAGTGGGAAGGTATACGATGACCAGGGTGTATATTGTTAAGATATTAGGGTGAATGATTTCATAGTAAAGTAAGGTAAATTTGTTTCTATAAATTCATGGATTTCAAAAATTGTTCATACAATATTATGGGTTCAAATATGTTTTCTAGGATGATAAAATATATCAATTTCATTTTTTTTACTAAATATTTAGTATTATTATTCTATATTGATCTAAAAGTTCATGGGGAGGATGAAATAGACTATGTGATATAACTAACCATTATTCCATATAATATTATATATATTTGAAGGTATATGTTACTGATAATGTCAGACCATTTGTGTCTCTAATGATGAAAGATGGTTGAAACTAGAGGATCCACTCGTTATTTCCTGTAATATTTTCTTATTTCACTGTGTTACCCATTTAGATTTATTATGTTTCTTTTCATTTTATAACATTTTATGATTTTTAACACTATATTTTTTTCATTTTTTCCATTTATTATCTATTTTGACTCTATATTTATTGGTTTATTCTTTATTTTTATATGATTGAAAATGATATTTCCACATATATTAAGATTTTTTTACATTGGTGTTATTCATCACACCAGGGCCTTATACAATCAGGCATTGAGGGTGACACCTAATCTCACCACTAATATTGTTTAGTTCATGGTATAAAAAATGTACTGGTATATATGTCATTGATTATTTAAATTGTAAGTTTTGTGTCTGTTGTAGAAGAAAAATGAAGATGAGAAGTTTTTTTAGAGTGAAATTAAATATGATATAAAAAACATAGTATGGTGGTTAGGTAAAATGTAGTAGTTAGATTAATATGAGGTTATGTAAAATAAAATTCTTGCAGATTGGGTGATGTGAATACTGGTGATAATACTATCCAACATAACTTCTGAAACATGTCATAGTTATTGTAAACACATAATTTTTTTTGTTGAAATTTTTATGTTTCGTTATTGTGGATTTCTATATAGATCATATAATTTGATATAGAATAAAATATTAAATTTGGTATTTAAAACATTTTAGGGTTAAATTGAAAATATATTTTGGATTCATTTGGTAAACATATGTAATGATACATATCTTGATTTTTTGTTATGGTTTTTTTGTGAATAAATGAAATAGGTTTCATTTAATTTTAATAAATCATTTATAATTTTGTATGGGTGAAAGTTTTATATGCTAACTATTTTATGTTTTTATGATGGTATTTTAAATACACTTTTATTTTCATATAGGGATTTGAATGATAAAAACATACAGTTTTGTAAATTGAAAAGGATTCTTTGTGACAAATCAAATTAAAAATAACAGAAAATATATAAAACATTTATTTATTATCTATTAACTTTTCATTTTACATTGGGATAAAATTAAACCCCATGGGAGTTATTTTTGAGGTTATAAAATATCCATATTATGTATACTTATGAGACCAAATAGATCAAATCATCTATAGGTGGAAAGTTGAATCATTTGTTTAATTTTTATAGAGTATCAATAAACATTTACTTCTATATGTCTATTGATTATAGATTATATGTATGAATATATTATAATTTTTTTAACACTTAATTTAAAATTAATGAAATAGGTTATGATATAAAAATTTGTTTTATCACGATATTGAAACATTAATGATATTGTTTCTCTAAATTATAATTTATATTTTTATTGTTAATTAATATAATTTAGTTGATATGGGGGTTACAAAAAAAATTTATTCATTAAAAATTAATATTAGATAACAAAAATTATTTTGGTTGTAGGATAAGTGAAAATTGAATCAATGTGAAATAATTAATAAACTAGAAATACTCTGATTTTGGTATGTCATGGTTGGAGTAATTGGAAGGGAATAATTTTATAAATGAGATTAAAATAAATTGTTTTAACCTAATTTAATAGAAATATAAGTAACTAGTAATTAAATTATTTAGAAGGGTTTTCTATCTATATAATGATATTTTACACTATTATTTTATGTTTTTAATAACAATATGTGTTCTATAATAAAATGATATAAATTTTTAATTGGTTATGTGGTTGATTATTTATAGGTTTTGTTATATTTACAAAGGATTAATAGATTGTCTGTTAGTGTTTTCCATCATAATACACATGATTTAAATCCATGAAAAATTTACCTAATTGTAAATGCAAGTAATGTTCATCACTAATTTATCTACACATCCCCATGAATATACCATGAGAAGATGTTTGTTGTGACTTTGTTTTCCAAAATAAAGTTATAAAATTTATTGTGGATTTTCCACTAGTATTCTCATTTAACCTATAATGTCTCTCTCTAGATATCCATTATAGATCAGTATACCTGAAGACCAAGAAGATTCATTTCCATGGAGTCATACATGTTTTTTAAATTATATTACTGAAAATTAATAATGAATTTCAGACCTTTATGTTACATTTAATAAAATAAAGGTGTGGTGGGTTTCAAGGGAAATGTTGTTTAACTATGAATATTTGTCGAAGATTCCTAAAAATTATATGGATATTAAAGTAAAAGAAGAGTTTTTTAGTTATTATTATTATGTTTTTAATAAGTTAAAAAATAGTGTTTTATAAGGTGATTTTATATACATGTTTATTTTTATGTTGTTAATGTTTATAATATTAATTATGCTAACACTATTTCTCATTATGATGTTATGGATATAAGTGGGATATAGAATTCATTAGTGTGTTAATTATTTAGGGATGCGGTATACCATTTTGATATTATGATGTGAAGTATATTTAATTCTTAGGATGTGGTATTTGACCATATGTGTAGTTATTTTAGTTTTACCACTATTAATTTTGTTAGTAGTTTGATGACACATGTAATTTTGGTTGTTTTTTATCCAATGATAAACTTGTATTATAATCATATAGTTATTTTATAAAATAATAGAAAACTAGTTGTGGTGGTAGATAAATATTATTTATGATTATGTTAATGTATTTTTCATTACCCATACCCACGAGAAACCCCTACTAGGTTGACAGTGTCAATGAGAGTGACCACAAAATCCCAACTTTATTAGGGAACATGTTAGAAATAAATACCAATAATATAAATTGAAAAAAATTATTGCATTATCCTAAAAAAATAGAATATAATGATACATAACCACTTATAATATTGCAATAAATTCTATTCAAATATTATTTCCCATAACCCAAATTTCACTTACATGAAAATGTATAAAAACATCATTAATGAACATGTAAAACAAATATCAATAGACTATGTCACAAAATAGAATCCACATTGGATAACTAAATGTTTTATCCCTTCTCTATCAAACAATCCTATAAAACCACCTATTGAGGAGGGGTGAGAACTTATGAGTAATAATTAGATTAATCCTTCTAAAAAAATAATAACCATTTAAATTATTTACTTAGGAGTATATATAAGTGACAACAACAAATAAAATAATATACTAAAAGTGTGATTCTAATAGGGGTTAAAAATAAAAAACACTTCCATGTTACAACATCTTATATTTCAATAACCTATATATCCTCCATCCCCAATGATGAATCTTGGGAAACACCATATTTAAGGATAAAGATATCATAATAGTAATATATGAATAAGAAGTTGTATCAATCCTATGTTTATTTCTAAAAATCGGTAGGATAAAACATGATTGAAAATGAAAAATACTTGTAGAATTCAATTTAGAGGCCAATCCAACTCAAAACTAGGTAATGAACTATAATAGTATGTCCCCTCACCAACTGAATAAGAATTAACTATAAAATATCAACCCCACATCAACAACCATCTATTCAAAAAATTATCTAACCATTTCACCATGTGTCAAGATACCACATCAACCCAATCAAATCTAAAAATCAATCACCACATTTTGCATAAAAAACCATTTTTGTCACACCCTTGTGTATATATAGTAATATAAACATAGTGGACATAAACCTCTTTCCTACCTCATCTCTTGTATATCCCCCACATGTATCCACAAAAAAATCACATAAACATTTCATGTAGTACATATATACATCAAAAAATGGATCCATTAATTTGTTAATATATATATATATATATATCTACCAAGATCAATCACTTCCCATTAATGTAAATTAGCAAGTATATATCCAAAACAATATATTCAACTTATTATATACATACCTACCATGATCAATCAAAACCTAGGAAATAACCACATTTCACCCTATTTTAGGGAAACATATACTTAACATCATATTAAAGAATAAATATAAAAATTAATCACCTGAACAAAAATTTTCACATAAAATCATCATCAATATAAAAAATGAAATAATAATAAAATAAAACTATAAAATAAAATCATTCCATTTAATCATATATTCAATAATGACTTCTATGATAACCATTTACTAGCCAACTTATATTTATTTATCCATCTATTTATCAATATTTAACATGAAACCATTAATTAATCAACTTTAAGTTACAAAAATATATTATTCACATTTCATATTTTTATCCCAGCCCCTCCTCCCACATCAACATTCCTTATTCATGATATAATTTTTCATTCACTGGATTTGAATTGTAAAATAAATATTGTGTTTAGTCAGTTTTTATTTAACTTATCACCAATCACATTTAAATTTTACACCATCATGTATACAAAAAAACTAATAATAATAGGATAAACCCATTATCTTTTAATCTAATAGAATTAGGCTTCTTGCCTCATTCATAACCCATGGAAAAACATAGAGAAAAATGTAGACAAAAGAACACATCGCAACCAATCTATGAAACTCAACCATACATTCAAGCTATACCCACAAGGTAAAAATCCTATCATTATATCCTTATCATACTAAACCATAATATACATTTCCAAATTAAATCTAGTAAGTAAAATAGAAACCCAATATTCTATTTTTACAAATCTACCATGATGAAAAATTATATAAGAATATTAAAAAAACAACATCACCTCACAAGTATATGACAACCCCACACCATCAAACACTCATATTTTAATATTTATTTAACATTTCATGATTTTAAATTAGAAGTAATGTTTCTTATTAAATACCCCATATTAATTATTTTATTTACATTATAAATTGGGATATAAATTTTATAAAACATTTATAAATTTTAAATCGCAAAAGCACCCCATTATTAAATACATGAGACCAATCCTACAATGGTTACCTCAAACATAACAATAATAAACTATAAAAAATAAAACACCAATGTATATAGATATAGTAACATTAGTGTATTTAAGAATTATAGTTTCCATTATCCAATTTTATTTACTCTCATTAAATAATTCTAAAACTATAATGGTGACAATTTTCATCATCCACAACATGAATAAAGAACTCATAGTTGTGACTATAAATTAATAATGATCAACATATAGTAAAATGGAGTGAAAAAACGTATGATATTTGAGATCCCCTCACCCGCCTTATAATTTTGCTGAACCTGATTCATTATCAACATATAGTTCATTTTTTATTTAGAGAATTATACAAAAAGTGTCCACTTACTCACAAACCAAGAACATGCAATATTTTATAAAAAAACATATCATATAAATGATATGGTAATTAGAAAAAATCATTACAAACCATTAAATAATAATATTCATATAGATAGTAGAAGATTTTATAAACCCCTTACATTTTTATGCATCTTTGAATTTATAATTCAAATATAATGAAACCAAGATGAAGCACATAAAATCTAGGAAGATTATCAAAAAAATGTTACCAAAGGACAAACTTATCTATAACTTGAAACACACTACCAAAAATGAATTGAATTTATTATCACTACATAATGAAAAATAGGGGATCATGAAAACCAAAAGAGATGGAAAATAGAGAAATAAAGGGAACCTATGATTAATAATGAATCAATGGTACTAATTAAGAGCTTAGGATCCATAATTAAACAACCAAAATGTTTTAAAAATATCGCTAGGATTATCTATGTAATGAGAGTTATAAATTAAGTAAAATCAATGAGAATCCATTTCCCCTTTTTAGATATAAATCAAGATCGGACTCAATTATATCGAGTTGGATTCAAAATTGTCCATCATATAATTTTTCAACACCTGAAGTGAAATCTATTATAATTAAAACTTCTATATTCTGAAACAACATGGTAATTTTTAAAATTTTAATAATGGGTTTGAGAAATGAATTATCATAGAGATACAAAATATGCTCGTATAGACCTCAACCTTATCACCATTCAATGTTCTGATATAACACAAATATATTATCCTAGTTGTTTCCAACATACGTGAAAACATGACCATGTCAAAAAACATTATTACCATGAACAAACATCACCCTTGATCTTAAAACAGGGATTTCACACATCCTTAATTCCCATTGGTATTACACAATAAATATCAATGCTCAATTCTCAATAAAAACACTATACCTTAACCAGAGATCACCAAAACACCCATAAAAATGCTAAAATGGCTGAATAACATTCCCAAAGAAATTTTGAGAATATCAATTAGGATTATATATAAATAAATTACCCTTATATGGGATAAAATTATAACCCATGTACGGTTAAACTAAAATGGCCGCTCCTCTAAAATAACCAACTATCCATGATTATACCCTAGAATCTATGTCTATTATAGATTTAAAAGAAAAGGTTTAAGTTAATATAGGGTATAATGTTAAAACAATTTATCTAGACCACATTTAAACATCCTCTTGATTACTTCAATGCATGATAAAACACAAAATTAATTTTTAGTAAACTCAATATGTTACATTAGATGCCTCTTAAACCACTCTATCTCCATAACATCCACCATTCATGTAACATCTTCAACCCACTTCCCTAATCAATAATCCAAGTCAACTCCCAATTCTAGGGTCATGATATCTCAAAAAAATAAAAAAAATATAATTATTAATGATAATATATATATCTAAAAAATAATGGAAAAGACCTATAAAATTTCCATTCCACATACATATTAATAATAAGGCTATTCCCACTCACATTTTGGTATTGATCCAAAGTAGAAAATCCCATTAAATACTAATATATCAAAAAATATGAAACATCAACAAAATATATTAACACCATGATCCAACTGCTATACCAAATATCCATAAACAAAATCATCCTAACCACAACTATAAATATATCACCATATATCATCCACATATTAATGGGGAGATGAAGACTTGGTGGAAATTGACCACGTTTCCCCCTCATCTCTTTCATATATATAAAATTTATCCATACTATAACCACATAACCATGTTATCCAATACCTATATATGGTAACAGTTGAGGCCATTATTGACATTATGTATACATCTATCGATATCCATAACAATATCTTCATGTAATCTAGTATAAATATACATGAAAACCAAAATCCATCATAGCCCATATATATAAAACAATCCAAATTATTCACATGAAGATATGCTCCCACCTACTATCCACTATTACCAAAAAAATCCCTTCGTTGAATTTTAAATACATTCCTAGCAATCAAACACCAAAATACCACATTCATCATCAAATCTTAATTAATAGAATAATAAAAACTGTAGTAAAAATAATAAACATAGAAAAAAATCACATTTTATCCTAAAATCATTACAAACTTATTGAAAAATATTTTTTCTAGAAGAATTACAATTGTTATTCCATCTTTTGGTCCATACTTAATGTCAAAGAAATCATCAAAACACTTCATTATAAAACTATTTTTTTTCTTCCAATTTATAGGATTAAACATGCACTTCACACCATATAAACCTCCATTTTCATCATTTCATTTCATATTTCATAATAAATTAATTATTATATTTACATTAGATTATGTGAGGAAAAAAATTTATTGAAACCATCACAATTACATTTAACATATTCTCATACAAAAAATAACTAAACAAGTAGTACACATCCCATTATTCTTTAATACAACAGCCACACAAATCCCCAACTCATTCACACACCATGAAAGTGAATAGGGAGCCAAGAATATAAGAAAATATCATATAGGATTTGAATCCACTCATTATTTTAATAGAACTATTTCAATAACTCACCAACTCATTTATATATATATATATCCCATTTTCAAAGTATCTCGTAATAAACTCCTACATATATCTCGTTATAATAATTGAACCTCCTTCTATGTAGTAATACCAACTAAATCGTTCAGGGAAAGTAAAATTCCAACACTGTATTATCACAACTCAAACTTGTTCAAGAATTATATAGATATTCAAATAAGAAAATATCATAACCTAAGAACAAAAAGACACTATAACATATTACACCACCATTTAAAAATATATTTAATATGACATGAGTACTAATAACATCTAAAAATTATACTTCTTTCTATAATTATAATTATAATCATTAAATCATAAATCATTCCCCCAACAACAAAGGAAATAATAAAAACCCAAAATCATAGAAACACTACCCTACACAACAATAATATTCCAATCCTGTTAAGGGTACCACAACCTTAAAAAGAATAAAAAACATACAATTAATCACAAATGAGAACTGAGTTAATTAAAAAAAAATTAAAATTATATATTTTTTCACCGCCTTTTTCATCACCTTTATATAATTAACCAATTATAATAGTGATCGGATAATCATGAAAAATTGGTAGCATGAAATCCCAATAGGTAGTATTAGTCAACAAGATTCAATACGTATTAATGTAGAATCAAATCACATAAAGTACAGAAGACTATCTCTCTATTTTCTAATTCTATTGAACCTAATTCATTATCTTCATTTAATTAATTAATATTTAATACAAATTACATAAATTATTCCCCTTTTGACAATCAAAATATACTCAATAATCCATAACGAAATAAAATATAATAATTAATATAAGTGGGTGAATGAAAAAAATAAATGAAATAAGATAAAAGACATTATTTTAGTATATAAAAGGGTAATTTATAAATCCCCCATAAATTTCAAGGTTTTTATGATTAAATACTAGAAATGGGATGAAAATAATAAAAATATATCATAGAATATGAAATTATTAACCATGTTACCTAGAAAAATAAAAAATTATCAAGAAAACAACCTAAAAAAACTAATAAATGAAATAAAATCTTTCGATAACATCATGATAAATGGGATGAGAATAAAATTGAATGAAATTGTTAAAGATAGAAAGAAAATAAACCTTAGATTTTATATGAATATACAAAAGAAACTAAGTGGATCTGATCCATAAAATGATTACTAAATTAATCAAAAACATAACTAGTATTAGATAGTGTTCTGATATAGAAATAATATCATCGAATCAAGGATAATAGATAAAGAATATTTATATTAAAAACCCAATTGACATCTATGATAGTATAGTGGATTTTTTGATAGTTTCCATGGATATAGTTAAATTAAAATCTAAAGTAAAAACCATTTAAAATGGCTATACCGCCTGATCATCATGGTCATTTAGACCATTGTAAAAAAAATGACCACCAACACAATATTGTAGTGCCCAGAATGGTCATATTGTCCTAAACCCTATATTCCTTTGGAGATCCTCTATAGAACAGTGGTACCACCATCACCATTTCCAACATATCTTCAAAACCTAACCATGATGAAGAAGAATTATAACCATGATATAAAACCACTATGACTCCCAAAATAAGTTTTTATCAGCTCCACAGTATATATAGGGATTCCACCATAATTATCTAGGTTTCATGATCATAAATATGCACATCCCCATTCCACAAACCATATAAATTCTTACATAAATACTCAAAGTAGACGTATCTCATTCCTTAATTTTTAGTGAGTTCCCCATGTAAGATTATATCAGTACACATAACCCTTATATTGGATTAACATAGAACCATTATATTATCATCCTAGAATATATAAACTCCCTCAAATCAGATAATTATGCTTGATCAATTCCCTTAAATAGTCTTCAATAAGGATTCCAATATAGTAATTTTGGACTGTTGAGATCTAAAAATCATCCATAAACCTCTAAAACACCATAAAACATCCTCACAATGCCTCTAAAGATCCAAAAAACACAATTTAATGTACTCATGAACCTTTTCCATTACAATTATAATGTGATTATGGTTTTAGGGATATGGTCATATGGATAGTGTTCTGTATGGAAAATTATGGATGATTTCTAATTTTGATGATTTTAAAATTTTAATAAAATAAATAGTAGATATTAATATTAATCATTCATTAATGATTTATTATGATTGTTCATGTGAGAGGAAAGATTTTAGAGACATGATCTCCTATGATTGAATGCATACTCATACTATTAAAAAAATTTGGGTTTTTAGATGTGTAGAATCATGTTTAGGATGATACCTTTAAATGTTAGTTTAAGAATAATTTAATCTACATATATATATAAGTTTTGTGTGTTATTGACCTTTAGGTTTTGGTGTATCATTTCATTACCATTTTTTCCACATACCCATGATTTTTTTCATTTGATATGTAAATATCATTTATTAGTTTTGTATATTTTACTTTTATCATTTAAATTTAATTCCTACAATGATTGTTATTATTTACCATTAGGCATTCAAAATACCCTATTACCTACCATAGGTGGGATTAAGGGGTCATTATTTATCATGTTAATAGTTCATATGTGGTTCTACAGAGGTTATAAAATAAATTAATGGTCTCTGAGTTACTATTTCATAATTTCATTTAAGGTAGGAAATAGTGTGAATAATAAGGGAAATAAAGTTATCATGTCACATAAACAAATTACGTATAGTAAGATAAGGAATATTGGTAAGGATGAAGAGTTCCATCATAATTTTAATAATTTGATTTGGTTTTATATTGGTTATTCTAAGGAAAATTGTGTATTTTTAGGAGTATTGTCATATAGTATGGGTGTGTACATCATATAGTTTGACTTTAGGATAAATTTTTAAAACATGATGTTTAATTGTATTTTAATATTCCTATATAGATATTTAAATGATATATTTACCCATATTCCTTGGAATTAATTTTTTATTATTATTATAAGGTATAAGGGTCAATATCATGAGGTAGACATAGTGAGAATGTAGAAGGAAATTATCCCGTATGGTTTTCGTTTTATCATCAATTAATCCTTAGTAGGAAAAAAACACTGTATTGGTATATATATCTTTATGAAATCATCTTATAAAAAAACTTAAATGTATATCATACCTGGACATGCATCACCACATCATCCATCATGATTTGATCATGGAAAATTGTTAAGGAAGATCACTAGGAGGAGTTGATCTAAAACTATTTTTGTCAATGGCGGTACACTGGTTGATGGATCCCAATCATAATAGGGGACCCTCATATACATGGATATGTTACATCATATTTTATGAGGGTGATTAAAATATATTGGAATTGAGTTTTTTGAGATTTTATTGAAAATTAGGATTAAAAAATGGATCAATGAACTCAAGACACACAAAATTGAGGAGAACCACTTTTTAAATAATAAGTGATATCCACTGTATGAAAACATATCAACAATAACTCAAATAATATCATATAATATAAATTAAATTTTTCTTATATATTAAGTTGTTAAATGATATTAATGAATATATTTTAATCCATTTATATTATATTAATATTTCTAGATCCATGTTTTGATAATAATATTACCATGACGGAATATATCATATTATATTTCCTTAAATATTCTCACAAAATAAAAAGCATCAAATGCATGGAATATTTAAATTCTCCATATATAAATATATTAAATATATCACAATAAAATAAATTTTAGTTCCCATAAATCAATCTCCCACAATTACAAAAATCTATAAGGACATTTTTCTAGACATCACAACTATTTCTAAATCCATCCAAACTCTTTTTGGATGACGTTTCATGAAGAACTCTTAATTTGGAAGAAATACTTTGTAAAAAATTTTAAACTCACATAAGGACCTATCCCTTTCACCTTAAGGGTTTCAACAGCATTGAAAAAATGTGAAATCTTTATTTCATAAATTTAAGCAATGATTACCCTCTTTCAAGGTATCTATGTTACTCAAGCTACTAAGGGGTCTGAAATGATCTTTATCTAATATAAATATATTCCTATATGATCACCTATATAATATTATGTATCATATACATCATATCTATGATTTTTTATCTTCTTTTTCATTGACAAAATTTCACAATTATAATTGGAACATGTATGTCTAGTATTTTTGTATCATTTTTTTTATTATATGCAAAATACTGACCAAGTCTATGAATACATCACATGTCATTCATCTAAAATATGATAAAACCACATATCACTCATTATAGTCACAAAAAACGTTATATATCACTCAATGATATGTATCTATTCATTTCCTTCATGTAATTAAACAATGGTCTAGAAGGTTTTACATTTCATGAGAGATGATGAATACTATCATTAGTGCACTCCAACTGATGACATGCTTAGTAATATTAAAAACCACACCATGATATTATATGTTAATATATTGACTTTCAAAAGTATTTTATCAATGTATTAAGGTTATTATTATCAGGTATCTCACCAACCATGGGTATGAAATACAGATAATAGACATACACCAATAACTAGATGATTAGATATATGAAATTTTATGAGATAATTTAGTGAGTTTGTACAAGTAGAAAAGTCAAAACTCATAAACTCTAGAATATATTATATATATATCATATAAATACCAATTAAATTATTATAATAATATTTTCATGATAAATGTTACACTTCATCAAAACACATATTACCCTTTTATGATCATCGATTAGGGCCAACTTAATACCCAACATTAAGGGGTTATTATATTTTTATAGTTAATGTAAAATAAAATTCAGTACACATGAATGAATTATTAATGATGATTCCTTTTATTATGAAAAATGATACATTATACAACTATTACATCAATCTATCTGGAAATGAAAACCTAAAGACATAATTTGAAAATCATTTTATTTCATTTGTAATAGATTTATAAAAGGATATACTATATTATCATCAATAAGCACCCAATTAATATATAAATCACCCCTGTAAACAATATCCTATATTACATGTTACATTGAATAAGATTCTTTTTCATTTTTTGAGATTGAGGTCTCTTATCCTGAGGGACAACACCATTATTATCATTGTAAAGATAAATTTTTCATTGAATTCTAGGAACCACCACTAGTTTAGATATGAACTTCCTAATCCAAATAGCTTCCTCCACATCATATGGTGTAATAGTGCACACTACCTCTATTTATGTGTCCTTGTTGTTTTATTTCATAGAACTAGTCAAGTGATAATTCGATCATTTAGGGAAAACATGAATCTATATTTTGATTTTATATCATATTTTTTACATTTATATATCATATAAAAAAATTAAGGAATGATATCCATCCATTTTAACTATTTATAAGGATTCTAAATCCTCATATGATTTGTTCCATGTAATATAGGTAAAGGCATATTCATGGATTTTTAGATGATAAAATATTTTAGACCATTACTAATAATTTTTTCTTCAAATAGTCAAACTATCCTTCTAGATCCATCATTATTTATCTTCATAACCAATATGTATATTTTTTAACCCATTTCATTCGTCAACAAGAATTTACCCATCCCTAACTTTACAAAGTAAAGTTTCAAGATCTCTTTTTTGAGAGGTAGTATGTCATACATATAAAAACAAAAATACACTACTATGTTCTCACAAATCCAGCAATATATACACTAATCATTTTCATTTTTTATGAAACCAAATTCATTGATTGAATCATGAAACTAGATGTTACAACTCTAAAAAGATTAATTAGACCCATAAAGAGATCTTCAAAGCCTATATACTTGTGTAGAGTTATTTTGATCTTAATACAATTTTGGGTGTATCATAGACATCTCCTCAACTAATTTCCCATTAAATAATAAAAAAATTATATCCATATGATGAAAATCATAATAAAAATGTGTTATTATGAAAATATTAATCTAAATGGACTTTATCATTACATTGGGGAAATTTTTTCCTCCCAATCAATACAATGAATTTCCAAATAACACTTTTCCACCAAACGTGATTTATAAGTAAACAATCTACCTCCCTTGTCTATTTTCAAAAAAAACCCACTTGAATTATATGGGTATTACCCATTCTACTAGATCCATAATGTATCAAAAATGGATACTATAAATGGATTCCATCCCAAATTCATTAGAATTTAACTATTTCCAAAAATTAGAACATTAAAGTAGACTATTGTCAGGTAGTATGTTCATATTCTATAAACATTTCCTTATTATCATTTTCTATGAGAAATATCAATATCTCAGGTTCCCAATATATCCAACCCTCAATTTAAGGTTCTTATATAATATTAGTCAGTTTTTCTACCACGGAACATTTGTGAAGTCACAGAACATCCATATTAGGAACACATCTTATATGTTGATCTTGAACAACTCCATATTCACCTTTTGTCCCATAGAATCCATTACCAATGTCTTCCTTCTCAAGATAAACCCATGTTCAAAACACGAAAACTTCATGTTCTATAGACTTATGGAATTAATATCACATAGTTTCTTTGAGATAACTTATAAATAATCAATATTTTAGTTTTGGAATAATAATTTAATAATCTAACCATTGTACAAGTGATTTGAAACCCCAAATCCTTATAAACAATATTATGGTATGCATCCAATTCCATATCTAATTTGGTGTATTTATAATTTCAATATATGATATGGGGAATAGTAAGATTGGTTAAATCTCCATTTCATAACAACAAAATGTAATATAAAGGTCACATAGAATCATCATTGATATCATCTTATAAAAACAGGGTATAATTCATCCTTTTGGACATATCAATCCATTATGTTTCTCTATTGTTGGATTGATTTGTTAAATAATTCAATAATTTCATAGATGAACCATGAATTACTTACTCAATTATTCTATAACTTGATCTTATTGGAGTACCTTAATACTCATTCACATTTGACTTTGTTCTTTATTCAAAATCACAATAATCTTTTTAAATGTTTTTGGTGGTTTATTCCTCAGAAACTCATATCAATACTAACTATAGTATTATGTAAAATTAATGAAGAACCTATGTACTCATTATTCCTCATACATCACAATGTATAGGATCCAATACTCCACTTGAACTCTCACCATTTCTCCTAAAAAGTGAATTTTTCATATTTTTCTCAATTAACTAGATTCTCAATTTTAAAATGATTTATATTCAAATGATTCCAATAATACATCTCTAAGGAGTAATTGAGTTTTTTTTCTTTTATATGTATAAGGAACCAATGAAAATGTTATGTGGGATTATAATAAAAAATAACCTTCTTGAACAACAACTACTTTTTTATTTATTTAAAATAGAATAAAAAAAATAAAGAAACACAATATCCAACATCAAATATAAAAAACCAAAAAGGGAAATCAAGGGGGTCTGAAAAAGTGAAGACCCATAGAATCCTCTATAGAAATGAAAACTCCACCTAGAGGAAGGCATCAAATAAAATTGAAAGCCAACAGACGATGGGCTAGGGGCACCCTAGAGGCCAAGAAGTAAGCAAGTCAGTTACCCTTGTGCCACGTATGAAGGATATCAGTGTCATGGGAAAGAAAGAACATGTATTTCTGGATGAGGTAGGTGATTTTCCAAGGATGAGTGATGTTACCATTTATGGATCTTCAAATGATCTTTTAATCTGTCTCTACTGAAGCCAAGGGGATATCCTTTAAGGATAAAAGTTCTAAGTCGTTGAGCATGGAATTGGCCTCTTCCACCAAAGGGTCACCAACTCCATAGTAGGCGTTGAAAGCAAGGACAAAAGATCTAAATGTGTCCCAAATAGCCCCTCCTTATCTCATACCCCTTGGCCGCATGCCCCGTCAGTGTTGTTTTTGAGCCCGTCAGAGGGAGGGTTCCATCTTACCCAACAACCGGGCATCGCAGGGGGTGGAGGGCCTGGAGAGTGTAAAGTGATGGTGTAGTGACTGAGGGAGGGTGTTACCTCATGATGCTTGTGAATAGAATCCATCTTAGTGATTAACATCTTGGTTAGGAGAATCAATCTGTGGGGAGAGGGGCGAGACCTATAGTGCCTTGTGTGGTTGTGCACCTACCATATGCACCAAAAACCAGCAGTGATAATGATCAAATGTTCATTATCATCATGTTTGGTGGAGGCTCCATTGTACCATTGCGAGAAGAACTCCAAACGGGAGGAAAGTTTCCCTGAAATCACCATAATCTCTCCCAGGGCATTCCAAAACTGGTCGGCCCAGTCACTTTGAAGGAAGAGGTGGGTCATTATCTCCTATTCAGAGTTGGGCAGCTGAGGCATCCTGAGGCAAGAGTAATAAATTTTTCCTTGATATATATCTATGTTGGGATAGCATTGAATCAGACCCTCCAAATAAGAAAATTGAACTTGGCTGGGATATACTTGCACCAGAGAACAATTCCTCATGGGTCGCTAGCTAGCTGCCTCGGTATGGCCTTCTTGTAGTCCCTTGTTGAAGACCTTCCTGAAGAAGAACCCTTGAAGATGCACATGTCCATGGACTCGTCCAAGTATGTGTCATGGAACTAATCCACCTACGAGAGACTTAGGATGTCTTTGAGAAAGGATAGATGGAGGGAGGACTCCATAATCGAGAGGTTGGGGTCAGACAGCCCGAGAATATGAGGAAGCCGCTGCTCCAGTTGCACTCCAAGAAGTTGTAGGTTCCATTACAGATGATCCATTGTGAGTGATCCCAAAGGAAGAACACTTGGGTGTAGAGGGAGATCAAGAAGGGGGAGGGTTTCCTTCCATTCTCCTTCATCCCAAATCCATAATTTCCCCTAATGAAATGGATCTATAATTTTAGCCCTCAACAACTTCCCATGCTAGTTTTCCTTGCAAGAAGAACATGGACTCGCTTAGGCCTTTGACATTAATGCCACCATGCTCAAGAGGCTTCACTACTCTGATATGAGAGGCCCATCTGCATCAAACTTCACCATGAGAGTCCTCAAAAGAGAGTTGAATATGGACTCTAGCTAGTTGATGAATGATTGGGGAACCTTAAGAATAGAAAGAATGTGCATGGGGATAGAAGAAAACACACTATTAATGAGATTAATCCTCCCCCAAAAAGAGAGAAATCAGTTCTTCCAATTATTGATGCAGTTAATAACCCTGTTAGGAAAGTCCTCAAAATGATGAACTCGGATCCTCCTAAGGAAAACAGGATCCCCTAAATAGATCATGGGAAAATGATTTTCATGGATCCTGCGTAGACTTTCAATAATATCCCTGCACCTTCTCGGGTATTTTGAAGGAAGAAAAACACCACTCTTTTCCCAATTGATATGTTGTCCACTCTATTGAGAATATTCATCCAATATCCTCACCTAGCTCCTAATAGAGGGACTTTTCCCATTGATAAAGAATATCAGATCATCTTCAAAAAGGAGGCAAGAAACACTGGGAACCTGAGTCCCACAATGGAAAGGGCGGACAGTGCCTTGCTGCGTGGCTAACAAGAAGTACCTACTAAGGGTATTTTGGGCTAGGATAAACAAGATCATGGAGAGGGTTTCGCCTTGATATAATACTCTAAAAGACTTGATGAACCCAAATTTTTTCTTTTCAAAGTTGATGTTAAGCCAAGGGGAACTGTAGCAACAGAAGATGATGTTAATGAAATCTTCTGAGAAACCCATACATCTTAAGGTGAAGATGATGAAGTTCCTCTAGAGATAGTCATATTCATTATCCATATCCATCTTGATAACCAAATTTGAACCCACAAACTACTTTTTGATATCCCAAACCATCTCTTGGGAGACCCCAACATCCCCTTGGATCAATCTCCTGCGGATGAAGGCATGCTGCTCATCCAAAATCCACTAGTGGGTGAAGGAGTTGAGCCTACTATTAATAATGGTATCCAAGATCTTATAGGATAAGTTAAAAAGATTGATTAGACGATATTGAGAGATGGAGTATGGGGGATAAAACCTTTGGGATCAAGATCATGGTGGTAGAACTAGCCATGCATGGGATAAATCCACCTCTAAATAAATCCTGGATTGTATCAGAGAGATCTTGTTTGATAATGTTCCAAGCATGGGTGTATAAGGAATGATGGAAGCCATCTGGGCCAAGTGCACTGTCAGGGTTGAGATAGTTCACCGCATCCCATATTTCCTTCTCATTAGGGACACTACAAAAAGTTTCATTTTCATGGATGGAAACACTACATGGGATTGATTCAAATGGGTCTTCCTATCCAGAGGGGTAACCGTTTTGGAACCAAGGGTTAGGATTGTATAATAGAGATTTGAAATAGGAACACACCATACCTCCAATTAGCTATGGGTTTCTAGAAAAGTACCCATACTTCATCCTAATATTTGGAACATAAACTCAATTCTCCTCATTCAAATTGGCATGAAAGAAAGCTGTATTAAGATCCCCCTCTCTAAGCTAGGAAATACAAGTATGTTCCCGAAGGTGTTTCTCCTATCCAAGAATAACCTCATTCAACCAATGATTTTTAATGTAGAGGGCGGAAAAAACCTCATCATCCCACTGATCATCCAATGAAACTTATATGTTCTCAATGTCCTTCATAATATCATCCATGATCAGATGATCAGATTCTGGTGAAGAGGACCAAGCTAGGGGAGCCTTCTTCAAGTGTCGAAGCATGTCGTGGAGGTTGACCCAGTTACTTTGCTGGAAAGGGGAGTTCCATGAATGTTCCACAGCTTCGAGAAACCAATTTTTTTTATACCATGACATGGAGATAAAGAATCTTCCAAAAGGTGGGGAGCTCGATCACATATGAATAAGGAGGGGGAGTGGTCAGATATAGCCCGAACCAAATGAGAGACCTTAAATTTCTGAAACGATGATATTGCGTGGAGGTAACCCAAGAAGTGATCAAGTCTACACAATGTTCTCCTATTTCCCCATTTGTTATTACACCATGTGAAGCTATATCCTGAGAATCCAAGATCCAAAAGCCCCTCTTGTGTAGAAAGGAAGGAGAAGGAAAACCTGTCATTGTGAGGGATAGACATACTAAATTTCTTTTCCAATGGGTTCATGATGGTGTTGAAGTCTCCACCCACAATCCAAGGCTTTTCTCCTATATTAAATGTCATGAGGACCCTACAGAGTTCATCCCATATCTTAGCATCGCACTTATCATAAATAAAGTAACAGAAGCAAGATCGGTTCCCATCATTCACTTTGACTGAGAGGTGTTGGACCGATGATGGGAGAAAGTCAATGATTAATCAATTGCTCTAGAAAATCAAAATTTGGTGGTTCACCAGCTCGCCATGCATGAAATAACACAAACGATTCACTTTGAAAACTCCCTGATCATGGAAGGACACTGTTTGGGCTCCAAGACCACAACAATTGAAACCTTATGAAGAGAAACCTCGTCCGAAAGGAAGTCTTTTTTCACCCTGGCCCCGAGACCACAGGAATTTTATATATTGAGAGAGATCATTGGAACAATGTGCACCTGGAACTGGCCCCATGCGATGAATCCAGTTGGAAAAGATCCATCAAAGAAGTTAAGGAAACTCTAGTATGTGATCTGGTAACCATCCTTTATACTGAAGATATGTGGGAAGAAGGCGATCTATAAGAATCATCTGAGCTAGAATGCGCAGTTTGCCCTCTCCTTTTGTTTGGAGAGCTCGGGGAGGAAAGGTCCTCCATAGTAGATAAGGCCTCTAAGTAGTTGGAAGTGGGAATCAGGGAAAGCACCTAGACAAAGTCATTCATCCTAGCCAAGGCTAGGGGATAAACATCCAAGACGGAGGAGCTGGGTGAGAGAGGGACCAATGCCATGTAGGGGGGAGGGCCAACATAAAAGGAGGGCCAAGAGGTCCTAGTGAAAATTAGGGGGAAATCAAGGGGGAGAGAGACCCAAAATGGGAACGGGGTCATGCATGGGGGAGGAGGAGGAGAAGAAAAAGGTAAGGGATGAGAGAGGGTTGAGTGAGGAGAAGTGGGAGTGGGGGAGAAGGACCGAGGCTGAATGACAGCTCAAAGTAGGGTCCACCAGGAAAACTGATAGTTGATGAGAGGCTATTGTAGAAGAAGATTATACTCTATCAAAATGATTCAATTTCCTTGAATTAGCACGGTGGGAGGCACACCTCCTACAATAAAAGGACATGTGGCCATGGATTTGACATCAGCCACAAAAGAGAGGTGTTGAAGGGTAGAAGAGACTTCAATCCCATTCCAGGGAAGACCCACCACAGAGGATAATCTGATCCGGGGGGGAGAGATGAGAGGTTTAAGGCAATGCAGATCCATGATGTAGTTGTATCAAGCAGGTGGAGGTTCTGGTCATCTACACACGAGAACTCACCAAGTGAGTTCCCGATCCCCTATTAAAAGACCAGGTTCTGGAAATGTAAAGGGAAGTCGGGAAGGTTAACCCACACCATGGATTCTGGGGACTCCCTGCCTCTGTGGACATCCAGGGACCACCGGGGGAGATAAAACCTCCACCAGTTGAGATATCTGGGGCTTTGAGTTTGTTTTTGTCAAAAAAAAATTTGTGACACATGCCGACAATATCTAATATTGATATGATAAAATTTGATGGAATATACAACTTTCACTTTTAAAAGGTATAAATTCTTAACCTAGTGAAAACTTCTCAACCCTATAAACTCATTTTTAATAATCTTATAGTAGATTTCTTTTCATGATATCAAAATGGTTAATTTGATGTATGATATAATTAATAATCAAGTTAAATCAAGGGGACAATGTCATATTATTTTATTTCTTCATTAACTACATCTAATGATTCTGATCCCACTAAAATTTATGACTTCATCCATCAAATATTTTTTGAGATCCATGATCCATATTTCAAAATGTTCCATTGATTATTTAGTGTTTCTACAATTCCTATGAGTTTTAGGTTTGGAATAATACCAATCTCAATGGTTGGTACTATTAGATAATTTAGTAGATAATAGTTTACACAAATACATCATATGTATATACTCAACTATATTCTAGTAGTATCCCAAACCAATTAGGGTCTCCATACTACTTTTACCAAATTACATTTAGGAGAACAAGCTATCAAAGGAAAATTAGGGGGAAACTAGGAGTAACATAACCTACCCCATAAAATAAATTTGAGTAACATATCACATTTTTTCCTAACACAAGATAATCCATGGTCACACATATTTAGCAAGGCCTAACCAATTGGTTGATTGAGGTCTTGGTAGGTTTCTATTTGGATGTAATCTATCACTTAGTTTTTTGGGGGTTTTTTTGTCTCACTAATTAAAAAATCATTATTTTATTATTAAATTCATAATTATTATTATCGATGAAATCATTATCTTCACAATTATTCTTCCATTTTTTATGCATTATTATAAACATTCAGTTTTGGAATACCAATTCAATAAAACAATTAAGGTGTTAAACCCACATTAATGGGTAACACTTTACAAAACAAGGAATATGTGTTACATGCACAAAAATATGAGTCAGATTTTTTCAAAAATATTTGAATGTATCATATTCATATGGTACATGAACCATTCATGTAATGGAATAGAGTTTTATAAGATTGAAAATATATGTATGGGTATTAATAGAGTGATAGACAGTCATACTCATCCACCATTCTAAAATAAGGAATAATCCTCCAAGCAATTAAATGGTATGACCATAATCCCCTCACCCAGTGGAGAATTTCCTCATGATAAAATATAATTCATAATATACCTAACAAAAAAATGTCACAAACGATGTATAATAACTAAAATCAAGAAAATAACTTCAACTAAAAACTGATATTAATGTATATGAAATATAAATTTTTTAGATTCTTACCAAGAATTATATTTGGGGATCTTACTCATAATTATAGATTAACGGTTAAACTAAAACATACAAATTAATAATAATAAAAATTATAACTTTGAAAAAAATTATGGAATAGTATTTAAATAAATAACCAATTGAAATAATAAAAAGACATATATATCCATTGATGAAAAATTCATAAATAAAAGCTAACTAAAACCTGTTTTAAAAATTATACAACATTATTCACATTCCATAATTTTTAATATGAATTATTTTATACTCAATCATGTATGAACTCATCCATATTATTTATTATAAGGAATTATAATTCACTATTCAAAACATTATTCAAATTAATCAATAAATCATTATTTATATGGTTTAAACAATTTTTTAAAATAATTCCCATTTTAATTGGAAAATTTTCAAATTGATTATTTATGAATAATTCATAATTTTTAATGTAAATACTTTTACATTTCATCCTTATTTATTAATTTATGAGACTTTCAAAATTATCTATTATCTTTTCTTAGTAAATATTTTTTTTAGATCATAGGGTATTCCATATAATAAGGTAATAGCTATTTTAAATAATAAAATTAAATATTTAGGGATATAAATGTTTTATAAATGTTTATTTAATTAAATATATACAATTGGTAATGAATTATTTTAAAAAATCTTCATAAATTAAAATATTCTAAAAAATATATCATGATTTATAAAGATTTTATAGACCATATAAATAATTAAATATAAAATTTTTACATTTTTTTATTTTCCAATTAGTAGAATCCCCGGTTTACATTAGCATAATATACAGTTCCCTTTATATATAAATTCTATTTAAAGGTATTCTATGGTAAAAAAATTGTAATGGTATTCTATACAAACAATTCTTTGAAACTATTTGTCTAAGGGTAGATCACATTATGTAATGCCCTAAACCCAGTTACCCAGATTCGGTGCATTATTACATAACATTTGTATGATCACAAGAGATCAAGTCCCATAAGGCCGATCAATTTATTATCCTTGTAATTACTAGATAAATACATAAGTTTTACATTACATTATGAAATGACAAATAAATCAACATTGTGGCTCCTTTGAACACACTCATATCCCTTATCATATCCCTCTAAGTCAATCATAATATACTTCTTCACTTCCTGGGAAAAATAAAATATAATAAAGGGGTGAGATAGATGCTCAGTGACGATAATAATATAGAGAAAACTATTATAAATCAGCATAAACATTTAGGTCAATGTATAAGACTAAAAAACCAACCATTTAATCATAAACTTCAGCAAAATATGGAAATGATAAATCAAATAATTCCATTTAATTATTCACATGGATATTCTACTAGTCGAATAATCATATTTAATATCAATATTTAATCTCATAATTATGGAATGAATAATTCTAGACATCATAAACACATACTAAAGGCCTCGTGCCAAGACTACAAATAAAAATATTGTTAAGGCCTTATGCCAAGACACTAGTTTTTATCGTTAGACCAACCGATACATCGAGGGAAATATCGGGTCATTCTCATCACTTACTAAGTCCAATTCATTACTCATATGAAAAGGGTGAAACATAACTTAAACATCCATATTAAACTAGCATACGAAATGTTAATATTTTAACCATAAACCGTGAATGACATAAAAATAGCACATCTATAGTCAAACAAATTATAAAAATATCAATACAATGTGCAATATTATATCATAATAAATCAAATTCAATTATACATAAAATCCAACAATAGAAGTCGATAAATATTAAATCAATCCAAAAACTATTTGAGAGAAATATCTATTTCTACATTGAAATCATTTAAAAGTCGTATAATTTTAAAAGAAAAAATTTATTTTGAAAATATTATTTTAAGCTTGTAAGGAAAGATTATAAGGTGTTATAATGGAAGAAAATATATTCACTCATTTTATAAGTTAAAAAATTCTTACATTAATTTTTTGAAAAGGTCATAAAGTACCATTTTTGGAAAACGACAGAACGATTCCTTTCAAAACATTTTATAAAAAGTCAAAAAAATTTATAAATGAATTTAACCCATAGTCTATAAAATAGTAAAAATTATTTGAAATACATTTTTAGGAAACACGTATGTGCATGATAAATAAGTCACAGTAGATACTTACTTATAAACAACCTCATATAATAAATAGATTGTAAAATTAACCCTTAACTTATACTTTTCATTAGTCGATGGTACATTAACCTCCGGTATAATGGTTAAATCATTGTTATTAAATTATAAAAGAACAAAATACATAAATATTATGTCATATATGATCCTCTAATACTGATTTGTTAATAATATTTCATTAGTATCATTGTTTCGAGTGTAAACTAATTCATTTTCCTTTATATGTTTTGTTATGTAAGTCATGTTTGTTATGGGTAGGATGTATTTGATTCATATACAGAATGATATTATGTTCCTAAAACTTATTTATTAATCATAAAAAGAAAATTACTCTTGAATGTTTACGATGGGGAATGAAATCTCATTGCGTTTTGGAGACAGTAAGTCGTACGTACGAACGAGTGACGATATAATTCTATTGATGGTGAAATATTATGTAATTGGATGGTTTATTGTATATACATAATAATTAACATGTTATATCTACTATTTAAGTTTATTATACTCATTATTATACCCATATAAATAATGAAGTGTTGAATAACAAACTACCCCACGGCGTAGAGACGGTAAGTCGTACGTACACACATATGGTGACTTTGTCATTAATATGATGGATAGAATAATGAATGTGGTTGTATGATATTTATAACAAAATATAAATAATTAGAAGGTACTGTAGTTACTATTTTTGTATGGAAACAACAATTAAAGTGAAATTGGAAGAAGAAAAGAACTTTGATAGAGGTGATAAAATAATTACCTCTTCTTCGGGGGCTTCCTTTTGATTTAAAAAAGGGGATCCTTATGTTATCTCTATGATCAAAGTAAGTCCTATAGGATAAATTTAGGGTGGTTGAGAGGATATTTGGGTAGATTTTGGATGATCCAAAAGGTTTTGAAGGTGTGAAGTAAAAGAAAGGGTGGTGCCCTTTTATAAGAGACGTGAGGGGAACGGTAGGAAAAGCTTGAAATATTAATTTATTATAAAATAATTTTCAGTTTATAATAGATCAAAATTTATTTATTTCAAGTAAAATGTGGTTTTATATCTAAATAATCTCAACCAATATGTTTTAGACATTTTTAGGTCTCCATAATAACCTTATCTATTAGATTTAACCTATATTTAAATAGTTTAACTTTTACCATTTCTTCTTGTATTTTTATACTACATGGTTAATATGGTTACTATAAAATATCAAGAGAACATAATATGGTTCATTAATGACATATGTAACATTATATAAGTCATTTGGTATAATATTTGATTTATAGGACTATTATATCATTTAATAATATAGTATTTTTTTTAAAAACTCATTATGTCAATTTTGATACTATTTAGTATTTGGTTTTTGTGAAAGTCATAAAAACAATATTCCTTAAACAAAATACAATGAATCAACCCTAACATGTCATATTAACCTATAAAATTTGTGGATGTCATCAAAAGTTTTAATTTACATTTATTTTAATATTTATAATATCAATTATTTTAATCTTCCATTAATAAGGTAATTACTCCATCATCATTGTTTGATAAATAAATTTAATTATTAAATGTCTGAAAATTAAAAATAAAATACTATGATGTAAAAAGTAATTTTATATTTATAATTAATATTTATAGACTAATTTATTGTAACGACCCAAAATTTCATTAATGGAAAATCCCTCTTGATCCAGTTAAATGTTTCTTTATGAAAAATGTTTTTATAAGATATCAACTTTTTTTTAGTTTTACTTTAAGATTTTTTACCGTTACTTTTATAGCCGTTGAACAGTGATCATCTGGGTAGTTTAAATATAAGGCTTTAACGAACCAATTTTCTACTCAGACAAAGGAAGCGATGGCCTCATCTAGTAGAATTTCCCTTTACGAAGCCCATTTGTCGGAGCTCGGAAAGGAGGTGGAGTCTTTGGGCTTTTCCCTTGACCAAGCCCAAGATGAGCTTCATCAAGTCAAGCTCGAACGTGATCGTCTACGGGAAAAATGGAAGTTGATAGAGATTACCACTCGAGCGATGTTATCCGAGCAACCCCAAGAGTCTGTCACCATCGCACACCTTACCCTTAGGTCTTATGCGGCTATTTTAAGGGGTTATGTAAAAAATAAGTAGCACCATGTTCATGTACATTATTTTTGTATATAATAATGAATATAATTTCTAGTCATTTTTGATGCATTGTAATTAGTTTTTAAAGTACAAATGATGTTTTTAGTTATTATTTAATTAAGAATTATATTTTATTAAATTAAAGGATTTTTGAATTAAATAATATTTTAATAAAATATTATTATTAATATTAAATTAATTTTTATTAAATATAAATGATCTCATAATTTTATGAATGCAATTAAAATTTTTATTAAGGTTTGAAAGCCATTTCTGTCAAAACCCGTGAATTTTTTATAAATGTCGGTTTTTAATTTAAAAGTGAAAATTCACATATTTAGAAAATTATTTATATAAAATAAATATTATTTTTGGAATCAGGACGTCGAAATTATCCAACGGTAAATTTTTCATAATTTTCTGAGACAGTCAAATTTTTGGGTAAAAATTAAATACCATTTAAATATATAATGTGTTTTATGACATCATAATGACCCAATGGTGATGTAATAAAATACCATAATCCTTATGTTCGGCCAATATGTGTTTTATCATTAAAATAATGAGGTTTTGGGTTTTTTTGACTCACTTTTCAAAGCATTAATGGATCCCTCAAGACTTATTCAACACTTTGCCTTTTTAAATTAATTTCCATGGGAGTGTGACTCACCTCCACATAATAAACCCTAATTTTTTAATAAGTTCGGACCTTGGACATGTAAAATATTGTTTTCCTCTTTCCTTTTCCAGAAACCATGGGCAAATACCATGGGATGGTTTTTGGTTTGGATTATTTTAATATAAGGGGTCCCAAACCTAAATAATAAAGAATTCTCTCACCTTTCCTATATAAACCCACCCAAGCTCCCACTTCCTCCTCACTCAAAGCCCTTTAAGTTCGTCCAACCTCTACCTTACTCTCTCTAGAATCCTCCCAAGGTGCCCAAAGCTCCCAAGAAGCCTCTCACAAGCCTCTCTCTAGCCTTTGGAAGCACACTTCCAAGTAAGGGTTTTTTCTTCCTCTCTCATTTTTGTCAATTTTCTTTAAGTTGTATTGCCCTTTTAATTTCAATTATGAATGTTGGGGTATGGTTTCGCACCTCCCCCATACTGCCCTCTTATTGTTTGAATGATGGGAGAACCCTTTCTCTCTCATTAAATGCCTCCCATTTACACCAGTTACTATGCTGAAATTCCGAAAGGAACTTCTCTCTCTTCTTTTACATTCAAGAAATACTTTTCTACCATGAATCTAAATTCCATTTCTATTGTTGGGACATGTATATATATGATCTCCTTACTTTCCATTACATGTAAATATGATTAGGAACCCCTTTCTCTCTCATCAACCTTTTTTATGAATTCTTATGTCACGCCGTTACGCTGCCGAAATCGCACCGATTTTCTAAGCCAATGTCTTTGTGTAGTGAATACCATGCCCATTTCTCCATCAAGGGTATTCACCTTTTTGCACATTTACATATTGATTATAAAGTTTCATGTATTAATTCCACATTCCTTTATCGTGGAAGAAATGATTATGTTTTATGAATCCATGTTTTATGATCCATGTGGCACACTTATGCATGAAATGAAATGTTTAAGAAGGGTGCGCCCTTTATAGCGCTCCAATGCATTGGGTAAAGTATAGTATCATGATACGTCATGTGCAATGAGTGTTGACTCATGCTAATTCAAGTGCAACGAGGGTTTACTCGTGCTTCAAGTGCAATGAGGGTTTACTCATGCTCCATGTGCAATGAGCCTTGGCTCATGCTAATTCAATGTTAAGTGTTGTTGCCACATTTCCATGTTATGATTATCATGCTTTATCATGCCTTTATGTTCATGTCTCTCTTATGCTCTATTGATATGCCTATTGCCTAACATGTATTGTACTCCTCATGTTATTCATTGTGTACTCCCTTACTGGGTTTTATAGCTCACCCTTTTCTTATGCATGTCCTCAGGTTATCCCATGCAATGCTAAGTACGAAGGAATGTAGTGGTCATGTAAAGGAAGTTTTCAATAAGGATGTTGTATTTCAAGTTTAAAGTTTTTATGTAATGATCCTAAGCCCCAAAGACACTAAACCTCTTGATCTTATTTGTTGTATCAAGTGAAGTTTTATGTAATAAAGCATGTTTAAGTTGTAATAAAAAGCAGGGTTGTCATATTTATCTTATGTATAACCCTATATTAAAAATTGTTTAGTTATTAAAATTTTAATTTAACACTTTTAACTCTTCTTTGAATAAAATATAATAAATGTCGAAATCTAATTAAAGTGGATCCAAAAAGAAAAATGTTTTTATCCTAAGGTTTATTATAATCAAAATACACTTATCAAATAGAAATAGGACTTCTATTGGGTATATTTATATTATTATAATATTATTTTTAACTTTAATTACCCTATTTACTTTTAACAGTGGTAAATAAAATTCAAAAGTTACTATCACCAAAAATTATTTTCATCCTATTGAACCACATTTTACTTAGTGATGAAAAACTTTTGTGTCAGATTTTTTAAATTCAATTCACAGAAGCAATAAAATTATATTTTATGCAAATTTGTAAATGTTCCATAGAATGTGGGTAAAAGACGTTAAAAGTTCAATAAAATTTTATATATCAAATCATATTATAAAATGACTCTAATGAATTAAATTGGACTAATATAGGTATTATGTATCTATTTTTACTTTAATATAAATTTAAAATAAAAATAATTATTAAAATAAAATTCAGTTATAAACAATAACGCAGTGTTTTTCACTATTTATCAAAAATTGAAAGAATTTAGAAAAATAAAAAAAATCACCCTAAGCTAATTTTGATATTCTGAATCCAAAAATGTATTAAATTTTGAAAAATTAAATTTATAAAATTTCAAAAATTGGATATTACTATTCATAACTACTTTTTAAACGGCTAGTTTGATTGCTCGTGGTGTGATAGCATTCGGAGATGGGTACAGACCAAGATATTATATTAATAAAAGAGAAGTATATCATGGAAGCTTGGGGTGTTACAAATTATACTTACATGGAACACTTTACTGTAACAGAAACCTTAATATTACTTACACTCTATAAAGGTAAGAAATAAGTTACATTATGTAGTGGCTTTTATACCATTACATGAGAGTCTACATAAGGTTAATTAGTAAATGACCATTATGTAGAATGATATTTATAAAGGTAAAACATTACTTTATGTGAGATCTATATTCCTTTATTCATGTTTGGGTGTTAATATATTGATAACCAGTTCTTCAATAAATTTTTGAAATTTATCTTTTTCATCAAAAAAAGATATTCAAACATGATGATTGCATAAAAACATTCATTGATACAACTGATGAGTATCTTTTCATCATATAATAGAAATTTTCTATTAAAACAAACCCCAAAACTATCTGATCTTTCTCTTAGAAATCAATATATAAATAAACCCAAAATTAATAGAATACATAATCTTGTAGCACCATAACACCCATATTTATTTTTTAAGGAGAATTCATGAGTAAAATCATGAGAAGAATTTGATCTATGTATTTTTTCTCTGAGGTAATTGCACTGGCCACTGGATCATGATAATAATTAGAGGACTATCATATACTGGAATAGATTATAGCATCTTCATCAAAGGTAATAATAAATATATAGTTAATAATATAGTTTATATGAAATCACATGAATTTGATGACCAAAATCATGATTGGAAGAATTAACTCAATACACATAGAAATAAGGATAACATATTCTTCTTTTATAGTTAACATCTAACTCATTAAACCAAATCAATAATAACTCATATATTATCTAATAATATGAATGATACCCATCACATTTATTATTGTGTTCGATGAGATAAATTAAATTATTTTAATCCATTAATAATGGATTGATATATTTATAAACCATGTTTAGGAGAATACTTAAACCATATGGGAATATATAAATTTGAATCACATGAAATCTAATCACAAAATAAAGGATTAAAAATGTTTTTTATATAGAAAAGTTTCATTTCAAAAAATATGATTAACTACTAATTATAAATAACAATGAATGGTTTCATAATTTATTCCATGATTAATATTTTTTGTGTGAAAGGTATAGACACAACCGCATGTTTTTTAAATCATTTAAGTATAAGATTATACCAATGGAGAATAAAATATCAGTTAGAACATGACATAAAGAGGAATCTGTTAATATAGAGGTAAATATAGGTTCACTACTTTCCAATATGAGTATTGTCCATTATATTTTGAGAAATATCATAGATATTAATCATAACTTGTGAAACTATATATACATGGACGAATAATTAGAAATCTAAAAGTTTATATAGGGGAATATTGAACATAAAGAAATTGGACTCGTATGATTTAGGATTCATAACAATGGATATACTTCCAACATGTGTAGAAAAAAAATACATCAAATAATGTCATTATGACATGGAGTGATGGTATATATTTTTAAATTATAATTAATTAAATAATGTTGGCTCTAGGAAAATGAAAATTTATTTAATTTATATAGAAAATATAGATTTATTAAGGGCCTAAGGTCTTAGATAAAACCATTTGTTCTTAAAATATTTATTTGAATGAGTGAAGTCCATTCATCTTTCAATGAAAAGATTAAATGTTAATTTCAATGGTATGTTGATGAATTTAAATGTAAATAAGGGTAATTTATAAATAATAAGTTTAGAAAAAGATGTATTTTTTCATCCCCAGAAAAAATAAATAATTATAGAATATAAATAATTTCTATTTTGAGCTGAAATCCTATGGAATACTTATAGAATAATTAGTATTCATGTGTTTTCCCTAGTTTTACACATGATAATATCATTAACAATAATGTACAATATTTGGACTTGAAGTAATTCGACCACTATTTTCAAGGCCATTTGGAATGGAGTGGTGCATCTTTCTTGGATACTTACAACCTTATAGATGAACTATCTTCATTTTCTCCTAGAGATCAGTTACATTGTTACTCATTCCTTCCATGAAGCCAACTGGGTGGAATATGGTATCGCTAATAAGGGATTTAACCCAGATATAACCTGGCTGGTTGACCTTCCTGATGATCTTATTCTGGTTTATGATATTGATTATAAAAATATTCCGTCATTTATACTTTTGTAATCCCCTCAATTTTTAATATAATAATATTTGTCTTGGTCATTGACTAAGGCATCGCCTCTTAAAAAATTTCAATAAAAATAATTTATATAACTAATAGAAAAAGATTCCTAAAATATACAGTAGTTAAAGGAGTAAAATAATCAAGGATTATTGTGTTCAAACATGTTGAATTATATTGGCTAATAATAGAAATAGTTATTGGTGGAAGAAGGTATGACATAAAATTTATCGATAATTACACAGGTATAGAATGGTTATTTATGATCAATCAAAAATTCAAGGAATTAAATTTTATAACTTTTTATTGATTTTTTTCTAATAAGATTCATAGAAATAAAACTCTAGAATATTTCATTTTTTATTGTAAAAATATTATTAATAGAATAGTAAAATATTATCTCAAAAAACATGAATTAAGGAACTATGTTTTAGTAGTTATAAATCATCAATAAAACCAAGTTATTAATAGGTTAAATTTGATAATAATAAATTTATATCTCCAAATTAATATTGAAAAGGACTGGCTATAATATTTTTAAATTAGTGGCCTTTTTAGTGGTCTATATTATTATTAGAAAACTGTTATATACCGATAAATAGAATATCCCAAATGTGATGTGGCATGTAAATAAATATATATATCAAAATATAATATAATGTTTTCGATGTAAATGATTCATTATAATGTAATATATGATCCATTAAATGTAATGAAACATGAGGATAAAAAGATTTTTTTATTTCTAAATACTCTATTTGTAAAGAATATATGTTCTAAAAAATAATTTAAAAAAATTGAAATCCAAATGTCACAATTTTAATGTATTATCATATTCTTTAAAATATTAGTGAGTTTTATAAAATAACTAGATTATAAAGTGTTTTTTTAGTGAGATGACAAGATCCTTATGTTAATTAAATTAAATTTACTAATTAGTATGATGGTAATACTGAATTAATTTTCATATAAAATTGATGATTAGGGATTTATTTAGTCATAAATCTTTTATCGGAGAAAGAATACCACATATAAAAAATTATTGGATGGAATATCTGTATAAAAAACACACATATCTCAGTATTATCTGAATAATTTCATATATTATGTTCTATTGGAGTTTTATTATAATTACATAATTATTTGGAAGCTAAAATTAAGAAAAACCGTACATATTAGATAATTTTTTCCATAAATAAAGAATGTTATTTGAATCAAATAATTTTAGAAAATAAGGACAATTGAGAAAGTATAGTGGTCTAAAAAAGATAATGATTTGCGATAAATGGTTGTTTCATGATTAACAACATCGAATTTAGTGCAATATTTAATTGAACATAAAGTTTTTATATTATCTTATTATTATTTTCTATAACGGTGGAAAAGGTTCTAGTTATTCCAAATAGATATAAAGTTACATATTTTAAAATTTTCTTATATTGAAAATATTTCATAAAATAACTAGAGATATTTAACATATGTGAATTTGAGAATGAATTTTAATGATTGAACAAAAAAATTGTTTTACTAATGAAGGAAACAAGAACATTGTATATTTATATTTATCATTTTATGAAACATATTAGACTCTCATAAGGGGAAGTTTATCATATTCTCTATTTGAAGAATAATTATGATCATATGATGACATTAACCATATTTTGTTGTTACATATTTTCTTAAGTTTCAACAAATTTTTAATACATTGAGAATATTTATTTAATAATGATAAATTAAGTTATGTCCATGATTATTTAATTTATGGGTTCCATTGAGTTATATGTGAAACAAGAAAAGATTGGGACATTAATTTATGATTTTAAATATGATATGTAGTTTCGGAAATTATTTTTCATTTACGATGGAATCATAATTAAATACTTAGTTACTAAATATATTATATTTTCAAAGGGTAAACATTTTATGTCTTTTTATATCATAGAGTATACCAAAATCATTATAATTTTATTATACTTTACAATTAAGAAACCCAAAAAAAATTACCAAATATATATTACCAAGGAATAAATGTAATACCAATGAAATCTACATGATATGAGTGAAGTTTAAAATGTCATTAATAAAAAGAAAAATTAATTTAAAAATATTATATAATGAAACAAAATAGTTTAAATTATTTGGATTTATATATACTGATTGGGTATGATTATAGTATGATAAAAAGTTAAATAAACTTGGTGTTTTCTTTCTTAATGTATTATATATTTCGTAGATGATAAGTAAAATAATAAACTCAATTATAATTTCAAGATTAGAATATATTATTATTAAATATAATATGAATAACTTTCTTAGACAAGGAAAAAAATTTAAATACATTGGTATTATGATATTTCTTCTATAATAGTCAAATATCTTAACTCTCATGATTTTAGTTTGATAGAAATCTAGTAAAACATCTATAAATAGAATATACTTATATAATTATAATCGATGTGGTAGAATAATGGGTGGTTTAATTGAAATATGATTTAATTTAATATATATTATGATAGTGGAACTAACTAATGAATACATTAATAAACATCATTTGACACTTGTATTTGAAACAATTCTATCTTATTTATTCTTTAGAGGGGAATCCTTACTCTAATAATAGTTTTGTTCTGTAATATTTTATGAATACATAATGTTTTTTTATATCAATTTTTTTCAAATGTGTAATAATATTAAAAAAAGTAAAACATAATAATATTTATTAAAATGTTGTATATAATATATCTAGTCTCTAAAAAAGTGATCCTAATAAATGTGTACCGGTTAAGTTAATAATTCCCAAAAAACTCTTTGAATAAATTATCATTAGGATTACTAATAATTATAGTCCATGAATTTAATGTTTATCATAAAGGGTTATAGAGAGGATTTGACATAATATGACTCTATTATATTATGGGTATATTATCTCAAGTCGATTTGAGTATAAATAATTTAATGTGATAGTTTTTAGGATTCTATAATTCCCCTTGGATTGTGATTTCTTTTTTTTCAATTGAAATGTAACTATTTTGATTTTTGTTTTGTGTGATGGATCAATATTATACCTAATTTATGATGTTAATGATGATTTTCATATATAATGGGTAATGATAATGAAAATCCTATTATCCTAAAATATCTCATTAGACAAATTCAAGATAGAATCCCTAAAATATTATGATTATTGAAATTATCTTAATGTCAACTAATTTTTTTAAAAAAAAAGTGGATAGTATTATCTACAAGTGGTTCAATGGAATGATTAAGAATATGGATACTATGGAACAATTTTTTATATCTAGTATAATTATATTTTTAAGTTCAAAACATGTTCAAATTTTATAAAAGTCCTTGATAAATTTTAATAAATCGTCATTGTGTTATTGACCATGAAGGATACTAAAAATTTTGAGGGAATATATATGGTTGATGGTTTGTGATGTCTGATTTAAAGTCTTATTGTATTTAGGTAGTGTAAGTTATTTAAATACTCAAAATTAGTATAATGATGTATTAACTTTCCTTGGAAACTATCTAGAGGTTTTTTGAATTTTTTTTATTCATTTTTTTATTTTAATAAATAAAATATTAGATTATTTGAAGAAATTGAGATGCAATATAATTGATTTCAAGAAGTAATTAAATCCTTTGAATAAGTTTTAAAGTTTTGAGTTTAATAAAAAAATAAAATGTAATACAAATTTCATAATCCTCTTGGATTCCTTATGACTTCTATGTATACAAGTCATTATATGTTAGCATAAGACTTTTGATGAATGTCTTATAACATTGATTGATACACGAAAGAACTGTGAAGTTCCCATGGAGGTGTAAACCTTCAATTATATTATTTTAAATATAAAGTATGTCAATGTCTATTAAATAATGATTATTTTAATTTCATTATTCATTTAAATAAGAATTTATTTTCTAGTTTAAAAGAAAGTGAAATCCCTCCCTATATGTATTTTGGTATAATTTATTTATGTTTGTTTCATGGTTATTTTCCCAACACATCAGATGATTATTGAATTGATCCTAATATTAAAGAAATGTACCAAGGATGTGTTGTAAAATCTATAATAGATGGCACTTAATTTGAAACAATCTAGATAGATAAGATATTTTAAACTAGATAAGGTTGTGAATATTCATGGGGAACCATCCAAATTGATACAAATATGAAGGGTACAAAATATTTATTTAAGTAACACTTGGATGAATTTATAGAGTTTTTTAGATGGATCAATGTAATTCCTAGATTTATGGTCATTATAAATATTACTGATTTGAAAATGTATAGATCTATAAGTATAATCTTTGACTTGTGGATGGTTCATCAGTGTTGTGTATGTCTTTCATCCAGTTTAGCTAAGTAAAAAAATTGAAATTTATTATCCATTATATGAAAACTCTAATGTTTCCATTTAAAGATTTTTTCCTTGATAATAATTAATCACAAAATGTATGAATAATCAACCTGTGTATACATGATCCATTTTCTAAATAAATATCATTCACTGGGATTTGTAAACATCTTCTAGTCCAATATAAATGTCCATCTATCTCTACAAAAACATGATTTAGTTATCTATAAGAATAATTTTAGTCATTGTAACAACAAATACATAGGGAAATTTATAATTTATATAGATAGTATGATGGAGATTCCTGATATTATAATATAGAGAGAACAAAAATTTATTATTCTATATATAGTTGTCATGGATCCAAACATCGAAAAATAAATTTCACATAATAAAATGAATTTTGAGAATATAATCTTAAAACATGGATATGATGACATAAACATGTGGTGAACTAGAGTGAGTTTTTAAATTCTAAAAATGTAATTTTACTAAATTTTACATTTTCATGAAAATTAGTTTTGATCATTTTGAGGTTGATAGTCATGTTTAAATAATAAGTATTCTAAGTGAGCCATGATTGTTTCTTATTTTTTAGAATGAAAATGATACATAAATTTGGATTGAATAATAATGTAGATGAATTTAATTCTAGTCAAGGGTATTATTAAAATATTAAAACATTGTGATCATAGTAATTGAGTGAGAATAAGATTAATGACTTTTTTATAAGAAGACTAATGTATCATGAAATTTTATAGATATTTATTAAGCCTGAAATGATAAATTTCCATATTTATATAAAACTAGAAATATAAAATTAGTTGATTAATGCATTGGGATCACTATTTAATAAATATCACACAATAAATTGTGATTAATGCATGATATTATGAAGGAATAGTCTAATATGAATTTCTTTTATATACTAGTAAAATAATGATGTTTGTATTGATTATCATTTTTTCCTCTAAAGAAAAAATAAATTCTCTCCACTCCAAATATTTTTTTGATTTATATTATAAAACATATAAATGATGATTAAAATGTTGTATTTTTTGATTAATTAATGATGGAATAAGAATAAAATCCTAATAGAGAATAAATGGGAAGACATATTCATTGATAGAAAGTAATGTTATAAGAAAAATATGTAAGGCTATTTTTATTACTATTTGAGTTGAAAAATAATGAATCATAGGAACACTCATTAAGGGAATTTTTTCATAAGTGTTGATATAGATCACGAAGAAGGCATAAAATTTTACAAGTTTGTGAAGTTTTATTTTCACAAAATTCCTGAGTTATTTAAATTTAGGAAAAAATCAAAATACCCGACCTAAAAAGAAGATGTCTCATGTATAGTTCATCGAGAATAAAAAAATAATTATACTAAATTGAGAGTTTTATGTGGTTTGGAGTGGGACTAATAGGAAAAGAGAACAATTATACATGAGGAAGTTTAGAAGTGGAGTTAGTAAAACAAGTTCTTTAGATATACTATTTGCTATATTTTGAGAAAATATTAGAGGGATAATAAAATACTATGTAGAAAGATTTGTTGATTAGCTATATATTAAGACAAAGAAATGTTAATGAGTATTCTAGTGTATTTAGAGTGTTAATTTAAATTAAATATATTGATTATCTATGAATTTAATTATATATTACCCAAGTAAGAATTGATCTAGGGCTGTATTTTTTATAATTTTTAGTTCACTGTTTTGAGAAAAATTTTCTCTAATTAATATGATTTTTTAGTATAGGAGTGTCCAAGTAGTATATTATGATTTTAAAGACATAAATTTATTCCAATCCACTCCATCCAATGGGATTAAATCATATAATTGTGGGATCAAATTCATCTCATTTTGGATAGGGGTGTACTTGCAAAGGAGGAAGGAGGTTGAGAATACCATAAAGTGTGATTCCAAATTGAAAACTATGGAATATTGTATAAATATAACTTCATTTCTATAATGTAGTAGAGTATCTATCACTATCTTAATATGATTTTTAGTTTCCTATGTAAAATTTTAATATATTATTAAAGATAACCAGGTCCAACCATCTATAATTGATAATAATAATATTATTGGATAATATGTGTCTCAATGGGATTTCAAAAAGTAAAGGTGTATGATTCCCTCATTAGGGTTTTACTATTTAAAAATATATTTTCCATCGTCATTTATTGTATCTTCATTTCAAATTAGTCTATTATAGATTAATATTAAATAGATCCATATTCATCATAATATGTGGTGGAGGTTCAAAATCCATAGATTTTAGTTATTATAAGAAGAATTGGTTTTTGGTAAAGAAAAAATATTAATATCTCCTAATTTACACCCCTCTAATTTTTTTCTATATGAGACTGCTAGGACTCTTAACATTATTTTCATGTAATTCCTTTTAGTTTTTTTAATGTTTTTTTTGAGATAATTTATTAGATACTATAGTGAATGGGTATGACTTTGGTGACCATGTATTGAATTTCTTATAAGACACCATATGTGTGGTGTAAGACATTGAACCAAATATGACATCTGACATAGAAAAATATCCATGTTCACAATAATTCTAGGTGAAACATAAGACTCTATAACATTATATGACTTTAAGGCCACATTAAACATTATGTTTAAAATTTAGTGAGGATAGTGTAATAATATTTAGTATTTAAATAATATTTTTTGAAACTATGTAATAATACATGTGTTCAATATATGACTTTTTTGGACTTTCAATGAATTATTTTAAATCCATATGAAGTCGATATATTCTTTATATGTTTTAATTTTGAAATAAAAATATTCTAAAATTCGCTAGAATGAATAATAAGTTTCCAATATTTATGATTCTGAAGATGTAATCCAATGGTATGATGTTTGAGAAATTCATTTAGGTTTTTTACATTATCATTCTATATGAAGCCCTGATTCAATAATTTTTTCAAAAATATGTTATGGAGAGATCAATGTACTATTATTTTTTATTTCCAAATATAAATATTTATAATTCAATATTAGTGATTAAAATAGAGATTAAATATGAGGAATCTTATGTCTCACCATAATGTTTAAATATCACATAATCTTTTTTATTCATCATGAATCTATTGAAGAGTGAGGATAAGATGCTATCTATACCATACATACTCAAGATAAATTATATATGTTTTTTTATCTTCAATACCACAAATTTTAAATACATGTTTTAAGCTTCTACTATAATTTTTATATTGTTGTGAATGAATTATTTTATTAATGGTTCTTGGGGAGTATGACTGGAAGAAGAAAATCTCAATTTTACCTAAAATATGTAAATTATTTTGATATATAATAAAAAATTACTAAAATCAAATAATTTTATCTATGAAATTATAATATAGAAAAGAGTTGACTAAAATTATATAGATTTAGCTGAGGATAATTCCATTCCATACAGTTTGGTTTCCTTTCACATAAACTTATGTTATATTTCCATTTATTAATATTATAAAATGATTCCAAAATAATATTGAGTATTATAATTAATGAAATATCTATGGAGAAAATATTAGTAAATAATTGAGAGATTGAGCTATTTGAAAGGGAGATTTAAGAGAATAAAAAATCTCTCGAGGGAGAATAATTAAAAGATAATAATATTTTAAGAAGAATATAATCATGGTATTCAAGAGGAAAAATATAGCCCACATTATAGTTCTTATAATACCATGTTTTTTATATGTTTAGAAAGAGTGAAAGAATAATAACCATGATCAAGGATGTTGTGTAGGATAGTCTATAAGTAATTCATCAGTAGTTGAGTTCCTAGGGGTATAAGATGACAGAATCCACCAACATGTTTCAAAATAGAAACTATGAGAAAGGATATGAAAAAGATTCCAATATACATATGTTTGAATTGATTATCTTAGGGAATTCCAATGGTGATCTACTTTAAATGATTCAATAGAGATTGAAAGACCAATTGGTTGACTATAGAATTTTAGAAATATTATAAAGATATCTTTATATTCTCATTGTAAGTAATTTACACCTATAAAATATGGTGTTATTAATATTATAATGGTAACATCTAAAACCAAATGTAGTATGTCACAAAATTCATAGTGTATAATATTTAATTCATTCTAAACCTGATAACAGGATGGAGTATGATTCCCACATCGAGGCTGAACCATAAATAAGTATTGTATGTTATCCTCTCTTATATATTCTACAATTCAAGTTGTATTTGTAATTTTGTAAAGGAAACTAAAAAATTATATATCCTATTCGGGTTTAGAAGTCAAAAAATTAAATTTTTTAAAATGATAAAAATAATATAAGAAAGTTGGAAAAATTTTGGCAACACCTAATTCACCATCTCACCCCCTCGAGTATCAACACTCATTTATAATTAGAATTTTATTTTACATAACATAGAAGCATCCATTTAATGGTCTGAAAATTCATTACATTTGGTTATTATTAGATTTTAATATGTACTTGTTTTATTTTTTTTCAAACAATCCATATATGGAATGAATTTTTTTTATTCATGTTACTTAAAATTTTGAGTTATCTTCCAAGACTTTGAGAAATAGGGAAAAGATTGTGACCAATAATTAAAAAATAAAAAAATAAGATTATCCTCAACTACCAAGAGATACTTAGACTAATAAACATTCTATTAAAAATTTTAAATATTATAACTATCCTAATACAAGGAAAAAAATTTATATAGTTAGGTTCAATCAATCTATTTTTGATTTCTATTATGAAATTAATGATTAATTTAATAAGGTTCTTATTTAAACATAAATATAAAGAAATTCAAACATAATTGGTCAGGATGATAAGAATTTATAACTAGGGAAAAAATATAACGTTTCATAATATATATTAGTTAAAAAATTTAGTTGATTCAATGCCATTAAAAAACATTTATATAAAAAGGAACAATTTTTAAGAATTAGTACTGGAAAAAATTATATGATTTTTAGAGATATATAAAATGTGGTTTGTGAGAATTTAATATTTTAGAAGATTTCCAATGAAGTGATCCATGCAATTTAAAATATATAAAAACTGTCCATGGATTTCAAAAGGTCAAAATTATAATCAAAATGGAAAAAATAAAAGATTTTTATAATTCATTTATAGAGACAATTCAAATGCATGTGAATCAAATGATTAAGTTAAATCCAAAGTGTTAGGGGATGGTGAAAAAACATAAAGTCAAAATTTATTTTGTTAACATTGAAAGTCTTGAGTAATATGTAATGATAAAAAAAATTATTATCTCCCAAGAAAAATCATTAAAATAAGCTAGGATGGGAAATTTTATCATACCAAATTTATGGAAGTGTCATGCTACAATGAAGGCTCATAAAATTGGTAAAAATACCATGAGATAATAGAGAGATTCAAATAATATAAACTCTTTGATGATTTTTATCACATTATTTAAAAAGTGCACTTCCTTAATAATGTATTATAGAACATTATAGGAAAAAAATTCATGAAATGAAATAATGTGTGAAATGAGATATACTAAGAGACATGCCACATTATTGATGATGGATGTAATAATGTCCAAATAGATCAGATCCCCAATTATTATTCAAGATAATATTTATTTTACCCAATAATATAAATCTTATAAATCAATAAATATTTATACTAAATTAAATAGAAAGTGATTTTTTTGGACAGTGTTGGTGGAGATGGATGTCTAAGAATATTCCCAATGATTAATGCAACAAAATGTTAGTAAATGAATGATAAAAAATAATGAATAAATGTAGATAATGATAAATAGAGGATGATATATGATTGAAAATTTTTGCTTAATAATTAATAAATAATCATTCTTACATGATTTGATTAGATTATTTATAAAAAAAATCAGTACTCTAATAAAGGTGGTCAGCGTTATGAGGAGCTTTAGTATCTACAGACCAAGTAAACATCCTATAATGATTCAAATATCAGACTGTAATAGAAAAATAAGTTGTTAATTATTCATTAAATTTATTCCTTGAGTATTTATATAAAAATAATTTTTCCAAAAATACTCCCATAATGTTTGAAAAGAAATAAAAAGATGATATTTGAACTATAAGGAGGGTATATTTGTATTATTATAAGGTGAGTCACATAATTTACCAAAAAATATTTGAATATAAAATCTAATGACATATAGATTAAAGAAAAAATTAATTGATCCATGAAAGAGATATTCAAATTAGTATGGTGGTTAACACTACAAATAAAGAAAACTAATTTCATATTAGGCTATCAATAAATGTATAGTGAAATAGTAATTGAATATACTTGAGAAAGATGAAAAATTTATGGTTATTTAGCTATCAAGTTCATGACTATGCATCCAAATCTAGAAGAACTAATAAATTTTAATATAAAATAACATATGTAACCCCATATCAAGATAGTTTCAATGTCGAAAGAACCCACCCACAAAATAATTCCTACCATAATCTTAATGAATGTCTAAAAGTATATCATACCCCATTGGAAATATCCATGAACATGGATGAGACCTAAAATCATAAATTTCTATTGATATATCTAGTAATGATTCCCATTCTATGTATAAAAAAACTACAAAACTACGATAACACCATATAGAATGAGTAGGTACTAATTTAGAAAATTAAGGGTCAGCTAAGAATATACTATTCCAAACATTATAGAGCTATTAGGAATTAATTCTCTCATTTTATAAAAAAGTCACATACTATTTTCACATAATAAAGTGATTATGAAAGTCCAACCAATTCTAATATAGTCTATTTGTGCTACCATGAAGACGAAATGGAAGTAAATTTATGAAAAATAGAACTAATGATAGTTTTTATTACAAAATATCTAGAGTGGATATCCATTATAGATGATTTGTTAATTGATATCTTATAATTTCAATGCATGACATGTCAAATATATATTAGAATTTCACATATAAACTTATATCAAATTACACAGAGATTATCTATTATAAATTTATCAACCATGGTGAATTATGGAATGCATTCCTTGAGGGTGATTTATCAAAGAAGTGAATATTTTAGAGATTCAAAATATCTATATAAATATAAAATTTTGTATAGACCTATAAAAGTTGAATATTTGATATGATTTTCATTTTATTATCATTTATTTTTTTAAAACTAGTTATCGAGGAGGAGTGGCTATAAAAAAGGAAATGTGATAAATATATTTCAACTGAAATATTTTGATTTTTTTCAAGGGGATTATTCATATAATAAATCCTCTCTAAATAAGTTTAGATAACACCAAATAAGTAAAATTTTGAGTTAGTATCGTATGGTGTAATGTTTATATAAAACATTGTAGTCATGAATTAGTCACTCTATTTTTCTATACTAGTTTAGAACATATATAATATGATATAATTATTTGATGGCCCTTTACTATGAGGAATGTGGTTCCACCATTATCCCAAAAGTAATAGACATAATATCTTAATAAAATTGGATATCATAAAATTGGGAACTTGTTTTTATTAAAAAATATAATTAAAGGAGAAAATTATTTTTTCCATGAAAAATAATCCCTTTCAGTAATGGCCTATTAATAAAAGGATAATACATTTATCAATTATATTTATTTATAATATCTAGTAGAGTAAAATTGATCTTCCAAAGTAATATTGACATATATTTGTTGTATTTATAAGTTAAATGTTTGAATAATAAATCAAAATGGGATATTTAAGTACCCATTGGATTGTGATATTATTTCATTGTAATTATATTTTCAGAAAATTTATATGTTTTTTGGTTGATACAGTTATATTACATAGAACATAACAATCTAATGTTATTACCCATCCATGATGGGTGATAATAATGAATATGTTGTCCTCCTTCCATATCTAGATACATAAATTCAAGATTGTATCACTACAATGTGATAATTAATAAGTGAATACAAATATTAAAAACCAGTTCATACTAGATGGAGAGTATTTTAAATAATATGTTTAATGGAATAATAGTGAAGCCTTCTACTGGTGATATTTCTTGGAAAACATGTATAACTCTATATAAAAAGTACAAACCAGGTTCAATGTTTTGTGGAACAGCAAGCTGGAGTTGGAGAATCCATATTTTCATTACTTAGTATGAAGTATTCTAAAATCAGTGTTGATATAAACATGGATTATGGTTTATAATTTCATATTTGATGGATGAATGTATGAGTTAGTTTTTTTCATTAAAATACTCAATATAGTTATATAGCTATTATGAATATACTTAGATGTTATATGGAGTAATTTTGAATTATATTAATAATTTAGACATGTAATTAATGTTATTTTCATGTTTTTTAGATAGTTTATATGGAAAAAATTTTATTGTAATATGCCTTGGAATTATTTCATGTTGTATAACATTTTGTAGGTTAATCAGAAACATGTCTATACACTGCAAATCCCTTAAGACACTTTCATTTTATATGGATTCAGAGCTAGTAAAACACTATGTCATAGTATTTAGTTTGATTATTTGTGTATAACATTAAATAAAAAAATTATCTCCTTCTATGTGAACAATAATTTTGATTTTCCTAAATTTTAAAAATGGAAGAGAACTCCAGGCTCTTCTAGGGTGGTGTATGACTTTCATGCATGCATATGAATTTTATTATAAGACTTCATTTATATGTTGTATGAATTTTTCCCATGTATTAATTCAGACATGGACTATAATTAAAGATTCATAAATCTACTATAAATATTGTATATTTATTTCTACACAATAATACTTTGAGGCCATGTTATACATTCAATTTAAAACTTATTAATGATCACCTAAGTCTTTTTTGGTCAATGCATAAGTTTTTCTGAGACTCTAGGAGACATCACATTGTCACATATGACGTATGCTAGGTCTTTATAAAATTTTTGAAAAATTACTCTGAAATTGGGAATCATATTATTTTTTATTTCTTTGAAGATTGAAAAATTTTATAATTCCTAATAATAAATAGTTAATTTTCATAATTTAAGATTCTAATATCGAAAATTAAATGGGATAATTCATAATCTATTCATTCAAATTTTAATACCCATGATATTTTTCGATGTCGTGAATCCATTATAGATTTGAATAATATTTCATGGTGTGATCCCTATTGTATTACATTTTATATATAATTAAGGATATTTGGAAATCAATATGGGTGAATATAAGGAATATTATGTCGAATGATTCCTTTCATGTTCCTCAACATTGAAATATTAAAAAAACATTTCGATTCCTTATGTATGAGTTTCCGAGAGACACTATTATACTAGCTAGAATGTTGAAAATAATTATGATGTTTATTCATGTTTTGGTGAAGCTCTTACACTATAAATGGAAGGTTCATGCCACAAGATTTTACTATATATTTTTATATAACTATTATATAATTATTTTATTACTAGTGTTTATGGAGTATATTAAGCAGAAGAAAATATCAAGGAAACTGAAACTAATTGAGATGTACTGAGATGAAAATAAAAAAATTATATAATATAATTATTGAAAGTTTTCATATTATTTTGGAGACAATTTTTTATATAATTTCATATAGAGAACATGTGAGAGATATCTAGTACATGGGATTTATTTTTCTTCTATGTAAACCACTGAGATATTTCAAATTATAAAAATCAAAAATGGGCCTGAAAATAAGAAAGGTTTTATTATAAAAACAGGTGTCTATTAAAAGATAATATATTCTAACAAGGGAGATAGAGAGGGAGAGAGAGTTTATTGGATAAGAGTTTTGAGAAAATTAGAAGACCTATTATGGAAAAAGAAGAAGTAAAAAATCATTATATTTTTATGAAGAAGATTATCTTATTATTGAATTATATAAGAATAAGAATAATAATATATCTAACCTGAAATTTATTTTAATTCAATGATTTGAAAAAGTATGATAATTAGAATTTGAAGAATATCTGGGAGTAGTGCTAACATGTACGAGTGTCTACATATTATTTTTTTTTCTTGTCGGGTTCCATAAGGATCTATTAAGAGTAGAAGACATAAAATATATTCTGAATAAAAATTGGGAGAAATGTATTGAATAATATATTTAGTTACATATAATTGTGCAGATAATAAGAATGATTTCAAGGAAACTTTTTGGAAGAATGTATTATACTTTTTGATGTAGGGATATCTTCTAAAGAGTTTTCTTCTACATTAAAATATAGAAGGAATATTTCAAGACTAGTTGGGAAGATGATGAATTTAGGATTTATTATAAATATCCACTCACATGAATAATATATTGAAGGATGTCTTGTATAATATAGGGAAATTGGGTTTGAGAATAAAAAATTAAAACCCACCTATAATTGATGAAAACATTATTTTTGAATAGTATATATATAAGGTAAAACTCGGTCACAAATATCAGTTGGTTTCCCAAATAAATGATAACCCTTTTAAAAATATTGTGTTATAAAATATGATTTATAATCTTCATTTTATGTGTTGTATGTTATTAATAAATGAAAAAAATACCCATTACCCAAAAGGTGTTTTCTATTTAATCATCAAATGGGGATCAAAAGAATAAAAGGATGTGTATAATTTAGTAGAAGTTATGAAACACATGATTCTCTATCCCTCTCCTCTCAGGTGTTTGATCTCAGTCCTAAGGAGAATTTTAAATTCCTCAATATCAATGGGTATAACATTAAATAATCAAATGGTAAGAAAAGTGATTCTTGAAAATACTTTGATTATATACATGGTTCTGGAAAAGATAATGACACACATAAAAAATGGTGAGATAATAATGGATTTATTAAGAAAACTATAACTTAAATTATATTGATCTTATGGTTTTTTATTATATGATTTTATGTATATTTTCATTAAATATGATTTAATAATTTTCTCAACAAACTCAAATGCTAATATTATTTATTAAAATTATAATATCTTTTTTATGTTTTAATTTTTTTTAAAGGCATATAGAAATTCACTAAATGAAATAGAACTATAATTCAACGGATTATTGGGTTTTGGATCATGATATAGTATTTTTTAACAAAATAAAAAAAAAATCATTTAACAATAAAATATTCCATTGTTATATCTTATATTTTTAGAAATTTATATAATAAAATATAATGAATAAAATTTCCAATAACATCTAAAATTATTGAGAGATGATGTCATGTTTTGAATCTATGGATATTATTGATACCCCAAAAAACAAAATGAATTAATTAATATTTTATTTAATTGATTTATGATATTTTACACTCTCTTTAGATTGTGATGACCTATGGTAGTGATGATTGCACATTATGACCCACCCACTTTGTAAGGGGTAGGGGCCTTCTGATTCATCTTTATAATGGCCAAAAACATTCTCCTCTTTCAAAAATATTCATTTTCTTACAAATTTGTTTCCCATATTCATTATTCCATAATTCCCCTCATTTTACCTATATATTTACTATCATACACTATCACTACTGGAATTTACTGAGACATCATCCCTTCAGTATATTTCTCTTATTTCCTAATTCATCTAGATAATATATTAGATTCATCCTTTCAAAAGATTCATAAATGGATCCTGGGATTTGATCGAGTGTTCTATAGTTGGTTTCCTAGAATCAGACCACATGCTTGATTATTTTGTGGTTGAAGAAGAACATAACTATTCTTTGTTAAAATCCTAGAGGATTATAGAATGATTTTAGTGTTTTTTATATGCACCTATGTAAATCTCATGAAATGGGGCCCTATCCATAGTTCTTTGGATAATCTTCTTAGGTTTACCCCTACCCATTGAAGATTATTTTATTCCTCGAATTTTATGAAATTTTGTGGGAATATTACAATTTTTTTACAATATACCCATGGAAATATATAATCTAATTACTCTCCATGTTAGTTTAAATGTGAATATATCCTAGAAATGAAATGAAATTTTATGGATTAAGGTGGTTGAGGATTTAAGGTATCTTCAAAAGGTTTACATTGAGACTTAGTGTAACTACTTCTCAACCTATTATTGATTGGGTTACCACAATCTATAATTTTTTCATGGTCTTATAAAGAAGAAGGTTTATTAAATTTTGGTTCAAATTTATTTTATTCATGGTAATAGTATTTTTCTAGACAAAATTTTTTCAACTATTATTGGGAAGTATCGTTTGTTTATAGCTTCCTCAACTGAAACTGGAAAGAAATTAGTTCACCACTAGAAGGTCTCCAGTCACATCCCTTTGAGCAATCAAACTCTAAATATCATTGACCCCTAAACATCATTTAGTGATCTTGAAGGTTTCGGGATTTTTATAAATTCCATTGCTTGTTAGGTTATTTCCCTGAAGAGAGGGGAGGTGTTGGGTGGACGTATCCAATCATCAACTCAGATTGAAGGTTTTTTCATTATTATGGAGACATATAAAGATGTAGTGGGAAATGAATAAAGACCCCTTTACCTAAATAATTATAATGATCCTACATGTTTTAATTTTATTACCAATTCATGTATTTTGTCATCAATTTTTATTTATATTTCACTTAAAATTTCTATTCCTCGAGACAGAGGAAGAAATTATGAATTTTTTTAGGTTTTTTGCCTTTATTGACTATAGTTTCTAGTATGAAATATTATTATCTAAAAATAATGATTTAGAATATTTTTATGATATTATTTGATGATGTTTTTGGTAAATATTAATATTATTGTTGGAAAATATAAAATTCCAAGTGGAAGAGGAATCAAATTATTGATACATATTCAAATATAATGCTAGGATAATAATTCCTAGGAGAGGGAGAAATTATTTTTTCTAATGATCTTCATGGTACATATGATAATTCACGTGTATTATAGTAATATTAAATATAATTATATGCCTAAAATATTTTCAATTTATATATGAAGAATGTGAAGAATGGTGTATTTGATTACGGTAGTTGCTTAGTTAATAAAGGAAAGAAAACTAGATATTGGAATAAATACTCCAATCTAGCCAAATTTATTCCCACTAGGTTAGTGAAAAAAGTAGTAGATTTTATTATGTTTGTTAAACATCTAAAAATAATGGAATCAATGTCCATTGAGTGTGTATAAAATCTCAGACCTTGTCTTGAAGTTATTATAGGATTGTTGGAGGAAGGGAATGAGCGGCTTGTCCTGTCTAGTCCCAAACCTATGATACCGTTGTTGAAACACTACAAATGAAAATCAAAAAACACACAATGGATGAAATTTAGAAATATGGGTATTATGATCCCCACAAAAAAATTGAAGAAAATGTTCCCAAAACTCACAGATCACATAAAACTACAAGTGACATATGATCGCGAGACCTTTAAAAGATCGTGTGATAGAGCCATGTGCAGCGCATAACCTATAGTGGATCTTATGGAGCCCCTTATTCAAGTACTTATGATCTTGTAAATGTGTCACATGAATTTATTGATCATCCATATTCTACCAAATTAGAACCCCCAAGTCACACAAATTGTTAGTTGGAAGGTGACTAACAATCCACCCAAAATCCTAAAAAATAGAGAAAAAATATCCAAAAGGATGGATCATATTTCTATCTTGAAACTAATATGAAGCACCCATAAATAAATCAATACACCATGTAAGACCTAGTGATATGTCTGGATGTTCATGTAATATCCTGGTAGCATGTCACCCCTATCACACGAAGGGCTTTAGACATGTCCAAGTAGTATTTTCCACTCCCTTTATCTCTAAAAACAACAAGAAGGGGATTTCCATGATAATTCATTTACATCACCATAAAACCATTTTTAGTTCACATGACGTATCACTAATGGGAATAATTATTTTACTCTAAAACATTCAATAAAACACTAGATTCCCCGGTCCCTAGTAAAATAAACAGGGAAATAAAAATGGAAAAATGAGGGAGACTCTTTCAGAAAAAACATCATATGGCATTCCCTATATGGTTCATGAAATGTAAAAAAACAAAGGATTATTTTACACCTCCTCACACAAGATCTCATTTTCATGTCACCATCATCGCATGATGGGCTTGGTATATGACCAAGAGTCCATATTCTCCCACTTTGACTCCATACAGGAAAAATAAGTGTTTTTCCATGAAATGATTGTGAATCACCACATGATACTTTGTTTCTCATGAAATGAATCACCAGTGGGGAGATTGGTTGTCTATAACAACACTCATTCAAGCATTCTATATTCCCAATCCTTTGAAAAATAAAAGAAGGAAATAAAAGAGAAATGGAAGGACCCTCTTACAGACATAAATTTCATGTGACGCGCTCATGCACTATAAAAAATATTTTAAAATCTCTTTGGTATAATGGATTGAACTTGAGAAGGCCCCCTATAAGATATCCTTGTCTCACGAAAGGTCCTTGATAAGAAATCATATATCACATTAAATTCATATTGTAGGAAACCTAATCTCAGGAAACTGTTAACATATATTAGAAAGAAAATATGAAAGACCCTTGGAATATCCCCATGATCAAACAAGTCCCCATAAATTAGATATAATAAAAAAAAGGGGAAATCAAGGAATGGTATCATGGTTTTCAAAAATCATGTGAGTCCCCTTTAATGACCTACTGTAGTATCTTGAAGAATACATGATATCAAATTCATCCACTGACTCCGTCCTAGATTTTTTTTTATACATGCTTCTCGAAGTGGTGAATAATCGGGGTGGAGAGTCTAATAAATCCCCCAACCGATATTTAAAAAATGAATCCTTGGATCATTGTACTCGCACAGCCAGGGATTATAGTATATTTATCATTGTTTATGATATTGTGATCAGAAATATTTCTTGGTAGGTAAATTTTTTTGAACCTCCAAAGAAGATCATGGGACAAGCATATCCACTTCGTGTGATCACTCATATATCACACGAAGGACTTCTGGTGGGTTACAAAAAGGATATATCATATATATACTAAATCAAAAGAGACATAAAACATGTTTACAATTAAAAAATATAAGTAATATTGAATAAAATGATGGAAATAAGATTAATAGATAAGAGACTTATGTGAAGAAAATATGCATTGATCCTCTGCATGTTGTCTGAACAACCCACCTCACACAAAAACACCATGAAATTTCACCAAGATCACATGATGTTCCTTTTGTATACTATTTCTAACATGTGAAGTAGCCTATGAATTTCAAAGAAAGTCACATTGATCCCCCCTGTCATGTCACCTTAGTCTCATGAAACTCTTTGGGATCTCCATCCAGATCTTATGATGTCCTTTAGATGTGTCACCCAGATCATACAGTGACACTAGTACATCTCAACTAAGTCTTGTGATAACATAGTGGCTTATCAACTGGCTCTAACAATGTATAAGAGAAAATCCATCTAAATATCAGGATTCCCACTAAGAATGTTTGCTGGCTCTTGAGATTCCCCCCAATCAAGTTACTTGGCTTTCTTGGTGACTCCTATAAAAGTCAACGAGGACATATAGGACCCACTAGAAATGTCGCATTAACTCTCATGATGCTCTAAAATAATTTCATCTTTATTTTGTGATAACACTGGGGAATTTTAGCTAGATCATGTCAATCCATCCATGCATGTCAGTTGAGATCATGTGATGGCCTCCAGGATCAACCATTCAGGTCATGCAATGTCCTCCAGACAAGTCATCCTAATCATGATATTTCCTTCATAAATTCCATCCAAATTATGTGATGTCCCTTGGATTAGTCAACTAGTTCATGTTATTTTGTTTTTCTATGTCATGAAGATATCCTAAAATGTGTCAAGAAAAAAATTGAGGCTTTTCTTATGGAAAAACAACACATGTCAGGAAGACAAGAAGACCAGTCCAAACATGAATCCATAGACATGATAACCTTGACCAGCCAATATAAGGTAAACCATGGTGTGTAAGACCCATCCAAATGAATAATATGATATATATATATATATATATATATATTATAATGGAATCTTTAGTGCATAATACCCATCTTGTAGCATAATATGATATGTTCCACATATATGGAAAACCTCGTTGCTTAAGTCCCAACCAATTAAACTATGATGACTCTAACTCCTATTATAACCAATAGACATAGGATGAATTCCTAAGCCCTGATCATGATTTCAAAAGTCCAAAGAGATGTCCCAGCACATAATTATTACATCATCACATAGTGAGACTATTTATTTTCCACCAGTTGTTTCTAACACCATGAATTTCTTATGTTCCCTGAGGAAATTGCAATGATCATATCATTCAAAAATGGAACCCTCATTGTGAAAGCCTCTTTGGTAGAATAATATGATATGTAATATATATATGGGAAACCTCAGTGTGTATGTACATGCAAATTAAACTATGATAACTCTGGTTCCTGTCATATCCTAGATACGTATGAGGCCTTCTCAATGTTTGATCTCAAATAGAAATCTATCCAGGTATAAGTTCTTTCATGTATCCAAAATTCCAACCATTGGGACCCAATATTTCTAATGGGATGATATTCCTTCCTCATAGACCAGTGGATTGAGATGTTTACTAAACTATGATGGCTTTGATTCTATCCATAACCAGTATAGGAAGGGTTCTTTCCTATGTCTCGATCTCTATATTAAGTATCCAATGGGATTTCCCAGCACATAATCCCTAAGTCAATATTAAATGAGGATAATTATGTACTATCCATTGTTTCACAAACCAATAATATCTCTCGTGTGATTAGGTTGTGATAATTATTTCCCTATTAGCATCATTAATCTCCACCAGCTTGGGAAACCTCACTATGTAGGCCTTGATTGGTGTCATGATATAACCACCCCATGTACAGGGGTATACACCTTGGAGAATGTCCTATGGGAGTCAATAAACTATGATAACTCTGATTCCTTCCATAATGAGGATACATAAGATGCCTCCTCCAGGTTCAACATAAAATATTTGGTGCCCCAGTGCCCATATATATTTCCATTCCATGCAACAATAAACCACATAGTTTTAATGATGAAGAAGCTAGACAGGAGTTGTACCATGTAGCTATAGTCTAAATATTTTCCTAAGACCTGTGGGTCATGTAATATCTAAGCCTACGAGACTTGTAAGGGTTCCCCCTCATCCCTTGAAAGTGGGGTTATCAAAATTCAATAAAAAATAAGGGCTTCGGGCCATTTGGGTCAAACCACAAGGTTATAACGAACTATGTGGGATTTTTTTCATATTATATATAAAGGTATGTAGGAATCCTCATAATTGCTCAATACCATACCCAAAATATTAATCACCACCCTAAATGACAAAAAATTATGGATCACGTTGTTATATGGATCCAACATATATGTATCCATACATCAATGTGAATTGGATGAAGGACCTCATATACATTCAGATGGATTCACCAACTGGACCCCCCTCTCTTTGTAAATGAATATACATACCCAATTATCATTTTGTTAGGGTACCATTATTGTAACATATATTATGGAGAGGCTGTCAAACATATCTTAATTCTATAATAGTTTCCCTATTTATGAAACACTCCCCCCCAAGGGTTTGATAACCCCAATATCTCATTCTATCGAACAATGTGATTTCCTAAGCGTCTTGGGGTTTGAAACCCCCAATGACCATATGACTTTGGAAAGAAGGTATGTACCCAGTTATTAATGTTGGAAGCATTGGGATTTTCTATGAATGATTAAAAAAACTAAGTATGACATGAATGATTATGAAGAACATTGAACCCTCTATAATAAAATTACTCGACAAATTCCTTCCACATACTTCTGCAAAAAAAATATGGTGAACCTGAAGTGAATCTCTCAAATTTAAAAATGATTGGGTTTTTACCCATTGGTTCATTTTTCTTTCATAATCTATGAAAACAAAAATGGTGAACCTAACATGGATAACTCAAAATGGAAAATGATTGGGTTATTAATCATTAAGACATTTTTTTCATTTCCTACGTAAACAAATATGGTGAAACTGATGTCAAAATTTCAAATAGAAAGAACATTAGTTGACTATGAAATCAATATTATAATAGATCCCCTATATCCAAATTTTCATGAAATCAAACCATCATATCTTTGAAAAATTCACACAAAAGGAATGTTCATATCAGGAATAAAAGGAAAATTTTGTTACCCATGCATATCATATTTTGCACATATCATGCCTACAATAGTTCATTGATCAGTGACCATGTTCCTTGTTTTATTCATTACTGAACACATTGCTCTCACAAAAAAAACCCTTATCTGACATGTTTTCATCTAGTGACCATTATGGAAAATCAACAGTAACTATGACCCCTACAGGGCTCATAATGACTTCCCCCACCCAATATCATCAGTGTGGGGTGTTGAATGCAATGGTCCAGGAATACCATCGACATGGTATGTTCTCAAACATGAGGGATTCCTATGAGGATATTCATGTGTTGAAATCCATTATTTTCATCATCCAAAAAAATCTAAAGTATATCCACTAGACCTCATTTCAATATCCATCAACTTCAAATGTTTAACCCCAGAGCACAACAATCACAAATTTTAGTATTTGATGAAGGAGGGTTATAGAGATAACTAAAAAACTCTTGTAGTTTTGAGTACAATGATGAGTGATCATTTAAATCGTTGTCTATATCACCATCCCTCTAGTTCCCTTTATTTTCTGGTTTAAGGTACCACCCGACACACTTGCACCACTTAAACTCATGAATGATAAACAAGGAAGACACATAGCGAAAAGAAGCATTTGGATAATTGTGAGTGGGATAATATACTTAATACTAATGGTGATGTCTAATACTATATTCTAGAAAAATACAATGAGTAGGATCATATCCCTTCTCACTCAAAATAAGACTGTAGGCTTATTCCTGCCGCAGGCATAGTAGATGTGCATATCCTTATCCCCATGCTTGAAGTCCATCAGCATATTCTAGTGGAATAATGAGGAAAAAAATTAGGATGATATCTACAGTGACCATAGCCTTTTTCACATATCATTACATGTTTTTAATCAAATTTAAACATCAAATTATAAGAAAGGGATAATAGAGTCTAGTTCCTTGTAAGACTAGGTACATCAAACAAAAAACATGGGATTAAATGAAACATTTCATTATTTAATCTTAATAAAGGGCTCCCAACATCCTTTGATCTATTAAATCATCATAGGATAACCTAGGGGTAACATGAACAAATGGATGATCTAAAAATCCCAATAAGGTAATAAATAATAGAATGAATCATAACACATGGGTTAGAAGGAATAACATAGTAATGTAAAGAGGCATGGAACACGATTAAACATAAGAAATCATAAAATGTTTAACATGGGATCATATGATAATGGAATCATAGTAATGTGGAAGCAACATAAAACATTAATTTATCATGATTCAAATCTTGTTACATATAGAGAAGCACGGGTCAAGAATAGCCATCAAGACTGTTGCACATGGAGCACGAGTCAAGGCTAGCCAAAAATACTGTCACACATAACGTCTCATGAGACATAAACAATTCCCAATTAAATAAGGCACTATATAGGTGAAACCATAATAACATATTTAGGAATATGTGTTCCACATAAATACCCATATGTAAGGAATCAATCATAATCATAAAGGTTACCCATGGAAATATATGTGTATCGTAGTCATGTCAAAAAAACAATATGGATGGGCATAACAAAAAAGTGTCTATGAATGAAAGGAATTAAATCATCCATGGAAAATAATAAGATATAATAGGCATATTTATTGATAATTGATGTAAAATTTAAGTGATAACATATTAAAAGAGTATTTAAGAAACTTTAGAAGTAAAACATTTTAGTGTGGTTTAAAGAAATTTTCAAATATCATTTAAAACAGAAAAGAGAACAATATTATGTATAAAAACATAAGTAAACCAATAATTTATTTTCATAATAAAATGATTGGTTTTATGTAAATAATTTAGGCTAAAAATAAATTATGGAATGCACTTGAAAATGGCTATGAATTCATGAACTTCCCTTAAATCGGGCCCGCTTATCGGGATGAATCGGGTAGGGAACCTTTTAAAAACATGTATATCTTCAAAAAAGAAGGATGAATGGATCTTTATATATTAGTTTCCAACATATTAACAGAATTTAAAGTATTTAAATAAAAATAAAATTGAATAACATTTGGGTAAAAAGTGAGAAATAATGACTCGAAGGAATAATGGAGATTTGGGTAGAATCCATTACCTTCAATCGGAAGGTGTTCTTCCCTTGATTTTAATGTCCTGGATAATAAATTTATATTCATTAATTAATAATTAATTAACAACATATAGATTAATTTGATTTATTATAACTTAATTAAGTTTATTTATTTTCTTTTTTGATGGGTTAAGATATTCAATTTCATTGTTTGGAGCACTGGTTTCTTTGTTTTCATGATCGGTTTACTTATATACATGTACATATAATCATGTAAGATGAGGATGGTTGTCCAGAAGTAAATTCATATGTTATTATTTAATATATAGGATATTAAATGGTTATAAAATTCATTTGGTTATTTGGAGTAAGGATGAATCATTCGGTGAAACATTAATGATAATCGCTTGGATTATTTTGAGCGGTTTTTTTATCAAAACGAACTAATTTTTTTAAAAAAATAATATCCTGTGTAAAAAATGATTCTATAACATGAAATAAGATAGAATAAATATATTATAATTTTTTTAAACTATAAAAATTCTTTCACGTCCATCCTGGAAAATGGTAATAGAAATTGAAAACCCTTCAGCCTTGAATGTGATAAATTCACACATCTTGAATAGTGTTTTCATTTTTAGTATAACTGGAGAGGTAAAGATAGATGATGATGAATTATTTCATTAGGATAAAAAATTTATATTTAATTTAAGGCACTATATTTATCATACCATTTATATTAGGGGATGTGAGGATAGAAAATGAAAAGAATGATCTTGAAAAGAAAATAAAAGAATCGAAAATAGGAATTTACATATTGAATTTATCCTCCTTGAGATCGTCCTTAGGGAAGAGGTTTTGGTATTTTTGTGAGACCAAGAGATCCTCTACATGGTGAATGTGATTAGGAAGATATTTGAGCATAATTTCTACAAGGAACAATCCTTTATAGGTGTGAGGAGAATAGGGGGTGAGGAATGGTATTTATAATGGAGAAGAGGGGTATTTTCTCATTATTTAATTCATTCATTTATTATTTTTCTCAAGAAAATAAATTGTGATGATTATTGAGACTAAAAATAGTAATTAGATCATTTTATTTCAAACCAAGGGCACTTACATCATGAATGATGTTTTCAAATCATGTATTTGGATTTTAATTTAAATACCGTAAATTATCGTATTTCACTATTCCCAAAAAATTCAATTATTCCAGAAAAATCCCAAAAAACTTCACCCTAACCATTTTCCAAAATGTATAGTTTAAAATTGAACTCAATTTTATGAAAATAATTTTTCCAAATATGATAAATTTAATTTCTAAATAAAATCATAATTTACTCAATAAATGAAAATTTTAAAAGTAAATCTTCTTTTCTGACACTTTCAAAAATTAATTAATGTATCATAAAATTACCATATAACACTAATAAATAATAATAATTAATATATGAATAAATTTTATGAAAATAAATTTTCTTTTAAAATATTAAATTAATCATAAAAACATAATTATATATTAATGAATTACAGAAATACAATAAATTAATTAATAATTTTCAAAATATTTACATATAATATGATATAATTATATCATATTTTAACTTATAATATGGATAAATTTTATTTATACATTCATTAGTGATGTCACTATTCAATTAGTTGGTTTACTATTCATAAGGGTCGCATTACTATTCTAATAGTCAAGTTACTTTTCCTTTGGTACATATTCCTTAACATCTATAAATGCCTTTTATTTCAGTCATTATTCGTTTATAAAGTTTGTATAGTGTTCTATATGTAATATTATATGATTATACTATAATACATAATTATAAGAACTGAATTTTCATTTATAAAACATTGGTTCGTTATGTCCTTCCCCCCTTATGAAATATCGACCTTGAAATATTATTGTTGATTATAAGTTGAAAACAGATGTGGGTACTTTTCCTTTATCGCTTCCCCCAGTTTCCATGTTGCTTCTTTGTACTTATGGTCCAACCATAGTACTTTTACCAGGTGATTAGTCTTGTTACATATAACTTTATCTCTATGATCCAATATTTTCATTGTCTACTCCTCATAATAAAGATCATTCTCCAACTATACCACCTTTGAAGTTAGTACATGTAAAGTATTTGGTATGTACTTAAGAGAGATACATGGAATACATCGTGTACTTTATACACAGTAGGTAGAAGTTCTAGTCAATAGGCCACAACTCCAACATGATCAAGGATCTTAAAGGGGTTGATATACATAGGTCTTATCTTTCCTTCCCAAATCTCATGATCTTCTTCCAGGGATATATTCGGTTTAATACAATATCTCCAACCTTAAACTCAAAGTCTCATCGATGGTTGTCTTCATATCACTTTTGGTGAATTTGGACTACCTTGATGTGCTGATAAATGGTTTTCACCTTTACTACCATTTCTTTGACCATTTCAAGTCCTAACATCTTATTCTCACAGACTTCATCCCAACATGTCAGTGTTATACACCTATTCCCATAAAGGTATTTATATGGATCCATTCAAATGCTCAAGTAAAAACTATCGTTGTATGAGAACTCTAATAGATGTATATGTTTGTCTCATCCTCATTTGAAGTTTTTAAAACACACTCTCAACATGTATTCCAGTTTCTGAAGAGTTTTCTCAGATTTTCCATCAGTTTGGGGATGATAGGTCGTACTGAAGTTAAGCTCAATGCTTAGAGAATGATTGAGACTTTTCTAAAACACTGAGATAAGTCTCAGATATCAATAAGATACAATAGATAGTGGTACTCCATATATCCTTACTATCTCTTTGATATATATCAGTGCTTGTTGGTGTAGTAAGAAGTCATATCATGTTGCGATAAAGTGAGATGTCTTTGTAAGACGATCCAAAATAACCCATATAGCATAGTTTCATCTGGATGTATTTAGAAGTCTAGTGACTAAGTACATGGTCATTGTTTCCCATTCCCATGTTGGTATGGATAACTATTCCATCATCCCTTTTTAATTTTTCCTTTTAGACTTCACTTTCTGACATACCAGGCACTTTGATGTATATTCTGCCATCTCCTTTTTTATATTGTCCCGCCAGTTGTTCAATTGGAGATCTTGACACATCTTTATGCTCCCTAGGTGAAAAAAGAAGGTTTATCTATGTGTGTAATTTATATTCTCCTTATTAATCTTTATATCATAGGTTACATGTAGTCATGACCCAAATCTTATGACTGTATCCTCATCGATCTTAAACTCATAGGTTTTCCCATTTTAGATATCTTCCACCATTTTCTGAATTTCCAAATCATTTCACTTAGCCTCCTTTATTTTCACCATGAGGGATGGTTGAGAAAAAAATTTGAGAAAGTATTGATGATGTTCCTACCTTAATGATTCAAATTCCCATTCTCTATAAATCAAAGAAGATTGGATCCTTCTCAATTCTCATCATTGATAAATATGCAGGATCCTTTATACTTAGATCATCTTCCACCTTATTTTCTTTACTGAGAAGGTAGTGTATTTAGTATTCATAATCATTAATGAGATCTGACCATATTCATGGTAACATATTAGGATCCTTCTATGTAAATATATATTTTAATACTCTTTTTATGAGTATATATCTCTCACTTTTCCCCATATATATAATGTCTCCATATTTTCATCATAAAGATCACAACTTACAACTCTATATCATGTATAATATAGTTTTTTTAATGAATGTTCAACTACCATAAGGAGTAGTCTGTCACTTTATCATTTTCCATCAATACATAGCCTAAGAACCTTTTTGAAGAATATTTGTACAACACAAAGATTTCTCCACTTGTTAGGAGAATGAGTACTGGAACAGGGGGCAGCCTCTTTTTGAGCTCTTTAAAGCATTCCTCACATTATTGAGTCTAGAAAAACATCACTATGTTACATGTTATCTTGGTTATTAGGTTTGAAAATTGTGATAATTTATTCACAAATCTTTTTAATAACCATCTATACCTAGGAATCTATGGATCTTTGATACATATGTTGGCATGGGCCACTCGTCAATAGCCTTTGTCATGGATTAGTCAACATATATTCCTTTGTCGGTGATAACATACCATAATAAGGATACATCCTCCATCCAGAACTCACATAAACTATAATGTGCATAAATTTTGTCCCTTCACAAATTATTCATCACTATATTCGAATTCTCCTCGTGTTCCTCCATACTCTTAGAGTGTTTCATAATATCATCGATAAAGACTACCCCAAATTTTTCAAGGGAATATCTAAATACCCTATTCATTAAATCCTTGAAAATTTATAAAGAATTTTTTAGTCCATAGGTAATCACTATGAACTCATTTTTTCCCTAAATTTTTTATAGGAATTCTTGGGGTCATCTTCCTTCCTCACCTTTAATTGGTGATATACTGTCCGAAGGTCCACCTTTGACAAATAACTGTCCCCACATAGCTGATTGAACAAGTAATCTATCCAAGGTAGGGGATAATTGTTATTTATCATGATTTTATTAATATCATGATAATAAATGTATAGGCACATTGATCCATCATTCTTCTTGATGAAGAGGATTTTTGCACACCCTGGTGAAGCACTCAGGCGTATAAAACTCTAGTGCAGAATTTCTTGTAAATTCTTCTTCAAATCTTCTAGCTCAGCAGTTTTATTATATAATTTGTATTTGATATAGTAAAATATCTATTAATATGTTCAATTGAGATATAAACCTCTTAATCATGAGGAATACCAAACAACTCTTCGGGAAACACATCTGTGTTGTCCCTTACAATTGGCATGTCTTCGAAAATGATTCTCTCATATGTCTCAATCATTTGAGCAAGATATTATTTCTAATAAGGTAATAATATCCACACTAGATATGATTATTTTTAAGTAGATTCATCATCCCTGTTATACTTGTATAAGATTATAGGATGGTCTAGGATGCGAAGAGTGATCTCTCATTCCCAACAGTTGATGTTGGATTTATATAAATACACCCAATCCAGTCCCCAAATAGAATCAAACTCTACCAAGGGAGGTCTGGCCAAATTTTTTGATAGATTCAGTCCAAAAATAATTAATTGGGGAGGATTTATACACATTGGATGCAATAATTTCCCCATTTTCTATTCACATAGATAAATCAACATCCATATTTTGAGGTAGTTCTTGAATAGTTCTACTAAACATGAAAGATATGAAAGAATATGTAGAACCAGAATCAAATACTACATTCTCTATTCTTCAATGAATAACCATCATACCTTTCACCACATAATTTTATGGCTCCACCTCAGCAGTAGTGATAGCATAATCCCTTCCTTATTTCCTTAGAGGTTTTTGTTGATTTCCTCCGACAACCCTTGTCTTAGGGTAATTGTTCATATAATTCCCTTGTTCCTTGTAGTTTAAACATTGCACTACTAGATGAGTTTTGATATGAACCTTTAATTCTTCTTCCAAAATAGTGGTATTGTTCATATCCCTTCAACATATCTTAGCTAGATGTCCCATTCCTTTACATTTGAAGCAATTACTGGTTCTATTTATAAAATTCCCATGATACTTTTTCCCATAATTTGGACAAGTGGGATGTTCAGTCTTCTTGCCATTGTGGGATTTATTTCATGATCGACCCTTATTAGACTCAATTTTATGATTTTTTTCATAGGTCCCATGATACCATTGGGAGTCTCCAATCTCTATTTCAACATTGAGGGAAAAATAGAAAATCTCCTCGTAACTTTCAAAGTCTTGAATTTCCAAAACCTTTCGTAGAATCTACGTTAGTATATTATATAAGTGGTCTAACTTATATTTAGTGTTTATGATAAATCTATAGGCATATCAGGAAATACTTGTAAAGTTTTCTTCATACGCCCTAATATACTCATCTTCTTTTTGCTTAAGTCGAAGGGACTCTCTTTCTATCTTGAGATGGAGGGTTTGGGGAAAACATTTATTAAAAAAATTCTTGAATTCCTCTCAATACATTGAATCAATTTCATCCTTGCACATTTTTTTCTAGATCAATGTCCACAACTGATCTGCTTCCCCATCTAAATAATAGACCATCAGCACGACTTTTTCTTCTTCTGAGCTCTGGGGGATAGATAATATCTTTTCAATATAGTAAATCCACTATTTCGTGATGAGGTGATCATAAAATCCACTAAACATGTGAGTCCTTTTAAACATAAATGATTCAACGAAATGATTCTTTTTCCTTTGAGAAGAAGTGTGTTCCACAAAATTCAAGTTATTATTCATAAATTGAGCCAACTGATCCAGTACTGTCATAAATTATTGAGTACCTGTTCCCATCATATTTGGCATATCATTAGAGAAATCGTCACATTTTCTATCACATTGATTGTTGGATCATGTTCTTCTATTTACCACTATTAACTAATAAAAAGATACCTCAATTAGGGGTCTTGAATACTTAGATAATAATCATAAAAATTTAATCTTTAAACATTAGAGGATAAACTTTTAATGGAAACTTATATCCAAATTTTTGATTCCCTAGGATTCAAAATCGGTAATCCATGATCTATTTTTTAACATATATTCTTATGTTTTTTGTTTCCTTAATAGTGGTTAGTAATGATATTATTAATTACCAAATCATATTATCAATGAGTTTCAAACTAGGTGTGCAGTAAGGCCCATTGTAGTGTACTAGGTTACCTGAGACTGCATATCTAACAAAGAAGAGGGATGAGACGCGGAGCTCTGCTCGAATGGTGATGGAACCCTAGTGGATGTCTGAATATGATTCCCCCCACCCCTTCCTAGAGGTGGGAAGAAGGAAGATGGCATGCTTCCACCTATGAGGTAGCGAACCCCCTTTATACCTTTCTCCAATCCTCAGTATCTTCTAGAGTTCCCAGGGATAGCGGTAAGCCCGAAGGTGCCGGATCTTCATCTTGGTAATCCTCATCTCCCGATTTTGGTGTCGGAGTTCTCTGAAGCGATGATTTATCTAGACCTGACTCTGGTGGCTAGATTCAATTTATTGTAGACCGTCGGTTGATGATTTTGATCAGTTTGTTTTTGGAAAATGGGATCTGCAGGATTGCACAGTCATCGGCCTTCTAGATAGTCGACATTTGATGATCTGATTTACCTTGGAGGAAGACCTGATACGTGTGTTGTCTAATGCACCTGGGTGATGCAACGGTTGTAAGTTTCTTCTCCTCTAGTGGAAGTTTTATCTCTCTATGAATCTTTATCCAACCTCCATCTCTATTTGGGTATGTTTTCCTCATTTACCTTTACCTTTCCAAAACCCAGTGATTATATGTATGCTTGCGAACCTGGTAGGTCGATTCTTGTGTTATGATGTTTGAACAGCCATGGTGAGTCAGCCGATCAATCCTCGGCTGTGTGTTGAGGTGGATATCTCGATACCTCCAGTAGAATGGGTCTAGATTTCGGTGGGTCAGGAATTCATATGGAAGGAGGCAGTGGTTTATAAATTGTGGATTGAATACTGTAAAATCTACAATATATTGGGGCACTTAGATGTCAGGTTCCATGGTGGGGTTTCTAGTAGGAGGTCCCCTGGTCTGGAGAAGAGGCTTGGCAAACCCATTGATAAGAAGAAGATTCTTGTTTTGGATACTCGGGTTGGCAATGCACCTAGACTAAGTCCCCGGGATGCATCTGTTCTGTAAAGGCCAGTTGAGGTTCCTGCAAATCCTTTGGTGTCTTTGGTGTTAAATAGACTGAAACAGGACCTAAACTAGGGGACTAGTGTCAAGGTAGCTGCTGACAGAAGTGATGCTGGAATGGCATCAAGAATACCTGAGGCTACAGGGGAGAGATAGAAGGATCTAGGGGTCACTAAAGATGGCCAAGATTTTCTTGATATCAGCTGGGAGGAGGGTGTTTCTCTTGAGGGAGGTGCTTCTATGGCGAAGATGTGTAGCATTGTCAAGGTGAGCGAAGGGAGGTAGGGGTCTTCGATGGAGACCGAGGTTGGAAGACTATCTATTGCAGTGGTAGACTGTGGTGTTAGTCTACCTGTGGGGGAGCCAGAGGGTGGATGGGCTATTGAGGATGGTGGTTTGATGTTCATGGTGTCCTCGAGGAACTGTTTTCATGGGCTGGAGAATGAAAGTGTGGAAGCCAGCATGCAGACTCAAAATAATGATGTAGTGAATGAGGAAGTGAGAAATGGGTTATGTATAGGTCAGAATGAGGATGCAGTGAATTCAGAAGGGGGAAATGGGTTACGTGTAGGTCATAAGGTGATGGACCAGCTGCATTGTCTTACAATGATTTCCACAAGCAGCCAAATTCAACAAAATCATATGACGAAATATAAGTAGATGCAGGTCCCTGGTAAATGGGAGGATGTTTTTTATCGTTTTAAGAAAAATGAGGGGGGGGATAGATCCTCATACAGTGACATTGTTCAGGGATGGGGGGGTATAAGCTATTGTCTAGAAATCAGGAGGATATGACTATCTCACCACGAAGATGGTCGCATAAAGATTATTCATATCTACTGAAGCCAATGTCCACTAGATTCACTATCCGTAAAGAATGTGGAGTAGTCTTTGGGGAAATTAAAAGTGAATTTATATCTTTGGAATGTTTGAACCCAATAAGTAAGTATGCCAAAGTCCTGAGGCACTATGAAATCTCAGAGTGGGAGTTGGTGACTGCAGAGGAATCTTTTTATTATGGATATGCTGATGGGTTTGGTTTTGATGTGTTGTAGTTGTGTTTGGTATGTGGTTCTTGATTATTGAATTTTTTCTTTTTTAATAAATGGTCAGAGGTTCTTCCTTTTGCTATACTTTTATGGTAGTGTACTAGGTTACCCCAAGTTAGGCATGGAACACCATGTCAGATTTGTTACTCCTAGTTACATCTATTCCAGAACCACGTCCACTTGTAGTATCTAAATAGGGGTGTATTTTCTTGATAAACCATTTACTACAAACTTAACAAAATTTTGGATTGTTTTCTTATACTTAGTCTTATCCTAAAGGTTCTTAATAGAGTTCGCTAGTCCTAATCTCCAAAATAACTAGACCATCCTATGAAAAACACTATAGTGACCCTATCCCTTTTCACATATAATTACGTGATTTTAAGCATTTTTAAAAATAAAATTACAAGCCAAGGATCTTAAATTCTAGTGTTATGGAAGACTAGGTTCATAAAAGATAAAACATGGCACTAAATTAAGCATTTATTTATTTAATATTCATAAAGAGATCCTGAAATCCTTTGAGACCTTGCATATTCATAGGGAAACCTATGGAAAACATGAAAAAATGGATGATCTAAAATGTCCAATAAGGGAACAAATAATATAATAAATCTTAGAACATGGCTTAGAAGGCATAACTTTATGATATTATGTGTCATAGAACAAGATTAAACATAAGGAATAATAACATTTAGAGAATGGATCATATGATCATGTAATCATAAGAATCTAGAAGAAACATAAAACATGACTTTAGTATGATTCAAATCTCTTTGTACATAGAGGATCATGATTCAAAACTAACCACCAAGACCGTTGCACATGGGGCATGAGTCAAGGCTGGCCACCAAGACCATTGAACATAACTTCTAATGAGACTTAAACATTACCCAATGCGTTGTATTTCTATCTTGTTACACTCATCATAACATTTTCACTAATATTTTTCCCACATAAATAATCATACATAAGTAATAAGCCATTTACATAAAGGATACCCATGGAAAGAGACAGTTATCATAATAATGTCAAAAGGAAATATGAATGGTCATAACATAATAGTGTCCTTAAAAAATTTATTAAATAATACATGAAAAATAATAATGTATAATAGGTATATATATTGATAAGTGATGTCAAATAGAAGTCATAACATGTAAAAATAGTATTTAAAAAACATTAGAAGTAAAACATTTCAGTGCAGTTTCAGGAAGTTATCAAAGATAATTTAAAATAGAAAGGGGAAAATATTATTTATATAACCATAAGTAAAACAAAAAGGTATTCATTATAAAATTATTGGTTTTATAAAAAATTGTGGCTTAAAAAATATTATGGAAAGTACTTTAAAATGGGTAAGAATTCAGGAATTTCCCTTAAATTAGGCTCGCTTATCGTGACAAATTGGGAAGGTAACCTTTTAAAAACATTTATATCCCCGAAAATATGATGAATGGATATTGATAAATGAGTTTATAACATATTTATAGAATTTATAATATGTACATAAAAATAAAATAATATAACATTTGGGTACAATGTGAGAAAGAATGACACAAAGGAATTATGAAGGTTCTGATAGAATCCATTACCTTAAGTCTAAAGATGTTATTACATTAAACTTAATGTACTAGATAATCATATTATATTCAATAATTAATATTTAAATAACATATTCTATGTGAATTTTATTTATTATAACTTAATTAAGTTTTTTTATGTCCTTTTTTATGGTTAATATATTCAATTTCATTGTTTGGGAGCATTGGTTTCTTTGGTTTTAATGATCGGTTTACTTATATACATGTATGGATAATCATGTAAGATGAGGATGGTTTTCCAGAATTGAAGATATATTTTATCATTGAACATCCTTAATATTAAATTATTATAAAATTCAGTTGGTTATTTGGAGTTAATATGAATCATTAGATAAAACTTTAATGATAATTTGTTGGATTATTTTGAGCTGTTTTTTATCACAATGAACACATATTTTTTATAAATTAATATCTTGTGTAAAAAATGATCCCAAAACATTACATAATATAGAATAAATATGTTCTAATTTTTTTCAATGATAAAAATGGTTTCATTTCCATCCTTTAATATGGTAATAGAAATTGAAAACTCACCTTCCTTGAATGTGATAAATTAACACATCACGGACGATGTTTTCATTTTTAGTATAAAAGGAGGGGGAAGGAGAGATGACTACGAATTATTCCATTATCATAACACAAATATAGTACATTTATGTTATTTATGTTATCATACCATATGGATTAGGGTGGGTGAGGATAAAAATTTAAAAAATATCTTGAAAAGAAAATAAAAATAATCCAAAAGAGGAATTTACCTCTTGAATTTATCCTCCTTGAGATCCTCATTAGGGAATAAGTTTTGGACTTTTTGGTGATTCCAAGGGATATTGGACGTATGGAAGGGCCTTAAGAAGATATTTGAGTATAAATTGTACAATTATCTAGGCTTTACAGGTTTGAGGATAATAGGTGGTGAGGGTGGTATTTATAGTGGAGAAGAGGGGTGCTTCTCATTATTTAATTCATTATATTATTATTTCTCTCACGACAAGAAATAGTGATGATTATTCATACTAAAAATATTAATTATATCATTTGAGTTTGAACCAAGAATTCTTACATCATGCATGATGTTTTTAAATCAGGTATTTGGATTTTAATTTAAATACCGTAAATTACCGTATTTCACTATTCAACAAAAAATCAAGTATTTCAGAAAAATACAAGAACTCTAACCTAACCATTTTTCAATATGTAAAATTTAAAAAGGAACTCCATTTTATCAAAAAACATTATTAAATATGAGACATTTAATTTTTATTTAAAATCATAATTTTCTCAAAAAATAGAAATTTTAAAATTAAAACCGCTTTTCAAACACTTTGAATAATTAATTAAGGTCTCATAAAATTACATTATAATACTAGGATAACAAAATATTAATTTATGAATATATTTTATGAAAATATTTTTTGATAAAATATAAAATTAATCATAAAATTGTAATTAAATATTTATTACTTACAGAAATATAAACACTTAATTAGTAATTTTTAAAATATTTACTTAATTATAATTTGATATAATAATACCATATTTTCACTTATAAGATGGATAAAATTATTTTATAATTTAATCTGTGAAGTTAATATTCAATTGGCAGATTTACTATTCATAAGGTTCACATTACTATTCCAAAATTCAAGTTAATATTCCTTTGGTTTATGTTTCTTAACATCTAGAAATGACTTTTATTTCACTCGTTTTTCATTTATAAATTTTTTATTGTGTTCTATATGTAATATTATGTTATTATAAATTAAGAAATAATTATAAGAAGGTAATTTACATTGATAAAACTTTGGTTCGTTATAATATTCCCACTTCAATCAAAGATATCTGCCAGTATATTGTGGAAATGAAAAATGTGGAGGCTTATATTCATGCACACACTCTGATAAAATTCCATTAAAACTTAGGAATAGATAAAGAACTCCACTAGAAAATATGGATTCTGGTACAGATATAGGGAAAGTACTATTTTCATATCCTTGTGGATAAGGACGCTCAACAATCTAATCATTGAGAACAAGTGGTTTTTCTAATGAAAACAAACATTCTTGAATTCATCCAGGAGTGTTATCGGCATGTTCTAGTAAAGGATGAGGTGTCATACCCTGTTTATATTCACATTCCAACTAGGGATCACCCAGTGAGTGAATAAAATGACTTGGTACATGGGTATATTCTAATCAATAAATTCTGGAATAATATTCCGAAGGCCCAATATCAAGCTCATATCCTCGTTCTAGTCAAGGAAAAATAATTGAGTCTATCACATGCCTCTGGATAGACTCATATTCCATTTGAATAATACCAATATCATACAACAAAGGTCCTTGATAGGAATAATAACCATGTTCTAGTTGGTGCTCACCATGTGATAACGCCACATGCCTCGATACATTCACTTATTCCTATCAGTGAATCTACCTGGAATATTCCTAAAGATCGTATAAGTTGGGCACAGATTCTTACTTCCACAGACAATTGACGACATGAGCATCCTTCCAATAAAATACATGAAGAGGCTCATATCCCATCTCCCTTTATGAAGATCCCTTGGAATATTCTAATGGGAATTCATATTCTGGTCAAGATCATATTCACATTCCTCCTAGGGCTCACTAAGTGAGAGAGACACATGCCTCGGGTTGGGATCATATCCCTACCACAAAATAACCACAACATATTCAAAATTCTAGGGATCAGGATAATTCTCTCATTATTTATGAGGCCTACCAAGTGAAAATGGAACATTACCAATGAAAAGATCATATTTTTTTTCAATAATGATGAATCTCGTTGTCATATTCCAATAGATTCTCAATAGTGGGCTCATACTCTCACGGAACCATATGGTTATAAAAATTGTCTGGAAATTATGATATAGCAGGCTCATATCCCGGCACAATTTCATATGGGAAGTCAACATATTACACCCATTACATAGAATGAGTCTCATATCCCTAATCTGTTCAATTCCATTTTCCTTGTTTTTGTTTGAGACTCATTCTCAACACCTGAAGGGTCTTTCCACTCCTCAACAAAAGTAGAAGTTGACCATTAATATGATATTCTTCCTCAAGGTAGTGTGGAGATTGATCGTATAGACTCTAATGTGGACATCCATTGGGGCCAATCACTCCATGGTGATATCTCCCATGGAAAAGGAAATACTTCCCTTTCCCAAACACCTATATATAAGTAGGTGTTCAAAACATATGCGCCTTCTTATAGATAATTTCTCAAAACATCATGGTCAACCGTATATAGTTCCCCATCAATATCCAATAGCACTCCACTTCAGTTAGTAAGAGACCCCATGAATAATCTTATGTTTTTTAATCAAATAGAGGCATATATGTTAGATATAGAGAAATCCAAGATTGATATATTGTTAGAATATTCTAGAAACATCCTCCCAACCATGTTCTAGCCTCTTTATTCTTCTAACAATGAGACCCTAGATAAGATCCAAAAGGAGTGTATGCCTTATCTATAGAAAAATCTGTGGTCTAATCATCATCAATTAAAGAATAAGAACCTCCACTATATAGGCTTTGAGGGACACCTTAAAACTATCATGGTAATATATTATCAGGTAGACTTGGATTCTATCCACATGGCCCAAGATCCAAAACTAGAGTAGCCCAATGCAAATTTTCCAGATGGTTTCATCTATTCCAACATAACTCTTCTGAATCTAATTAATGAATCCATGTCATGCATCCCTATTCTAGGATAGGGATATTATAGAGAATTAAACATTACCAAACAACTGGAACAATAGAAACCCTCATATATGTCATCTAATAATTTTATAGCCTCAGGTAAAATTATAGAACTGGGTAAAGATTTGGCTCATTGGTCACTAGAACAAAATACTGATGCTTCAATGGTTCCAAGACAACATGAATGGAGTAATATTATACCCAAAAGACATTTAAAATGTGCCCACAAAAAAATGAATGATATTCAGACATAGAAAACAATGTTAAAAACAAATCGATTACATCCCAAAGAAATTGAATCCCATCATAGGTTTCCATTTCACCCAACTTCTACACAAGCACAACTAATCCAATTTAAATAGGACTCGGTAGTAACTGGCATAGAATCCATCCAAAATCATACTTGTCTCTATGGTATAGGGGAATATCTACCACTTTCTCCACCTTTTAGATCATTAATTCCTGAGAGGTTTCATGATATATTAGTAGCATAAAAAAACCAACCCAGTAGGCTAGGGGAATTTATATATCAATCACCATCATGTAGTTCATAATACTATGAGAGGGTCCTAGGTAAATCTATGACAATCCCATATCAATCTCATCCCTTTAGGTTAGGGAATTTATATCACCATGACCATCCGAGGAATCGTCAAATCCATGACTGGATACAACAAATCTTCAACAACAAGATCAATAGACTCCAATTGGGGCCATGGATAACCCCAAACCCATAGGTCTGGGGGAATTTTCATTATCCTCACCACAAATAGAGTCATTATTTTCTAGGTTGGGAGGTAAATATTGACAGTATTCATCCCATCCATTCCTCCCTCCCCATGAAAAATCCCTTCTATTTGGGGATCGTTAAATAATCATGAGAGGGAAATCCCTCATGGTTATCACTCATAATCCAATATGGGAGGAGTATAAGGTAAAATCAATCAAGTACCATTGAGATCGTAAGCCAAAAAAGGATAATATGGCCAAGGGTTAGAGGAATGGCCCAAATAAATATAGTGCATAATCATCCTGTTGTATTGAAACTAACGAGACAACCACTATTTCCCAATATACCTCTGTTAACTTAATCACTGTTGACATAACCAATATTGTTGGTCAAGACATAGATTCATAGTGCCACAATATGGAAAACATGCCATGATAGGATGGTTATTTGGATGCACCAATTTAGGCTACATGTACCTATAACCAATGAAGGATCTAAAATTTGGCCCCACCAAATATTGAGCTTCCACATCTCTAACAAAACACTAGAAAAGATAATGGGAATGGTGAAGCCATAACCAAATCACAACCTAGAAGAGTCATGGTTCTATCCATATATAAAGATTTGTCAAAATATTATAATGAGTTACAAATTCTTGGAAAACACAATAAGGAGATACTCTGGGGTATTATTCCCACAGGGAATCTTCATCAAGTCAAGGAAAATATTCCTCTTCCTATAAGACTAGATTTGTCATCAAGAGAAGCATATATGCAATAGATTGGCTCTAGATCTAGTCAATCAGTCTATATTAACTATGAAGTCTAAAATGATTGTAACTTCCCTGAATTATACCAAGATACTCTCCCACAGTAGGGTAATCACTTAGTCTACACATGGGTCTGTAATCATTTGGAGTCCTTAATCAGACCACCTCAACAAGCCTATTCTTCTCCATGTTGATAAGAGGAGGCCCAAAAAAGTATTACTACTACAACTTCTCAATGCCATTGAGTCCCTAACTACTCTAATGGAATCCATGGAGGGACAACACACACCTATGTAGCCTGAGAAGAAGTTGTATCCTTAATGGGTGGATTAAACTTTGCCTCCACCCAATTTCATAAAACCTATATTTTCTACCATTGATAGTGTAGGAGACCCTCAAAATAATATCACTCACTTAGTATCCTGATGTGGTCCAGTGATGGGCCCTCGAGATCTATATGAAGCAAAAAAGCTGCCATTTTTGGTACAAACTCTGATAGGTTCTATGACTTCATTTCCAAATATAATGGTTTAACCTATTCTCTCAACACCCCACTATTGCAGTAACAATTACTGGAGCCATGTAAAGAAAATATCTGAGATGGGTTGAAGACACCTCTAATCCTAATGAAATTTCTAGTTGGGTTCCATGAGATTAATGAAACTACCAATCATTTTGATGATTCCATTCATAAAACCTGAGCTAAATCTTTTCTCATGCCTTCAACAAAGGATAAAAGGACCAGTAAAGAAAAATATACCTTTAATACACTCAAACTAGAAGTATTTCCAATTCAAGAACCTAAGAAGGTCCAAAACCACCCAACACCCCCTTTTAAGTGGAACCAACCACAAAATCACCATAGTCTAAAACCACCAAGAAATTAGGGTCTCCAAGAATTTCGGAAATATATGTATAAATAATATTCCTTCCAAAATGAACAAATCTATGATTATATCCATGCACCCAAGGAGAATATCCTTCTCAAGATACAACATCCCATGAATCCCAATGAGTTCAACCTCGCTGACTATCCCAACTACATCACATTCCATATAAGGCTTGGTCATAACATCTAGGACTGCTTCAACTTCAAAGACACCCTTCAAGGCATGGTCAATTCCAAATAGGTGGTGTTAGATATCTTATAAGAGAAGGTTTCTGGAAAAACCCTTGCCTATATAGAAGAATAGGTTGATTGGAAGAAAGTTCCAGCTAGGTTTGGATATAAGTTAAACAACAGGATGACTTGGAAAATAGTTGACTAAGCTCATGTGACCCTAAAAGCATAGATGTGTAGACCCACAATATCTCCTCCACCCATGAAGGTGACATAAAATATGTCTCCTAAAGGTGTACATTACCATCAGATACATTAAGAGACATAAAAGTAATAGTCATATTCCTTTACAACATAATATATGACTCTTATAGATTTATTCCTTACAATATATGACACATAGGCACCTCCCCACCAAATGGAATCCTCAATAGATGAAGAGCTCATCTTTGGTTCATTCAACTTCATAAACTTGGCATACCCCTTATTTGATGATGAATATTCCTCCATGTGCGAGTTCCCTATAACAAATCGGTGAAATGGAGGCCTCATGCATAAGAACTGAGGATACATGAGACATTACTGGCATTATCAGACATAATATTTCAGTCACATCCCCACATAGGACATATATATTTCTGACACCCATGGTAATGAAATCTAAAAAGAACAAAAAAGATATGAAGGTGTCTCAGAACCCTCAAGCAATCGTTGTAATGGCCTAGACCCTCATGAACGCTCCCTTTTCCAAATTCCGGTGTGCGACTGATCGGTGCGACCAATCGGTGGGACCGATCGGTGTCACCCAGCCTTGGAGGGCTTTTCTTTTACAGCCTCCCCCGTAACCCCACTTTTAGACATTTTTTAACCATTTTAAGTGGTTCAAGGCCATTTTTAAGCCCTCAATCAATGTTTTAAAAATACTAAGGGTGGGGTGACCCTCCCCAACTGACCTAGTTGTGTTTCCTCATATAATGCCCCTCCGTTTTATTAGATTCTTTAAAATCACAGCTGTTACCACCATTCCAATGGGGATCTTTAAATAAAAATTAATCCTATCATGTGTAACCACCCAACCGCATGGGGAATCACGATCCGATTTTGAAGCGTTCAAATTTCTCATATCCCGAAACAAAGGGATTTTATCTATATATTGTAGAAGTAGAAGTTCTTCTTCCCCATTCTTCCTTTTTGGTCGACTTCTCTCTTCGCCCTGGTGTGGTTGAAGTCCCTCCTTCTAGATACATGTGGTGTGCCTAGGCTGAAGTCATCTTCTTTTCCTTGGATTTCCTGACGTCCCTCCCCTGAAAATTGCACATCCCCTGTTCTGGGCGCATGGAGAAAAACATCGATCCTTGATCAACCAAGTAGGGATTTTCTCCTTCGTCTCTCATTTCTATGTATCATGCGGGGTGGGCATGCTTTTGTCTCTGTGAAAATTGATGAAACCAAACTTAATGAAGATAATGAATGGACCTTTAAATAATGAAAGGGGGGTGTGATTGATGTTCTGTTGTACTCTTTTATGTTGGTATGTGTTGTGAATTGTACGGCCTATGCTCACTGAAAATCATGGTCGTTAGTGGTCTTTCTCTGTACCCTAATGAACCTCGGTGCTCTTGGATGTTTAAATAACCGTAACATGGAATTGGTTAATTACGTATACTCAGTTAAATAAATTGAAAGCACCAAGATCAACCCTTTTCTATGATAACCCCGGATAAAGCACAGTGGAATTGAAACCATGGAGTGTGTTAAATCTTTTAAATCTGAAAATACCTGCATAGGCATGCCTTGTGTTGGTGTTAGTGGTTTGTTTTTTTTCTTTCACGGGCCGATTGAGGGTGACCTTATGGTTTTCTGGGATGGGGGCTTAGATTGATGGGGTGATATGGGTGGGGATGGGATCCCCTTTTTGTTACACTTTCGCTGGTTGTGAATCTGAGTTCGTGTGGTTACTCTGCTTATATCACGAATTGGGGTGGAATCCTCTGTTGTTGGGAAACTGTTGGCTCATGAATTTTGTCGACATGGGGCTGTGTCTCGGGGTTTTCTTTGGTTCTGGTACTTTGAGGGATCTCACTTATCCCTTTGTTGTTGTGACTTTACAAGAGAACCAGGTGTGAATGTTTAAGTTTTTGTTTGACTGTGTTCTTTCTCTTGCTGGTAGTTTAGCCTATTAGTTTCCCAGTAGTGTAGAATTCACTTAAATGGGGTTGCTTGAACATTTAAATAGGAACAGTTTACATTTGAATTGGTTTTGGGAATGATTTGTGGCTTGGCCTTGAGTGTCGTGTTGTTCTTTCATGAATGAGTAGTAACGAGGATGTTTGTGCTTAGGTTTTGGAACCCCTAGGTTGGTATGAGTTCTTATTAACTATACCTATATATGTAGCTTTTATGTTTCTTATTCATGCCCCACCCAAGTTGAGCACTTAAGTTCCAAACACTCCCATTTTATTGGAGAGAGTGTTTTTACAACACTCCTATGAGTGGCTGGTTATTAGCTCCTTTTCTGCTCCATTTCCTGAATATCCCAAGACTCTTTGGGCAGGCTGTGATGGCCCGAAGTCCATTATTAGCCCAAGAATCTTCAGGAAGGGTTTTTTTGGTGGTTGGCCCAGGTTTTTGAGGGAGGTTTTTTCCCAAGTGTCTTCAGGATGAGGCCTAGGTGTCTTCGGGCATGGAAGTAGTTGTTCTGACCCAGGTGTTTGCAGGTGTGGATATGCATGGTGGTTGTGGCCCAGGTGTGTGCGGGTGGAGTTTGGAAATGGTACTGTAGTGAGGATATGGCCCAGGTGTGTGTGGGCGGGGTGTGGAAGTGGGACTATGGTAAGAATGGCGGGATTAGTTCGATACGTAGGATGTCTTCAATAACCAGTGGGAAAGTGGCACGGGGTACCCAAATATCGATGTGGTATTACTATACTTTACTTTACTTTCATTATTTAGGGAGTTTGCCTTGGTGAGGTTTGGGTGGATAGCTTTTCCTTGTTGGGTGTTTGGTTGTCTCTTTTTCCACGGGACATTAGAATGTCTCCTCACTTGTACACGAGAGTCTTTGGTTCTCCCTACTGAGTATACTTGTATGCTCACCCTACGTATATAAAACTACTTTCAGGTTTCTAGGAGGACTTTTGGGATTGTGCGGGACCATACTAGCTCAGACATTTGGGGAAATTACTATTGTTGTTTTACTTTTCTTGGTATCTTTTTACTTTTGGAGTTTGGTGGCTTATATATTTTATCTTTGAACATGCATATGGGAATGGTTTACTTTCAGCCGTACTTGTACTTTTAGTTTTGGTGTTGTGAGATTTTCTATCTTATCTCCCTATCCTATTAAAATAAAAAGGGTAATGCCATCCATTTAGTGTGTGATTTTATACCCTTAGTGCAAGTAGCCACTCCAGGACCAATTGAAGGTGGGTCTCGGGGGTCATTATCTCTCCTTCAACTTGAAGAAGGAAGGGTCTGGAAATCTGTTGTCCCTTCCCTCATCTTGGTGAAGGAAGGTTGTGACAGAATGGTATCATAGAAAGGTTTGAGAGATAGGATGGAGTTTATAGTTAGGAACAGTGAGGATTGCATGGGATAGTAGGGAAACATTGTTGGGTGACCTTGGTGCGTGAAATAGGCCAGGGAAGACTGGCTAGGACACGGGATTTTAGGCCCCCCCGTGATCCGATGCAAGGACTCTAGACCTACCAAAAGACCAAGTTAGGCTACACTGATTATAGGGTAGAGACCCTAGGAAAGTTACATGCATCATAATGACTTGTGTTCCCATGTTTCTAGGGTGTTTGGGGATTGAAATGAATAAGAAGTTTAAGAAATTTTAAGAATAATACTATGCACTACTTGGGCTTAGGCATTCCTTGTTTACCTTGCAGCTATGTCACCTTAGAGACAACCACGAGTGGTGAGGGAAATAGAGGTCCAGGAGGTTGACTTAGCCGATCGATAGTGGATCGACCGAGAGGAGGAGGACGAACAGTGGCAGAAGACACTTCGATCCTTCCAGCGACAGACCCTCGAGAAGTATGAGGTCAGCACCTCTGACATAAAGATGGAGAGCTGGATAGAGGAGCTGGTGATAGCTTTCGGCTTGATCCGGGCTCTGTTGGAGTACTGGGTTCCTCTAGTCATGAGGCAGATGTAGGGAGCAGCGCGTCAGTGGTGGACGCTCTACCTGGGGAAGAGGAGAGAGGCTGAGGTGGCATGGGCTAATTTCGAGAAGGAGTTCCAGGTGTAATTCCTCTCTTCTATGATGAAGGTGGAGAAGAGGCAGGAGCTAATCTCCCTCCAGCACGGGAGTATTTCAGTAAGGGAGCTAGGGATCAAGTTCAAGGAGCTCTTCCGCTTTTCTCTAGACCTCTTTACAGATGAGGAGTCTCGGGCGATACGTTTAGAGGAGGCACTCCAACCCTCCCTCCAGTACGTTGTTACCCCCTTCACCTTTCCGACATACTTGGAGGTCCACAAGAAGGCTGAAGTGGTGGAGAGGATGCACATGCTAGGAGGTGTATCATGAGAGGGGATCCAGCTATGATCATCGAAGGGGAAGGTCGTCGGCACTAGGCCTCCAGCATCATGGCCCTCTAGGTTTCGACCGGTAGGGAGAAGGCCCCAGTAGTTCCAGTTCTGATCTCCCGGCCCTTTCCCCTTTACTTCGGGACTAGGACCGAGATGCTTCATCTGTGGAAGCCATGGGAACCTCCAGAATCAATTCCCAGAATGAGTATAATACGGCGGTGGCGGACAGGCCCATCACCCGCCCCAGCAGCAGCTTCCAGCTAGGCCCTTCCAGTAGTAGCAACAAGGGCAGCAAGATCCCACTCCTCCGAGGGCAGACGTTGTGGGGGGAGGTTGACCTCAGGTTTCTCCTCAGGGACCTCGACCAGGGCATGGTCGGGGAGGTGGCCGATAGCTGAGGGGCAGAGGAGATGGGTGTGGGCAGTTGCACGCTGCAGAGGCAGCGGTTCCAGCAGGGCTAGAGGTCGTTCGAGGTACGATCAGCTTGTTTATTACCCTTGCATATTCCTTGTTCGATACCAGAGATTCGAACTCCTTTATTGCACCTGGTTTGGACCATGCTCTGGGTCTATATGCCGAGAGACTTCCAGTGCTCCTAGTGTTGAGCACACCAGTCAGAGGTCAGACCAACTTTTTATATTTTTTTCGAGGATACAGACTGATGATAGGTCCACATCAGTCGGTTAGGAATCTACTACTACTACAGATACAGCCATACGATTTCATCCTAGGAATCGACTTACTTTTCTCTGTGTGTGCCGTCATCGACTACTTCCGAGGAAGGTTTGTGTTCTCAGACTTGGGCGGCCGACGTGTTACTTTCACCGGCGAGCGGAGTGGCCAGAAGGGTAGCAGGTGAGAGGAACCCCTCCTCTCCTTGTTAGCCAAGCTGTCAGTAGAGTCAGTATATGCAGAGATGGTGGGGGTACCAGGGATTGTTAGTGAGTTTTTTGACTTCTTCCCTGAGGAGGTGACGGACCTACCCCCCTCAACATGATATCAAGTTTGGGATAGACTTGCAGCCTAGTGCTTGTCCGATTTCGATGGCTCCCTACCGGATGGCACCTTCGGAGCTACGGGAGTAGCGGATTCAAATTGACGATCTGATGAAGAGGGGCTATGTTCGACCAAGTGCATCACCGTGGGGTGCTCCAGTCTTGTTCTAAAATAAGTAAGGTGGTGGTCTTAGGTTGTTCATAGACTATAGGAGGCTGAATCAGGTAACGATCAATAATCGCTACCCTCTTCCAAGGATGGACAATCTTTTCGACCAGCTGAAAGGGGCAGGGTGGTTCTTGAAGATCGACCTGCGGTCTGGGTATCACAAGTAGAGGGTGAAGGAGGGTGAAATCTCAAAGATGGCCTTTAGGTGCAGATATGGGCACTTCGAATTTTTAGTCATGCATTTCGACATTACGAACGCTCCAGCTATGTTCATGGGGCTGATGAACTCCGTCTTCCGGGAGTATCTGGATTGGTTCGTAGTTGTGTTCATCGACGACATCCTGATCTATTCAAGATTAGAGGAGGATCACGTGGAGCACTTGAGGATAGTTTTGGAGGTCCTCCGACAGCACCAGCTCTATGGGAAGTTGTCGAAGTGCAAGTTCTGGACACGAGAAGTGCACTTCCTTGGGAACGTAGTTTCCGAGCAGGGGGTAGTAGTGGACCCATCAAATGTCGAGGCGTTTGTTTCTTGGGCAGTACCCAAGAATGTGGCAGAGGTTCGTAGTTTCCTCGGGCTGGAAGGTTACTACTGGAGGTTCGTACCCAACTTCTCTTGAGTAGCAGAACCTTTTATAGCCCTAACCAAGAAGGACCAGGCTTTCGCTTGGAGTGAGCAGTGCGAGGCCGCCTTCATCTATCTGAAAGAGAAGTTGGTTAGTTCTCCAGTGTTGAGACTACCGGAGGAAGGGGTAGCGTATGAGGTGTTCTATGATGCTTTAGTGCAAGGCCTCGGATGTGTGTTGATGTAGTGACAAGGGGTGATCTCTTATGGGTCTAGGCAGATACACCCTCATGAGCGTAATTATGACACCCATGATCTAGTGCTTGCATCGGTCATTTTTGCGCTAAGGTTGTGACGGCATTACCTCATTGGATAATGCTTTGTGGTCTTCATGGATCATAAAAGCTTGAGGTATATCTTCTCCAAGCGGGACCTAAATTTACGGCAACGAAGGTGGATGGATTTCCTCCAGGATTACAAATTTGAGATTTCCTACACTACAGGAAAAGGGAATGTAGTGGCCGATGCTTTGAGCAGGAGGTCGCTGAAGGATGTGGTCCGAGAGTCGGCAGACACTTGGAAGGTGATGGAGGAGTTGGATTCCTTTCACCTAGATGCGAGGATGGATAGTGGAAGAGGTTTTCTGTATCAGATGATAGTGCAGTCTTCTCTGTTGCAGCAAGTGGAGGAGTCCTAGTGGGGAGACCCAGAGTGCGAAGTGATGCGCGATAGGGTTAGCCAAGACGATGCTCTAGAAGGGTGGATAGAGGATGGTCAGAATCGGATGATTTTTCATGGGAATATGTTTGTTCCAGAGGTGATGCGTGGAAAGGTTCTTAGTGAGTTCCACAACTCACCCCTAGCGGTACACCCAGGAGTTTCCAAGATGTACCAGGGTCTGAGGAGACAGTTTTGGTGGCCCGAAGTAAAGTGAGCAGTGGAAGATTTTTTGGCCAAGTGCCTAGTGTGTCAGTAGGTAAAGGTTGAACACCGTGTTCCAGGCGGGTTGTTTCAACCTTTAGATGTCCCAGAGTGGTAGTGGGATGACATCTCGATGGATTTCATCACGGGACTACCCAAGGTGAAAGGAGGTTGCGACGCCATCTGGGTAGTAGTGGACCGGTTGATGAAATCAGCTCACTTTCTGGCGATCAAGGAGTCGAGTGCAGTGGACACTCTAGAACGGAGGTATGTGGAAGAGGTAGTGTGGTTTCATGGAGTTCTGGGTTCCATAGTCTCGGATAGGGATGCACGATTTACCTCACGAGTCTGGAGGGGTTTGCATCATGCTTTTGGCACCCAATTGTGCCTTAGCACTGCCTTCCACCCCCAGACAGATGGGCAGATAGAGCACACCATCCAAACCCTGGAAGATATGCTCCAATCATGCGTTCTGGACTTTGGGGGATCATGGGTGTGACACTTTCCTCTGGTAAAGTTCGCCTACAATAATAGATATCACTCTACCATTGGCATGGCTTCATTCGAAGCCCTATATGGAAAGTCGTGTCTCTCACCCGTGTGCTGGACTGAGGTTGGGGAAGCAGGTATTCTTGGCCTAGAGGTGGTGTAGAGTAGGACAGAGAATGTTCAGCTTATATGATAGAGGATGAAGGCGGCTCAGGACTGGCAGAAGTCATATGCCGATGATAGGAGTAGACCCTTGGAGTTTGAGGTTGGGGACCACGTGTTCTTGAAGGTCTCCCCTCGGCATGGACAGTGGAGGTTCGGTAGGGGAAGTAAGCTTTCTCCCAGGTTCATTGGACCCTTCGAAGTGTTGTCATGGGTCGGTTAAGTGGCTTATCAGCTAGCGCTACCACCGCCGCTACTGAGGATACATGATGTATTCCATGTGTCCCAGCTCCGATGATATATGCACGACGATTCACACATCCTCGACTGGGGAGAGATAGATATCGAAGATGATGCAACCTTCATGGAGCAACCAGTGATAATTTAGGTTTGTGAGGAGAAGGTGCTTCGTGGGCGAACCATTCCCTTGGTTCGTGTGTTATGAAGACGTGGTGGGCTTGAGGAGAGTACCTGGGAGAGGGAAGCATGGATGTGTGCCCAATACCCTGAGCGTTTTTGAGTTTTATCCTGTTCGGTCAGTACTTGTTTACTGTGTAATGCTTTACCTTGTTGAATATGGATGTGTAGTTTCCTTTTCTTGTGGATGTGTGTGTGAAGTGTCCTAAATAATGGCGAGGGGAGGACCTGATCCCTAGTTAAGATGCATTAAAGTGGATGCGCCTAAACCCATGCAGGCGAGTCAGTGCCGCCCAAAGCGGATAGTATCTTAACACGGAAAAAGGGGAAACCCCTCTCCCACTAGACTGGGAGATTTAGCCATTTTTTGCATGGTTTCACAGAAAAGAAGCCATAGGGAGTTTGTGTTTGTTCAGGGGATAAGGTGTTCATATGTCTGAGAGGTTCACTCCTGAGAGGTATCTTCCGGGGTGGTTGTTCGGACCCCCCCTCTTTACCTCGGTCTGATTTCTGATTCTCAAGGGTGAGAATGTTTTGAGAGGTATCTAATGTAATGGCCTAGACCCTCATGAACCCTCCATTTACCAAATTTCGGTGTGCAACCGATCAGCACGACCGATCGGCATGACTGATTGGTGTGACCGATTGGCGCGACCGATCAGTGCGACCGATCGGCGCGACCGATTGGCGTGACTGATCGGTGTCACCCAGCCTTTGCGGGCTTTTCTTCTGCAGCCTCCCCCATAACCCCACTTTTAGACCTTTTTTAAATGTTGGAAGTGGTTCAAGGATGTTTTTAAGCCCTTAATCAATGTTTTAAAAATCCTGAGGGTGGGGCGACCCTCCCCAACCGACCTAGCTGTTTTTTCTCGTATAATGCCCCTCCGTTTTATTAGATTCATTAAAATCACAGATGTTACCACCTTTCTAATGGGGATCTTTAAATAACAATTAATACCGTCGTGTGTAACCACCCAACCACATGGGGAATCACGATCCGATTTTGAAGCGTTCAAATTTCTCATATCCCGCAACAACAGGATTTTATCTATATATCGCAGAAGAAGAAGTTCTTCTTCCCCCTTCTTCCTTTTTGGTCGACTTCTCTCTTCTCCCTAGTGTGCTTGAAGTCCCTCCTTCCAGATACTTGTGGTGCGCCAAGGCTGAAGTTGTCTTCTCTTCCTTGGAGTTCCTGACGTCCCTCCCCTGCAAATCGTGTATCCCTTGTTCTTAGCACGTGGAGAAAAACGTAGATCCTTGATCAATCAAGTAGGGATTTTCTCCTTCGTATCTCCTTTTTGTGTATCATGCGGGGTGGGCATGCTTTTTTCTCAGTGGAAATTCATGAAACCGAACTTAATGAAGATAATGAACGGACCTTTAAAAAATGAAAGGGGGGGTGTGATCGATGTTCTAGTTTACTCTTTTATATTGATATGTGTTGTGAATTGTACGGCCTATGTTCACTGAAAATCATGGTTGTTAGTGGTCTTTCTCTACAAACTAATGAACCTCGGTGCTCCGAGATGTTTAAATAACTGTAACATGGAATTGGTTAATTATGTACACTCGGTTAAATAAATATAAATCACCAGGATCAACCCTTTTCTGTGATAACCCCGGATAAAGAACAGTGGAATTGAAACCATGGAGTGTGTTAAATCTTTTAAATCTGAAAATACCTGCATGGGTCTACCTTGTGTTGGTGGTAGTGGTTTGTTTGTTTCTTTCACTGGACGATTGTGGGTGACCTTATGGTTTTCTGGGATGGGGGCTTAGATTTATGGGGTGATATGGGTGGGGATGGGATCCCCTGTTTGTTACACTTTCGCTGGTTGTGAATCTGAGGCCATGTGGTTACTCTTCTTATATCACGAATTGGGGTGGAATCCTCTTTTGTTTGGAAACCATTGGATCCTGGATTTTGGGGACATGGGGCTGTGTCTCAGGGTTTTCTTTGGTTCCAGTACTTTGAGGGATCTCACTTATCCCTTTGTTGTTGTGACTTTACAAGAGAACCGGGTGTGAATGTTTAAGTTGTTGTTTGACTGTCTTCTTTATCTGGCTGGTAGTTGTGCCTGTTAGTTGCCCAGTAGTGTAGAATTCACCTAAATGGGGTTTCTTGAACATGTAAACAGGAACAGTTTACATGGGAATTGGTTTTGGGAATGATTTGTGGCTTGGTCGTGAGTGTCGTGTTGTTCTTTCATGAATGAGTAGTAACGAGGGTGTTTGTGCTTAGGTTTTTGAACCCCTAGGTTGGGATGAGTTCTTGTTACCTATACCTATATCTGTATCTTTTATGTTTATTATTCGCGCTCCACCCATGTTGAGCACTTAAGTGCCGAACACTCCCATTTTATGGGAGAGGGTGTTTTCCCCAACACTCCTATGAGTGGCTGGTTATTAGCTCCTTTTCTTCTCCCTTTCCCGAATATCCCAAGACTCTTTGGGCAGGTCTGATGGCCTGAAGTCCATTATTATCCCAAGAATCTTCAGGCAGGGTGGTTGTGGTGGTTCTCCCAGGTGTTTGCGGGCAGATTGTTTCCCAAGTGTCTTCGGGATGAGGCACAGGTGTCTTCGGGAATGGCAGTAGTTGTTCTGACCCAGGTGTTTGCGGGTCTGGATACGCGTTGTGGTTATGGATCATGTGTGTGCGGGAGGAGTTTGGTAGTGGCACTGCAGTGAGGATATGGCCCAGGTGTGTGCGGGCGGGGTGTGGCAGTGGGACTGCGGTAAGAATGGCAGGATTGGTTCGATGCGTAGGATGTCTTCAATAACCAGTGGGTAAGTGGCGCGGGGTACCCAAATATCGATGTGTTATTACTATACTTTACTTGACTTTCATTATTTGGGGAGAGTGCCTTGGTGAGGTTTGGGTGGAAAGCTTTTCCTTGTTGGGTGTTTGATTATCTCTTTTTCCATGGGACAATATAATGTCTCCTCACTTGTACACGAGAGTCTTTGGTTCTCCCTACTGAGTATACTTGTATGCTCACCCTACGTATATAAAACTGCTTTCAGGTTTCCAGGAGGACTTGTGGGATCGTGCGGGACCGTACTAGCTCAGACCTTTGGGGAAGTTGCTGTTTTTGTTTTCCTTTTCTTGGTATCTTTTTACTTTTGGAGTTTGGTGGCTTGTATCTTTTACCTTTGAACATGCATATGGTAATGGTTTACTTTCATCTGTACTTGTACTTTTATTTTTGGTGTTGTGGGATTTACTATCTTATCTCCCTATCCTATTAAAAGAAAAAGGGTAATGCCTTCCATTTAGTGTGTGATTTTATACCCTTGGTGCTAGTCGCCACTCCGGGGCCTATTGAAGGCGGGTCTCGGGGGTCATTATCTCTTCTTCAACTTGAATAAGGAAGGGTCTGGAAATCTGATGTACCTTCCCTCATCTTGGTGAAGGCGGGTCGTGACAGTCACCCACCCCCAGTGTTCTTGCATGAACACCTAGTAGGGGTGTGATTACCTGATCATCCCAAGAAATAGGGAAGGTCGGCATGACTTACACCATTGGCTATAGATGCTCCCTCAACCTATGCACCAGAACTATGAACATCCACCTAAAATTCCTCATCTCTTAGGAAAAAAAATTATGAAATTATGAAAAATGATTTAGTTTTTCCCATCGAATATCTCAATTTTGGATACACTCTATATTTCAAGAGAACTCATGGAACCACTTGTTAAATTCTTCCATATCCCACAAGAATTTGATATAGAATTCCATGTAAATGAGGTTTATCTAGTGGATACAATGATAGAATAATTACATATCATGATCATGTTCATTGAAAATGATTAGGAGGAGGTCATCCAGAGACACATCATACCACTATATGTTTTGGGAAAACTTGATAATGTTGAAAAATGGAGGTCTCTGGGTGAAAATGGTGTCAAGATCAATCTTATCACATTTTGACCTATTTAATGATTGAGATATAGTGAATGGTATGTGTCTCCCGCAAAGATAACCATTAAAGGGTATAATAAGAATGTGAAATGACCTCTTGGAATGATAAAAATCAATGCATGGTTCGGGGATCTAACATCTAACACTAGGTTTATGGTTGTCCAGAAAGACACTGCATACAATTTCCTTCTTGAAAGTCCCTATATTCCTAGTCAAATAGTGGTAACTTTAACATTTTATCAATGTATGAAATACCCCATCAATAGAAAGGTCAGTATACTTCATGGACATAACTCACCATTTGAGATTCGTGAGGCCACAAACAATGATGACTTTTTTTACATGCAAGAATGAAAATAGCCAATAGAGGATGATGATATGTAGGTTTCATCATTGAATGTCTTGGGGATTACCCATGAAAATACTTAAAGTATTCTTGGAAGTGAATATGTGCTAAGAAAAAATATAGGTGAGGTAAAAGACATGGTACCATATTTTCAAGCCCCTTCTGTCCCAATGACATCATAAAATACAATCTTCTCTGGAATATCTATTCAATGACTCTAGTAGTATAGAATAACAAGGTCTCTTCTCATGTCCTCACTCTCCCCAATAGTGACCTAGATACCCCAAAATTTTCAACCACATCTAAAAATTCCTCCATAGACTCAAATGTTTAAAAATAAGAGGATAACCTTAGGAACTCCCCCCTACATTTGAGGAAGTAATCTCCCCCACCATTTATGGGATTATAAAGGTAATTATGAGAATAAAAAAAGAGTCAAATCATACGCTAATTAGTGCCACCATACCTCTTGAAGAGAAAGAGATGTATATTGAATTTCTAAAAAAACAGTGATATGTGCTTTCTTGGAACTATAGAGAAATACCAAAAAAATCCAAATGTGGATATAATACCTCTTGGATTATCTAATAACAACCGAGTATTCAATTAGGAAGCCCAAAGGATGCACCCCTCTCAAGATACAAATGTAGATGTGGATATTGAAAAATTAATCAAATCCAAACTTTTTAAATAAGTGTTATTCCAAAGAAGGATTTCCAATATCATCCTCATCAAGAAATGAATTGGTATATTAGGTTATGAATTGATTTAAGAGACCTCAATCAACACATACCAAAGGAGAACTTACCATTACCAATCAGAGAACTATTTATCAATGCAACCATGGGTTTAAAATATATTTCTATCATGGATTGGTATTTAGGGTACTATAAAATAATGTTGGCCCCAAAAAATGAAGAAGAAACTACCTTTTGAGAACCCCAAGTGATATTTTCCTATCAGGACATTCCCTTTGGCTTACATAACATGGGCACCACAAATCAATGCACAATGCATCATGTCATCATGACATTCCAAGGAAGCATAGATGATTTATATGTTGAAGACCTGGTTTTAAAATCACATCACTGATGTGGTCACTCTAGAGATCCTCAAACAGTCATCGACAATCTGCAACATCACAGTCTAAAGATAAATACACTGAAAGAAATTTTATAGAAACAACAGGGGTGTTACTTTTCATTATAGTATGCCATCATAGCTTCAAGGTTGACCTGGAGTAAACTAGTGTATTTTAGTAATTTCACCCCCATAAACCTCAAATAACTTAAGGGACTCAAAGGGAACCTATCCTACATTTGATGTTTTATATCCAACATGGCTAGAAAATACATCCCTTTAACTAGCTTAATAAAGAAGGGAATCTCATATCAATGGTATTGGGACTTCCAAGAATCCATTGAATTAATTAAGCAGTATTTACTATACCCAGTGTTTATAATTCTACCATTTTAGGGAAATACACTTATCCTATATGTGGCCTCTATGGAATGATCATGTGGAGCCCTAATTGCACCAAATAACACTACGATGAGTCAAAACAGTATATATTACCTTAGCTAAACAATTATAGGTATTAATAACTACTAATCTGATGTCAAGAAGAACTTTATTGTACACATATTTTTAGTGAAGAAGTTTAGGTATTACTTGAAGCCCCACATATTCCATATGGTATCTCATATTGATCCTCTCATGTATATCCTTAGCTACCCCATGTTAACTGAGCATCTAGCTAGATGGTCGATCATTCTGAAAAAATATGACATCTAGATCGTGTCACGGATGAAGGTTAAAGAGAAATCCCTAGATGATTTCTTCATGGAACATCCCATACTAGAATATACAACATTAGATACCAAACTCTCTGATGAGGAGGTTTTCTATTCCCATGAAACTCCCCAGTCATTAGAGATGTATTTTGATGGTTTCTCCCAAATTCTTATCAATTAAGGGATGGAACATTTATAGCTCAATTAGGATTTCATAGTGATTGTATTTGTTTCTCTAGATAGTGAAATGTTTCCCTGTTTTTCTCACTATCCTTAGGCTTTATAAATAATGAGGTATAATACCAAGCCCTCATCTATGGATTAGAATTAGACCTAGAGCTATAGATTTCCTACCTAAATATGGAAGGTTATTAAAAACATGTGATAAATCAAATAAATAGAGAATATTCCATAAAGAATAAATAATTGGACCCTATCATTGGCTACCTCATAGGAATAATGGAAAAATTACCTTTTGATCCCACATTGCGTTATGTTTCTAGATCAGAGAAAGCTCACACTGATGCATTGGATAATGAATCCACAGTCCTAGATGACCCTGATTAGGAGGATAAAATCATTGGTATCACCCATTGAATAATGTTATCATTTATTCTTATCTGTGATATTGATGAAATAAATAAATTCAACAATAACCCAGAATGTGATAAATAAAAATCCACCTACAGATGGATGGAGCCCAAAATTGGTTATCTCCAAAATAGGACTCTCCTAATAGATCAAGACTAAACAGAATAGATTTGGCGACGGGAAATAAAACTTACCCAGTTAGATGATCCAAATGGGAAAATATCTATTGACAAGTGGGTATTTGATGGGTTCTTCCTTATATTCTTAGTAGAAAGAGACAGTAACACTATCATGGAAGCAGTCCATGCTTACTCCTGTAGTGCTCATCTGTCTAGGACGTAGATCGCCCTCCAAGTCAGAAGTCTAGGTTATTACTATAAAATCATAATATATAATAGTTTTTAATTCACAAGGAATTTTCAGTCATTCCATATCCATTCCAACATCATCCATTATCCCCTATAATTTCTATATACAGGTAAATATTCCTATCCTTTTTCTGTTTCGATAATGGATGTTGTGGGACCATATCCACCAGCCATAGTTATGCAGTTCATGTACATCCATACTACTACTAAATTCTTCCTCAAATGGGTTTAATAAATTACCCTCAAGTAAGTTGGGATGAATTATATCATCAACTTCCTAAATTCTTATTTCATCACTAGGATCGGTGTCCCTCACAAAAGTTTTATTGACAACATCATCTACTTATATTAGATGAAATTGAAAAATTATATACCAAGAGTACAACATCAAGACCCATCAATCATACCAATATAATGCAGCAATAAATGGAAAAATATAGGCCATTAACAAGACCTTGTAAAAAAATCCATAATATAAGGAATAAGGACATGAATTCATGGATGGATAAACACCTCAATGCATTATAGTCCTACCTTACTACCAAACATTTTTCATCAAAAGAAACTCTATACTCATTGTTGTATGGGAACAAGGCATTATTTCCCATAGATTTACAATTTCCCTATCATGAATAGCAATTTTCAGATAACTAAAGAATGATTAGAAATCAAAAAAGCATCTGGATGAGCTTGAATGGGTTGATGAGAATAGGTTTTATACATTTCAAAACCTTGATGTCCAATAGAATCAGATCGCATGGGACTTCAATGAAAGGTTCTTCATTCATTTATTACTCCAAGGAGAATTTTTGTTGGCTCTTAGAACTCCAATTATATCAGGGAAGAACCTTCCAAATTAAGAACCCAAATGGGAAGGTCCTTATATAATATATAATTTATATTAAAATGGATCCTACTCATTAGAAAAAATGGAAGGGGAATGTTTCACACCCCACCTACCAATTTTAGTTTTCATCATAAATACTTTTCATATCTTTCATAAAGAATCAAGTCCTTGTATCAAGAATTTAAACTTCACAATATCTTATGTCCTAACCACATGAAATTAAACTATATGAAGTTTTCCTTATTATATGATGTTAAATTACACAAATAATCCTTTGAAGAAAGACTTTATACTACACAGTGAATCACATCCTAGACACATGATGTTAAACTATATAGAGTTTTCCTCATTTTATGCCATTGAAATGAACAATGGAGTCCTAGTTGTATGATGTTAAACTACACATGCATATCCTAACCCCGTGATGATAAACTATATGGAGAACATCCTCACTAAATTATGTTAAAACTGAATATATATTTTGATGATTTACCTTCATTAAAATATTTAAAACTAAGTCCTATCATTAAGACTTTTAACTGAACAACATATCACATCCTAACAACATAATATTAAACCGTATAGAAGAGGTCATTAATGTATGATGTTAAAATATATGGAATATTTCCTCAATTATTTATGTTAAACTACATGGGGAGAACCATCTCATTAATGACTCACTACATTTGAGGAAGAGATATGCTAATAGGGATGAAATTCCTACGTCCCCATGTGAGAGTGATCTCCACATAAGGAATTTCTCCTTCTAAAAATTTGGGTGGCATGATTCCTTTCATAATGAGATAAATAGTTATTCTCATTCCTTTTTATTTGGTCTCATCCACAATGTTACTTCCCTTTCATGTCTGGTTCAACTCATCCTCACTGAAATATATTAAAATTCAATGTTGATGTCCTCTCCACATGACACTAAATTGCGTGGTAACCAAAAACTACTTGTGGCTTCATTCCTTCCATCAAAATATATGTAATGACACCAAAACCTTCACTACCAAGTCTATCCACATAATAAATCATCTTTCATGTTGTGTCACCCATGTACATAGTATAATACACTAAACTATGTGTGTAATGTATTAATCACATGAAATTAAAATGAATGGGTTTCCAAAACTACATACCAATTGATTCTCATTTCAATGTGATATGTAGGGATTCCCCAATCCTATATCTTGGTCATACCACAACATGTTACATAATTCCCCTACCCTATCCTTAATCGCCTCTACATTGTGAGAGGAACCATTTTCAATCCTTATCTATATCATTGATCATATATCATGTGAGTTTTGGACTTTTGGTAAGTAATTACCATCATGAATAAGGAACAAAAGTTCATGAAAGGTTAATCATGGTTCTGAATACAAGAAATTAAAATGGATACCATGAGTACTTAATGTGTGACATTAAACTACATGGTTTATGTCCCTTTCATGACATAAACTTTCACATTTATGTGGAACTTTCCTAAGAGGAACACTATTTTTGGTGATTGGTATCCTACCAAAACTCTATTTAATAACTATGTGTGACTTTATTCCTAATATCACAAGATACCTAGTGATGCCCCAATCTCCAACCTCTGTCTAATCACACAAAATAAACATAAAAATTCTCCATCACTGCATATAGGTTAGACTTGTGAAGAAACATCATTTTTCAACAAATAGTTGTGTATTGATTCCTACTACAATAGGATATGTAGTGACCCCTAGATTTATATCCTTGGGTTGAGCTATAATAACAATTTTCACATCTATAAGGTTATGTCCTTTCTTCATGATGTTAAATGCCACAATTACTCAATAATTATGTGTGGATTTATTCCAATCGTCACATGATACATGGTGATGCCTAGAGCTCCAATCATGGTCCCAACTATAACAGTAAACATAAAAAATACCCACCTCTTCATATGGGTCAGAACTGCGTAAAGATTTTCCCATTCAAGAACTACATGTGGATTGATTCTTATCATCACAGGATACATAGTGACACATGAATCTCAAATACTGGACCCATCTACAATAACCGGTAAACAATTCATGCTAGCTGCATTGGGGATGATCCATACAATACCATTTTCTTATGTAAGATTCATATCTATATGAGACCATATTATCCATTTAATATATGCTATTAAGTATTTCTCATTGGTTCCCACGTCCTTATAACACGATGTTATACTAAAAGGTAAATGTCCTTACTGCATGATTTAAAACTGCATGGATGAAACTACGTCCCTAATACACAACATTAAACAATGAATACCATCATCCATTATCATTCGTTATCAAAGGACCACAAGATACTTACCCCAATAAACCAATGTAAAGGGTTCTTCCACCATATTTTAAGCTCCTCATTTCATAAATCACACTTCACGTGTCGAGGACCTCAATTTTAGGAAATCTATTCCTAGCCCTTGGAATGGAAAATGAATTTATTTATTTGACTATGATATCGATGCATAAGTTCTTAGACCTACCCACTTGAGAATCCTTTTCTCTATAAGGAGGGATTTATAATCCTCATGAGCCTTGCATCACTATAGTAGAACTTAGCACCTATGGGTTTTCTGGGACATCCCTAGTGTTATTTTACCATATCATTACTAATGAGCTAAGAACCTCGATCTTTGATTTACAACATTTCCATATCTCTCTTAGAAGGATGTTGGAGTGCAATTGACCATAGGATTACTAATTTGGCTCTTGTGTAACATACCCATATTAGTACCATGTGTATGATGACCTTAAACTTCCTGCACATTGGTTAAATTGGTACATCCCAAAAATTATATCCTATAGTGGTCAAAAACACAAGACCATAAATTTCTATATAAAGAGACACACAACTTTTCATGTTGAAAACAAGCTAAGATTGGCCCAATAAAATTTAAAATACTCGCTCTCTATACTCTTAGGCTATAGAGTTTAGGAAACAATTAGGGAAAAATTAAATCTTTCATAAATATCTTAGGGTTATTTGTATAGGAAAAGTAAAATCCAAGTTTTTATCACTAGACCCCCTATTTTAGGAAAAAGATAGCTTAATGATTTTTAACATCTCATCACCGCAAAAATATGTTCTTTAGAATGTAACACAACTTTTAGGGTGCCCAAACCCATCTTGAATATTAAAATTTACACAAATCTAAATTCATGATTTAAGAACCTCAGATCACCGTAAACTTCCCATCGCCCTTGGAACAGGATACCTGGCTTCAATGGGCCTTTTTTTACTATCCATGTATTTTTATAACTCTTTAATAAGTACATATGGTCTTCAAAAAAATGTGTCGCTCTAAAAAAATAGATTTATGATCCTTGTGATCCCTATTGTCATTGATGCAGAACAAATCATCTTGGTGTGTTCTGGTCCATTCTCGATATGATTCTCCCATATCATCATTCTGAATTGAGCACTTGGTTCTATGATTTACAATCCCTATTCCCTACTATCCAAGAAAATTCGACATCCTCAACGTTATTCCATCATGTTTTTACCATTTCTCAAATTAAGAATGTGATACTCTACACCTGAACCATTTATGTTCCACATGTTGTGGTTTGAAACAACATGGTATAGGGATCGAGCTTCACTATTTATGAGTTAAATGGCCTTATGGTGACAGATCTCATCCTGGATAGCTTACACATTAATCCCAACATCAACTTCCGGACACTTGAGTCATAAAAAACATTCATGGACTTTGTAAAAGGGTAGGGAAACCTATATTTGACCATGCTACTAACACATAAGGGGGTTTACCTACTAACTAGCAGCATCTCCTCCTTGAAAAAAAGGAACACCAATCATTGTGAGCCCTGGTAATGTCAATGAAGAACCTAGAACCATAGGTTTTTATGGTTCATTCTCAAAACTTCATCAGCATCCCATATTCACGAAATGAAATGGTTGGGTTATGATATAAATCATCCACATTACAACTATCCTAGTGGTCCTAGATTCTCTAGTATTTCTCCCTCAAAAAATATTACTCCAATGAATTTTCTACGACCCTTGGAAAAAATTACAGGTTCTAATGTTTGACAATTATATCAACACCTAAGGTCTTTGACCTACCAACTAGAGGCATCTCCTTGCTTCAATAATGGAGCTCTAATTTTCTTGAGCCTCGGTAGAACCATGAAAGAACTCAAAACCCTATAGTATTTCATACATTCTTGGAATTTATTAACCATATTCCATGATTATCAATCAAGTCTTGGTAATTAGACTACAAACTAGATGACATCCTAAGGTCCGAGCTAATAGACCACAAACTAGAGCAATAAAATCTCTAAGATAAAATACAATAAATTATAGATATAGAAGGTCCTAGATAAAATTACCTAAACTAAAACAACAATAGGTTTGAACTAAAATACCATAAACTATAGTGATATAATGTACAATGAAAAATAACCTAATCTATAGAGTTAGAAGTTCCATGATAAAAGTCCCTGAACTGCAGTTATAGATATCTGACCCAGAAGACCCAAATCTATATCACAATAGTTATTTAGTATTGAATAATGTAAAATATTGTAAATAAAACCATATGGTCTTGCAAAAAAATATAAATACGCACTCCAAGATGGTTATCATTGGAAAAAGATAGGGGACTCTCCCTCTGGGACAAATATTCTACCGCATTTTCCTTCTGATAAATCGGTAATATCAAGATAACTAGATGAGATACATCCACGAGGAACCTCATTATTGGTAGGAATTCAGGAGAACTATTTGAGAAGAATATGTTATGATTTAAATATTAATATCCTGAAATTTAGGTTTACCTGATATTTAGGTAATGTATGGGTATCGTTGGCGATTCATATATCATCGGATTAAAGAAACATAATTCACATCATAAATAGATGAAAAATTGGACAACAACAGGAAATGTTTAGAAAAATAAATTCATTGATATAATGAAATAGGAGGAATCAACACATTTTAAAGTCTATATATGTATCACATAAAAAAAGAAATAATTTAAAAGATCTAACTATAATAATATTCGATCAGTGGAGCTGGACAGGTGGGAAGAAGTGTAGAGAGAAACGCCAATTGAATGCTGAAGTGCTACTCAATCTACATATTCTACTTCTTCCCCAAGATAGAGTGTCTCAACTATAGTAGTAAACTCCTCAAATATATTTTTAGTAGTTTAAATTGAGGATGATGATACTGAGTGTTCATACATCAGGATATCTATGATATCCTCATTATTCATTATTGACACGGTCTAGGAATCCACTTGGAACTAGTGAAAAACATGATTTAATTTCTTTAACTGATGTCTATAAAGGTGATGTTAAAAGAAGGTTTTTGGTGTAAATTTTATAAAAAGAAAGATTCAAAAAATGAGAATCACCTTCATTTTCAGCATCATCTTGTTAAGGAAAATATTGACAAAAACCCAGCAATTGTTTAAGGTTTTTGTGATGGTTTTCATGAAAACCAACACCTAAAGTTAAAAAATAGAAAAAATTTAATATTAATAACCAAAATAAATAAGAATCCTAGTAATAGAAAAAATAGTATTTAGATATCAAAAAGTATGTATCATTGACTAAAAATCTATAAAATCAAATATACTTTTAAAAAGTTAATAAAAAAATCAATGTATTTGTATTATAAATAATAATTAAAAAAATACATACTTGAAATTTATAACATGATTATTGTTAGTTGATATTGAACCACTTTTTCTGTATCACTATGTTCAAGAAACTATTATAAAAAAATTATTATTTTTTGAACAGTACTTATTAGAAAAATGTAATACCAATCATAAACATAAGAATATACATACCTTAAATCATAATCATACTTAACAAATAGATTGCAAACAATGATCGATGATGGGTAAGTTAATATTTCATATAAGACTTAGAATCATTGAATTTATAAAATTACATTGAATGATATGTGATTAAATATATAATATTATGATAGAAAATATAAAGTAATTAATATAACTAACATTATCAAATTCAAAAGTCGCCCTATTTATCATTACCTCATACATGAATCATAGAATATAATAGCCACAGTCAACATATCCTTATTGACGATGAAACTGTGGTTATAAAACATTAAATTGATAATAAAAACAAACAAATATATATATATATCAAAAATAAGAATAATATCTAATAAAAATAATAATTACAATTAGTTCCACATATTGGATTTCATTGGGGTTCTTTATCGACAAGTGGTATTTGTTAAATTTTTTCCATGACCTGAATTTTCATATATACCATCTAATAATACATGAATATACAATAATAATTAAATATAATGAACTTGTTAAAAATATGAAAACATACCTGTCTAATAAGGTGGAAAATTTTTATGAGCATCACCTGTTAAAGAGAAAAACCAATATAATGTGCATTCTATAGGGAAGAATAGGCCTAACATCCAATGCCCCATACAATAAAAAAGTTCAAAATTTATGGCATAATAATGAACATTAGTTCATAATTATTCATTTTTTCTTACCCATCATGAACTAGAAAAATCCAACACCCTATCACTATCTTTCATAATCTCTCACATATATATATGTAACTCTTTCATCATTCTTCACATATTACACAGTTGTTGAAATGAATTCTAGGTGTAAATCCATAAACTTATATGGCCTCATTTTGAATAAGAAGCATGTGTATATACCCAATTAAAAAAAGAAATATAGTTTTTCAATTTATACTATATTTTATTAAATAAATAAAAACTTCCATGTCAATTTACTTACATGGAAAATAATAGAAACACATGCATGCTAAGCTCTTTAAAATAAAATATATCCATGATATATATTTTTAATATTGTCAATGGATAATATATTCCAAATATATCATTAATCATCCAAAATTTTTAGATGTTATCCAAGGAAGAAGATGTCTGAGATAATATTTTGTATCCCATCAGAATTATCAAAATTATCTACAGTTATTTTTTCCTAAACCTTTTGATTCCATAGTGCCAATTATTTTGATTTTAGATACTCTTGTATAAGATAAATGTCAGAAAAAATTATAATAAATTTTCAATCAGTTTTAATTGACATCTAAAAAATGCATACCTCATATGAAGGATAATGAATAAGGACAGATGGAAAAAGTAAAAAAATGACCCATACAATCCGCTACTCTGGTAACCTTCTCAGTAGAAATGGTTGTAGTGTAGTAGGATTAATAATATCATGTATTGATACTCTAAACTAACCCAACTACGTATTATGGTGATGTAAATAATCCCCAAAAAATGGATGATTTTGAATGATATAATATGTATATGAGGATCTCCAGTATGAAACTCCCAGTATTAGGTTTTTTCAAAGTGAGGAGGTGGAGGATTTGAGTTGGTAGGCTGGGCAGGTAGGTCCGGCTAGGAGGCCTGTAAAGGCTTTGCAAATAGATGAAAAGGATGAATAGGTTGGGAAGGTTGGGAAGTTTGTAAATACTGTGATTGTCTCATCAATTGTTTGAACATATCCGGCACAGTTGATTGAATTTAATCACCCAGGGAATATTTCATATCATTCATCTTAGGTTTTAAGGATTTGATTTTTGTATCTCTTGATTGATTACTTTAATGACCAAGACCTTCTTGAATACTAACACCCGCCTCAAATCCTCTTATGCAGCTAGGGTGTTGTATATTTCTTAAAGTAATGGCTACGATGTTCATCCAACCATTAGGAATAAAATTTCTATGTGACTATTTATCCTAAATTTTATCCTAAAATAAAAAATAAAAAATGAATATTAGTGTTGTTAATTTATAAAATATTTAAAATCATTAAAAAATAAAAATTATTAACTTATAATTCTTTTATCTACTTCTTTAGCTTTATCTATAAGATACTTTTCATTTTTTATTCTTCTCGCTCTTTTCCATTTTTCCTATTGAGTGGGTGAGATGAACGATTGAATTAGACATCATCATAACCACTAGAAGATTGGCCTCTTAATGCTTTAAACTTTTCCTCAATCATATTTTTCTTTAATAAATTATATCGTCCACATTATAAATTATGAGGGTATACATTCTAAAACTGGGTGTCTTGATGGGATTTTCTAGAGACCTATTATATAAAAATTAAACTAATAAGTAATTTGTTACATATATAGGATATTTTAAAATGTAATATAATTATTATACAAGAAATTATTTATCATGTCGGCTAGAAACACATTTATTCCATGTCTCTGAATCTAAAAAACCATACTTGGGGCATGGGTTTTCATTTTTTATCTTTAAAAAAATATAATTTTTTTGTCAAATTTTTTTTGAAATATCTTCATTGAATTCGAACGCAATCCACCATTATGTGACCTCTGCAAAATTGTGGGTCACTCCTTGATGAATTTTAGGGTCATGAAAAGTCAATTCTACCAGCCTAAAGATGATTGTTGGACAGAGGTGAGAAATGGTAAGAAGGGAAAAAAAATGTTGCTCTAGAGAAATCTGGACCTCCAAATAAAAAATCAGAGGTATGGGTAAAGAAGGTGACTCACTTGGGAGAGGTTTCGGGTAAAAATTGGGCAAATATTGTAGATGAGGTGGAAGGGACCTATTTGGATCAAAACATCACAGAGGAACATGCAAAACTAGTGCTTGATGCATGTCACCTGTCTCTAGAGAACACGGTTTTGGATGAACATGTTAACCACAACCCCTCAGAGCCTTTTTTGGATGATACTATTATCCACAATACCTTAAATCATGGTCCCTCTATGATATCACTGGTGGATCCTTCTAATGAGAGTGTCAGTTGGGCTATCAATTACATTCACAACACTACAAAATCTAGTATCTCAGGTTTAGTGGTTCCACCCAGTGAATGTATTAGTGGTTCTGTCAACACTCCTCTCACTGGAAAGCAACTATACCCTCTTGATTCCACCAAGGGTACTGGTCACCCAACTTATTATCTAAAATTTACACCTAAAGACACTGGAAAGAACTATGAAGACTCGATATCTGCTGTAAATGCTTCGATACATGATAAAAAATCCTCTGAAGATGCTGCGCAAATTGAAGAACATGTTGTTTAGAACCCTCTGGATGAAAATTCCATCTTTCAAAAGCAGTCTATTATGGGTTCTTCCAATATAAAATCACAGGCTATGCACATGAAAACTCCAATCATGCGCTCTGACACTGTTATGGAATCATTGGAAGGTAATGCAAACTAGATAATTGTCAATGCAGGTACTCCAAACATCTCTTTTATTTCCCCCATGAGTAAACAGGAAAGGAAAAAACCACTAACCCTTCCCAAAATGTCAGGAGATCTAAAAGGAAGAAAGGATTAGGTGGCTCGAAGAATAAAAATGGAGGTTCTTCCCCCAAAACATTGTTTTAAGGAATATATTATATTGGAATTAGCAAGGAATTGAAAATCCTACCACTTTTAATGTCCTTAAAAGTTTTCTTTTGACTCATCGTCCTAAAATGTTTGCTTTTACTGAACCAAAATTCAATTTTTCTTAAAATTTTAGACACCTTTGCACTTATGGCTATAATTATTTAGGTGCTTGCGTAGAGGGTAATGATACAGAATCTCTTTGGATTTTCTATCATGTTTCATCATAGAACATTAATGTCATAAAAATTTCTAAACAAATGTTTACTTGTAACTTTTACCTAGATGGCATGCATACCTTTTGTACCATGATTTATGCTAAGAATAGATATCAAGACTGAAGATCTCTATGGCATGATCTTTCTGGGTTAGCTAGCAACATTTTGGATCATTGGTTTGTGATCGGTGACTTTAATGTTATCCTTTCCTCCAGTGAGAAACTTGGACCGTCCCAATCCCCCATCTCCTTAAGATAATTTAAAACCACAATTGAGGATTGTGACCTCATAAAGATCAATCTCACTGGTTCCAAGTTCACTTGTTATAGAAGACACTATAAAAGGATTGTTTCCAGTAAATTGCATAGGACCTTCATGAACATATATGCTCTGGATTCGTGGGACACAATCTCTAGCATCACCTTACCCAAACATAATCTGGACCACCATCCCATTTTGGTTAGTCTTCTCTCAAAAAAAATTAAACCTATTTTCCCTTTTAGATTTAATAATTCTTGGTCTGCAAACCTGGACTATGTGAATATCATTCACAAGTGTTGGGAGTATATGAATCAACACAATGATGCCTTTTTCTTGCATAATTAAATTAAAACAACTCAAATAATGTCTCAAAGGTTGTTTTAATTCTAATTATAAACAAATGGACAAATACATCTCCACACTTGAACATGATATTATCCAAATTCAAACCGCCAACACTACCTATGATTTCTCTTTGGACCCCAGCTTGAAATCAATACGTCTATAAAGCTTAATTCTCTCTTTTCCCTTAAAGACAGCATACATAAACATACTTTTAAAACAAAATGGTTATCTGATGGTGATAGAAACACTAAGTTCTACAATTCTCTCTAAAAACAGGAAAGTTTATAGGCCTCTTTCACTAATTAGAGTCGATGATACCATTATTGACTCTAAGGAGGGAATTGTCAGTCATGTGGTCTCCTACTTTGACAATATTTTCAATGGCCCTAATTTCAATAAATATTTTCTTCATGGGATCATTCCAGTTATGGTAAATGAGGAAGATAATATTTCCCTTCTTATTGTGCCTCTCGATCATGAAATCAAAGACACAGTCTTTAGCCTTAACCCTGATAGTGCCCCAGCCCCTGATGGTTTTAATAATGGATTTTTCCAACAATATTGGGAAACTGACCATTCTCATGTCTACAAACATGTCAGATCCTTTTTTTCTAATGGTTTCCTTCCTCAGGATCTTAATGCTCAATTTCTTACCTTAATCCCTAAAGTGGAAAACTCCTCGTAAATTCATCTCTTCCAGCCCATTTCTCTCATTAACACTATTTACAAAATCATTACCAAACTTCTTTCCAATATACTTTCGACATTGTGCAATAAAATAGATTCTTGGAATCAATTTGGTTTCATTGAGGGAAGATCTATACAAGACTGCATTTGTCTTGCCTCTGAATGAACCAACACCCTCAACAAAATCTGTCAGAGGAGGCAATATTTCCATCAAGCTTGATATCAGGAAAGCCTTTGACACCATTGATTGGGGATTCATCTTCAAACTTCTTCAGGATTTTGGTTTTAATGAAAACTTCAACAATATGATAAAATCTTTATTCAAAATAGCTTCCATTTCTATCATTTTCAATGGTTCTCCGAATGGATACTTTAAATGCACTAAGGGGGTTAGACATGGTGACCCTTTATTTTCCATTCTCTTTGCTATTGTAGTGTATTACCTAAGAAGATTACTCACTCGTCTCATGGATCAAAATAATATTAAACCTATTCAGGATGCCAGGAACTTACATGTACCTACACACCTTCTTTATGCCGATGACATTATCTTATTCTTACAAGGGGATAGAAATAATATTAAAAAATTTAAAAAAACCTTGTATCAATATGAATAATTCTATAGACAATCTATATGTTGGAACAAATCATATGTTTTCTTTGGAAAAAATTTCTCTTGGTATTATAAATAATTTAGGCATCAAAGAAGGAACTTTCCCCTTCACCTATCTTGGAGTACCTATCTTTTGTGGAAGGCCTAAATCTATGAATTTTTTCAACATTGTTGATCAAGTCATAAAGAAACAGTCCTCCTGGAAAGGAAAATACCTATCCATAGCTGGATGAATTTGTTTGGTGAAATCTACTATCATCTCCAAAATGTTCTACTCAATGATAGTCTATAAATGGCCCACTAGTCTTCTAAAGAAAATTAATGTTTACATAAAGAATTTTGTTTCAACCGGTAGTACTCTAGAAAGGAGGCTTATGACAATACCATGGGCCACTTGTTGCAAAACCTTAGATAAAGGTGGTATTGGTATAAAAAATATTAAAAATTTTAATGATTCCCTTCAAGACAAACTCACCAGGAGGTTGATTCATAGCAACTCTAACTCCATTGATTTTCTTAAAAAAAGTTTCCTTATGAAGATAAATAAAAGAAATTGGAATTACATTAATTCTTCGATCTGGCCTTCCATCAGGAAATCCTTTACCAATATTATGGATAATTGTGGATGGATGGTTAGCACGAATTCTTCTTTGAATTTCTAGCTGGATAATTGGACTGGTCCCCCCCTTATCTATATGGTGTCTCCTAATTCTCTTCTGAAAAATACCAACTTCTCTATAAAGGAGGTTATGAAATCTTTTACTTTTAATGTTCTTAATAACATCATTCATGTTATTGACAGTTACCCCTTTTCTAGCTCCGATGATTTCCTTATTTGGGAACCTGCTCACAATGGTGTTCTTGATTAGAAGAGTTTTTACAACCATAATATTTCCAACTCTGATTCAATTTTTTTTATGGTTGAAATATTTCAATAAACTCTAGATTAAGCCCTTGAAACTTACTCTGGTTTGGCGCATTACTCACAATCGTGTCCCCACTGATGTTTTTCTTCAGTCTTTTGGGGTCCAACATTTCTCCATGTGTCCTTTTTGTCACCAACACAGAGAAGATACTAACCATCTATTTTTGTCTTGTGCTACAGCTTCTTCACTTTGGAATTTTATTTTTGACATTTTTTGACTGCATATGGTTACTCCATGACACTATTAGCACTCAATTAAAATGTTGTGTGGCTCTTGATACCTCTCAATAGATCAAAAACCTTTTCCTTCATGTTATTGCTAAACTCCTCCGTGTGATCTGGTATGATAAAAATGCTATTATCCACAACAATTTCTCATTTAATGTTCACGTAGGTCAGACGTGTATCCTCATTACAATTAAGGATGCTTTTATGACTCAAAAAGCTCATTGTGATAACTCTGCTGGAGACTTTGAGATTCTTCGTCGACTTCGGATTGATGGGATCTACAAACAACTGAGATGTACTTTTGAGGTCTTCTGTAAAGATTCACATCTAGGATGGATCAAAGGGAATATTGATGGTTCCTCTAAAGACAACCCAGGTCCCACAGGTTTTGGATCTATTTTTAGAGACTATCTTGGTCAGTTTCATGGATTCTTCTTTGGCAGTTCTGGAACCGCCTCATCTTTGGAGGCTGAAATTATGGGTGTGATTCACGATGTTAATTTTTCCAAGAAAAAGGACTAGAGAAATGTTTGTATTGAAAGTGATTCCACCACTGTTTTCCATGCAATTTGGGAGGGGTGGTTCATCTCGCCTGGCCTTTGACTACCCGTTGGATGAGCTGCCTTGCTTTACTTCAGGAGACCAACCACATTTTCACTCATGCTTTTCGTGAAGCGAACATGGCTTCTGACAGTCTTGATAACAAGGGAATCAATCGGTCCTTAACTTGGATGGATAACCTTCCTAATGACCTTATCCCTTTTTATGATAAATACTGTAATAAGATTCCTTACTTTAGACTCATGTAGTTTACTTTTTCCCTTTTATTTGAAGAAATTGTGTCTCAGATTTTGTCTGAGGCACTACCTTCTCAAAAAAAATTATTATTAACATCAAAACAAATGAGAAATCACTCGTCTCCATGAGAAATTTATTGTTTTGGTAAATGTGTAATTCCATATTTACCAACTCAAGAACTCGATTTCTTAATAGTAAAAAAAGACTCCACTATTGAAGTTTCATCAGTTGTCTTGCAATTAGTTTTTGTAAATTAAAAGTTTTTTATCAATAAATAATTATATTACTGTATATTTAATAATATGAAAAAGGAAAAATACCTCATCACATATTCCTTTGTATCTATATATATATAAATCATTGAAATAAAAAAATGTAATGAAATTATTTTCTAGCTACATATTATTAGATAAGTAAAAAACTAAAAAACTGGAAAACCAAAATGTTTAAGTATTTAAAGTGGCACAGATGTGTTCATTTAAAAATATAATGACGTTTTGATTCATAAAAAAATAATTATACAAGGTATACTATTAAATATATTTTGAAATTCTAAATTGATTAAAATACTTATAAATTTAAATATCAATGTTCAAAAATGTATTCTCAGATGCGTTGCTATTACCAAAATATAATAATGTATTTGATGTATTTTAATAAAAAAATTAACCATAACCATATAATATAAAAAATTTAACACAAAAAATCAAATATATATAATTAAATAACTAAATAGTTATTAAATAATTTAGTTTTTACACATGTAAATTTCAAAAAAGAAATATAATGTAAATAATTACCAGATTAATTAAGGGAGTAATTTAGTTTATTCTCATATCCCTTCAGCTTGATCATTTCATAAAACATGCACTATGTTTGCGTAATAGTCGTTTTTATCAGAAAATAATGTAATAAATGAAGAAGCATCATATAAATCTATAACATCATCATCATCCTCATCTGAAAAATTGATTCTTTTCCCTTGAAAACTAATGGGCTACTAATACTTTTATGGATCAATGACATAAAATATTTGTTTTATATGTGGGGTCATGATAAATGGTTCCTCATTACAATAAACGCTTTTCAAAAAAAAATAAACCCATATTCATCATGTTTCATATAAATATAAATTGCATCCCAATTAAAATTAAACACGGTGACTCAAAATTTAATATAATCAATTTCCCATATGACTTCAAGAACTCCAAAATATGGTGTTGATGCAAAAATTGGTTTTTTATCATTTTCCGTCAAAAAATGCAGTGCTTTAGCGATAACCATTACACCACATTTTTGAACGGTACCCTTGTTATCCAGTTTTTCTTGTAAAATTTGTACCCATTAATATCAAAACAAGACCATGTTATCACATTAAGAGATTTCCCCCTTCAAACCATTTTAATTTCTTTAATGTAGATATACCTATGATGAATTTCACATTAAATAATGAAAAAAAAATTCTTTTTATGCTCAATCATTAGCCAATTTTCATTTCATTTTGGATATCATAACTTTAATTTAGAAATATGTGATTATAAATAAGATTTAACTACATTTATTTTGTTCAAGATGTAATATATATTCTTGAATCACTTCATTGTGTTGAATGAAATTTACCTTTAAGCCTTGAATCCCACTACTTTAACTATCAACTATCATATATCGAGATATAGGGAGGCCAATATAATCCACATCATACAAATAATTAGTAAATAACTCAATCATCTCTTTCAATACAAATTTATGAACAACAGAGGCCCCTGGTTGACAAGGATTTTTAACATATCCCTTAAAAAATTTCATATATCTTTCGAAAGGATAAATCCATCATAAATGAACAAGCATACATATTCTTATTTCACACACCAAATGAACCACCAGATGAATCATTATATTAAAAAATATATATGGGAAATACATTTCTAGCTGAAAATAAAAAATGAGTAGATTCATTAAACAACACATAACTCACATTTGGATCAATAACTTTTCTACAAATGGATTGGAAAAAAATTACATAACCTAATGATAGTATTTATGAATTTTATTGTCAAAATACCAGGTAGTGTGACTGGAATAAGTTATTACATCATTACATGATATCATGAGATTCCATACCTGTTAATTTAAAATCCTTGAATAACACCAAATTATTCACATTTTAACAATAACCAATGGGTACTTTAATACCATGAATACACCACAAAAAATAAAATTCTTTATATTGTTTAATGTGTGACAAGCTTGAGGTTAATATGTTTTTTTTTTTCTTTCATAGTGTAAGATAAATTTAAATGTATTCCCATAGATATCAAGTCCAAACTAGTATGAAATTATTCTTTTTTTCTTTCTTTTTATGTCTCAAAATGTTCCAATCAAACTTTAACATATGTTTTTCTCAACATGCATAACATCAATGTTATGTTTTATCTGTAAAAATCTCTAATAAGGTAGTTCAAAAAAGATAGATTGTTTCTTCCAGAAATTTTTTTGAGGACCAGAATATATTTTATTTTCAAATGTGGATTCAATATTTGTCACCCTATCATAATATTATTCAACTAAAAATGGTCAGGGGGAATATTGTATTCCTTCAAACTGTTTATTTCTTTTCTCAATATATATTAAGGCTGATCAATTCTCAAAAATCTTCTATGTCCCATGTACATTATCTTTCTTCTATTATGAAATTGATAATATGAGGCCTCTTATTCACAAATTGGACATGAGTTTTGTTATTTAACATTGTATCTAGATATGTTTCCTTATGTAGGAAATACATTTATAGTGAACATTATCAAATCATGAAGAATAAAATACTCTTTCTTGTATACATCTAAAACATTAACAAATGTCTCCCATAGAAGTTTCAAATCATCAATCAATGGTGAAAAATATACATCAATATCATTTCCTAGATGTTTTGGTCTAGAAATCATCAAGATCATTATAACAAAAAAACTATACATATATGTGGGGAAAATTTATAAACTACCAAAAAATAATCCAGGAATTATGTTGGATACATAGGCTCTAATATGGATTCATTCCATCAGCACACAATCCCATTATGATATTTTTAACTTCACTTCCAAAATCATGAAATGTTTGATCAAATATATTCCACACTATATTCCACACTATTTAATGTTTGTAAAAAATACATTTTATGTTTATATTTCTACCCTATCCTCATTTTTATTGGGTTTTTACCATTATATGAGACACTTTTCATTGGAAAAATGTTGGTGGAATTCCCTTTTCAAAAATTTACAAGAATGCCACTCCCCCTCCACTATAAAAAGGGACTCACCCCTACCAATTTTTCAAATGTATTAGACCATTTTATCGGCCAAAAAATGATCTAATAATCTCCCAACATCCCTCCCTTAATCCTATAATCCTTTATTTGGAAAAAACGACAACCAAAAAATCCATTTGGGGCAAACCAGGAGGAGTTACCCAAATATGAGATAACATCCATCCTCAAGCTCCTTTGAATTATTTTCACTCGATATCCCCTAAACTATTATTATTTCATTATTATATAAAAACCTCAGTATCCTAAATATACTAAGTTTTTTTCTTCTAAGCTTACACACACATCTAACTATTGGGTTATGAACATATTTTTCTTTTGTACGGAGAACTAGCACCACGCAAAATGGTTTTGTTCGTTTTTCATTTACCACCTCTCATGGTTGGGAATTATAATGGGAAATAAGTTTTTATAATATATATATATAAGATATTTATGATTTCATTATGATTCTATAATTATTATATTAAACATACCATCATTATTTCCATTTTTTGTAGGTATGATAACATCATTTGTGGATGTGTGGACTACCGCCTCCTCAAAGCGATGTGATTCATTCAAAATTTACATGTAATTTATTAAATATAGGTTTAGTGAAATTATATGTCATATATTAAATAATAATTCTAATATAATTATTTTATATATATAAATACATATATGTCATTGACTTTATTTCTTTCAATATGACAAGAAAATGGAAACAACATTAATGCATACCAACTGCATATGATCTCCATGAACGGAGTATCCCATTTCATATATAAATATATTATAGATTGTTAATTTTTATATACTGAATATGTATTATATATATTATTTTTTACATTTTTTAAATAGTTAAATTGAGATATATATATAAGAGTATTGAGAATAAAAATTCAAAATATGAATGAAAAACAACGTGGATATTACCTAAAACATAACATTAACATGGAATTATTATAAAATTGATAGTATAATTTCATAATAAAATAATATTTGGTATTACATATAATAATTTGGTTCCATATTAGATTTATAATAAACTTATATTTATTATACATTAGGGTTTAATGTGAATGATGAAAGTCAATATTTAATGTAAGGTTTTTCTAATCTCACTTTTTTTGTGAGATATAAGTCATGTTCACATCCTATTTTATATATGAGGTGTGTATACCACCCATGGATGTATTATATGATTATTATATATAAATTTATCATTATTTACATATCCATTTGAATATCTTTCTATCTTGAGGTTTATGTTTCAAAATATACCAAATTGGGGAAGTAGTTTTGTCTCAATTTTCCTTCTTTAAGACGCATGTCAGGTTATGCACCAATATTTCTCTATGAGGTGTATATATATAAATTAAATTTTAATATCATGAATATCCTTATTTTCATGATATTTCAAGAATAATTCAATTTTATTCTTTCCATTTTATTATGATTCAATGTTATAAAAGTGGTAACGGTTTATTTATGCAATCTCATCATTTATCAATATTGTTTTTTATTATACTTATATTGATGAAATATTATGATCCATATCTCAATAAATATCATGAATTTCATTAACCTATGGTTATTAATGTCATTCCTATTAAGGATAACATTTTTCCACTATTTGGTACTTAAGATAATTAAGAAAATATTTTTTTTTAATCTGAAATTATTTCCCATTTTGGTCAGAAATATATGTTCTTCCAAAACAATTTTTTATAAAAAAAGTTTTCAATTTTTTTTACTATAATCATATAATGATTAAAATACATATCAACCCATTATTACCTTTTTATAAAATGGTTATAAAATTAATCTTCTTTCCAGTTTTTGATCAACGCACTTTTTTAAACTTTTATGGTGAAAAAAGAATATTGGGCATGTATAGAAATACCCACCATCATGACTGTCACTTCCTTGGTACATCTTTTATATGTTTTCTAGGTTATTTTTAAATAAAATTTGTTACCAAATATTATATAAATTTGTTGGTTTTAAAACAGTTTTCAAAAATTATATTATCTTTAAAATGTGTTTTAAATTCTTTTCAAATATTATTTATATATATTCAAAATTTAATTTCATAGAAAATGATCTCAATGATCTCAAAGTTTATTTTAAAATTTTTCAATTTAATTTCAAATAAAAAAAATTCAAAAAAAATTCAAGCTTCTTTTATAAGTTTTTAAGGAAAAATGTTTTCAAAAAAATTTCATTCTTCTTTTATATGACTTCAAGGAAAAAAAATTAGAAGGATTCCAAACTGTATTTCTATGTTTTCAAAGTATTTTCAAATAAAATTTATTTCAAAATCCTTTATGTATTAATGATAATTTATCAAATAATAAAGGTTATTTTCCTTAGTAAATTTCTTTAAAGGATCATTCCAAAAAAATTTCCATCATAAATGACATTTATTGGTTGGACTCATTCATTTATGGTAAAATGATCCAAATGATCCATTCATATTCTTACTATGATTGGTTTATGTTTATATGGAATGATTGTAATAAAACTTTTTTTCTTTTAAAAGGTAAATTTTTATGAAACATGGTACCCTTTAATGGGTAATATTTTTATAAAACACAATTTTTTCATGGGTTTTTCTTTGATGAAATGATTAAGAAACGTATCTATTTTCAACATGTTATAATATTATAACATGTTTATGATAACAATTTCATTTCATGGGTAATTAAATGACTTCATATGATCTTGCGAAATTCATATGTATGATTTCATTATGAGATGGGTGGGAACTATATATTCCTCCAATGCATTAGGTAATGATTTATAACTCAGGTGATAGACATGGCTAGAATAGGGAGTGAACTTGGATTGGTAAAGGAAGTTTTCCCCTAATATAGTCTTGGGAGTGAACCGTGACAACTAAGATGGCTATCAAAGTGAACCATCACTAACAAGATGATATGAGGAGTGAATCCACAATATTTAGATTATAACATCCCAAACTCAAACTCCACTCAACAGTGCCACAAGCCCAGTTGGTCAAATAGACTCAAGCGCATATCCCCAAATGTTGGAAGCTATCAACTAACAGTAAAGGCCTAGGGTGTGTTTTTTGGGATAATATTCCCTCTTTAATAGAGTGTAACATAGTAGAATAACAATAACATTCAATAGTGGAATAAAATATAACAAGCAGGAATCAAATTATTAAATAGGACATGAATATATGACAAATCCAGAAGTGTCTCATAAACAAATATAATGATACAAATCTCAACAAATCAGAAAAAATAGGTACATAATAGAATAGTAAAAATCATGTATCCAAAATATCAAAAAGACCAAAAACTATCTCCAAATAGCATTATCATCTTCATCTCTATCTTATTCTCCCCTTCTTCTAATAATGGCACAAAATCAACCATCAAACTGTGGACCATTGCCTTTATATGTACCTTCATACTAATAATCTATTTAGTTTTTTAATGGTGTCTCAAATAGGGTGTGTTATACAATCCCAGTGGGTAACCACCCAAAGATATGTATAATCATTGTTGTGTAATATATCAGGCTAATCTGTGTGCATGTAAAGGAGGTAAGTTTTATTGAAATGTAAAGTGTCCCATGGAATGTAACTACTAAACCATTAATACTAAAATTTCCTCTCAAGGATCCATGAAAATGACTATCATGATCCTCTAACAAGGAAGCTACAAACAAGAATGAATAACTAATACAACCTGGTATTTTATCTAAACATTTCATGTCTACCACAGCCTTTCTGTACATCCAAAAGTTTCAAACAATCATGGTCGGGCCGTTAAAACAAGAATATCACATATTACATGGTCATATCATATAAACAATGTGTTAGACCACTAACGGATAGATCTGAGTTATATAAAACCAAGGAATCATCACCAAGTCTTAAGCATCTTGATGGAAACTTGGTTATGCACTGGTTAGATTTCTAGGAGAATGTCAAACTAATATCTCCTAAACAAGTCTAAGAAAGAGAGTTCTAAGGGGTAGTAGGTCCCAAAGCATCCCATGTAATCAATATCCAAGGAGAATTCTATATCCAAGGCATCCACTAGCTCATTTAAGATCCAAGAAGAAACATCCAAGGCATCAATGAAAATATTTACTATTTCATGCCGTTTATCATTTCATACCATATGAGTTCTCCCATTCATGTAATCATTCAAAATAAAATACAAAAAATTAGTATATCCACTCATTAACAATTATTAAAATCAAAGGCAACTAATGATTATACCCACCTTGTTATCAAATTAATAACAATTCCATTTAAGAAATATATGTTCCATATAAACAATTTAATTGAATGAAACAACATGAAAAGAAGTTAAATCATCCTCTATTCAACCAATTTGATTTAATTCATTTATTAATAAGCTCCCTCAAATAAGGAAGGAATCAACTCACCCTATGGGTGGTTTAGTAAGGCATAAACAATATAAATTCATATAGAACTCTCTATGGGTAGCCTTTGGAGGGGAACCACCACCAATGTATCATAAAGGATCCTAAGGGAATCCCTAATAGGTATGAATACATATAATTCATTTAACCAATTCTATAATGAGTATGCACCAGAAATTCATGTGGGTAGCATAATGGAAGCTAGACCTATAAAGAACCAAAACCAATAGGAAGAGTAAATACCATCTAACATAGCTCAGTGGTTGAGTGAAAATCCTCTATCAACTCATGACATGACTTGGGTTGGGAGAAAATTGAATAATGGATGAAGAACTGATGCAAATCCAACAATATGTTCAATGCATGAATCGGAGATCTAATTGAGGAGTTACCTCAAATCCAAGGTTAGACACACAATAGATCTCTCAATGTGATCCCTTGATATCCATTGAATAAAATGATAATTTTATGTTAAAATATATTTAATTTATTTTCAAATTATCAAATTAACCCAAAATATATGGGCCTCACATTTTGAGCACACTGTTTAACAAACTATGTACCAATAGTGCACACATAGCTGTAAGAGAAGTGATCATGCACTGTTTCCTCACAAATATTGACTAACTATGTAGAAACCATGAAAAACTACTCGGTTAAAATCATAGAGGTCATCGCATGACTGTTCAACCCAAATTGCTTGTTTTTTTCTAACCATGCATCCTCCTCCTACTCTCTTCACTTTCCTCACAAGGTTTATCAGACCTTGCATCCCACCTTCCACTATTTGAACTAGTCATGTGCTATAATCATCATAATGTCAAATTTTTATTCAAGAATAAACACGGGAACAAGAAGAGGAAACTAAAAGGAAACAAAGCAGGATACAAGAAAAAAATCATCTTGGCACATGAGGAATAGGGTGGTCTAAATTAATTTAAACCAGTAGTATCTCCTCTTATCAAATTAACCTCATCGGGTTTCAGGAAATTGATCAAAGGGAAGAAGGTGATGCCGGAGCCCAGGCTCACAAGTGTCACATGGTGGTCCACAACTCTGTTCCCCACCCGCCATGTGTGGGTCACCCTAACATTGTGGAGGAGGGTATGACATTTCCTAACCATGTAGGATAGTGACTAGGGTGTATTCCCTTTACCAATCAGATAATTGTGAAGAATTAAAGAACCGGTCTCCGCTTGGGTGATTGCAATTTTCCTCTATTCGCAAAGGGAGAGCCCTGTTATCATAGCTCTGGCCTTTACTTGAAGCGGGGTTCCCTTCCCATAGAAAGCAGTAAATGCCACCACCGCTCTACTGCATGTGTCATGCACCACGCCCCCTCCTCTCATATCACCCATCAGAAAAGATCCATCAGAGTTGAGCTTGTAGCCTGAGGTCGGAGGGCACCGGAAAATCCATTGCCCCTGACTCCTGTTATGGGAATAAATAGTCAGAATATCACCAACATGCAGTAACTTCAATGAGGGACCCTCCCACCAGTTTTGGATGAGTGTGACAAGGTCCAGTAGTAGGTTTCATGTGCTCGCGATAATGGACCCCCCAGTGGGTGCGACACCTTCAAAGTGGGCTTGGTTCCTGGCTTGCCACAGGCTCCAACAACCCGCACTGAAAATAATCGACCGCGCTATCTCTTCCATGTCCGGAAGGTTCATCCCATGGAACCACTTGTCCATAAATGAAGTGACACCTTGTGGGACAAAGGATAAATCCATGAGGGTTCCAAAGACAAACCATACACTTTGGTCCCACTCGCTTTCAAAGAACAAATGAATTTTTATCTCTTATCGTTGGTTGTGAAAGTAGTGGAATCTGGAGGCCAGACGAATCATTTCCCTCTTGACTTGTTCATCCATTCACACAACACTATTTCTGATCCTCCATATTAGAAAGTTGTATTTGGAGGGGGTCTTCTTGCACTAAGCGGTGGTGTTCCAGGTATCGTGAGGTTTGTGAGAAGATGATAGCCTACGGTAATCCTTGGTAGAGAATCACCCCGAGGAGGACTCAGTGAAAATGAAGGTGTTAGGGTCTGAGTTCATAACAATCGAACCAAGGATCTCCTGCTGGTCTGAGTCCAGCACTGCTTTGATAAAAGAGGGGTGGATGCTAGCTTCCTTTAAGGATATCAAGGGGGTCGGGCAGCCTGGAAATCCAAGAACAGTGCCAACCCAGTTATACTTCCAGAAGAGAAGCTTTCCCTCCCCCACTCTCTAACGGGATTTCTGTTTTCGGGTGTTGATGAGTGGGTTGATCTTGGACCAGAGTGGGGATGTTGTACTGCCAGAATTCTCCCCATCCCCCACCTAGCTGTGGGGTATGGATTTCCCCCATAGGGTTTTCCCTTTGATGACTTCCCATGCCAGCTTGGCATACATGCAGTGCAGCGTGGAATTAAGGCTCCTCACATCAACTCCCCCTTCTTGGATGGGCTTTGAAAATCTTTCCCATGAAACCCAGTGGAGTTTCCCTTCATAAAAAAACATCCCATACGAAGCCTGCCATTATCCTATCAATAGACCTGATAACTCCTTTCGGTACAGCAGTGGAGGCCATTGCATGCATGGGAATGGTCGATAGTACACTATTTACCAGGGTAATCCACCCCCCGAAGGAAAGGAAATGGTTCTTCCTATTGATAATCCTCCCTGTGATCTTACTTAAAATATGATCATAGTAATGAATCCTGAGTCTCCCTGCAGAAATTGGAGTTCCCAGGTAATCCATGGGAAAGGATCCATGTCGCATTTCAAGCCGGCAACAAAGGGAGGAAGCCCTTCTAGGAAGACACTTGTTAGAGATGTACATGTTACTTTTAGCATTATTGATGACCTACCCACTCCAGTAACAATAATACCCCAGGATCTTCTTAATACCTTTAACAGATCTCCTTCCACCATTAATGAAAATCAAAGTGTCATCCGCGAGCATCAAGTGGGAAACTGGAGGAAGATTCAACTTCCTACGATAAGGGAGTAAGTCACCATTAGATAGACCCCTGCTAATGAGGCGGCTAAGCGTGTCCTGTGCAAGAACGAATATTCTAGGAGAGATTGTGTATCCCTTCCAAATCCCTCGAGTGGTTTTGAAAAAACCATGAGTCTTTTCCATGAAGGATACAACCATCCAGGAGGAGCTGAAGCATCTGAAAATGAGGTCTACAGCCTTATGAGAGAAGCCCATTGCTGAAAAAACTCTATTAATGAAACCCCACTCCATTATTTAGTAGGATTTATTCATAGCCAATTTGATATCCAAGTTCGAGCCATGAATGTTTGTGTTCATATCCCTCAGGATCTTCTGAGCCATGCCAATGGCCCCTTGTATTGGCTGACCTTTAACAAACCCATGTTGTACGATATAAGTCCATTGAGGAAGGATCTTGGACATCCTCAAGTTTATGATACTATCCAATATCTTGTAGGGAAAATTACACATACTTATCAGTCTATAGTGCGAGAGAGAGGAAGGGCCTCTAACCTTTGGTATGAGCACCAAGGTTGTAGCGCAGGCGACCCTCAGAAGGCTACCTCCCCAAAAGAAGTCCTGAACAGCAGTAGTGATATCATCCTTAACCACCTCCCAGGCATCCCTATAAAAAGAGCCAGGAAAGACATGAGGGCTGGGGGCGCTCTCTGGATTGAGATTCATCATGGCCAAGTAAATTTCATCCCCGTCAGGGATCCCTTCAAGACAAATGTTATCCCTGTTCGTGACAGATTGGGCCACTGCTTCCCAGATGGTCGCATTTTCGCTAGGGTACCCCATGGTCATCCTCAAGTTGGGACCAGCCAGGAGATCCATAAAGAACATATGCACCATGGTTCCCACTTTGTCTCTGTCATCTGTGTATGTCTCATCTTCAAGCAGAATATTCTGTTTCATTGGGCACCTTCTTTCCTTCAAGAAAGAATGGAAGAAGGCTGAGTTTGTATCTCCCTCGTGAAGCCACTTTATCCTGCCTGAATGGACCGAAGGCCTTCATTTTTATTGATTTTTGATAACCCCCTTTCAAGGGATGAGGGGGAACCCTTACAAGGCCTGTAGCCTCAAAGATTACATGGCATGTAGGCTCAAAGATTACATGTCCCTTGCATCCACTTTATCCAGCCTGGATTTTTCACATGCCACACATTCTTGCTTGAGAATCATCTCCGCCCATGAGTTATTTTTGGTAGAAATATCCTCAAAGAGAGAGTCTCTCAAGCTCTCTTCCAAACTAGCTTCCAGATTTCCAGTGCTTAGTTTCATTACCTCCATGTTCTAGTCAGGATGAGAGATATCCTTTGCCCACGCCTTCAGTCCAAAATTCAGCCGGTGTAGCTTGTTGTGGACCGCTACCCATGAATGCTCCTGTGTCGGTTCCCCCCACAACTCGATGATGATCTATTTTTATCCAGGGGTGCGATTCAAATAAGGATAGAACCTAAAACCCTCTGAATTATTTGGACTGGGGAGAAAAGAAATCAACAGTGGTGAGTGGTCTGAGATACCACAGACAAGGTGCTTGGCCTTGGCATTGGGAAACTTATTAATGGTGTTTATGTTTGCAAGGAAACGTTCGAGCCGGCTCCAGTACCTCTTGCATTCCGGTGGAGCTACCAGCCACATGGTCCTTCGATTCTGTCCCCGATCTGGCCTTTGTCGTGCCTTCGCAGCCGACGGTGGCCTCTCTCCAGCTTGTTTATTCAGGTTCCTCTTTCAGGGACGTGGTGCGTGGATCGCCTCATACCCAGCAGAAATGCTTCCCCGAAATCCACCCGATATCCCCAACGGTGTCGCAGGAGGGTTCTCGCATCTCTCTGGAGATTCATCCTTCGGCGTTTGACGAAGTGGTGGAGTTCCTCAGATGGACCCTTGTTGCTCTATTTGGAGCTATGAAGTCGTCTCTTCTGGCCTTTAGGCATTTCGTGGACTCCTGGGGTTTGCAAGATTGGGTGCGAATTTCCTCTGTTCATCGGCTTTCATTCAGTTTGGTTCTGGCTTCAGAGCAGGATTTTGTTCATGTGTGGTGTTTTGCACCCCAGGCCTTTGGATGCTGGTGCTTTAGCCTAACGCGATAGGCAATGGATGCCCATCGTGGGAAGGAGAGTAACCGAGCTGCGGTCTGGGTCTGTCTCCCTGGCATCCCTCTTCCCTTTCAGAATGAAGCTTTTCTCAAGGTGGGGATGCTCTAGGGGGTTTTCTTTGCACAGATGATCGTACCCGTAGTGGTGAGGCTTTGCTGGAAGCCCAAATCTGTGTGGAGATGGACATAACCCTACCTATCCCGGACAGTATATCCTTGAAAGTTCAAGGATCGGTAGATTGGAGATAGGATATAGTCTTCTCGGTGTTCCCTAGGTATTGCACTTCATGCTTTCTCCAGGGCCATTCTGTTCAGCTTTGTAGGAATCAAAGGCAAGGTGGTCAGAGTCTCCCATCTTGGCCCTCCCCTGATGGCGTTTCAACCCTTTCGGAGACTCCTGATCCGGGACCTTCCCAGGTTGCCCCTCAAGATCTGGTTGTGGCCCAGCCAGAACTCCATGCCCTGGTGAATCATCCTATTAGTTCACCTCAAGCTACTGTATATAAATGTCAGGAGATGTTGAGATTTTCTCTGGTGGCCTCCTCTATGGCCTTGGTGTTCCTTGATTTCTTTGTCAACCCAAGCCAGTTTCTCTCGGGAGGAAACATGCTGGAAAGAATCATGGTTCCTACCCCTAGGCTTCCAGTGCATCAAAGGTTTCCCCCTCCTATGGTTAACAGACCCCCTAGCGCTCTCGGATGGCCGAAGGATGCCAGGTTAGTTTTGTTCCTACCACCTACAGTTGATGTTAGTGTGCGGCATGTTTCCAGTGCGACCCAGTTGGATGGCTCAGAGCCGCTGGCCCTTGTGAGAACAGAACCCCAATATCGTTCCCCCCTAGTGCTGTGAGAGGCAAAACCTCTGCGGCTCAGCTTGTAGCACATCAACATTCTTCAAGTCCAAGAGTATGTACACGGTTCAAACTAAGGTAGATGAGGTAGTCATGTTCTATAAATATTTCAACCCAAAAGCTGGTTTTTAGGCTTCAAAAAATCCATGGACACCCCTAAATCACCCATTATCAAATTGGGTACTCACATTAGGCTATTTTTAAACATTAAAAAATAAAATAAGGGATATATACCTCATATAAAAAATAAGGTTCTTGCAATCTTCCACCATAATTAAATTCATCCTCTGATTTTCATCTGAAGGGAGGTTAATATTCTTATGAGAACAACTCTTTCCACATAGCACGTACATAGTCCTCCCTCTCCAATTTATCGTCTTGTGAACGGTCATTATACAACAGAACCCATACTAGTGGAATTGTCCAACCATGGATAACCTTCATGATCCTATCAATGATATGAATAGGATTCTCCTCAGAGGAGACATCTTCCTATAGCTCAACCTCTTTGGGCTAAAAATCCTGATACGGGTATGAGTTGTTGAGGTGAATCTAAGATACATGGAAGATATTGTGAATGGCTCGGTACCCCATAAGTAATTGTAATAGATAATATATCGACCTAAATATCTCCATAATATAAAATGGTATGATATATCATGGTGAAATCTTACCCTATCTCATGATACATCTGTGGCCTAGCCTTGGTGAAACACGTAGAGAGATCAAATCCCCAACCATGGACTCTGAAAATCATTTGTGGTGATCGATGTAATATTTCATTCGATACGATGTAGTATCCATCCACCTTAGAATAAACTAGACCTACTAAGATGTCTCATGAATGAGATATAGTCCTAGTAAATCTATTTCACCTACATCTAACCAGCAATGGGGTTATCGGAATGTCCTACCATAAAAATCATCATAAGGTTCTATTTGTATTTTCACTTCATAGTTGTTATTGTATGTGAACTCAATTGGGGGAATATTCCTACTCTAAGAGCCCCCAAAATTGAGGATTCATGCTCTCAGCTTGTCCACAATTACCAGTAACATACACTCTGACTAGCCATCATTCTGATGGTGGTATGTTGTGCATAGAAGACCCTATGTACCTAGTACCCTATTTCTGATCTTCCAGGAATGAGATATATAATGGTCGTCCCTCTATGAAATGATAGTGGGCATGACCCCATGAAGTCATATAATCTAACAGATATATGACCTCCTAATATCATCCATAGGGATATCCTCCTTGATCGAAATGAAATAAGATTCCTTCCTGAGAATGACAACAAGAACCCACCCAGCATCCCAACCTCAAGGAATCCTCGGTAAACAATTCACAAAATTTATCATGACATCATCCCATGTCCACTCAGTAATGGGTACCTACTGTGAAATTCAGGTTGGTCTCTAGTGTACTGTCTTCACCTACTAACAGGTGGAACAACTTGTGAAAAAACCATCAACCTATCACTTCATACATGGCCACCATTACTAACGGTTCAAGTAACAGTACATTTTGGTGCACCGAGATGCACTTCCCTAACTAAGGAATTACACTCCCACCATATCTCCTCCCATATATCTAGTTGAACCCAAAGGTGACCATGAACCTGGAGAACTTAATATTTTTATACGGTCCAACCATAAGGAGGGTCCACACCCTCCACTCTCCCATGGGACTAGGTCTTTAGATTCCTATAGAGGCCTCATCCTCACTCTATCCATCTTGGTAGTGGTCATTTCTATGGTTGATAGAATGTCTACCACTGACTATCATGCACCTCCATGTGTTTCTCATAGAAAAAATTCATAATCTTCCACTTGTTAATGGCCTATATAATTCCTTGTAAGTGAGTCCTCCTACTCAATGAATCATCCATAGCATTTTCTTTACTAGGATTGTAGGAAAGCTCAATGTAAAAATGTTATAGGTATTCCACCCACCTTCCTTACCACAAATTTAGATCAAGCTATATAAATATTTACTTGGGATTTTTGCGGTCCATGAACACCACAAAATTCTCTCCAAATAAGTAATGTCTCTAACAGTGTAATACAATAACAACCACAACTAAATCAAGATCGTGTGTCAAGTATTTCATCTCATTTAGCCTTATCTGCTAATAACTATACCCCAAAACTCTATCCCTTGAATCAGTACTGATCCAAGACCAATTTCTAATGTATCACAATACACAGTGTAACTCCTTCCAGACTCTAGTAGTATCAGGACTAGTGGTGGCCATGTATGAATCACTTGTAGTATCCAACTGGCCCCAAGAAAATATGTATATCAAATATGTTCTTGGGATACTCTCAAGAAACTAAATCTCCTGCATTCTATAGTTCTATCGCTTCTCCTGTATGTGAGATAATGTGACTAAGGATGTGAATTTGATCCATATAGATGTGTCACTTTGGGATATTAGAATATAACTTATGATTTGTCACCATATCGAAAATGATCTCAAGATGTTTATCATGGTTGTTTTGATCATGAGAATTCACCAATATATCTTCCATGAAAACCACAACATTCAAATCCAGATAAGAATATAAGACTTGGTTCATCCACACCAGTAAAACCACTGGAATTTTTGTAATACTGAAGAGCATAACCAGACGCTTATATAGATGATATCTTTTATAAAAGGTTATATGACATATGTCTGTAGTTCAAAAAAGTCCGAGTGATATCTGAACCTCAAATAAATTTTCGAGGACACCCAATATCATCAAAGTTGATCAAACATGTACTCTATTTATGAAAAATTATATCTTTTCTTAACTTTTAGTTGGTTTAACTTCCGATAATCTACACATAGTCTAAGCATATCATCCGCATTTTTGGAAAAATGACTGGAGAACCCCATAAAGAAGTATTGTGTCAAATAAACCCATTTTCATCCAAATCCTCTAGCAGCCTCTTGACCTCCTGTAACACATAGTATCTATTTATTATGGTAGAATGGATACCTTTATAGCTCCTAGATCTAGATTTTTGGAGAACTCCACTTCTCTCTTAGGAGGTAAACCATAAATGTCATTCCGGAACACATTCCTGAAATGATCAACTGCTGGAGGGATGTCCATATAATTTTTTCCCTGGTCATCTAGACACAAAGTAGATATATGAGATATCATCCCACCCAGCCCAAAATGCTCTAGTCCGAATTGGTTCACCTAGACCCATTCACCCTTGTGAGTATAAATTGTATCCTCTAGTGATGTGAATGTCACCCTATAGTGATTATAGTCAATGTATGTTGGATAATCTACAAGACAATCCATTCCAAATATGATTTCTAACCCAATCATCTCAATGACATAATGATTATAGAAGAAGTGAAACCTACGAATCTCAAGGGGTCACTCCCTACACTAGATTACATTATCTGCTCTAGTATAAAATGGAGTGTCTAGCAACATAATGCTCTTAGAATTTAGTATAATGGGGCCAAGGATTTTCTCCATAGGTAAATATATGAAACTATGACATGTACCTGTATCAAAAAGAGAATAGGTAACATTAGAGGCTAATAAGATCTTACCTCTCACTGTATATGGTATGACACATTGCTCCTCAGGGGAAGGCCTTACAAAATAGATATGGCATGAACCATAACCCTTTGAAACAACCACACTACCTGGAGTAGGCCCACTCTAATGTCTTCGTGTAATATGTGTTTGGCTAGCTCATCCATGACCACAACTACCTTGGCTTGATTAACTATCACTGCTTCATCTCCCTGTCTGATGCAGTTCTCAGAAACCTGCTCCCAATTCGAGTGTCAGAGCTAACCCCCTACCAATAAGAACTATCGGGAAAGTCCTATAGAAACTTTTTAAGTGGCATATCCTACTGCAAGCTCAGTCCTCAACTAGGTCATAGTCAGACTGATTCTTAATGTGGTCTTATCATTCATATGAATTAAATAACATTGAGCTACAGGTACTCCTAGCTGGACTCATACTCATCTCATGGTAAGCCTCAAAACAGTGCTTTCGTCCATTGTAATTCAAACTAATGTATTAAGAAACAACACATACCTTTTATATAAACCCATATTCCCTTAGGTTCCTTCATATAATCAACAGAAAATTCAAAATTTCAGTAATATAGGTTAATCTTGAGATGTTGACATATGATCTAACAGCATGTCGAATACCTTCCTCGAAGCATCTATCCCTTGAAAGTTCATCAGCAACATACATTACTTTAAAATGCTACAACTCTATAAATCAATCCATTTACTCATTAATAGTCATAGACCCCCCTCAAGGCACATGAACTAACTAGAACACTCTTCCAATAGAATCTTAAGGTAGAAATAGTCCTACAATCAGGTTTAGAAATCATCCCAAACCATAGCTCATAGCCTGTCAGCATGGTTCATAACATCCCACCAGTGCTTTACTGCTCCATGAAGTTTGTAATTCATGATCTTCACTCTCCACTTAGGAGGTTTCTCATGGTTCTCAAATATCTTCAATGTTTTCTCAAGACACAGATCAATATCATGTGTTCATCTATCCCCTTAAAATGTTGGAGGATGCTGCTTCTAGAATAGACACATTATCTTAGCCATAGATAAGGAAGGTTTTGGTGCTCCCTGAAAAGTCTGCAAGAAGTAATGGAAATTTTCACAGAATTTTTCCTCAACACCTATGTCCAGAGCAATAACTGGAGTTGTAGCTGGCACTAAAGGAGTTTACATCGGTATCCCATTCCCCACTATCTCTGTAGTATGGTCATTAACACCCATTTGGTGCAAGAATGGAGGACATCATGGTGGAATGCCTCTGCAATTCCAAATACATGCCTCAAGAAAGGAAAAATATCAAATTTTATAGTTAAAAAGAATAGGATAGGTCAAAACCCTCCAAAAATCCAATTCATAACCCAAATCTTTTCCTAATTCCAGGACTGTAAAAACAATTTTCATCAAAAACTATTAGAGACACTACATCTTTCCCACTCAAAAGATGGTTATTAGTGAAGTATCTATTTCCATGTTCACATTTCTATTATAATTAATTTAATATCAATTTACATTTAATTTTGATCATTCATCTATTCAAATGGTTTATCCAAAGTTTCACTAAGTTTCAATCCACGAGGTCCCATAACACCTCATGATAAAAAATTTGGTTCCCATATAATCCATACCATATCAAATTCACATTAAATAATTGAATCAAAATGTGTGTCAATTTCCACTCCATAAGGTCCCAAACTTCTTAAAAATAGAAATATGTCATTAATTTCGATTTCCACTACAATGAATCTATCATAGAAGTAGGTCCATCTATCACAACACCTATTACGATATCATACAAGTAAGAAATGCATCCAATGTGGCATGTAATAATGCATGGCATGGGATTTATACAAACTGTCTAAAATGATGCATGAGATGGAATAACCTCATCTCTTCAGGTTGCAATAGAAATTAAACCCTCAATCATATCAATAGAAGCATCGTAGTGTTGGTTCATCACCCAATAGTGGAATCCAATCAACTTTAACAGTTAAAATCCATGAAACTGAAAATTCATTAGAGAAAATTGGGATTTTCCATGTATGTGGGTTAGCTATGCTGACACACAGCTCATTAAAAAATTCCAATACATTTCAATCCCTATGTATTACTGAAAAATTATAATGAAAACCCAAAAAATATTTGATACCACTTTGTAATGTCTCAGACCTGGATACCAGTCAACAATGTGTCAATTCTAATTGGTCACATTGCCTCAACCGCATCTCCCTAAATTATAGATTCTTCTGAATAGAAGAGACGGCCCAGGTTGTGTCCCTACAGAGGTTATTCCATCATTATGAGAGATTAACATAGTGAAATATAAATAACAGTCAATAGAGGAAGCAGATATAGAAAGCATGCATTTGATAAATAAACAAGGAATGAATAAATGACAAATCCCGAAGTGTATCATAAACAAAGATAATGATACTTGTCTCTAAAAGAATTTAAAATTGGTACATAATAGTATAGTACAAAACATGTTCCCAAAACACCAAAGATACCCAAAAGAACTATCTTTGTATAGTATCACAAGCCTTAGCTCGATCTCATTCCCCCTTCTTCTAATCATGGAAAAAAAATCAACCATCGAACTATGGGAGAATTCTTTTATCTCAAACAGCATCCAAATAGATTTTTTGGTTACCAAATGGTGTCCTAAATAGGGTGCAATATACAATACCAGTAGGTAACCACCCAAGAATCTATAAAATCCATTTTGTGCAATATAACAAGCAATTTAGTGTGAAAGAAAACCAGGTAAGTTGTAATGAATTGTAATGATGCACATGGCATGTAAGAAATAAATGAGTAATATTGAAATTGCCTTTCAAGGATACCTTCAAAAGATAGTCAATATCCTCTAAAAGGGTAGATACAAAAAAAGAATGAATAACTATTACTACCTTTTCATTCATCCCAACATGTCATGTCAACCATGACCTTACTATAAAAAATGATGTTTCAAACATCTACAGTTGGGACATTCAACTAAGCACATCACATATTCCATGGATGTACTGTACAAACAAAGTGTCATACCACAAAGGGTCGGATCCAAAGACTATAAGAACAAGGAATCCTCATCATGATGGAAAATTGGTTATACACTGGTTTATGTCCTAAGTGCATGTCAACCGAACATATCCTACATGAGTACAAGAAATATAGATTGAAGTGGTATCAAGGCCTATCACTATTGGAAACCTTGGATTTCCCACCGCTCCTATACCAACGGTTCATCAAAACCGTGGGTATAGGAGACCTTTACCAACGGTTTCATAAAACCGTTGGTAAAGGAAGACATGGGTGATGATTTCCTAATGGTTTTATGAAAACCGTTGGAAAATAATTCCCTTTACCAATGGTTTTACACAAACTTTTGTCAAAGGTTGGGAAATGTTTCCCTTTACCAATGGTTTAGACAAACTATTGGTAAAGATAATGTTTTCCCAACTATTTTTAAAAACCGGTTGGAAAAGATACCCGGATTTAGACAAAATTGGGCATTACTGCCTATATTTGGTAGTTCTCCCCTGATTTCAGAATCCCCTCTCCCCCAATTTGCAGAATCCCCATGTGTTCCCTACTCCATCAAGTCAGCTTCTCCCCAACCAGGTTAGAAGTCCAAATATTCATATATTCTTTCTCATTTTCCACTAATCTTGCATATTTATCCATTTATAAAGGTGGAAACCCTAAATCTAGTGTAAAAAAACTTATCATTTTTAATTGGGGATTTGGTTTGTTTTATTAGGGATTATGTGTATGAGGCATTATCCTCCCTATTATGGGTGGTTTTAATCAAAAGTTATGATGTTGTAACCATTTATGATGTTTTTGTCTCTATTTAATCTCATTTTCCCTGACTTAACATTAAATTCTATATCACATTTGGTTTATGTTTTTTTAATTTCCAGTTGAGTTATTTGTGGTTGATTATTGTCCCATGTTAGTTGTTTTCAATGGTTTGGCGTGGAAATTGGGAATTTAATGTGACTTTTCCAAATGGGGGTGCCTTGATAATAATCTAACTATTTGTTAAAAATGATCAAAGGGGTTTTATTATTTAAAATGGATTTCAAAAGATATTTCAGAAATGATTTAATCTTGAGGAAAGTGTTTTATTAAAATGAGAATTTTTTTAATAAGGCTTGTGTAATGTAATTTTTTATAGTACACTTGTTATGTGACTATGTTTGGTATTTAGTAACACATGAGATAACTGGTGTGTGAGAATGTGTTGTGAAAGAGATTTCATGGTTGGTTCAAGATTATGTTTACATTTTGAGCCTATTAATGAGTTGTTTTAAAGATATTTTGATATATTTACCTAATGTTTATTGGTGAAAACTGGGATCTATAGAGGTGGTTCCTGATTAAGACATATAATTACTACTAAACATGTGGATAAACCATGCATAGTAGTGAATTATTGAAATGTTTGATGTTTTTAGTCCTTTTTTATTTGGAGTTTCTTTTGATGCTGGTGTTTCTTATTGATACCTATGATGGGAATTTATTCTAGTTTCTAAATCGGCTGAGACTCCCCCACCATGCACAGTGTATGCAACCTTTAACATTATTTAATCATTCTGTTTACACAGCCTATGCAACCTCTACCCTCATTTAATTAGTGAAATCAAGTCATTAATTCAAGTTTGCATTATCACTAGCATGTAACAAATTGAATGATGTATACCCATCCTCACATGATTTCTTACCTTAGTGTCCAACATATGGTATATGAGATTTTGAATTCATCAGTTAACCAAGATCATATATTCCATTTCCCCCAATATGAATGTACTAATATAACTTTAGGGTCAATTAAATATGGTTCTCATTGTACGTTGTATATTAGGTGTCCTTCTTGGCCAATACTCACTTTTATGAGGGTGGGGTGCTTTTGATTAGCCATGCTGGCATGTGTAGACATCCATAAAAATGTTAGATAAGTCAAAAGTTTAATTCAGTAATGTTGTTATCATTGACATACTTTATTATTAATCTCAAATTTAGAAATAAATGTTTTTGCCTATATTTTATGAAATTAAATCTTTTTACAAGCCATGAACAACCAATTAGTGTAGAAGCCTAAAATTTATTCACCCATGGGGTGCGCTTGACTTGGGGAAGTAATTGGGTAATGAAAGGTATAGACATAGAGGTTCCAATAATGAGTTATTGAACATGAGTGAATGATTTGGGATACCTATAACACATAATGGGACCTGAGGCATGTGCCTCTTATAGACCTAATGAAAAGTAATATAAATAAATTTTAATTTAATTTTTGAGTACTTGTTCTTTACATTGTTTTAATAGTTCACTACATCGACTAGAAACTTATTCCATTCACATTTACTTAAATGTATTTTCTATTAAAGTTCAATCCTATTTAATTGTTTATGACAAAATGACTTATATAAATTCTTTTTACAGAATGGACAGAATTTGGGTGCATAAAACCGATCAGATCTCAAGCGATTTTCAAAAAAATTTGGATAGCTTTATAGATTTTTCATTTCACAATGATTTAGATAGTGGTCGCATACACTGCCCATGTTCCAATTGTGTTGGTAGACCTTGGTTGAGCCGTGAAGAAGTCAGCTACCACATAACCAAATATGGTTTTCAAGAAAACTACTTTGTGTAGTATCACAATGGGGAGAAAATTAAATCTCAAATTGGTGATGATCGAAATGGAAGGACTGGAATGGAGAATTTGTTAGATGATCGGTTTCCATTTATTCTTCATCATAAAAAATAAAGGATTTCGACTCAAGAATACTTCGATATGAGGACAGATGATGCATCTAGTGAAAATGATGATATTGATAGGGTGAAAATATTGAATGATGCTACCATGACTCCAGTATATCTACAATGCGATAAAATGAAAATGATGGAATTTTTAATCCAATTGTTTCATGGGAAAACTATGTATGGGATTTCTAATACAGCAATCGATTACATTCTTACCCTCTTGAAGGATTTACTTCCATATGATGCAGATATTCCCTCAAACCACTATATGGCATGGAAGTTAGTTGAGGAACTTGGATTTTCAAGAAATAAAATTCATGCTTTCCTAAAAGATTGCAGTTTATTCTCGGAGGAAACCACTGAACGGAATGATTGTATAAAATGTGTCATATCTCACTAGAAGTAAAAATCTGATGGAACACCATCCCGCATTCCACATAAAGTAATGTGGCACTTTCCATTGATCCCCAGACTCCAGGATCTTTTTATGTCTGATGAAATATCAATAAAAATTAGATGGCATGATACTGAGAGAAAGAAGAATAATGGTGAGTTGGTTCATCCTGCAGATGGATTTTCATGGTAGATATTTGATGGTCGACATCCTGATTTTGCAACTAACGTGCGTAATTTGAGGCTGGGTCTTTCCTGCGATGGTTTTAATCTGTTTGGGCAGATGCTTACTTCGCACAGCACATGGCCAGTTTTTATACACATTTATAATCTTCCCCCATGGTTGTGTATGAAAAAACCTTTTACTTTCATGAGTATACTCATATCTGGACCTTCTGATCCCAGCATTGATATTGCAGTATACATGAAACCTTTAATAAAAGAGTTGAAACTTCTTTGGGATGTGGGTGTGTGCACATACGATGCATGTTCGAAAGACATATTTCAGATGCGTGCTGTGCTTATGTGGATGATCAATGATTTTCCAGCTTATGCAATGATGTCTGGATGGTGCATGAAGGGAAAACTGTCATGTCATGTTTGTATGAAGAATACAAGATCCAGAAGACTGAAACATCGATGTAGTTTTAGTTTTATGGGACATCAACAATTCTTTCCAATGGACCATCCATATAGAAATAATCGTCTAAGATTTGATAATACTATAGAGACCGATGATCCACCTCAACGTATGTCTAGAACTGATGTGATTAATGAATTGAAAGATTTCAATTTTTCATTCGGGAAGGGTCAAATGAAATCTAGAAAGAGAAAGAATGTTTCCACTGAAACCTGTTACAATTGGAGGAAGAGGAGTATCTTTTTTTATTTTCCTTATTAGTCAACCAATTTGTTACTTCATTGCTTAGACATAATTCATATTGAAAAGAATATATGAAAAATTTTGTTTTCGATTCTTCTTAATTTCAAGGGGAAGACAAAAGATGATTTACGATCTCGACGTGACATGGTGGATTGGGGAATTAGACTAGAATTGCATCATGTGCGTATCAGTGAAAATAAATGGAAACTTCCATGTGCTTCTTATGTGATGACACCTACGGAAAAAAAAATTCTGGAAGTATTAGGGACTATTAGAGTTCCTAATGGATATTCAAGAAACATATCTAAACGGGTCAATAGAAGGGAGTTGAAGCTAAAATATTTGAAGACTCATGATTATCACATTCTTCTACATGAGTTTCTTCCAATAGCAATCCATCATATTTTGTCCAATAATGTAATGGTGACTGTTATTCGATTGTGCCATTTGTTTAGAGATCGTTGTGCTAAGAAGTTTTCCAAGTCATTCTTGCAAAAAATGTTGACAGATGCCCCATTAATTTTGTGTGAGTTGGAGAAAATATTTCCTCCATCATTTTTCACATGTATGTTGCATCTTAATGTCCATATTCCCACTGAAATACTTCTCAGAGGACTTGTTTCCTTTCATTGGATGTATCCAACTGAAAGAAATATGTACACATTAAAGTCTTATGTCTGAAACAGGAATCATCCCGAAGGTTCTATCATGAACAGTTACTTGGCTAAAGAATGTATGGATTTCTGATCAATGTATTTTTCTGATTTTACTATAATAATGAACAGACCAATGAGAAATGAAGAAAAAATTATTAGAAAATTAAACCTATTTTTCCATCACTTCCTCAAATAGGAGTAATTTCTGGATCATATACATTGAAGACATTAAGCCATGAAGAGCGGGAGATGGCACATTGCACAGTTTTGTTCAGCTGTGATTTGATCGATGACTATATCAGGTAACTAAATTGAATATGTACATATTACATATATATATTTGTTAAACTATTCATATTTTTTATCTTCAGGGAACATAAAACAATAATAAATAGAAAGAATCATTCTTTATCTTTGAGAATGAGGGAGGCTTTTCATAGCAAAGAGTTTTCTTCTTGGTTAAAATTGAAGGTAAAAATATTACTGTTTAAAATAATTAAATCAATATTTAATTAAGTTTAATAATCATTTATATTTTAGTTATTGAGTTTGTCTGCTGACTCTATCTCTGAGGAAATAATATCTTTGGCTTTTGGTCCTAATACCATGGTTTGTGATTGTAAATCAATTGTTATCAATGGGTACAAATTTATTGTCACTGAATGAGAAAAGAACATGAGAACACAACATGATGGTGTTATGGTTACTGCCACAACAGATTGTTATTCCAGTGCATCAGATAGTAGACCGTGATTTGAAAATGTGGGTTATTATAGAGTCGTTGAGAAAATAATAATATTGGATTATTACTCTCATGGACGAATCACAATGATTAAATGACAATGGTTTGATTCGATGATGAGATAGGGAACATTTATTAATGATTGTGGATTTTGAGTAATTAATATGACTCTCAATCTTGTACCAAAGAACCATATGTGTTGGCATCAATGGATAAACAAGTTTTTTATGTGAAAGACCAACTTAGACCTGAATTTGGTGTCATGGTTGAAGTAATTCCAAAACATATTTTTGATGATGGTGATGATGGAATTCACACTTTCCTTACTACCATTAGAACCAATCCATTTATTTCTTTTGATGACTCCAATAGCTCAATTTTCAGATTTTATTGTGAACCTAAAGTTGTGGTTGAAAATATATATAATCAGTCATCCATGTTCTCAATTCTTTTGTTTTACCACGAGTTGGGTTGTTAAGGTTGGTACTATACAAATTGATTTAGTATTGATCACAAATATGTTTTTGATGACTTGATCATTATGTGAATTTTCAATGTTTATTGGTTGCAGTTTTATTTGAATTGTATTTTCTAATTTGGAATTGAATTGTATTCAAACCTAGTCAAACGATATTTCTAACTTGATGAACATTACAACTTGTATGATTTATTAAATTCAATCAAGATCTTCTAAAACAATTGATAGATAAATTACCAATGAATCCCCCTATTCCCTCATATATTTAGTTTTTTAGGTTACACATTAGTTTCCTTTTTCTAATTAATTACATATTTGTTTTCAAAAGTAGGAAATGCAGCCAATTGAAGAGAGACGAAGGAAAAAAATGATGGAGAACAATCGTCAAATGGAAGAGATGAGCGTTCTACCATTAGTGCCTGTAGTGAGTACTTTATTTCAAATATATATATTTAAAGAATATATAATTTCATGTGATTAACTTTTTTGTAAACATTTTTGTAGGATCCACCTATACGTTGACAGTTATTCGACGAGGAGCCTAGTACTAGTCCTAGTACTCAGGCCATTGGTACGAGGGTGGTTCGTACCAGAGGTAGAAGAGCAGCTCCACATACCCGACTAGACACTTCCCCTCCCACTAACATGTCATCCTTCCCACATTCTGATCCCGGTGTGTCGTTAGGGACACACGGGATATTTAGGCCTCCCATGTTTTCGCCACCTTTTGCATCTTCTGACCCATCTTTTTCATATCCCATGATGATTCCCACTCCCCAGCCAGAATCTGGTCATACAGTTGTCTCATCTTCTTTTACTTCTACTTCTATCTCTCCGAGCTTCTATATTCCATCGTCTTCGACTCCTGTTCCACCACAGGGTGTTCCATCAGTTTCTGTGGATCCAGCGGCGCGCAGCGATCAAACTGGCGCAGGTATATTTATAGAACCCTATCAAATTTTTATACCAATATTTATTTTCATTATAACATTTTTTGATAAAATATTTGTTTTTATTTCATGACAGATACATCTATTGAGTGGAGGCAGGGCGGGGGCGTACACGCATGCGTGCGGTGTGGAACCGCCGCACACAGGTAATGGTGGATTACAATGAAGACAACCAAATGGTTGAGAAAACAGGGCAGCACTGTCGGAGTTTTTTGGCACCGCTTTCCAAATACTCTGACATCATTCCTGTTAGCATGATAGCGTGGAGATAGTTTCTACATGAGTTTAGGGATAGATCTTGAACAGATATATGGGTAAAAAAATTTGTTGTATTTAATGCCATGAATTATTTTTGTATTTATATGAATTAATATTTTGGTGTCAGCTTAAATTTAATTTTCCCGATGGTGAGGGTGCACGACTGGCACGTCTAAAGGATTTAGGTGAGATTTGGAGAGCCTACAAGCATGAGTTATATATTGGCTGGCGTGCTAGAGTTGGCAGTAAGTTAGAGGTGGTACCAGTCGTGGATAATTTTCCTATAGAGTAGTATCAGTAGATGATTACTCATTGGATGACTACTCAGTTTAAGGTATTAATTACATTTGAGGTATTTAAATAATAAATTTCATATTTTTCATTAATATTATCCTTTGAATTATCGAATTTTATTTAGGAATCATCTAGAAAAAATAAAAAAAGCATTGATGCAAAAAAATACCTCCACACATTGAGACGTACTACGATGCCAGATCATTAGAGAAAGCTGGTATGAAAATTATTTATAAGTTTTCATTACGACTTACAGTTTCTTTTGTTTCCTCAATTATTTAATCATTTTCAAAAAAAATCATATAACTTTACTTTTCAATGTCATTGTAAAGTCAAAAACTGAATATTGAAGGACGTGTGCCTCGATCAAAACTGTTTTGCTCGAGTAAACGGAAAAAGGATGGAAGTGTCGTCAATGAACCGACTCAGCAGAAGATTGTAAGTTTTAATCTATTGATTTTATATTTTAATATCTATTTTGTAACTTAATAATATATTTATATTTGTAATAGTCTTCTTTAGAGGCCCTCGATGCCCAAGAACCAGACAATTTTGGGCCAACTAATCACTTACATCAGGTGTTGGGAGAGGAGCATTCTGGCAGAGTACGATGCTGACCTAGGATAGCCCCGATGAAGTATTGGCCCTCCTCAAGTATGAGTTTTAGTGCCACCGAGCTGCAGCAAGTTAGGGTACAGGTAGAATAGGCTGACAAAAGGGCCATAGAGACGGCAGAACAGTCTGCTAGGGAAAATAGTGCATTTATGACATTTATTGAAGTTCTACGTCCAACACTTCCACCAGGGGCTAGACCAGCTTTTGATGAATATATGTCGTTGATACATTCTATATATGGTGCACCAGGTGGTAGTTCTAGTGGTGTTCAGGAATATTCCTAACTTGATGATGATGGTGGTGAGGAGTTTGATTCGGAAGATGAGGGAGAGGAGGAGGGCGAGGCGGAGGAGGAGGGCGAGGCAGAGGGCGAGGGAGAGGAGGGGGCGTTGAGGAGGGTAGGGATGATGATGAGGATAATGATGACCACAAGGATGAGGGTGATGATGATGGTGATGATAGTAATGGTGATGTGGGAAAAATTGATCTGTTACATTTTTGACTAATATTACTGAGATTTGAGGTTTAATCTATTCTAGTTGTTGGTTTTATCTAGACCTGTGGTATAGTATTGGAGTTGAGTTATTTTTATATATTTTCTGTTTTCATGGATATTGATGTCTTTTAGTGGTTGTGGTGTATCTTGAGCATGTTTGTAGAGTTTTTTGTGTTTGGGAACTCCCCGAACAGCCCCCCGGATAGCCCCCCTCCCCCCCACCCTCCTCCCTGGACCCTAGACAACCTCTGGACAGCCCCCCCGAATAGCCCTCCCACCCTCCTCCTTGGTCCCCAGACAGCCCCCCGGACAGCCCCCGGACAGCCCCCCGGACAGCCCCCAGACAGCCACCGGACAGCCCCCCGGACAGCCCCCCGGACAGCCCCCCGGACAGCCCCCAGACAGCCCCCCGGACAGCCCCCCGGACATCCCCACGGACATCCCCCCCCCACCTTCCTCCCTGGACCTTGGACATCCCCCCCCCCCCACCCTCCTCCTTGGACTCCAGACAGCCCCCCCCCCTCCCCCCACCCTCCTCCTTGGACCCCAGATAGCTCCCCGGACAGCCCCCCCCCCCCCCCTCCTCCTTGGACCCCGGACAGCCCCCCCCCCCCTCCTCCTTGGACCCCGGACAGCCCCCTGGACAACCCCCCGGACAGCCCCCCACCCTCCTTCCTAGACCCCCAGACAGCCCCCCCACCCTCCTCCTTGATTTAACATGCCTTTTTTTATTTCTCTAACCATGTAATGTTATTTACGATTATTCCATTTTTATGTCTTTAATTATATGAATGTCTTGGTAAGCTTATTAGCTCATGCTCATCAAATGCATGTGATGATATGCTTTAAACTGAATATAAAGTATTATTGCACATTCTCCATGTTATGTGAATTATGCCTTGTTTGATTTGGTTTACTTGTTAATTTTTAGGATAAGACATGGGTTACATGTTAAGGACTCATGGATGGACTTGTCATGCTCAGGGAATTTAGACTTGAAACTCCAGGATGAATGCTTTGGTTTCTAGGTGAGGGCTACCAGGATGGTTTATATTACTCATGAGTGATATTGGTTCCTTGAAGATAAACTGAGGACATGTCTGTTTTTCATGATGGTAATACCATTCCTCAAGTGATACCTAGTCCCCTATGTGAGATACTTGGCAAGCAAGGCCGCTTAAATCTGAGGTGCGGTGTGGCCGACACCACTCAAAGTGACGTGTACGAGTCAACCCCCGTCTAAATCTGAGGTGCAATGTGGACGGGATTTTAAGTGAAAAGAACAACTGGCATACAGAAAACCAACCAAATGCATACGGATTCTATTGATACTTTTTCACAACGATCCATGGGTCATATGTGATGTATATGAGTCAACCCCGACTCACTCCAAGTCACGGTGTGGTTGGGATCAATCTAAGTGTCTCTCTTTTGTTTAAAATGGACAACATTTTAAGTACATATGGAAAACTGACCAAACGGATTATGATTGTGTTGATACTTTAGCACAATGATCCATGGGTCATATGTGACATGTACGAGTCAACCCTGCCTCAATCCGAGGCGTGGTGTGGCTAGCACCACTCAAAGTGTCTCTCTTTTGTTTCAAAAGGACATCATTTTAAGTGAAAACATCAACTGGCATACGGAAAACTGACCAAACGCATTCGGATTGTGTTGATACTTTAGGAAAATAATCCATGGGTCATTTAAGACATTTATGAGTCAACCCCGTCTAAATCTGAGGCGCAGTGTGGCCGGTACCACTCTAACTATGTCTCTTTTGTTTAAAATGTACAGGATTATAAGTGAAAAGAAAAACCGGCATATGGAAAACTGACAAAATGCATTCAGATTCTGTTGATACTTTATCACAACGATCCATGGGTCATATGTGACATGTAAGGGCCAACCCGAGCTCAATCCGAGTCACGGTGTGACCGAGATCACTCTAAGTGTCTCTCTTTTGTTTAAAATGGACAACATTTTAAGTACATACGGAAAACCGACCAAATGCATTCGGTTTCCATTGAACCTTTAGGAGAAAGATCCATGGGTCATATGTGATGTGTATGAGTCAACCTCGCCTCAATATGAGGCTTGGTGTGGCTGACACCACTCAAAGGGTCTCTCTTTTGTTTAAAATGGACTTCATTTTAAGTGAAAACAACTAGCATACGGAAAACCGACCAAACGGATTTTGATTATGTTGATACTTTAGAACAAAGATTCATGGGTCATATGTGACATGTACGAGTCAACCCCGCCTCAATCCGAGGTGTGGTGTGGCCGAAACCATTCATAGTGTCTCTCTTTTGTTTAAAATGGACATCATTTTAAGTGAAAACAACAACTGACATACGAAAAACTGACCAAATTCTTTCAGAATGTGTTGATACTTTAGGAAAATGATACATGGGATGTGATGTGTATGGGTCAACCTCGCCTCAATCCGAGTCACAGTTTGGCCGATATCACTCTAAGTATCTCTCTTTTGTTTAAAATGGAAAACATTATAAGTACATATGGAAAACTGGACAAACAGATTCTGATTGTGTTGATACTTTAGCAAAATTATCCATGGGTCATATGTGACGTGTAAGAATCAACACCGCCTCAATATGATGGGTGGTGTGGCCGGAACCACTCAAAGTGTCTCTCTTTTGTTTCAAAAGGACATTAATTTAAGTGAAAACATCAACTGGCATACAGAAAATTGAGAAAACACATTCAGAATGTGTTGATACTTTAGTAAAATGATACATGGGTCATTTGAGACGTGTACGAGTCAACCCCGTCTAAATTCGAGGCACGGTGTGGCCGGTACCACTCTAACTGTGTCTCTTTTGTTTAAAATGGACAGGATTATAAGTGAAAAGAACAATTGGCATACGAAAAACTGACCAAACACATTAGTAATCTGTTGAAACATTAGGACAACAATCCATGGGTCATATGTGATGTGTACGAGTCAATTGCACCTCAATCCGAGTCTCGGTGTGGTCGGCACCACCCAAAGTGTCTCTCTTATGTTTAAAATGCACAACATTTTAAGTACATATGGAAAACTGATCAAACAGATTCTGATTGTGTTGATACTTTAGCACAATGATCTATGGGTCATTTTTGACGTGTACGAGTCAACCTCGCCTCAATCCAAGGCGCGGTGTGGCCGGAACCACTCAAAGTGTCTCTCTTTTATTTAAAAAGCACTTTATTTTAAGTGAAAACAACAACTGACATACAAAAAACTGACCAAATGCTTTCGGAATATGTTGATACTTTAGGACAATGATCCATGGGTCATTTGTGATGTGTACGAGTTAACATCGCCTCAATCCGAGGCACGGTGTGGCCGGTATCACTCCAGGTGTATGTATTTTTTTTAAAATGGTCATCATTTCTAGTAAAAACATATGGTATATGAAAAACCGATCAAATTATGAATTGAACTCCAGATTCCCCAAATAATTGTCATCTAAATTTTAAATTGAATTCTAAATGAATTATGTATGTTTATAATTACGTTATGAATTCTGATTTAATTCTGGATGTGTATAGTTCTAGGATGCATTATATGTTAAATGTGTATGAATTTGTTCTGTATATGTATGTGTTAGTTGGTTATTGCAGGTACAGTAATTGTATGTGTATGTGTTAGTTTATTATTGCAGATACAATAATTGGAAATGAGAGGGAATTAGAAAGGAGAGGGAATGGACACCCTGCTCTGTGCCTGCTGTGAAAATTGCAGGCTGTTGTGCAATTTTCATAGCATAGGCTATGTCAACGGTTTCAAACCATTGGCATAGGATTCTCAGTATTTTTTACCAATGGTTCTCTATGAACCATTGGTAAAAAACCTTTACCAACGGTTTAGAAACCGTTGGGAAAGAAGTCATATGGTTGGTTGTACCAACGGTTCAAGCCAAACCGTTGGGAAAAACTATCCCAATGGTTGTCCCAAACTGTTGGGATAGGTTCATTTTTCTAACCTATCCCAACTGTTCTGTGTAAACCGTTGGGAAAATCTTTTCCAATGGATTACTTACCAACGGTTTGTAGAACCGTTGGTATAATATATACCAACGGTTCTGCAGGCTTTCCCAATGGTTCAGAACCATTGAGATATTGTCCATTTCCAGTAGTGCATGGAATCCCATGAAATCAATACCCAAATAGCATACTCTATCCATCGATCCCACTACTGTGTTCCTGAACTAAGGTGCAATGTCCAAGGGATCTATGGAAATATTTACTATTTCCTACAATTTATCAATTCATACCATATCAGTATACCAACTCACATAACTTCTCAAAACCAAATACAAAAAATGAGTATACCCACTCATTAACCATGATAACAATCAAAAAAACCAATGAGTATACCCCCTCATTTATCCAATTCCAAAAAACCCATTTATGAAATATAAGATTCATATGAACCATTTAATCAAAAGAACGTATCTGCAAATGAGGTGACCCATCTATTATTCAACCAAATCGATTAAATTAATTTATTAATATTCTTCCTCAAAATAGTCAAGCATCAAATCACCCCTTCGATGGTTTAACAATTCATAAATAAGGTAAATTCAAATGGAACATAGCATAGGTATCCTTGGGTGGGTAAATTACCACAAATTCATCATAAATAAACATAGGGAATCCCAAATAGGTCCAAATACATCTAATTCAATTATCTAGTTCAATTTTGGGGTTGCTTTAGAAAGTCCAATGGTCCGTGCAATGGAATCAAGCCCTATAAATCACAAAAACACTGAGAAAAGTATAAACCACCTACCGTGGCTTGGTAGTAGAGTGATCATCCATTACAAACTCCTAATTCAACTTAGATTTGTACAAAAAAGAAGAATATATAAAGAGCCAATGAAGATCCAACAAGAAATTCCATGCTTGAATCGGAGATCGAATAGGGGAGTTTCCTCAAATCAAAGGTTAGTCACCCAAGGGGACTCTCAAACTGAGTCCTTCCAACAATTTGAATAAACTGACAATTTTAGGATAAAATAGACTAAATTTATTTTAAAATTATACAATTAACCCAAAAATAAAGGATTCACATGGTTTGAGTTCACAGTTTGAAAAACAACATGTTCCAACTATGCATGATTAGTTGTAGGAGAAGGGCACCATCATGGTTTCCTCGCACATTTTGAATAAATGTGCATAAACTGTAAAAAACTCCTCCATTGAAATTTTAGAGGTTATCACATGGCCATGTGGCCCAAATCGCATGGTTTTTTATAACCATGTGGTAAACTCCTACTCTCTTTCCATGCCTCACATGATTTACTAGACTATGCAACCTGCCTCGCACGGTTTGAAATAATAGTGCACTGGATATTTTTTACCCAAAAGCTAGGTTTTGGGTTTTGAAAAATCTCTAGACACCCTTGAAACACCCGTGATCAATTTTGGTACTCCCATTAGGAAATATTTAAACATTAAAACTATCAATAAGGGATTATTTACCACATACAAAAAAACCCAATATCTTATAGAGATGGCCTTACAAGTGATTCCTTGACTACTACATAAGTAATTTTATATACTTATGTGTATTCTAAAAGTATATATATTGTTCCTATGATGTGATCACGTGGTTCATGATCTTTATTACCTTATTATTCATGTTTTATGAACATCCAATATTTTTTCCATGTCTCGTGTTTATCATCTTTGATATGCAGGGTATGATCATAAAATGCTATACACATGTTCACTTACCCTTATGAACATTTTATGCATTCATATTTCCTTTATTTACCCTTAATGAGCATTAGAACTCACTACATTCTTATTTTTTCTTTACCTGGGTTATGAAGAAATTTGATAAGTAGAATTCAAAATTGGGAAGATCTTTGGGGGAAACATAGAAGATATTTAACCAAGTTAAAATATTTTGTTAAAAGTTCCCAAATACTCTACACTGTTATGGTCCTCAAGCATGTACTTCTATAATGTGAATATAATTCATCATAAATTATGTAATATTCATTTATTTTATGCCTTTTTTCTATAAAAATATAATTATATTGAATAATTATGAATCACTAAAAACATTTTGTGTTGCTGATAATTTCATAGAGTTAAATAGGATTTCATAAAGTTAAATAGGATTTCATAATGTTCTTTGAGGCTATTTAAAGGTAATTTATAAAATTTATAAGATTCATTTCATGAAAAATTAAATTTTTAAAGAGTCTTAATCTATTCATAATTGTCATCAATACTACAAAAGAGGCATCAAACTATTCTAAAAGAGTCATTGTAGAAGAATAAAAAGGTTATGTCCTTTTTAAAATTTGGTAAAGTTTTCATTCCTTAAGGTTTATTCCAAAAATAATAAGATTAGTTTCCTTTGAGAATTTTAGTGAAGACCCAGATCAAAGAAATTGATAATACTAGGCATCTTCAAGTAACATTTGGATGTTTTTTTTATAATAGATGATATGTTATTGATATTTTAATAGGGTTTTGTTTAAATTCATAATACAGATCAGGTTCTTAAATGAGACAATGATGTGGATCTCTATATTTTTGTTTTGTGTCAATAAGAAAGAAAATATTATTGATCATAATGTCTGATTAATAACCCAATTAAGAATAAGTAAGAATCTTTTAGATTTTGTTAAAGAGTGATTATTTTGATTAATTATATAGATCATGAGGAGTATAGAATATTAAAAATGAGGATTCCTTGTTATTAACATTAATGAATTTTTATAATAGGAATGTGGAAATTATCATCTGAATAAAATGAGATATCTTATCACTATATATTTCATATAGTTATCTATATCAAAAATATAGGAAATATATTTGGTATAAACCAATGAAAATGAAAAGAAGAAGAACAGAGGGGGACTTAGTTTTCAACATTGTTATAGAAAACATCAATTTTGATGAATATGTATATATTGTGAAAAAGGGAATGAGGAACAATTATGAAGATTTATAGTTGAATGAGAAGTAAGATGCAGAATGATAACACTTTTTTTGGTTTTGATTTCATTTTATATTTATCCAAATTTTATAAGAAAAATATTTGAAGAATTATTTATTTGAATCCTTTGACCAAAAGTAGTGTGCAACAAGTCACAAAGTGGGAATTACTCCTGGATTGGTTGTGATTCCTTCCCACACCATTTTAATATATATATTGAATAGTATGAACTTATGTTACATTAATTCTCTATCAATGTATGCTCTGTGGAATAGTATATTATGGTGAAAAAACTTATATCCTAGTATTTAATTTTATTTTTTATAATGTGATTATTTTTTAGAAGAAAAAATAGGCTTATTCTTCCTATCATAAAAAAAGATCCTATAAATGGAATTTAAAACATAATCACCCTAATTCACTATTCACCTATATAATGTTCACTTGGTTATAGGTTGCAGTAAGTTGTATCAGAGCCCTGGGTTTTGGGTTTTCAAAATTTCTTCATTATATTGAAACTATAGAGAATATAGTGAATACAAAGGTATTTCCTTCCTTAAATGGGTAAAATTATAAAATGAAATTGAATGGAATTACATGTCACCTATTTTCTCTTCCATATTACATTTTTTCTTCTATTTTCCATGGAATACATGTTAGTGATTCTTATTAAGTATCTATGATTGATGGGGATATAAATTCATTCAATGCTAATATTGAAGCCCAAAATGATTTTTAGGTGTAATAAAAAATAAGATATATATAAAGGTGAAAATATTTACTTCTTCAAAGTCCATATGAAATATTTTATCTAATATATATGATGGTGAAATCTTTGTAAAAGAATTAATTTTTTCTACATAAAATGTTTCTTGATCTGAATATGTATCCATTTAAAGATATCAATGGGTTCATTAATCGTATTATTATGGTGTTTAGAGTAATCTTATGACTTGGTGATGAAATAAATGATGTGAATATTGAAAATAAAATATTGAGTATGTTTACACCACTCTATAAACTAAAATAATTTTCCATTTAGGAAAGTAACAAGGTTGAGTTATAGCAAGATGACATGCATAGACATTTCGTAGACTATAAGATGTGGGTCAAACTATTTGTGGAAAAAATAATAAATATATGGAAATTGGATTAAAATACAAGGTGAAGAATAGAATCACTAATTATGGAAATTAATAATAATATGTTGATTATGAGTTTCTATATTTAGTGGTAAGAATGTTAACCAGATGAACATTGATATTTAATGGAAAACAACTCTTTTATTTCTTTTAATGTGTAAAAGATGGACAGATTACAATTTCATGTCCATGTAATGTTGATGGTGATGATAATGATATTGTGACAATGAAAAATAGTAAAGGAATTTTCAATTAAAAGGGGATTTAAAACTATGCACTAGTATATAAATGTTTTTTAGAAAGGGTCACAAGAGTAGAGAAAAAAACTGATAAAGATTCCATAAAATAATAAGAATTTGAATATATATATATATATATTACAAAAAATATTCCATAATATCCACTATTTAAAAAGATAAATCTAAGAGAGATAATGAAAATATTGATGAATGTGTCAGAATATCAAGGTGGAACTTGAGGGATCTCTTGAAAATATCGATATTCAAGAAATTAAAAATCATAAAATTTGATGATTGTAAAAATTATATTAAAAAATTGTGGATAATCTAGAGGATAATATAGAAAAACTAATAATGTATTTCAATGATATACCAAAATTATATTAAGTTTGTGATAGAAAAGTGGAGTTTATATAAAAACAAGAATTTTAAGATAAGATTTTTGTTGATCTAAAATATTTTAAATATTAAATAGAAAATTTGGGTGAGTCTCTAGAATAAGAAGTGGTTACCTTCAGTTGTATACTATAATAATAATTAAATTCATGTGAATAAAATAGAAAACTATTTTTTGAGATGTTTTGGATTTAAAACATTTAAATAAAACCAAGTGAGGCTTGGTTTGTGATGAGATGGTGCAAAAAACATAATAATATCAATAAGAGTTCATTTAGATTTTATATTTTGAAATACCAAGTATAATCATTCACAAATCAAAGTAAAGATATAAAAATGGTTGAGGAAAACTCTCAATCCCCATCATATAACCATGAAATAATTTTTTTTTTCTATGATAACAAATATATTGAGATATGATTGTTGGATGATATTTCCCCCACCTAAATTTTAAATTTTGGGATATCATGACCTAAGAAAGGAATACTATTGATGGTTAAATAGTTACTTAGAGGGATAATAACATGAATTATGGTAATATAGAATGAATTCATATAATTAAATATAGTTAATAAGTTGTTTTCATGATTATTTTTATCAATTTTATATCTTCATTTATAATGAAGTTTACTGAAGTAAAATTGGAAAACTGATGTCGCTTCCATAGAAATCATTGATAGATTATCATAAAGAATCCTAGTTATATTCTATTGGGTAAAAACATTATCCACTAAGATAATTTTATGAACATGATTAAAACTCATGTTATAGATATAGAAAATATATTACATCTCATTTATTATCTCATTTGGGTCTCTCCTTTAAGGAAAAGAAGTTGAGATAGATTAAGAACCTGGATGAAATTACAATTAATGAATAAATGATTAAAAAACCATGGATCCTTGATAGTGTATATTCTTTCCATATGAAAAGAAAAATAAATATCCTTTATCATATTAATTAATAAATTTATGGAAAACTTCTTTTCAAAAAATAAAGGAGATTTGGAAATAAGGGGATGTGAAAAGATTCATGTTTTAGGGTTAGAACTAAAGAACACTGGAGTTTTACTTTTCAATAGCCTATGAAATAATCTCTTCACCATGATTCAACACTATGAATCAGGGATTGAGGTCAAATTCAATAATAATATATTCATGATAAAATATAAATAATGTAATTCCCTCTTGAAAGGTTGGGGGACTAGATTGAACCATCATCTTGTGAACATAAAGGAGAAGATTTTTTTCCTTATAAAGGATGAAGAGAAATGTTTTTTAAATGAATTATGGGACATATTGACTAGACAAATACTGAAAATTATTCTATTTAAAAATTATTATTGGATATCCCGATCATTAATCACTACCAAGAGTGGATGTTTAATACATGAATCTTGTGGAATATGGTATATAACCCCTTTCAGAAAAAGAAGAAAAGGGAATCCAATTTAGTTGATCTAGGGTGTGCTAACCATAGTTGTTTGATGAATCTATCTAGAATTTGAGAATAAATGTGATTTATTCTATTTTTTATAATTATATTAGAATTAGTTTTATCATGATTATGAAAATTATAAAGGAGTTTATGGAGTTCATGAAGAGGTACCAGAAAAGAGTGGTAAATGATACTGGTTTCACATTAAAAAATTAGGACATGATAATAGAATAGATTATATGTTCATTAAAGTGGAGAAAAAATTATAGAATCATGGAAATAAACATGATGTGTATTTATTAACAACTCAATACAAGAATGTTTTTTAAGGAAAAAAATATAGTTTTAAATAACATAGTTATAACACTGCATTCTGAAAGTGGTGTATGTCAATTCTAAATAAAATAGGGAGTATATGTTGTAATTTATATTAAAACAATGATTTATTTAAAGTAGATATAATAGAACACCATTTGAAATACTGTGTGGGAGTAGTCCTTAATTGAATAAATTTTATATTTATATAATAAGGTGTTACACTTGAATTAAGGAGGTTAATCAAGGAATGTATGGTGATGTTGTAGATGAGGAAATTTATATTAGCTACTCAATAAAGATTAAATCCTTCAACTGATATAAAAATGGTTGTAAATAATTATTAAGATAATTTATGATAAATTCATTTAATATAAATCATAAAATAAATCTATCAGTCTCAACCTGTAGCCTGTATTCAAAAAATATGATGAATTTTAAAAAATCTAAAACTATAGAACGTTATTCAAGAGATGAATATTATTACTATTCATTAGATGAGTGATTAAATTATAAATAATGTCAATAGAAACCATTAGTGATAAATATAATTATATTTGTTGATACCACCAATATAATTGTTTATAAGGCTATACAAACATATATGAGAAGGATGAGAATAGTAAAACACATGGATTCACTACCAATAATGGGTCCAAATCATTTAAAGAGGCTATGATGGTTGATTTGTGGGTAAGATACATAACCAAGGATATGGATTAGATTAAAAATATTTCATATGAAAACTTATTAGGAGACCTAAACAATATATAGTGGTCAAAAAAATAGTTGGATATCTTAAAAAAATGATGAATATGATAATGTTGTTCTAAATAAATCTTGTGTAGTATTAAAATATTTTTCAAAAATTGAAGGAATGGATATTTAAGAATTTTTTCCACCAATTTATAAACTATAGTAAATCTAGATCATCTTATTGGTAATGATTCAAATGGGTTTAAAAATTTTCTGATGGATATGAAAACAACATCCTTAAATGGTGTACTAAAGGTTAAATTATGTATTGATATTCCATTAGTATTTTTGATTTAAAATGATGAAAAAAAGATGTATAAATTTATTAAAAACTTTAATGTATAAATATTCATCAACATGAATGGTATGTGTGAAATGACACATATATAAAGATATTAGAATTCAAAATAGGTTTTTTTATCACAATCATTACGTGAAGGAAACCAAGAAAGAATAATTTATTTTTCTAGTTTATGTGCATGATATAATTTATATTGGTAGAAAATTTAAATTAGTGGGTCAATATCCTAATATTATGAGTTTAAAATTTGAAATGTCAATGACTAGTGATATCACATAATTTCTTAGATTTCATATGATTCAAAAGTGCATATACACTTTTATATTAAAGGAAAAAATGAAAATGATCTACCAAATAAGTTCAATATACATCATTCAGAACTAATATCAACTCACATTGTAGTTTGATCCAACATAGGGATGCATGAAAATGGGATGTATGTAGATCCTAACCTATATAGGATATCAATTGATATTTTTTTTCATGATAGATACCTAACCAGACAACATGTTTTCAACTATCTTAGTATCTTAATTACAATGTAATCCCTATGAGGATCAAAATTTATTAGTTAAGAGAATTGTGAGGTATATATGAGGAAATATTACTCATGTTTATCTATATAATAACGAGAAAGAACATGAATTTTTAGCCTTCCTATATGACCATTAGTATAGTGAAGTGGTGGAAAGAAATCTCATTAGTGGTTGTTTATTTTTTTGACCCTAAGTGTAATTGATATGTGAGTAAGAATAAAGAAAGTATATCTCTTATATATATTATGAATAATAAATTATAGAAAAAAAGGAATAGATATAAAATTAGGGGATAAAAAATATTTGGAAGATCTTCATGAAACAATAAAACAATCAATATAATTATTTTTTTGACAACGTCTGTTCAGTCGATCTCAAAAAGAATCTAGTTCAGCATGCACAAACACATTGAGAAATTAAATTATTTTATTAATTTAAATTTGGGGTAAGGATTTATTAAAATGTATTATGTCTAGATATATCTCTATGTAGAAGATTTTATGAAAAATACCCTCACTAAAACAATATTTGATAGACATTGTTTGAACCTTGGTGTTGGACCACCTCCTTCAAAATAATGAGGTTTGACAGTATCTCTTCTCCCTATTATATTTAATTCTTTATTTTTTTGTTATTTTGTTAAATATCTAGTTCTTATATAAATTTAATTTGAGAAAAAAGTGGGTTATATTATGCATGGGGAATATTGGAAGAAAAATACAGTCTTGATCTAAATCATGTGGACAAAACTGTATGCATTAACACTTATCTCTTTTTTCCTATACAGGTAATTGAATCATTTAGGATTAGAGAAATAGTTTATGGATCCATTATTTAGATCATGTTTGAATGTATTGTTGTGACCATATCTATAGAGAATAGAATCCCATTGAATTTTACTATTAATGGGTGAGTATATTTTTAAGGGGATAATAAAAATACATGGTGAGAATGGATATCAAAAATTTAAATGTGATGGAATTAAGTTTTCATGTGAATAAATATACCATAATATCAAATGGGTGAAAATATTGGATCCAAATATCAAATTAATCTATTTTTTATAAATTGGTATTTTTTCTAAATTAATGAAAATCTAGAATTCAGGATGTTTGTAGGTCATTAAATTTAATCTCATTTTGTAAAACATCTAAATTTTATAATACATTGCATGAAATTTGAATTTTAGAATGGAATTAATCTTCTCTAAGATTATAAGACTTTTAGTCATATTTTAAATGGATTTTAACATATATTATAGTACTTTTCTATTTATATATGATTCACCTAGGATTTTTAATGCTTCACATGCAATACATAATGATGGGAAATAACAATAAATTTAGACCAAAAAGATTATCTGAATGTTAATATGGGTCATTGTATAATGTTTAAGGGTATTTAGCAATTATATAATGATAACTAGGATTTCAAAAGGTCCATTTGAGGCTGTATATGGGTTTTTTATAGAAATACTAAGAGCGATTTCAATTTAATGGTAGTTTCAAAAGAATCATCAACTCTTAATAAAATTATTCAATACTACATAATAGGTATTTTAGTGTTACCTAAGTTTTATTAGAAAAGAACATAAAGGTAATTTCCATTGTAAAATATGTTAATTTATATATTCCATGATGGTTATTTTTAATATCAAAAGAGTCATTTCCATTTATATATGTGATGAAGATCCAACTCAAACACATTGATAACCTCAAAATGTTTTGATCCACATTTTTAACATTTGAGGGGTATTGGAAAAGAGGGCATTGGCATTTAAATTTGATAATTTGATGATAAAAATTTATTATTAGGTTCTTAATAGAAATAAAACTGTGACTTAGTGTCTTAATATTTCATTACAACAAGAATGGTAATTTTATTCATCTTAATATATTATTAATAATTTAGTTATAATGAATAATGAAATCCATGGACATTTAAATGATTGAAGATCATAATTTTAAAGATGGATTACAAAGATAAATTAATATTAATAAGAATTATTACTTGATGCAAACATTTGATAATTTCAATAATGAAAATATGGAAGTTATCATGCGCAGAATGTGAATGATAATATCATTACATCTTTCATTTAGTTTTCTAAATAAAATTTCTGGGAAATAAATTTTATGGAAACAAGAGAGAATAGAAATTAAAATAAGGGAGAAGGATTATAGTTGTTTTTGTTTAAATAAAAAATATTTGTTTTGAATAAGAAGATGTGATGATTATATGTGAAGAAAAATAAACACTCATGAAGATCCTATGTTTAAGGAGAATGAAGAATAATAGTAACAATAAACATAATATATTGGAGTTCATTTACTATACTAAAAAAAAGTAATCAACTTTCATGTTCAATTTTTTCTTTTTAACCCTTGAACCAAATTAGTATGTAAGTTTTCTAGAAGATGAAGTGATTCTAGGAATTCTAGGTATTCTTTACTCAAACCATTTAATATATATAGTGATAGTGTTACCTCTTGGTACTTTGGCACACTATAGAAGTGTGCTCCTTGGATGATCCCTTTATATTTAACCATTTAGAAAACAATTTTTCTTGTATTTAATTTTATTATATGGAATGTGTATGAGGTTTTTTTTAAGGGATGATAGAATCCTCTTATTATTGAAAACATAAGGAAAAAATCTCATGGAAGAAAAAGAGAACTTTAACACCAAAATTCATCCCTCGCACTCTTAGGTAGTGGAAGAATATTGTTTGAAAAAGAAATAATATATAATATTACATTTAATAATATTAATATACAAAGCAGGTTCCTCCCATAAACTCCCTTTTGTCCATGTGAGTTAAGGATACTAAGGAATTTTTGAATGATATAATCAAAAAATAATAATTCATGTATAATCATAGAAATATTCATCTTTATCAATAAATCACTCCAAAAATTCTTTCTATTAAATATAAATAAAATAATTGTTGGTTATGTATAGGAACAAACCCTATGAAAATTCTATATAACTTTTTTATAAACATAAGTTATAAACAACTTTAATCCTACAACACCCAGTCTTCAAATACAGTGATATTGCAACTAAAACCAAAACAACCACATGTTAGTATAGATACAAAACCAGTTACTATATATCTATTTTATAAAATATATTACAAATAAATCCACCAAAACAACATGAAAATAATAATTTAAAAATTGTAGATTATTATAAACATCCCATTATATACAAAACCTCATACTCAAGATGTCAATAATGTTTTCTAGAAAATTATATGATAGAATAGTTTTCTTTAAAAACTAAATTAATACCCAAACTTCCAACATACCTCACTCAATTAAATTTACATGTATCAATGTAACATAAACCACATTCATTAACAATAATATTCATTATGATAACTACTAAATTAACTTTTAAAAAAATCTTTAATGTGTGATAACTCAAGTCCTATATTTTCATGATATAATTATGTAGTGTGGAAAAGAAAAACCTTTGATAAAATCTTTATATATAATGTATACCCCAAAATATAATTCAACACTAATTTTTATTTTATAAACACTTCATTTTTATTCTATTTCATCCATATAAATATTAAATAATATCCCTTAAATAATATTCATTCATCATTGGTATTAGATAATGCTAAAGAATAAAAATTTCATCACATCAACATTGATCATAAATGATATTTTGAAACATTACAATCACTACCACCAATACAAAATAATTAATTAATTAATTAATTATAATGAAAATTTATTATCTTCTATTGAATAATAATGGATCTTGATATTCTAATAAATCATAAATTTCCTTGATTAAAATCATCATAACAATTTCTTTTTTTTAAAATAACATGTAACATAACTGAAAAAAATATTCTTCATGTCACATAATATTCCTTTATTTCATAAAATTTTATAATTTTTTTATAGAATTAATAGGTTCAATGTATGAATGGTGGAAAATAAATAGTGTCATTTAATATTTTATTTTCCATAATATATGTGAGGTAAAAAATTATGGTTAAATAAATTTGGGAAAATTTATAAAGTAATTAAAGGTTTTATTATTAATGGTTATAGATGAGAGAAGAATTATGAAACACTTAAGATGCTTATGTGAGGAGACAAGGTTATGTAGGGAGAAAGATAGTGATGAAAGTCACAGATAGAATGTGTACATAGTGATGAAATAATTTCCATAAATATATTTGGATCAAGATGTACTAAGTGAAATGAAATTTACTTACCTGAATAAAATTGGATTTTTAGAGTTTGAATTATTATATTTTGAAGACTATGAATATAATTATTGTTGTATAAACTATGAAATCATATATTCCATATAAAGTAATGGTTAATGTTGAATATCATAACAATGTTAAGTAGGGTTTGAAAAATATAATGATAGATTGAAATGTTTGTATTTCACAATCTAGTTTTGATATGTATAGTAAGTTTTCTATGTTTTTTAGTATCACTTATTTATGAATTGGGTAATGTTTAAAAAAATATGGATATATTTGGATATAATTTTATGATGAATGCATAATTCACACAACATTACAATATTTACGCCTTTTTATTATTTGGTGTAATATAGAAAATGCTATATTATGTATTATACTATCATGGTAAATTATTATGGTGTAATATTTTTTTATAATGTTACACTATGAATAAGTACATGTTAATTGATTTTATAGAAAAAATATCATTTCAAATTGATGATAGAATGTAGAAATTTTTTTGAATCTAAACAATAATTATTTGATACTTTTAAATTTCATATTTAATTCTAATGAGATGGTGAGGTAGTTCAAACCTAAATATTAATCCAAGAGAGTCAATATTAAACGGGTGGTTATATAAAAACATTACTCAAGTAGTGAATCAAAAATTTGGTATCATGATGCAGTATTAAGATATAATATATTAGAATATTATTGATTAAATAATAATAATGATCCTTAATCTATGAAAAATATTCTCAATAAATATATTGATTTATCAAAATTCTAATTTTTTTACATCAATTTTGAATAAATAAATTATATTTAGAGTTCCCAATAGAAAATTAATGTTTCTCTATAATAGATGATTTTAATTCATGGTTTGTATAAAATCTATTTATCTTAAGGATTCAATTAAAATTAAAATGGGGGATATATGGATTTATATTTTGAGGTTTCAATATAATTTATTTGATATATTTAGATAAAATAATTCATATTGTAATCATCACATAATATTGAGGGATTGGAATAACATGGATTAATCCTAACCCATGATTGCACGACATTGAGATCAAAAGTATATATATAATTAACTATGGAATAATTACAAAAAGTTAGAGGGAGATATTATGAAATTTTAATTTTAGTGGATAATAAAAAAATATAGTTATGTTATGATGTATTATTAAAGTATTTGGTTTCATTAATTAATACCTTATGGTTTTTATGGAATCTCGTTGAGACAACCAAATGAAAAAAGATGATAGAGTATAATGAACGTAATATCATTAATGTAATTAAATTTTTATATTGGATGTTTTTTTATTTTATTGGGATTATTAAAAGTTAAATGATTAAACTCTATAGATGATTATTTGATCATACCTGGCATAGATCATAGAGGATGAAAGGTGTATATAAATAACGCATAAACTCTTTAAGCTATTTAGGATCTTCCTTGAAGTAGAGAAAGGAGTGGAAGAGTGGGAAGTGACACTAGGGAGGAATTACACCACCCCTAAACATTCTGGTATGTGAATCCAACCTTTTTAAGGGGTCCCCTAACCTAAAATATTATTTACTTAAATAGTTTTTAATAGTTTATTTAGGTACACTACAACACCACCGTGTGTATTATTAGTGTATATATTCTAATAATGGAGACCAAAATAAAATATTCTAGTTATTTTATATTTTAATATCAATATCCAAATTTTGGTTCAAATGTCATTGTAGAATTTATAGATTGAACAATTATCCACTTAATAGGGGAGAAAAATATGATAGTTTTTTAGGGTTAAGATAAAACGTATTGAATTTTACCACACCCAAATTTGAAATTCACCCCATATGATGCCTTAGGTACTATATTATAAACCATTATTCCCAAAATGTTCCATAATTGTAACACCATGTGGTTTTTTGGAATATGTCACTTTAAATAAATGTATTTCTTTAATAACATGTGTTACATACAACAGTGAGATTAAACAAAATGTGTAACATTATTAAAATATTATTTTTCAGTTATTATCTAGCCAATAGATTAATAGTTATGACTAGTAATAAATAAATTATAAAAATATATATATTCTACAAATTTATAAAATAAACTCATGAGTTGGATTATAAAGAAAAATTAAATGTAATGTTTTTCTGAAGAAAAAAATATTTTAAACATATAATAAATTTTATATCAATGTGTTAAATTAATCCTTATTAGGGAATCATTTTAATGAAATTTATATATTATTTTCTTTATAAGATATTTTAATAATTAGAAAAATATTTTTCTAAACATAGGGTAATAATAAATCAAGTTTTATACCTAAAAATTCATTTTTTTTAAAAGTTGTTTTGTCACATTTCATGCACTTACATAAAAAATAGATTCTTCTATTTATGGGTATTGTATTAGATAAAAGTAATTTAATATTTTTAATCATAGGGATCAAATTTTTAAATTTTAACCCTTTAATTTTTTTCCAATATAAACTGTGACCGTGGTAAAATATATTACCTCTATAATGGGTAAATTAGGCTAATCTAGGATAAAATAAGAGATAAGGACATAATTATTCATCATAATTTTGATTGGATGAATTAAATTTGACCTGTATCCCTAAGGTTCTGAGTTGAGTTATTTAATGGAAACTTTTACACAAAAATTACTTATATATTAGTCAATTCAAATGAAGGGATAAAATGTCACTCTATTAATTTTAAATATCATGTATCAGTTCACATAGGGAAAAAATAATTATGAACAAATGTTAATAGTGATTTTATTCCTAATTAACATCCATTCATGATCACAATTTATTCATAATTCTTTTAAATAGATAATTACCATAAATACTTACACAACACTAATGTGTTAATTATTTAATTAATAAGAAAATAAAATAAATAAAATTAAAATTATTAAAAGAAACATAACATGATATATTTGAAGTGATATAGAAATTATCTATATTACCATGAAATTTTTATTATAATAAATAGTTTTTTCAAATTGTACATATTTTCATGATGTTTTTAAAGTCAATGAAATAGATAGTATCAAAATTAGAAATAATGATATTTTATTGTGTTAATATTTTATTAAATTATTTATAATTTATAAAAATATTAAGTAAGAATAAATGGGTCATAATATTGTCTTTAATTCCATCTCTATTTCAATTATATTCCATTTGGAAGCATTTGGCTCTAGAATAGTCTTTTTATATTTTAATCTTTTTAGAAATCCTAAAGTTTCCATAACCTATATTATATAGTGGAACGTCCTCCTTTACTAAATTAAAGTAATTTGAGCCTTCTATATTTAATATTTTTACATATAAAAACATTATAGAATAATCTTTTTAGAATAAATTTAATTTGGTTTCTATATTGCAATGGATGAAACCTCCATTTTGAACAAAACATAGTTTAGTCACGCTTTTCACACTAAAATTAAAATTAAATTTTAACACTTTAGTTAAATTTATTTTTCAAAATAAAGATATTTTTTGAAATTTAAATTCTAAAATTATATTTTGGAGAATTTGGGGAATTTTCTGAAAATTTTCATTTCTTAATTACTACATAAAAATACTGCATTTTAATTTAAAAATTCATTTTTGTTTAAATGGTTTATAAACTGAAATTATAATTTAAATTGTATTTAAAGTAATAAAAGTAAAAATTTATATAAATTAAGCCAATTTATGTCATTATTATCATTTTTATACTGAATTTATAAATAAAAACATTGTAAGCGCTTGAACATTTTCACATTTAAAACCAGCTTTCTCATCCCATCAGTAGGATTAATTTTAAATTAAATTTGTCAACTTCTGTGAATTGAATTTGGAAAAATGGATTCCATATTTTAAATCAAAACAATTTCTAATTTCTAATATGGTAAACTTAATTTTTACCATAATTAATACTCAATGTAGTAAAAATTATTTATCATAATTAAGATAAAAATTAATTTACCTGGAGGTTAAACTAAAAATAAAAGGTTATAAATGACATATACAGTTGTCTAACAACCATTTTGATGGACTTATTTTGATAATTTCACCTAAAAGGTTCAATAATTGTCTATTTGAGAACCCTTTTTCATTTAAAAAATGTGTGAGTGCTCAATTATTTTAAAAAATACAAAGTGTGTCCTCTCAACCACTTATTAAGGCCAACAAATCCCCATACATATTTACACCATTATACAACACTTTTCATACAATACCTACCCAAATAACTTCCCAAAATCCCTCCCCTAATCCCTGAATCCTTATCTTTGTGTAAAATTTAACCTTTTATGTCATTTGGTCAATCCTAAAGAGGATGTGTGATAAATAGGTAATGTTATTCAAAAATAATATTTATTTTACATCTTTATACACCTTCTTTGTTCCGTATTAAACCATTCATATATAAAAACCACAATATGAAATATATACTAATATGTTTTTATAATAACTTCATGAAATAAAACTATCTCCACTTAAATCATATGTGTAATGGAATCATATTTTCTGTGTATAAAGGACTACCATCTCGTAAACTGATGTCACTTTTTTATATTCCCGCCTATCAAGGTTGGGTATGATGATGGATATAAAGTGTTTGTATATAGACGGTATTTAAAAAATTATTATATGATTTTATTAAATATATTATATATACCATATTACATTCTATTTTTTATGAGACACGACAATGTCACTCATGGGTATGACATACTACCACATTGCGAATTAACGTGATTCATCATTCAGAAAAGTTATACATGGAAGGTGATAAGGAATAATGTTATTTATTAAAGGTGATATAAATTAAATGAATATGATTTTAATGAATATTTATCATTATGGATTGATAATATATATATATATATATATATCACTTTTCTTCTTCCTTTTCACTCACATAAGGTGATAACATCGTTCGTATGTTTCTGGACTACCACATCCCTGAAGTGATGTGACTCTATTTTCATCACCACACCACAGGGATGATAAATATCTAAGTATATGATATGGTTTTAATGATATTATTACCATTATGTAAATATAAAATATTACTCGCCTCTTTTCTATAATGATCAGTGAAAAATGGAAACATTACATCAGCATACATACGTCCTTCCATCTCCAGGATCGTAAAATACATTGTTTTTCATAACCATCAATAATTATTGGTTTAAAAAAAATAATTGATGTATAAATATGAAAGTTATTTCATGATTATTATTCTGGATATTATAGAACTATATAATGTACACAATAATTAGAACATTATTGGAAAAGAACACATGAGAAAACAAGGAAATTAACACCCGAAACAATGAAAATAATTTGAGATTATTAACCAATAAGTGAAAATATATTATAAAATCAATATATATGATGTTATAAATATTAATATAGTTATATTGTGAGTTAATGACATGTTTAAAACCACTATATAATATATTAAATCACCTTCAACCAAAATAAAGTGTAACGTAATAGATTTCATCTCAATTTAATTTCATTGAGGAATATTATAATTTTATTTACATAATATCCTTTATATAGTGTATATACATCCCCTTTTAGATGTAATATCATTAATAATTCATTAATCATGGTATTTTGTGTTTTAATTTGAATTATATCATCAAAGAGAATTTGAATTTAAAATTACAAAGTGGTAAAAGTTGTTTTGAAATCTCACTTGCTTTTGTGATTGTTAACTTTCACATGAAACAATCACTTTATTGTATTAATTTTTCATTGTATATTAAATTTTAATTATATATCCATATTATTGTGTTATGAATATGATTAGTATCTAAACCATATAACATTTTTTACATAAACTTTTCACTATGAATTTTATTTGATTAGTTGGGGAAATATTGATAAATTTGTATCCTTTAACTCAATGTAGATAAATGATAATAAGGAAAATTATTTATAAATTAAATTTATATAATGATATATGAGGAAATATTTTGAAATTTATTACCATGTATGGGGACTGATTACAGAAATCCCCTAGATGCATCGGTAGTCTCACGAGATAATCAGTTGGACAAATTTGATGGATCTTTACCCAGTATGTTTTAAACCATCTTCTGAAAGGTATTGATTGTAAATGTATTATTCTCATATAAAACATGGAATCTTGTAATTAAGAATTTCATTCATTGATAATTCTATAATTTTTATTTTCCATAACATTTTCTCCACGACATTATCTATGGATTCATTTCATTCAGAGTTTATTGATTAAATAGAATGTGTTTCAATTATTTACCATTCCATATTGATTCTTTCTTATATCACCATGATAGTCGTGTTATTTAAATGGAATGTGTGTTTAGTTATATACCTTTTCATGATGATTATGATTATTGATTTATTATAATACTCATTTCACAAAACCCTTACTGGTAATTTGGGCTCACACTTATTTTTTTCTTTTCTACGAGATATAAAGATGAATTCTTGGAATGTGTTACAAGGATACATAGCTTTTACTTTTGTTATGCATTATTTTATTTTAACAATGTAAAATGGGTATCATGTATGTATCTATTTTTTCAAAACTATTAAACTAATGGTTCCTTCAGGATGTGATTCCCCATATCTATGACAAATTAATAAATTAAGGAACTATATCCAAGCTTCTAGGGTTGGGGTCATTAGAGTTGGTATGAGAGAAAGATTAGTAGAAACCTTTGGAACTATATTTAGGAAAATATAAATTATGTAACATAAACCCATGAAAGGCTTTGAGGATAGGTATATAAGAACAAAATAGAGTTTTTCTAAGGAATAGATTATGTGTATCTTCCTATAAATACATCTCTGTCAGGATAATATAAGTTTTCGTGATTCTGGAAAATCGATACCTAGGGGTAATAACTTCAAAAAAGGAGCATCAGAGTAGACGCGAGACTTACCTAGTACATGAAAATGGGCCTTACTACACACCTCTTTTGAAAATATTGGGGGATTTTCTTGGGATAATTCATATTTTATTTATAAACAATTATGAAAATATTGAAAATATTGTTTCCCCAAAGAAACCATTTTTATGGTTCTGAGACTAAAAATGCATTCATTTTAATCTATGAAAAGAAGTAGACAATATTTTGAATTGAAAATTATGATTTTTAATTTATAATTTTATGATATAATCTAGTATATTCCATTTTTTTATAAATGGTTCTAGGAAGGAAAAGGGGTATCAATACTCATGGATAATGTAGAGATTTCCCTATTGAGGATACTAATAGAGCTAGAATTAGAATAGAAAAGAATTATGGATATATTAGGGTATCTTAATTAGGTTATGAAAAATACCCCTGCATATATGGAGAAACCTATTCCACATTGAGATTATCCTAGGCTATATCTCTTTATGTGAATGAATCCCCCACAAATTTTTTGGACTATTAATCTGATTATAGTCAAGAAATATATTAAGTATATAGGGAATATATTTATGGCTTTAGGATGTAGTGAAAGTGAAAATGTTTCACTTTCTATGTATTGAATCTAAGGTGATGATGATCAAGGGTGCTCATTGATCCAGAATACTTGGGAGAAAAATAAAATAGAACACAAAGAATGAAAAGATCTTAAGGATAAATTAAATGATAAATAATTCCCTCATGAGAAAAAAATTGAGATGAAGATAATTTTCACTATATTAAATAAAAAGGATGAATAATTATTCATTTATTATGAATATTCCTTTATGAGGATTTCTAGGTATTCTATGAATTATATACAAAAATAGAGTGCATCATTGATTACTTTTTTAAGGTCTTAATCCAAGTATCCAAAGGGTGATGGTATCCCAAACATTTTCATCATATGATGAAATATTTTTATGTTCCATAAAAATTGAGAATAAATTTTATAGAATCATTATATTAGAGGGGAATCAAGAGAATAATAGATCATCTAAACATAAAGATAAAGGGAATGAGTCAAAGAAGAAGATGAATATATTCTCGTAGTGTGATAACTATGGAAGTAATCACCCTATAAAATAACAAATTGTCATGTGATTTTAATATTATTGTGGTGAAATGGATCATAATATTATGTAATGTAATGGGAATAAGGAAAACTCTTTTGTTAAATGTTAAAATTGTATGGAGTTTGGGCACTATGAAAATGAATTCCCCAATAATCAGGGGAATCTACCACAAAACAGTCTACAGGGTGAAGGATGTGATTTTTGTGATCATTGTTTCTAAGTTGGATGTATCAAATGATAGGTGGGAGGTACTTTAATCCTATATTTAAATTTAGATAATGATTTATTTTCTTCTGGATCATCACACTCCTTTATATCTACCCAATTTTCCAAGGAAATTAGACATTTCCCTGTTAAATTAAGATGGGGGTTGTCAATCAAAATTTAATAGGGAAGTCTCATTAAAATAATTATTTTTAAATAAATCCCAATTATGACACATAAAAATTATTTATTTATTAAACTTATTATCAAAACTATGGTTTATTTCTATACAATCGTTAGAATGTACTAGATTTCAAAATATGATGCAAATATTTATTGTACGAAGAATGAACTTACAATTTATGGGGAAGATATTGAATTTTCTATATTTAGAGTAGATATATCATCATAAAATTTATATCTATATCCTCCCCCAATAGATCTATGAAATGAGATTATTGGGGAAGAAGAGAAAACACAATCTAGGGATGGAGAATGTAATTTTTAAATTGTGGGTGTACTTAGTGTATTAAAATACATTGATGTATTTTTTGAGGAATAACCTAAATATCCACCATTGATTGAAGTTGAGTTTTCCATTGATTTAATCACAAAAAAAAAAGACTAATGTGAATGGATCTTTATAGAATGGCCGCTATTTAATTAGTGTAGCACATGAAACAACAACAATAGTTACATGATAATGGATTTATTCTCCCCAGTGTTTCACCATGGGGATACCCAATTCTATTCGTTAAGAAAAAAGATAAATCCAAGGGTCTATGAATTGATTATAGAAAAATCAATGATATTATGAAAATTAACATGTATCCTTAGCCGTGCATTGATGACTTATTTGATCAACTTCCTGGAGCCCAATATTTTACTGAGATTGATTTATGTTATGGGTATAACCAATTATGAGTAATGAAGTAAGAAATTATAAAAGAAATATATTTGAATAAGGTATGGACATTATGAGTTTAGAGTAATTCTGTCTGTATTGACTAATGAAACCTATGTTTTTATGGATCTAATTAAAATAGTATTTAATTAAAATATTCAATAATTTTTAGTGGTATTTATTAATGATATTCATGTTTATTCTAAAATAAATGATGAACATGAGAATCACTTGAGGATAATTCTTGTAACTCTTAAAAGGAAAGAGTTATATGGTAAATTTAGTGAGTGTGTTTTTTTTTGTAATTGGGTGGTTTCTTTTTTTCCTATATTGTCTCAAGGTATTGAATATTAGTTGATAATTCAAAGACAAATACAGTCAAAGAATTTCCAATACCAACGAACATAAATGAGTTATGTAGTTTCATTGGTTTGGTATGTTACTATCATCAATTTTTTAGAATTTTTCCTAGTTTTCTAACCCATTAAAAGTTATTAATCATAAAGGGTCTATGTTTTTTGGACAATGTCATGAGATGAATGTTTTGATGAACTAAAGAAGTGATTGGTCAATGCTCTGACCCTAACTCCACCATCTGGAAGTAATGTGTTTGTGATATATGGTAATTCATAAAATAAGGGTCTTGGTTGTGTGATAATTCAAAATGATAATGTTATTTAATATGCATCAAGGTAGTTGAAGACACATGAATAGAACTATTCAACCCATGATCGTGAGTTGGAATATGTAATCTTTGCATTGAAGATATGAATACTTTGTCTATATGGTGACATATGTGAGATATAAAAGGATTATAAATTCCTAAAATACATTTATTCACATAAATTTCTCAATATAATACAAAGGGAATGGATTAGGATACTCAAGGATTGTGATTTCAAAATACAAAACAACCTATGGAAAGAAAATAAGTTATAAGATGCAATGAGAAAGAATGATCAAATAATTTTCTCCCAAATAAAGAAGAAGAGGGACCAAATGTTCATGGATCTAGTAATGATGGATATGATAGTTACTAAGGAAGTGAAAATATCAATAATTTTTTAAATTATTTCAAAACTATCTTTATTAGATAAGATAAATAATTCTCAATATAATGATAATAAATTTCAGAATAAAATTAAAGTGGTGAATGATGGGAAATTAGTAGAAATAATTTGTGAATATGGAGTTCTAGAATTTGTAAATTGATCATGTGTTCAATCTATACCTCAAATAAAACGGGAAAATATGTATGACACTCATAGCTGAAATTTCTCTATAAACTAGGTAGCACAAATATGTACATAGACTTAATTGAACATTTTTTTTGGATAACATCAAGATGAAAATTTTTTATTATATGTAAAGATATTTGGTTTGTCAATAACATAAAGATGTGAGGAATCATCCTAGAGGATTCATGCTACCTCTTCCATTTCCATTGTAGAAATGGGATGAAATTAATAAGGAATTTTTCAGGGGGCAACAAAATAATCCCTGAAAGAATGATGAAATATGGGTTATCATTGTTCACCTAATAAAATATAAACATTTACTCACTGTAAGACAATATTTTCCTATCAGGTGCCTCACAAGGATCTATATTAATGATTTTGTAAGACTTTATGGATAAACTCTATCAATTTGTTCTGACCATGATACCCAATTTACATCAAAATACTCAAAAATTCTTTAGAAGTCTATTAAAACTATGAATCATTTGAGAAAATCATACCAAACTAAAATTGATGGAAAATCCAAGAGGACTATTCAAATAATGGAAGATATGTTTAGTTCATTCTCACAAGATTTTCAAGGTATTTGGAATAATTATTTACTTATATTAGAGTTTTCTAGTAATAATATTTTTCATTCATGTATTCAAAATGAGTTTTAGGAAGCATTGTATGAAAATAGATTTCGTAATCTATATTTTTGGTATTAAGTTTTTGATAGGAAACTCATTGGCCCAAAACATGATGAAGAAACAATAATAAAGGTAATGAGTATTTTGGATCACATTAAAGTAGCTCAAAGTAGGGAAAAGAGTTATGTCTGTAATTGGAAGAATGATTTGGAATTCCATTTTTGAGATCATGGTTTCCTACAAATATATATAATGAAGAGTGTTTTATGGTTTAATAAGAAAGTGATATTTAATCCTAGGTACATAGGACCTTTTTAAATCATTTAATGAATTGGATTTCATACTTTCTGAATTGAAATACTGACAAGTCTCTTAAAAGTAGATGATGTGTTCCATATATCATGGTCATGTATGTTCGTTCCAAACCCAATGCATGTTCCCACCTCTGATGAAAACCAATTTGAGATTGATCTATCACACTATGGAGAACCCATACAGATTTTTGATAATAGAGATAAATTATTGAGGAATCAGACAACTCATCTGATAATGGTTCTTTAGAGAAATCACAAAATGGAGGAAGCAATGTGGGAGTTATAGTATATTATAAAGAAGAACTACCATTATCCATTTAGAAGGTAATATCCATGAATTTTGGTGGAAAAATATTTTGAATGTGGGAAGAATGTATCACCCCAAAACATCAAATTATATTCCTTTCAGAATAAATTTAATTTTTTAATAGATTGTAATGCATGTAACACCGGGTTTAATTAAAACACGGGTTATTCACACTTTGTGATATTAACTTATAATTTAATTTCAATAATTTTAGGAATTTTATAGTTATAAATATATCATTTATTAAATATTAATACCAAAATTATCTTAGGGTGAGTTTTTTTGTATTTTTATAAAAAATTTCATTTCTTGATGACTAGTGAAAAATACTGAATTTAGATTAAAACTACATTTTAGTTTAAATAATTTATATGGTAGAATTATATGTTGAAAAAAAAATTAAGTATTATTATTAAAATTTTATATCAATTTATAAAATTATGTCATTTGAATCATTTTTATATTGAATTTACATATAAAATCTTTATAAACTCTTGACAATTTTCACTTTAAAAACCGGCTTTCTCATCCCTTATACAGGATTAATTTTAAATTAAAATTTTCTATTAATGTGAATTGAATTTAGACCAATATATTTCAAATTAGTAATAATAATAATTTCTAATTTCTAATTTGTTCAAAATTGTTTTTCCAAAATTAATAGTGAATGTAGTTAAAATTAATTACCATGGTTAAGGTAAAAATTGATTTTCTTGGAGGTTAAACTAAAAAGATAAGGGTATAAGTGATGTATAATCTTGTCCAAATTAAATTTTATTTCCATATTTGGACCATTAAACCTAAGGAGTTATATAATGGTCCATTTTGTACACTTTTGTCTTGGGAAAATATGGGATCACTCAATTCGTTTTCAAAATACCCAGTGTGTCCTCTCCCCCAATTATAAAAAGCCACCCCCTCCCCTCAATAATTCAAACCTTAAAACCACTATGAATCTACCAATACCTTCCTAAATCACTTACCAATATCTCTTAGCATATATTATAATCCTTATCTTGTGATTAAATCCAACCTTTTAAGGATTTAGTGAAAAACTACAAAGGATTCTCAAAGAAGAGATATTATTCTTCAATGAGCATCTTTATTTTACTTCTTTATACAACTATTTAATTTATTATTAAACCATTATTACATAATAAAATAAATACCTACCATATAATGATTTTTTTATAATAATTTCATTACCTAAAACAATCTCCACTTCCATCAAATGGGTTAGGAAATCGTCGATCATGTGTACGGTGGACTATACTCTTACGAACCGATGTCATTCGTTTTTTCATTTACTCCTATAATGGTTGGGTATAATGATGGATATAAAGTGTGTGTGTATATATATATATGGTATTTAAAAAATTATTATACCTATGGAGTCATTATTTCATATATACCTTCTTATATTCTATTCTGTTTCAGTCATGATAACGTCGCTCATGTGTAAAATATATTACCGCCTCACGAAGTGATGTGATTCTTATTTCACTAAAGCATTAAATTTAAGGTGATAAGGAATACTTTTAATGATTATATGTGATATAAATGAAAAAATTATGAAATTAATAAAATATTTATCATTATTTAAGTATAATATATATATATATATATATATCACTTTCTTTCTTTCTTTTTCACTCACATAAAGGTGATAACATCATTCGTGTACGTGTGGACGCCCTCCTTCACGAAGCAATGTGACTATCCTTTTGTCACCACAAAAAATGGAGGTTATATATACGTATATAATATGTTATTTATTATTATAATTATATATATGTTAAATATTACTTATCCCCTTAATAGAATGATCGGTAGAAAATGGAATTGTTACTCATCTGTATGTATGACCTACCACCTCCATAATCGTATAAGTATTTCATTTTTTATAACCATAATTAATATTTGGATTTAAAAGTATAATTGGATTATAAATTTGATAATTATTCCATGATTATTATTCTTGATATGATAGGAAAATATAATATACTCATGAATCAAAACTTTCATTCCAATGAATTCTTGAGACAACACGGCAGTTAAAACCTGAAACAACAAAAATAATGATAAATTATTAAGGAATGGGTGATAATATTTTATTTAAGGTTTCTATATTATATTATAAATATTAATATTGTTATGGTGTAGGTTAATGACATGTTTAAAACCACTATACAATAGATTAAAACATTCCCAACCAAAAGGAAGTGTGAGGTAAGAGATTTCATCTCAACTTCATTTCATTGAAGAATATTGTAATGTTATGAACGAAATTTAAATTATATAATGTATATACTTCCCCATTGACATATAATATCATGAATAATTCATTATTCCTAGAATTTTTAGTTTCAATTATATTTATTTCACCCAATGTAATTTGACATAAAAATTACCCAGTGGTAAAATTTAATGTGAAATATGACTTCCTTTTGTGATTGTTAAAATTATCTTTAAAAATCACATCATTTTAATAATTTTTCATTGGAATTATAATAAATATTAGATATCAAAATTATGATATCGTGAATATGATTATTTCTTAAACTGTATACAGTTTTTACATATGGTGTTAACTTCGAGATTTATTTGATTAACTAGGAAAATATTGATAAATATATATATTTAACAAAATATGGATACATGATGATAAGGAACATTTTTTGTGAATTAAATTGATTATTTGAAATATGATGAATGGTTTGGATAGTTATTACATGGGTTGGGGACCATTTAAAGAAATCCCCTCGATGCATCGGTTGTCTCATGAGATGAATACGTTGGCCAAATCAGATGGGCCTTAACCCGGTATGTTTTAAACCACATATTTAATGGTATTTATGGTAAAATTATCACATACCTATAAATAATTACATCCAATAATTATGCATTCACTTCATATATAATTTATTATTATTACTATCCATGAGAATTTTTCTATGAAATTATTTTTGGATGCATTTCATTCTTGGTTAATTTATTAAATATCATGTGTTTCAGTTATTTACCATTACAATTTGATTCTTACACATCTCATGATTATTGTCAAGTTATATAATTGGAATGTTTTTTAGTTATATGCCTTTATATGTTGATTTTTATTATTGATTAATGATAACATCCATTTTACATAACCCTTATTGAGAATTTGAGAACACTTCTATTTTTTCTCTTTTACCCAATATAGAAATATGAATTCTTGATATGAGTTTCAAGGATTATGAGCCTTTACTTTTTTATATTTTGTTTCTTTTCCAAGTGTATAGTGGATATCATGTATGTATCTAGTTTTCCAAAACTACTAAACTAATTGGTCCTTCGGAATGTGATTCCTTTTATCTATGACAATGTAATAAAGTAAGAAACTAGATTCGGACTATAGTAATTGGGGTCATTATAACCATAAAAATTCAACTTATTTTCTTCACATACCTAGGAAAATAATGGGGGTGATGGGGTTCCCAATACACAAACCCCAAATCTCTTTAGAGGATATCTAAAGTAGTCATTTCGATGAATATATAATCACTCTAACCAATCACATTCATTTTCTACTCTTTATTACCACATCTAAATAAATTATATTCATCATAAAATAATAACATTAGTATCATAAATATTTGGAAATGTTATTATGACTATTAATACCCCATTATTAACCCTCTTTCCCCTCAAATATGAAGTGAATAAATCGCTCATGCATACATTTGGCTTACCATCACCTCATATAAATACAATTTATTATTCATCACCTTATTTTATGGATCATTTTTATGATGGTTTTAATGTTTATATATGTAATTTAAGACATAATAATACTTCTATAATTATAAAATAATTTTCACCCTCTTATCACCCAATCTTTTGGGAAACAATAATGTTGCTCATGCGTACGTATATACTACTCGCTCCACAATGTAGTGTAATTCATTTTTCATTTATATTTCTCATGGAAGGTAATATGGATGTGTTTTATGAATATATATGATATATATAACATAGTAATGATTTTGTAAATGTGTTTTGTTATTTACCATTCTTTCATTCCATTAAATGGAAAATAGAAACAACCTTCATGTATACATTCGGCATACCATCTACATGAACTGTGTAATTCATTTTTCTATCTCTATATTTTATGAATGATTATAAATATGTATATAATTTGTGTATATTATGATTAAAATGATGTAAATTATAGGACGAGGATCAAATTATAAGTATTGACACTATTGAACTAAATCATGCCTATAAAAGGAATATTTATCACCCAGAACAATGATTTTAATAAAAATTTATTAATAAATGGGTGATAAGATGTTTTAAATAAATCATAAATTGTATTCACTACTGGAAATACATTTTATACCAACGCCCCTATCCCAATGGTTTATATGAACCATTGGGATAGGGTACCTATACCAACAGTTTGTTGAAAATCGTTGGTATAGGAGTTTTTCGTGTGAATTTTACCAACGGTTATTCCAACTATTGGGGTAGTCCCCATAGAGATAGTTTTCCCAATGGTTTTTTTGAAACTGTTGGGATAGTGGCCATTTCCCAATGGTTTTTTAAAACTGTTGGGATAAAATTCCACAAATACAAAGGCAAATCCCAATTTGAAACCACCTGCATTCTTCCCTAAATGAGAGCTCTAAAATCTATTCCTGAGAGCTCACATTCTTCCAGTATGTGAACCCTTCTTCCCAAAAACCAATTTTTTGTACTTCCAATTCAAATATGTAAGCTATAACTGGGTTTTATGTTCTGACTCTATTTATTTCTTTTTTCATTCGGATTTATTTAAATATATATGTTTTCTTTTGTTATTGATTGTACCTCCCATTAGCCTTGTTGTCATGTCAATTATTTAAATATATATGTTTTCAATCTTGAGATTCCCGAATCTCTCAAGGTTAATTTTGTGATCTTCATGCTCAAGAGTCTATGTTAGAAGTGGTTGAAGTATTTTACTCGGGATAATCTATGGAAGGACGATTCTTGTGTAGCATTAAAGGTGAATTTAATTCATGAATTCTTTCCCAATTCTATTAAGGTACTGAAATATATGTATTATTTTTCTCTCTAAAAAAGAGATGAAATGGTGTTGAAGTATACTCATTATTTTTATTGTGTTGGTATTGTATCTTCCTCATATAACCATGGCTGATAATCTAACATCCACATTTTTTTAAGAAGTTATTTTAAAAAATAATTCATGGGTTGTCTTTCCTCTCATCCACGACTCTTATGGAATATTTCTGATTCATGTTGTCAAGGTTAAAGCGTGTTTTGAAGGATGACCAAAGTTTTTGGTATTTATCATATTACTAACTATGATAGAGGTTCCTCTATAAATGGAGAAAGGAATCATTCTAAGTTATTCCCCAAGAGTAGTGGTACTAAAAGGTCATTGTGTTTCTTCTCTCTATATTCATCTGTAATGAAGCACCTAGTTTTCTCCCTTTTTAAAAATATATTTTATAAAAAGCATGCTTATATGAATCCTCCTAAAGTATGTAACTTTTTATTCTATAGGGGTTATCTATAGAGGATTTATTGGGATCTATTGTAATATCAACACGGTTAGGGGTCATCATATTCTAAGATAACTATAACATCCAAAAGATTCAAGATAATAGGGATCCAATCATAGGGCTCTAGGTGAAGCATTATCACAAACAACATATCCCAACAATTTAGCAAACGGTTGGAAAAGCCTCCTTTTTTCTAATATATACCAACGGTATAACGAAACAATTGGTAAAGAATATATTTCATAATGGTTTTTTAAAACTACTGGGAAAGTTTTCCCCCAAATATTGAATATATCCTTGACATTATATCACTGAACCGAAGCTCCCTATTTAGACTTTGGAACTCTTTCCACCCAATAGATCCATCATCACTAATTTTTTTAGTTATACACCTCAAATCTATAGCTTCTACCTTTGGTGTCTGTAAGGGCGATGGAGTCTGGATCTGTGAGTGCGCTGCTTCCTCCTCCCCCTGATTCCTTGGGCACTTCTCTTTCGGGCAGCTCGATGGCAGTTCCCTCAGAGACGTGCCATCCTTCATCTATTCATTCTGGTGTTACTGTTCTGGGGCAGGCTGGTTCTTCGAATGGAGTGGCTTTCTCTTCGCAGATGGCGGGCGCTGGGCATTCTAGTTTGTTGGCGGTTGATAATGTTGACTGTGCTTCGTCTGATGTTTGTTTGAACTCTGGGGTGGTGGGTGCCAGGCCAGGGCCTTCGGGCATTCGGTTCTTCAAATAGATTTTGTTGGGTTTACCTGGTTCGTCTGGTCTTGGAGCGCCTCGTATCCCTTCTATTCAGGTGGCTCCTCGCTGCGCCAATTACATTGATGGTGTTCCGATGGTGGATTTCTCGGATGCAGAATTTCGGGAGGCTGAGGAGTTTCACAAGTTAACCCTGATTTCCTTGTTTGGGCGTGACAAACCATTGCTGGCCTTTTTCAGAAGTTATGTGGCTTCTTCCTCTTCCTTTATAGGATCTAGTGATGCTTCAAGTAATTGCTAATGCTTTAGGTCGGTTTTTGTGTGCGGATGAGGACAATCTTCATGTTCGGGCGACATCATCTCCAAGAATCTATGTGGAGGTGAATTTGGCGGAGACTCCTCCTTCACGCGTGTTGGTCATGGATGGTGATGGTTTTTCTTGCAGGCAAAGGATCTTGGTGCATGTTGCTCCGCGTTTCTGTGACCACTGCAGCAGGTAGCGCCATTCGACTAGTTTTTGTAGGCATCTCAGGTCAAGTCAGGTTGGCGGTCGATTCATGGCTTCTATGGTTGTTTCCAGGGATCAGGTCTTCCTGCCTCCGCTTGAGGCTTTTGGAGTGGCTCCGGTTCAGCCGCCATCTTCTCCGCAGACAGTTGAGGTGTCCCACGGAGAACAGGTGACTGATGGTCTGTGGACGTCGGTGGGGCTTTCATTGGCCATTAGTAAAGGTGGTAAGGGTCTGGTTTCGCCAGTTACGGCCGGGGTGGCTGCAGCAAAATCTCCGGCGGTGGCATCTTTCCTTCCTAAGGTGGAAGATACAGATGCAGTAACGTCTATTTTTTCAAAATCAGGGGGTTAGGTTCACGTGCCTGTCTTGTATCCAGCATGTACAATCTAGTCTTGCATTGTGTCCCTCAGGATCCCTGGATTTCCCACTCGATGCTGAAGGTCTGAATTCACAGTCTTCAGAGATTAGTGTCCCTTTCTTTGTGGGTTCTTCTTCGCCCAGGTATGTTTCAAACCCTGCAGATCCAGTGGAATTTCATAGCCTACTCGTGCGACGTCCGACGGAGGAATCTGCTAGTGCTCCAGATATGCAAATTCTGGAGGGTGTGATTAAGGAAATTTTGACAAGGCGATGGTCCCCGGAGAAGTTAGCGATGGATTCCTTTCTATTGGAGGCGCAGTTATCGGAGCCCCTCCGCACTCCTCCTCCGGTGCATGGTGGTGCGATATTGGAGGCCTCAGTAGGTTTAGAGCCTGCTACAGTTGCCTCGGAGGACAAGTCGGGGAAGCCTTTGAAAGACGTCCGGGTAATTGCTGGCAGCAGTATCATCACCAGGGCTAAGTCCTGAGAAACTTCTTTATCAGGGTCCTCTTCCAAGGTTGTCACTCTCGACCGCAAAGGCGGTTCGGTTATCGATTCATGATTCTCATCTTCATATGGAATGCATGGGGGTTGGGTGCTCAGGCAAAATGCGCGTTTATTGCTTTAGAGGTACGTCAATCTAATGTTGTTGTGGCTATCGTGCTGGAACATAAAAAGAAAGTGGAGCACATCTCCTCGTTCACCAGATCCTTGGGATTTGTTGACTCTTTGCTTGCTGATGCATACAATAAGCACATCTAGATTTTTTGAAAGAATAGTATATCTGTGGAGTTTGTGGAAGCCTCGCCTCAACTCATTACTAAAAAAATTAGAACAGGGAGCACAGAGGTCTTTTTTACGTTTGTGCATGCGTGCTGCGTCAATACTGAAAGAATGAACATATGGGAGCAATTGCAGAGGTTTCAACCTGGTAATACATAATGGTTTATTGGTGGAGATTTTAATTCTATATTGGATCCATTAGAGAAGAAGGGTGGCTTGGTCGCAAACAGATCTGCAATACAAGACTTTAGGAACTTCCTAATGGTGAAGGGAATGATGGACATGGGTTTTAATAGGAGAAAATTCACGTGGTGCAACAATCGCAAAGGAACGAGAAGAATATGATGCAGGCTTGATCGTTGTTTAGCCAACCTTCAAGGTCTGGACTCTTTTTCTCAGGCCTCGGTTACTCACCTCTCTAGATCAGTTTCAGATCATGCTTCTTTGCTGGCCACGCTCAAATCGGGTGAGGCTCGGAACAATAAGTTCTACTATTCTTCTATTTGGCATCAGAATGGTGATTTTAGGCAGCTGGTGAAGAGCTCATGGGAGCAACCGATGGAAGGATCTGCATGGGTCAGCCTCATGAGACACCTGTCGAGGCTCAAAAAGGACCTGCAAGTGTGGGGCGGAAACCGTAGGGGGGAGGATCTCAACCTGGAAAACTTAAAAGATGATATAGAGAGGATGGAGGAAAATCTTGAGGAGGTTAGGGATGATGATAGGTTTTCCTACCTAGTGGATAAGAAAAATATTTTGGCGGAAAATTGCTAGAAATCGAGAGGATCGGTAGACAGAAATCTAGAGCATTATAGCTCAAGGAAGGGGATAAAAATATATCCTTTTTCAAGCATGCTTGACGGAAAGAAGGAAAGATAAGAAGATCAATATTAGACTTGATGACGGCACGTTTACTTCTGATCTATAGGTGGCTGGAGAGATCGCTCTAAAACACTTTGAGGGACTGATGGCAAGATAGGATAGTTGTCAGGGAGACCGGTATAGAAGGGGTGGAGAAGAGAAGAAATTCATGGGATATATCCCATGGATTGTGAATGATAGGGACTGTACTGATCTGGAGGATTTGCCAAATGATGAGGAAATTAAAGCAACAGTTTTTGGAATGAATAAGGAAAGTGCCCCGGGACCAGATGGGTTCCCTGGTTCCTTCTTCATCGAGACGTGGGGGATTGTGAAAGAGCAGGTTAAGGGGGGCAGTTCTGAATTTTTTTCGGGGATGAGAGCTTAATAGGGATGCTTTTGCTTCCAGGGTTGTTCTGATTCCCAAAGTTAAAGATCCCATCGAAATCAGTCAAAATAGACCGATATGTCTTTGTAATTTTTTGTATAAGATATTAGCCAGTCTCTTAAATAGAAGAATCAGCAAGGTGATACCCAATATTTTTTCTGAAGAGAAACATGGATTTGTACAAGGTCGAGGCATACAAGGAGCCATCAGAATTGCGAGAGAAATAGTGGAGGATCTAAACAAAAAAACTATTGGATCCAATGTGATGGTGAAAGTGGATATGGATAAGGCGTACGACCGATTGGAATGGAGCTTCTTAATAAGAGTAATGAGGATGTTTGGTTTTAAGGAATGGTTTGTGATTTATGTTTCAGGTGTTATTCTTCTCCTTGGATTACAATTTCTCTCTTGGGGAAAGGCTTTGGTTTCTTCAAATTAGTGCGAGGAGTGAGGCAAGGAGACCCCTTGTCACCAAGCCTCTTCATTTTGGCTCAGGAGGCACTTACCCAGAACATTCACAAGGGAATGGGGGATGGGAGGATATTACCTTTTATGAACAAGTCATGGGTTAGTTTGGTTTCCCATCTCATGTTGGCTGATGACATGTTATTCTTTATTAATGGCAGGAAAAGATTAGTGGATGGTTTCAAAAAGATCTTGTCAACATATGGGGTGTTGAGCGGGCAGCGGGTCAATTTCAGGAAAAGTAATGTTTTTATATCTAACAAATGTTCTGGAAGGCATAGTAGGGACATTCAGAATCAATTGGTCATGCTACAACATCAATTTCCAATGGTTTATCTCGGTGCTCCAATTTCCAACGGTAGGATCAAGAAGGTAGTTTTTTATGACATCTTGAATAGGGATCACGGGGCGAATATGCAACTAGAAAAGTAAATTCCTCTCTTTTGGTGGAAGAATAATGTTGATCAACTTTGTTCTAACCTCGATCCCAATGCATGTTCTTTCCATTATTAAACCCCCCAAAGGGACAATTGCCAGGCTAGAGAACATCTTGAACTCCTTTTTGTGGGATGCAAATCAGATGGGGAGGTGTCACTGGGCTTCATGGAAACGCCTGGCCAAGCCAATGGAGGAGGGCAGTATTGGGCTACGGAATGTGGGTTAAACCATCTAGGCCATGCAGACTAAAATGGTCTGGGTGGTGATCGCTGGAAATTCTTTCTGGGCGAAGTTCATTAAAAACAGGTATGGGGAAGATTGGCGGAGTTGGGATGATAGCAATAGTAGGTTGTCAATCATGGGTTGATGCATGAGCGCCCATATGGAGGTCTTTTAGGATCAAGTGAGATGGATTGTTGGTTGTGGAGACATCATATTCTGGTCAGATAACTGGGCAGGAGAGGAGCTATTTTTTCTGGGATGTCCGGTGTGAAACATCACATTCAAGGAGGCCTCTAGACATCGTTCTTTCCTGAATTTTATTCTCAACTCTGAGCAGAAGGCGGTCTAAAATTCCATTCGGCTGGTGGAGGAACCTGATCGCTGCATGTTCGTTGGATCCAAATCAAGACAGTTCTGCGAACGATATTACATGAAGTTGATCCATGTGCTGGGTAGCGAAGATGAGTGGAATAACAGAATGAGGTGCAAAGCGATTCTGAGGAAATTAAATTTTCTTGTTTGGCATTTAAGATATCAAGCCATCCCTACGGAGGACAATATTCAGAAGAAGGGAGTAGTGTTATCTTCCCGCTGCCAATGCTGTATACACTCTCAAAATGAATCTGTAGAACATGTGTTCTTCATGGGGGATTGTGCGAGAGTGATCTGGGGCTTGCTGAGGCAATGTATGAACATTAGCAGGGGATGGGTTTCAATACAAAACTTTCTGGAAGACTGGTTCTTGGGTGATGGACAGGCGGAGGTGGAATCCAAGGTGTGAGGTATGGTTTTTGCGGCGACATGCTGGACTCTATGGAATGCGAGGAACAAGGCTAGAGAGGGCATCAAGCGGTCACACGAATTTCTCCAAATCCATGTCAATCTGCTGGTGGTGGAGATGGGGGCACCCATTAAAGGGGGGACAGATACTCTTCAAAGGCTCATGAATTCGAAATCTCTCCTTCTCTTTGACACAATTTGCGTAGGACTCTCAAAATTCTCCCATATATTATATATGTTATTTCAATATGCACAACTTTCATGGTATTATATTTATAATTTAACTCAATATCAGGGATTTATATTAATTTAGAGTATTTTGTTATAAATATAGTATTTTGTTGTCTTTTATATTATGATTCTCGTATATAGTGTGTCAGTTATAGTTTCATATAATGAGAACAATTATTATTTACTTAAATATATTTTCGATTAAACTTCAATATTATAGAATTTATTTTGACAAAATGACTTATAACAATTTTTTTACAGAATGGATAGAAGTTGTATGTATGAAACCGATCAGATCTCAAGTGATTTTCAAAACAATTTGGATAGCTTTTTAGATTTTGCATTTCACAATGCTTCAGATAGTTGTCACATACATTTCCCATGTTACAATTGTATTGGAAGACCTTGGTTGATCTGTGAAGAAGTCAGCTACCACATAATGGTTTTCAAGAAAACTACTATGTGAGGTATCACAAGGGGAGAAAATGAAATCTCAAAATGCTGATGATCTAAATGAGGAGAATGTATTGGAGATTTTTTTATATGAATTGTTTGAATTTATTATTCATCATGAAAAATAAAGGATTCTGACCCATGAAGACTTCGATAGGAGCACTCATGATGTGTCTAATTAAAATGATGACGTTGTCTGGGTGAAAAAATTGAATGATGTTTTCACGACTCCAGTATATCACTAATACGGTAAAATGAAAAAGCTATAATTTTTAATTTGATTGTTTCATTGGAAAACTATGTATGGGATTTGTAATACTTCCATTGATTACATTATTACCTTCTTTAAGGACTTGCTTCTAGATGATACAGATATTCCCTCAAACCACTATATGGTAGGAATGTTAGTTAAGGAATGTGGATTTTCATGAAACAAAATTCATGCTTTCCCGAAAGATTGAAGTTTATTCTGGGATGAATCTTCTGAATGAAATGATTGTATAAAATGTGGAAAATATCATTAGAAGCCAAAAGCTGATGGAACACTATCCCATGTGCCATATAAAGTAATGTGTCACTTTCCATTGATCCCCAGACTCCAGAATCATTTTATGTCTTTTGAAATATCAATAAAAATGTGATGGAATAATACTGAGAGAAAGAAGAGTAATTATGAGTTGGTTCACCCTGTAGATGGATTTTCATGGCAGAGAATTCATGCTCGATATCCTGATTTTGCAGCTGACCTGCGTAATGTGAGGCTGTGTCTTTTATGTGATGGTTTTAATTTGTTTGGGCAGATGCTTACTTCGCATAGTATATGTCCGGTTTTTATACACATTTATAACTTTACCCTATGGTTGTGTATGAAAAAACCTTTCACCTTCATGAGTATACTCATATCTAGCCCTTCTGATCCTAAAAATGATATAGACATATATATGTAAGCTTTAATAAAAGAGTTGAAACTTCTTTAGGATGTGGGTGTGCGCACATACGATGCATGTTCGAAATACATATTTCTGATGGGTGTTGTGCTTATGTGGACGATCAATGATTTTTCAGCTAATGCAATGATGTCTAGATGGAGCACGAAGGGAAAACTATCATGTCCTATTTTTATGAAGAATACATGATCTAGAAGACTGAAACATCGTTGTAGTTTCAGTTTTATGGGACATCAATGATTCTTTCTAATGGACCATCCATATAGAAGTAATCTTCGAAGATTTGACAATACCATAGAGACTGATGATCCAGCTCAGCATATGTATGGAACTGATGTGCTTAATGAATTGAAAGATTTCAGTTTTTCATTTGGGAAGGGTGAAATGAAATCTAGAACGAGAAAGAATGTTTCCACTAAAACCTGTTACAATTGGAAGAAGAGAAGTATCTTCTTTGATATTCCTTATTGTTAAACCAATTTATTACGAAATTTCTTTGACGTAATTCACATTGAGAAGAATAAATGTGAAATGTTTCTTTTGAATCTTTTAAATGTTAAGGGAAAGAAAAAAGTGGATTTACGATCTCAGCATGACTTAGTGGATTGGGGCATCAAACTAGAATTGAATCAAGTGCGTATCGATGAAAATAAATGGCAACTTTCATGTTCTTCTTAGGTAATGACACATATTGAAAAAAAGAAATTTATGGAAGTACTAGAGACTATTGAAGTTCCTGATGTCTATTCAGTAAATATATCTAAATGGGTCGATAGAAGAGAGTTAAATCTAAAATCATTGAAGATTCATTATTATCAAATCCTTCTTCATGAGTTGATTCCAATAGCAATATGTCATCTTTTGTCCAATAATGTATGGGTGGATATTATTCGGTTGTGCCATTTGTTTAGAGATCATTGTGCTATGAAGTGTTCCAAGTCTTTCTTGCAAAAAAATGTTGGTATATGCCCCATTAATTTTGTTTGAGTTGGAGAAAATATTTCCTCCATCGTTTTTCACATGCATGATACATATGACTATCCATATTCCAACTAAAATACTTCTCGAAGGACCTATTTCTTTTTATTGGGTGTATCCAATTAAAAGAAATATTTACACATTAATGTCTTATGTCTGAAACAGGAATCATCCTGAAGGTTCTATTGTAAACAGTTACTTGGCTCAAGAATGTATGGATTTCTACTCTATATATTTGTTTGATCTTACTACAAGAATGAAAAAACTAAGGAGAAACAAAGAAGAATAGTATGAGAAAATTTAACCTAGTTTTCCATAACTTTCTCAAACAGGATGAATTTCTGGATCATATACATTAATGACATTAAGACATGAAGAGTGGGAGATGACACATCGCACAGTTTTGTTCAACTGTGATTTGTTCGATGACAACATCAGGTAAGTAAATTGAATATGTATATCTTACATATCTGTTAAACTCTTCTTATTTTATCTATAGGGAATATAAAACAATGATAAATAGAAAGCATCGTTATTTATCTTTGAGGAGGAGAGAGAGAGAGAGTTTTCATACAAAGTGTTTTCTACTTGGTTAAAATTGAAGGTAAAAATATTACTATTTTAAATAATTAAATCAATATTTAATATGGTTTAATATTCATTTATATTTCAGGTATTGAGTTTTCCTACTGACTCTATCTCTGAGGAAATAAGAGCTTTGGATTTTGGTCCTAATACCATGGTTTGTGATTGTAAATCAATTATTGTCAATGGGTACAATTTTATTATCACTGAACGAGAAAAGAACATGAGAACACAACATGATGGTGTTATGGTTACTGCCATAACAAACTATTATTCCAGTGCATCAAATAGTATAACACGATTTGAAAATGTAGGTTATTATAGAGTCATTGAAAAAAAATATTGGATAATTACTCTCATGGATGAGTCACGATGATGAAATTCCAGTGGTTTGATTCGATGATGAGGTAGGGAACATTTATTAATGATTGTGTATTTTGAGTAATTGATATGACTTGCACTCTTGCTACTGATAACCCATATGTATTAGCATCAATGGAGATGTAAGTTTTTTATGTCAAAGAACATCTTCGACCTAAATTTGGTTTTATTATTAAAGTAATTCCAAGATATATTTTTTATGATGGTGATGATGGAATTGACACCATCCCTACTGCCATTGGAACTGATCCATTTATTACTTTTGATGAATCCAATAGCTCAATTGTCAGAGTTGACTGTGAACCTGAAGTTATGGTGGGAAATATATAAAATCATGTATCCATGTTCTCAATTATTTTGGTTTATCTCGACTTGGTTTGTTAAGGTTGGTACTATTCAAATTGATTTAATATTGATTAAAAATATTTTGTATCTGACTTGAACTTAATGTGAATTTTCAATGTTTCTTGGTTGAAATTTTATGTGAATTTCATTTTCAAATTTGGATTTGAATTGTATTCAAACCTACGAAACCAAAATTTCTATCTTGGTGAACATTTCAATGCTTTATTGACCATGTATAAAATTATTATAACTCTAAGACCTCCATTTAATATTTCACCAGATAATGAACATAATGGTTTGCCTTCTTCTGTAAAACATGTATAGAAACTAGCATCATCTACCTAGGCTTAAGAAATTAATTTTTCTTTAATTTCAACAACTGCTTTTCCCCTTATGAATTTGGTATATATCTTATCCTTGTTCATATGTTTATATCACCATTTCCAACTATCTTAAGGGTTTAATCATTCATAATATATACCTTGTGGAATTTTATAGTGGCATAATTCAGTATGCTCTCTCTCTTGGTTGTTGAGTGAAATAAAGCCTCAGAATCATTGTTCCATGATTTTAATAGACTGGTGACACTTAGTAAATAACCATCCTACTCAAAATTAATTTTTTTATTATATATTTTATGATTTATTGAATTCATTATATATCTATTCAAGCTCACCTAAAACAATGGATAGTTAAATTATTCATGAATCCCCCTATTACCTCTCATGTATTTTTTTGGGTTACACATTAGTTATCCTTTTCAAATTACTTCCATATTTGTTTTCAATTGTAGGAAATGAAACCAATTGAAGAGAGGTGATGAAACAAGATGTTAGTCAATAATATTTTCATGGCTGAGATGGGCGTTCCACCACTAGTGCATGTATTGAGTATTTTATTTCAAATATATATTTAAATAATATATAATTTTGTGTGATTAATTTTGTTTTAAATGTTTTTTCAGGATCCTCCTCTTAGGAAAAAAATATTTGATGGGCAGCCTAGTAGTGGTCCTAGTACTCAGGACGGTGGTACGAGGGTGGGTGGTACGAGAGCTAGGCAATCTGGTCGACGTATCGGATTAGACCCTTCCCCTCCCACTGACATTCTATCTATCCCACATTCTGATCCCGGTGTGTCATTAGGGACACACGGGATATTTAGTCCTTCCATGTTTTCACCACCCTTTACATCTGAGTCTCCTTATCCATCTTTACCATATCCAATAATGATTCTCACTCCCATCCATATCGTGAATTCATCCAACCATTTGTGCCATCTTATTTTACTTCTACTTCCTTCTCTACAAGCTTCTATATTCCATATTCTTCGACTCCTGATCCACGACAATATATCCCTACATAGCACACACTAGGACCCACTCCACCTATACAGGGTGTTCCTTCAGTTTCTGTGGATCCAGTAGTTCCCATTGATCATACTACAGCAGGTATATTTATATAACCCTAATAATTTTTTATACAATTATTTATTTTCATTATAACATGTATTGATAAAATATTTTTTTTCTTTCATAATAGATACATATACTAATAGGAGGTGGGATCGGGGGCGTACATGCTTGCATCCAGTGTGTAACTGCCACACATAGTTGATGGTGGACTACAATAAACACAATAAAATGATAGAAACAATAGGGCTGCAATGTTGGAGTTTTTTTGGGACACTTTCTAAATACTCTGACATCATCCCCATCATCTTGCTCTCATGGAGACAGTTGTCAAATGAAGTCTGTTGGGCAAAAATCCCTCAAGGTAACATTGAAGTATTTTTGGGTTGATTGTGTTTGTTGTCAAAGCAGGTTTCCATGGAGAATTGTCGAGTTCCCAATAAGTTGTTGACAATCATTGTTGACAAAGAACGATGAAAAAGGAAAGGACGATCTGGAGGCGGTACAAAAGAGCAGTACAAGGTGGCGCCATTTCCCAGTGTTTGCCAAATTTTTGGGGTCCAAAATTTGGAATTTGGTGAGCATCGCGAAAAGTGGATTTCCATGAAGAGCATAATTTAATATGGCAAATGCATGAATTTCGCGGAGATGGGATGCATGGATTGGATTTCGAGAAGACCAGAAAAATGGAGGCAGTGAGTCTTCGCGATTACGTCAAGCTTCGCGAACGGCAGAGGCTGAAGTGCATCGCGGCGGAGAAGGGCTTCGCGAGGGAGCTTCGCGGCGAAGGCGCGAAGGTATGTTGACGGTGATTCTTCGCGACTACGTCAAGCTTCGCGAACGACAAAGTGCCGTGGTGCTTCGCGATTTGGACAGAATTCCGGCGGAAACTTTGGAGCTTCGCGATTTGAGATGACGTGGCGTTGACTTCGCGCGAAAGGGACGAGGGTCGATGGAATCGCCTATAAATAGAGGCCGACCCCCTCGAGAGAAGTAGAGAGAATTTTCAGAGAAAATCCATTACTCTCGGTTCGCAGAGGTGGTTCGCGAAGGCAGTGTGCTTCGCGAAAGGGGAGCTTCACGGCGGCTATTCTAGCTCCGTGAAAGGCGTGTGCCCTGCATTGGCTCAGTGAGCTTCGCAGAGAGGCAGGAGCTCCGCGACGGCCTAAGCATTGCGAAGGTCTGTGCATCGCGAGAGTGCTTCGCGATAGAGCTTCGCAAAAAGGCAGAAGCTTCACGAAGGCTTGTTTGAGCTTCGCGAAATTGGGAGCCTAGCGAAGTTGAGTGATTTACGAAGGTCTTTCCAAAGGTAGTTTGCCCAGTGGATAGTGGCAAAGGGGTATTCATCTACGGGTGAAAGTTGAACTTCAACAGAGCATCTATATAAAGAGAAAGATGCATTCTTTAATGGAAATGAAGAGACTCACATGTCTATAAACTGTGAGTGAATCCCTTCCAAGAGCAGTGAGCTTAGGAATAGGAAAAAGGTGATCCTCTCCACCGGCAGTGAGCCAGAGAGAGAGAAACAGGGAGTGACCCTGGGAAAGCAGTGAGCTGACCCTAAACTTTGTAAAGGCAGTGAGCCTGGGAATAGAAGTGATCTAGCCCGAACTTTGTATCCACATCTAGTGATGATTAGTGGAATTTGGAACGACCGGCAACCTGTCGGCGTATGCTCCTTGGACGTAGCCCAGTGAGGGTGAACCAAGTAAAAATCTCTGCGTCTGCCTGCTAATTTGCCTGCATTGCATTTAAAGCATCATCATCAGATAAAGGCGAAAGTAAGTGATCATAACATACACACAAGTGCAAACAAAGTGACCCTTGTAACAAAGAGGTCAAGATCCAGCGGGGCAGGAAGAACTTTGAAAAATAATATCCATACCCTGATTCACCCCCCTCTCAGGGTATATAGGCCCCTATTGGTCCTAACAAAGTCAATTATAATTCTTGGGCATAGATATGGGTAAAAAATATGTTGTATTTAATGTAATATATTAGTTCTGTATTTACATGAATTAATATTTTGGTATCAACTTCGGTTTAATTTCCATGATGGTGAGGGTGCACGACCAGCACATCTAAAGGAGTTAGGTGAGCTTTGGAGAGCCTATAAGAATGAGTTGTATATTTCCTAGCATGCTAGAGTTGGAACATAGTTAGAGGCAGTACCTATCGTGGATGATTTTATGACAGAACAGTATCAGCATATGATTACTCATAAAATGACTATCCAGTTTAAGTTATTAATCACATTTCAGGTATTTAAATAAAAAATTCCATGTTTTACATTAATACTATATTTTGTATTATTGAATTTTATTTATGTATCATTCAGAAGAAATAAAAATTGATGCTAAAAAATATCTCCACACATTGGGACGTACTACGATGTCAGATCATGAGAGGAAGCAGGTATGACAATTGTTTATATTTTTTCTTTTCGACTTTCACTTTTTATTGTCACCTCTATAATTTATTTGATTTCTAAAGTTTTCATATAATTTTATTTATGAAATTAATTATTATTAACCTCTTTTTAATGATGGTTTCCTACATTCAATGTCATTATAGTGGAAATATTGAATATTGAAGGACGTGTGCCTCGAGAAAAACATTTTTTCTCGAATGGAAGGAAAAAAGATGGAAGTGCGGTTAACGAATCAACTCAGCAGCAGATTTTATGTTTTTATTTATTTATTTTTAATTTTTTTATCAATTTTTTAACTTAATAATCTATTTATATTTGTAACAGGCTGCTTTCGAGGCCCTTGATGCCTAGGAACATGACAATTTTGGGCCAAATGATCACTTACATCAGATGTTGGGAGATGAGCACCCTGGTAATGTACGCTTCCGACCTGGGAAGAGTATAATTTTGACGATGTATTTTCCTTCTTCATGTGCAAGTTTTAGTTCCACCAAGTTCCAGTAAGTTAAGTCACATGTAGAATAGGATGAAAAAAGGTCCACAGAGATAGTAGAACAGTCTTCTAAGGAAAACACTGCATTTATGAAATTGATGGAAGTTTTATGTCTAACACTTCTACCAGAGGCCAACACAACCTGTGATGAATATATATGTCGTCGATGCATTCTATACATGGTTACCTAAGTGTCAGTTCTAGTGGTGGTCGAGATGATGTCATTCCTGGCGATGAAAATGGTGAGGAGGAGGCTGAGGCGGAGAAGGAGGGAGAGGAGGAGGGAAAGGAGGAGGCTGAGGCAGAGTACGAGGGAGAGGAGGAGGACATGGAGGTGGGAGGGGATGATGATGGGGACAAAGATGAGGATGGGGATGAGTCCAATAATGAAGGTGATGATAATGATGGTGGTGAGGGATAGATTTATCTGTTACATTTTTGACTGATATTACTGACATTTGATGTTTGATGATTTGTTGTGCCTGAATATATGTGTGATTAGGTAGGTCACATTATCTTTATTTCTTTATCTATAAATAATAAAACTTGACTTGATGATTTTTTGTGACTGAATATATGTGTGACTGATTCACCCCTCCCCTTTTTATGTGGTTTATATTTCAAATTAGTCCCCTTGGTTTATCTTAGATATGGGTTGATCCTAAAGTAGGTGTGATAGGTATAGACCCTCCCAATATAATGATTTAACTATTTATTTATAAATTTTATTCTTCAATGCATGTAAATAATATTGTCTCTTTCTCTGTTTAAAAAGAGGTATAAGTTGGATAAGAGGTAAATAGTTAGTTTTAGTTGAAATTTTATTATCCTAGATTCGTGTAATTATTTTGAGATAAGTTCCAAATCTTCATAAATAAATGTACTTGGAAGTTGAATCCTGCAATATAGTTATGTGTATATGCATAGAGCCAAGTAATTTAGGAAAATCTACTACACATACAAGAGAAAATCAATATAAATGCATTGTGTAGGTGAATCATTTACATAGGTGGTTTGGAAAAACCATGTAGCTAAACATCCCACATAGAAGAACATTCTATTTAGTTGATCTAGTGGCACAGAAAAATTTTCACAAGTATGTGTTGTGACATAGCCAAATTTAGCCATGTATTGTATTTACGCAGGAGTTTAATGTCAACGTAAGGGATAGTATCTCTATGTTTTTTGTGATATTTCAAGAACCAATTTGGTAATAAAATATAGATAAATTGGAGGAATTACTATGATCAAGGATATTTATATATTGTATGGAATATGGAATGAATTCCATGTGTTTAAGAGGCATAAAATATGATTTGAAGATAAATTTACTTCAAAAGAATAAGATCTAACTTAAACACAAGACATATGTTTTATAATACAACATGAGTTTAATAAATTCATTAAAGTCTTCAATAAATCAGTATAGGTTAATAAAGATTCTTCTCAATATGGTATGGTGAAGGGTTTAAAATATTATGTAAAATCTTATACGTTTTATTATCAAGATAGATCAATTATAATTAATAGTGTATGTGTCAAAAAAACATGTAAAAGGCTGCTCAATGTAAATTAATAGGAAAGCATCCATATCAATGGATTGGTAGAGTATTCCATGGAGGCCACAACCCCTTATTAAATGTGAGTCTTAGTATCAAACTGGACATAATCAACCAAAATATGGATATATCTTGGAAAAATATATAAGAACAATGTTTCAATGTTTTTGTTGGGGTTGTGGAATGAATGGACCTAAAAACCATTCTCATTTTTTCAATACATCATTACTAGGAAATAGGAAAGAAATAAGAGAGTTTCAATAAGAATATAAGGAAAAAATCTCAGAGAAAACTTGATGATTTAAGGATACATGAAAGTGAGGAGATTTAGAAGGTAATTTCAAAATTGATGAGAGGTCATCCAAAATTGGAAACTTGATGATTTATAAGTATTATGTGGAAAAAAGTATTTTTTATAAAAAATAAGTATAAAGGAACAACCAATAGAAAACCTAATATGCAGTGATTGGAAGAACATAATGGCTCAGGATGAGTTGAAGGACTCTTCAAGAATTATGTTTTTATAAAAATAAGTGGAACCTCCTCATTACCTATTATTTTTATTTTTGATCACTCGTGTAGAGAATTTAATGAGAGTGTTGAATTATTTTCATACAATAATATAAAGAATTTTCTCAAGGATATAAATGATGGAATATGTGGAGGGAATATCTTTCAAATATATTAATAACTACCATCAAATATAAGAAGAATATGACATCCCTTTAGGGGGAGAAAATTTTAGAATATATCATAAAATATATTATTTCCTGTATGCCTAGAATTTCTGAATAGATTTCAAAAAATTGATTGTTAATGTATGAGAATCACTCCTAAGAAGGGAGGATCATTTCAGTTTCCACACAACCACCAACACTACTTCCACCATGGCCTAGCCTTGGTTGTGGTGCTCGTCAACACACCAGCCTAAAACAACCAACTCTATAGTGTGACACCTTACCCCTAGTCATTTTCCCATTCAATTACCTATGTAATGGGTGTGGTGAGTTTTACCATGTTTAGTCCCATAGTTACCTACCCCAAGCACCACTTCATGGCCATGACTATTTTCCACCTTTTTTATTTTATCCCAAAGCACACTCGAGACAAAACAAATTATACTAAGGTGTGGGGTTAGCCATTTTGAACCAAAAACCTTCAAACCAACATTTATGATTCATAAAATATCAATCAATTTGATTTGTTTCTTGCGTGTGTCAAATTGATTCTTATGGTAGGAGGCAGATCATGGTGTGAGGCTTTAGATTTTGATAATTTATATATACTCTACCCAATAATAATGAATAATATTTAGGTCACACAGAGGTATGGTATACCATAGAATATTTTGGTCTATATAGACAAAAAATCCCACACAAATGAGGTAGTAACATCAGCATTTCAATTCCTAGACCACCACTATATTCATTTCTAAAATATTCCTCCTTCCAAACTATATGCATTTCTAGAAGATGCCTCCTTTCAATGAATCTCTTCATTCTATATCAGATCTTTAATGTTTTCAAATACCTGGTCAGTTTTTATGCTTGAATTACTCACTACAGTTTCCATCATGTCCCAAGGTTTTAAAAGGATCAGACTCAAATGCCCACTCCTTTCCATGATTGGTTAGTCACCCCAATTGCAGATTCTCCACTATAAACCCAAGTGGTTACACTAAGGACCTCTCAATACTATAAAAATATAGACCCACTATGCTTCTACTATAGATTCCCACCATTGAATTCTTCTTCCCACTAACCAATAAAAAGGTATGATTAAAATAAAATTAGATCTCCCAAATCTCCAAGTTTCTTCTACACCACTTGATGTAGATACCCCTGCATGAACACACTGGATAAACCGGTATAATCATGAACATAATCTTCAAGATATTTAGCAGCTGATAGGAATTATTATATCTACTCTTCTCAAATAATCCCATCATATCTTCAACTATCTAGGTCTATCAACCCCTTGAAGACTCATTAATAGAGATATCCTCTTTCTTGAATGAATCTTGACTTCAATATCTTCTTTAACTCCTCAATACTACATTGTATCAGGCTCTCAACTTCTTAATTATCCCACTCACACCTCTTTATTTTTATATATTTTTATTGACAATTTTATCATGAATAATAGTATCTATAATGGAATTATCTAAATTCTATTATTTATAGTAGCAAAAAATCACTACAGTGCCTAATGTAATAAAATCCACTAATTTAATAATCCAATTGAAACACTATACTCATATAAATTTTTTGAAATTAAAAATTACAAAACAGGTTACATACCTTAATATGAACATCATGAAATTACTATAATCTAAATCATCCAAGTCTTCTTTATACAATATATATGAAATACATATTGAATCAAAGTGATTCCAATATTGTATGATGAAATAATGTCACTATTATTTATTCAAACAAATATCAAGTAAATAATGAATAATTTAATGAATAGGGGAATGGGTATGGAAGGGATTACTATAGATTTTAGAAATCAAAACCCTCCCACAAAAATCAAGATCCAAGATGGAAATGGAAACTGTAAAGGAATTAAGTGAGGGAATTATCATAATAAAAATTGACTCTCTTGGTTCAAATCCTACATGAAAAATGGGGGAGTCTGAACCTAAAATGATTATTATTCCCCAATTTTGGTTGGGTCAAACTAAAGATGAAAGAATGATTCATTTTAAAGTTTGGAGAAAATTACTCTCCCAAAATCTTCAGGTGGGTTGGGTTTCAAGGATCTTAAAGATTTTAATTGTTCCTTTCTTGAAAAACCGGCTTGGATAATTCTTTCCAATCCTGGGGCTTTTTGGGTATGTGTTCTGAAGGGAATTTTTTTTCCTTTCACTTCATTTTTGTAGGCTTCTATAGGTATAATATATTCTTGTGGATGGTCTAGTATTTTCCAAGGTGAAGGTTTTCTCCTTAAAGGTGCTCTTTGTAAAGTAGTAGGTGGCCATTCCATTAATGCACTGAATGATAGATTGATTCCATGCTCATATAATTGTTGACCGAAGAATAAAATTGTAGGTCCTCACCATGATTCAAAGTTATATATTTCATCTATCAATAATATGGTAGGTGTAATATTCATATGCTCCATAGGTATTTTGATGCTGAGATGATCATGGCTATTTAAAAGATCCCTCTTACATGGAGTGCAGTTGAAGATAGACTGATTTATCCTTTTGAGAAGAATGAGAAGTTTAGTGTTCAATCTAGATACAATTTTATTAGTACTGGTTCCTTTTAAACTAATTCACAAGCCACAAGTTCACACTATATTGGGAAGGATCTCTGGAAGAAAGTGTATCATTTCCCTTTTCCTTCTAAAGTTAAGTATTCCTTATAGAGAGATCTCAACAATCCTTTTCATTATAAAAGTAACTTTCTATAAGGAAGGTTGTTTCCTCTCCTTGCTATCTTTTCTATTCAGGAGAAGAATAATTGGATCACTTTATGCTCTATTGTCCTTGGACTAAACTAGTTTGGTTTTCCACTATGGTGATTAGGATTTTTTGGATAATGCTTCTTATTTGGATGTTTGGTTGGAATCTTGTTTTGAAGGTTTGAAGCATTGAAGGGTAGTGTCTGATAAATTCATGTTCATTAGCATAGTCTTGTATCCCATTTGTAAATATAGGTGTAAAGTTATATTTAATAAGGAAAATCTTGATGTTTTTAGAGCTATTAATGTAGCTGATCTGGCTCTTCTCAACTGGATGTCGAATATGCAATTGTCCCCTAACATGACCTGCCTTGAAAAACCTAGTTTTATTTTAACTATGGTGCATTTTAGTACTCCCATGATAGTATTCATTGATGGTCACTAATTGGAAACCACTAGTCCCTCTTCATTAAACTGTATTATGATTTTTCTTTATGTCCCTTGTCTAGGGATGCTTCTTGGAGAGACATTGTAAGAGACTCTAATCGTCTCGTGTATGGAGGTGGATCGAGACTGTTCATTGCTGATTGTATGGAGGTTACATAAGATTGGGGTGTTCTTGATGAATTGTCTTTTTCTAAGGAGAAATCTTGGAAGAATATCATCATGTAGTTGGATGTTGAGGTTGTACACTCTTCTTTGGTTAAGAGGATCAAAACTCCTTGGAGGTTACACTTTATTTTCTGAGATATTCATTATTTACTCCACTATTTTAAATGTTTTCACTTTTCCCTCATTAAAAGGTTTTTGAATGATATGGAAAATTGGATTGCATCCCCACATAATCAAAAGTGGCTCCCTCAAGGTGAAGTTACCTTTCCTCTGGCTAAGGAAAACCTTCATTGGTTAGTTGGGATGGACAAGCTAGAATTTAGGTTTTGGATTCCTTTTTTGCATCCATGTGGAGTAGTACCAGATATTAATCTCATAACTAGCTCAGTCAGTTGCATTGATGCATATTGGATGGTTAAAAATCCCACCCATAACGTTTTGTGCCTAGACCTAAGATCTTTTGCTATGTCCTCATGTAACCTGGTTCATTCCATAAACACAGATGGTGTATAGTCCTCTTCTAACCTGGTTCATTTCATATCTTGTTATGATTATTAAAATACATACTTGCAGCATAAACTAGTAGAGCCTCTACCCCATGTCACATTACCCCTTACAGAAGCATGAAATACAATATTATCCAAAAATTCAAATCTCATCTAAATTTACCCATGCCTATGAACAACAATTCAATATTCAAAACCTAAAACATGATTTCCTTATATAGGGGTTATTACCTTCTGAATTCAGAATTCAATTCTGTATGTATTCAATTCGAAATTTTGTATTTCATAGGGTAATTTCCTTCTAAATTCTTAATATAATTCTCTATGTATTTAATTAACTTATGAATTATGTGTTAATTATGTATGTGTATACTTTATGTTTTTATTTCATTAACTTATGAAATATGTGTTAGTTATATATATGTATACCAGGTAATTAAATATATACATGAATGTATTGAATTCATAATTCTATATTTCAGGCAATTACTGCATGTAATTTCACAGGGGGGTAGGCCTGCTGTTGGAAATTTATAAAGCATATGCCAACAGATTGCAACTGTTGGAATATGTGTGAAAACCATAACTTTTACCAATGGTTTTACATAAACCATTTGTAAAATGCTATACCAATGTATTGTAAACCATTAGTATAGATCCTAAAATTAACTTTTACCAATGGTTTCAAACAAACCATTGATAAAAGCATATTCCAATGGTTTTTAAACCGTTAAGATAGACATGAACTTTTATATTTTTCTAGGTTTTGAATCGTTGGTAAAAATTTATACCAACAGTTTCTTGTAACTGCTGGTATATAATTCATTCTAAAGCTATATTACAATGGTTATCAAAGAACCATTGGGATATGTCTATCTCGATGGCTCCATATCCAACAATTTGGACAACCATTGGTATATATTATACTAACAGTTGTCCAACCTTTACCAATGTTTTAAAACCGTTGGTAATGATTAAGTTTCCAATAGTGATTATATATTTGTTTTTATTGAAAAAATTATAATAAATACATATTTATTATATATGAGGTTTGAATTCTAACAATGAAAGGAGATACTTGAGGTATGTTTTTTATTTCACAATCTCATCATTATTTGGGATTATTTAATCTCTACTGGTTAATATTTCTATTTAATTTCCATTAATTAAAAAATATATTTTATAAAAGTTTTTTAATATATTTAAAAATCATTTTTACACTTAATTTAATTTTTTTAAAAAGTTTTGAAACAAGAATTTTTTATCATTTTCTAAACGAGGTTCTGTGTGACTATTTCAAAAAAAATACAGATGCATTTTTAACTTATATGGAATGAGGGGAATATACCTCCATCATGAATACTTAATTAATAGAATCATTAATTACATTATTACAAGTTATTTTCTAAGAAAATTTTATCATTTATAATTTCTCATATTTTGAAAAAAAATATTTCAAAAAGGGAAAAAATTCTTCAATAATTTTTTCAAGTGATCCATCAAAAACAATTACCATCTAAGTTAAAATTATTTGACGTTAATTATGAGTTGCTGGGGATATGATCCAAGTATATCATCATTATTCTTTCTCTAGTTATTTTATGTTTAGGATGTCATGATGTTTTTGAATGATTTGATTTATTACAGAAGAAATATGTATAGTTTTCATTATCAAGGGTTGTGGCCTATAACTTCATCCAATGTATAGGAAAATTAATGAAATATCATAAAATAAATGAGACAATAATGGGGAGTGAACCAAGTTTTGTATGGGACCTTGTCCACTATGATTGTCTTGGATGTTAACCTTCAATACTACAATGATTTAGGGATTGAAACCATTCCACTAAGATAGTTTTGGAAAATGTCATTTACCTCTAATGAAATCTTTTTATATTCTTATGTGTATAACATAATTATTTGTCTTTTTCCTATGTTATTCTCACATGGATCTTGTACCTTTATGATTCATGTTTTATGAACTAAAAATATGTATTCCCTGACTCAAGATTATAATTATTTATATGAAGGGTATAATTTTGAATTGCAAAAATTGTGTTATCATTCACATATTCTCATGTAATGATTATGTAATTATTGATATCTCCCTTGTTTACTCTTATTTGGCATCTGAGATCACCCTTTTTTATGTTTCCTTTCCTAAGTATTTGAATAATGGTATTAAGTACGATATGTTGAAAATGGTACTATTTATGAGTATATAAGTGGGAGATGATTTAGATATTTTATGAAATAATTGTTTATGTTTACAAGTTTCCAAAATAACTATACCATTATTATAACAACCCAAACTTTAATTAATAAAAATCCCTCTTGATCTAATTAAATGTCTATTTATGTAAAATGTTTATATAAAATTTCAACTTCTTTGGTTTTATGTTAGTAATTGTGACCACTGCAAATATATCCATTGAACAGTGATCACATGATTAGTATAAATATAGGGATTTAACGAATCCAATTTACTCAGACAAAGGAAGCGATGGCCTGATCCAGTAGACGTGCCCCATATGAAGCCCATTTGTCAGAGATCGGAAAGGAGGTTGTGTCTTTGGACTTCACTCTTGACCAATCCCAAGCCGAGCTTGAATATGTTAAGATCAAACGAGACCACCTATGAGAGAAGTGGAAGCTGAAAGAGATTACCACCCGAGCAATGTTATCCGAGCCACCCCAAGGGTCTGTCACCATCGCACACCTTACTCTTCAGTCTTATGCAAGTGTTATAAGGGGTTATGTAATAAGACATTATCACTATGTTTTTGTACATTATTTTTTTATATAACAATGAATATACTTTCATTTTATTATTGTTGCCTTGTAAATAGTTTTTAAAGCACAAATAATATTTTTAGTTAATGCTCAACTAAGAAATATCTTTTGATGAATTAATGAATTTTTGAATTAAATAATATTTTAATAAAATAATAATATTATTATTAAATTAATTTTTATTAAATATAAATGATCATATAATTTTATGAATGCAATTGTAATTTTTATTAAGGTTGGAAAGCCATTTTTTTCAAAACCCATGAATTTTCGATAAATGTCGGTTTTTATTTTAAAAGTGAAAATTAACATATTTAAAAAATTATTTAGATAAAATGAATATTATTTCTGGAATCAGGATGTCTAAATTATCCAACTATGAATTTTTCATGATTTTCTGAGACAGTCAAATTTTTGGGTAAAAATTAAATATCGTTTAAATATATAATGTGTTTTATGACATCATAATGACCCAATAGTGATGTAATAAGATAATTTAATCTTTATTTTCTTCCAATATATGTTTTACCATTAAAATAATGTGATTTTGGATTTGTTTGACTTATTTTACAAAGCATTAATGGACCCTTCAAGACTTATTAAACATCTTGTCTTTTTAAATTGTTTTCCTTGGGAGTGTGACTCACCTCCACATAAGAAACCCCATTATTTTAAGAAGTTTGGACTTTGGACTTATAAAATACTGTTTTCACTTCCCTTTTCTAAAACCCATGGTCAAAAACCATGGTCCGGTTTGTGGTTTAAATTAGTTTAATGTGAGGTGTCCCAAACCTAAATAATAAATAATTTACTCACCTTTCCTATATAAACCCACCCAATATCTCACTTCCTTCTCACTCAAAGCCTTTTTAGTTCGTCCAAAATCTGCCCTCCTCTCTCTATAATCCTCCCAAGGTTCCCCAAGCTCCCAAGAAGCCTCTCTCAAGCCTCTCTCAAGCCTTTGGAAGCACACTTCCAAGTAAGGGTTTTCTTCCTTTCTCATTTTTGTCCAATTTTCTTTAAGTTGTTTATCCCTTTTAATTTAAATTATAAATATTTGGGTTTGGTTTCACACCTCCCACATACTGTGCTCTTTATGTTTTAATGATGGTATACCCCTTTCTCTCTCATTAAATTCATCCCATGTACACCTGTTACTATACCGAAATTCCGAAAGGAATTTCCCTCTCCTCATTTACATTCAAGCAATTATTTTTTATCATGAATCTAAATTACATTAAAAATATTGATACATGTACTTATATGACCCCCTTAATGTCCATTTCATGTAAATATAATGATACATCCCACTCTCTCTCATCAACCATTTTTATGAGTTCTTATGTTACACTATTATGCTGTCGAAATTGCACCGCGTTTTTCAAAGCCAAAGTCATTGTGTAGTGAATACCATGCCCATTTCTCTATCAAGGTTATTCACCTTTATTCACATTTACTTATTGTTTAAAGATTTCCAAGTATGTATTCCACATTCTTTTATCATGGAATAAATGATTATTTTGAATGATTCAATGTTTTATGATCCATGTGGCACACTTATGCATGAGGTGAAATGTTTAAGAAGGGTGCGCCCTGATAGTGCTCCAATGAATTGGGTAATGTATAGTACCATGATACTTCATGTGAAATTGGTGTTTACTCATTCTAATTCAAGTACAAAAAGGGTTTACTGGTGTTTCATGTGCAATGAGGGTTTACTCATGCTCCATGTGCAATGAGCCTTGGATCATGCTAATTCCATGTTAAGTGTTGTTGTCACATTTCCATGTTATGATTGTCATGATTTATCATGCCTTTATGTTTATGCTTCTCTTGTGATCTATTGATGTGAATATTTTCTAACATGTGTTGTATTCCTCATGTTATTTCATGATTATTCCCTTACTGGGCTTTATAGCTCACCCTTTTCTTATACATGTCCTCAGGTTATCCCATGCAATGCTAAGTACGAGGGAATGTAGTGGTCATGTAAAGGAATCATTCAATAAAGATGTTGTATTTCATGTTTTAAGTTATTATGTAATGATTCTAAGCCCCGAAGACACTATACCTCTCGATCTTCTATGTTGTATCAAGTGAAGTTTTTGTAATAAATTTTGTTTAATTGTGTAATAAAAGATCAGGGTTGTCATAGTTGGTATCAGAGGATAGGTTTAGTTATTTTTGGGATTAGGATTAGAAAACCCTAGTAAAGACTTAGATAGAAGACTAAGTATAATAAAAACATACCTAAGTTTTGGTGAGTATTGTGTAAGTGGTTTATCAAGAAAATACATCCCTGTCTGGATATGAGCAGGTAGAGGTGGATCTGGCACAGATGTATTCGAGGGGTAAAACCTGAAAACACCGCTTTGAGCTAGACTTGAACGAGAACTGGTGCATGAAAATGAGCCTTTCTTCACTCTTGATTACAACACTTCTGAGGGATATGCTTTGGTAAATTCACAAGCTTATTATGAACCACTATTAAGGGACAAAAAAAATTCCCTAAGAATATATATATTAGAAAGTAGATCATGGATAACATAGACTGAATCCAATAGATTCATATGTTAAGGAAATAAAATTTATTTATAAGTCATAATTTTTTTCCTTGTATTTCCCTTTATGTCTTACCCCTAACTTTCATTTTATTCTAGCCAATGGAAGGTAGTATGAGGAATTAGGCTAACAACCAATGTGAAGATCAATGTGATGATTGTACTAATAAGATGCCCAATCCAATGGGAGCGGGAATCACGAACTTTGTCACGCTTCTCTCTCAACTAACTCAAGCTTTGAATAGAAACATGGGTCAAGAGAAACGTTCAACCCCCCCCCCCCCAAGAAAGAACAAGTCGCTATCAAGAGATTCATGAGACAAAGACCTCCTACTTTTAATGGATCATATGATCCCTCAATCGCTGAACAATGGATCAACTCCATTGAAAATATCTTCTCCATCCTTCAATGTTCTGAACAAGAGAAGGTTCTCCTGGATCCTTATCGTATAGAGGGTGAAGCTGATCAATGGTGTATGTTGATCAAAAATACAAAGCCTAAGGAGGAGATCAAGGCATTGGAATGGAAGGATTTCTGGAAGATGTTTTTCAATAAATATTTTCCACGCACCCTATGGATTAAGATGGATTGGGACTTCCTTTCCCTAAAAAAAGACAATGAATATTTTTGAGCGTACGAGGAAAACTTCACAAGGCTTGCATGATATGCTTCCGGCTTTGTCGTTACCCCCGAATGCAAGGTTGACTGCTTCTTCAGTGGGCTGAAACCTAGCCTGTGGAAAGCACTGGCGATCCGTGACTTTGATGGCTATGAGGAAATTGTCCGATGTTCCCTCAAGGTCGAAATGGAGATTGGATAATCTCAGGGGTATCATGGGGATAAGAAGAGTAAGGTGGACTTCAATTCTGGTGGTCCTATGGATAATCCAACGGTGCTAAGAAGATCCAACACCCCACTTTCCAAAGGTGCTGGAAGAATCACCCAAGAAATTGCCTAAAGTGTACAAGAAAATGCTTTAGGTGTGGAAGAGAAGGGAACCTGGCTATTAAATGTCGGCAAGAAAGACCTTCGGCTACAATAGAGGAGAGGAATGCTCTGTTCGAACCTCAACGTGTGGTTCATTGCTACAACTGCAAAGAACCAGGGCATCTTGCAAACCAGTGCCCTAATCCAAGGGTTTTCAGAGGCAACCAACAACCTCAAAGGCAGCAAGGGTGAGCTTTTGCCATCACTACTACTGAAGTGAACCCTGAAAATGAAGTGATGACAGGTACACTAGTTATTAATTCATGAATAGAGAACATACTTTTTGATTCAGGTTCTACGCATTCTTTTATATCCCAAAAGTTTAGTAGAACAATCCCAGAACCACCAAAAATCATGGATGTGAAGATGTTGGTGAGTACAGAAAATGGGGCGATCATTGCATCCCATGAATATAACTCCTCCACTGTCATAATCTATGGATTGAACTTCCCGGATAACCTCGTCATACTCCCTCTGGTGTAATTTTATGAAATTCTTGGCATGGATTGGATTTCCTTATATAGATTCAACATAAATTGTCATGAGAGGGAAATCACTCTCCATGTGGATAATCGACCCCAAATTCTATACAAGTTCAAGGAGGAAGATGAATCTTAATTAGCTCCATCATCTCAAGAGTGGATATTACTTCCCTATGAGCACGCGTATCTAGCTCAGATGATTGAGTCCAAGGAAGAAAAAATCCTTGAAGACGTGCCTATTATGAGGGAATTCGTTGAAGTGTTTCCCGAGGAATTACATGGTCTTCCTCCTAGAATAGATGTTGAATTATCAATTGAACTTATACCTGGGGCATTAACAATATCCAAAACTCCATATATAATGGATGTTGTGGAGCTTTAAGAGCTGAAGAAACAACTACAAGAGAATCTGGATAAAGGGTTTATACGCCCAAGTGCTTCACCATGTGGTGCACCTGTCCCCTTCGTCAAGAAGGATGGGTCAATGCGCCTTTGCATCGATTATCATGAGCTTAACAAAATCACGATACAGAACAAGTATCCTCTCCCATGAATTGATGACTTTTTTTATCAGTTGTGTGGAGAACAATACTTCTCCAAGGTGGATTTGTGGTCGGGATATTATCAAGTAAGGGTGAAGAAGGAAGATATCACCAAGACTGCTTTTTGTATAAGGTACAGGCACTATGAATTCATAGTAATTCCTTTTGGACTCACTAATTCTCTAAAAATCTTTATGGACTTGATAAATAGAGTCTTTAGATATTACCTTCACAAATTTGTGGTAGTATTTATAGATGATATTCTGATATACTCCAAAACCAAGGAGGGTCATGAGGAGCATCTAAGAACTGTACTAGAGACCTTACGGAGGGACAAGCTCTATGAAAAGTATAGAAAGTGTGAGTTATGGTTGAAGGAGGTCTCATTATTGGGCCATATCATCACAAGAAATGCGATATCTGTGGATCCCTCCAAAATAGTTGCAATTAAGGGATGGATGAGGCTAACATCAGTAATGGATATCCGTAGCTTCTTGGGGTTATCTGGATATTATTTTCGATTTGTGAGAAATTTCTCATGATTGTCCAACCCTCTTACCAAGATAACTTGGAAGGGAGTAAAGTTTTCTTGGAGTGATGAATGAAAAGAAATCTTTAAGGAGTTGAAAAGAAGGTTTATCACTGCGTCCGTGCTCACTTTACCCACAAGTGGAGAACTTTTTGTGGTATTCAGTGATGCTTCGAAGAAGGGCTTGGGATGTGTGTTGATGCAAAATGACAAAGTCATTGCCTATTCTTCAAGGTAATTGAAAGTTAATGAATAGAACTATCCAACACATTACCTCGAGTTGGATGCAATGATCTTCACTTTGAAAATTTGGCAGCATTATCTATTTGGAAAGAAGTGTGAAATATATACAGACCACAAAAGCCTTAATTATATATTCACACAGAAAGATTTGAACATCCGCCAATGAAGATGGTTAGAGCTGATCAAAGACTATGACTGCTCAATCCATTTTTACCCTGGGAAAGCGAACAAAGTGGCAGATTCCCTAAGTAGAAAGGACCTAGAAATTCTATCATTGATGAGAATTGAAAAGGATCCAATCTTCTTAGATTTGATGAATATGGACATGGGAATCATAAAGAAGGGAACATCATCAATCCTTTCACAAATTATTGTTCAACCGTCACTTTTGTAAAGGTTAAAGGATGCTCAAAATGATGATGTGGGAATTCAGGAAAAAGTGGAACCTATTAGAAAAGAGAAATCCTCAGAGTTTAATGTTAATGAATAAGGAATTGTGAGATTTTGGAAAAGACTATGTGTTCCATCAAGTCTAGAGATGAAGAAGGAACTTTTGGATGATGCACATAGTTCAAATTTCTCTATTCACCCAAAAAACACAAAGATGTATCGAGATATCTAAGAGAATTATTGGTGGGATAATATGAAGAAGGAGATCGATGAATATACATCAAGGTTCCTGGTGTGTCAACAAGTGAAGGAAGAGAGGCAGAAGTCTAAGGGGATGATGCAACCGTTTCCCATACCAGAATAGAAATGGGAGAATATCACTATGGACTTTATCATCGGACTTCCAAAGACATCCAAAGGCAATAATGCAATCTGGGTTGTTGTGGATCGTCTTACAAATTATGTACACTTCATTGCTATTTGGGAGTATTTCTCATTAGATCAACTGTCATGGATATATATCAAGTGGTAAGGCTTCATGGAGGACCACTATCTATTGTTTCCGATCAAGATCCAAGATTCAACTCTATGTTTTGGAAGAGTCTTCAACATGATCTGAATACTGAACTGAACTTCAATATAGCCTATCATCCTCAAACTGATGGACAATCCAAGCAGACTATCCAAACACTTGAGGACATATTGAGAGGGTGATCAATGGACCTTAAAGGAGGATGGGATCAACATCTTCCTCTGGTTGAGTTCTCTTATAATAACAGTTTCCACTCGAGCATCCAAATGGAATCATATGAATCCCTTTATGGGAAAAGGTGCAGAACACCAACGTGTTGGGATGAGGTCGGTGAGAGTAAGATGCTTGGACCAGAAATGGTCGAAGAAATGGTGGAGAATGTGAAAACCATTTAGCAGTATATCAAGGCAGCACATAGTCGACAGAAGAGTTATGCAGATAACTGTTGATGAGACCTTGAGTTTAAATTTGGAGACATGGTATTTCTACGCATATCTCTGTCGAAGAAGTTCATGAGGTTTGGAAAAAAAGGGAAGTTAATTACAAGGTACATCGGCCCCTTCGAGGTTCTTGATCATGTCGGGGATGTGGCCTATCGACTAGAACTTCCACCTACCATGGCCAAAGTATATGATGTCTTTTATGTATCCCTCTTAAGGAAGTACATACCAGACCCTTCACATGTACTCTCTTCAGAGGTGGTACAGTTATAGGATGATCTTTCTTATGAGGAGCAACCCTTGAAGATCTTAGACCGTAGAGAAAAAGTTCTACAAAATAATACAATTCCCCTCGTCAAGGTGTTGCGGAGAAACCACAAGTTTGAAGAAACAATGTGGGAATTGGAGGAAGTGATGAAGCAGAGTTACCCGCATTTGTTTTAGTGTGGGAAAAGGAAATTTTGAGGGTGAAATTTCTTAAGGGGGAAAGATTGTAACGACCCAAACTTTCATTAATGGAAATCCCTCTTAATCTAATTAAATGTATCTTTATGTAAAATGTTTATATAAAATTCCAAATTCTTTGGTTTTATGTTAATAATTGTGACCGTTTGAAATATAGTCGTTGAAAAGTTATCACATGATTAGTATAAATATAGGGCTTTAATGAATCTAATTTACTCAGACAAAGGAAGCAATGACCTCATCCAGTAGACGTTCCCCAAACGAATCCCATTTATCAGAGCTCAGAAAGGAGGTTGCGTCTTTGGGATTTTCTCTTGTCCAAGCCTAATCCGATATTGAATATGTTAAGCTCGAGCTGGACCACCAACGATAGAAGTGGAAGTTGATAGGGATTACCACATGAGAAAATGTTATCCGAGCCACCCCAAGAGTCTATCACCATCGCCCACCTTACTCTTCAGTCTTATGCAGGTGTTATAAGGGGTTATGTAACAAGACCTTAGAACTATGGTTATGTACATTATTTTTGTATATAACAATGAATATACATTCATTTTATTATTGTTTCCTTGTAAATAGTTTTTAAAGCACAAATAGTATTTTTAGTTAATGTTCAACTAAGAAATCTATTTTGATGAATTAATTAATTTTTGAATTAAATAATATGTTAATAAAATATTATTATTATTATTAAATTAATTTTTATTAAATATAAATAATCGTATAATTTTATGAATACAATTGTAATTTTTATTAAGGTTGGAAATCCATTTTTGTCAAAACCCATGAATTTTTTATAAATGTCGATTTTTATTTTAAAAGTGAAAATTAACATATTTAGAAAATTATTTAGATAAAATTAATATTATTTCTGGAATCAAGACTTCGAAATTATCTAATGGTGAATTTTTCATAATTTTCTGAGACAGTCAAATTTTTGGGTAAAAATTAAATACAGTTTAAATATATAATGTGTTTTATGACATCATAATGAACCAATAGTGATTTGATAAAATACTATAAGCTTTATGTTCGGACAATATATGTTTTACCATTAAAATAATGTGATTTTGGGTTTGTTTGACTTATTTTACAAAGCATTAATAGACCCTTCAAGACTTATTAAACATATTGTCTTTTTAATTTGTTTTCCTTGGGAGTGTGACTCACCTACACATAAGCAACCCCATTTTTTAAGAAGTTAGGACTTTATCCTTATAAAATATTTTTTCAACTTCCCTTTTCCAAAAAACATGGGCAAAAACCATGGGCTGGTTTGTGGTTTGGATTAGTTTAATGTGAGGTGTCCCAAACCTAAATAATAAAGAATTCCCTCATCTTTCCTATATAAACCCACACAAGATCCCACTTACTCATCCCTCAAAGACTTTGTATTTCGTCCAAACTCTAACCTACTCTCTCTAGAATCCTCCCAAGGTTCCCCAAGCTCCCAATAAGCCTCTCTCAAGCCTTTGGAAGCACACTTCCATGTAAGGGTTTTCTTTCTTTCTCATTTTTGTCCAATTTTATTTAACTTGTTATTCCCTTTTAATTTAAATTATAAATGTTGGGGTATGGTTTCAAACCTCTCCCATACTGACCTATTTATGTTTTAATGATGGGATACCACTTTCTCTCTCATTAAATTCCTCCCAGGTACACCCGTTACTATGCCGAAATTTCAAAAGGAATTTCCCTATCCTCATTTACATTCCAGCAATTCTTTTGTATCATGAATATAAATTCCATTACAATTGTTGGGACATGTATCTATACGAACCCCTTACTTTACATGTCATGTAAATATTATTATACACCCCTCTCTCTCTCATCAACCATTTTTATGAGTTCTTATGTCACGCCGTTTTGCTGTCGAAATTGCACTGCGTTTTTCCAAACCAAAGTCATTGTGTAGTGAATACCATGCCCATTTCTATATCAAGGGTATTCAACTTTATGCACATATACTTATTTTTTAAAGAGTTTAAAGTATGTATTTCACATTCCTTTATCATGGAATAAATTATTATGTTGAATGATTCAATGTTTTATGATCCATGTGGCACACTTATGCATGAGGTGAAATGTTTAAGAAGAGTGCACTCTGATAGCGCTCCAATACATTGGGTAAAGTATAGTATCATGATACGTCATTTGAAATGGGTGTTTACTCATTCTAATTCAAGTTAAATGAGGGTTTACTCATGATTCATGTGCAATGAGGTTTTACTCATGCTCTATGTGCAATGAGCCTTGGCTCATGCTAATTCCATGTTAAGTGTTGTTGCCACATTTCCATGATATGATTATCATGCTTTATCATTCCTTTATGTTTATGATTCTCTTGTTCTCTATTGATATGCATATTGGATAACATGTATTTTATTACTCATGTTATTCCATGATTATTACCTTACTGGTCTTTATAGCTCACCCTTTTCTTATGCATGTCCTCAGGTTATCTCATGCAATGCTAAGTAAGAGGGAATGTAGTGGTCACGTAAAGGAAGTTTTCAATAAAGATATTATATTTCATGTTTTAATTTGTTATGTAATGATCCTAAGCCCCAAATACACTAGACCTCTCAATCTTCTATGTGGTATCAAGTGAATTTTATGTAATAAATTATGTTTAATTGTGTAATAAAAGATCAGGGTTGTCATAATTATGATTCTCAGGCATTTTTTTGTGTACTTTAAGGAACATTCATATAAAAATATGTAATACCTATATATGAGAAGACTGGGTTGCTATAGTTGGTATCATAGGATAGTTTTAGTTAAATAATGGAATCTATGATGAAAAAAATTATGTACAAGTTTATATAGAGGATAAAATCCTAATGTTCTGATAATGATTATGAAATACCTAGGTTAAACACATGGTTTCATAAAATAAGGTGTCATAATTAAGATGTAATATGAAGTATTTTTCATGATTATTTTATTTTACACTATTATTATTATCTCTCACAATATTATTTTTGTCTTTAGTCAGTGTATGGATCCCAAAAGATTCATGTTAATGCTGAATGTGATGGACGAGGCCATGATTGTCCTCCTAATCAGCTGAATGTTATAGGAGCAAGAATGAAGAATTTTTATTCCATTTTCATGAAACTTTCTCAAGCTATAAATCATTCTTAGTTTGCAAATAATCAATGTAGGTAACAACATGCTAGTTAATCATTCATTTGGAAACATACACATACTTTTATTGGAAATTATGATCCACTATTGGATGATAAATAGATCAAAATAATTGATAAAATATTTTCCTATTTTTAAATCTCGGTTCATGAAATAATTTTCCTTTCTTTTTATTTGTTTTAAGTCAATGTATATCAATGGAGGAATCTTATCAACTATAATATGTGGGAAGAATAAATTGAATCTATGGAATGCTATGAGTTTATGGGTATATTCCTCATTGATTACATCCCTCATATTCTACATACTATGATGGAGAATGAATTTATTAAACCAAAACAAAAGGATGAAGAATATGTTTGTGCCTATGAGGAAAAATTTTAATATCTTGCAAGGTATGATTGTAGTTTAGTTATTAGTTCTCAAAGTAAAATTGATTAATTCATTGGTGGCCTAAACCCAATTCTCAAAAAGGATTTAGTTCTAAGATACATTAGTAACTAAAAATAAATTATGATGTGTTCTCTTAAGGTGGATACGGAGAATGGAGTTGCCAATAAATATCATGGTTTTGATAAGAAACAAAATGGAATAAAAAAAAATTGTAATTACTTAGATAAATTATGATCATATTTACATTACTCTCATAATGTGGAAGGAAATATGTGAGAAATTCACTTAAGGGTACTGGTAAATATTTCACCTATGGAAATAAAGTACATCTAGAAATTGAATGGTGAGTTTATTAGAAGAAGTTATCTAATGATGTGAATATAGATAAAGCTCTACAAAATGAACCACCCATTATTCAATGCTATAAATTCAAGGACTATAGGAAATATTCTAATCAGTGCATAAATATGATGGTTTTTTATGATCATCATCAATGACCTCTTAAGTCCAAAGAATAAGGGAAATATCATGTGATCACAAATTCCTATTTTGATTGCAAAAATTTCATGGTTAATAGTACACTTATCATTCACTCTAGAATAGGTAATGTCTTATTTTATTATGGATCCACCCACTCTTTTATTTCAAATTAATTTTCAATTAATATCACCAGGTCACCTCAACTATTATATGTTTAGTTATAATTGAAAACTCTTAATGGATCAATGGTCACATATCAAGTTCATATTTCTTCTCGGATTGAAATTTTTTGGTTGGTGATTCCTCTAAATAATTTTATTCACCCTTTAATTGAATTTGATTTAATTCTTGGAATGAATTTGATTTATCTATATTGATCCCATATTAATACCAAGGAATAGAATTCACATTTCATACTCTGAATGAACCTATAATCATTTATCAATGAAAAAAATAATATGAACATACAATGGAAATTGCTTCCATATTATAGGTCTTAATTCCTATACATGAACTTTATATATCTCATAGGGTTGGTTATAAACTCAAAATTAAGGATACACTTATTTTAGGGGATCTTGTTAATGTATTTCCCAAATAATTTCAGGTCATCCACCAAATCTTTAAGTTGATTTTTTAAAAGATATCAAACTTACCAGTTGTCCAATTTCAGATAATCCATATAGAATTTCCTAAATTAAGATGTAAGAATTGAAGATTCACCTCTAAGATAGTCTTGATAAAATAATCTTACTCCCTAGTGCATAACATTGGGGTGAACATATATTATTTGTTAATAATAATGCTGGTTCAATTCATCTTTTATTGATTATCATAATATTAAAAAAATTAAAATGGAGAAAAACTATATACTTAATAGTATTGATGAATTATTTGATCAACTACATGGAGCTTAATACTTTTCCAAGACTGATATCAGTTCTAGATATCATCAATTTATGGTCAAGAAGGATGATATACCTAAGATAGAATTTTGTACAAGGTATGGACACTATGAATTTATAGTGATGCCTTTTGGTATAATGAATTCCCCCTCTATCCTCATGTACTTAATGAATATAATCTTTAGGTAAAATTTTGATCAATTTTTTGTAGTATTTATAGACGATATTCTTTTATATGAAATGAATGAGGAAGATAACTCATATCAAATAATGATTGTGCTGAAGAAGCTGATGAAGAATAGTCTTTTTTAAAAATTTACCAATATTGAATTTAGGTTCCAAAAAGTTTCATTTTTTTGTTATATAATCTCAAGTGAGGGTATACTTGTAGATCCATCAGAGACATAAGTTATTGATAAATTAAATAGACCGACTATGGTGACTGAAATATGTAGTTTTCTTAGCTTATTTGGATATTATTTATGTTTTTTAAAATATTTGTCAAGATTATCTAATCCACTAACCATGTTGAATGTGGAAGGAGATAAGTTCATATGGAGGGAGAAATGTGAAGAGAATTTCAAAGAGCTAAAAAGAAGGTGGTTCAGTCGACCTATGGTCACAAATCCCTATAGTAGAGAAAGGTTATTGATCTATAGTGATTAATCAAAGAAGGGTATGGTATATGTTCTCATTAAGAATGATATGGTGATAACTTATGAATCACACCAATTGAAGTTCCCTAAGAAATATAATCCAACTCATGATTTGGTGTTATTTTTGGTAATATTTTCATTAAATACATAGAGGCAATAAATATATGGAGAATGGTGTGACATATATCCTAATCAAAAATAATTAAATTATATTTTCACTCAAAAGAGATGAACATGAAATATAGAAAATGGATGGATCTAATTAATGATTATGAATACTCAAAACATTACAACCATTATAAATAGAACAAGGTAGAAGATGTATTGAGTCAAATGGATCATGCTATCTTATCTATGATGAGGATAACAAATGATCCAATATTTATGGATATGAAAATGTCAGATCTGTAAATCTTAATGGATGGTGAGAAATAATATCTTTCCAAATGAATTTTCAATCATGTATCCATGTAATGATTATAGAGTTGAAAAAGAAGATTTAGAGATATAATATAAGGTTTTAAATGTTATTGAGTTCAGCCTTGTTTGTAATGGAATAATAAGGTTCAGGAACCATGTGTGTGTCCCACCCAAACCAAATTTGAAGAATAAGATATTGGATGAGGTACAATGTTCAACATTATATATTTATCCTAGAATTACATATATGTATAAATACATTGATGTGTTTTTCTATTGGGATGGCATAAAGAGTGATATTATGTTGTATTTATCTTAATGCATGATTATTTAGTAATTTAAGGGAGATAGAAATACTTTCATGGGGATGTTATAGCCATAAACTAGACCTAAATGGAAATTGAAAAATATCACCGTGGATTATATCATTAGACTCCCCAAAACATCTAAAGACCCTAATTCTATATTGTTTATAGTTGATTAACTTATGAATTCAAAAAAATTCATTATGACCAGATAATATTTCAATCTTTGATAAGTATTATTGAATATATATTAAGGAAGTGGTAAGATTTCATGGATTACCACTTTATACTATATCTAATCGAGATCCATAGGTTACCTTGGTGTTTTGGAAATGTCTTCAACAGGCTCTGGATATTGTGTTATGTTTAAGCACTGATTATAATCCCTAGAAAGTTGTTTAGAATAATATGACCATTAAAACTCTAGAATAAATTTTGAGATATTTCTCTATATATTTAAAAGATGGTTGGGATCAACACGTTCCTTTTGTACAATTTTTTGATAATAATAACATTCACGATAGAATTAAAATTTATCCATAGGAATCACATTGTGGTAATAAGTGTGGAACTCAAACATGATGCAATAATGTTAGATAAATATAGCTATTGGGACATGATTTAAATGGGAATATATACAAAAATTTTATATCCATTCAATATAATATAAGAGTGTCTTAGAGTCATCAAAAATGCAATGCTAGCAATCGTTTGAAAGATATATTGTTTAAAGTGGATGACAAGGTGTACATGTGAATATATACTTGGAAGAGGGTGATGATATATGAAAATAATTTTAGGCTAAGACCTAGGTATATTACTCCTTTTTGAATTCTTAGTTGTATTGGAATTGTAGCTTATCGAACAATGCTTCTACTAAATGTCTTTCAAGTTCATGATGTGTTCCATGTATCTCTTTAGAGGAACTACACACCTAATCCTTCACATGTAATAAAATCAGAGATAATATAGTTAGAGAAAGATCTCTCTTAAGAATAACAACTGGTATATATTTTTTATCATATAGATAATATTCTATAAAATAAGGCCACTCTTCTTGTTATAGTTTTGTTGCAGAACCATCAATTTGAGGAAGATATGTGGGAACCTAAGAATGTGATACATTAGATTTATCCTTGTCAATTTGTATCCAAATGATGAAATTCAGGGGAAATTTTCATTTTAATTGGGAGTAGAATGTAATACCCTCATATTTATATGAAATATTTCTTTTTAAATAATTATGTTTTTTCGATTCTTTGTGTTTCACGCAACAACGAGTTTAAAAAAACCGCATAACATAGTAAAAATAGTATGGTTACATTATCACCTTGAAGTTATAATAGAAGGTATAAATAATTATAACTAAATTATAAAAAATATATAGTTCATAAATTTATAAAATAAATTCAAAATTATAATTAGAAATGAAAATTGGAGGTAATGTTTTCTGAAAGAAAAATTATTTGAAGAATACAATGAATTTTATAAAAATATTTTAAATTAACCCATAATGGTGAATGATTTTATTAAAATTTATATATTCTTTAATTTATCATATTTTTTAAACATTTAAAATATTTTTCTAAGCATTGGAATATAATAAATCCAATTTTATTCCTAAAACATATTTTTTCATAAAAATTCATTTTGGTCACATTTTGAGAACTTATATTAAAATTAATTTCTACCATTTATATGTATTGAATTATATAATACGTATTAAATATTTTGAATCAAGATGTTCATATTTGGTAATTAATATTATTTTGTTTTTTTGGTCAATATTAATAGTAAAAATGGTAATATTTATCTCCAATGTAAAGGGTAAATCGGGTAATTCTAGGTTAAAACTAATTGATAAGATCACACATATTCATCCAAATTCTTAATGGATAAATTAAATTCAAACATAAAAAAAGGTTCTAAATTTAGTTATTTAATGTATACTTTTCAAATAAAATGGATTTTATTTTATTTAAACTAACAGAAGTGACAAAACATCACTCTCTTTGTTTTAAAGTCAATTATGTCTTCACATAGTGAAACAATGAATTTATAAACTATTAATAATATTAATTTTTTTACTAATTAAATAATAATCATGATTTTAATTTATTTAGAGTTTTTAGGAATTGAATAATTACCTTAAAAACAAACACAATAATGATGTAGTAATTTTTGAATTAAGAGAAAATTAAAATAAATGATATTAAAAATAATAAAAGTAACATAATTTGAGATATTTAAAGAGATAAATGAATTTTATAAATGACCATGACATATTTATGATATAATAAAATAGTTTTTTTAAATTTTACATGTTTTCTTTATTTTTTGAATGTCAATGTAACGAATAGTAACAAAATTGACAATAATGATATTTTATGGAATTGATAGATTATTAAAATATTTAAAAATCATAAAAATTTTAAATAAGAAAAAAGAGGATAATAAAAAGTTAAAAATATCATAAATTTTTCGTTTATAGTCCATTTTTTATCATTTGTCTCTAGAATAATCTTATTGTATTTTAATTTTTTTTTTAAATCCCAAAATTTACCCTAACCTCAATAATAAAAGGGAACTTAATATTTCACTACATTACACCACATTATGCCTTTTATATCAACCCAACTCTACAAAATTATTTTATCCACTTCCTTAGACACATTACATAGGTGTTGGTATTTCTTAAATACCAACCCTATAGCCCTTTAGAGGAGATCTAAAGAAGTCATTTTGGAGAAGAGGTAATCTCTCTAACTGACCACTTTCTTTTTCTAGTCTTCTTTATCTCATCTAGTTATATGATAATTATGATAAAATAAAAACTTAAATATCCTAAATATTCTGAAATTTTAGTATGATTATAAAATCACCATTATAAAACTTATTTCCCATCAAATAAGAAGTGAATGTATTGCTTATGCATACACATGACTTACCACCTGGACATAGCGATAAAATTCATTTTTCATCACCATATTTTATGGATAGGAATTATGATGGTACTAATAATTTTGTATGATATTTATGACATAATTATACTTCTGGAACAATAATATCATGTCTACCTTTATATCATCTAATATTTTGGGAAATGGTAACATCGCTCTTGCATACCTAAGGAATACGGTATTCACGAAGTGATATGATCTTCTTTTCATTTATATTTTACATAAATGGTAATAAGTATGAATTTTTGAATATATATATATATATATGTGTGTGTGTGTGTAACATAATAATGATTTGGTAAATGTGTTTTATCATTTAATTTTCTTTCATTTCAGCAAATAAAAAAATATAAATAACGTTCATGCGTACATATGGACTATCCACTCCAGGAACCATGTAATTAGTTTTTAAATCTCTAATTTTTATGATTTATTTAAAATATATATAATTAATATATATGATTATTTACATTATTTATATTATGGTAATATGATCAATGTATATGGATCGCGAATATCGAAATGAAATATTCTTGGAAAACAAAGTAGTTATCACCTAGAACAGTGATTTTAATAATAAATTATGCATAAATGGGTGATAAGATATTATAAATAAATCATACATGTAATGATAGATATATAGTTATTTAAAAATTGTATAATAGATCAGTATTTATTATATAGGATTTTTTAACATGAATAGTGGAATTTTGAGACTTGAGGTAAGGGTTTATTTCACAATCCCATCATTATTTGTAATTTCTTAAGTCTCTATTAGGGAATATTTCTCTTACATGTTCATGTTTTCTAAAAATTATTTGAATTTTTTTTTCTATTTTTTATATTCATTTTAACCGGTGTTTTACATTTTAAAAAATTAAAGGGAATCTTTTTTCATTTTCTAAATGAGGTTCTTTGTGACTTCTCCGACAAAAATACGGAAGGAATGTTTTTTACCATATATGAAATGAGTGTATTTTTTAACAATCATGACACATCATTAAATTAAATATTCCATTACAATCATAAAATTTTCTTTTCAATGAAAATATTTTACTTTTAATTGATTAAATTTTTTTAAAATATTATTTTAGAATAGAAAGGTTGTTTTCCTCAAGAATTATTTTTAGTGATCCTTACAACAATTATTTTCCATCTAAGATAACATTATTTTTTGTTGCTTATGATTTACTAGGGATATTACCCAAGGATACCATCTTTATTATGTCTCTATTTTTTATGTTATTGTTGGCCTGATGTTTATAAAACATTATTATTTTTCATGGGTGATGCTATGATCAAATGTTTATGGAACCCAATCCATTTCATGGGTAATGGTATGATTAGTGAGTAATGTTTTTGCGGTATGAATATGTATTATTTTGATTATGTGAGGGGTGTTCCCTATATATCCATTCAATTCATTGGTTAATGAATGATATCTAATGAGATAAACAATACCAGAATGGGGAGTGAACCTTATCTAATAAGGGACCCTATCCACTATGATATTCTTGGGGGTGAACCTTGACTATTATGATGGTTTAGGGATTGAACCCATTAAATTATGATGGTTTTGTAAAAGATAATTCCCTACTAAGGAAATGATTTTATATACTTTTGTGTATTTCACAATTTTATGTCTTATTCCAATGTTATTCTCACTTGGCTCAGGTTCCTTGATGATTCTTATCTTATGAACCACCATGGTTTATTCATTGAATCTAGATTTTTTTATCCAGGGTATAATTTTCCAATGTTATGATCATTTTTTTTATTCCCTTAATCTCATGTTTTTCTTATGTAGTAATTTTTATCTACCTTTTTTCCCTTACCGAGCATCTTATCTCACCCTTTTCATTTGTTTCCTTCCCCCAATATATGAAGAACGATATTAAATATGATATGTAAAAAAAGGTTATAGTCATGAGGAAATAATTGTGAGATAGTGTAGATATTTCATGAACTTGTTTTCTATGTTTGAATGTTTCCAAATGCACTATATCATTACAAACCTTAGTTTTTTATTTGTGTAATTTAATGAATATTCATCTAAAAAGATGTAATATCTATGTATGAAAATATTGGGTCGCTAAAATATTTACCTTATGGTTATAACATGGATTTCAATCTATCAAATAAATTTTGGAGTTTATTACAAATATGGACTCATTTATGAGGTGTCTTATTTTTTTTTTGTACTTATTTTAATGGTGATTAAAATATTTTTTTTTCAATATATAGTCTTTTGGTGACCATGAAATATTTTATATATAATATGATATAAATCTAAAAATTCTTATATAATTAGTATATTATATCACCCCAAACACAGACTCTGTGGATCATTACAAAAAAATCATAATTTGGAACTGACTACGATGCAAAATGAGATTACTTGACAAAAATTTGCATAAATTTCACAATAATTAATCAATAAATCTCACAATAATCTTACCATCCATAGATCCAAAAGTTTTAATATAATTTTAGATTATATAAATAAAAAAATTATTATGAACATTCCTCTATAATTACTCAATACTAGAACAACTTCTTGATATCTCTAAAGTTATACTCATATTAATAACCTAGGAAAAGGAAAACATAAGAAATGGGTGAGATCAAATTCATGTTAAGGTAAAATATTATCAATATTTATTGATGTGTTAGATAAAAATAATTTGAGATTACATGATAACTAGAGAAATACATTATTAAAAAATCTAGGGAATAATATTAAGTTTCCAAAGTCAAGTTATAAGGATATGTAAACTCAAATGAACAATCATATAACGAGAAATAAGATAGAAAAAACATGAGATAATAAAAAAGAGTAATGGATCATAAAATAATCATATAAAATGAATATTTTATAAAGTTAATCATATATAATCATGGAATTGAGGATTGATCCATTTTAAAATATGACCATGCACAATCTTCATGTGCATAACATACCACACCTACACTCTTGAGTTGTCTTTGTGAATAGAAATATCTATAATTACACTAATTAAAAGTTATATATGGAATGGATAACCACACATACACTCACATACATTATTTTATTTGTATATCTAACCATACTTACACTTACATAGAGTCTTTTCTAGAATATGTAGTTATAAATACAATAACTCATAGTGTTTCTGAGAAAAGATGACTACAAATACCCTCATTGACTAATACATAATCCAAAGGGATATAAATCCTTAATATATTCATTATAGGGATATATATATATATATATTATCCCCAAAAATTGAATAACAGTAACCTATACATTTATATATATAGGGCATAAAAACATTCTTATTTTAAACATCAAATACTTCACTCGTGGAAAAAAGATGGGTTTGATGAAGACATTCATAGAAAAAATAATTTTCTATCTAAAGAAATATATTGTATTGTATCATAAGTGCATATAAAAACTGTAACAAAAGGAATGAAAAATTCATTCAAACTGATCAAAATCATTTTTAATATTATTGGATAGATCAATTAGAAAAATTATGATGAAATAAACCCTTTTAAAAATACCATAAAACTTCATAAAAAATTTCATTAAAAATAAAAAATATAACCTTGATTAAAATATATAAAAATTCAGACTTCTAAAACCAAAAAAAAGTTTTCAAAATGATTTTTTTTCTATAAATATTATATCAAAATCGTTTGTTGAGAGGATATAAAAACAATGAATATTTCAATATTAAAAACATAACACTTTAATATTTAATTTAAAAAAATACTTTCATTTTAAAAATAAAACATTTAAATTTGACAATAATTAAAATATTTCTTATTGATTCCATAATCATGAAGAAATAAAAAAAATTTTGAAAAAATATTTTAAAACATGAAAAAGAAGAATCATAAAGAATAACGATTATAAATGAATTTGTTCACATGGAAAACATTCAAAAGTGGTTTTTATTTCTGTTTTGAAAAGGTAAACTTATGTGGAAAACATTACAATATTTTATTTAAATTTTTTTAATGAACATAAACAAATTGGAAATTACCACAATAAATTATAGAAAAATATATAAGGACATCTATAAAATCATCTAATAAATATTGATGTAGAATAGAAAAATTCTTAATATAAAATAAGAGATCCATTTCACCAACAAGTTTCAAATAAGATAAATATTTACTAAGAAAATAAAATTAAAAGATTTCATATAATATATAATTAATAACATGGGGAGAAGAATAATGTTGTGGTTTTATAAATAAATCTCACAATATCTTTCCCTAAATAGAAATTCATTGATAACAATCTTAATTTAAAAAAATGTGATTGAAAAAAAACACTTAAAACTTCATTACCTATCAAATATAAAATCATTAAAAGGTAGAGAATATTATATATTTTAAAATATATTAAAAATAGTGATAATTATATTAAAAATTTATCCATTTGTATTATATTCAATATAAAATAAAATAAATGGTGAATATGGAATATGTCTCAAAGTGAGAAATTTGAGATGATAAACTCCTACAACTTCATTACCTTTAAGATAAAAACCCCAATAAAGGTTTAAAAAAATATGGATTGCTGAATTTAATTAATTTCATTAATAGTACATTAAAAATAAACACATGTGATTTTTTTAAACAAAAAATAGAAAATATGTAGTGAATATGAAGCATATATCAATGAAGTGAAATTGTGAGGAGGAAACACTTATGAATTTCCTAAAATTTGATATAAAATATATTGAAAGTTAAATATTTAAATTAAAAATTAAACACCATTAATAAATATATAATAATTATAAAATACTTAAAATAGCATCATATTCACTATATAATCAAAAATAAGTTCATAATACAAAACTTGTCTCAAAGAAAGAAATATGAGATGAAAAATCATACCTTGGTTGTTGAATTAAAATAATATTCTTTAACCATTATTATAATAAACATAAATATATAAATATCTATTTTAATAACCATATTCTTATATATATCCACTTTTAATATTTATTTATAATCATTTATTATACATTCGTATTTTAGTTGTCAGATATTTTCATAATCAAATGTTGTGATTCTAATTGGGACACACATGTTTCAAAATAGTGATCTTGAAACCCATTATTTTATTCCATGTTCACTGCTAAAAGATCATAAAATATATTTAAATCATTATTATTCAACCATTTATGCATCTGTGTCTTCACTTCAAGGAAACTATGGATATGGTTTGAGAGAACAAGATCCATGATGATCATTTTTATAGTAATTTTTTTATAACAATGAATTAGTTCATAATGATCATCAATTGTTATTTCATAATTTTATATCCATATTCAGGTTACATATATATATAAATCCTTTATATCATATATATTCATCAACTATGTTTTATATATAGATTTTTAATATAGTGATGGAAAACTAAATACATCATTCCATGGAGGTGGTGGTTTGTATGTACAAACAGAAGATGTTTTCATTTTCCACAAAATGAGAGGGATATATAATATTTTTTATCATTATATAATACAAAACATTTTATTTATGAAATTTTTATTTATTAAAAACACTTTTATAACTATCCATGTATGAGGGTGATGGAAACTAAATAATATTGTTCATATAGATTATAGTATGTGCCTACGTATGGAAAAAATTTCATTTTTGAATAAATAAGGGAGGAAGGTTTATAATGATTCTTCCATAAACATAATAATATTTCAATATACTAATTTCACATATTTTATTATTTTAAAATTTTATAGTATAGTTTTATGCGGAAGAAGAAGAATTAATTTAATAAAAGTTAAAGGGGGGTTATGATTTTTTACCTTAATCATTATACTAAATCCTATATAATGTTTCTATGAGTGTTACAGAGGTATTTATCCAGAGATTTTTTGGAACAAAGGGTCTTTTGGTGTGAGTAGAATCATGTTGTTAAATATCACCCTTTATAAGTGTGGGACAATAATTTTAGTAATAAGCAGTATACTATTAAATTAATGTGGATCCAAAAGTGGGAAAAAATGTAGAGGGAAATTAAGTGGGTAAAACAAACCCTTCAACACATATTTGGAGATATTTTCTGATCATTTATAGTCATTTTCTCCTTAGTTTTTTCTTTTACCAAAATTTACTTTTTTTAATATAATTTTTTTTACTAATGGTAGCATATTTATATATATAAAAATAATATTAACCTTTTTATATAATATGGATATTTTTATTAAAAATATGAAAACCATTACATAATATTAAATTTATTTATTTTATAAAACATAATTTTTTTTAAAAAACGTATAATGTATAAAAACTATTTTTAGAAATATATATATATATATATATATATATATATATATATATATATATTAGGTTCTAAATACTCAATTAAAGTTCTATATATTTAACATAACATTTTTAAATTTATAATTTTAAATAAAAATATATCACTGGTCACTAAAAATGTTTTTTTATCTGATGATTATATCCAAATGTTTCCATAAATGTCATAGTATTTATAAAAATATTATTTTCCACTTCGCCTAAAAATTAATTTTTTTTGAAGACTACCAAAATTTACTCTTATGATAATTTTTATATGATGAATTTAAAATTTATGTTAATTTACTCATATTAAAATTCTAAACTTAAGGAATTTAACTTTTAAATGGAAATATAAAATATAAGGAATAACTGCTTTTATAAGAAAATAAATTTTTAGATATTAGTTATTCTTATTCTTATTTTATATTTGTTATTAATTAAATTATTTTTCAAATATTATCAATATTATAAATATAATTTTTCATTACTAAAACTTAAAATATTTATATTCTCAAAATAAAAATACAGTTTATAAATTATAAATTTTTAGAAAAATATATTTTTAATCATAGGATGATGTTATTAGTTATTTATCTATAATAATTAAATTTTAATAAATAATTATTATTAAAAATTACCTAATATTTTTATTTTTTTAATATATTTTTAATTTTGGATACTTCAATTTATACATTTTAGTTCATCGACTACATAACAATAGTAATATTTATCCAAATTAAATGTGTTATGGTTCGATTTGGTACAGTTTTTCATGTGAAAAAATCTATTCAAAATAGTATTTATTTAAATGATAATATGTGCTAAAATATTAGGGAATTACATAAATTATAAAATTGAGTAACAATATTTTTTTAGTGCTATAACAAAAAAAGGTATTTTAAGGCACCCTTCATTGGGATACATCTTCTAAATTAAGCGATACATTAAATGTTATTTAAGGAAATCTTATGAAATAAGAGGATATTATGAATCCCTCTACATGACTTGTAAAAGGTTTTTTAAAATTATTAAATAAATTAAAATGATAGAAAATAATTTTTGATATATTTATAAAAACGTTAATGAAAAATGAAATATATCAAAAGGAAAGAAGAGGATGATTAAAAAGAATATAACCCATGAGATGATGAATACTCATATTAAGTTAAATGGGATTAGTTTACTTGATTGAAATTAATATAATAATATCTTTTTAAATCCCTATAAATATCTAATTAAATATTTCCTAATGAATTTAAAAGGAAATTATGATTTCTGTGAAATAGTAGAAAAAATAACTAGTTTTAAATTTATATAATTTTTTTATTTTCATAGTGGATAGATCCAGATCATAAAATATAAGGTTGATCTTTTTTAGAATATATATAAACTTCATTTTTCATTCATAGAAGAATTTATTTTAATTAACAAGATTTTACAGCATGATAAGTTGATCTTGGTAAAATCCATTGTAATAATGAATAAAAAAAATTAATGGAAAAGTGACTTTATTAGAGAACATGTATAGAATATTGCTAAAAAATTTCCCAAGAGAAGGAACACCAAGATAAATTTATCCTTTCATGTCACATCTTAATAAGAGGAAAAAATCAGACAATTTATTTTCTAATATTTGGGGAAATGTGTTCTCAATGAAAGGAGATAGACTTAAGAATGATGGACTTTTATGAGAATCATAAATACTCATAGGGAAAGTTAAATATGTAAATACATCTCATGGTAGATTTTTTGAGGAGTTTTAAAATATGAAAATACCGAATCACTATATAAATAGAATATTGAATTAATTTATAACTATTTTGGATATACTAGACACACTGTGGATATTCTCATTAATGTTATGAAACTCAATGATTAAGGTAAATTATTTAGAATATCTCATATAAGTAAATTATACATAAAGAATGATTTTACTTTAAGGAATTTATTTTTTATACTCATGGACATATGGAAGGTTACTACAGTGTAAGAGGTTACAAAAAATTTCTAGAGGGGAGTAATCGCTATACAAAAACAAATAATATAATCTAAATGGGAAAAAATATACTCTAAAAACATATTTTTTTCATTAAAATATTTAAAATATAGAGGGAAATATAATATGAATCATGAACCAATGAATAAGTACATGAATCAGCAATCATACAGAGAACAAAAAAAATAAAGGATAAAATATAAAGCTACCAATGATGAATAAAATAAGGTTTAATTCTTAAAGGATTATTTTATATGGATAGAAAATTCTAAGGTAATTGTGATGGTCATGAAATAGAATAAGAAAAATGCATAAATTGTTACAAAAATTCCACTTCATTGAGAGTGAATAAAACATAAGGAATTATTCTCACATGTATAGTAATTCATGATTAATGGAGAGAATAAGTATTAAAAATAGGAATATTTACCAATGGGGTTACTCTAACATTGTGAAGGGAACCCATGACAGTTAAAATAGAGGAATGAAATTAATATAATGTAGAAGAAACTTGTACAACTAGTATCACTCAATTTTTAACAAAAATAATGGAATATAGGAGAGTTATAAGAAACATTTTTTTATCACAAAGACTAACCTAATTCATAAATATATGAATTATACAGAAGTAACCCTAACCCAATGTACTAAATTATCTAAATAAATGTTATAGTGATTCACATTTAAAGGGGAGTTATTATTTGTGATGTATTTGAATTAAAGGGTATGAAAAATATAGAATATCTTGTTAAGACAAATTAGGATAAGAAAATTAAATCTATAATTTCATATCTTATAAAGTATTATTTTTAAATTTCAAATAGTTTTGGAGAAATTTTATTTTTATTACTAACGAATATGAAATATTAAGATCCTTAAAACTAAATTACTAAAAAAATTAGTTGTAATAGGTATATATAAACTTGTTTCAAACCATAAAGAATAATATTTATAGAATAAGTCTCATAGAGAATAAAAAAATCCAAATAGGATTTATAATTTTATTTTTCTATTAACTTATAATGTTGTATCATCTATAAATTAAACAAACCTAAATATTCATAGAATCCAATTGTATATATTATAAATATAATTGCTACTAGACTTAGAAAATTATGGGGAGTGGGAACCTAAATTTGAATATTTTTAATCCTTACATAGACATAAAAATGATGATTAGTTATCAAAAAATGTAAATTAATGATTGTAAAGGGTAATAGTAGAACTTTTAAAAAATAAGTATACCCAAGTTCAATATCTTTTAAAATAAACAACATCTATAGATGAAACTCTTTGTGATTTAATTTTTTTAAATTAATGGTTATATGAATGTGTCATTATTATCATATGCTAATACATAGATGTATTGAATTCTTATTTTATGTGTTTTTATGGAATTCAATGAGTTTAATGGGCATAATTAATGTTTTTTACTCAAATAAATTTTACCTACACCATTTTTTTTGACTAAGTAGGAGAATAGGGGGTTTTTATAAATATTTTGTAACTTATATCGTCAATTGTCAAAAATAATTGAGGAGTGGAGATAATGTTGTAAGAAATATTATATCCCATAGTAACACAATGAGTGGTCTTAAGAATGTATCTACGTAAAGATAGTCAAATTTTAATTAAGGGAGAATGAATAAAAAAATTAGTTAATTATTTTTAAGTATTAAAAAAATAGAGAAAACACCAGTCTTATAAGTGGTTAAAGGGGTAAATATTGAGTGTAAGTTGTAACAGAGTCCCCATGTTAAATATATAAAAATATTCATTATCAAAGAGGGAGGAGATACATTTTTTAAGTTCTATTAAAAATATACTTCCTATATTATTAATAAATAAGGTAAAATAAGTTCCTAAATTAGTTTCCTTATTATAATCTTGAATTTAATGTAAAAGGAAAATAGATATATCTATTCTATTTGAAGATATATAGATTACATATTATTAAGATACCTAGATTCATGGAATAAATTTCAACATAAATTAGGGGTAATGTTGTAACCAAGTGTTTTTATGTTTTATTTTTTAATAATCAATGGTTTTAATTAATATTATATTTTCTATCAATTAAAGAATTTTTTTAATTAATGATCAAAATAAAAAGGGGAGATATAATTGATAAGTAATCAAAGGATATTTGTTGGAATAATTTTTAATAGGTAAGAATGTGGTATCTGTACAGATGATGATATAAATAGTCATATTGATGCATAGATAATTATTAAGATGAAAATCATATATGTAAACTATAGTAAGTGATGAAAGAATGTCCTGAAATATAAATGGGACATTTAGTGTGAAGGATAATAAATTATATTATCATACATGGAATTATATTTCTATGTTTTCATTTTGATATATGGAAGATATAGAGAACAGATATTAAAGTGAACACAATGACATCATGGATTATATAGATAAGGAAAAATGAAGGTATATTTGCATAGAAAGGTTGTAGATGGTTTGAGTAGTGTTATAGACTAGTTGAAAAAAGAAATGAATCAAAATTTGATTTAGATGGGTGAGGTAACTATTTAAAGATGATTGTTGTGGATTATATAAGTATTGTATGATGTTTGATAAAAAAAATTGAGATGTGTAAATAAGTTTATGTAAATTATGGTGATGAAAGAAAATATATTAATCAAATATGTTTTTTCACATCATAATATTTGTTGGTTTAAATCCTAAAATGATGGATTTACCATTAAACCATAATATTAAATTTTCTTTCATTAATTAATGTATTGAAATATTTAAAATATAATATTTTCATTATACTATATGTTACAGCTAAAACATCACACATGAATTTGATGGTGTAATCATGATGGTATCCTAACTATCACGAATGAGCCCAGATACCCCGGTAAACTGATAATCAATCTGATCATGAAATTTACCAAAGTGAATTCTTAATCCCCATGGGTTGGTGACTAGCTCCTGGAATCATACACTATTAAAGTGGTAACAAATTTTCCACTAACATAATTAAAGAAAGATAAAAAAGTCATTATGAATACAATAAAAACTCCATATGGAGAACTGTACCAAAAGTCAAATATGAATAAATATCCCAAAGTGGAACCATAAAGTAGAATAAAAAAGGATTAAAACCCATGTCCTAACAAACAAAACTCTCCATGCCCATGGATCAGCAGCTACTACAACCTCTATGGGGTGCCTTACCCTTTCTCGATCCTACAAGAATAAAATATACAAAAAAATGAATGAACAAGTAAGGTGTGAGATAAAAACTAGTAGGGTCTTACTAAGGACTCCAGAATAAGATGCTAACATTTAATTAACCATATAACCCTTTCAATATTACATTAAACTGACTAGTATTTTAAAAGCGTTTTAAAAACAAATTAGGATTTACATTTCAAATGATTTAAATTAATTAAACAAATGGCTTCAAAAAACATTTTATATAAAATAGTTTAGATTAATTTAAAAGGAATGTGTAAAATACTTTATAAATAATGGAATGTATTTCATATACAAACAATGAGAAACAAGGTTATCTACTAAATGGTATGATATTTCAAGGATATGGGACACCAGACACTGGTCAAAGAGGACTCATCACTATCCCATCAAGGATGTGACCTATTTTATATCTATTGTTAGTGTTGTAAATCATCAATAGTGTGTTTTCCCAGATAACTCACTAAATACCTAAGATTTAATGTTCCCAAATAACAATCAATTATGGGAAATTTATTTTAAACTTTTTTAAAATACAAATCATTCAATTATTCCATTCCAAATATGATTATTTACCTTTAAAAAACCAATACATGGGTTTTTAATCAAATCGTTCATTTTTTCAAGTAAAAACTAGTAGGTTTTGTATTGAAACCGTTTTTATAAATTTTCATAAAAAAAACTAAAATAAATTTCATTGAATCAATTTCACAAATTTATATTCATAAATTTATTTCTCACAATTTTCTACCAATTTCACAAACTCACCCTAATTAATTGGAATTGGGGGTTTTCCCTAATTCCATGTGAAATTAAATCCAAATACCCAATTCACTAGAATTGGTTTTTTCAATTAACCAATTTAATGAAATTTAATTGAAATAAATAAAATTAATTTTAATGAATTAATTGAATTTAAATCAATAAATTTATGGTTAATCAAATTTTACATCATAAAAGGGACCACCTACCTCGAGATCATAGGATATCGCAACAGAAAGCCCAAATCAGGAAAATAAATCGAATAATCTCGAAAACGAGGATCTTATATTCAAAACTAGATTCAATATATGAAATATATCGGATTAGATCCTCCAACAACTCATAGATCTATAAAAATATAGGTATTAAAGTGGAGAGAATGGGAGAAAGAGAACAGGAAGAGAAACCCTAATAGAAAGAGATCAAATGAAATTCAGTATGATTAGATTTTCTTCTAGAGGGGTGTAAAGGGACCAAAAACAAATCTTGACATCCCCTATAGAAGAAGAAATTACAAGTAGGTCATTCTGGACAATTGGGGGACAAAAAAATAGGGTTTCATAATTTAAAAAATTAATTTTTGGATTAAAAAATTCCTTACGCATGGTTTCCTGGGATGCAGTGTATGGTTAGATAAAATGTGTGCCCCTTTCTTCCTAGTTTCATGGTTTCTGCAAGGTGGCCACACTGTTTTTGAAATCAAGATGTATCCATTCAAACCCACACAGATTAGGTTTTCTTGGTTTCCACTAAAAGGGAGCACGATTTGAAAAAAATGTGTTACAATCACGCATAGCCCAGTATCATTTAAAATTTCCCAAAATTTTACCCAAAAAACACAAAATTAAACCCAACCAAAGCAAGATCAAAATTGGGGATTATAAATAACTAGAAATAGTAACATGATGTTACATCATCTCTACTATAGAATAGTCATGTCCCCATAAATACTATTAAAAAACTTCCATGTCAAAAAGATAAGGCCATTGGTCTCTCATTAGTGCCTCCATCTCCCATATCTCATGAGAATCAGAATTGGGCTTCCATAGGACTCAAACCAAAGGTATCATCCTCCCATGAAGTGACTTGGGTTGAGAATCAATTATCATCATTATGTTCTTAGTCACAGATAAATCTGGTTCAACATAAATATCGCTCCAACTCATAATATGATATGAATCAGAAAGCTACTTCCATATGTGAGATAAATGGAAAACATTATGTATCAAAGTTAGCTATGGTGGAATTTTTAAATGATAAGCCACATTTCCCACCTTCTCCACAATATCAAAAGGTCCTATAAAACGGGGAGCATGATTCCTATTCCTTCCAACCCTTCGATAAACCAAATGTGGTGAAACATTCAAGAACACTTGGTTACCAAATGAAAACTCCAAATATCTATAATGAAGAGACACATAAGACTTATATTGGATCTATGTTGTCAACATTATCTGATTAATCAAATGAATATTTTTTGTTGATTCTTAAGCCAATCTCAGTCGATCCAAGTAACTTTCACCAATCTCTGACCAACACAACATAGACCTATATAGGTATCCATAAAGGACCTCAAAAGGATCAATTATGATCACTGACTGGTAACTATTATTATTATAAGAAAACACAACCTACCATAGATAGTCATCCCAAGCCCCACTAAACTCCAAAATGTTGGGGCCGAGCATGTCCTCAAAAATTTTTATAGATATTTTTGTTTGGTCATCTTACAGTGGATGTCATGTAATACTCAAATGGACATGAGATCTCAATGCCTCTTGAAGGCCTCTTTAAAAGAGAGAAGTGAACTGAGGATCTCTATCAATGACTATATTAGATGGAACTCCATGAAAATGAATAATCTCTCTCACATAGATATTTCCCAACTCTTCCACATTGTTTGTATCATGAATGGGTATAAAATGATATAATTTAGTCATCATATCATTCAAAATTGATATCTCATTATTCTTTCTGTGGGTATGCAGAAACCTAACCACAATGTCTATAGAGATATCATCCCAATTCCATGTTGTCACTGAAAGTGTATAAAGAAAACCATGAAGGTTTATAGTTCTTGGCCTTAACTTGTTGGTACATATAACAATAAGAGGAAAAATCAACAATGCCCTATCTCATAATTGGACACCAGAATCTATGTCACATGTCATAGGACATGTTTATGTTTTTTGGGTAAACAGGATGTTGGGGTTATGGAAATACCCCATCACAACATTCCTTACCACTAAAATCATAGAAAATAAATTCCAAAAATAGAGAATACCTTTCAGGGATAGCGACCACTCAACAATGGTCTACCCATTATAAAGAGAGTCTCTAATGCTACAAAATTCATTAGTAATAAATTTTTTCTAAAGGATAAACTTAATAAGTGAGGATTTCAACTAATCATTGGCCACATAAACCTCAGTCCCTGGCTCTTGGAGTCCAATATGCAACTTTTAAAAAAGATCCATAATATTCCACTCCTATGATTATTCTTTCATGACCTGGGTTGGAAGCTTCCTGCTCAAAGAATTGGCAGTAACATTCCCTTTCCTCGGGGTATAGGCAATGTAAATGTGGAAATATTACAGGTATTCTATCCAACACCTCTAGAGGAGATTCAAATATTTTTTAGAGAACATATAACTCCAGATCGTGTGGTTGGAATACAAGGTAAACCTTTATCTGAAAAGGTAATGCTTCCAAATAATAAGTGTGTAAATCAAAGGTGTAAGTTCAAGGTCATTGATTGGATAATTCTTCTTATGTGGACTAAGTTGATGAGATACATAAGAAAAAACATGATCACCCTACATAATAATGAATCCCAAACCTAAAATTGATGCATCACGGAAGACCACATAGCCCTAGCTAGAATCTAGAATAGTCAACACCATCGTAGTAGTCAAAAATCATTTCAGCTCAAAAAAATAAATATGACATTTTTCTTCCCAAGAAAATATTACTCCCTTTTGAGTCAGAGTAGTCACCAGAGAGGAAATCATTGATAATTCTTTTACAAACTGGCGATAATACCCATCTAAACCCAAGAAGCTCTAAATATTAAAAAAAATTCATGGTTTCTCCCATGTCAAAACAGCTTTCACCTTTTTATGATCAACTGGAATACCTTTTTCCAAATCAATGTTTCCTAATAACATCACTTCCCTAATCCATATATAAAATTTTGAAAATGTGGCATAAGTTTGGTAATTTATTTACAATTTCATAACTGCTCTCAAAGGACACACATGATTCTCCCTTATCTTAGAGTAAAAAAGGATTTCATCCATAAAGACAATCAAGAAATTATCATGATAAATTTTTAATATTGAGTTCATTAAAGATATAATGACTGTAAGAGAATAGTTAAATTAAATGGCATGAAAATGTACTCATAATGGTCATACCTGTTCTAAAAGGAGAATTTTGAATGTCATATTCTTTTATTCTTAACTGATGGTAATCAGATCTAAGATCAATCATTGAGAACTTCAATGCCCCTTTCCAATGGTCAAACATATCATCAATTGGTGGAAAGAGATACTTTTTCTTTACCATAACACTATTTAGTTTTCCGTAACCAAAACAAGGTGAAGTGAACTATCGTATTTCTTAGAAAAGAGAATTAATTCCACCCAAGGTTACACTTAGACATATAAATACTTTCTATAGAAGCTCATCCAATTGAGTCTTCAACCCTTTCATTTCAATTGGTTCAATGTGGTATGTTGGGATAGATACTGGTTGAGTACTACACTACAAAATATTTCACTTTTTCCAATAAGGACGTGTCTATTGGTAAAAGTTCATTTTCTATTGGTAAAACGTTTTACTAACATATATATCTCTATCACTAAATTTTTGGTAAAAACTTTGTCTCTAAATGTTTTTGCGACAGATAAAATAATTCTGTTGCAATTATAATTATACCAACAGATAATATATATGTTATTTAAAGTGTTTAGCAACAGGTTATGGTGACAAATTTATCTACTGGTAATAATATTTACAACATATAATATATATTTGTTTATAAATTACATTCTAATAAAAAATATAAATTTTTATTGATAGTAAAATTCCATATTATATTAATTATTTTATCATATATAATACATAAAATACGATTTTAACGCATGTTCCAACTAAGAAAAAAATTAATTATATTAATAATGAAATATTTATAAAAAATGATTGATCCCCCTGAAGGACCCCGGGACACCCTGAGAGGGGAGGGGTGAATTAGGGTGACCACTTTTTCTTTTAATGTGATGGATCTTGTTCCCACGTTGGTAGGAACTTGTTGAACCTATATGATGATTATGATCAGAATGAAAACATTCACATGCATAGAGAAGACACAACCATTTTTACTTGGTTCACCACTAAGGGCTACGTCCAAGGAGCATACGCCGACAGGTTGTCGGTCGTACCAAAATCCACTATGCTTCACCAGCTGTAGATTACAAAAGTTCGTGTACAAACACTCTTTCCCAGGCTCACTGCCTTTACAATTGGTTCAGGGATAGCTCACTACTTCCCTCGGGTCACTCCCGTTGACTTCCCCTGGCTCACTGCCGTTGGTGAAGTCCCACTCAGTTTATAGACGTGAAGGTCTCTTCATCATTTGCATAAGAGTGCATCCTTTGTTGTTTGTAGATGCTCTATTGAAGTCTGATTCTCACCAGAAGAAGAATATCACTTTTCCTCGAATGTATCGGGTAGTCTCTCGGCTTTCGTGCAGCTCCAAACAGGCCGGTGGGCTTCAGCAAAACAAGGCGCGCTTCTCCAAGACAGACGCGCAAGTCCCAATACGGCGTGCAAGTCCAAACTGGCGTGCAAGTGTCACCAATGCACCTGCGCGACGCTTCCTTCCTCGACAACAAACTTGCGCAGTTCACTTCCTTTCACTCTCAAACCGCCTTGTACGCACTGCAGACAACCGGCGCGCAAGCTCTACTTGCGCGACCAAACAACCACCTGCGTGACTCAACCACCTGCGCGACGAGAGCTCGAACAATCTCTCAGCCTTCAACTTCATTAAAAATGAGGAGGGGTGGTCCAGTATTTATAGGCAAACTGGACCCCCTGCGCGTCGGCGCGCAAGTCCCTCGACGGCGCGCAAGTCTTGTCTTCAATAACCTCTGTCGCGCAACTCACCTGCGCGACCCAACCAACACTTGCGTGACCTTATTTCCTTAGCCAAATTTTGATGTTATGATCCTCAAAAACATATGGCGCGCAAGTCTTTTATCCTCCAAGAGCTCGGCGCGCAAGTACCTTTTCCAAAAACACTTTACTTTATTGGCAGATTTTCAGGCCCAAAAAATTGGCAAACACTGGGAAACGGCGCCACCTTCACTACTGTTTTCTGCTTGAATGGTATGATCTCTTTGTTGGTACACAACCTGAACTTCCACTTAGGATTGACAACAAACACAAACCATATGCCAAATCATGCTTTGAAGACCCTGGTTCCAACAATCTCCCCCTTTGGGTTTGTTGGCAATCAGAATAAATTCAATAGATCTCCAACCATGAGCAAACCCAAAACGCAAGAATCAACTCAGCCAACACTCTAAGTCTACGTGAGCAATGCTCGGTGTAGAAAACAAGAGGGGAAGCTTGAATTGGGTTCTGGTGTTTTGAAATTCTCCATGACGCCCGATGTTAACCTTATTATACTTCTCATCGCAATCTTATGCTTCTCATCACAGAAGAATTTCGTGCATTGAATTTATTCCTTTCTCCCCCATTGACAATAAAACCAAAGACCGATAAGATGTTCAACTTTCATCTCAATCCATACTCCCCCTGAATAGTATCTCCCCCATAATCCTGCATCACAGCCATTAGCAGATAAAAACAGTTAAAACAAACGGGGAGAGGGGATTTCCGGAGCCTCCTTATGCAGTAGGAGGTGGTTGAACACCGAGGCTCAACCAATGCTTCTCGAACACAGCCGCGGACAATGGCTTGGTTAGGATATCAACCACTTGCTCATTAGTTCCAACATGATCCATTTTAATCACGCCTTGTTCAACCTTTTCTTTGATAAAATGATACCGTATTTCAATATGTTTTGTACGAGAATGCTGAACCGGATTCTTCGTAAGATCAATTGCACTTTTGTTATCACAATAAATCACCATTGGTTGCTGCACCTTATCACCAATATCTGTTAGCTGCTGCTTCATCCAAAGAATTTGAGTGCATGCTTTTGTGGCGGAGATATACTCATCTTCAGCAGTACTAAGAGAAGTACTTTCTTGTTTCTTGCTCAACCAGCCAACACATTTCTGCCCAATATAGAAAGCTCCACCACTAGTGGACTTTCTGTCTACCACATCATCAGCCCAGTCAGCATCTGAAAATGCGGATAATTCACTATCTCTGCCTGCAGAAAAAAATAACCCGAAGTTATGTGTACCGTGAATGTATCTCATGATTCTTTTTACTGCTGCCATATGTTCCCCTTTTGGATTACTCTAAAAGCGGGCTGCAAGGCATGTTGCAAAGACAATATCTGGCCTTGTTGCTGTCAGGTATAGTAGGCTTCCGATGATCCTCCTATACATGGTGGGATCAACAGAGTTCCCATCCTCATGCTTTCCAAGTTTAGTTCCAACTGCAATCGGAGTTGACATTGGTTTGGAGTCTTGCATATTGAACTTCTTCAGCAGCTCTCTTGCATATTTTTCCTGATAAATGAATGTGTATTCCTTCTTTTGAATCACTTGCAGCCCCAAGAAATATGTGAGCTCCCCAATCATAGACATTTCAAATTCTGATTTCGTGTGGTCGGCAAATTCATCCACTGATTTCTGCCTGCTGCCACCAAATATGATATCATCAACGTAGACAAGAACCATGAATTGATCTTTTGGAGAATTCTTCACATAGAGATTGTGATCAACTCCTCCTATTTTGAATTCCAACTTCTTGAGATATGAATCTAGCCGTGAGTACCACGCCCGTGGTGCCTGCTTCAAACCATATAGAGCTTTCTTTAGTTTGCAGACCTTTGTTTCATCGGTACCCAAGACAAAGCCCATCGGTTGTTCAATGTAGACTTCTTCTTCGAGTAAACCATTCAAGAATGATGTCTTAACATCCATTTGATATACTTTATATCCTCTTTGGAGTGCCATGGAAAGGAAAATCCTGATTGATTCCAGTCTAGCAACTGGAGCAAAGGTTTCTTCAACATCAATACCTTCAATCTGGGAGTATCCTTTACATACCAGTCGTGCCTTGTTTCTGATAACACTTCCATTCTCATCAAACTTATTTTTGAAGATCCATTTGGTACCAATCACATTGTGACCTTCGGGTCTCTGGACAAGATCCCATGTCTGATTCTTGTCAATCTGATCTAATTCATCATTCATGGCTTTCACCCAAGATTTATCTTTTGCAGCTTCTTCGAATGAGGATGGCTCTAAAACTGATAGAAATGCAGATTGCGTGGTATTCCTCATCCTTCTGGTTTGAGTGGGTGCACTCCTATCCCCAATTATGTTGGATGGATCAATCTCAGCTCTTCGATTTCTCCTGCAAGGTTCAGTAGTATTCTCTTCAGCCATAGTTTCTTCTTCAGATTCTTCTTCTGAGTCAACATCATTATGTGATTGATGAGTGTTTTGATCAGCTTCCTCTATTTCTGCATTTGTATTTTCTTCACGTTCACATTCTTCATGACTTTCTATCACATCATCATATGACGTCCGTGAAGCATTTTTGGTTTTCTCTTCAATTATCTTAACATCATTTATTTCCACAATCCTTCCCAAACGCTTGTTGAAACATTTGTAGGCTTTGCTGTTCATTGAGTAACCAAGGAAGATTCCTTCATCTGCATTGTCACCATATTTCCCCTGATTTCCTTCTTTTTTCCTGATGAAGCACTTACTTCCAAAGACACGAAAGTATTTTAGAGAAGGCTTCCGTCCATGCCACAATTCATATGGTATCTTCGTCTCACCCATATAAAGTCCTGTTCGATTCTGAATGTACACTGCAGCTTGAACAACCTCTTTCCAGTAATGTCGTGGAATACGACTCTCAATCAGCATAGTTCGTGCCATGTTGTTCACCTGTCAATTCCTTCGTTCAACAACTCCATTTTGTTGTGGAGTTCTCACAGCAGCTACCTCATGTTGTATCCCATGCTTATCCAGATAATTTTCAAATTCAATGGATGTGTATTCTCCTCCATTTTCAGATCGCAAAACTTTGATTGTTCGTCCAGTATCATTCTCGACGATTCGCCGATATGTTTTCATGCACTCAAGGACTTGTCGTTTCCGGTGAATGACCATCACACATGCCATTCGACTGTAATCATCTATGAAAAGGACAAAGTACCTTTCTCCATGAGTTCCGGAAACATTTATTGGACCACAAACATCTGTATGAATTAGATCAAGAAGGTGAGATGCCTTTTTCTTCTTTGGCCGATATGAACTGCAGACCGGCTTCCCACGAATACAAGCATCACAGGATTTTTCACGCTCACGCTTTAGGTCGGGGATATCCATGACAATTCTCAATTTTGATATTTTCTCCATGTCTTGTTGATTGATGTGTCCCAATCTCCGATGCCACAAATTGTTTTCTTCTTCAATAGTCATGTAACATACATTTTCTTCACTATCAACCTGATACAAGTTTCCTTCTGTTCTGCATCCTTTCATAAGTGAATTGCCGGTTTTTCCCTTGATGGTGCAGCCTTTCTGATTAAAAGTAACTATAAGTCCTGAGTCACAGAGTTGACTCACGCTAAGGAGATTATGACGTAGGCCATCTATGTAAAGGACTTCAGTCTTCTTTGGTTCTCCATTAGATAATTGGGTACTTCCACTCCCTTTGATTTTCAGAGCCCCATCATTACCAAATCTTACAGTAACATCAACATTCTTTATGATATTTGTTAGTAGGCCGGCATTACTGGTCATATGAGATGAACAACCGCTATCCAGAATCCAGGTATTGTTGTTCTTTGTAGCTTTGAGGGATACCTCGACAAGGTTCGATTTATCAATCTTCTTCCTTTCCTTCCATGAGACATTAGATTGAGTATATAGAACTGATGGCCTTTCAACTATCTCTTCCGCATACCCAAGTTCCTCATAGTCAAAATCTTCTGCGAGAGGTGAGAACCTGTTTAAAAGAGCAACACTGTCTTGCTGACGAGACTTGACTTGTCTTGAACTACGGTATGAGGTGTCTATGTCTCTTCTCTGCCTTCAATTAACGGCCTTATGACCAAAGTTAGAACAATGAAAACAATATCCATAGAAATTATTTCTTCTATGAGAATTAGGAAATGATATTGTTCTCCTTTGTTGAGCATCTATATCTTCTCCATTCAGGTAGCTTCTTGCCTCTTCAAAATAAGACATGGTATGGCCCAGATAGCCACAAAACTGACACTTCATGAGAGGAAATGTCTTCTCACTTGAATTTCTCCTTATACCTTCTTCCTTGGGAGAATAGTAAGACTGTCTGTCATTTTTGAAATTTTGAGGATAATTTTCGGGTCTCCTTTTAGTTTGGATTGAGGGTTCCTTTTTCAGCACTCTAGGTAACATTTCATCATGTTCAACTTTCATCTTGTCTTTCTTTTGGATCTTTTCACTTCCAGCAGTTGATGACTTAGCCTCACAGCCAATTCCACTCTTTCCCATGCAAGCGGGTCTTTGATCACTCAAGACTTTTCCAACCCCATCAGAACCACACTTGGATCTTGCAAGTAATTCTGCATCTGAGAATCTTCCGAACTGTATTTTCTTCCTTGATTATTTTGGAACTGATTCAGTCTCCAGTTTACTACTTAGAGTAACTACTTCTTCCTCAAGACCCTCAGCAGTCTTGGATTTTTCATCCAGTCTGGATGTGAGGTCATTGATGACCTTTTCCTGCTCTTCAATTCTCAGCTTTAGATCAACTGCATCATCATTGCTTTCAATTATTTTAGACTGTACCTTCACAAATTCTTCTAGTCGTTCAATTTCAGCTTCAAGTTGATCAACATATTCAGTCGATTCTTCTACAATTGATTTCCACTTATTGCATCTCTTACATTTAATATTAAGCTTACTAACTGCATCCTTAAGTTGCACCTTAGGATCTACACAAGTTGTCAGTTGTTTTTCTCCATCAGTATCTTCTGACTTTTCAACAGTGGCCATCATAGAAGCATGGTTCCCAGTTTTGAATTCTGGTTCTTCTTCATCACAGAATTCATTGTCATCTTCTTCCTCTTCACAGACAAAACTCTTCCTTTGCATTTTCTTACCATATTTGAAGTCTCTGTTTTTGAAGAACCTTCTCTGAGGTTTCTTGAAGTTTTCATCTTCACTGTCATCATCATTGATATTCTTCAAGCACTGAGAGGCAATGTGCCCAACTTTTCCACAACGGAAACATGCGAGAGGTAACTTCCCTTTGAATTTCCCTTTCCCCTTCTGGAACTTCTTTGCAATGAGAGAAAGAATTTATTTCTCTTCGTCATTATCACCGCTACTATCCTTTGAGCTTTTCAATTTATCCATGGACTTGAATTCCATTTCCTTGCTTACTCGAGTCGTAGCATCTTCTGGTTTGACTCTCATTTCATATGCTACCAAGCTGCTCAGTAGATCATCTAGAGAAAGTTTGTAAAGATCCCTTTCCTCAAGGGATGACACCTTAGCATTATACAGAGGTGGAAGTCTTCTTAATATTTTCTTTACAATGTCAATGTATTTGATTTCTTCGCCTAAACCCCGAATTTCTCCAACCAATTCAGTAATTCGATTGAAGAAAGAGTCTGCATTCTCGTCTGGATGCATCTTCAGATCATCAAACCGATTGTGAAGCACTTGTAGTTTCGCCTCCTTCACTTTGTTGTCTCCTTCATAAATATTCTCAAGTTTAACCCACATGGATTTTGCTGAGGTGAAATTCATCACCTTCAGGTATATCTGATCAGAAAGGGCTACAGTGAGAGCATTCTGTGCTTTAGCATCTGTATCAAGAAGTTTCCTGTCTGTTTCAGTCATAGCCAGACCTGTTGGATCAGTGACATGTATTCCTTGCACAGTAGAAAAAAGAACTTCCATTCCAAGAGATCTTAGATGAGATCTCATTCTGTTCTTCCAGATCTGGAAATTGCTTCCATCGAAGTGAGGGACTCCCCTGACATTGACCGCGTTTTCCATGACGAAGAAGGTCAGATTCAACACCAGCAACCTTTACCCTCTAATACCACTTGAAAGACCCCGGGATACCCTGAGAGGGGAGGGGTGAATCAGGGTGACCACTTTTTCTTTTAATGTGATGGATCTTGTTCCCACGTTGGTAGGAACTTGTTGAACCTGTATGATGATTATGATCAGAATGAAAACATTCACATGCATAGAGAAGACACAACCATTTTTACTTGGTTTACCACTAAGGGCTACGTCCAAGGAGCATACGCCGACAGGTTTTCGGTCGTACCAAAATCCACTATTCTTCACCATCTGTAGATTAAAAAAGTTCGGGTACAGACACTCTGTCCCAGGCTCACTGCCTTTACAATTGGTTCAGGGATAGCTCACTACTTCCCTCGGGTCACTCCCGTTGACTCCCCCTGGCTCACTGCCGTTGGTGAAGTCCCACTCAGTTTATAGACGTGAAGGTCTCTTCATCATTTTCATAAGAGTGCATCCTTTGTTGTTTGTAGATGCTCTATTGAAGTCTGATTCTCACCAGAAGAAGAATATCACTTTTCCTCGAATGTATCGGGTAGTCTCTCGGCTTTCGTGCAGCTCCAAACAGGCCGGTGGGCTTCAGCAAAACAAGGCGCGCTTCTCCAAGACGGACGCGCAAGTCCCAATACGGCGCGCAAGTCCAAACTGGCGCGCAAGTGTCACCAATGCACCTGCGTGACGCTTCCTTCCTCGATAACAAACTTGCGCGGTTCACTTCCTTTCACTCTCAAACCGCCTTGTACGCACTGCAGACAACCGGCGCGCAAGCTCTACTTGCGCGACCAAACAACCACCTGCGCGACTCAACCACCTGCGCGACGAGAGCTCTAACAATCTCTCAGCCTTCAACTCCATTAAAAATGAGTAGGGGTGGTCTAGTATTTATAGGCAAACTGGACCCCCTGCGCGTCAGCGCGCAAGTCCCTCGACGGCGCGCAAGTCTTGTCTTCAATAACCTCTATCGCGCAACTCACCTGCGCGACCCAACCAACACTTGCGTGACCTTCTTTCCTTAGCCAAATTTTGATGTTCTGATCCTCAAAAACATATGGCGCGCAAGTCTTTTATCCTCCAAGAGCTCGGCACGCAAGTACCTTTTCCAAAAACACTTTACTTTATTGGCAGATTTTCAGGCCCAAAAAATTGGAAAACACTGGGAAACGGCGCCACCTTCACTACTGTTTTCTGCTTGAATGGTATGATCTCTTTGTTGGTACACAACCTGAACTTCCACTGAGGATTGAAAACAAACACAAACCATATTCCAAATCATTCGTTGAAGACCCTGGTTCCAACACCCCCAATATAAATAATGAAATATTTTATACAAAATGATGGATCCCCTAACCCCCCCATGCTGGATTCTCCAATATGGTCCACCCCACCTCCAGCACCCCAACCATGTCATTTCCCCATCCATGCCATCTAGTCACCTCCAAATCTAGTGACCAAATCCAAATAAAAGAAAGTTTAGCTTTGACTGAAAACAGAGGTTTTGGTATAGTCACACACATCTTGATCCACCACTATGTAGGAAGGTCGAAGTTGGTTGTGATACTTCTCTATAATCCATCACAATCTTCCAACATCAACCTACTTCAGTACTAATACTGAAAAAAAGCAATACTTCACCAAATTATAATCAAAACAACACAGAAAAAAAAACTCAACCATTACTTCAAGATTTACAATCAAAATAGAAACTCACCTGTTAAAAAAACAAAAAACCCAAGTTGTATCTTATACTTCTCTATCATTAATCCATGATCTTCCAGCATCAGCTATCACTGAAATGTTTCACATAGAAAATCTATTTCTCTCACGCTCCCAGCAACGTTACCTTCACACTTCCTAACTGCAGACATCAATATACCAATGAGATATCAGCACTCAATCAAAGTCCAATTTCATTTAATTTAAACTAGTAACCAACCTGTGCATTGGCATGACATAATCATTTAATTACATATTCACATATATATGTTCATAATTTTAAGTAATTAAAACCTTAAAATAGATGAAATATAATAAGGGAATGAAACATAAAGATAAATAATAATTGATAAATAAAACATAACCGAATCAAAAATAAACAGTTTCATAGTGGAAGAATTTAAATTTAAGTTAAAACATGATATTTCTATCAAAAAAAGGCATAATTAATATATATTGAATGAATAGTTTCCTTAAAATTGATGTTTCTATTGAGAAATAATTGGTGTGAAGAATTGAAATGAGAATTGAGAAAAATCATTACTAAAGGAGCATGTATAGATTCATTTTTTAATAATAATAGTGTACTGTATGCATTTAAAGGAATACGATTAAATTAAAATGAATAATATATGAATATAGAAAAGGGAATTAAACATGAGATGAATCTGCATGGAGTTTCAAAACACCTCCTCAATTTAAAAACTTGTAATGACTATAAATGTTCACATGAAAAATAAATGGTCACTAAATAGGACCCCCACAATAGGTTCAACCATAAATGATTCCACCGGGCCTGTAGGAAACCAGTATTGATATCCCCTTCAAAATAGATTTAAATACATTTAAGATAGGTATATAGGAAAGAAATTGAATATTAAATATGCTAATATTAATTTAAAATTAATATAAGCAATGAAAAAAATCATAAAAAGTAGTGCAGGGTATCCATGTACCTACTTCATCACGAAAGCCGTACAAAAATCATACCTATTGAAAAAGTAAATAGATGTAGAGTTAGGGATTAGATTAGACATGCAAGAGCATGTGGTGAAATAAGGAAGTGGGGGAAACAGAGTTAATCAAATCCATCACAAATAATAAGTTCAAAAACATGAAAAGGTTACACCAACATGAATAACTAAATGTTATTACATAGAATGAATAATAGTGTTGGATGGGAGTTTTTTGAGGAGGAAATGAAGGAGGAATTAAAAAAACAAACATGCATTCAATGAAAAAATATATAATGGTGTTGATAGTCCATATAAATTAACACAAAAAAATACCTTTCATTGAGGTTCTTGTGCAAACCTATCCAGAAATGAAAACTATAACAAGAGAGGACATCGAACACCCACTACATAGAGGCGCTTATGCAAAACTGTCCAACAAATAAAGAAAGAATATGGTTTAACATACGACCAAATGAAATAGAGAAAGAAGCTTTACACTTACCAAAACATGAAAAACATTATTAAATTTAGCACAGAGATAGATGAAATTCTCAAACAAATAATGCAGATTGAATGTGCTTAAATAGAAAGTAGTTCATGGTTTCCATGTACCTACTTCATCATGAAAGCCATGAAAAAAATCATACCTATTGAAAAAGTAAATAGATGTCCAGTCATGGATTTGATTATACGTTCCAGAGCATGTGGTGAGAAAAGAAAATGGGGGAAACTGAGGTAATCAAATACAACACAAATAATAAGTTCGAAAACATAAAAAGGTTACACCAACATGAATAAATAAATGTCATTACATAGAATAAATTATATTGTAGGATGATGGTTTTTTTAGGAGGAAATGAAGAAGGAAAGAAAAGAACAAACATTCAGTCAATGAAAAAAATACATAATGATTTTGGTAGTCCATATAAATTAACACCAAAAAATACCTTGCATTAAGGAACTTATGCAAACCTATCCAGAAATGAAAACTATAGAAAGAGAGGAAATCGAACACCCACTACATAGAGATGCTTATGCAAACCTTTCCAACAAGTAAAAGAAGAAGATAGTGTAACATATGACCAAAAGAAATAGATAAAGAATCAGTACACTAACCAAAACATGAACATTATTAAATCTTGCACAGAGAGAGATGTAATTCTCAAACAAATAATGCAGATTGAATGCACTTACATAGAAATCAGTGCATGGTTTACATGAACCTGCTTCATCATGATAGCTATGGAAAAATTATACCTATTGAAAAAGTAAATAGATGTCCAGTCATGGATTAGATTAGACGTGCCAGAGCATGTGGTGAAATAAGAAAATGGGGGAAACTGAGGTAATCAAATCCAGCACAAATAAGAAGTTCAAAAACATAAAAAGGTTACACCAACATGAATAACTAAATGTCATTACCTAGAATGAATTATAGTGCAGAATGAGAGTTTTTTTAGGAGGAAATGAAAGAGGAATTAAAAAAACATTCGGTCAATGAAAAAATACATAATGGTGTTGATAGTATATATAAATTAACACAAAAAAATACCTTGCATTGAGGCGCTTGTGCAAACCTGTCCAAAAATGAAAACTATAGAAAGAGAGGACATCAAACACCCACTATATAGAGGCGCTTATGCAGTCCTGTCCAACAAATAAAAGAAGAAGATGGTTTAACATACAACAAAAAGAAATAGAGAATGAAACTTTACACTTACCGAAACATGAACAACATTATTAAATCCAGTACATAGAGAGATGAAATTATCAAACAAATAATGCAGACTGAATGCGCTTACATAGAAAGAAGTATAGGGTTTCCATGTACCTACTTCATCAATAAAGCTGTACAAAAATCATACCTATTGAATGTGCATACATAGAAAGCAGTGCATGGTTTCCTTCATCATGAAAGCCGTGAAAAAATCATACGTATTGAAAGAGTAAATAGATGTCTAGTCATGGATTAGATTATACGTTCCAGAGCATGTGGTGAAATAATAAAATGGGGAAACTAAGGTAATCAAATCCAGAACAAATAATAAGTTCAAAAACATGAAAATGTTACACCAACATGAATAACTAAATGTTATTACATAGAATGAATTATAGTGCAGGAAGGCCCAAGCTGCTTGTCATACTCCTCTATAATCCATCCATGATATTCCAACATCAACCTACTTCAGTACTAATATTGTAGAAAAGTAGCACTTCACCAACTTATAATCAAAACAACCTAGAAAAAAATAGAAACTGAACCAGTACTTCAAGAATCCTAAAACATGTCAGAACAGCTAGTACACCTTCCATGGGTAGCCATAAGTAGGGTCTCAACATAAATTGAATACAAATGGATCCAACAAATAATCTAGAAAAAGATATATCACTAATCATTAATCCATTAATTAATGTACACATTGTGTTGGTAAATTTGATATATTTCACATATTTACAATTAAAAAGAGCGTAGGGTAATGTTTAGAACCACTACCTTTAACTGGAAATCAATCAACGCTTCCAACGGCTTACACCAACATGATCGAAGTAATAGAAGATCATGTAAAGAAACCTAGATCAAAGAAAATAAATATCAACACCCAGAATAATTTTTTTCAAGATATTACACTGCTACAACTGGAAATCGATGAGAATAGAGAGGAAAACATATGACAAAAATGGATTTGGGATCGTAAACATGATTAGGTTATCTAAAATAGTGCAAGGAACTCCAAAATCACATGGAATCACCCAGGGAATGAGGGAGGTGGGACTCTGTGGACCGATGGGTCACGGGGGGGTGCCGATGTACAGGGACGCCAGGGACGGAGGGGTCGTTGGGGGAAGCTGGTCGAGAACATGCAAGGGGTTCATGTGAGGATGACGGTGGGAAAAACTAGGGAAGACGAAGAAGCCAGTGAAGACGCGGGTCATAATGTTGAGGTCAGCGACTAGGGCTGGGGGAAGATGAGGTGGGGTGATGGGAGGTGAGGCCAGAACAGGGTAGTGCGGGATGTGAGGCAGGAGAGCAGGATGAGGGGCGGGGCAGTGAGAGGAGAGGCCGAACACAGGGCAGGGGGATGGCGATGGCTAGGGAAGAGTCACTAATTAGGGTTTTTGGTTGTCTTTTTATAGTTTTTTTTATAATTTTTTTAAAATGTTTATAAATAAAAAATATTGAAAATTATAAAAATAGTTAAAATTTTGAGAAAATTGAATATTTTTTAAGAAATATAAAAACATTAAATATTTTGAGAAAATTAAAAAATAAAATCAATTATGATATGTTTTTATTGACAGAAAAATATTTTTTGATAGTTGTGTTATTAATAACATATTCATGTTTTCGTAAAATTTTTTTTGGTATTAGTGTGATAAAGAAATATTATAAGGCCCCAGCCGTAAACATTACTTAATCTTGAGATATTTCAAGAATACACCTTGAAGATCTTTTCAGGTTTAGAGTTTTAGAAAATTAGATCATAAAACATGCATTATATCCCACATTTAAACAAAGTGGTTACAATAAAAGATAGTATTCATTTTTTTCCCATCAATGGAAAAATATTTAAAATAAAACATGGATTCGTTCTTGACACTTCCTTGACACTATCATCATATCATGCACCCTTCCCTTGACCTGTGAAAAACATTTCAAAAACTTGGGATGAGCATAAAAATCTCAGTAAGTGATATAAAAATATGGAAAGGAAACATGAGTACATGTATACATAAGAATCAATGAATTCATACTCTACTCATAAAACATAAACACTTTAACATACCTCATAAAATCATGAATAAATCATAGAAATCATAAGACATAAAGGTAACTTGAGGCATTCATAACATTCTTACGTAGGGAGTAACCCTGTTGGTTACGTTTGGAATACCCATTACAGTATATTCCCTAAATCTCTTTGCAGAAATCTTAACGTTTAACTCCTTCGCGTTACCCAATTCATTGGAGAGATATATCGAGGTCACCCTCCCTTAGTTTATCACAGAACCACCCGTATTCATAAAAATTCCCAAGAACCATAACATAATCATATCACATAAAACATTCATAAAGGAAACATAACATTTCCACTTTTCAATCAAAAGATATCAATACAACAAATTGATATAAAAACATTATGAAAACCATTGTCAATACCAAAATAAAATAAAATTAAAACAGGGTATTTATTTCTCTTTTAAAAAAAATATATGGCTTGTAGAGGAAGCCGAAACTCAAATAATAGTCATGACGGTGGAGAAGTTGTTGTTGCCGCATACGTACAACAAAAACATTCCCTTTTGTCGTTTAGTAAAACACTTCGTATAAAAAAAGATTCCTTTTGGATAAACGTAAAAGTAAAAGGGGTTTATACACCGTATAAAAGAAGGTTGTGTATAAAACAAAATATGCCTCAATGAAAGGAGATTGAGACGAAGTCCCATACCTCACATCCGACTTGACTTGATCGTTCTTTAATCTTCTTTAAAACGAGTAACTATTTTTGATTTGAGCTCAAAGGCTTCCTTGGGAAGACTTCTACCCAAATTGAGGCTTCAAGGAGTAAGAGAGGGATGTGGAGAGACAAAATGGATAGGGGTTGGCCGAGAAAAAGGCTTTGGAATTGTGGGTAAGGTGGTAGAGGTGGGGGCCTTTTATAAGAGGAGAGGAGGGGCACTCTTTGAAAGGTATAAAAGGATACTTTATTATAAAATGATTTTCAGATTTAAAAGGACCCCAAATTATATATTTCAAGGATAAGGTGATAATAGTTCTAAATCCACCCATACAATAGGTTTTTGACATGTGTAGGTCTTAGATTATACATTATATTTCCATTTTATTTAAATCGTTAAATAATGAGGTCATCGCTGCATCATCATGGTGTCATAAATAATTTAATTTATTTAATGTCTAAAAATTATAAAAAAATATATCATGATGTAGGAAATCATTTTATCTTTGTAATGAATATTTATAGTAAAAAATATGACTTGTATAACCCAATTTAATTTTTTTTTTAGTAAAACAACTCATGTTTGTGACATTTTTACTTTAACATTAAATAAAAAGATATTAATGTCATTTTACTTCCAAAGTGGATCCATGGGGTCCCCAAGTTGACCCATGGATTTTCTTGGTCGTCCATGACACATACAATAAGGGTAGGACATGTTTCAAGTTCATTTCATATTATTAAAACATTATTCTTACCTTAAATTACACTAATTACCTCTAACCGCGATTAAAAACTTAAAGTTACTATTCACCAAAAAAATTATTTTAATCCCATTGAACCACATTTTACTTCTTAATGAAAACCATGTATGTCGGATTTTTTGAAATTCAAAACACAGAGGTGGTAAAATTTCATTTAAACGAAAAATCAGTTTTTTAAGTACCACTTAGTGGTTTCACTATTCATCAAAAATTGAAGTTTTTCAGAAAAATACCAAAACTTCACCCTAAGATATATTTGATATTCCGAATTAAAAAATGATGTCTATTTTATAAAATTCAAAACATATAATTTACATTAATTAATTTAATAATTAATTCCCGCTGTAAGAGCAAATAGTGCATTTTTATGAAACAATAAGTATCAGAAGATTGACACTAGTTTAAGTCCAATTTCAAAGTGAAATTAATTCCAAAGAACACTATTGGATTAAATGGTAAAAATATATTCTAATTGAACTTTAAAACCAATTCAAAAGATAATCTAACCATATAATTAAATTAGATGAAAAAACAGTTTTGATGTAAAATGCAGTATTTTTCACTATTCATTAAAAAATGAACATTGTTAGAAAAATACCAAAAAATTATCCAATGTAAATTTCAATGTCCCAATCATAAACAATAAGTTTATTTTGAAAAATAGATCTTATAAAATTGTCAAAAGTTTGATTTAAAAATGGTTTTCCATCAAAAGGCAGCAAAACAATCTTTTAAAAATATTAGTGTATTCCATGCATAAGATTGGATTTATTCTCATTTTAAGCCTCTAAAAGACTATCTAATTCATTAGTAGACATAGATAAAAATATATATTATTCATTACTTACTTGGGATGTTACATCCTTCCCCCCTTTAGAAAATTGTGTCCCCGCAATTTATTTACTTATCGAATAAGTGGGGGTATTTAGCCCTCATTGAATTTTCAGATTCCCATGTTGCCTCTTCAACCATGTGGTTTTTCCACAAAAACTTTACCTGATGAATCACCTTATTCCATAACACTTTCTCCCTGTGGTAAAAAATCTGGACCGGTTGTTCCTCATAAGATAGGTTCTCTTCCAGCTGAACTACCTCTGGACTCAAAACATGAGATGGATCTGGGATATACATTCTCAACATCAAAACATGAAAAACATTGTGTACCTGATATAAACTCAGAGGTAAAGCCACTCGGTATGAAAATGATCCAACTCTCTCCAGAATTTCATATGGTCCAATGAACCTTGGACTCAGATTTCCTTTCTTACCAAATCGCATCACACTTTTCCATGGTGATACTTTGAGAAAAACATGATCACCTACCTCAAAGGAGAGATCCTTCCTCCTATTGTCTGCATAACTCTTCTGCCTACTCTGAGCTGTTCTCATGTGTTTCTGTATCAGCTGAACCTTTTCTGCCAACTCTTCTACCAATTCTGGTCCCATCAGCTTCCTTTCACCCACTTCATCCCAGAAAGCTGGAGTTTGACACCGCTTCCCATATAACGCCTCAAATGGTTCCATTTGTATACTGGAATGAAAACTATTATTATATGAAAATTCAACCAAAGAAAGATGTTGGTCCCAACTTCACTGATAATCCATCGAAAAATCACGTAGCATATCATCCAATGTCTGAATTGTTCGTTCTGAATGCCCATCTGATTGAGGATGAAAAGATGTACTAAAATTTAATTCAGTACCCAACGACTTCTGAAGGCCTTTCCAAAAGTTAGAAGTGAACCTGGGATCACGGTCAGATACAATGGAGAGAGGAACTCCATGTAACTTGACTATATCTTTAAGATACAAACGGGAAAGTTGATCTAGGGAAAAAGTATCTCGTATAGCAAGGAAATGAGCAGATTTAGTCAAGCGATCAACAATAACCCAGATTGCATTATTACCTCGAGGTGTCTTCGACAATCCCACAACGAAGTCCATGGATATATTTTCCCATTTCCACTCTGGAAATGGTAAAGGCTAAAGCATCCCTTTCGGTAACTGCCTCTCTGCTTTAACCTGCTGACAATTCAAAAACTTCACAGTATAATCAGCAATATCCCTTTTTATTCCATCCCACCAGTAATGCTCCCAAAGATCTCTATACATATTAGTACTGCCTGGATGAACTGAAAACGAAGAACTATGAGCTTCACATAACAACTCTCTCTTCAACTGTGAATCACAAGGCACACACAATCTCTTCCCAAATCTCAAAACACAATCATTATAAATGTGGAATTCAGGAAACTTACCCTTCTAAACTAGCTCTACATTTTTCTACAACTCACTGTCTTGCTTCTATGCTTGCTTGATTCTATCTGATAGAGAAGATTTCACTGATACCTGAAACAAAACAGAAGGACATCCGACACCAACAACTTCTATGCCAATGTCCATCAAATCCTTAACCAAGGGATCACGTTCCAAACACAACATTGTTAATGCATCATTACTCTTTCGACTCAAAGCATCAGCCACTTTATTTGCTTTTCCCGGATGGTAATGAATTGTACAATCATAATCCTCGATTAATTCCGGCCATCTCCTCTGTCTCATTTTCAATTCTTTCTGAGTGAATATATACTTTAAACTTTTGTGATCAGTATATATTTCACACTTTACTCCATACAAATGATGACTCCAAATTTTTAAATCGAAAACAACAGCAGCTAATTCCAAATCATGTGTAGGATAATTTACCTCATGAGTTTTCAACTGATGTGAAGCATAAGCAATTACCTGATCATTTTTCATTAGGACACAACCAAGTCCTTTCAATGAAGAATCACTGTAGATAACAAACTCCCCATTCCTGGAAGGTAGTGCCAAAACTGGATCATTCACCAATCTTCTTTTCAACTCCTGAAAACAATCATCCCATTCTTTTGTCCAGATAAACTTAACACCCTTCAGAGTTATCTTAGTCATTAGACTAGATAAATGGGAAAAATTTCTAATAAACCTTCGGTAATAGCCTACCAAACCAAGGAATATACGAATCTCAGTTACATTTGTGGGTCTTGGCAATTATTCCACAACCTTTGTTTTTGTAGGATTAACAGTTATCCCATCTTTAGAAACAATGTGACCAATGAAAGAAATTTTTTGCAACCAAAACTCACACTTGCTGAATTTTCCATACAATTTCTTTTCTTTCAAGGTTTGTAAAATAACCCTTAAATGTCTTTCATGCTCTTCTTTACTTTTAGAAAACACCAAAATATCATCAATGAAAACAACCACAAACTTATCCAAGAACTCATGGAAAATTCTATTCATTAAGTCCATGAATACAGCAGGTGCATTGGTTACCCAAAAGGCATTACTACAAATTCATAATGACCATATCTTGTAAGAAACGCAGTCTTTAGAACATCTGCTTCCTTTACCTTCAACTGATGGTACCCCGATCTCAGGTCAATCTTTGAAAAATACCGAGCTCTCTGGATCTGATCAAACAAATCATCGATATGAGGCAAATGATATTTGTTCTTAACAGTGATGTTATTCAAGGATCTATAATCAATGAAAAGTCTCATTGAACCATCTTTCTTTTTAACAAATAAAACAGGAGCACCCCATGGTGATGTGCTAGGTTGAATGAAACCTTTCTCTAATAAATCTTGCAATTGCTCCTTCAACTCTAAAAGTTCAATTTGAGCCATTCGATAAGGGGGTTTTGAAATTGGATTAGCATCAGGAACTAAGTCAACAGTAAATTCAACTTCCCGATCTGGTATTATTCCAGGAAACGCATCAGAAAAAACATCAGGATACTCATTTAGCACTGGCACATCATTAATCTGAACAGTTCCTTTATTTTCAATGATGTGTGCAAGGTAACATTCATTTCCATCTTTTACAAGTTTCTCATCCTCTTGATATGTTATCAACAGTAAGGGTTCATTATTGTACATAAACTGAAAGTCTTTCTGAAAATAAACTTCTTTAGCTCTACAGCCAATCTTAGTATGGTAAATAGAGAGCCAATCCATACCCAGGATAACATCAAACTCTACTAGAGGTAAAACAATAAGGTTTTCAAGTAGGTTCTTTCCACAGATAAGGATAGGAAGATTCTTATAAATTCTTCTTGCCTCAACATTTCCCCCAGGTGTTTTTACCAAAAGTTCATGAGTCATTTCTTGATATGGTATTCCCATTTTACTAGAAAAGTTTCCAGAGATGAAATAATGTGTAGACCCCAAATCAAACAACACACTGGCATAATCTGAAAAAACAAACAAAATACCTGATACAACTTCATTTGATGGCCCGACATCTGCTGAAGTAGTTGCAAAGGATTTCACCACCCCTTTCTACTTGTAGTCTAACTGCTTCCCATCACTTGAGCTCTTTGTCGGACACTCATTTGCGTAGTGACCCATCTCATTGCACTTAAAACATTTCACTAACTGTAAATCAAATTTCGTCTTACCATCACCTTGATCTTTTTCAGTGCAATCATGAGCCTTATGTCCCATCTTACTGCATCAGTAGCACGTTCCAGAATTCAAAAGACATTCCCCAGCATGCCTTTTACCACATTTATCACAAACTGGAAACTTAGTTTTCTTACCATCAGACTTTTTTGAAGAATTCTTCCCTTTCTCCTGCCACCTCGGTCTCTTCTTATGTTGGTTGTCATAGAAAACTTGATCATCAGCAAACTCCATTTCCACCTTCTCAGCACATCGAACAAGATTTTCATAACTTTTTAACTCACGAGAAGCTAATGCCCTTAGATATTTTGGCTTTAATCCTGAGTAAAAACGATTGATTTTACTATCAAGGTATCAGATAAAATTTGGAGCATACCTTGCCAATCGAGTGAACCTTTCTTCATAGGCAGCCACTGAGTCTTCCTCTTGCCTCAATTCCAGGATTTTTTTTCCATCCTAAGTCAAACAACCTTAGGAAAATACTCCTCAAGAAACATACCTTTGAATTCATCCCAGTCGAGAGCATCAATCTCATCAGCATCCATAATATTTTTAACCATCGACCACCACTGATCTGCTTCACCCTCCAAACAGTAAATAGCAAGACTAACCTTTTGATTGTCTGAACACCCCATGACATCGAAAATATTCTCCAGTGCTTTAATCCACCCTTCAGCTAGCACAGGGTCAAATGATCCTCTGAATGATGGGGGATGTTACCTCATGAAATGTTCCACCACTGACATGTTCCTATGTGGTTTATCTAGCTGATCTCGTTCATGGATACCACCACCATTTATCGCTTGAGTCAACTGCGCCATTACTGCAAAAAACTGTTCAGTTCCAATTCCGACCATCTCAGGATGCTGATTCGGAAGGTTATTTCCTTCTATATGCCTTCCTAGCACTGCTTACTTGTTTCCTCTACAGAAAACCATTCTGAACAAACATATCTTAGATGAAGCAACATGGTAATCTTCAAATGCTATATCATTTCAATTTGACCATAAAAAAAATATTTTTGGATAATCATTTAATAGAATTATAACTCCTAAAGTTATCTAAACCTCCCTCTCATACCAACTATAAGGCCCCAACCTTAAACATTACTTAATCTTGAGATATTTCAAGAATACACCTTGAGGATCTTTTCAGGTTTAGAGTTTTAGAGAATTAGATCATAAAACATGCATTACATCCCACATTTAAATAAAGTGGTTACAATAAAAGATAGTATTCATTTTTTTCCCATCAACGGAAACATATTTAAAATAAAATATGGATTCTTTCTTGACACTTCCTTGACACTATCATCATATCATGTACCCTTACCTTGACCTGTGAAAAACATTTCAAAAACTTGGGATGAGCATAAAAAGCTCAGTAAGGTATATAAAAATATGGAAAGGAAACATGAGTACATGTATACATAAGAATAAATGAATTTATACTCTACTCATAAAACATAATCACTTTAACATACCTCATAAAATCATGAATAAATCATAGAAATCATAATACATAAAGGTAACTTGAGGCATTCATAACATTATTACGTAGGGATTAACCCTCTTGGTTACGTTTGGAATACCCATCACAGTATATTCCCTAAATCTCTTCGGAGAAACCTTAACGTTTAACTCCTTCGCATTACCCAATGCATTAGAGAGCTATATCGGGCTCACCCGCCCTTAGTTTATCACGGAACCACCCGTCTTCATAACAATTCCCAAGAACCATAACATAATAATATCACATAAAACATGCATAAAGGAAACATAACATTTCCACTTTTCAATCAAAAGATATCAATACAACACATTGATATAAAAACATTATGAAAACCATTTTCAATACCAAAATAAAAGAAAAGTAAAACATGGAATTTATTTTTCTTTTAAAAAAAATGTATGGTTTATAGAGGAAGCCGAAACTCAAATAATGGTCACAGTGGCGGAGAAGTCGTTGTCGCCGCATACGTACGACAAAAACATTCCCTTTTGTCGTTCAGTAAAACGCTTCATATAAAAAAATATTCCTTTTGGATAAACGTAAAAGTCAAAGGGGTTTATACACTATATAAAATAAGGTTGTGTATAAAACAAAATATTCCTCAATGAAAGGAGATTAATACGAAGTCCCATACCTTGTATCTGACTTGACTTGATCATTCTTTAATCTCCTTTAAAACGGGTAACTCTTTCTGATTTGAGATCAAAGGCTTCCTTGGGAAGACTTCTGACCAAAGTGAGGCTTCAAGGAGCAAGAGAGGGATGTGGAGAGACAAAATGGATAGGGTTTGGCTGAGAAAAAGGCTTTGGAAGTGTGGGTAAGGTGGTAGAGGTGGGGGCCTTTTATAAGAGGAGAGGAGGGGCACTCTTGGAAAGGTATAAAAGGATACTTTATTATAAAATGATTTTCGGATTTAAAAGGTCCCAAAATTATATATTTCTAGTATAAGATGATAATAGTTCGAAATACACCCATAAAATAGGTTTTTGACATGTGTAGGTCTTATATTTTACATTATCTTTTTATTTTATTTAAATCGTTAAATAATGAGGTCATCGCTGCATCATCATGGTGTCATAAATAATTTAATTTATTTAATGTATTAAAATTATAAAAAATATATAATGATTTATGAAATAATTTTATCTTTCTAATGAATATTTATAGTCAAAAATATGACTTGTATAACCCAATTTAAAAATTGTTTTAGTAAAACAACTCATGTTTGTGACATTTTTACTTTAACATTAAATAAAAAGATATTAATGTCATTTTCCTTCCAAAGTGGCTCCATGGGGTCCCCAAGTTGACCCATGGATTTTCTTGGTCGGCCATGACACATCTAATAAGGGTAGGACATGTTTCAAGTTCATTTCATATTATTAAAACCTTATTCTTACCTTAAATTACACTAATTACCTCTAATCGCGATTAAAAACTTAAAAGTTACTATTCACCAAAAAAAATATTTTAATCCCATTGAACCAAATTTTACTTCTTAATGACAACCATGTATGTCGGATTTTTTGAAATTCAAAACACAGAGGTGGTAAAATTTCATTTAAATGAAAAATCAGTTTTTTAAGTACCACTTAGTGGTTTCACTATTCATCAAAAATTGAAGTTTTTCAGAAAAATACCAAAACTTCACCCTAAGATATATTTTATATCATGACTTAAAAAATGATTTCTATTTTAAAAAATTAAAAACATATAAGTTACATTAATTAATTTAATAATTAATTCCCGCTGTCAGAGCAAATAGCGTGTTTTTATGAAACAATAAGTATCAAAAGATTGACACTAGTTTAAGTCCAATTTCAAAGTGAAATTAATTTCAACGACCAATATCGGATTAAATGGTAAAATATTTTCTAATTGAACTTTAAAACCAATTCAAAAGATAATCAACCATATAATTAAATTAGATGAAAAAGCAGTTTTGATGTAAAATGCAGTATTTTTCACTATTCATTAAAAAAATGAACATTGTCAGAAAAATACCAAAAAATTATCCAATGTAAATTTGAATTTCCCAATCATAAATAATAAGTTTATTTTGAAAAATCGAGCTTATAAAATTGTCAAAAGTTTGATTTAAAAATGATTTTCCATCAAAAGGCAGTAAAACAATCTTTTAAAAATATTAGTGTATTCCATGCTTAAGATTGGATTTATTCTCATTTTAAGCCTCTAAAACACTATCTAATTCATTAGTAGACATAGATAAAAATATCTATTATTCATTACTTACTTGGGATGTTACAAATATATTCAACTTTTGGTAAATGATATGTTGGTATTGAAGGATCAATATCAAGAGATGTATATGTTGTTAAAAAGAAGTGTTGGTATTAGAAATTAATACCAATAAAACACAATATCTGTTGGAATTTCTCATTTTTACCAAAAGATATATTATCTATCAATACATTTCTGTTGGTATAAGCCATTTTTTGGTAGTTCTAGCCACCAAATATATATAAAAAATTACCTCTCTTACCTATGGAAATCCAGATAAATCAGAAGGAAACATATCAGGAAACTCAATGAAAACTTGAGGGAGATAAATGCTAAATGATTGTAACTCCATATCAAAGGAGAGAACTGTTATTACTTCCCCCAATTATGGATAAGAAGGTCCGTCTCTAATCGACCTCAAGTCACTCTCTCCTTGAAATATACAAAAAACTCCATAGGGTGTAGTAATATCAATAATAGAAGATAAAAGATTCATAGAAATATAAATAAAATTCATAATAATGGTTGAAATAAAAGAATTAGATACATCAATATCAAATAAAGAAATCACTAATGAATAAGTTATAGTGATAGTACCTCTCATGGTCACTCGACCCATATCCTCTTCTTCTAGAGACTCTTCCACTACGTGAATGAGCTTCTTTATGGTTGTTTGTGGCTAGAACCCCTTTTTCCTAGAATCATCTTATTGAACTGTAGTTTTAAAATGATTTTACGATCCCATGCCACTATATGGAGTATAAAATACATGTAAAACATCTATAAGTGACATGAGCATCCATAGGAGCCACATATATTGGGTTCCTCAATGCAAACCCACTTCAAGTACCCTAGCCTTCCACACAGGTAACAAATCAAAGTGAATATTCCAATAACTGTAGGAGGTATATAAAAACCATGATTTGAGAACAACCATGATAATCATAACGCTACCTATTCCTTTTAGAGGAATTCACAAAACATCCACTGTGATAAAAATAATCTCTCATCAACCCTGACTTGCTAGCCAGTTCCATTTCAACCGTTAGCTATTATCCATAAAATTATCATTATAAGGAAGATTCAGCAAGATAACCTAGGAATGAATATTAGATCAAATACCCATCTAGATCTTTCGAAACGTCATTTTCACATTCGATAAAATCTAATGTAAAAAATTTAACTAGCTCAGTAAAAATATTTTCATACTCTGTCACAGTTCTTTTAGAATTATTGAGTTTATAAAATTCAATAGCCTTATCCAACACCATTTAATCTGAATAGAATTGGTTTTTGAAAATTATTTTGAAGTCCTTCCACTCTAATTTTTCATGTTTCTTCACCTTCACCATCATGTCTCGCCATCTCATGCTCGGTCCTTCCAACATAGAGGTGGAACACATGAACTTGATTTCATCATGTGTCTCTAAGAACTCAAAAAAAAAAATTGAATCCTACTCAACCATTACTCATCCTCTTGAGGATCATTGGAGCCTTTGAAAATTGGTGTCTTCTTGCAAAGGGACTCCTAATAATGATTCTAGAAAACATATCTTTTTGATTCCATGGTTGGAGCATGAATGGGAACTGGTGTTGGTTCTTGTCCTAGAGCATGAACAGTATGCATAATCACCTCAACCTAACATGGGTCAACAACAGGATTTTCTTACTAATTTTCATGATAAGATTCCTCCTATATCAGTTTTTCATGTCTTATTAGAGGCCTAATACTACATATCATAAATAGATAGAACACATGATTTGGATTTAATTCTATCCAAATAAAAATGTAGGGTAAGACTAGAACTTACCATCATGATTTTTTCCCAAAATAAACACTTATAACTTAAGGATCATTGCGGTCTTTCAAGGTATTTAATAGAAACTAACTCCTAAGTCCTGAAAAGATCACATAACTGCATACTGAAATCAAAGAAAGATGAAAAACCTCAACCATTGATACCACTTTTCATGAACCATCCCAGATACCCTAGTAACATAATAACTGATCCAGTTTAGACATATCCCAAAGTGTGTTCCTGATCCCCAGAGGTTTAAGACTACAACGTATCATCATACAATATGAAAGTGGGAATTAATTTTCTACACATACAACAGCTATAATATAAACAAGATAGTATGCATACAAGAAAACCCCCATAGGGATAATTGTACAAGAATTCAAACATTCATAAATATACAAAAGTGAAACAATAATGTATCAGAAAACATGATTAAAACCCAAGTCCTAATGGACACAAATCCCCAAGATTAATGATCAATAACTACTACCACCTCTATGTGGAGCCTTACCCTTTCTCAAATTAGGAAGAATCAAATCTATAAATACTAAAAGCATAGGTCGATGTGAGAAAAAATTCTAGTATGGACCCACTAAGGATTCCATAATATGATTCCAATATTTAAATGACCAAATAAATTATTAATTTTTACATAAACATGCATGTAATTACAAAATAATATATAAAAAAATCATATATAACATTTCAAATAATCATAATTCATTAAACAAATTACTTAAATAAACATTTAATATAAAACATTTTATATAAATTAGAAAGGCAAGTGTATAATAGTTTTAAAAAATGGAATATATTTGAAATATAAACAACAAGTGATATGGTAATATTTCATAAGGTATGATAGTTCTAGGCTATGGGATTCCCTCATGCTGAAATAGTTATAATGGAAATACGTGTACACACACCCCTTAGACACTGGTCAAAGAGGACCCATCACCATCCCCTTAGGGATGTTACCTGCTACATATGTATTTTTGGAGTTGTAAATCATCAATATATTGATGTATTGAATAACTCACTTACTACTTATACTTGCATGTGCTTAAATAAAAATGAATCATGGGAAATTTATTTTAAATTTTTTTAAAATGAAATTAATCCCATCCATTTCAAATATACTAATTCCAATTTAAAAACCAATACATGTGTTTTTAATGAAATCATTCATTTTCCAAGATAAAACCACTTAGTTTCTAACAAAATCATTTTTAATCTGATTTCCAATAATACAAATTTGAAATTAATTTCATCTAATGAATTTCAAAATTTTAAATTCAACAATTTAAATCTCACAATTCTCCATAAATTTCAAAAGAACACCCAAATTCATTGGAATTGGGGTTTTTACTAATTTTATGCCAAATCAAATACAAATCCCAAATTCGGATGAATTTATTTTTTCAATAAACCAATTGAAATAAATTTAATTGAAATCATGAAATTGAATTTTAATCTTAAAAAATAATGTAAATCAATAAATTTTGGGTTAATAAAATTGTGATTCATAAACAGAACCACATACCTTGAGATCATAGGATCCCACAACACAAATCCCAAATTAATAAACTCTAAAAAAGATCATGTGAGGATCTGATAATCAATTCGAAATTCACGATCTGAAATAGTATGGATTAGATACTTCAAAAAAATAGAGATATATAAAACCATAGCGATGAAAGATGAGAGATCACGAGAAAGAGAATGGGAAGTGGAAACCTACCTATAAGAGATCGAACATCCTTCTCTAAGATTATATTCAATTCCAGAGTGATGTAGAGGGAAAAAATAAACTCTTTGGAGCCTCCAAGTAAGAAGAAAATGTAATAGGGTTATATCAGCCCGTTGTAGGCCTAAAAAAGAGGGTTTTAGGATTTTAAAAATTAATTTATGGATTAAAAAATATCGTACACATGGTTTAATGGGTAGATCTTTATGATTAGAAAAATCATGCGCCCTAACCCTACACCCCTTTTTTCCTGGTGCATAGTTTTTACTTGGTGAAAATATAGTTTTTAAAATCATGAACTAGCAATAAAACCCTCCACTATTTAGTTTTTCACGATATCCACTTAGAGGGGGGGCACGGTTTGGGAAAACCATGTGCTAACTGTGTACAACCTAGAAACTTTTAAAACATACAAAATTTTCACCCAAAACAATACTAAATAAAACCCAACCAAAGCATGATCAAAAGTGGTTTTTAGGAATACTTGTAAATAGTAACAAGATATTACTTTGAATAAAAATAAATCACAATATAATATGTGGAAATTAAACTATAAATTATTATGAGTTTACAAGATTTTCTTTCATTTGATGTTTCACCCAAATATCCATGCTTTAATGAGAGTCAATAATAAAACGAGGTCTAAGTTATAGCATATGGATCTTTATATTGCTTTATAGAACAATATTCCATAATATCAAGGAAAGTGTAATAGCATAAATTGTTACACAATGATAATTTTTAGATAGAAATGTCATAAGATATCAAACCTATGGTTTTCACTATTTAGTTTTGGAAAGTTCCATTATTTTTATTGGAACCCATACTAGTGTATTATTATTCTATATTGGATGATTTAAAAATATATTTTATGAAACATTTTGTTACAATAATGTGTATTTTAATTAAAATAGAAGATATATGGATGAAGATTCTAAAGGTTGAATTGACATTATTGTAATAAATTGGACACACTAATTCTTATGGTACACGTAAAATGATCATAATGGATTATGATAGCATGATTTAATCTTCACCATTGATTGATGGTCTTAGTGATAAAAATACTATATAAAATATTATTAGGTTGAATTGGATAAAGATAATGTTATATATTTATATCCATAATTTATTATAGAAGAATAATATTAATTCATTTCATAGAGTATTGTTTACATATTCTGTTCCATTGTAGGAAAGATCTAGGATTATGTAATCTTTTTTATATATCTAATTGATTGAAGAAGTATATGACAAATATATATATTTTATTTCCTATAATTAATTTAATATATATGAAGTGTTTTAAACTATAGTGATTATTTGGAGAGAAACTATTTATATATCTTAACAATGATTATATAATGTTTGTCTTGGGTGTGAATTCTAAATGATAAACAACAATGATATAAAAATTTTGGTGTTATAAGATTCAATGTAAAGTAAAACCTTATACTAATTAATGTGACACTCATATATATAAATATTTGAAGATCATAATTGTTGTATTTCTTATATGGGAAGAGACAAGACATTCCCTTGTGAGTTAGTGAACCTTTCCTAGTTGTTTTTGTAAATGCAGTCACCATTGGTGATGAGTGACCATTCCAAAAATTTTATCTAATAAAATTGTGCATAATAGGGTATTTTGGTACCCCAGTATATCTATACATGTATGATCCCTGGATGTAGCCCAATGCTGTAAAATTGAGTAAAATACTAGTGTTCACATGGATTTTAAATTCTATATATCTGTTTTATATTAGGTGAAATTATGATTAAAATTGAAAATTTTAATATTTTTCAAAATAATATTGTAGGATTATCTAGTTTTGGGGAAGTCAACTAATAAATGTTTCAATTGGTATGCACCATGATTCCCCCAACACGCTAAGAGTTCCTTTGAAATCATATTATGGCCTATTATTCCCAAAAAGGTTTTTTAATATGAATTATGTAATCATAATATTAAAAATTATATTTTGTCTACATGGAATAATAACTGATGATTTTGTGTTACCTTGCTCATTTGAAAAAGATCAAATTCTATACTTATAATTTCATTGTTGAAAATTTTCATCGAATCATTAGATTATTTTGTTAAAATAATTCAATATTATTATTTAATTTAATCTATTGATGATATAAATCCTTGTAATATGCTTTTTAACATTGTTTAATGGGATAAAAAAAGATGACAATCTATATAAGAATAAATCGAGGTTCATATCCTTCAATCCAGCACAGGCATAGACTTTTCCTTTTAATATTTTTCCATATATAAAATGATTCTAAATCACCAAAAATATACTAAAGACCTTTTCAATAAATTATGTGGGAATAAATAGTTGTTTGGGGAGAAAATTGGGGGAAAATACGTAATCAAATTGGTTTTTGTGTATTCTATATATTTTTCTATGGTCTATAAATCCTGAATATCAATTGGAAATTTTATTGAAATTGTAATATTTTTTATCATGGTTTTTAAATGTTTTAAAACACCATTTTATAATAGTTTCAATATAATCAAACATTTAATTGGTTTAAATATCATTTTTAAAATCATGCTCAAGAAACTTTCTTCTACTAAAATCAAGAAAAAATATATATTTATGGTACTATATTCCCATTAAATTTTCACTCTAAAGTAAAATACACATCCTTTGTTCAATGTCATAGTCAAAAATATATTCTTACTATAAATTTAATTATATTTCATATTTATATTTAATTTTAAAAAAATATCTTTATATCACAATTATAATGAATAAATATTTCTGTACATCAATATTTTATATAATGACTTATAATGTCACTTAACCCATTTAAATAAATTTTATTTTCTATGTATATGTATATAAATATATCCAAACCATTTACCAATGGTATGATTTTATTCATAGTTAAAAATAAAGATGTGATATTTTATATTTAATAATTAAGGAAAATATTTTTATTCTTACCTCTAGAATATTTATATAAATTTAGTATTAGTGTTCTCAAAAATCCTCAATACATAAATCATTTTTTATTGGGAAACCCATATTTTCTATGATATATTTCAATGTTTTTTTAATGTGATGTTTATTTTTTAAGTAAATATTTCACAAACATAGACTTCTTGATTTTGATATACAAATACATACTTTATATGAAAGATATGCTGGAGACTTAGATGAGCATAACATATGATCATATTAAATGTTTATTCATAAAAACTCTAAATTAAGACACATTCATAGAACCAAATTTTTTAATTCCTTTAGATATTAGCTAAGTATCCAACTTATTTAATAGTATCAAGTAAATTTATTCCATGATATTCATTTTTATTTAATCCCATGTAGGAAAATACTACATAATATTATTATTTGTTTTATGGGTAATATGAAAATATAAGAAAAGGGTTACCTAAAATGACTAGAAATTCGTAAATCAATGTCAATGGCCTATAAAGGATTCGTCATTAGATTATAAAATTGTAAAAAACTATAACATGAGATATATGGAATGATAAATTAAATAAGGTCATGGAATTAAAAGAAGATATTCTGATGCATAGTAGTATAATAATAGATTATAACATATAAACATTATACCATAAAATTATAATCATGAAAATATATCAAGAAAAATGATATATAAATTTGATATTAATAATCATTAACCACAATGAATCAAATATGAATGTGTCACTTGCATAAGCATAGAAAAGCATAACATATGTTAAGGAAATTTTTTTATACCATCATAACATGATGGAAAATCATGATCCCAAACATTGTGGAGTAGGATATGATCTCAAGTACCATGACATAGTAAAATGTGATAGCATCCCAGGTCCCATAACATTTTGGACAAAGAAATCCTCCCATGTACCTTATATGGTATCATAATATATATTAACATTCCCTAGTTCATTGGAGGGATATATATCATTATGTACCCACCCTTTAAATAATTTAATATCCAAACATATGTATGAAATAAGAAAATAATCCCACTCCCATTAAAATAATGGAATGATTAACTCCTGAAAATAAAATTCATTTCATAAAAAATCAATAAGTACAAAAACAAATTATTGAGATAATTAAATTTGATGATACCATGATAATAAATCAACATGTCAATACATGATATACAAATCCATTGTTATATTTATATGGTTCTATTTATTTAACAAATCAATATGGGGTTATATCAATAGTTCTCCCCCATCGATATAATAGTATGGTAAAGGATGTGTACACTATTCTACTAGAAAAATGATTTATTGGGTATTTATTTCATATAGAATAAAGGGAAATACATTAATTTAAATAGTTTTTCCTACCAATGGAGTTGTATTTAAATATTATAAAACACCAATTAGTAAAAAGAATAAAGTATTGGAAATTCAAAATGGAAGAACTATGGTATAATCACTATCTTTATAAATATCATATTATATGTTGAGGAAAATATAATGATCGATCAATTCACACATTGGGAATTAATTTTATAATTTCATGGATATATAAAATATTATTTAATCAATAAATAAGTTTTTTCAATATAATAAAAATATATAAAAAGGTATAATGAGGGAGAACATAATATAACTATAATTTAATTAGTTTAATTTCAATGTGTATCACATAGATGAAAATTCCATCATAGTAAGGTAATAAATGATAAAATATTTATTAAAAAAATCCTTAGTTATGGAACAACCTCGAAATAATCTAAAAAAATAACCTTAAAAATTCATAAAATGAAAATAAAGTAAGAATATTTCTATTGAAATATTTTTTTCAATATTATTTTTATATATAATACTTTCATTCAAAAGGATCTTATAAAACTATGAGAGAAATATGTAATGGAAATCATTAAAAGGGATTTTAAATTTTTTTAGTAATTTTTTCATTAAAATTTAGAAATATGTAACTTTAAAAAGTCATTTCCAAAAGGAAACAAAAATAATGGTAAATATATATTATTATAATAAGATATATTAATAGTGGGACATTGAAAATAAATAACAATAATATAGAATAAAATTAATAAAAAGAAAATAAATTGGTAAGGATAATTAAAGAAGAGTTTTTTAGAATTTTTTATTGTTTATAAGTTTCCCACATCAATGAAATGTATATAGAATTTTATATTAAATTAAATTAATGAGAAATATGAGATTCAAACAAGTTAATAATAATTTAAATTTTAAAATTATGAACCTAAGGATTTTGTAAAGGAAGTGTTCTAAAATTTAATAGTAAAACCCTTAATATAAATTTGATATTTTATCATTACAACATCATACAATTTAAGTTAAGAATCAATAACTGAGGAGATTTTTGGAAAGATATGTAAAATCTATTAAAAAAATAAGAAATATAATTTTAGTTATTAAAATTGAAAATCTTATCCATCTAGGATGAGTATATTAAAAAAAGGATGAGTATAACATAATAAAAGGACATTGAATCAATTAATCCCCTAGTAATGTTTGAAATCAACATTAAGAGACATTAATATTGAATAATAATCTAAGAGGAAGATAAATATAATAATCACACAAAATTTTAAGAACATAATTCATATAATAATAATTTCTAAGAATATTAAATTTAAACTCAAAAAGAGAAAAAATATTTGGATAGAATCCTTACAAAAATTATAATTTTTATAATAAGAGAGATCATTCAATGTGTGGATAATAGATTGAATATATTACCAAAAAAATGGGTAAAATAGGTAAATATGCATGCAAAAAAAATGATATGAAATTAATAATAGATGATAGAAAATAATGAATTAATCTAAATCATGATAAATAATATTAAGAAAAATAATCCCTATAGTGGGTAAAATAGGAATCAATCCTATGATAAAAATAAAAAATGATTAATTTTATAAATGACTAGTTGATGAAAAATATGATATTTTAGATGGAAAATAAAAAAAACTTTAAATAAATTCATAAAATAGTAATTCTATTTTACCAATGTATAATAAAAGAAAACTCCATACCATAAATCCAATATTAATAATTTTAACACATTATATTTATATAATTAAAATTTATTTATTAATCATCTATTTCAGATTCATATAACTGAACCATGATTGATTCAGTATGGTGGACGCTATAATCATTCCATGTTAATAATTTCATTTTCTCCCAAATATTCAAGGTATAAGATTCATAATTTTTTAATTGTGTCTTTTTTTTCATTTCCTGGAAGTTATGGGTATTATTCACAAGCATGAAATCTATAACGCAATTATTTAGTTAATCTTAATAAAAAAAATGTTTTAGGTTACTAATGATTTACTTATTTGCATTATAACTGAAAACACACAAAAACATTATATAATTTATTCACAAATTTCATATCATACCCTAATTTATGTTTTTATAACCTTATATCATGGATATTTTATAGAGATATTCATGTATGAGGTTAAACCGCCCCAAACATGAATATACATTAATTTTTTGATATATATGTATATGAACTGATTTTATTATAAAATAATAATTATAAAAGTATTATAATTTAATTTAGAATTTACTAGAGTGAATATTATAATAGGGAATAAGTATATGAAGAAGGTAATTGAAATAGATTAAGAATAAGAAGTTATTTATAATAAATAGTAACACTTTCCTCAAAGAAAATTCTTTATTTTGAAGTCTTAGAGACTTATTTAGATGAATAAGTGATTGAAAATTAATGAGATAATTCTTAGGAATGCAATTTTAGTTGAGATAAAGAACCAAAACCAATATGTATCTTAAAATGGTTAGAGGAAGGCACATTTTAAAGATGGTTTTGAGTGACTTTCTCGCTACTACCCTTTCCTTAATTTGGAATGAATATAATTTTTAAAATAAAGATATCCAAAAATAGATTAATAATGAGTATAGATTCTGTAAACCATCATCCATATATTAAATTGATATTTTTTTTAGATATTTTATAACATTAATAATTCTTTTAACTATTTTCTCTTGTATCCTTTTAGCATCATAACTTAGTTTTTATCTCAGAAACATATTATTTTTCCAATAATATTATTCAAATTTCCTAATTTATATGTTATGATACCAAGTAATAAATCTATTTAATAATGAATTTCCATAAATTTTAATGAAATATAATTTCAATATAAAAACTAATAATTCATAAGAAAAAAAATGGATTAAAAATTTTGTAAACATTAAATGATTCTATTTTTATTTACGTCCAAATACTAAACATAAAATTAGTTTTAATTCATTTCCAAAATATATATATAAAAAATAAATTTCATTACTATCCATTTTTAAATTTAATATATTTAATTTTAATTAATAAAAATACATAATTTATAGAAACATAATTTTTAAAAAATGGAATGTTATCTTCAACTTTTATTTCAGTAATATTTATTATTTGGTAATTATATTATATATATAATAATTATAATGATAATATAGATTTTTAATATCTATATAATTATTATTTATAATGATTTCATGTTGATAACTCATAACATATAATTATTATAAATGTATATCATTCAGTGAATATAAATCCAAAAGTTTTATATCAAACCACTATAAAAAATTGGTAATTTTCTACCTTTATTTAACCAAATTTCCTTGATTATTTATGACTGGTTTATTATTTAATTATTTTATAAAATATTTCTAATTTAGCATCAGTTTTTTTATCTTTGATTATAAATAATTTCATAATTTTATTTTACCATAATTTTTATCTAAAATTTAAAATGTGATAAATTCTTCTTTTTACCATGTTTTTAAGCATGGAAAAATTAAATAAAAATTGTCTTTATTTATGTAATATATATATATATATATATATTAACATTTAAATTATTTTATCCACATTTTAAAATTTACACACAAAGAAAAATAAACTTTTTGATATATAAAATCATAATAAATTTAAAATTTAATAGAAATATTAATTTAAATTCATATATATACAACATTTCTATGTGTTAGGGTATGAACTAATCCTATCATGCAATATTTTCTAGCCTGATAATATATGCACATGAAATTTATTCTATGATCTAATAAACATAAACTTTTTTCTCAAAGACACTGAACCCATGGTGATTGTGTTAGGCCCACTAATGTTCTTCCAACACTCTCAATTTAATTATTTTTCTTAAAAAAACCTTATTTTACTAACTGAGTCATTTTTTTAAACCTATTTTCATGTTACTTGTTAAATTTTTAATAATTTTGTTCTTTATTTAATGTTTTTATTTTAATATGGTCATATTTGGCCTTTATGAAATTTTCATATGTTCTGATTTTTACAAAATATAGAATCATCTTTAGGTAAGTATAAATTAATTATTATGAAAGTGTAAATATACCTAAGTATTGATTATTACATAGGGAAAATGATGTTTATAGAGTAAAGTAATATACATATGTAATGATCAAAGTTATTTCTACATAAACAGATTGATATTTATGGATAAAAAATTCATACTTTTGAAGATGATATCTTCTCTATGAAGGAAAATATGAACCTAATAAAGGAATGGATAATGATTATACAATGTCCATAATGTTATTTACACAAGTCCAAAGTAATTCTTATATATCTCACCCTTTCAATTATGATCATGTATATGAAGGTGGGATTACTATTTATTAAATTAGGAAATAAAATTTTTGATACAGAATTCACACTTATAAAGATCAATTCGATTAATAAAATTTCTAATAAATAACCCTTATAGATATTTGAAATTTAATTATTTTCATATATGGGAACATTTTTCAGGTGTTTAATTTCATGTATAAATTTTACTAACATTATAATTAATGTTCCTTGAACATATATAAATTAGGAGACTGATTTAGAGGAATAAAATCTAGTACAATTTTCTCATCTCTACAAATTATCAAGAAAAATCCTAAGAACGCTTTTACGTTATTTTTTATACTTATTAATATGAAGTATTATTTTAGTTACTGAATATTTATAGATGAGACTAGATAGAGCCTATGCATTTATGAGGGAAAAGTATTGGAATCATTTAGAATGAAAAAGAAGCTTAATTCATGTGTTTAAAATTGGGGAACATTCACTCAAATATTTATTATTAATTTTTTATTCCTATAAACCAAATAAAAATAATTCTTACCAATAAGTAAGAATAAATATTATTTTTTTGTTCTTTTAATATATATATCAACAATATTTTATCAGAGTTACTTTGTAGTCTATTATTTCCCTAAATATGTTTAAAAATTTTAGTTGCTATTTACAACTATGTGTCAATATGTAAACTATTTTCTATATATTTTCCATTATTTGAAAATTTCACACTATTTACATAGAGTTTGGGTGAAGACTGTATGTAGGTATTATAAAGTGGAGTACTTGAAAAAATATCATTGAATAATTTTTTAATAATTGATATCTTCTTTCAATTAGCTCAAAAGTCCTTAGGAAAAGGAATAGTTTATTTAAAATCCCCAATCTCACATAATGAATTATTATAATGGAATTGGGGAAGTTTTTTTATTTCCATGATCCATAATAAAACATTATTATTTTTATTTAGGGAAAATTTAAAGAACTCAATTAACCCCCCACCCCCACCCCCACCCCCACCATCTTGCGATTTTTGGTATCATAATAAGTAAAATTGTTGGTATAAAGGTAGTGACTATCATATTCAAAACTATTAAAAATTATAGTCTGGTGATCAATAATTAATTTATATAATGGATGAAATCATGAAATAAATATTAATGGATTGATATCCCTATTTCAATAGAGAAATTTATGGATGTTTAAAATTAATAATGATTACCTATTTAATGATTCTTGGATGGAAAGTCAATATAAATGTTATTAAACCCTATAATATTACTATTATAAAACCCTGATTAAGGAGGTTCAAACAAAATTTGATATTTTATGTAATTTATAAATCAATGAATCCCATTATTTATGGTCATGGACCAAAGGAGTTCAATGTAGTATCTCAATGTTAGTAATCCCATGAGATGTGAGAAGCTATATTTATTACTCATTATGGAACTAATAATGTTACGAAGTTAAGATATAATTCTTACAAAACAATGATTCACACCATCAAGATGATAGATAGTAAATTTATAACCCAAATGAATTGTGGACTTATTAAAATTATCCATAATGTTTCTAACATGGGAACACATGTTCATGAATCTTATCAGACACTAAATGTTCTCCAATTTTTAACCTCAAAGTGGAATACAATCCCAAAATCCCTCAAACACCAACAAAAATGAATGATATTAAAATTAAAGACATTATTATGACTCATATGATGTGTGATTTAGAGATAAAATAATAGGTTGATTATCACACGTTGATCAAGAAAGAAATTGATTTTATAGAACTTTATACCTTAAAGGATAAGAAGAAATGTATTGACATATTATTATCTAACTAATATAATGAAGGATACATATGTTTTCATGATTATGATAATTACCAATATCAATTAGTTATGAAGTATAAAAAATCTATAAGAAGATAAAAAAAATTAAAAAACCCTTTTACAAGTAAAAACGTATTTTAGGATATTCAAAATAATTGTGATGTTATTAATTGAATAAATTAACAAATATAAAAAAAAATTATACTTGTCTAAATTAAAAGTAGAAATCTATAAAAAAAATCATTTAAAATTGGATTATAAGTAGAAATATAAGAAGGATACTAAATCCATGAGGATTTATTCTTAAGATATCATTGATGACTCCCATTCTAATTCAAAATTTGATTATATAAATTAAAAGTCTAACATGTGCTTCACCAAAGAAATTAGAGAGTTATAATCATCATCTAGTTATGAATCTGATTATAAATTCGAAAATTAAAACATTAAATAATTTAATATATATTTTTCAATACTATATGATAAATATGAATCAATTTAAAGAAACACAGTTCATTTAAAAAGACTTATGATATTATAGAAAATTAAAAATATTATATATCCAATTTTATTTTAGAATTAAAAACTGAACTATATAAATATTCTACTTTTGTTGTCCATTAAAAAACAATTAAATAATTTTGGAAAGTGGTAATACACCACAAATATTTTAGGATTTTATTTACTAATGGAAATTATTTTCTCAACTAAATACTTGAAAAAAAAGAAAATAAAGGAAAACAAACCATTGGATGTAATGATGAAAAAACAAAACACTATAGAAATTTTTTCCTATAAAATTAACAAAAATTTGTCTATTATTGTTTGTTTTAACTATGGAATAAATTTACATTATACTAATGAATATAGTCTCAAAATAACATAATTTTTTTGTTTTTAACATGCTTTAATTTCTAAAAAACTATCTAAAGTATAGGGTGAAAATTCTAGATACATTAAACAAATCTATGTCCCTAGATCTTTAGATTTCAACTAACACTATTGGAACAATGAAAGTTTTTGTACCAAAAAATATTCCTATTTTATCTCATATTACATAGAAACATTAATATAGATATAATTTTAATGTTATACATGAATAATGGTTATTCAAGTCATGTAATTGTAGAATTTTAAAATGTCCTCTCGTTATAAAAGGTTGATAGAGACCATGTTACATGTTGTGACAATGTTATTGGAAAAAAATAATTTTTTTTGTTGGATATCTATATTCAAATATTATCAAAAATCAACTTTATATTGAGGTATTGAAATATAATTTGATAAGTATCTCTGAACCCTATGATGAAATATTTCGATTTTATTTTTCTAACAAATTTTGTACTATTTTTAAAGATAACTTTATTAAGTTTAAGGTGCCAGGAAATGAAAATGGTTACACCTAAAAACTACATTCTCGACATAAATAGAATATAAACATTTTAAATTAATAAATTGATGGACCATGTATATATAATTTAATATTTACATTGATCGATTTATTCTTTCATAAAATTATATAAAATAAATATGATTTAAATATTTACTCAACATAAATCATATATAAAGAACCCATGGGATATATGATAAATGGGCATGAAATCAAAATCATATTTTAATATAATCAAAGAGGTCGCTACTTCTTTAAGATGGGAAACTATCTAAATAGATCTCTTTGGACCCTCACAACAAAAATACTCAGTGGAGAGTATTTTGATTATATTTTATTGGATGACATTTTAAAATTTACATGGTTTTTTATTTAGAGACATAAAAGTGAATGATTTTATATTTTTATTAATAATCGAAAACTAGTTCATAATGAAATAAATGTAAATTTATTTCCTTAAGAAGTGATAATTGAGGTGAGTTTGAGAATATATAATTTGATTATTCTTTCTCAAAACATGGTATTGAAAATACATTTTTATCTCCAAGGACACATCAAAATAATTGTATCATTTAATGGAGGGATAAAACCTAGAAAATATTTCTTAAACTATTCTATGAGAATATATCATGCCTAGTCATTTCTTTTCTGAAGCTTATATACTATCATTTTCATCATTAATATATTTTTAAAAGGGTATATCTTAATAAAAACAACTAATGATTTATACAATAATAAAACACCAAAGGATGGGTACATCAAGTTGTTCGTATATAAGGTATATGTCTTAAAAAAAAGGATAATCGTGGTATGTTTGATCCTAAGGCTGGGTAAGGAATATTCCTAGGTTACTGTATAACTTCCAAACATTATGTATTATTTATCATAAGTTCAAGTATAGTTTTATAATCTAAACATACTAAATTATATAAATTTAATCTCATTAACCACAAAAAGACTCAAATTTTTTACCAAAGTGATTCTACTTATTACAATATACTTTATCTTCTCTTTGAAACATAAATGGATGATTATCTGGAAAAAATCATTAAAAATATAGTATTTTAATGAATGAATATTAAGAAACTAAAATTTTGATAACTAAAATCCCATGGACCAAGACAAAACCTTTATTGACATTTACTCGAATCTTAGTTTTTGGATTTAAAAAAATAAAAAAGCACCAGATACATATTTGAGATCGATATATTTTTTTCTTAGATTTAACCTAAACATGTACATGATGTCTTGTATGATGTGATTTGAATGTTATATATACATAACATTAGTTACACTAGTTTAAGAAAAACAATGTTTTGTAATTAGTTTATAGGCTCATGGATTATCCTGTTATAGGAACTATATGGGTATTCAAAAATAAGAAGGGTGATCCTGGTATAATAACTAAAAATTTTGGATAGATTATTAGAAAAAGGATATAATAAAGAGGAAGTAATAAATTATGTTGAAAAATTACCCCCAAATATGTATTATAATCTACTAAACACTTTTATATTATGCATATCATATAAATTTTATGCTCTCATGATAGTGGTTGAATATGATTTCAAAATGTTTTCTTTGTTGAATAAGTGTATATTGAATAACAACCAAGTTTTGAAGATCCATAAATTAAAAATAAAATTTTCAAATATAATAAAACTATATATGATCACAATCAAGCATAGTGGTATTTTTATTAAATACTATTTCAGTTTCTTTTTTAGATGATATCACTCTATGATTATCATACTATAAAATATTTAGTAAAAACTATTATTCTAATATTTTTTTAGCTCAAATTTATTTGAATTAAGTGATTTTTGGATAATTTTTTTTAATGGTTGTTCAAACATCATGCAAATAAAATTTTAACTAATCCATATTAGTGAGTTAAAATTTTATATGGTTATAAAATTTATGAAAATAGAAATATATTAAAGAAAATAAAATTCATCCATGATATAATGAAAATGGTTTGGACATGAAACCCATATGTAGTATAAATCACTCATGGCATCCAATATTAAACATGGTTTAGATAAATTTGGTAAGATAGATCAAATCATCTTATATAGAGGAATTACTATAATTTTTGGTTTTCCAACTAATAGTAGATAATATATCTTGTTTATTGAATATTTATGTTCAATATTTCATGAAAATCCTAAAAAATCATTTCTAGCACCTTCAAAAATAATTTGAACATATTTTAATTGAAAATTTTCCCTTTCTATATATTTTCTTCATAATTTTGGATTTCATTTGATATCATATTCTATTTATTATTTTAGTTGGTGTAGATTTAATAGGAAAATTACATGAGAAAAATTACACATAATAGTCGAATCATTAGATTTAGGGTTATGTAGGAAGGAACACTATATTGCATTGTCAACTACTGATGTTAAATACATTATAGCTCATAGTTTTGTGGGTGGGTGTTGTCGATTAAATACACCTTGATGGAATTTGATTTAATTTCCATCATGTTCTGATTTAATATTATAATACAAGTGTTATTAACATTTTTAAATATCTGTTAATCCATTCATGAATGAAGCGTAATGATTTAAGTTATTAATTATTTAGAGATCACGTAAAGAAGTTGATATTTCTCTTAGATTTATTGGTACTAGTAATTAATTAATATATATATTCACTATGACTGTAGTACCCCTGGTTTCTGGTATGTAACCCTTACTTAATGCTTTTATTGGTTATATAGTTAAGGTTGATTAATGAGAGAGTCAGGAGAACTTGGAAAGAAGTTTTGAGGCAAAGGGGAAGTCGCACAAGGGGTGTAAGATTTGTCTAACCATGCGGCCAAACCATATGTAGTTGACACTTTTGAGGTAGTGGCTCCTGCACGGTTGGAGCAAGTTTCGGGAGACCGTGTGAGGAGGTCGTGCGAGGGTCTACCGAGGTAGTGTCTAACACCCGGTTAGTGCACGATTTGTCAAACCGTGCGAACTAACTGTGCAGACACTTAAATGAGATCATAAAAAAATGGATCTCACATGTTTTTGCCTCTAAATGGCCCGTATTTCCTCCTAAACAGCCATAACTCGGGATCACTCTCCCTTGAAGGTAGGATAACCTCTCCCAAGGATTTTGGAGGCGATCTGAAGGCTTTCCTTGGGGAATCAAAGCTGGATTTTTGAGGTATGTGATCGTTCGTCATCCTTCTCGATCAGTTTCTTAGATATACTTCTCCTTTTCTCTTGGTTTCTTATATCTACACCAATTATGGGTAGATATAAGTGTGTGTATTCCAAATATGATGAGTTTTGGTCTTGGTATTTCTAGTAAAATAGATCTAAGGTGAGTTCTTGAAGAATCAACCTGGTTTTCTTATGCGTTCTTCGTTCGTTGTGGTTTTCATCAAAACCTTCGAGGTAGGAGGCTTCTTTCTTGACTCCACTTAGTATAACTGATTTTCATGATTTAAAATTGAATTTTTGGTTTTGAATTGATTTTGATTTGGTTTTTGAACACTTGTTGGAAACCTTCTTGAGTGATGGTTGTGAAATCTGGAAAATTTGGGATTTTGAACGAGTGATTTGGTTCTTAATTTTTAAAATAGAGATTTTAAAATTGGGATTTTCTGGAGTTATGACACATGGTTTAGATTAGATTTTTTCAATAAAAGTTAATTTTTTATTGAAGTTAAGTTGATTTTTTGAAATTGGTTTATTCTTTGGTTTTCAATAAAAGTAAAGTTTTATTAAAATGGTTTGAATTGGTTGAACACACTTGGTTTTTGACATGATGGTTGTGTGTGTTCACATGAATTTGGGATGGATAAGGGTTAGGGGTCTCAACCATCATTAAAGAAATGGATAAGGGTTAGGGCTCTCCCCAATCAAAGGGTTCATGTGGGACGGATAAGGGTTAGGGGTCTCCCCTATCATTAACGGGATGGATAAGGGTTAGGGCTCTCCCTCATCAATTTGTTCACTAGAGATGACTTAGTGAAAGGATAAATCACCACTCACAAGTATAGGGAGATCCGAGTTACATGCAGGGTTTGTTGTGTGGATGTATGGAATGAATTGGGTATGTCAAAGGAATATTGAGAAATTCTTTTAAAGCTTGTTTAGTTATTTTTTTGAAAAAAATAACTTGTTGGAAAAATTGGTTTCAATTGAAATTGTATGATTTTTGTTATAAATGGTTTTAAAGCTTGTTTAGTTATTTTTCTGAAAAAAATAACTTTTCGGAAAAATTGGTTTCAATTTCACTTGTATGCTTTTGGTTATAAATGGTTTTGGAAACTTGTTTATATTTGGTTATAGACTGTTTTGGTAAATTGTTTTATATAAAATGTTTTATATAAATGTGACTAACCTTTCTATCCTAGTGGCGTGAGTTGGGAAGTCATTGGGGAAAACCTACTGAGTTTTATACTCACCCCTGCTTTGGCACTTTGGTGCTTTTGTAGATGCTTTCTTCCAGGATAGGGGAAAAGGTAATGTTTCACACGTATTTGACACTACCTCATGATGTTTGGGATATTCATTGATTGTGGAGCTTGAAGCTTGTGGAGCATGGAGTCTTGTGGTCTTTTGAGAGTATTGTATCATTTATCTTCTGTGTACTTTGATACTTGGTTATTCTTCCAATGTTGCATACTTTGATATGGTTTTGAGATACATGAAGATGTTGGGTTGTCTTTCATTCGTTCATGCATCATATAGTGAATGTTTGGTTATGGTTTGTAGGTTTATTGGTTTATTTATTAAAGGTTAAAACGTCACCCAATTGTATTTGAAACCCTTCATCATTTATTGATAGCCTTTGGCGTCTTGGGGATGTTGATTAAGGCCAAGTAACCATCACCACCTCTTCAAGCCAATGAGGTAGGGGCGGGGTGTTACAAATGGTATCAGCTTGTTCGGTCCCTACCTAACAAGCAATCATCGATGTTCCTATTTTTGGAGATGAAATCCCTTCTTGTCTATTCCTTGGGTGGGAATCTTAGAAAGGAGTAGTATTGGCAGAACTTTAACTATATAGGATAAAATTACGTAGCTAACCCTTTTATGCTGAACTTCAGGTTACCAGGGAGTTGGGTAAATAAGTGTTTGGAGAAACTTCTAGGATTTTGAAATATCATTGTCATGGGTTTATCCAATGAGACAAGAATGACATGCATTATAGAGGAATGAGTTTTCAATAGGAGTTCATACATCATTTTGAGAAATGATTCATGTTGTGAAAAAAAAGTGTTCATTTTTGAAAAGTATGGAATTGGTTTTCAAATGAAAGATTTTGAAAAATCAAATGATTATCGTATTTTGAAAATGGGTTAATTTTCAAAATCATGTGAAGTGGTTTCAAAAATAGTTGAACATGAGAAAAGGATGTTTTGGAAAATAATGTTGTGATAGTTGATATGATAGAATTTGAAATTATAAGCCATCAGTTGCTAGAGAGTGATATTGACGAAGTTTGTTGTTGGTTTAGAAAATGGCACCTGGTAGGCGTCGTCGAAGCCAACCTGAAGAAGCTGTGGAGAATGTGGTTGCACCTGAACCACATGTGAACCAAGAGCTAGTTCAAAGTATTTTCTAGTATTTTCATGTTGTGGATTCGGGGAACTGGAGTAATGAACCAAGGCATGTGGATCATACCATCTAGTTCATGAAGCAAAATACACCGAACTTTCAGGGTGATGCTGAACCCGAGAAGGCGGAGGTGTGGATAAGTAGGATGAATCATATCTTTGATTTCATTGTCACACCATCAGAGCTCAAGGTCAAGTTGGCGATGTATATGCTCGAGGATCTTGCACGTCAGTGGTGGGATTTAGCGGTTCCGGCTAAATTGGATGAAATCCTTACATGGAAGAATTTTGAAGAATTGTTCAACAAAAAATTCTATCCTCACACGTTCAAAATCCAAAAAATTATGGACTTATTTAGCCTAAAATAGGAGAGCCTCTCTGTCACAGATTATGCGGCTAAGTTCATGAATTTAGTCCATTTTTCACCAGAGGTTGCGGCAAGTGCGTCTTTGAAGGCACGCATCTTCGAATTGGGGCTAAGGCAGGAGATTCGATCGAATATTGTGGCGATCTGTATTACGGATTATACATAGATGGTGAATAGAGTGACTATTGATAAACGTGATATCTCAGGATCGATAGGAGGAGGAATGATGATACCTACAGGAAAAGGTGGGAACTCAACCACTGGGAACAAGAGGAAAAGGGACACCTATTTCCACAGTGCAAGTAGAAATCAGAACCAGACAGCTAGATCAGTAAACCTTCCTCCATGACCCCATAGCAAAGCTCGCTTGACCACAAAAAGTGATATTGTACAGAATAGCCTAGAGCATTTCATAATTGTAACAAGATGGGACATATTCAATGCTATTGTTGCAGTGCTCCAAGGTCAGGTGCTCGAGACACTTCTCAGCTGTCGCAAGCACCGTATGCTTCAACTAGACAAGGACAGCAGAATCAGTCTCTTCAGCAGATCAGAGCTAGCAATGGTGATTCTAGAAATACCATGACTCCTCAACCAGGGCAACCTCAGCAAGGAAACAAGGAGAACAATATAGTGAAGAAGTAGTTGTATGGAGATGATCAGATGATTGTCGATGATCAGGCTAGAGCATCTACAGTAAGAGGTACGATTATTTTTAATTCTACCTTTTTTCAAGTGTTGTTTGATACTGGTGCATCACATTACTTCATTGCTTCTCGTGATTTGGACTTTCTATTTTTAAAACTGGAAATGATGCCTTCTATTTTGAAACTGCAAACTCCTCTTGGTGAAAGAGAATGTCAAGCCTTTGTGTGTAGAGCATGTGCTATAACTGTCGATGGAGATAATTTAAAATGGGGCTTCTCGATGTTGGATATGGATTTCTATGATGTAATCCTGAGTATGGATTTTTTGACAACATTCAAGTCTCAAATCGACTGTTATAGGAGAATAGTTAGTTTCATGACTGAGGACGGTATCGAGTATATCTTTAGAGGAGAGAGGACTGTAAAGAAAGGCGCAAAGAGCTTGTTGGAACCAATGGTGGGAATGATATCTTACCAATTGGTAGCGTTGACTTTGGAATCAATGGAAGAGATTGGGGAAAATATTTTTGCAACTGTTGTGGATCAATTTCCATATGTCTTTCCCAAGAACTTCTCCGGGTTACCACCTCTAAGGGAAGTGGAGTTTATGATTGATCTCCTTCCAGGGACCAATCCTATTTACCTTCCATCTTATAGGATAGAACCAACATAGTTATGAGAAATGAAAGCACAGTTAGAGGAGCTGGAAAGCAGGGGTTTCATTCGACCAAGTATGTCTCCATGGGCAGCACTGGTTTTGTTCATGAAGAAGGCAGATAGAACTCTTCAGCTGTGTGTTGATTATCTTAAGCTTAAACAAGTTATGATAAAGAATAGATATCCACTTCCACACATTGATGATCTATTTGATAAATTAAGGGGAGCTTAGTGGTTCTCCAAGATTGAATTACGATCAGGATATCACCAATTGAGAGTTTGGAAAGAGGATATTCCAATGATAGCTTTCAGAAGTAGATATGGACACTATGAATATGTAGTCATGCCTTTCGGTCTAAAAAATGAACCAGCAGTCTTCATGGAATTGATGAATCAGATATTTCAACAATATCTAGATTCTTTTATTGTGGTGTTTGTGGATGACATTTTGGTCTATTCAAAGACAAGGGTTGATCATGAGGTGCACCTGGAAATAGTGTTACAAATCTTGAGAGATTATCATTTGTATGCCAAATTATTAAAGTGTGATTTTTTGATACAGGAAGTATGTTTCCTTGGCCATGCCATTTCTCAAAAATCCATTTATGTTGATCCTAAAAAGATGGAAGCCATTATCTCTTGGCAACCACCTAAGAATTTTTTCAAGATACAAAGTTTTCTTGGTCTAGTGGGTTACTACCGATGCTTTGTGTGTGATTTATCATGACTAGATTCACCAATGACAGCTTTGAAAAAAAATAATACTCTGTTTCAATGGACAGAATAATGTCAGAAGTCATTCCAGGAACTGAAAGTTCGGCTTACATCGGCACCTATCTTGACCTTTCCAGAATCAGGATAGGGGTATGTGGTGTATTGTGATTCTTCAGGATCAGGGTTGGGTTGTGTTCTCATGCAAAGTGATCACGTGGTTTCTTATGGTTCCAAGAAGTTAAGGGTGCATGAGAAGAATTACCCAACACATGATTTTGAGTTAGCTGCAGTCGTCCATGCTTTGAAAACATGGAGACATCATCTCTTTGGTGAGAATTTTACTGTGCTTACGGATCACAAAAGCTTGAAACACATTTTATCATAGTGAGATTTTAATATAAGGAAAAGGAGGAGGATGAACTATCTCCAAATGTTTGAATTTGACTTGAAGTACACATCGGGGAAAGGAAATTTGGTGGCAGATTCATTGAGTAGAAAGTCATATGCTCAGTTGGCGAAATAAGATTCAGATGAATGGTAGTTGATGTCGGTCTTAGCCGACATGCATGTAGAATGTGAAGACCAAGGTGATGTTGTAGTTTTCTTTTCAGATATTCTTGTTCCTGATCTAGTAAATATGATTAAATAAGCACAAACATCTGATGCAGAATGTCTAGTTGTAAGTTCAAAACTCAATGGTGGGGAGACCATTGGTGGATGAAACTTGAAGGTGGTTCAGTTTTGTGTTTCAAAGATCTGATGGTTGTACCTATGGTTTTTTAGGAACAACTCCTTCATACTTACCACCATTCAAGATGAGTTGTACATCTAGGTACCTAGAAGATGTATAAGGCATTGAAGGCACAGTTTTGGTGGAGCGACATGAAAATGAAGGTGGATGAGTTCATCTCACGGTGCTTAACTTGTCAGCAGGTTAAAGCAGAGAATCAGAGACCAACTGGTATGTTACAATCTTTTCCCATCCTAGTGTGGAAATGAGATCAAATATCAATGGATTTTGTTATAGGTCTTCCATGAATGTTCCGGAAACACAATACCATTTGGGTGATAGTGGATTGTCTAACTAAGTCGGCCAATTTCATCCCTATTCGCGAAACTCATACGGTGGGGGTTCATTCAAAAATCTATATCTGAGAAGTGGTAAAGAGGCATGGTGTACCAGTGTATATAGTCTAAGATAGAGATCTGAGGTTCACATCTCATTTCTGGAAATCATTATAGCAATCCCTTGGAACTCAGTTGACTATGACCACCACGTATCATCCTCAAACGGATGGGAAATCCGAGCAGATGATAAAAACATTGGAAGACATGTTGCGGGATTGTGTAATGGATTTTGGGAGGAGCATATAACCTTAGTGGAGTTCTCATACAATAACAACTATCAATCCTCAATACTCATGGCTCTGTTTGAAGCATTGTATGGGCGTCCTTTTCGTTCTCCACTATGCTGGGTGGAAACGAGTAAAGCTTCACTAGTCGGGCCAAGCCTTGTCCAAGAAACAATAGAGAAGATCTAGTTTATTAGAAAGAGGATAGAGATAGCTCAAAGTCATCATAAATCTTATGCAGATCACTGTCGAAGACCGTTGTTGTTCGTTGTGGGTGATCATGTCTTGTTGAGGATCTCTCCAAGGCTCATACATCATCATTTTGGGAAGAAGGGAAAGTTATCTCCTAGATACATTGACCCTTTTGAGATACTAGAATGGTTTGGAGAGGTGGCATATCAGTTGGCATTACCACCATGGTTTAGTTCGGCGCATAATGTGTTCCATGTATCCCATTTGAAAAAGTATCACCCTGATCCTGACCATGTGATCAGATGGGATCACATTGATCTAGAACCGGATGCATCACTGGTACATATTCCAGTGCAGATCATGGATAGACAAGAGAAAGTCTTTCATGGGAAAATCATCGGCCTAGTGCGGGTTTTATGGCAACATGGTCAGATTCTGAAAGAGACTTGGGAACATGAGAAGGAAATGAAAGAGAAGTGGCCAGAACTATTTTTGGCTAGCAAGGGTTGTCTACTTTCCGAGGATGGAAAGACCAATGGTGGGGATAATGTAGTACCCCTGGTTTCTGGTATGTAACCCCTAATTAATTCTTTTATTGGTTATAAAGCTAAGGGTGATGAATGAGAGAGTCGAGAGAACTTGGAAAAAGTTTTGAGGCAAATGGGAAGTCGCACGGGCGGTGCACGATTTGTCTAACCATGCGGCCAAATTGTGCATAGTTGACACTTTTGAGGTAGTGGCTCCCACACGGTTGGAGCATGGTTCAGGAGATCATGCGAGGAGGCCGTGTGAGAGTCTGTTGAGGCAGTGTCTAAATCATGGTTAGTGCACAGTTTGTCAAACCGTGCGAACTAACCGTGCAGGCACTTAAATGTGATCCTAAAAAATGGATCTCACAAATTTTCCCCTCTAAATTGATCATTTTTCCACTTAAGTGGCCATAACTCTAGATAAATCTCCCATGAAGGTAGGAGAACCTCTCCGAAGCATTTTGGAGGTGATCCGAAGGCTTTCCTTGGTGAATCAAAGCTGTATTTTTGAGGTATGTGATCGTTCGTCATCGTTCTTGATCGGTTTCTTAGATTTATTTCTCCTTTTCTCTTGTTTTCTTAGATCTACACCCATTATGGTTAGATCTAACTGTGTGGATGCCAAATATGATGAGTTTTGGTCTTGGTATTTCTAGTAAAAGAGATCTAAGGTGGGTTCTTGAAGAATCAACCCGGTTTTCTTGTGCGTTCTTCGTTCGTTGTGGTTTTCATCAAAACCTTCTAGGTGGGGGGCTTCTTTCGTTAATACACTTAGTAGAACTAATTGGAATGCTTTAAAATTGAATGTGTTGTGTTTAATTGATTTTGATTTGTTTGTTGAACGCTTGTTGGAAACCTTCTTGAGTGATGGTTGGAAAATCTAGAAAATTAGGGATTTTGAATGAGTGCTTTGGTTCTTAATTTTTAAAATAGAGATTTTAAAATGGTGATTTTCTGGAGTTGTGACACATGGTTTAGATTATATGTTTTAAATAAAATGTAATGTTTTTATTGAAGTGAAGTGGCTATTTTGAAATTGGTTTATTCTTTGGTTTTCAATAAAAGTACAGTTTTATTGAAATGGTTTGAATTGGTTGAACACACTTGGTTTTTGACATGACGGTTGTGTGTGTTCATGGGCACGTGGGGAAGATAAGGGTTAGGGGTCTCCCCCATCATTAATGGGATGGATAAGGGTTAGGGATCTCCCCCATCAAAGGGTGCATGTGGGACATATAAGGGTTAGGGTTCTCCACCATTATTAACGGGATGGATAAGGGTTAGGGATCTCCCCCATCAATTGGTTCACTAGGGACGACTTAGTGAAAGGATGACTCACCACTCACAAGTATAGGGAGATCCAGGTTACATGCAGGGTTGGTTGTGTGGATGTATGGAAGGAATTGGGTATGTCAAAGGAATATTGAGAAATGTTTTTAAAGCTTATTTAGTTATTTTTCTGAAAAAAATAACTTGTTGGAAAAATTGGTTTCAATTCCACTTGTATGCTTTTGGTTATAAATGGTTTTAAAGCTTATTTAGTTATTTTTCTGAAAAAAAATAACTTTTTGGAAAAATTGGTTTCAATTTCACTTGTATGATTTTAGTTATAAATGGTTTTTGGAAACTTGTTTATATTTGGTTATAAACTATTTTGGTAATTTTTTTATATAAACTGTTTTATATAAATGGGACTAACTTTTCTATCATAGTGGCATGAGTATGGAAGTAATTGGGGAAAACCTACCGAGTTTTATACTCACCCCTACTTTGGTTCTTTGGTTCTTTTGCAGATTCTTTATTCTGGGATAGGGGAAAAGGTAATGTTTCACACGTATTTAGCACCACCTTGTGACGTTTGGGCTATTCGGTGATTGTGGAGCTTGAAGCTTGTAGGGCATGAAGTCTTGTGGTATTTTGAGATTATTTTATCGTTTATCCATTGTGTACTTTGATACTTGGTTATTCTTCTGATGTTGCATACTTTGATTTGGTTTTGAGATACATGAAGATGTTGGGTTGTCTTTTATTCGTTCATTCATCATATAGTGAATGTTTGGTTATGGTTTCTAGGTTTATTGGTTTATTTCTTAAAGGGTAAATAGTCCCCCACTTGTATTTGAAACCCTTCGGCATTTATTTCCAACCTTTTGTGTCTTGGGGATGTTTCTTAAGGCCAAGTAACCCTCACCGCCTCCTCAAGCCAATGAGGTATGGGTGGGGTGTTACAACAACCATACCTATTGAAATATATTATTTATTGGAATTGAGTGAGGATTATTTTAATTTATGATATTTTTTATTTTTTCAATTATCCCATATCATGTGTAGGAAATCTTCCGGTTAAGATGTTTTTTATAGAGAATATTAGTAGTTATTTTTTAAACCCATATCACTAGATCTTAGCTGGGTAAAGTATCATTAACCATTTTGGATTGCAACCATCTAAATTAACAATATTCAAATATTTATTTCTCCTCTTCTAAATACTTTAAACCATACTTAAAGATTCAATCATAAACCAAGATGGGGATGGAGAAGCATGTTTTCTAATGTACCTTTAGTAATTCAAATTGGAAAAAAAATCAATTTCTATGTGTTGAGTGATTTTAGGTAAGTAAATCCATTAAAGTTTTAAGGAATATACAAATATTCTATTTAATAGTGTGATTTCCTTTGTAGGGGGTTTTAAATTTATGAGAGGAAAAATGGGTCTTAATTGGGAAATAAATATGATAATCCTATAAGAATTATTAACTCAAGTTCGCATAAAATGAGGATGTGGTAAGCTTGATGCTGAAAGATAAAGACATATTAATATCTATTTTTTAATTAGATAACCATATCTAGGTTCATTATAAGTGGATATTTATTTTTAATCCCAATATGGAGAGTGGTTATTCATTATTACTATAGGATATAATATTCCAAATATTTGGAACTCACTATGTTTTAAATATATAGGAAAAAAATTATAGTATTAGAAACTAGGTCTAACCAAAATCATTTGTATTGGAATTGTAAAATGTGTTTTCATGTTTGTAAAAGTAATATTCCTACATATGTACTTATTATATTAGATAATTATATAATAAAAGGAAATCCTATATAGATAAATATTGATGCATATGTATCATTTCATTAGGGGGTAAAAAATATATATTTATATCCCTGTGGAAAATTTATGAATATATTATATAATAAAGTTATTATTGATTCCAATAATCAAGAAGGAAATAAGTGTTAGAACAACTGTATTCGTACATCTGGTGTGATGAGGAGTTTCAATATCAAGTGGAATACCTATTTGATATAGATTTCGGTGAAAAATAAAATAAGGATAACTGAATAGTGATGAGGATAAAAACCATTCTCTGACCGATTGGTGGAAATATTGAGATTAATATCCTTATTTTGAAACTCATATTAATGGGGAACATGTAAGAGAAAATATTTGATATTTAGTTACTATTCATGAAGTAATAGTGGAAGCTAATATAGTAATTACTTAGAGGAAATTGGAAAAATTGGATAATCCTATTAGTCCTTGGGATAATATTATCTATCATATAATGGTAGATACATCTCATTAGAAGTATGGTACTTAGATTCTATGAATTAGGCTCCAATAGACATTGTTACATATGTTTAGAGGAATGTTATTATATTCAATGTTTTGGATGATTCTGTTGAGGCTGAGATAAGGGTTGTAATTTTTTCTCTTCATTAATTACCTTTAAATAGATCAAGAAATTATAATGATGTAGGTTTTAAAAAGAGTAATCGTGATGGAGAAGTTATGGTAGGATAACTCCATTTGGAGACTATATTTCAGCATCATCTAAGTTAGAGTGATAATTTTTTAAAATCAGTAGTTTTTTATATAAAAAATATTCCCACATTTGATACTGAAGAAGAATAAGGCTAGAACATGTTTAATAATTATGAATCTCAATATATTTTTGAAGAGGATGATCATACATTTTCAGTAAAGATATTCAATGAAATTGAATATCTAAAAGGTAATATTACTAATATAATATCATAGTGTGTGGAATATAATTTACATAGTAATGTTTAATAATCGAATCCAATCTCTAGATATGATCCTGATGATCTCATGTTAATAAAAAAAGATTATTCTGAAATCATAAATAATTTTCAAATCGTTCAATAATTCATTTACTCATTAGTTTTAGAGTAAATTGTATCTATTTGAGGTGATCTCAAGTATGATTTTTATTGAATATAAGTGTATATAGAGGCCTATAAATAAATTTCCTTTTCAAATAATTGTCTTTTTAATTTATATTCTATAATTGTGTCGAGGTCTACTTTTCTAGGTTGTTGCAATAGAGTTGATTTGTAATGACCCAGAATCTCATCAATGGAATTTCCTTCTTATAGATATGTCATAAAACACAAACATATCATAGAGAACTCAATAAAAAATTATTCACATAAATTAATAATGATAAATTATTTAGTATATAAAACAATAATAATTCCAAATATTATAGTGGGACAATAAATAGAAAAAAGATAACAAAAAATAGGAAAATTTGGATATACTTGATCCACTAGAATAACCACACTCATGAAAAAGAAACTATAGAAATAAAACATAATGTTAATAATAAAATTTTCATTTTAAATATTAATGTATATATAACCTAAATATAAAATACAATTTAATGATTAATTAATAAAATAATTTGTCTTTTTAGAAATTAGGAAACTTATATGACCGTTATAAATCTAATTGTTGGAATAGTAATTTGACTGTTAGAATTAGTAATATAGCTATTAGAATATTAAACCCACTTGAATGTATAAAATAAATCATAGGTATCATATAAATAAAAAATTATATAGTTCTATCATGGTATAAGTAAATAAATGTTTTAAAAATATAAATTATGTGTTGGTGTTTTTGTAAAACATAATTGTTTATTTATAATTTTATAATTAACATAATGATTTAAAATAAAATTTATTTTCCTAAAATATATTCATAAATTAATAATATGTTTTATTATAATTAGATGATAATTTTATGAGACCTTAATTAATTTTTCAAAGGGTTATAAAGTCAATTATAATATTAGAATCGTTATTTTAGAATAAATGATGATTCTATTTAAAAATTAAATTTCTCATAATTAAAAATTTATTTTCATGAAATGGACACCATTTTTTAAATATAAACATCTATAAATGGTTAGGGTGAATGTTTTGGATATTTCTAAAATAGTTTAATTTTTTGGTGTATAATAAAATACAGTAATTTTCGGTATTTAACATTATAGCTAAATACATGAATGTTTGAGTCATTTATGATGTAAAAAACCCATTATCACGAACCATCAATCCAATTTACTTTATTTATTCATAGTAATCAACACTATTTATATTCAAGACCCAAAATAATAAACTAATTAATAATATAGTCAAAAACACCCCTCTCCTCCCCCTATAAATAACACCCCTCCCCACCCCTTCTCCCCATGCATTATAAGACATGTATCATGTCAATATTCTACCTAATTCCCTTATTAAACCTCTTCCCCACATAAATTTTCTTCTTGTCTCAACAAAATACAAAATATAAGAGCCTTAAAGAGGTTCTCTAGGAGACAACATTTAAGTGGTAAAACCATTAATTGTTCACTTTTAATTTATTTTCATTTCTCATCATCTCCTAACCTCCCCTATCAAAAGAAACATGATAAATCAATTATCATATATATATACTATAATTCTATTGTGTTAATCTAATATTCATTATGAAATATCTTCTCTTCTATTTCTATTCTAAAAATGAAAACATCATTCGTGATATGTCAGTTCACCGCCTTCATGGATGAGGAGATTCCATTTTACATTACCATATTCAAGGTAGGTCATACAACCATAATTATGGTTAAAACATATTTTAATATTTACATAATATTTTTTTTCATGTTCTGTATCTAATGTGTAGATATATTGTTCATTTAAAAGAAACTAGTTCCTGAAGATCATAAAACCCGCCAAAATAAACTAAAAAATTTCCATTATTATTTTATTAAATGAATCATCCTATTCATAAAACTAAATAATATATGTGACCCCTAAAACTTATTGAAGTTAATTAATACCATATAATTTCACTTCTATTATATTACTTCTATTTCAAATGAACTTCCATAATTTTACACTAGTGAACTGACCATGAAACTATGAAACAAACACTCCCAGAATGATGAAATTTGACTTTATAGCTCATTGAGATTGACATAAATAAATTTAATAAAGTTATAATGAATAGAATAAATATATAATATATTCTAAATAATTTAATTATTGAATCTAATTTTGTTATCTTGGAAACTATGTGTAATTGCATAATGCGTTCATACATAAGGTAAGGGATCATTCGAACATAAATTTTTCATTAGGAAACACTTTCTCTATCATTACCAAATTTTATTTCTTCATTATTATTATATAATTATCATACATTCTATTTATATCTTAAACACATGTTTAATTAACTCAGTTAATCTTTTTTATGGGTAAATAATTTTTTAAAAGGTTCCCTTCTCAATTATTTCCGATAAGCAAGCCCGATTAAAGGAAACATCTTTATTTCTAACCCATTTTTAATTACACTCCATAAAATATTTTAAGCCTCCAATATTTTTTCAAAATAACTCAATTTATCATGAAAAACTATTTTAATTTATTTATAATTTTATTTTAATAATTATTCCTTTATCCTCTTTAAATACTCTTTAATATTTTCCTTAAAAACACACATAAATGCACATTTCTAAAGATACTTGACCTATCTATTTAATGTTTTCAATTCATTTGGATTTAATTTCTATTGATATATTTTTAAATTTATTTTATTAATGTCCATTAATTATTTAAATCCATTCTTTCATTGATACTATTGTTATACACCCTTTGGTTATGCGTTATGAGATGATTACCATATCCATTTCTTTTCATGTGTAATGCTTATGTTTATTCCTTATGTGGGATTATTTATGTAGAACACATAATAATGAACATGTTATTATTGTTTCACCTTAATAGTTTACAATGATAAAAAATTCAAAGTAAGAAGTTGATTCCATGGATTTGGAAGGATTCAATGAATTATCTTTCAATAAATGTTTTTCCCAATCTATCTATCTTAAGATAGAGATGGAGTTCCTCAGATTGGAGAAAAATGTAGATGAATCTATTGGGATGTATAAGGAAATATTTAAATGCCTTTCTAGATACACCTCTATCTTGGTCTGGAAGACTGAAATAAATTTGGATTACTTCCTTAGTGTACTAATATTGAGTCTATAAAAGTCATTGGTGGTTCAATACTTTGAATACCATGAGGAGATTTTATGATGTTCCCTAAAGGTTGATATGGTGATTGGTGAATATTAGTGGTCTCATGGGAATATATATTAATAGAGGAAATTTTTATTTTAATATGGTATGATAAACATATAAATCTCATTAGGGAAAGAAACACAACATACCACATGTCATATGTATGGGAAGAAGCATCATGGGAACTATCTAAATGGAACCAGGAGATGCTTCAAATGTAGAAGAGAGGGTCATCTGGATAATTATTTCATAAGGGATTTAAAGAAGCCCACTAATGTGGAAGAAGAAAAAAAGGTTTATGTCAACACTCATCCTATAGTGTGAAGTGTTTCAACTATAAGGAACAAGGGAATTATGTGATATTATTCCCTATGGTACAAAGTTTCAAAGACAATCAACAACAGAAATAACCACCAGGGTTGTAGGTAGGGGAATATTCTAACCCTAATGGTAAGGTGGATCTCAAAAATGATGTGGTGGAAGGTATGCTGGATATTCAATCCATAATAGAGAACGCACAATTTGATCCTAATTCTATGCATTCTCTTATATCTAGGATGTTTAATAGAACTATTCAAATGGAACCAGAAAATATTAAGGTTGAGTTATATTTGAGAATGGGGAAATTATTGCATATAATGTAAATTAATCCTCCCTTGTTAATGTTTTTTGATTGAACCTCATATAAAATCATGTCTTACTTCCTTTGGTGGAGTTTGATGCTATATTTGGCGTGGATTGGATGTCTTTATAAAAATCCATCATCAACTATCATGAAATGGAGATCACTCTTCACATCTCGAGGTATCCCCCAATTCTTTACAAGGGTAAGGATGAGAATGAATCTCCTTTATAATAATCCTTACAATTATGGATATTATTGTCATGTTATCAATAATATCTAGCTTACATGTTTTTATTAATGGAGATGGTCATGCTCAAAGACATACCCATTATCAGGGACTACACTGATGTGTTCCCCAAGAAATTGTTCGGCCTTCCTCTTGACCCAAAGGATGAGTTATAAATTTAACTTATAACTAGATCTCTACCCCTATAAAAGACTCCTTATAGAATTTACACCCTTAAGTTTGAGGAACTAAAGAAGAAGTTACAATATAATCTTGACAAGGGTTTAATATTCTCGAGTGCTTCACCATGGGGTGTTCTAGTCCTCTCTGTCTAGAATAAGGATCAATCAATGTGCCTCATCATTGATTATACTGTGATAAAAAAAATGATAAAGAAAAAGAGTCCCCTACCATGGATACATTACTTGTTTGATAGGATATATGGGGAAATAATTTCTCTAAGGTGGACCTTAAGTTGGGATATCACCAAATAATGTTGAGGAATGAAGACTTTCCAAATATATACTTTTGAAAGAGGTATGGATACTATGAGTTCATAGTGATTCTCTTCAGACTCACTAATGATCAATCAATTTTCATGGACATAATGAATATAGTATTTTGATATTACCTAGTAATATTCAAGGAATTATTTATAGTTTATATTCTGATATAATCTAATAGAAAGGAGAAACATGAGTATCATTTAAATACCATGAAAAAGGATTTATGAAGAGAGAAAATATATTCAAAGTACAAAAAAATGTGAGTTCTGGATGGAGGAAGTATCATTATTGAGTAATGTTATCACCAAAAAGGAGTATTTGTTGACCCCTCTTAAAAAAGGGTATTGAGGAGTGGACCATGACAACATCTATAACGAAGATCTATAGTTTTCTTAGAATATTTGGGTATTACCGATGATTTTGGAATAACTTATCAAGATTTACAAACCCACTAAACAAGATGACTTGGAAGGGAGTAAAGTTTTTATGAACTAGTAAATTTGAATACTGCTTCAATAAGATGAAAAAGAGGCTTATTAGTACACCATTACTTACACTACTGAAAATTTGGGAACTCTTTTTGGTATATAGTGATTATATAAAGAAGGTATTAGGCTATTTACTTATTAAAAATGATAATGTAAAAGCTTATATCTTAAGGCAGCTAAAATTTCGTGAGAAAAAAAATATCACATGCTTGATCTAGAGTTGGCAGGTGTTATCTTTAAATTAAAAATCAGGAAGAATAATCTCTATGGGGAGATGATTGAGATACATACTAATTATAAGAGTCTCAAATACGTATTCACTATAAATGATATTAATATGTTCCAGTGAAGATGGTTATAACTCATCATGTATTATGATTTATCAAATCACTACCATCCAGGTGATAAAAAGAAAGTATCTGATGCACTGAGTAGAAAGGATCTTATAACTTTACTAATAAAGAGAATTTAAAAGATCCAACATTCTTAAACTTTCATAGTATGGAAATGGGAATCATTAAGTAAGGTATATCATCATTCCATTCACAAAATATATCTCAATAATACCTTTTAGAAGAGATAATTGATGATCAAATAGATGGTGTGGAAATTTATAAGAATGTGGAATCCTTTAGAAATGGGAAGTCCTTAGAGTTTAAAATTGATGAGGAAGGATTGTATGATTTGGGTTAGGAATATGTGAACTATTGAATCCTAAGATAAATATATATATTTTGAATGGTGTACAAAGATCGGACTTCTCTATCCACCATGGGAGAAAAAAGATGTAATGAAATATACAAGAACACTATTGGTCATACAATATGAAGAAGGACATCAATAAATATATATCAAAGTGTCTGGTAGGTCAACATATGAAGGCTGAAAGGAAAGAATATAAGGGAATTATGAAACCATTAACTATACCTACATATAAATAGGAAAACATCACTATGGACTTTGTTACTAGACTTACAATGAAATATCATAAAAATATTGTTATATGGGTTATTGTGGATCATCATACAGATACATCTCACTTTATTTTGATTTGAGAGAACATATCACTCAGGAAAATTGTAGGGATATACATCACAGAAGTGATAAGGCTAAATAGAGTACCATTATCGATTATATATGATAATGATCCTAGATTTACCACCATGTTCTATAAAAATATCCAGTATGATCTAAATATTGGGTTGAACTTTAGTACAACTTATCACCCCAAACCGATGGCCAATCTAAACAGACAGTTCAGACATTGGAAGAAATATTGATAATATTCTCAATGGGCTTCAAAGTAGGATGAGATAAACATATTCCACTGGCTGGGTTCTCTTACATAAATAATATGCATTCAAGCATCCAAATTGCTTCATATAAATCCCTTTATGGGAAAGTATGTGGAATAAATGCATGTTGGGATGATGCTGATGAATGTAATCTTGTGGGACATGAAATGGATGAGGAAAATAAAGAAAAGGTTAAGACCATTCAGTAGTATATCTAGGCTGGCCAAAGTAGACATAAGTGCTATGTATATAATCATCGACAGGACAAGGATTTTGAGTTTGGTAACAAGTTATTTCTCTACATGTCTCTATGGAAGAGGTTCATAGTATTTTATATCAAAGGAAGGCTAAGTCCCTGGTACATCGGCCCCTTAAGTATTCTTGATCATATAGGATTTATAGCCTATCAACTGGCACTTCCACCAACCATGTCTCAAGTATATGATTTATTACATGTAACCCTCTTGGGGATGTACATTCCATATCCCTCACATGTAATAAATTCATAGGTGGTCCATATAGAAAATGATATCTCTTATGAGGAGCAGCCGGTGAAGATCTTGAACTATAGAGTTAAAGATCTACGCAATAAGACTACTCACATGGTCAATGTAATATAGAGGAACAATAAATATGAAGAGGAAAAATGGAAACCATAGGAATAAATTTCAGATAAATATTATCCCATGTTTCCACCTCAATATGTTAAATGAAATTTCAAGGGTGAAATTTCTTAAGGGGGGAAGAATATAATGACCCAGAATTTCATCAATAGAAATTCATTCTTATTATTATGTCATAAAACACAATATTCACATCGAGAACCAAATAAAAACATTATTCTCATAATTTAATAATGATACATTATTAAATTAACCAATAATAATTTCAAATATTTGACTGGGACAATAAATATAAAATAAGATAACAAAAATTGGAAAATACGGATATGCTCAATCCACTATAATAACTGCACTCATGAACAAAACTATACAAATAAAACAAAATTTTAATAATAAAATATTAATTTTGAAGATTAATGTATATATGAAACTATAATATAAAGTTAAGTGAATGAAGAATGAATTAAATAAGTGGTATTTATAGAAATTAAGGATCTTATAAGACCTTTATAAATTTGACTTTTGGATTTGTAGTCTGACATTTAGGAATAGTAATCTAACTGTTAGAATAATAACCTCTCTAGTGAAAGTATAAAATAAAATTTTGGTATCTTATAAATAAAAATTTTATATATTTATATCATGGTATAAGTAAATAAATGTTTTACAAATGAAAAATTATGGGTTGGTAATTTTGCAAAATGTAAATACTTATTTTTAATTTCATAATTAATATAATAATTTTAAAGACAATTTATTTTAATAAAATAAATTCATAAATTAATATTAAATTTTATTATAATTTTAAAATAATTTTTTAAAACCTTAATTAACATTTCAAAGTCTTATAAAATCTATTATAATATTAAAATCAGTGTTTTTTGAATAAAAGATGATTTTATATAAAAATTAAATTTCTCATATTTTTAAAATTATCTTCATAAAATGGATACCATATTTGAAATCTATACATCAAAAAATGGTAAAGGTGATTTTTTGGGATTTCTCTATAATAGTTGAATTTTTGGTAAATAGTGAAACTCAGTAATATTTGGTATTTAACATTATAAGCTAAATACTTGAATTCTTGAGTCATGTATAATGCGATAACCCATTTTCTCGAACCCACCTTTACAATTTACTATATTTATTCATATGAATAAACAATATTGATAGTCTTGGGCCAAAATAATAAACAAATTAATATAATATTCAAAAAAACAAATCTCCTCCCCCTATAAATATATCCCCTCACCACCCCTTCTACTCATACAATCTAACCTTATAGATTTTCCATATTATACCCATTTACCTTCCCAATAATCTTTTCACATCCATTATATAATGGTCTCAACAAAATTCCAAACCCAACAGCCTTAAGGAGGTTCTCAAGGAGACCACATTCAAGAGGTAAAACCCTCAATCCTTTTATTTTAATTTCTATTATTTTTCTATCCTCTCCTCACCTAACCTATACTATGTGGAATAATAACTATAGTATAACATATATACATTGTAATTTTATTTTTTTAATGGAATATCCATTATAAAATCTCTTATCTTCTCCTTTTATTATAAAAATAAAAACATTTTCTGTGATTTGTCGGTTCTCCGCCTTCATAGGTGATGAGTTTTCATTTTGCATTACCACCATCAAGGCTGGTCAAAAAAATTATTTTGGTTAAAAAATATTTTTATATTCATATTGTAAATTTTTTCATATTCTAGAACTAATATATATTTATAATGTAAAATAAAACTAAACTAGTTCTTAATGATCATGAAAACATCTAAAATAAACTAATCAATCATCAACAATGTTTTATCAAATCAATAATCCACATTAAAAAACAAAATGATATATCAGATCATTTTTGATTATTCAAGTTCATTAATACCATATAATTTTACATCTATATAATTATTTCAATTTGGAATGAACTTCCTTAATTTTACACAAGTGAACCAACCATAAAACTATGAAAAAGTGCTCCTGAAACGGTGAAATTAAATTCTATAACTCATTTAAATGGTAACGAATTGACTAAATAAAATTATAATAAATATAATACATATATAATATTTTCTTAGTTAAGTAATAAATTTTTCTAATTTTATTATCCAATACATTATGTGCAACTGCATAATTCATTCAGACATTAGGAAAAGGATCTCTGTGAACCTCCATTTTTTCCTTTAGGTTAAACTTTCTCTCTCTTTACCAATAATTTATTTCATAATTATTCTTATATAAATATTTTAAATTTGTTTTATATTTTCCACACTTGTTTTCATAAATCAATTAAACTTTATTTGATGGGTAAATACATGTTTTAAAGGTTCCCTTCTCAATTGACCCCGATAAGCAAGCCTAAGAAAAGGAAACTTCCCCATTTCTTACCCATTTCTAAGTAAGCTCCATAAACTATTTTATGCCAAGTATATTTTTATAATATCGTTCAATTTATCATGAAAATATATTTTATTTATTTTATATATTTATGGTAATAATTATTCATTTATCCTATTTAAGGACTCTTTATTCTTTTCCTTGTTACCATGGTTAAGAGGCACATTTATAAAGTTACATAACCACTCTATTTAATGTTTTCAATTCAGTTGGACTTAATAATTCCTGAAATATTATTATTATTTCATTCTTAATGTCCAATAATTATTTAAATCCCTTCTATCATTGAAACTATTGTTATAAAACCTTTGGTTATGCCTTATAACATGATTATGATACCCTTTTCTTTCTATGGGTAACCCTTATATTTATTTCTTATATTTGATTCATTATGTGGAACACATATGCATAAACATGTTATTATGGGTGAACCCAAATAGTAATCTAATGAATTGGGTAATTTTTAGTCTCATGAAACATCATATATGGGATTAGGGAGTTAACCTAATCCATTATGGGACTTTTCCCACCATGTGATATAGTCTTGGTAGATAGCTTTGACTCATGTTTATGTAATGTTATATGATGTTTCCAAAATCCAATTTTTCCATGATAATGTGATTCCATTTTTTATATTTTATTCTTCCATGTGTTTATTCATGAGTCATGACTTTTATTTAATCATTTTATTCTTTTTAACTCATGTGATATGCTTTATTCCCATTTCATCCCCTTATTGGGATTTTTAGCTCATAACTTTGTTTATATATTCCCAAGGTTATCCTATATAGTTATAGGGGATAAAATTGAGTTAGGATCTCATAATAGAGATTATATGGAACTATTTTTAAATATAGTTTCATGTTTTCTAATCATATACCTCATATTCCATAGACACTAGACTATTCAATCCTTGTTTTTTTATTCTTAATATCATGAAATAATTTTTCAAATATGATAGGGTCACTATATGATAAATAATAAAGAATTTTATCTAATGTATATGAAAATGACACCCTAGTTTTTGTTCATCCAAGGTATTAGACAAACTCAAATTTTTGTTTTTTCTTCTAGTCTACAAAGAAAATTTTTTTATGGAGAGTTAAAATATGTTACTTGTGATTTATCTCCTATAAATGAGAAAATTAGTTTCTTACGATATGATTTTGTATCATTATATAGACTTCATGAGTGTAAAGGTACATTGTATCTAAATTTAATGATTTTAGGGTTGAAAGAATGAAAATTTTCTGATTGTTAAAGGAATATGAAATCACCATGAATGACCACATCATTTTTTATATATGAATAAAAAAGAGTAAAGAAATATTTTAAAAACATGTAGTTTTAATATCTAGACCATTATTTTAAATCCAAGAATTGAAACTCTAGGTCTGATCTGGAGAGCCACAAGACCCCATGCTCACCTCCCCTTATGCAAGAGGTTGCTAACTAGCTGTAAGGATATATATTCAATTAGTGTGGAGACTATACCATTAGTATGATACCCTTATACCAAGAATATAAATAATATAAATAACATAGAGTAGATAATTAGAAGAAAATTATATAAAATGGAACACATTTCATATAATAAACAAATGGGTACGTAATATGGAAAACTAGACAAGAGTAATAAATAAGGTAAATAAAAATATTTGCAAAAGTAATAGACTGGATTGTGTCCTAGAATCACCTTTGACACCAATCCTCCATCACCTCATCTACCCATCATATTGATATTTACCTTCAAAGGATCCTTTTCATGAAATATACAAGTGCATTGGGGTACATGTGCAGGGTGTGAGTAATAAACCCAGTTGGACACAACAAATGTGTCCCTAACATAAGTGATGAGAATATATATAATAGTGTATATCATTATAAAATTAAATGATAAAATAAAATATAGCCACACTTGTTCAATGTTTTTATGTGTTAACTAACCCACCATTAACCTCGTTCCCACCTTCTTTGGCATGATATCAGTATGGATTTCAATTTCTATCATCCCAAATTCCACTATTAAGTAACCATTACATTCCTAACCCTGATGTTTCACGTTATCAGGAACATCGAATTCCCCTCCTTGATAGTTCCCATTATCAGAAACATTGTATTCCCCACCCAGATGTTGGTCATTATCTGGAACACTACTTGAACCACCCTAATGGTAGTTGTTATCAGGAACACTACATGTCCCACACTAATGGTGGTTGTTATACATGAATGATGGTAAGTCTTGCCTAATATTCCGGACATAAATAGATAGTCACATCACCCATGTATGGAATTATAAGAATTTATCATGTATTTGGTGAATTCTCAATTCCCATTCATGTTATATGTCACACCCTGACATGATTTATTAATTATTTTTAATTTCATTAATTATTATTCAGAGTTTCGGACGCTTTTTAACTATTGTACGGTCAACCCATACAGTTTAGAGTAACTGTGAGGTGCCCGTGCGAATGGCCGAGTGGGTCAGAGTTATAGCACGCAACTTGCGCGTGGTTTATAAAACCATGCGACAAGCGCATAGCATGCCTCTGTAAGTGGGTAGTGCCGGGTGGGAAGGTTCGAGCATAGTTTTCTCAACAACACGTCCACCCCCAGGTGAACCATGTGATTGACCAGTATTAAGAGAAAATAAAGAGATTAATTAAATGGTAAATAAAATAAAATAAAGTAAGATAAATTAAATAAAATAGAGTTTTAGAAAAAAATAGTTAATTATAATAATATTTTTTTTAATGTTATTATTATTATTATGGTTGTTGTTATTATTAATAATAATATTATTATAGTAATTATTATTATCATTATTATAATTGTAATAATAATAATTATTATTGTAAGTAAAAGAAATAAAGGTTGAAACACTAGGGGGAGTTTCCCACCTCCCCTTCTCCCACAGTGCATTGAGCACCCCTCCCCATATGCAAGTCGCAACCCCCCCATATTTTCCCTATGCAGCTCCCTCTAGGTACGACCTTCCCCCTCCTTCTCCTACTACACCGGACTACCAAACCCCACCAACGACGCACAACCCCTCCTCCCATGCTCCTCGTGACCCCCTATTCCGGCTACTCGAAACCCCTGTGCACACCCTGTCCGGCTAGCCCGCATTTTGACACACTTTCCACAGTGCCCTGTCTCTCACAACCCGACCTATCCGATGACCTTCCAACTGGATGCGTTTCCCCTTACTGACAACCATCTCCTCCTTTGGTATATTTCTTTCATTTTGGTGTTTTTTAAAATTAACCAAACCCTAATTCTTCTGTTCGTAGTCCACACATTTTCCTCATTTTCTAGGTTGTACGATTGGTCCGCGAGGTCTCAATCTCCCTCTCCTTGGAGTTTTACTCCATTCACACTTGATTTGAGGTAGGTGAATCCCATTTTCCATTTCCATAATAATCTGTTGGAACTTTCATGTTTTCAATTTCTTCTTAAATGTTCTTTACACCACTATAATACACCTATCTAGATGGAAATGGTGGTTTCTTATTGATAAATATAATTAAAAATAGGTTTTCTAATTGATTTGTGTGAATCTCTTAAGTTTGAGGTACCAAGGGTGTTTATTTTGAAATGTCTTTGTTCTATTCAGGTGGAATTTTATCTTTTATGAAATGTTTAGCTTTATAGTAATGTAATAGTGTTGGTTGGTTTGTGAACTTAGCTTGATTTGTTTGATTCAGTGACTTTATGCCTTTATGGTTGTATACGAGTGTTTTAAAAGTGGGTTTTATGGTCTTTTGGGGGTTGTTTCATGTTTTCTAAATGATGTGAAAGGTTGGATATCGATTTAAAGCTTTTTGTGACTTTTTGAATGCGGTTTAATGTGTCTTCATGGAAGTTCAGTGTGCCACTAAATGTTGGAACATCCATGGCTGCACTAGGTGCACACATAGATGTGTCATCAAGTGAAGGTGGTGCTTTAAATTTGTGCTTCATTGAAAACATAGTTTCCTAAATGGTTCTTATTTTTCTAAATAAAGGTGGGTATTTTTTGGTTTATAAAAATGGATTTAAAGGTGTTCCTCAAGAATGGACTATTTAGCCTTGAAGCTTCTTTTGGTGTGAGTGAAATAGGGTAAATGTCCTTTGGAACATAAGGGCGTGTCTGTCTTGGTGAATATACAAGAAGTTTTTGCAATATGTTTTGGGTAAATGCATTGTAAATGTTGACTTAAAGTCTCATTTGGTACTTCCAACTCTAGTATAATGTTTGCGTAAACTCTTTTCATTTGGCACTTCCAGCTCTAGTATAATGTTTGTGTTAACTCTTTGAAAGGATTGTGTTTCATAAATTGTGTTCCCCTTGGGAAACCTTAATGTTTTTTGAATTTTTTTAAATTGTTATATGTCATAAAGTCCTGGTAGGCACATTATGTCACTTTGAAAGTGTGAGCGCCTATTTGACAACTTAAAGTGCATTGTGAAATGGTTTAAAAGTACATGTGACTTGGCGGACCGGTTGGAACCTTGGATGATATGATGTATACATGTTTATGTATATATATATATATCTAGTGGGATCATATATATGATGAATATCTTTTATGGGTTATTTTATAGAGTGTCCGTGTTTGGGGCAGGCAAGTGTGGTGGCAGCAGGTAAGGTGGGTCACGCATGCGAGGGCCTCCTACTTACATAGTATTACTACCATCATGGGTTCCTGGGTGTCTTTTATATGATCGAGTGATAGTTTATTACTTGCCCCAATTATATGTTTTAGTATCCCCTTGAGTTTTAGACAGGCCAGGAGGGATGTGCCACTAGTGAGGGCAGGTTAGGTCAGCTAGTTGGTTATGTACTTAGGGGATTCACCATATACTGGTAGGTGGTTCCGAAACGAGTATGTCCATGGGTCTTCTAGGGATGTTTAGAATCACCCATGGTTTGTATTTTCATTTCTAATTTATATTTATCTATATATTTTTCCATCTTATACTATTATCTATTCCTTTTATCCCAACCTTCATATCTCTTGTCTTTGGTTTTGTTTAGAAAATGGAAAATGGTTTTAGAAATTATATGTAGCCTATGTTGGATTTTTCAAATGGGAAAAGCATGTTTCTTATTTTAATATGTAAAAACCCTAATTTTTTATTTGTATTTCAACCTTGTGTTAATGGATTATTTTGGGAAAAGAGAAATTGGATTCAATGGTTTACTTTTGGAATTCCTAATAAGCATCTCAATGCTCATGCCTATTATATATTTCCAGTTGCAGGTTCATCTTTTTTTCAGGTTTCCTGGTAGTTGGTTGATGTGGAGTAGGTTCGGTTTAATGGTTGGGCAGTGACTTAAAAGGTCACATGGAGGTATGTGCAACATGTCTTCTTTCCACCATTAGCGGTTATCTATATTGTTCAATTTTTATTTATTTATTTATCTTTCATTTATGGGCCAAATCTTTCCCACTTGTTAGCTTTAATAACATGTTTTCGTGAACTAGCATGAGTCGACCCTGAACTGGTCACCCAAACCGGTCCACACCATGTCCCGAGGGGCGTTCTCAATCCCCCCAATTAGTGGTGTGCCATTAGTGTGGACGTTTAGGGCATTAAAATTCATATTTTTACAACCCATACAATATATTCCATCATTGAGACTGTCTGGGTCATCTGGAGAAGTTTTGAAGAAAGCATCTTTTGAAAAGGATGTTCTAATTTGAGGATTCTAGTGCCTGACTGTAAGGAAGGAGCAACTTCATTCATTGAAGACTCAGCAATAGGTCTTGAGGTGAAGCTCACGTATATTAAAGAGTTTCTAGGGGTTTGAAGCCTTGGTTTAGGGTTTTTTCCCTATATTAGGATGGAAATGTTTGATGTATTTGCGTTATTGTTTCTCAACTATTGATGTTTTACAGTCATTGTAAGCTCATTGTTGAATTGTGAAGTTATTATGGACCTTTTCTATTGTAATATAAACAATTTCATTTGTTTGATTATGGTTTTCTGAATTGTGATTTTTTTTAAAGTGTGTTTGGCCCTTGTATGGGTTGATCTAGGTTTATCTATGTTTTTTTTGGATACTTAAGTACCCATATAAGAATTAATGCTTGTAGTTGTGCTTGGGTTCACTGTTTGGGTCAACTTCTTTTAATGAGTTTCCCATCCTTGTTGGGGGTGTTTTTAGTTAGTGTGAAAAGAAAAAGGTTGTGTTGGTTCTCTCGTCTCAGTGTCCTAGTTTGTTGGGTTCCCTCGTGGTGGGTTTCTTTTATAAATCATGGTGGTATGGTTTGGTTGTGTGGTTAAATTAAATGAGTTTGGGTTGGGAATTCCCTAGATACCAGTTGTGGTGGTGGTGTTATTAGGTTATTGAAACTCTAATGCTATTTGGTCCTTGTGGTGGGTAGAACCCCCTCGTGTTCTCCCCTTGTCTTGGGTTGTAGTTTCATCTAGATTGGTTGGGTGTGACTTGGGATAAAATAAAAATTCACCATAGAAATTCCTTGGTCATTCCAATTCTATTTAGGCATGGACTGAATTATTGAACAACATTCATCTTGGTGACTTTTTTGGGGGAAGAAATTTTTGTGGTGGGGAGAATTGTCACACCCCGACCTAATATATTTATTATTTTTAATTGATTTAATTATTATTCTAAGTTTTGGATGATTTTTCACAGTTCTGTGGTCAACCTGCATGGTTAGGAGTAACTGTGAAGTGCTTGCGCGAATGCCCGAGTGGGTCAGAGTTATGGAACGCAACTTTCACATAGTTTATAAAACCTTGTGACAAGCACACAACCTATCTCTGTAAGTGGGAAGTTTTGGGTGGCATGGTTCAAGCGCTGTTTCCTCAACCATGCATTTTCCTGCAGGCAAACTGTGTGATTGCCCAGTATTTAAAGAAAATAAAGATATTAATTAAATGGTAAAAAAATAAAGTAATCTAAATTAAATAAATTATATTTTTTTTGAAAAAAAGTTTAATAGAATTATTATTATTATTATGATTTTTAATAATATTAGTATTATTATTTTATTTTTGTTGTTATTACTATTATTATTGTAATTAGTATTATCATTATTATAATTTTAATAATAATAATTATTATTGTAAGTAAATAAAAAAAAGTGTGAAACCCTAGGGGGTGTCGCCCCAACCCCTTATCCTACAGCACGCTGCACACCCCCCACCAGCAGGTCGTGACCACCCCCCTCGTGTTTTCCATTCACATCCCCCCTCCTAGTATAGCCTTCTCCCCTCCTTCTCGCATTTTACCCAACCACCACACCCCCTTACATCAATAGCTCACAACCCCTCCTCCCTGCTCCCGAAGACCCCCTATTCTAGCATCTCGAACCCCCAGCGCACACCCTGTCTGGCCGACCTACATTACGGTTCACCTTCCATAGTGACCTATCCCTCACGATCCAACATGTCTGGATACCTTCTAGCGTGGCTGTGTTTCCCCTTACCGACAACCATCTCCTCCTATATTATATTTCTTTCTTTTTGGTGTTTTTCTCAAATTAACCAAACCATAATTCCTCAGTTTGTAATTCACGTGTTTTCTTTTCTATCTAGGTTGTGTAGTTGGTCCACAGGGTCTCTTTCACCCTCTCCTTGGATATTTACTCCATCCGCACTTGATTTGAGGTAGGTGAATCCAATTTTTCATTTCTAAAATGATCATTTGGCCTTGGCATGTTTTCAATTGCTTATTAAATGTTACTTTCACCACTATCATACCCTTAGATAGATGAAATTTATGGTTTCTTGTTGATTTAAGTAATTAAAAATAAGTTTTATAATCTTTTCGTGTGAATCTCCGAGGTTTGAGGAACCAAGGGTGTTTATTTTGAAATGTATTTCTTCTATTCAAGTGGAATTTGATCTTTTATGAAATGTTTAGCTTTATGGTGTTGTAATAATGTTGGTTGGTTTGTGAACCTATCATGATGTGTTTGATTCGCTGACTTTATGGATTGATGATTGTTTAGGAATGTTTTAAAATGGATTTTTATGTTCTTGTTGGGGTTGTTTCATGTTTTCTAAATGATGTGAAAGGTTTGGTATCAATTTAAAGATTTATGTTATTTTTGAAAGTTGTTTAAAGTGTCTTCTTATATGTTTGGTGTGCCGATGGATGTTGGCTCATCCATGGATACACTAGTAGCAAACGTGGGTGTGTCATCAAGTGAAGGTAGTGATTTAAATTGGTTCTTCCTTGAAAACTTAGTTTTCTAAGTGGTTCTTATTTTTTAAAAAGAAGTTGGGTCTTTTATGTGGGTTCTAAAAATATCTTTAAAGGTGTTCCTTAAGTTTGGACCATTTATCCTTGAAGCTTATTTTGGTGGGAGTTAAATGGGGTAAAGTAAATTTGTAACTTAATATCTTGTTTGTCTTGGTGAATATAAAATAAGTGTTTACAAGATTTTTTCGGTAAATGCCTTTGACATGTCAACTTAACGGCCCATTGGGCACTTCCAACTCTAGTGTAATTCTTGTGTTGACTCTTTGAAAGGATTGTGTTTTGAAAATTGTGTGCCCATTTAAAAACATTAATTTTTTGTGAAATGTTTTAAATTGTTATATCTTTTAAAGGTTTGGTTGGCACCTTATGTCTCTTTGAATGTGTGAGCACCTGATTGAAAACTTAAAGTGGTTTATGAAATGGTTTAAAAGTACATGTGACGTGAAAGAACTGTTGGCACCTTGGATGATAAAATGTATATATGTTTATATATATATATCTATATATATATATCTAGTGGTCACCACTATAGGAGGGATATCGTTTAGGGTTTATTGTAAAGAGTGTCCATGTTTGGGGCATGCAAGTGAGGGGGTGGCAGGTAAGGTGAGTCATGTGTGTGAGGGCCTCCTGCTTACACATTATTACTACCACCATGGATTCCTAAGACTCTTTTAGATGATCAAGTGATGGTTACTTTCTAACCCTTATTAGATGGGTTAGTACCCCTGGAGTTGTAGATAGTCCAGGAGGGATGTTCTACTAGTGGGGCTAGGTTAGGGAAGCTAATTGGTTATGGACTTAGGGGATTCACCATACACCGGTAGGTGGTTCTGAACCGAGTATGTCTAGGGGTATTCTAGGGATGTTTAGGATCACCCATGGTTTGTATTTTCTTTTCCTAGTTTACTTTTAGATATATATTTTTCCATCATATATTGTTATCTGTTCCTTTTAGCATAGCCTTCGTATCTCTTTTCTTGAGGTTTTTTAAATGAAAATGGTTTTGAAAATGATATGTATCATGTGTTGGATTTTTCAATTGGTAAAAGCATGTTTCTTATTTTAATATATAAAACTCCAACTTTTATATTTTTATTTCATCCTTATTTTAATGGATTGTTTTGGTAAAGGAGACATTTGATCCAATGGTTCACTTTCAACATTCCTTATGAGCATCTCTATGCTCATGCCTTTTATATCATTCCAGTTGTAGGTTCAACTTTTGTTTAGGATTCCTCATAGGTGCTCGATGTGGAGCATGTTTAGTTTAGTTGTTGGGTGGTGACCTAAAAGGTCACATGGAGGTATATACATCTTGTCTTCTTTCCTCCATTAGTGGTTGCCTGTATTGTTCAGTTTTATTTATTTATTTTTATTTAATTTACAGGACAAATCATTTCAACTTGTCAATTTTGATGCCTAGTATTAGTTTTTATCCTAGGGGATCGGGAACACCCCTCAGGACATGTTGCAGACCGGATCGATTGACCAGTTCAGGGTCAACTCGGGCTGGTTCACGGTAGTATACTCCTACACCAATAGACAAGTCTCTGATTTGACCCATACCATCAAATGAGACATAGCCTCTATTCATCATCAGGTCACTACTATCCCCCTCTAAGATCCATTTAACTGAAACTGATGAAACTGATCATCCTGATACATAAATCAATGTTACAATGGCCATATAATACTATAAGAAATACATATCACAAAAAAGAAATAATAAGGAATATGAAGATCATTTCCCAAGAGGCTTCATACAAATCATATGATAACACAAAAAAAATTATCTAAAGGGATAATCATTCACCCGTATACAAACACGTATCAATCATGTGTTATCAAGAAAAATCAAACAATCATTACAACATCATGTATAAGGAACTATATGGTTTGGAACTTTTTACTTAAATTTTTTTTTCAAGTTTTTCATCTCTATAACCATGTTTAAACACCAACCAAAACAATATCACTCCCCTAAAAAACATTTAAAAATAGTTTCACATATAATAAAAGAGTTTATAGATAATGAAATGAGTAAGAATAAGAAATGAGGTATAAAAAATGTTGATAATGATGACTATAGAATATTTTAGAATATGTTACCAATTGAAACAAGAAGAAATGGTTGTTCATGGATAGTGATAAGAGGATAAATCACCATGATAATTCTACTGAGATGTCATAGAATACCAAAAATCCTCAAGAAGGTTTTTATATATCAATATTAGAATTAACATGATAGATAATAAAAGGAATCATTATAAAAGAGTTAAAAATAATTATATGATCAATAGGTTAAGAGGAGTGAATACTTTTCCAATCAAGACAACTCACCGAATGCCTTAATCTTATAACCCAAATTTGGGAGCACTAGTGAAGCATGACGAGCTGAAGCCTTAGATTGATCATGGAAAAGATAACCTCAACATAAAAAAGGAAGAAACTAAGGCTAATCAATCAAAATTTAAACATTTAAAGGTGTTTTACAAGTTTCACCCAAAATAATCCAATAATGAAGAAATCATTAAGAAAGTTTTTTGATTCGATTAATAAGGGTTAAGAATAATTTAATAGCATCCATAATCTCCCCATAATTATTCTATACATGTTTCTATTTTTTTTGTCAAAATTTAGGAAGGGTGGGAAAATTGAATTATTCTATTTCAAAATCATAATTCCATAATATCTTAAACCACAATTTAGACATTTCCATGGTGTTTTTGAACATGGTATAAAAAACGGGTATCCCTACAACATGTTGTTATTCCATAGGCTAGTTTACCCTCACCACACCCTCTATAATGGGTGTGGTATTTTTTCTCATGTTGTGAAAAAAGGAACCTAACCCAAGAACTATGGATTGTCCAATCCATTAAATTTTCTATATTACACCAAGAAAATCCATGAATTACTCCACACCCAATCAATGTTCTGGGAAAGCCATTTTCACTACTGATTTTCATCAATACATTCCAAGGATAGCCACAGTTAGCACTATGGCTATGGTGTTGCCCTTTTTGGACCAAAAACAATAAAACCCCTATTTATGATTTACCAAGCCACTCAAATTTCCCATGGTTTATCCTAAGAATGGATCAACTAAAAATAATAATGAGAAGAATAGAAATAAGGAAACACATAGAAGAAATAAATGATCAGATACTTTATAATATCCTACTCTAATAACATCTCATCCCAAAGAAGAATCTATAGAGTTATTTCTTGAACAAATCAGGCCACAAATATAAATCATCTAACTCACTCTACCACATATCATCTAGGATTATACTATGATTCCATACGATCTGGAAAAAGGGTGTTGTCTCCCCTCAGAACTTTATCACATCGATCGATAATCTTTATTGGGTGCTCCATGAAATATGCATCATTGTAAGAACCCGATTCTTATTTTTGAGGTACGAGTTTCTTCTTTTCCCTTTTCCTTAAGTGTTTTCAAGAGAATAAGGAAAATAGGGAAAAATCCCAAATTTTGTGGGTACATTCCATGTACTTATCCACACATTGTGTACTTTGGCCGTGTGGGATGAGTACACATGGCATGTAGGCCTTTCAGCGATAAAGGGTGTAAAAAATGACTACACGCCATGCACTTAGTATTTACACGCCGTGTAATCAGTCGGAAAGTGAACAGTAAGGTGGTGGAGGCAGCTACCAGCGGAGTGATAGTACACGCCATGCAATCAAAAATACACACTGTGTACTCATGTTGACAGATGAACAGTGCTGCAGTGGAAAGAAACTGCCAGAGGAATAGTTTAAAAAAATAAAAAGTACACATTGTGTACTTGAGAGTACACACCGTGTAGTTTTTTTTTCACTTAAAATAGGAATTAGCCTCCTAATTCGGTAGAGGAGGCTTTAAGTTCGTTTTGGAGTTGGGAGAGGAGGACAGAGCTTCGGAGATCTCCTGACTGCACATCGGGAATCCGAATCCTTCTCTGATGGTCTCGATTGAACCGTACGGGTGAGTTATTCCCTCTCCTTGTGTGTTTCTTACCAATTATTTCCTGAGGGAAATTTATATGAGTTTGAATGAGTGAAAATTTATCCCAGATCTACGTCATTCTTGGATGATTCGGGAGGCGTCGTTCACGTATACCGATCAGTGTCGATTGAGGTAGGTGGTCTGATGTTTATTTTCAACTGTTGTGTTGAAATTGTGTACTGTTTTGCTATGCAACCATGGTTGGGGTGTCATATAACTGAGGCATTTTTTGAAAATATATCTTGAAATGTGTAGATAATCTAATGATAAGTTTAAACTGCTGTTTGGGATCACTGCTTGGATCCAGGACCACCCTGGGGGTGCGTTACATTGTTTAGCCATTTGGCCAGGATACCCGAGGGTATGCCATGATTATATTGTCCATTTCATTTTCTTGAGAGAAAGTTTATATAAATTGTTGTTTATTCTTTGGGCTCGACCCGGTTCCTTTAGCCTGAGGGCAGCGTTCTATTAGCCTATGGGTAGTGTTTGGTTAGCCTAAGGGTAACTTTTGTTTATGATTGTGGGTAGTAGTCTCTATGCCTGAGGGAAATATTACGTATAGCCGAGGGAAATGATCATTATGCATGAGGGCAATCACCTGTGGCTATTTTATTCTATTACCTGAGGGTAAGGATAGTATTTCTGAGGACACGACTATTTAGAATATTCATTGTGGTGATTTTCTATGTTGTACCTGCCAAGCCAAAGCACAAGCTTGGAGGTGATAAGTAATAATTAAAATGGAAATGAAACTGGTAGTGATAGTTACTTTTGAGTACTTACTAGTTTATTGCATTTACTTTTTCACACTGCTGTTGCACATTTTCACTGACATTTGGGTATGAGCCTTTAGTGGGTGACCACTGGGATTTATTTCTCACACCCTTTTGGGTCATGTCTTCGGCCCAATCAAACTATATTGTTGTAGGTGTCGACAGGGGAAAGGGTTCCTATAAAAGTATATGATTATAGAAGAGGAGTAGGAGAGCATGGGACCAAGCTTAGGCTTGTGATGCTGCTGCGTTCTGTTCACTCTGTTTTGTTCTAGTTGTTGTACCCTATACTATGAGTTGTATTGTATTGTATTGCATTTTATCCTATTTTGGATGCTTTCATAGAAATAGTGACATGCTGCATTTTTATATATAACTATTGGTTATCTTTTACTGTGGTTGTTCATTTCTAGTTCATATTGTTTACTGCTTCCGCTATTGTATGTTATATTTCTTTTCTGCTGTGCTACACTTTGAAAAATGAGGGCATAGTTTCCCCACTATCAGATCTGGGCCCTTGCTAATAGTCGGTAGCATCTGGCATTTAGGGAAATTCTCTTGAGGTCTTGTGACCAACTGGGTTCGGGGCACCCATTGTGTGGCTTCCAGACCCGGGACGTTACAAAGTGGTATACGAGGGGTTATTTTCTTTGACTTACTGTTTAGAGCCTTAGTCAGGGATAGGACAGAAATAGTAGTTGGTAATAAGTTGTGCCCGGTAGTAGATAACCCGTGTATAGGGAAAATCCATTCTATCTCATTATTGCAATTATTACTGGTTTTGTAATTTTATAGTTGATGTGATTTTCACCGTTGGGTGACGCACTTGTGGTGTGATGTATATATGTTTATACTGGTTTCTATTTAGTTACAAACCAAGGAGATGAGGGTGTTCCATCTCGTTCATCATTTAGGCACATGCTAGAAATCACATGTCATGCATTCCTTCCATGCCATGTAAGTGCATTAGAAATTTCATGTTGTTGTGATGGTTGATGTGCTATAAAAGCATGCTATTGTGATAGCTGCTTTGATAAATACCTACCTTTGGTAAGGTTATTGTGGTGTGAGGTTTTGATAGAATGAACGCCAAACTTTGGTTCTTGAGGGGTATGGGCCCTCAATGACTGGAATTTTATGGCTTATTAACGCGTTTTCCTTATTATAACATGTATAAGATGCAAAGCTTTGATTCACGGGGAGTATGGGCCCTCATGGATCAGAATTTGGTACTTAGGTGTTTGTTCCATGTTTTCCCGGGTTTTGGAGTAGTTTCTAAGGCTTACTGTTTGGAAAACCTAGCATACACGCTGTGTAGTTCTAGGGACACATGCCGTGTGTTCTTATGATCGGGAAGAAATGAAAACTTTTTAAGTACACTCCATGTACCCTAAGTGAACGTCGTGTAGTCTCTTCCCATTTCATAGACCATGTGGGCGGGGACACGGGGTAGGGAATGGATTGGGGCAACACGCCATGTACCAGTTGTACATGTCGTGTAGTGTTGACCTAGTGTCTGCCCGTGTAACTAACAACACAGATAGAGGAAACCTTAAGACGTACATGCCGTGTCTACCTTGAACACGCCGTGTAGTCTGACCCAGTTACCCGGATGTGTCACGAACAACACGGGCCAATGAAAGCTTGTAGAGTACATGCCGTGTCTACCTATGAACACGCAGTGTAGTTTTTTTGTAGGAGAGCTATGTGGCTTAAGCCGTTTAGAAGGACTCGGGCAGGGAAGAAGGATTCAAGTACACGCTGTGTGTTAGGACAACACGCCGTGTAGTTGGGGTGATACACGACCAGTTCTAGTAGAAGTACACGCCCATGTGAAAGACTTAAGGGAACACATCGTGTAGTTAATATACACACCGCGTAGTCTTGTTTTGTAAAACTTTAATGCTTTTCTTCTCCTGTTCCCTTCTTGGTCTCCTCATTTTCAGTCTTCGATAAATATGGATCTAAGGTGTGTGTTTGACCTTGTAGAGTCGTGCCACCGAGACAACCACCAGTTGTTCACCAGGAAAGCAGTGACGATTATACTCCTAAGATGGTGGGCCATGGGATACCAGTGGATCCTCCAGCAGTGCCAGATGCGGCGCTGACCGTTATACTAGACACAGGCGTGGATGCACAGTTCTGTGAAGGCTTCATGCAGTTCATGTAGACCTTCCAAGGAGCACCACTGGTTTCCACATCTATAGAAGAGCTCACTCATATCTTCCAGTAGTAGCATCCGCCTACATTTTCAGGGGATGGCGGACCACAAGATGCGAATTCATGGCTGGACTCATTGCAGACTATCTTCGAGCATCTAGATATGCCTCTAGGGAGGAGGTTCAAGCTCGCTACATACATGCTGTGTGATTCTACCAAGAGGTGGTGGGATTTTACCACCCAATCTGAGCATCACCGAGACATGGCGTGGGAATATTTTTAGTTAGCTTTCTACGAATTATTCTTTTCGGAGATGCTATAGGCAGATCGAGCTTGAGAGTTCATGAATCTACAGCAGGGTGCCATGGTAGTGATGGATTATTCTACTCGCTTCACCTAGCTTCAGAGTTTTTCACCTGTTCTGGTGGGTGATGAGGCGTTGAGGTCTATACGCTTTGAGGATGGTCTTCAGTGTGACATCCGAGCACTGGTGAACATTTTCAGGTTGCCTACCATGCATGCTATTTTGAACTAGACACTGATTACAGATCGGAACCTGTGAGAAGCTAGTGGTGTGGGCTAGGGCGGTTCGACACCAATTTTGGGTGCTATTTCTACCGGAAAGAGGAAGAGGAAAATGTACTTCTCTCACGGTGGTAGTACTAGCTAGAAGAATACTTTAGGTGTCCAGGTCATTTGCTACCAGTGTGGTTGAGAGGGGCACACGAGACCTTAGTGTCCACAAGACCCAGTGGAGTGCTGAGCTTGTGGCAAGATGGGTCATCTCCAATGTTTTTGCAAGGCGTTTCCACCAGTGGCTAGTGAGAGAGGTTCTGTGCAGACTCTACATGCGGGAGTAGGACTACCAGCTTCTTACCAGTCGGGATACTGGAATACGTCAGGGAATGTAGGCTGAGATGGTGGTCGTGGTCATGGTAGCCAGACACCATGATGTCAGAGGCAATAGGGCGGGTCAGCTCAGGGTAGCCAGGCTATGTCGCAGGGCTGCGACACTGGGCAAACATATGAAGTGCAACAGACCCAACAGGAGAAGGATCTCGAACCTTCCATTGTTATATGTACTATTCTAGTTGCTTCTGTCTTATCTTCTGCACTTTTTTATATTGGTGTTATGCATAGATTTATATTTGTTCCCATTTTGGAGATACTTGGGCTCTGTGTTTCTTTTTCTTCAGATATCATGATGCTAAACACACCGTTGGGAGTGAGGATGGCAGGTGTGCATCAGTGCAAGGAGTGCCCCCTTGAGGTTGGTGGGTGTCACATTCTATGGGACCTCTATGTCTTATAGATGACAAATTATGATGTCATTCTCAGGATGGACTGGTTGGTTCCCTTTTGAGCCTTTGTATACTTCTATCGTCACAAGGTGATTTTCACTTCACCAGAGGGCAGAGAGTTCCTATACAAGGGTGAATGGGATGTCCAGGCGAGCCGAGATGGACCCGAGCATCGTGGGCGAGGTGGAGTTACAACCCATATTGTGAGTTTATATTTGGATGATTAGGGATCTCTTTAGAAGGATTTCCCTCCAGTATTTGATCATTTCAGGGATTTCTTCATGGATGACTTTTTAGGTCTTCCTCTAGAGCATGAGGTGGATTTCTCTATTGATCTTGTGCCAGGAGAGGCACTGGTGTCCACTCCTCCTTATAGGATGGCTACACCTGAGTTGCAAGATCTCAAGAGGTAGTAGAGGAGTTACAGGAAAAGGGTTTCATCTGACCAAGTAATTCTCTATGGGGTTCGCCGGTCCTCTTTGTGAAGAAGGCAGATGGTACCCTCAGACTCTATGTGAATTATCGGAAGCTGAACTAGCTAACGGTCAAGAACCGATATCCCTTACCAAGTATTGATGATATTTTTGATCAACTTAGGGGAGCGCGAGTGTTCTCGAAGATTTAATTGAGATCTGAATATCATCAGTTACGCGTTAGACCATCAGACATACCGCTTATAGCTTTTCGGAGAAGATATGGTCTATACGAGTACTTGGTTATTCCGTTCGGACACACGAACGCACCAACAATTTTCATGGATCTGATGAATCGTACGTTCCATCCTTATCTGGATTCTTTTGTGGTGGTCTTCGTGGATGATATCTTGGTGTACTCTCACACTCAACACGACCATGACACCCATCTTGAGATCGTACTGAGTACACTAAGAGAGCATCATCTATATACTAATCTCTCAAAGTGCCACTTTTGGATGGACCAAATACACTTCCTAGGTCATATCATCTCAGAGGCAGGAGTTGCGGTGGACCCAGAGAAAGTGAGAGTAGTAGTTTCCTGGGATAATCCTAAGAACGTGTTTGGGATATGGAGTTTCTTAGGGATGGATGGTTACTACAAGAATTTTATATAGGACTTCTCCCACTTAGCAGTGCCTTTGATGGGTTTAACTAAGAAGGGTGTGAAGTTTTTTTGGTTAGAAGCTTGTGAGACAACCTTTCAGGAGCTGAAGGGTAGGTTGACATCAGCACCAATCCTAATACTTCCAAAGCAATGGAAGATCTATACAGTCTACTATGATGCATTAGGTATTGGGCTGGGTGTAGTGTTGATGCAGGGTGATCGAGTTGTTGCGTACGGGTCTCGGCAGTTGAGGCCACATGAGAGGAATTACCTGATTCATGATCTCTATTCGGCTACAGTTGTTCATGTGTTGTGCTATTGGAGACATTATCTCTTGGGAGAGAACTTTTTGGTCTTTACCGACCACAAAAGTCTCAAATACATCTTTACTCAGTGTGACTTAAACTTGAGACGACAAAGGTGGGTCGAATACCTTCAGACCTTCGACTTTGAGCTCGCCTATACACTTGGTAAGGGTAACGCAGTTGCTGATGCACTGAGTAGGAGGACTTAGACATAGGTAGTGAAGGAGGCCAGAGGTGAGTGGAAGCTTATGGATTTGTTCTCTAAGATGCATTTGGAGGTGAATGATAGACAGGGGCAAACCTATATTTCTTCCTTAGCTGTGACTTCTACCCTCCTGGATATAGTGAGGATGATACAACTATCAGATTAGGAAGGCCTAGTTCTACGGGAGTTGGTGGAAAGTAAGGACCCTCTTTCTGGATGGACAATAGGCGATGATGAGGTACTGCGTTTCCATGGATGAGTGTGGGTTCCAGGGGATATATGAAAGGAGATGATGCGGGAGTTTCATGCTTCAGCTTAGGCAGTGCATCCCGAAGTTACCAAAATGTACCATGACTTGAGACGTCAATATTGGTGGTCAGGTATGAAGAGAGAGGTAGCTAGTTTTGTTACACGATGTTCCACCTGTCAGTAGGTGAAGTCAGAGAATCAGAGGCCAGCTAGACTGTTACAGCTGTTACCCATTCCAGAATAAAAATGGGAGGATGTTGTGATGGACTTCGTGACCGGGTTTCCAAGGTCACCTCGAGGCGATGATACTGTGTGGGTTGTTGTGGATAGACTCATGAAGTAGCTCACTTTTTTCCAATCAAGGAGACCTTCGATGTTGACGAGCTTGAAAAATTGTATGTCCGTGAGGTTGTACATCTTCATGGGGTCCCTCGTTCTATCATTTCTGATAGGGATTCCCACTTTATGTCTTGTTTCTGGAAAAGTTTGCAGAGGGCACTGGGTACATAGGTGCTTCTGAGCACATATTACCACTCTCAGACTGATGGCCAGTCAGAGTGTATGATACAGGTGTTAGAGGACATGTTTCGTGCATGTGTCATAGACTTTGGGGGATCTTGGAAGAAGCACATACCCCTGTTTAAGTTTTCCTACAATAATAGTTTTTATGGAACTATTGAGATGACACCTTACGAGGCTTTGTATGGTTGGCTAAGCCAATCACCCTTGTTCTGGTTAGAGGCAAGTGAGGCAACTTACCGGGACCACATCTCATGTAGGAGACTTTTGAGCAGGTCCAGTTGATTCAGAAGCAGATGGCTACTGCATAGTCTCGTCAGAAATCTTATGTTGATCTTCGAAGACGACCCTTGGAGTTCGGGGTTGGGGATTAGGTTTTCTTTCTTGTTTCTCCGAGGTTGGGACACAGGCGGATCAGGAGACAGGGTAAACTTTCACTAAGGTATGTGGTTCCATTTGAGATTTGGGAGAGAGCCAGGTCTGTTGCCTACCGGTTGTAGTTACCACAGTGTTACCAGGCCATGCACGATGTATTCCATGTATCTCAGCTGCGCTGTTATCACTCAGACCCATCTCATGTTTTTCAGCCTGAGTAGGTTGATCTTCAGGTCATTGCATCCTTTGAGGAGCATCTGATTTGTATTGTTGATAGGAGCATGAAGGTTCTCTGAGGCCGGTCAGTTCCTCTCGTTCGGGGTGCTATGGCAGTATGGCCGAGTGCAGGACGAAACCTAGGAGCGGGAGACCAACGTATGTGCTCAGTGGCCAGAGTTGTTCACAACTGTATCTTCACCATCCTGGGAAGGGAAATTCTAGGACGAATTGCTTTACGGAGAGAAGTTTGTAAGAACACGGTTCTTATTTTTAGGGTACAGGTTTCTTATTTTCCGTTTTCCTTAAGTATTTTCGAGAAAATAAGGAAAATGGGGAAAATCCCAAATTTTGTGGGTACACGCCATGTAATTTGGCCATGTGGGATGAGTACACAGGGCGTGTAGGCCTGTCGGCGATAAAGGGTCTAAAAACTGACTACATTCCATGTACTTAGTATTTACATGCCGTGTAATCAGTCGAAAGGTGAACAATAATGCGGTGGAGGCAGCTACCAGCAGAGTGACAGTACACACCGTGTAATCAGGAATACACTTCGTGTACTCATGTCGACGGATGAACAATGATGTGGTGGAAAGAAGCCGCCATAGGAACATTTTAAAAAATTAAAAGTACACACCATGTACTTGAGAGTAAATGCCATTTAGTTTGTTTTTTTCACTTAAAATGGGTAGTAGCCTCCTCATTCGGTAGAGGAGGCTTTGAGTTCGTTTTGGAGCCAGGAGAGGAGGCCAGAGCTTCAGAGATCTCTTGACCACACAACGGGAATCCGAATCATTCTCTGACGGTCTCGATTGAACGAAGTGGGTGAGTTATTTCCTCTCCTTGTGTGTTTATTACCAATTATTTCCTGATGGAAAGTTATTTGAGTTTGAATGAGTGAATGTTTATCCCAGATCTACATCGTTCTTAGATGATTCAGGAGGCTTCGTTCATGCATACTGATCAGTGACGATCGAGGTAGGTGGTCTAATGTTTATTTTCAACTGTTGTGTTGAAATTGTGTACCGTTGTGCTACGAACCCATGGTTGGGGTGTCGTATGGATGAGGCCTTTTCTGAAAAGATATCTTGAAATGCGTAGATAATCTAATGAGAAGTTTAAACTGCTGTTTGGGATCACTGATTGGATCCAGGACCACCCCGGAGGTGCGTTCCTCTGTTTATCCGTTTGGCCAGGATACCCAAGGGTATGAAATGATTATATTGTGCATTTCATTTTCTTGAGATAAAGTTTATATAAATTGTTGTTTATGATTTGGTCTTGGCCCAATTACTTTAGCCTGAGGGCAGTATTCTATTATCCTGTGGGTAGTGTTTGGTTAGCCTGAGGGTAACTTTTGTTTATGCCTGCGGGCAGTAGTCTCTGTGCCTGAGGGAACTATCACACATGCCTGAGGGCAATGATAATTATGCCTGAGGGAAATTACCTGTAGGTATTTGATTCTATTACCTGAGGGTAAGGATAGTATGTCTGAGGACACGGCTATTTAGAATATTCACTGTGGTGATTTTCTATGTTGTACCTACCAAGCCAAAGCACAATCTTGGAGGTGATAAGTAATAATTAAAATGGCATTGAAACTGGTAGTGATAGTTACTTTTTAGTACTTACTAGTTTACTGCATTTACTTTTGCACACTGTTGTTGCACATTTTCACTGACAGTTGGGCACGGGCCTTTGGTGGGTGCCTACTGGGATTTATTTCTCACACCCTGTTTGGGTCATGTCTTCAGCCCAAACAGACTATATTGCTATTGGTTTCAACTGCGTTAAGGGTCCCTATATAGGTATATGATTGTAGTAGTGGAGTAGGATAGCATGAGACCGAGCTTAGGCTTGTGATGCTGCTGCGTTATATTCACTCTGTTTTGTTCTGGTTGTTGTACCCCCTACTTTGAGTTGTATTATATTGTATTGCAGTGTATCCTATTTTAGCTTCTTTCATAGAAATAGTGACATTATGTATTTTTATATATAACTATTGGTTATCTTTTACTGCAGTTGTTCATTTCTAGTTCATATTTTTTACTGCTTCGGCTGTTGTATGTGACATTTCTTTTCCGCTGCGTTACACTTTGAAAAATGAGGGCATAGTTTCCCCACTATCAGACCTGGGCCCTCGCTTCTAGTCAGTAGCCTCTGGCATTTGGGGAAATGTGCTTGAGGTCATGTGACCAACTGGGTTTGGGGAACCCATTGTGTGGCTTCCGGACTCGGGACATTACAATCATGATCCAAATAAATGTTCTCTTAGTCTATAACATGTCTTGAATCAGGAATGCTCCTATTAATGAAAGATTCATGAAACAAATCATCCATTCCTCGGTGATGAAAAATAATATCTAGATGGTATGCCACTATCATAGCCTATTCGGTGATATTTAAGGATATGAAAAACAATATTTCTATATTTCCAGGTTTCTCTAAACAAAAATTTCCTAACATATTATACCCCTAAGAACAAAAACTACTAAGAAGAAAAACTATTTCCTCACTTCACTTATCCCAACAAAGTAGTGAACAATATTTTCTACCCTAAATATCCTCATAAGGTTCTATATGTATTTAGTAATATTAAATATTGTTGTATGTAATCTCAATAAAAGACAGGTGATCATTTAATGCTCGACTTAAGTCTATAGAAAAATCAAAAATAATATACTTCGATATACTAATTGTTCAATCCAATTTTCCCTCTATCGAGAGATGGTATGTTGTACATAATCAAAGATGATTCATTCTGCAAGACTTTACAATATATCATTATAAATTGTATATAACTATACCTTATACAAGTATCACATCATCGTCATATAATGATCAATCATGTATTAGGTCATCACCTGCTAGATATTCTCACATCATTATGAACTCTGGGTTAGTCTATTTTCTAGCATTTACCTGTTCTACCAAATAATGTGTGACAAAAAAATGATCAAACATAATTGAAACCTGGTGCTTAAAATAACTCATCCATCATATTCTGTCAATCCCATCAAACCCCACTTTCCCTTAGAATGTTGTTCACCTATCTCCCGAGTTACCTATATATTATGACCAAGAGTATCTCTAATGAAATTAAACATACATGTTCCAAAGGCTATATAATATAAAATGTATTCATGTACTCTACACATAACATCTACCTTAGATAGAGGTCCTACTATGTGATGATATAGAGGAGGATCCTGTTGAATATAGATATGACATATCTCTCACCTAAGAGACAGTTCATTCAACACTTTAAATAATAGACCATAGACTATAGCTCCATGACATGTGTGGGATAGTTACACTAATGATGTTATAATTGAAATGAACTATATATTAATACTCACTCCCTTTCCATCAACACTTCCAAAAAGACAACTCTAAATGCATCATAGTATAGTGTATATCTAATATCAGGATCAGGAAGAACCAATACTATAGTTGTATCAACCTCCTCTTCAACTCATGAAATTCTTCTTCACACTAGTCTATCCATTAGAACATCACCACTTTCAGCATTAGTGTATTCATGGGTCCTAATAAATGGGATAAGTCCTTGATAAAAAAATTGATAATATCCCCCTAATCACAAAAATGTCCTAATATGTAACATTTTTTTGGGATGCATCTAGGATATCACATCCTCTAATTCTATGGTAAGGTCCACCTACATCATTTTAGGAAACTATTACTCACAAAACATTTACATAAAGGTATAAAAAGTGAGAACCACTCATATTCCAACATGATTCATGGATTTACCCCATCTCCATGAAGGTCCTTGGATCAAAAAGGTCTCCAAAACCACTCGATCATCACCGAAAGTTTATACCTACTCAAAATTGACTTCGATAATATCCAAACACACCTATGAATCCTATAGAACACTGGTACCTAAAAAAGTTGTAGGATTCTAGAGTGGAAAATCCTAAAAATTATCATTCATGGTATTCTGTATATTTCTTCCTCAAATGTGGAAAATTTGAAATATTCTTAGTTAAAGAATCTTTGCAGGATGAATATATATTTTCATAATAGATGTGTGTTCAGATACATCCTCCTAGACCACTGGTGGTGGTACATGAGAATCTTGGGATTCAATAATTGGAGGTCCCATAAAATTTCTCTAATGTGGAATTTCAAAAATTCCAAAACAAATGTTAAAACATCAATAGATGATAAACCAAGTCAGATCATATGTAGTGTATAATATCACACATACGTTTTCTGAGGAGGCTACCCTTAACCCCATGGTATATCCCTCCTATAAAAAACCATGTTTCTAAATCGCATATTTTTAGTCATAGTAACATATATATATATATATAACACAATAGAATTACCAAGCTAACTAGTTAATTCTATAATAAATTTATCCCAATTTATAGGAAAAATAAACATATCTATCAATGGGAAATACATTTTTTCTCATAAAAACTAGCCTAATTGGGTCATTAAGTTTAAGAACTATTATGAATCAAGGAAAAGGTAATATATGGAATGTGATCCCACTTTCCTATTCATGAGGAATGAATACACCTAAAATCATATAAAATAGTAAAAAACCCATTAATTGTAACTCATAGGTTTGTCGCACATGATTTGTCCATTGACATTGCAACTCCCCTACCCAAGTCCCACATAACTATCTCATTTCTAGCTTGTCCTAGGTTATTAAAATATAAAATAAGAAAAATACTCGGATACCATTCTGTAACACCCAGACTTGAACCACTAGGTATGTATCTGAGATCCAAAAGAGCTCATATATCTCTCCCAGTATGCAAGTGGCTTCCAACTAGAAGTGAGGGTCTAAATCACATCAATAGGGGTACTATACCCTATGAATCATATCCTTACACCAAATATATAAACAATATAATCAACTCATAGTGTTAAAGAGAAATAAAATAGTATTATACGACACACATTTCATACAATTAACAAATGATCTCATGGTGTGGAAATTCAATCAAAAGTAATAAATATAAATAAGAAAACTAATTGTAGTATAAATAGTATGAAGTGTTTCTTGGAATATCCTCTAACTACAAGCCTCTATTTCCCCAACTCACCATCATATATCCTATTACCTTTATTGGATCCCTAATCATAAAATCTAAACATGCATTGTGATTCTTATTGAGGGTGTGAGTAAAAAACATTTTTTGGAAACCACAATTCCATCCTTAATATAACTGAAAATAATATATATATATATAATAATTTATTTCATGAAGTAATTAAATACACAACTAAAAATAAAACCACACATGTGCAGAGTCATTGTTTTCGAACCAAGATGTCATGAACCCTGGCCCCACCTACTTTTTCATGATCCTAATAAGTATTTCAATATATGTCATCCCATGTTCTGCCTTTTTAGTTACCCCACACACCCACCATATTGATGTTTGTTATGAGGAACACTACACAGCCCACCATGATGTTGGTTGTTATAAGGAACATCGCATTCCCCACCATGATAGTGTTCATTACCAGGAGCACGGTATGCCCATCCCAGATGGTAGTCATTATCATGAACATCACACACCCAATATTGATGGTGATCATTATACTTGGATGGTTGTAACCCCCACCTATCATTCCTGATGGAGATATATAATCACATCACCCCAACTTTGAATTTTCCCACTTTTACTAGTAGATTTTGGATTCACAATCCTCATTTGGGGTCTACTCCAACATCAATAAACGTGTTTATGATCTAACATATACAATCATATGATCCATAGTCCATAGCCATCGTTATGTCATCACACCCCCACTCAAAGGGTTATCTAACCAAAACTGATAAAATTGATCATATAGGTACATGAATCATGGTTCTACATTCTATAAAATACCACAATAAATATATATCATATAAATGAAAAATAACACATATCAAGAATAGTTTTTGGGAGTCTATGCACAAATCATATTATAACACATCATGAATAGTCTCAAGGGCCACTCTTTCACCGTCATGAAAACAAATTTCAAATGTGAGTTATCATGTATAAGAAAAAAATCATGAAAACATCATATACAAGTCCCTTTATGGTATGAAACTTTCTTCCTCTTGGTTTTTAATGTCAACATCACAGTCCATCAATTTTTTCATCTCCCAAACCATGTTTTTATGCCAAACATAAAAATATTACTTGCCAATAACTCCTAAAACTGGTTTCAAATATAATGATATATTTTTTATATAATTAGGAAAATAATAATATCCCATGGGTTAGAAAAAAACATACCATATGATGAATACTAAAAATGGTATAATCTTAGCATGTTTGAAGGAAGAATAAATAGAATCTCTTGGATTGTGAAAAGAGGAGAAGTCACCAAGAAGGCTCCATTGAGACATTGTTTAACACCACTGATCATCAAGAAGTTTTTTGATACCCCAATGAAATATTTACCAAACTATAAGGCATAAGTAATCATCATATAAAAAATTAAAACATCATCCCATGGTAAAAAAATAAAGAAGAGAGAAAATCCATCTATATAAGAAGACTCACTATTGACATTCACTAAATTACCCAAATCATCTATCATTGACATAGACGGGTGAGATGTGGCCTTATATATATTAAGGATAATATAATATAAATATAAATGAGAAAGAAACCAAGGACAATTAATAAACAAACATAACATTTCATTGGTTTTTCCTAGTTTCATCCAAAAGTATCCAAGAATAAATCATTAAATATGTCGATTTAATTAATAAGAATTATAAATAAATTAATAATCTCCTTAATGAACCCAAAATTAGTCATTATGAATTTCCATTTTTTTCAGTATTAAAGAATAAAGGATCACTAAAATAGTCTATTTCAAAAAACCTGATACTGAAACAACTTATACCATGGCCTGGACGTGGTAGTTGTGTTCTTGAAAACACTAGGAAAAAATGGTTATCCCTATTGCATTATTCTATTTCTTATGTGTTTTTTCACTCCAGATACATTCCAAAATAATTGTGCTGTGGTTTTCCAATCCCTAGATTTCATGATCCTTACTAGAGCACCATGTATTTTCCTTATCTTGTCCAAGTTGTTTAAATTACAATTTTTCCTTGAAAATTCTTTCCTTATTCCACACCCTTTACCACACAATTGGAAAGTTATTTCCATAAATTTTTTACGATGAGAGATGACATGGAAAACCACAGACAATACTATAGACATGGTGTTACCCATTTTGTCCCCAAAAAACTAAAACCCATATTTAAGATTTCATAAGCCAATCAACTCTCCCAAGGTTCCACCTAAGCATGGAACATTTCAAAAATACTAATGAAAATAATGGAATACATATTCCACATAATAAGAAAAAAATACCTATACATTACAATTAACCAATGAGTCTCTTCATGAATATATTGAAGTTCCAATAGACTCCCCCAATGAAAATGATATTTTCATTTATATTGGAAATAACCTTAATCTATTATTTTGGATGATCATATTTTTCCTACTTATTAGCTGAAATATTTAATGTACATACTTATAGATTGTGAAAATCAAGTAGATCTTTTCCAATATGTAATACTATTTTGTTTATTTCCTTGTAAAGGGGTTCATAGTCATTCCTAATTTCTATAAAGATGGGATTTTAGTATAGAATGTGGAAGTGAGGTAAAGCCTAATATAATATCATAGGTAACCATTTTCAGTGATCATGTCCTCTAGGAATATATTTTGAAATGATATGAAGCATAAACAATATATTTTCTCTTTCTTTAAATGGTGGGTATTTAATTTTCTACACTACAACTAAATCAACATTCAAAAAACCAACCTATGAACATCCACCCTTAATCTAAAAAAATAATGGTTCATATTATTGATTTATTTTGGTTTTTTTGTTTTATTAGTCTTGATATTTTTTATCCTTTTAAAAATTAATGATACTTATAAAATTATTCATTAAATTATCTTTTTTTGAATGATTGATTTTGAATTTGTTAATGTATTTTTATTTTTAATAAATGCATCCATGTATATGTTCCGTAACATTAATTTTAAGTAATTTTTTTGTTATAGTTCAATTATTTCAGTGTACTAAATTAAATTTGTTATCCACGATAACATTTAATTTCATTTTTATGACATAAAAATTAAGATAAAATTTTAATACATAAATTATTAATTATGAAGTCTGATCAATCTAATTATTCTATTGAATGAAATTTTTAATGTTTATCTATGAAATTTTGAAAAAAAAATAATCCATTGAAATTATCAGAAACATTTTCTTAGAGATTATAATTTATATATCATCATTAAGGGAGAGATTGTTAGATAGGTTAATGTTATTACAAAATAATAAAACTAATTATATGTTTTATTTTTTACAATAAACATTATTTTTTATAATAACGGATGAATTTTAATTGGTTTTCTGGTCAATAATTATTGTTTTTTTATGTTGGTTCATTAATTAATATCTTATGTCATGATGGTAATATTTTTTCTTGATGAGATATTTTGATGTGTCTATGTTTACAACAACTAGAATTATAATTACTAAGTCTAAATATATACTTACATATGTGGAAATTCTCCCATGTAATGATATTTATATAGGCTACATGATGTTTACTGAGTGAAGGGTGATCTTTATGAAAAGTTCTAAATGAGGAATGTAGATACAGGTTGATATTTTTGGAGTATAGGTTATTGATTTTGCCGAGGGAATATTCCTAATAAAGGACAAAATAACTCATACCAAGGACAATATGATGCATATAAAATATGAAAAATGATGTTGACTCATGTCTATGTAGATTCTTATGAAACTCATCTATATGGAGAACATAATTCATAAAAAATTTGGATTAATATTTCTATGGATTTTGGAATCATAAACCCTCATAGGAATTTACCCTTACAAATATGAGTTTGAACCTAATTAATCATAATAAATAACCCTTACAATTATTTGAAACTTAATTACTTTCTTGAATTTTACTATTGATACTAGTTTTGAAAGTCCATGAACATTTTTACTATTATCATAAGAACTTATATAAATATATACAAAAATTTATTGGAATAAAAACTAATCTGATTTTATTATCTCTATATTTTTTTAGAATAAAATAAAATAAACTTTTTAACCTACTTTAATTTTCATTAGAATATGGGGTATTATTTTACCTACTCATTAGTTTGATATGATACAAGATATAACCTATATATTATCATTGAAAAAAGTAGTTAAATCATTATTATTTAAAAAAACTTGACGTCTAATGATGAAAAAGTGAGAAATACCACTCAGGGCCTAATTATTAATTTTTTATTCATGTACACTGCTAAAAACACATTCTATTCCCAAAATAATATATAATACTATTTTTTTGTGAATTAAATACCTATATACATTAAATGAATTTTTTTTTCAATGTTTAATCAAATTAATGTTTATATTTTATGAAGTTTTATATTTTTTTGATTGTTGATTATGATAATGTGTTATAATGGAAAAGGTTTTTTATATATTTTTTCTTATTGGTGTAAGTGAAAACTCCTTTCATTGAGTGTGGGTGAAGACCATAGTGAGTTCCAATGAAGATGAAATTCCAAAATAATCTATTGGATCCTTTTTATATCTATATGACAGTAGCTATAACTAAGTCAGGTGATCTCTAGGGAAATGGCTGGTTTATTAAAAATCACCAACCTCACATTGATTTCTTTTAAAGTGGATTAGGGGAAATGATTTATTTATTTTAACTAAAATAAAAATCCCATAATTAATTCCTTTTATTTTATTTATATTTTGAATTTTAACTAATTTAAAAGTCTAAGGATATTATCAAATAGATTTTTAGAATTTTTTGGTAAAAATTTGAATAAAATTCACCCAACCCTCATAAGATTTGATACAATGTGATTAATAAAAAAGATCACTAAATGATGTTATAATAGACTGGAAAATTTTCACATGATTTTTTTTTATGAAGATCATCAACTAATGCTGTTTAAATATGGAAAAACCCACTTATGAAATAGTAATGGATTAGCCACTCAGAAATTATTTAATACAAAAATATATATATAAGTGGGTTGCAGGATGGATTTTAAAAAAATATACGTAATAATAATTCAAATTAATAATTGTGTGTGACTAATATTTTTTAAAAGATATATATATATATATATATATAATTATACATATGTATGTATGTATATATGCATGCATGAATTAATTTATGTATGTATGTATATGTATCAAATATATTAATATATCAATGTATTATATGTGTATTAATTTTTATATAAATATATGTATATTATTTATATATATAAATATATGTATATTGTTTGTATATATAAATATATGTATATTATTTATATATATATAAATATATACATATTATATAATGTATAAATATATTTGTATCCAAAACTGCTCAGTCTCTTGGTAGTGGGGGTCCTATGTTTCTGGTATTTCATTATCTCCCTTTAAATATCACCATCAACATTTGGATATTTCATACGTCATCTCAAATCCTTACCTTTTCAAAGCACCACTTCTATGTATTCCTATAGTAACCACTTTGTGGGCATCTTGTATTTGTTGATACTGTGATATTTTAGTTTACTTGTTTTCTCATGCATGAAATTTCATATTTTTCTTTGCATGTAAGTGAGGCACTAAATATATTATTTAATATAGAACATCAATAAAATAGTCACATTAACCATTTCCATTTCCATATATTACCATTAATATATCTCTAAAATTCATTCATTTTATTACATACTTTAAAATTTTTACCAGTTTTATAATGATTTGAATTATTTTAAAAATTATAATTGGTGATATGATAATAATGGGATACCGTAGGGAATATTATTTCATCATTTAAAAAAATATTTATTATCTAATTTTACTTTTATTAATTTTACCAAATTTATTATTCATTCATTTATAATTGTATATTTTAATGAAAAATGAAAAATATAATTCCTTTACTAATTCATATGATTTATTTTATAGCTAAGTTCTACTAAATATAATGGAAATAAAAAATAACTATAAAAACAATTTCTCATATATTTGGTTTTATATTTACCCCCCTCATAACAGTTTGGTATGAGAACTGTTCACTATGTCATTTTTTAAGGAACCAGATGTTCATTCACCAAAATGAACACTTGGGATAGCCTAAATGAATAACTTTACACCAACACCATGTATGTTAGGATCATTAGATAGAAGTTAGTTCACCAGAAGTGTAGTATGCGGATGGGATAGTTCATTAAAGAAGCATTTTTGGGTTTAATGAATGTTTGATCAGTTCCATAGAATTAAAAATAAATGAAATCATACAATATTTGTTCACTTCATCAGAAGCATTGAAAATAGCTAGATGGATTAAGACCAGCTCATAGAGAACATAATATTTTGAGTGTGGAAATCATATAAAGGAACACCTAATTCATTTACTCAGGGAGTCTTCCATGATTTTAGAGGATGGGATGAAATAAATAGAAGGGGTATCTTCCTATAGTCGAATGAAATTATAGACCAAGTAAAGAAAAAGAGGATATTAATCAGTTCAATGATCTCTTATAGTGGTACATAAATGTCTTTCTGAGCATGTGTAAATTATAAATTTGTAAAAAATATTATATTTAAGTGGATATTTTGTTTACTTGTTCATTATGAGTTTTTCGCCATTATAATGGATGAAACTAGGCATCAGTAGTTTCTCATGTCATTAAAAGGATACACATGGTTGAAGGATAGAATTTGTTATTGGATAACTAGTTAAATACCTCCATAAATATTTGATATGACTACTTATATAAAATTCAAAAAATAGAAATATTTGAGATGAAGGGTTATGACACTCCCGGAAGACCATCGAATGGAGGTGGAACTAGTATGAGGAGAAAAGCAAGGAATATCCAGATACCAAAAGTTTTAAATAGTGGAATATGTGGTTAATTAACCGATAGTTTTAAATGAAAGATACAAAAACTTAATGTTGTAACTAGTGATACATAATTTTGTGAACTACATAGGATTATCAAAAGATGATATCCCTTGTTACTCAGGTACTCTATTTATGATGGAGTAAAAAGATATGTCATTTTTATATTATTCATGTAGGATATATTGTCTGAATCATGCAATCCTTTTTTACATTTTTTGAATATTTTCTAATTTCATGTGTGTATTTGAATTTTTATTTTTCACTTTTATACTTTTCATAAGGAGGATTATGCAGTTACAAGAATAATAATGTTAATACAACTCGATGTGGTGGATAGGGTGATCGATATTCCCTATTCTAGTCTTCATGTTCATGGGTGTTAAATAATGTATATTTCCCTCTTTTTAATAATAAATGTTCCACTATATTTTACTTCCCAAAGGGGAATATTTCAGTGATCATATTTTCAACACCCATCCCCAGTAAGTGGTATCAATGTGCGGTTACAGTGCTTAGTAGAAGTGTTTGGTAGTAGATGTTTCAGGTGAAGTAATTTATAAGGACCTAGAATGTGATTAGCATAATAATATTGGCTTCCTCATTGTCATGTGGACTATTAAATATTTTGAATAATTTTTATTTATTATGGTCGAGGTACCATCGATTTTTCTAGGAAATCAAAAGACCAAATGGACATAAAATCCAAGAGCTATGTTTCGTTCATTAGTTATAATTTTTTTGCCTAATGAAAGACTACTAAAAATTACTATGGAATCTAATTATCCATATTGTTGATTTGAATTAGTGGAATCTCAAAATAATATTGGAATATATTGGATGGATTTTTCATGGTTTGATAATCTGATGGTCAAATTTTTATATATGGGTGGATAGTCATTTTTCTAATCCAAGAGGGTCTCAATGTTTTGATGGATTGATAAGTCAACTGGAAGAATAATGGTGAACCAGAAGGAAATTAAAGAAAGAATGGGGATAACTCAAGGGATTCAATAAAATTTAAAGATAACTCATGTTCATGTATGTATATATTGGTGATGTCATAAGAATATTGAAGGATCTATTTTAGGACAGTTGAAATTATTAATGTTTCACCAACCTACTACTGAGAGGTGGTAACTGAAGTTATTTAAAACCATTCTCAAATACCAAGTACAGAATCATGACTTTGGATTTTGGTTTGTGTTAATCAATATCCATTGATTACTACTTGTTGTATTTTTCTAGAGAATCTCTCATATTTTATAGTTCCTTCAGAAAAATGAAACATAAGATTATGTGTGGTACAACTACAAATTATTCTAGCGGTGGTTAGATAGAATATAGGAGGAATTTTAAAAGTTCATGGGAGGTTCATTCCTTGAGGGATTCATGGTTATAACATGAGTGTACATGATGTCTTGTTAATGATAATATGAATGAAATATGGAATATGAGGCATGGTTTTCATGATCATATGAGATTGAAAAAAAATTATTAGATCTAGAGTCATGTGAGGACTTCATAAAACTCAGTGTTAATATGTATAATCATATATAGAAACATATTTCATTCAATATTTATAAGAAGGTTATCATGGTAATTTAAACATCACCTATTATGCTATAATCTCTCTTATAAGAATCCATTTCACATCATTATACCTTCTTCGAACAAACAAAAAGAACAATTATTAAGTGGACTATATTTAAAATCACCTAATATGAGAGGTTGTAGAGGAAAAATGGATAATACCCTAGAATTTTGTAAGTAGGATGACTTTTTTACCACATCTACAGTGTCCATGTATGATGTGGACTCAGACCACACAAAATTTGGACAATGGATAACATCATGTCATGGGGAGAATTTTATTGCAAGACTTCAAACTCTATGGAAATGATCTTAGGATAATTTTCAATAAAATGAAAAGTTATATCAAATATAGGTAAAATCACTAAAATCATTAGGCTCAAGGAGATAAAGTGGGAGGAAATATAAATTCCCTTTTCAGTGGAGATTAACATCTAATGGGTGTTTTTCATGCTAATGACATAAAAAAATCCAATGGTTTATATTATAGATGAAAGGTTAGTTCTAATGATTTTATTGAAGTTCACAATACCAGAAATATTTCAGCATCATATATTCTTGGTTTTATAGTTTTCATAATATTATACACTGATAAAACATGGTCTTTTACATAGTAAAAGTTTCATATTTTTTTACAGTGATTTAATAAAGTAAATTGATGGTAGCTCGATGATTTTTATTTTTATATAATTTCCATAAATATTCATATGTGTTTTTTGGAAGTAGTAGATGTAAGATAATGTTTCTAGAGAATCTGAGTGGTAATTATTTTTTTGGGATCATGGATGATTAGAAGAATCATGGAATGTAGATCTAGGTTGATACTATGGAAGGAAGGTGATTAAAATCTGATCAGTGGGAAATTAGAGTAAGATTGAGAATACTCTTTGTGTTGGATATTATTTTACTTATCCTATGAAAATAATTCTCAAGTTGAAGATATTTATGGTTTGGTGGGAGAGATATATTCTGGTTCAATTTTTATAGATCCAAAAATTCATTCACTCGATATAATAGTTAGGAGATCCCAAATGAATAAAAATAAACCAAAACCATAGAGTTTATTTTTAAGTTCCAAAAATAAATTTTTAGAGGTTTAATAGGTGAATGGGTTAGGTCAATAAAATTATAAAATGAGATTTAAATAGATGTTTGACTGGTGCCTCAGGATTTTGGGTCAGTGGAATCATGTTTAATTTTGTGATTTCACCTGATGTTTTTGAAGAAATGTACTATATTTAGTCCACTGGATGGAACATAGTGGATTCTAATTACATTAATGTTGAAGTGAAACATTTAATTTATATACTCTAGGAATTGGTCATGGTTCTAGAGAGTTTGAGTTAGTTGAAAGGTTGGAGTATCCTCTGTTTATTGAATAGAAGTTTAGATAAGGGGAAACCAGGGTGGACATTTATATGTTTCATTAACATTGATGATGGGTGGGAAAGTATTTTAGAAAAAAATTAAAAATTGAGATTCATCAAAGTCGTTAGAGTGAAGTAGAGATGATTTACACATATTCCCTTAGATTTCATAGTTACCACAATTGATGAAACTAGATATCCTCAATTTCCATTTTCAATAAAAGGAAGTTTACAATTGAAAGATTTTAGTTATGTCTAGATGAATGGTTGTGTACCACCATATAGAGTGGGATGGACTATTAAAACAAGATGCTCAAAAATAGTGATATCCAAGATGAATAATGTTAATGGACTAAGAAGAGGGTCATATAGAGGAGGATCTAATAGTATGAGAACAGTAGGGTGAATCATGATGTTGAAAGTCTAAAATTAGAAATTCTATCATCAAATCACCTGACAGAGAACATGGAATATGCAGTGATTTGAATATAGTATTAGTGATACATTTTTGGAGAACATAGTAGGGTCTTCAGACCCTGTTATCCTTGTATCTCATGTATTTTGTATCTGATGTAATCAAAATATATTTCATTGTGCTATAATGGATGTTTGACACATTATCTAAAGCATGTAATCACTATTTTCATTATATTTAGGAATTGTTCACTCACTTATATAGTTTTCATGTACTTATTCTTATGTATTCTCATATAAATGAGGATCATAAGGTTAACAAAACAAAAATGATGAGTATGAATCAATGCGGTGTTTGGTGTGATTGATCATCCCTGTTTCAGTCTTCATTACTAGGGGGTGTGACAAAAAGAATATGGATTTCTTTCATTTACTGGTGTTTTGCAACGTTTCATCACAAAAAGGGAACCCTTACAGGGATTATATATGTTCCTCACATACCTAACGCCCCCCTATACACCTAGTTTATAAAATTTGGTCCTAGAATTTTAATTTTCTCTCTACTAGATAAATCCTAGTGAGGATATCCTTAAAATAGATAACTTCATATATAAGTTACATTGAGAAATCAACATCACTATATTTGAGAAAAGCATGATGCTCTCTATATCCCATTATAATACTTATATGTTGATATCTTCATTATTCTTAACCATTTTTACCATGTATAATTATTTTTTAGTTAATAATAATTACACTAGAGTATTCCATTAAAAGTATTATGAATTTTTCCATATAAGGGAAAATAAATTCTTCATATTTTTTATGATTATTATAAATTTTATCAAAAAAAAATTCTGATAAGAATGAGAAAAAATCATTTCATGAAATACTCCCATACTATAGGGTCCATTTCATCAATTTTATGGTTTATCCCTAGAATAATTACCCCATTATTTTGTAGATTCATATCATCCATTAATTCTTCCTTCCCTTTAACTTGGATAAATGGTTGGGGAATAATTTTTTTATGGTAGGAATTCTAATCTTCCCTTATGAATTACTTGTCTATAAATTATCAATAATGATTAAATATATTTATTCCATTATTGTGGATAATTTATATGTTTATAAATTCAATCCATTACCAAAATATTGAATTCTATCACCAAAGAAAATGATCATATTTATTTGACATATCATTAGAAAAATAATAATTAGAGAAAATTACCACATTGATTTCATTAATAAATCAACATTCAATTATCAATATCTATGATGACCATTTATCATAATTTCATTTAAAATTATAGATGGATGAGAATAAATTGGAATACATAAAGCACTAAAATAATGTATTTTATATCATGTTGATCCATTTATTAATCGTTGATAAATTCAACAATCAACAAAAGGATGGTGTGTGTCATTATTTGAGTAGTACAATAGTGAGTTTCTTCTCCATTATCTCATTTAGATAATGGAATAGTTTAATTTATTATTAAAAACCTGATATAGCTGAGTAATTATGGTTGTAATATTTTAGAAACTATCCTCAATTATGCCACTTCTTTCATAGGGTCATCTCTTTCATTTTTCATCAATTTTTTACACTTGATTAAACAAAGTTTAGACCATTGGATAAAAAAATTGTTCTCTTTAAATGGTGAAAATTTCAAAGAAAAATATTATATGAATATAATAAAATAATCTCATGATTTCCTAAACAAATATATACTTAGTTCAAACTTTGAATCAAATATTTCAACATATGATACTTTTAGTTAAACCAATATTGATTTATTTTTTGTCATGGTATTATTCTTAACATAATCACCAAAAACAACTACATCCTGATCTTATACAGACTGAAGGAAAAATGTTCCAAAATTATGAATTTAATAAAAAAATATATACTTTACAAACATTGTTTTATACCAACAGAGATATCCCAAGAATAACATTATTTTACATGAATATATAAATTGATAAAAAATCCAAACACACTCTTAGAATTCATATATTTAGTGTATTTAAAAATTATATACACATTCATCTCATTTCATAGTATATTGTACATTTCTTTCATGTCATTAATTATACATTAATCCCTTCATGATAGACCATACAAATTATTTGTCTTCATTTACTAGGAAAATGGGAAATATAAGAAAATGATATGCTTAAATGATCAATATGGGGTACATAAATTTCAATGAGTAATAAAGGATTTATGAATAGATAATAAAAATTTTCCAACCAGAACATTAGTGAAATGGAATCATTAATGGAACATGATCATCGAATAATAAGAATTTATCCTCAAGAATGGATATATAATCATTTATTATGGCCTAGAAACATAGATTCATTAAAGGATAAGCATGATAACATACCATCTACCATGGTATAAGAATGTGAATGTAATTAACATGAAAAATGGTTATATAAAATATAAATGTGAAACACATATAAGAATAAGAAAACAAAAAACATATGTCAAGGCTCTCTACTGACACCACCAAAACATAATTGACAAACATTTCTCAATAATAGTATAATAGTATTTCCAACCATTTCACATAACATAGTGTATTAGGATAACATCCCATGTCATATAACATAGTAGACTATGATAACCTCCAATGTCCCTTACATTTCATCTCGTAAGATATAATCTTTATGAAATACATTAGAGGGAAATATAAATACATGATTGCCTTTCCAATAGTAGAACAAAGGGATATTTCCACAAGTCGAAATCATGGAAATAGACTCCTTTAAAATTGTCCAAGGATAAGGTCATGGTTAGGCTTTCTATGACTAATATGACCATTGAAATATGTATGTATCCAAAATTTCACCATGATAGAGTTCATATACACCTATTACAATGGTTAGTGCCCATAGTAGTATAACTACAACCATGTGTCACAACCATGGTAATAGTTATACATCCATGGACGATAATCATGGACATAACTGCGCACAAAAATTATAATTTTTTAATATATTATTTTATTATTTAAATTTATTAATTATAAATATTTAATTAATTACCATCCATTAAAACCCATTTATCAATTATTGAAATTATTTTTTTCATTTATATATATATTCTATTATTCATTATCTTCTCATTTTATATTTTTAATATATTACACAAAAACTTCCACAGAGGTCACTTATCCTTAAACTTCCCTCAACCAATCACATTTTACTCTTTGAGTACATACCACTACATAAAATGATTTCTTTGTGTAATTATACACTAATAAATGTTAATTTACTTATTTTAAAAACAAATTAAAATATATAAATCTTCAACCATAACATTAATTTCTAAATGGACCAACTTTTGGTTTGATTGGGATCCCTTACAAATAGTAATTAGCAATTTTAATTATTAATTTTTATTTGACAATAATTTATTATTAATAAATAATCAATAAATTATAATCAAAAATTTAAGTGGATAAAAATAAATATTTCATATATGATTTTAAATTTATTATTCTGAGTATTAGATAAAATATTTTTTAATTTATAACAAAAAATAAAATAAAATAATTACTAATAACTATAAATTAAAAATACTTATTAATTATTAATTAATAAAAAATGATTACTTATTTATTATTGGTTTTTAAAAAAAAATATTTTCAAAAATAAATATTGTTTAATTATTTCAAAAACATGAAATAATTATTACTATTTAATAATTTTTTGATAACTTTTTAATAAATTTAAAATAATATATCATTGATAATTATAGTTAAAAATATTTTTATAAATATGTATTAATTGAGTATTAATAATCATTTTTCAATAATAATGAATAACCATTAAGTAATAATTATTTTTTAGTTTTAAATTTTATATTTTTTAAATTTGATAATAAAAAATAAATAGATATTTGAAAATTATGAATAATCAATTTTTAATTAATTAAGAATAATTACACAAAAAATTTCCATGGTATTTAATTTTGAAAAAATTAATACTTTTTAAGTAAAATATGAAATCATAATATTAATTATTAATTATTTTATATGAATATTAACTAGTTAATAGTTTATGTTTACTAAAAAAATAAAAAAATAATACATAATAACTAATAATTACTATTAATTATGGATAATTACTAATAATTTTGAATAATTAACAATTAATTTTTTTAACCATATTATAAATACTAGTATTTAATAAAAATAAATAATTAAAAATAATAATTTGTTTGTAATAAATAATTTAAAAATAATTAATAATCAATAATTATTTAACATTTAATAAATGACTACTTATTAGTGTATGATATATAATTAATAAATAAAAATTAATAAAAAATATGTAAACAAAAAAATATGTTCAACTAAAAAAAATTATATTATTAAATAATAACAAATTTAAATATATTTTATCTATAATTAATATTTTTAAAATCTTAATTAATAATTTCAAAAATATTTTTATTATTTATAATTGTTTGGGAACATGTGTATGTTTGAGTTCTCCCACTCATGAATTTATTTTGGGGAAGATGATGTGTAAGGGTGTAGATTGGGCCCTAAAAAGGCATTTTGTGGCACCTACTAAAATCCTCAATATGTAAATTAACTATTTTCTATTGGGGATATTTCCTTAGTGATAAAGTCACTATGTAATTATATGTGTGACCAGAGTTCAAACCTAGGTAACCTCTATTGGGGGGATTTTATGCCATTTATTTCCAAAAGGAGGTTCATGGAGCATCGAATATGAGATGAGCAATGTGGTACATGTAAGTGGTTCAGGAAAGTTTGGTGTATGTAGGCATGAGTGCGGATCTAGGGGAAGCATGTTGACATTTTATGGCCTTGGAAAACTAGGATTTTATGCTATCACCATCTAAGACTTGGGAATCCCTGAAAAACCATGTCCTGCAAGATATTAATTGTAAAAAAATTATTTTATTGGGTTCCTACAATTACTTATTTGGAATGATGAGGCTTAGACCACTAGGGTCCTAGTGTGCATGTTTATTTTTACTTGAAAATACCCTCTACCTTATATAGATTATTTCATTATTATTTTTATATTCTAAAATAAAAAAATTGAAACTTATAACGACATTCAATTATGACCATGGATGTAGGTGATATGTGACCATGGTCATCTTGGACCATGGCTATTGGGGGACCAATAACAATAGTCCTAGGTGTTTAATTTTAATTTATTTTAAAAATATAAAAAAATAGATTTATTTTTCCATAAGTGGAATAATTATTAGAATCTAACATTTTTAAATGATATGAAGTGAGGTCTTTTTATTGGGGTAGTACTTTTAACATTATTTAAAATAATAAAGGAAAAGTGAATTATCATATGGGAACACATAGAAACACGATTACATAATATAAACCTTTAGTTTTACACTTTCCTCATCACATTTTGCATCTGTGTGATGTTCTTAGAGAAGAATTTTTTCCATAGATTGGTCGGTTGCACTGAGGTATGTGTAGTTTCTAAATCTAGTTCACTAAATGGGTGTTATCTGGTTCATGGATTTTATCATGGACTATCTAATGACCACCTCAATTTACTATCTAGGAATAATCTAGACTACATATTTTATTGGTTAATTTCTGTTTGTTGGGATTAAAAAAGAAAATTTCATGCCCTTTCAGAATAAGTGTCAAAAAAATTAAGAGGGGAAATTTTGATGGATGTGAACTAAAAAAAGGTCGATTATAGATTATTATTGATCTATATCATATAACCATATATTCGTGTCATTCATATCATGTTCTATGATTTATGGATATCATATAAGGCATGTAATTTACTATTTCAAAATATAAAATTGGATTATGATAAGGGTGAATGGATATATTCATGTCTTTTACTCAGTTTCCTATGGAAATGGATCATCGAGATAATTCATTATGTCTTCATAGACCTATATTTATTGTTTTAAATGTTTAAATTATTATATCCTAATAAACATGAATTATGTGAAACACATGTTCCCTTCCAAGAATTTCCAGCTAACCCTTGACTCACATCAGTGAATGAAGGGTGCATCTATAAAGTATGGGATCCTCTAGTTAGTTTGGTTTAGTGGATAAATCTATCTATAGTTGAGTGTATCTTACATCCTTTTTCTCTAATTATCTTCATCATGGAAGGTTCTAGTAGTCCTTTTCTTTTCATATGGTCCTCTCATAGCATAATATGATTCTAGTGGCAGGTGTACATCCCTTTGGAGGAGAGAGTATGAAGAAATTAACATTGTCATCTAACTCAAATTTATTCCATTACGATCAATAGAGGTGTAGAAAACAATTATTAATGTTTTCAAGTTAATTTTTTATGTTCTGCATTCATGGCGATCCAGTGATGATTGATTGAGCATTCAAATGGATTTCTTCCATAGTTCTGATCATGATATGATCCCATAAAATCCATAAGTGGTATCAAAGACACATTTATTTTAGAATGAATATATTTTTATTCTAATTTCATAAAGAATAAGTATATATTAATGAATTTTTGGTGATATCTCATCATCTAATATAATGTGTTTAACCATCAATCGTCAAATCACTATTCATTTCTTTATGGTATTGGAAATCATAATCATTAAATCTATTTTTTCATTTCCATAGGGTACAAATGTTTTTATCATATCATAGGATACATTAAAATCCAAATGTTTTGTTTTATATTGTAATAAATAATATTCAATATTATAGGCTATCATTTAAACCTGGATTCTGAAAAGAAAAATCATATCAAATTGTATTAACAATATAGTAGACATTATTTAATATGATATGAAGGTGTTAATAGAAATATTAATAATAATTAATCTCAATTTTTTCTTATACTATATAATAGACATTATCTCTAATAAATTACAATATAATCCAAAAAAATGGAAATTTTTATTTTTTCTGAAATTATTATAATTTATATATTTTTATAAAAGATAATCATTAGTTATTTAAACTAGAGTATTTTATTCATAAATTAAATCTAAAATTATCAAATTAATATCTCTTTTTGAATAAATAAATAAAATGTTTATTTATTTATTCCATTAACATATTCTAGTATATAAATTATTTATATAATTTGAATATTGTGCATACATAAATTTAAGTGATAAATTTATCTCAATAAAATTTTCATTCCATGAATTACATGTTAGGTAAAAAAAATGTAAAGTTCTCTTCTTCTACCTTGACATTGGTTGGTTATTAAAGTTACGTGACTTAATTTAGAGGTTGGATATTGATTATTCGTATTAGGTATTAGAGTTAAGATATAATTTGAATCTTTCTTGACTAAGTCATCCCTTTGGAGATGGTCTTTGTGTTGAATTATCCACTATCCTAGAGGGATTTTCAATGACTTTAAATTTAGGGGTTTAATATTTGGGGATTCAAGCTCACTCATGTGTGTATCATTGATTTTATATTTTTATAAACCATTACATGAAAAGAGTTTCATTTAGATTATGTATGCAATGGGTTTTGATATGTGTAAATATTTTTTCCCTATTTTTGGTTAGTAACAAAAATGTGAGTTTCATAAAGAGATTCACATTAATTATTATTGAACACAATAATTATTTGGATAGAACGTGGATTCCAAAACTAAATCTTTAGAATAATTCATTCACAACGTAATAAAACATTAGAAAATAAATACTACATGTGATGAAATAATTACGAAATTGATATACATGTGATGTTTATTAAATTGTTGAGGCATAAGAACCAGTACCATTAAATAATAAGTATGATATTCCTTCATAATAATTTACATGTTAAGATCTCAATAATTGAAATGGGTAGGTTCTTCTAAACTATGGTGACCATATATTATCTTATGTTTGTAATGGTGGAAATTGATAACTCTAAGAGTTAGATAACAAAATACATCTATGTGATTTGGGTGGAACATAGAAGATAAACCCTAAAAATTAGAATACTTGAGGAATAGAGTTTAGTTCATATCTCTATGAAGTATTTGGGAAAATATTTTTTCTTCACACCAATCCATTAGTCATATGTGATATGAGTGACATGATATCCTACCTAAATAATTGTGTAGTTAATGTAATTCCAAATACGATTCATTATTTTTAAAAAATATAGATATTTACCAACTAAAGGTAATGATTTTTGGGGTCTTAATTTATTATGGGAGTAAATTCATCAAATGTACCTTTTGAAATAAAACAAAATAAGATACTCACAAATATATATATCTTTATCATAGATTATAACATTCATTGATATTATCATTTTTAGGTTTCTTATAGGTATGACCAATAAAATAGTAATATTTTGGTATTTATGTTTGAGGAGTATTATCAAAGTGAATAATTTTTAGAATTTTAATTTTAATGTTATAGAATATAGTTTCTACAACTTTGAATCATTGGTATTAGATTTTGTATATTAATTCTAATTTTTTTTGATAAAAACACACTCAGTGATATGGGAGAATTGAAGAAATGTAATGTACTACATGTTAGAAATGGAGAAATAGTTATCACATTGGAAGTCAGAAATTGTCATCCAATTTTATATAATTGATTAGTTTTTTATATATAAAATTCTTAATACATTCACTACATAAAATATTTTTTTGTATCTTATTTTAACAAGATTGGATTTTAATTTTTGTAATAAAAAGTGTTGTGATATTTACTTAAATGAAAGTTTTGTGGAATTGTAAATATGATGAATGGATTAGGAATTCTAGACATGGATAATTCAATCTATAAAATTTAAAATTATGTTTTTATGTTTGAATCTATACCCACATAACTCTAGCATTATTTCCTTGGACTTAAAAATGTTAAATGTATTTAAATACTCTATATATATGGATTTTATGACTATTTTTATATTTTTCAATCTTGTTTATTAGGTAAGGTGGCCAAATATCCTTTTTATGTAATAATTTAAAGGGATATAAGACAATAGAATATTATAAATAGTGATGTATATGGTCCAATGAGTGCATAACTAGTTGGTTATTTTCAGTACTTTAAAAAATCTATTGATTACTTTGGCTAGGATAGTTATGTGTTTTTAATGACACATGATATTCAATCTTTGTAAAAGTTAAAATATTTTCATATCAAATTAAATAATCAATTAGGTTTAAGTTTTACGATTTCTCGATTAGATCATGGTTTTGAACACATAAGAAAATAATTCATTAATCCTATGAGAAAATATGAAATTATTTCACAGATAAATTATCTTTGAAAACCATTGTGGGATGTTGGATTTTAAAGGAATAATTTTACCCCATTAGAATCAATATGATAGATGATGAGTTAGTTTGATCACTCTATTTAATTCTAAGGATATCCACTTGTAATTATTTCATTCCTACATAATTGAATTGAATATAAATAATTCATAAATAAACCATATGATATATGGATAGGGGAATTTCCCAATGTGTATTTTATAATGATTTAGGGTTTTGAAGAAAGAATATGAAATTTAGCATTAGATAAAATTAAACTTATTTCAGATAAATGATTGTTTTTTTGGTTTTCGAAAGGAAACTAAGGGATACGATTTTATAGTTTGACTGATAAAAATAGTGTATGTGGCCCAATTTGATACATTACATTTGAAATAATATATCTTTTTTTATTTAATGGGATGAATATTTAACATTGATAAGTGAAATACTAATAAACATGAAATTTTCTTGATATGGATGTAGACTCGTTCCAAAAATATTATGGATGAATGATAAAATCAAGTTACACATGTACCTATAGGTTATGGTAGGATTCTTCAAAAGCCTCAGATTTATAGTTTTATATGAAAAATGATAATGAATTAATGTTAATTATATTTCAACCTAATACCTATCAATAGGATATTATAATTTAAAATTTAGAGAAATGGATAAATTCCCTGAAATTTGAAATGGCCTCTTTGTGAACTAACCATGTTTTAAACTTAGTTAATATGACATATTTAGTGAGACACATTAGGGTTAAAGTGGGTTTTCCAAAATAAAACTAACATCGGTGGTATAAATTCTACCTATAATTTTTTAGAAGAAAAAGGTTACAAAAAAGTTCATGTTATTGACTATGAAGATTTTGTTTCACTAGTTGAGATGATAATGTCCATTCTGATATTTCTGAATATTAAAAATTATTATTATTATTATTATAAGATATATAAAATTACTTTTAGAATCATTTTCCTTATCTAATTTTAATAAAAAAAAGTATATAATACAACCCAATATTTTTGTTGTTAAAAATGAGTCAACTAGGGTTTGAAATTTAAAATGAACCATTTATGGTTTAATGTAAGCCATTCATAATTGGAAAATCCATGTTGTTGAATAAATAAAATGGTTTAGTTTCATAAAAAAACATCTATGACTCTTTTGAATATAAAAAATTGTGGTGATAATTATGGTATTTTTAATATTCTATGTTTATGACATACTACTTATCAGAAATGATATCCCTACATTAATTTTAATAAAAATACTATTAATGAAGTTCTTTTAAATAAAAGGAATGGATGTGTAAAATAAAATAATGGTTTTGATGATCTATAATGATATATTGAATATTTTATTTATATAAAATAAAAAATAAAAAATGTTAACATGATAATTTTTTTAGCATGAAGAACTTGATAGTGGTGTATTTATTAGTATTACATTTCTAGAATATATGAATGAGTCAAAATCCATCTAAAGTGTTAGAAAATATGGATGGGATTCCTTATGCATCTTCCATATGATCTATCACGTATTCCATTTTTTGTACTCAAACTGATGTCTATAATGATATTATTGTAAAATGAAGATACCAATATAATCATGAAGAGAGTCACTCAAGAATAAGAATTAGTGAAAAATATAATTAAGGATTTTTTCCTAGTCTATATAGGTGACTATTTTCTCAATATAAAGGGTTTAAATGATACTAGTTACCCATAAATTAAATATTATTAGAGATATAAGTTTGTTTTAATGTTTTACATAAATATTAAATCAATTAGTTTTAAGCATTCAAATGAAGCCACTATAATAGACTCAACAATAGAGTAAGAGTTCATCACTATATAATATTTTATTATGTAATCTATTTAAATCAATAAATTCATAATTGAACATGGGGTAGTTCCCAACATTGATGGAGTGATAGGGATTTTTTGTGAAAAATATATCCATTTATTTAGAAAATGTATCTTTATCTCACCATAGGACCAAAAAATTCATTTGAAATGACATATCATTTTATATATTATTAATATGGGTGATGTAATGAAATTTGGGGTACCTAAAAATGAACATATAGAAAATCCATTGACCAAACCATTAGTGTAACCAAATAATTAGGGCCATGTGAATCTCTTGGTATTATACACATGTTAGATTTGATGTAGTAGTTTTAAAATGTATGATGGTTTTATAATAATGTAAATATATATTTTTAATTTATTCATGTGTGTTGTATTTATATTACATGAATTGTGGAAAACCAATATCCCCCTTAAATTATAACATTGAGTTACTTATAATAAATCTTAATCATATTATATTATATTTTTTAGTGACACTTTATGATCAAATGTGTAAAATATTCTATGAAATAAAAAAAAGTTATTTTAAAATATATAAATAATAGACTCATGAGATAATAATTTGAGAAATATTATCTAGACTGACCAACTAATGTGTGACGCCCCAGGTTTTATGAACTGGTTTATGTAAGAAGTGTTATGTCCTTATTAATGTCTCTTGTTTTATTCGTTTTGCTAATAAGGAATTGGAAATGAAATAAAACATAGAGAATAAGGTAAACTGACTTTTATTAAAACATTACTTTACAACGAGACCCAACTAGTTGAGTGTACCATGCACAAGACCTAACACGGCCACCGCAAGGCTACAAAGAACCACAACACGGGCAATCGGATAGTCGTCATCTTCAGGGTCCATCAGCGTGAAAAGTATAATCGCCAGGGCCACGGCACACATGCTCAACGCCAATGGTATGAGGAGAGCCATCTTTCTTGTTCAAGTTTTCTGTTTTAAAGGGTACCCCACATCCCTATATTTATACTAGTTCTTTGAGTTATGACCGTTATGTTTAAATATATATCCGTTGGGTTTTTTAAAAGCTACCGTTGTGTTTCCACTAAAATTTACTTTAAAAGAGAACTAAGTTTTTTCTTAAAAACATTCTTTCATAGAAGATACTTCGTTTTAATTCTTAAAAGTAAATTTCTTCGTTTTTACAAAATCCCGAGAAATACCTAGGTAGTTGGAAACTTGATAATATTTTTATAAAAAAATATGTTTAGAGTAAATTTTTAATAATTATACCTTTTTATCTCTTAAATGATGTAAATTTTTGGGAAAACTTTTGTTCTTTAAAGGAATTTTATAAAACAAATAGTAGAGTGTTTTAAAAATACTAATTTTAATAGTATTGTGTAAGAGGTATATCTTTTAAAGATTTAGATCAAGAGATAAAATATTTTATCTAAATTTGGATTTGTTCTAACATTTTGAGTGAAAACAATTTGTTTTTTTTTTCTAAATTCCTACTCTTCACTATATTTAAGCTAAGTATATAATAAAACTTTTTTTTCAAAAAAAAAAAACTGTTTTGAGTCCCGGCCAGCCAAGGGAATCCCACAAGGGGACAAGCCCTCATGCCAAGGCCGAGACCCCATAGGGAACCCGAGGTACCGCCATCGGGCTCCCCATGTGCGTGCATGCGCGTTTCAGGAGCCAGCCAAGTAGGAGCTCGGGCAGGGTCGGCCGCGCATAGGTTACCAAGGGGTCGCGAGCGGGCCCGTGTATAAGGCCGCGGCTCGCGCTGCGTGAGGGTGGGCCAAGGCCCGCGAGGGGCCCGTGTATAAGGCCCCGAGTGCGTGTGTGTGTTGTGTTATTGCTCCGGTACCCGAGCGGCTTATGCTTTATACCGCGCCTCAAAACTTTGCGGTTTCGATGTGGGACGCGCTCCGCGCGACCAGAGCCGTCCGATCGACTTCCGCGTCGATCTCCGCCGTCCATCCTGTTTTTAAACGTGATGCCTCTCCCGCGGTATCTCCATCGTCGTCTGATCTGTTCGGCGATTGAATCGCAGCCCTCCATCTGTTTAATCATTTAAACTAAAATCCCGCTTCCCCCTCAGCCACACGATCTCGCCTTCTTCAATATGGACCGTCCCTTCATCTCCCGCATCACCCCATCGTCCTCTTCCTCGAGCCGGCCCCGACCAATAGGCCTGCACCAAGGACGTCGGGCCCCTCCCTTCGCACTGCACCGCTGACCCCCGAACACTCCCCTCCTCCTAGCTCACTGTACCTTCGTCCTTCTCCCACTACGGTCTACCCATGGGCCGAGACACCCTCCTTGCACCGATGCTGTACTTAAACCCTCGCACCCCATGAACTCACAGCGGCTCCTCCCCCTCTTCCTCACCCTTGATCTCCCCGAAATCTAGCAAGCTCACCACCGTTCCAAGCTCCCTCCCCAAGCAGGTAAGGGGTTTTTCTTGCATTCATACCTTGTTTTGAAACAACCTCCCTTTTATTATACTCACGGTGTAAATATATATATGGTTTATGTATATGTATGTACTCAAATATAACCCTCTCGGGTTGCCTTCCCCTCAAGGATCTTGGCCTTCGTAATTTTTATGGGTTGTTCACGCATGCTTATCTACCTTTATAAGGAACTTTTGGTTTAAATACAACTCATGTTTACCTATATACACTCGAGGTATAAATACGCCTCGGTTCTGTCTCCAAGCAGTCGGCCTTCGGGTTTCCAAGTTTTGTATATGATAGGGTACGTACATGCCTTGTTTTTTTTCGGTTTTCCTTCAAAACCTATATATACTGCCCACATGTGTACCGGTTATTATAAATTGGGTATATACGGTTTCATATCTATGTGAATGGTATATAAACTTGGTACAAGCACGTTTACAAATTTTCCCAGGTTGTCTATTTTACTGTGTTATAATTCGGTTTTTTTTTTAAAAAAAAAATGAAATTTTCAGAAATATATTTGCAAACTATGCTCTTTTAGTTTAAGTGAAGTTATGTTTGAAAAACCTTAATTTTTATACATAGATACATTTATAACAAACCTTATGTGAATTTAGTTTCAACCATGTAATTGCATTATGGTTGGAAACTTGAGTTACCTATGGAAATTAATAAACTTGTTTTAATTATGTAAAACCCATATATACACTTCGGGTATATATATTTGTGCACGTGTGTATATATACTTATAAAAATATTTCCTTTTATAGAAGGACTTAAACTGTTCTTGGATGCTGGGATGGTTTTATTTAGATATGAATTGTGTGATTGCTAAACCAACAAGTTTTAAAATACACATAAATGAACATGTTTTATCAAGAAGACTTATCTAATAATTCCCTGATAAGTTTTATGATAAAACTTGTATTTTGATCCAAGGGTCTGTTTACCACCATAATTGATTTCATGTGTTTTTATTAAGATTTTCCCTTTTTCAAAGTTTTATAATGACAAAGATTCATCATTTAGTATGATTCTGTTTATATGCCTTAGTGAAAAGGATGTTTTATCAAACTATGTATGTCATTAATTTGTCCTTGCCCTTTTTTAGTGAGAACTGTCACATCATGTAAAATGTGTAATGATTTATTAATTATGTTAGTTATTATTTACATAATGCATTTTTATGACATATCACTAAATGGACTAAGAAATTGGATTACCCAAAGTGGTATGGGACACCTTGGGTAAAATTAAAATGAATGAGATGTTCAAGGTGGTATGGGACATCTTGAATTACGTACCATTTCAATAAAGAATGAACGATGTGGCTCACATGATAATAAAGGCAAATTTAAGGGTGCGCCCTGATAGCGCTCCAATGCATTGGGTAATGATGTAACCACTAGAGATTACAATTTTCACGATACCATGGTGAATAACCTTGGTAATTTTCCAATGACACCTTGGGGATGGACCTTGGTGAAACGAAACGATTGTCAATATTAAATGTTGATGCCACATAATTCAAGTTATGTAACAAGTTATTCCAAGAATAAAGTTCTTTCATGACTGATGCCTTTAATGTTTGTATAAGGTTCATAATTCCCTAGTTTAAAGTTTGAAGCATGCCTAGTGTTATCACTTAATAGAATAGTAACCAGCATATGAACGTTTAGTTGTTTCCTTGTGCGCAACTCTGATTATGCATTACTTTTATCTGTTTAAATTTTATGCTCAAGTAAATCACATGTAGTACTTGTTTATATCAACCATTACCACTCCTTCAAGAATTAATGTGTTCGTTTCATGTTTGTCGTGAAAACTTTGATTAAAGCATTGTATTGTTTGTTGTGTTAAAATCTTTCTTAGTGGACGCTCAAACTCTTTTAAAAAAAAATGTTTTCAAATGTTACTATATTCTAAATTCTTTTTAAAACCCCCTTACTGAGTATTTCAATGCTCACCCTATGTTTTGGTTTAAAATTTTCAGGTGTCAGCTTTTGTAAGATGGATGGTTTCAGAAGTTTCCGGTTTCCCAGAACCTGAACCGCACACGATCCTCTGTATGGGACATGATGTGTTGCTAACAAAGTGTATTTTATTTTAAAATAACACATCATGTTCAGAAGGCACCGGCTCCTATGGTTATCTGGGGTCGGGGTCTCTACAGTTGGTATCAGAGGTTCGGTTTGGATAACTCTGGAAAGCCAGAAACTGAAACAAAAATATATACGTATATGTATTTCAATTTTATTAAAAAAAACTTGGTTTTCTTAAATTTCAGATGGAAAATGAAGGCACAAATCTCTTATCTCTCCCCACCGAGGCCCTAGAGACCATTGTGTCTTTAGCAAGCCGTGAGGACTTTCTAAACTATGCCCATATCCGTATGACATGCAAATACCTTTACGATGTATCCAACTCACCTCGAGTGCTTAGTCTGCACCAAGGGTTGGGATTGGATTACCTCCTTATGATAATAACCCAATTTCCCTCCTATGTACGTCGAGGAAGGTACTATTAGGGACTTTTCCGGATTTTCACGGCGGGTGAAAACTTTGGCACTATGCTTGATAATCCCTTTCAAGAAGCTGCTGCTGACGGAGACCTCCGAGCGGGCTACCTTTGTCAGATTTTAAACTATGGCTTCTGGGGTCAGTTGTTAGACTTCGGAAGGTTAGAAGACGAGTCCACCCGATTGTCTTACCGACGACAAGTGTATGAAGATGTCTCTCAACTTCACGTCCCCCATGCAAGACTCATAAGACGTCATAGGTGTCCTCATGAGTTTTTCCCTGAATGCTCGGCCTGTGTTTGGTTTGAGGAGTTAGGGAGTTTTGCTTCTCTGTGTGGAGTTCGTTTAGTCAATGAGTAAGGGAAACTCAAGCACTAATAATAATGATCGTATGTTTATTGAAATGTTATCTTCCTCCTTTCCTTGTCCGTACCATGTTTTTGCCCTTGTATGATTTTCAAGTAATGGAACTCCTGTATTTAAAACTTTCATATGGAAGGACAAACCCACCTGTTATCTCTTCCCACCGAGATTTTGGAAATCATTGCGATCAAAACGTGTGAGGACGAGTATGACCCCTTCGCAAATTTGTGAAGAACGTGCAAGCAATGGTTTGAGATAACAAACGGTCTGGAGATTCTCCGCACCTGCCAGGGGAATGCCTCCATCTATTACCGCATCGGCTCTGCTCAGCTAGCCGGACGTGAACGACGAGGAAGTTACCACGAAGGGCTCTTTCTTTGTTTCACCCTAGGCCGAAACTTCACGGCCAGAGTGAAATTCCAGGAAGCTGCGTTAGAGGGAAATCTTTATGCAGCTTATATGCTCCAACTTCTCAGCTTTAGCCTGTTTGACCATATCTATGGCATCGATATCCTCGACCGAGACATAATTCGGAAAGTTCTTCGAACGTTGGTCTGCAAAGACATTTCAGAACTTTGTACGGTTCGAGCTTCCCTTTGGAGGCCTGAAAACCCGGAACATAAGTGCTACCCCTCCTGTCTTAGGTGTGTGTGGATTAGGGAGCTGGATGAAGTGAGCTTCGCTACGGGGATCCCTCTAAATATACCGGTTGACCCTTATCGTTGGTGGAGGTGGTAGGAACTTGTCTGAACCTTGTAGTGTCGTGAAATAAATTGCGAGGACGCAATTTTCTAAAGGGGGGGATAATGTGACGCCCCAGGTTTTATGAACTGGTTTATGTAAGAAGTGTTATGTCCTTATTAATGTCTCTTGTTTTATTCGTTTTGCTAATAAGGAATTGGAAATGAAATAAAACATAGAGAATAAGGTAAACTGACTTTTATTAAAACATTACTTTACAACGAGACCCAACTAGTTGAGTGTACCATGCACAAGACCTAACATGGCCACCGCAAGGCTACAAAGAACCACAACACGGGCAATCGGATAGTCGTCATCTTCAGGGTCCATCAGCGTGAAAAGTATAATCGCCAGGGCCACGGCACACATGCTCAATGCCAATGGTATGAGGAGAGCCATCTTTCTTGTTCAAGTTTTCTGTTTTAAAGGGTACCCCACATCCCTATATTTATACTAGTTCTTTGAGTTATGACCGTTATGTTTAAATATATATCCGTTGGGTTTTTTAAAAGCTACCGTTGTGTTTCCACTAAAATTTACTTTAAAAGAGAACTAAGTTTTTTCTTAAAAACATTCTTTCATAGAAGATACTTCGTTTTAATTCTTAAAAGTAAATTTCTTCGTTTTTACAAAATCCCGAGAAATACCTAGGTAGTTGGAAACTTGATAATATTTTTATAAAAAAATATGTTTAGAGTAAATTTTTAATAATTATACCTTTTTATCTCTTAAATGATGTAAATTTTTGGGAAAACTTTTGTTCTTTAAAGGAATTTTATAAAACAAATAGTAGAGTGTTTTAAAAATACTAATTTTAATAGTATTGTGTAAGAGGTATATCTTTTAAAGATTTAGATCAAGAGATAAAATATTTTATCTAAATTTGTATTTGTTCTAACATTTTGAGTGAAAACAATTTTTTTTTTTTCTAAATTCCTACTCTTCACTATATTTAAGCTCAGTATATAATAAAACTTTTTTTTCAAAAAAAAAAAAAAAAAACTGTTTTGAGTCCCGGCCAGCCAAGGGCATCCCACAAGGGGAAAAGCCCTCATGCCAAGGCCGAGACCCCATAGGGAACCCGAGGTACCGCCATCGGGCTCCCCATGTGCGTGCATGCGCGTTTCAGGAGCCAGCCAAGCAGGAGCTCGGGCAGGGTCGGCCGCGCATAGGTTACCAAGGGGTCGCGAGCGGGCCCGTGTATAAGGCCGCGGCTCGCGCTGCGTGAGGGTGGGCCAAGGACCGCGAGGGGCCCGTGTATAAGGCCCCGAGTGCGTGTGTGTGTTGTGTTACTGCTCCGGTACCCGAGCGGCTTATGCTTTATACCGCGCCTCAAAACTTTGCGGTTTCGATGTGGGACGCGCTCCGCGCGACCAGAGCCGTCCGATCGACTTCCGCGTCGATCTCCGCCGTCCATCCTGTTTTTAAACGCGATGCCTCTCCCGCGGTATCTCCATCGCCGTCCGATCTGTTCGGCGATTGAATCGCAGCCCTCCATCTGTTTAATCATTTAAACTAAAATCCCGCTTCCCCCTCAGCCACACGATCTCGCCTTCTTCAATCCGGACCGTCCCTTCATCTCCCGCGTCACCCCATCGTCCTCTTCCTCGAGCCGGCCCCAACCAGTAGGCCTGCACCAAGGACGTCGGGCCCCTCCCTTCGCACTGCACAGCTGACCCCCGAACACTCCCCTCCTCCTAGCTCACTGTACCTTCGTCCTTCTCCCACTACGGTCTACCCATGGGCCGAGACACCCTCCTTGCACCGATGCTGTACTTAAACCCTCGCACCCCATGAACTCACAACGGCTCCTCCCCCTCTTCCTCACCCTTGATCTCCCCGAAATCTAGCAAGCTCACCACCGTTCCAAGCTCCCTCCCCAAGCAGGTAAGGGGTTTTTCTTGCATTCATACCTTGTTTCGAAACAACCTCCCTTTTATTATACTCACGGTGTAAATATATATATGGTTTATGTATATGTATGTACTCAAATATAACCCTCTCGGGTTGCCTTCCCCTCAAGGATCTTGGCCTTCGTAATTTTTATGGGTTGTTCACGCATGCTTATCTACCTTTATAAGGAACTTTTGGTTTAAACACAACTCATGTATACCTATATACACTCGAGGTATAAATACGCCTCAGTTCTGTCTCCAAGCAGTCGGCCTTCGGGTTTCCAAGTTTTGTATATGATAGGGTACGTACATGCCTTGTTTTTTTTTCGGTTTTCCTTCAAAACCTATATATACTGCCCACATGTGTACCGGCTATTATACATTGGGTATATACGGTTTCATATCTATGTGAATGGTATATAAACTTGGTACAAGCACGTTTACAAATTTTCCCAGGTTGTCTATTTTACTGTGTTATAATTCGGTTTTTTTTTTTAAAAAAAAATGAAATTTTCAGAAATATATTTGCAAACTATGCTCTTTTAGTTTAAGTGAAGTTATGTTTGAAAAACCTTAATTTTTATACATAGATACATTTATAACAAACCTTATGTGAATTTAGTTTCAACCATGTAATTGCATTATGGTTGGAAACTTGAGTTACCTATGGAAATTAATAAACTTGTTTTAATTATGTAAAACCCATATATACACTTCGGGTATATATATTTGTGCACGTGTGTATATATACTTATAAAAATATTTCCTTTTATAGAAGGAGTTAAACTATTCTTGGATGCTGGGATGGTTTTATTTAGATATGAATTGTGTGATTGCTAAACCAACATGTTTTAAAATACACATAAATGAACATGTTTTATCAAGAAGACTTATCTAATAATTCCCTGATAAGTTTTATGATAAAACTTGTATTTTGATCCAAGGGTCTGTTTACCACCATAATTGATTTCATGTGTTTTTCTTAAGATTTTCCCTTTTTCAAAGTTTTATAATGACAAAGATTCATCATTTAGTATGATTCTGTTTATATGCCTTAGTGAAAAGGATGTTTTATCAAACTATGTATGTCATTAATTTGTCCTTGCCCTTTTTTAGTGAGAACTGTCACATCATGTAAAATGTGTAATGATTTATTAATTATGTTAGTTATTATTTACATAATGAATTTTTATGACATATCACTAAATGGACTAAGAAATTGGATTACCCAAAGTGGTATGGGACACCTTGGGTAAAATTAAAATGAATGAGATGTTCAAGGTGGTATTGGACATCTTGAATTACGTACCATTTCAATAAAGAATGAACGATGTGGCTCACATGATAATAAAGGCAAATTTAAGGGTGCGCCCTGATAGCGCTCCAATGCATTGGGTAATGATGTAACCACTAGAGATTACAATTTTCATGATACCATGGTGAATAACCTTGGTAATTTTCCAATGACACCTTGGGGATGGACCTTGGTGAAACGAAACGATTGTCAATATTAAATGTTGATGCCACATAATTCAAGTTATGTAACAAGTTATTCCAAGAATAAAGTTCTTTCATGACTGATGCCTTTAATGTTTGTATAAGGTTCATAATTCCCTAGTTTAAAGTTTGAAGCATGCCTAGTGTTATCACTTAATAGAATAGTAACCAGCATATGAACGTTTAGTTGTTTCCTTGTGCGCAACTCTGATTATGCATTACTTTTATCTGTTTAAATTTTATGCTCAAGTAAATCACATGTAGTACTTGTTTATATCAACCATTACCACTCCTTCAAGAATTAATGTGTTCGTTTCATGTTTGTCGTGAAAACTTTGATTAAAGCATTGTATTGTTTGTTGTGTTAAAATCTTTCTTAGTGGACGCTCAAACTCTTTTAAAAAAAAATGTTTTCAAATGTTACTATATTCTAAATTCTTTTTAAAACCCCCTTACTGAGTATTTCAATGCTCACCCTATGTTTTGGTTTAAAATTTTCAGGTGTCAGCTTTTGTAAGATGGATGGTTTCAGAAGTTTCCGGTTTCCCAGAACCCGAACCGCACACGATCCTCTGTATGGGACATGATGTGTTGCTAACAAAGTGTATTTTATTTTAAAATAACACATCATGTTCAGAAGGCACCGGCTCCTATGGTTATCTGGGGTCGGGGTCTCTACATAATGTTTCTCACATAAAATATCATACAATCATTAATATATATAGTGGTCGATACTCATTATGAATTTTTATTAGTTTAGGTTAGTGATATTCGAAGTATGATAACCTTAATAATTCTACACATTCCTTACACATCACTTTATGATTAGCTAATTAGGGGGTGGCAAGGTATATTTTTAATCATTTCATCGATTCAAGACCAATAATTATGGGATACATTTTAATAATATGATATAAAAAACAAATGGTCCAATTATTGAATGAAATTGAGTAAATTAATAGTAATGAATAATTTAGTGGAATATGATGCACTCTTCCACATGTATGGATTTCATGTGATGTATTCATTCAAATTTGTTGGTATATTTTGGATAGTCTTGAATTTACAAGTATTGTAATACTAGATTGAAATGTTCCATGTCTATATCTCAATAAATTTATTATACAAATGAATCATTTAGGTATACATATAGTTTAAATGATGCATCTTATGCTATACATGTTCATAAAGATATATGAGTATATTTTATTGATATCACACCTCACCAATTTGTAACTTGATTTGTAAAATTATTTTCCTAAAGTCTGCAATTTTCTTACATCTATAAAATATAGATTTCAAAAAAATCAATTGTCAAAAGGTATTTATGGCCATACAATTATGTGTTTGAATAAGAAATAAATTTTTGGTAGTTTGTTTTATATAAAAGGAATATAGTTCAATAAATCATATCAAAAAGTGTTTTTAAGGATTCAAAAAGTGTTCTAAAATATTTCATAAACTCCATGTAAGAGTTTAGTGATAGATGGTGATTAATTTATAGGTTCTAAAAAATTTCATCTTTCTTTATTACTAATTTATATCATAAATTCTAAATATTATTGGGATTTAAATCCTATTATACAATTTGTTGATATTGTGTAATTAATCTGATTTCCATCATCGTAGAATATGATGTGATTATAATATGGGTTCATTGATAATTCTTCATATTCCACTCATTTTCCTTTATTAATGGATCATAGATAAAATTTATTTATGGATACACACACATATGTCAATCATTTAAAAATTCAAATGACTTTATTCCAATGGGAATATGATATAGTCAACTCATGTTTGATTCCAGGTGTTAGTATCTAACCCTCAACTACCTTAATTTAATTAAAGGATACAATATAAAGGGTGGAATCCTTTTTTGTTTTGTGTGTGAGATATTTCTTAGCCTTATTAAGATCTCTCTTCCATCTTTATTATCTATATTATTCATCAAATAAAGAGATTTCAAAACATTGGAGTTTTTAGAGACCTCTCTTAGCATACAAGGATTCCAGTGGCTAGTGAACATCCCTATAGATGTGAGATTCCAATGAATATCACTTGGTAATCACTATAAAATATACTCAATCAAGACCTAAAATTGTGGATCACACAATGATGGATATATGCATGTTTTTGTTTCACATTCTTCATTCATGTTCATATAGGTGTGATTGATTAGGATTTAAAATGTTTTTCTTTGGCTATATTGATCATGAGATGATCCCAAAAACCACATCCTGGAAGAAATATTTAAATGGGTTCTCTATTCCTCATAAAATTGTGTCTCTATTGTAATTAAAATAAATTTAATCAATTTTAGGCTCTCTAAATCTATCTAGTAGATTAAGATTCCTATCTATGTATTATATAATTATCAATGATCTGTTGATTTTTTTCCAATAATAAGTACTCTTACAAAGCACTCTTGATTCCAAAGCCTCATAACGGGTTACTTTACACAATGTTAAAGTGTATACTAACATTACACTATTTTATCCTAAAGATGATTCACCAGTAACCCATTATACTATAAGTTTTAAAATCCACTCTAAAGGATAAAAATATAGAAACATGCCTTGGTGGATTACATACTCTACAAACTAATAAAATTCCATACCATTACGCACATATATCCATCATAATTTTAATAGAACATTTTGGTTAACATAATAACGGTAGAACATAAGAACAAGATAAAAATTGATCAAATCAATGGAAACAAATTCAATAGGAATAAAATAAGGATGCACAAAATTCCTAAAGCACTCAAAGTAGTGTATGTGTAATTAACTCAAAATCCCCCCACATATGAATATTAGACACTCCATGTCTCAAAAAAGAGGATGGAATGGTAGAACATTGATCTATTTATTCATGGATACATGGTAAATGAATTTTATAATGAAATATTAAAAACATGTCTACATCGCCTAATGGGAAAACTATTTGGGATTCTTTGGAGAAAAATTGCATCACTCGATATGTAACAAGAATTAAAATATCAGTAATAAATTTTATTTCATAAAATTTGTAAGATAATAGATATATCATAATTTATTTTAAGGAAATTATTTCTATATTACTCTACATAAATAAAAATAAGATGAACAATAACGGTTTCCTCATTTCATATCCGTCATCTATAAACTCCATCCTTCATGGAATAATTTAAAAAAAATATGTAACCTAAAAAAGAAATATATTTTACTTTATGACTTTTCCGTCTATATATAAATTTATGAGTAATTTAGGAAAGTATAATGGGGGAAATAATAAAAAGGATGATAAATCCCTAGTCCTTATAGTGGAAGGAGTTATTCCACTAACTTCATCAAATGGGGAAATATTTACAAACCATCCATAAAAATGAAAGGTACAATACATTAAGAGAAAATTGATATTCATATTTTGGGTTAACATGAGACTCTTGAAGTTTGAATGAAATCTTTATAATAACAAATATAGATATAACACTTCAAAAAATCACTTTATATTTCTGATCATAGAATTTATCATGGATAATTATTGCTCTTCTCGGTGGATCAATTCTCGATCTAAATGATATGTGTGATAAAATAAATCTCAAATCATGAGGATGGAATAAATCAATGATATTATGTATATATGGATAGGTATATCCCCAATCATTATTGTAGTGTAAGGGTGTGTTTGATCTTGAGATTACCTCTTGGAAGAATATTACTCTGAATGGTGTCTTATATATGCTCAAAGATCATGGATACATAATTTTTGGGAGATTATTAAACAACCATGTGTTAAATATTGTATTTTAGGGTGAAAAAATTATTCCATACAATGGTAGTATATTTATTGTAATGGGTCATATATATGATTTATCATTACAATTAATTAATGATATTTCTCCAATGTGTTCAGGAATATAGGAGGTGTTGTTCATTATGAACATGGATTGGTGGTATTTTGATTTACTTATTCTATAGGGAGGAAACCACCTTATTATTGAGGCTCACGCTATGCTTACTGGTTTCCTCCTTTAAAAAATATATAATATTTACCATTCCATTGTAATGTCTAACTTAGCTCTGATTGTGAAATTATTGATAGGGAATTCACTTACACATTGAACCATAGTTAATATAATCTAGGAATATAAGAGTCTCATTGTTCAGGATTTGATGATTCTTCATATATGGTGAAAGGGTTACAAGATGGTAGATATTCATTCCTTAAAAAGTGATTCATATGTCACTCTTTAAATATTTAGTATTATTGGAACCCTTCCCTATGTTTTATAAATATTATTTTGTTTCATTCCCTAGGACTACACCACTTTATACCTCCTTAAACTCTTGTTTGTTTTTTATCACCCTCATTAACAAAAACTTTTAACTTTTTTTTTTGAAATTATTTATAATATAATTTATTAAATGTAAAAAATGGAATTATTAACTATCATGGGTATAAATTACCATAAATGTGTTATATTTTTAACACCCTATTATTCATTGTCATTAGTTAATTTGATCATAGATTATTTCATGATTTATTCTAGAGGTTTCAAAGAGTTGGAGTTAAAAACATGATTTTTTGTGTGGAAATGTTTGGGTTGATGATTTTTTATAATCATTAGTACTGATCAAATGGTAAAAAACTATAAGGCTCCAGTGGTGTTTTGAATGTTTTTATAATGTTTTGTTAATCCATGAGACTCACAAAGAAAACTGTGTTGCTTTATGAATATTTTACCAATGGGGTCCAATGGCTTAGGCATGGATTATCAAATAATCTTGATCTTCCACATGTAATCGTACACCCCACTTTTCAATGGATAAACATAATTTATGGTTATTGAAGGGTTTCTTAAATAATTTCTCCTAACCATTTCCACCAATCCAAACATCATAATATTGGGAGTTTACTTTACAATCATTTTTTGGTTTTGTAACTAATATCCTTCTAATATCTCTTAGGATTGAACTAATTTCTATCCAACACTTTAGAAGACTCTGCCCTTGGTTACTTGGTGATTTCCCTTTCTTCATAGTGGATTTCATCATGATATGTTCTATTTTCAATTTTATTTTTGGTCCTCTTTCTAGACCACTCCTTCATATCATTTACCATTATATCATTAGAAATTTAATGGGATATGATATCTTTTTTATGAATAATTCATGATTATTCTTATAGATCTAGACATGTGAGGACCAGATCTTATCATTTCCAATCTATTTTCTCTATGGAGACTAGTTTTTTATTGTTGGTATGGTAGGTGTCTCTATACAATAATGTCAACCACTAATTTACATAATATTGTTGTATATTTTTTGGTACAATTTATGAAATTGATTTAACCATTTCATATTGAAATTAAAATAGGTTCTTAAATGGTTTCTATTTAAGTATAGTTTATTCAGTTTATATGTCTGATGAAATTCCTCAATGAAAAATTTAGCACTAAAATACATTTTCTATCATAAAAGTAGTAATTATTTTCTATGAAATAATTTTATAAAATATGGCCATGGTTTATTTTAATGATTTGGAAAACACATAGCATTGGAATCCTTGAGTGCATCGAGTTATGTGAATATGCAACCATAGTAAGTGTGAAAGAACTATGGGTTATTTTATTGATATTAATAGATTTTGGTAGGAATTTATCTTGTTAGGATCCATGTTATGACTTATTTCATTATAAGTCTTAGTATGTATTCCCATTGGATAGAACCCACTTGTGGTTGGTTTTATACAATATAGTATTTTTTAATGTTTTATTTCTCACTTGATTATCATATGGTATTCCCATGGATAAATCTATTTATTTTATTTTATTAACATTCATTATCTTTTCATATTCCTGGGTTATATAAATATGAGATTATATAAAGAAAAACCAAATAATGTTTTATAAAAAAATCATTTGAAATTTATTTATAAACATGTTTGGTTTTAAAGATATTACAATGTTTTACATGGTATTAAACTTCAAATATATTCTTTTTGGTATCTTACTAGGCTTATTTATAAAACCCAAATTATTCCTTTGGTCATTTATGGATTTGTTTTTTTAGGTCTCGTGTAAATGTAAGGGAATTATTTAGTTCATTTACATATTTTTTTGGCATATATTTCATATAAAGAAAGATTCATGGTGACAGTTGGTCACTGGGAGACTTTGATTTTTTCTTTTCATGTTTTTCTTTTCATTTTTAGCCTTTTGGATTGATTTTATAGTTCTAATTGATTTCAAATTTTCTTCCTACATATAATTTTTTGTTTATCTCTTTATAGTTATTCATCATTTTGTTTGGTTATTTTTTTTATCTCCACCTTATGGAAGGCCATCTTAGGTGATCTGTCATATTGAACATGGTTGGTTCATTTCAAAAAGGTATTATAACCATTACCTAAAACATTTTTTATAATACTACATGGTTTGGTTTAGAGTATATGGTAGATAATATATTTTAATATTAGAATTTGGGTATTATGTATAAGGTGTTTATTGGATAGCTAACTTTTGTATCTGAACTTGAGATACCATGTTTTGTCACATATTTTTACAAAATGTGCGACTTGGTATTTGAGGTTATTTAAATAATTTTTTTTGTATTTTATTTAGATAAACCTATTACTTATTTATTTTTTTACACTCATTCTTATAATGCATGTTTTCTTTAAATTCTTATTGTATAAAGTATTAAATTATGATTCTTGGATTTCATATTTTTCTTTGAGAATATACTCTTAAGATAGATATTTTATTTTGCGCAAATAAGAAAATTCCTCCAATAATTGATATTCCAAATCAGGGATTGGATATTTTGATATATGTTGCCTAGGTGAATCCTCCAGTAGACTGTTCTTTGGTGGAATCTATTATTTACAATATACAAACTCTTGGTCAGGTGTGTGTTTGAAGACAAGGAATAATGGTGGATCATGGCTTAGAATTCACCAAGTCGAATCCACCTATCATCAATGATGATAATATACCCCACGAATCCAAATACTGGCTTGATAATATTGAATACATATTCCACTTTTTGAAAAATAAATATGTCTCCAACATGGGTTTAATAACATAAATGCCTAAAGTACCCGAAATAAAATGGAGGTAGTCCATCATGAAAACCTAGTAACAATAGTATCTCACCCAAAAATCTTTCAATATGATATTCAAACAATATTTTTATCCTAAAAACTATGAGTGGAGAAAACATGGTAATTTATAAACTTAGAATGAAGGGGCATTCAGTTTTAGAGTATTCCACCCATTTCATAGAGTATGTTCACCCAACACTTGATCTTATTAGTAATGACCAACATAAACTATGGAGGTTTGATATGGGTTTGTGGGATGATATTTTGAAGATATTGATTCTATTATTCTTGTTGACCTTTTTAAGGAATTTGATCATGATTTTATTGCTAAGGCATACATATCTGGGAAATTAGGGTTAGGTCGATCATTAGATGTTATAGTAGGTAGCCAATGTGTGTCTTCATGCTAGAAAAATAAATGAATGGATCTTTAGTTTACATCAGGATAAGTTTTATGGAATTCATTTGGAAAATAAATGGTATTTAACAATCAGTTTCATAGGTCTAGTTATACCAAAAAAAATTATAGAAGCACCCTGGACATTTCACTATTATGGAAAATCAGGTCACCATAAGCATTATTTAAAATTAATGACCTAGAGAAATATATCTCATTCTACTTTATCCAAACTATCATAGGTTCATTATAATGAATCAAAAGGTGGTGGATCTCAATATATTGACAAGGTGGATACACTAGCAATAAATGAAGGTCTAGGAAGAGTTTATGCCATATGTACTTATGTAGTTGTTTATATGCTAGAGTATTCTAAATTATGGTAAGATACAATTAGTGGTGAGATGTTTATTTCTTCCTTTATTGTTCTTAAATTTTTCAATACAACTAAAATACATTCTTTTATATTATCAAATTTAAATTTTTTTTCTTACATTTTGATCTTATGGCATTCAAGTTTGATCTTTCCACACCTTTGTAAAATAGGAAAGAAAATGGTATTATGTGTCCCTCATATCTTGTGACAATTGATGAAATTGATGTAGTTGGGTGTTTATTGGTTCTTGATCTTGATATATTATAAAATATTATTTTCATGGATTGTTTTATCATTTTCATGTCCTCAATATACTTGATCGTCATCTTTTTTAGTTCCTAAAACATGATAGAGTCTATCATGTCATTCAGGGTGAGTGGGATTCTAGATCTGGGAGGTTTTGGTGTATTGTTTCCTATGTTGAAATGATCCCACGCCAATTATCAAAAATGTTCCTTTATGTTTTTGATCCATGTTAAATCATCCAGCTTCATACAATGGTGAGTGAATACCCCATGGTATTTCTGGATGATTTTTTAGGGTTACCGCCTCTAGAGGATATCGAATTCACAATTTACCTACTCTATTGTATGATTACCACTTCTATTCCATCATATTGAATAGAACCTACTGAGTTAAAGGAGATTAGTTTTCATCTTAGAGATATTGAGGCTAATGGATTTATTCATAGAAGAATATCACCTTGGGATCTTCCTGTTTTCTCTAACAAAAAGGCCGATAGAAGCCTCATTCATTTTATTGATAACAAAAATATTAATCATTTGAAAATTAAGAAAAAATACCACTTTCTAATAATTTATGATCTCTTTGATCGAATTAGATGATCTTGAGGGTTCTCTTAAATTAATCTCTGATTGAGGTATCTCTGATTGAGATTATGAGAAGAATATTTACCAAATACATCATATGGGATCTAGTATGGGATTTTTTGTGTTTCAAGATATAAAATTAGATTTAACTAATACTCCTTTGTTATTTATAGAATTTTTTAATGATATATTTCATCGGTTCTTGAACTCCTTCACTGTCATTTTTATTGATTGTATTTTTGTGTACTCCAACTAAGTAGAGGAACATATGGATCATTTGGATATAATTCACCAATTTCTCAAAGAACATCACTTGTATGTTAAGAATTATAAATGTGATTTTTGGATTCAATAAGTGAAGTTTATGGGTGATGTTATATCAAATAGGGGTATCTTAGTGTATACTGAAATGATTCAAGTAGTAATATATTGGCAGCATCCTAGAAATGTGTTTGAAATTCAAAGCTTCTTGGTACTGGCTAGTTATTAGGAGGTTTTTTTTATTTCTACAAGATTACATCTTCTGTGATATTATTAACCCATAATGGTGTTATATTTGAGAGGAAGGATGAGTTTTTGATATATTTTAATGAACTAAAGTTGTACTTAAAACTATCCCCAATATGGATTCCTCTAGATCTAGGTTCGAGATGTGATGTTTTCTGTGATTCCTTAAGTATGGGATTAGGTTTTATCTTGATTCAAGGAAAATAGTTGGGGGAATATAGTTCTATTTAATTACCCCCTCATGACAATAACTATCCTACCCATGACCTTGAGTTGGATGTTATTATGCATTATCTCTAAACATAGTGAAACTAACTATTTGGGGAACAATTTATGGTATATTATTATCATAATACCATGAAATATATTTTTACTCAAATATGATCTAAACTTGGGACTAAGTTATCAATTTGAGTATCTCTATAAAATTTATTTTTGATATTAAATATACACTTGGAAATAAAAATGTTGTGGTCTAAGCATTAAGAGGTTAGTTACCAACTCCAGCTTTGAAGGAATTAATAGAGGACTGATCTCTGATGAGTATTTTTACTAAGAAGAACTTTGGTGTGTAATAATAATGTGGGTATGTGTTCTTACATTAAGTGAAATTATACTCATCATTAGATGACCGAGTTTGACTAAAGTAGGAAACAAACACCATTTTAAAGTTCTTTATAGGAATCATCAATTATGGGGAGGCCTTGGGTGATTAGTGTAGGTCTCTTATTGCCTCTTTTTTTTTAGGCAGGTTGGTCATTCTATTATCTCTTAGGAATGAGTTATTGTATAGTGAACATTTTAATAGTTTTTTGATACCCCATGGGACTACAATTATATATAATCATATTAGGAATCAATATTGGTGGTTGAGGATGTAGTGGTCAATCATAGAATTATATTCATGATGCCATAATTTATATAAGATTATGTTAGAGAAACATAGGCCTCCTAGTTTGTTTCAACCTTTACCCATTATAGTGTGGAAGTGGTATGTGATATCCATGGACTTAATTATAGGTTTTACACTTACTCCTAGAGTTAAGGATTTGATTTGGGTGATCATTGATCAAACTTATGAAATTGGATCATCACATTCCTATCAAGGAGACGATAAAGATGGAGCAAATTAGGAACATATACATATAAGAGGTTGTGATGGTTCATGAAGTTCCATCAGAAATTATTTCTGATGAGGCCCCATTAATTACATCTAGTTTTTGGAATGGTTTTTAAGAGGTTATTATTACCCAAATGAATTTTAGAATGAAATACTATCCTCATATAGATGGGATGAATAAGCACACAATTCTGATTCATGATGATATTCTATGGGAATGTGTTCTTGATTTTGGTGGTTCATGTAAAAAGAATATTCTTTTTTATGAATTTTCCTATAACAATAGTTATCATGCATTAATTAGAATGGTAACATTCGAATCATTGTATAGGTGACCATATATATCTCCCTCCTGATAGACGGAGTTTGGAAAATGGTCCTTATCAAGTCCATTATTTATCTAGGATATGATTAAACAAGTTTTATTGATATAACATATGTTAATGACTACATAGAATCATAAAACAATATCGACCATTTTAGTCACTCACTAGAGTTTGAGGTTGGTGATCATGTCATTCTTAGAGATTCACCACACTTGGGACACCATTGATTGGGTAATCTAGGTAAGTTGGCACCGAGGATTTTTTTCCCTTTTGAGATCGTTGAACATCATGGAAATGTAGCTTATCAGATGGAATTTTCAAATTCCTTGGCATCAATTCATGATATGTTACATGTTTCCCATTTGAGGATCCATTAACTGGACCCTTACCAAGTGATTGAATGGGAATATGATCATCTTGATCCCAATAACACTATAGTTGAAAAACTAGTTCATTGTATGGATTGTCAAGATATGGTACTTTAGAGTAAAATTATTTCACCATTTCTTATACTATGGTAGTTTGGATAGGATACCCATGGTATTTGGGATCACGAATAATTGACCGGGTAGTAGTGGCCTTCTCTCTGTGATTTCTGGATATTGGGTGCTCACGTAGTGAATAAATCTATCATATAGGGGAGATTTGTGATGAAATTACAGACATAGGTATGATTTCATTTACCCATGGTTTATCCCTTCATGCATTCTAATGTCTTACATGATTCTAAGGTTGAAAATATGGATTTTTTTTGGAAAATATTATCGATGAACGATTTAGGAACACAATTAGCACTAACTATGTGGTAACCATGTTGTATGTCACTGTGAGGTCCTAGTGTAATTTTTCATGGTTTGATCATGGTTTCTCAAATTGTTTAAATCACCAAGAAAATTTTAAGGGTGTCAGGGCGATTTTATAGAGATTTTTTCTGTATTGTGCATAGTTTTTAATATTTTTCATATCTACCCTAAACAGTTGTGTGCCTAATTTTTCAAAGGACAAAAACATTTCAAGTTTGGTGAATGGTTTGTTAAACTATGTGGCCTAACAATGCATCCTTCTCTCATCCACTTTAATGTGGGAATTTACCTCACCTACCTTGTTCATTTTTGTATCTATTATCTCTTAATCCATATTAGTATTTAATTAATCTCTCACCAATACAAGATAGGTTATCCACTTTTGTTCTTGATGATTTCCATTCGTTCTTAGAAATTTATTCAAGGTCTATTTCATTTTTATACTATTTATTTTCCTATTTCTAGATCTATTATTTAACACTATTCCCCTTATATCACTGGAACATGGTTGGGAAATGGTTTTAGGATATATAGGGTTTGATGGGGAATTAATAATGTTTATTGTAGATCTAGACTTGTACTAACCATATATTATTATTTTTAATCTATTTTCTTGAATGTGACTTGTTCTCCTCAATTAGTGAGGTAGGTATCTCTTTAATATTGTGTTAACCAATGATTTATATAATTTTATTATAAATATCATTGGTATGATTTAAGAAATTTATTTATTTATTGGTTCTTAGCATGAAAGGAGGTTCCTAAAGGGGTTTTGATTTCAAAATACTTTATAAATATTATCTATTTGATGAAATGAATCAATTCTGGATTTGATTCTAAAATGGGTTTCCAAGTATAAATGTGGTTAATCTTATCTATGAAATTTTTTTATTAAATTTGAACATGGTGTAGATAAATGTTTTGGGAAACATAGTATATTGTTAACCTTGATTGTGTCAGGTTACAGACATATACAACTTTAGTGATTATAGAACCACCACTGGTTACTTTAATGATAGTGATAGAATTTAGAACACCTCGATATTGGTGGGAATCATGCTATGGTGGCTACTGTTACTTTACATGTCTGATTATATATTCATATAGGCTGTGTACCACTTGATTTTGGTTTTGTGCTAGAGGGTATGGTTTTATTATTTATTTATCACATGTTTACCATAAGGTATTTCAAAAGATATCTCCATTTATTCATTTTTTATATCTTCCATGTACACTCCATATTCCTACTTTATGTGAATATGATATTATTTAAAGGAAACAAATTGATTTTTTAAAATAAATTCATTTGATATTTTATTATAAATTGGTTTTTTCTAAATATGGAATTAAAGGATTCATGGTGATAGACTTTATATAGATTCATGGTGGTATCCTACTTGGATTAGTGTTCACACCAATCTTTTTCCTTTTGTTCTTTGTAGATTTTTTTGTTGGACTGGGGTAAAGGTAAGGGAATCATGTAGTGTTCTGACCTCTCTTGGTTTCTATAACCTTCATAGTGATATTGTTTCATGGTGGAAGTTGGTCACATGAAATCTTGGATTTTTTCTTGTTAATATTTTCTTTTTAGTATTATCCTTTTGGATTTATGTTTCATCTATCAAGTATTTTTACATTTCTTCCACTTTATACTCTAATGGTTTATCTCCTTTAAGTTCTGCATGTAAATTGATTTGTTATTTTTTTTATCTCCAATTTATGGAAAGCCATATCAGGTGATGTGTCCTATCGACCCAGGATGGTTAGTTACATGGTGTGTTTAAATATGAAAAATATATATTGGTATCCAAGGTGTGTACTAAAAATATAATAATTGATTATTGTGAAATCTATTCTCACATTGATATGAATTCATAACATATAATTTAAAAAACTCTATGTTCAATGTATATTTTTAAAATTCATCAAATGTATGTTAAAAGAACATTCATAAAAGTTTAATTAATAGAATAAATATATAAATGGATCAACCAAAATAATTCATAGTATATGGGAAAAAATAAGGTATGAAAATTGGTATGTCTATAATATTGTTTAAACCGATCTACAAAAAAGTGGATTGGGGAATATAATGAAATAATTATTCAAATGAATTTTTATTTAACCAACATGAGATATAATTTAATAATAGGTTCCATAATTATAATTTTGTTGTAATTTATTTATATGTATATGGAATGTTTGATGAATATGTGCAATAAAAAGATGAAAATAATGTGGTGGTTTAGATCATAGTGTGGGTAAACCTTATATATATCATATAATAATGTGAGATTCCATATCATTGTGAAAATTCAAGGGGATTATCATGTCATATTATAATTTCTAGTTTATCCTCCATATTCCACCCAATATATCATTCTCATTTAAAACCATCAATTGTAAATGATATTGAGTAATTTTATCACATAACATGATTTTATAAATGTTAAAAATTCATTATGAGGGTTAAAGATGAACATTAAAAAATGAGATTTTTTAAATATTATTTGAAATTGGTATTAAATATTGGTTGATAATATTTTTTTCTTCGATGCCTATGAAAGATTGTTAAATATTCTTAAATGGGGTTACATTTCTTATTATCATATACCTATATAATGTTCCATCAAATTGAGATAGTCCATAGCCCTTAATTCTCTATTTCTATTAAACATGTGGATCAAGAAATACATATATTGAGAGGTATGTTTTGAAAGTATTTAAAGATTACTCTAATCCATGGATCCCCAAGGAGGGAGTATTCCTTCAAATTGTCCATTATTAGTGATCCTGGTTAAGAACCTGTATAAATTTACAAAAGGATTAGTTGACTTGTGAAAGGTATAATGTTTTATCCATTGTTTTATTATTCAATCCAATTGTATTGATAGATATTAGTATTGATATTGTTTTTTAGTTATTCCAACACTACATAAAATATGTTAGACATCCCTTTGAACGCCTTCAGCTGTATTAGATATAATTTTTCTTTATCTATTTTAAATATTAAATGGATGAAGGAAATAGAAAAAACATGTTTTCAAGGTGAAATGAGATAGTTGAAGCCAAAACACCAACTTTTCATTATAATTCTATTCCAAAAAAATCTATAAAAATGGGAATTTAGGTATTTTATGTTAGTATACTACAACATATTTTCAAGAAAATGGGGGTTTCATTTAACGATAACATGTTTCATATTCAATTCCATCATTCAATGGTATGGATCCCTATATCATAATGGAATTATAAAAAAAGGATATTCATATCATACTACAAATTACCATCTAATTTTAGAAACATACTATCATTTTTTAAATTCCATTTCATAATGGCATGGACACATAAAATAGCTACATGAAATTCCATGGCCTACCAAAATAGACACCAAAATGGTGAATACCTCATCAAGGTGAATGGTAATTTGATATAAATTTTATATGAATTAATATATTTATTAAAATTCTAAAAAACTATTAGTATCTCCATACATCCATAACTATATTGAATCCTGGGGGGATTTAAACTAAACTAAAAAATAGTACTTTTGATCAAGCTTTAAAGTGAATTTACATGAATATAAATTTATAAAGTGTTTAAACTTTTAATTAAGGAAATATAGAAATATTTTTATATTTTTTTATTAATATTTGATAAATATTACTATAAAATATTTATATTAAGTAATTATTCGAAAAATATTTATTATATTCCAAAAAAAAATTGTATGATGTGAAAAATATATTAAATATAATCAAATATGTGATTTTAAAATTATTTAATTAATTTATATAAAATACTAAATGTTTATTTTTGATAATTAAAGTGAACATAAAAATATATCATAACTTAAATATTAATAAATTCACATAAAATAAATTTCAATGATAATACTACATGTTCATATTTGGTAATACATAAATATTCATCTTTATCCCTTCTAGAATTTTAATTTTGTAGTAAATTATTTTTGGATATTTCATAAATTGATTTTGTTATGTCTAAATATGTGAATTGTACATTTTTTTAGTTTACTCACTAATTTATTTATCATGAATATGAATTTTAAATTTTAAATTATAATTTATAGTTATTTTTAATGAGAAAAAATACATTTATTAATTTTTATTCATGCATCTACTATGTCACATGCTAGGTATAGTAATGGATTTGTTTTTCTTCTAAATTCACTTTGGATTATTAACTAATTATAAACATATATCAATAACATGATTATATTTTTCAAAATGTTTTGTGTATGTATAGTTATGTAATAGAAATCACTTAGGAGTAATGTAACTACGAGTGGAGGGTCATTGATTTGGACTGCATACTGGCATAAAAGCATAATCCATGTCTACAAAAGTATGGGTTGGATACCTATTTCCCATGTCATACTCTTTTGGGAGATTTTTATTTCATGTTATTTAATGAATTTATATGAAATATTTAATTTACATTATTCCTGGTATATAATTTCATATCTGTCAATACAGTGGATTTTTTTTGAGTTAGTATCAAAATATTTGAATTGTGTAAATCATTAAAAATCAATATGTTTATAAAGTATTTGTTTGGTAGAAGTAATAATATTCCAATATAAATCACTAGAATAATTCATACATGTAAAGGGAATATCGTGAGATAAGACGGTATGATTATAATCCCATTTAAAATATTATGTATCAGATTCCTTCCAAAGAAAACACATATTATGACTTTGATTATCCAACTAGTTAAGTTCATGCTAAAGCTAGATACCCATGTATTATTATGTGTCATGCATGGTGAAAATAGATATCCATTATTTCTATATAAAGAAATATAGTTATGAGATTTTTTTACACATAATTGGGAGACCATATGTGATAGAATATTAAAGTAGTGGTGTTGATTTTATCCTTATAAATAATTGGGAGGCAGTGGTTAACTCAACCATCTAAGATTAATATTATAGATCATTATTATAAATGAATTACTAAATAGATAATTGGGTTTATGAACACTACTATTTACTCATATAATAGTGTAATATAGATCATGTCTCACTAGGAGATATGATTTTTTTTAAAGGTGTCATCATTTAAATGGATGTACAATTTAATAATGGTCCTTATTAAATGATTGTGAAACATGATAATAATATAATTAAAGATTATATTGTAGATATAAATGGAATAATCATCATCCAATATGAAATTCATATCATTATTTGAAAAAAAAGATTCTAAATAGTAGAAGCATCTTTTACTGGATTAAAAACATAAGAATCATCTGTAAAAATGATATAAAATTCCATGTGTTAAAATCAATCCCTTCATATTAACATACTATTAATGTTTCTCAATAAGGTGAATCTAGATGATTATGAGAATCATGATATGATTAATATATGGTTTTAAATACATTAGACACTAGATGACTGAAGGAAAATTAGTATTTTCTCATATACATAGTGTGATTGAGTAAGTTAATGACTTGGTGTTTCCATATATATACATTAAGTCTTAGTCCAACTAAGTAATTCATTATTTGTATGTTTTTAAAAATTATAATACAATATGAATGAGTTTAATAATTTTTTACCCTAAATTAAAAATGTATTTATGATTGCAGTATAGGAGTGTGATTATTTGGATAAGGTATTGTGTAGACTATGTTAGAGAGTAATCGTTTATATTATAAGAAAATATATGATTTCTAAAATATTTATCCATATTAATTGAAACTTAAAGGTATTTTAATAGAGAAATGAAATTATTTCCATGCGATTGAATTGTGCATGATACTATAATAGGTTTTAAGAAACCAGAGTGACATTCTGTATTATGTATTAATATTGTAGTGTATTGTTTATCGATTTTTAATGGCATATTATACCCAATGTAAACATAATAAATTGTGTGAGTATGTGGGAGTTCAAAATTATATAAGAACATGATCAAACTATTAGTTTTCATTTAAATGAGGATGAAAATGGTTTATAAATATTGTTTTTAAATTAAATGATAAATGTAAATCCCAAATGGATATAAAAAAGGATTTTTATATCATATATCATATATGATAAAAAAATTATTAACAAAGAGTTCTTATAAACAATATGGGATGATGGAATTTAATATATATTATTTTTGAATCTCTAATTCTATAAAACTCATAGAAATAATATATATATAAAATTAATTTTATCATGTATAAATGAGTTTATCCAAGAGATTTTGTAAAATAATGGGATTTTAGATTCAACCTCTCATCATTGGAATATATTAAATAAAAATGTTTTCTTTTTAGAGAATTTCTCAAAATATATATAATAATATATTATATAGGCATAAAATAGTATATTTAATAACATTCCTACTAATATAAATAAATATTATATCATAAGAAAATGATTTATTATATATTAACATGATATTATAATGAAAATGTAGTTTCAAATAATTTAGTGGGGTGTGCTTGGCCTTAGTGTGGTTTGTAGTTAATAAATAAAATATCATTTCTATTATTATTTGATGTTATTATCACTCAATATCATAAAAGTGTTTATGGAATTTTTAGTTTGAGGAAATTTAAAGTGTTTCATTTAATTTTTCTAATATCTAAAATATTTAATGACAACAAAAACTATCAGTGATAATAATTTCTGATTATATTTATTTGAAAATGTAATGATTCAAAAATAATAGTTTAATAGATGATTTACAGGCTTTTTGTAAGGGTAAAATCCATGTTAATATATTGTTATATTATATGGATTATTTTTTAGAGTAAGATGATGAGATAGCATAGTAATTCAGGGCCCATAGATCTTTGGTTCTTGAAAAATAAAAGAATTAAATATATTATATTACTCTGACATTATTTTTCCAAAAAATGAAATATATCCCAAATAGTGTGTTGTATTAGAAATTTGAGACCACTATTAGGCCTGAGATGTGGGGATAACCTTAGGTGTGATGTAACATTTGTTATCATTGTGCATTTTTTTAGAACACATGCGAGGATAACACATTAAATATTATAATTATATATTTTACAAAAAATAAAGGAATAATGGAATGATAATAATAATAATAATAAATAATAAAATAAACCATTTCCTCCAACACACACCCAAGGAAGTGTATTCCATTTGTACCTGTGTTTAGAACTAGTGCCTTGATTAGAGGCATGTAAAGGAGTTTTTTATCTTCCCAACATGATAGGATCATCTAACAGTGAATAAATTGAATTGTTTGGGTATCTCAATACCCCAATCACATAACCCTTCATCAAAAACCAAAAAAATTTAATTTAATGTTTCAATATAATATTGATGGTGGAGTCATTAAAATCAACCCATTAAGGTGTTAGTAATCATAAATGGTCAAAAACTATTAGTTTTGTTGGTTTTGGTTTCAATGCATGGTGAAGAATGGAGGGAAAATGATGTGTGGAATGGGAGGAGAAATAATATGGATAAAAAAATTAAAATATTTATAATAATATAATAAAAGGGGTAAAAAACCTTTTTTACAATGTTACCAAACACCCGATGCAAAAAAATGGTTATCCTTCCTAGGGTTAAATCCACATTATGGACCTAATGGTGCTCTTGAATTTCCCATACAATACATCATTCAAGAGAAACATAATTTTTTTAAAAAATATATTAAAAAATATTACAAAAATTACCTTAACATGTGATTCTACTAAACACCTAACACATACAAAGTTTTTGTTGCACCTAAGGTGATACCCACATCCCAAACCTAGTGATTATTTCAAATGTCTCATATTGTGAACTTTTTCAGATATGATAAATTATTTTTAGAAATATATATAATGAAAATATTTAATGAGTTATCCTCATGTGAAATCTATATAAACACCCAATACATAGAAATTTTATGTCGTGTATATGGTAAAACCCGTGTCTCGACCCTAATGTAAGTCTTGGATTTCTCAAAAGACACACCATTTGGGAGATATTTCATTTCTTCCAGAAAAATCGTGTACTGATATTTTTATTCTTTTAGCACCATGGCCCTATGGGCCCTGAGATCCTATCCTATCTTATCACCTACCTTTGAAAATATTTCATAAAATATTCTAAGTTGTTAACCGGGATTTTTTCCTTAAACAAATCCTTTAAATCATCTATGATGTGATTTTTATATAAAATTACTTTTTCACATAAAAATAACAATAAATTGTTATCAACAATAATTCTATTATCATTAAAAATTTAGGATATTATAATTATACTCCTCTATCAATTTATCATTCCAAATAAGTATCTCTAGTAGTCATACTTGAATATCTCAATCCAATGAGATCAAATGTGATACCCATGCTCCTACATCTCCTCCGGGATCCGTCCATCCTGCCACAAATTCCTAACTAGTGGTGCCTTCTTTATTCACAAAACCTTATCACTTTTTTTATGATACACACTAGATGATCCTCATAAGATTCATCATTATTTATCTCAATTTCCTCTTAACCAAATCATGTTCATAATGAGGTATGTTCCTCTAAATCTATAAAACATGGAACATGATGTACATACCTCAATAGTGAGAAGGGATATATAGATGGTACCCCACTACACATATCGGCTTGTTGATATAAAAGGGTCCATAAAATAATGTTATGTATTTACCTTCTTCCCCAGATGTATGTACCCTAATTTAGGAGTCACTCTCATGAAAACCGAATCTCCTATAGATAACTCCAAAGGTATCCTCATATGGTCATCATAAGATCTATGTCTGCTCTGAGTAATGATTAACCTATTTTGTATCAGTTTATCTCTCCCATAGGATTCCTAGACCATTCTAGGACCAACAACCACATCTTCACTCACCTCGTTTCCACAATTAATTGAGTGACATGGACTCCCTTAAAGATCCTCATAAGGCATCATTTGTATTAAAGCCTACTAAAATTTGTTTATGAAATCTCAACCATGAATAAGTGATTATCCCATGCTCCTTTGAAGTATTAGAAATAAATCTTGATGAATATATTCCAATATATATATATATAGTACACTTATACAATTATTAGATTTAAGTATGGTATGTCATGATCAATATCATCTAAGTACCTCTACGTTTCTTCTAGAACTTCTAAAACTGCGAAGTAAAGCATGCATCTTTGTCTGAAATAGTGATCAAAGGAACTCCATGTAAGTGTATGATCTCAAAGACATAGATCATTCCCAGCTCCTCCACTTTGTGAGTTTATTTGATTGATAATAAGTGATATGAGTTTTTTACCCAATCAATAACCTAAACATTGTCATGACTCATTAGGGTCCTAGGTAAACTGTAACTTCCCACCACGACTGACCACTAAACTGGTAGCTAGACCAGTCATCACATGGCCTTAATTATGCCTTCACGTATACCATAGGCTTCCGACTAGAAGTGATGGTCTAATGGTGGTACTATGTGGAGACTATACCCTCATGATCATCGTATCACAATGATATATCAGGGGTAATTAACAACCAACATTAGAAGTAGTAATAAATAAGTGGAAAGCAGTGGAGAGATAAATATAATGACTGAATAAAAGTGGTTATAGGAAATAAGGTACAATGATTCATGTATTTCATATCATGCTACAAGTGAAAGAAGAAACAAATACAATAGTAAGGTAAAATAAAATAAAAAAATAAAAGCCTAAAGCCTATGTACATGATCATCCTAAGTACCATCTTGGTCCTATGCTCTTAAATCCTTGGTACATGCATGAAACCACAAGAAAATAACCACGGATCCCAATCCTACAACCATGGAGGTCTATTTGGGTTCCCCAATGCAATGAATTCCCAAACATGATCTGAGATATACTCATTAGGACACCAACAGTGGTGTCTAAATAATAATCCATTTCATGCAAATAAAAAATCAATTTACTCATATATCAGAAGTAGGTAGAAATTCAAATGAATAAATAATTATGTTGAGCTCAGGTTCTTCAAGGACACCTAGCCCAACCATAACGGCTTCATCTGAAACTGGAAATGTTTGAACCATAGGTGTCCTATATATGAATGAGATATGGGTAAGGTGGAAATGAAGACTAGTATGAATAGTTATCATGAGATGTGTTGACCACAAGAATATGATTTGGCTTGGTTGACACATCCTATAGAAAAAAATTATACATATTTCATTAGACTTTTCTATAAAATTAACTCCAATTTAAAGTAAATGGCATCTTTGGACCATCCAATGAGAACCTTAACAATGAACCATTGTATCCCTCCTTGAGTGTGACAAATATCACTACCGTTAAAGTCCATCAAATGAGATCCCTAAAATTCTTTGCAAGTATAAATCTTGTCATAATGTTAGATAATGACCTATGAGCCCGTACCTAGTATCTAAAGTATGGAACCAAGTCTCGCTAATGGCCTGGAATAACTATATTTCTTATGAGCCCATAAAAGGTGTCTCCCCTAGGGAACTGGTATCTCTCATAATAAGGTATAAAGAATAAACTGTGATCCCATCTTGGAATACCAGTGTTTCTCTTGACATAAACACAACCCATCAGTCAAATATACCACAAGAACAATAAGCCTGTCCTTGGTACTCCATGAAAGGAGACCCAAGTATCACTCATGATTTTCAAAATTCATTTAATTAATTAAATTCACTATACAAGGGACCACACTAATAATAATGCCTTATCAAGATTCAATGAAACATTAAATAAGACTACACCCATTTGCTATTTCCTCAAAAGAACAAGGGTCCACATACATAAGTAAGACACATCACATCTCAATGAAATTAAATATGATTTCCATTAACACAACCAAACATATCATAAATATCAATTTCAAATTAAAGAAAAAGAACCTCATTAATGTGTATTATTAGAAAAATGGCATTTTTAAGAAAACAATTCATTTATCTCACACACAAATCACATTCCATAGGAATAACTCAATTATCCCAAAAATAAGCATGTTAGAAATCTACAAAACACGTAAAGAATAAATTCATGGATTATGAGGCACTTAGAAGGAGCCATTATCACTAATGAAACTACCCAAAATTTCAATTACATTTATATGTAGAGATAAGAAATTAGGAGGTTCTCGGGTTTCATTCAACATCTATATAAAAGAGGGAAAACCCATTTATGACCCAGGCTGAACATTTGGGAGGTTTTTGGGTATTTAATCATTAAATTATAAATTGGGAAATCTTATCGACACACACAAGGGTTTCCATGATTAAGGTTAACAACGTCTAACTACTAAAAATCAATTATCAGTAGCATAACAAGTTGTGTATATAAATTTAGAAAGAAAAAATCCATTTTAAGGTGACGCATGGAAAAAATGGTGGGTAGCACAATGGAACCTTTTATGAAGAAACAAAACATTCAAGAAAAATATATATAAAACCTACCTTATACCACAGATGACTCACACATCTAATATCAAGCATTGATTTGGTCTAGTTTGAGAGAAAATGAAGAAACGTACATCCTCCCTGAAAATAGGGAAATGATCTCGCACCAAAATAGTATAGAGAGAGGGATGATAAACAATGAACAAAATATAGAGGAATAATAAGCATATAGAGAAGAATTTTGTATGGAATGATGGTTATTTATTTCAACAACGGATGAGGGAGATCACTCCATATCTATGAGGGTAGAAGTGGAACACACGAAGAAGTTGTTTCACATAGAGGAGGAAGAAGCAAAGATAGAGAAATAAGGAAATAAGAAAGAGGGAAAAAAGAGTAATTTCACCACTTTAATGAGGCATACGATTTGGATACACACTTATCCAAATCGTGTGCAAACCATGTGAAAGATACTTCTTAACAAGAGATGGTTGAATAGTTTTCCTGCATGGTTTCTCCAAACCATGCACCAACCGTGCGATGAGCAGTTCAAAAATACTGCCTAAATGGAACTAAGCATGCAGAATAAGGGCACGATTTGGGAAACAATGCTCAACCAGTGCGTATCACATATTCTCACCTTCACAAATTTCATGGTTACTATTGGATGGTCACAAGGTTTCATACAAACTATGTGCTCCTACCAGTCTTCTTTTGTTTTTATTTTCTTGGTTCCCACACTCTCGAAACTGTTTTAGAGCACTCGAGGAACCCCTTATACCTTTACCTCATTCTAAAAACAAAACATTAATGTTTTCACACTCTCAAAATTATGATCTCATACTCGTTTCACAAAATAAACCTCCCACTAAAGAAAAAAAATTAAAATTCCCTTGGAATTTCATCTGGTCCAAAAACACAGGATGCTACAATCACCCTGCCTTTGAAATTATCATCCCTAAGAATCCATTAGGAAATGAATAGAATATCACTCAACCTACTCAGGTCGTGAAGCCTCTTTCAAATGGCTGTGTTGTGTTTCCAAACTCCCAATATACCTCTGAGCATCATCGTAACATATTATTCAAGAGCTGTACAACCTCAACCCAACATTTGCTTTTTCCAAACTGCAAACTTGAGATAGATCCTACCCATTCCCCTTGAAATAGAGATATGATCTTCACATCATCTCTTTAACTATCCAGGATTTGGTGTATCCACTATAGGTTCTAGAATTAAAGGGGAATATTCAAGACATGAACTCTCTACTGTTGGAATTAACCATCAAAACATGCATGTATCATTCATTGATGATCACAACACAAGACACAATTCAATCTAAGGGTTGATCCCAATCTGAACATATTTGACGAAACCATAGGAAGACGGATCAAGACACTATTAGCCGAATATTTTTAAAATGATCATCTTAGAAAGCTATCACATTTTAAAAGATAATCCTAGTGCCTATAGAAGAAGTAACCTCATAGTCTCACCAATAATTCTCACCAAATACTAAAATCGTGTTATAATGGTGTTTCTAGTCAAAACACCCATTTAACCCACCATGCCTTAATATAAACATGGTTGCAAGATAGATCCATAACTTGGACTATTTATCCATTTAAAAATCACATCTGAGCCTTAATTGGGTTCAATGTTGGCTTGGAATCATCAATAAAATCTCAAGGAGATCATCCATAGGAATTCAAATTCTGTTATAATGAGTGAGACATCATCACAATACAAATGTGCACATAATGTGAAAACAGATTGACCCCAAATTTGTGTCTTATTAGTGATGATGTCAAAGGGGAACAACTAGTTTCCATGAGTCCATAAATGGTATACATATGTGGGAACCTAGGAATCACTCAGGACTAACCATTCTTCTAAGGAAAACCACACTTCTGGAGTACACTTTGATCCAAACAACCCAAAACGAACCCAAGAGTTTTTTAAGCACTATCATGGCATAAGACTAATGCTCTCTCAAATTACCAATATGATACAAATATAGGTAAAATGGTAATATTTAGGGTGTGATTAAACTAAGAGTATTTAAACAGTTTCTAAGGAGTACATGAGACACTTCCACTACATCAAAATAAATTACTTGATATAATCTTCACCCAATTATACCCAACTCTTAAAAGAGAAAAAGTCAAACCACTAATGGTGAACTATTTTAAAAAAAAATCATAGATTCACCTATCAATGCATCGTCAACCCAACCATGATACCTTCACCACTTGAAGAATCCCATGGTTACTCAACCACATCCACCAGAGTCTATCCTAGAATAATAGTGCTTTCCAAATTTTCGTACACCACCAACCATGACATCATTGTGTTATCATGAAAGAACCATATTAAGACAAGATATTCTAGCCATAAAATAAGTTCAAACGAGACTGAACATTAATAAATGGTCATTGGTTGTCCCTTCTACCTGTAAGGATGCATTTAACATGCTCCACACAAGGCTTCCCACCTTAAGAGTGTCCTGGTTGTCGTTTACTGAAAAAAGAAACTCAAAAAATTCTTTATCAAGCATTAAAATAAAAAGGGATATATATAATCTTATCAAAATTTCTCTATTCCAAAATTACCCCAGGAATACACATGGAAATCCTCCTGAGTTTTTCCCACATTCTCCATAAAATGAGACATTATGCATTCAATACCTACCAAACTGATTGGTGTGTCAACTCCTGATCCTCCATAGGACCTCGTCCCAAGAAATGGGATGAGTTTGAATTTTTCATAAGCTCAAGTCACTATACTTTGGAGATTACATGTGATTCAAGAATAAGAGACCAAGATTAAATGGCTATCACTAAACATAAATGGTCTGTTATAAAGATTAACAACTTTAAGTTATCGAATATGCTGATACATACTTCACAGAGCTCACTTGATCGACAACACATCCCTAATACTATCCTTAGGATTAAAAAACATATGAATTAAAGTATTGGATGGCCTGTAAGATATTGAACCTGAATCCATATTACCTAATATGATAATTAACTAGACTAATGATGTTCCAAGTCATTGATCACTAAAGAGGAAGAAGAAGAAGTAGGATCTCAAGACCTAATAAAGTGACAGACCATTTTATCACATAACCCAATTTAAATACCATTCATTTACTTTTAATGCCTCTCACAAAAAAAATTTAAGCATATTAAAAGGCCTTCCATTACATAACAAGGGGTCTAGTCATAAGGGATGTCACCTTACATTTACATTCAAAACCATATAGGTGAATATGAAACATTAAAATTATGACACTAAAATGCATGTATATACCACCATGGGGTTAGGGACTAGGTAAATATAGAAAGAACTAGTGACATAAGAGGGTACTATTAAAAATAATTGTTACACTAAAAGAGACACAAAATTTTTAAACATTTAGTTTCAAAACACCCTTATCAGGTTCATTTAATAGCAACATTCCCCAACTGACCTACTTTGGTTCAGTCGTTCATTTTTTAATTTTAACCATACGATTTGTTAAGCCCAAAAAAAGTTTACAAGACTTAATAATGTAGCCAAAACATTTAATTCAAAACCTAACAACATTTATATTTATAGTAGTTCCTATATAGATAGATCATAATAGATGGTTTAGTTTTATGGGTTACAACCGTAAATTTTTAAAGCACCCATACGATTTACAAGTTTGGGGGACTCCCATTTAACTTTAACCATTTATCTATGATAAAAGGAAGATTTTCAACATCCTTAACATTTTTTTCAAATCCTTTATATATGTATAGTGCATCTATAATGGTTTGATTATATGGGTCACCCTATTCCAAATAATAAAGTGCCCATAAATATTATGAATTAGACAAATTGTGTCCCATTTAATCAAAACCAATTTTTTTATAATAATAAAGAGAAATTAAATAGATATATTATTTTAATAATAGAATTTAAGTACATAAAGGGCATATATAATGGATTGATTATATGGGTCATCAATATTCAATTTATAAGGTGCTCATACACCTTAAAATTTCCAGATTGTCCCCCATTTAACCATAACTAGAACTTTTTTGGCCCATGTTAAAAAAACATAGATGCATGGAAAATTATAAAGAATCACATTTCCCAATTACCTATACATGACAACCAATTTAAAAATCTAACATATTAGTAAATATAAGGAAATATGCCAACTATAAAATAAAGGAAGATAATTTTACATGACAGACTACTATGCAAGTTGGGAAAAAACCCAATCATGATATATATGTAAGACATGAAAATTTAAATCATAGAGAAATTTTATTCAAATATCTAAGAAAGTGAAAAATAAACATGTTATTGGATTTTCTAACATGGAATCTATGAGGGATGCTAATCATAAATCCTATTTTATGAAATCATGGAATAGTACTCCCTGTAATAATTTTAATCAAGCAATTTAGCATGTCATACAAAAACACATATTGAAATGAATATGAAGTTAAAATATAATCATGTTACCAAAAAAACCTAGCATGTAATGTAATAGGTAGGATATTAACACACAATTAACATCAACAAGTTCAAATATCCTAACAATGCAACCTACATATAATGGTATATTCATGATAGGTGGATTCTTATATGCCTATAATGATGTCTGATATTCTACTTCTATGTCCTTCCAGGCCAAGGGTAAATTTTATAAATCTCAAAAAATAGTAAATAGAATAAATTAATCTAATCACTCAAGTTTAAATAAAAATTTACCGTAATATCACATTACATGAATAATATTCCCATCCATGGCTACTTGGACTTTTCCCTATATGTGGGTTGATAAATCCCATGAAAGACTATTTACTAAGAGACAACACATTCTAAGTCTCCTATCTACTCACCAATAATAGTAATAAAAAGGGAAAAAGGACCTCTGACACCACTATGTAACGTCCCACCATGACTGACTACTAAACCAGTAGCCAGACCGGTCATCACATAGCATCAAGCACACATCCTCATACACCTGAGGTTGTCGATTAGCAGTGAGGGTGTAATAGTGGTATGGTAGGGAGAATATACCCTCATGATTCGAGTAGCGTAGTGTTATATTATGTGTTAGTAACAACCAATAAAGGAAGAAATAATAAATAAATGGAAAGTTGTGTAGTGATAAATATATTAACATAATAAAAGTTTCTATATCCACATGCTACAAAGATGCATGCATGTCATATGATCCTACAAGTACAAGAAGAAGAAAATACAATAGGAATGTATGATATAATAAATGAATAAAATCCCAAAGGTTGGCTCCATGAGAATAATGAATACCATGTCGGTTATGTGCTCCTAACTCCTAGGTACAAGCATGACAGCATAAGGAAATTATCAAGCATCCTGATCCTATAACCAAGGAGGTCTATTCATGTACCCCAGTGAAATGGAGGCCCAAACAGGGTGTAAGATATACTCATTAGACCACCACCAACAATGTCTAAAACATAATATAGTATTTGAATATAAAATAAATAGTGTTACATTATATCGAAGGTAATTTCCCAATGAAAATAAATAAATAAATTAGTTGGAATCTGGTTCCTCAAGGGAACCTAGTTGACCATACCTACTTGTATGTTAGAAATATCTAAATAATAGGAAACCTTTATCATTGAGAAAAGGGTAAGGTGATAATGAAGACTGTTATGAATAGGTATCATGATATAGGTTGACCATAAGCATTTTTTGGCTTAGAGGATGTGTCCCATGGACCACAATTATACATGTATTGTTATCCTTTTCTATAAAAGTAACTCCAATTTTAAGTAAGCGGTATCCTAGGTCCATATAAGGAAAACCATAATAAGGAACCCATGTATTGCACCTGATGCATGACAATGTTCACTTACATTAGAGTTCTTCCAATGTGATTACTAAAATGCCTCGGATGTATCACTCGTAGGATTATGTGAGACAATGACCTCTGATCCCATAAATGGTATCTCGCTTATGGGACTGAGAATTACTCATAGCATGGGAAAACCATCTCGCTAATGTTCCGATACATGGTGTCTCCCATAGGGAACCAATATCACTCATAATGTGTAAAGAAGAATGTATGGTGATCCTATCCCGGAATACCAGTATTACCCTAGAATATACACAAACCATCAATGAGACGTACCCCAAGAATGATGATCCCAAACATGGAACTCATTGAAAGGAGACCCTAGTATCACTCAAGATGTTCATAAGTTATTTTAATAAATAAATTAACAATGCAATGGGCCATTGTTGTAATCATTACATATCATGAATCATTGATATATTAAAAAGGACCATGCACATTTTCTATTTCATTTGAAGAAGAAGGGGCCACATATATAATTAAGACACATCATATCTCAAAGAAATTAAATATGTAGGCCATAATGTCAACCATAAATTGCATAAATATCAATTTCCAATTGAATATAGTGCACCTCATTGAGGGGTTTTATTATAAAACATGACAGTGTTTAGAAAATAATTCATTTTTCTTACACAAACATCACATTAATGAGTCATAACTCAATTCTCCCAAGAAGAATCATTGTAGAAATCTACCAAACATTGAAATATTGTATTGATGGATCAAGAGGAACATAGAAGGTTCCATGATCACAGAGGTAACTGCCCAAGAGGGATATTCTATTTATAAATCAATCCAAGCACGTAAGATCTTTCTTGATTTCATTAAACATATATATAAAAGTGGGAAAAAAACATTTATAAACCATTCCAAACACTTTTTAGGTGTTAAGGTTATTTTATCATAAAATTATAAAGGTGAAAATCATGTTGGGCCCCCCATGGGATTCCATTATAGATATCATCATCCTCTAACTAATAAAAATTGATCACCAGGATCATGGAATGGTGCATATATCAATTTATAATGAAGAAATACATTTTATTGTGACACACAAAAAAAACACAGTGTGCAGGACAAAGGAACAATTTAGAAAGTAATGGAACTTTGAGGGAAAAATCTATAGACCAGCTACCTTAAACCATGAATGACTCACTAGTCTAATATCAATCATAGATTTTTTTAGTTAAATAGAAAATGAATAAATAGACATCCACCCTGAAAATAGGGAAAAATGATATTTCAAAAAAATAGAATAGATATAGGAATGATAAATGAATAATGAAATCCAGAGGAATAAGAATCTTACCAAGAGTGATCCATAGGGAATGAAAGTTCTATCATATAACAAAGGATGAGGGAGATCTCTCCATCCTTAGGAGAGGAGAAGAGGAACCCATGAAGGAGATAATGCATGTAGAGGGGGAAGATGAAAATATAAAGGAACAAGGAAATAAGAATGAGGTTAAAAAGAATAATTTCAACACTTTATTGTGGTTCACGGTTGGCCAAACCATGCATGAACTGTTTCAAAGCTACTTCTTAATAGGAGATGGTCACATGGTTTTCCAGCCTTGTTTGGCCAAACCATGCAGAAACCATGCGATAAACAGTTCACACACACTTCAAAAATGGAACTAAGAGAGTGGAATAGGAATATAGTTTGGGAAATTGTGCATATCCCCTGTACACCACATCTGATCACCTATACAAGTCACAAGGTTACTACTGGATGGTCATATAGTTTCAGACAAACTGTTCGCCCCTATCAGTCTTCTCCAGATTTTGTTTTCTAGGGCCTGATGCTCCCAAAACACATTGGAGAACCCAAGGAACACCATGGGCCTTTAAAAAAATCTAAAAACAATATATTTAAGTATTAAAACTCCCAAAATTATTATGTGATACTTGTTTACATATCAACCCATCCACCAAACAACAAATTGGAATTTCATCTGGTCTAAAAACATGGCATGATTCATAAAACCATCACAAAGTCCATAGTGATTTCCTCCCACTTCCACATAGGTATTGGGAGTTGATGTAGAAATCCACAAGGATTATGGTTCTCAGCCTTCACCCTCTGATAGGTGAGGCATCAAGAGGAAAAACCAACAATGTATCTCTTTATCCCTATCCACCAGAATTGACACTTAATATCATGATACGTCTCAGTCACACCATGAAGTATTTCCCATCTAGTGGTATGGAAATCCCTCATCAAAACATCTCTAATAGAATCAGGGACTAATACACTTCAATTTACCAAAGATTACATCAACTTCATTCATCGATCATCCAGGGATTGATTCACCACCAGTTAGTAATTCCTACATTACAGCACACTTTGAGTCCAACTCATTTTCATCTTTTGGATTGTAGCATAGAGAATACACCATCACATTAAATTTTCTAGGTGAATACATCATATCAAAATAGACTATTTTCAAATACTCAACCATCACATCTCTTCATATTTGGGTCCCTATGTTTGATGATATAGAGAAGGATTTTTTGGAATGTATAATAATAAATATCTCACTAAATTGATTGTTTCTCTAACATGCCAGATCTTAGACCACATTTCCTACCTCCAAAAAATGTGCAGAGTAGTTCCTCACATGTAATCATAGTTGAAGAGACCCATAGGCTACTACCTACTCTCTCCACATCAGCATCCCTCCAAAACCAACACATATTGCATCATAGTACATTTTATAAAAAATCCCAATCTCATGGAGTGTCAGTACAGGAGCTATCATCAACATTTTATTTATCTCAATGAACACCTATTCACATTGATTTGACTATTCAAACTTCACTCCATTATTTTTCAATTTTTTTATGGTTGCTGATAGTCAGGAGGAGCCATGGATAAACTGTTGGTAATATCTTGCTAAACCTAGAAATTACCTAATATCAAACATGTTCTGGGGACATTTACAAGACATGACTGACTCAACTATCTTTGAGTCTATATTTACATCGGTCTTAGACACCCCATGTACTAGTAACATCACGTATTTAATCCATAAGTCACATTTGGATAGCTTAGTATAAATATTGTTTTCTTGAATCATAATCACAACTATCTCTAGGTGACTAGCATGTTTTCAATAGTGTTGGTGAGTAGATGAGGATATAATTGATGAAAATTAAAATGAATTTTTTCATATATGGATGTATGATCTATTTAATGAGGGAAATGAACACTTTTTTTTCATTCATCAGTCCAAACGAAATAATAAAGTACTCATATAGTCCATAACTACTATGACATATTTTCTTCAAAATGTCCTCTTCTCTAACTCACAACTAGTGATAACCAGATCAAAGATCAATCTTGTTAAACCATCAATATCCTTGTAGCTGATCAAAAAGATCATCGATCCTAGGAAAGGGATATATGTTCTTTACCATCACCTGGTTTAGCTTCTAGTAATAAAATCATAGTTGAGTACTATTCTCTTTCTTCATAGTGAACAATATAGTTGAACCCCAGAGTGAAGTACTCCAACTTCTGAAAACCTTCCTCTATATGTCATCCAGCTGCACCTCATACTCCTTCAACTTGGTAGGAACCATATGATAAGGGGGTATTAAAATGGGATGCAAAACCAACATAATCTCTTTTCATCTTAATATTCTAAAAATTTAGAGTATATACTATATTAAATTTCCACAACAATTTCAATCCATTAATCTACATCCATAGGGACTCTAATTAACTGGAAGGATGAAGAAAGTTGGAGTTAACATTAGGTAATATATGACCATTATTCTATACTCCTACTCCTATGATATAAACTAAAAAAAATAATTTATGTTGAAGCAACCCTACTTCCTAAACTATAGAGAAGGTGTGGGAGCATTCTCAACTACATTCTCTTACACATCTATTAGTAATGTAGAAGCATACTTCCTTGTGTATGTATCCTAACATACTTCCCATGTAGTCCCATAATACTATAATGAGAAGAAATCTCCTATAACTCAAAGGAAACACTTTGAAAAAAATAGAGTTGTAAGGATATACCTTAATCAATCTATGGGATCACACAAGGTTCCACTATGAGTATACCCTTAACCCATGGTATACCCATCATAAAACCAACCATTGTTTATGTCCCTTCATGTTAGTCACAGTCATCATATATATACTAACACAACAATATGCTGATTTCAACTAATCAATTCTAATAAAGACATATCACAACAGCATTGAAATGGATTTATCACACAATGAGAGTCTATCCTAAATAGATAGAACAAATCAAGGCATTTAATTAAGAACTACAATTCTTCACGTCATAATTTATGTATATGGAATGTGAACCAATGTTCCCATTCATGATGCATGAATTCACTGGAAATCCCAAAAATCACATATCAATATCATGTGCATCACCCAAGGTGAGTTTAATCAATAATGAAAGAAAAAAATAAATTCTCCACTTTGTGGAAACATGGAGGACCTCCATACAGTACTAGATAGGAACAATCAAAGTTCCCCTACCCAAGTCCCATCTATCCTATCTTATTTCTATCATATCCCATCCTATGATAAAAGTGAATAAAAATTTATTGAATCCTGATACTCTGATACCATTTGTAACATCCTGACCTTAAACATTAGGTCTAATCCAGAATGCCACATGTCTTCATGCATGTCTCCCTATACTCAAGAGGTTGATAACTAGTTTTAAGGTACTAATTATATTAGTGGGGATACTATACCCCAGTATCATGTCATAAGATCAATAATAAAATCTAAACAACATAACAAATAATCTTATTAAACAAGAAAAAATATGAAGGAATAAATGTCATACAATGAAAGAAACTACCAATGTGGAAAGAATATCTAGTGAAATAATTAGTATATACATAAAAAGATACATGGAAAGTCCACTGATGTATGTTCTGGTCCACTATCAACTTCATGATCCACTTCTCATCCATCCACTATAGGTACCTTTCCCTCTTAAAGATTACTCGTGGATTCTAAAAGTGCACCAAAATGATCGAGTAGGGTGTGAGTACAAGAATCAATAGGATACCACAAATGTGTCATCAACCCAGTGTTCTCAAGTAAAATAGTGTGTTCCATAATGATAATAAATTCATAACAATAATAAACATACAATGCAAAACTATGATTTCATGAACTAACAAAGATGTCAAAACCCCCCAGTCATACTAGATTTGACTCCATGGTGGAAAATTTTCATTATATTGGTATGATTCCAAAACCAGACACAAGAATATGGGTGTATCACTCTGAATATACAAGGATTTGAGTGACTAACCTTCCCAAAATACACATTTCATCATGAAATAATCAGAATCCAAAAGGCATCTAGTATTTGCAACCTACTCATAATCCACAAGTCATCGAGTGAAACTATGAATCCATAAGGCATAAAGTGTCGGTGATCTACTTATAATCCATTAGCCATCAAGTAGATACCAGGTATCAAGGCTATAATGAACCACTATCTTCACCACCAATCTCTATGTGTGCACCCCTCAAGGAGTAATCATACCATAGTTTCCACCTATAACTTATACAACATACCAATCCTACAAAGGAAAACATGACATGGAATAACATGATAATAGACACAAAAAATATAATGAGAAATACTACATCATCATATATCAAACATGTGAATCAAACATCATCATGGAATCTAGATATCTCAACAATATCATGGAATAAAAACATATGGTATCATGGGCTATAAACACACCCATAGGTGATCACAAGTCAAGCATGAATATCAATATGCTAACATAATCATCTTATCCAGGATAAATGTGTATCGATATTCCTAAAAGGTAAATAACTTCCAACCTTAAGGTTGTCGATGTTAGTGGAAAGGATAAACATCCAATGTGTGGTTCAAAAGTTATAGAGGGAACATCAATGATACAAAACACCTCCTTGCAGGCCTTGTTATCTTATTTGTAGACACATAATATCTATAGGTTCTTCACATGCTCCTAGAACCCAAACCATCTATTTTTTTCAAATGGAAATAAAATATCACATATGATGATAATTTTTATCTCATGTATGACTTACAAATTATCAATTCAATGTAATATGCAATGAAATTTTCTCTCAACTTGATAATTTTCAAAATATCATTTTGGGCCAATTATGCACTATAAATATTCTCATCAAGAATAATTATAAAAATACACATTATAATATAGATATCTCAAACTATTATTCCTAGATCACTCATGGTTATTCCTTATAATTATTCTTGGTAAAACCATATAATTATAATTGGTAATTTCCATAATTATTCTCTTATATTTTTCTATCATTTTCACTTGATAATTACCTTATAATTATCCTAAGATAATTTTTATAATTATATTATAATATATTTTTGTAAAAATTATCCATTCCCACTTACTTAATGAAAAATGTTTTTCCAAAAATTATACTTTGATAATTTTTTTCCATAAATTATCTTTTGATAATTTTATACAGTTATCCTTTAGTACCTCGTCGTTTCCATTTTCAAATGATATTAGTTTAAAAATAATGCTCCATATCATCACAAGTTTGAAATCTGACAATAAGGGAGATTTATTCAGTCCAACAAGTATAGATTAATGGATATAAAGATGTCATCAGGTGAAGGTAGATTGTGAGAAGTGCATCGATCTAGATACCTAATGGGAAGTGATGAACTGAATTTTGGGGGTTAGTTTTTTATTATTATAAACCCATTTTCCTATGGTTTATTGCAAAAAAACCAATCCCTATTAGTAAATAATACAATTATTAGGATTTTGGGGGAGTTTAGGGATTAATTTGAGGAAAAAACCATGATAACACCATAATAATTAGAAAAATGATACATATGGGTATGAAGAAATGATTATATAGTGTAATCACCCCAAATCCATTATCTTAGAAATAGTAGATAAATTATTAAATTGTAATATGATACAATCTATCACATCCCAAAATATCAAATAGTTTAACCATCATGGTAATCTAGATACATACTTGCATCCCAAATTAAATTTAAAAAATTAACATTAATTAGAGTATTTTATTTGATAAAAACATTATTCCCAATAGAATATTCCTATATACAAATCACAATACACTTCTTGGAATCCTAGGAAATGGAAACATAATAAATGGGTGATATAATATGATCAGTAAGGGTATGCATACAATGGAAGCTAATAAGTAATTAATAACATGGAAGGAATCAATGATGATCAAACAATTCCATATAAATAGTCAAATGATCTATACGCTTATCCATGGATATCATAAAAAATAAAATAATCAAAAAGACATCAATAATAGTGTTTATAATGATGGGATGCATAATTTCGGACACCATATGTTTTTCATTTAGGATGCATGATAAAATATATTACATAAATGGGTATGGACTTTTCCAAATACCCAATCTAGTTTGTATCATGATACCTATCAATTCATTAAGGGGATATTTAATTATATGATCCACCATTCACTTAATATGTATAATTAATTTATCATATGAATAAACAAAACAACATAATCAGCATGCCTTAAAAACAATAACTATCTGTATTGGAAGAAATAGTATATGGAATATCAATACTTTCCTTAGCCAAACAAATCATAAACCACAAAAAGAAACATGGTGTATGGTATCATAAGATTATGACCTCATTAAATAATTATATTTAATAATGTATGTTTATATTTACGAAAATACTTTCAATATCTCACTGAAACATTTCTCGAGGAAAATACCCTTTTTCACTAAAAAAATAACTTAATTAAAAAGAAAAAAATACAATACAATGGAAATAAATTATTTCAAAAATAATCATTTAAATATGTAATGTACGCTTAAAATAAATTAGCATTCATGATGACATAAAATTTTGTACATTTAATATATGTCAAAAAACATTCCTTTAACACTTTTGTAAAAAGGTAAAAAAAACCTTGTTCAAAAAAAAATATGAAGATTACTTTTAAACCATTTTTTAAAAATTAAAAAATCAGTAAATATTTCATGAATAAATAATTTTATAATTTTATAATTTTATAAAATCATTTTATAGCTATTAATGAAAATATGGAGTTGAAAGCGAATGATTCCCGAATGAGTAGAAAATACAAATTCATTTTTCCTTAAAACCCTTTTTCAGTATCTTGAGTACATAAAGAGTGGAAATTGAAATGAATAATTTTAATATATATAAATAACCAAATTATAAAAAAGTATAATTATTTTATCATGAGAAGATAAAATAATACTCTATTAGACACTTAAATATAAAAAATTCATAATAATGATGAGATTGTGAAATAAACCCTTACCTAAGATACAATTTCCTTCGTACATGTCAGAACCTCATATATAATAAATATATATTTAATATAAATATATTATATAAATATAATGATATTTATCATACCTTTTATTATGTAATTATAATCTTTTATCACCTTTTTATTAACAACACTTTGTTAAAATCATTACTCTATGTCATTAGTGCTCCATTTTTAACATGTAAGATTTGGTTTGATAGTTACTATCCTTATATTTGATCATGGTTAAAACACCGCCATAATTTTAATCATGATAATAATATCATATATATTAATTTTATAAATATTTATAGTCATTCATATAAGTAGATATTGAAAAATGAATTAGAACACTCCTAGAGAAGGTAGACAGAACGTATGTCTGAACGTTGTTTTAATTTTTTCTATGGATGAAATAAAATAAAGGTAAATAAAAATTCACATTACCATAATAATTAATATATCACATATATAATACATATTTATTAAATACATCCTTATTACTATCCATGTAAAAATAAAATGAAAATTGAGACACGTGGCTTCATGGAGGTGGTATTCCACCCATACCCATGAGCGATGTCATCATTTTCCAATAGTATGAAAGGTTAGAAGGTAGACGTTATATTATATTTAAATAATTATACTTGAGTCATAAATATCATATATAAATATTAAATCCATCATTATATCCAATCATGATAGGTGGTTAGGGAAAATAAATTATAACGGCACGTGAGGTAGTAATCCTCTATACACTCGATCGAAAATTTCATTTCCCATTTGATGGAAGATGATATATAAATAGGTTATTACATATTAATTATAACATATATATATATTTAATATACTTATTTATTGTATTATAATATTTTAATATGATTTTTATGTGGTGGAAGAAGAAATAAATCAAAAAAATGCAAGGTTAAAAACTACACCTCTTCTTCGGACAACCTATTTTGGTTCATACATAATTCCTTCCTGGTATATTTTTAAAATAAAAACAAGTAATCTAGGTCATGGGTATGAATATAAGTGAATTATTTGTGAAATTATTGGCCAATCTAATGGTCTCTTGAATTTGAGATAGGATTGGATATGAGGTGTCCTTCTATAAGTGGGTGAGGGGGCCCACTTGGAAATTTCTTAAAAGAATACAAAATGAAAAATTAATTCCCAAGAATAATGAATCAAAATAGACATATATTAAAATTTTGGATACAATAAGATCAAAATATATCTATAAAATATGATCTATACATGTTTAATTGGAAAACATTCCATTATCTTTTGCTTTAACCCCCCCCCCCCGCAAACCCATTTTAACTATAAATGTGTTAACATATTTTTAGTGTTTTTACAATTCATTATGAACAAAAATTTATATTTACATATTAAATAATATGAATTATTTATAATATAAATATATAATCCATAATATCAAATTTAATTCATATAATTGGTATAATTTAATTTAAAATTAAACATACAAACACATTAAAAAGTTGGTTTCCAAGGAAAATGTTTTCTTAAGTCTACAAAGTTATTATATCAATATTAAAAATAAAATTTATTCAAATTACTTAAATTTGATTATTAATCATATTATTGAACCAATTCTAATTGTAATATCATTTTACAACATAATGTAACTTTTTATGTTTGTTAAACGAAATGAAACTATTTAATAAAAATCAGTATTTTCACTATTCATAAAAAAATTAATCTTTTCAAAAAAATATAGAATAATATTAACTGGTGGATTTAAAAATTTAATTTAATTTTATTGAATAAATTTTCTAAATTTTAAAAAAATAATTTAAAAAAACTGCGAAAAAAGGAAAAAAAATCCAGTTTTTTAAAAAATATATAGTTTTTAGGTAAAAAACTATATTTTTTCTTAACCCATGGCATGAAAAAATATTATATGAATGATAAATCATTGTATTGAATTCATAATTTATAAAAAAAATTAAAATCGTTATCAAATATTCATAAATAAAATTTATAATGATAAAAAACATTTCTTGCATAAAAATAGTTTTTCAGAAAAAACATTTATTTCACTTTAAATTTATTTCTAATTTAATTTCTAATAAATTGATAACCATTGAATTTATTTTATACTTTTGTAAACCATGTGAATTTTATAATTTATTGTTTCCTATTCATACCCTAAAACCTAATAGTTCAGTTATAATGGTACACTATATTATGGTTTCTTTAGACTTTGGGTTTTGTGTAACACAAGCTGTCAAAGAGATTAAATTTATTTAAAAATTGCATAAAATGTGAAGTTGTTACATTAAAAAAACATTAAATTTAATTTATCCCTTGAAATTAAATTACTCTAAAATAAATAAAATGATAATATTTATGCCTTATCACATCCTCGAGTTTCTACATAGCTTCTTCAAAATTCTAATACCTCCCAGAAACATTAATCAGGTGAGTGGTCTTATTCTATATAAATTTATATCTATGATCCAATATTTATACTTGTTTTTATTAAAAGAAAATATCATAATCTAGTGGTATGATATTTCAATTCAGTACATTAGATGAATCAGGTATGTACATCCTTGGGAGAGATACATGGAACACATCAGGAACCTGAGAGTGGATCAAATTAAACACCAAGCCAAAAATATTATCCATACTCAATCATGTATCAGAATGGAGAGAATATACCTTTGTTCCAATTTTACCATAATTATAAATCCCATAAAATTATTACTTGGTGAAATATTTATAAACCCCATCCCACCAAAATCAAAATTTATATCTCATTAATGTTTATCATCATAACTTTTCTACCAAATATGAGCTACCTTGATATCTTATTCAATGGTTCTAACTTTATCTTCCATTTCATTGGCTAAATAAGGTCCTATTAGATTTTATTTTCAAACTTCATCCCATAACATTATAGTTCTACACTGATATCTATATATGGATTCATAAGGATCCATCTAAATTCTTGAGGGTAATATATTATTGTAAGAAAGGATGAATAAAGGATGGTTTTTAACCAAAAATCCATTGAAATACATTGAAAAAAAGTATCAATATATTCTTTATGGTTTTAATGGTCCCCTAGGATTGAACATGTATATTATAGTGATAAGAAGAATATAAACATACCTCTTTATCGAGATCTGGTTTAAGACTTCTCCATAACATTTTTGTAAACCCTAAATCCTAAACAAATATAAAAAAATGTGGTACTCCATGAAACCTTTCCAATTACTTAGTATATATTAATCCATGATGATCAAGAGATATATACTCATTTATTGAAATTATTTTTTCTCACTTATATGTTTATCGACAACAACCCATATAGTATTATATCATTTTGAGTTTTGGGGGAGTCTGACAATAAAATCCCTAGTTATGTTTCCCATTTTCATTCTACTATGGGTAATGGTTGTAATAATGCCATATATTTTAATCTCTCAACCATCACTTAATTATATACCATGAATCAATAAACATACTTAGTAATATATCCCTTAATTTCATCCCACTAGAAATACTTTTTCAGATCAGTATACCTCTTCATACTTCTATGATGAATAGAGAATGATGGACTATGAGCCTCACCCAATAACTCCTAATTAAAATGTGGTATGGATGGAACACGTACATGGTTCCTAAATCATATCATCCCATCATAATAAAGTTTTAATTCATTATCATTTATTTCCTTCCTTCTCATCTCTATATCTTCCTTTGGTACCTCATTAATCTTCACATGGATAGATAGTTGATAACTCTTTTGAGAAAGATAATATTTCTCCTCATAATTCAAGGTTTCAAGATATAATCTTTTTGAATCCATAAATAATTTTTATTTTGAGATCATAATCTTATAAAATATAGAATTTTCTTTTTCCAAAATAGAGAATCATTCCCCCTTTTTTACTTCCTAGGGTGGAAATGTGTTGAGAAATAATAATATTTGATCAACTCTAATCATCTTATTCTGATCATATAAAACTTCTTCAATGTAAACATGTTATTAAATATTTTATATTTAGTATATATATCACATCTTTTGACATAAAGATAATTCCTCTATATCTTCAATGCAAAAAAAATTACCTCTACCAAATCCAAATCATGAGTCATGAAATCTTTTTCATGAATTTTTAATTTTTCAAGAGGTATATTCTATCACCATATCATTTTGCATGAGGGTGTGTCTTAGTTCCTTCTTCAAAGCATCATTATATATTAAAAACCCTTCTACATTATAGGGTAGTTTAATTATAGGTTCATTTACTATAAATACATTTAGTTATTTGATATTTTACTCACATTCATTTATCCAAAATAACTTATCCCCATTATGAGTTATATGGGTGATTGGATTTGACAGTCATGAGAAATATACAATAAATCATCAATAATTTCCTAGAAACCAAATAAAAAATATATATTTTGTTTATCGTGGTTGGTATTGTAAATTTAATAACAAATTTTTTAAAGATCCACTAATATACCTTCACATGAGATTATATTATGCATGAATTAATCTTTGTCAATCCAAAATTCACACTTGGTAGATTTATCATAAAAATTATCCTTCCTCTAGGTCTTCCACAAAATTATTATTTTTTTAATTCTCATCCTTTCTATTTAAATATAAAATAATGTAATCTAAAAATACTACCGCAAAATGATCATGGTAATCTCCCAAGACACTTTTCATTAAATATATGAATATAGCATGATCAATGGAAAATACAAAGGGAATTACTATAAATTCATATTGAACATCCCTTGGATATAATGTTGTTTTTTGTATAACCTCCCCCTTGATCCTTATTTTATGTTACCTAAATAAAATATCAATCATGGAAAATATATATCTCCTTGTAATTGATCAAATAGATCACAAATAAGGGGTAAATGATACATTCCCTTAATATTAACCATGTTAAGTTATAAATAGTCAATGAAAATACAAATTGATCAGTAATTTATCATCGCAAAAACAATAGGATCACCCTATGGTGAAGAACTAAGATGAATGGATCTCTTATCTATATTCTCCTAAGGTTTTTACTTAAATTCTAGTAACTCAATATGTTCCATTTTATATGTATCCTTTAAAATATAAATAATAATAGGTCGGAGTTCTTTTGAAAAATCAATGTCATGATTCAGGGGAAGAATAAGGAATTCATTCCAAAATACATCATCATATTCCAAAACAATATGTACATTTTCAATGTTGATTTTTCTCTAATCATTTGATATAAATATCCCTTTAGATAGTTAAAAAAACCCATGTGATGGAAGTAATTTACATTGGTTGTCCAAGTTTTTCCTCACACTGCTAAATAAATAAAGGTTGATTTAGAATATCAAATATAAATTCTCTACCTCGATATTTAATATGTTCTCTATATTGAGAGAGGAAATACAAATGAAAAATCAAAATAAATTTACTAAGATAAATTATAACAAGATTCAGAGGTTGAAAATTTCTAAAAACATCTATTAGAGAAGAGTTATAGACATGATATATAGTCTTCCTACCATTAATAATATTCACCACCAACTCAATATATAATTGTTGAGGATAGTAATTAACATTACAAAATAAATTTTATGATATAAGGAATTTTATTAACTAATCTCAAATCAGGAACTTCAATATTTGATCCTTTATATTACCACCTCAAAATCATTATTCTAACTTAAATTATGTAATAAACCCAAATGGTTTTCTAGATAATCACGAACCATTAAGCAATGTGCTTAATTATTAAAAATAATTCATGGTATTTATAAATCGTTATAGCTCCTTTTATATCTACGACACATTATATTTAACCTAGGTCATCCATGATCATTACCAGAAATTTATAATGTTATCCTATATACATATATCCTAAAATAAAATCAGAGGGTTATATTCCCAAATATATGTTTCCATAAATCCATATCATAAGGTTTTAACTAAAAATTATATGATTAAAACTATAAATACCCCCAATATAGAATCGCAGAATCAGTGGTTTATTTATTTCATTATCATAATATACAAGAGATAAAATCTCAAAGGACTAGATAGTTTAGAAGTCTTATTATACTAGATACATACATGAATCCTAAATTAAATTTGAAAAAATAAAATACAACATAGTGTTTTCATTGAGAACACTATTATTCAATTCAATATAACCTTACATATCAATTATAATACACTTCATGGAATCCTATGGAAATAAAACAAATAAAGGGTTGAGATCATATTCATGAAAAGGGTATGCATACAATAGAAGATAATAACGAATGAATAACATGGAAAGAATAAATTATGATCAAATAATTCCATATAAATAATGACATGATATAGAAACATATACATGGATATCATAAAAAACCAAATATTCGCATAGTAATTATTAAATAAGTTCATAATGATTGAATGCATAATTTTGGACATCTGAAACATACTATCAAAGCCTCATGATATGAAATATAACATAAATTGTTAAGGCCTCAACTAAATACCCAATATAGTTTGTATATTAAGACCTATTGATTAATCAAGGGACTATGTAATTTATATCACCACCAATCACTTAATATATCCAATTCATTCATCATAGGAATAAGAAACCCAACATAATCAACATGCCATAAAAATAAACATCCATCTATAATGAAAGATATCGAATATGGAATATAAATAATTTCCCCAATATATATGACTATAAAATATCTATGAAAACATATATGACGGTATCATAAGAGTATAACCATAGTAAATCCTAATATTAAACAAATTTTGTAGATATAGATGAAATTACTTTTAAAAGATTACTATAAAAATTCATTCTAAAAAAAACTTTATCACTTTGAAATCAAATTTTTAAAATATAAAAAACTTTAAAAATATTAAGGAAAATAATTTATTTTGAAATAAACTTATAAAATCATACATTAATCTTCAAATAATTGATTGTTAAAGATGAAGGTAAATTACATTCTTGACTTATATGTTAAAAAACATTCCTTTCAGACTTTTTTAAAAAGGTCAAATATTTCATCACTTAGAAAATGATAAGATGAATCATTTTAAACCATTTTTAAAAAACTAAATCATGGGTAAAAATGAATATAATAAATCATTGTAGAATTTTTAAAAAAATCAGTCATTTTAATGAAAACATTAACATGGAAGAGGAATATTCTTGACTGGGTTGAAAATAGAAGGTTGATTTTACTTAAAAACATTTTTTCAGTTCCATGAGTATATAAAGGGATGAAATTAAAATTAATACATGTAATTTATAAATATATTATAATAAAATATGTTGATTTTATGATTACAATATAAAATAATACTTCAATAGAGACTTAATTATAAACAATCTTGAATAATGATGAAATGGTGAAATAAATCATTACTTTAGGAATGATTTACTTTGTACATGTATGAACCTCATATATAATAAATATATATTTATTATTAATATATTAAATAAGAATAATAATATATATAATAAAATATATTATTTACTTATAAACTTTTGCAACTAATTTATTAACAATTCTTATCTAAAATCACTTCCCCATGTGATAACTGTTTTGTTTTTCCATTCATATTTCAATTCGGTATTTTAGTCCTTATAAATTTATCATTATTTAATCACATAAAAAATGTTAATAATTTTATAAATAATATATATATATATATATATATATGTATATATATTTATTATATACATACTTAATGTCATCCACAAAATTAGATATTGAAAAATGAATTGCATCGCTCATGGAAATGGTTGGTCGTACGTACAAATGAATGTTGATTAAATTTTTTATACGGTTGGAATGGAAAAAGTAAAATTATAATTCACCATTATAGAATAATTATTATATAATATATGTGATATTTATTTATTAAATCCACCCTTGTTACAATCTATGTAAAAATAAAAATAAAAATGAATCGCATCACTTCGTGGAGACAGTAGTCCACACGTACGACCAAGAGACATTTTAAATTAGATTATAATTTAAGAAGTTAGATGTATTATTATTATAAAATAAGAATTATTATGTCATGAATATCATAAATAAACATTAAATCATTCATTATATCTAGATTTTAGAGTCTGTTGTGGAAAATGATTTACATATGTTTGCATGGTGGTAGTCCATCGTGCACACATTCGAAGGTTTCATTTCCCATTAAATTGAAAAAGATATGGAAATAGGTTATTGCATAAAAATAATAAAATCTCAATATATTTTAGATACTGATTTTATTATATCATGATGATTTAATTATATTTTAATATTGTAGAAGAATAAATTAAACCAAAACAATTTGTTAAGAACTACACCTCTTATGTTTCTCTTTCCCTAGGTTATAACGAAGTGTGTTACACATAGTATTCCTATAATAAAATTAAATGTGTGTATAATTTGTGAGATATGTTTAAGATATATTATATATTAATTATATTCTTATATAGTGGTAAAAATGTCAATTTGATGAGAAATACAGGGAGTTTTTTAGTTAAATTTACATCCTAACCCTCTAAGATGTTAACCCTAAAATATTCATCCAATGTATGTTAGTAAATATTTTTCATAGATAATGTAATTTTTGGTGTTCAAAATTTGGTTCCATTAGTTCATTTCAAATCCATAATATGATGAATCTATTTAGGAGCACTAGATTAGGGAGTATGGGTTTAGGGCATCCCAGTGGTCACATGTATTATATATATATATATATATATATATATATATATATATATATATATAGAACCTAGTACCGAGTATCCTTACTCTATATTAGGAATCCCTATGTAGAGGTGTGTGTTATATACAATTTTATTAGGATAAGTCCTCTTATTATATGTGTTGGGTCGGAGAAAACGAGGAAAAGATGGCAAGAGGGGGGGGGTGAATTGCCTTTTAAAAAATTGATTAACAATTAAAATCAAAGTAAAGAATGCAGCGGAAAGTAAAGAGGCAAGACACACGAAATTGATAACGGAGTTCGGCCAAAACCCGGCCTACGTCTCCGCTCCCAACTCAACCGTTGAGAGATTCCTACCGCTTGCTTTTCAATGGTTTTAGCAAGAAACCCACTAGGCTTTGAGGTAGCACTAGGACCTATTACAGCTTGCTTTTATTGGTTTAGCAAGAACCCACTTGCTTTCAATGGAATAGCAAGAACCCACTAGCCTTTTTAACGGGTGAAGGCTAGCTCACCGGTGACACAAGCCTTTTAAAAGGAAAGGCTTGAAGAAACCTCTTCACACCTTAGTGGTGGTGTGAGAACCCAAAGAAAGGGAGATGAGAAAAGAGTTTGGGGTTTGTAGGCACAAACCCAATTTAAAGCTCAAAATAAAATATACAATAAAAACCGTATATGAGGAGAAGCCTTGGGCGCCTTTGAATGATTGGAGATGTTGAAGGCCTCTTCCAAGCTTCTTGATTGGAGCTCCTTGGATGTGGAAGTTGTTGGAGCACTTGAGGTTCCTTTGAAGGAAGTCGCTGGAGGTTGGCCAATTGATCCAAAATATGTCTGTTGGCTTCGTATATGTTCCGGTAAGTGTCCGGAGCTTCCTTGGCCTTTATTTATAGGCATGGAACCCTTGGGGAGGCTTCGGAGCCGTTGGAGAGGCTAAAAGAGCCGTTGGGAGCCAAGTGGGCCAGCCTGGTCAAACTGCAACGGCTAGTTTGACTGGCTCCACCGGCTGGCCGGTACAGTCCCACCGGCTGGCCGGTGCCTTGTATGTTGAGAAGAATTTGGTCCAGGCTCCACCGGCTGACCGGTGGAGGAGCCACCGGCTGGCCGGTGGCAAGACAGTAGCAAACACTATTTGGGCTGGATGCCACCAGCTGGCCGGTGGTCAAGCCACCGGCTGACCGGTGGAGCCTGGCAGTGGGCAATGCCTCTGCCAGGTCCACCGGCAGGCCGATTCTATCACACCGGTTGGCCGGTGGACTGAATTTCAGTCCACTTGATGTCCATTCTTGGGCCAATCCTTTGGCAATCTTTTGCCTATCATCCACAACACTTAAAAACAATGTTAGACAAATATGAAAGTGATTGTGATCATGAAAATCAAAGAGTGTGGGGTACAACAATCTCCCCCTATTTTGATGATCACAATCACTTATCTAAGCAATGTAAAAACTTAAATGAAAGGCATGCTTTAAATGATAAATTGAAAATAAATACTTAGCATGAGAGAAAAGATTCTCCCCCAATCAATCAAGAAATTTCTCCCCCTTTGTGATTATCAAAATAGCGTGGGGCATAAAACTTGATTGAGGGAATACGATGAAAAACGAGATTTTAAATCAATTGAAAATGATACTAATTGTTGAAAATTTTGAAATGAAAAATTGAATTGAAAAATTTGAATAACAGTTTGAATTGAAAGTTTTGAATCAAAAACCAATTGAAATTCGAAATTTGAAACCAAATGAAATTTTTGAAATTGAGAGTTTTGAATCAAAAATGAAAATTCGATACCAACTGTTGGAAATTTAGAAATGAAAATTTAAAAGAAAATTTTGAATTGAAAAAGTTGAAACCAAGTGTTGAGTTTGAAATGAAAACTTTGAATACACAAAAAGGCTTAAAAGAACCTAACTCCCCCTAAAAAAACAATGAATCACCGGGGAGAGGGATTTTGAAAAGAGACAATTTTAGGCCCAGAGAGACTCGCAAGAAGGTATTTTTCAATCCAAACTTGTCTCATGGTGGGTCTTCTCCTATAAAATTCGTCGGAATAGAAAATACTTTTGGGTTGACCATACCGGGAATTCTTACAATTACACTCATAAATGAGGTGCCCGGTTTTCTTGCAATAATTACAAAATTTATAACAAGAGCTCCCCCTTACAAAAACAGTTGGAGCATGGGAGGAGGAAGCTTGGTTGGTATAGCCAAGTCCATTGGTGGTTCTAGAAATTCGTTGGGAACCTAGGAGATTGTTCAAATTTTGTTCCCCTTGGGTGAACTTCGCTAGAGTTTCTCTAAGGTCCTTGATGGTTGATTCCATGGAATCAACATTTGGAAAATTTTGGATTTTAAGGGTCAACTCTTCCTTCTCTTTGAGAAGTTGGTCTTTTTCGGAAGAGAGTTTTTTGAAATTCTTTTTCAAAGCAACGAATTTTGAAGAAAGCTCATGAAAACCATTTTCTAATTGGTCTCTAGCATGTGAGAGTTCTTCATAAGATAGATGATTTAAGGAATTGGAATTTGAAGAACAAGAGGAGGAGTCGGAAGATGTTACCTCATGGAATGCCATTAGGCATTTTGTACCTTGGTCGCTTGAGGAGGAGGAAGAGGAGGATGATGAGGTGTCACTCCATGTCGCCTTGAGGACCTTTTTCTTTCCTTTTTCCTTTTGCGTGGCCCGTTTTGTGTTGAGTGGGCAATCGGGCTTGTAATGGCCCTTTTCGTCGCACCCGTAGCATTTCACCTTGGGCTCGGATTTTGTGGTGGGTTCTTGCTTTCGGTGCTTGCGGGATTTCTTCTTTTTCTTGTGCTTCTTCATAAATTTATGCATTTGGCGGGCTAGATTCTCCATTTCCGAGTCGCCGCTTGATGATGAGGAAGATGAGGAAGGATATGAGGAAGAAGATGAGGAGGAGCTTACTTCCTTTTGTACCTTGAGGGCGATGTTCTTTGGTGTCTTGATTGGTGTGCCCTCCTTTTGAGCTTGCCTCCTCATCGTGATCTCATAAGTCATGAGAGATCCGATGAGCTCCTCTACCGGCATATTTTTGACGTCCTTAGCTTCTTGGATCGCCGTCACCTTAGGTGCCCATGAGCTCGGTAGGATCCATAGGATCTTCTTCACCATAGTTTCTGCAGAAATATTATCTCCAAGAGACTTTCTACCATTGCACACGTCAGTGAAGCGTGTAAACATTTCAGAAATTGATTCATTTGGGTGCATGGAAAAAGACTCAAAATCTTTTCTATACATGTCCAATCGAGTATCCTTTACTTTGTTGGTCCCCTCATGGGTAACCTCCAAAAGTTTCCAGATTTCATGTGCGGAGGTGCATGTGGAAACTCGATTGAACTCATTTCTATCTAAGCCGCAATGGAGAGCGTTCATGGCTTTGCCATCAAGCTCAAAGTTTCTTATATTGGCGGGGGTCCATTTGGATTCGTCGGGAGTAGAAAGAGTGTAACCATGCATGACAATTTTATAAATGGGATATCCTATGCTTCTAAGAAAGGTAGTCATGCGGGTTTTCCAATAATTATAGTCGGACCCATCAAAAAATGGAGCCCGACCCAAAGAAAAGCCTTCGGGGGCGAAAGAGGTAGATGCCATCAAAATGGATCTTTGAATTTGAAACCTTTTAAGGTATTACTCAAATTACCCCTCTGATACCAATTGTTGGGTCGGAGAAAACGAGGAAAAGATGGCAAGAGGGGGGGTGAATTGCCTTTTAAAAAATTGATTAACAATTAAAATCAAAGTAAAGAATGCAGCGGAAAGTAAAGAGGCAAGACACACGAAATTGATAACGGAGTTTGGCCAAAACCCGGCCTACGTCTCCGCTCCCAACTCAACCGTTGAGAGATTCCTACCGCTTGCTTTTCAATGGTTTTAGCAAGAAACCCACTAGGCTTTGAGGTAGCACTAGGACCTATTACAGCTTGCTTTTATTGGTTTAGCAAGAACCCACTTGCTTTCAATGGAATAGAAAGAACCCACTAGCCTTTTTAACGGGTGAAGGCTAGCTCACCGGTGACACAAGCCTTTTAAAAGGAAAGGCTTGAAGAAACCTCTTCACACCTTAGTGGTGGTGTGAGAACCCAAAGAAAGGGAGATGAGAAAAGAGTTTGGGGTTTGTAGGCACAAACCCAATTTAAAGCTCAAAATAAAATATACAATAAAAACCGTATATGAGGAGAAGCCTTGGGCGCCTTTAAATGATTGGAGATGTTGAAGGCCACTTCCAAGCTTCTTGAGTGGAGCTCCTTGGATGTGGAAGTTGTTGGAGCACTTGAGGTTCCTTTGAAGGAAGTCGCTGGAGGTTGGCCAATTGATCCAAAATATGTCCGTTGGCTTCGTATATGTTCCGGTAAGTGTCCGGGGCTTCCTTGGCCTTTATTTATAGGCATGGAACCCTTGGGGAGGCTTTGGAGCCGTTGGAGAGGCTAAAAGAGCCGTTGGGAGCCAAGTGGGCCAGCCTGGTCAAACTGCAACGGCTAGTTTGACTGGCTCCACCGGCTGGCCGGTACAGTCCCACCGGCTGGCCGGTGCCTTGTATGTTGAGAAGAATTTGGTCCAGGCTCCACCGGCTGACCGGTGGAGGAGCCACCGGCTGGCCGGTGGCAAGACAGTAGCAAACACTATTTGGGCTGGATGCCACCGGCTGGCCGGTGGTCAAGCCACCGGCTGATCGGTGGAGCCTGGCAGTGGGCAATGCCTCTGCCAGGTCCACCGGCTGGCCGGTGCTATCACACCGGTTGGCCGGTGGACTGAATTTCAGTCCACTTGATGTCCATTCTTGGGCCAATCCTTTGGCAATCTTTTGCCTATCATCCACAACACTTAAAAACAATGTTAGACAAATATGAAAGTGATTGTGATCATGAAAATCAAAGAGTGTGGGGTACAACAATCTCCCCCTATTTTGATGATCACAATATGTGGCATGCCTTGTTAGTGATATTCACTATCCCATGGATTATTATAAGAAAGATTGGGGTAGAACACTTGACTCACCATTTCTTGAGAGGAGTCTTGGTGTGTTGGTTCATGTCATAGTTATATAAAATATTTTTTTTCCTCAGGGAATATATTATAGAAATAGTTATTATCATACTTGGTTGGGTGATTTATGGAAATAGTATTAAAGAGTAGTAGGTTCTATATTTGGACTTGGGAACCCATTATTGGTGAAGTGGTTTACGTATCAACTAAAAAGGACTCTAATATCCTTTTTTTGACCCATTACACTAATGAACTAGTTTTGTGGGATAATAAATGGTACATGAATCATATTTTAAATGGTTATCAATTTTCATGTCCTTTTAGGGTTATCTCAAAATATATTATTTATTATTATGGTACATCTATTTAAAAAGTAGGATTTTTTTCACACATAAAACTAGTTTAGATTTCAAGGTAGTGTTTTGAAATCCCATTACTAGATATTGAGCTTAATTTCAATATTATAATGAGGGATGAGGCTGCCAAATATGGTATGGATCATGATTCATTTCCACCAGGCATGTTCCATACAGTGTCTCCACTCATATAGTGGAATGTGGTTGTACCTACCATAGTGTACATGGAAATTATTCCACCTACTTTGAAACTGGTTATTCTATTAGGTATAATGAGGATATTTTTATTTCTAGTTCATTTCATGAATATCAATGATTGGGAATGCCTACATCATAAGGAAACCCTGATAGTCTAGAGGTGGGGGAGTAGCTTAAGATAATGTTTTGAGTCCCCCACCTTGTTCAAGTACATTCTAATTAGATAGTACTGTTTAAATACTATTATCTCCAAGGTGTGGTGGGTCTCTAGTAGAACATGATAATCAATAACTATGATTTGGAGAATGTTTCATGGATCATGATTGAGTGAATTTTCCATTAGGATTACTTACTTGGAAATTTAATGTTTTTTCACACTCAAGAGTTATCTGAGTTGTAGTATAGAATTATGTTTGTTGTTAATTATTTGTCAATATTCACTAATCTCACAAGGTATTCCATAAAAAATATTTATAATGTACCATGTTGATAATGGAAGATTGATAATAGAATCCATAGAGACATCCAAAAATAACCATTCCCCTCTATATTCCCACTTATGTTGAGATTCTATACCAAACCTTGGTGATGGATTGATTCTTGGTATAGGTAAAGTATGAAGTAGTTGTTAGAGGAAATAATTTAGGACTAGATTCATCATCAACAACTATATGACATCATGCATCCAGGATATTTCATAGGATACAGGTTTATGAATAGTCTTAGACCACATGATTGAAATCTCAGTGGTTTCATATAGGTTCTAGTTAGCTAGGGAACATGTATTGTTATACTTTCCGAGAGTAAAGTAATATATAATGAGACTACCTAACCATTCATTAAAAGTAAGTAGCTAAGAGATGTGTGGAACTCCATGAATGAGTTAGTGATTTTAGTAGGGGACTCTCTAAGGTAGTCAAGTTGGTCTCTTAGGTCATGTATTTATCATAGAAGTTGGTGGGGCACCATGATTACAAACTAGAGTAGGAGGACACTAAGATAATATCCCACCACTTCCGACTACCATGAAATCCACATCATGAAAAGAGGGATGGATATCAAGGGTGTGGGAATATGTATGTGAAGAAGGTTTACAACCTAGAGACACCCGAAAAAACTTAATGTATGATTTTTTTATTCTCTACACTGGAACCTATACATAGAAATTGGATTATTTCATTCATTTTTTACATAAACCCTAGTTTGATAGGTAGAGATAATGTTAGAGACCCTATCCCAACCCATGAGACTACATAATCTTACTTGAAGAAATTCCACACTCGCTAACATCCCCCGATGGTACATGATTTTTCATAATTGATATAAGTTTTTTTGCTTCATCCTTTTTATTGTGATAAATACCTATAACTTCATCCATGCTATGGATTAGATTTCTATGTTAAAATTCCTAGATAGACTACTGTTATAGGATAGTGATGTTCTTTCTAACTAATGGATCTATATTCCCTTTATGTTTGAGTGATAAATTCAACATAGATAAGTAGGTCTTGTGCATGGAATTTTTAATATGATTACCCACCAGTTGTTGAGTTTGGATCTATGTGTTATGGAAACCTTAGATGATTATCTTACACTAATGGTAGAGTGTAAGTTTTTCTTACATAAATATATTCTAGGATTTTATCCTAATCATTTTGTTATATTCTTTTTCCATGTGCATTGTAGGGAAACTCTAATATCTTTTATAGCTTATAAGATATCCCTAACTAATCATAGGGAGTTAAAGGTGCGGTTGAATGGATATGAAAGAAAGGTTTCATTTGACTCATTCTATCCCATGAGTAAGCTCTAATATTTTCCACCAAGGAGGAGAATGAGATCATGAGTCTTTATATTGACTATATATTCCTTAATCAAGTGAAATTTAGGATTTCAACTAGTATAAGGGAACAATGATGCTTTTGAAGATCATTATTAGGTATGGCTATCCCCTGCAATGAGTTCATGAGGAGAACATCCAAAAAATTTCAATCTAATGCCACTGTGTACATTATGTTTTTTTAGTGATATCCTTTGGTATGAAGAATTCACTAATGGTGTTCTTTGTATTTTTTAACTAGATTATTCATCCTTTCTTAGGTTGTTTTGTGGTTTTCCTCATCAGTGTCATCCTCTTATTTTCAAAATTATATGGCCAAAATGTAAAGCATATAAAGATCATTTTGGGTTACCTCCAAGAGAACTAGCTCTATAAAAAGATATTTAAGTGTTATTTTTTTATTTAAGAGGTTTTATTCTTGGGGAATTCCATATCAGCGGGTGGATTAGTTGTTTATATATATAAATTCAAGGTAGTTATACATTGGGAACCACCAAAGAGTGTGTTCAAGGTGTATAGTTTCTTTGAGTTGGAGGGTTATTACTATATATTCAATCTGTTTTCTCTATGATTGTAGACCCTATGACTACACTTACTTGATAGGGGGAATCATTTTTTTGGTTTTAACAATGATAGATTTCATTTAATAAGATAAATAAGAAATTAAAAAATGATACTTTCTTGAGATTATTGGATGAGTGAGTCGAGTACCTGTTGTTTTGGTATTCCTTAGAGATTGATAATGTTTTAGTACTAATGAGTATATAGGTGATAATTAATTTTGGGTCTATATATTTGAGTACTCATGAAAATAACTACATAACCCTTGATTCAGAATTAGAATTGGTAGTGTTAACCATGTATAATTTGAGGCAGTACCTTCATGTTAAGTGATTAATTATGTTTACATATGATAATATTATAAGGTATAAATTTAATCAAATATATATTAACCTAAGGAATAGGAATTCATTGTAGTTCATGTAGTATTATGACTTCAAGATACCCAATATACTGGGAATGAAAAACATGGAGGTTGATTCCCATAGAATGAAGTCTTGTTATCAGTCTTTGGGAGTGTATTAAATGCATTTGTCCTCATTTAAACTATCCATTGTATATGAGGAATAAGTTTATTATCATTAACTGATGGTGGTTTCCCATTTTCTTATTCATAATATGTGGGAGTCTCAGCTAGGGGAGACCAATTTAAAAGTTTTTCACAACTGGATAATATAAAGTGATACACAAGATATATATTTTTATGATGGGGATCACATTATTAGCTTTAAAGTATGGAAGTTGGCTTCAGTTTCACTACTAGAGGAGTTAATAAGCCAGTTCAATACATTATATTTGGGGTTACTACCTCTATTTATGAATATGTACTATCACATAAAGAATCAATTTTGGTAGGAATTTATGAAGAAGAGAGAGTTGAACTTATCTTGTAGTGCATCTTCTATTAGTAAGTAAAGGTAGACCACAATTTCCTAGAAAGTTTTACCAAAACCCTTGAGGTTTTGATGTATAATTAGGATATAAAATAAATGGATTTCATAACATGGATTCACTTATTAGTGAGGTCTTACTTTTCTATCTAATTTCTTATCAATTGACTAACCATGTTTCATAACATCCTTTCCATTTGGTAGTAGAATTCATTAAATAAGTTTGGATATTTATACATGTTGTATATGATCAAACTATGTTGGGTACCCTTAAAAATAATTTCCAAATGAGATCCACAATTCATGTATGTGTTATGGAGGAGATTTTATGAGGTATTCTACACTCATTTATATATGAGTAAATTATTCCACCCATAGAATTATGAAAATACTAAGAAAATATTTCAGGTTATTGAGTATAAGTGGAGAGATTGATTTTTATATTTTGAAAAAAAAGTTAAGATGATTTTTGACCTATAGTAGTATTCAAGTACAACAAAAAACCACCCCACCATTGGAAAGGTACATTTTTATCCTTATATGGATGACCATTCAGGTCATCCTCATGACGGATTGAGTTGGAAGATCCATCACTAATGGGGATAGATTTGGTGCGGGTGATGGAATATAAGACAAGGGTGGTCAAAATGTGCATAAAGACTGATCATATAGGTCAAAATTCCCCAATTAATTGATTATAGAGTCCCTTGGAATATTATGTGGTATTCCCATATTCTTTAAAGTCTCTCCGTTTTCTGTTTTTTGGAGATTTAGTCAGGGTGGAATGGTTTCTCTAAGATTCATTAGTCCCTTTCAGGTCTAATAAAATGTGATAGAGTTTTCATTCCACTAAATTTTTTCCCTAGAGTTAGATTGGGAGAACAGATGCATCCACATTTCATAGTTGAGGAGATACAGGAATGTAACATTACACATCATTGACTAGGGTGAGTTGGACATATATGAAAGAGTAAACATCTCAGAGTACCTATTGTTGATCAAGGACCAATAAGAGTAGAATCTATATGGGTGAGTTATTTCATTGGTGTGCATAATTTTGAAGCACAAGAACCTTCAAGATAGATTTTATGAATGTTATAATGAAATTTTTTATCAATTATATCACTACATAGGGTAGGTTATACTTTTAGTGGTGAAAATATTTGAAGGATGATAGTATGTAGAGACACTTGTTTTTCTATTTGAACCTTCACAATATTTTGAATAAAAATTTTATGATGAGTTTCTATGGAAGTGTGTATTTGTGGTCATTGATGTGTCTTGATAATAATATTTTAAAAATGATATATTATTCACAAAACACATGTATTAATTCATAGTAATAATAGTTTCCCTTCATTGTGGAGCCTTATATTGAAATCTAATATCATAGTTGTGTCTAAAATGGGGGTATTAGCCAAGGTACAATATAATATTCATTCACATCAGAGTTACATTGGTCATGTCACAGTGGGTGGAATTAATTAATTAATTAATGGATTAATTGCTAAAAACCCTATACCTCAATTATAAAATTATATCTATTGATTGTAATTATTGTGTTACATAAAACAAATTTCGATAAGTGAATAAATGAGGAGGTTTGGGAGATCATGGAGCAATCAAAAGATAAATTAATTAATGATCAATTTCATTCTTGAAAATGGATGTGTTATTCAGTAGTGATCAATCCAAGCATAAGGTATGGATTTTTTGTTTCAATGATAATATATTATTCATGATTTTTAGCATGAATTATATATTTTTAATATTCTTTCCCTACCATATGGACATGTAAAAATACGTACTTCTATTCCAAAAAAAGAATATATGTTTCTTGATATCCTTACACATATTATATGCCATTCTCACCAACTATCAGTGATTGGGCTTCACAATTTCTACCATTAATTCCACTCTTCAAATTTTCAATGGTTTAAACTCCCAAATTCATCGGGTGTTCACTATTGGCCATTGAAAAGGATAGTGATTCAGCAATCTCATTTTTGATAATCTAAAGTTCCAAACCTAGGTTCATAGAATAATTATTCAGGTTTGGAAACATATATCAAGTCATGGGGAGGGACCACCAGGTGATGGAAGATTATTAGAGGCACATTGGTGTGGATACCCATAGGTTAGTGATAAACCAGATGGAGGGAGCTTGTGAGTGGAAATTTTGAACTTGATTTTTTTTATTGACGGTTAAAAATCAATTATTTGATGAAATTCATCTATATATGAGGATTTGGAATCATTTTGGGCTTTATCAAAGATATAATCTCAATTTTTTGTCATTATAAGAATTTTTCCATGACCATTATTTCAAATTTTTTTAATATTATCTCAATTTGTGCCTCACAATCCCTCTTTTCAAATGAAATAGGGATATCACCAACTTAGTGATGATGAAGAAATCATATCAAAAGGGGATATAGTAGTTTAGAACATCTATCTCTAGAAATAATATTTTCCATTACGAGAGTCCTTAATAGATTTAATACTTGCTCATGAATCTTGTTATTGATTCCATCTTAAAATGGGAATTAGTTAGTAACATCAATGATCACTATAAAATTCAAAAGGATGGATATATGATCTAGGTCTAAATAGGAAGGAAATTTTTCTTCTTAGTTTAATTCCAAGGGGAATCTTACACTCATTATATAAGGAATCCTTGTATCTCCACCTTGGGAATCCAATTCTATCCACCAATGGAATGTTTTCCCTATCAGGAGGAATCCAATTCTCATCACATGAGGTCATATATTCTATATAAGTAGGGAATTATAGGAACTTAACCTAAGGTATCTTTTTATTATCACTTAAGTAATTTCATAATCATCACATGATAAATTTGTTGGCACCAAATTCTGCTTGAAGCCATCGGTGGGTGTATCTAAGCACCCACAAATGATCCTGAAAATCCCAAGGAAGCCATGAACAAGATTGGAAGCATGCATGCAAGAATTAAATCCATGTGAAGGGTTCCTATGTTCCAAATGTGAAATCAAAACCCATCATATGTTCTATATTCCAGAAAAATGGCCAAGTCATATGTGCGAAGGAAGTCGGATCGACATGCAGGAATAAATTCTACACACAAGGCTCTTACGTGCCAAATGCGATGTCAAACGACATCTTCCGCATCAACATCCTTTCATTCTCCTATCCATACTTTCACATATAAATAGAAGGGTACCACCCTCCCTTTAAGGTATTGCTCCAAAAGTTGAATTTTCACTCATGTGCATGTACGACGACCCCTTACGAAACCGTTTGAATGTCATGATACCAAGGTATTGGATCTTGCATGATAGGTCTCCCATGGGTCGCCCCTTGCGTGGGCCCACTAGGGATTGACCCTCAACCATTTAATTTTTTCCCTAGTCAAGTGTGTGAAAAATAACCCTCTTACGCACAAGACTTATACTTTTATAGTACATCTTGCACTCAGTACCCCTTCCCGTTGCACATTAGGCTCCAATATTGTGCATGGCCTTTGATTATATATGCAAGCCTTCAATATTGTGTGCACCCCTTCTTATATACTCCATGTATTTCCCTTATTTCAAGGTAGCATGTTTGATCTCCTTTTTCATGTAACGTCCCTACTTGCGCACACCTCCTCTGTGCGGCCCTCTAGGCTTGTACACAGTGACTTCTCGGTTCCCTGAGTAGTGTTCCATGTCATGTTTCCCTACCTTTTGATTTTTCAAATAGGCATGTTAACAGCTACTAATTCTTCACATAGCCACGCTAAAGTGGACCCCTCAATTGACCACTCCTCCACCTCATTGTTTTTGGGCGTTTCTTGTTCCCTCCTACCCCCAATTGTGGGTTGGTTCAAGTTATGTAAGTCTAAGGGTTGAGGAGTGAGTCCTCATCGTTTGAGCTGTAGGATGTTATACTATTGAGCATCCACATCCCCAAAACATGACGTTAAACAGTGATTTTTCACATGAATTATAGGCCTTAGAGGATTCAATGGATAATGAGCATCATAACTCTTCACCTTCTCTTTCCCTTTGGGATTTGTCTCCATGTGGGCCTTACACAGTGATTCTCGCTCAAATTTACCCAAGAGAAGAAGGTAAGACGGTCCTTGTAGTTTAGCTTGAGTTGTCGAATCCTCAGAGACCTAAGAAGCAACCTATAGACATGTAAATTAAATGGAATATTTTTGGCTATGAAGTGGCCAACTTTGGGTTGATTTTAGATGGGTTTAAGTGAAATCTAAGATACTTAAGTGAATTCAAATTAAAATAATGAGTTGATCCTAGGTTATCACTTGGGGTGGATTGGACGTATTTCTTTTTCAATGATTTCAATTTCTTATATTTGAGATGGATTCATTTTAGAAGATAAAACAACATCATCACTTAATGTTTTAATTCCTACACCCTTTAATACTAATCAACTATACACTTAAAGGATCAAAGTTTTGAGAACTTCAAGGAAAGTGTTAGTATTAGCACATGAAGTGTGTGGCCTTAAATTCAACAAGGACGATGGAGTTTAAAAATCATCAAATAAAAATCTCAACTAAAGAAGTGATTATACATTAATGGTGTAATAAATAACATCCAATCAATCCCCTTGCTACTCCCTTGGATAAACCCATAAGTGGGTTATCCCTCCATTGATCCCATGGTTTCAATGGAAGCGGAAAGTAGACTCATGAGGGAAGAAATGGAGAAGTAAAAAAACACAATAAAATAACAATCACTCCACCATTGTGTGATAATTTCACAAGGTTTGGTGTTAATAAAATCACACCTTGATCCAACGGTATCAAAGTGATATTAAGAACAACATAATAAGATGATAAGAATAACTTTTATTAAAAAAACTAAATTGAATTGAACAACTTACAAGTGAAAGACAAATTTGAGACAACAAAATCGCAACATAACATTACAATTGAACCAAGCACCAAATATTCCCAAAATCCTCCAACACCACTGCCTTAAATATTAATTTTTGAGTCCTTGGGTCGATCCTAAAATATTACAAGTCTTCTCAATGAATTTTTGTAGGCCATAGGTGGGTGGAATGTAAGGGAGAGTTGATTTTTCCACCCTTGACCCGAGGTGGCAGCCAGCTTTCCTTCACCGAACAGAAGAGATTGTAAGACCTTCTATATGGCCGAATCAGAGTAGGACATAGAATAGAAAAAGGGAGTATAAGATTTATTTTAACTTTCTGTAAAATCTGGGCCCATTTGGAGTAGTTTATTCCGAGATATGATCAAATTAGTGGGCTGTTTTTATGGGCCGCAGAATCTGGCCCAGAATTTTATCTCTAATTTGGTCCACCTTAATGACCACCATAGAGGCCGAATTAGCATTATCTCATGAATAGTGATTTTTTCCTCAACATTTCTTCTATCAGCCCACAAAATTTGGGATTCATTGGGCCTGTATGTTGGGCCCCAAAGTCTCATAAGTGGGCTGGTTTCCAATCTTCCTTCTCTAGAATTGCTTCCATTCATCTCCAAATATCTCCATCATCGTTTATGAATCATCCATTAATCCCTGAATGAAAAATGTTAAAATTTAAGTGTAGATATAGTTCCAAAAATATCAAATTAAAATATTGATAATTACATTCCATAGAATCATATGACTCATTGGGCCTAAATTGGTGTATATTAGGCATGAAGTGCACAAATGATGAGAATGGATGTTCATAATGAAAATGCACTAACTCAGGCCCATAAGATCAAAAATGAACATTTAATACCATTAAAATGTAATTAAAATATATGTTTTTATTGGATAATCACACCCCCAACTTGATATTTTCTAGTCCCGAGAAAATAATTCAATGATTTTATTTGAATTCCTTTCTTCAAACACATTATAACAAACAATTCTCACAATGTAAACTGCACACAAATATATTTTTATAACCTATCAAGATAATTTAAAAAAAGATGAATTTAAAAGTATATCCCAATACCAAGCCCATTCATTTGATCAAATCCATCATCATACTTCATCCAACTCAATTAGGTGTAATGATGTGTTGTGAATCACAATAGATATGGGGGTTCATTTTCATTCAAGGGGGAAATCATGGAAGCGCTAGGTGGAATCACATTTAATCCTAATATGAGTATTCTTAATTCCTTTTTTTTGGATTTTTTTTTCAATATTTCTATAGTAATTGAGATTGCAGTTATTCAAATTAACCCATGTAGCAAGACATTGTCGATGACTCCCAGACTCAAAGGCCTTAGGGCACCAAGTGAAGCCCACATACTCGGGCATCGTCTCGAGTTAACTTAATCAAAAACAAAGTCATATTACCATAAATATAGATAGATTGAAAAACTCAGGGCTAGACAAATCTTGAGTCACGATCCCCAAGTGCCGAAAGCCTCGCATTTTATCAATCCATTGCTCTACACGCAAAATTTTATTATTATTATTATTATTATTATTATTATTTTTTATTATTATTTTTTTAATACTCGTATTATTCATAAAAATAAAACCAGGCTATGCTATTTATTATGGGACCCCAAAAATTCAAATTAGTACCCCACGGTCTAGAGGACGTGCATTGTGGCATTTTGATTTAATGGATGAAAATAAAAATGATGAAAATTTTCATTGGACAACCAAAATTCCAAAATAAATGATTTTAAACTTAATAATGAATTAAATTAAGAGTCAAGGAAATAAAAGTTATTTTCTATGTAGTTTTAATGTGAGAAAATATGCTATTATATGAATGATAAAGGAATTTCACTTCTTTTTTTATCATTGTTTTTTTAAACAAACATTTTGTTTCCACACCCCCAAACTTAAAATGAAACTGTCCCTAGTTTAGTAAAAATAAAATTTAGAATGGGGTAGAGGAATAAAAGGGGAGTTCAATAAGGAAATTGAAATATAAGGATCATGTAATGAATTCACCTGGTGGTTGAAGTTTGAAGTTCTTGTCGCTCGAATTTAGTCCTTTGATATCCATGTCGCTTGCAAAGTTCCCTAGTGGAAAAAGGAAAACAAAAAAAACAAAACAATATATATATATATAAGTAAAATATAAGTATATATATAAAAATTATAGAATAATTAAGCACATTAATCCGTAGGTCAGTGGTAAGCGCGCGCCCCTGTCTCCCTTCGGTCTCGGGTTCGAGTCCCCGCGGCTTCATCGGTTGTGACGTGGTTTGACCCACAGCCTATGACGTGTCCCCTTTTTTAATTATATTATTATTATTATTATTATTATTATTATTATTATCTTAAACTATAAAATAATAAAAATAATACAAAATAAACTAATGATACATTGTCTTCTTTTTAAATTTCTGGGTAAGGTATTACTCAAGGATCACACCACATGACACAGATGAATATGGTGCTCCCCTTTCGTACCCATCCATACTAATAATAGAAGAACATGTCAAAAGTATATTTTTTTATTTTTAAATATAAAAATGATTAATTAATCTTATTTGAAAAATAAATATGATTCAAAAAGATTAGAAACATAAAAACCACGGGTTGCCTCCCGTGCAGCGCTTTGTTTAACGTCATTAGCCCGACATAGATCCTAAATTTATCAATTTTTTACTGGTTCATAGATTGGCTCAATTAACTCAACATCTATTTCCTATTTATTAAATGATTGAATGAATGTTTTTAACCTTTGACCATTGACCTTGAAAATGTGACCACTAGTGGGATCTTGAATCTCTACTGCCCCATGGGGGTATACATGATGCACTATGAAAGGACCTGACCATCTAGACCTTAACTTTCTCGGGTGTAAATGAAGTTTTGAACTATACAAGAGCACAAGTTTTCCCGGTTCAAAATGTTTGAACTTGATATTCCTAGATTGGTAGGCTTGAACTCTAGCTTTATTGATCCTTGAATTTTCATACGCCTCCATCCTTAGTTCCTCCAGTTCATTGAGATCTAATTTCCTTTTTGTTTTGTCCAATGAGAGATCATAATCCATTTTCTTAATTGCCTAAAAGGCCATATGTTCAATCTCCACTGGAAAATTTCATACTTTACCATAAACCAACCTATATGGGGACATTCCTAAAATGGTTTTATATGCGGTTCTATAGGCCCAAAGAGCATCTAAGAGTTTCTCAGACCAATATTTCCTAGAGGGGTTGACATTTTTTCAAGAATTTTCTTAATCTCCCTATTCTCTAACTCAGCTTGACCATTGGTTTGAGGATGGTATGCAGTGGACACTTTATGAGAAATAACATACTTAGACATGAGTGAAGAGAATGGGCAGTTGCAGAAATGGGTTCCTCGATCACTGATTATAGCCCTAGGAATTCCAAATCTTGAAAATATATTCTCTTTCAGAAATCGAATCACAAATTTATGATCATTGGACTTAGTGGGAATGGTCTTAACCCATTTTGAGACATAATCAATAGCTAAGAGTATGTATAGGTATCCCCGAGAGTTTGGGAAGGGACCCATGAAATCAATTCCCCAAAAGTCAAATATTTCAACCACTAAGATGGAAGTGAGTGGCATTTGATTCCATTTTGTGATGGACCCTACTTGTTGACACCTAGGACAACTTTGACAAAATGTGTAGGAGTCCCTTGAGAGGGTGGTCCAGAAGAGACCACATTAAAGAATCTTAGCAGATGTTTTCTTATAGGAAAAGTGACCTCCACATGCCTCACTATGATATAATTTAAGGATGGACTCTTGTTCAGATTCTGGAACACACCTCCTAATGACTTGGTCAGGTTAGAACTTATAGAGGTATGGATCATCAAACACATAGTGTCTAACATCAGAAAGGAATTTCCTTCGAGCTTGAGTCCCTAAGAATTTTGGAATGAATCCTATAACTAAGAAATTGGATATGTCGGCATACCAAGGGTAGTCACTCACAGAGTATAGGTGTTCATCAGGAAATGAATCAGACACAGAAAGGTGATTTGAGTTTCCTTTGAATTCCATCCTAGAGAGGTGATCAATTACAAAATTTTCAACACCCTTTTTATCTTTGATTGTGAGGTCGAATTCTTGTAAGAGAAGGACCCACCTAATCATTCTAGCCTTAGCATATTGTTTGTTGAAGAGGTATTTTAGTGCAGAATGGTCAGTGAACATAGTGATGGGGGATCCTAAGAGGTAGGACCTAAACTTCTCTAAGGAAAACACAATAGCAATTAACTCCTTTTTAGTGGTGGTGTAATTTATTTGGGCATCATTTAAGGATTTTCTTGCATAAGAAATGACATAAGGATTTTTATCACAATGTTTTCCTAACACAGCTCCTACAGAAAAGTCACTGGCATCACACATAAGTTCAAAAGGAAGGTTCCAATTTGGAGATTTCATAATGGGAGGAGAGGTGAGAGAGGATTTTAGGGTTGAGAATGAACCCTCACAGCTTTCTGTCCAAACAAATGAAGCATCCTTTACTAGGAGAGCACAAAGGGTACGGGATATTGAACTAAAGTCCTTGATGAATCTTCTATAGAAACCAGCATGTCCTAATAAAGACCTCACTTCCTTGATAGTTTTGGGTGATGGAAGGTGACGAATGATGTCAACCTTGGCTTTATCAACTTAAATCCCCCTACCTGAGACCATATGGCCTAAAACTAGTCCCTCTTTAACCATGAAATGGCATTTTTCCCATTTTAGGACCAGATTCTTTTCTTCACATCTTGACAAGACTCTCTCCACATTCTGCAGACATCCCTAAAATGTATCCCCAAACACAGAGAAGTCATCCATGAAGACCTCTAGAAAATCCCCTACCATGTCTGAGAAGATTCCCATCATGCACTGCTAGAAGGTTCCAGGGGCATTGCATAACCCGAAGGGCATGCGTTTGAAAGAAAAGGTTCTGAATGGACATGTGAATGTAGTCTTCCCTTGATCCTATAGGGAGACTCAATTTGATTGTACCCCAAGTACCCATCTAAGAAATAGTAGAAGGCATGACATGCCACTCTCTCAAGGACTTGGTCAATGAATGGTAAGGGGAAATGGTCCTTCTTGGTGAATGAGTTTATCTTCATATAGTCAATGCAGACCCTCCATCCACTACTCACCCTTGTTGGAAGAATCTCTCCATCCTCATTGGTTATCACTGTGATTCTGTCCTTTTTTGGAACCACTTGGATTGGGCTCACCCACTCACTCTCATCTATGGGATATATGATACCATCTTTTAACAATTTCAGAAGTTCCTTCCTTACTAACTCCATGAGATTAGGATTGAGTCACCGTTGAGGTTGACGACATGGCTTTGAATCAGATTCCAGAACAATCCTATGAGTCCCAACAAGTGGGATAATCCCGGGAATATCAGATAGGGTCCAACCAATGGCTTTCTTATGTTTCCTAAGGACATCTAGAAGCATCCTCTCATGATTGTCTTCAAGAGAAGAATAAATGACAATAGGATGTGTTTGATTGTCCCCTAGGAAGGCATACTTTAGTGCAGTAGGAAGTTCCTTCAATTCAAGATTAGGTTGGTTCATAATTTCAGCAGAAGATTGGGACATTGGATCAAGATCAATTTTATTTCCTAAAGTTTTAGACAGGATTTATTCCCCACATGTAAAAGTTTCAGCTACTAGATTGGCTTGATCAGATTTAGGGATGGAAGTTTGATCGGTCTCCAGGAATGTGGTTTTCTGAAAGGTTTCACTGATTGTTGGACCTAAGACTTCATCATAAGATAAATTTGAAAATGATTCAATCCAAGGAGATAAAATTCCTTCATATGAACAAAGGAAATCAATCTCATCCTGACTTAAACATCCATCATATATTCCTTGATGTTCTATGGATTCATTATCAATGCTTCCTATCATTTTTACTTCATGAATGTAATCGGCATCCCCTATTTGTGAGCTTGAATTATAGATGTTCAAGTCTAGACTCATGTTCCCAAAGGTTATGGTCATGTTCCCATTTCGAACTCGGATAACAGAGTTGATTGTTGCAAGGAAAGGACGACCAAGGATGATTGGGGTTTGTTCCTTATTTCCTAAGTTTGGATGGTTGTCAAGGACAATGAAATCAGCAGGGTAGATGAAGTTTTAACCTTTACCAGAACGTCCTTCAAAATCCCCTTTGGAACCCTAATGCTACGATCGGCAAGTTGAAGTGTGACAGATGTGGGTTGGAGTTCTTCTAGGCCTAACTGGCAGTACACAACATAGGGGATGAGATTGACACTAGCACCTAGATCACAAAAGGCCTTGACAACTTTTCTTTCTCCTAGTTCAACATTGATGTAAGGGCAACCTGGGTCTTTCAACTTAGGAGGAATGGTCCCTTGAATGGTGGTACTCACATTATCAGCCAAAAGGACTTGGTTTTTATGTGAAAATTTTCTTTTAAAAGTGAACAAGTCTTTAAGGTACTTTGAGTAGGAAGGTATGGTTTGGATTGTATCGATAAGGGGTATGTTCAAATTGACTTGTAAAATGATTTCCCTCAATGTTTCACTCAGTTCAGGCTTGGGTTTCCCCCTCATGTGTTGAGGAAATGGTGTAGGTTGTGGGGTTGTTTGTTGAAGAGTTGTTTCTTTCACATTGTTATCAGTTTCCTTAGTTTGATATTGGGGTTCATTTGAATTTTCATCAAAGTTTTAATATTCAGGTGGGTTCTGAATTAGTTGTTTAGGTTTCTCAATTGATTTCCCACTTCTTAAAATAGTCACAGCCTTTAGTTTTTCATGAGTTGTTTGATCACAACTTGACTCTCCCCTTGAAGTTGAGTATGGCACCGCCTGAGTAGGCATGGGTTCCTTTCCAGTTTTGATGGTTTGATGTTCTTTTTTTAGGGAAGATACTTCTGAGTTCATCCTCTCTATTTTTTTTCACAGTTGTTCTAGTAGGCTTTGTGGAACAGTTTGGGTTGGTGCTTGAGAAGATTGGTTTATCCCGGGGGGATATTTTGGAGGTGGGATGGTTTGTTGAAAATGGAATGGTGGCTGTTGGTATTGTATAGGTTGGGTTTGGAACTAGTTATGGTTTTGGTAGTTCTAATGGGGGTAAGGATTTTTTCCCTATGGTTGGCTAGGTTGTTGGTTATCTTTCTATCGGAATCCTGGGTAGTCATTATACCTTGGGTTGAAGTTGTTTTGGTGTTGAGGATTTTGAAAGTTCAATGCATTTACTTCCGCTGGGGGTCCTCCTAAAAGAACATCCTTGATGGATGGAATGGTTGGGCAGTTTTCTATCTTATGGTCATGTTTGTCACAAATTGTGCAAATGGGGTCTACAGTTTGGATTTCATGGACTTTCCTAAGGTCTATTTCTTCAACATTCCTAGAGAGTTCTACGAGTTTAGCCCTAAGGCTTTCCTCTTCTCTAAGTGTATGAATTCTAGTAGTTCTTTGTGGATTTTCTGAATAAGGTGAAGTTCCCCATGTTTGGTTTTGTTTAGAAAGGCTTTCTAGATACTCATAAGCATCATTTGGGGCATTGTTTTTAAAGGTTTCATTACACATCATGTCAATGAATTGTTTGTTCCCCGGACCCAACCCTTCATAGAAAATTCTCACTTGTTCAGGAATAGAAAAACCATGGTGTGGAACCATGTTTAGAGCGTCTTTGAACCTCTCCAATGTTTCATATAATGACTCTCCCTATTTTTCAAAAAAAATTTGGATACTCTTTTTAAGTGCAATTTTTTTGTGGTGGGGAAAGTATTTTTTGTAGAATTCTCTTTGTAGTTGGTCCCAAGAGTTGATGGATGATGGTCTCAAATTTTTTAGACAATTTTTAGCTCTATCCTTTAAAGAAAAAGTAAATATCCTCATATTAGCTGATTCTAGTTGATGTGGGGGACACATGGTTTCTACAATGTCATTGAATTCCTTAATGTGAAGGTAGGGCATCTCGGACTCCATTCCATGGAATGTGGGAAGATGGTTTAGGACATGGGGTTTAAAGATGTAGTTGGAATATCCTAGGTAATTGTGTCTAATGCATGATGGGGCATTGGTCCAAGAATGTGTGAGGTAGTCATTCATAGTTTGATCAACAGTATTCCCCAAGTTTGGGGCTGCCTCATTTGGGTTTCCATTTTGGTTCCCACCTGGGTTTATGAGTTGGTTTCTTTGAAGACCTTCCATTGAAATGGGATCAATTTTTGACTCGGGGGTGTTTGGAAGATTAGTATCTAATGGAAAGAGTTCCCTTGGTGTACTTGACTCCCCAAACCTAGTACTATCCACCCTAACTAGACAGTTTGATTGATCGCGGGTGTAGGCGGACATGTGCCAAAAGAAAAAAAACGAGAAAGGGACAAGATAAGAAAATTTGGATGAGAAAAGAATAAATGGGGGATAATAGAATGAGTGTTTAGATGACTTAATTGGGTCCCTAGAAACGGTACCAAAATTTTATTCTCGCTCAAATTTACCCAAGAGAATAAGGTAAGATGGTCCTTGTAGTTTAGCTTGGGTTGTCGAATCCTCAGAGACCTAAGAAGAAACCTATAGACATGTACATTCTATGGACTGTTTTTGGCTATGAAGTGGCCAACTTTGGGTTTATTTTAGATGGGTTTAAGTGAACTCTAAGAGACTTAAGTGAATTCAAATTAAAATAATGAGTTTATCCTAGGTTATCACTTGGGGTGGATTGGACGTATTTCCTTTTCAATGATTTCAATTTCTTATATTTGAGATGGATTCATTTTAGAAGATAAAACAACATCATCACTTACTGGTTTAATTCCTAAACCCTTTAATACTAATCACCTATACACTTTAAGGATCAAAGTTTTGAGCACTTCAAGGAAAATGTTAGTATTAGCACATGAAGTGTGTGGCCTTAAATTCAACAAGGACGATGGAGTTTAAAAATCATCAAATAAAAATCTCAATTAAAGAAGTGATTATACATTAATTTTGTGATAAATAACATCCAATCCAGCCCCTTGATACTCACTTGGATAAAACCATAAGTGGTTTATCCCTCCATTTATCTCATGGTTTCAATGGAAGCGGAAAGTAGACTCATGAGGGAAGAAATGGAGAAGTAAAAAAAACACAATAAAATAACGATCACTCCACCATTGTGTGATAATTTCACAAGGTTTGGTGTGAATAAATTCACACCTTGATCCAAAGGTATCAAAGTGATATTAAGAAAAATATAATAAGAGGATAAGAATAACTTTTATTAAAAAAACTAAAGTGAATTGAACAACTTACAAGTGAAAGACAAATTTGAGACAACAAAATCGCAGCATAACATTACAATTGAACCAAGCAACAAAGATTCCCAAAATCCTCCAACAAAACTGCCTTAAATAGGAATTTTTGATCCCTTGGGTCGAGCCTCAAATAGTACAAGTCTTCTCAATTAATTGTGGTAGGCTACAGGTGGTTGGAAAGTAAGGGAGAGTTGATTTTTCCACCCTTGACCCGAGGTGGCAGCCAGCTTTCCTTCACCGAAAAAAAGCGCTTGTAAGACCTTCTAGATGGCCGAATCAAAGTGGTCCATAGAAGTAGAAAATGGATTATAGGATGTATTATAACCTACTGTAAAAGTTGGGCCCATTTTAAGTTGTTTATTCCGAGATATGATCAAATTAGTAGGCTGTTTTTATGGGCCGTATAATCTTGCCCAGAATTTTATCTCTAACTTGGGCCGCCTTAATGACCATGATAGAGGCCGAATTAGCATTATCTCCTGAATAGTGATTTGTTCCTAAACACTTCTTATATCATTACCAAAAAGTTGGATTCATTGGGACTTTATGTTGGGCCCCACAGTCTCATAAGTGGGATGATGTCCAATCTTCCTTCTCTAGAATTGCTTTCATTCATCTCTAAATATCTCCATCATCGTTTATGAATCATCCATTGATCCCTGAATGAAAAATGTTCAAATTTAAGTGTAGATATAGTTCCCAAAATATAAAATTAAAATATTTATAATTACATTCCTTAGAATCAGATGACTCATTGGGCCTTAATTGGTGTATATTAGGCATGAAGTGCACAAATGATGAGAATGGATGTTCATAATGAAAATGAACTAACTCAGGCCCATAAGATCAAAAATGAACATTTAATACCATTAAAATGTAATTTAAATACATGTTTTTATTGTATAATCATGTAGTCTCCACATAAGACCCTACACTCACCTTAATAGGGAGTTCCCTATATGATCCATATCCTCCTCATACATGGGTTCATCATCATTAGGGTCCCCTCCTGAAGTAAGTCCCAATATTTATCTACTCAGGCCGCTATCCATGCATAAAATCCACACCATACCTCATGGATTCACCTTTCATAAAATGACCATCTGGTCTGTTGTTACCTCTTGTTTCCCATACCAATAATGACTCATGTGGTATTAGAGTATAACGGTGACCATGACATCATCTTTGGTCCCTAACCATGTGTAAGCCATATTCCCACTCTCAACGGAACTATGTATACTTTTATCCATGCCTTCTAATTAGGGTATGTAGGAATCCTCTATGAGGTTCTATCCCATCATTCACCCCAATCCCTTTATTCCGACTAGTTCACATCATTTTTCTCTCTTCCTTCATGATTTTAAACTGCACGCACCAAACTATACGGGTTTCGATCCTTTTTAGGTATATAGGAAGCCTCTATGAGGTTCAATCCCAACCAATGGTAAACTCTGGTTCTTCCTTCTAGGGATGTACCCTCCTGATACGATACTTTCACTTTTTTGGGACGCATCTCCTGGATCCACCTCTGTGATGTTTTATGATCCCTCTAGGAAGCTAACCATATGCAAGACCCGAACTTCATCCATACTCCTCCAAGAAAGAGTTCCCCTCTTGTGATGAGATTCTAACCATGAGTAAGCCCTAGTGTGTCTCCGAGTTTTCATACTTTGTGTACACCCTGATTCTATTCCCCATCCCGAACTATATGGATGTTGATTCCCAATCACTAGGATGCATGAGAATCTTCCCTGAGGTTCTATCCCATCACCCATTTCCTATCATAGCCTTTCATTCGAGCCTTTGTGTCTTGGGAATTTCATGCCCCAACTCAGAGGTTTTACTTCGGGTACCCATCCATGTGGTCCATTCTCACGGGTCACCTTCTTAGGTGTCCCATTTCCCCACCAAACTATGTAGACTTTGATTACCAACCACCAGGATACATAGGAAGTCTCCCTGAGGTTCAATCCCAACATAACTATCATCATCGTGTCAGTTACACCTCATTCATTAAACCCACATCACTCAACCCTCCATCAACCATCCTTATTCTTACCCATGACACCACATCTTGGTGGGATCATACCATTCATATGATAAATTGACCATGTGTAAGCCTTAAACAACATATCCATCCAAAAAGAGTGCCCCTCTTACGAAGGGCTGCTAACCAGGTGTAATCCCCTAATCACCCCTCTAAACTACATGGGTTTTGATCCCTATCTTCTAATCAAGGTACATTGGAATACTCCCTGAGGTTCAATCCCATCCAATTGTAAACCTCATTATTCACATTTTTTAGGTACACCTCCCTGATCTGCCTATTGTGGTGTCTAGATCACCCTTCATGGTGTGAAACCTTACCTTTTGGGACATGCCATTCTGGTTCCACCTCTATTGAGTGTTCTAATCCATCCATCTAGTAAACCCTCCTGGTACTCTTTCTTAGGTATGTACCTATCTGATCTATTCTTATTAGTGTTATGATCAATCTAATCTGTAACTGCAAGATGTTAAAATCATAGAATACCCCGTGTTAAATCATGGGAAACCAAGGAAAACCTTGGGGACCTTCATCTATAATCAGATAACTCACGATTGACATGGGAATCATTTAGTTTCCACACCCTTGAGAATCCCTCTTAATATGAAGAATGAAGGTGTTCCAGTGTTTCAATGTTAAGACATGCCACAGATGCCTTAGCATGACTACTCTCCTAACTGAAGGTTGTTGACCTGACATGACCTTTTGGAATGTCCTAGTGGAAGCAACGTAATTAAACGACATCCAAAAAGATATGGAAATGGGAATGAGGCTCATGAACAATGTCTTAATCTATAAGGGAGACCCGAACTTGGTGACAAATTCCGAGGAGGAATCCTCACAAAGAGGGGTTGACATCCCATCATCCTGTTTCGATCAAGTATTAGACATCGCCGAAGATGCGAAGAAAGTCTCTAGCCTTTGGAAAGAGGGAATATGGGGTACAATGTGACTATAAACCAATGATACACTAGTGATGGAATGGGTGGGAACACCCTGGTGAAAGAATTAGAAATAGAAAATGGTGAACCTGGCGTGAATATTTTCACATTCAACCATGGGGATTAGTAGCATTTGAGAAATCTATAGATTGGAATTTCACTGGATTCAGATATCTAATGCTAGGTCCCACCAAGAAAATAGTGGACCTGGAATGAAACTCACCATAATTTGGGGTAGTTGATCATTGGACATACTGGTCTATGGCATTGTCATCGTGTATATATCTCTATCTGATAATGAAAGATAGAACAATGTCAAGGAATTGGGAATTGTTTTCCTAATATCTATATTGATGGATAAATATTCCTACTTTGCAGGACCCAAGATATATCTACAGGAACTCATCCACCTCCATCCCGCAGATGCAGAGGCAGGGGAAATGACAATGATGCAAGTTCTCATGGCTCTGCCTCCACTACAACATCTTACACAATGACGGCTACTAGGTTCCAACACCATATCTCACCCTCGGAGTTTATCTTGAGAAGGTTGATTGACACTCTTTTCTGATGGTAGGAATAGGAGGGGTTTATCCCAACAAGGTACATGGACCACCAAGATCTGAGGGCTTCAATGCCTCACCATCACTACCTCCCCCAAGGGACACACAGGGAGCTGCTTCTCCCCACTCCGATGTCCAAATGTTTCAGGAGTCTCTCCACAGAATGCTCTTATGACTCATTCCCCTATGACGATGAGGTGAGGGATGTTAGGGTCAACCTGGAAATGAATATTTTCCAAGATCTACCAAGGAGGGATACCACCTAGCCTCGTATGCGCCACCAGTTACCAGTCCCCCAGGCCGAAGAGTAGATGGTTTATACCGCTGCACCACTGGCTCCAGTCCGGCCGACCTGACATTAATGTCGGGCATAGGCTCAGAAAGACACCCATTGGTAGGCGTCATCTTCTACATCTTCTTTTTCCCTTTACAACACTAAAAAATAATATCAGTTCCCAATCACTACATATGAGGGGAACTTCCATGCCCAATTGGGATCTAGACTCCAACCACCTCACGAGAAGGTTGGGCCGACTCTTCTGGTCATCGGCATGACCATCCATCACGAACCATCTCGTGGTGATAAGATCTAGTATAGAGATTCTCTCCATACCGTCACCTGCCAAAGCAAAGTTACACCCCATATAATTGACACCCAATATGGAGGTCCTCTTCTGCCCATGATTCTAGGTATGATGATTTTCTCCATATTTCAGGTTATCAATGCAAATGTCCTCATCACGTCCTCACAAGCTCTAGCGAAGGCCCTCCCTACTTCGGTATCCATCCAAGTGGAGGTCATCCCTTCTTTATTGATGGTCAGTGAGGAGTTCCTCCCCATGTTTAGTTAAATCATCATGAATTCTCTCCTCATGCTACCACATACAACTGACATGGAGGTACTCCCCATGTTCTCACTAGCTCCAATGGAGGCCCTCCCTACTTCATCACTCCATAACAGAGAGGTCCTCCCTATGCATCTATCAGCAAACATGAAGGACCTCCCCAAATTTTGTTTGAGATATGACCAATTTCTACTTTCACCCCAACTCACTAAAGCAGAGATCCTCACTGCTTCAACAAAAATAGATGTGCTGGTCCTCCTCATGTCACAACTAGCTCAAGTGGGGGTCCTCCCTACTCCAGCATCATTCTACATGGAGGTCCTCCTGATGTCAAAAATATCCCTTACCTAGAAATACCATCTTGGGGTAGGAGGGTGAAATTTCACCGCCAGAAGAAGAATATTTAAAAGCACTAGATCATGGTCAATCCGGTCTTATTCTCAGATCTTGAAGTAGAGTTTGATCTGATGATTGAGCCTTCATCCTGATCCTTTGTATCAGGGTATGGGGTAGGAACTTGTTGCATCATCTTTGTTATCCCAAAAATTGAGATACAACAGATCCTCGAATCCCTCTGTAGGTACATGAAAAAGGAGGCAGATTTGGCTTTCTTCCAAGGTCTCATTGTGAACTATTCTCTACTATCGCCACATTCTATCTCTAACTCAACACGAGATCAGAGGGAGTTGTTCTGGTGTTTGGTAGATGATGACCACCAGCTCAATCCACCACCAAAATTCATCATCCTCATATAAGAATAAGTATTAAACACTCCATTATATATGAATGTTGTAGTTCGTACCATCCCTAAGAGATGACTTAGTATGCAGTAGCATGTCAGCCCACACATTGTTCTCTTTGTCGGATAGTTCTCTATCACAGTGATCTATATCAGTGTCATTTTCGGTTCCTTATCTACCCTAATCGAAGAGTGTGTAATGAGAGATCCAGATCCTACTTCCAAATGAAGAAATTTTTTGGATATTCTCATGGTGGATCAGTTGTTCGAGATATTCTGACTGATTGTGACTTCATATTTTGACATTATGGAATCGCTTACTCAGGATGAAGTAACTTGTTCTCACCAGACCATTTTGGTGATGTATTTTCACCTATGGTACTATTTTTTGGTGTATCCAAAGATCCAAGAGCATTTTTATGACATCATCCAGCAATGCCACCAGGTCAAATTAATTGCATTTCCCACCATTCAGCACCCTGCATCGTCTGGATATCACTAGAACCTCCAACAATGTTGTGTTCAGATCTTTATTGTGCTTCATATTATTATTGTTGAGGCATACTCACATGTTCAGATATATGGTTTGGGATAGTATATAGCTCTTCATTTTAGCATGATTCTACGCCAACATGATTTTCCAGGTGATATTGAGGATATTCCTCCGATTGAATTCATGGTAAACATGGATAAACTCACAGATAAGTATGCCAAGATAGGGATAATTGAAGGAAACTTAACCCCTATGGTGGTGCTACATCTATTGGATCCCCTATATGTCATCACTCATTTGAAAATATTGGTACTCAGCCTTGCAACACCTAATGATTCATTGCCTCATGGTCAAGACCCCAACAAGGGTAAGGAACACCCTAGGAATATGAATCCCCCTGAACCATATTGATTGATGCCAAAGATGGAAGATAACCCCAAGAAGGTTGGGTTTCTCTAACAGCTCTCAGAACATAAGAGGATTATTGGTGAGCTCCTTGTCATGCGTGCTGCAGAGCAACACATGAATTATGGTGATCCTCGATATGATCTCATCCCTCCTCCATCGGGGAGGTAGGGGAAATCGTCGTTTTTTTCTTAGTTAATTTCCTCTCATTGATCCTAAAAACCCTACACATCCCAATAGGGCAGAGGGAGGAGCCTATAGAAAGTGACTGATGTATGCAGCACTGAATCTTCTAGAGATTCGTGAGAATCTTCTTTGAGATCCAGCTCTACAAGTTGTTCACCCTAGTAGATCCTCAAGTATCTATTTAGGCTATTCCCAAGATTCTCTATAGTCTATTCCTCTAGTATATCCTTGATCAAATCCTCTATTTGTTCAATGATCCTTTGGGCCTTCCTACTGTGTTGAAGATCCCACCAACGTGTTGGAAATCAAGGTTTCTCATCAGGATAGGATCCCCCGTTCAGTTGATCTAATGGTCTCTCTCATTCCTCACCTTGAGACCCTTAAGACAAGATAGGTGGCGATAACACCTAATAGAAAGTTGTATCTAGCATGGGTGGATGATATTCCAACACCCTCAAATTTTAGGATCCCTACTTTCTCCCATTTCAATGGTATGGGTGACCCACTATAGAATTTGGGACACTTCAACTCTAGATGTGGACCCATTTTGGGAACTCCTACATAGTAGTATGTTGCCAATATCTGGTTCTTTGTGAAAACACTGGAAGATCCCAAATTCTTCTAGTACATCTAGTTACCCAATAGGTATGTAGCAGGTTGGGAGGACCTCCGCAGGTAGTTCTTGTATCAGTTCAGCTCCACCACATGGGAGACTAGTATTGTCGACCTCTTCAAATGTAATAAAAATCTAGATGAGAAAGTCACATACTTTTTCTCTAGGTGGAAGGGCCTCACATACGCCCTCAACATGTCACTTACTCAGGAATAGATACTAATGATGTGCATGGAGAATGTGAAGACCGAATAGGTCCCCTCCCTCATCACTCGGAATTTCCTAGCTGAGTTCTTGGATTTCTATGACAAGGCTCAGCACCTAGAGGAACCCTTGAAGTAATCCAAGCAGCCACGTCTATAACCTCACATAGATCCTGTAAGGATGGTTGTTAGGTTCAAGACCGCTACCATTTCATAGGTGTAAGGCCCTAGGCCACTGGAGTTAATAATGGTAGACCCTCCTATGTAACCTTGTCAACTTCCACAGCCTTATGCTCAGCCTCATGGCCAGCATTTCCCACTGCAGAATCGGTCAGCACCACCCCATCAACCACAACCACCTAGGTGAGAAATTAGGCTCTGGACCATCTCAAGCCCCATCCCCTCATCTTGTCCAGGATCCTAGGGTCCATTTCCTTGACAGAAGAAACTGAACCTACTCATTTGATGAGGATTAGGTTCTAGTTATTTCCATAGCACTTTGAGTCAAGGGATCCTAAATTTTTCAGAATGTAGGAAGCCTGAGGATGTTGGTCTAACTGATCACCCCAACTACTGGCCCTATCCCCAGTTCCATGGGCATACTCTCAAGTAGTGCTACATGTTCAAGGACTGTATTTAGGACTAGGTTGATAATAATATAGTCAGGTCGAGTCCTGACCCATCTCAGGTGGTATGTGTTTATGTGAGGCTTGATAGCGATAGCGGGGGTGAATGGTAGCAAGTCTCCAAATGTGGATCTTATAAGTATGATGACTAGATGACTCTCAAGGTAGTTGCTCATGATCATGGTATCATCAATGCATATTTGAATCAGCCCCATCCTTCTAAGGCCGATGTGCCTCCTCCTGCTTCTACTTCTACATCCACACCTCATCCTTCTACTTCTTAGAAAAATAGGTGTCGACGACATAAGGGAAAGAAAATCCCCCCACTGGTTTCAAAGCCACCTCACACGTTGGGTGATTTTATGCCCCCAGAGATGGGAATAAACCCACAGGATATTCCCAAAATTATAGGATTCATCAAGTGAGGATCAAAATTATGCCTCAATGAATACGGTCGAGCTGGTGGACCCTTACATGGTTCCAGACAATGAGGAGAACCTAGAAGATTCTGTTAATGTCCCCAATTGATTCCATCATCAATGAAGCCTTGGATACATGAATTGTCAGAATGCATTGGCGAGTGATTTCAGCTAAGTCATTCTCACCACAAAGACTAGAAATTAGGCTCAGCACAGAGCATAGCATACATAGTCCTCTCCTCCTGTCTCATCAAATTCGTTCCCACCTCCATTTTTGCTACTTGATATAGAAGAGTTGTTGTGTTTACACTATGATCAGTCATGCATAGCTAGACCTCAGTCATCCAGTAGTCGTTTTGAGTGATCTAGCTAGTGAATAGAAGAACATCCCCAACACCAAACTGAATATTTCGGTTCAACTGGTAGTTCCCATCATGCCATATATCATTGAGAAACCTTTTATCATCATGAACGTGCACCTAGCGTATAAGTATGATGTGCTTAAGACCCTTGATAGAATTCATGAAAATCTATCAGTCTTCGAAGACATCCACCTATCAGAATATATGTGTGAAGACCTCATGGATTCTTTGAAAATCCCCACCAGTTCAAAACAGAGGTAGCGGCTGCAGATGCCTTCCATACTAAGGGGGTCGAGTGAGAAGAATGTTAAGTCACCATATCATTCTCAAGAGAAGATTAAGGTTCTCCAGTATAGGGGAATATCTTCCTATTGTGCATCACAGGTCATCTCAATGGCATGGAAGTCCGACGTTGCCTTGTCGACATAGTTTTTGGGATCAATCTCATCCCAACTCGAACACTCTATAAACTAGGACTGTCTGAAGAAGATCTATGTCTCTCTGACCTAAAGATTCAAGGTTATTATTGGACTGAATAGAGTCCATGTGGAAATATTCACCTAAAGACCCAATTCTGTGGCCTAGTTTCCAACACTGAATTCATGATCATCTCATAGGACACTGCCTACAATGCATTGATGGGTAGACCCTATCTCCATATACAAGCAGCAGTTCCCTCATCATATCACCAATGCCTCAAGTACTCTCTTAATGGTCGAGTATGCATGCTCCATGGTGATGAATATCCTTTTCTACTTTTGAATCCTGCCATCTAAATGTCTATTATTATAGGATCAAGGAAAATATGGTTCTGACCAATGAGGTTGAGCACATTGCTATTATGGATGACCCTAGGATGGACCTGGATGATTCCTTCATTCTACTAATTCTTCAGTTGCAGGATACAACCCCCACACATGGGACATTGCTTTTTAGTGTCTAGGATAATGGGAAGACATATTCACATATACAAGAAATGATATAATATTACCTCGTATTCCTACATGGGATGGGATAGAGTGATACCAGAGCCTCTCACCCCTGTTAAATATTGAGATGTTTTCCCCATGGACACAGTAGTATGTCACACTTGCTTGATTTTATGTACTAGGATAAGTCTACAATGATTAACCCACCACCAATGCTTTGATATCATCAATCATGGTTCCCTCGATCGAAGGCCTTATGGAATCAGTTCAACAAATTTTGGTTCTATTATTTCAAAAGTGTAGAACCCTTTGGGTGGATATTCCACTACCGCTCAAGTCAGCACTAGAATTCCTTAAAGAGTAGTTAACTCAAGAGGGTTTCCTCCCACTAGTGATCCTCTCACTTCAGATTATGTAGAGGATTTGGAATATGCTCCTCTCGCATTTGAAGGAGTCTCCACCACCATCGATGAGTTGGTGTAGTTGAATCTTGGTACTGAGGTAGACCCGAGGCCCACACTGGTCCTCGTAGCTATGACCACTGAGGAATAGTAGCAGTATGTGGATTTTTTGAAGCATCATCAATATTTATTTTCTTGGGGTTATGATGAGATGTCAGGACTAGGTCCTTAGGTTATCATCCACTACCTTTTTCTTCCAGTAAGTCACCATGGTTTCAAACAACCTCCTAGAAAGATAAACTCATATCACAGTGTTATGGTCAAGGATGAGGTTGATAAGATCATTAAATCCAATTTCATCAAGGAATTATAGTACCCCGGATGGTTGGTGAACATCATCCCCATTAGGAATAATAATGGAGAGATCATAGTCAATATCGAATTTCGGGATCTCAATTTCCACTTTCTAAAGGATGATTTTACCCTTCCAATGATAGAGATGTTGATCAATGCCACTATTGAATTTCAATCCCATCCTTTTTGTATGGTTATTTCAGATATAATCAGATCGGATTCCACTTGATGAGGAAGATTCCACAGCCATCAAATCATCGCAAGGGACCTTATACTATTAGGTGGTGCCTTTCGATATGAAGAATGTGCGAGCCACCTATAAGAGTGCTATGCACAGCATATTCAAACTGACCCTTGGGACATTGGTGGAATTATATGTGGATGATCTGGTGGTCAAATATCATCAGTGTTAGTACCATCTCATAGATCTTGAGAAAGTGTTCGACTTCCTCTGCTCCTTCCATCTGAAGATGAACCCCTGTAATTTTTCATTTTGGGTTACCTATAGGATGTTTCTTGTCTTTTTCATTAGATACAGAGGCATTGATATCGACCTAGATAATATCAAGGCCATCAGTTAGATGCCTCCTTCTAGGATCTTTCGAGAGATCCAACATTTTCTTGGCTACTTGGCCTATATACATTGATTCATTGTGAATATAGATGGAATGTGTAATCCCTTTTCCCAAATTAGGAAGAAATGTTTCATCAACCAATGGGATGAAGGGTTACAGACTTATTTTTAGGAAATCAAGTAGTATCTTCTCCAACCTCCAGTTTTTATTCCACCAATATCTAGCAAGCTGCTGGTCTTTTATGTGACCAGCCTAGAATGATCCCTCGACATGCTTCTCACCCAGAGGAACAATGAAGGGACAGAGAATAGTTTTTACTATCTTAGTCACATGCTCCTTGAAACTGAGAGTAGACATTCCTCCATCGAGAAGAGCTACCTCGCAATGGATTTTTTAGTATAGAAGTTGTGATATTATTTACAGCACCATGAGATACACCTAGTATCCTGTGTGGATCCACTAATGTACATTTTGAATTAACATATATTGGTAGGCTATCTGTCTTGGTGGGAAGTGATCCTTCAGTAGTTCGAAATTAGGTTTGTTTCATAGAAGGCTATCAAGGGTTAGGCTCTAGTGGATTTTATTACCACTCATCCAACCCCCACAGAGCATTCCTTGGATCTTGACTTTTCATACGAGGCCATCCTCTTAGTAGACAATACTATTCTATGTTGGTACATGCATTTTTATGGTGACTCTCAGAGTCCCACTGGTATAAGGATCAATGATCCTAGGCTCAATAGAGTAGGCTTGGGCATCGTCTTCATCACACATACACAGATTGTCCTTCCCTACTCATTCTTGTTGTTAAAAGGATAGACCAACAATGAGGTGGAGTATCAATCTCATATCACTATTCTTGAGTTGTCCCTTTAGATTGATGTTCCCCACCTACATATGAAGGATGAATTCGAGCTAGTCATTAAAAAAGTCAACAATGATTATGTTGTCAGAAAGCTAGAGCTCATTCCCTTACTAGATCACACTCAACAATTGCTAGATTATTTACCTTCTCTACCAAAAGTCACTCATGTGCCTCAGTCAAAGAATGTTCGAGCTGATGCCTTGGCCAGTCTCACTACATCACTTGCAGAGGCTGACCAGGGTGACCTATTTATTCATGTGAAACATCTAAGGGTCATCTCTCTTGCCTCCATGGATAATGATGATATCCATCAGGTAAGTCACCTTGTCTTAAATGCCTCTACATTGTGACCCCCAGATCCCCCCCCCCCCCCACTATAGTAGAACAGACCCCTGATTGGATGAATCCTTTTGTTGGGTACCTCCAACATGGAAGTAACTTGATATACAGAGCTGAACATGAGATGATCCATCGTATTGCAGTGAAGTTCACCCTCAAGAGTGGTCATAGACTCGAGAATATCCCCTAAATGTGTGGGTTCAATGGGATTATCCTATGTTCTATTCAGAGAGAGTATATTCCCCAGGTTATATAGGAAGTTCATGCAGGTTTTTGTGGAGCTCATTTATCCTGGTCGAAGCTCTCCCATCCAATTCATAGTTTGGTCTACTTTTGTCCCACCATGGTTTATGACTATATTGAGATCTTCAAGAGGTTCCACACGTGTCAAATCCATGCCAATTTTTTTCATAAACCACCATATCCTCTCCATACTACCAAGTAATCATGGACCATTACAGTCTGGGGACTTGATGTTGTGGGTCCATATCCACTAGTGACATCTCGCTAGTATAGGTTCATTCTGACCACCACAGATTTCTTCTCCAAGTGGGAATAAGGGATTCCACTCAAGGAATTCAAGGACTGTTATATAATTGATTTCTTGTTCTCCAACATCATCCATAAATTCGGATTCCCTCAAGATGTCCTCACCTCAAACAATACCAACTTATGAGTAGCCTAGCTGAAGAGATTGTATGCCAGATATGACATCTGGTCTAACCACACTTCTCGTTACCATGCACAAGAAAATGGATAGATCAAAGAGTTCAACAAAACCCTCTACAACATTTTTCATAAGATGGTTGGTCTGCACAAGAATATTTGAACAGAAAATATCCCCAATGATCATTGGTATTATCAGACAACAACTCGTAATTCCACCCAAGTGACCCCATATTCTCTAGTGTATGGAACAGAGGTGGTCCTGGCCATCGAGATTCAGTTGTCGACGCTCCGTGTAGCTATCTAGGATTAGAAGACATCAAAAAAGTGGCATAAGTCTATATAGATGAACGAAAAGCCATCGATTAGAATAGGATTCGGGCCTTTCACAATCTAGAGAGGCACTAGAACAAGATATTGCGATATTTTGACAAGAAGTTCCTCCTCTTCTCCTTCCTTCAAGGTGACACGGTATTGGTTCTGAATATGATGATGATACCTTGTAGGAATCCACCAAAGATGGAACCCAAATGGGAGGGGCCTTAGATCATTCACAAGGTTTACCCTAATGGTGCATACTCCTTGGTCACCATGGATGGCGAGAAAATCACTCCTCCCACCAATATCAAGTTCCTCAAGAAGTACTTCTCATGAGTTATTTCTTTCATCCTACATGATGATAAACTACAAACTATAAATACAGTACCTTATGGTCTGAGCTCTACAACCATAAACTAAGATCTCTTCCATACCACATGATGTTAAACTGTAGAATCTTATCTGAGTTGTATTATATAAAACTTCACATCACCTTTGTCTTGAATGAAGTTAAATGGCCCCATCCTACATGATGTAAAAACTTTCATTTTGTCCTGACCGCGTGATGATAAACTGCACAGTTCCTTATTGTATTCATCTGATAGGGAATCACCTTTATATCCTATTTTCTCATGTTCCTTCTAGATGTATGTGGTGTGTTTGAGACCTTCTTGGTCCTCATTCACATCAGGTTTACAACAAATGTGCCATGTCCCCTATTTTTGAGAGCACTATCCCTCCACCTTCATCCTTACCACATTAAGTTAAACTGCACTGTATTTAAGAACTATGTATGGTTTGATTCTTGCCCTCACATGGTATATAAGAACTCCTGGACAATTTGTCTTTGGGTCCAAACCTAGGTTCCTTAGCCTGTCTGACCTCCATGGTCCTAACCTTATGGTCCAAGTTCTATGACATTTAATCTAATATCCCTACCATCCCACCTGACGATAAACTGATGTGTCATGTCTCTGATACATTAAATAGTATAGTGTTTATGGTCCTTTATGAATGAACATAAAAGTAAAGTACCCCTTTTTCCTATATGAAATTACACTACACAACATCATCCTCGCCACATGACACTAAACTACTCGACACTCAGTCATGACTTCAGTTTTCTGGTCATTCGGCCTAAGTCCCCTCTTAGAGGTATGTGGTGTGGAGTGGAATTCTATTGTCCTTATTCAAATTAGGTTTAATTTTCTAGGACATGGTCATATCTATTGGGATATTCCCCCCCACCCCAATGTCCTATCCATATGATAATAAACTTCGTCGTAACCTTCATTCTTACTGCATGATGTTAAACTGCATGACATTCAAGAACTATGTGTGGTTTGATTTTTTCCCTTGCATGATATATATAAATGCCCAGATATTTTTTCTTTGATTCCATCCCCAGGTCCCCAGACCTATTTTGTTTCTTTCATTCACTCGTTCTCTTGATTCACCTACCCCTAGTCAGATCCCTTAACCTATGTCCTACCTTCTTAATGTGATTAGATTTGCTGTGGTATGACACTTCGAGTGTTGGATTCTGCATGGACATTACCACATTTCATCTCTATGATTTATATGCCCCTTTATTTGGGTTATAATCATATTTCACATAAAAAAGGACCCCCAAGAGGTATGGATGCTCGGTCTTATGGATCACTTACCATTTTGGGACAACATCCTGGAGGATTTTGAACGAGAATTTGATTTAGGTCCCATATTTCAAATATGGTCAGTGGTCAACCCTCATTTTCATGTTCCCATCTTGGGCTACACAATATAGATGTTGTGTTTAGAATACGATCAATAGTTATCCAACATTGTTACGCCACCCCCGTTGTGTCCAAAATACTAGACACCATGATTTACATCCCTTTTCACATCCTTATGTCCAAGAAGAATTTAAATTCCCCTAATATCATCCCTTTGTGCACCTTTTTTTCTTGAGTGGGAGGTCCAAAATCGTGGTTCATCCTAAACTTATCACCTTTTCTACCTTTTTATATGCTTCTATGTGTTTTAAAGATCTTCTATGCCCCTTTTTTCCCACACCGATCATGGTTCACATGGGAATAGGGGTTTTGATGAAGTTTGTACTCGTATAGAAGAGTTTCATCTACCTCATAGTATGAACACTATAACCATAAACTAGGAGATTACATCCCAGGAATGTATGATGTGGTTTAGACCTCTTTGGTTTTCACTCACGCTGAGTTGCCTTGTGTCGCCACCACTATACATTTACTCTTTAGAATGGTCCAAACTCTATGACCTTAAACTAAGATTATTTGAGTCCAAGTTTGTATACTGGTAAACTATGTAACACCTCTATGTTCTTGTTTAAGGGAATTTCACTCCCTTTGGTATCTACCATATTCCATGCCATCCTTAAGAACTATGTATGACTTGATTCCAATCCTTATGGGATACGTAGGAACACCTGGACCTTTCTTCCATGGTCCAGCTGCCAAGCCTTTCATATTTTTGGGATTTGGTTTAGGTTTCTCCTAGAAGTACATGGTGTGGAGTGGAATTCTTTTGTCTTAATTCATGTTGGGTTTATAATAGTCATTTAATGTACCTCTCGTGAGAGTAATCCTCATTGCATGCATCCTTACCACATGACGTTAAACTGCACGGGTGTATACACACTTCATGTGTCCCTATATTTTTGTTTCCATAATCATTCATAACCAAAAGGATCCCCAAGTGGTACAGATTCTCATCCTTATGGATCGCTACCATTTTGGGCCAAAATCCTAGAGGATTTTGAAAAATATTTTGAGACAAGTTCCGTGTTTTGAATTTGTTCAGCGGTCAACCCTCATTTTTATATTCCCACTTCAGGATACATGATATGGATGTTTTGTTTCGAATACGGTAAATAATTATCCCCCATAATTATGCCACCCCCATTGCATCCCAAATTTTGTATGTTTTGATTCATATTTTCTTGCCCTTACATGTTCTTATAGGTCTCTGGCACCCCTGGTGTTATTCCTTCATACATATGTGTACGTTGAGTAAAAATGTTGGTTTGGTTGGGATATTTTCCACCTGGTATTTCCTTTCTGTTTTTGTGCTCTCTCATATGATGGGGAAATCCTAACATCATTTATTGTTTACCACAACGAGCATAGCTCATAAGTGATTAGGAGTTTTGGTATGGTCAACCCCGTATAGGAGCTGTGAAACCATATGGTCCGAGTTCGATGACCTTAAACTAAGATCTCTTTAGTCCAAGAAATATGATGTTAAACTATGTTGCCTCATCCCTCATGACATTAAATTGTTGTTCCCTTATCGTATGATTCTAAAATTCATTGGTTGTTCCTATCATATGACCTTAAATGATAATTTTATCATTATATCCATATGATGAAAAAATAGAACCACATTGTAGTGTTCTCACCTGAGAGGGAATCTCCCTTGGCACTAGTCATCCTCAATGCCACTTATCAAGACCTTTATATGGCTTGATTCCCATAGTGACACCAGGATTTTCTTTGGGGATTTCCTTTCAAAAAAACAATAAAACCAAAGTAAAAACAAGAAATATCAAATGTATCTTCCTTTTTGTACAAGGGTCAGACCTCCACACCCTTGAAGAACTATGTTTGGCTTGATTCTTTCCCTCATAGGATACGAAGTGATTCCCGAATCATCAATATTGGGTCTAGCCTTAGCATTATTTCCCCTTTTTTCATCCTTACTACATGATGTTAAACTACACGACATTCAAGAACTATGTGTGGCTTGATTCCCATTATTGTGGGATACGTAGTGATGCTTGAATCAGAAATCCTGGGTTTAAACATAACATTATTTCCCTTTTAATGTAAAATCATCTATGTCCTTATTGTATGATGTTAAACTGCACGAAATATCAGAACTACTTTTGGATTGATTCCCATTTTTATGGAATATATAGTGAAGCCTAGAAACTTTGTCTATGTGTCCAACCCTAGGTTCATTAACATTTCTATACCTCTATCCCCAATTGTGGTCCAAAATCTATGACCCTAAACTGAGATCTTTGTGAGGATATTTAGAGTGGTAGTAGGTCTCTTTGGCCTTCATTTATGTCAGGTTTCTTCACTCATCGCATCACATATGCCTCCTTTCTGTCAGTTACATAGTATTTTTTTGTTTAATAATCCCTCTTTTGGATCATTCCTATCAGGTTTATGTTCTTAGTACCATGAAAACATCATGTTAATAGGCTTGATAGTCTATTTAATATGGATTTAAACTATTGTCTATAGTCTAAGAAGTATTAACTTAAACTATGTGCAGTGTCCTTGTCATATGACGTTAAACTATTTCATGCATCGTCCTCACCACATGATGCTAAACTATGTGTCTATCATATTCATCTATAATACCATCATGGTCCTCACAATGGAGGTTCTATCTAAAAGTAGGTTTGATCTTGATTCGGGATGATGCACTCACCCAATGTGCTCTAAGCCATGGTGGCATAACTTAGAGAGTGTTGGGAGGTATTCAATCATTTCCTCACTCCATATCCATGCTTGGAATGCCATTTATTTGGATTATAATACTATTTCATTTATAAAGGTGCCCCCTAATAGTATTTATGTTCAGACATATGGATATCCTACCATCTTGGTCCAATTCCCCCAAAAACTTTCGAACAACATTTTGAGTCAAATCCCGGATTTCTAATATGGCCAGCACCCGACCCTCATTTGTTTGTCCCCATTTCAGGCTAACATGATGTGGATTTTGTGTTTCAAATATGGTCAATAGTTATTCCCCATCATCATGCCACTATCACTGTGTTCCGAATTTTGGGTAACATGATTCACACTTCTCATTCCCCTTTGTTCGGATTGATTCCAATGCCCTTAGAGTTATCCCGCTCGTGTACTCGAACATCGAGAAAGGAAAGTTGGTTGTTATGAGATCCTTATTCTCCAGTAACATCCCTTCTCTCTTATCTTGAATACTATAGGTGTTCGGTCAGTAATTAAAGACCTCAAATATTCGATGCTTAGATGGCACTCTCAAATACAAAGTGGATAATTATGTGATCATCCCTTGTTTCTCACCCAAGGTATGACCCACTTGAGCTTAGGGACTGATCATTAGTTGTTTCAAAATTATGATCAAGTTGCATTAAAATAATAAAAAAATATATGTAACACCCCAAGCTTCCACGGTATGCTTCTCTTTGAATAATACAACAGCGTGTGTTGTACGCAACTTTGAGTTCTAACACACACCATAACCAATCAAACTAGCTGTTATGAATAGTAGTACCCACTTTTTGAAATTTTATAAATATTATCTTTTAAAATGGACTTCATTTTTGGATTCAGAATATCTAAATTATCTTAGGGTGAATTTTTGTTATTTTTCTGAAAACTTTCAATTTTTGATGAAGAGTGAAAAACACTCAGTTATAGTTTAAAATCGAATTTTTATTTAAATAATTATTTATTTTATTTAAATTTATTTTAGGAAAAAATAGATATATAATACCTATATAAGTTCAATATAATTCATTGGAGTCAGTTTATAATAATTTTAGATATATAAAAATTTTATTGAACTTTTCACCGTCTTTTACCCATCTCCTAGGAGAATTTTCAAATTCAGATAAAACTTAATTTTACCGCTTCTATGAGTGGAATTTAAAAAATCTGAGAGACACGGTTAATATCAAGGAGTAAAATTTGGTTCAATAAGATAAAAATAATTTTTGGTGAATAGTAACTTTTTACTTTTATTTACCACGGTTAAATGTAAATAGAGTAATTAAGGGTAAAAATGATATTATTATTACCCTAACACATGTCCTAATTCTATTGGATAAGTATAATTCGACCACAAACAACCTTAGGAATAAAATATGAACCTCTTTGGTCCACTTGGATTAGATTAGGACATTTATTATTATTTAATTCAAAGAAGAGTTAAAAGAGTTAAAATCAAAGTTTAATAACTAAAACATTTTTAATATAGGGTTATACATAAGATAAATTCTATTATAAATATTAATTAGAAATATAAAAATATTTCCTACATAATGGTATTTTATTTATAATTTTTAGACATTAAATAATTTAATTTATTTTTGACACAATGATGATGCAATAATTACATTATTAGTGAAATATTAAAATAATTGATATTATAAATAACCAAATATATAATTTGAGACTTTTAATGAATTAAACGAATTTTATAGATTAATATGACATGTTAGGGTTGATTAAATGAATTATTTTCGAAGTAATAATGCTGTTATAAATTTAGAAAAAACTAAATACCAAATAGTGTCAAAATTGACATAAAAGAGTTTTTAAAACAAATATTATATTATTAATTGATATTCAATTAATAAAAATATAAGGTTCGTCCAAGAGACTTATATAATTATAGTTTTATCATTAATGAACCACTTGGGGTTTTCTTGGAAGTTTATAGTAATTTTATTAACCATATAATATAAAAATACAAAGAGACATGATAAATGTGAAACTAATTAACTAAGAGTTAAAACTAAAAGATAAGGTTAATATAGTGATCCAAAACTATCTAAAACCTATTTTTTAGGTGTTTTTAGAACCATCCAAACCTTATACTTGAAATAAGTCACTTTTTATCCATTAGAAACCGAATATGAATTTATTATAAAATAATATTTCTAGCTTTTCCTAAAGTTCCCCTCACCCCTCTTATAAAAGGGCACACCTCCATCTCTCAAATTCATACCTTAAAAGCATTTTTCTTCAGAAAAACCCTACCCAAATATCCTCTCAACTTCCATCACTTCATCTTATAGGCCATACTTTAGTCATAAAGCCAACTTAAGGAGCCCTTGTGATCAAATCAAAAGGAAGAACCTGAAGAAGAGGTAATAATTTCACCACCCTCTTTCAAGTTCCTTTATTCTTCCACTTCCCTTTTCTTTGTTGTTTCCATTATAAAATAATAACTCGAGTATATTCTATATACGGTGATGTTATTATAAATATGGTACAACCAAATTCATTATTCTATCCATCCCTTGGATGACATGTCACCATACGTGCGTGCGTACGACTTACAATCTCCACGTTGCGGTGTAATTGTTATTCAATACATTATTATTTGGATGGGTATAACAATGATGTGTAATTCATGTAAATAATAAATATAACATGATAAATATTCTGTATATATGATACACCATCCAATTATATATTATTTTAATATCAAAATAATGATATTGTCGCTCGTGCGTACGTACGGACTACCGTCTCCATGAGCGCGATAAGATTCATTCCTCATCGTATCCATTAAAGACTAATTTTTATTTGATGATTAAAAATAATGTTTAAAGACTTTATATCATTTTGTATATGAATAAGATACAACCTATGGATAAAAAACATGGCTTATGTAACAAATCATATAAAAGAAAATGAGTAAGTGAACACCCGAAATGATGATAATACTAAAATATTATTAACAAAGAAATATTAAAAGATTATATATGATATCATATTTATGTATATGATTCTTGTTTAATTTAATAACAATGATTTAACTATTATACAGGAGGTTAACCTACCCTCGACCAAGGAAAATTACAAGGTAAGGGCTTATTTCTACAATCTCTACATTATCCGAGGTTGTTTATACGTAATTATCTACTGGGACCCCTTTTTCATCCACATCCATTTTTCTTAAAAATGTATTTAAAACATTCTTACTATTTTATAGACTATGGGTTAAAGTAATTTATACCCTTTTTTTAATTTTATAAGATGTTTATAAAGGAATCTTTTCGTCGTTTTCCAAACAAGGTCCTTTTAACCTTTTCGACAGAATTAAGGTAAGAATGTATTTTTTAACTTATACGGTGGGTGTGGCTATTTTACACCGGTATAAAATCATCAAAGATTCCCTTAAAATATTATAATAATATTTTCAAAATAAATTTTTTCTTTTATAATTATGTGACTTTTAAATGATTTCAAAAATATATATATTTCTCTCAAATAGTTTTGATTTCACCTATGTCAACATCCTTTGATGGATTTTAAGCTTATTTGAAGTTGATTTATTATTATACAAAACTTCCATATTATATTGAAGGTTTTGTGATATGTTTGACTGTGGATGTGTTATTTTTATACCATTCATGGTTTATGGAGAAATTATTGACATTTCGTATGCTAGTTTCAATATGAATGTTTATGTTGTGTTTAAACCTGTTCATATGAGGAATGCATTGGAATTAGTAAGTGACAGGTGGAGCCCGCTATAGCTCCTAGATGCATCAGTTGGTCTCATGAGATAAACAAGTGTCTTGGAACAAGGCCTTGGAAAAATCTTATTTGTAGTCTTGGTACAAGGCCTTGACTATGTGGTTTTGATAGTCTGGCATTATGCATTCCATCATTACGAAAGTGGTTATTGATATTGCATGTGATTATTCGACTAGTAGAATATCCATGTGAATAAGTAAATGGCATTATTTCATTTTATCTTTAACATATTATGCTGAAGTTCAAGTTTAAAAGGCTTTTGTTTTAGTTATACATTTCCTTAAATGTTTATGTTTATTTATTAAAGTTTCTGCTATATTGTTATCCTTACTGAGCATCTGAGCTCACCCCTTTCAATATTTTATTTTTCCCAGGATTTGAAGAAGTATTTTATGAATGACCTACAGGGATAGTATGAGGGGATATGAAGACAAGATGTTGTTGTAGTTTTTTTTCACTTTATGATGTAATGTAAGACTTATGAATATATATAGTGTTTCCAAGGCTATTAAACTAATCGGTCTTTTGAGACTTGATCTTTTGTGATCATTCCAATATTATATAATAATGCACCGACTCTGTGTAACTGGGGTCAGGGCATTACAGTTGGTATCAGAGGATGTTTAGTACAAACCTTGGAAGCTAGATTTAGATAAACTCTGATTAGAGCACATAGCCCTAAGATATACTTTGAGGATTAGTATAGAAGAAATTCCTAGAATTTTGGTATTGCAGAGATTTTGTGAGTTTTCCAAGAAATACATCCCTTTATAGATACGAGCAGGTAGAGGTGGCTCTATAATAGATTCACCTAGGGGTAAAACCTGAAAACACCACTTTGAGCTAGACTGGAACGGGAACTGGTGCACGACAACGGGCCTTACTGCACTCTTGGTTACGACACTCTCGGGGGATATGATTAGGATAATTATCATTTTATTTACAAACCATTATGAAGGGTTTATGAGTATATACATCCTCAAAGAAAACATTTTTATGATTATGGATTATATCCATAAACTACTCAATTTATGTTAAGTGTTTTACAAGTTTGGATTTATGTATTGCGATTCATAAACTAATCTAGTGTATGCCATTATTTAGAAATGGCTCCTAGTGGAAGGAATGGAAACTATATCAATGCATGCACTCTATTTAGGGATTGAACTCCTGTTCAATATAATTATAGTGGAGGTGGTGATACAACTGGTGCTGATCAGCTTATCACCATACTGGGAAAACTCACTCAGGTTATGAATAATAACCTTACCCGTATGGAGAACCCTGATTCGCAGCATGGAGGATCAATGTTAGATCACTTCATGAGGTAACAACCACAAAAATTCAATGGGGGTACAAATCCACTAGTATCTGAGCAATGAATAAATTCCTTAGAGAAAATATTCCATGCCTTGGGGAGTAGCAAAAGGGAAAAAGTTGTCATGGCCGTTTACCGCCTCACTAGATATAATGATCAATGGTGGTCATTGATTTAAAAAAAAGGAAGATGATGAAGTATAAAATATTTAATGGAGGGAGTTTAAATATATTTTATTATAAAAATACTTTCCTCATGACCATCGAGCGGATATGGAAATACAATTTCTGAGTATGAGGCAAAAGGAGGACGAGAATGTTGCAAAGTATGAGTCTAACTTTACAAGGTTAGCAAGGCATGCTGCAGATTATATAGATAACCCAAGAAGTAAGATTGATCATTTATTTGATGGGTTAAAATTGTTTCTCCTTCAATCATTAGTCTCACAATCCTTCTCATCGTATGAAGATATTGTCTCATGTGCTATCAAGACAGAAAATGAATTCTCTAAGTCTTATGACTTTAAAGAAAAGAAAGAGAAGAAGAGATCTGTTGATTACTCTGGAAATGGAAATAAGGGGATGTAGGGAAAAGTTTAATATCCATCCTGCAGTAAATGTGGGGAGAAACACCCTGATACTTGCTTAAATGGAATGGGAGTCTGTTACAAGTTTGGTGAAAAAGGCCACCAATCTCGTGACTTCAAGGGGAAGAAAGAATCTACTGATGTTCAATGCTACAATTGTAGAGATATGGGACATTATGAAAATGAATTTCCTAAGCATTAGAGGGACTTACCTCAGAAAAGGCCAAGGGATCAAGGCCAAGCTTATGCTATCACTACTGCTGAGGTAGAATCTCCGAAAGACGTGATGGCAGGTAATTTAATGGTTTCTTCAAGTTTAGAAAATTATTTATTTGATTATGGATCATCGCATTGTTTCATATCTTCCTAGTTTTCTAAGAAAATTAGATATTTCCAATTTGATTTAACATGGGATTTATCAGTTAAAACTCCTAAGGGAAGTATCATCGCAACAAAGTTTTGTGAATCTGTTCCCATTATAGCATATAAATGTTCTTTATCTGCTGATCTCATGGTCATACCTATGATTGATTTTGATATAATCCTCGGTATGGATTGGATTTCAGACCATGATCCGAAGATTTATTGTAAGAAGAAGTAGGTTACGATTTTTGATAATGATGATAAGGAACACCTTATCTTTAGAGCAGAATCATCACCACCTAATTCTTATCTAGATCCACCCCCAATAGCTCAACTAAATTCAATTATTGGGGAGGAAGAGAATGAAATGACTATGGGTGAGGAAATGAATGTTCAAATAGAGGATGTACCTATTGTGAGATAATATGTTGATGTGTTTCAAAAAGATTTACCTGGACATCCTCCAGAACGAGAAATTGAGTTTTCCATTGATTTAATTCCTGGATCAAGGCCGATATCGAAGACCCCTTATAGAATAGACACTGTGGAATCAGTGGAACTAAAGAAACAACTAGAGGAATTGAGTAATAAGGGATTTATTCGCCCTAGTGTTTCTCCATGGGGATACCCTGTCCTTTTTGTTAAGAAGAAATATGGATCTATGAGGTTATGTATCGACTACAGGGAGATCAATGCTATAATAATAAAGAAAAAGTATCCTCTACCTATCTTTGATGATTTATTTGACCAACTGCATGGAGATCAATAATTTTCAAAGATTGACCTTCGATCTGTATACCATTAGTTGTGTGTGAAGAAGGAAGACATTCTGAAGACAATATTTCAAACCAGGTATGAGCATTACGAGTTTACAGTAATGCCTTTTGGGATGACTAATGCAGCCTCTATTTTCATGGATCTAATGAATAGAGTTTTCAAGGAATATCTTGATGACTTTGTAGTGGTATTTATTGATGATATCATGGTATACTCTAAAAGATACGAAGATCATAAAAATTACTTTCACATTATATTGAAGACTCTGAGAAGACATGAATTATATGGGATGTTTAGCAAGTGTGAATTCTAGATTCAGGAGATTTCTTTTATTGTACATATTTTCTCTAAAGATGGAATCTATGTTGATCCTTATAAGACAATAGAAATCCAAGAATGTCTAGCACCGACAAGTATAACTGAGGTACGCAGTTTTATTGGTTTAGAAGGTTATTATCAACGTTTCATCTAGAATTTTTCCCGGTTGGCTAACCCATTAACTAAGATCATACGCAAAGGGGTTAAATTTGTTTGGACAAAAGAGTATGAATAATTTTTTGAATAACTGAAGAAAAGATTAGTCAATGCTTCTATATTGACTCTACAATCAGGGAATGATGGGTTTTTTATTTATAGTGATGCATTGAAGAAAGGACTTGGTTGTTTTCTTATGAAGAATAATAAGGTTATTGCCTATGCGTCACGACAGCTGAAAATTCATGAGTAGAACTATCTTACTCATGATCTTGAGTTAGTAGCTATAATATTTTCTTTGAATATTTAGAGACACTATCTCTATGGTGAGAAATATGAGATTTATACTGATCACAAGAGTTTGAAGTATATTTTATCATAGAAAGAACTCAACATGAGGCAAATGATATGGCTTTAACTACTCAAGTATTATGATTTCACGATACACTACCACCCAGGGAAGGCAAATAAGGTTTCACATGCTTTGAGTAGAAAAGATCATGGAGTTTTGAACAAGATGAGAGTTGATAGGGATCCTATTTTCATGGATCTAGTAAAGATGGATATAGGAATCACAATGTAAGGTGAAACATCAATGCTTTTTCAAATGGTTGCCAAACCATCTTTACTAGAAAGGATAAAGAGTTCTAAGACCGATGATGAAGAGTTTCAGAAGAAGATTAAATCTATTAATGATGGGATATTGAGTGACTTTGTATATGAAGATGGAATTTTAAAATTTGGGAAGAGACTTTGTGTTCCCGATATACCTGATCTAAAAAGGGAATTGTTGGACGATGCTCATAGTTCCAATTTCTCTATACACCCTGGGAGCACCAAGATGTATAGAGATTTGAAGGAACATTTTTGGTGGGACAGCATAAAGAGGGACATTCTGATTTTGTGTCAAGATGTATGGTTTGTCAACATGTGAAAGCTGGAAGGAAACATCCTGGAGGAGTCATGCAACCTCTTCCCATACCTAAGTGGAAATGGGATAATATCACAATGGACTTTTTCATGGGACTACCAAAGACTCCTATAAGGAACGATGCAATATGGGTCATTGTTGATCGTCTTACCAAATCAGCACATTTTCTTGCTATAAGAGAAGATCTACCACTTGAATGTCTAGTAGGGCTATATATTAATGAAGTTGTGAGACTTAATGGAGTACCCCTATCAATTGTTTCTGATCGTGATCCACATTTTACATCAAGATTCTTGAAGAGTCTTTAGAAGGCCTTGGATACTGAACTTTGTTTGAGCAATGCTTACCACCCCCAAACTGATGGACAATCAAAATGGACTATTCAAACCTTAGAAGACATGTTTAGATCTTTCTCACTTTACTTTCAGGGTATGTGGGATCAATATTTACCTCTGGTAGAATTTTCCTATAACAATAGCTTCCATTCAAGTATTCGGATGGCACCATATGAAGCGCTATACGGAAAGATATGTCGCACACCAACCTGTTGGGATGACATTGGTGAAAGAAAACTCGTAGGCCCAAAACTGGTGGAGGAAACGATGGAAAAGGTGAAGGTAATCCAAAACCACATCAAAGCATCTCAAAGTAGGCAGAATAGCTATGCTGATAACCGAAGGAAGGATTTGGAATTTCAGGTAGGAGATTATGTTTTCTTGAAGGTATCTCCATGGAATAGTGTTATACGTTTCGGTAAGAAAGGTAAATTGAGTCTCAGGTACATCAGACCTTTCGAAATTCTAGAAGGAATTGGGGTTGTAGCTTACCATTTGGTAATGTCGCCAAGTCTCTTCAAATTTCACGATGTGTTCCACATATCACTTTTGAGAAAATACATTCCTGACCCAACGCATGTACTCACCTATGAGGAAGTAAAACTGGAACCCGATCTATATTATTGCGAAGAGCCCGTCAGGATTCTTGATACCAGAGAACAAGTGTTGAGAAACCGGACGACTCGTCTGGTAAAAGTTCTATGGAGAAACCATAAGATGGAAGAGGCAACGTGGGAACCCGAGGAACTTATGATGAAGAACCACCAGAGAATTTTTATGTAGTAATATTCTAGAAATTTTGAGGACAAAATTATTTTAAGGAGGGGAAAATGTAACACCCCAAGCTTCCATGATATGCTTCTCTTTGAATAATATAGTAGTGTCTGTTGTACACAACTTTGAGTTCTAACACACACCAAAACCAATCAAACTAACCGTTATGAATGGTAATTGATGTTATTAATATTTTCATGACTTATTATATTCCCCCTTTACTTATTTTATATGAAATGTGCATAATTTGTGTGAAATATTAATGTTTTATTATTAAGTATAATATTTGAGAATTTTTAGAAGTAGTCCAATTGAGTCAGTTTAATGTTTTAATAATAACTGTCACTATACTGATCCAAATTGTGTGGTTCTTGTTTTTTAGGATTCTCCTTTCAATATACAACATTTCATTAGAAGGAACCATGATCCAATTCTGCCATTTTAAGGGTCATATGGTCCTCACAAACAAGACCAAAGAATCTGTGAACAAACTGGACCAGCCTTGAAGATTGATTTACTGGGCTCAATACAGAAGTCCAAAAACATTAACTCTCCACCATAATTCGGGGGACACTTCATGTCATCTTGGATAAAAATTTCATGGCCCAAAGCCAAGTAAAAGGGGCCCAAATGAAGCTTTTAAGTCCATCCCACCATTCTGTCCGAGAATTAAAATCAGTATACTATTCATGACATATCTCAGGATGTAAGAATCAAATAGAGCTGATATGTTTCAGTGGGAAAGATGGGATATAGGCGGCCTACTTTGTTGAATAAGTCATTCGGATTTGAAGTCATTTTCCTATTCAAAAATCCATTCACATTTTGTCCATCGAAAAAGCATGGATAGAAATGGACAGTTTACCTTTGTTTAATAAAACCGCCATAACTTTGGCTCCATTTGTCCAAATGCCTCCATATTTTTACAGTAGTCGGAAAAATTTATTATATACAAATTTTAAGAAGGAGATATTCGGAGATTAGGCTTTCTAAATAGCCAAATTGGCGATGAAAGTGGAGGGACAGATTGGAAATGCAAACAGTCCACTCCTTGGGCTATAAATACTCTCCCCTTCTCTCCTTGAGAGGGTTTGGCATTTCAGAAGAGAGGAGATCATATTGGAATGACAAAATCTTTGCCAAAGTCTTGGTAGGACCTTCCATACTCAAGTTTTCACTTGAGAGACCTTTCCTCCTCTCTTTGTTTTCACTTACTTTTGTGTTCTTCATTTTTGTAATTTTGTAAGTCCTTTATTTTGTAATTCTGTTTTAATGAAAGTTTCTTCTTCAATATCTCTTATTCTCCTCCACCTTCTGTAGTATAATATTCATGGTCTTAAAATAGTTTGAATCATTTTAAATTATAGTACCTTATCTTGCTTCCTCATTCAATCGAAATTCCATTTTTGATTCTCAAAATATTTCGTGTGTGTGTTCGGCACACTACTCTTATCTTGTCTCTTTCTTTTTCATCTCTTTATAATTAATCACCATAAACATATATTACCAGATTAATAAACATCATAATGGATGAGTAAATTTCTCATTGGGGTGAGTTTTAATTTAGGTATGTTAAGCGATTGAGAGCTTTTTCTCGATGAGTATTCGTTGAATTAACATTGTGTATGTTGGACTTAGCATGTCATGGATTAATGACTTGATTTGTTTAACGTGTGGTTTCCATGGATTATTGGAACCATAAATACACTACCATAAACAATATTTGATCAAGATTAGAACCATAAGTTAATTTAAGGTATGGATTAAAGCCTTAACACTTAGGAATTCTAATCAACATCATCTTGTGACATGGGTGTTAATTTAAATGCAATATAAAGCAAAGCTCAAGGATATCACAAGCTTAACTAACCTAATGATGAACTCATCCCAATCTTTATCAACTTGTTAAATTAAACATCATTCATTAAACATTTCAAATAAGCTCTGCAAACAAACCCCCCCAATCAAAATACAATCAACTAAAAACAATCAACTATTACGAAGTACCATCGCCAAGGATTCGACCCGAGTGCTACTATACACATTAGCAGAGCACCGAAACTTTGACCAGTCGATAGGCGAGAATCGGCCGTGCGTTTCAGTAATACCCACTTTTTTAAATTTTATAAATATTATCTTTCAAAATGGACTTCATATTTGGATTTTAAATATCGAAATTAGCTTAGGGAGAATTTTTTGTATTTTTCTGAAAACTTTCAATTTTTGATGAATAGTGAAAAACACTGAGGTATAGTTTAAAACCGAATTTTTATTTAAATAATTATTTATTTTATTTAAATTTATTTTAGGTCAAAATAGATACATAATACCTATATAAGTTCAATGTAATTCATTGGAGTCAGTTTATAATAATTTTAGATATATAAAAATTTTATTGAACTTTTCACCGTCTTTTACCCATCTCCTATGAGAATTTGCAAATTCACATAAAACTTAATTTTACCGTTTCTGTGAGTGAAATTTCAAACATCCGAGAGACATGGTTAATATCAAGTAGTAAAATGTGGTTCAATAAGATAAAAATAATTTTTTGGTGAATAGTAACTTTTTACTTTTATTTACCACGGTTAAATGTAAATAGGGTAATTAAGGGTAAAAATGATATTATTATTGCCCTAAAACATGTCCTAATTCTATTGGATAAGTATAATTCGACCAAAAACAACCTTATAAATAAAATATGAACCTCTTTGGTCCACTTGGATTAGATTAGGACATTTATTATTATTTAATTAAAAGAAGAGTTAAAAGAGTTAAAATCAAAGTTAAATAAATAAAACATTTTTAACATAGGGTTATAAATAAGATAAATTAGAATATAAATATTTATTAGAAATATAAAAATATTCCCTACATAATGGTATTTTATTTATAATTTTTAGACATTAAATAATTTAATTTATTTATGACACAATGATGATGCAGTAATTACCTTATTAGTGAAATATTAAAATAATTGATATTATAAATACCCAAATAAATAAAATTTGAGACTTTTAATGAAGTAAACGAATTTTATTGGTTAATATGACATGTTAGGGTTGATTAAATGGATTATTTTTGAAGTAATAATGTTTCTATAAATTTAGAAAAAACAAAATACCAAATAGTGTCAAATTTGACATAAAAGAGTTTTTAAAACAAATATTATATTATTAATTGATATTAAATTCCTAAAAATCTAAGGTTTGGCCAAGAGACATATATAATGATAGGTGTATCATTAATGAAACACTTGGGGTTCTATTGGAAGTTTATAGTAAGTTTATTAACCATATAATATAAAAATAAAAAGAGACATGGTAAATGTGAAACTAATTAACTAAGAGTTAAAACTAAAAGATAAGGTTAATATAGTTACCCAAACCTATCTAAAACCTATTGGTTGGGTGGTTTTAGACCCATAACTCCCTTATACTCGACATAAGTCACTTTTAATCCATTATAAACCGAATATGAATTTATTATAAAATAATATTTCTAGCTTTTCCTAAGGTGCCCCTCACCCCTCTTATAAAAGGGCACTCCCGCATCTCTCAAATTATTACCATAAAAGCCTTTTGGTTCGGCCAAAACCTGACCAAATATCCTCTCAACTTCCCTCAATTAATCCTATAGGCCTTAATTTAGTCACAAAGCCAACTTAAGGAGCCCTTGTGATCAAATCAAAAGGAAGAACCCGAAGAAGAGGTAATAATTTCACCACCCTCTTTCAAGTTCATTTTTTCTTCCACTTCCTTTTTATTTGTTGTTTACATTATAAAATAATAACTCTAGTATATTATATATATGGTGATGTTATTATAAATATGGTACAGCCAAATTCATTATTCTATCCATCCCTTGGATGACTTGTCACCATATATACGTATGTACGGCTTACCGTCTCCACGTCGTGGTGTAATTGTTATTCAATACATTATTATTTGGATGGGTATAATAATGATGTGTAATTCATGTAAATAATAAATATAAAATGATAATTATTTTGTATATATGATACACCATCCAATTATATATTATTTTAATATCAAAAGAATGATATTGTCGCTCGTGCGTACGTACGGACTACCGTCTCCACAAGCGCGATGAGATTCATTCCCCATCGTATCCATTCAAGACTAATTTTCATTTGATGATTAAAAATAATTTTTAAGGACTTGATATTATTCTGGATATGGATAAAAAACATGGCTTATGTAACAAAACATATAAAAGAAAATGAGTAAGTGACCACCCAAAACGACGATAATACTAAAATATTATTAACAAAGCAATATTAAAAGATCATATATGATATAATATTTATGTATATGATTCTTGTATAATTTAATAAAAATTATTTAACTATTATATAGGAGGTTATACTACCCTCGACCAAGTAAAAGTACAAGGTAAGGTTTTATTTCTACAATCTCTTCATTATCCGAGGTTGTTTATACGTAATTATCTACTGGGAACCCTTTTTCATCCACATCCATGTTTCTTAAAAATGAATTTCAAAACATTCTTACTATTTTATAGACTATGGGTTAAAGTCATTTATAACCTTGTTTGACTTTTATATGATTTTTATAAAGGAATCTTTCCGTCATTTTCCAAACAAGTCCCTTTTAACCTTTTCGACAGAATTAAGGTAAGAATGTCTTTTTTAACTTATACAGAGGGTGCGGCTATTTTACACCGTTATAAAATCGTCGAAGCTTCCCTTACAAGATTATAATAATATTCTGAAAATAAATTCTTTCTTTTATAATTATGTGACTTTTAAATTATTTAAAAAAAATAGATATTTCTCTCAAATAGTTTTGATTTCATCTATGTCAACATCCTTTGATGGATTTTAAGATTATTTGAAGTTGATTTATTATTATATAAAACTTCCATATTTTATTGAAGTTTTTGTGATATTTTTGACTGTGGATGTGTTATTTTTATACCATTCATGGTTTATGGAGAAAGTATTGACATTTCGTATGCTATTTTTAATACGAATGTTTATGTTATGTTTAAACCTGTTCATATGAGGAATTCATTGGACTTAGTAAGTGACGGGTGGAGCCCACTATAGCTCCTAGATGCATCAGTTGGTCTCATGAGACAAACTAGTGTCTTGGCACAAGGCCTTGGAAAAATCTTATTTGTATTCTTGACACAAGGCCTTGACTATGTGGTTATAATAGTCCGGCATTATGCATTCCATCATTATGAAAGTGGTTATTGATATTGCATGTGATTATTCGACTAATAGAATATCCATGTGAATAAGTAAATGGAATTATTTCATTTTATCATTTCCTTATTATGCTGAAGTTCATGTTTAAAAGGCTTTTGTTTTAGTTATACATTTCCTTAAATGTTTATGTTTATTTATGAAAGTTTCCGCTATATTGTTATCCTTACTGAGCATCTAAGCTCACCCATTTCAATGTTTTATTTTTTCCAGGATGTGAAGAAGTATTTAATGAATGACCTACAGGGATAGTATGAGGGGATATGAAGACAATATGGTGTTGTAGTTTTTTTTCACTTTATGATGTAATTTAATACTTATGAATATATCTAGTGTTTCCAAGGCTACTAAACTAATAGGTATTTCAAGACTTGATCTTTTTTTATCACGCCAATATTATGTAATAATGCACCGACTCTGGGTAACTGGGGTCAGGGTGTTACAATATATATCCATTCACACAATTTAGGATAAGAAAATAAAAGTGAAGATATGTTTCATGGGTTCATCCAAAACATGTCTCTTATGGATCGACCCCTTCGATGGACTGCTTTGGTTCTGCCACCCTCTAGCGTGTAACTTCCTAGATTTATTCATGATCCTTGAGCTATCATTCCTCATCAACAGCCACACAGTGATGCTCATTGACCCTGGCCTAGATTATTTCTCACTCGGCTCAAAGTTCATCCATTTGACAGTTCGTATGTACTATCTACTGTTGGGTTTCTGCCATCTGGGCTCACATTCGTTCAAAGATCCTGGAATGATTCATGAAAAATGTGACATGTTCACCCATATGCTCATCAAGGTGTCAGATTTCATGATCATCCTCATAGAACTTATGGATGTACTCATGTTTCATCTAAAACTAGAAAGCATCTATGTGTTGGCTGCTCTCCCGCATCTTCTCAGTAAGATAGTCGCAAATATTTATATAGAGATGGTGATCATCAAACCCTCTGGTATAGAGGAAACAAAGACAAGTGATAATTGACCCAATCTAACTCATTCATTCTTACTCTAAGTGATTGAGGAAGCTCTTTATACACTTATATGCCTTGTGCCATGTCATACGGCTCTCCTCAGTAGTGTCAGAATTAGAATCTTCCATCTCCTTAAGATCTGTAGGTCGGTATTTAACAAATATGGATAGAATTATACAGAAAGGTCTTCCTCTAGCATCCTTTCTAAAGTATTGGGCTCTATGATATGAGGGTGACCCTATTTTATCATTTCTTCTTACTCTCCTCCATCACCAGTTTTAGTCTCTGCCCAGGTAGTGGCGTCAATCATAGCCTCCGTTTCCTTCTCATTGGGTGCCAGGGCCAGATCAGTTTTAATGGATGGCTCCTCATGAATAGGTGCAGTCGTCATGAGATCTCTTATGGATGTCCTAGAATCTTCAGTTCATTAGGATTCTATTATTTTGATCACTGTATAGATATCAGAAACTTTGTTTGGCTGAGTTTTTAGATGAAAGATGTGAGTTTGTAAATATAGAGACCTATAAGAACATAGCGTGGTTGGATCCAGTGCTAGAGTCACTATTGGATCATCCACCATAGGGGAACCCTTAGTGCTAGTTAATTATATAATTGTCACTTACTCCTTATGAGATGTGGAAACATCCTAAGATCTATTGGTCTTCACTCTGTCCCCTTTCGTTACTTCATCCATGATTGGTCCTCTGCCTTGCTCATCCCCAAATGTGGGTTCAAGGAGATTTCTTCCCATGACCATCAGCACATTTTCCCTCCCTATAGTGGGATCTCCCTGGTCATCATCACCAGTGTGTTCCTAGATTAAAAAAAATATGATCAGTGGATTCGAGCTATGTAAAGAGAATGTACCAAGAGAGATAGGAGTTTAAACTTACTTGGAGACGTCTGGACAGTTCCTCATTAGAGCCTATAATTTCACCACTCTCACATGGGCTTCTCTGACAGATTTTTGTTCCTTAAGATCCTTTTCCTCCATGCCTCTTGACCTCATCGTCCTCTTATTCACCTTCCACTTCCTCTTCTTCATCCTCCTACTCTTCTTATTCTTCTTCATCGCCGTCATCATCCTCAGGTGGCATTTCTTTGGGTTGTGCTCTTTACTGAGCATTACTTTAACCAAGATATTTTTTACTTCCCTTGCTGTCATGCATAGAAATCCATAGTTGTTCAGTATTAATGTCGGTGATTAAATTGAACCATGTCCACCACCTAAATAAGCTCTATATCCAGCTGATCAAGCCTAGTGTGCAATAGTTTTTCCCACCGGGCTTCTAGACATAGAATTTATCACAATGTTCTCTAAGAAGACCATAGGGATGGGAAAATGGAATCAATAGTTGTTTGTAGGTGATATATTAGTTTCTTCCCTAGGTATTCCCTATATTTTCCATGAGGTTTGCTATGGGACCACCCCTCTTTAGAAGGTAGGGGCGTGACCACACCTTATGACGCTCCTGCTACCGATGTTCCCGCTTGTGTCGCCCTATCCACCTAGATCACCTTTGGTCTTACTTCCTCAATATCACCTCACCTAATCTCTTGTCATCCAACTCTATAATCTCTACCTTTATCTTCCAAATGAAGATTTGTTGGATTTCCTTCAGATACACCGCCACCTAGTGGTTAGCATATTTTATTGATTGGTTGGCGTCGACATTAGTGTGTGGAATGTAATTACTTCACAAAAGCTAGAAGTTGTGAATGTGACCTATAATTGGAGATGGATGTTGGGATTATTCTCTTCCCAAACCTCTATATACACTTTTTTTTTGGAATATTCTATAGACACCCAAACTACTTATCGAACCATGATGGCACATAATGTTCACAAAAGATCTTCCCATTAATTCAAACTACCAGCACACCACCATTGATACTCTGCAGATACTCCCACTACTCCAGTAGTCCCTGTAGGTCATGTACCATCTGACCAACTAAGGTTTTAAATGGGTGGAATTTAAATTTTTCATGATTTTTGATCCTAAGCTTAATCCCATCCTTATTAAGTGTCAGCAGCCAAACCCCATGTTCAGCAGTGATGATCATTAGCCATCGCCTAGAGGATGAATAACATTTGGGTAATAACACCCTCCATAGTGATCTATGACCTATCCATGAAGAATCTGAAATAGACCAAAGATTATCTTAGGCATACTTCCTCTTGAGATGTGACTCTAAATGATGTACATCCTAGCTAACACAGTCACCCCAATATTGACCTTCTGATGGGCTTCCATGATCCCGACCATCACCAATGTACCTAGATGGACCCACATACTCATATCTCTTACAAGAAGTAACAATTTGATACAGAAGGCATTAAAGAAACTAGCATATCTCAAATGTGGGTCCCATATTTCATTCACATTGAACCCCCATGATTGGTTCTGGCCTGCTTCTAGGACCACCCAGTACAACTCGGCCTTGCCCCTCCACGACGCGTTTGGGAACTATTTCCCTCATCCTTGCATCTTCACACTATCATAACCTTTGATAAATAGACTAAACCGTGCTATATAGGATTTGTCCTTCAAGATGTACTTGATCTTCAGCCTCTCCTTTTCCATATCCAGCAGATTCCACATTATAATGGGGGTTCACACCCTGTCTCCCTAGACATTCTCCATTGGTAAGAATTCATCATATTAGAACCCTTCCAGAGGGATGCCTCTAATGAAGTGAATGTCCCAAAGGCTAATACTGACCTCACCATGATGGATATGGAATGTGTTAGTGTTAGGATAACATCAGTTGAACCGCTCCAACACAAGGTCATTATGGTGGTAGAAATGAAATTGTGATGTCCACACAACTTCAAATAGCCCGATGTGTCGAAGATCCACTCAAAACTCCTCACATGTTTGGTGTACCCAGTACACATATGACAACTCACTCATAAAATTTCCTTCGGATCATGGGTCCTAGTCCTCCTTCCAACCCTTGATCTTGTCTGTGATGCTACTCTGGAAAGTGCTTGTGTAGTGCATAGGAAATTCTTCAGTAATCGGGTCACTCCCTATGACTATCCTAGTCTTTGGTTATAGGATATAAACAACTATATCACGATTCTCCCTATAAGGGTGTCCATTTTTTGTGATTATAAATTATGAAAGTCTATCCTCATGCATCACCCATGACTGTGGCGCATCAGACTTGAATCCTAGCATCAACACCTTTTCTAGAATACCAAAGTTTCATAGTGGAAGGATATCGCTCAGGACATATTCCTTTTTATCCTGATTCAGTATGCCTAGGATCATCTTATTTTCATATATTACTCTACTCACATAAAGAAGTTGAGGGTTTTTTAACATCTCGGCCCTCCGTGCCGCATAGGAAGCCTCCCTCTTAGCATCAGTTTGTTCATTGGCGATCTCGGTTAGATAAAAAATGCACAAAGGGATTGGTGTGAAAGATAGAAGTTGGGTGTGAAAGATGAATGGTTGTGTGAAAGATTTTAATATAGATATGAAAATGGACAAGCCCTAAGTGTGGAATATCTAGTGGGTGTGCGTAAGGTACTGTCTAAATTCGACGTCTTTTTCACTGAAAAGAGCAACTTATGCACATGAGAGAGAATCGCTTATCATACGAAATGTCAAGGTACTGTGCCTTGGGACCATAATCATATTTATAGGTGAATACCACATCTTCTACATGTATGCAAGGCGTATTATGTGCCAGATGCACCCTCATGAATGCACTGCCGATAAAACATTGATCACTTGGGCACTTCCATCAAAACCCAACCTTCTGGTCCCCTTTCAGCTCAGATTCCGAGGGGGGGGGAATGTTTGGCACCTAATTCCACTTGAATCCATTTTTGGTAATATCTAAGCACCTTTGAGACATATTTTTATTCCACAAATGATCTCATAAACTCCAAGTAATCCACGTATAAGATTGGAAGTGTGCGTGCAAGAATGAAATCCACACACAAGGTTCTTATGTGCTAAATGTGACATCAAAACCCATCTTTCACTCTATCTTATGAATAAATAGCCATGTCAGATGTGCGAAGGAAGTCATATCGGCATGCCAGAATGAATTTCGTGCACAAGGCTCTTACATGCCAAATGTGACGTCAAATGACCTCTTCCGCAACAACCTCCTTTTACTCTCCCGCTGAGATTTTATACTATAAATAGAAGGTCCCCCCTCCCTTCATAGTAATGCTCTAGAAGTCAAACCCTCGCTCCCATTCACATAATACATCCCCTTCCATGACTGTATGAATGTTTTGAATTCAAGGTACTCGATCTTGTGTGATAGGTATCCCATGGGTCCCCCCTTGGGCGGACCCACTAGGTCTTCACCCTCACCCATTTCATTTTTCCCAACTCAAGTGTGCACAAAAGAACCCTCTTGCACACAATACATACCCTTGTGCAGTACATATTGTGGTTGGGACCACTTCCCTTTGTGTGTTAGGATCCAATATTATGTGCAGCCTTTGATTCTGCACACTAGCCTTCAATCTTGGGTGCACCCCTTCTTATATACTCCATATGATGCCCTAATTTCAAGTCTTCATGTTCAAGCTCCTTTTGCACACAGCGTCTCCATCTTACACGCACCTCCTCTAATAGGCCCTACAGGTTGTGTGTTGTGATTTCCTGGTTCCCCAAGTGGTTTTCCATGTTGTGTTTCCATGACTTATACTTTTTTGGATTTTCATGATAATAGGTATTTTTTCTTCACATAGTCACACTAACATGTACCCCTAGATTGACCACTCCTCCACCTTATTGTTTCCTATAATTTCTTGTTCCTTCTCTCCCCCATGTGTGGGTTGGTAAAAGTTATATAAGTACAAGGGATGAGGAGTGAGTTATCATCATTTGAGCTATAGGATGGTAAACTATCGATTATTTATGTCCCCAACACATGATGTTAAACTATGAGTTTCCACATACATGGTAGGCCTTAGAGGAATTGATGGAGAATGAGCATTAGAGATCTTCTCCATCTCTTTCCCTTTGGGATTTGTCTCTATGTGCTCTTTGGGAAGTCTCTATGTAAGCCTCGACACCCACCTTGATAGGGGGTTCCCTATAAAATCCATATCCTCCTCATACATTGGGTCAACCTCCTTGGGCTTCCATCCTGTAGTATGTCCCAATCTTCATCCACTTAGTCTATTAGCCATGCATAATCCCCAAACCATACCTCATGGCCTCACCTTTTGCAACATGATTGTCAGGTCTGCTACTACCCTATATTTCCCATACCGAGCATGACTCACGTGGTCCTAGAGTGTAACAGTGATCATGGAATCATCTTTGGTCAGCTAACCATGCGTAATCCCCATTACCCCACTCAACTGAACTAAGTGTAATTTGATCCCTACCTTATATGTATGGTATATTGGAATAATCTCTGAGGTTCAAGCCCATAATTCCCCAAAATCCAGCTATTCCAACTAGTTCGTGTCAGTTCACTCTCATCCTGTGTTAAATTAAACTGCATGCACTAAACTATGTGGGTTTTGATCCCTTTCGGGTATGTAGGAAGCCTCTGTGAGGTTCAATCCCAACCAATGGTAAATATTGGTGATCCCTTCTAGGTATGTACCATCCTAATTCTATACTTTCCATTTTTGGGATGCATCTCCCCGATCTGTCTCCCTGGGGTGTTTTAATCCCTTTGGGAATCTTATCATGCTCAGACCCAGCACTTTATCCATACTCCTCCAACCAAGAGTTCCCCTCTTGTGATGGGAATCTAACCATGCATAATCCCCAGTGTGTCTCTAGGTTTTCCTCATTTGTGTATTCCCTGATTCTATGACCCATCCTAAACTATGTGGAATATGATTCCTAGTCACTAGGATACATAGGAAGCCTCCCTGAGGTTCAAACCCATCACACATTTCCCATCCTGGACTTTCCTTTGAGCCTTCGTGTCTTGTGAAGATCATGCCCCAACCCAAAGGTTCTGCTTAGGGTCCCCAACCATATGCTCCATTGTCACTATTAACTTCCTTTGGTCTCCCATAACCCTACCGAACTACATGGACTTTGATTCCTAGCCATCGGGATACATAGGAAGCCTCCTTGAGGATCAATCCCAACAGAATCATAATATTCATATCGATTCCACCTCATTAATTCCAGCCACTTCACTCAACCCACTATCACCCATATTGATTCTTACATGGTCCACAACATCCTGGTGGGATCACTCCATCATATAGGCAGTTAACCATGCATAAGTCCCGCACATCATATCCATCCAACCAAGAGTGACCCTCTTTCAAAGGGACCTTAACCACGTGTAAGGCCATAATCAACCCTCTGATCTATGTGGGTTTAGATCCCTGACTTCTAAACATGGTACATAGGATGCCTCCCTAAGGTTGAATTCCAGTTAATGGTAAACCTTGGTGTTCCCCTTTTGGAGGTGCAACTCCCCGATCCGCCCTTTGTTGTGTCCAAATTAGCCTTCGTGATGTGAAACTGTCCCTTTTTGGGACATTCCATCCAGGGTATGCCTCCATTGAGCATTCTGATCCATCCATCTGTTAAACCCTCCAGGTACTCCCTCCTTGGGACGTACCTATCTAATCCACTATTTTCAGTGTTTTGGTCAGTCTAATCCATCTTTGTTAGATGTGAATCTCATAGCATACCCCATGTTAAAACATGGGATGCCAAGAAAAACCATTGGGATACGCCTTTGGAATAAGATATCCCATGATAGACATTGAAATCCTAGGGTTTCCCTATCCTAGAGAAGCCCTATGACAAGGAAAAATGAAGGTGCTCTAGTGTTTAAGCATTAAGACATCCCACATATGCCTCAGTGTGACTACTCTTTTAATCGAAGGTTGTTGCCCTAACATGAATCTTTGGAATGTCCTGGAAAAAGTAGCGTAATTAACCGGCATAAAAAAAATATGGCATCGGGAATGTGATTCAAAAGCAATGTCTTAATCTAAAAGGGAGACCCGAACTAGGAAAAGAATTACCAGGAGGAATCTATATAAGGAGGGGTCGACATCCGATCATCTTGTTTTGATCAAGGAGCATACATCACCGAAGACGCGACAGATGTCACCCACCTTTGGAAAGTGAGAATGTGGGGTACAATGCAACTATCACCCATTGAAATAGAAGTGACGGCGTAGGCGATCATGCCCTAGTGAAAGCATCAGAAATGATTTATTATGTTCATAACAGAGGGAATCATATGAACGAAACCTATGATGGGTTTTGGATGCATTAATAAGTTGGTAATACCATGCCTATCACATAGGTAATATTATTATTGTAATCAAAGGAATAATGGTATCCAATTTTCATTATCACATGAGGAAAAACATATTTTAATATCCTATAGGGACTTATCTATTAACCCTCTTCATATTGGTTTAGGAATGGTTTAACATCCTATTGGGGAAAATACACTTATTCCCATCATATAAGGGTATAAAATGGTTAATATATAGTGGGGACTAACCTTATTACAAACATCATGTAATTTCATTCAAAGGTTAAGGTCTAGTGGGGATGAATCCCCTTACGCTATTCACACATGGGAGGGAATAGGTTAATGTATAGGGGGTAAAATATACTTATTATCATCATGTAAGGGAAAGAACAAGGGAAAATCAAGTGGGGAATGATCCACTTATAATCATAACATAAGTTTGGTTCCGGTTGATACTTAATTGGTACTGATCAACTTAAGATCATAATATATTGGTAGGAATGGTTTGGAATCAAATAGGGACTAATGATGGGAGGTTTAGTGTACTCCTAGAATATGATTTGGCTTCATAGATACTCCTACTCGAGGGGGTGAAATGGAAATGATGTTAGGATTAATTCTCAATGTGGAATCATATATATCTAACATGAATAATAATTAGAAACAATGTAGTTTGAGATATAAAATTTAAGGTCATCTAAGAGGACAATTCTATAGATTTTAACATCACAAGGTAATGATTCATATGTCATTAAAGGGGTAAAATATAAGGATAGAGTGGGGTATTTTGTGCTAGGATTCCTAAACGTGGTGGACTTAGTTGGTTTTATGGGTGAAGTTAGTGTACTACACATATTAAGAGTCTCACTTAGAGGCACAACTCATTGAGTTGGTCCTTTATTTCATAATCAATAAGCACATAGATATAGAATATATCTGATATAAGGAATGGTTTTTGTGATAGGGTTCCACATACTAAAATCATGTATAAATGTTTATTAAATTTGTTTGAATACAATTTTTTATAGGAATGTGTTTTTCTCTTATCATCATTGTAACATTTATTCTAAATATACTATTATCATGGTAATTTCCTTAGATTATATGTCATGTCAACAGTTTATAGAATCTCCCAATTATAATGAGAAGTTTGGAATACTATGATATTAATATTAAATATATATCATATGGTCTAGATTCATAATATTTACAATACACATATTATGTCTGACTGTCAAGTGCAGAGGGATTATCATTATTAAGACTTCTCCTCATGATGTTCAAACATGGTGAACTCAGGTAGATGATATCCAGGGGACTATCCCAAAAATAGGAACTCCAAAAGATACATGGGTCATTTGTTGTTCTTTTATATGAGAACATATATTAGAATATTGGATTGAGATAATTATTATTGTCTACCATTTGATCACATACATTTATGCAAGATAAAAAACAATAAATTTAAATTTTTGGGAGATTAATTGTGTTGAGTTTTTCTATTCAGGTTACTACCTGGTTGGATGATCCAGATGAGACATGTTACATCCAAGTAAAGTAAGAGATATCATAGGAAAATTTTACCAAGATGGTGGTACCCTAACTAAATCCATGGACATGATTGATGAAGTAAAATACATCCATTAAGGTAATATAAATAATAAATAGAGAATGAAAATGATGTTGAGACCATTTTTTCATCCTTATTTATGTGATATATTGAGATAAAGAGATTTTATTATATATTTTATATTCCCATGATAGGTTTTCATGACTATGAGTAAATCTTATGACATTAGGGGTCTTGATTTGTCACTAAATACCACTCTTGGTTTGTGAAAAGTACTCAATATTATTGATATAATATCCTTGAGGATTAAACACTGACTGTAATCAAATGCTTGTCTATTTTTAGTGAATTGGGTTTTAGGATATGGTGGGACCCATGTTCTACCCTGGGAAATTATTGATTTTGAATGATAGTGAGAATTAAATTAATTCACTCTTGTTTTAGCTAATAATAATTGGAAATGAATTTATTTTCTCAGTGTATTCATAAATGTAAAGTGAAATCTGGGAAATAATATTTTATGAATAAATATTTTATTCAAGTTTTGTTAAAATTTTATAGGAGAGGTGGGTCGGGATAATGGATTTTATTTTATCAAATAATATATTTTATATAGTATGAGTAAGTAATAATATATTTATTAATATTATGACCTATTCACTATGTCATATAAGGTTCATGTGTCTAAATTTAGAAGGTTTCATTTATTAATGATCCAAAATAAAACCCACCTATATTAGAAGGGAGTAGATCACTATTCATACACTCAAATTAGGGATGTATTCTCAAATCAATCTAGAATCATATAGTTAGAATCCGGACATCTAGAAACCATCATTCAGGTTCATATTCTCATATCGAATAAGTGATGTTGTTATTATCATTAAAACATTGATAAGTTCATCAATTATCTATTTAAGAACCCAATAATCAATGATAGATGAATCTAACTTAATCTAGAGTGCCTATGGATAATATTGAGGGATCCAAACTCAGTTCATTTAAGAAGTGATCTATTTCGATGAGTATAACACAACTATGTCTTCAAAATTGAATAAGGTGATAGGTCAAATTTATTTTTTTGATTATTCTTGATCACATCAGATCCCCATTTTATTTACTAAGTTTTTATTCACTAGATATTATTTAAAAACATTAAATTGTTGATAAAAGTATTAATTTCACATATTTTTCTATTTCCACTATGTTCTCTATACCATCAAGTGTTACTAGAGTGTTTATGTTAATATTACTACCAAATTAAAATTAATTTTTCACAAATTCAGTTGAGGGAATCATATTTCACTTATCACTATGAAATATTATTTGATACAAGGTTGTGTGGTTAATTTGTGTACATTCATAAATCAAATAATGATTTTTTTTTTGTAAAATTGATCAATACACACACACATATATATATATGTAAATTGTGGGTAGGAGATAAATGTCGATAGTTGATCAGCCAGAATAAAACTGAAAAGGGGAGGGTTATCTCATAATATATACATGAGTAAGAAGAATTAAATTAAAATATTAAATCCAAACTTATTGATTTCAAAATAAAATAAAATAAACATATATAGGAATTATGAAATCATTCCATGGTTTAATCCCTCGCTAACTTGGTTGGGAAAAAGATTGAGTTGGTGAGGGTGACCAATGTTATAATTTTTTTAATGGTGATATTTTTATATGTTTAAGAGTATTATAGACCTATGTCCCCACATTGGGTGCTACCTTCCAACTAACTCATACCAATCTAGGGTAGGCTCAACCTAACTCACTCGACCCTATATGGGCCTACACCATGCCAATGGGTTTCTAAATCAACTGGGGGCCTGAAAAATTACAAAAAATTTACAAAACATATTAAAAATATTGGAATGGTAAAAAATATTCTTGGACCATGTGCCAATTATTTAATGAATTAAAATTATTTTAATTAATTTTAATTTATAATTATTTCATTCAAATATAATTAATTTAACATTTAGTTTTATTTAGATAGTTTATTAAGTGATTTCTGATCATTAGTGTAGCTAGCTAGTGTATATCTTGTAAATTTTCTTCTATATAATATTATTAAAATGTGTTCAAATTTTAAAATAATTATAAAATAATTAATTTTCCACACATCATCTCTCTCTCTCTAGTTATTTTTCTAAAGTCATGAGTGTTCACGATCCATTGTATTATAAAATATTTTAAATTCCCAAGACCCATCAAACACATATGATTATTTTTGTATAATGATTATTATGAAAGAATAGGTTTATTGTGAGAAAAAGGACTTGTACCAGATGTGGCATAGATAGATTACACGGGGGTGGTCTCTATGACTTGATTAAGACCTGACACATGGAGTAATTCCCATTGTCTCAATTATCCATTATTTGCTCAATAGATAAACCAATAGTATACCATCATGATAATTTACATTATTTGTTTACTTATTTATGTATGTTTAATTGTTATTTTGGGCATGTGAATGTTTATCCAATTATGTATATTAATAAACAATCATCCTTATATAAATTAATTCAATAGGTGTTGAATATTTTTAAATTATGTATGGTTATGTTGTGAGTGATATTAAAGAGAAGAATAATGTTAAATAGAAAAATGATTTTATTCTCTTAGAAAAATTGGAATCCCTCAATTAATTATTAATTCAAACTCCTTCGATCACATGATTTTGAAAAAAAACATTTATTTTTTTTTCATCATCCCTAGTTGGGGGGACCTATTACTAATGGGGAATACTTATGAAAGTGTTGGGTTAAATTAACAAATATTTTCAGAAATAATTATCCACAACTATATTATTAAATCTATAGAGGAAAATTTTTTTAGATCAAGGTTATGATTTATAGAAGCAGATAAATCACACAATATATCATGGATCCATGTGTTAATGTGTTTGGTTGCCCAAAAATAATATATGAAACACTCTGAGTAGTGGTTTAGAAATATCTTAGACTATGTGGATAGTTTTTTAGGAACATTTCCACTAAAATACTAAAGATACATATTATTCATTATTTTATTGTTGACGACTACTAGGATTTGATAAAATAGTAAGATAAAATTAATGATTACTTAATTTTTAATGTCAATAATTTAGTAATAAAGTTGGTGATAGTCATCTATATTTATTTTTAGTTATTCAAATCGAAGCCATAACTATTTCAATTTCACTATGATAATTATTGGTTAATGACAATATCCTGATTGAGAATAACCTTGTGGCGTGGTATAAGCACTTTCACATTATAAAATGGAAAGAGTGGAAGTTATATGTGTTGGAATCCCAACTTCATGATGGTCCCCTTCTGGGAGTGATCAAGGTGGATAAATATAAATATAACAATCATATAGATGATTCACTATATGTTTAGTGAATAATGTTGACCTCTCTATCCAGTGATCTATAAAAACAGATTGAGGATAAAGATTCCTAAAAATGTTTTCTCATCTCCAAGATTTATACCAAGAGAGAGCATGATAAGAATCATATGGAATATCCAGTTCACTATATAGGTGAAGGCTTGTATAAGTCATTCATGAATAACCTCATGTACTCTTGATGATTGTTTATAATGAGAAACTGGTGTCCCTTGGGTTTATTTTGAACTAATAACAAATTATCAATATCATTCATGCCTTATGCATGAATGATTCTTAACTTTTATTGTTAATTATTATATGAGAAAATAAAAAAATTATATCCCCATCCTATTTTAATTAGTCCCATAAGAATGTACTTATATAAATAACATAAATTATTCTATCATTATAGTGAACATGTGGAATAAAGTAAAATATAATGGGTAACATGAAATGATTAATCCAAAGACATCAATGCACCTCCTATCCATGTTGACAATTTTCAAGAGCTATATTAATGAGAATGAAGCATTCTACTTTTTTTTGGAAAGAATGGATAATGGAAGAATAATTTCATTATTGATAATAGAAATAAATGTGATGCTTTGTATTCAAGCATAATATTTATTTAATATAATTTTTATATATCAAGAAGATAGGTATTGGATATGAATTTTTCCTCACACATTTGTGTTCAATTATATGAACCATGGTCAAAGGGTGAGGTAGGTCTCTAAGGAGACAATCATATATGGTAGACCGAATTAGAAATTTGAGATGGTCATATTATTTTTTCTAGTGGTTTGGTTATTCTATTGAATTCTTGTTATTATGTACTAAACATTACCAAAAACATAATCTCTATATTGATTTTAGAAACTATGTGATTTAAATAAATTAGTAGAAATAAATTTAGACAATTGTATAAGGATATCATTTATTATGGTATGACACATATTAATAATGGATTATATTAACATTAACTAGGGAGACTAGATTTTTAAATCAATTAAAAATATATAGATAATGAATCATATATGACATGCCTTTGTAACATTAGGCTTAGTAATTTAAATGAGAACCATTTACATAAATTTTATCAAGAAAGTTTTAAATAATCTATTGAGTTAAAACCCCTATATGTATGAAATGATTTTTATAATATAAAGTGTCTAAATGTTATTTCACATGTAAGGGAGTATGGGATACATGGTTATCCTAGTTACTTTTGAAACACTATTCTAGAGGTGGATAAAATATAAATTTTCATAGTTTAAAACTTCTTGTTAAAAAATCATTTAGAAAAATGTCAATCAAAGTTATTATTGCATGAAAAGACAATGTAATGTAGTGGAATGTTTAAAGATAAAATGTAGTTGAAAAAAATATGAAAATAATATTTTTATAGTAGTCTAGTTCAATCTGAATCTACTATACTATTCACTAACATTTTTTCCTCAAAATGATTGGAACTCACTATAAACCCTAAATTTTTAAATATATGATAAAATTAAAAATAATCCAAACTTTTTCTCACATTGAGTTATAACCCAAAAACTTGTTCCTTTAAATGAAAAAAACCCAACCTAATACCTCACTTTTTTTCAGGATTTACAAACTAGGGAACTAACTTTTGATTAAGAGTTATAATTGAACAAAAATTTCTTTTGAAAGGGAAAAGCATAAATTTAATAAAAAAAACCAAAAAAACAGGATAGATACAATTATTAAAATAATTTTGAAACTAAGATGAATAGAAGTGTGATGGAAAATAGAATTTTTATATATCACCTTAATCATTTTAGAAATATAATGAACATTTAAGTTTATTCAAGAACACAGAGTAATGAAATATCCTTTATGGAAAATATTTTTCACACTTAATGAATATGATGGTATGTATTTTTTTCAATTGTGCTCGAATGATGTTAGTCAATAATTTTAATCAAATTTCTAGAATCACATTCAAATATAAAATTCAATCTTTATAAACTCTACAATATTCTATAGAACACAAGTGATGGTTGGTAGGAAATCACAGGCTACTATATTTAGACAATAATATAAATTAGAATATAATTTGTTACCTCTATCTTGATATATCCCCCTATGTTACTTAAATAAAATAATACATAAAAAAGTGAATACCATAATTAGAATATATATGTATCATAAAAAATAAAATATAAAAGTTAAAATAAAATATATAAACTTGAAGAAAATTAATATATTACAATATTAATAAAATAGAGTTTCAAATTTATCTTAAAAGGACAAAGGAATAAATTTTTGAGGTACATTATATATCTAAATAAACATCAATGGAAATTTTTGTATCCCTAAATTTAAAGGTTCATAAGAATAATTTTTGATATTGATAGATATCATTGCTATATATAAATAATTAACTATCTATGCCACCATTATATATATCTTGTGTAACCATGAATTGAACTTCTATGACCATCAATTGTAGTTATGTAACCATAAAAAATAGGTGATGACCATAGACTTCAGTGTAGTGTGGTGAAATCTAGTAAGATGTTTCAGTTTGTGACATTAAAATTATAATACCATCATATATAAAATGTATTGAAAGAGAATTTTGGATTTTAAAATTTCTCATGTAATCCATAGTCATGACCACCACCTATTTTAGAACTAACAATTTTCATTTTGGCTTGGCTAATTTTCATAGGCAACACACTACCTCAAAAACCATCTAATATGGCCCTTTTCATGAGCATTTCCAAAACATTGGAAGAATTTAATGAAGGTTTTATATCCAATTGTGTTGAATTATGGGATTTTTGGACGAACTTGTTAATCTACTGCTAGATTTTTAATTCATGAAATATTTTAATGATAATGAGTATTTTATTTTTTATAAATGTCAAAAGGTCCATTATCTTAAATTTTATATATTTCTAGAACCTATATTTTTTTATTCCTAATACATATATAATTTTAATAACTTTTTGAAGTAATTTTGAAATTGTCCATATCATGAAAATTTTTATTTCCCAATTCCATTATATAATTTTAAAAATAAATTAGTGAATTAATCTATAAATTATGAAATTCTAACATACATGGATCTAATTTTCAAATGAATTAATTTTTATTTTTTCCTAACATTATTTTCTTAATCATTTAATTTTAAAGTTGTGAACCCAACAAATTAAAATTTGAAAATGAAAATATATTAATAATTGAAAGTAAGGGAGAGTGGATCTTGAAGCTACGGAGTTGCACAAGAATCTTCTAATTATTTAAATAATAGATGATATGATGAAACCATTCCATGTTGAGGTGAATCATACCCATTTTTAATATGAAGCACATTTATTTTTGGGTTTATCTTGACTTAAATGAAATGGAGGATGAGTAATTCTAGGTACTCCAAATGTAATCCCAAGAGATATATGTGGAGAAATGGACTATGAGAATGAAACTAAAGCTCCCTATAAAAATATTACAAAATAGATCATAAGCATGGGAGAAAATAGGATACTAAGGAGGGGGATAAAAATTAAACATCTAGAGACTTGAGAATTTTTAGTGATGAACGAGGTGGATAAGAGCTATTAAGATAAATATTGAGTGGATAATAATAATCTCAACATACAATATTTGATTTATTTCCCAAATAATCTTATTATTTAAATTGTTTTCACATCATCTTGTACTAATTATGGAATGATATCTCTTTTGAAAATTATTGTTTCTAACTTAATAGTCGGATATGCATTTCATGTATAATTGTATTGTTCTCTTTCTCTTATTAATATTCAATCATTTCATCACTTCTTATGATAAATACCATACCTTGTTATAATTCTTCCTGTAAGTAACTTCTACAAATATTCATGTATCACTGAGAGTGGATATTTTACTTTATTTTGTAAACTAATAAGAACATATCAATTTTAAAAACTTCTAACATAATATTTTTAAATAAAAGGAATAAATGCACACCAATGTAGAGTGATAGTTCACTCTAGGTCATTTAATCAACTCATTTCTTATGTTAGTGTTTTTTTATAGTTTTCAAGTTATATAGACAAATATTTTCTTCCATTATCATTGAAAACGTGAGTTATAAATCATTAAATGGATGTTGGTATTGAACTGTTAACACGATCAAGGATATTTTAGAGTTAACGGTTAATCAAAATTACCCTTTATTTTTTGATGTCAATCAAAATCCACATCCCCTACCTACTCATTTTTGAACTATTTCTTCATGTTTGTTCATAACTTTCCCACTCACTTATTTATACATAATATTTTCACATGATTATAGATTTTTTTAAAATTATTCTTTTTTTCTATTTTTTACACTTTTTCACTCAATCATATTGTAATTCCTTCCTTGTGTATTGACCCTACATAACACCATACTAGTTTTAAGTAGGAATATAAATAATTTAATTTTGGTGGTTTAATGAACTTTCCACCCTTCACCAAATTTTTGGTTACATTTTCAAGGAAGTAATGAGTAACCAAGTCAAGAATATTTCCAGAAATATTTAAAAATATTTTATAAAAACAATTGTGTATATGAATAAAAAAACCACATCTAAAAACATAGATCCAATTATTGATTTAAATATAAAAAAACATGTGTATTATTGAAATTTTTTTCCAAAATAATAGATTATATGGATATTTTGAATTTCCAAAATGAAAATTAAATTCCACATCAACCTTGAAAATAGGTCATTAATAGACATTGGATTAGAGAGTTTCCATTTTCAATGGTTTCAAATAATCCTCCATGCATTATGTTGGAACCATTGTCTAGAAACTATGATATTAAATAATCACTATTTTCTATGATTCCATACATAAATAAAATTCTAAATAAATAATCCTTTGACATTATTAGGGACTTCTACAGTGTATTAAAGAAACCTTCAATGTTATGGATTTACGAGGTTGGGGTGAAAATGTTTTCATTATATTTCATAGGTAATACTAGAACCTTGTTTCAATATTTAGAGAAGGATATGATTCACAATTGGGATTGGGTCTCTAAAACTTTTGTGGTGAAATTTCACCTTAAGATGATGACATATTAAATTAGACATAAAATCACTAGTTTTATTCAGAATGAGGATAAGTTGTTACATGAAAACCAAGAAATATTTTTTGGGACTTCATAGAAAATATCTTAACCCTCATTTTTTAAAACATGTAATCGTGGAAAAAAAATTAATGCTCTCACCCCTAATAATCCAAAAACTGTTGATTAATTTTATAGAAGTGATCATTTGGATAAAACTGATAATCAACAAATAAAATTTTTAATACACTTATTAAAAATTAAAAACACAAATTTTCTAGAAGGAAAAAAATCCATGAAAGAGACACAAATTTTTCTCAAGAAATCCATCCTTAGGGTTCTATAATTTCCAATTAAAACTCACTTAGGGATAAATTCCAATAATTTCGTTTGTTTGTTCACTCAAAATATTGTTTTCCTAAAATTTATATATATCCAAAAAAATTAAGAATGAAAATTTTACTAGGTAGATACCTAGGATTTATTCCTTGGATGATCCTTCTTCAAATTCATAAAACCAATTCAATAGGAATCAACCAAACTACCCTTAAAGAGATCAGTGAGTGGTTAAATATTTTTTTCCCATGGTTTAAAATTAATGCCTAGTGAATAATATTAACATCAAAATAGAGAATAATATTACTATTCAAAAACAAATTTAGAGGGTCCCATATAGGAAGTTCTATATAGAATGGATTTTCATGATGAAAGACCCAAAAATGACATGTAATCTCAAAGAAAATTATTTCACAAATCACATGAATAATATATAAAATCAAATAATTCATATGGATAGATTAGTAAGTGATGTGAAAAATGATAGATACCTAATACAACTATGGTTAACCAAAGAGATAATTTCATGAAAGTAATGACAATGAGTAGTCTGAAAACTCAAGAGGAACTTATAATTTATCATAGGAATGTTTTTAATGAAATTCTAGAATAATATTATCACCAAATTTTGTATAGTGAAAAAACCAAGAAAATTGGAATAAATTCACCTATTCCACTTCAAAAAAATAAGAAAAATATTATAAAATTACAAATATAAAGGGGAAGGAAAATATCCATAGATTAATTGATTTAATTTCCCACTATTAAAAAAAATTATGCACCACCCATCCCATTCTATTAAAAATTAAAACAAAATAGTTAATAACTAAAACTTCATAAGATCATTGGTCTCTTTAACCAAATTCAAGTGAACATTCCATTCATTCCGACCTTAATCCATGTTATTTAAAATATAAAATCACTTAAAATTTTTATTTCAATTAAGAATTCAATTTAATAATTTTCCAGTTAAATCCTAACCAAATAGTGTAGTGATGTCCTCAAAAATAAAATCCCACCAAAACCCTTGGATCTAAGGAGAAATTTTAGTCCTTTTACATTAATGAATAATATTAAATCCAGTCGATTATGTGGCCTTGGTATAAGTATCAATTTAATTTCTTACTCTCTATTTTAAAAGCTAATATTGGGATAACAGCAATATACCACTATTTTCGTACAACTGGATGATCATTACATCACACACCAAATATTTTGTGTAGATAATAAGATTATGGGTTTTTGTATTTAGTTTTTACCCATTGATTTTCTCATCATTGTTATAGATTGGGACAAGGACATACCAATATTTTTGGGTAGTCCTTTACTTTCCACATGTGTAGTTGTAATAAATTTTTCTTAAGGGGAATTGATTTTCAACATTGGTGACAAAAGAAATGAAATTTTTTTAAATCGCATAGGGTCACGACCCATCCCTCGGGGCCCGTGTCGTGACTAGCCCAAGCCCGCCTTCCATAGGCCATGGGCTGGCGACTAGCACTGGAAAGGCATATCCCAAAAACTGGGAAGGTATTGCCTTTATAACTTGTAAACTCACACAACCAAGCACATATAAAGATATGAGCACAAAGTAAACTGTATAGTAAAAAGAGTGTGTACAGTAAGTAAAGGGGACAGAATACAAGCCCAACTAGAAAGTACAAGTAAAATTGAAAACAGCTCTTGTGAACACCCGCCAAAGATCCTACCTGAAGGGTAGGTACGGCTCTCAAATGGTCATCTCTGTGGATCATCTCGTCTAATTCCCACCTCTGACCAGCCTCCAGTCCTGGTACCCTCGACCTCGATCAGTGATGTTTGTTGTCTGCACAAGACACAACAAGGTGCGGGCGTAGCCCGTATAGGGGTGAGTATAAAAATACTCAGTAGGGACCCTGAGACCCCCTAAGGTCTCTTATAATCCACAAAGGATAATCTAAAAGGCACAAAAACAACATTCAACCCTACTTAGGTATATTCCCATACATATACCTAAGTTGTCAAGTATACCCATCACTTTCATGAGGAAAACAAGGCCCAATTCTTTAACCAAAATCACAATTGTTCCATGAAGGAATGAATACCATGAAGGTAACACCACAAACGTAAGTACCAAAAAGGTAAATCCACACAGAAGAATACCACACAGGTATCACCACGAAGTTAAGTACCACAAAGGTAATGCCACACAGAAGATTACCACAAAAGTATCACCACACATAATATTACCACAAAGGTATCACCACATAGAAGCCTACCAAAAGGGTAAAGACTCATATCACACCAGGTATAAATTAAGTACGATAGTATAGATGATTAGCTATATTGATAGATCATCTTACTTTGTCGAGAAGCTCTACTGTTGACCCACACAGGATCGAAGATAACCCACACAGGATCTGAAGATGAACCACATAGGATCTAGAGATGACCCACACAGGATCTGAAGATGACCCACATAGGATTTGGAGATACTGACCTACACAGGATCCAAAGATGTCCCACATAGGATATGAAGTCTCCTCAAGTACAGCCATCCATAGGGTTTCCGCACTAAGCACGCTTGATTCCAGGAGGTTCTGCTACTTAAGCCATCGATCGATACTTCAACTGCTACGAAGTCCCATGAAGAAGTATCAAGAAGGTTTTTCACATCATAATGGACCCAATGCAACATATGGTGCGTCAATTGGACGTTCGGTCTGTAAGTTATTAGCCTTTTTTCTTGAGAGCTCGATTGGATTCAGGTTCAATCCAACCTGACCATACTCCAACTTTATCCTAAACTCAAGTAGAGTATACCAAAAGCATCATCTCAATCCAAGGATTCTGTCACTGTAGATAGTTCTTCAAACGGATGCCTTGTTCTCAATATATGGCCAAAAAGGCGTATCTTGGTCTATATGGGCCCGGGTTCGGTCCAGCCCGGTTGGCCTAGGTCGTGGCGGGCCCGGCCTGTTGGGCCCTAGTCTGGCCTGGCCCATGAAGGGGGCGGCCTGACCCAGCTCGTGGTTGGGGTAGCCCCTTGTGGTGGGGTCCACCCTAGCTGCCACCCGGGAGGGGAGGCACTCCCCCCAAGTCACCCGAACGACCCATTGGCCATTTGATTTTGGCCAACCAGGCGGCGCCACGTGGTGCCACCGTCTGGCACGCAGAACCCACCGGATGGGTCCCGCTCGGTGTGACACTGACGGCTAAAATGATCGGCCCTCTTTACAGCAGCGTGGACGCGCGCCACTGCCCTTTTGTGGCCAGCTGGATATTGGCCTCCCTCCAACCTCTGCCGCAGACAAGTGGTCGCGATATGCAGCTCTGGCGGTGTGGACGCGCACTGCCGCTTTTCCACATGGCCAGCCAGTGCGTCAGCTGCCACCCTACTATGTCGCGGCTGATAGGTCACGGCCTCCTGCTCAATAGGAAGCGCGGACACGCGCCGCCCTACCTCCACATGGTCGGTCGACGTGTCGGCCACTGACTTCCCACCGTTGCAGCCGATGGGCCACAGCCTCCCTCATTACCAGCAGCGTGGACACACCGCCCCAGTTCCACACAGTCGGCCGAGTGCTGACCGCCACCTTTCTCCATCGTGACAATGGGTCGAGGTTTCCTTTGGCGGTGCAGTTGTGCCGCCACCATCATCGTGGCCCATGAAGAACACATCAACATTAAATATGAGGAGCGATCAGGAAATGTTTTTTTGGTCTTCACCCTCCGTGTTAGACCGATAACATGCAAATTCGAGGAGAAAGTTTCGACAAAAAACCATGAAGAAAAACTTAAACAGGCCCCTACCTCGATCATCCGTTGGAGGTGTCGTGGGGAGGAAGATGATGATGGTGACATTAGCATTTCCTAAAATTTCGGTTCATTCATCATTGGAGATGTTCTTCGTTGGAGGAGGTTCTCCCATAAAGTTCTCCTCTCCACTAAAAGTTCTCATTTGCCAATGTTTCCCCCAACCTCAAAAAAGGTGAGGATCCAACTTATTTAATTAGTAGATCAATTAATTCTTGGCTCATTAATTGGTAGAATTCCAAGTGTTTTCTCAGATTAAAGGGGAGTTTGGGTGGTCCCCACCACCAAATAGTCAAAATGGTGCTTTCAAGAAAAATAAAATAAAAGTTAATTTTTTTATTTTTTTCAATTCTCCCATGAAAATACGAAAAACTAACTTCCACCCTCGACCTTTTTTGGTCAAGGTGAAGGTATCCTTAAGTGAATATTGGTGCTGCGAGTTCAATGATGTCCTCTGATTTCAATTCTGAGCACCGGTTGAAAAGTTACAAAATGCCGCTCACGCGTTTACTGAACGTACCCAAAAAAAAGTTCAGAAATTCATTCCGGACACACCGGGCCTTGGAATCACACGCCATCAATTTTCATAGACTCGTAATAATTCCATATAATAAAAAAACATGGAAAAATCTGGGTCTTTACATTCTCCCCACCTTTGGGATTTGCGTCCTCGAAAGCCACATCACAAACTAGGGAAACAAGTGGGGGTACTTTGCACGAATCTGAGCCTCACGCTCCCATGTGCTCTCCTGGAGGATCTCGTGCTACCAACTAACGCGCACCAGAGGTATTGACCGCCCATGAAGAACCTACTTCTGTCGATCCTCAATCTCTACTAGAACCTCTGAAAATGTCATCCCATCGACGATGTCCTGCTCACCCCAGTCAATGATGTGAGAAGGATCATATACATATCTCCTCATCTAGGATACATGGAAAATTTCGTGCACCTGGTGCAATTGAGGGGGAAGAGCTAAGAGGTATGTCACCTCGCCAACTATGTTGAGGACCTGAAAGGGTCCGATGAACCTCGGAGATAACTTGTCGCCCTGTCCAAATCTCCGCAAACCTCATTGAGGTGAGACCTGTAGAAAGACATGGTCACCATCCTCAAACTCAAGAGGTATTCATCTCCTATCATCATATGACTTCTGTCATCTCTGTGTAGTCTTCATCTACTCCTGTATGATCTGTAGCTTCTCTGCGGCAGCCCGTACCATCTTCAGTCCCATGAGTGCTGACTCCCCAGGGTCAGTCCAGAACAGAGGTGATCTGCAAGGTCAATCGTACAATTCCTCAAATGGTTCCATACCGATGGTGGAGTGATAGTTTTATTTGTACACGAAATACACCAAAGGAAAGTGGTTCTCCTATCTGCAGCTGAAATCTAGGACGCAAGCATGCAGCATGTCCTCAAGGGTCTAAATGGTCCGGTCTGTCTGACCATCCGTCTGAGGATGGAAGGCAGTGCTTAGTTGAAGTTGTGTCCCGAACACCTCCTAAAACCCCTTCCATAGCCTGGAAGTAAAACGTGCATCACGATCGGAGACAATCTTAGATGTCACCCCATGAAGCCACACAATCTCATACACGTAGAGGTGTCCCAACCCCTCTACTGATCCATGCTCTCTGATAGGTAGGAAATGGGCCGACTTGGTGAGTTAGTCAACGATCACCCAAATAGAATCATGCCCCTTAGACATGTGTGGAAGTCCTGTCACAAAGTCCTTGTAAATTCCATCCCACTTCCACTATGGAACCTCTAGTAGCTGAACAAAGCCCACTGGAACCTGATGCTCTGCCTTCACTTGCTGACATGTGAGGCACCGAGAGACAAACTCTGCTACATCTTTCTTCATTCCCGGCCACCAGTGTTGATGCCAGAGGTCCTAGTACATATTCGCAACTCTTGGATGTATCTATATAGGGGATGTATGGAACTCCTTTAAAAATGACTCCCTAAGCACCACCGGTACCATAGTATTCCCTCTGAAGAGGATGACGTGCTCCCCAACTTCAGAAAATCCATCAGGTGTTTGTCCTGTGGATATCTGATCATGTCGAGCCTCACGGTCAGTGTCCCCAAGTTACACCTCCCTGACTCACTGAAGGAGTGGGTAAGTGACCTTCAGAGACTGAAGATAAGATACTCCATCTCGATCCACATAAGATATCCACAAATCGGCTAGCAACTTTGTCACCTCACTCAGCAATTGTATACCAGATCTCCTGCTGAGTGCATCTACTACTACATTTCCCTTCCCAAGAGTATATACTATATCAAAGTCATAGTCCTGGAGGAACTCAAGACAACGCCATTGTCTCAAGTTCAGGTCCTTATGAGATAATATATACTTGAGACTCTCGTGATCAGAGTAGACTATAAAATGTTCAACCATCAAGTATTGTCACCACATCTTCAAGACAAAGACCACTGCTACCAACTCTAGGTCATGGGTAGCGTAGTTATACTCATGTTGTCTTAGATATCGAGAACCATACGTGATCACTGCTCGCTCCTACATTAGGACACATCCAATCTCGGTCCCTGATTTGTTGTAGTAAACTACATACCCAATTCCCTCCTATGGTAGCCTCAAGATGGGGGCACTCGTCAGTCTCTACCTCAGCTCCTAGAAACTCCATTGGAATCTCTCTGACCACACGAAGGGTTGTACCTTCTTTGAAAACACTGATAAGGGTGCCACAACTCTGGAAAAGTTAGGAACAAACCTCCAGTAGTAACCGGCCAAACCCAGGAAACTTCACACTTTCGTCACACTCTTGGGTGGCTCCCAAGAAAGTACAACCTCAATCTTTGCTAGATCCACCACAACTCCAACCTCTGAAATAACATGTCCTAGTAAGTGAACATCTCATATCTAGAACTAGAACTTTGAGAGTTTACCATAAAGTTGGTGCTCTTGGATTGTGTCCAGAACTATCTACAGATGATAGGCATGCTCCTCCTCTGTAGCTGAGTATATCAGAATGTCATCGATGAAGACTACCACAAAGCGATTGAGGTATGGCTGGAAGATCATGTTCATGAGTCCCACAAACATTATTGGTGCATTGGTCATGCCGAATGGCATAACCAAGAACTCATAATGGCCATACCAAAATCTTAATTCCATCTTCTGCACATCCTCATCTCATACCCTGAGCTGGTGATAGCCTGATCTGAGGTCTATCATCGAAAACCACCGTGCTCCCATTAGCTGATCAAAGAGATCATAAATCCTCGGGAGTGGGTACTTGTTCTTAACAGTCACCTGGTTTAGGCACTGATAGTCCACACAGAGTCTCAAACTCCCATCCTCCTTCTTGGAGAACAAAATTGGGGCTGCCCAAGGAGAAACACTAGGCCTAATGAACCCCTTGCTATGAAAGTCCTCTAGCTGTACTCGCAGCTCTCTAATCTCCACAGGAGTCATCCAATATGATGGTGTAGATATCAATGTCTCCCTGGAAAAAGTCGATATAAAAAAGTCCACCTCTCTACGAGGAGGTAGACCTAGAACATCATTAGGGAAAACGTCGGCATACTGGTCCACCACTATAGGATAGCTCGGACTCTCAACATCAACCGCTCTGAGGGTAAGGCTAGCCAAATGATGTGTGATCGGGTAAACCCTCCTCCGGGTAAGTCTATCAGGTGATGCAAAGGTTCCCTTCTCTCTAATGAAGGAAAACCTTGTCCCATCCGTGTGGAAATACCGCACTTTGCGCCTAATACAGTCGATCTGAGCATGAACTATAGATAACCAATCCATACTCAAGATGATGTCTTAAGGCCTAGATGTCACTACTTGAAGATCTCAGCCGAAGCTCTCACCTCCTAGAGTAATATCACATTTTCGGCACCAATGTGTAATCATCGAATCCACTCCCGTAGGAGTCTCTACCCATAAGGATCGAGCCAACAGCTCCACTGGAATCTTTGAGCTCTGAACGAGGGTTGTGGAAATGAAAGAGTTACTGGAACCTGTGTCTATATGTACTAAAAATAAGGTGGAGTAGATACATACCATACCTCATATCATCTCTAGAGCACCATGGTCATAGGCCTCAACTGCCTGAATATGAGATTTTCCCTGTCCACTTGCTCCCTATGGTTAGGGTGGACCACCTAGAGGTGGTGGCGGTAGGACCTCGTATCTCCACCCACCGCCTACTGCATGACCAGCTCCTCTGCTACATCCGCCTCCTTCTTACGGACCTCCTCGATCGAATCTTCACCTCTACCCAGGTAGTCCTTATACCTTCTATTGGTCATTTATATAGTGGGTTGGGTAGTCACGAGCCATGTGACCCTGCCCACCGCACGAGTAACACTGTCTGCTCCTCGCCTGTCATGCTCTGTCTTGAGAGCCTCGCACAACCGACCTCATATCCTGTGGTCGTCCACCTGTAGGTATGGTCCTCTTGGGCCTCTACATCATCTGTCTACTGCCATCTATAGATGACTCTGCTACGTGATGTCTGGTGGTGGGTCTCGCTGCTGGTGACTGCTCAGCAAGGAAACTCTCTACTAAGAGTGCTCACTCTAACACCCCCACCTACATCGGGGTGCTGAGGGAAATCATTGAAGATATAATCTCCCATTTGATTCCCTACTAAAGTTCCAGTCCCTAAAGAAAGAGTCAGGAACCATGTCAGTGGAGTAGCGCGATAGGTCGGTGAACCTCACTGAATACTGAGCCACATTCATGCTTCCCTGATACAAGTGGATAATCTCTTGTATACGCACTGAGCGTAAGGTCTTTGGGACAAAATCTACTCTAAAAAGGCTCTCAAGGTCCACCCAGATGATAGTGAACTTTTCGTGAACCTGGATCATCAAGCTATACCATCTTCCCGCTGGTTCCTGAAGAAAGATGGCGACAAGGATCACCATGAGATCAGCTGGTGTCCCTACCAATCAGAAAACTCTAACCATGGCCTCCAACAAATCATCATCCTCCTATGGATCCATCTCGCCCCAGAACCTCGGTGTCCTCTGGCATTGAAACTCGTGTAATGTGATCAAGCAGCGTGCACCCTCTACTGTTGGGGCTGGTAGCATCGGCTGCCCAATGGGTAGTGGTGCTGCTGGTACACCACCCGATGGTATAACTATGGAAAGGGGGCCCTGCACCGAAGCCTCATCACTTGGTGGGTTGTCATCATGTACTCTATCTAGAATTGTGGCTGGCTATCTGTGTGGAGGAACCATAAAAAGAAACAAGTTCTCCACGGTCATTAATTTATACCTGGTGAGCTGACTCAAAGTGATCACAAAGAAAAAAATTCAGAAACACACACACAATTAGTGTTTTCAAGCACTGAATCAAAAATCAGAATCTAGGGTCCTCATGTATGGATACGTTGTCCATTTCACCAACACTTGATTCCAAAAACTGATAACCGCACTCATAAAACTTAACACTATTGTCGATTAAAAGATCAAAGTCTAATTTCTTGGGTAGAACTGACTCCTCTAATACCAATTTTTCACGACCAGTCCCCCAAGGCCCATGCTGTGACTACCCCAAGCCCACCTTCCATAGACAAGGGGCTGGCGGCTAGCACAGAAAAGGCATATCCCTAAAACCAGGAAGGCATTGCCTTTATAACCTATAAACTCACACAACCAAATACACAACAAGATACGAGCACAAAGTAAACTGTATAGTAAAAAGAGTGTGTACAGTAAGTAAAGGGGCCAGAATACAAGCCCAACTGGAAAGTACGAGTAAAACTAAAAATACCTCCTATGAACACCCACCAAGGATCCTACCAAAAGGTTAGGTACATCTCTCTAATAGTCGTCTCTGCGGATCGTCTCATCTAATGCCCACCTCCGAGAAGCCTCCAGTCCTGGTACCCTCGACCTCGATTAGCATTGTCTGTCATCTGCACAAGACACAACAAGGTGCGAGCATAGCCCGTGCAGGGGTGAGTATAATGATACTCAATAGGGACCCCAAGACCCCCTAAGGTCTCTCAGAATCCACAAAGGATTAACCACAAGGCACGAAAACAATATTCAACCCTACTTAGGTATATTCCCATACATATACCTAAGTTGTCAAGTATACCCATCATGTCCATGAGGAAAAATAAGACCAATTCTTTAACCAAGGGAAAAATTGTTCCACAAAGCAATGAATATCATGAAGGTAACATCACAAATGTAAGTACCACAAAGGTAATTCCACACAGAAGAATACCACACAGGAATCACCACGAAGTTAAGTACCACAAAGGTAACACCATAGAGAATATTAACACAAAGGTATCACCACACAGAAGATTACAAAAAGGTATCACCACACATAAGCGTACCACAAGGGTAAAGAATCATCTCACACCAGTTATAACTTAAGTACGGTAGTATAGATGATCAGCTGTATTGCTCGATCATCTAACTTCGTCGAAAAGCTTTGCTGTTGACCCACATAGGATTGAAGCTGACCAACACAGGATCTGAAGGTGACCCACATAGGATATATAGATAACCCACATTGGATCTGAAGATGACCCATATAGTATCTGAAGATGCTAACCCACATAGGATCTGAAGATGACCCACACAGGATATGAAGTCTCCTTAAGTACAACCATCTATAGGGTTTCCGCACTAAGCACACTTGATTCCAGGAGGTTCTTCTCTTCAATACATTGGTCGATACTTCAACTTCCAGTAAGTACCATGAAAAAGTATCATGAAGGTCTGTTACATAATAAGGGACCCAACGCAACAGATGGTGCATCCATCGGACACCCTGTCTGTAAGTTATTATCCTTTTAGTCCCGAGGTCCTGGTTGGATTTGGGTTCGATCCAACCTGACCATACTGAAACTTTATCCAAAAATCAAGTGGATTATACCAAAAGTACCGTCTCGATCCAAGGATTTTGTCACCATAGATGGTTCGTCAAATGGACATCCAGTTCTCAAGATATGGCCAAAAGGGGGTAAATGGGTCTAGATGGGCCCGGGCCCGACCCGGCCCAACCCGAACCGACCCGGTTTGGGTCGACTTGGTCCGGTCCGAGTCCAGCCCATGAAGGGGGAAGCCCGGTGTAGCCCGCATTGTAGCCCGTGGCCTGGGTGGCTTCTTAGGGTAGGGTCCGCCCTAGACGGCCCCGACCGGAGGGGTCCCGCTCGACATGATGCAGCTGACCGAAATGGCCAGCCCTCCTTCCAATGGTGTGAACATGCACCGCTTCTCCACTGTGGTCAGCCTGATATCGGCCACCCTTCAACCTCCGTCGTGGACAAGCAGTCACAGTCTCCAACTCCAGTGGTGTAGATGGGCGCCGCTGCTTCGCCACACGGCCGGTCGACGTGTCGGCTGCCACCCTGCTCTGTCGCGACCATTGGGCCACGACCTCCTGCTCAACAGGTGGTGCGGACGCATGCTGCCCTACCTCCATGAGGTCGTCCGGTGTGACAGCTGTTGAATTCCCACCGCTGCGGCCGATGGGCCACGTCCTCCCTCGTTACCCATGGTGTGGACACACTACCCTGATTCCACGCAGCCAGCCGGGTGCTAGCCGGCACCTTTCTCTGTCATGCCGACAGGTTGCAATCTCCTTCAGTGGTGTGGTTCTGCCGCCTCCATCATCACGGCCCGCTAAGAACACATCAAAATTAAAGATGCGGAGGGATCTTTCCATGTTTTTTTGGTCCACACCCTCCACGTTAGACCGATATCATGCAGTTTCGAAGAGAAATTTTCAACATAAAACCACAAAGAACAACATAAACAAACCCCTGCCTCGATCATCTGTTGAAGGTTTCATGAGAAGGAAGATGATGACGGTGACTTAGGTGTTTCCTAAAACGTCGTTTCATTCGTCTTTGGAGATGTTCTTCGTTAGAGGAGGTTCTCCCACCGATTTCTCCTCTCCACCAAATGTTCTCCTTTGCCAATGTTTCCCCCAAACTCAAGAAAGGTGAGGATCCAACTTATTTAATTACTAGATCAATTAATTTTTGGCGCTTTAATTGGGAGAATTCCAAGGGTTTCTTCACATTAAAGGGGAGTTCGTGTGGTCCCCACCACCAAATATTAAAAATGGTGGTTTCAAGAAAAATAAAATAAAAGTTATTTATTTTATTTTTTTCAATTCTCCCATGAAAATCCAAAAACCTAACTTCCACTCTCGACCTACTACAGTCGAGGTGAATGCCTCTTCAAGCGAATATCGGTGCTGCGAGTTCAAAGGTGTCCTCATATTTCAGTTCTGAGTACCAGTTCAAAAGTTATAAAATGCTACTCATGTGTTTACTGAACGTACTCAAAAAAAGTTCAGAAATTCATTCTGAGCACACCGGGCCTCGAAATCATGCACCGTCAATTTTCACGAACTCATAATAATTCCATATAATAAAAAATTGCATGGAAAAATATGGGTCTTTACACATATAACCTAAAATTGAGTATATTTCTTCAATATTGGATATAAATGAATATGTGGACTTTTTTATAAGATGGATGAAGATTTTTTGGATTTAATTAAAGAGGTATGTATAAAATATTCAGTCAAAGAAATCATTTTATAGGTTGATGTCTGTGAACTAGAGGAAAATATTTGATGAATCTATGGGTAAATTTATCAATCATTTAAATGATTTTTTAGAGAAATAAATTTTTTAAAATAACAATTTTGAAGGAAGTATGATATCCACTATTTATAGTAGTGAGGAACTACTATTATCTATATCTCACTATTTATTTAAATGAAGCATTGAATACCTTGGGCCACCTATGTTGGAGAATCTCCCTTCTAGTTAAGAGGCACCACATATAGAGAATAAACCCCTTCGTAATCATTTTAATATAATTTTTTTGATAAATTTAAATACTAATGGGCATAATTTATACTGAGACTCATAAAATAAAGTAGTAAATGTTGTGTTGTGTGTTGAGAAATATATAATCTGATTTCGGTTATAGTATTTATGAAATCAAAAGGATTAACTCTACATATTTCACGAGTATGATACCTTTGGAGCTAGATAAAAATGGTTGGGGGGAAATGGAAGTCTATCCCAAAGATGAAAGGGGTTGTGTGAGAGGAGGTAATTAAATTAATTGATTTTGGAATAATATTTATTATTTTTGACAGTCCTTGGGTTTTCCCTTTCTAGGTTGTTCCTAATAAAATATTTTGTATCATCTTAATTATTGAAAGGAATGAATAATTTAAAATTAGGTTAGTGACCAAATGAAGTTTCTATATAAATAAAATGAAACTAAATTTGTCCCTAGGTACAGATAATTTTCCAATTCCATTCCTAGAACAAATGGTTGAGAGGATGGATGGTAATGATTTTTTATTTTATTGATGACTCTTCTGGCTATAATTAGATCCATTATCCCTTAAAGAATAAAAAAACACCTTCACTTGTAAATTTGGAACATTTTTCTACCAGTGAATTCCATTTCACCAGTTTGATTCTCTAATCAACTTTAAAAATTGTATTATGGTTATTTTATCTAACACAGTGAGATAATTATAGAGGCATTCATGAATGATTTCTCTATAATAGGAAACACTTTTTAGTGATACTTTCATAATATATAATTAGTCTCAAGATGGTTTCTAAATACCAAATTTTTACTTAACTAGGATAAATGTAAATTTGTGGTCATTAAAAGGATAATTTGTGTTCATGAAGTCTCTATGAGATAAATCGATGTGAATAGTAATTAAATTGAAGTTATTCATAGGTTATATTCTCTAGAAAATTTGAAAATAATTATAAGTTTAATGGGTAGTAATCTTCATTTTGATATACCTAAATATTTCTAAAATCCAAAATCCCATTTATTCGCATTTGATAGAAGATGCATATTTTTTAATGATATGAAATTAAAAAAAATTAATCTTCTTAAATAGAAAATCTCTTCCTCACCATTCATCACAACCCTTGATTGAAAGTTTCTATTCAAAATAATGTGTGATGCAGGTGATATGGTGGTTGGGTCAGTCTTACGGAAATATATTTAAAATATGTTGCATGTAGTGTAAAATGATAGTTGGTTACTAGATTAAAGTTAAGTTAATCACACCACTTCTAAAAATTAGTTAATATTTGTGGTTCTCCCCCTTGAAAAAATTATGTGGTACTTGGTTTTTTATGGTTGATTTTATTTAATGATCATTAAGCCTTGAATTATTAGTTATACTTGGAGGAAAATCCAATGTTGATCAATTAGATTATCTTTATAAATTAATTTCTTTTAGATATTATCTATAAACTTGGTGACAGAAATGTTGTGGTTGATCACTTGTCCAAGTTATCTAGTATACAATTTATTTAACCAATCGATATTAATTATTCCATCCCATATTAGAAACAGATGGATGTGATAATTATCAAGGATTATTGGTTTTATTATTATAATAATATTCAATAGGTATGTGTATTTACCATATATTTCATACTAAATAAAAGGAATAAATTTATCTAAGAGATGAAATACTACTTTTGAGATGATAATTTCATTTTTAGTATATGTAGTGTTGGAATTTTGAGTTGATTTAAGGTGGAGTAAATGTTACTGATTCTTGAGATTTATCACACTTTACCATGCGATAGAAACCATTTAGGGTTAGATTACTACCAAGAAAGTGGTCTAGGATGGGTTTTTTGGGCTTATAATATTCAAAGATTTAGGGACATTAATAGTTAATTTTGATAAGTTCCATATATTAGGTAATGTATATATGAAGGAGGTACTACTGAAAAATGGATTCTTAGTTTTTTAATTATTTATTTGTAGGGTTTGGATCTCATTGGATGATTTCCATCATCTCAAGTAAATGATTATATTATTTTGATTGTGGATTATGCTTAAAATTCGGTTGAGGTAGTTTCCCTTCATAACAATCAGTGTCTTAATGTTTTCAAATTTAACAACAAGAACATATTTTCTATTTTTAGAGTTCCTAGGGTTTTCAACCATGAAAATAATACTCATTTTAAGAATTTTATGTTTAGTAATTTAAGATAAAATTAAGGTTCTATTTATAAAAGAAGTACTACATACCAGCCTCATCCAAGTGCTAAAGCTAAGTTTTCTGATAGAGATATTAAGAAAATTATAGAGAAAACTATTTTTATTTATAATAAAGATCAATCCTCAATTATAGATGAGTATTTTTTAACCAATAGAATAAAATTAAAAACTTATCTATGAATTTCTCTTTATAGGATAATATTTTGGAAACTAAGTCACTTTTAGATGGAAAATCATCATAAATATTTTTAGGCTATCAAATAACTCAATTATGATTTTGTAACTATTGGGGATAGGTGACTACTTGAGTTAAGGGATCATGATTATATAATGAGGGAGTATCATGAGATTTCAACAATCTATAAATAGGTGACTATGTATTTCCATGATCCCAACATTTATTTAGGAATTCAAGGGTAGATAAAAAGTGATTATATATAATTAATGGTATAAATGATTCCTTGGGAAACTAAAATATATTAATTGATGACCATTTACCATTTGGAGGTTATTGGATAATGGGTTTGATTAGTTGGTAATTTAAGATAATTGGTTGTTCATAGTTAATAGAAAATTTATTATTCTTTACATTGAATGGAAGGTGCTTGGACACTATTTTTATCCATTATTCATAGGTTTTATCTTAATTTTTCTGAATACTATAAAATCAATGATTCAAGGGAGAAAACACAAGATTCTTTATTTATTTCTAAAGTTTTAAATAATAACATTCCTTACTATAGTCCCCTTCCTAGTTCCATTTATCATATCATGGTAACCTATAATATCATGATTTATTTTTTTTCCCTTTATATGGTCACTCTATAAAATTATTAATTTTTATGGATCTAACATTTTATGTCTTGAAGAATCATTGTTTCCCACTTTAAATCACTTAAAGACATGGATTTTTTTTCTTGAATGATCTCTTACGTCATGTAGTTGATCCATTTTTTGTTATCTATGTTACTTTATTGATCATATTGTTAGTTTACACCTTTAAATAATTTCAATATACTATCAGTTGACCTACAGTGAGACCCTTGTACTTGGTCACATTCCAAGGTTAGTTAGAGACATTATGAATTTTTAGTGTTTAGTTTCTTATTATGGATTTTTAGTTGAATGGTTTTCCTTAAGTTTAATTTTTTTAATGGTTAATCCTATCATATTTCAAATATATAATCACATGTTCAGTTTCTTCATGAATTAGATTAAAAATCCACTAGATTCCACATTCAATCATATTTTTTATTTATTTAGTGGATTTTATTCATTCAAATGATTATAACTTCTTATTGTGGCTATGAGGATCAACATGTGGTCACATATTTATATGATATCATTTAATTCGTATAGTTTATTATAATAGTATTCTTATAGTCACTTTCTTTATCATTGTCGATTGTCTACAAATTTAGTTAGAGAATTTTTCTTATCTTTACTAGATTTTTTTTTGAAAATTTCATGAAGTCAAATGAGTTATTTTCTTCAAAAAACTAGAATCACTTCCCTCACAATAAAACCTATGTTCCTATTAAAATATTGATTATAAATACAAGTAATATTGTGTTTAATTATTATTTAGGTTGGAAAAATATTAGTTTTTTTCTAGTTCAACAAAATGGTGGTATAAATAATGAATTTAAATAACAAAAAAACAAATTTTCTTAGGTAAGTGGATCTCTTTTTTTACTTCTTCATTTTTTTTAAAATATTAAATATACTAGGAAATTTTTATGGGGGATCCTCCTAGTATTTTTAAACCAAATTTTTTGAACCTATAATACATTAGTATGGTGTTTAGCATACTAATATCTAGGTCATTAATAATCAAATTGAATAAAACTTCAAACATCAATATAACACTTAATGTCCATTTGGATTCAAAAAAAATGTTGTGTAACTCAGTAATCAACATACTACCCTTTTTTATACATGTGAATTCTTGATTCCTATATTCATTTTAAAATCATGAACACGTTTTGAAATTTTTTTTATAAATATAGAAAATGTACTATTTTAAACATTCTCATTACCTCTTCAAATATCGTTTGAAATTCTAAATTGAATATTCTTTTAGAAAAAAATGTTTCTAATGTTTCTAAAACTAATGATTCAATATTAGGGTCAATATTGGGTTTTATTTTTGGGTTAGGGGGTCATTAATTATTTTGATGTGTGCTTCAATGATTTTAGACATCAAAACTCTTCCAAAAAATACAAATTTGTTGGTATTTATCCTTCAATTTTCACTTTTAGTGGTTGACATTTTTCCTAAAGTGAGAATTCTATTTTACCACTTTGAAGAGGTTCATATCTATTAGTCTATGGATTAAATTGGGGACTCCATTTTATTAATTAATCGAGGAAAAATAATTTTGATAAAATTTGGGGAGAATGATTAAAAATTATCCATGTTTTTGAAAATTTTTATTTGAATTGAACTCATAATATATGCATCAAAATGTGTTAAAAATTAAAATCCTAATAATGGTTGAACTATTTATTCTTCTCTCTTTTACTGTTTGATAAGATGATTTATTACAATACTCCTTATGTTGATAAAAATCCAATAATGTGTCTAAATTATTATATACTATAAATTTATGTGTGTTTATTCATCTTAAGGGAAATAGAAGTTTGAGAGATTCAATTAGATTAAATTAAAAAAAATTTACTTTTTTGAAAAGGTTATTTTTGAATATTTTTCTAAAAAACAAGAAACCTATTATACACTAAAACTATTTAATTTTTATAATTAAATCACATTCATAACTTATGTATATAAAATAGGTAAAATATTTATGAATACCAATTATTTTTGGAATTTTAACCCTTCCATTTTCATATTTATTATCCTCCACTAAAATTGAATATTGGATTCCTTAAGGATAATAAAATTTATATGTGTGGGGAAATTTGATGTTTTCTATATTTGATGTACTTTTCCTCATCCTTCGGATGAATTTATTGAAGGTTTTATGTCACGTTGTGAATAAATTTGTGTGTTTGTGATAAAATATTTAATCTGATACTCGATTTTGAATTAAATAAATATTTTATTGATAATTAGTATTTTATGGTGTGTAAATGTTCTAAGGTTCATTATCAAAAATATTATATTTTTTTAGAACATATATTTTTATTTGTTTTAATAAACTTTTAATTTTAATGCCCTTTTTAAGTAATTATGATATAGATATTCTCTTTCAAATTATTCATTCAATTTTCTATTGTTTTATTTTGAATATCATTTGTGGAATTAATTTATAAATATGTAAATTCATTCGTTCTTTGACTTGAATCACATTTTAAAATAACATTATAAATATTTTTTCCCACTTATATTTCCACTTTGTTGAATGTTGAGGCTTTAATCCATAAAATTGAAATTTTAAAATCAAAATCAAAATAGAATTAAAGGATAGGGGATCTGATCTTGAAACTAAGTGGAAGCACTATATGCTATTATAAAATATTGAAATATTTAAGAAGATTCATCCAAGATATAGGAAGTTGAATCCTACCCAAATAAAGAAGTATTAAATTTATTATGGGTTTTATCTAGAGTCACATGAGGAGGAGGAGTGGTAATGATAGGAAAGCCATGTAGGGACCCCAGATATGTTTGTAGAGAAGTTGAATATGTTCTTCAAAACAATTAATTTTTCTAGGGTATCCTGAGAATGGGAGAAAAGGGGTTACTATGGATGAGACTAAACATAATACCTTTGGATACTATAGGTTATAAAATCATGAACTTAGTGGTTCATAGATGTGGAAAGGATATTGTAGAGGATGTTAATCGACTCATTATAGGAGATTTAAATTATTTTCAAGAACATAAATTTTTTATTCTAAAATTATTTTTGCATATTCTATTCCTAGGGAGTAATATTTTTTATTTTTATGATTGATATTCAATCCTATAATCACTAATTAATAAATATCTACTACCTTCTTATCAATATTCCTATTAGTAACTTCTTCAAATTTTCAACCATCAATGAAATTTGGTCATGTTTATTATTCTAAAAACTATTAAGATCATCTATATCTTCCAATCTTCTGAGATGAAATTATTTAAACAAAATAAATAAGGAACACCAAGGTTGATTAGTTTTTCAGTATATGTGATTTCATCTAATTAATTATTATAATAATGTTTATTTTCAATTTAAAATATTAGGTATCCTAATATTAAATTTATTAATTCTTGAAAAAGTGAGTACGAAATCATTTACTAGATGTTGGTTATATAATTTTCACACTATTATGGTGATTTAAAAGTTAAAATTCAATAAAAATTCCACTTCCTTCTCCACTATTTACCTCAACTCACTTCCCTATCCAAGTCACCATTGAGCTATTTCTTCCAATTTTCAATATCACATTATCACTCTCTTATTTTTAATTAATATTATTCATTAATTGTTTCTTGTTATTTTTCTTATATTCTAAATTTTACTCTTTTTCACTCAAAAAAAATTTCATCCCTTCCATGTCGATCAAATCATCCTAAAACTATACTATTTTTAATTAGGATTATATATAATTAAATTTATCAGGCTTAATGGCCTAGCCACACTTCACCGCCTCCCATTGTAGAATGGAGAAGCATGCTAATCAATTTTGAATATGGGAACACATGAGTTTACACTTTGAAAAAATATCTTATATTGGTAAATAATTATAAGTATCTTGAAAACATATTAGTTTGATAACAATTTCTTATTACTCTAAAATCATTTTTGTATGAATTTTAAAATAAAAAATAACATCAAAATAGATTTTTCATGACATTGAAACTACATTGAAAATCCCAAACTTTAGTACAAGGACTATAGAGTCCTTTATGAAACACTAAAATAGATATTATAAAAACTAAACACATAAATAATAAACACAATGTGATTAATAAAAGTTGTAAGAGATTATAATTATCCATTTAAACAAGTGAGTTATTTCTAAACAAGTGAAAATATGAGATATTTTAAAATAATTTGAGGCATTTTTAATATTCAAGATAACCAAATAAACATAATTAAAAATCTCCCCATTAATCAAAATTAACACTAAAAAACTACCAAATTAACACTAAAAATCTCTCCATTTTTTAATTATAATACTAGAAATGAAATAAAAAAATTCTCTCCCTTTTTTAAATTTAATGAAAAGTAAAAAAACTAAAATTCATTAAATTTATTTACTATAATTAAAAATATGTCATTTTAATGTTCTAGAATACTAAAAATGATACAAAGTCAATATGTTAAAAATTTATAAAAGTAATATTTTATGATAAAAATATTTAACCTACTACTAAAATAATGCATATAAAAAATTTTAATTTTTTTTTGAAGAAAATAGAAAAAAAATTATTCAAACTGATCATCTTCTTTATTGGTATATAATCTATTCCGAACAGATTTAAAACAATATTTAAAGTAGATTTGTTAGTAACAAGTAACAGTAATAAAATTAGTAACTTAACACTAACCTTTCAACATTCCAAGATAAAAAATTAATTTCTAAAAATTTTATAGCATCAAGAGGAATGGTAGTAATATCAAATAATTATTTTTTAGTAGGAACAAATTCTAAAACAATGTTTTCTCTATTTATATAATCTCTCAATGAAATTAAATCTATTGTCTATATGATTTTTTTTCTAAAAGTATATAAAGGATATTTTTAGGTAGAAAAGTTGCAATAATTATCATAGTAAATAATATTTTTATCAAAAAAAAATTTTAGTCACAACACATTTTTTTAATACATGCAATTTGACCACTTCTTTTGTATACAATCGATGGATAATTGTTTTTTGTTCCTCATCAAATTAAATTCATTCCATGAAAATGATATATACCTAATGTACTTTACCTTTAAATCCTATAACCTAAAAAATGTGAAAAAGATACCAACTCAAATATTTTTTGATTAGAGTAAAATAAACAATAGTTAATATATATTTACATATCTAATTATTATCTTAACATCCTTAAGGATTCATTATTTAATAATAGACATGAAAAAATGGACTTGATGTAATTAGATAAATCATTTTAACTATCATTCCACCATAAATATTAATATAATAAAATTTTCTAAATTCATTAATGCCAATTTTATAATTAATATACATTATTGTTTTAAATGTTTTATAAGAATCAAAACCAAACCTTTTAAAAGTTTAATTATTGTATTTATATTTTTTAAAAAAATATATCATTTTTTATTTTAGAAATTTTATTTTCTAAACATAATTTTAGTTTTATCATTAGACACATATCAAATTTTGAGGTCATAAAATTTGAAACATCATTACTAATAAAAACACTAGTAAACTAAAAAATATATATTCTATATATATTTTCTCTAATAAAATGTCATTTGAAACTTTTTTAATTAACATGGTAAGATCAAACATTCCTTTAACAAAACCATTTTATAATAAAAAAATATTAATCAATCATACAATGTTCTAGGATCTTTCTTATGACCATACAATGCATTAATAAATTTAGATACATGATTTTGGAATTTATAATTTTTAAATCAAGGTGGTTACCTAACATTCACCTTTTTATAAATTAAGCAATTAAAAAATCATCTTTAGGTAATTACTTTTATTATTTCAAGAGTAGTAAAATAATTTTCAAAATCAATTCATTATTATTGGTAATAACCTTTTGTAACAAGATAAGTTTTTATTTTTTATTATATTTCAAATTCATTAAGACTATTTCATAAAATTTATTTAATTCAAATTACTTATTTATCAATATTAAGGTTAACCATATTCCAAAAAATATTTCCTTCAAATTTTTCTATTTCTTCTTTAATTAATATAGTTTAATTGTTAGTCATTCAAATAACCACTAAAATAAAAAATAAAAAAATCAACAACAAATGTAGAATTAGCATAGAAATAAAAATGATATTTTCCTATTTCAATACCTAATTTAACCCTTCCTGTAACAATTTTCATAGAATTGTCTTTTATATTATTTTAGTTTATAAGATTATTTTGAGAAGATATTCTCTCCTCCTAAAATAAAACATTATATTTATAATCATGAGTATAATATACACCAAATATAGGTTTCCTAAATTCCTATACAACATTATTAGAATCTAAATTTTGGTTTTTATTTTTATTTTCATCATACTTATCATGAACTGGTCCTTCAGTAACTAATGTTCTCTTATTTATAAATCAATTGTATTTATGAGAGTTAGAGTATCCATGAACGATTCCTTTATCACCTTTAGAGTCAATATTCTATAGGTTATATTTTGTATATGTAATAAAAACTCTATAACCAAACACCAAAAAATAACAAATTTTTTGTTTAATCCCTCTAAAAATCATAAGGGGTCTTACTTAAGATTATTATAATCAACCCTATATTTAATATATCAAAATATTTATTAAATTATTCAGCATAAAAATATTGTTGAAAATTAAATTCATTAAGTATATTTTGTTCCATTTCATGAATTGATCTATTTTTTCTTTCCACCAGACTAGTTTATTATGGTAACCTTAGAGAAGAAAAACTGTGTTGATATCAATTAAATTAAAAAAAACTTAAATACTACATTAAAAAATTTACCATATCTATCACTTCTGATTGAGGTTATTAAATATCCATTTTTATTTTGAATTCATTTTTATGAAGCAGAAAACATTGTTAAAATTTAACTTTTATGTGTAAAAAAATAATATCAAGAAAATAAAATATATTAATTAAGAATTATAAATATATACTTCTTTACACATATATAAATATGTTGTTAAGGAAAAAATAAACCATGATCCAACAATTAAATATGTCTAGCAATTCAAACATCATTAATAGATTTAAAATTTTCATAATGTTTCTAACCTTTAAAACAGGAATCATAAATAAAGTATTTACATAGATTTAATTTCTATAAATCTTGTACATATACTCAATGTGACACTTTAGACATCAGAAAAATATTAGCATGGAATAATCATCTCTAACATAAAATATCTTCACTTTCTACATCATTTAAACACTTAACATTTTTTTAGTTAGTTTAGATGTGAAAATAAAATATATGTTAACATTTTCATTTGATTAAAATAAAATAAAATCATTCCAAAAAATAATACACTACTCTTTTTCAAATTTTACATTAATTCAACTATCACATGGTCAACATATACTTATTAATTTTTTAAAAAAAATTTTATATAGTAATTTTTAAATAATAACACTTTTTAAAAATCATACTTCCCCAAATTGTTTAATTAGACACTTAGAGTTATCTCCCAAAGTGACTAACCTCCGTCACTTAATTTAAAACGATATAAGGTAAGAAAAATTATTTTTCCAATATCTAGAACACACTCTCCCTCTGTATACTTTAAATTATTGATACATATATGGTAGGATTCCTAAAATTAATCTAGTGAATGAGTTTTTTGGTACCCCTAACATCATAGGTATAATTAGATTAGTTTTGGATCTTTCATAAACCTAAATATATTTCAAAAATTTATTTCTAGAATATCTGGACAAATAATCTTATACATATATGTTTCTGTGTAACCATAATATTGTGTACATCTTAATGAACTTTCATTAGATAAATTCTCATTCATTATAAACTTAAAACAAGTTAGACATGAAAATTTTCCATTTCAACTTTTAATAAATAATTCTATATTCATTTTTGGATGATGAGAATCATATACAAAATCATATCTATTTTATGGTTTTATCACATACAAAATTATATCAAATTTTTCAATAAATGGAACAAAATTAGAAAAACTATCCTTCAAATTTATAATTTCATTTTTTAAATTTTATTTTTCTATTTTAATAACATCATAATAATCACATGTTTTAACCTTCAAAAAATAAGTCGTGTTTCATAGTCCATTATTTGTTTTCTATATATTCTTATATTTATTTTTAGTATTAATTATATCATACAGGATTACATTAACTCTTTTTTTATTGACCACAATCATTTTTATAAAATAAATATTTAACTCAATCATTTTAATATTATAATTTTAATATTTAAAAATCAGTAACCAATTTAACTTCTTCATTTTTAGAGATAAGTTCTATTATATTTTCAATTTATTCTTTATGATTATTATTTTCATTAACCATTTTCTTATTTTTACCAAGTAAATATTTTCAATTATTAATAATTCTAAAACTAACTTTTTGTAATTTCTTATTCTATTAATATTGTAATTTATCATCGCAATCTTATTTTCAAAAATATAACATGAACATGAACCAATTTCAATTTCATTTTCATTTTCATTAAGAGGATTATAAAAAACAATTTTGGGTTTTAAAAACTGAGTATAAAGAGATTCATGTGCCTTGGAATATTTAGCTATTAATTTAAGGTTCCCATTCTCAAAAAAAATTGACTCCCTACTTCAATTAGAATTATCAGTATATATAAAACATCTAAATAATTCATGATTTTTCTTTTTAATATTTTCATTTTTTATTTTTTTAATAATATAAGTAAAAAAATTATATTCTAATCATTCCTTTATTTCTACACACATAACAATTTAGATATGAAGAATAATTATTCAAAGAAATTTTACCATACCTTCTTTAATTTTCATTCTTATTTTTGAACTATCACTTGACTCATTTTTTCACAAAGTTGTAAAAAATATTCTCAAATGGGTAAGTCCTTATAAATTACCAAGAATGCATATTTAAAATATTTTGAAGAATCAATTTTTTAATATATAATAAATAACTTTTCTAATTCAAACTTATTCATTCGTGGTGTATTTTAGTTCTAGCTTATACTATAGGAATGAAATTATTAGTTCATTTAATGTAAATTATTTATAATTATTACACTTTTCCATTAGAACTTTCTAAAGAAGATGATTTTTAGTGGTTAGCTAAAAACTCTTTCAACTAAAAAATTATTTTCCCTTAATTCATTAACTGAACTCATCCCATTAATAATTATTATGAATCTATGGAATTTTTTTTCATAAGACAAACTTCTCCCATTTTATAAACTTGGTACTCCATATGAATAAATTTTAACTTTTTCATTTTAATATTATTTGAACAATAATCTGTAACATGAAGAATTTCAAAGATATCATAAGCTATGTTACATTCTAAAACATGGATATAAACACATTAACTTGTAGAATTATAGAATATATTCATTTATTTATAATAAAAAACATATTTTACTGCATCATTACCAATAAGAGTTTCATGATAAACTTTTGGTAGATTATATGGTCTAACAATGATCATTTAGTGATTGATAGTTAAATGATCCGGATATTTGTTTATTAAATCATTCTAATATTTTTAGAAATTTCCTTTGAAAAAAGGTGGATTCTAAGGAATCCAGCCATATTTTAAATTCATTCATTTTATCTTTAAATGAAAATTTTACTTTCTCTATTCGGTCTTAAATATTCATTTTATCATAGTAAAATTTAAGCAACAAAACCTATATCTATGAGGAACAACCTACGATACCAAATGCTGTCCTATTTCAGATGATAACACTATTATGTAGGTTTTGAATTGATCTTTAAAAAATCTACCCATTACTATTAAAACAAATACTTTAAATTAAATATTAATAGATTTTTTTTGTTTGAAGAAGTGGTGAAATATATTCTCGTGTTCACAAATCAAATGAAGTGGAAATAAAAATATAAAAAAATATTTTCATAGTTTTTTGGTTCAATAAGAACATATATATACTCATCAATACCCACTTCTCCTGTATAAAATAACACTCATTAAGAACCCAAAATTTTTAAATTTTTAATATCCTTTAAAAAACTTTTACATTTTTCACATTGTTAGGTAGAACCCAACAATTCATTCATTTCTATAAAACAAAGTACAACTAGGTAGTTTACTTATATTCATGTGTTTCAACATATGGACTGACCTTTGGATTTGAAATTATAATCATACTAGACTTAATTTTTAAAGTTATATGAAACAAAAATATAAAATATAAAATATAAAACAATGAAATTCTATATCAAAATATGAAAAACAGAAGAGTGATGAAGATTAGAATTTGTATGAATCGCTTTGATCACTTCTTAAAATGAAATTTTAATTTTCATTCTTGATCACACAACACTATAAAACTAGTCATAGTAGAGATATTTTTAACTTTAGGAATTATATTGGATGTAATTATTGTCAATGATTTTTGAGTGATCTCGTTCAATACATCTAATTATATTTTCATGATATCATTCTAATGAAAGATTCAATCATCACCAACTCAACAATATTATCAATAATATACATCATTATTGATATAAATTCATTGGATACCATGGTTAAATAATAATATAAATTGGAATATTATCATCTATCTGTAACTTCAAATATCAAGTGATATTCCTTCTTTCAAAAAATTCATAATTAATTTTAATACCATATTTAAAATTTACATTTATATTGAAAATTAATAAAATAGTTAAACTAAATCATATAAACATGTATTAATTTAAAATATTAAAACAACAGTAAAATAAAATATCTAATTTCTTTTAAAAATGTAAATGAATAATAGTGTAAAAATTATTATATATCAATATATACATTAATGAAAATCTATGTACCTGAAAATTTAAATTTTTGCAAACATCATTTATATGCTTTATTAAATCTATTAGATAATTTGGATTCATCAAGAATGAAAATGATACATGTGTCAAGAATAAGTTTAATTTAAATTCCATAATTTTTTAGTATTATATTTTTAAGATATGTTAATTATGGGAAATAAAGTTAAAATCTTACAATCACTGACAAAATGGTTAAATTATTGCTTCTCAATGGATGAATTGGGTGAAAATCATAATTCTAATGATTATGGTCGATCTAGATAGAACTCAGAGGCTACTTGGGATAATTGAAACTAAATATATTCAAAATGTAATAAAAAGGAAAAATATGGAATTATCCAAGATGGGATATTTCTCAATGTCACGTGATATCAATATCTCCCTAAAACTGTTTCTAGGATCATTGGAAGTGATTGAGGGGGTGATTAAAATCCCCTTTACCTCAATAGTGGAATATATCATGTATATGAAACTATGTACTAGGTTTGATGTTTCCTTTATTTTAAGAATGTTGGGAATATATCATGCTAATCCAATAGAGATGTATTTGTAATTATTTAAAACTTTTACAAATTACTTGAGACATGCAAAGGATTGGTTTCTAGTGCATGGAAGATATGAAGAGCTAGTTGTGAGGGGATAGACTGATGTTAGTTTCTATATGGATCAGAATGAGATAAAATCATAGTCTAGCTAGGTCTCTATCTTTAATGGTGGTGTAATGTGTTAGAGAATCTTAAAGCAACCCATGGTTTCCAAATCTATAGTAGAATTCAAGTTTGTTGTGGCTTTCATTATAACTAAATAAGAATTCTAGATATTCAACTTTCTCTTAGATATTTTGGATATACCTAGTATTATAGACCTTGTTACAATATATTTTGATAATATTTGAGCATTTGTACTTTCCAAGGATCTCAGGTCACACTAGAAAAAAAGATTATACTTATGAAGTTTAATTTTATGAGGGATTTTACTCAAATTGGAGATGTTATGATTGATAGAGTATCCAAAAGATATAACTTGGTAGACCCTGTGAATAAAGGAATATCTTAGTAGAATCATGATTCTTATGTTAGAGCTAATGGTTTGAGATTTTTTAGTAGGTGGCTCTAGTGAAAGTGAGAGTGATGTGAGTGGATTCCCTAGACCCAACTCCTATATGTACTTTTATTACAATTAAATGTAAACAATTTTCTATATAAATGTGTTTTTTTTCATACCATCCTAGTATCATTTATTCTGAATATAATATTTTTATAGTAATATCCATAGATTACATGTTGTATCAAAAGGTTATAATATTTTTTGTCTATAATCATAACTTTGAGATACTATGAATGTAATTGTAATATATATCATATGTGTTATGGCCTAAACCTTCCTGGTCCATTACATTCCCAAATTATGGTGTTTGGGGTGTCCTAGACACCATCGGTGAGTCAGGAGGGTGTCAGTGTCGGTGGAGGGGTGTCACCATGGTGTCACCGATCAGTGTCTCACTGATCGGTGCCGCACCCATACAGTGCCATAGAGGTGTGTTGGGGTTCTTTCCCTAGTTTTTTTGTAACGTCTCTTTTAATATTTATTTCATCTTTTAAAGTGGTTTAAGTCCATTTTAATTCCCATAAATGATATCTTAAATCCCCTAAGAGTGGTCCGACCCTCGATTACCAAAACGTGTGGCCTGTCACACCCTTTTTGTCGTGTTTTCAAGCCTCTCGTGTTTTCCAGTTTCACCCCTATTACGTGTTTTTATCTATTTAAAGGGAATATATTAACTTATATCTATTCTATGGTCTATATCCACTATCTCCAAGTAGAATTATTAAATCTCAATTAATCCAAACATGTGAAACCACCGAGCCGCATGGTCAATCCTTGATCCACTTTTTAAGCTCTTAGAGATTGCACATCTCGTAACTCTAGGATCGGGCAATTTTACACACCCATATCTTCTTCTTCCTTGGTCTCTTTTTTTTATTTGTGCCCTTGGATTCCCTCTTCTAGATATGGGTTGTGACTATATGAGAACCCTCCTATTCGATTCTTCTTGTAGTTTCCTACAGCGTCATCCCCAATTCTTGGTGTAAGGAGAAAAATTCGATCCTTGATCAAACCAGTAGGGGTTTTTCCTTCATATCTCTTTAATTGTGCATCATGTTGGGTGGGTATGATGATGATACTTCAGGACATAGATGAAACGAACTTTAATAAATATAATGAACAAACCTTTTTAAATAATAAAGGGGAGGGAATGATGGTGTTGACGTTGTTGTGTTACCATTTTTTTTATATTGTGAATTGTATGAGATTATGTCCACTGAAAATCGTGGTTGTTGGTGGTCCTTTCTTATGCACTAATGAAGCTCTGTTTTTCAGGATGATCTTGTGTATAAATGGATATAACATGGAAACTAGATAATCGCATAAACATGGTTGATTAAATGGATTCCCTATGGACAAGATCCCTTGTGTGATCACCCCAGTTAACTAAATAGAAAGAAGGTACTTAATGAATGGTGATGGCTAATTTTGGAAACCTCTTGCTTTGTTCTGGTGATATGTATGGTTACTCTGTCTGATGCATTGTCGGGTTATGTGAATGGGGATGGGACCTCTGGTTTTCCAGTTGTTGTTTTATGAATCGGAGGCTGTGTGGAGCAAGTATGTTGGGGCTTTGTTTGGTTCCAGTACTTTGAGGGATCTCATAGATCCCTTTTGTTGTTTTGACTTTACAGTAGAATTGGGTGTGAATGCTTAAAATCATTCTTGGATGTTTTTCCTTTAGTTGTTGTTTTGGCTTGTGGTTATCCATTTTAATAGCCTGGTAGTGGAGGAATGTTTTAAAAATGAATCACCTAAACATGAAAACAAGAATAGGTGCAATGGGGGTTTTTTCCATAAATGGGCTGTGTTCTGGTTATGGTTGTTGTGTATTTGTGCATGTAGGGATAGTAGCAAGAGTGGTGGTGTACGGGCTGGTTGAGTATTTCGGAAACCTTGGGTTAGGATGAGTGGTTGATTAACTATATGTATAAGATTTAGTTCTTGTGTTTCTTACACGCACTCCACCCATGTTGAGCACTTCATATCAAACACCCTCATTTCATGGGGGAGGGTATTTTTTCCAACTTTCTTATTAGTGGATGGTTATTATCTTCTTTTTTCTCCCTCTCCTAGGTATCCCAGGATTCTTCGGGCAGGCTGTGACAGCCTAAGGATTATTATGGCCCAAGACTCTTCGGGCAGGGTGGTGTTGTGGTGGTTAGCCTAGGTGTGTGCAGGCAGGTTGTTTTCCCAAGTGTCTTTGGGATGAGGACTAGGTTTATTTAGGCATGGAAGTGGTTGTTCTAGCACAGGTTTCTTTGGGAGTGGTGGTGGTTGTTGTGGAGCAGGTGTCTACGGGCATGGTTATGTGTGGTTGTGGTGGCCTTGGTGTTTTTGGGTGAGATGGACGTACAATTGGGATGGCCCATATGGTTGTTGTTGGGGGTGGTAGTAGAACTGCAATAGGATCTGTGGGAGAGTTTTTATGTGTAGGATGTTCTAAATAACTAGTGGGAAAGCGGTGTGGGGTACCCAAATATCGATGTGTTATTAATGCTACTTTACCGAACTTGCGTTATTCAGGGAGTGTGCCTTGGTGAGGCTGGGTGGAATTTTTCCTTTCAGGTGTCTTGGTAATATCTATTTCTAATGAGGAATTAGAATACCTCCCCACACATGCATGAGATATTTTGGTTTTCCCTACTAAGTATACCTGTATGCTCACCCTACGTATATAAAACTGCTTTCAAGTTTCTAGGAGAACTTTGAGGATTGTGTCGGACCTTACTAGCTCAGGCTTCGGGCGTTGTCGTTGTTTCTTTTCTTTCTTTTGGTACTTTTTATCAGAGTTTTTATTGTACCTTGTATTAGTTTATTTTTGAACATGCATATGGGAATGTATTTTTTTCATTTACTTTTACTTTAAGTTTTTTGAGTTGTTTTGGATTTACCATATTATCTCCCGATCATGTTCTATAAAAAGGGTAATTCCTTCCATATTACATGAGATTCCATACCCTTGGTGCTAGTCTCCACTCTGAGGCCTATTGAAGGTGGGACTCAGGGGGTCATTATCTCTCCTTCAACGTGAAGAAGGAAGGTTCTGGCAATTTTTTGTCCCTTCCCTTATCTTGGTGAAGGTGGGTTGTTAAATAATGGTATCATAAAAGTGTTTTTGAGAGATAGGATGGATTTTGGGGTTAGACACAGTGAGGAATGCATGGGATGGTAGGTAAATAGTGTTAGGAAATCTTGGTATATGAAATAGGCCAGTGAAAACTGGCTAGGACACAGGATTTTAGCCCCCCCCCCCCCCCCCCCCGTGATCTGATGCAAGAACTCTGGACCTACCCAACAACAAGGTGAGGCTATAGTGATTGTAGGGTAAAGACCCTAGGAAAGGTAAATGCATCATAATGACTTGTGTTCTTGTGTATCTTGGGTTTTTTTGTAATTTCAAATAAATAAAAAAATTAAGAAAAATTTAAAATAAATCATCTACACTACTTGGGATTAGGCATTCCTTGTTTACCTTGAAGCTGTGGAACCTCGATGACATCGACAAGTAGTGTGGGCGATTGAGGCCCAAGAGGCTAATTTGGTCGATTGGTGGAGGATTGACCAATAGGAATATGATGAAAAGTGGAAGAATAATCTACATTTTTTTCAACAGCAGACCCTTGGGAAGTATGAGGGAAGTGCTTCCAACTTGGAGACAGAGGGAAGGCTTAAGGATCTGGTGATCACATTTACCTTGATCTGTACTCCAAGAGAGTATTGGGTTCTATTGGAAGTCGGTTAGATGAGAGGAGCAGTGCATTGGTGGTGTACACTCTACCTCAGAGATAGGTAGGAGACTGGGGTTTTGTGGACTGACTTCGAGTAGGAGTTCCGAGCGAAATTCCTTTCTGCTACGATGAAGGCTGAAAAGAGGTAAGAGCATCTCTCCCTAAAATAAGGGAGTATTTTGGTAAGGTAGTTGGGGATCAAGTTCAAGGATCTCCTTCGTTTCACTCTATACCTCTTCTCGGACAAGGAGTCGCAGGCAAGATGCTTAGAGGAGGCACTCTGACCTTCCATTCAGTATGTTGTTACTCCCTTAACTCTAATGAAGTATTTGGAGGTTTAGAAGAAGGTTATAGTAGTAGTGAGGATTCATGTGATGGGAGGTGTGTTGCGAGAGGGGAACTAGTTGAGCTCAGCAAAGGGGAAGGTTTTTAGCAGTAGGCCTCCAGCATCAGGGCCTTCTAGGTTTCATCCAGCGGGGAATAGGCCCCATCTGTTCCAGTTTCAATCTTCTGGTCCTTGCCCTTTCACCATGGTCCTAGGACCAAGGTGATTTTCTTTTGGAGGTTTTGGGAACATCCAATTTCGGTGCCCAGTTCGAGCTCAGTACAGTGTGGGTGGTAAGGTTTAGTACCCACCTTAGTAGCACCAGTTTCCATCCATACCTTTTCAGCAGTAGTAGGGACAGCAAGCTCCCACACCTTCGAGGGCGGACGGTGCTGGAGGAGGCAGACCTCAGGGTGCTCCTCAGGGACCTCAAATGAGGCATGGTCAGGGATTCGGCCAACATCCGAGTGGAAAAGGAGATGGGCGTGGTAATTTGCATGCTGTAGAGGAAGAAGTTCCAACAGGTCTAGAGGTCCGGAGGATGTTTGAGGTACGATCATCTTGTTTTGTACTCTTGCATGTTCCTTGTTTGATTCAGGAGATTTTCTCTCCTCTATTTAACCCAGTCTAGCCCATTCCTTGGGCCTAGAATTATATATACTCTCCATGCCCCTGATGCTAAGTACGCCAATTGGGGGTTAGACCAACCTATTTGATGTTTTTCGAGGATGCATATTGATGTTGGGGCCACATCAGTCTAGTGGGTATCTCATTATGCTGCAAATGCATCCATACAATGTCATCCTAAGCATCGACTGGCTATTTTATGCACATGATATTATCGAATTATTCTGGAGAATAGTTGTGTTCTCCGATGAGGATGGTTAGCATGTGGATTTTGTCAACAAATGGAGTTTTCTAGTGGGGAGCCAGCATGTGGAGCCTCTTCTTTCTAATTTGTTTGAGTTGTCAGCAGAATTAGTGGATTCTTAGATGATGGAAGTTCTGGGAGGTGTCAGAGAGTTCCTGGATGTTTTTTTTCGGGGAGGTTGTAACTCTACCCCCACGACATGATGTTGAGTTTGGGATAGTCTTACAACCCATTGCACGTCTGATTTTGATGGCTCCTTATCGGGTGACATCTTCTAAGTTGCAGGAGTTATGGATTCAGATTGATGATTTAATGAAGAAGGGTTTTTTCCAACCCAGCGTGTTTCCATGGGGTGATCCGGTATTTTTCGTGAAGAAGGCATATGGTGGTCTTAGGTTGGGCATAGTCTACCTGATACTGAATCAGGTAACGGTCAAGAACTGTTACCCTCTCCTGAGGATAGATGATCTCTTTGACCAGTTGAGGGGAGCATGTTGGTTCTCTAAGATCGATATATGGTTTGGGTATTACCATTTAAGGGTGAAAGATATTGATATCCCAAATATTGGTTTTATGTGTAGGTATATTAACTTTGAGTTCGTAGTCATTTCGTTCGATGTTATGAACACACCTGTTGTGTTTATGGGGCTCATGAACTCTATTTTTCATGAGTTTTTGGACCAGTTTGTCATTTTGTTCATCGATGACATCCTAATCTACTCAAGATCAGAGAAGGAGCATATTGATCACCTCAAGATGGTCTTGGAGATCCTTTGAAACCACCAGTTCTATGGGAATCTGTCCAAGTGCAAGTTCTTTACATGAGAAGTGCACTTTCATGGAAATGTGGTGTCTTAGTAAGGGGTAGTGGTGGACCCATCAAATGTCGAAGTGGTTGTTTCTTGGGCATCACCCAAGAATGTGATGGAGGTTCATATTTTCCTGGGTTTGGAAGGCTATTATTGGAGGTTCATACCTAACTTATCTCAAGTTTCATATCCTTCAACATATTTGACCAGAAAGGACTAGGCTTTCATGTGGAGTGAGTAGTGTTGGGCATCTTTCAACTATCTGAAAGAAAGTTTTGTCATTGCTCCAGTGCTTAGGTTTATAGAGGAAGGGGTGTTGTTTGAGGTGTTTTGGGATGCTTTCGATCTAGGCTTGGGGTGTCTGTTGATCCAGCAACAGGGAGTGATCTATTATGGGTCTAGGTAGTTACGTCCTCACGAATATAACTATGCCACCCACAACCTGGAGCTTGCAGTAGTGGTGCTCGCACTGAAGTTTTGGTGGAATTATCTCATTGGGGAGCACTTTGTGTTTTTCAAAGATCAAAAGAGTTTGAGGCATATTTTTACCCAACGAGGCCTGAACTTGCGACAAAAGAAGGTGGGTAGAGTTTATTCAGGACTATGACTTTGATATCTCTTACACTAAAGGTAAGGGGAATGTTGTGGTTGATTCCTTGAGTAGGAATTCATAGAGGGAAACTGTTCGGGAATCTGTGGATGCTTGGAAGGAGATGAAGGAGTTGGTTGACTTACACCTGGATGCAAAGGTGGATAGTGGTATAGGCTTCCTGTTTTAGATAGCAGTGCATTCCTCTCTATTGTGGCAGGTGGAGGAGTCTCAGTGGGGAGACTCAGAGAGTGAAGTGATTCATGATCAGGTTGACTAGGGAAATGCTCCGAATGGGTGGTCGGAGGATGGTCAGAATTAGATGCTTTTTTTTCATGGGAAGTTGTTTTTCCTATAGAAGATTCATGATAGAGTTCTTTTTGAGTTCCATAACTCACTCATAAAGGTACACCCAGGAGTTTCCAAGATGTAATGAGGCCTAGGGGAATAGTTTTGGTGGCCCGGGGTAAAACGGAAAGTGGTAGAGTTTGTGGTAAGGTGTCTAGTGTGTCAGCAGGTGAAGGATGAACACCACGTCCCAGGAGGTTTTTTTTCAGCCTATAGATGTCCCTGATTGGAAGTGGGATGACATCTCGATGGACTTTTTCACAGGACTACCCAAGTTTCAAGGAGGTTGTTATGTTATCTGGGTAGTGGTAGACCATTTGACGAAATCATATCACTTCTTTGTGATCAAGGAGTCGAGTGTGGTGGATGAATTAGAATAGAGATATGTGGATGAGATGGTGCGGTTTTATGGAGTTCCAAGGTCTATAGTCTCAGATCATAATGCATGGTTTACCTCACGAGTCTGGAGGGGATTGCAGCATGCTTTTAGAACCCAACTATGCCTTAGCACCACTTTCCACCCCCAAAAAGATGGGAAGATAGAGCGGACTATCCAAACATTAAAGGATATGATATGGGAATGTGTTTTGTAATTCAGGGGACCATGGGTATGACATTTTCTCTTATTAGAGTTTTCTTACAATAGTAGTTATCACTCTAATATTGGCATGGAACCATTTGAAGCCTTGTACAGGAGGTCGTGTTGTTCACTCGTGTGATGGACCGTGGTTTGGGAGGCAGGTGTTCTTGGCCCATAGGCAGTGCAGAGAACAAAAGAGAAGGTTCATCTTGTGCTTCAGAGGATGAAGGCAGCTCAGGACCAGCAGAAGTCATATGTCGATTATAGGAGGAGGCCTTGGAGTTTGAGGTTAGATACCATGTGTTCTTGGAGGTTTCCCCTCGACGTGGGCAGTGAAGGTTTAGTAAGGGGATAAAGCTCTCTCCTAGGTTCATCGAGCCTTTCAAACTGTTGGGTTGAGTCGGTGAGGTGGCATATCAGCTGGCATTTCAACCTCAGTTGGAAAGGATCCATGACGTTTTCCACATCTCCCAGCTTCGTTGATATCTACACGATGACTCCCATTTCATTGTCAGGGGAGAGTTGGATATAGGGGAGGATGCTACATTCGTGGAGCGACTAGTAAGGATAGAGGATTAAAAGGAGAAGTTTCTTTGTGGATGGGACATCCCTTCGGTTCATGTGTTGTGGAGGCACAGTGGCCTCAAGGAGAGTACTTGGGAGTGAGAATCTTAGATGCACACCTAGTACCCAGAGTTGTTTTGAGTTGCTACTCTGAGACTTCCTTGATGTTATTGTTTTTGTGACTTGTTATGATGTAATAATGACCTTGTTTGGTTATAAGATGAGTTGTTTACTTTACTTTGTGAGTGTGTATTAAAATTCCTGATGTGCAGGGAAGGGAGAACCTGATTCCTAATCAATACACATCATCACAGAGGTGATTAATCCTATGCGGGCGAGTTAGTTCCACCCAAAGAAGATAGTATCTTGACATGAAGGAAAGAACTCCCAAATATATGTGTTAGGAAAATGTGATCCTTGGGGTTTGTATGGCTGTTTGGGGTGGTAGTTATGGGTAGGTGTTCCTGGATGTGAAGGTTTTGGTCCAGCCTTGGAACAACTCATTGTGGTTTGTCCTTGAGTGGCATCTTACGAGGTGGTTTTCCAGACTCCTCTCTTATCTTCGGGTTTACTCTTAATTCTCAAGGATAATAATGGTTTTAGAGGCATCTGATGTAATGGTTCAGACCTTCCTGGTCCATTACTTTTCCAAATTCTAGTTTTTGGGGTGTCTTGGACACCATCGGGGAGTCTGGAGGGCGTCAGTGTCGGTGGCAGGGTGTCACCATGGTTTCACTAATTGGTGCAACCCATCGGTCTCACCGATCGGTCTCACCGATCGGTCTCACCAATTGGTGCTGCACCCAAATGGTGCCCAAGAGGGGTGTCAGGTTTCTTTCCCCAGTTTTCCCATAACGTCTCTATTAATCTTTATTTTCTATTTTAAAGTGGTTTAAGTCCATTTTAATGCCCATAAATGATATCTCAAATCCCTTGAGAGTGGGCCGAACCTCTATTACCAAAACTTGTGGCCCATCACACCCTTTTTTCCAAATTTTCCAGACTTCTGTGTTTTCTAGTTTTTCCCCTATTACGTGTTTTTCTCCATTTAAAGGGAATCTATTAACTCATAGTCATCTGTTGGTCTATCTCCACCATCTCTGAGGAGAATTATTAAATCTCAATTAATCCCAACAGGTTAATCCTCCGAGACGCATGGTCAAGCCACAATACTCTTTTTAAGAACTTAGAGATTTCACATCCCGTAACTCTAGGATCGGGCCTTTTACACATAGATATCTTCTTCTTCCTTGGTCTCTTTCTTTTACTTGGTTCCCTTGGAGTCCCTCTTCTGGAGACGGGTCGTGACTGCATGAGAGCCCTCATGTTTGGTTCTTCTTGGAGTTTCCTGCAGCGTCATCCCAAGTTCTTGGCGTAAGGAGAAAACTTCAATCCTTGATCATCCAAGTTGAGGTTTTTCCTACATCTCTCTTTAACTGTGCATCATGCAGGGTGGGTATGATGATGATCCTTCAGGATGTAGATGAAACCAACATTAATAGAGATAATGAACTGACATTTTTAAATAATAAATGGGTGGGAAAGATGATGTTGACATTGTTGTGTTACTTTTTTTATGTTGTGAATTTTATGGGCTTATTTCCACTGAAATTTGTGGCCATTGGTGGTCCTTTCTTGTGCACTAATGAAACTCTATTTTCCAGATGATCTCGTGTATAAATGGTTGTAACATGGAAACTAGTTAATCACATAAAATTGGTTTATTAAATGGATTCCCAATGGACAATATCCCTTATGTGATCACCCCGGTTAACCAGACATAAATAAGGTACTTAATGAATGGTGTTGGATAATTTTGGAAACTTCTTGCTTCGTTATGGTAATATGTATGGTTTCTATGTCCGATAATTTGTGGGGTGATGTGAATGGGGATGTGACCTCTAGTTATCTAATTTTTGGTTTGTGAATTGGAGGTCGCATGGAGCTGGTATGTTGGGGCTTGGTTTGGTTCCAGTACTTCGAGAGATCTCACGGATCCCTTTTGTTGTTGTGACTTTACAAGAGAACTAGATGTGAATGCTTAAAATCACGCTTCGTCATTTTTCCTTCAGTTGTTTTTTTGGCTTATGGTTATACCTATTAGTAGCCCGGTAGTGGAGGAATGTTTAAAATGGAATCAATTGAACATGATAACGAGAACGGGTGAAATGGTGGATTTGTTTTCCAGAAATGGGTTGTGTTCTAGTTGTGGTTGTTGCATATTAGTGCATGTAGGGATAACAGTGAGAGTGGTGGTGTATGGGTTGGTTTTCTATTTCAGAACCCTTAGGTTTGGATGAATGCTTGATTACCTATATGTATAATATTTAGTTCTTGTGTTTCTTATACACACCCCACCCATGTTGATCACTTCATGCTGAATGCCCCCATTTCATGGAGGAGGGTGTTTCTCCCAACATTCTTATGAGTGGCTGGTTATAGGCTTCTTTATTCTCACTCTCCCAGGTATCCCTATATTCTTCAGGTAGTCTGTGGTGATCTAAGGATTATTATGGCCCAATACTCTTCAGGCATGGTGGTGTTTTGGTGGTTAGCCCAAGTGTGTACAGGCAGGTTGTTTTCTCAAGTGTCTTCGGGATGATGCCCAAGTGTTTTTGGGTGTGGTAGTGTTCATTCTATCCTAGGTGACTTTGGGTGTGGTGGTGGTTGTTGTGGCCCAGGTGTCTGCAGGCATGGTTATGTGTAGTTTTAGTGGCTCAGGTGTTTGCGGGTGGGATGAACGTACAGTTGGGATGGCCCATATGGTTGTTGTTGGGGTAGTAGTGGAACTGCCGTCGGATTTTTGGGGGAGGTCTGACGCATAGGATGTTCTAAATAACCAATAGGAAAGTGGTGAGGGGTACCCAAATATCGGTGTGTTGTTACTATTACTTTATCAGACTTACATTATTTGGGGAGTGTGCCATGGTGAGGCTGGGTGGATAGTTTCGTCGCTAGGTGCACTAGTGGAATCTCCACCTATACCAACACCTCCATACCAATGGTTTGAAAAACCTATTGTATTAAGTAACCTATAGCAACGGTTCAAAAAAATCGTTGGTGAAGGGGGGAAAATGGTGATTTTTACTAACGGTTTTCAAAACCCGTTGGATATTAGGGGTAATTGTACCCGCGGTTTAACAAAACCGTTGGTAATATCTGGTTTTCCAATATTTCCCTAAGGTTTTTAAGAACCATTAGGAAAAACACCCCCAAATTCTCCCCTGCCCACGAACATAATCTCTCCTCTGTTGAACCCATTATCAGATAGGTGTCTCTGCTAACCCATGAACAGATCTCTCCTCCGTCGAACAGAATCTCTCCTTCGTCGAACCCTGCTTCCTGAGCACGAACCTGTGAGCCCACTTCCTCCGTCTAATAGAATCTCTCCTCCTTGAACAGATCTCTCCACTCTATGAGATCTACTCCTCCAATGAGATCTCTCATCCAACCCTACTTCCTGAGCACGAACACTACTTGGCGAGCTCACTTCCAACGTCGCGAGCTCACTTTCTCCAGAATGGATCTCTTCAGGATGACAACCCTAATTCCTGAGCGCACTTCCTCTAGAACCCATCTCTAAGATTTTTCCCTAAATGAGATTTCTACAAACTGTGAACCCTACTTCCCAGCCGACGATTGATTCAAGTAATTTTTTTTCTTCCACTTCAAATCGGTACATTGTAATTGAATTATCTCTTCTGCCTCCATTTATTTTAGTTTTTTTCATTCGATTTTGCTGCAATATTCTTTGTTTTTCCCACTCTATATTAGGATCCCATCACAAGCCATATATCATTTTAGGTTGTGGTTTTTTTATTTATCTTTATAGACTAATTTTGATTGATATTGAAGACTTCAATATGATAATGAGTTATTTTATCCTTGGTTTATATTAAATTTAAGGTTTATTGACATTATTTCGTTGGTTAGACATAAATAAAAGGGAAGGGTTAGGACTAGAGGCAGGGGCTTTTCCATGGGAGGGTTAGGATTAGAGGCAAGGGAAAGGGCTAGGGATGGGGGGTTTAGGATGGGCTGGGGGTGGTTAGGGCCAAGGGGACTGGTAGGGGTTCAGGATAAGGGGTTGGTGTTGTGTTTATGGGGGATAGGGCCAGGGTTATGTTTAGGGGTTTAGGGTTAGGTTTGGTTTAGGTCGGGGTGGGGGTAGGTTTAGGTTGGGGTTTAGGTCTGGGGGGTAGGTTTAGGTTGGGACTGGGGGGTTAGTGGTAAAGGGGACGGATAGGGCCAAGGGATGAGGTTTAAAGTAGTGGTCGTGGGGGGTCGTTTTAGTGTAGGGGATGGAGTGTTTTTACTATGTTAAACCATCATTGGAGTAAGTAGGATACCAAAAAGAGGCCACCTCATCAGTAACACAAAATTCTGAATGATGGTCATAATAAAGAGTAGGCTAGGACAGTTCATATTTGTATGGATACAATGACCCTCAAAACCAAATGATCTTGGGATGAGCAGTACGATCAAGATTGACTTGCCTTTCATGTACCTCATGAAATGGATTCACATGAAATAATTTTGGAATTTCTCATGAAGAATAATTAAATTTTGGACATGAGGATGGAAAAACATGAGAAATGTCTTAAAGAGAAAGAAGATTTTACCAATAACCTATCCCAATCTATTATGAATTTAGCTTCCCTTGTGAGTAATTTGTGGTTACATTCTTATGTATGGATTGAAAAAGAGGATAAAACGAAGGAGTTTTATGAAGTAAAGGTTCTGGGAGAAAATAAGATTGATGAGGATGAAAGTTGTTGCACATTTAGTGATATTTCTAGAAAAGATGGACTTTTAAATCCTAAAGAAGAAAATGAACCCTCCCTTCAATACTCATTCGAAGAAAAATAAATGGAATCTCTCAAGCACTAACATGAACAATAAGAATGGAACATGACAGAATTAATTAATGAAATTGTGGTTGAGAATGGAGAAAATTACAATGATAAAGATATATGTGTATTTAAATAGGTCCAAAAAGATGAATAAGTGGATAGGGAGTTGGACACCAGTGGACTAACTGAATTCTTCAAGGAAGATTATTGTCCAACAATTGAAGACGAAATAGTTTCTGAAATACAATAAACCATCAAAACACTAAAAAATGAGAAGGGGGATGAGGCAATGGATGATAAATCACTAAAAATAGTCGATTCCATCATGAAAATATATTTTACAAGTTTTTAAAAAGTGGAGAAAAAGGATGTTGCAATTCAAGAAGTCATTACCGAATTTAAATGTAAGGAGAAGGAATAAAAAGTAGGGGAGGAGGAGAAATGTATGGGGAATGCTGAAATTTTTAAAGAAGGGCCTCTAACACCAAAAGATGAAGTTATTGTATTAGAATTCAAATTTCTATCACAACATTTGAAGTCCATGAGAAACAGGAAGAGGTGGTGGGAAAATCCTTCAAAAAAATATGGTCAGACTTTGAATTCTTGTTTCCTACATTAAATAAATCCAAAAAACTAGAAGTCACCACAAATCAGTGTCATAGAGATGGAAAGAAGAAGAAAGATACCATACAGCCCAATCTATTAGAATTTAAAATCAGCATCAATTCTGAGCCAGTTAAATTTTCTTCATTATCTAATTATGTGACACAAAGGTAAATGTTCTAGCTTAATAACCTTAATGAAAGAACATCCAGTAGGAAAACTGAGTTTTAAATTGATTTCTAGGAAATAGTTTTTTTAAATTAGAGAAATAGGTTGACATTTTTAAAATTCACATTCTTACATCTATTTGAAGTTTCCTAAAAATGATTATCGATATTATTTCTTATTCTTGATGTTGATTCATGGATACTTGCATCAAGTAAAGTGATTATTGATATTCATGAAATAACCCAATTGACCAATTTCATTTTTCCTATTACTGAGATGGTTCTTAGCCTATTTTGAAACATTATTTTTCATTCACTATTTCTTGAAATAACTAAGTGTATGAAAAACTATTATAATGTTATTTTATGTCTTATTAATGCATGATGATTTTATTCCATATTAAAATGAATGACACCATAGATTGATTTTAATTGTTCTCATTTGACCGTGAGGCCCACCCTACATTTGAACATTTGTTAAACTAGTAGAAACCCTTATATCCCATGATATGTTTCCACAGTTCAAGATTTTGTTTCTTTACAACCCTTGTTCTTAGAGGTTAATTACATGAAATCACTTCATATTTAAAGATTAAGAAGAGTGTTTCAGGGTTCCATTCAGTGTGGGTTACATAAATGAGTGTGGTGTTGTGAGTGGGTACCCTAGACCCAACTCATGTATGTATATTGAATACCATTACATGCATACAGTTTGATATATACATGTTTATATCTTACCAAAAATAGTGTTTGTACTTCTACATCAACTATATTTATATAGTGACATCCTAAGATTACATGTCATATAAAAAGACTAGAGAAGTTTCTAGGCTATAATGAGAACCAATAGACACCATGATAGTAATCTTAAATATATGTAATATGGTACTGATACATTAGGGTGATAGGGAAAAGATGATGTGTGACTATCATGAGTTAGTGGCTCATAAGCCTTGAGAGTCCTTCTCAAGCCATATATCATTTTAGGTTGTGGTTTTGTTAAGGTTTCGTTGTGATTTATCTTTATAGAATAATTTTTATGTATATTGAAGACATAAATATGACCATGAGTTAATTTTTCCTTGGTTTATTTTTAAATTTAAGGTTTGTTGACATTATTTCGTTGGTCATACATAAATACAACTATAGAACTTTCGACATACCCCGGGTGTCAACCTAGAGCTTGAGTGTTGGAAGGATAATTTGATGTTCAATATTAAATTAATGAATTCATGAAAATCAATATCATAATATTACATCAAATATAAATTCAGACTTTATTTTTTTAGACACCATTGGTGGTGTCATACTATGTTTTACTCCAACCTATTTAGGATTACCATTAGAATCAATGAAGAGATAGCAAATAAAGAATTCCAGGAGAAATGTATGAGTCACTTTTATATAGATATTTTGAATAATGGAATGATGTGGGACATCATAAAATGTATATAGAGGATGATTTATTTAATGTATCATGAAGGTTACTTCACAGACCTGAAATATTTCCCCCCTTCATAGGAAGGAGATAATATAGCTAGGGAGACATTTTTTCAGCATGGGATTTAGAATGATATCATTTCACAGGTTAATTTCCTTTTTGTGAGATTTTTTTATTTGATGAATCATGATCTCATCACTTAAGATAACCCATTGGAGGCCCTGATTCAAGGGAAATATGTTTCAGTAGGATGATCCAGGAGTTCCACATTAGGTGTCAATAAGTTGATATTAGGATTTTCACCAAGGATGCAGTGGTCAGATCAACTTTTGATGTAGAACACAGTATTTAGACATCATTCTGGTTAATTTTATTAAGAATTGCAGGATTGAACATAAGCTATTTCAGTGTCCTTTTCCCATAGTGGAGTACCAATCGTTTGATAAGATGGGTGCTATATAGAAGTTCTATAGGAGCACTTAGAAGTTGATCATTGGAAGTGGATCATGGTAGGAACTTGAGAGATTATATCCTACCCCTGAGTAAATAGGTTGATGGAGTTCCATCAGTCACTTGGGTTGGGGCAGGGGACATGGAACCCCAACATAGGAGTAGCGGTATCACTATAATGGAGAACTATAAGGGAGTCAATATAGAGACCAAGGAAGAGGGTAATGTAATATCCATATTGTGGAGTATACTCATACCAATCAATATGTTGAACTTTCTACTTTCATATGTACAATTCTTGTGTCATCTGTCATTTATATAATTTGATTAATACTGTTGGTTTTATTCATTTTATTTTTAAAAATTATCCAATTCCATTGGTTAGGCTATGTAAACCTTAGATGCGGTTATGAAAATTGATACATAATTAGGGGTGTGGTTAGTGGTTATTATACAATGTAAGGAGTTCACTCGTCAAATTATTTTCTACCATTTTCTATGAGACATTTTTGAGTAGGGTAATTGACTTCTGAATTCTGAATTGAATTCTGAATTCAACTCTATATGTATTTAATTAACTTCTGAATTATGTGTTATACTTGCAGGTAATTGCTGAATTCTGCATGTGTATGAGATATGTGAGGGATACTTTGGAGAATTAGGTATGTTTTCATTTCATTAAGTAGGAAATTAATTGTACTTATGGTTTATTAATTAGTGTCTAAAAGGGGAATAATTTTGAATTATACATTATTCAAATGATATACTCAAGTTAAATTTGATCTAATGGTATAAGGATTTTTCATAACATGTAGCATGAGAAGATCTCCCATGATCGATCTTTATATTGGCATGGGGAGGAACTCTATAACTGAAACTTATTTCACTTTCTAATGATGAGTTGATATATTCTTGGACACTATCAAGAGTTATTGAATTTTCTTGATAACATTAACATTTATTAGACTAGGGATATGATCCTGGTCTTGGGTTGTGTTTTGACCATGGTGATATTTCCTTTAGGATGTTCTCTATCATGCAGTTGGCATAATGGCATGATGGAATAAAATGATATAATGAAATGTGAAATGGTAATTAGGCTTATTAGGTATGTGAATCTGAATTTTCACAATTATTATGTGAATTAAAATATTCTTATGAAACTAATAAATGGAAATTGAACCTAATTGAAATGTAAAGGGGTCACATTTAAATTGTATCTTTGAATTCTATACATTTTATTGTCTGCAATGTAATTTCAATTTTAGGTTTGAATTCTGTACGTTGTATTTTATAGAGGACAGGATGTTGGAGGCTGTTGGAGGCTGTTGGAGGCTGAATTGGAGGCTGTTGGAGGCTGTTGGAGGCTGCATTGCAGGCTGTTGGAGGTGGCATTGCAGGCTGTTAGAGGTGGCATTGCAGGCTATTGGAGGCTGTTGGAGGCTGCATTGCAGAGGGAAGGCTACATTGCAGGTAATTGTAGAGGGTCCAGCTTGTTCGGTCATGGGGGATGTAGCTTTTGATCCAAACTATGATCAGTACAGTTCAAGGAGCAGGAATGACTCCTATTTTTATAAGGTTGAGGTAATGTATTGAATTCTTGACATTGACAATGTGTCTCTAATAATTTTGAAGACTGCTACTAAAATGGGAAAAGGTAAGATCTTTTAGTCCATATTCTCTATGTATTAGGAATAAGATACCATTATACATGTTTGTTGCTTTTTTTATTGGGTGCTTTGTTATTTTACAAGGCAGTACTGGTGCTGGAATCAGGTAGTACTGGTTCTAGAATTAGTGAGGGCAGCTGTGATCGGTATACTGGTTCTGGAATGCAGCTTGTAGCTATGATCGGTAGAGGGAAGGCTAGGTTGTTATAGGTAAAGAGAGGTTGTGATATACCAACGGTTTGACAAACCGTTGGTAAAGACATGTAAAAGTGACTCTACTGCAACGGTTTTACTAAAATGTTGCTTAAAACATATTCCAACAGTTTTATTGGAACTATTGGAATAGGGTATGTATTGAAAGACATATGCCAACGGTTCCTATAAAACTGTTGGTAAAAGGCTACTGCAACGCTGCACATGGAAACGGTTTCTCAAACCATTGGGATAACTTATCCCAACGGTTTGAAAACCTATCCCAATGGTTTCAAACCGTTGGGATAGGTAAAATTTTCAGTAGTGGTGTTTTGGTTATCTCTATTTATCTCAGGGCATTAGAATGGCTCCCCACTTGTTCATAAGAGCTTTTGGTTTTCCCTATTCAGTATACATGTATACTCACCCTACATATATAAAACTGCTTTCAGGTTTCTAGGAAGACTTTGAGGACTGTGTCGGACCTTACGTGCTCGGGCTTCGAGAGTTTTCGCTGCTACTTTTATTTCATTTGGTACATTTCATTAGATTTTTTCTTGTACCTTGTATCTGTTTATTTTTTAACACGCATATGGGAATGGATTTTTTTGGCTTTACTTTTACTTCAGTTTTTGGAGTTGTTTGGGTTTTTACATCATATCTCCCGATCATTTTCTATAAAAAGGGTAATGCCTTCCATATTATGTGATATTTCATAACCTTGGTGCTAGTCTCTACTCCTGGGCCTATTGAAGGTAGGACTCAGGGGTCATTATCTTTCCTTCAACATGAAGAAGGAAGGGTTTGAGAGTTTTCTATCCCTTCCCTCAACTTAGTGAAGGCGGGTTATGACAATATGGTCTAAATACATAATCTTGAGTGGACATAGATTATTTATAACTATCAGATACTGGGGGCATATAAGAATTTGGACTTCTCTTCATGATGTTTTCACATTGTGATCTCAATTAGATGAGATCATGAAGACTCATTCGCTAATAGGAACACCACATGTTATATGTTTCATTAGTTATTTCTATCTATGAGTATATTTACTGGTCTCTTAACTTGAGATCATAATTAATGTGATCCATTTGAGAAACTACATCGATGAAGTAAAAAAACCATGTAATTTATGTTGTTTATGTGTAATTTTGTTTGAGTTTTTTGTTGGTGATGTGACAATGGTTGAATGATCAAGAAATTTTTTTTGCATCCAAGTAGAGGAAGAGTTATCTCAATCCCAGCTAACTAGGATGATAGAATATTTACTAAATCCATGGACATGGTAGAAGAAGTTATGTAAATCCATTGATGACATATTGATAATAAATAAAGTCTGAAAAGGATGGTGAAATAGGTTTCTCTACCTGAGTTTTGCGATATCAGGATGTGGAGTTATTATATTACACTATGTTCACAGGAGAGGATTTTATTGCTACGACTAAACCTCATGTCCTTATGAACTATGAATTTTTTCTAGATAACACTCTTGGTATATGGTTTTTTCTGACTACTTTGGAGATAATGACATGGGTCAGACGCTAACTGTATTCAAATGTGAAGGACCCTAGACCACCCTGAGAGGGGGGGTGAATCAAGGTGTCAACTTTTTCTCTACCTTATAGGATCTTGTTCCCATGTTGGTAGGAATTTGTTTAAACCTGTATGATGCATATGTGCAGTAATTAAAACATTCACATGTAGAAGGTCAGCACAACACTTTTTACTTGGTTCACCACTAAGGGCTACATCCAAAGAGCATACGCCGGCAGGTTGATGGTCGTACCTAATTCCAATATTCTTCACTAGTTGTGGATTACATAGGTTCAGGCACATTCACTCTATCCCAGGCTCACTGCCTAAATGTTCAAGAATAGCTCACAGCTTCCCCCGAGTCACTCATGTTGACTCCCCGTGGCTCACTACCATGGGTGAAGTCCCACCCAGTTTATAGACGCGAAGGTCTCTTCAACAGATAATCTTGGAAGTCTTTGTCTCCTATTCAGCATGAGACATTGCTTGCATCAGAGTCCTAAATTGATGCTCTTTTGTATTCAATCTTCTCCTTTAGTGCAATAATTGAATGCATTAAATCTCATTCTTCTCTTCTTGGCCAGAATCAAAAAATCCCATGTGATTGTTCAAGTAATGAAGATCATCTCAGAAAAACATCATCACAATTGTGCTGCCCTGAATAATTCACAATCTTCAGTTAGGCACACTTTGTTGTTCTTCTTCTTCTCTTCCTTTAATTCTCAATACCAACACCTAAGTGTATCGGTATACTTCCTTCTTTCTATGCAGATCTAAGTTTAGTTGCATGTATTGTTCTTCTTCTCTTTGCAAAGCACAACGAGGGTGTAAAATACCAGTCATGTGTGTGCAGTACTACATCTCTTAGTAAAACCAAATGGTTCGCAGTACTTCCTTCTTCGTGAAGCCGCTTCGAGAGTGCTAAGCACCCGTCAAAGGCCTGCGGGATCCCCAAATTTTTCGCACACCCTTCTAGGTGTCTTACGTGTAAAAGTTAAACTTTGCACGTAAAAACACTTTTTGGCGCGAGAATCCTTTTCGCGCAACTCTTCTTTTTCACTCAAAACTTCCCTTTTCGAGCAACACTTTCTTTTTGGCTCATCACTTCTTTTCACGCACCACTCTATACTTCAATTTTTTCGCATGTCAGAGCTTGAGATTTGTCTAAGAGTCGAGCCTATTTTTAAATGAGAGGGGTTCACCTACTATTTATAGGCGTTTTGGACCCTGCGTGTAAAACCCCTTTCTTACGCGTAAAACTATCTTTCACTTCTTTATATTACACGCACCTTCCTTTATTTTCCCGCACCGCTTTGATTTTTCACACACCTCATGACTTTTCCATTTTTTTGTTTTCTGATCCCGAGGTACCCCTTGCGCTTAAAACCTCAAACCCACATTTTGCGCACAACCAATTTTTCGCGTACAAGTCTGATTTTTTTGCGCACATCGCGCGAACATCTCCGATTTTTCACGCGCCTCTTGTCTTTGCCAATTTTCAGTATTTCTAATCTGAGGCACTGCTTGCGTGAAAAAAACTCAACCAGCTATTTTGCGCACATTCCCATTTTTTTCGCGCACAACTCTGGTTTTTCACGCACCTCTTTCCATTGCCAAATATTGAAGTGTTGATCTTAAAACTCCACTTGCACTCAAAATATTAGGCCATTTTGTACCTTGTGCGTAATATCTTTTATCAAAGTCGCATCCTTTCTCTATCTTTCAGCAGCAACAATCTTTCCAATCAAAACCAAAATATGACTAACAATATCATTACTCCCTCTTTCTTTCATAACGCTTGCATCATAAGTTATCCAAACTTATGATATTTTGGAAATACAAATTAGCAAAGCATCATTAGATTTAGATACAATGTGAAATGCATAGCCATCTCAGAATGCCAATCCCTTCCACACTCTAATTCCTTCTTCAACCATCATTCTCTACTTCATGCAAATCATATGATTCTATTCTTCAAGTAAGCTCTTGCATGGTTCTCATGCAATCATGAAGAATTGTATGGTCTTCTTCAAATCCTCATTCTTCTTCAATCATCCTTAGATGGATGATACCTCACCATTCTTCATTGTTGTAAACAATGTGTCACCTTTGACATAAGTTCTTTGAACTTATGATCAGTTCAACAATCGTCTTAATTTTCATTCCTCCATTTCATTGGAGTTCTTCTTCATCTCCTTCATTTTGATATTCATTGACAAATATTGACAACAAATACAACCTTATACACAAAATGGTCCCAACAAAATGATTATCTAATTTTAATGAATTGGAGTTTAGTACATAGTGTACCCCAAGGGCTCGGATATGTTCAAGTTTAAAATATTATGATAAGTAAATAAATGATCTATTATTAGAGTTTATAATAAAAGGAAGTGAATTTATTTTCTTTTCTAGACTATGTGGAACCCGAAAATACATGGCTCTAAGTAAGCGCCTCACGTGCAGCCGCAGATTCAAAATTTTCTGATCGTTTCTCCCGCGGCGGTTGGCTTTTCTTTTCTGATCGTTTCTGATCGTTTCTGATCGTTTCTCCCGGTCCCTCACCGGAAGCTACGTAGGTCTCGGCGTGTAGAGGTGCGGAAAGGCCTCTTGGCTCAGCCCTGTGCTCTGGAGCCTCTTTCAAGGATGCACTTCGGTTTCATCCTTTGGGATCTCATGCCCCCTGTTTCCTGGAGGCGCCTCTTGATCTTTCGGTTGCGGCATGGGGAGGACCCATTTCATATGTGGTTTTTCCTTCAGATTCCTTTTAAGAAGCTTCGGAATACCTCAATTGGACTCTTATGGAAAGGTTCAGCGTTGAACGTCCGCCCCTTCTGATGTTTCTAAGCTTTTTCGATTCATGGGGGTTGTCAGAGTCGGTGCGGGTTTACTCCTTGAATCCCAAATATTTTTGCGTGGTCATGGAGTCGGAGGAGTATTTCATCCCGGCTTGGTGCAAGTCCCCAAGATCCATGGCGCGATGGTGGTTCAATATCTTTAGGTGGGAGATGGATATTCACCAGGGGAGGGATCCTTCGCGTGCGGAGATCTGGGTTAATCTACCGAGCCTCCCCTTACCGTTTATGAATGGTTCCTTTCTACAGGCGATTGGTGACTCCCTGGGGTGCTTTTGCTGGGCGGATGATCGAACTAGGAATATGGAAGAGTCTTTGGTTGCCATAATCTGTGTGGATATGGACATTTTGGCTCCCTCTTCCAGATCGTATCAGCCTTTGTGTGCTTGAAGATCGCGAATTGAGTCAATATCTTGTGTATCCTGTGGTTCCCAGGTATCGATCCTACTATCATCTTCAGATCCATCTTCACTTTGTCTTGGCCCGTTCAACCTAGTTAATAAGAGGAAAGCCTAACTCCCCTTTCTTCAGATCCTGCCTCATTATCTTCTCCAGGAGACTCAAGGTTTCAAAATGCAGGAGAGATTGGTATCAGTGAGTTTTCCAGAGCAGAGGACCCGTGCCTAGCCCTGGTTCCTTTCAAAGAGCCGATTCCCTTATCTGTATCATCGGGGTTCTTCTATACTCATGTTAATCTTCTTCGGCATATTAAAGGGAAGGCCTTTATCGGAGGGATCTCAGTGTTTCCTCCCTCTGTTCCAAGGCCTTCTGGATCGAAGACCCCTCCCCCTGAAGAATCTCACTCAGGGCCTTGTCCAGCTCAGGTTTCTGCAGTCCCATCAGATAATGTATCTAATGGCTCCATGCAAGAGGTGTCTCCATTGAGATAACCTTTTCCAGCTCTTCCACTAGCAGTTTTAGGTTCATCTGAGAAGATGCAGGTGGTTCTCCCCCAACAGAAGGATCTCATGTCATCTACGCCTGACAACAGATACTCGAGGTCCCTATCCAAGCTTGATTCATCTTGTCCTTCTTTCCCATCTCCTTCGAGGGTGATGAAGAGGGCCCATTTAGGTAATCAGGATTTGGATTCTTCTGCTTCAATTCCCCCCTCAGTCTTGTCCAACGGAATATGCACCTGTTCACAATCCAAGAATCTTTTGCATCGATTGTCTAGAAAAAAGCGCTAAGTCGTCTGGGGCCAAAGCCATACATATTCGGTTCCAATTATCTCTTTCATTATTTGGAATGCCTGAAGCCTGGGTGCTTGGGTAAAGATAGACTACATTGCCAACAAACTCCAAAGCAGCGGTGGTTCCTTAGTTGCAGTGTTTGAGCCCAAGTAGTGTTCCTCCAAAATAGCAGAGTATGCGCATAGAGTGAAAATTCTTGACTTCTTTCACGCCATCCCCCAAAACCATCACATATGGATTTTCTGGAGATGTAATTTCTCAGTGAACCAGGTCAAGGCTTCTGACCAGCATGTCACAAAAAAAAATTACAATTGGTTCTCGGTGCTTCTTTCTCTCTGTTTTCTACATAAGCTACTATGTGCAAACAAGGGGTGCCTTGTGGCATGCACTAAGTTCCTTCGATTAGGGGAGTCGTTGTGGATTGCAGGACATTGTGGAGTTCATGACATGTTCCGAGCTGATGGATTTGGGCTACTCCAGTGACCCATTTATGTGGTGTTTTAAGACTTCTTTCCTAGTTCTATCTTGACAGATGTCTGGAGAATTACCATGCTACCTCTGCCTTTCCTAACATGAAGATGATCAATGTTAGAATTGGTGTCCTAGAACCAACTATGTGTACTTTGATTACATGGATATTTAATGTATTTAAATATCAAACATCTTATTACATATTGTTCGTTGTTCTGCATGACTATGATGTAATAATGTCCTAAAGTATTTGTTGCATTTATAAGGTCATGACAGTTTTCCGCTATAATGAGAACCTTGAAATTTCATAACAATATTCTTAAATATAGTTCTGCGGTTGGATGACATACTATGATAAGACTAATAGCATACAGATCGTCAAGTGCGAGTACTCGTAAGCAGATTAGACTTCCTCTCATGAAGTTTGCACTTGGTAATCTCCAAAACATGAGATTATGAGAACAGACCCACCAGTGAGAATTCCACATGTTTTGGTGTCATCAGATATTCTTATCTACGAGCGTGTGTAATGATTCTTAGATTTTAAGATTATCATTAATACGTGTCATGACTCGCACACTTTGATTTATTGATGAAAACTGTCACACAGACAGTTAGCGGGAAGTAGGGTATGTTGAGTGCGTCATGAGTGACTTGTTATTAATGGATAAGTCAAGGAAAGATTTGTCCCTTCCATTTATGGAAGTTGATATCTCGACCTTTTGATTGAAATAGAACTGTTGCATGAAATTCCATGGTCATTGTGTAATGATGAGTTTATTTCAAGTAGCCAAAAAACGACGTACCATGCACAAAGGTTGATGACACTATCATGAAATATTCTTGATGGGATATTGAGACAATGAGATTATATTACACAGTGAGCGTTCGTATGCAGATGTCTTTGTTGCGACTTTAAATTCTTTCTCTTGGATTCCTTGACCCTTTGCTAGACAATACTCTTGAATTTTAGAAAAATCCGCCTAATGCCAATGAGAAAGAATTCTAAAGGGTCACACATTAAGTGTTTTTGGTGGTCTGGTTAAATTCTATTTGAATTTAATTTGATGAAATAAATATTATTTTCAAGAATGTAGAATCATTTTATTCATGTTAAATTGATTGCATAAATTTAATACATATTTATTCACTGGATTGTGGGCAAAATATATTTATTAATTTTATTTAACATTTAATAAATATTTATTTACTAGTTTGTAATTAAAATATTTATTTATTTATTTGGGTGTTCAATAAAAGGAAGTGGAGTTCAAGCGGATCAAGGCCGGCCCGGTAGTAAAATAATTATTTTCAAGACGGTAAATAATTATTTAACTAGTTGGCGCAAATTAAAATAATATTAATAACGTTGTTATTATTTTGTGACACAGAATTTTATTTATAATTCTGTTTTGTGCAAGTTGGTACACCATAAATAATGACGCAGTATTATTATTAAAATCATTAGTTTTCTCTAAGGTTATGAATGTATTTAATTGTTGTTACGCAATTAAATATTGTAACAGAAGCCTCATGTTGATAAATAGACACATACGTCTATTGTGCTATGTACCGAACTGCACGCCCTGTGAATTGAGATTTGTTGAGCTAAACAACTTTTCTCTCAAATCCTCTTCTCGCCCCTCTCAAGAACGAGAGATGTTCTTCATGGCTGAAGAACAAACGATCAAGAATGACCGACACAAGACACTCGCTTCGTTGTGCTAGCCCCTGGAGAATGAGTGGTGTCGATCAGAGGCCATCAAAACATGTGTGGATCACCGCTATAGATATTCTAGTTTGGATCCTCGCAAGTGCAACGAGATAATTCAGAAGGGTCATTCCAGATGATCAACATAATCAATAAAGAAAATACTAAAGATCTAGGAATTCTTTTCTTTATAAAATTAATTAAATTAATTATAAACACGATGAATAAGATCCTCTCTAAAGGTTTCGGGCCTCTTTCTTCTTTATCTAAATCTTTGATTCTATTCCGTGGAGACTGGTGTTCATCGTCGTATTGATCTCGGAATAATCATTGATCATGGTAAAAATTAAATTTGGGCGCCGGACCAACCGCGCTTCCGCTGTGCCTAGAACCTACAAGTGGTATTAGAGCGGTTACATCATAGTTTATAATTATTTAAATAGTTCGTTGATGATTTACGCATTTAATAATTTAGTTGTTTCAATTCAAGTTAATCGTTATGAAAATATGAATCTCGAGATCTGTTTATCCTCTTTCGTTTCTCATTCACCTTACAAAAATGATCTTTTCTTTTAACTTTGATTAAAATAAAACAGAGGATCTCATCCGGAGGTGCCAAAGGTTCCTGGCCATACAACACCAAAACACACGACGTGTATTCCGCAGTACGTGCTGTGTAGTCAAGGTTCAATGCACCGGGTCTGGTCTGCCAAACCAAGTCATGTTATTGAAGTTTGTCTAAGTCTTAATGACTCCGTGTGTTGACCTGGAACATGTGGCACACCGTTTCTAGATTACACGCCATGTGGCCCACTAGACACGACATGTAGTCCCTTCGGGTTAGGGTTGGACCGTATACCCCATACATGGCTTGCCTGGCTGGAGACTGTGTAATGAGGAAATACACAACATGTGGCCCACTGGACACGCCGTGTACTCTGAAGATTTCCTAAGTACACTCACACGCCATTTCCCAGCGCATGTACTTTGGAGGGACGATGAACAATAGTACATGCCGTGTAGTTGGAAATACACATCGTGTACTCATACAAATTACACATATTTATTAAAATTTATTATTATATTATACAAACCCTGGAGACGTGTACCATGGTGCGGGCATAAATCTGATGCACAACACGTGATACGTGTTATATATATATGTGTTTAATTTAACATTTGTGTAATGTTCATTTTTACTCATTGGGTAGTTACAAACAAGAATTCACCAGGTTGCCTCGAAGGTACAAGTTACGTACAAAGATAATTTTAAATTAATTTATTTGTTTAAAATTATGATGGATGAAAATCTCAAGGAAATTCAGAAAAGGGTTTAATATAAAAGGATTGATTAATTAAAGATGACAATTAATTGATTCGAGCGTGGTTTATCTTAAACAAGAACGATTAAAGAATTGAATGCTAGTTTTATTTATGCGTAAATATCGTTGCATGTATGGATGATCATGAGCTAGACCAAGACTTTGTATGCGAATGATTTCTTTTAATTTATTTATTAAAATTAAATTTGTTGGTCTGCGAGACTTCTCCTCATTAATATGTAGGGTCTGCGTGCCCAAGGTTTCTTTTATGTAAAACCCATTTTTACCCCTCACCTACGTGTGAGTTAAAAAAGACATATGTAATGGATGGAACTCCCAATCTAGTGGAGGTGGTTCAAGCTGGAGTTGAGACAAAACCAATCCCAGGAGATACGGAGGTGGACATGTGGAAAGCTGTAAACACGAACCCAAAAGGTTTAGGGTGTTTCTCCTCTATGTCAGGGTTAGTTTATCAACTACTAGATAAACTAACCATTAGAAAGGCTCATGATCATGCCCTTTTACTTTATTTTATTTCTTTCAGATGCATGTTTTATCATTATGGATGTGTTGTCATGATCACATAATTAATGAATTAAACAAGCATGCAAGATGAAACCAAAATAAACCAGGCATATGTGTAAATATTATCAAGATATGGTTAATCACTTAAGTAAGTTCCACTTAATATTAACAAGCATGTGATAATGATAATAAGCAATTCACGCCTAAGATATAAAAATCTCTTCAATAAAATATTAAGTCAGACCATGCCTTCTGTTACTTAATTAAGGGAAAAACTCAATAAAACTATGTGTTTGACCAACCCTTGTTGGGACACTTAATTTTATACAGGAATCCCTTATGAAAGGTTTTGGGTTTACTTAACCATATTACATCAAGAGGAGTAACTCTTGCTAGACTTGGTGTAATATTGGAGTCAAGAGTTGAGGAAATCCAAAGTCCAGGATTTTAGGATTGGGGAGTCCACTCAACAGATCCAGGAGCTGCAAGCCTGCAATTGGAAAAGACCTACCTATCTAAATACCTTCAAATAGCTTGACCAACCCTTGTCGGGGTTATGAAAAAGGGAATATGGATCCTTGCCACTAGAATATCATAGAAACTAGACATTCCAAATTCAATGGTGAGGGACATTGAGACTTGATAAAATAGTTGGAGACTTAATAAAATTAATTTATTATTTCTCATAAAATGTAATCAAGAAAGTACTAATGATATGCTCTTTTAATTGTAGAATAAAAATGAAAAGCTCATCAACCACACTATCCCTGTGATTAATTCGGGATAAAGACAACATCCTCACTGGTATTAATTTCCAGGAATGGTTTAGACACCTTCGGGTTATCCTATGCCATGAACGAATATCTTACATGTTGGAGTCAGCATTACTTAATCCACCTTCCAAAGAGGCGAGTGATGAGGATTTCCTGGTCTATGAGAAACATATGAACACCGTGGTTGATGTTCAATGTTTGATGTTATCATCAATGTATAGTGAGCTCATGAAGTCTCACAAAACATAGATGCTTATAGAATGCTCGAGCACCTCCATGGTCTTTACTAGGAGAGAGCAAGGCAGGAAAGGTTTGAGATCTCTAAGGCACTCTTTCAGAGTAAGCATGGAGAGGGTGCTCCAGCTGGGCCTCATATAGTCAATCTCACTGGATACATTGAGCGCCTGGAGGTTATAGGGTTTAAACTCACTGAAGAACTAGGCACTGATTTCATTCTCACATCACTCCCTCAGAACTTCTCTAGCTTTGTTGTTAATTTTAACATAAACAACATTGAGAAGTATCTATCTGATCTTCTAATCCTCATTCGCCAAGTGGACAATGATAAGAAGCATGTCAAACCTTCTATCCTTATGGTGAATAAGAGGAAAGGGAAGGAAAAAGGCTTTAAGCCCAAAGCTTCTTCACTCCCTTCCAAGAAAAAGAAGATCAAAGGGGAGGCAAGGGAATAAGAGGTTGTTTGTTTCGCATGTGGCAAGAAGGGCCACTGGAAGAAAAACTGTACCCAACATAACAATCATGGGGAAGATTCATGTGCATTTTTTATCAGATGCAATCTATCTGTTTCTACAAATTGGGTATTAGATACATATTTTGGTGATCACATATGTATCCAAATACATAAACCAAGTAGATTCAGGAAGATTGACTGGGGGGAGATAGATCTACGAGCAGCCAACGGAGCCAGACTTGCTGCTGTAGCTGTAGGGGACTACCACCTCACATTGCTAACTGAGATGATCTTGGTGTTAAATGGTTGTTATTATGTGTCTTATGTTACTAAAAACATTATTTCTATATCCATATTAGATACAGATGGATTTTTTTTTCAAGTTTGGAAATGAATGCTGCTTCTTTTACAATGATAACATTTTTTTGGTAGGTCACATTTATACAATGGTCTTTACATGTTGGATTAAACAAAACAAGTAATGACAATCAATAACAAAGATACTTCACATAACTCATACCACACCCAACATTGGAATCACTGGATCGGTTATGTAAACGAAAAAGGCTTGAAAAAGTTACATCATTAAGGATATTTAGATTTTTTCAAACTAAAACCACTTGGCATATGTCATGCATGTTTACAAGAAAAAATGACCAAATCCCCATTTAGTGGGATAGGTGAAAGGGATAAAGAGATTCTTGAGTTGGTTCATACCAATGTGTGTGGACCATTTCCATTTGAAGCAAGGGGAGGGTACTCATACTTCATAACTTTTACTGATGATTTTAGTAGATATTGATATATCTACTTAATGAGATATAAGTCGGATTCTTTTGATAAGTTTAAAGAATATAAGAATGAAGTTGAGAACGAGCTTGGTAAGAAGATTAAGAAACTCCGCTTAGACTGAGGTGGGGAATATTTTAATTAAGACTTCATTGATTACTTAAGGGAGTTTGAGATCCTATCCCAACTCACTCCTCCTTACATGCCCCAGTGGAATGGTGTGAGTGAAAGGAGGAACTGCACCTTGCTAGACATGGTGAGATCAATGATGGGTCATACGAGTCTTCCATTATCCTATTGGGGATATGTGTTACAAAAAGCAACGAACATACTAAACCAAGTACCAACTAAATTGATAAATGGAATTCCATATGAGTTCTGGAGTGGAAAGAAATCCATGTTATCAAATTTACATGTGTAGGGAAGAGATGCATTTGTTAAGGAATCTTTAGGTAACAAACATTCATTATGAGGCACAAAGTGTACCTTAATAGGATACCCCAAGGAAATAAGGGGATATTACCTATACAACCCCTCATAAAAAAGGTTATAGTAAAAAGACACACCATATTCCTTGAGAGGGAGAACATCTCCAAAAGAGATAGTGGGTGTGACATAGACTTTGATGAAGTTGAGCCTCAAGGTACACAAGAGTTGGTACAGAAACATATTCCACAATGCCCCATGGAAGAAATAACTATTCTAGAGACACAAGAACTACGTAGGAGTACAAGAGAGGTTAGAGAACCGAAACGATATGATTTTCTAGTTAATGAGGAAGGTGACTCATTATTAGTATATAATAATGACACTCTAACCTACAAGGAAGCAGTAAGTGTCATAGATGTTTCCAAGTGGAAAAAAGCCATGAATTCTGAAATGGATTCCATGTAACAAAACCAAATCTCGATTTTGGTAGATCCTCCAGTTGATGTAAACCCTATTGGTTGCAAATGGGCATTCAAGAAGAAACTGGACATGGAAGGATAAGTCAGTACCTATAAGGCACGACTGGTTACAAAAGGGTTCAAGCAGCATCAAGGCATTAAATACGACGAAACCTTTTCACCAGTTTCAATGATGAAATCCATTAGAATTCTATTGTCCATTACTGCTTACCACGAATATGATATTTTACAAATGGATGTCAAAACAACCTTCCTTAATGGGAACCTTCAGGAAGATGTCTACATGATACAACCTGAAGGGTTTAGACTCCAAAGGATGCCAATAAGGTATACAAGTTGCACAAATCCATTTATGGATTAAAGAAATCATCCAGGTCATGGAATATTTGTTTTGATGAATCCATAAAGAAATTTGGTTTTATCAAGAATGAATGTGAGCCTAGTTTCTTGAAAGCACAACCGATTGTAATCTATCGACCGGTCAAAGTTATGCTGCTCTGCTAATGTGTATAGCAGCACTCGGGTCGAATCCTCAGTGATGATACTTTTTAATAGTAAATTGTTTTTAGTTGATTGTTTTTTTGATTGGGGGGTTTGTTTGTAGATCTTATGAAATAATTTATGGATGATATTTGATTTAACAAATTGATAAATATTGGGGTGAGTTCATTATTAGGGAGTTAATCTTGTGATATCCTTGATCTTTGATTTATATTGCATTTAAATTAACACCCACTTCACAAGATAACATTGATTTGAATTCCTAAGTGTCAAGGCTTTAATCCAAGCCTTAAGTTATCTTAGGGTTTGAATCTCAATCAGAGCTTATTAATGGTAGTGTATTTATGGTTCCAATAATTCATGGAAACCACATGTTAAACAAAATATTTTATTAATCCATGACATGTTAAGTCCAACAAACACAATGTTAAATTAAAGAATACTCATCGAGAAAATACTCTCAATCACTTAACATCCCTAAATTTTGACCCACCCCAATGGTAGATTTACTCATCCATTAATATGATTAGAAATTTAGTATATAATGATTATGATGATAAATTAATAAGATAAGAAAAATAAAGGGATAATAAAAGAGTGGCGCGTCGAATACACACACAAATGATGATGATAATTAAAAATAGAATTTCGATTGAATGAGGAAGAAAAAGAAGGGAGGGTGATTCAACTGTATTTAAACTATTTTAAGAACATCAATATTTAACTACAGAAGGTGGAAGAGAATAGGATATATTGAAGAAGAAACTTTCATTAAAACAGAATTACAAAACCCAAACACTTACACGATTACAAACGAAGAACACCACACAAGTAAATGAAAGGAAGCAAGGAGGAATGGTTTCACAAGTAAAAAATTGAGTATGGAAGATCCTACCAAGACTTTGGTAGTGTAAGAACCCAGTTTTTACTTTGGAAGACTTTGGAATATTCTTGATGATATTCCAGAGCATCTCCTTCAGACGGCGTGCGATTCCAAGCCCTCGAGTGGCTGAAATTAAATTTTCAGTGCGTTCACATTGGAAACGACAAAATAAATGTGATAACTCCTAAAAGGTGATCCAGATTAGATATCTGAGTGTACGGATGGGTCCGGAATGGAGTTTTTACCCTAAGAATGACATAAAGTATGTTGGCGCGGGATGTTTGGACCCCTCGCTCGCTTTCGAAACGTTAAACAGATTAATTAATTAATTAATTTATTCGTTTAATGGTGAAATACTAGTATCTCTTAAACGGTGGCTCAGATTGGAAAACCGAGGGCACCTTTGAGTTCGGAGTGTTCCTTTTACCCTAGGAGGGGTGTAAGTTTCGCGGGCGCGGCCCGTCTGTGAAAAATGGCCCCAGGGGCGTTTTCGTAATTTGGTGACCTCGGGCGCTAAGTTTAATAACTTTTAAACGGAAGCTCGGAATCAAATTCTGAGACCACCGTTGTTCTCTGGAGGTGGTGTTTACCCTAGGGGAGGTTAAATTTTGACCTTGCCAAAAGTTTCGGATGCATGTTAAAATTGAGGATTAAATTAATTAAAATTTAATTAATTTAATTTTCTTTTTAAACCCTTAATCACCCCCTCCTCCTCCCTTTGCACCCCCTGGAAAAACCCTCAAGCCCCCTCTCCTACTCCACTCCGGCAAGGTAGCTCCGGTGAGGCAGCTCCGGAAAGGCGGCGGTTCGGCGGCGAAGCTCCGGGCAACGCCCACGAGGTAGGAGGTTTCGTTTTTAGTATTGAATTTCCCCGCATACTTTGATCTCAAATTTTTGTGTTGAATTTCTGCCTGATTTCTGATTTGATCCCATGATCGCGTAGTAGTTTTTATGCTCTTCCCGACGCATCCTTCGGACTTGAATTCTGATCTCCGAGGCGTCTGCAGTGGTCCGGCGAAGATACGCGGGTTTTGGGAGTTTCCTGGCCGGACCGATGGTTTCCGGCGGTCAGCAAGGTGGTCTGACGGCCCTTGGACGGCTGAGCGGCGCGTCCCAGCGGCGGCGCTCCAGGGTGCAGGCGGCGACGGTCCGAGGTCCAGGTGGCGCGGTGGAGGCGGCTGCGGACGGCTAGCTGGCGGCAGCGGCGTCGGGGTCGAGCGGAGGCGGCGAGCGACGGTGGGGCGCGAGGTCGCGGAAGACCGGGGCCGCTGACCCCGGCCGGCAGATAGCGGACCCGCTTTTGTGGGTCTCCGCGTGGAAGAAGGACCGGACTTTGAGCCGATCTAGTTTGGGGGACCGCGGTCCGCACGGGTGAGCCGCGGACCGCGGCGGCTCAGCCGGTTGAGCCGCGGGCCGGCCGGCTTGAGCCGGTCCAAGGGGTGTGGACCGGCCGGACCGGTCCGGACCACCCCCTCTTACGTCCGGTGGCATTTAAAAATGTCGTAACTTCCAAACGGCACATCCGTTTGACGCGCCGTCTGCTGCAGTAGATCCATATCGACGAGAAAGACTTTTGGAGATGGTTTCGGGAATTTTTAATTCCCGAAACGAGGGGATTCGGTAGCACGACTCGTGCGTTAAGTAAGGTTGACGTTTTTCTGGGGAACTTGTTTTGGATGGAGCGGACGCATCTGACGTCCGTTTTGAGCGCTGTCAACGACATTGCGACCCTGGCACCGAGGCGGAGTTTTCCAGGGTAGGTTCAGGCATTGAGACTGGAGTTGAGGTGCAGGTCCCACGACCCGTCTTTCGAGCTGCGTGCAGCATTTGGTAACTTTTTCATCGGACGTCCGTTCGGGGTGTACGAGCAGTCGTTTCTGGATGTTTTTCCGAGGGGATTGCAATGGTGTAATCCGCGCACTCTAATTATGCACACTGGTGCGGGCACCACGAGGGCCGTTTCGGGAGTTGACGGTGATTTCCAGCTTTATCACTAGGTGTCCGTTTTGGACAAGTGATTAGTCGAACTTGTGTACTTTTTCGAGAGGATCGCAATGGTTCGATCTATCCATTGAGTTTTGGGACTGGGATGTGGGTCCCACAAAGCGCCTCTTGGGTACGGTGCGCCAGAATTCACCTTTTCCGCCGGATATCCGTTGTACTCCTGCGAGTAGTGCTTTTGACATGTTTTCCCGACGGGATCGCAATAGTGCGATGTGCCCGACTATTTTTGGGGCTGAGGTTCAGGATCACGGGACGTCGTTCAGGTGTGAGGCGGTGTTGGAGAATTTTCCATTGGATATCCATTTGAGGCGAGTAAGTAGTATATCTCCATTGTTTTTCCGCGAGGATTACAATGGTACAATACGTTTGGTTGTGCGGAGCTTCTTGCGCGATCTTGTTAAATGTGGAAATGTGAAAGGCACTCTGATGGTGTTTCGTCCTACCATGTTTGTAGAAGACCCTTGGCATGTGACCGCGCTATCTTGGGAGAGTGATATAAATGATTCACAAGATGTGGTTGGACCTGCCTGGGCCTTTGAGGTGGAGTTGTTGTGTTCACGCCTTCGCGTTGACGTTGGGTACCAGGTGCACGTTAGCCTTTGGGATGGAGATGAGGTATAATATGGGAGTATACAAGAGCGCTTGGAGGTACGCGTGGTTGTACCTGAGAACGTTTGTGCGCTCAGTTGGGGTTGACTTGGGGCCACACGTCGTGTGGGCCCCTCGTGCGTTCCATGATCTGCTTTACGTACTTTTGACCTCTTGTGACGTAGAGGGTCCCTCTGTACTCTTTTGTTTGACCAGAAGGGTGTATTTTTCCACGAGCTTTGTGATTGTTTGTTTGACCAGTAGGGTGGAGTTTCCCCTGGCCTGGTGCTCTTTTGTTTGACCAGCAGGGTTGAGTGGTTTTCCCCTGGTCGTCTTCTCGATGGTTTGGCCGACAGAGATGGTTGGTTTCCTCTGTTTCTTCAGCTGTGAGGGGTTTCAGTACCATGCCCTTTCATCGGACTGCGACACCATTTACGACTATGGGTGTTCGTGCAGCGTGGGCGTTTTCCCCACTTTCTGGGATGAGACGTCTCATTCCGCTTCGACAGTGACTCAGCAGATTAGAGCCGGATCGCCTTGTGAGGCCTGGGGAGTTTCTCCCATCACCCCGTGTTCCCTGGGAGAGTTCTTGTGGATTCGGTGTGACCAAAACTTTACACGGGCACCGAACCTCTACCCAAGAGGTTGTTACCAGCAGGGATGAGGTTGTTACCAGCATGCCTGAGGTTGTTTCCAGTAGGGCTGAGGTTGTTTCCAGCAGGGCTGAGGTTGTTTTAAGCAGGGCTCGCTAGTGGGTTACCATCCAGCAGGGATGGCCAATACAACAGTGTTCACCGAGCAGTACCATGTAACAGGGATGGCCAGAGTAGTGCCGGGCTTACCTCCAGCGGGGCTGGGTAGTGGTCCCCGATGCCGGGCTTACCTCCAGTGGGGCTGGCCAGTGGTCCCCGATGTCGGGCTTACCTCCAGCTGGGCTGGGCAGTGGTCCCCGATGCCGGGTTACCTCCAGCTGGGCTGGGCAGTGGTCCCGTCGCCGACTTTAGCCGGGTCGCCCTCCAGTGGATTACCCTATTACGGGACTGGGCAGTGTGGCACCCGTCGACTTTCCAGGTCTCCCTGTAGTGGGAACCTGTCAACTTCCAGGGACCCTCCAGCGGGGCTGGGCAGGGGGTCACCTGTCGAATTTGAGCAGTCCTCTCGAATGCGGGACAGTGACGAGTTGTGGTTGACGTCCCCCCATAACTCTCAAGTACGAGGAGCGCTTTCCCCCACCAAGACGCGTCCTTGTGATGCGACCTAAAACCGTGCGGGAGAGTCAGTGCCGCCCAAAGCGGATAGTGTCGAGGTGTGGTGATTGAGCCCCTTGGCTTGCGGTTTGGGGTAGACGTGTGGGATGCTGGGCATCGATGGAGTTTAATTCTGGGACTGTTGGCGACTCACTTTCCTTGGACTGAGCTACGGGATGGAGATCCCCTTATGATCTTGTTCGGGCTTCTTGATTGAGCATATGGTTATGTATATACCTTGTTCTGGTGCCCACTTCTTGGGTTTGGTTACTCTCCTTCCAGGAGAGGTGAAGACGTGCAGGGTATGCCACATGCTTTCCGTGTCTAGATTCTCATGGTCGGTCGAGTCTACTCTCCTGCTATAGGTAGCGAAGATTAGATGGGAAGTTCAACTTCTCACCATTTCTAGCTCCTTGTGTCTGGATGAGTTTACCTTCTTTCCTCTTGTTGGGTTGAGCTGGACTCTTTACTGTACTCTTTACTGCACTTTCAGTTGTACTCCTCTACTTTTCCTGGTTGCTCTACTACTCACCCTTCGGTACCTCATTTCGCTGCTCCCTCGAGCCTTCGGGGTATCCTACTGAGTATTTTTATACTCACCCCTGCTTGGGATTTTCCCGCACTTGGTGTTCCCATGGAGACGACGGACAGGTGGAGCATGACTTCAGTGGAGCATAGGAGCTTGGGAGCTTGGACTGCATGCGGTGGTCGGAGTCGGGTTCCAGGTGGGGGACCCTTCCAGCTGGTTTTTCCTTTTGTTTACCTGTTGCCGGGTTGTGGCACTTTTTGGTTGGGCGCGTGTTTTTCCCCTTTTCCTTTTTAGTTTACCTTCAACTTGATTTGTACTGTTAGAGGTCGATGCACTTTGTGGTTTATATATAACAATTTCCCTTTTTTTTACTTGTCTTTTCTTTTACTCTGTACTTTTGTATTGAGTGTGCTGCGTGTATGTGTGTACAAGTACTTAGGTAAAGGCCTCCCTGAGTTTTTGTGCCTTCAGCGCTAGTCGCCGGCCCCTAGCCTATGGAGGCAGGCTTGGGGTAGTTGCAGCTCGAGCCCAGGTAGGGTCGGGTCATGATAAAGTGGTATCATAGGTGGTTTGTTCCTTGGGAAGTTGTTCGGACGTCCCTAAAATAAAAGGAATTGGTTGGGATATAGGGAAACAATGTTAATGTGTCTCGAGAGCAGCTCTTAGGCCAGGGAGTCCAGTGATGGTGCGGCGGCCGACGTATCCATTCACCAGGACCTTGATAACCCGCTTATCGACTCGGCATGCTGAGAAACTTATTGCAGGAAAAAATTGGTTTGTGCATCACATAGGATCGAGTCTTTGACTATCCTTCTTGAGTCAACTCCCCATCGTTGTTATTGGTATATACATATATGCTCATCTGACCGCAGCACTCCTTGATAATATTCAGGATGTCTCCGCGAAGACAGCCCGCTAAGATACCAGCCTTGGTGCATGAGGATGACCCTGTGAGCTATGAGGCCACAGTCCAGGACCCATCATGCGAGCCCCTTTCTCCGGGTGGGTTGATAGCAGCACCCCCACCTGTTGAGCAGCATACAGCTTCAGTAGAGCAGGCGGGGCTTGAGCGCAGGTTGAGCGCACTCCGTGAGTTCCAGCGGTAGAGACTGCTGAGGTTCAGTGGTGAGCCAGACCCTCAGGCAGCAGAGGTTTGGCTAGAGGCAATGGTTTGCCTTTTTAGGCTTGTGCAGACACCGTCAGATCAGAGAGTGGCTTTGGCAGCCAACCTTTTTCATGGAGCAGCTCGTCGTTGGTGGAGTCTGGTGACTCAGTTTCTTGAAGATTCGTTGCTTTCGTGGGGAGACTTTCAGTTGTTGTTTCGTGAGGAGTTTTCACCCTCCTTCTTGCGCTCCATTTGGATTCAGGAGCTCCTGCATTTTCCGTAGGGAGGGATGACGGTGGCTGAGTACGCGGCTAGTTTTGCAGACCGTGCACGCTTTTACCCGGACTTGGTCCATGACGATAACATCCGAGCACGGAAGTTTGATCAGGGTATCCACCGAGATATTCATGCTGTCATAGTACCCTTGGGAATTTCCACATATGCCGGGGTTCTAGAATAGGCACTGGTGACAGAGAGATTCCTGTCACATTCCGGAGTTGGTGGTGGCAGCAGACACGTTGGAGCCGAGACGTCTGTCGCAGCTAGCGGGCGTTGGCAAGCAGGACCTCGACGCAGGTGTATTTCTGACAACCGGACTCAGGGGCGTGGTCGTATACCACAGTGGCACCGGAGGTCACCAGTGCAGCCCAGAGAGAGTCGGTGCTATGCTTGCGATGGGAGAGGTCACCTGGCATGGGACTGCCTGACCAGGCATGCAGAGAGCTTCGGGCAGGCAGCAGGTGCGCCACCACAACAAAGGCAGCGCCGCGATCGGAGTAGTACCTAGAGAGGTGGTGCTAGCAGAGGAGTGGGAGGAGCTGGTGGTGGGGGGCGACTTTATGAGATCTTCCCATCACCACTATGCGGTCCACGTCAAGCTCTGAGAGCTGACAGTTGGGACTGCGGACAGCCGTGATCTTTGGATGTCTATGACCCTACAGAGCATGAGGTGGCAAGAGGTATGCTCTACAGCTCTTCTACTTTTTGCAGTAGAATTATTAGACTCTGTGTGTGGATTTCTTTCCTCCCTGCTCTTTGCTTGAGTTGATACCAGGGTGGAGCGGGGCGTCGGTGTAACCCTGTGTTGGTATGATAAAAGGCATAGGACCTTTTTCTTTAGTCGATGGTGATGACTCCATCGCTCTCCGAACGTGTAAGAGAGTCTTGGTTGAGAGACATCGACTGTGAAATCTTGCGTGACCAGATATCCTTGGGTGTTTCACCATATGAATATTATGAAGGAGGGAATCACCGGGACTTGTTCCAGGTGAGGGCGGTGATTCCAGTCGCGGCATGCGACATAGAGGTTTGGTTGGGGACGTGAGCTACCCCCGAGGTCCTTCAGACCATTTGAGACCATGCAGAGGGATGGCGAGGTTCTCTATCGCCTTTCCCTAAACCTAAAGTCTAGAGTGGGTGAACGACATCGGAAAGGGCCAACCTCATGTGAACAAATAAATCCTTTGGTCTGTGTGCAGTGACATAAAGCTATGCGAGAGTTCGTTTGGGTATGGAAGACCCGGGTGTGGGCTTAGTACCCTGTGCTGCTCCCTAGTTTTTCTTTTTGGGGACGAAAATCTTGAAGGAGGGAATGGTGTAAGAACCCAGTTTTTACTCTGGAAGACTTTGGAATATTCTTGATGATATTCCAAAGCAGCGCCTTCAGACAGCGTGTGATTCCGAGCCCCGGAGTGGCCGGAATTAAATTTTCAGTGCGTTCACACTCAAAACGCAAAATAAATGTGATAACTCCTAAACGGTGATCCGTATCAGATATCCGAGTGTTCGGATGGGTCCGGAATGGATTTTTTTACTCTAGGAACGACATAAAGTATCTCGGAGCGGGATGTTTGGACCCCTCGCTCGCTTTCAGAACGTTAAACAGATCAATTAATTAATTAATTTATTCGTTTAATGGTGAAATTCTAGTATCTCTTAAACGGTGACTCGGATTGGAAAACCGAGGGCACTGTTGAGTTCGGAGCATTCCATTTACCCTAGGAGTGGTGTAAGTTTTGCGGGCGCCGCCCATCTGTGAAAAATGGCCCTAGGGGCGTTTTCGTAATTTGGCGGCCTCGGGCGCTAAATTTAATAACTTTTAAACGGAATCTCGGAATCAAATTAAAAGACCACCGTTGTGCTTGGGAGGTGGTGTTTACGCTAGGTGAGGTTAAATTTTGACCTCGCCAAAAGTTTTGGATGCGGGTTAAAATTGAGGATTAAATTAATTAAAATTTAATTAATTTAATTTTCTTTTTAAACCCTCAATCACCCCCTCCTCCTCCCTTTGCACCCCCTGGTGAAACCCTCAATCCCCCTCTCCTCCTCCACTCCGGTGAGGTAGCTCCGGCGAGGCAGCTCCGGCAAGGCGGCGGTTCGACGGCGAAGCTCCGGGCAACGCCCACGAGGTAGGAGGTTTCGTTTTTAGTTTTGAATTTCCCCGCATACTTTGATCTCAAATTGTAGTGTTGAATTTCTGCCCGATTTTCGATTTGAGCCCATGATCGCATAATAGTTTTTATGCTCTTTCCGACGCATCCTTCGGATTTGAATTCCGATCTCCGAGGCGTCCGCAGCGGTCCGGAGAAGATACGCGGGTTTTGGGAGTTTCTTGGCCGGACCGACGGTTTCCGGCGGTCGGCAAGGTGGTCCGGCGGCCCTTGGACGGCTGAGCGGCGCGTCCCAGTGGCGGCTCTCTAGGGTGCAGGCGGTGGCGGTCCGAGGTCCAGGTGGCGCGGTGGAGGCAGCTCCGGACGGCGAGCTGGCGGCCGCGACGTCGGGGTCGAGCGGAGGCGGCGAGCGCCGGCGGGGCGCGAGGTCGCAGAAGACCGGGGTCGCTGACCCCGACCGGAAGACAGCGGACCCGCTTTTGCGGGTCTCCGCGTGGAAGAAGGACCGACCTTCGGGCCGGTCGGGTTTGGTGGACCGTGGTCCACGCGGGTGAGCCGCGGACTGCGGCGGCTCAGCCGGTTGAGCCGCGGGCCGGCCGGCTTGAGCCGGTCCAGGGGGTGTGGACCGGCCGGACCGGTCCGGACCACCCCCTCTTACGTCCGGTGGCATTTAAAAATGCCGTAACTTCAAAATGGCGCGTCCGTTTGACGCTCCGTCTACGGCAGTAGATCCGTATCGACGAGACAGACTTTTGGAGATGGTTTCGGGAATTTTTAATTCCCGAAACGAGGGGCTTCAGTAGCACGACTCGTGCGTTAAGTAAGGTTGACGTTTTTCCGGGGAACTTGTTTTGGATGGCGTGGACGCATCTGACGTCCGTTTTGAGCGCCGTTAGTGGCGTTGCGACCCTGGAACCGAGGCGGAGTTTTCCAGAGCAGGCTCGGGCATTGAGACTGGAGTTGAGGCGCGTGTCCCACAGCCCGTCTTTCGAGCTGCATGCAGCGTTTGGTAACTTTTTCATCGGACATCCGTTCGGGGCGTACGAGCAGTCATTTCTGGATGTTTTTCCGAGGGGATTGCAATGGTACAATCTTCCCGCTCCAATTCTTAATGCTTGTGCGGGCCCCGCGAGGGCCGTTTCAGGAGTTGATGGTGATTTCCCGCTTTATCACCGGGTGTCAGTTTCAGAAAAGTGATTAGTTAAACTTGTGTACTTTTTCGAGAGGATCACAACGGTGTGATCCGTCCGTTGAGTTTTGGGACCGGGATGCGGGTCCCACGAAGCACCGATCAGGTGAGGTGCGCCGGAATGCACCTTTTTTGCCGGATATCCGTTTCACTCCTGTGAGTAGTGCTTTTGTCGTGTTTTCCCGAGGGGATCGCAATGCAGCGATGCGCCCGACTATTTTCGGGGCCGAGGCTTGGGATCACAGGACACCGTTTGGGCGTGATTCGGTGTTGGCGACTTTTCCATCAGATATTAATTTTAGGTGATTAAGTAGTCTATCTCGTGTGTTTTTCCGTGAGGATTACAACAGTGCGATCCGTTTGGTTGTGCAGAGCTTCTTGCGCGATCTTGTTAAATGTGGAAATGTGAAAGGCGCTCTGATGGTGGTTCGTCCTACCATGTTTGTAGCGGACCCTTGGCGTGTGATCGCGCACTCTTGGGAGAGTGATATAAATGATTCAAAAGATGTGGTTGGTCGTGCCTGGGCCTTTGAGGTGGAGTTGTTGTGTTCACACCTTCGCGTTGACGTTGGGTGCCGGGTGCACGTTAGGCTTTGGGCTGGAGACAAGGTATACTATGGGAGTATACAGGAGCGCTTGGAGGTACGTGTGGTTGTACCTGAGAACGTTTGTGCGCTCAGTTGGGGTTGACTTGGGGCCACACATCGCGTGGGCCCCATGTGCATGCCATGATCTGCTTTACGTACTTTTGACCTCTCACGACGTAGAGGGTCCCTCTGTGCTCGTTTGTTTGACCAGAAGGGTGGAGTTTTCCCCTGAATTTGTGCTCGTTTGTTTGACCAGCAGGGTGGAGTTTCCCCTAGCCTGGTGCTCTTTTGTTTGACCAGCAGGGTAGAGTGGTTTTCCCCTGGTCCTCTTCTCGATGGTTTGGCTGATAGAGATGGTTTGTTTCCTTTGTTTCTTCAGCTGTGAGGGGTTTTAGTACCATGCCCTTTCACCGGACTACGACACCATTTACGACTATGGGTGTTCGTGCAGCGTCGGAGTTTTCCCCACTTTTTGGGATGAGACGTCTCGGTCCGCTTCGAAAGTGACTCAGCGGATTGGAGCGGGATCGCCTTTTGAGGCCTGAGAAGTTTCTCCCGTCACCCCGTGTTCCCTGGTAGAGTTCTTGTGGATTCGGTGTGACCAACACTTTACGCGGGCACCGAACCTCTAACCAGGAGGTTGTTACCAGCAGGGCTGAGGTTGTTACCAGCAGGGCTGAGGTTGTTACCAGCAGACCTGAGGTTGTTTCTAGCAGGGCTGAGGTTGTTTCCAGTAGGGCTGAGGTTGTTTTGAGCAGGGCTCGCCAGTGGGTTACCATCCAGCAGGGATGGCCTGTACAGCAGTGTTCACCGAGCAGTACCATCCAGCAGGGATGGCCAGAGCAGTGCCGGGCTTACCTCTAGCAGGGCTGGGCAGTGGTACCCGATGCCGAGCTTACCTCCAGTGGGGCTGGGCAGTGGTCCCTAATGCCGGGCTTACCTCCAGCTGGGCTGGGCAGTGGTCCCCGATGTTGGGTTACCTCCAGCTAGGCTGGGCAGTGGTCCCGTCGCCGACCTTAGTTGGGTCTCCCTCCAGTGGATTACCCTGTTACGGGACTGGGTAGTGTGGCACCCATCGAATTTCCGGGTCTCCCTGTAGTGGGAACCCGTCGACTTCCAGGGACCCTCCAGCGGGGCTGGGCAGGGGTTCGCCTGTCGACTTTGAGAAGACCTTTCGACTGCGGGGCAGTGACGAGTTGTGGTTGATGTTCCCCCAGAACTCTCAAGTATGAGGAGCGATTTCCACCACCGAGAAGTGTCCTTGTGACGCTACCTAAAACCATGCGGGGGAGTCAGTGCCGCCCAAAGAGGATAGTGTCGAGGTGTGGTGATTGTGCCCCTTGGATTGCGGTTCGGGGAAGACGTGCGGGATGCTGGGCATCGATGAAGTTTACTTCTGGAACTGTTGGAGACTCAATTTCCTTGGGCTGAGCTATGGGATGGAGATCCCCTTACGATCTTGTTCGGGCTTCTTGATTGAGAATATGGTTATGTATATATCTTGTTCTGGTGCCCACTTCTTGGGTTTGGTTACTCTCCTTCCAGGAGAGATGAAGACGTGTGGGGTATTCCATGTGATTTCCATGTCTAGATTCTCATGGTCGGTCGAGTCTACTCTCCTGCTATAGGTAGCGAAGAATCGACAGGAAGTTCAACTTCTCACCGTTTCCAGCTCCTTGTGTCTGGATGAGTTTACCTTATTTCCTCTTGTTGGGTTGATCTGGACTCTTTACTGTACTCTTTACTGCACTTTCAGTTGTACTCCTCCACTTTTTCTGTTTTCTCTACTGCTCACCCTTCGGTACCTCCTTTTGTTGCTCCCTCGAGCCTTCAGGGTATCCTACTGAGTATTTTTATACTCACCCCTGCTTGGGCTTTGCCCGCACTTGATGTGCCCTTGAAGACGACGGATAGGTGGAGCGTGACTTTAGTGGAGCATAGGAGCTTGGGATCTTGGACTGCATGCGGTGGTCAGAGTCAGGTTCCAGGTGGGGGACCCTTCCAACTATTTTTTCCTTTTGTTTACCTGTTGCCGGGTTGTGGCACTTTTTGGTTGGGCGCATGTTTTGGCCCTTTTCCTTTTTAGTTTACCTTCAGCTTGCTTTGTACTGTTAGAGGTCGATGCACTTTGTTGTTTATATATATCACTTTCCCTTTTTCTTTACTTGTTTTTTCTTTTACTCTGCACTTTTGCATTGAGTGTGCTGCGTGTATGTGTGTACAGGTACTTAGGAAAAGGCCTCCCCGAGTTGTTATGCCTTCGGTGCTAGTCGCCAGCCCCTGGCCTATGGAGGCGGGCTTGGGGTAGTTTCGGCTCAAGCCCGGGTAGGGTCAGGTCGTGACAGGTAGAGCCTTGGTCATGCCAACCAATCCTCCTTTGCTCTGAAATTCTAACTCTTTTGAAAGGAGAAGAGGGGATGTATTTATAGTCCAATGTTGTAGGCTGTTTGCAATCCAAAACCGCCCCTCCATTTGCATCTCCAGTTTGATAAATTATACAGCCAAATCTCAAGATATAATATTACTACAAGTTGTAGATAAATATCTCCGCTGTCTACTCTGAAAATTTTGCATCCATGGGACTTAAGGAGCCAAAGTTATGACAATTGTATTAAACAATATTAATCTGACCATTTCAATACAAACTTTTTGAAGGCCAAATTGTGAATGAGTTTTTGAATAGGAATATTCCTTCAAATACGAATTATTTCTTCAACAGAGTCGGCTCCCTATATCTCTTCTTGCACATTAAAAAATATCAGCTTTATTTGATGATTCTATCATGAGATATGTCATGAATAGTGTCCGGATTTTAATTCCCGTCCAGAATGGTGGGCTATACTTAAAAGATTCATTTGGGCCCCTTGTTCTTTTATTTGGGACCTGAAATTTTTATCCATGATTCTTTTGGATAATAAAGAACATATGGTGGAGTTTCATAAAATTTGGGATTCAAGATTTAGACCAGTAACTCAATCATCATGGCTGGTCCAGTTTCTTCACAAATTCTTTGGGTCATCTTGTGAGGACCATATGACCATTAAAATGGACGAATTTGCCACTAATTTATTCTAATGATATGTTGAAAATTTAATAATTAATCATAAAAAATAATAATAACACAATTTTTATCAGTAGGGTGATAGTTATAAATAAAATAGTAAACAGACTCAATTGGACTACTTCTAAAAATGCTCAAAAATTATACTTAGTATTAAAACATTAATATTTCACACAAATTATGAAAATTTCATATAAAATCAGTTAAGGGGGTATATAATAAGTCATGATAATATTAATAACATCAAATCCCCCACACTTAGTCTTGTACATGTCCTCATGTGAAATAAATATAAAAACATGACAAAATCATTTTCACTCACCAACAAATATTAAAATTTTGTTTTCCCCACTCAGGGGAGGTTTAGACAATTTCACTCATCCATATTGAATTCCACCAAATTTTGTTACCTAAAAAATGTTCAAAAAACAATTCATTTTTTCATGCTCCAATTTAGAAATGGAAAATGGTGGCACACAAAACTTACTCCTCTCAAGATGATAAAATTAATTTTTGGAGATTCACTCATTCACCAACCAAAAGTGAAAATCTTAGAATTTGTAAAAGATATCATATTCCATTCCCTATCATAAATTTCACAAGAATCAAGAGGTCTTTTTTGGGGTTTTTCTGTGGCTATAGGATGGTAGGAAGATGATATTCAAAAGAGAGGGAAAAAGGGGGTAAAATACCAACATGGAAAAAAACAATGCACATTTTTTTTGAAATGAAACATGGAAGGAAATGAGAACACATATTTACAAGAGAATGATTGTGTGAAGAAAGAAACAATAGAGGAAGAAAATTTGAAGGGGATGAGAAGATGAAATATTTACAAAACACAAAACTTCTCCCAATGACATAAGTGTTCATTTGTTTTCTTTTTTTTGGGTATTTTTTTCAAAAGTTGAACTTAAAATAGGTCTCACACTAATCTACCAACCCATGATTGATCTAATCATGACACTAATTGTAATAGTTATAACAAGATAAAGGTTGAGAAAGAGTGATTTTTGACCCACCCAAGACACAACCCATTTTTGTTTCTTTTTTTTTGATTTATTTTTTGATATTTTTTTTGATAATTTTTTGAACACTTTTCAATATCATTTGTACAATATAAACATATATATATTCCCAAACCCCACTTACCCACTGAAGGAAAACCTCTCCCCCACACTTAAATTGATGCTTTCCCTCAAGTATATGGTAACATGGTGAAATCAACAAAGGGTACCCAAAATGAAATCCATTCCCCCCACACTTAAATTTCAAGAAATTATGCAATGAAAATCCTTGTTGATATTGGGTTGGATAAAGAATTGGGCTTGTAATGTGGCTATCAGAGAAAAGGGGTTCATAGGCTCGAATGGGCTTTCAAAAGGAGGATTAATGTTAGGGAAATGGGAGGCTATTTGGCCATTGTGATTCTCATGTGGTTTAGAAAATGCCTCTATCATATTAATGCACACCAAAGTAGGAAATTCAGCTCGAAGGTCCACAAACTCAAGACTCACAAATGGGGTTAAAAAACACACATTTTGAAAATATGGTCATAGGTGGCCTTTGCATGAAAGAAAATGTTGTTCCTCATGGGCGGGGAAAATCGTTTTCCAAATCAAAAAGTGAGCATTCAAAATTTGTTGGTTTCAACACAATATTCCTTATCAAAATTTATGAAGAAACTAATTTTTTTTTGAGATGAAACCATGTCTTTTTACTCCCAAAAATGGCTGGAAAAAATTTGAAAATTGGAAGGTGTGTAAGTATGACTCTTGTTTGTTCATTTTTTTTAAAATTTTTAGGTTTTTTTAGTTTTTTAGGTTTTTTTAGTTTTTTATGAAGACACACAGACACAAAAGAGGAAGTGTAAATAAAAAAAATGTGAAGAGGAAAGTGGTAAAAAAATGACGAGGGAGGAAGAAGAGAGAGAGAGAGATAGAGAAGAAGAGTTAAAGGGAAAGAGGTTCCCCCTTGTTTGGATTTGGTGGGTCGTTATCTCCATCCGGTGGTGGGTCTACTGTGGATTTGATGGAAGTTGATGCGGTTCTATGATTGTAGGATGTTACCTGAAAAATAAAAATCATTATTCATCTAATGAAAAACTCAAAATAAATTAAAATTTCATAAAAGTAAAATAAAACATGGGTTGCCTCCCAAGAAGCACTGAATTTATTTGTCTATAGCTAGACAATTGCAGTGGACTACCCATAGTCTGATGGTGGCCACTGTATTTTCTCAACTCCAGAGTGCTTTTGGGATGCCTGATTGTTCATTGGATAATTTATCCCCTTCCTTGATTGTGTTCTTGCAATTAAATGGAGTTGGAAATAGAATATGACTATCCTCCCTTTGGTCTCCAATGTGAAGAATGATTTTATCCACAAAGTGATGGTTTTCTATGCTGGGAAATTTAGGAATATGTCTCAATTTTGATGGTTCATTTATGTAAGGATCAAATAACACAAAACCACAGTATGAGATCCCAATTGTTTTTGACTCATTTATTTCATCACTTACCGATGTAAAATTATGAGGATCAGTATAGTCATAAGACAGAATAAAAATTTCAATATCCTTTATTTCAATGTTTTTATCCAATGAATGGTCAATTTAAACCTCACCAGTGATCACTGTATAAATTAGGGAACAAATCACACAACCTTCACTCTCATTGGGATAAGATAAACACATTTTTTAGGGCTAACCTCACATATAACAGAATTTTCAGAATCATGGATATGAAATGATGAATGTTGGATAAATTGATCTGAATCAAAAAATGAGCATTCTAGTTCATTTTCCTCATTATCATTCAAGCTGGAGAAGTGGAGGTCAAAGGCAAGATTAGATTCTAAAGATTTTTTAAGATCCTTTAGATCAATGAAGTTTTCATTTTTAATATCAACATCAATTTCTCCATTTATGACTTGGTTAATGAGGATGAAATATTCACAAACTCATCTATTAGTAGAACATGAAGAACATTATGGATTGGGATTCAAGACACTATTAGAGAGAGTTTCAGAAGAATGGATAGAGAATGCAGATTCATTCTCTAATATGGATTTCATGGATCAAAAAATATTGAACTTGACTAGTTGGTCACCAAATTCCATGGATAAGATGCCTGAATGGACATTGATCTTGGTTCTAGTAGTCATTAAGAATAGTCTTCCTAGAATTAGGGGAGATCGAGAAGAGTTCGTCTCACCTTCCATGTCAAGGACATAGAAATCAGCAGGGAAGATAAGATCATTGACACGAAAAAGGACATCCTCGATTATACCCTCAGAACTGGTTGTGATTCGATTGGCCAATTTAATGACAACACCCATTAGATATAAGGGACCAAGACCAAGGTTGGAGAAGATGGATTTGGGCATGAAATTAATTGAGGCTCCTAGTTCTATGAGTGTATCATTGAAGTTGGAACTTCCAATTTGGCATGGAACTATAAAGGTACCTGGATATTTTCACTTTATGGGAATAGACTGCTGGGTGGAAACATTTTCAAAGGTCCTAAGTTGCCTCTTGTGGGTGCACAATTCCTTAAGAAACATGGCATACTTAGGGATTTGTTTTATAGCATCTAAGAGGGGTATGTTGAATTCGACACATCTAAACATGTCAAGCATTTCAGGATCGGGTTCAAAGGACTTCCTTGGTTTAGAAACATCTTGAGGAAAATGAATTGGTTTCTTAAGTGGAATAGAAGGAGGAGAGGGAATGAATTCAGATTACTTTTCAAGTTTCTTTTTCTTTTCATTTTCTATGTCAACATTTAAAGGGGGGGGGGGTGGAGAAATTATCTCGATGCATAGAAATTTTCTTTCCCGATCTAAGTGAAATTGCACATATATTAACCTTGGGGTTGGGTAATGGTTGAGCTGGGAGTTGGGAAGAATTTGATTGTTGTTGTTGGCTTAGGTGGGATGCAAGTTGACCAATTTGTGTTTCAATGTTCTTGAGGCTAGAATGGGTGAAGGAGGAAAGATCTTCTATAGTGATTTCCCATGGTTGCTTGGAAGAAGAGGCTTGTCCTAGATTGGGATTACCAAGATTTTGGTTCTTGTGAAAGCAATTGTATTGGTTTGGGAATTGGGAAGGCTCACTAGGATATTGGAATCCAGGGGGAGGAAGAGAAGGATTGATCCTTTGAGGTTGAGGAACAAAAGGATAAGGTTGATAGAAGTTACAAACACCTTGACCATATTGAAACTGGTTTGGGTTTTGAGGAGGGAATTGAGGGGGATGAGAGACAAGATTACTATACCTCAGGCCTTGGTTTTAGGAAGAAAAGAAGGGCTCAAAGTGAGGTTGGTTGAAGTTTCTAACAAACTAACCTGATAGTTTAGGGTTTGTGTTCTACTGAACATATGATTCATTGATCTCCATTGGTCCAGATGAATTGGATTGATCCTCTTGAAGTTGTGGGCATGTGTCAGTTGGATGAGATGGAGAGTTTCAGATTCCATAGTTTTTGACAGGTTCAAGAAACATTGATTGCGGAGAAGACGAGGTTGGGGATTTGGATGCCACAACTAGTTGTCTCACAAGACCTGTAAGTTCACTCATCCACTCGGTCATCTTGTTTGGCTCTATAGATTGACTATATTGGGATTGTTTGACTTGATCATGTGCTCAAGTATGGAATTGTTGTGTGTTTTAATCCTTTTTTCTTATGAGATCTCTTGCAGCTGCAGAAGTTTTATCAACAAGAGCACCGCCACTTGTGGCATCAATGAGGGTTCTCTCGATTGCCAATAACCCCTCATAGAAGTATTGAATCAATATTTGGTAAGATATTTGGCGGTGTGTGCAGGTTTCAACAAGATTTTTTAACCTCTCCCAGTATTCATGGAGTGATTCATTGTGGAATTGATGGATACCACTAATTTCCTTTCGGATAGAAGCAGTACGAGAAGCAAGAAAGAATTTATCTAAGAAGAGTTGATTCATGTCATTCCATGTGGTTATGGAACTAGGAGGTAGGTAGTAGAGACATGACTTAGCAATGTTATCTAGGTATAAAGGGAATTCTTGGAGTTTGATTTTTTCCTCAGAAACCCCTTGAGGCTTCATGGTAGAGCACACCACTTGGAACTCTTTAAGATGAAGATGTGGATCATCACCGGCTAGCCCGTGGAAATAAGGGAGAAGATGAATCAAACCCGATTTGAGTTAAAATTTAGCATCTATGTTTGGATATTGAATAACAATATGTTGGTAATTTATATCACATGCAGTAAGTTCTTTAAGTGTTTGTTCCATAGGATTTACCATTTCTAATTCGACTGGTTGGACAAGGACTGGTCCTTGAATTATTTGATTATCCCTTATGTTCCTCCAAAGTTGGAAAAGTGTTCACTGAATTTCAGGGTCAAACAAATCCAAGGGATTTTTTGGGAGGCTACGGGGCATTCAGATAGCTTTTGTAAGAAAGACGATGGAGGGTTTTTCTTTGTGATTTTTTCAATTTTTTTTTAAATTTTTTGTTTTTTATTTGTTTTTTACAATAACTAGAAACCAATGAATACTTAAATTGAACCATCCCTGGAAAAGGCGCCATTTGAGAGTGTGGACGATTGTTTCCTATTGACCGATCAAGGATCCGATGCTCTTCTAATGTGTATAGTAGCACTCGGGTTGAATCCTCGGCGATGATACTTTTTAATAGTCGATTGTTTTTAGTTGATTGTTTTTTTTGATTGGGGGGTCTGTTTGTAGAGCTTATGAAATAATTTATGGATTATGTTTGATTTAAAAAATTGATAAAGATTTGGGTGAGTTCATTATTAGGGAGTTAATCTTGTTATATCCTTGAGCTTTTTTTTTATATTTCATTTAATTTAACACCCACTTCACAAGATAACGTTGATTGGAATTCATAAGTGTTAAGGATTTAATAAAAGACTTAACTTATCTTAGGATTATAATCTCAATTAGATATTTTTTATGGTAGTGTATTTATGGTTCCAATAATCCATGGAAACCACATGTTAAAAAAATATGTCATTAATCCATGACATGTTAAGTCCAACATACACAATGTTAAATTAAAGAATACTCATCGAGAAAATACACTCAATCACTTAACATACCTAAATTTTGACTCAACCCAATGGTAGATTTACTCATCCATTAAGATGATTATAAATTTAGTTTATAATGATTATTATGATAAATTAAGAAGATAAGAAAAAGAAATGGATAATAAAAGAGTGGTGCATCGAACACACACACAAACGCTGGTGATAATTAAAAATAGAATTTTGATTGAATGAGGAAGCATAAGAAGGGAATGAGATTCAACTATATTTAAAATATTTTAAGAAAATAAATATTAAACTACAGAAGGTGGAATAGAATAAGGGATATTGAAGAAGAAACTTTCATTAAAACAGAATTACAAAACACAAACACTTACACGATTACAAACGAAGACCAACACAAAAGTAAATGAAAGGAAGCAAGGAGGAATGGTTTCTCAAGTAAAAAATTGAGTATGGAAGATCCTACCAAGACTTTGGAAGAACCTTGGTCATTCCAACCTATCCTCATTTGATCTTAAATTCCAACGCTTTTGAAAGGAGAGGAGGGAATGTATTTATAGCCCAATGTTGTGGGCTGTTTGCATTCCAAAACTGCCCCTCCAATTGCATCGCCACTTTGATAAACTAGACAGAAGAATATCAAGATATGATCTTATTACAAGTTGTATATAAGTATCTCCTATGTCTAATCTGAAAATGTGGTGGCCATGGGACTTAAGGAGCCAATGTTATGGCAGTTTGATTAAACAATATTAATCTATCCATTTCTATACAAACTTTTTGAAGGCCAAAATGTGAATGGGTTTTGGAATAGGAATATGACTTAAAATACAAATTATTTCTTCAAAAAAGTCATCCATATATATCTCCTATTTCACACTAAAAAATATCAGCTTTATTTGATGATTCCATCATGAGATATGTCATGAATAGTGTCCGGATTTTAATTATCGGCTAGAATGGTGGGCTGTATGTAAAAGCTTCATTTAGGACCCTTTTTCTTGTAGTTGGGCCCTGTAATTTTTATCCATGATTATTTTTGATAATCAAGAACATATGGTGGAGTTTCATAAAATTTGGGATTTGGGATTTAGACCAGTAACTCAATCATCATGGATGGTCCGATTTCTTAACAAATTCTTTGGGTCATCTTGTGAGGACCATATGACCCTTAAAATGGACTAATTTGCCACTGATTTCTTGTAATGATATGTTGAAAAGTAAATAAGTAATCCTAAAAAAAACACAATTTGTATCAGTAGGGTGATAGTTATAAATAAAATAGTAAACTGACTCAATTGGACTACTTCTAAAAATGCTCAAAAATTATACTTAGTATTAAAACATTAATATTTCACACAAATTATGCACATTTCATAAAAAATAAGTAAAGGGGGTATATAATAAGTCATGAAAATATTAATAACATAATTTATAAAAATGTTTTAGTGGGAGTGTAGTCGTTTTCCTAATAGTATATGTTGATGGCACATTACTTACTGGAAACGAGATACTAGTCTTACAGTATGTTAAGGCACAGTTGAATCAATGCTTCTCCATGAAGGACTTGGGTGAGGCAACATATATTCTTGGGATCAAGATCCATAATGATATATCTAATATATTGTTGGGCCTAAGTCAAAGTACATACACTGATAAGATACTAAAGAGATCTAGTATGGAAAAATTCAAGAGGGGATTGTTGCAAGTGTCACATGGCATTCATCTTTCCAAGAAAATTTTTCCTTAGACACATGAGGAAAGAAATATAATGGAAGGGAATACATACGTATCAGTGATTAGGTTAGTCATGTATTTCATTATATGTACTAGGCTGGATGTCTCCTACATATTGAGTACGGTAGGTAGATATCAAGATGACCTAGGTGACCGCTATTGGATGTCAGTCAAGACTATCCTAAAAAATATGAGGCATACTAAGGATATGTTCCTGGTTTATGGAGGATATGAGGAACTAGTCATTAGAGGATATGCAGATGCTAGTTTCCAGACTAATCAAGATGACATGAAGTCACAAATGGGATATATCTTCACATTGAATGGAGGTGCAGTGAGCTGGAAGAGCTCAAAGCAGAGTGTGATCGCATATTTTACAACAGAGTCTGAGTACATCGCGTCTTCTGAGGTAGCTAAAGAAGCAGTTTGTATGTGAAGCTTTTTCTAGGAGTTTTATGTGATACCTATCAGTAAAGATCTCATCACATTGTACTGTGATAATACAGTAGCAGTGGATCTCAAAAAAGAGCCAAGGTCACATCAGCGGACGAAGCACATACTTAGGAAGTATAATCTCTTGAGGGATTTTTCTCAGAGAGGTGAAGTTGCAGTTAGTAGTATTTCCGTGGAAGAAAACTTGGCGAACCCCTTGAATAAATCCTTGACTCAGGAGAAACATGATCATCATGTGAGGTCTAGCAGACTGAATGTAGTAGGTAGTTGCCTCTAGTCCAAGTGAGAGTTTGTTAGAGTTAGTGTCCTAGAACCAAATATTTTTACTTTGATTACATGTATATTTAATGTATTTAAATATTAAACATATTATTACATATTGTTCATTGTTCTAAATGAATATGATGTAATAATTTCCTAGAGTATTTGTTGCATTGATAAGGTCACAACAGTTCCCCGCTATGATGATAACCTTGAAATTCTATAACAATATTCTTAAATATAGTTCTGTGGTTGGATGACATACTATGATGGGAAACATAACATACAGACCATTAGGTGAGAGTGCTCATAAGCAGATGAGACTTCCTCTCATGAAGTTTTCACCTGGTAATCTCCAAGAGGGGAGATTATGAGAACAGACCCGCCGGTAGGAATTCCGCATGTCTTGGTGTCATCATATCTTTCTATCTACGAGTGTGTGTAATTATCCTTAGAATTTAAAATTATCATTAATACGTGTCATGACTCGTGCACTTTGATTTACTGACAAAAACCGTCACTCAGAAAGTTGGCGGGAAGTAGGGTATGTTGGGTGCATCACGAGTGGAATGTTATTAATGGATAATTCAAGGAAAGATTTGTCCCTTCCATTTATGTAAGTTGATATCTCGACACTTTGATTGAAATAGAACCATCACATGGAATTCTATGGCCATGGTGTAATGATGAGTTTATTTTAGGTAGTTAAATAATGAAGTATCATGCACAAAGGTTGATGAGACTATCATGAAATTTTCTTGATGAGATATTGAGACAAAGAGATTATATTACACAACGAGAATTTATATGTGGATGTCATTGTTGCAAATTTATGTTCATTGTATTGGGTTCCTTGACCTGTTGCTAGATAGTACTCTTGGAATTTAGGTAATCCCACCTAATGGAAATAAGAAATAATCCAAGAGGGTCACACACTAAGTGTTTTTGGTGGTCTTGGTTAAATTCTATTTGAATTTAATTGATGAAACAAATATTACACTCAAGACCATGGAATAATTTTATTCAAGTTAAATTGATTGCATAAATTAAATAAATATTTATTCAATGGATTGTGGGTAAAATATATATATATTTTTTAACATTTAATAAATATTTATTTACTAGTTTTAAAATAAAATATTTATTTAGGAGAATAAATTATTTATTTATTTATTTGGGTGTTCAATAAATGGAAGTGGAGTTTGAGTAGACCAAGATCGGTCCAGTAGTAAAATAATTATTTGCAAGACGGTAAATAATTATTTAACTAGTTGACATAAATTAAAATAATAATAATAAAACTTCTATTATTTTGTGACATGAAATTTTATTTGTAACTCTGTTTTGCACAAGTTTGTTCACCTTAAATAATGACGTAGTATTATTATTAAAAGAATGGGATTTCTCTAAGGTTATGAATGTATTTAATTGCTGTAATGCAATTAAATATTGTAACTGAATCCTCATGTCGATAAATAAATACATACATCTATTGTTCCATGTACCAAACTGCACACTCGGTGAATTGAGAATTGTTGAGCTAAAAAATTTCTCTCTTAAATCCTCTTCCATCCCCTCTCAAGAATGTGAGATGTTCTTCAAGGCTGAATAATAAGCGATCAATAAAGACTAACACAAGAAACTCTTTTCACCATGCTAGTGCCCGAAGAATGAGTGGTGTCGATTAGAGGCCATCAGAACACATGTGGATCACCTCTAAAGAGATTCTAGTTTGGATCCTTGAAAGAACAATGAGATAATCCAAAAGGGTCATTCCAAATGATCAACATCATCAACAAAGAAAATACTAAATATCCAGGTATTCTTTTCTTTATGAAATTAATTAAATTAATTATAAACATGATGTGAAAGATCCTATCTATAGGATTCAGGACTCTTACTTATTTATCTAAATCTTTGATTCTATTCCGTGGTGACTGGATGTCATCATCCTATTGATCTCAGAATAATCATTAATATGGTAAAAATTAAAGTTGGGCACCAGCCCAACCGTGCTTCCGCTGTGTCCAGAACCTACAAACCACCCAGTGAGAAGCTTATCCAATCACTCCCCGCTTTTAGTGGTGTTGTATCACAGGGGAAAAAGAGTCAGATGTTTTAATTTCTCTCAGTTGTGGATTAATACACCGGGATATCATGATTTGGTCAGGGATTCATAGAATAAACCTTCTCATGGGAATTCATGTATAAGTCTTCACTAGAAATTGTACAATCTTAAATGTGACCTACAAGCATGGGTTAATAACCATCCTCTTTACCCTTAGGATGTTAAAGAAATGAAGGAGGACATTGAATGGATTGAAATCAATATTGATAATGACTACGATGAATCCATGTTCTATTCTCTCACTCACAAGAAGAAAGAGTTGGTTGGAAAGTTACTGAGACTAGAGCGGTTGTTGCATGAACATGCAAGAATAAAATGGCTTTTGAGGGTGATCATAATTTTTCATTTTTTCATGATTGTATTAAAGAAGGAAGATGTTATACCAAACCCAACATTTTTATAGAGAACGGGACTTATTCTGATGACAGGAAGGCGATTAGAGGTATGATTGAATATTATATTAAATCAATTCTTATAGGTCATAATCCCAATATGTAAGGTAGCTACCTGAGTGGCTTCGAGGACCTCCTCGATTTAGTCCCTCATGTAGTTTCATCCTCTTAAAATGATCCTTTTTTAATCCTTACCTGATAAGTAGGATATTTATAGGGTTATTTGTGGTATTAACCCGGAGAGTGCCTCAGGTATGGAAGGATTTCCAAGTAATTTCTATAGGGCCTCAAGGGACATTATCAAGAATGATCTGGTGGGTTTGATTCAATAATTTTTTAGTGGTGGTGGTCTTACTCGTGTGACTAGTGTGGGTAACATGGTGTTAATACCCAAAATAAATATCCTCCACCCCTTTAGAATTACCGTCCGATCATCATGTGTAACTATCCATACAAGGTACTTGTTGATGACCTTAATAAAAATATTTTCCTCCTACCACCCTAGATGTATCTCGGATGAGAAACTATGATTTGTTAAAGGAAGGAAAATCCAAGGGGAAATTTCTCTATCCCAATAAGTGAACAGTGATATTAATCAAAAGGTTACAGGTTATAACATGACTATCAAATTGGATATGGATAAATCCTATGACCTTATGGAGTGGAACATTATTATCAATGTTTTTGGAAACATGGGTTTCTCCTCTCAGGTTTTGGATCTTCTATTCAGATGATACACTTCTTCATAGCTTTCCTTCTATTTTATGGGTAAAAATTGTAGTTTTTCATGGTGAACCATGGGATCAGATAAGGAGATCTATTTTACCCAACCATTTTTATTATGATTTAGGATGTTCTTAGCCTCCTCATTAATAGGAGTATCTTATGTGGGAATGTACTTCCTTATAAATGTAAGAGGCACTCTTGTATTATATCTCACCTTATATTTTCTGATGATACCATTGAATTTATGAATACCAGCAAAAGATCAATCTTAGGTATCAACAAAGTTCTTGAAGATTATTCCAAATGTAGTGGACAAATCATCAACTCAGTGAATTTTTTTTTCTAGATATCTAATAGATGCTCAGATAGAAGTGTCTCTTCCATGGATAATAATCTTGACATGAAAACAATACATTTTACTATGGAATATATTGGTGCCTCCATATCTCCTACAAGGTCCTGCATTTGTCACTTCAATAAAATTCTATGTAGAATCTCAGGGATGATCCTGAATTGGAAGAACCATTTTTTATCCATCGGTGGAAGAATCACTCTGGGAAATTGTGTCTTGTCCACTATTCTAATGCATGATCATTCAGCTATTAGGGTGCCGAAAGAGGTGATTTCATATATCGATATTATCATGCCCTCATTAATCAGGGTCTCTAATCTGGAAGGAAAGAATCATTAGACATCTTGGGCTACAATGGACTGGCCGGTATAGAAGGGAGGAATTAATGTCAAAAATATTTCAGACACTCTTTAGTGTATGTAGGAAAAGTTGGTGTGGGAGGTACTTGAGGAGAGGACATTTTGGGGTGGATTCATGGAAAAAAACATCACTAGAAATTTGGCATTGGCAATAGGAAGCTACTATTCATTATGGCATGTCATCGAACCTCATCTCCCCACCTTTCAAAGTAATTCCTGCTAGATCGTGGGTGGTGACGAGATCTATTTATAGCATCATAATTGGGTGGGAACATGTCTCAGATTCCCTGGTTGTCCCGTTCAAGATATCTCCTTCAACCAAGAATGCAAACATCTGGGTTTAATCAATTTTGTTCTAGATAAGCATCAATGTGTTGTTTTTGATCTCATTGAACAAAATAGAGATCTAGATAAATGTATTTCTATTGGGTCGTCATCGATAAAATTCTATGTGAGGGATTTCTATAGATGTGTGCCTTCATCCGATCATGGTGATAATTGGGGTAAGATGGTGTGGTGTAATGAGCTCCATGTAAAGCACAACTTCCTTTTCTAGAGAATCAGAAACAGAGTGCTTCCTATGAATGATCTTATTAAATGCTTAGGTATTAATCTAGTGTCCAGGTGTTCGTGCTGTGAAGATCACCAAGAGAAAATATTTGTGCCCCTATACTTCAAAGGAGGTTGGGTTTATGAGTTTTGGAAAGTGTTTGGGGAATTCATTGGTTTCTCATATCAGGAGATGAAGGGGTTCTATTTCTTCAATATATGTTTCCATGGTGCTAGGTATGTAGGGTCAGAGAAGAAATCTAGAGTAGTGGTTATTTCAGCTGGTTGTTGGTGAATCTAGAAGGCGAAAAAAAAAGCCCGGTTTGAAGTAATTTCTTACACTAGGAGGACACTTGTTACCAGAACCCACAATCTCATGATTGATTTGGTCTATATCATCAAAAATTGGGTGGATTTTCCCTCCCCCTGACCACTCATAGCTTGCGGTTCCCTCACACAACAAAGTTTCTTTAAAAACCGAGTATAATGGGTAAGATGGTATCCTCAAAGCACATGTATTAAATTAAACATGTATGGATCATACTTAATGGGTTCTATGAGGGGAGGTGGGGTGGTCAAGGACTATAGGGGTGTAGTTATTCTTTCAATTACCATTTTCTTTAGTAGTGGAGAATCTCTGTAGGTAGAGGCTAGATATTTAGAGACATGTCTTCTTTTATGTAGACAATATAACATCATCCTGGAGGCATTTGAAATATATCACACAATGCTATAAAATCCCCTTCTTGTTTCAGATATTATCCCTTGGTTAATTGCATAAATCATTAAAAGGTGCAGGGGTTTAATCAATAATCAGATGAGCATCCTTCATACCTGGTGAAAGGGTAATAAAATAACTATTTTTCATACTTCAATGGAAGATCAAAGAACTAATAATTCCTAATTTAACAACATGAATGACTTTCAATATGAGGGGATTACCCTTGTAAGAGGGGACAAACTTGGTCTCCATTATAATAGACCCCCTATTTTTTTTTGTTTTCTTCAGTTTTTTTCTCATTGTATTTGTTTTCCTTGTGGGATCATGTGGAAAATTGAATAAATATGTTGATGATGATGATATTCTCAAGTGTTAAGTGAATATAAGGAATAATATTTTATTATTTAATATTTTATTCAAGGTTCCTTAAATATTTTTGAGAGATATGGTCCGAGATAATAGATCATATTTGATCACATAACATATTTTAGATGTTAAAAATATGTTATAAAATATTTATGATGTTTTCATCATTTTCATCATGTCATATATGGAACATCTAGTTTAATATTTAAGGTTTCATTTATTAAAAGTATGAAGTAAAATTTTCATAAATTAACCCAAACTATATAATCACGGATGACCTCACCATTTGGTAAATATTCATCCACTCATGTTTTGGGTCTCCAATTTCATCACTCTTATATCCTAATTTGATAATTATTCCATATATGCAACTTGATTTAAGTTTATCTTCCTAGATTGATGTAACTGTGTTGTGAAGATCATTGGAATATTGAGAGGTTTGTTTGTTCTATGAGATAATACTAAAAAATTGATTATTGATGTGTTTTCAATCATCTTGAGTGAGGGTGTACAATCTAGATATATATAAACTTATATCCTTTAATAATTGATCACCAGTAATGAGTGGAACACACCCGTGTCTTCAAAATTGAAGAAAGTAATGTGTATATTTTGTTTTTGTGCTAATTATTGACCTTATGGGTTCATAAGGTTCCATACTATGGTCTGATTCTCTATATAAGATAAAACAATGTTGAAACAATGTTAACAATTTTAATTTACCATGTTTTCCCATTTCCACTGCACGCACAATAACATCATCAGGGTGATTCTTTAGTGGAGTAAGGACATGTGCATGGCTTACATAGGTGACACACATAGGTACCCTATATGGCGACTTAAGTGAAATAACAAAGAGTTGGGAGCTTACACCTGTTTGGAGGCTCACTTAGAGGCATGACATAGTTAGTATATCCATGATTTCATCAAAAATAAGATCTTTTTTCAAGGTTTCTTCAAAAAAGTAGGCATGAGGTTCTATTTAAGAGTAGCAAGGATATGTACAATTCATACATGAGTTTTTCTCGATTTATAGTATGGGGTGACAATTATCTATATTACTTAACCAATGAACATGAGTAAGATACATGGATACTTCTCAGTATATACATGGTTCAAAGCGGTTGGGTGTGAGAAACCAACAAATTGATTGTGCCTATGGAGTTTTCATGAATGATCCTAGATAAAGAATTTTTTGATCCCATGATCCCCCAATATTGTTTGATGTATGCTTCACATAGGATGTATCAATCTTGTAATAACCCAAGATTCCATGGTACGTTTCCCTTCGAATAATGCAATGGCGTACATTGTACGCAACTTCGAGATTCTAACACACCACAACCAATCAAACTAGCAGTTAGGAATAGTAATACCTACTTTTTGAAATTTTATAAATTATATCTCTCAAAATGGAATTCATTTTTGGATTCGGAATATCGAATTTATCCTAGGGTGAAATTTTGGAACTTTTCGGATAACACTTATATTTTGATAACTAGTGAAAATTACTAAATTTTAATTAAAAACAAATTTTTAAATCAAAATAATTTATAGTGATAAATTATATTATTGAGTGGTTTTAAATTATAATTATAATATATTTTTACCAATTTATCCAATTGTGTTAATTAGAATTAATTTCACTTTGAAATTGGACCTAAACAATTGTCAATCTTTTGATATCTATTGTTTCTTAAAAACACGCTATTTGTTGTGACAGCAGGAATTAATTATAAAATTAATTAATTCCACTTGTATGTTTATAATTTTTTAAAATAGACATAATTTTTGAATTCAGAATATAAATTATATCTTAGGGTGAAATTTTGGCATTGTTCTGAAAAACTTCAATTTTTGATGAATAGTGAAACTACTAAGTGGTAGTTAAAAAAAACTGAATTTTTCATAAAACTTAATTTTACCGCTTCTATGAATGTAATTTCAAAAATCCTAGAGACACGATTAATATCAAGAAGTAAAATGTGGTTCAATGAGATGAAAATAATTTTTGGTGAATAGTAACTTTTTACTTTTATTTACCATGGTTAAAAGTAAATAAGGTAATTAAGGGTAAATATGATATTAATATTACCCTAACACATGTCCTAATTCTATTGGACAAGTGTATCTCGACCAAAAACAACCTTAGGAATAAAATATTATCATTTAGGTCCACTTGGATTAGATTAAGACATTTATTATTATTTAATTCAAAGAAGAGTTAAAAGAGTTAAAATCAATGTTTATTTACTAAAACATTTTTAATATAGGGTTATAAATAAGATAAATTCGATTGTAATTATTCATTAGAAAGATAATAATATTTCATACATAATGATATTTTATTTATAATTTTTAGATATTAAATAATTTAATATATTTATGACACAATGATGATGCATTAATTACCATAATAGTGAATAATTAAAATAATTGATATTATAAATACCCAAATAAATATAATTTAAGACTTTTAATGAATTAAACTAATTTTATAGGATACTATGACATATTAGTATTGATTTAATTTACTTTTTTAGAAGTAATCATTCTGTTGTAAGTTTAAAAAAAATCAACTATTGAATAGTGTCAAAATTGACATAAAAGAGATTTTAAAACAAATATTATATTATTAATTGATATTAAATTCCAAAAAATCTAAGGTTCATCCAAGAGACTTATATAATGATAGTTATATCATTAATGGACCACTTGGGGGTCAATTAGATGTATATAGTATGTTTATTAACTATATAATATAAAAATACAAAGTGACATGGTAAATGTCAAACTAATTAACTAAGAGTTAAAACTAAAAGATAAGGTTAATATAGTGACCCAAACCTATCTAAATTATATTGGTTGAATGGTTTTCAACCTATACCCACCTTAACCTTTTAATAATCAACTTTGGAGCCATTAGAAACCGAATATTAATTTATTATAAATTAATATTTTTAGCTTTTCCAAAGGTGCCCCTCACCCCTCTTATAAAAGGGCATTCCTCCTTCTCATTTCTTCACACTTTAAAAGCCTTTTGGTTCGGCCAAAACCTGCCCAAATACTCTCTAAACTTCCCTCACTACAACCTAGAGGCCATAGTTTGACCAGAAAACCAACCTAAGGAGCCCTTTTGATCAAATCAAAAGGAAGAACCCGAAGAAGAGGTAATGTTTTCACCACCCCTTTTCAAGTTCCTTTCTTCTTCCACTTCTTCTTTCTTTGTTATTACCAGTATAAAATAATAAATCCAGTATCTTATATATACTTTGATGTTATTCTAAATATGGTACAACCATATTCAGTATTCTATCCACCCTTTGAATAACATGTCACCATACGTGCGTACGTACGACTTACCGTCTCCACGTCGTGGTGTAATTGTTATTCAATATATTATTATTTGGGTGGGTATAATAATGATGTTTAACTCATTAAAATAATAAATATAAAATGATAATTATTATGTATATGTGATATACCATCCAATTATATATTATTTTAATATCAAAAGAATGATATTGTCGCTCGTGCGTACGTACGGACTACCGTCTCCACGAACGCGATGAGATTCATTCTCTATCGTATCCATTCAAGTATAATTATCATTTTATGATTTAAAAATAATTTTAAAGGACTTTATATCATTCTGGATATGAATAATATACAACCTATCCATGACAAACATGTCTTACATAACAAAACATATAAAATAAAATGAGTAAGTTAACACCTGAAACGACGATAATTCTAAGATATTATTAACAAAGCAATGTTAAAAGATCATATATGATATCATATTAATGTATATGATTCATTAATAATTTAATAACAATTATTTCAACATTATACAGCAGGTTAATCTACCCCCAGCTAAGGAAAAGTACAAGGTAAGAGGTTTCTTATCTCACTCTTAATTTCGTGAGAATTCCATTGTTCACCACTTATTTATTGCATGTGGTGTTTGTGTACTGCCCATGATTGTATTAATTGTGTAATATAATTTAATTTATGGGTACTTACATCATCATTGTATGATACTTCTTTCATGGGTGCATGTTTCATAAGTTACCTAATCGATAAGGGAATTTGAAATTTCAATTTCCACTCATTCGGCTTTACGCAAACTTCATTGATTATTTTACTCCGAGATTATGTGTGGAATCACTATTAATTTTCTTATGTCATAATTTCCACTCCCCTTTTCTTTGTATATACTTTTGATACACATAATCACTCCATTGATAATTTCTCAAGTCATCGATATGAATTTGATAAGAGTAATTTTAACTCATTCTCCATTTGTTGAGTTAAACATCCAATTCATTGGTGTTGTTTTTACAAGATTATGTGTAAATATCCTTTGATTTTTTACACTGAATATCCAATCATATTTAGTGTATTTATATTTGTCACACATAACTATGTCGTTGATTTATCCTTAACTTAAGGATACGACCTTTATGAGAGATTTCATCTCAATTTACATTCCATTGAGACTTCTTTGGTGTTATACACCAAATCACTTTTATGTGGTGTATATAATGTACTTTGACATTTTATATCATGAATCCCTTTATTATCATGATATTACTAAGTTTTTATTACCTCCATTATTTGTATTCAAGTGTCTCTCTTTTGGAAAATACCATTTTTAAATGTTTTAAAGACTTATTCTTCTAAATCTTGCTCATTAATGTCCATGTTTTAAAAATGGTTTTAAGGATTTATTTATATGGACATTAAAGTTTTAAAATTAAAACTCCTTTTTAAAGTTTCAAAGTGGTATGGGACACTTTGATTCAAAAATCTATTTTTAAACGGCTTCTTGACAAATATTGTGACTTATAAATGTTTTCAAAAAAAGGGGGATATTTCTCTCAAATAGTTTTGATGGTTATTTTCATCTATGTCAATATCATTCATTATTATCGATTGAGGTTAATCTGATACAATACAATCTTCCATATTGTATCATATGAGTTATGTTCGACTGTGGATGTGCTATTTTTATACCATTCATGGTTTGTTGTTAAAGTATTGACATTTCGTATGATAGTTTTAATATGAATGTTTATGTTATGTTTAAACCTGTTCATATGAGGAATGCATTGGACTTAGTAAGTGATGGGTGGAGCCCGCTACAGCTCCTCAATACATCAGCAGGTCTCATGAGACAAACTAGTGTCTTGGCATAAGGCCTTGGAAAAATCTTATTTGTAGTCTTGGCACGAGGCCTTGGATATGTGGTTATGATAGTCTGGCATTATGCATTCCATCATTATGAAAGTGGTTATTGATATTGCATGTGTTCATTCGACTAGTAGAATATCCATGTGAATAAGTAAATGGCATTATTTCATTTTATCTTTTCCATTTTATGCTGAAGTTCAAGTTTAAAAGGCTTTTGTTTTAGTTATAAACTGCCTTAAGTGTTTATTCTTATCTATGAAAGCTTCTGCTATAATGTTATCCTTATTGAGCATCTGATCTCACCCCTTTCAATTTTTTTTTATTTTTTCCTAGGATTATGAAGAGGTAATTTATGAATGACCTGCAGGGATAGTATGAGGGGATATGAAGACAAGTTGTTTTTTTTGATGTAATGTAAAACTTTATGAATCTATCTAGTGTTTCCAAGGCTGCTAAACTAATCGGTCTTTCGAAACTTGATATTTCTTGTGATCATGCCAATGTTATGTAATAATGCACCGACTCTGGGTAACTAGGGTCGGGGCATTATAGTTGGTATCATAGGAAGTTTAGTACAAACCTTGGAAGCTAGATTTAGATAAACTCTGATTAGAGCACGTAGACCTAAGATGAACTTTGAGGATTAGTATAGAAGAACTTCCTAGAATTTTGGTATTGTAGAGATTTTGTGAGTTTTCCGAGCAATACATCCCTATCTGGATACGAGCAGGTAGAGGCGGCTTTGGCACAGATGTACCTAGGGGTAAAACCCGAAAGCACCGCTTTGATCTAGACTCGAACGGGAACTCGTGCACGACAACGGGCCTTGCTTCACTCTTGGTTACGACACTCCCGAGGGATATGCCTAGGATAATTTAAATTTTCTTTACAAACTGATTTAAAGTATTATATATATAATATGAGAGTAAATTACCTTGGTTAATCCTAATGTGTTTCAAATTGAGAATATGGTGACATGTTAATCTCTAAATGATTGTATGACTACTATTACTCACACAATGCTTTCTGGTTTTAGTCAATGGCTGGATTCCAAGGAAGTCATAGTGACTTTGAGAATGATGTACAAGGTGGGAACGTTAGTGGAAATGAGAAAAAAAATGGAATGTTGATAGGCGTAAATGATATCGTCTTTATGCCAAATCAATTTTCCAAAAATATGATCAACAATATATATATTAACCAATTACTGGAATCAACAAAAAAGAGAAAGGTGATGAATGATAAGAGCTCCAGTAGTGGAGACCATGGAGAAAGAAATCCTCAATTTCCATCATGCAGGAAATGTGGAAGGAGACACCCAGGAAAGTGTCTCAATGAGACAAAGAAATGCTTTACGTGCGGGAAGGAAGGACATAAAGTGAAGAATTGCTGAAGAAAAATGAAGATTACTATGGAAGAAGATAAAAATGGTCCCAAGAATCCATTTACAGTAATTTGCCGTAAATTTAGGGGACCTGGCCATTACCTGAGTGAATTTCCTATTCTATAGGATATTTTCTTGGTCAGAGAAGAAGCTATATAAAAATAAATGGTTGGATAAATGTTTAAAAATTATTAGTTATCCTTGTTGAAGGGGTTACTTTGGAATAATTTTCTCTTGTATTTGTAACCCTAACGTTTGACATGTGAGAATGATATTTATGGAAGAATTATATTTTATCTTGTGGATATATTTATAAATAACCATTTGGTTTTATATGATCATTGGGTTTGAGGCAATTACAAATTATTATAATTTGGGATGAAAATGAAAGGTATGAGATAACATTTGTAGTTAAATTATTTTATGGTTATTTTGAGGAATTTATCTCATTTTGGTAATTTTATAAAATATATTTTTTGAAAAAGGACAACACGTAGACCATGTGACAACCCGTTGTGTCGAACAAAGCTGTGGGAATCGAACCCACAACCAAAGTGCGATTGAGATTTATCGCCTACCACTGGACTACGTGAAGTCCCTGGTTAGTGTGACTATTATTTTTAGTTAAATTATTTTGTTGATCAATAATAATTTGATTTGGGATCTTATGTATTATCAAATGAATACCCTTAGTATAGGAAAATGATTTGGTGATTAAGTGATAAATGTTATTTTGGAAGTTGTTCGCTTTGGTGTGAACACTATATGCCCAAGGAAAATAGAATCGTATGGGATTTCATTTGAGGAGTAATGGTGGATTTTTATCTATGTTTTTATTGTGGATTTATAATGATTTGGGTTATTTATGGAAATGATTAGGTTAATTACTTTTAAGTATGTAACTTTAATAGTAATTAATGTCATGTGGAGATACAATTTAATGTGGAAGACTACATTCTTAATAAATTTTGGTTTTCAATATTAGTTTTGATTATATTGAAGGATTTTAAGGACAATTGATTATTGAATGGTATTCATTTAACTTTGGGGTATTGTTGGTTTAATTTTGGAAATTAAGATTAGTGTTTATTTCTCTCAAGGAATATTCTTTTGGGGGATCATTAGATCTTGTACTAACCATTTTAGTTTTGATTAATCTCTAAAGACAATGTAAATATATAGTTCATCCTGCATGGATCATGTGATTCTATAGAAGTTTATTCTAGCTCTTCCAGTGTGACCAAGTCTTCTTGAATACTCATCGTTTAAAAAAAATGAGTTAGTGGTGGAAATTTATTAAAGAATGAAACTATACTTAAAATGTAAGTATATATCTTTATATTCTTAGTCAATATCATAAATGAATTCCTCATCCTTATGTAATGTAACTTAAAACAAAAAAATGTTGTTCGTTTACTTTCCTACTAGGAGACTAATGGCTGTTTGTCCCAACACAAGTTTGTGGTTTTCTTATTGTTAACTTTCTCCTGATCATGATTTCTATCCCTCTCCATCAGAACTTGACACTTAGTTTATCATCAATATATATGTTTTCCTACATGTAATCCGAGTATGGGTTATCTTGGTTGACCTTTATACCTCTCTTTCTTTCTTTTAAAGTGATAGTTTTATTGACTCTTTTTCCGATGTGGGACTTTCCATTATATTCCCAAGCACAATTTTAAAAATTGTGAGCACTCAATTTATTGAAGGAGGGGATAATGTAACACCCCAATCTTCCACGGTATGTTTCCCTTCGAATAATGCAATGGCGTGCATTGTACGCAACTTCGAGATTCTAACACACCATAACCAATCAAACTAGCCGTTATGAATAGTAATACCTGCTTTTTGAAATTTTATAAATTATATCTCTCAAAATGGACTTCATTTTTGGATTCGTAATATCGAATTTATCCTAGGGTGAAATTTTGGAACTTTTCGGATAACACTTATATTTTGATGAATAGGGAAAATTACTAAATTTTAATTAAAAACAACTTTTTAAATAAAAATAATTTATAGTGATAAATTATATTATTGAGTGGTTTTAAAGTATAATTAGAATATATTTTTACCATTTTATCCAATGGTGTTCATTATAATTAATTTCACTTTGAAATTGGACCTAAACAATTGTCAATCTTTTGATATATATTGTTTCTTAAAAACACGCTATTTGTTGTGACATCGGGAATTAATTATAAAATTAATTAATGCAACTTATATTTTTAGAATTTTTTAAAATAGACATCATTTTTGAATTTGGAATATCAATTATAGCTTAGGGTAAAATTTTGGCATTGTTCTGAAAAACTTCAATTTTTGATGAATAGTGAAACTACTAAGTGGTAGTTAAAAAAAACTGAAATTTTCATAAAACTTAATTTTATTGCTTATGTGAATAGAATTTAGAAAATACGAGAGACACGGTTAATATCAAGAAGTAAAATATGGTTCAATGAGATGAAAATAATTTTTTTTGAATAATAACTTTTTACTTTTATTTACCACGGTTAAAAGTAAATAGGGTAATTAAGGGTAAAAATGAAATTAATATTACCCTAACACATGTCCTAATTCTATTGGACAAGTGTATCTCGACCAAAAACAACCTTAGGAATAAAATATTATCATTTTGGTCCACTTGGATTAGATTAGGAGATTTATTATTATTTAATTCAAAGAAGAGTTAAAAGAGTTAAAATCAAATTTTATTTACTAAAACATTTTTAATATAGGGTTATACATAAGATAAATTCTATTGTAAATATTCATTAGAAAGATAATAAGATATAATACATAATTATATTTTATTTATAATTTTTAGACATTAAATAATTTAATATATTAATGACGCAATGATGATGCAGTAATTACCATAATAGAGAAAAATTAAAATAATTGATATTATAAATACCAAAATAAATATAATTTGATACTTTTAATGAATTAAAATAATTTTAAAGGATCATATGACATATTAGGATTTATTTAATTGACTTTTTTCGAATTAATCATTCTGTTATGAGTTTCAAAAAAACCAACTATTGAATAGTGTCAAAATTGACATAAAAGTGTTTTTAAAACAAATATTATATTATTAATTGATATTAAATTCATAAAAATATAAGGTTCGTCAAAGCGACTTATATCATGATAGGTATACCATTAATGTACCACTTGGGGGTCTCTTGGATGTATATAGTATGTTTATTAACTATATAATATAAAAATACAAAGTGACATGGTAAATGTCAAACTAATTAACTAAGAGTTAAAACTAAAAGATAAGGTTAATATAGTGACCCAAACCTGTCTAAATTCTATTTGTTGAATGGTTTTAGACCTATCCACACCTTAACCTCTTAATAATCAACTTTGTATCCATTAGAAACCGAATATGAATTTATTGTAAATTAATATTTTTAGCTTTTCCAAAGGTTCCCCTCACCCCTCTTATAAAAGGGCACTCCTCCTTCTCATTTATTCACACCTTCAAAGCCTTTTGGTTCGGCCAAACCCTGCCCAAATACTCTCTAAACTTACGTCACTACAACCTAGAGGCCTTATTTTGATCAGAAATCCAACCTAAGGAGCCCTTTTGATCAAATCAAAAGGAAGAACCCGAAGAAGAGATAATGTTTTCACCACCCCTTTTCAAGTTCCTTTCTTCTTCCACTTCTTCTTTATTTGTTATTACCATTATAAAATAATAACTCCAGTATCATATATATACTGTGATGTTATTATAAATATGGTACAACCATATTCAGTATTCTATCCACCCTTTGAATAACATGTCACCATATGTGCGTACGTACGGCTTACCGTCTCCACGTCGTGATGTAATTGTTATTCAATATATTACTATTTTTGTGGGTATAATAATGATGTGTAACTCATGAAAATAATAAATATAACATGATAATGATTCTTTATATATGATATACCATCCAATTATATATTATTTTAATATCAAAAGAATGATATTGTCGCTCGTGCGTACGTACGGACTACCGTCTCCACGAACGCGATGAGATTCATTCTCTATCATATCCATTCAAGTATGATTATCATTTGATGATTTAAAAATAATTTTTAAGGACTTGATATAATTATGTATATGAATAATATACAACCTATCCATGACAAACATGGCTTACGTAAAAAAACATATAAAAGAAAACGAGTAATTTAACACCTGAAACGACGATAATTCTAAGATATTATTAACAAAGCAATGTTAAAAGATCATATATGATATCATATTAATGTATATGATTCATGAATAATTTAATAACAATTATTTCAACATTATACAGGAGGTTAAACTACCCCCAACCAAGTAAAATTACAAGGTAAGGGGTTTCTTATCTCACTCTTAATTTCGTGAGAATTCCATTGTTCACCACTTATTTATTTCATGTGGTGTATGTGTACTGCCCATGATTGTATTCATTGTGTAATATACTTTAATTTATGGGTATTTACATCATAATTTTATGATCCTTCTTTCATGGGTTCATGTTTCATAAGTTACCTAATCGATAAGGGAATTTGAAATTTCAATTTCCACTCATTCGGCTTTACGCAAACTTCATTGATTATTTTACTCCGAGATTATGTGTGGAATCACTATTCATTTTCTTATGTCATAATTTCCACTCCCCTTTTCATTGGATATACTTTTGATACACATAATCACTCCATTGATAATTTCTCAAGTCATCGATATGAATTTGATAAGAGTAATTTTAACTCATTCTCCATTTGTTGAGTTAAACATCCAATTCATTGGTGTTGTTTTTACAAGATTATGTGTGAATGTCCTTTGATTGTTTTACACTAAATATCCAATCATATTTAGTGTATTTATATTTGTCACACATAACTATGTCGTTGATTTATCCTTAACTTAAGGATACGACCTTTATTAGAGATTTCATCTCAATTTACATTCCATTGAGACTTCTTGGTTGTTATACACCAAATCACTTTTATGTGGTGTATATAATGTACTTTGACATTGTATATCATGAATCCCTTTATTCTCATGATATTACTAAGTTTTTATTACCTCCATTATTTGTATTCAAGTGTCTCTCTTTTGGAAAATACCATTTTTAAATGTTTTAAAGACTTATTCTTCTAAATCTTGCTCATTAATGTCCATGTTTTAAAAATGGTTTTAAGGATTTATTTATATGGACATTAAAGTTTTAAAATTAAAACTCCTTTTTAAAGTTTCAAAGTGGTATGGGACACTTTGATTCAAAAATCTATTTTTAAACGGCTTCTTGACAAATAGTGTGACTTATAAATGTTTTCAAATAAAGGGGGATATTTCTCTCAAATAGTTTTGATGGTTATTTTCATCTATGTCAATATCATTCATTATTATCGATTGAGGTTAATATAATACAATACAATCTTCCATATTGTATCAAATGAGTTATGTTCGACTGTGGATGTGCTATTTTTATACCATTCATGGTTTGTGGTTAATGTATTGACATTTCGTATGCTAGTTTTAATACGAATGTTTATGTTATGTTTAAACCTGTTCATATGAGGAATGAATTGGACTTAGTAAGTGATGGGTGTAGCCCGCCATAGCTCCTCGATGCATCGGTAGGTCTCATGAGACAAACTAGTGTCTTGTCACAAGGCCTTGGCAAAATCTTATTTGTAGTCTTGGCACGAGGCCTTGGCTATGTGGTTATGATAGTCTGGCATTATGAATTTCATCATTATGAAAGTGGTTATTAATATTGCATGTGATCATTCAACTAGTGGAATATCCATGTGAATAAGTAAATAGCATTATTTCATTTTATCTTTTCCATTTTATGCTGAAGTTCAAGTTTAAAAGGCTTTTGTTTTAGTTATAAATTGCCTTAAGTGTTTATGATTTTCTATGAAATCTTATACTATAATGTTATCCTTACTGAGCATCTGAGCTTACCCCTTTCAATTTTTTTTTTATTTTTCCCAGAATTATGAAGAGGTAATTTATGAATGACCCGCAGGGATAGTATGAGGGGATATGAAGACAAGATGTTTTTTTGATGTAATGTAAAACTTTATGAATGTATCTAGTGTTTCAAAGGCTACTAAACTAATCGGTCTTTCGAGACTTGATCTTTCTTGTGACCATGCCAATGTTATGTAATAATGCACCGACTCTAGGTAACTGGGGTCGGGGCGTTACAAATCTAGATTCCATGATACGGGTTCCATGAATGCTTTTTATTGTGAAAAATCATGAGTTTTGTGGGCTTAAACCTTATTCATGGTGTTTTTTCCATAGAAGTTAGTTGTGTGAGAACACATAAAATAAAATACAATAAATTGAAGAACATACAGGTTGAGATGATGGTAGCATGACTCATTGGGTGAACTCTCGAGTGCAAAACTTTCTTCTTGCCTGTAAATCCTAATCCACACAACCTTCATGCTGTGCGTATCTCAGCAATATAGATCAGTATGAAAATGGCTTCTTTTGACCAATAATGAGAGTGATAATTTGAAGGTAGCGGTGGAAAAATGAAAAAGGAAGAAACTCTTCCAGAAGATATCATTGTCCTCTCATAGACTGAATGAACAAGAGGTATTTCCTTCCTTGAAGATCTTAAAGGTAAGGATATATCCAAAACTTCTCCTACAAAACCACCATTATGCAAGAAATTGGATGATTTTAATTTCTTTGTTGAGGCTGATCCTAAGTCCCTTCAATAGAAGACACAATTGTTTAAATTTTTTGTTATGGGTCATACATCATACCTTAAGGGGGATAAACCTTGGATGTATTCTGAACTTAAAATGAGAATCACTCACTGTTAGGGTTTCTCTGAATGGAAGTTGGTGCTAATTATCCATGGGTATTTTCATATCTTATTGAAATATCAGGAGGAGTTAGACTGTGTCTGGAAGTTAGGGAACATTCATCTTAAACCTGGTCACCTATGAATCTCAGAATGGGACTGTGCTTTTAGTCCTCACACACATAATAACACTTTGGCACTGGTTTGGATTCATCAGCACAATCTTAATTGGTTCGTCTATCATTCTAAGATCTTGAATGATATAGTATCATATGTAGGTACCCATATTAAGATAGATCAACATACCCTAAATGCTGAATTAGGCATGTTTTCTAGAGTCATGGTGTAAGTCAATGTAAGAACCCTGTTCTTATTCTTGAGGTATAGGTTTCTTCTTTTCTCTTTTCCTTAAGTGTTTTTGAGAAAATAAGAAAAATGGGGAAAAATACTAAAATTTTGGAAGTACACGCCGTGTACTTTTGGCCGTGTGGGATGAGTACACGGAGCGTGTGGCCATGTCAGCGATGAAGGGTGTAGGAACCGACTACACACTGTGTAGTGATCCTTTACACGCCGTGTAGTCATTCGACAGGCGAATAGTAAGGTGGTGACCAGCTGTTCGACAGAACACGCCGTGTAGTCAAGAAGACACGCCGTGTAGTCATGTCGGTAGATGAACAGTGCCATGCTGGCGGGAAACCTCCAGAGGAACAGTTAAAAAAATGGGAAGTACACGCCGTGTACTTGGAAATACATGCCGTGTACTTTGTTTTTTTGATTAAAATGGGTAGTAGCCTCCACTGTTCATAGGGAAGGCTTAGAACGGGAAGAGGACTCGGGAGAGGAAGGCCGAAGCTTTGGAGATCCACCGAGCACACGTCGGGAATCCGTTTCCACCTCGAACGATCTCATTGGAACCGCACAGGTGAGTTCTCCCTCCTCCTGGAGTAGTTCTTACCAATTCTTTCCCGTAGGAGAGTCATTTGAGTTTGAAAGAATTATCTTTCACCACAGATCTACGAAGTTCTAGGATGAATCAAGTATCGTCGTTCACATATATCGTTCTTGGGTGTTAAAGGTAGGTGGCTTGGTGTTTATTTTCCAACTGTTGTGGGTTTTGTGTATTTTTGAGCTACGAACCCATATTTGGGGTATCGTGTGGCTGAGTCCGCGACTATTTTAAATACCTAGAACTATATAGGTAATTAAATGTGATATTAAAATGCTATTTGGGATCACTGCTTGGATCCAGGACCACCCCAGGGGTGCGTTCCTCTATTTAGCCATTTGGCCAGGATACCCGAGGGTATGCCATGTTTAAATTATGCATTACTTTTACCTTGAGAGGAATTGTATGTAAATTGCATGTTTATATGTTGGGCATGACCTGGTTACTTATGCCTGAGGGCGGTGTTTACTATAGCCAGAGGGCATGACTGTATTAGCCTGAGGGAAACATTCTATTTCTCCTGAGGGCAACCTTTCGTGCCTGAGGGCTGTGACTTCTATTCCTGAGGGTGACACTTCTTATGCCTGAGGGAAATTTCTGTTACACCCAAGGGCAATACCTACGAGTTGGATTCTGATTACCTGAGGGTAAGGTATTGCATGTCTGAGGACACTGACTGTTTACATAGAAATTCACTATGGTGGTTTCTTAATAATAAATGATTAAATGGATATTAAAATGGTAATAAAACTGGTTAAGTTAGTTAATTTTCAGTACTGCTTACTTTATTACATTTTACTACTGCACACTGTTGTTGCATGTTTACACATAGTTGAGCATGGGCCTTTGGTGGGTGCCTACTGGGATTCATTTCTCACACCCTGTTTGGGTCATGCTTTTTGGAAAAAACATATTACATCTCTACAGGTGTAGATAGGGGAAAGGGTCCCTATACAGGTACTTTATTGCTGCTGAGGAGAAGGGGAGCATGGGACCGGGCTTAGGCTCACGATGCTACCGACTGTTTTGTTTTGTTTTTGCTGTAATTGGTGTTGTATTGCATTGTACCCCTGTGTAATATGTTCTGGATGTTTTCTTAGAACTTGAGACATGATTCATCATTATCTATATACTATTGGTTCTCTTTTACTGCAATTCTCATTTAAATTGTGAATGGTTTATTACTTCTGTTGTCGTTGTATGTTTATCTCTTATTCCTCTGCGTTTCACTTGGACAAATGAGGGCATAGTTTCCCCACTATCAGACTTGGGCCCTCACTACTAGTCGGCAGCCTCTGGCATTCGGGGAAATGCGCTTGAGGTCATGTGGTGAACCGGGTTCGGGGCACCCGGAACCGGGATGTTACAAAGTGGCATTAGAGGGTTCTTTTCTTTGACTTACTATTTGGAGCCTTAGTCAGGGATAGGACATAAATGGTAGTTGGTAATAAGATGTGCTCGGGCGTAGCTAACCTGTGTACAGGGAAAAGCCAGTCTACCTTGTATTTTTTTGCAGTTCTTCTGATTTTGCAAATTTTACAGTTGATATTATTTTCACCATAGGGTGATGCACTTGTGATTGTGCTGTTTATATGTTATTTATGGGTTCCATCTAGTTGCAACCCCATGAGATGAGGGTATTCCATCTCATGCATCATTTAGGCACATGCTATAAATCACATGCCATGCATAGTTCCATTCCATGTAGGGGCATTAGAAATTGCATGCTATTATGATAGTTGTTGTGCTAGAGAAGCATGCTATTGTGATAGCTTCTTGATAAATACCTACTATGTGATAGGGTATTCTTTGTGTGAGATTGTTGATATAATGGATGCCAAAATTTGGTTTTTGGGGAGTATGGCCCCCCATTTACCATAATTTGATGGATCATTGACTGTTTATTTTATTATAACACATATGAGATGCCAGACTTTGATTCACGGGGAGTATGGGCCCTCACGGATTGGAATTTGGTACTTAGGTGTTGGTTTTCAGTATATTCTGGGTTTCAGAGAAGTTCCTGAGGCATACTATCCGGAAACCCATTATACACGCCATGTAGTACCTTAAACACGCCGTGTATGTTCTTCTGTTCGGGAAGAAAAATAAACTTTTTGAGTACACGCCATGTATCTTGAGTACACACCGTGTAGTCTCTTCCCGTGTCACAAACCGTGTGAGCGGCGACACGGGGTAGGGAAATGCTTGGGTAAAACACACAGTGTACATGATATACATGCCGTGTAGTGTTGACCCAGATTCCGGCCGTGTAACTAACAACATGGGTCGGTGAACTCTTTTCTTGAACACACCGTGTCAACAATGAACACGCCGTGTAGTGTGACCTGGGGACTCGTCTGTGTAACTAACAACACGGGTCAGTGTCACCTCTCCTTGAAAATGCCGTGTACCTGTGGGACACGCCATACAGTCTTGTCCGAGGACAGACTGTGTGGACCAGACCGTGTGGACCTGACCGTGTGGCTGGGAAATGGGGTGGTGTACACGCCGTGTGCGGGTGTAATATGCCGTGTAGTTTTAAGCTAAGTAGTCGGCCATGTCACAAATGACACGGGCAGTTGGAAATTTACACCATACACGCCGTTTAGTTGATATACACCCTGTGTAGTTTTTGTTCAACAGGAACCGTGTGGCTTAGCCATGTAGAAGGACCCAAGCAGGGGAAGAGAAGTCAAGTACACGCCATGTAGTCAGTATACACGCCATGTAGTCTTGTTTTGAAAATCTTGAATGCCTTCTCCCTCTTGTTCCCTTTGTGGTTCCTTCACTTTCAGTCTTTATAATCTTGATCTAAGGCGTGTTTTTGACCTTTTAGTGTCATGCCGCCTAGACGACCATGCGTTGTTCGCCAGGAGAGTGGCAACGACTATACTCTGGAGATAGTGAGCCATGGGCTACCAGTGGATCCTCTAGTAGAGCCAGATGCTGCGCCGACCGTTATACTGGACATAGGCACGGAGGTGCAGTTCTTTGAAGGCTTTATGCGGTTCATGCAGACCTTTTATGGAGCACCGCAGGCTGCCACATCTATGGCCGAGCTGACTCATATCTTTCAGCAGTAGCATCCGCCTACGTTCTTAGGGGATGGCGGACCACAGGTTGTGTAGTCTTGGCTAGGATCAATACAGACTATTTTCGAGCATCTTGAGACGCCTCTAGGGCGGAGGGTCAAGCTCGCGACTTACATGTTGCGTGATTCCGCCAAGAGGTGGTGAGATGTTACCACCTAGTCAGAGCATCACATGGATATGGAGTGGGAAGATTTTCAGGCAGTCTTCTATGAATTATTCTTTCCAGAGACGCTGAGGGAATATCGGGCTTGAGAGTTCATGAATATGCAGTAGGGCGCTATGTCGGTGATGGACTATTCTTCTCGTTTCACCAAGCTTCAACGTTTTTCACCCATTCTGGTGGGTGATGAGACGTTGAGGGCCAGACGCTTAGAGGATGGTCTTTGGTATGACATCCGAGCACTGGTGAATGTTTTCAGGTTGCCTTCAGTGCATGCTATTGTGAATCAGGTGCTGATTACAGAGAGGAACCTGCAAGAAGCTAGTGGTGTGGGCCAGGTCAGTTCAGCACCGGTTTCTGGTATTATTTTTACTAGGAAGAGGAAGAGATAGATGAACTTCTCTCAGGGTGGCAGTACCAGCCAGATGATTTCCTCAGGTGGCCCGATCAGGTTCTACCAGTGTGGTACGGAGGGGAACAAGAGACCGCAGTGTCCACATGATCCAGTGGAGTGCCGATCTTGCGGAAAGATGGGTCATCTGCAGTGCTTTTGCGGGGTGTTTCTACCAGTAGCTAGTGAGAGGGGTTCTGTGCAGACTCTGCGAGTGGGAGCAGGACCAGTAGCTTCTTACCAGTCAGGGAACTGGAATACGTCAGGGCATACAGGCAGAGATGGTGGTCGTGGCTGTGGTATCCAAACACCAGGATCTCAGAGGCAGCAGGGCAGGACAACTCAGGGTAGCCAGGCTGTGTCATAGGGCCGTGACACTGGGCATGAATATGCAATGCAATAGACCCAACAGGAGCAGGATCCTGGAACTTATACTCTCAGAGGTACCATTCTAGTAGCTCTTTTTTTATCTTCAGTACTTTTCGATACGTGTGCTACACATAGATTCATATCTCTGCCCGTTGTGGAGAGCCTTGTGCTCAGTGTTTCTTCTTCTTCTGATATCATGATTCTAGACACTCCGTTGGGAACAAGAACTTTTGGTGTGGTTCAGTGAAAGGAGTTACCCCTTGAGGTTGGTGGGTGTCACTTTCTATGGGACCTCTATGTCTTAGAGATGAAGAGCTATGGTGTCATTCTCAGGATGGACTGGTTGGTTCACTTTCAAGCCTTTGTAGACTGATATCATCGTAGGGTGCATTTCACGTCACCAGAGGGTGAATAGTTTCTATACAAGGGCGAATGGGATGTTCAGACGAGTCGAGCTGGACCAGAGCATCATGGGCGAGGTGGAGTCACAACCCAGAATGTGATCTTATATCTAGATGATCAGGGGACTTGTCAAACAGATTTCCCTCCATTGGTTGATCATTTCAGGGATGTCTTCCTGGACAACTTTTCAGGTCTACCTCTAGAGCAAGAGGTGGATTTATCTATTGAGCTTGTTCCAGGAGAAGCCCCGGTGTCCATTACTCCTTATAGGATGGCTACACCAGAGTTGCATGAGCTCAAGAGGTTGTTAGAGGAGTTACATTAAAAGGGTTTTATCTAACCCAATACTTCTCCTTGGGGTTCTCCAGTCCTCTTTGCGAAGAAGGCGAACGATACCCTCAGACTTTGTGTGGATTATCAGAAGCTGAACTAGTTGACGGTTAATAACCGATATCCCTTGCCAAGGATTGATGATCTTTTTGATCAGCTTCATAGAGCACGAGTGTTCTCGAAGATTGACTTGAGATCAGGATATCATCAGCTGCGCATGAGACCATTGGACATACCGCTTACAGATTTTTGGAGTAGATATGGTCTGTACGAGTATTTGGTTATGCCGTTCGGACTCACGAACACACCAACAATTTTCATGGCTGTGATGAATTGTGTGTTCTATCCGTATCTTGATTCTTTTGTGGTAGTATTCGTGGATGAAATCTTAGTGTAATCTCACACTCGACACGACCATGCCACCCATATTGAGATCGTATTGAGTACACTGAGAGAGAATAGGCTATATTCTAAGTTGTAAAAGTGCCACTTTTGGATGGACCAGATTCACTTCCTGGGTCATATCATCTCGGAGGCAGGAGTTGCAGTAGACCTAGAGAAGGTGAGAGCAGTAGTTTCCTAGGAGCAGCCTAAGAACATATTTGAGATAAATAGTTTCTTAGGGCTGGCTAGTTACTACAGATGCTTCATCTAGGACTCCTCCCACTTAGCAGCACCATTGAAGGGTTTAACTAAGAAGGGCGTGAAGTTCGTTTGGTCAGAAGATTGTGAGGCAGCCTTTCAGGACCTGAAAGGGAAGTTGACATCAACACCAGTCCTGATACTCCTAGAGCAGGGGAAGATCTATACATTTTACTATGATGCATCAGGTATTGGGCTGGGAGTAGTGTTAATGCAGGGTGATCGAGTTGTTGCGTACGAGTCTCGGCAGCTGAGGCCACATGAGAGGAATTACCCGACGCATGATCTCGAGTTAGCTACAGCTGTTCATGCATTACGCTGTTGGAGACATTATCTATTGGGAGATCATTTTTTGGGTTTCACCGACCACAAGAGCCACAAGTATATCTTTACTCATCGTGACTTGAATTTGAGCCAGAGAAGGTGGGTCAAGTACCTACAGTCCTTCGATTTTGAGCTTGCCTATACACCTAGTAAAGATAATGTCGTAGCTGATGCACTGAGCAAGAGGACTCAGATACAGGCGGTACAGGAGGTCAGTGATGAGTGGAAGCTCATGTATTTGTTCTCTGAGATGCATTTGGAGGTTCATGACAGTCAGGGGCAGACCTATATTTCATCTTTAGCTGTAAAATCTACCCTTATAGACAGAGTGAGGATAAGACAACTATCTGATTCAGAAGGCCTAGTTCTACGGGAGTCTGTGGTAAGTGAGTACCCTCCTACTGGTTGGAAGGTAGGAGATGGTGAGGTACTGCTTTTCCATGGATGAGTGTGGGTTCCAGGGGATATATGTGAGGAGATGAAGTGGGAGATTCATGCTTCAGCTTGGGCAGTTCATCCTGGGGTTACCAAGATGTACCTTGACTTGAGACGTCAGTACAGGTGGCCGAGTATGAAGAGAGAGATATCTTGTTTTGTTACGAGGTGTTCCACCTGTCAGCAGGTGAAGGTGGAGCATCAGATATCAGCTAGACTGTTATAGCAGTTACCCATTTCGGAGTGGAAATGGGATGATGTTGCGATGCACTTCATGACTGGGTTGCCGAGGTCACCTCGAGGCAATGATGTCGTGTGGGTTGTTGTGGACAGACTCACGAAGGTAGCTCAATTTTTGACGATCAAGGAGACCTTCGGTGTTGACGAGATCAGAAGGTTGTATATCTGAGAGATCGTACGTCTTCATGGGGTCCCTCGTTCTATCATTTCAGATAGGGATGCCCATTTTACATCTCGTTTCTGGCAGAGTTTTCAGAGGGAACTGGGTACATAGGTGCTTCTGAGCATAGCATACCACCCTCAGACCGATGGCCAGTCATAGCGTATGATACAGGTGCTTGAGGATGTGCTGCATGCATGCATCCTGGACATTGGGGGCTCTTGGGAGAAGCATATACCCCTAGTCGAGTTTACCTATAATAATAGTTTCCAGGAAACTATTGAGATGGCACCATACGAGGCTTTATATGGTAGGATATGCCGTTCACCTTTGTGCTAGTCAGAGGCAGGTGAGGTAGCTTTACTGGGACCACATCTCGTGCAGGAGACTACTGAGCAGGTCCAGTTGATTCAAAAGTGGATGGCTACCACACAGTCTCTTCATAAATCTTATGCTGATCGCCGCAGACGACCTTTGAAGTTCATAGTTAGGGATCAGTTTTTCTTGCGTGTTTCACCGAGGTTGGGACACAGGTGGATCAGGAGATAGGGTAAACTTTCACCGAGGTATGTGGGTCCATTTAATATTCTAGAGAGAGTCGGGCTGGTTGCCTATCGGTTGTAGTTACCACAGTAGTACCGAGCCATGCACGACGTCTTCCATGTGTCTCAGTTGTGTCGCTATCATTCAGACCTGTCTCATGTTTTTCAGCCCGAGGAGCTTGAGATTCAGGTCGATGAATCATTTAAGGAGCATCTGATTCATATCGTTGATAGTAGCACGAAGGTTCTCTAAGGCCGGTCAGTTCCGCTCGTATGGGTGCTATGGTAGCATGGCCGAGTGTAGGACGAAACCTGGGAGCAGGAGACCGATATATGTGCTCAGTGGCCGGAGTTTTTCATGGCTATATCTTCACCACCCTTGGAAGGTAAATTTGGGGACAAATTTCTATAAGGGGGGAAGTTTGTAAGAACCCGGTTCTTATTCTTGAGGTACGGTTTTCTTATTTTCTCTTTTCCTTAAGTGTTTTTGAGAAAATAAGAAAAATGGGGAAAAATCCTAAAATTATGGAAGTACACACCGTGTACTTTTCCACACGCAGTGTACTTTTGGCTGTGTGGGATGAGTACACGGGGCGTGTGGCCATGTCGGTGATGAATGGTGTAGGAACCGACTACACGTTGTGTAGTGGTCCTTTACACGTCGTGTAGTCAGTCGGCAGATGAATAGTAAGGCGGTGGCCAACTATTCGACAGAACACACTGTGTAGTCAAGAAGACATGCTGTGTAGTCATGTTGGTAGATGAATAGTGCCATGCTGGCGGGAAACTGCCAGAGGAACAGTTAAAAAAATGGGAAGTACACACCGTGTACTTGGAAATACATGCCATGTACTTTGTTTTTTCGCTAAAAATGGGCAGTAGCCTCCCCTATTCATAGGGAAGGCTTAGAATGGGAAGAGGACTCAAGAGAGGAAGGACAGATCTTTGGAGATCTATCGAGCGCACGTCGAGAATCCATTTCTGCCCCGGGCGATCTCGTTGGAACTGCACGGGTGAGTTCTCCCTTCTTCTAGAGTAGTTCTTACCGATTCATTCTCGTAGGAGAGTTATTTTAGTTTGAACGAATTCTCTTTCACCACATATCTACGGCGTTCTAGGACGAATCAAGGATCGTCATTCGCGTATATCATTCGTGGGTGTTAAAGGTAGGTGGCTTAGTGTTTATTTTCTAACTGTTGTGTGTTTTGTGTGTTTTTGAGCTACGAACCCATATTTGGGGTGTCGTGTGGCTGAGGCCGTGGCTATTTTAAATACCTAGAACTGTATAGGTAATTAAATGTGATATTAAAATGCTGTTTGGGATCGCTGCTTGGATCAAGGACCACCCCGAGGGTGCGTTCCTCTGTTTAGCTGTTTGGCCAGGATACCCGAGGGTATGCCATGTTTAAATTATGCATTACTTTTTCCTTGAGAGGAATTGTTTGTAAATTGCATGTTTATATGTTGGGAATGGCCTGGTTACTTATGACTGAGGGCGGTGTTTACTATAGCCCGAGGGCATGACTGTATTAGCCTGAGGGAAACTTTCTATTTCGCCTGAGGGCAACCTTTCATGCCTGAGGGATGTGACTTCTGTGCCTGAGGGAGATACTTTGTACGCCTGAGGGCAATACCTGCGGGTTAGATTCTGATTACCTGAGGGTAATGTTTTTCATGTCTGAGGACACTGACTGTTTACATAGAAATTCACTGTCGTGGTTTCTTAATAATAAATGATTAAATGGATATTAAAATGGAAATAAAACTGGTTAAGTTAGTTACTTTTTAGTACTGCTTACTTTATTTCATTTTACTACTACACACTATTATTGCATGTTTACACACAGTTGAGCACGGGCCTTTGGTGGGTGCCTACTGGGATTCATTTCTGACACCCTGTTTGGGTCATGCTTTTTGGCCCAAATAGATTACATCTCTGCAGGTGTAGATAGGGGAAAGGGTCCCTATACAGGTACTTGATTGCTGCTGAGGAGTAGGGGAGCATGGGACCGGGATTAGGCTCACGATGCTACTGGCTGTTTTGTTTTGTTTTCTCTGTACTTGGTGTTGTATTGCATTGTACCGCTGTGTAACATGTTCTGGTTGTTTTCTTATAACTTGATACATGTTGCATCATTATCTATATACTGTTGGTTCTCTTTTAATACAGTGTTAATTTAAATTGTGAATGGTTTATTACTTCTGCTGTCGTTGTATGTTTATCTTGTATTCCTATGCATTTCACTTGGACAAATGAGGGAATAGTTTCCCCACTATCAGACCTGGGCCCTCGCTGCTAGTCGGCAGCCTCTGGCGTTTGGGGAAATGCGCTTGAGGTCACATGGCGAACCGGGTTCGGGGCACCCGTTGAGTGGCACCCGGAACCGGGACGTTACATTCAACCTATATTCTAAACTCCTGACTGTTATTAGCTTCAATGTAAATGATAATAAAATAGAAGTTAGAATTGAATATGAATGAAAGCCCCTATTTTTTGAGCTATGTACGATAGTGGGGCATTCCATCATAAACTATAGGGTGGTGAAAATCCAAGATGTCCATTCTAAGGATAATGACTGGACTAAGGATAGAAAAAACAAGAAAGAAAAGGGAATTGTTATTGATAAACTAGATATTACCAAGAAGAATAATGAAGTTTGGGTAAAGAAACCAATTTACCCAAACCATCTTGAAGAAAACTCGAGTAAAACTTGGGCTGAACTTATGAAAGATGAGGAGAATGCTTGGGAGGAGCAGGTTATTTTTGAAGAAATTGAAAAATTGATCATTGTGACTATTGAATAGTCCCAATCTGAGCTGTCATTGGAGGAGTACCATAAGAACTCCTCTAGTGATCCTGGACAACAATGTATTGGTTCCATTGACTTCATTGAAGGTGATATAGATAAATGAGATCAATGTGATAAGGTTTCTTTCATGAAATAAAAGGAAGGGGAATACTCTTCACTGACTTTTGTAGGCAGTCCCACTGTTTAGTAGGTTGAGGGCCACAAATCCCTCAAGGATTCTAGGAATGCCTTGGATCAACTGGGCCCTAGTCTAAAGGAGTTTTCCATAGTGATAGAAACCCATCTCCCCCCCTCAAATATGATTGTCAAAAATAGTGCTAATATGCCGGTTCATTTTGTTGATGACACAAGTTCATTTATTTAAAATTCTACTTCTATTTCAGTGCCAAATCTTATTAATGTTTTTCTTGCTGAACTCCCTAAGACAGTAGGCACACATAGAATAGCTTCCACTTTGAACTCTAATGAAAATCATCCAACTGCATTAAGTGCAAGCCCAATGGTTACTCCATTGAAGGTTGTTCTACCTAATGCAATTGATAAGGATGAGAGTGCATATGTTGCTAATGTTTTACCTGTTTCTTCTAATGGTAAGCAGGGTAAGAAACCTAGTTCATCCCCATCCCAAAATATCAGAAGACTCACAAGACGAAAGGTCTCTGGAAGTAAAAAAAGGGGGTTCCTCCAAATCTAGGTTCCAATGAATATTTTATTTTTGAACTGTGAGGGTATCACAAACCCAAACACTTTTATTATTCTAAAAATATTTCTTATTACTCACCGACCTATGATTTTTTCTATTGTAGAAACTAAAGTTAACATTGCTTTAAAAACAATTCATCTCTGCTTCTATGGTTATAATTTTTTAGGTGTTTGCAAAGAGGGTACTGCTATTGAAACCCTTTGGTTGTTTTATCACTCCTCACTTCAAAATGTGAATATTTTCCATGTTTTATAGCAGATGTTTATTTATTATTTTTTGTTTGATCGTTCACATATTTTCTTCTCTATGGTCTATGCTAAGAATAGATAACAAGATAGAAGAACACTTTGGAATGACCTTTTTTTCTTGTCTAGCACTATTCATGATCCTTGGTTTGTGATTGGTGACTTCAATTCTATCCTCACCTCAAGTGAGAAAATTGGCCCAACTCACTCTTCTATCTCTTTGCGAGAGTTCAAAGATTCGATCAAGGATAAAAACCTTGTTGAAATCAACCTTACAGGTTCCAAGTTCACTTGGTATGGAAGACATTAAAATAGGGTGGTCGCCACTAAATTAGAAAGAGTTCCCACGAATGAATCTTCTTTGAAAAATTGGAACATCTTCTCCATCATAACCCTTCCCAAGATGAAATATGACCATCATACCATCCTTGTTAGTCTACATACTAAAATCATGAAGCACTCTCTTCTTTCCAGATTTAATAAATCTTGGTCCTCTAATCCTGAGTGTTCTAGAATTATAATTTTTTTTGTATGTCTATGAAACATCATAATGACACTTTTTCTTGCATTATCAAAATCAATCATCTTAAAAAGATCCTTAAAGGTTGGTGCCTTAATAAATCTAAAAAAAATGATAGTGACATTGCCTCTCTTGAAAATGAACTTATCCAACTTCAAAACTCCAACACTAGCTCAAACTTCACTATGGATCCTCAACATGAAATTAATACTTCTAGGAAACTTAATTCTTTTATTTCCCTTAAGGATAACATGCGTAAGCAAGTCTTAAAAATGAAATGGATTTTGGATGATGATAGGAACACTAAATTTTACAATTCTCACCAATGAATCAGGAAAGATAGTTGGACTCTCACTTTTCTTAGAGACGAGGACAACCTCATTGACAATGAGGAAGGTATTTCAAATCATGTAGTCACTTATTTTGAAAATATTTTCAATGGTCCTGATGTCAACAAGGATCTATTACTTGATTTCATTCCAGTATAGGTTAATGAGGAAGATAATTCTTATCTCCTATGCATTCCTCCTGACCATGAAATCAAAGACACTATCTATATTCTTAAACTAGACAGTTCCCTGAGTCCTGATGGTTTCAAAACGGGTTTTATCATCAATTTTGGGAAGTCATCCAATCTTATATTTTCAGAATTGTTAAAAACTTTTTTCCAATGGTTGGATTACCTATGGATTGAATGTACACTTTTTCACATTAATTCCCAAAGATATCAATTACTTTGAGATTCATATTTTCATACCTATTTCACTCATAAATTACCTCTAAAAAATTATCACCAAACTCCTTGACAATAGGATCACTGAGATAAGCAGTAGAATTTTCTCTTAGAATCAATTTGTCTTTATCAAAGGTAGGTCAATTCAGGACTGCATATGTCTTTCCTATGAATGTACTAATACCTTAAATAGGTCTATCCAAGGAGGCAATATCATAATTAAACTTTTTATTAGGAATTATTTTGATACCATTTGTTAGAGTTTTATTTTCAAAGTGCTTCATGGATTTGGTTTCAATGACTCCTTCATTGGTAAAACTAAGACTCTTTTCAATTCATCTACTATCTCCATCATCTCCAATGGTTCCCCCAAGGGTTAATATAAATGCACCAAGGGAATTAGGCAAGGTGACCACATTTCTTCTATTATTTTCTCTATTTCATAAGATTACCTTAGTATATTACTTATTCGCCTTGTTGATCAAAGTAAGCTTAAAACTATTCATGCCTCTAGAAATTTAAATGTTCCCACAAAATTCATATATGCTGATGATATTATCCTCTTCTTACAAGGATATAAAAGTAACATTCAAAATCTCAAAAGTCCCTTTCCCATTATGAAGATATCCATGATCAAAACATTAACTGAAACAAATCTGTTGTTTTCTTTGGAAAAGTTTTTCCCTTGCGATAAAGAGTTACATTATCAATATTTTAAGTATTAAAGAAGTCTCCTTCCCCTTCACATGCCTTGGCGTACCCATTTTTTTGGGTTCATTCTAAATCTAGTTATTTTTCCTACATTGTGGACCAAATTCTCAATCAGATCTCCCCTTGGAAGGGTAAATCTCTCTCCATGGTTGGCAGAATATGTCTAGTTAAATAAAAAATTGTCTCTAAAATGGTCTACTCTTTGATGGTATGCAAATGTCCTACTGGTCTCTTAAAAAAATAAATGTTTATATTAAGAATTTTGTTTGGACTGGGATCTCACTGGAAAGGAAACTTGTGACCATCCCCTAGAATACTTATTGTAAGCCACTAGAAAAAGGCAACCATGGAATTAAGAACCATAATCTTTTCAACAAATCCTTACAAGCCAGAATAACTTGGAACCTCCTTCACAACGATTCATCCGCCATTGATTTTCTCAAAAAAAATATTCCTTGATAAGTTAAAGAAGGGAGATTCAAGCTATATTAGCTCTTCTATTTGGATATCCATTATAAAGACCTTTTCTAATATCATGATTAATTTGAGATGGATGGTTAGAAATGAATCTTCCATGAATTTTTGGTTAGAAAACTAGACTGGTACCCCTTTAATATCCATGCTACCTCCTAATAATTTACCCAATAACACTAATTATACTATCGCAGAGTTGTTAAATTCTTAGATCTCTAATATTCCTGATAACATTATTCATATAATTGATAATTATCCCCATTCCAACTCAGATTAATTCCTTCTCTGGGAACCTTCTCATAATGGTGTTCTTAATTCCAATTTTTTTTATAATCATAACTTTTAAAATTTGGATAGTAATTTCAATTGGTTAAAATATTTTGATAAGCCTTGGATTAAGCACTCAAGGTTTACTCTTGTTTGTCACATTGCACACAATAGAGTCCCCACTGATGTTTGTCTTAAATATTTTAGGATTCATCTTTTCTCTAAATGTAACATTTGTAACCAACATATGGAAGATAATAACCATCTTGTTTTGGACTATGCTACAGCTTCTGCCCTTTGGAACTATATTTTTGACATGTTTGATGGAAGATGGATTTTTATTGACTCTCTAATATTGTATTTAAAGTGTAGTGTGGATATTGAAGCCTCCCAAAAAATTAAAAATATTTTCTTAGCTGGTGTTGCAGAGCTTCTCCATGTGATCTGGTATGATAGAAATGATCTCATTCATATCAATTCCTCATTCAGTTTAAATGCAGGTTAGATGAGGATACTCATTTCTATTCATGAAGCTGCCTTGATTCAGAAGGATTGCTGTGAAAACTCTATCAAAGATTTTGATATTCTTCATAGTCTTTAGATTTATGGTATCTATCGTCAACCTAGGATTATCTTTGAAGTTTTCTGGAAAGACCCACTCCCATATGGATTAAAGTGAACATGGAAGGTGCCTCTAAGGGCAGTCCAGGACCCTCAGGTTGCGGTTCTATCTTCAGATACCACCTTGGGAAATGCCTTGGTTGTTTCTATGGAATCTATGGAATCTCATTGTCCCTGGAAGATGAAATGCTGAGTGTGATCCATGTTGTTTCCTTTTCCAAGAAATGGGTATGGAACAATATTTTTATTGAAATTGATTCAACCACCATTGTCCAGGCTATGCAGAATGGAGTGGTGTATCTTTCTTGGTCACTTATAACCCGATGGATTAATTGTCTTTAATCACTTCTGGAGATCAGTTACATTATCACTCACACCTTCCGTGAAGCCAATAGGGTGGCGTACGATCTTGCTAATAGGGGTGTTAACCAGGACATAACATGGCTGGTTGACCTTCCTGGTAATCTTCTTCCTTTTTATGATAATGATTATAAAAAGATTCTGTCGTTTAGACTTATGTAATCCTCAACTTTTTTATTATAATATTTTGTGTCTTGGTCATTGACCAAGGCATCACCTCTTAAAAAAATTAAAGAACATGCATGATGTAATTCAAGTAATACCCTCAATTATTTGATTTAATAGTGCTTGTTGGGTTGGTAAAATGTATAGTGCTTGTGGTTCATTATATAGAGAACTTTTTCATCAAAAATATCACAAATATAAACATTTAAACTCTAAAAATTTAAATAGATAACTTAGGTTTTATTATAGGCCATAATCATTCATAAATAGTTGACTCATGGAAGTGCTACATGGGTTCACAATAGGTCCATTGTGATGAACCACTAGTTATAGACTCTTACAATATTGAGTTGCGTCAGAGTCTTTCATTTTTATTGACGTTGATTCCTTTATCTATTCTTCCTCCTGAATCTTTATTTGAAGTTCATTTTTATTTCCAACAAATTTCCCCCTTATCATTGGTTCTAATAGGCAAGAATAGAAATACATTCCAAGGAAATTAAAAAACATTAGGGATTTCCCCCTCCATATTATTGTATCTTCAGTCACCCATCCTAATAAATAGGGGTGGAGTCCCTAGAGGGGACTCTGAAATCTTCATGGAAATTAAGTGCTTCCACTTGTTTTCATCAAATATATTAATTTCATGTATATTTTGTGACATAAATCCATATATTTTATGCAAAACACCTTTTGAGTGTGAAATATTTGATGAATGAAATTGTGAGGATGAATTCATCAACCCATCATCTTCAGTTCCTCAAGGACCACTAGAAAAAATTATTATTTTTCAAAATAGAAATATAAATTATTCAAAAACTCGCTGGATGGATATCCATGATTGTGAAGTGATAATTGTATAAGAAGAGTGATGGTGGAGAACCCCATATTCCAATCAATAAAATATTATCATCCTTGGTGTTAGGTGCTAGAAAATATACTGACATAAGAACATAGAGATCATCCACTATAAAATTGACTAACCCTGTATTGGTTTGGTCTATATGATGATATCAAAATCCCAAATTATAACATTAGAACTCCTGTTTACTAGTTCATATATATAGAGAAACTCAATCAGTGTACCATTGTTGCTATCGGCCACCCTATAAAAATCAAAACCCATTGAAAACCTTTACACTCTTGAATCAGACCCATACAATCAAAGTGTAAAGACCCGGATATTCCTTGTAATTTTTTTAATTATATGGGAATTTTATGAGTCTGCGAAAATTGACAGTGCATGAATCCGAGGCCCGGAGCGCGTGGAATGAACTTCTGAACTTTTTTTTAAGTACGTTCAGTAAGCGTGTGAGTGGGTTTTTGTAAATTTTGAACCAGTGCTCGGAATTGAAATTCGAGGACACCGTTGAACTCGCAACATCGATATTCGCTTAAGGATACCTTCACCTCGACCACAATAGGTTGAGGGTGGAAGTTAGTTTTTCACTTTTTCGTGGAAGAATAAAAATAAAATATTTAATATTTTTTCTTTTTCTTTTCACTACGGGAAAAAACGATTATTGCGACGGGGTATTTGCAACGGGCCTTATTCCTGTCGCAAAAACTCCGATTAAAAGAGTTTTTGCGACGGGAATATATTCCCGTCGCAAATGGTCAGTTATTTGCGACAGAAATACAAGTCCCGTCACAATTTCAATGGCGCGTTTTGCGCGCCAAAACGTGGGAAGCCTATTTACGACGGGTAGAAGGCTACCCGTCACAAGTACCCGACAGTGGTAAATAGTATTTTTGATGGGGAAATTTCCCCGTCACAAACAAATATTCACCCGGTGTTATTTACAACGGGCCCCGTCGCCAATACCGGCCGCTGTAAAGCCTATTTGCGACGGTCACCTTCAACCCGTCGCAACTATCCGCAGTGGTAAATACTTTTTTGCGACGGGACTATTTATCCATCGCAAAAGAGAATACAATGGGTGGTATTTGCGATGGGTCCCGTCGCAAATACCGGTGGTGGTAAATAGGAATTTGCGATGGGGATATCCACCTGTCGTAAATACCGGTGGAAGTAAATAGTAATTTTCGACGGGGATATCCGCCCGTCGCTAATGGTGTGGCATTTGCGACGGGCCCGTCGCAACAACCCTTTTACCCGCCGCCCGTAATTAATGCAGGCGAAGGTATTTGCGACGGGCCCCGTCACCAATACCGGCGGTGGTAAATAGTAATTTGTGACGCGGATATCCGCCTGTCGCTAATGGTGGCTATTTGTGACGAGCCCGTTGCAAAAGTCCTTTTACCCGCCGCCCATATTTAATGCAGGCGAAGGCATTTGCGATGGTATCCCTTCCCAAATACTAGGTATTGCGACAGGATGCCGTTGCAAATACGACCGTTGTAAATAATCTAACCTATATATACACCCCATCCGTTTCTTTTCCATAGCATTCAGATCTCTATTCTTATCTCTCTCTAATTTTCAGTTCTGAGTAGAATTTTTTTTTGTTTTAATTTTTTCTTTCGAGAAGAGGAAGGAAGGAGTTAGAAGGTGTAGATTAATAAAGGTATTGTTATTTTTTTTAATTGTTAAATTATTTTTAATTGTTAATTTTATTTTTAATTGTTAATTTTATTTTTTTAATAGAATGTTTAGCTATATAGTATAATTAGTTTATTTGGTTGTACCAAATAATCCTTGTCTGGATAGGAACAAGTAGAGGCAGCTCTGGTACAGATGTACCTAGGAGTGAAAACTCTGACAAGGTGTTTTGAGCTTGACTCGGGGTAACCTAGTACACGACAATGGGCCTTGCTGCACTCTTGGTTCGACACTCCTGGGGGATGTTTTGGTAATAATTAGATATAAATATATAATTATCAAATAATTAGGAAATAATTAGATTTAATTGATTAGAAATAATTAGGAAACAATTAAAATAATTAGGAAAAAATCAAAATAATTAGGAAACAATTAGATTTAATTAGGAAACATTTAGATTTAATTAGGAAACAATTAGATTTAATTAGGAAACAATTAGATTTAATTAGGAAACAATTAGATTTAATTAGTAGATCTAATTAGGGAACAATTAGATTTAATTAGGAAAAAATTATATTTAATTAGGAAACAATTAGATTTAATTAGGAAACAATTAGATTTAATTAGGAAACAATTAGATTTAATTAGGAAACAATTATATTTAATTAGGAAACAATTATATTTAATTAGGAAAAATTAGATTTAATTAGGAAACAATTAGATTTAATTAGGAAAAAATTATATTTAATTAGGAAACAATTAGATTTAATTAGGAAACAATTAGATTTAATTAGTAGATTTAATTAGGAATTAGGAAGGAATTAGATTAAATTAGGAAACAATTAGATTTAATTAGGAAAAAATTATATTTAATTAGGAAACAATTAGATTTAATTAGTAGATTTAATTAAGAAACAATTAGATTTAATTAGGAAACAATTAGATTTAATTAGGAAACAATTAGATTTAATTAGGAAACAAGGAAACAATTAGGAAACAAGGAAAAAAGGAAATAATTAGGAAACCATTATAATAATTAGGAATCAATTAGGATAATTAGGAAACAATTAGGATAATTAGGAAACAATTAGGATAATTAGGAAACAATTAGGATAATTAGGAAACAATTAGGATAATTAGGAAACAATTAGGATAATTAGGAAACGATTAGGATAATTAGGAAGTGTGATTGACTGCTCATCTACCTCAATTTTCTTTTCATTTGTGTGTTGAGGCTTGACGTGAAACTTCTGCCTCCACATGTAATATCTTCTTTTACTGTCAAAATTATCAACCTCCTCTCCAATATAGAGTTGAGTAGGTTTATAATTTTGATAGTAAAAGCACATATTACATGTGGAGGCAGAAGTTTCCTGTCAAGACTCAACACACAAATGAAAAGAAAATTAAGGTAGATGAGCGGTCAATTACGTTTGTTTTTCTATTCATTTTTTGATTAACCACCCGACCTATATGCATATCTTCGCATTTCTAATTAGTAACATAATTAGTAACATAATTAGTAATATAATTAGTAACATAAATAGTAACATAATATAAAATATTATATTACTCTAATATTAATAGTTAAATAATACTTATAATATAATTATTTTATTATTATATGTTTAATATTTATAAAAAAATATTAATATTATTAAAATTATAAAAAATTTATAAAATATTACAATTATCAATATTTTCAACAAGTTTTTCTTTATTCATAACAGTTCAAATCTTAAAGGGTTGCCAATTTTCAGGTCATGCCCAATAAAAAGTTTTCGTCAACTGTGTCCAATGTAAACTTTATAATTGTTCTTGCTTGGTTGATCACCTCACAAGTAGCGTTGCAATAGGACAACCCAAGTCATGTATTTCTCATTACTTGTGTCTTCCTATTGCAACACTACTTGCGAGATGATCAACCATGTAATGATAATTATAGAGTTTAAATTGGACAAGGTTGACACAAACTTTTTATTGGGCATGACCTGAAAATTGACGACTCTTTAAGATTTGAACATGTTAAGAATAGAGAAAAATCTATTGGAAATATTGATATTTGCAATAATTAGTAATAATTACAAATAAAATTAATCAAAAATCAAATAAATTCAAGTACATGGTTATAAATTGGCACAATTTCCAGCGGATTGACGACTAACTTTTGTTCAACGTATCATATCTTTGCTACTTTCTCCCACTAAAATCAGTATGAAAAATGTGCTCTAACGTATGTCAGAGCAAGTTTTTCATATTAATTTTAGTCGGGAGAAAGTTAAATAGAGATGAGCCGTCAGACAAATCAGAATAATTAGTAATATAATCTCCACAACGATGATTACAAAATTTTATTTCATTATTCAAGCATATTTCATTTTTCCAATTATTGCTAAGTATTTCTAAATTAATAATAATTAGTGGGGATGATTACAAACTAACTGTGTCACCTATAATTATTGGTAATTACTAATAAATAACTGTAATTAGGTATCTTCTTTTTTTAGGATATTGTTTCTTATATCAAATTATTTAACAACAGTAATGATTTTAAATTTTGTAGAAACATATATATGAATATGGAACAAGGAAATCGACATCAATCATTATTAGATGATCGTGCTTGTATAAATCAGCGTAGAAATCCAAAAAGTTCTAGTCTAAATCCTATATATGTTGATGGTGTTAAAGCTTTCTTATCATTTGCATCATCAAACCCAAATTTTTTTTTCAGAAGGGACAATTAAGTGTCCTTGTAAAAAATGTGCTCTGAGAACGTTTGAGACATTTGACATCATTGGGAAACATCTCTTGCGTTATGGTTTTAAATCAGATTATATTTTTTGGTATCAACACGGTGAACACAGTTCCAGAAAAGATACTAATAATTTGATTTTGGATCCATCACGGTTTCAGAATTTAGTACATGATGTTGCAGGGTCATCCGTTCAACAAACAGAAATCGAGGATGATGTTGATTTACCTCCCGAGTTGGCACCATCTGAATTTGCTGAGTTGTTCAGGTCTGCTGAGGATGCATTATATCCTGATTGCAAGATAAGAAAATTATAAGAAATTTCCAAATTTATGGCTATTAAATCAGATAATGGAATGTCAAATAACTGTTTTGATCAAATATTTTCTTTGGTTAAAGCACTATTACTTGAAGGAAATGTGCTGCCTGCTAATTATTATGAGAGAAAAAGACTCGTTCGTAATCTAGGCCTTAGTTATCAGAAGATCCATGAATGTTCAAATGATTTCATCTTATATTCTGGTGAAAATTAGTCATTGGATAGTTGTCCCACATGTGGACAATTGAGGTATAAAGAAGCTCAATCAGGGAAGTCTGGATTGATTCCTGTAAAACAGTTGAGATATTTCCCACTTACACCCAGGTTGCAGCATTTATTTATGTCTCAGAACACAGTGACAATGATGTCATGGCACAAAACCAATATTTCAAATGGTAAAAGCTTGATTCATACATCTGATGGTGATTCATGGAAACATTTTGATCAAGTGCATCCGTCTTTTGCTTTAGAATCCCGGAACGTGTGATTGGGTCTTTCTACTGGCGGTTTTTGTCCATTTGGATCTTTTGGTAGTCAGTATTCCTGTTGGCCTGTCTTTATAACTCAGTACAATTTTCCTCCATGGATGTTGATGAAAGATCCTTATATCTTTTTGACATTATTAATCTTAGGACATCTGAAAAAGAATATTGATGTTTATTTGAAACCATTGATTGATGAGTTAAATTTATTGTTGAGTCATGGTGTTGGTACATATGATGCTGCTGTGAAACAGAATTTTTTAATGAAAGATGCTTTAATGTGGACAATTAGTGACTTCCCGGCATATGGTATGTTATCTGGCTGGAGTACACATGGTCCAAAATCATGTCCTTACTATATGGGAGACAACAAAACATTTATGCTCGTGAATGGAAAAAAAACTTGATATTTTGACTATCATCGCATATTTCTTCCAATCGATCATCCTTTTCGGAGGAATAAATCTCATTTCACAAAAGGAAAAATTGAAATAGATGAACCTAAAAAAATGATCTCAGGTACAGAGTTACAATCCGTTGTATTTTCATTACCTTCCACCACTTTTGGACCGACAATAAACCAACAGAAAATTTATGGTTTTGGGAAAGAACACAATTGGACAAAACGGAGCATTTTTTGGAATCTTCCATATTGGTCTGATTTGTTGGTCCGAAACATGTTGGATGTCATGCATATTGAGAAGAACTTTTTTGACAATTTATTTCATACAGTTTTGGATACACCGGGTAAAACCAAAGATAATGTAAAGGCACAATTAGATCTTGCCCAAATTTGTAGGCGACCAAAACTTGAATTGTTTGAAAATGTCAGATCACAGAGATTAATGAAGCCAAAAGCATCTTATACACTTACCAAAGAGAGTCTCTTATTATTTTGTCAGTGGATTGCAGATTTGAGACTTCCAGATGGCTATGCTTCCAACTTGGGCAGATGTGTTAAAAATGGTCATATTACCAAATTCAAAAGTCATGACTGTCATGTTATAATGGAAAGAATTATGCCTATTGGATTAAGAGGTTTTTTGAATTCTAATATTTGGTATTCGATAACAGATATATCATATTTTTTCCGAGACATGTGTGTGGTGACAATAGACTACGATACACTAAGCAAACTAGAAGAAGCTGTTGTTGTAATTATATGAAAATTGGAAAAAATCTTTCTGCTGACTTTCTTTGACTCGATGGAACATTTGATATTACATTTTACACATGAAGCATAATGTGGAGGTCCAGTTTATTTTCTATGGATGTACCTATTTGAGATATGCATGCAGAAATTGAAGAAAAAAGTCCGTAACAAAGCATCAGTTGAAGGCTCAATTGTTGAAGCTTATTTGTAAGAAGAAATTGCTTTATTCTACTCTCATTATTTTGAATCTGAATATCCCTCAAAATTTAACCGCATGGGTCGGAATGAGGGGAATGTTGATGATGATATGAACAATCAATTATCAATTGTAAATCAACCCGAACTTGGCTTTGGTGGAGTTCATGATAGATGGATTTCAGATGATGAACATCATAGAGCTCATACATATGTTCCACTCAACTGTGAAGAAATGTCACCAATTGTACAGTGAGTGCTCTTATCCCTTATTCTATATATTCTGTTAAAGTAAATTAATCATATTGTATTTTTAGGTTATATGATGATCATATCAAGAAACAATTTCTACAAATTACAGCAGCTGAATTTGAAGAACGTCAGCAATTTTTTTTGCCTATTGGTTTAAAAAACTGGTAACATACATTCTTTTTTGGTTTTACATATAAAATCAATTTATTACTTGTAATAGTGATAAATTTTTTACAAATTTTCAAGTATCTGTACATGATGATAAGATTGATAGTTGATTGCGTATATTGAGTATCCCACCATCCAAAATGGTTAAATCTTATAATGCATATGTGGTTAATGGTTATTGCTTTCATACACGTGCATATGGGGAATCAAAGAGAACAATGAATAGTGGTGTTTTTTTGAAGGGATCACATCATAGAGATATTGAATTTGACTTTTACGACATGCTTGAAGAAATTATTGAACTGTGTTATTTGGGACAGAATTATGTAACAATGTTTAAATGTCGATGGATGGATACTGAGAGAGGCTTGCGTATTCATCCAACTCATGGAATTGTTGATATTAAACATAAAAGTCTTCTTGCAGTAAATGAACCATTTTTATTGGCTCATCAGAAACATAAAATTTGTTATGCAAAATACTGTGCTACTGCAAAAGAGTTGGATGATTGGTGGAGTATAATAAAAGTTAAATCTCGAGAAAACCAGTTTACTCAAACTGAATGTGGTTCCACTGAAGTGCAAGGAAATGAAAATTTTTAGGACACTCCTCAAAACACATCTTTTTCACAAAGAGACATGAATATTGAGGATGACACCCCACAGTTAAGGGTCGATGGTGAAGATGTTGTCAATGATGTTACAACTGAATTTGAAATGACAAGACATGATGAAAGTGAAAATAATATGGAAATTGACGATGTTGATGAGGAAGATGAAGACATTGACATTGAAAACTATGAAGATGATGACGAAGATGAACATTGAAACAGTAAAATGATGGTTAGAATCATAACAAATATATTTTTATACATAATAGTTATTTTTAACTGTTTGCTAATAACAATCATTTCATGTTTCAGATGGACTCGGAAACGTATCGTTAGTTGCTGGAGGCTGATCTACCTATGGATGTTGAGGTTTTTGAGTCATCTGACCCTCAGGCTGTTGGCACTATAGGGAGAAGTCGGAGGGGGCGTGGTCTTTCCAGACTGATGATTTCAGATCCTATTCCGGAGCGACGTCCACCTCTTGGATTCGATGCGCACACGCGGTGGTATGGTAACCTTTGTATTTTAGTTATCTTTCATTATAATTTATTAATATTCTAATTGTTTGATTATTTGTTCTTTTTCTACAGTTTTACGCATATAGATATTGGATAGGGGAGCGCTATCTCGTGCAATTATTTTTCTCTGTCTTGGCTCACATGGGATTAGATTCCCGCTGATGTGCATGCCTCCATGCTCGATCATTGGATGGTACATAATTAAATATTATTTATTTTGAAATTTAATTCATTAATAACTTTATATTAGGGTTTATGGTATCCCATCGACAAGAGCATGAGTGCCACTATCCATGCGGCATGGGTGGTGTCTATGCGTTACCGTTTCCATCAGTTTTTGCATAATTTGAGAAAGACGACTGTGAAGAAAGCCAGAGTGACAGAATTTGATGAGTCTTGTAGAGCCCACCGACCAGAGTACATTTCATATCATGTTTGGGATGGATTATGTACACACTGTTTGGGTGGTGGGTTTCAGAGGATATCTTCATTGGATCGACATAATTGGGGGAGACAAGAGGTGACGCATCAAGCTGGTATTCGTACATTAAGTGTGCATAGAGAGCATCTGGTAAGTACTTTTTTTAATATTTTATACAACTTTAAATATAAACAGTTTATTTTATATTCATATAGGAAGCCGAGTAGCCTGGTATTTCGATGTACGGCGTTTATCAGAGGATGTACACTGACCCGGCTACTGGAGAGATTAGAGGTGACCGCCAGCGTCAGATTATGGTCAGTATTATTTTCTTTTCAGTTTGCAAATTAAATGAATATAATCTTTTCATTATTTTAATTTCTAATTTAAACTTAAGGAGTCATATGAGGCCGCGACCTCTCAGACACAGGCTGAGAGTCAAGATGAGACGGGTGATCAGACTAGTGCCCACCATTTTGATGAGACGACATGGATGCAGGAAACCCAATATGGATTAGAAAAGGGCCGAGTAGTTGGTATCAGCTCTCATTTGACTCCTGTAGCTTATTATGGTACTGATGTGATGTTGGCGTCCAGCTCGAGAGGAGCTCATGGAGAGACATCATCTTCTGCCTCACAGTATCAGGAGCAACTGTGTGCTCAGAGCCAGCTTATAGAGGATTTGCGTCAGGGGCAGGAGTAGATGCGTCAGCAGCACGATGAGGAGATGTGTCGATGGCAGGAGCAGATGCGTCAGCAGCAGGATGAGGAGAGACGTCGATATGAGGAGCAACATCAGGAGTATATGGAGTATATGCGTCATCTGACTCATTTTTTAGGGATGGAGTTTCCTCCACCACCTCTTCCAGGTCCTCCAAATTATCCACCCCCAGTGATTTTTTTAGATGTAATAAACATTTGAGTTCGTAGTTTATTTTCATATTAACTATTTACAATTCCTCTTTAATATTGGTACATATATTACGTGATTTAATTTGTTATAATTATTTTTAATATATTATTACTTGTTAGTATTATTTTTAATGTTTGCTTATTTTAGTAATATTACTTTTAATATTTTATATTTATTGGTAATATTTAGAAGTTTATAAATTTATAATTTTATTAATATTAATAATATTAATATTATTTTTTCATAAATATGTATGTTTATTTTAATAATAATATTATTATATTAATTTTTTATATTAATAATATTAGTACTATTATTATTATTTTTTGATATTAATATTTCATAATATATAATATAATATTATTTATATTCATATTATTATTATTTTTTGAAATTAATATTTCATAATTATATTATATATATTTTTTATTATTAATATTATAATTATATAATTTATTTATATTATTAATATTAATATTATTATTATATAGATAGTTTAATAATAATAATAATATATTAATTTTTTATATTATTAATATTAGTATTATTATATTATATTATATTATTTATATTCATATTATTATTATTTTATATTAATATTTCATAATTATATTTTATATATTTATTTATTTATATTATAATAATATAATTTTTTTATATTATTAATATTATTATTATTTTTATATAATATTATAGGATTTGTAATAATTATTTTATTTTATTTTATTTTTAATATTTGCGACGGGAACATTTGCGATGGGATTTCCCATCGTAAATGTTTTTTTACTGTACCATTTGCGACGGTACGAATACCCGTCGGGAAAACCTTTCTGCGATGGTCTGTCGCAAATACCTTCGTCGCAAGTATTTTTTTAAATTTCGCATTTGCGACGAGATTCTGACCCGTCACAACTAATATATATGCGACGGCCCATCGCACATACCTTTTTTATATATAAATGAAAACTCATTTGCGACGGGGGAAAAATACCGTCGCAAATATTCTTTTTGCAATGGGACCGCCGCAAAAACATCTATTTGCGACGACGTTTTCGGAAACGGGCGATTTGCGATGGAGCCCCGTCGCAAATCGCCCTTCGCAAATATTCAGTTTTCCTATAGTGTTTGAAACCCCTCCTTTTGAATTATGGAGGTGAGGACCACCCGAGATGGAACCCCCCCCCCCAAATTTGAAATTAAAGGTGGGGACCACCTGACCCTTGAACTCCCTCTTTAATGAGGGAGGTGACTCTTGGTTCTCTTCTAATTAATTTTTACAAATTCCATTTATTTATTATGCTAACATCAACTTAATTAATGGCCAACTATAATTAAATTAATAATAATTAATTTAATAAGTTGGCTATTTCATTTTAGTGGAATTGGGGGGAAGGGTTGGAAAAGGGTAGAACTTTGGAGAACACATTCTCCAACAAATAATGGCTTCTCCAACGAATAACTCCGTCAAAGGATTACCAACATGGAATGTCTTCAACGACGGCGAACTGACATCCATCTTTCCTCTCTCCTCACTGACGCCAACGAACCTTCAAGGTAAGGTTTGTTATTTGTATACCCCATACACTGTTATTGACATTCTTCTTGATTCAAGAATAAACAAGCTACTTGCTACCGTTCTAACGTGGAGGGTTCGGGCTAAATGAACACGGCCTGATCTCTCCACAACCTTTGTGAATTTGGATGGACTTGAAATGATGGCGACGTCCCAAGACGAGTGTGAATATCTATGGATTGAAGAACGAGCCACCGGGGCACGCCTGGTGACTTGAAGTATGTTTCCAGTGATCGTGTCGGCGACCGAAAATGGTGAGGCTCATGAACGGCGGAGCAAGGGCAGTGGCCGGTGGCGGCCTGTCATACGAAGGGGAGGCAGCGGTGCACGTCTGCGCCATTGGATGTGTAGGAGCCACAACTGTGTGCCGCGGTGGCGAGGCGACGGCAGCTGGCTCGCTGCCGGCCACCGGTGATGGCGTGGCAGACAACCACGCCATGCAGAGGATGTATGGCCATCTGGACCTCTGTGAGCCGCGAACCAGCAGCGAGCCACAGACCATCCGTGAGCTGCGGACCAGTCGCGAGCCGCAGACCAGTCGCGAGCTGCGGACCAGCCGCCAGCCGCGGACCAGCCGCCAGCCGCGAACCAGCCGCAGACCAGCCACGAGCCAGTCGCGGGCCGCCTAGCACTGGCCACCTAGTGGGATGCCTCTCACGGGCCATACCGGTGGGCCTGGCCTGACCTAGGGCCGGACCCAGGTCAGTCTGACCGGGTCGGACCGGACCCAGACCAACTTCAACCCCCTTTTTGTTCTTTCAGACATATCTTGAGCTACGAGAATCCGTTTGACGAACCGTCTGCGGCACCAGAAATCTTGGATCAATACGGTCATTTTGGTATACTCCACTTGAGTTTTGGATAAATTTGGGGTATGGTCGAGTTGGATTGGACACAAATCCAATCAGGCCCTTGGGACTAAAAGGGAAATAACTTACAGACTGCGTGTCTGATTGATGCACTGTCTATTGCGTTGATACCCCTATTACAAGGTGGTCCATTGGGATAATTCTTAGTGGGACTTGTGGTAGTTAGAGTATCGACATTTGGATTGAGGAGCAGACCCTCCCATAATCAAGCGAGCTAAGTGCGGGAACCCTATAGCTTGCTGTAACATGAGAAAAGGATTGTGTGTGGGTCTGTGATTTTGGATCCTATGTGGGTCTGTGATTTGGGATCCAATGTGGGTCTGTGATCGAGAGTATCACTTGAATCCGCTCTAGGAATCCACATGAGACTACTCTAGGATCCTACATGGGTCTGCTATACTAGGATTCTACATGGGTCTCCTGTACTATGATCCTACACGGGTCTGATGATTTAGGATCCTACGTGGGTCTGCCTCTTAATAGAGTAAGATGATTGTAGGGTCCTGAAAAATCTGCAAAGGAGATTCTACCCAAAGTCCCCAAAGAAGAATTGGGGAGAAGATAAAATTCAAAGCAAAATACACAAGTAGAACTGGTCCGCAGACCGGTCCCATGGAAACGCGAAGCACCCCCTCCGCGAAGCACCCCCTATGCGAACCGCTGTCGTTTGTGAGATGGAGGTGGAGATCCTTCGCGGTCGCGAGGCAGGAGAGGCACCGATCCGGTTCACTGTCATTAACCGCCCCAACCGCGGACCGCGTCGACCGGTTCGAGCCGCATCCGCTGTCATTCGCGGAATGGAGGCGGAACCCTCCATGGCAGCAGAGCATTCCCTGAGTTCGGTATGTGAGGGGGGAGAGGCGCTCAACACCCACTGTGAATCATGGATTGACCAAGTCAGTCGTAAACTGGGTTTTCGGTCATGGGCCTCTGTAAAAGGTGCCGCGTGGCCACAGATACATCTTTTTCCCCACTCTATAAAAGGAGACCGAGGGGGAAGGTAAAGGGTATCAGAGACTTGAAGGGATTCAGATTCGGACGATTCAAAGGCAGTTGAAGGATTTCAAAGGAAGGCTAAGGATTTCGCAACAGCGAAGTTCCAGTTCGCGAACCCGAGCAGGTATAAACCTGGGAACGAACTAATAAGGAACTGGAAATGCATAAAAATCTGGTGAACCGTGAACCTAAAATAACAAACAAAAGGAAGCCACGAACCATGACCCCTTCGCGGATGCAGTCCCCACAGAGCAGGGAGTTTATGCCTTTTTTCCAATCCACCGCACCGCGTAGCACCCTCCTATGCGGGCGGATCCTCGAACGATGAACCCCCGAACGGTGCCGCCCTTGGCCGCCGCTACTCACATGGACCCTTCCATGTACCCCCTAGTACGCGGGCCGAACCTGAAGCCGCGAACCACCCTGGTTCGCGAAGTGATCTTCAGACCGCGAACCTCCCAGGTTCGCGGGGTATTCACTGGACCGCGAACCACCCTAGTTTACGGGATTACCCTTAGTCCGCAGAGCACTCTAGTTCGCGGAGGACTTCTCCAGCTACGTAGCACCTTCCTATGTGAAGGGCGCCACCACTCCATATGTGTGGCCCCTCAGAGCCTTCAGAGTTCTCATTCCCCGAGCCAGATAAAATCCTTCCAATCTGACCCGATCCTTCGTAACTCCCTCATTAGCCTATTCATCAGCCCCAAGCCGAGGACTCCACCAGAGCCATCGGATCCACGTGGTGTAACCCTCAGGCGCATCAGTGCGCCATTTTGAGTTCACATACCCACGATAATTAGGGGTGAAGGGTTTTCCCCGACCCTTGAGAAGATTCCCAAAACATTCCTGGGTTCACATTCCCACGATAATGCGGAGTCTAAGCTTGGGAATCCCCTTTATGCCCCTCCACTTGTTTAGGGATTCTCGAGGATGGTAAAATAGCCATCAGAAGGAAGCCCTCATGTACCGCAAGAGAGGAGATGGGCACAAGAGCACCCCTTTCCCGCTCCCACTGAGCTTTGTCACATGGGCCTCCTCAGAGTGTAAGCCCCAATCCATAACACCATGGGCATAAACCTAGGAGTAAGACCTGACCTTATGGGCCGCTCCATGCGTAATCCCCACTCCATTTCTCACGGACGAAACTTTCATGACGTGATCGTCTGGTCTTTGTTGCCTCTTGTTTCTCACATCGAGCATGACTCACGTGGGCTTAAAGTAAGCATTGACCATGACATCCTCCTCGAGGCCTCCTTAGAGTGTAAGCCCCACTAATCGAACTACGTTGACTTTGATCCCTGCCTCCTAACTAGGGTATGTAGGAAGCCTCCATGAGGTTCAAGCCCACCATTCGGTCATTACTTCATGCCGACTTCCACCCTCGTCCAACATGACGTTAAACTGTATACGTGAACTATGAGGACTTTGATTTCCCACCATAGGGATACGTAGGAATCCACCACGAGGTTCAAGCCCACTACCCATCGGACCCCCGGTATATCTTCATGTCGGTTCTCCGAAACTTATTCAAACTATGTGGACGTTGATCCCTGCCTCCTAATCAGGGTACGTAGGAAGCCTCCCTGAGGTTCAAGACCGACAACCAGTCAATCCGACTATCCTCACGTCGGCTCACCGCGTCGCTCCTTGTGCCGCTTCAGTGAGTACAGACTCCCCGGGGTCATTAACCCAATGAGGGATGGTAAACCTCAGGAGTAAATGATTCTGAGTCCCTGCATTCAGCTGACCATTGCCAACTAGGAAAAATTCGTGGATACTATGTTTGGGTATAAACTAAAGATTTGCGAACATATGAATACGTCTTAAATCCTTAAGAGAGTCCCAGAACATGCAATAATTTTCCCCCAAAAAATGGTGCAATGAGCCTGACTTCTCATCCTCTCGACCAATGTGATTTCTCAAGTGTCGCTGGTCAGACCATCCAGCGAACGCCTGCCTTTAGAAAGCGGGTCCACGATTCATCGAATACGGAGCCGTTGGGCATTTCAAGGCCGAAAACCAACAAATCAAAAATGGTGAACCTGGCGCGAATCTTTAACCAAACATGATAGATTTAACCTAATATCACCCTGTTCCCCCTTATACTCTCAAGGAGGGCCAAGCAAGGTCATTAATTACGCATGGGATCATGAGATGCTGGTTTGACGGGTTTTCTGTTTGTATTTGCTAAAATGTTTTACAGGTACCTTCAGAACTCCCTTCGATCCAATGGAATCTCAAAGGAACTCACAAGCGTGCGCTTCCAACAATGCAAGGACCGGACATCCTCACCTATGGAGGACCCCGTCACCCACTCAGCATCTTCAACGCTGGGTATCAGACGTGCTGATCAGAGAGTACCACCTGAATGGTACTCTCCCAACGGTTGAGGCAGCCATGCATGCCCTCCAATCTGCCAGGACTCGCCGGTCTCTTTCCCAGTAGTAGCCACAAAGGAAGATCCAGATGGCCCCTGTTGCCGTCTCGAACCATTTCGGGAGTCTCTCCCCAGAACGAGACAATGTGTACCTCCCTTACCTTAGGGAGGCAGATGAGGCCGACGTAGAGGACTTCATCCCTACTGAACGGGGGTTCCTCTCCAAGGCCCCCACCGAAAGGCGTCATCGCGGCCTCTCCGTGACTCGACATCCTCGCGCTGAGGAGGATGTCTCCCCGAGGATCCAGGCCCACACTCCCCGAGCTCCGGCCCCTCGGACCGCTCGACGAGGGCGACAGACGTACAATCAAGGACCGGTCATCACCCTGGTCCCTGAGGAGGATCTCCGCTTCCCAGCCACGGAGACGTACCACGAACAAGCACCTACACCTATTCGCTCCTCCTGATCCCACCATCCAGACATGGAGGCATCGTACAAGCCGGCGCGCATCCCCGCCGAGCTCCATCAAGCCCGTCATTCACGCAGGATGACACTTACCCTGCAGGCACCTCTCCCTGCCCAGGTTCGTGAAGCCCACCAGCTTGACGCGGTGGCGACCCAGCGTCTGCAGGACCAACTCCTAGCAGATACTTCTGACGCACGCCATCCTAGCATGGTGGCGATCAACAAATACCACCACCCAGATGTGGTGGCAACTCATAGGTGGGTACGTCTCCCCAACAAAAAAGGCCACCGACTCGATATGGTGGAAAACCAATATATGTAGGACCAGTTCCCTGCGGATTCAAGTAAAGTCCACCACCCCGATTTGGCGGCAAACGGAGAGATAAACCGGCGTATCCCAGTATAGGGGCAGATTCTTTCACCTGCCCCGACACAAGAGAATTGTCAGTACCCACTGACCACTAGAGGACCAGAGCAAAATATTCCTACTCTGATACCAGAATGGGCCTTCATACCCGTTCTATCCAAAGATGTCTCTTTACATATCCTGGCAATGATGGAGGAGCAGGTATCGATCCCAGATCATATCTTGCAGACTTTCCAGAATGTAATTGCATCAGTGGCAACAAAAATGACTCAGGTCCATGAGCCCGTCTCCCCAATTGAGGCAACTCATCTAAGAGATGAGATAGCCGCCTCGAAGTAGATCTACATCCCTGCTTCTACCCAGGAGGGTTGCCGTCCATATTACGCAATGCAAGGGAAACCGGATTGAGCAGCTTCACTCGTTCCAACTGGGGGACACCCGTCCATCACGGTGGATGATCTAGAGTAGGCATCTATCCCTGCTAAAAGTCAAGATGTTCATTAGTGTATCCCGACAACATCATGAGACCCAATTAGATAGGGACCCAAAGGTGAAGGCCATTATCAATAGCAGACAGTCCCGACTACCCACAAGAAAGCGCCTCGAACGCGCTGAAGGCAGCCGGAAAATAAAGAGCGGGTTCATGACTCCACTCTGATGAAAGCTAGGGTTCCCAATGTCTCTAAGAACACATCGAAGGCTCAGAACCCTGCCCACCCATTACCATATTATGGGAGTGGCAGTAGCAGTTGCGAAGGTCCTCCTCGCAATGTTTCTACCAGCAGCTCTGAAGGTCCTGCCTAGAGTACCCGTGGGGGCCTCCCCCGTGGGCATATAACGATCTATCACGAGAGCTCCTCTTTTGATGCGAGTCACGGAAACCCCCCACGTGACTAGAAGATCGAGCATCAAGAAGGTCCTCCACTTGCTGCGGTCCACCCTAAAGGTCCTCCCCGGGGTATACGCTGCAAACACTCTCCATGCAGTGGGACCAAAGATTGTGATATTAGTCCTCGCTATCATAGTCACAACTACGGAGGCCCTCCCCGTAGTGATGTCTCATCACGACAAGAAGGTCCTCCCCTTGTTGTGGCATACCCTGAAGGTCCACCCCAGGGGTTACGTTGCAACGAAAATCCGTGCAGCCAGGCATCAGATCATGGTGGTAGTCCTCTCCACCCTGATAATAGAGGTCCTCCCCGTAGAGACGTCAAGCAACGAGAAGGCCCTCCCCTCGTTTCAGTAAATTCCGGAGGCCCTCCCCAGGGTGTATCCCACAGATATTCTCCCTGCAGCAGCAGTAATGGTAGTTCTCTCCATTGCCGCAGCTGTGATGGTAGTCCTCTCCATCATGGTCGCCATTGCGAAGGTCCTCCCCGCATTGGCCCAAAGCGACAAGAAGGTCCTACCCTTGTCGTAGTGTGTCCTGAAGGTCCTCCCCAGGATGCACCTCGAACGTCATGCCATGATGGTCATCCTCACCATGGTGATAGTTGTTGTGGAGGCCCTCCCCGTAACAACGCTACACAGCCAGAAGGTCCTCCCCTTGTTGTGACACGCCTTGAAGGTCCTCCCCAGGGCGTGTACTGTAAAAGTCCTCTATGCAGTGAAGCATCAAGAAGTAATGGTAGTCCTCGCCATTACGGCCCCCATTGCGAAGGTCCTCCCTGCGATGACATATCATATTGACAGAAAGGTCCTACCCCTGGAGAATCAAGCACAGAAAAGCCCTCGTATGCCGAGGAACTCAGAAGGATGGGATCAAGCATGTCAGATTCCCAACTTATCGCCAACGACGCCCTTATTCGATCAGGAGACAGTCCAAGGCCGCGTTCATCCTCTGAACCACCTCAGAATCACCCACATAATGGTTCATCACCTACCAGTCTCACTGCCCCTGCTCACACTAACAGTGAGCGCCTCGGTTGGGCTGACCAGGTAGAGGAATCCCAGGCAGAAGAGTATGCTGACATGTTGCACATGAGGAAACGACTGGCCAGAAATGATATACCAGTCATGTTTTGGCCCACAACCACCTATCAGTTTGATATACCCAGAGAGTTGTTGGAAGAATGCGTGCACAGAATCCGCCATAATATATGGACGACCCTCCGCTGGCTGAAATCAATCATCCTGCCCTATAAAGGGTATGTAGACTATGTTAAGACAATAGGGGACCTCCTGTGTCACATTGAACTGGAGGACCTTCCTACGGCGAGGCAACAACGCCCCGAGAGACGTAAAGGAAACATGGAGATAGCCTGCCTCCGTGCACTACACCAGCTGCGCCGCCTCGTCGGTAATGCTCCAGCGAGAGTCCATATCAGGGGATGGGGGGAACACGGAGCTCTGCATTTCACTCCACTCCCCACCCAGAATAACCCGTTCGGTATGGTGTCTTGAAACCTCATCAAGTCAAGACAGCAATCGAGTGGTCCCCCTGTTCAGGAAAGGAAACACACCCAACAGAGTCAGACCCTGAGTAAGTCCCAGAAGCATCAGGCCCGGCGGGAACGAGCCGTCCAAAAACTCCTGAAGTAGGCCACCGAGAGCATACAACAGGCCTCTCGCCTAAGAGAGGCCAATCAAAGATCTTTGCCTGCCTCCCCAGAAGGAACTGATCCACATATGAATTTGGCACCAAATCCGATTCACCCCCGAATGGGGGCACACGAGATCAGGCAGGTCGTGATAGCAGTAGATGCTGCCGCAATCCAGGGTCAACCCCAGCCTGCAGGGCTGGGGGAAATTTAAAAAAAAATCCCCCATAATACCAATAAAAATGGTAGGAGAATCAACATACAGGGATCAGAGCCAACCCCAGCCCTCAGGGCTGGGGGAATTATTACCCCCTCAACAACAACCTCCCCCATGAGAATCAGTATTCTCTCGTCTAGGGAGGAACGTCAGAAGAGGAGGTTCCTGTCCTATCTCGTCATTTGAATCATCATCCCCTCTAAGAGTAAGGAACACCGTAAGGTCGCATCAAAGAACTCTCCGCATCACCTTTCGCCAAGAATTCCGATGGCAATCCCAGATCGTGAGAGGGAGGGCCAGCAGAAGACGTGGGAGATCCTCTTCCTATTTGGAAGATGACGTCCCCTCCACCCCGCGATATTCATTATTCAATGCCATAGAGGCTAACCCCACGGATGAAACCGGGGAAAACGCAAATCCGGATGGATCAGGGGATGATGGTTTCAGTCAGGTTGTGACTCACAACGAACCACCAGGTGTGCACACCCGGAATCAGAGGGCCGCCCAGAATATGGGCGTCCTTCCAACCAACCCTCCTCCTCCTACCCAGCGAGATTCCAATATGGATAAGAATAAGGGACTGGTTACCTTTAACCCACCTCCTTCTCTCGACAAAAACGAGCCACTCACGCTTGAAGAGAGATTCGCTCGGCAGGAAGATGAGATGAAAGAATTAAGGCAGATTGACGCCGAGCTACTCCAGAGGAACTGCCTTATTGAAAGTGCGTCCTAGGAAGAGCCACATCATGCGCTCCCAGCAAGTGCACCTCAAAGGCTAAGACTTGCCCTGGCAAGCGAAGCACGGCCAGGGCTCCTACCCAATGAGGCGCCTGGTTCGTCCAACTACCTAAATGTGGAAGATGAATACCAATATTTCACTCCACTTAGGAGGAAACCAGAGAAAGTATGACCGAACCCTCTGAGGGTGCCCTGAATGGAATATGCACCCTTAGTGCCGAATAATCCGGATCCTCAGGCAATGCCTCGGGCCACGCCTTCCCAGGACCGGGCCCAACAGGATGTAAACCAGGGTCTCACCAACACCATCGAGGCACTAACAACTCGATTGGAAGCGATAGAAGGTCTACGCGCTCTGATACAGCCAGAGCGGAAACCTTACCTAGATTGGGTGACTAACACACCACCTCCACCCAATTTTGGGAGCCCTGTATTCCCTATATTCAACGGTTCAGGCGATCCAGAACAACATTTGATGCACTATGCATCCTATTGCGACCCTATTATGGGAACTCCGGAACAACAAGAAGTAGTGAAACTCATATGCTTCGTACATAACTTGCAAGGATCCACCTTCGTCTGGTACAAAAGTCTGCCAGCCTAGTCGATAAAGAGATAGGAGGACCTTCAATAGCAGTTCATGTTCCATTTCAGCTCGACGTTGCCTAAAACAACAGTCAGCGACCTCATGAAATGAAAGCAGAGGGAGAATGAGAGGGTCTTAGATTTCATTTCCAGGTGGAAAGGTCTGACCTATTCCCTGAATAGGCCAATGCCTCAAGATTAGATGCTATCCATATGAATAAATAATCTTATTGATGAGCTGCGAACACCGCTCATACCAGTGGAGTGCACCACTGGATTCCGCCATCTCTCATCCATTTCCCAGAGAATTGAGGACTCCCTACAGTGGACTAATTCAAAGTCCCAGATAGCCTCGTAGGCTCGTACAAAAAGATCCCCAAGAGCTGAAGCGTCCACTGCCACATTTAATCTGGCCCCCGTGCCCACTCCGCCGCTCAGGCCTCCACCAAATCGTCAAGGGCCCCCTGCATATCAGCGACTGCCTCCACCTAAACGGGATGATCAGAGAGGACCGAAGTGGAACCAGTTTGAGGAATGAAGATAAAAAGTATACTCGTTCCGAGACGATCAAGTTCACTACTACTTCATTACCACCATGAATTGCAACCTACTCCGCCTTCCGGAGCCGAGGAGACTTAAAGAAGTCGGCCACGATGATAGGCCAGATTACTGCCCCTACCATAGAATGTTGGGGCACAATACCCGAGAATGCTTCGTATTCAAAAACCTCCAATAGAGGATAGAAGAATCCAGACAGGTCGAGCTGGGACCACCCCCAACACATGTGGCATGTATCTCTACAACCGAATCTAACAAAGAGGAAGGTTGGAAGAAAGTCACCAGCAAGAAGGGGTAGAAATTCGATGACTGGATGACTCGGAAGACTATCAACCGAGCCCAGGTAATAATCCAAGATTAGCTGTGGAAACCAGTGTTTCTACCAACCGCCCCTGAAGCCGCATAGCCGACAGTATAGGCCTCACAATCCTCTACGAGCCAGTCATCTGGGTGGAATATAAGGAAGAAACAATCTCCAGAGGAGCAGTCCACAATGGGGTCAAAGTTAGCCCTGACCTTGGCAGATTATATGCCCTCGAATTTGGTTCCACGGGCACCGACCCACCAAATGGCACCGTCAGGGATGACTGACCAGGTTGACCTGTCAGAGGATGAGGAGTCAATATTTGGTTCTATTAACGTCATCCATCTTATGGAATCAGTCCTTGACGAAGGGTATGATTATGAACCCGAGTTCCCTGCACGAGGAACTGGGAGGAGGAATCACAGAGGTAGGGGATAACAAAGGAGGTGCAGCCACGACCGAAACCAGCCCTATGGTTTGACCCCGACCCAAACTATCAACATTGTAAAAACCCACAGGAGAGACCTTCAATGGACTCAGCAAGAGAAAGAATGCCCCTCCGCCCCCACAAGCAGCCACTCTGGCCCTGTTGTTCTACGATACCCACAAGAGGAGGAGCAAGTGTCTATCCGCCTAGTGCGCACAAACAGACTGGCCAGGCCAAGTCCCCAGAATGTGGGAGCACCATCGACATCTGACCCCGTGGCCGGTCCCTCCTCATCAAATGATCCGGCTCCAAAGCCGCATGCTAGAACTCTCCCACCAGCCGAGAAGCATCGACCACTGGAGAAAAAATATTACATCCTTAAGGATCTAGCATCGGTACTAGCCAAGTTGTTGATCCTAGATGCCCGAAGTTTGTCAGAAGACCTCAGGGAGGCTCTTATAGAAGCTTTGATCAGCCCCCAGGAGTTTCAAGCCGAGGTAGCTACCGCCGAGATCTACCGGATGGAGACTAGCCCGACCGAATGCAGTGTGGTGATTTCCTTCACCGATCAGGATGAAGATAACATCATGCAAGGACACATTAGACCACTATATGTGTCCGACACGCTGAATGGTATTGATATCCGGAAATTCTTTATAGAAAATGGCTCTGGGGTTAACCTCCTTCCCCTACGAACACTCCACAAGTTGGGCTACAGTGAGGACGATCTAATTATTACGACCCCAACTCTGTTGGGTTACGATAGGAATGAACAGAAGACAATGGGACAAATTAATCTAAGGACCCATTTTGGTGACCTAGTAGCCTACAAGGAATTCCTGGTGGTCCGGCAGAGCACATCATTCAATGCCCTTCTAGGAAGGCCGTGGCTCCATAAGCACATGTCTGTTCCTTCATCCTACCACCAGTGTATCAAGTACTGTGTCAATAGAAAAAGTGGAACATTGCATGACGATAAGGCCCCTTTCGAGCTCTCCGAGTCACATTACATTAACGCCGGGTTCTATGAGAAAAAGAAAAAGAAGCCTTTGGTCAATGGTGTCGACTGGATCCCCACTCCAAATGGCCTGGAAATGGTCCCTGATGACCCCCTCAGGAAGATTGGTGGAGATTATGCCCTACTCATCAACCACGTTGAGGGTAGGAATTCAAGTCCGGACATGCACTCGGATGTCCTTATGACTTCATCCATAAAGGCCGAATGTGAAAATGTGGGAACGTCCACCGACCCTCGACCTGGGGATGAAAACTCGAGTAAGGATGCCCATGACACCTCACCTCCGTACTCCCAAGAGCCCGCATCAGGAGCTCTCTCCTCGTCGGACCAAGAAGATGGGGATTTGGGAGAAGAAGAGGGGGAAGATCTCAGGGATGAACCTCATGCGTTTGAGGAACGGATCTCCCCCATTGTGGACGAGCTCAGGGAAATAAACTTGGGTACTGAGGATGACCCGAGGCCTACTCTAATTAGTGCAACAATGTCCCCCGAGGAACATGAGGTATATACCTCCTTCCTAAGGTAGCACCGGGACATCATCACCTGGAATTACATGGATATGCCGGTACTCGATCCCAAAGTATTGATGCATCACCTGGGTCTTCCATAAGACCACCGAGGCTACAGACAAGCTGCTAGAAGGACGCAACCCTCACATGCTGCCAAGATAGAGGCTGAAGTTGATAAGATCATTAAAGAAGGCTTCATAAGGGAGGTCCAATGCCCTATATGGTTGGCCAATATCATCCCTTTCAAGAAAAATAATGGGAAAATCCGCTTCTGCATTGACTTCAGAGATCTCAATCAGCATTGTCCGAAAGATGACTTCCCGGTTCCAATCACCGAGTTGTTAATCGATGAAACGATCAGGTACGAGGCTCTGTCCTTCATGGAAAACTATTATGGCTATAACCAAATCAGGATGGCCCGAGAAGACGAAGAAGCCACTGCCTTCAGGGCCCCTCAAGGGGTATTCTGCTACAGGGTCATGCCCTTTGGTCTCAAGAATGTGGGCGCCACATATCAGCGTGCCATGCATCGGATATTTAAGCCGTTCCTGGGGAAATTCGTTGAATGTTACGTGGATGACCTGGTAGTCAAATCCAGATAGTGCTCGGATCACCTTTCGTACCTTGAGACTATCTTCAACAAACTCCGACAGTATATCTTGAAAATGAACCCCTTGAAGTGCGCCTTCGGGGTTACCTTGGGGAAATTCCTTGGCTTTATCGTACACCATCGGGGCATCGAAGTCGACCCTGAGAAGACAAAGGCTATCCTCGGCCTGCCGCCTCCCCGCAACATCACTGAGTTGAGGGGATTCCAGGGATACATGGCCTATATTAGGCGGTTCATATCCAACCTGGCAGGAAAATGTTTTCCCTTCACCAGGTTGATGAAAAAAGGGGTCACGTATTAGTGGAAGGATGACTTCCAAGAGGCGTTCGACAAATTGAAGAAGTACCTCTTAAGCCCACCGGTTCTCATGCCCCCAATCAAAGGAAGACCTCTCATTCTATACGTGACAGCCTTAGAATGATCACTAGGGTCCTTCCTCGCATAAAAGAATGACACCGACAGTGAAAATTGTGTCTATTATCTCAGTCGAACCATGATTGATGCTAAGACTCGATACTCAAATATCAAGAAGAACTGTTTGGCCTTGGTCTTTGTAGTTTAGAAGCTACGACATTATCTGCAGCATCATGAATTCCATTTTATATCATGGAGTAACCCACTCAAGTACATCCTCAGTCGCCCGATGTTAACCGGACACCTATCCCAATGGGCGGTCATCCTGCAACAGTTCGGCATCCGGTTTGTGCCTCAGAGAGCCATCAAAGGCCAGGCATTAGTGGAATTTCTGGAAGAGCACCCTTCGATAGGGACCACTGCACTGGATACCGAGCTACCTGATGAAGACATCTTCTCAGTTCAAGAGGAGCTCCCAGCATAGGAAATGTACTTCGACGGCGCGTCCCGAAGCCCAACTGGGAAGAGGATGGAGGATCCTAGATTCAACAAAGTGGGTCTGGGGATAATACTCGTATCCCTAGAAAAGGAAGTATTTCCATATTCCTTCCTCCTGTTAGAGGGATGTACAAACAATGAAGTGGAATACCAATCTCTCATTGCAGGCCTAGAGCTCGCACTCCAGGCACAAGTACAACACCTTAAGGTAAAAGGTGACTCAGAGTTGGTCATCAAGAAAGTCAATGGTAACTATGCTATTAAAAAGGAGGAGCTGATCCCCCCTATTTGACCATTTCTGAGGGTTAATGGCTGAATTCTCCACAGAACCAACATTGACCTATATTCCCCGGTCTTAGAATTCTCAGGCTGATGCATTAGCCAACGCGGCCACCACCCTAGCTGACCCAGACCGGGATGAAACAATCATTAGTATTACTCACCTTCGGATGGTATTTCCATTTGTCCGAGCCAATATGGAAGAAATCCATGAAGTTAGTCCTATCCCCAAGCCATATGCTCCTGCCACCAGCTGGATGACCCCCATTATAAACTACCTTCAACGGGGAGAACTTCCATCAGACAGGTCTGAACGAGAGCAAATACGGCGAAGGGAAATCAACTTTGTCCTATATGGCAGAGTGGGACAACAAGAGGTCCTCTACAAACGAGGCCTCGATGGAGTACTTCTCAGATGCATTGATGGAGAAGAAACCGATGCCGTAATGAATGAAGTACATGCAGGAGCATGTGGAGCACATCAACCAAGGACCAAGCTTTCCCATCAGGTTCAAAGGCTTGGGTACTACTGGCCTACAGTGGCACGAGACTGCTAGCATTTTACCACAAAATGCCACTCGTGCCAGATTCATGCCAACTTCATACACCAACCCCCAGAGTTACTTCATCTAGACAAGTAATCCTGGACATTTTCTATCTGGGGGATGGACGTCGTAGGACCGTATCCTCCCGCCATGACCAAACAGCTGAGGTATATTCTCACAACAACTGACTTCTTTTTGAAATGGGCAGAATCCATGCCCCTCAAGGAAGTCGGGGCAAGAAATATTTTCAGCTTTGTGAAGACCAACATCATCACTAGATTTGGTGTCCCTCATACTATACTAACGGACAACGACACCGACTTCTACTCTGCCGAAGTGGAGAAACTATACCGCAAATATGGTATCAAGGCTAACCACTCATCCCGCTACCATGCAGCGGCCAATGGACAGATAGAGGCTTTCAACAAGACCCTGCCCGATATTCTACAAAAAATGGTAGGCAGAGACAAGAAGTCGTGGCCAGATGAAATCTTCCATGCATTGTGGGCTTATTAAACCACAATCCGCACCGCTACTCGGGCCACCCCGTACTCACTGGTGTATGAAACAGAGGCGGTCCTGCCCATTGAAATCAAACTACCCTCGCTCCGCATTTCCATATGTGATCAGTTGACCAACGATGAGCAGTCAGAAAGGCGGCTAGGTGAGTTGGAACAGCTAGACGAGAAGCGGTTGCACACTTTGAACCATCTGGAAGTATATTAGAACCAGATCGCACGAGCCTTCAACGAAAAGGTTCATCTTCGGTCTTTCTTAGAAGGAGAATTAGTGTTGGTCCTCCAGACCCCAATGATACCCAGAAAGAAACCTCTAAAGATGGAGCCCAAATGGGAGTGGCCGTATGTTGTGAAGAAGGTCTACTCCAATGGAGCATATTCCCTGATCTCTATGGATAGGCAATCCGCCACAGCTCCTACCAATGTGAGATTCCTGAAGAAGTATTTCACATAGAGATCGAGAAATTTCTCTCGTCCGAGCTGCAAGACATTAAACTTCCAAGCACCCAACGGTCCAAACTCATGAACTTAAACTAAGAGTATTTCATCCTCACCACATGACGTTGAACTGCATGGATAATAAGAGTCAAGAATGATCCCTTCCCCCTGTGTATGGACCAAACCTGCACGGGGTGTACTCATCGTCCTAACCACATGACACTAAACTGTACGGATTTCAGAGAACTACGTATGGGTTGATTCCTTCCCTTGCGGGATATGTAGTGACGCCGGGATTCCCTATCCTTGCCCAACCAATTTCTATTGTCCGAGCTGTATGACATTAAACTGCCAAGAACCTCGTCCTCATCGCATGACGTTAAACTGCACAGAATCTAATAATACCCCACATCCTAACCACAAGAAGTTAAACTATATGGACATCTTCCTCACTGAATGATGTTAAACTCCACGGATTTCATAGAACTACGTATGTCTTGATTCCTATTCTTGCAGGATACGTAGCGATTCCAGGATTCCATATCTTGGCCCAACCACTTTAAAAAAAATGCCCCCTTTCCCCCGTGTACGGACCAGACCTGCACAAGGTGTATCATCTTTCAGAGAACTATGTATGGCTTGATTCCTACCCTCACAGGATATGTAGTGATGTTGGGATCCTCTATCCTGGCCCAGTCACTCCCAAATAAAAGTTAAAAATGCCTTCTCCCCCCCCGTTTATGGAGCGGACCTACACGGGGTGTATCCCTCATCCTCACCGCATGACGTTAAACTGCACGAACAAGAAAAAAAAGCCCTCTCCCCCTGTGTATGGACCAGACCTACGTGGGGTGTACTTCTTTCAGAGAACTACATATAGCTTGATTACTGCCCACGCGGGATACGTAGTGATGCTAGGGTTCTCCGTCTTGGCCCATCCCCCTGAATAAAAGACAAAAAATACCCTTTCCCCCGTGTACGGACCAGACCAGAATGGGGTGTACTTCTCATCCTTACCTCACGACATTAAACTGCATGGATAACAATATTTTAAAAATAATAATATAAAAATGCTCCCTTTCCCCCCCGTGTATGGACCAGACTAGCATGGGGTGTATACTTTGTCCTCACCGCATGACGTTAAACTACACGGACTTCGTCCTCACTACATGACGTTAAACTGCACAGACTTCATCCTCACCACATGACGTTAAACTGCATGGAATTATTCCTCAACACATGACGTTAAACTGCACGGACTTCATCCTCACTGCATGACGTTAAACTGCACGGACTTTGTCCTCACCGCATGATGTTAAACTGTACGGACTTCGTCCTCATTGCATGACGTTAAACTGCACGGACTTCGTCCTCACCACGTGACATTAAACTGCACGTACATCGTCCTCACCACATGAAATTAAACTGCACAGACTTCATCGCGACCCACCCAAGACACATGGTGAAATGAGATAAAGATACTCCTTGCACATTTGGACGCATCCTCTCCATACATCAGACTCCACGACCCAGATAATTATGGATCTTCATAATCATTCATGGCCATCAGAAGTTGAAAGTCATCGACCTGTGGACACATTTGCATGACTATGCATACCATGCCCTCAGCGGATCTGCATAATGATAGCCCTGGGCCTGTCTACCAAAGGAAAGATTTCCTCGGGCGACACTCTTCCTAGCCCCGTACGCCTACCGGCCTCAGAGCCTCTGTATCACATCTCCCGATCCAAAAATTTATGGAGCAGTGGTTTACAAGTTCATTCCCCTTTTCATGTACAAATGTTTCCAGGGCGCCCCCATCTGGCTAGCCTATGTGCCTTTCGGTGGTTCACATAGCGACCCACATCAGCGAATAGCAAGCCAAGATTAGGCTACTCTAACTCAACGGACGATTACAATGAAGATGCTTCTTGTATGCTTAGACACCATTATCCCCACGTGCCGAACTCTGCACTATGAGCGATCTCGGATTTTCATGATCATTCATGGCCATCAGAAGTGGAAAGTTATCGACCCGGGAAACCTTTGTATGACTATGCATACCATGCCCTCAACAGCTCTGCATAATGATAGCCCCTGGCTCATCTACCAAAGGCAATATTTCCTCTGGCGACACTTTTTCCTAGCTCCGTACACTTACCGGCCTCAGATCCCCCACACCACACCTCCTAATCCAGGAAAACTCAAAGTTACAGTTTACAACCTTCATCCCCCACCTTGTTCAGAGCATATCAGAGCATGTTGACCCAGTTATCCTTCGAGTGACTGCAACAATAGTCACCCAATGGTCCGAGATCTATGACCGATAAACTAGGAGTAATTCATCCTTACCGCATGACGTTAAACTACACGGAGTGAAGGTGCACCCCTAAAAGCAAGATAAATCAGTGCAGGGGGGATCTTTAAGCTTTAAAAGCAACCAGGGGTGAATATCCCCGACATGACCAGATATCTCCTCACCAGATGACAGACTTCATGGTCCGGACAATCGCAGATCCTCATAATCACTCACGACCATCAGAAGTGGAAAGTTATCGAACTGTGGACACCTTTGCATGACTATGTATACCATGCCCTCAGCGGCTCTGCATATTGATAGCCCCCGGCCCGTCTACCAAAGGAAAGATTTCCTCGGGTGACACTCTTCCTAGCTCCGTACGCTTACCGGCCTCAGAGCCCCCATATCATCTCTCCTGATCCAAGAAGCCCCGGAACCATGATTTAACCAATAAACCCCCCTTCCACATCTGGAGAATATTGAGGTTTTCAAGCCCAGTTATATTCTGATGAAGATCAGCCTTCGCAAAGATGCCCCCCGTCCTCGCTTCATGACGGTAAACTGCACAACGACCTTTAAATAATGCCCCTTGTCCTTACCACATGATGCTAAACTACACGAAATATGTCCCAACCACATGACGATAAACTAGATGGTCAAACTCATCATGGGATCAGTGAGGAACATAGGCTTTTCTCTATCCTTCAGTGCATGGGTCAGACCTGCACGAACCATTGTCTCACACCAGTGTGAGAAGGAATTACTTCACCTGTTCTCGGGAAGTTTAGTCAGGTATTTCACCCATATTCAGGAACCCTCTCATCATAAGCCATACTATGTAATAAAAAAGAAGACGAATCCTTATATGCCACCCCTGGTGGTCCCAAATCTCAACTTCCCTAAAGTTTCTTGGATATCGGGGGAATACAATCATTGACCTATGGGAACCTTTGTATGACTATGTATACCATGCCCCCAGTGGCTCTGCATATTGATCGCCCCTGGCCCGTCTACCAAAGGCAAGTTTTCCTTAGGCAATGATTCCCTCCATACGCCTCTTGGCCTCTGAGCCCCCATGTTTATCCCAGGATTCAGAAACCCTCTGAGCTACAGTTTACAAACCTCTTTCACGACCCTACCTGAATACGGAAGAACGTCTTTGACAAGACTACTGGGACCCAGGAGAAGTCTTTCTATTTTAAATGATGTCCCAGCTGCATGAATTTAAACTGCGCCAAGCCTCAACCGTCCCTTATGCTAACTAAATGCATAGGGAAGTGGTTTCTTGACCACGCTCCTGATTAGTACGGATGTTCCCAAAATCCCTTCAGATGTCATATTCCCTTTATGATCCACCCATGGTGGTTTTCGTATCTTCCAAGCTACCCATCATGGTTTCCATGAGCCGAACTTCCATGAAGTCCCCTGGCCATCATAAATGGATAGTCATTGACTTAAGGACACCTTTGAATGACTATGCATACCATGCCCTCAGCAGCTCTACATATTGATCGCCCCTAGCCCGTCTACCAAAGGCAAGTTTTCCTTAGGCAATGCTCTCCCTACCTCTGTACGCCGACGTGGCTCCCATGCCTTGAGGCATGCCCTGCATGCCATTTGAATTTAAACATGTCCCCCCCCACATGCATCTGAAGAGTATTGGGACATCTTTTAATTAGTTGAACCCCATTGGGGGCCCTTTTCCCACCATATTTGGTCAAAGATGTTCGACCTAAAACATCAGTAATGATAGTCTTGATGGCGGGACTTTAAACCGCCCATGAAAGGAGGCACAAAGCCTGTTAAGCCAAAAACCCGAAAAGGGAGACCTAAGAAAAAGCCGAATTATACCCGCTGGGTCCACACCAAATGGGCCCAGGAAAAAGTAGGGTATTAAAACAAAAGACAAAAAGTTTGTGGGGATTTTTCAACAAGACCCCAATAATAGTCAAATTATGCTCGCTGGATCCCATGGTCCAGGAAAAAGTTAGAGATTGTTATCATTTTCCTGAATTATGGTCAGTTCTGATTCAGTAGGATGTTACTCATGCAATAATTGCTTCAGTGACAACCAAATTCAAAAAAAAGGAGAGAAAAAATCAACGTAGATTGTATTTCGTTGAGAAAAAGTGAAGGGAATCCACAAGATGGGGCCTCTCCCCCATAGCAACAGAAGAGATAAAATAAAGTGTTGATGAGTGGCTCTAACAGTTACAAAGGAGTCTGGCTTGCTCTCTCCACCAGATCAGTGACCGTGTGGCAGAGATCATTGAAAGAATGTTCCAATGCGGCCTTTTCCTTGGATTCAACCTCATCCACTGGACGAGCATGCTCCACTTTTGTTTGGAGAACGTTGATCCCTTTTCTAGTGGCTTCAAGACAACCAGTCATAGCTGACAACTGATTCCTCAACGTTGCCGCCCGTTCTTCACATTCGTGCAACTCTGAGGATAGGGCGGCTGCTTGATCTCGAGAAGTCGCCTCTTACACTAACAGCTGATGGAGCTGTATCATGGCTTCCTCTAGGGCTCGGGTTCCGCAATGAGCGGCAGCAAAGTGAGCAAGTTCGTATTCACTAGTGGAAGCTTCCTCAGAGGCCATGACGACTTGGCAAACAAGAGAATGGAAATGCCGATAGTCAAATCCACCTGACCCCAAACCCAGGAAGAGCTTACTAAGAGCTTCGGTCTTAGTTTCCATCTCATATAGATGAGTTTCAGCAAAAATCTCACAAATTCGAGGCCAGGACCACCTGTGCACCGCCCGGTGGTCCACTATAACACGAGGATCTTTGGTATCCACGTCGGATGACACGGGAACGAAATCTGGAATTGCGACCAACGCAAGCATGTGATCACTAGAAGTTGGTTTTTAAACTGGAAAATATGGATCCTCTAACCATGGTTCAGGCTTGGGGATGCAGTTTCTAAGCCTAGTATCAACTAGTAAAACTTCTGGGATTGCCTCGTTGGGACCCAGAACCACAGGATCGTCCTCATCCATGTTCAAGAAGGATGAACCCGCCTGAACTTCGGACACCGTAGAACTGGGAGAGGAAAATCCCCTGAGTCGCTTTGATCATCGAGCCATCAGTCGATCCTTCCTTAGAACTGATGAAGAAGGTGCGGTGGATGCCATATCCACAGTACCTTCTTATTTGGGAACCTTTCGGACGGCTTTCCCTAGGATCCCATCGGGGTAGTGTTTTGCCCACACTTTTGCATACTCCATGGAAAGGCCAGTGGCCGCCCCCACAACAGGTAGGGAAATTCTTGCGTCAGATCCCTCTCATGTCAACATCAAACACCATTGATGAAGGATGGCCAGGTGAAGTCCTCGAGCCTGAGGAGGTGGAAGGGAAACTTGGACTTGCATACACCTGAATTGGTGAGAAAAACGATACGGGATGTACAGCTCACACAAATAAACCCTGTCGATCCGCGCGGACAGAAATCTGTCCCACAGAGAGATCATGTAAGAATGCTCCTCCAGGCTCCCCTGGAGATTGTCAACTAAGACGCCAGAAGGGGTGGGGTAGGGAGTGAAATAAAACTAGGAGAAGTCACTCAGAAGCTCGAGGACTTCACCAGAGTTGAGGGATTTCAAACGAACTCTGGCTATATCAAGCAGGGTAGGCCGAAAAGTGGGAAGTGGGATGACCGTGTTGTGATGATACTCATAGCAGTGACAATGATCCACTACCCACCCATAGAAAAATTGAAATGGCCCGCTCAGACAGAAGGGTGGCCCGTCCTTCTGCATGTGACCCAGCAGTTCATAAACACGAGCCAATGCGGGCACGACCAAATTCACCAGGCGGCCCTCTGCTAGCTCAGCTGCCATAATTAGGGTGCAAGCCCTGACGCCAGGATTAATATCCCGAGAAGGGAATAGCCATCCGCTCAGGAACATAGCAAATAAAACTGCCAGTCGGAGCATAGGCGGCACACCAGGGTGCACCTCGTAACCCCGTGAAAGGTAGTCTCCTGCCTCTAAAACCGACTGTTAAGAACCTGGGGAGGTTCGTGATTACTGGGAAGGATGAGTCCTGGGGAACTTGATCTTCGGCGCGGGACCAACAGTGTTCAGAAATAACCCTATCCGGGTATTATAGGGAATGAGAGAGCGGGCACGCAAGGCCTGACCCAGTGATTGCTCCACCATAACCAGCAGATCCCTTTCCAATAAAGGCACTTGTTCGACATCATCCCATGCATCAGGGACAAGCATAAATTCTTCATACATCTCAATAATGACCGGGATCCCTACTAATTGGTGGATATCCCACAAACTAATGCCAACTTCACCAAGGGCAAGGTGGAAAGTATTAGTGCTTGAACACCAGCGGCTGAGTAGGTCTGGCAGAACCAAGGACGGTGGGTAAATAGAAAATTGGGAATCCCACACTACGGAGTATAAATTGATTGATCATAGTGATTCGGGAGACTCCCGACAGAGATGATGGACCCAGAAAGCCCAGTCCCAGTCATTTGAGAAAAGTCCACCAGACTGAATGTCCCACCGAGGGATCCACCCCGCATCGGGATCTGTTCGAGAACGATTGATAATAGAGGGGTAACTCTCAAAAATAGCTTCATGAGAAAAGTTGTTGACGTACTAATCACTTTGGGTCCAAACAGAGCCTCTCAAAATAAAGTTGTCCTTCCGGTCAGAGTCAGAAATCATCTCCCCCGATTGGGTAAGGTTCGCCTGAATACACCTGGGCGACGCTTCCAAGAAAGGAGAAGGAAGACCTGAGAAAGCGGGTGGAATAGGGACATCATCTTGAAGACCGAATCCCTGAAGCAGAAGACGATTTGATAATGGGTAATCCAAGAGCTCAGGAGGGAGAAAATATTTCAAGACACCACTGTCAGGAGTAATGGATTGACTGGGGTCCTCCTTGAGACTCTCCGCTCTCCGCACCATAGCTGGACGTCTCCCTGAACCAATTGGGAGCGGATTTGCGGCAGGTCTCGGTACAGTACAAGGGGGAACCATATTTTCTCCCTACAGTATAAAGACCAGACAAATGTTTAGTCTGGAATAATAAAATCCAGACGAAAATACCAACTGCATGACAAAGGCGTCAAGAAGCCTTCAATGAGGCATGGTTCATGATGATAGCATCCCGAAAACCAGCCCTTCACGAAAGGAGTTCGTGAAACCCTGGCCCATGGAGCATTGGCCAGAAAACCGTGAACCTAATTACTCCGTGGAGTTTCAATATAAATTTATGTTCGGAATACTTAAACTTTTAAATTTCAAGATATTTTTAACCGCAGAGCATCGAAACCTCAGAGCATCGAAACCACGGAGCATCGAAACTGCGGAGCATCGAAACCGCGGAGCATCGAAACCGCGAAACATTGAAAACCGAAAAGCAAATTTCTTTGCAGCCCGACATTACTTACTTTTTAAATTAATTAAGAGTAATGGTTCATGGTTCGGAAATTGGTTCATGGGTGAAGGCGACCGTGAAGGAGAATTGGTTCGCGGAAGTCACAGCCGGTTCGCGGACGAGGTACTTCACGAAGAAGCGAGCACGCAGAACCGAGGGAGCTCTAGTTTCGTGAAAAATTCGGTAAAGGAAAAATGAAGGGACCCCCGTATTTATAGGCATGGTCCCCTACCGGGTCTACCTCTCTACCGCAAACTATCTCAGTTTTAGGACCACTCTGCATCGGAACGACCTCCTATTCGTTCCGATCGGACCCCATTCCGATGGGGGGCATTTGTAGGGTCCTGAAAAATCCGAAAAGGAGATTCTACCCAAATTCCTCAAAGAAGAATTGGGGAGAAGATAAAATTCAACAAAAAATACACAAGTGGAATTGGTCCGCAGACTGGTCCCATGGAAACGCGAAGCACCCCCTCCGCAAACCGCTGTCGTTCGTGATATGGAGGCGAAGATTCTTCATGGTCACAAGGCAGGAGGGGCGCCTATACGGTTCACTATCATGAACCGCCCCAACCAAGGATTGCGTCGACCGGTTCGAGCCACATCCGCTGTAATTCGCGGGATGGAGGCGGAACCCTCCGTGGCTGCGAAGCATTCCCTGAGTTCGGTCCGCGATGGGGGAGATGTGCTCAATACCCACCACGAATCACAGATTGACCAAGTCAGTTGTAAAGTGGGTTTTCGGTCATGGGCCTCCGAAAAAGGTGCCGCGTGGCCGCAGATACATATCTTTACCTACTCTATAAAAGGAGACTGAGGGGGAAGGGAAAGGGGATCAGAGACTTGAAGGGATTCGGATTCGGACAATTCAAAGGAGGAGGAAGGATTTCGAAGGAAGACTAAGGATTTTGCAACAACGAAGTTACAGTTTGCAAACCCGAGCAGGTATAAACCTGGGAACGAACTAATAAGGAACCAGAAATGCATAAAAATCTAGTGAAACGAGAACCTAAAATAACAAAAAAAGGAAACCGCGAACCATGACCCGTTCGCGGATGCACTCCCCATGGAGCAGGGAGTTTATGCCTCTTTTCCAATCCACCGCACCGTGTAGCACCCTCCTACGCGGGCGGAGCCTCGACCGACGAACCCATGACTGGCGCCTCCCTTTTCTTCCGCTACTCGCGTGGACCCTTCTGCATACCCCCCTGGTACACGGGCCGAATCTGAAGCCATGAACCACCCTGGTTCGCGGAGTGCTCATCAGACCGCGAACCACCCAGGTTCGCGGGGGTGTTCACCCGACCGTGAACCACCCTGGTTCGTGGGATTCTCCTTAGTCTGCGGACCACCCTAGTTCGCGGACGGCTTCTCCAGCCGCGTAGCACCTTCCTACACGAAGGGCTCCACCACTCTATATGTGTCACCCCTCAGAGCCTTCGGAGTTCTCGTTCCCCGAGCCAGATAAAATCCTTCCAATCCGACCCGATCCTTCGTGACTCCCTCATTGGCCTATTCATTAGACCCATGCCGAGGCCTCCACCAGAGCCACCAGATCTGCATGGTGTAACCCTCAGGCACATCAGCGCACCATTTTGATTTCACATACCCACAGTAAGTAGGGGTGAAGGGGTTTCCCTGACCCTTGAGCAGATTCCCAAAACATTCCTGGGTTCACATTCCCATGGTAATGCGGAGTCTGAGCTCGGGAATCCCCTTTCTGCCCCTCCACTTGTTCAGGGCTCCTCGAGGATGGTAAAATATCCATCAGAAGGAAGCCCTCGTGTACCGCAAGAGACGAGATGGGCACAGGAGCACCCCCTTTCCCGCTCCCGCTGAGCTTTGTCGTATGGGAATCCTCAGAGTGTAAGCCCCATTCCATCACACCATGAGAATCCACCTAGGAGTAAGCCCCAACCTTATGGGCCACTCCATTCATAATCCCCACTCCATTTCTCACGGATGCACCTTTCACGACGTGATCGTCTGGTCTTTGCTACCTCTTGTTTCTCACACCGAGCATGACTCACGTGGGCTTAGAGTAAGCATTGACCATGCCATCCTCCTCTGGGACTCCTCAGAGTGTAAGCCCCACTAAGTGAACTACATGGATTTTGATCCCTACCTCCTAAGCAGGGTACGTAGGAAGCCTCCACAAGGTTCAAGCCCACCATTCGTTCGTTCCTTCGCGCCGAGTTCCACTCTCATCCATCATGACGTTAAACTGTATACGCGAACTACGAGGACTTTGATTCCCCACCACAGGGATATATAGGAAGCCTTCATGAGGTTCAAGCCCACTACCCATCAGACCCCCGTTCCATCTTCATGTTGGTTCTACGACACTTATTCGAACTACGTGGACTTTGATCCCTGCCTCCTAATCAAGGTACATAGGAAGCCTCCCTGAGGTTCAAGCCCAACAACCGGTCGATCTGACTATCCTCACATCAGATCACCGCGTCGCTCCTTGTACCGTTTTAGTGAGTCCAGACTCCCCGGGGTCATTAACCCAATGAGGGATGGTAAACCTCAGGAGTAAATGATTCTGAGTCCCTGCGTTCAGCTAACCATTTCCAACTAGGAAAAATCTGTGGATACTATGTTTGGGTATAAACCATAGATTCGCCAACATATGAATACGTCTTAAATCTATAAGAGAGTCCCAGAACAGGCAATAATCCCCCCCCAAAGGGTGCGATGAACCTGACTTCCCATCCTATCGACCAATGTGAGTTCTCAAGTGTCGCTGGTCAGACCATCCAGCAAACGCCTGCCTTTGGAAAGCAGGTCCATGATTCATTGGATACGGATCCATTGGGTGTTTCAAGGACAAAAACCAATGAAACAATGATTAATTAGTTACATCTAATCATCTTTACTACCGTACCTAAGTTATACCTGGTGTGAGATGAGTCTTTACCTTTGTAGTAATCATATGTGTGGCATACCTTTGTGGTACTTACCTTCATGGTGATACCTTTGTGGTATTATTCTGTGTGGCGTTACCTATGTGGTATGTACCTTTGTGGTGTTACCTTTGTGGTGTTATTTCCTTCGTGGAACAGTTGTTCTTCTACTAAGGTTTTGGGTCTTGAGTTTCCTCATGAATGAGATGAATATACTTGATAACTTAGGTATATGTATGGGAATATACCTAAGTAGGGTTGTTGGTTGTTTTCATGCTTTGTGGTTTATCCTTTGTGTATTTTGTGAGACCTTTGAGGGTCTTGGGGTCCCTACTGAGTGTCATTATACTCACCCCTGCACAAGATACACCCGCACCTTGTTGTGTTTGGTGAAAACGATGGATAGCGCTGACTGAGGATAAGGGTACCGGGACTGGAGGTATCTCAGAGGTGAACCTTAGATGAGGCGTACTGCAGATATGACCATTCGAGAGATGTACCTTCCCTTCAAGAAATGTCCTTGGCGGGTGTTCAGAAGAGTTGTTTCAGTTTACTTATACTTTTCAGTTTTCTTGTACTCTCCATTTGGGCTTGTATTATGGTCCCTTTTTCTTACTGCACACACACTGTTTACTATACAGTTTACTTGTGTTCGTATCTTGCTATGTGCTTGGTTGTGTGTGTTTACTGGTTATAAGGCTATGCCTTCCCGGTTTTAGGGAATACGCCTTTGGTTCTAGTCTCCATCCCCTGGCCTATGGAAGGCAGACTTGGGGTAGTCACGACACGGGCCCTGGGTGTCGGGTCGTGAAAAATTGGTATCATATGAGTCGGTTATACCGTAGAAAATTGGACTCTGATCTTTTAACTAAAATTGTGTTAAGTGTTATGAGTATGGTTATCAGTTTAGGGAATGCAGTGTGGGTGTGGAGGCTGACGTATCAATACACTAGGACCCTGACTTCTGATTTATAACTCAGTGCACAAAAACACTGATTACACGTGTGTTTCGATTTTTTTTCTTTGTGATCACTTTGAGTCAACTCACCAGTTATAACTTATTGACTATGGAGCACCTATTTCTTTTCAGGATGCCTCCACGTAGATAGATAGCTAGGGTTCCGGGTATAGTACGTGATGATATCCCACCGAGCGACGAGGCCTCGATGCAAGGCCCTTTATCAGTAGAGTCACTAGCGGAGGCACCATCGATACCATTACCCGTTGGTCCACCGATAAAACCAGCCCCAGCAGCAGAGGGTGAACGCCGCTTGAGTGCATTGCATGAGTTCCAACACCAGAGGCCACCTAGGTTCAGGGGTGAGACAGACCCAGAGGTGGCTGAGGATTGGTTGGAGAACGTGGTGAGAGTCTCTTGAATGGTAGGGACACCAGCTGATCTCATGGTGATCCTTGTCGCCAGTCTTCTACAGGCAGCAGCAGGTAGATGGTGGAGGTTGATACGATAGGTTCACAATGAGGTGATACTTCTATGGGCAGAATTTGAGAGCCTGTTTCAGGTAGAGTTTGTCCCAGCGACCCTTTTCACAGTGCGCATTCAGGAGCTTCTTCATCTGCAGCAGGGCAGCATGACTGTGGCTCAGTACTTAGTGAGGTTCACCGACCTCTCACACTAATCCATTGTTATGGTGCGAGACCCATTATTCAGGGCTCGTGCTTTCGAGTAGGTACTCAGGTGGGAGATCAGAACTTCGATGATTTCTCTCAGCATCCCGACGTAGGCGGGGGTGTTAGAGTGAACTCTCTTAGTGGAGAGTTTTCTTTCTGAGTAGTCACTAGTAGTGAGACCCACCACCGAGCATCATGTATCAGAGTCTTATGTAGTTAGTAGCAGACATATGTCACATAGGTCCAAGAGGACAATACCTGCAGGTGGATGAACACAAGATTCAGGGTTGGTTGTGCGGGGTATCAGAGACATAGCTAGTCATGCGAGGAGCAGACATTGTTACACATGCGGTGGACAGGGTCACATGGCTCGTGATTGTCCAACCCACTGTACGGATGATTAGAAGACCGTCAAAGGACCACCGGGAAGAGACAGAGGTTCGACCGAGGTGGTCCACATGGAGTAGGAAGAAGTGGCAGAGGAGCTGGCCGTGCAGCTGGCGGTGGGAGACAATTTTAGATGTTACTGCCACCACCACCAGTTGGTCCACCCCGACCACAGGGAGTAGGTGGACAAGGGCGAGCTCAGCTCTAGGAAGCTGAGACTTATGAACACAACACTCCGAAGATGATACGAGGTACAATCTATGTCTAATCTACCTTAGATGCAGTACTTATTGACACAGGTTCCAGTCATCATTTTATTTCTACTTCCCTCGTTTAGAGCTTGGAGGTTCCGATAGAGTCGTTGGCTCGATCCTTATGGCTAGAGACTCCTATGGGAGTGGATTTGACGATTACGCACTGGTGCCGGCAGTACGAGATTACTCTAGGAGGTGAGAGCTTCGGCTGAGATCTTCTAGTAGCCGTGTCAAGGCCTTACGTCTTCATATTTGGTATGGATTGGTTATCTACAGTCAATGCCCATATAGACTGCATTAGGCACAAAGTGCGGTGTGTCTGCATTGATGGGACTAGGTTTACCTTCACCTGTGAGAAGAGAGCCTTTGAAACACAAGAAAGACTTACCCGGAGGAGGGTGCAGCTGATCACTCATCAGTTGGCTAGCCTTACCATCAGAGCGGTTGATGTGGAGAGTCTGAGCTATCCAATAGTGGTGGACCAGTACACGGATGTATTCCCTGATTATGTTTTGGGTTTCCTCCTCACAGGGAGGTGGAATTTTACATTGAATTGTACCCTGGGACGACACTGATATCTACACCAGTGTATCAGATGGCTCCCGTAGAGCTTCAGGAGCTTCGGGTACAACTAGAGGACTTGCAGGGGAAGGGATTCATCTGACCCAGTGTTTCTCCTTGGGTAGCCCCGATTTTTTTCACCAAGAAGGCAGATGGGAGCTTGAGACTTTTTGTTGACTATCGACACCTGAACCAGGTGACCATGAAGAACAAGTACCCAATCTTGAGGATTGACGACATCTTTGATCAACTGAAGGGAGCACAGTGGTTCTCGAAGATAGAATTCAGATCAGGATATCACCAGCTCATAGTACGAGATGAGGATGTGCAAAAGACGACTTTCATATGTTGGTATGGCCATTAAGAGTTCTTGGTCAGGCCGTTCAGTGTGACCAATGCTCCAGTAGTGTTCATGGGAATCATGAACAGGATCTTCTAGCCATACCTTAATCTCTTTGTAGTAGTCTTCATTGATGACATTCTGATCTACTCGGCTACTGAATAGGAGCATGCCTATCATTTTTAGATAGTTCTGGATACACTCTGAGAGAACCATCTTTATGGTAATCTCTCAAAGCGCTAGTTCTGGATCCAAGAGGTTCACTTTCTGGAATATGTCATCTTAGAGGCTGGAGTTGAGGTGGATCCAGAGAAGATTGAGATGGTACTTTATTAGGAGCCGCCCAAGAGTGTGACTGAGGTATGAAGTTTCCTGGGATTGGCCGGATACTACTGGAGATTTGTGCCAGATTTCTACTGATTTGCAGCACCGTTATCAGCATTGATGAAGAAGGGGAAACCCTTAATGTGGTTAGAGATATTCCAGTAGAGTTTTCAAGAGCTGAGGCCGAGGCTAACTAGTTCCCCCATCTTGAGGCTTTTGGAGGAGGGCGTTGGGTATGTAGTCTACTGCGACACATCAGGGACCGGGCACGGATGTGTCCTAATGCAAGAGCGAGCAGTGATCTCGTATGGTTCTCGACAGCTTGGACAACATAAGCAGAACTACACTACCCATGACCTGGAGTTTTCAATAGTGGTCTTCACCTTGAAGATGTGGTGACATTAGTTGATGGGAGAACATTTTATAGTCTACTCGGATCACAAGAGTCTCAGGTATATCTTCTCACAGAAGGACCTAAACCTGAGACAGTGGTGTTGGATTGAGTTTCTCTAGGACTATGAATTCAAGATAGTCTATACTCTTGGGAAGGGGAATGTTGTCGCAGATGTACTCAGTAGGAGATCTGATATACAGCTTCTAGGTGAGGTGATGGAACAGCTGGCCACTTTACATATATCCTTTGTAGAATGTGATGGAGTAGTTTTTATTCAGTATCTTACAGTCACTCCTCTACTTCTTTAGTGAGTCAGGGAGGCGCAGTGTGGGGACACTGACTGCGAGACTCGATGTGCTCAAATATCCACAGGACAAGCACCTGATGGATTTTCTGATGGTGGGGATCACATCATCCTTTTCAGAGGATGTACCATGGTACCCATGTCTCTTTGGGAGGAATTGTTGAGGGAGTTCCATATATCCCCTCTAGTAGTACATCCAAGAGTGGAAAAGATGAACCAGGACCTCCTAAGACAACACTGGTGGCCGTGAATGAAGTAAGTAGTAGCAGAGTTTGCCTCTCGGTGCCTCACTTGTCATCAAGTGAATGCGGAGAATCAGGTACCAGTAGGCTTAGTTAAGCCTTTAGAGGTCCCAGAGTGGAAGTTTGATGAGATATACATGTAATTTGTGATAGGACTTCCATGTACATCTAGGGGTTATGATTCTATCTGGGTGATCATCGACTGACTCACCAAGTCAGCCCACTACCTACCGATCAGAGAGCAGGGTTCAGTAGAGAGCTTGGGATGCCTCTATGTGCAGGAGATTGTGCGACTATATGGAGTACCCTCAATGATTGTCTCTGATCGTGATGCACATTTCACTTCTTGTCTATGGAAGGGGTTGCAGGAGGCTTTTGGGATGCAGCTTCGTTTGAGCACTACCTTCCATCCTCAGATGGATGGCAAGGCTGAGAAAACCATTTAAACCCTTGAGGACATGATGCATTCTTGCATCCTCGACTTTGGTCGTAGCTGGGAGGATCACATTCCCTTTTTAGAGTTTTCATACAATAATAGCTATCACTCCACCATTAGGATGACACCTTTCGAGGCTCTGTATGGCCAATCTTGCAGATCACCTTTGTGCTGGACTGACCTAGGGAAGTCAGCACTTATGGAACCAAAGATCGTACATGATACCATAGAGAAGGTTCAGATCATCTTGGAGCGAATGAAGACTGTATAGAGCAGGTATAATTCTTATTCTGATAGAAGATGGAGACCTATGGAGTTTGAGGATGGTGTCCACATCTTTCTACGGGTCTCACCCCGACGAGGTTTGAGGATATCTGGCCAAGGCGGAAAGTTATCTCCGAGGTTCATCGAACCCTTTCAGGTCCTTAGCATAGTTGGCGAGGTGGCTTACCCCTTAGCTCTTCCACCTCAGCTACACCGGGTGCACAACGTTTTCCACGTATCCCAGCTGAGGAGATACATGCATGACCCTTCACACATCATTGACTGGGGAAATCTGGACATCGATGATGGGGAGGCATTTACAGAGGTTCTAGTGGGGATTGAAGATCGACAAGAGAGAGTCCTTCATGGGTGATCAATACCTTTAGTGCGTGTATGTTGGCAGTACAGGAACCTTCAGGAGAGCACATGGGAGTGGGAGGCTCAGATTCGTGCTCATTACCCACACTTGTTTTCCTAGTTTTTGTAATGTGGCTTTCAGGGATGAAAATCCCTGAGGTGGGGAGAATGTAAAGACCTAGAAATTCATTTTAATTTTTTTAATTATATGAGAATTTTACGAGTCCACAAAAATTGACGGCGCATGATTCCGAGGCCTGGAGTGCCTGGAATGAATTTATGAACTTTTTTTTAGTACGTTCAATAAGCGTGCGAGTGGGTTTTTGTAAATTTTGAACCGGTGCTCAGAAATTAAATCCAAGGACACCATTGAAATCATAGCACTGATATTCTCTTAAGGAGACCTTCACCTCGACCATAGTAGGTTGATGGTGGAAGTTAATTTTTCACTTTTTTGTGGAAGAATAAAAATAAAATATTTAATATTTAATATTTTTCTTTTGAAACCCCTCCTTTTGAGTTATGGAGGTGGGGACCACCCAAGCTGACCCCCCCAATTTGAAATTAATGGTGGGGACCACCCAACCCTTGGACTCCATCTTTAATGAGGGAGGTGACTCTTGGTTCTCTCCTAATTAATTGTGCCACCTTCCATTTATTTATTATGCCAACATCAACTTAATTAATGGATAACTATAATTAAATTAATAATACTTAATTTAATAAGTTGGATATTTCATTTTGGTGGAATGGGGGGAAGGGTTGGAAAAGGCGAGAACTTTGGAGAACACTTTCTCCAACGAAGAACATCTTCTCCAACGAAGAACTCCATCGAAGGATCACCAACGTGGAATGTCTTCAACGATGAAGAACTGACGTTCGTCTTTCCTCTCTCCTCACCGACGTCAATGAACCTTCGAGGTAGGGTTTTTTATTTATATACCCCTTCACCCGTTCTTGTAATTCTTCTTGATTCAAGAATAAACAAGCCACTTGATACCATTCTAACACAAAGGGTTCAGACCAAACGAACATGACCCCACCTCTTGACAACCTTTGTGAATTTGGATGGACTTGAAACGATTGAGACATCCCGAGACGAGTGAGAATGTCTACGGAATGAAGAACGAGCCACAAAGGCGTGCCCAGTGACCTGAAGTATGTCTCCAGAGACCATGGCGGCAACCGACAGCGGTGAGGCTTGGAAACAATAGAGCAAGGGTGGCCACCGGTGGTGGCCGACTGCGTGAAGGGGAGGCGGAAGTGCACGTTCGCACTGCCGAGCATGCAGGAGCCACGGACTTGTGCCGTAGAGGCGAGGTAAGGGCGTCCAGATCGCTGCCGAATGATGGTGATGGCATGGCGTGGGGCCGCGCCACGCGGATGAGGGCTGGCCATCCGACCAGCTGCGAGCCGCGGACCAACCGCGAGCCGTGGAATAGCCGCGAGCCACGGACCAGCCGCGAGCCGCAAATCAGCCGTGGACCGCGGACCAGCCACAGACCAGCCGCGAACCAGCCGTGGGCCTGCTACAGGACACCCATCGCGGGCCGATCCAGACCCAGTGGGCTGGACCCGGGTCAGGCCGGGTTGGTTCGACCGGGGCTGACCGGACCCGGACCAACTTCGACCCCCTTTTTGTTCTTTTGGTCATATCTTGAGCTACAAGCGTCTATTTGATGAACCTTCTACGACACCAAAAATCTTGGATTGATACGGTCCATTTGGTATACCCCACATGAGTTTTGGATAAAGTTGGGGTACGACCGGGTTGGATTAGACACGAATCCAACCGGGCCATCGGGACTAAAAGGGCAATAAATTTTAGACCAGGCGTCCGATTGATGCACCATATATTGCTTTGAGACCCCTATTATGTGGAGGAACATTGGGATACTTCTTCATGAGAATTAATGGTAGTTGGAGTATTGACCTGTGCCTTGAGGAGCGAACCCTCTTGGAATCAAGTGAGCTTAGTGCGACAACCCTGTAGCTGGCTGTCACATGAGAAAAGGATCTTGTGTGGGTCCATGCTTTTGGATCCTATGTGGGTCAATGATTTGGGATCCTACGTGGGTATATGATCAAGAGTCTCACTTGGATCCTCTCTAGGAATCCACGTGATACTACTCCAAGATTCTACGTGGGTCTACTATACTAGGATCCTACGTGGGTCTGCTGTACTAGGATCCTACATGGGTCTGATGATTTAGGATCCTACGTGGGTCTGCCTCTTAACAGAGTAAGATGATTCAGTAGTTACATCTAATCATCTTTACTAACGTACCTAAGTTATACTTGGTGTGAGCTGAGTATTTACCTTTGTGGTAATCTTCTGTGTGGCGTACCTTTGTGGTACTTACCTTCATGGTGATACCTTTGTGTTATTATTCTGTGTGGCGTTACGTATGTGGTATGTACCTTTGTGGTGTTACCTTCGTGGTATTCTTTCCTTTGTGGAATAGTTGTACTTCAGCTAAGGTTTTGGGCCTTGAGTTTCCTCATGAATGAGATGGATATACTTGATAACTTAGGTATATGTATGAGCATATACCTAAGTAGGGTAGTCGATTGTTTTCATGATTTTTGGTTTATCCTTTGTGGATTTTGTGAGACATTTTAGGGTCTCGGGGTCCCTACTGAGTATCTTTATACTCACCCCTGCATGAGATACGCCCGCACCTTGTTGTGTTTGGTGCAGATGATGAACATCGCTGATTGAGGACAAGGGTACCAGGACTGGGGGTAGCTCGGAGGTGGAACTTAGAAGAGGTGTACCACAAGGATGACCATTCGAGAGATGTACCTACCCTTCAGGTAGGTTCCTTAGCGGGTGTTCATAGGAGCTGTTTCAGTTTACTTGTACTTTCTAGTTTTCTTGTACTCTCCAGTTGGGCTTGTATTCTGGCCCCTTTTTCTTACTGTACACACCCTGTTTACTATACAATTTACTTGTGTTCATATCTTTTTGTGTTCTTTCTTGTGTGTGTTTACTGGTTATAAGGAAATTCCTTCCCAGTTTTAGAGAATACACCTTTTGGTGCTAGTCACTAGCCCCTGACCTATGGAAGGCGGTCTTGGTGTAGTCATGGCACGAGCCCCGGGGGTCGGGTCATGACCCACATACAATTTTCCAGCTACTAAAATGTATCCCCACACTACTCCAATATCTTTCTAGTCCATATCATAGAAAGTATCTGTGGTTGGATTGATTATTGGGATCTACACCCATGATTTATTTTACCGATTAGTGGTAATGGAAAAACTTGGTGTGCCACACATGTGATGCATTTTGGGATCTCTTCAATATGATTTTTTTTGTTCAGGAATTCATGGAACTCATATATCCATATCTACATCTATAGAGACCTCATGTCAGAGTTACTAAGATGATGGTTGAAACACAAGAACACCTTCTACATCCATCATAGTGAGGTTGGGATCAGTTCATAGGACATCCACATGATTTAAGGGATCCACATTCTCTCTATGGTACATGATGAGTTCCTTATAGAATGAAATGATTTGCAGTTTGTGGAGTAGATAAATATGACGATGGAGGTGATGATGGGAACATTGTGGATCACATAAGTTAAAGAACCCCATATTCACCTTGACATCCCTTTCAGGAAAATGTTTGATCTTCCTCATAATGACTAAAAAACCAAATATCAGGGAGCCTAAAACAATTCCCTAGGGTATAGACATTAATAAATCATGGGTTTTATTAGAACACCTTGAAATAGGGAAATCAATGAGAGTTCAGATTCAACATGAATCCATGGTTCACTCCAAAGATGAGGTTGATGGAATTTTGGGAAGCATTTGTGAGTAAATAGATACTTATAATTAGGGATACCCTCATGGGTTTGAAGATATGAACATCCATCATGGAGAGATTTTTGGAACATATACTATTTGTCAATCCCTATTAATATTTTTCAAAAGTCCATATGAATTGTTGGGGAATGTTTGATATAGGTACATGCCTATGTGACTCTATTTACCATCACATTTTTCTTATGGGTGGGTCATCATTATATTATGGTGGAATGAGTATCTAAGTCATATCACCCCTAGGATATCATCTTTAGCCTGACACTACTCAAACTTATTAGGATAAGCCCCCTAAAAATTAATAGGACTAGACTGGTCACTATAATTAGATCACATTATCAATTCATCTTCAACCCTTTCATCAATAAATCTATATAAATAAAGGATCAATACTAAGGTAGTATCAAACAGAGGCCAAATATTATGGCCTTAATATATTGGGTTTTGATCCCATTCTTTGACGTAAATTTCATTTGAGAACCATAATTCCCATATTGGCTCATGTATGTAACATGATGGAGTTGGTTCCCTAGAACCAACATATATGTACATTATGAAAACCTGTGTTTATAGTTTTTAATATTAATAAACTCCTTATCAAATCATGATTTCTCTTATTCTTAACATTGTATGTGATAAAGTCCTAAGATTAACAGTCACACTAAAAGGTCATAGCAGTTCCCCGCTACGATGAGAACCTAGAAGTTCCACAATAGTGTTCTTAAATATATGTTCTATAGCCAGATAAAATAGTTTTAGGGACACAAATGATTAAGGCTATCAGGGTTAGAGACCCATGAAACTTTGAGGAATCTTCTCATGGTGTAAACCATTGTTAATATCTAGTGTAGGATATTATAAGAATGAGACCCGCCAGTAGGAAATCCACATTTATATAGGTCATTGGATGTTACTATATTTAGACTTTTTTATTTATCCTTGGACATTAATATTATTATTAATGAGTATTATAAGTCATTTACTTTGATGTATTGGTGAAAACCATGATGACACATGTTCATAGTATGGTAGGGTATGTTGGGTGCATCATGAATAATATTTCATTAATGAATAATGTGAGAAAGGATTTGTCCCTAATATTCTTTATCAAAAGATGATATCTTAGGCCCTTTAATTAAAATTATATAGCCTAAATAAATTAATTTCTATAGTGTTCTATATTCAAGTTTTATTTCTGGAAATTCAAAGAAATAAAAAACGAGAACATAGGTTGATGACACAGAAATGCAACCTACTTAGTTAGAGATATCATGATGAATGGATTAAATTGCATAATCACCATCCCTATAAGGTATTATGTAATTGTGTCACTATCTTCATTCTCTATTGGTGACATGGAATGTTATTATACACTAACCTTGGACTTTATTCCTCTTCCCATAATGCCACTAAGAAAAAGGCCTAGAGAGTCACACGATAAGTTTATCTAAAATCTCAGTTAAATAATATATTAGTATTTATTATTTAAAAAATTAAATAAATATTCTTCTCACATGTGGGTTAATAATTATTCATTTTTTCTTGGTCATATATATTTATCCATCAGTTATTTGAGAGAATATTATGTGAGTGGGATATTTAATAAATATTTATTTTCTATTTAGTAAATATAATATTTATTTACTTATTGGTGAATATTGAATTGATATTTATTAATAAAATAAATTATCAATATTGAAGACTAGATTAAAATTGTGGAATAATGGAGAGATTATTTTATCGTTCCGATGAGAAATAATATATATTTAGAATTATTAGATTAAATAATATTCAATTTAATTCAAAAGTTAAGCTCATGTCAAGAAATATTATTATTATTACTATTGATATGGTGTTCTATAGGAATTAAATAAATATTAAAGGGAACTAATGCAATTATTAATTTCTAACCCTAGAGGTATATGAATCCAATTATATTATTTTTCAAGTGATCCAATTCATTTGTTTTTATTGTGAACAACGAATTGAATAATCCTCTCAAATACATAGAGATATTCTTTCTCTAAGAAAAATCTCCAGAAAGAATAGGGTTCCTCCACTACATTGAACTCTTTATTCTAGATAGATAATGAAGAATAGTTTGTAAATTATTCTTGTGATGATCAAAGAAGAATGTAGTAAGTGCCAGAGACTATTGATCTATCACCTATGGGTTCCTACAACGACGTTCAGATATTTGTGGAACATGTGAAGATCATTGCTAGAGGAAATATTCCCTTTATTACTACAACGTAGTGATGGTCAGCCTGTAGATCTTTTTTCAGATCCATCAACAGATAAATAATTTCTCACAAGGTAATTATTTATTTTATTAAATTAATTATAAATAATATGCGACGACCATGCTCTTTGGATCCAGCGTTTATCTATTTTTCGGTATTCTTTGATTAAAATATATTGATCATGTCATTTATCATCGTGCAAATCTTATATTGATCATCAATCATGGAAAAATCAATTTTGGGAATAACCCATCATATGCTTCTATTTGTCCCAGGACCTTCATAATATCCCAAGATTATTTTTTAAAATGAGGAAAATTCTTGATTGTTTTTACAACACATAATATTGAGGTTAATATGATTTTTTATATATGTCATGACCCATCATAGTGGGGCCCATTCCACGACTCCCCAAACCCACCTCCAATAGGCCAGGGGCTGGTGAATCGCACCGAGTAGGCATATCACTAACATGGGAGTCATTTTCTATGTACTTGTATGCACACACACATCTCATAGCCCACAAATGACGAAATGTAAAATCCAGTAAGAAAGAAATGCATGCATACCACTATATCCCAAGTAGAGTACGATTGAAAAGTAAAGTTCAGTAAAGTAAACTAGGACACAATACAAGCCCACCAAAATAGTTTATAAACTACAAATTCTAACCTATAAACAAGAGGTAATGAGACTACTGTTTGAATATTTAGGAACACCTCAGATTGTATGAACTCCCAAATCACTGTTTGGTCTTGGTCATGGTCCTAGTCCACCTAGGACCCTGAAAAAAGGTTGCTTGTCTTCACAAGACATGACATGTTTAATAAAATCCTATGCAGGGGTGAGTATAAAAATAATTAGTATGTCACCCTGAAACCACAAAGAATTACACAAAGAAAAGCTACAGTCAACTCTACATAGTATATGTCTACAACACATATAAAAAGAATATCCAGGTATACTCCATCCAATACACATAGTCTATAGGTAAGTCACAACTACTACATAAAACCACTAGGGATTCAGTTAAAAGATTCCACAAAGAACTTATCTGGTAGAACACACTCCTCAACTCTATAACACTAATGATGTCTATCTGAGATGTGATTCTCATCAGGAACCATCATTAGATAGGTACACTGATAGATCTTAAGAGAGAGATACAATACATCATATGAGGATCATAACCATAGACATGGGGTGATACCAACAACTCCATCTAGATTAAACAACTAAGTATAGGATCAACGTCCAGTAGGATTGGTCACATAAATACCAAAGACTCTACCTAGGGCATGAATATGAAAAGAGGATACCTCAAAGGGCCTCTCGGGGGATTCCAGCAACTCTATCCAGGAAGTCCCGCAGAAGGGATCATACTCCTATAAATAGGAAAAAATATGCACTAACCTTTTAGTAAAGAATCAAGGGCCCAAACTCTAATGAAACTTGTCTGAGATATGGTGGAAAAGAGATTCAAGACATGTATATGGGGGAACACATCATGTAGTAGGGTCATATGCCGTGTCCCTTGACACCAAGTATTTCTTGTGTACAAAGACCCATCTCTTCAGATCATGACGTGTTGAAAAAGAGTACACGACATGTAGAATGAGTCACACGCCGTGTCCTTCCATCTAGGGTCTTCCCATGTATGTTGTACATGTGATAGTACATGGATTCAACCTATGTGTCTCTGGACATGTTTCATTACATAGGGTAGTCCGCCTAACCGGTTCAGGCTAAGCCGTGTGGGGGAGTATACGCTATGCTGGAAACCCATGTACTTCTCCATGGGACTGTGTATCTTTCGATATACACACCGAGTCTTTGGGAAGGGCCCACACACTGTGTGATGGGTGTCACATGTTGTGTGACAATTTATTATCTCCCAAAACCCTAGCTTCCACTTAGTGGGGGCCACATGCCATGTAATCCCAGATTACATGCCATGTTCTTCTAGATTTTCAAGAATCTGATGTTCTTCCTCCACGCACCTCGTTCGATCTCTAAGATCTCGTTTTTGTGATCCTTTCACCTCAAAACATCATATTGAAGGTTTCCACATCACCCAAACATAAAATCGAGGTTTTTAGAGTCTGCGATTGGTTCAAAAATCCGTTTTGATATATTTCAACGTAAATTGGTCAAAGAATGGTTTCTTTCAACTTGATCTGATTCATCCTTTGTCGTTGCCGTCACACCTCTGTTAGGTCATCCCAATGCCAGATCGTAAATTTTGGATCATTGTGCCATGAAATGGAGGCACAATAATCATTCATTCATAACCCCATGAAGAAAATAGATCACATAGATCAAAATGGGGGAGAAAAGATTCACATGGAAGAAACTAGAGGAATGAACCTCAACCATTGTTCATTCTTGACTCTATCAATTCCTGTAATAAATATCAAAAAATATAAGTCAATATAATAATCAACTCTGAAAATTTTCCACAATTAAAACCCATCTCTCAAGAATGATCGAACTGTGGATCAACCTGTTCGTTGGTTGATCCATGTTTGTCATTCAATCTAAGAACATGGAAAAGAATATCAAAACAACACACCCTACCTAGGGATTGTATTGTTCACTGAAGAAGATCAATTTCGACATCGTCACTGTGGGAGAGATCCATCAAGAATGGCATCCATTGATCTTCGATCCAAGGTTCTGTCATCATTCACCATCGAGATAATTCCCCAAGGATTCTCTCCAATGCCTCCAGGGAACATCTATGGTTATGATTCTAACCCTAGGTCACTGCATAACTATTTATTTAAAATAAACAGTGTTGTTGTCTCACAGAAAAACTAAAAAATAAAATAAATCATTAATTTATTTTATTCTTTAAAATGCCAAAAACTACTTTTCCCAGCTGACCCACGCCGGCTGATGTTAGGCCTCATCTAGGGTAAAGAATCTACTCTGAATGAAATAGCTCCCTCATATTTCTGATTTGGGAAACTCTTTAGGATTTATTCCACATTTTAAGGAAAACCGCTCACACGTGCTTTTTAATATTTTAATATATTTCAAACATTTATTACAGGCACCCTAGGCCTCAAAATCGCACTCTGTCTCAGTGCCTGGTCTTTAATTAATTTCAAATAATATTTAAAAATAATATGTGGAATGTTTTGGGAATTACAATACACTATAAAAATATTATTATTCAAATAAAACTATTATGACCTATTCAGTGGATTGGCTGGCCTGAATATGAGTAATTGAATTTTGAAATATATGTATAAAATTTCTTCTAATAAAAATTAACGTTTTAGTTATTATGAAAAAAAGAATAAATTTTAAATAAAATCATGTAATATTAAATGAGATACTTTTTAGAAAACTAAATTTTGGCGCAATATATTGTTAGCAAAGAAAATAATGTTAATCACTATATATAAATGATTTTAATAAATTTTATGGATAAATAAATAATGAAATAAAATAAAATTCACTTAATTGGGGTCACTATATAAGTAATTATTATAAATTCATTTTATTCATCCAAAATATATTTACTACAAAAATTGGTTTTATTGCATTCTATGGGTGAATATTATTATTAATTTATTAAAAATATATAATTTTTAATTCAAAAATTAGAATTATATTTTCAAATAATAATGAAAATTTTATCATAAGATAAACATTTGCGATTTTTCTCCAACGGTTGATTTTTAGGCGAAAATGAAAAAAATTGATTTTACAAAAACTATCATCTACAAATTTAATCAAAGTAACTACACTATTACATTTCGATATAGAATTATTTTAATGTCACATAATAATCATTTTATTAATCTTAAACTAATTACTTCCTTGGGAATCATTATTGTTCATTATTTTGGAATAAACTCATTTTTAGGATTAAAACGATCATTTTCCTAAAAAATAGTGTTTTGTGTTTTTTGAAGTTATATTAAAATTAATTGTTACCACTTCTATAAATTAAACACTATAAAATGTATTACATAATTTTTATGAACATATTAAATTTTTTTATAAGGTTAGTTTCATTTTTATCATAATAAATAGTGACCATGGTAAAATTTTATCAATCTGGTAATTGGTAAAACAAATTAATTTGGGTTAAAAATTAGTGATAAGATCACATAATCTGATATTAAATCTCATTTAATGAAATTATATCAAAAATTATTATCTTATATTCTAAAATATGGAAATTTATTTCCATTTTCTATTTATTATAATTCTTATATTATTATAAGTAAATAACAATTAGAAAATATCAATCTCTTTCTTTTAATATCTCAAATATGTTTTCATAGCGATAAAAAAAATTATGATAGGTTATAAATATTCATCATAAATATTAATATTTTTCTGAAATTAATTTATATATAATATTTATTTATATTTTAATTAACTAGAACTTTTATGCAACACCGATCGGTGCTCGTGAAACCGGTCGAAGAATCACAAAAAGGATTCTAAAAACATTAAAAGAAATATTTTTAAGATAAAATATGGGTTTTTAATAATTTTATAGATAATTATAAGATTATAGTTCTTATGAATGTATTTATATTTTAATTTCATTCTTATCATGATGCCTCTATGGTCAAAATATATCAATAGTCATTAAAATTACAGCTAATTATATTTAATATTTTAAAAAATTTAAGTCATTAGAAAAAATTAAAAAACCTATCATTACACCGGTGGATGATAATTTTTTTTTTCATATAATTAATTTCACATTATTATACAATTTATATTTTTCAAATTACTTTCATGCCCCTTAAATTGAAAAATTGTGAATATTCAATTTATTTTTTCTCATATAAAGGGACTCACTTAATCCCTTTAAACAAATCATGTTCTTGTTTCCATCCATACTCTACCCACATACCTATCTAAAAATTTATCCCTTCATCCTATATATCCTATTATAACGAAGGGACTAATCCTAGAAGGATCAACGTGTAAGATATATGATGTTTTTCAAAGAATATGTTTAATTTTTAACCAATTTTTTTAATGTTTATTTATTCTTATAGATCCATAAAATTGTCTCTAACCATGATGATGTAATAAAATTAGAATATATCATGTATTTAAAAGTAATTATTTTTAGGAAAATCCATATTCCATTAACTTTTCCTTTCAATGTAAGATGAACACTTCACTCGTGAGTATATTAGGATTGTTGTATCAATGAAAATGTGTATTTATTTTTTCCATCACCGAATCACATGGGTGATTATAAAGATGTTAATTTTGAATATATATGATTTTAATTAAATTAATTTGTATCTATAAAGAGAAAATATTAATTATATAATTTCTCTATTCATTTATTAGAAAATTATAATGTCTCTCGTGTGTACGTGTGGACATCCAATTCATTGTAGATATGTGATTAATTTTTAATTTCCAGCATAAATTGATGATCATAATGATGAAAATAATAAATATACATTAGAATTATTATATATTTATGATTTTTCAAAGTTAAAATAGTATCTAATTTATTTCATTTACACCGAGTAGAAAAATGAAAATATCATTCATATATATCTATAGACTACTGCATTAATGAAATAACGTGCTTTATTTTTCATTAAAACCATAGATTGTTTGTTATAAAATTATATTAAATGTTTAAAATGATAATGATAATATTTTTATGGTTCTAAAGATGTTTAAACCATGAAAAATTTGACCATACTCAACACAATGATGTTATTTTTTGGTTATAAACTAAACGACCCCAAAACTTCTGATATGGACTTAACATATTTAGTAACTAAATGAAACATGGTATTAAATGATATAAATAGAATAATAAAAGGAAAATAAAGTTTAATAAGGTTCTTAATAATTTAGAAATGATATAAAATATTATTATTTAGGATAATAAAATTCTTGTGTGACGAATTGGGATGTGAGTTATGAAATTTTTCATCAAAAAATTATTTTAAATGTTTTAATATTCATATCTTCCATATAGATGTTCTTAAAAATGTTTATATAATGCAATTATATATATTATAATGATATTTTAAACTAACTTTTAACTACACTTTACCTTTTAAAATTTTTTTAGAGCCTAATTGTTAAAATAGTTTCTATACAAGACACTTTTGACTCTTTATAATAGTGAAAAAGAATATTTTTTAACATTTAATGCTTGTTCTACTTTTCAAAAAGTCAAATAAATTATTTATTATCAATATTACTATATAATATTTTATTAAATTTTAATAAATATCATATTTCACACTTTTCTAAAAATTATTTTAAGATTTTTCAAAGAAGAGATGATTTTTATCCTTATTTTTTCATAAAGCATGAAAGTGATTCTTTATATGTGTTTAACAAAATATTTTGTGAGATTATATAATGTAAATGCAATATTCATTATATTTTTATCATGATATGGTTCTTTTAAATTTAATATAACAATGGGAGATCCCATTATAGCTTTAAAAATAGGTTACACCAATATATCCCTCTAATGATTTGGGAAAAGTGACAGAGTTAATGGGAATTAAGTTACTCCTAAGGTATATATTGTAATTAACTATAATTTTTATTACTTTTTAAGGGTGAATGTAATGTTTTATGTAAGTATAATAACCCATTATACCTATAGAGTTTTTCAAATTATTAGGGTTTTAAAAGAAGTTTTTTATTTTATAAGGTATCATTATAAACTCATGATTAAAGTAATGATATTATATTCTAATGTTTAATGTTTTTCTCATGAGTTATAATTATTTCCCAAGTAACATTAATGATTTTTAATTTTAATTTTTTTCTTTCATACAAAATGTTTTATGTAAAATTGGTCCTTGGAGTAGAATTGGTGATTAATTTATAATTACTTTGAACTCCATATTTATTATCTAAAAATCAAATTTCCTTTAGCATTTTCATTAATTTTCAATAGGACTAACCAGTTTCCATTTTTTTATATCCTTTACTAATATTTATTTTTTTTTCATCCAATTTTTTATACTATTTTTCATAGGTCTTAAGGATGTTTAAAGACTATATATTGATCAATGGTGACATAACCTAAAAATAGGAAAAAAAAATCTTGAATGAAATTATAGGGAGCCTATTTTTTGTGTAAAAATAGTACATCCCATTGAAATATCCACTATTCATTGTAATGGTTTTACTAATTATCTAAAACTCTAAACCTAAATGATCTCATAATGTAAGAAAGTTAATTTTTTTATAAATAATCTAATTATCTGTTTATTATGATATGAGATGTTATAGTTTTTAAAATATGAAGGTTTATAAAAAATTAGAGGCTAGGGTATTATTTGGTCATAAGTTAAAAGTCTTATATAAAATCAAAGAATTGTGTGCTATGGAGAATTATAGTTATTTTTTTGACTTAATATATATTTTTTTCGTAGAAGTCGAATTGAATAAAGATATATTATTGTCTATTCTACTTGTAAGATGATTTGTTATGATATACTCACACTAACCATTTTTTTGTTTTATTAAATAGATAGAAATATTAGGAGCCACGTTAACAATGTATGTAAATGATAATGAATCCATTCTATTAACAAGAAACCAATCTTGAGAGTAACTTGATAGAAAATTCTTTTGGTGAGGTTTTATCAACTATCTCATGTTATAATTAAAAACATGAAATAATAAGTATTTTTAATGCACAACATTTAAGAAAAATGGATTTTCAAGGAAGTTGAGGTGATAAAATTTATAAAGATAAAAATATATAACTTCCTATATGTCAAGAATTTGGGAAGAACCACCTAGATAAATATCTCAAAATAATGATAAAATGTTTAAAACTTAGATAGTATAATCATTACATTAATAAATTTCCTAGGAGTAAATCTCAGGAATTAGTTTAGAAATATTTTATAAATAAATTTTTGGAAATGTTATATGTTGGATATGAAGAAACGGTGAATAAAAAATAAAATTAAGTTTTAAATAATAATAAGGAACTATTTGGTTAAAATATTATGAAGAATGTTTAATGATTAAATTGACTATATATAGGGTTTCAATATATGATGTAGTGGAATTTTATTTAAGTATTAATAATACTTAAGGATTATCATAAGTTTAAAGGAATTGGCACCCTTTTAATGTTTCATGTTATGAAAGTACATTGGGATAAATTTATTGAGTTTTAATAAATGATTTATTTATATGCAACCCTTATGTTTAATATGTGTTTTAGTGAAAAAATTATTTAGGAAATAATTCTTTTATATTTTGTATAAATAAAAGGAAAACTATTGATAATATTTATGGTTTAGATGATCTTTTTTGTTGAGTTAATTATGGTTAATCATGATAAAAATGTTATTATATTTTGGGATCATATGTTTAATTGTATAGATAACTTTTTGATTAAAAATTTATTTGGAGGCTAAGTGATTAAGGTTATATTTTTAAAGGTTCACTATATTGGGAACATTATATGATTAAGGTAAATATAATATTGGTAGGAAAGATGTGATTTTATTTATGGAATAATTTTTGAGTTATAGTTTATAAACATGATTTTGTTTTGGTTTTATAGATATTATACATTATTTTTGGAATATTAAAATATTTTGGGATGATAAATGGTTCGGGAATATGAAATTTTGGTATGTGACTTTTTAAGTGATTGATTTTATTTGGAGTTAAATAAATGTTTGATCTTGGAAGAATATGTGATCAAATTATTATAATCTTTCAAATTATAATTTGTAATGACATATTTAAAGTTTTTAAGGTTATTTATTTATGGAAGGATTTGTGTTCAAATTTGGGAATTATTATTAGGGTTTTGAATATTTATGTATGATGGTATATTAATATTGGATATTATCTTAATATGTACTAACCAAATTTATTTTTTAATGTCTCAAGATAGAGGAAATTATTTTTTAACATTTTATGGATCTTATTATACATTTATAGTTAATTTTGGTTCTTTAGGAATGAAAAATAGTCCATGGTTAGGAATGAAGTAGTGTTTGGAAACTACTCAAAACAAAACTGAAGGATGAAATTATAGAAAGAAATTAGGTAAGAATATTCTCTCACATTCACTATCTCAAATGTAAATTAATTATCAAACTCAAAAATAAATATAATGTGTCTTATATGGAATATATATCACATATTTCAGGGTATATTTTAGGAAACCTATTCAAATGTATGAGTCTTATTAGGATACATACATGGTTTAATAAATATTTAAGAGATGATATGTTTCTCAGTCTTAACATAAACATTAAATTTCTTCTAAAAAGTTAATGATATAAATTTGGTTTTATTAAAACCATTTATATGGGCCAAAATTTATTTCATTCCACTTATGTATATTTATCAACCACTCTATATTTCATCGCTTTTCCTATGTTTTAGAGTTCCATTATTAGGAATCCTTTTAAAACTAATTTTTCTTGAAGCCCTCTTATACTTCATGGAATTGATTCTAAAATATTTTTATACAATTTTATTGGATAATAGAGAATATACCAAGGATATAATATTATTATGTGGGGAACATTATAATACCATGATATTTTAGTTTAAAAAGAGTAATATTTTTTTACTGTTTGTACCACCTAGAAAACAGAACTTAAAACGAACTGTGATATACATTAAAATTTTGTTATTTAAATACAACCAATATACCATAGTTATTGAATTAGAGAGTATGAATTTGAGAAAAAAATTATGAAATATACATAAAAAATTTTCCTAATAAAAAATTATTTGTTAATTACTAGTAATTAATAAATCATTTTTAAATAAAATCAAATAATATTAACGGATATATTTTTCAAAAACTCATTTATGTGTGAAAATTATTTTTATAAAACTAAATCAAGATAATAAATATATATTAATAATTAAAATGAAATTAATAGATCATATATCTAGTAAAAAAATTAATATTCATCTAATTGTGGTTACTAGATATAAATTGACTATAAATTCATTTTATACTTCATCAATACATTTTAATCAAAATTGGTTATTATTGTATTTTATATGATAAATGTATGATTCTTATCTTCCAAATTTAAAAATTTTAAATGATAAAATTGACATAATTTTTGAAATAAAAAATCTAAAATAACCTTAAGATAAATATTTGGGATTTTATTGAAATGGTTGATTATTGGTTGAATAGTTAAAATATCAATTCTACAAAAGATAATGTTTATTGAATTACAATTAAAGTAATTTAAATTTTAATTAAGTATTTGAATTTTTTCTTAAAGTCACATAAATTTAATTTAATTAAACATAAACCAATTAATTTCATAAGAATCAACATTTCAAATTATTTTGGGAAAAAATCATTTTCATGCTTCAAATAGGGATTTTTATAAAAAATGTTTATCATTGTGTTTTCTAAACATATATTAAAAGTAATTTTTATGATTAATATAAAATAATATCTAGTAATATGGTTTTCATATTTATGATTATCATTTTTGTATTTTATTATTAGTTTAATTTTAATTTTTCCCATAATGAATAGTAACAATAGTAAAAGTTTACCCCCATTGTAAGGGGTAAAACTGGTTATGTAAGGTTAATGATTTGTGATAATGTTATAAAATATCATATTAAAATTTATTGTATGATATTTTAATTACCATTATAACCTTATATTCATAAATTTTTCAATTTTGTGCCACTTTCCTTAAAATTATGGCCTTTATATTTTTTTAAGTAATGAATAATTACCAAATGTACTCTCTTTAATTTAATACATATATTATGTTTTCATATAGATAAAAAATTTAATTAATGGTTATAAATATATATTTATAATATGAATAAATTATTTATATTATTATAATTTTTTTTTAATTTTCAGTGATGATATAATTACCAATAACATTAATGAAACACCGACACAACATTTTTTCATAAAGAAGAAAACTCAAGAACATTATTTTAAAAACATTACATGTAATATTTTTTGGGTGAATAATGTTTTTAAATGAATGTATTTTATAATTATGTGAAAGTATCAATATTTGAGTTTATTTTTTTTATCTTTATTCCTTTAAAGATAAAATAGGTCAGCAATCATGAAAATGGATTGAAATGATATTTAATGTTTAGAAATTATTTTCTAATAAATAGAGAATTATAAAATATTATATTAACTCAATTTTATGTTAATTATTTGATTATATAATTCAAGGATCATTTATGACCCACTTTTAATTTTTAAAATTATTTTCACGGTCGATGAAGATTGAAACATTTTGAAAATGCCATTGATTTTTTCTGATAAACATAGATTCACTTCAACCTTTTCAAAACATAAATTAGGATATATTTTATATAAAAAATAAACTGAAATACAACTCTAAAAATCCATTCCCAGTACCTATATGTCTTGGTCTCTCCAAATGAAAAATCCTAAAAGGCATAAGGTGTAAGCCAAAGGAGGTTTTCTAAAGAGGTGTTATAACACTTAACAAATTTTTTTCTGGTTTATTTATTGTTCCACCTCCTTATAACATTCTCTAACCATGATGATATAAAAAAATAAGTATCTTACATATATTAAAATGTTACTATGATTATTTTATAACCCTTTTCTATCACCTTTTTTTTTATAAAATTATAGAACCCACACTCTCGAATCTAGTGCTAAAAACATTATCTTTAAAATTTTGGCTTTGTACCAATAAAAATGACCCAAATTTCACCACCCAAAACCTCAAACATAAAAAAAATTTAATAACTTATTTAACCATGTAACTATTAGTTTTTTAGTATTATATAATTAGAAAAAACTCTTACATAACAATACCCATGCCATTAAATGATCACTTTTTCAATTTAACTGGTTTTTATTATTTCAAAAAAATCCTCTAAAATATCTCATAAAATTCATCCCACATGAATAATTTCTAAAAATATTTCTTTTAACATCATTATTGATAAAAAATGGAAAATAAATAAATTATTAGTACACTCAAATTATTAGTAAGGATAAACATAATAATTAACAATTGAATGTACTGTGTAATCATAAGATTAGAATATGTGAATGATAACATAATAAAAGTGAAAGATCATAACCTAAGAGAATTCATAGCCATAAAAATGTTGATCACTAAAAATGTGACATGAAATAAAGCTTTAAAAATCTTATTTCTATTAATCAATAATCATGATCCATATAATGTCAATATTGATCAAAAGGATATTTAATATATCATAAAATGATTAAATAAAACATGTTGGTATCTTGGAATATCCTTACTATATAACTCATAAAATCACTCTTAAAAATTGGATAATCTGCCAAGTAAATTCCAATAATCTCATATGAAAAACCTATAATCAGTTAACTCTGTCACTTTACCCAATGCATTAGAGTGATATAAAGGACCCACCCAACCTTGGTTTATAACTAAATCACACTTAAATGGTTTATAATAGAACCACCTTACCTTGGTTTATAATGAAACTACCCACCAATAATCCATACATATTTCTATATACCATAAAATGAGATTTTTTTTTTTAAAGATAGACCTTTTCAACATAACAATAACAATAGTTCATTCAAATCTTGATTTACCCATGGAAAGAAAATATGTTCCATTAAAATATCATTTAAAAAATCATAATTCATCTATTGAAGGAATAAGGATGATATCATTACATCATATCCATAGTAAGGAATAAGTAACATCAAGGGTTTCTATTTTTGATCAAAAGAAACACCAATAAAATATATTATAAACATTATTAATGTAGTTACCTTTTTTCATTGTAATATTTAGGAATATACCAATATATATTTTTGATGCTAGGATCTAAGATGAAATGCGATTTTGAGTCCCGGTGTTCCCATACATGATTTTATAAAAATATTAAATATAATTTACATTACACATGTGCATTTTTTTTAAATAAAATGGGATGACTCTTAAATATAATCTTAAATTATAAATATGAGACCATAGTTGAGTCAATAATGTGATGTTTACTTTAGGTGTGACCAAAAACTGGTCAGCAAGGAGCATTTGTATATCGCAACTATGGGAAGAGCATTAATTTGGATAATAAAATAATTAATTTAATTAATTTATTAATTAACCTAATTCTAGATTCTCTATAGCACCCCAATATTTCATGGTACGCTTCTCTTTGAATAATACAATAGCGTGTGTTATATGCAACTTCAAGTTCTAACACACCACAACCAATCAAACTAGCCGTTAAGAATAGTAATATCGAATTTTTGAAATTTTATACATTTTATCTTTCAAAATGAACTTCATTTTTCGATTCGGAATATCGAAATTAGCTTAGTGTGAATTTTGGGTACTTTTCTGATAACTTTCATATTTTGATGAATAGTGAAAATTACTAAATTTTAATTAAAAACAACTGTTTTTTAATTGAAATAATTAATAGTGATAAATTATGCATTTGAGTGATTTTAAAGTATAATTAGATTATATTTTTACCATTTAATCCAATTATTTTAATTGGACATAATTTCACATTTAAACTGGGCATAAGCAAGTGTCATTCTTTTTGTAGTTATTATTTCTTAAAAACATGCTATTTGTTTTGACAACGGGAATTAATTTTTAAATTAATTAATGCAAATTATATTTTTTTAATTTTGTGAAATATAAATTATTTTTGAATTCATAATATCAAATATATCTTAGGCTGAATTTTTGGTATTTTTCTGAGAAACATCAATTTTTGATGAATAGTGAAAAACACTTAGTTATTGGATAAAAACCGATTTTTTATTTAAATAATTATTTATTTTATTTAAATTAATTTATGTCAAAATAGATACATAATACTTATATAATTTTATTGTAATTCATTGGATTCAGTTTATAATAATTTTATATATATAAAAATTTTATTGAACTTTTCACCGTCTTTTACCCACATCCTAGGAGAATTTGAAAATTAACATAAAACTTAATTTTACCGCTTCTATGAGTTGAATTTTGAAAATTCAAGAGACATGGTTAATATCAAAGAGTAAAATGTGGTTTAATAAGATAAAAATAATTTTTGGTGAATAGTAACTTTTTACTTTTATTTACCGCGATTAATGGTAAATAAGGTAATTCAAGGTAAAAAGAATATTGTAATAATTCAAAATTACCTTAACACATGTACTAACCTTATTTTATGAGTAATGGACTACAATGGGAATCTTTGGGTCGATTTTGGGACCCCATGGAGTCACTTATAAATGACAATGACATTTTAGATTAATTAATTTAATGTAAAGGAAAAATTGACATAAACAAAAACATTTTAGTAAATAATTTTTATATGGTGTTATATAAGTAATATTTTTGACTATAAATATTCATTATAAATATAAATAAATTTCCTACATAATGGTATTTTATTTATAATTTTTAGACATTAAATAATTTAATTTATTTATGACACAATGATGACGTAGTAATTACAGTATTAATGAAAGATTAAGAAAATTGATGTTATAAATACCCAAATAAATGTGATTTGAGACATTTTATGAAATAAAATAATTTTATAGGTTAATATGACATATTATGATTGGTTATATGAATTCTTCTCTAACTAATAATTCTGTTATGAATTTATCAAAAATCAAATACCCAATAGTGCCAAAATTGACATAAAAGAGTTTTTAAAACAAATATTATATTATTAATTGACATTCTATTCCTAAAAATCTACGGTTCAGGAAAAGGACTTATATAATGATAGGTGTATCCTTAATGGACCACTTTGGGATTTATTTGAAGTTTATAGTTAGTTTATTAACTATATAATATAAAAATACAAAGTGACATGGTAAATGTCAAACTAATTAACTAAGAGTTAAAACTAAAAGATAAGGTTAATATAATGACCCAAACCTATCTAAAATATATTGGTTGAAATTATTTCTACCCATAACCACCTTAGACTTTAAATAATCCAGTTTTGAGATATTATACACCGAATATGAATTTATTATAAAATAATACTTTAAGTTTTTCCTAAAGAGCCCCTCCCCCCTTATAAATGGACACCACTTATAACCAATTCCTCACACCTCTCAAGCCTTTTGGCTCGTCCAACCTCTACCCAATTAAGCTACCTATATCCCTATACTCCTCCTATAAGCATTACCTTAGGTATAATGCACTTCAAGAGTCCTTTTTGGTTCAAACCAAAGGTAGTTACCCAAATCAATGGAGGTTAACCTACCATCGACCAAGGAAAAGTACAAGGTAAGGGGTTTTCATCTCACTTCTTATTCCCATGAGATTCATGATATATTGCCACTATTAACTTTTTTGTGGTGTATGTACTGCCCATAATTGTATTCTTTGTGTAATACACTTTAATTTATGTGTATTTACATATTCATTGTATGATACCTCTTTCATGGGGTTTATGTTTCGTAAGTTACCAAAATGGTAAGGGTTTATTTCACAATCTCTTCATTATCTGAGGTTGTTTATACATAATTATCTACTGGGACCTCTTTATCATCCACATCCACATTTCTTAATAATTTATTTCAAAACATCATTAATATTTTATAGAATATGCGTTGAAGTCATTTATACCCTTATTTGACTTTTTATAAGAGGTTTATAAAGGAATATTTCCCTCGTTTTCCAAACAAGATCTTTTTAATCTTTTTGAAAAAATTAAGGTAAGAATGTTTTTTTAACTTATACGATGGGTGTGGCTATTTTCCTCCATTATAAAGTCATCTAAGCTTCCCTTAAAATCTTATAAGAATGTTTTCAAAATAAAGTTTTTCTCTATAACTATGTGATTTTTAAATGATTTCAAAAAATGAGATATTTCTGTCAAATAGTTTTGATTTCATCTTGTTTGAAGTTGATTTATTATGATACAAATCATCCATATTGTATTTAAGGTTTTGTGATATGTTTGACTATGGATGAGTTATTTTTATGCCATTAATGGTTTATGATTAATGTTTTGGCATTCCGTATGCCAGTTTTAATACGAATGTTTATGTTATATTTCATCCTATTCTTAAGATGAATGTGTTGGACTAGTATGTTCTGGGTTGGGGACCGGTAAAAGTAAGCCCTCTGGGTTGTGGTCCGATTACAGCAGACCCTCCGGGTTGGTGTTCGGTTATTAGAGGCACTCCAGGTTGGTGTCCGGTTATTAGAGGCACTCCGGGTTGGTGTACGGTTATTAGAGGCACTCTGAGTTGGAGTTCGGTTACAAAGGCTCTCCGGATTGGGTTCCGGTTATAGTTATCCCTTAGGTCTTGGCACAGGGCCTTGACATATAAATTAAAGTTCGGAATTATGCATTCCATCATTATGAAAGTGGTTATTGATATTACATGTGATTATTCAACTAGTAGAATATCCATGTGAATGAGTAAATGAAATTATTTCATTTTATTTCTACCATATTATGTTGAAGTTCAAGTTTAAAAGGCTTTTGTTTTAGTCATACACTGCCTTAAATGTTTATGCTTATTTATGAAAGTTTCCACTGTATTTCCTACCCTTACTAAGCGTTTGATCTCACCCCTTTCTATGATTTATTTTTTTCCCAGAATTCCAAGAAGTGTGTTGTAATTGATTTGCAGGGTTAATACAAGGGAATAATGGCATCCATAAAGATTATTTATGTTGTTTTTTATGACTTAAAGTGCAATGTAACATTCATGTATGTAATCTATTTTCCAAGACTGCTAAACTGATCGGTCCTTCGGGACTTGATTCCTTGTAATCATGCCAATGTATTAAAATAATGCACCGACTCTGGGTAACTAGGGTCGGGGCATTACAGTTGGTATCAGAGGAAGTTTAGAAATAACCTTGGAAACTAGATTTAGATAAACTCTGATTAGAGAACATTACCCTAAGATAGACTTTGAGGATTATTATAGAAGAACTTCCTAGAATTTTGGTATTGTAGATATTTTGTGAGTTTTCTGAGAAATACATCTCTGTCTGTATACGAGCAGGTAGAGAAAGCTCTGGCACAGATGTACCTAGGGGTAAAACCCGAAAACACCACTTTGAGCTAGACTCGAACGAGAACTGGTGCACGACAATGGGCCTTGCTGCACTCTTGGTTACGACACTCCTGGGGGATATGCTTAGGATAATTCCCATTTTATTTACAAACCATTATGAAGGGTTTATGAGTATATACTTCCTCAAATAAAACATTTTTATGATTATGGATTATATCCATAAACTATTTAATGTATGTTAAGTGTTTTACAAGTTTGGGATTAGGTATTTTTATCCATAAACTAATCTAGTGTATTCCATTGTTTAGAAATGGCGCCCAGTAGAAGGAATGAGAACTCCATCAATACGCATGATCCAAAGAGTAAGAAAGATCATATCTTTCATGGTCTTAATCCATAATTTAGAAGGGAAATAGTCTCCCACATATTATCATCATATGAAGAAATAATATCATGTGTTAATAAGATAAGTAAAGAATTCTCTGAGTCCTATGGCTTTGAAGGGAAGTCATAGAAGAAAAGGATGGTAGAAAGAGATATAGATAAAGGGAATAAGGGAAAGAAGGATTTTCCAATATGTTATAAATGTGGAATGAATCACCTTGTTAAATGCTTGAAGGGAATGAGGGTTTGTTATAAGTGTAGAGAAAAAGGACACCAAGTACGTGATTTCAAGGGTAAGAAAAAGTTTTCCAATGTACAATGCTTCATCTGTAAGGAGTTGGGACACTACGCAAACCAATGTCCAAATCATCAAAGTATGCACCAAATGATGCTATTGGATAATAATCAAGTTATGATACTACCTCAAGATGAAGAGGAATGAATATTTTTCTTATGTTTTTATTATAGAATTATTTTATTTGAGTTTTGTATCAACAGTATACTGGTTACATGAATTATAGAGATAAATAAGGATTGTACTGTAGTACTATTTTATTGAGGATTTGAGATTATATGGTTCTAAGAAAAGTGACTTAATAGTAAGCTACACATTTTTGAAAATAAATTTTTGAAGGAAAGTTAATCCTTAATATGGTCCCGATAACGAGGTAGTGATTTTGGAATAAGAAATGGTTGATTTGAATAAATTATATTGGATATTTTTGACTACCTTGAAACTGATTAATGATTTTTCATTGTTGGAGTTTACAACATTTTTGGATAGAAGGAGTATATCCAGTATTCTATGAAACTGATTAATGATTTTTCATTGTTGGAGTTTACAATATTTTTGGATAGAAGGAGTATATCCAATATTTTATAAAGAATAATGGAGCATGAATGTAGTCAATAAGGTTTTATAGTAATTCAGGATGTTACCATGTTTTAAAATAATACATGATGAAGGTGTTCACATGTTATTACATGGGAAAAAGGAGCTTCATTGTGTTTAACTTCCTTATATATTTTGGACTGTCAGTTTGGATAGTAGTATCTTGGATAAGTCTAAATGTTGGAATGGATTAACTTTGAAAGGTTATTTTTGGATTTTTATAAAAGGACAACACACAGACCGTGTGACAACCCGTAGCGTCGGACAAAGCTGTGGGAATCGAACCCACAACCATAGTGAGATTGGGATTTATTGCCTACCATTGGACTACGTGAAGTCCCTGGATTGTATAATATAGTTTCTTTTTTTAAAGGGTCTGATATGTGAATTATAAATTCATTATATTTGGAACCCTATATGATTAGGATAAATAAAGTATTTTTGAGTTGTATTATGTTTTGGAGTGAAAGATGAGTTTGTGGTAGAAATTTATTAATGGATAAAACTATAATTATAAAGTAATTATATCTCCTTATGATTTTATCCAATCTCATAAATAAATTCCTCAAAATTAAGAAAAGGAACTTAGAACAAAAACGTTGTCCTAGATGGTACCTTAGATCATCACAAATTTATGGCTTTGTGATTGTTGGCCTTTTCATAGCCATGTTCTCTACCACTATCCATCAGATATTGATGGTTAGATTTCTCTTCTATATCCATATTTTCCTACATGGAACCCTAGTATGTGTAATTTTTGGTAACCTTCATACTTACCACTCTTTATTTTAAATAGAGGCCTCATTAATCCATTTTTCGATGTGGGATTTCAACTATGATATTTTGAAATGCCAACCCCAAGTTCCCAATACCAAGAATAAATTTTGAGGACACAATTTATTGAAGGAGGGGAGAATGTAACACCCCGATCTTTCACGGTACGCTTCTCTTTGAATAATACAATAGCGTGTGTTATACGCAACTTCGAGTTCTAACACACCACAACCAATCAAACTTGCCGTTAAGAATAGTAATACCCACTTTTTGAAATTTTATATATTTTATCTTTCCAAATGAACTTCATTTTTCGATTCGGAATATCAAAATTATCTTAGGGTGAATTTTTGGTACTTTTCTGATAACTTTCATATTTTTATGAATAGTGAAAATTACTAAATTTTAATTAAAAACAACTTTTTTTAATCGAAATAATTAATAGTGATAAATTATGAATTTGAGTGATTTTAAAGTATAATTAGATTATATTTTTACCATTTAATCCAATGTTGGTCATTGGACATAATTTCACATTTAAACTGGACATAAGCAAGTGTCATTCTTTTGGTAGTTATTATTTTTAAAAAACACGCTATTTGTTTTGATAATGGGAATTAATTTTTAAATTAATTAATGAAAATTATATGTTCTTAATTTGGTGAAATAGACATAATTTTTTAATTCATAATATCAAATATATCTTAGGCTGAATATTTGGAATTTTTCTAAGAAACATCAATTTTTGATGAATAGTGAAAAACACTGAGTTATTGGTTAAAAACCAAATTTTTATTTAAATAATTTTTTATTTTATTTAAATTAATTTATGTCAAAATAGATAAATAATACTTATATAAGTTCATTTTAATTTATTGGAGTCATTTTATAATAATTTTAGATATATAAATATTTTATTAAACTTTTCACCGTCTTTTACCCACCTCCTAGGAGAATTTGAAAATTCACATAAAACTTAATTTTACCGCTTCTGTGAGTTTAATTTTGAAAATCCGAGAGGCATGGCTAATATCAAAGAGTAAAATGTGGTTCAATAAGATAAAAATAATTTTTGGTGAATAATAATTTTTTACTTTTATTTACCGCGGTTAATGGTAAATAGGGTAATTCAAGGAAAAAGAATATTGTAATAATTCAAAATTACCTTAACACATGTCATAAACTTATTGGATGAGTAATGGACGACCATGGGAATCTTTGGGTCTATTTTGGAACCCCATGGAGCCACTTATGAATGATAATGACATTTTAGATTAATTAATTTAATGTAAAGGAAAAATTGACATAAACAAAAACCTTTTAGTAATTAATTTTTATATGGGGTTATATAAGTAATAATTTTGACTATAAATATTAATTATAAATATAAAAATATTTCATACATAATGGTATTTTATTTATAATTTTTAGACAATAAATAATTTAATTTATTTATGACACAATGATGATGCAGTAATTACCATATTAATGAAAGATTAAGATAATTGATATTATAAATACCCAAATAAATGTGATTTGAGACTTTTTATGAATTCAAATAATTTTATAGGTTAATATGAAATATTAGGATTGGTTATATGAATTTTTGTCAAAGTAATAATTCTTTTATGAATTTATCAAAAACAAAATACACAATAGTTCCAAAATTGACATAAAAGTGTTTTTAAAACAAATATTATATTATTAATTGATATTCTATTCCTAAAAATATAAGGTTCATCAAAAGGACTTATATCATGATAGGTGTATCCTTAATGGAGCACTTGGGGGTCGATTAGAAGTTTATAGTAAGTTTGTTAACTATATAATATAAAAATACAAAGTGACATGGTAAATGTCAAAATAATTAACTAAGAGTTAAAACTAAAATATAAGGTTAATATAATGACCCAAACCTGTCTAAAATATATTGTTTGAAAGGATTAAAACCCATACCCACCTTAGACTTTAAATAATCTAGTTTTTAGCCATTATAAACCGAATATGAATTTATTATAAAATAATACTTTAAGTTTTTTCTAAATAGCCCCTCCTCCCCCTTATAAAAGGACACCACTTCTAACCAATTCCTCACACCACTCAAGCCTTTTGGATCGTCCAACCTCTGCCCAATTAAGCTCCCTATATCCATATACTCCTCCCAGAAGCCTTACCTTAGGTAGAAGGCACTTCAAGAGTCCTTTTTGGTTCAAACCAAAGGGAGTTACCCAAATTAAAGGAGGTTAACCTACCCTCAACCAAGGAAAAGTACAAGGTAAGGGGTTTTCATCTCACTCCTTATTCCCATGAGATTCATTCCATATTGCCACTATTACCTTTTGTGTGGTGTATGTACTTTCCATAATTGTATTCTTTGTGTAATACACTTTAATTTATGTGTATTAACATATTCATTGTATGATACCTCTTTCATGGGGTGTATGTTTCGTAAGTTACAAAATTGGTTAGGGTTTATTTCACAATCTCTTCATTATCCGAGGTTGTTTATACGTAATTATATATTGGGACCTCTTTATCATCAACATCCATGTTTCTTAAAAATGTATTTCAAAAAATTCTTACTATTTTATAGAATATGGGTCAAAGTCATTTATACCCTTGTTTGAATTTTTATAAGAGGTCTATAAAGGAATATTTCCGTCATTTTCCAAACAAGGTCTTTTTAAACCTTTTTGAAAAAATTATGGTAAGAATTTTTTCTTAACTTATACAGTGGGTGTGGATATTTTCTGCCATTATAAATTTTTCGAAGCTTCATTTAAAATCTTATAAGAATGTTTTCAAAATAAAGGTATTCTCTATAATTATGTGACTTTTAAATGAATTCAAAAAACGAAATACTTCTCTCAAATAGTTTTGATTTAATCTTGTTTGAAGTTGATTTATTATGATACAAATCATCCATTTTGTATTTATGGTTTTGTGATATGTTTGACTATGGATGAGTTATTTTTATGCCATTAATGGTTTATGATGAATGTTTTGGCATTCCGTATGCTAGTTTTAATATGAATGTTTATGTTATATTTCATTCTCTTCTTAAGATGAATGTGTTGGACTAGTATGTTCCGGGTTGGGGACTGGTAAAAGTAAGCCCTCCGGGTTGGGGTCCGGTTACAGCAGACCCTCCAGGTTGGTGTCCTGTTATTTGAGGCACTCTGGGTTGGTGTCTGGTTATTAGAGGCACTCCGGGTTGGTGTCCAGTTATTAGAAGAACTCCGGGTTGGAGTCCGGTTACAGAGGCTCTCCAGGATGGAGTCTGGTTACATAGGCTCTTCGGGTTGGGTTCCAGTTATAGTTATCCCTTATGTCTTGGCACGAGGCCTTGACATAGAAATTAAAGTTCGTAATTATGCATTCCATCATTATGAAAGTGGTTATTGATATTACATGTGATTATTATACTAGTAGAATATCCATGTGAATGAGTAAATGGAATTATTTCATTTTATTTCTACCATATTATGCAGAAGTTCAAGTTTAAAAGGATTTTGTTTTAGTCATACATTGCCTTAAATATTTATGCTTATTTATGAAAGTTTATGCTGTATTTCTTACCCTTACTGAGCGTTTGAGCTCACCCCTTTCTATGATTTATTTTTTTCCCAGGATTCTAAGAAGTGTGTTGTGATTGATTTGTAGGGTTAAGCCAAGGGAATAATGGCGTCCATAAAGATTATTTATGCTGTTTTGTATGACTTAAAGTGCAATGTAACATTCATGTATGTAATCTATTTTCCAAGACTGCTAAACTGATCGGTCCTTCAGGACTTGATTCCTTGTAATCATGCCAATGTATTAAAATAATGCACCGACTCTGGGTAACTAGGGTCAGGGCGTTACATTCTCTATAAATAAATCATTATGGAAATTTTTGCAACCTTATCCATATAATATTGTGACTATCAAGAGGTTTCTTCTTCCTCCTTCATTAGTGAATCGTGATCTGATAATGATGAGGCTCCAAATTGAGGAAGATCAAGATGCAACAAACACAATGATTCCTCCTCTTCATTTTCAAGTGCCTTATTCAATGGATAATGATCCAAAAGTAGGTAGGAATATTTATTTTGTGTATTATGACCTTATTGAGTAAATTGACTGAGAAAGATCACTCATTTCCTTTATTTATGTCATGTTTAAGCCTTTGCATGCTCCCATGTATCAAATTTAATTTTTTAATTCGATTAACTCTCATGTTCTAAATTTTCTCAACATAGTTTCCCCAATTCAGATTTTTTGGCCATGAAATATTGGCCAACGATTATTGCACCCTTGTTCATTTGATTTTCCCCCACCTGTTCTTCATGTTCTTGACCATTGGTAAATGAAGTCATGTTTTTAAATTACTAGGTATGACGAGTGTGATTAGACACCTATATTCATGGAGTATTAACATGTGATGAATGAAATAATGATTTGGGAACAGGTCAGGATGTATTTCGGGATACAAGTGTTGAATACTATGTATTTGAGATCTAGTACCAAAAAAAATGGATGGAAACACATGTATCATAAGAAAATTTACCATGGATCAACATGTTTATTTTTCCATCCAATGGATGGATGGAAATGAGGAATAAGGGTTTTTACATTTTATTTTGAGAGTCCTGGGGGAAATATCTGAGGTAGTGAGTCCATATCTGGAATACTGGATTAGATCTCGGAATTCTACAAAACATTTGACTATAATCCTTGTAGTCTGAAGAACACATGGAGTGTCGGGCATTCAATGTGGAGGTTAGGGTTTTAGAATGAGTAAATTATAACAAACGATATGGGATCCCCACACACCATGTGGTATGGAGTTGGATACCCAGGATGTACTCTAGGATTACAAGGGAATATGCATGGCCATACACAAGACAAAGGTACATGAACATGACATGAGGGTCATGGAGAGGAGAACACGAATTGATGATGAGTAGATTGAAAACACCATTTAGTATACTATAATTTCATGTAATTCTATATAAGCATGGATTCATGTGATAATGAAGACACAAACAGGTGGAAGAGTGGGAAAACCTAATGTGTGGGTTCCCTACACGTCATGTACCACTACCTTCTATTTTAGAAAACTTCAATCTCTTGTATCTCCTCTATTGGGTCACATATTTTGGCCTACAAGTATCCAATACTGAGTGTTATTTCACATAGAATGTGTTGGTGGCCTCCATAGTGGATTTTGAGATACTATGTGAGATGTTCCTAGTGGGATTCTTCTTTAGGTGATGCTCAATGATGGTAGTGATCAGGCAAGATCTCTATGGACTTCAGAGTGGAACCCTCATATGGGACATGGCATGGTTCTTCTATCTACATTCATAGTGGAAAAATCATACTATAATAGGGAATGAGTCCTCTACCTGTATACAGAGTGTAAACCTCCCATGGTATAAGGTATGTGTCATGACCCGTCCCCTGGGGCCCATGCCGTGACTACCCCAAGCCCACCTTCCATAGGATAGTGGTTGGAAACTAATACCAAAGGCATATTCCCTAAAACTGGGAAGGCATTGCCTTTATAACCTGTAAAAACACGCAACTAAACACACAGTAAGATACAAACGCAATTCCACTGTATAATAAACAAGTGAGTATAGTAAGTAAAAGGAGCCAGAATACAAGCTCAATTAGAAAGTAAAAGTACAACTGTAATGCAATACAACTGAAGAAAAGGAAAATTCAGCTATTGGATCGTCCTTCGAGGTTCCTACCTATAGGGTAGGTACAGATCGCCTCTACAGCACTCCACATTCGTTTGTATCCTCCGCGTATCGACACACCATATGGTCCACCTCCAGGTACTGTTCAGTCTTGGTACTCTTAGCCTCAGTCAGCACTGTCCGTCGTCTGCATCCAACACAACAAGGTGCAAGCATATCCCATGTAGGGGTGAGTATAACAATACTCAGTAGGGACCCCGAGACCCTCTAGGTATCACAAAATCTTCCAAGGATAAACCATAAAGTATGAATTCAACAGATAACCCTACTTAGGTATATGACCATACATACACCTAAGTTATCAAGTAATCCATGTCAATCATGAGGAAAACACAGAAAAACTGACTCAGCTAAAACCAGGATTTTATTCTAGGGGTAGAATCAAGTAACATCCCCATTCACATTATCGAAACCTCAGATACTAAAGAACTCCTCCTATGTCGAGTATAATGGGATTACTGTGACACCAAGCGCGCTTCCCACCAACCTTGGACTGCTGAGGTAATCCTCCTGTCGAGTACCGTGGGTCAACCATGCCACACAGAGGCGCTCCCCACCGTGGGTCTGCCGCGTCACCAAGCGCGCTCCCCCTCATAGAATACTGACTTACTCCTCCTATCGAGTACCGTGGGTCTACCGTGACACCAAGGAACTCCCCACTTTGGGTCTTCTGCGACACCATGACACTCCCCACTGGGCTAGTAGAGTCACTCCGAGTCAAAACGGTCAGCAGTCGTCAGGTCTCGGCCAGCTACTAGGTCTCCGTACTAAGCTCACTCGTCTCTGGTAGGATCTGCTCCATGAGCTACTGGTCGATACAACAACTGTCATGAAGTCCCAAGAATAAGTATCTCAAAGGTCCGCCACGTCATAAGGGTCTCAACGTAACAGATGACGCATCAATCATATGCCCGGTCTGTGAGTTATTAGCCTTTTAGTCCCAGGGGCCCGGTTGGATTCGTGCACGATCCAACCTGATTATATCTCAACTATATCCAAAACTCTAGTAGAGTATACTCAAAGGGACCGTCTTGCTCCAAGATTTCCAGTACCGCTGACGGTTCATCAAACGGACGTCCGACGCCAAAGATATGGCCGAAGGAACGTAAATGGGTCGTAGTGGGCCCGGGTCCGGTCCGACCTGGTTTGGGTTGACCTGGCCTGACCTGTTAGGTCTGGCCTAGCCCATTGGGATGTCCGACCACTTGGGTTCGGCCGGGTCCATTGGGCCTAGCCCAGTAGGCCGTGAGGGGCTGTAGAGAGCCGTGAAGGCATGAACCGACGGCGAGGGCGCGGACCGACCGTAGGTCGGTGCGAGGGCGGTTCAGCCCGGAGGGCGACACATGGGATGATTGTCCTGGAGGGCATCTCAGCTCGGGGTGCGGGGCTGGTTCGGCTTGGAGGGATGTAGGGGCGTGGCTCAGGGGAGGCTCGGCCAGGGCCGGTTCAGCAGGCGGGTGGCGCGACCCGGGTAGGTTCGGCTGGGAGTCCGGAGCGGCCGGGTGGCTCAGCCGGTGGATGGCACGACCAGGGCGGCTCGACCGGGTGGCCAGGGGCCAGTTCGGCCAGTGAATGGCGCGACCAGGGTGGCTCAGCCGGGGCGCGGCGCAGCGTGGAGCCTGTTCGGCCGGATGTCCGGAGTGCTGTAGGGGCGGTGCGGGTTGCGGAGGCCGCGGGTGGCGGTGCCGTCGCCTTCGTCGCCTTTATCGCCTTCGTCGCCTTCCTCCATTTCAAAGAACATCGCAAATCAACCCAAGGGTTACATAGAGTACATTCCATGTTAGTTTGTCCCACACTATCCGCATTAGGGCGGTAGAAAGTGGCTCATCATAAACAACAGAGAAGAACGTCAAACCCTCCCGCAATGAATGTTTCCCACCCGCAAAAGAAAAGATCTGCATTCTTCGTTTTAAAGAAAGGATGAACTTGGGAATATGAACATACACAAATTAAACCCCTACTTCATTCAATTGATGGAGTTGGTGCAAGAAGGTAGTATATTCATCGATTCTCCATAAATGAGGACGTCCCACGTTGGAAGAAGTCCCAAGGAAGAAGGTCGAAGGAGGTCAGCATTCTTTTTTGGCGGAGCATTCTTCGTCTGGGAGCGCGTTCTTCGTTGGAGAACGCATTCTTAATTGGAGAGCGTAATCCTCCAAGTTTTGGGCATAACTTCACTTTACCAGTGCTTCGTCGCTTGGTGAAGCCATCCCAAATCCTCCTCCCAAGCTCCATATATATCGGAGAGGGGGAGGTAGGTAAAGATCGTTGGAATTTATGACGATTCATTTATTAGGAACCTTCTTAAATTCCAACGATTCTATTACCTAATTTAAAAAAATAGTAATCTAATTAACTAAGTTGGCACAATTAATGATGTGAATTGGCATCATTAATGAGGAGGAAGCTCAAGAGGCTCCTCCACATTAAATAGGGGGTTGAGAGGTTTCCTCTCCTCCCATTAATAGGGGTCGGGTGGTCCCCACAAAAATAACCTCTCATGGGAGGTTAAGGTTTGGTGGTCCCCACCACCATAACCTCTCATGGGAGGTTAAGGTCTGGTGGTTCCCACTTATAACCTTCACATGGAGGTTTTAACAAACAAAATTAAAATAAAGCTACACAACTTTATTTTTATTCACAAAAAATCCAAAAACTATCTTTCACTCTCGACCCACTACCGTCAAGGTGAAAGTCTCCTTAAGCGAACACCGATGTTGTGAGTTCAATGGTGCCCTCATATTTCCATTTCGAGCACCGATTCAAAGGTTATAAAAACCTGCTCGCACATTTACTGAACATACCCGAAGAAAAGTTCATAAATTCATTCCAGGAACTCCGGGCCTCGGAATCACGCACAATTAATTTTCGCAGACTCGTAAAATTCACATATATTAAAAAAATTACATGGAAATTTCGGGTCTTTAAATTCTCCCAACCTCATGGTTCTATGTCCCTGTAAGACACAACTCAAAACTAGGTAAACAAGTGGGGGTACTGAGCACGCATCTAAGCCTCCCGCCCCCATGTGCTCTCCTGGAGGTTCCTGTGCTGCCAACAAATGCACACCAGAGGTATCGACCATCCACAAAGGACCCGCTCCTTTCGATCCTCAATCTCTACTGGAACCTCCATGAAAGTCACCCCATCGTCGATGTCCAGCTCACCATGGTCGATGATGTGAGAAGGGTCGTGCACGTATCTCCTTAGTTGGGATACGTGGAAGATGTCGTACACCCGGTGCAACCGAGGTGGAAGAGATATTTCATAAGCCACCTCGCCGACTCTATTGGGGACCTGAAAAGGTCCGATGAACCTCGGAGATAACATTCCACCTTGTTCAAATCTTCACAAACCTCATCGAGGTGAGACCCATAGAAAGACGTGGTCCCCACCCTTGAACTCCAAAGGTCTCTTTCTCCTATCAGCTTAAAACGTATGCCTACTCTATGTAGTCTTCATCCATTCCTGGATGATCTGCACCTTCTTTCTGGTTGCCCATACCATTTCTGGTCCTACTAGTGCTGACTCCCCAGGGTCAGTCCAGTACAAAGGTGATCTGCAAGGTCACCCGTACAACGCCTCAAAAGGTGCCATCCCTATGGTGGAGTGATAGCTGTTGTTGTATGAAAACTCCACCAAAGGTAATTGATCCTCCCAGATATGACTGAAGTTGAGGATACAAGCACACAACATTTCCTTGAGGGTCTGAATGGTCCACTTAGTCTGACCATCCGTATGAGGACGGAAGACGGTGCTCAAACGAAGCAGCGTCCCGAAAGCCTCCTACAACCCATTCCATAGCTAGGAAGTACAACATGCATTGTGATTGGAGATAATCGTCGAGGGTACTCCATGTAGCCGCACAATCTCTTGCACATAGAGGCGTCCCAATATCTCTACTAAACCCTGCTCTCTGATCGGTAGAAAGTGGGCCAACTTGGTGAGTCGGTCGACGATCACCCAAATCGAGTCATGACTCCTGGATGTACGTGGAAGTCCTTTCATGAAGCCCATGGATATCCCATCCCAATTCCACTCTGGGACCTCTAAAGGCTGAACCAAGCCTACTGGTACCTGATGCTCCACCTTCACTTGCTGACAAGTGAGGCACCAAGAAACAAACTCTACAACTGCTTTCTTCATTCCCGGCCACCAGTGCTGTCATCAGAGATCTTGGTACATCTTCGCCACTACTGGATATACCTCTATAGGGGATGTGTGGAACTCCATCAAAACTTACTCCTAAAGTGATACTGGTACCACGATACATCATCTTAAGAGGAGGATGTGCTTCCCACCTTCAGAAAATACATCAGGTGCCTGCCCTATGGATATCTAAGCATGTCGAGTCTCGCAGTTAACATCCCCATGCTGCGCCTCCCTGACTCGCTGAAGAAGTGGGGGAGTGACTGTAAGAGACTGAAGAAAGGATGCTCTGTCTCTATCCACAAAGGATATCTGCAAAGCGGCTAGCTGATCTATCGCCTCACCTAGTAGCTATATACTAGACCTCATGCTGAGTGCATCTGCAACAACGTTCCCCTTCCCAGGAGTATAGACTATCTCGAAGTCATAGTCCTGGAGGAACTGAATCCAATGTCGCTATCTCAGGTTCAGGTCCTTCTGAGAGAAGATATACCTGAGACTCTTGTGATTATAGTACATGGTAAAATGCTCACCCATCAGATAGTGCCGCCACATCTTCAAGGTGAATACCATTGCTGCTAAATCCAGGTCATGGGTAGCATAGTTCTGCTCATGCTATCTTAGTTGTCGAGAACCATATGTGATCACTTCTTGATACTGTATTAGGACACATCCGAGTCCGGTCCCTGATGCATCGTAGTAAACTACGTACACTACACCATCCTTTAGAAGCCTCAAAACGGGGGCACTAGTCAGACTCAACCTTAGCTCTAGAAAGCTCTACTGGCATCTCTCTGACCACACGAAGGGTTTTCCCTTCTTCGTCAATGCTGATAGTGGTGCTGCAACTCTAGAGAAATCTGACACAAATATTCAGTAGTATCTATCCAACCCTAGGAAACTCCGTACTTCCATCACACTCCTGGGTGGCTCCCAAGTAAGTATCGCCTCAATCTTCACTGGATCCACTGCAACTCCAGCCTCTGATATGAGATATACTAGAAAGTGAACCTCTCGAATCCAAAATTGGCACATTGAGAGCTTACCATAAATTTGGTGCTCTCAGAGTGTGTCCAGTACTACCAACAAATTATAGGCATGCTCCTCCTCGGTAGTCGAGTAGATCAGAAGGTCGTCGAAAAAGACTACAACAAAGCGATTGAGGTATGGATGAAATATCATGTTCATGAGTCCCATAAACACTGCTAGAGAATTGGTTACGCCGAATGGAATAAACAAGAACTTGTAATGGCCATACCGACATTTGAATACCATTTTCTGCACATCCCCGTCTCGAACTATGAGCTGGTGATAGTCTGGTCTGAGGTCTATCTTCGTTAACCACTGTGCTCCCTTCAGCTGATCAAAGAGGTCATCAATCCTTAGGAGTGGGTACTTGTTCTTCACAGTTACCTCATTCAGGCACTGATAATCAAAACAAAGCCTCAAGCTCCCATCCGCCTTCTTGGTGAATAGAATCAGGGCTGCCCAAGGTGAAACACTAGTCTAGATGAATCCATTCCCCTGCAAGTCCTCTAGCTATACCCGCAGCTCGCAAAGCTCTGCGGGTGCCATAAGATACGCTGGAGTAGATATCGGTGCCATCCCAGGGTACAAGTCAATGTAAAAGTCCACCTCTCTATGAGGAGGTAGAACCAAAACATCATCAGGGAAGACATCCACGTACTGGTCCACCACTACAGGATAGCTCAGACTCTCTACATAAACCGCTCTGAGGGTGAGGCTATCCAACTGATTAGTGATCGGCTACACTCTCCTCCGGGCAATTCCATCCTGCACTGCAAAGTTTCCCTTCTTGCCAGTGAAGGTAAACCTCATCCCATCTGTATGGACACACCAAACTTTGTGCCTAATACAGTCTATTTGGGAATGGACTGTAGATAACTAGTCCATACCCAAGATGACGTCATAAGGCCTCGACGCCGCTACTAAGAGATCCCAGCCAAAGACCTCACCTCCTAGAGTAATCTCACACTGCCGGAAACAGTTTGTAATCCTCAAATACATTCCTGTAAGAGTCTCTAGCTATAAAGATCGAGCCAACGGCTCCGTCAGAATCTCCGATCTCTGAACGAGAGTAGTGGAAATGAAAGAATAAATGGAACCTGTGTCTATAAGAACTGAAGCTAAGGTAGAGTAGACACATATCGTACCTCGAATCTTAACGGGAGAACCATGATCATAAGCCTCATCTACCTAGAGCTGAGATCTCCCCTATCCACCTGCTCCCTGTGGTCGGGGTAAACCTCCTGGTGGTGGTGGCTATAACATCTCAAATCATTTCCCACCACCAGCTGCATGACCAGCTCCTCTTCCACGTCCGCCTTCTCCCTGCAGACCACCTCAATCGAACCTCTGTCTCTGCCTGGGTGGTCCTTCGACCATCTGCTAATCATCCGTATGGAAGTTCGGAAAGTCACGAGCCATGTGACCCTGCCCGCCGCATGCATAACACTACCCGCTCCTGGTATGACTGGCTCCACTTCGAGTGCCCCAGACAACTGATCCTCAGTCATGTAGTCGTCCACCTATAGTTCTGGTCCTCTTGGACCTCTGTTACTTCTATCTACTGCCAGCTAAAAAATACACCGCTACATGATGACTGGTAGTGGGTATCACTTCTGGTGACTGTTCAGCAAGGAAACTCTCTACTAGGAGGGATCTCTCTAACACCCCCACCTGCGTTGAGATGCTGAGTGAGATCAACGAAGCCCTGATCTTCCACCTGAGTCCCTACTCGAAGGTCCGGGCCCTGAAGAATGGGTCACGCACCATATCAGTGGAGTAGCGTGAGAGGTATCTGAACCTCACTGAGTACTGAGCTACAGTCATGCTGCCTTGCTGCAGATGAAGTAGCTCCTAAATGCGCACTGTGCGAAGAGTCACTGGAAAAAACTCCACCCGAAACATGATCTTAAAGTCTGCCGAGAGAAGAATCACCTCGTCATGGACCTAGAGCATCAAGCTCCACCATCCGCCCACTGCTGCCTGTAGAAGGCTGGCAGCAAGAATCACCATGAGGTCTGCTAGTGTCCCTACCAGTCAGAAAACTCTCACCACAGCCACCAGCCAATCCTCAGCCGCCTGTGGGTCCATCTCTCCCCTAAAACTGGGTGGCCTCAAGTGTTGGAACTTGTGCAATGCGCTCAAGCGGCATGCAACGTCTGCTGCTGGGGATGGTGGTATCGGTGGCCCAACGGGGAGTGGTACTGTGGGTGCCTCCACTAGAAAATGGCCATGTACTGAGGCCTCATCGCTCGGTGGGCTACAAGTGTGTAAAAATATCAGAACTCTAACTGGCTATCTATGTGGAGGCATCCTAAAAGAAACAGATGCGACATGGTCAAAAGATTATACCTGGTGAGATAACCTGGTGAGATGACTTAAAGAAATTTTTTGAAAATAGACACGTAATTAGTTTTTTCGTGCCTTGAGTGGGAAATCAGAAGTCAGGGTCATGGTGTATGGATACGTCAGCCGCTGCACCAACACTGGACTCACTAAATTGAAAACTTCACTCACTACACTTAACACTATTGCTTCACTGAAAAGAAAGATCATAGTCCTAAGTTCTGTGGTAGAACCAACTCCTCTAATACCAATTTGTCACGACCTGTCCCCCAAGGCCCATGACGTGACTACCCCAAGCCATCCTACCATAGGCTAGGGGCTGGTGACTAGAACCAAAGGCATATTCTCTAAAACTGTGAAGGCATTGTCTTTATAACATATAAATACAACTAAACACAAAACAAGATACGAACGCAAGTCAACTTTATAGTAAACAAGTTAGTACAGTAAGTAAAAAGGGCTAGAATACAGGCCCAACTGGAAAGTACAAGTACAACTGCAATGAAATACAACTAAATAAAAGGGAAATTTAACTTCTAGATCATCCTCGGAGGTTCCTAAATGAAGGGTAGGTATAGATCACCTCTGCAGCACTCCACGTCCATCCGTCTCTTCCACGTATCGACATGCTGTATGGTCCACCTCTGGGTACCGTCTAGTCATGGTACTCTCAGCGTCAGTCAGCACTGTCCATCATCTTCATCCAACACAACAAGGTGTGGGCATAACCTGTGCATGGGTGAGTATAACGATACTCAGTAGGGACCCTGAGACCCTCTAGGTCTCACAAAATACACCAAGGATAAACTAAAAAGTATGAATTCAATAGATAACCCTACTTAGGAATATTCCCATACATATACCTAAGTTATCAAGTAATCCATCCCAATCATGAGGAAAAGATAGAAAAACTGACTCAGCTCAAACTAGGATTTTATTCTAGGGGTAGTATCAAGTAACATCCCCAGTCACATTATCGAAACCTCGACTGCTGGAGAAATCCTCCTCTATCAAGTACAGTGGGACTGCCACAACACCAAGTTCGCTTCCCACTAAACTTGGACTACTGAGGTACTCCTCCTGTCGAGTACCGTGGGTCTTCCGCGTCACACAGAGATGCTCCCCACCATGGGTTTTCCACGTCATCAAGAACGATCCCCCTCATAGCCTTCTGAGGTACTACTCCTTTCAAGTACCATGGGTTTTCCACAACACCAAGGAGATCCCCACTGTGGGTCTTCTGGGACACCATGGTGCTCCCCACTGAGCTTGTAGAGTCACTCAGAGTCAAAAAATCAGCATTCGTCATGTCTCAGCCAACTGCTAGGTCTCCGTACTAAGCTCGCTTGTCTCCAGGAGGATCCGCTCCATGAGCTACTGGTCGATACATCAAATATCACGAAGTACCACTAAGAAGTATCTCAAAGGTCCGCCACATCATAGGGGTTTCAACATAACAGACAACACGTCAATTAGATGCCCAGTCATTGAGTTTTTATCCTTTTAGTTCCAGGGGCCCGATTGGATTCGTGAACGATCCAACCTGACCATATCTCAACTATACCCAAACCTCCAATAGGGTATAATCAAAGGTACTGTCTTGCTCCATGATTTCCAACGCCACTAACTGTTCGTCAAATGGACATCTGGTGCCAAAGATATGGCCAAAGGTGTGTAAATGGGCCGTAGTGGGCCTGGATCCGGTCCGACCCGGTCGGATTGACCCAGCCTAATTTGGCCTGGGCCAAACTGGTTCGGGTCGACCCAGCCTGACCCATTAGATCTGGCCTGACCTATGGGCGGGCCGACCCCTTGGGTTCGGCCCGGCCCACGGGGCCTAGCCCAGCAGGCCGCGAGGGGCCGTAGAGAGCCATGAAGGCGTGGACCAGCCCTGAGGGCACAGATCGGCCACAGGTTGGTGAGAGGGCGGTTCGTCCTAGAGGGTGCCGCGTGGTCGGCTCGACCCAGAGGGTGTCGCGAGGGCGGCTTGGCCCGGGGCGTAGGGCCGATTCAGCTCAGAGGTCTACGGGGCGCGACTTGGGGTGGCTCGGCTCGGATGCCTAGGTGGCACGGCCGGGGCCGGTTTGGCTGGCGGGTGGTGCGACTGGCGCCGGTTTGGTCGGGTGGCCGGAGCGGTCGGGTGGCTCGGCCGGTGGATGGCACGACCAGGGCAGCTTGGCCAGGGGCCGGTTCCATCGATGGATGGCGCGACTAGGGCTGCTCGGCCAGGAGGCCGGGGCGCGGTGCGGCCGAGGATGGTTCAGCTGGCGGCGGTGTGGAGCCGGTTTGGCCGGAAGGCCAAAGTGCCATGGGGGTGGCGTGTGTTGCGGAGTCCACGGGTGGCGGCGCCGTTTCCTTCGTCGCCTTCATCACCTTCGTTTCCTTCCTCTGTTTCGTAGAACACAACAAATCAACACAAGGGTTACAGAGAGGATGAGCCATGTTAGTTTGGCCCACACTCTCCACATTAGGGTAATAGAAAGTGGATCATCATAAATAAGAGAGAAGAATGTCAAACCCTCCCGAATGATTGTTTCCTACCCACAAAAGAAAACATATGCATTCTTCATTTTAAATAAAGGAAGAACTTGGAAATATAAACATACAAAAATTAAACCCCCACTTTGTTCAATTGATGGCGTTGGCACAAGAATGTAGTACAGTCATCGATTCTTCGTAGATGAGGACGTACCATGTTGGAAGAAGTCCAGAGGAAGAAGGTCGAAGGAGGTCGATGTTCTTTGTTGGCGGAGCGTTCTTCATTAGGGAGCATGTTCTTTGTTGGAGAATGTGTACTTTGTTGGAGAGCATAATCCTCAAAGTGTTGGGCATAACGTCACTTTACCAGTGCTTCGTTGCTTGGTGAAGCCATCCCAAATCCTCCTCCGAAGCTCTATATATATAGTAGGGGGGGGGGAGGTAGGTAACGATCATTGGAATTTATGACGGTTCATTTATTAGGAACCTTCCTAAATTCCAACAACACTATTACTTAATTTAAAAAAAGGGTAATCCAATTAACTAAGTTGGCACAATTAACGAGGTGCGTTGGCATCATTAATGTGGAGGAATCTCAAGAGGGTCCTCCACATTAAAGAGGGGGTTGAGAGGTTTCCTCTCCCCCCATTAATAGGGGTCAGGTGGTCCCCATCACAATAAAATCTCATGGTTGGTTAAGGTGTGGTGGTCCCGGCCACCATAACCTCTCATGGGAGGTTAAGGTCTGGTGGTCCCAACTTTTAACCTCCACATGGAGGTTTTAACAAACAAAATAAAAATAAAGCTACACAACATTATTTTTATTCACGAAAAATCCAAAAACTATCTTTCACTCTCGACCCACTACCGTCGAGGTGAAAGTCTCCTTAAGAGAACACCGACATTGAGAGTTCAATGATTCCCTTAGATTTCAATTCCGAGCACCGGTTCAAAAGTTATAAAAACCCGCTTTCATGTTTACTGAACGTACCCAAAGAAAATTTACAAAATTCATTCTGGGCACTCCGGGCCTCAGAATCACGCGCTGTCAATTTTCACGGACTCATAAAATTCTCATATATTTAAAAAAAATTACATGGAAATTCCGGGCTATTATAGTATGGGTCCTCTTTCAACTTTTAGAGTTCCACTATCCTACTGGGATAGAGAATGGGTCATCTACCTATTGATCGAGTGGCGCCCACCTACAAAGTTAGGAAATCAGTACTCGAATATTAGAGTTTCACCCTCATTATGGGAAGGGAGTGGGTCCTTTATCTATAATATGAGTGGCAACCTCAAGTGGTATTGTGGTATTAGTCCTTCAATATTAGAGTGGTACCCTCCAGCTAGGCAACACATTGGTCCTCTACCAACCATAAGAGTGGCACCCTACAGTTAGGCTGGGCATTGGTCCTCCACAACTACTTGAGTGGCACCCTCTTATGGAGTCATGGCATGGGACTTCATCCATTAGAGTGGAACCCTCCTGCTGGGCATGGCATGGTTCCTCTATCAATTATTTAGTGGAACCATCCTATTGTATAAGAGAATGGGTCCTCTATTTGGAAATTGTTCCCCTCAACTATTTGTTATAGTGGTGATATGTGGGTTAACTTTGATATTTCTGATGGGTAGATGCATGAGATTTTGGGCATTGTTGATCGGATCTCAGAACTAATGGAACGATTTCTTGGGCTAGGATATGAGATAGAGATCCCCTTCTCTCTCATTTGGGATTCATTGGTTTGAATATATATATATATATATATATATATTTGTATATATGTTGCTGGACTTTATTTACTCTCTTTATTTGGGTTGATATGTCTACAACCTATCTATTCCTATAATATCTCTTAAAACCCCCCTTCATCTTTCAAGTAGTCCTACTAGGTATATATATACTCACCCTGATGTTATCTTTTCCTGCATGTGTCGTGTCTTATGTAGAAAACAGACATGTCAGCAGTGACTATGGATGAGCTTAGGGATACCTGGTGCGTTGTAACATGTATTATGGTCAGAGCATAGAGATCAAGTGCCGATATCTCTCATCACTTTTTACTTTCTGGTTTTTTTAGGTTGTGGAATCATTCTGGTTGGTTGTGTATTTTTTCCCTGTACTTCCAGTTTTCACTATCATACTCTTGTACAACCTAGTGGGTTTTTATAACGACCCATACTTTACATACATTGTTATTACTTCAAAATTGAAGCACACTTATTACAACATATAACAAAACCATGAAAGGACCGTATAGGTATAGTGTCTTTAGAAACTGGAAAGCATAAACAACTGGTTCATAAAGCATCTACTTTGCCTCTCATTTATTTCATCATATCTAGAGTCCCTTTTTGGAATATCCTACTAAATAACCTTCTTCCTGACTTGGGGAAATAAAACATACAAAAGGGTGAGCTCAAATGCTCAGTAAGGGTAACAAAAGAAATATCAATCACATCATATACATAAGAACATAACTTTTGGAAATCTTAACCTGCAAAAGAGATCATAATTTCATAACATGGGATAAATCATAGTAGTGAAATGTAATCACAATAATCATAACATAAAACATGAAACTTTGTGGCATACACACATAATCATAGAGAATCATTTCTTATTAGTCAAGACTCATTTCCAAGACTATCTTAGTGGACAAAGTCCATTTCTGAACCGAGTTCACTCCTCGTTTCAGTCCTGTTTCACTAAACTGGTATAACCTGCCGTTCTAGCCATGTCTATCTCATGAGATATAACATCTTTACCCAATGCATTGTAGGGAGATATAGGTACCACCCATCTCATAATGATACCATTCATATGTGTGCCACAAAATCATAAACCACACATCATAGCATAACCCATGTAATAAAAATGGGAATCTTAAACATCGTGACATCATAAAACAACTCATATAAGATAATGGAATTCATAAAAATAATTCCATCACAACATAATCAAATAAATGTAATAATAGGGATAGAAACATAACACTTTATTATCTTAGATGGAAAATAATTTTGATAAAACACTTGAACTCCATTCTTGAGGAAAATATCCTTTCTACTTCAAAAACACTTTTCCTTTCTTAACATGTCATAAAATTCTAAACTAAAAGAAGTTGATTAAAAATAAACTTGAAACATTATAAGGGAATATTCTTGGAAATAATGTTTTAAAAATCCATTCATGCCGTATAAGTTAAAAGAAAACATTCTTCTCGTACTTTTGTCAGAAAAGTCAAAAAGTACCTCGTATGAAAAATGACAAAATATTCCTTTCATATATTTTACTAAAAACTCACCGAAGGGTAAAATTGGATATAAAATATTGTAGAATGATGTAAATATTACATATTGAGGAAACATGGATGTGGATGATAAAATGCACCCCAGTAAATTCCAAAGTATAAACAATCTCGGATAAAAATGAGATTGTGATATTTCCCTTACCTTAGGTCCGATTTTCTTCGTAAGTGTACAAACCTCCTGTATAATGATTTAAATAATGTTATTGACTTATTCCATAATCATACGTATTTTTATGATATGATATATGGTCATATTCTTAGCTTCTTATTAGTAATATTTCATTACTACTTGTTATTCGAGTGTTTATTACTTTTTGTTCTTATGCGTGTTTTGTCGAATAAATTCTTATTCTTCTCTTTAGGTTATAGATACCTCATTTCCATAATTTTATTAGTGTAATATATATCATATTCATTCATTAAATTCATTTATATAATCATTATTAAATGAAGATCATGTAGAACGAGTCGCATCACATCGTGGAGACGGTATTCCGTACATACGCACGAGCGATGATATCGTTCCCATGATCGTGGAATTGTATTGGAGTGTATGTATACTATTTAAGAATCAATATCACCTTAAAATAATCATATATAGTTATTATTTACACCATTATACCCATCCATGTAAGGTGGTGGGGGGGAAATAGATTACACCACGACGTGGAGACAGTATTCCGTACATACGCACGTGTGGTGATTTTGTTTTCCATAGGATGGATAGATGGTGAAATATGGTTGTTTCATACTTATAATAACATATCATTATATGATTGATACTGATGTTATTACTTCATAATGAAACAACTAAAGAAGAATAAGTGGAAGAAGAAATAAAGATGAAAGAATCGTTAACGGGCATTACCTCTTCTTTGAAGCTCTTCTTTGAGACCTCCTTTTAGGGCGCTAAAATTGGTCTTTGAAGAAGACCAGGACCTCTAGGATGTCTCTAGGGAAGTGGAGAGGAGAAAGTGGAAGGGGTTGGCCGAGATTTAAGGCTCAAATTTGTGTGAGGAGGAGAGGGAGGAGATGCCCTTTTATAAGGGAGGAGAGGGGCACCTTTGGAAATATAAGAAATATTAGTTTATATTAAATCCCAACCCCACTTAAAAACTTCATAAATGACTCATATCCAAATATTATATGAGATAGGGTTATAATATCATCAACCAATAAAATTTAGACATGTTAGTAATTTATTTTAAACATTATCAACTTGATTTATCGTTATTTATCAATTTTATTTTATTTGTGGTAATAATATTCTAAATTTTAAATTATTATAAATAATTACATATGTGTTGTGAATTTTCCATAATTTGGCACTTTATGAAATTTTGGACCATATAAATTTTAATTTATAAATTTTAAATATTTTTGTTATTTTTAAACAATTTTATAATATGTTATTTTTATAAAATAACAATAGTGTCAGTTTTGACACTATTCATTTATTTGAATTTAAATAAAATATATACAAAAGATATGTTCGAACTAAAATCTTTAATAGATCCATAAAATGTCATATGTATCTAGAAAATTAGTGGAGCACATTAAATTTTATTATTTTTAAAACCATTTATTTTATATTTTAATTAATAAAATAATTTCAACATCACTATTGTGTCATAATAAATGATAATTATTTAATCCCTGAAAATTCTAAATAAATTCCTATGATGTAGATAATTGTATTAGATTTCTGGATACTATTCATGTTCGAAGTTTCATGAAGTTTGTCACTAAATTAAAATTATTATACTTATAAGATTTAAGAAAGTGACATGTTGTCACATTCTTTGGTTTTAATAATAATTAAATTATTTTCATGGACAAAAGTCCATTAAATGAATCTAATCCAACCCTTAGGTGATATGGGTCGACTTTTATTCATCCAATATGATTTTGGCAGATGTTAGGGTAATTTTATAATCTTATATTTACCCTTAATTACCCGATTTACCTTTAAATATGGTAAATAAAATTTACCGTAGTTACTATTCATAATGCCCAAAAATAAAAAGTAGCCTATTAACATAATTTGGACCCACTGATTCTGAATATGGAATCCATTTTTAAAAATTCAAAACATATAAGTTGCAGTAATTAATTTAAAATAAATCCCGTTGTTAAGAAGACGGGTTTTAGAAGTTAAAACATTGCCAAAGATTGAAATGTTTTTACCTATGAATTCAATGTGAAATTAATGCTAATGACATACATTATATTAAATGGTAAAAATATATTCTATTTATACTTTAAAACCATTAAATATTATAATTTATCCATATAAATTATCTCAATGAAAAAAGTTGTTTTTAATTAAAAATTAGCGTATTTTTACTATTCATCAAAATATGAAAGTTATCAGAAAAATATCAAAAATTTATCCAAAGTAAACTTTTATACCCTGATTCAAAATAAGAATTTTATTTTGTCAAATTTAACTTATAAACATGTCAAAAACTAGATTTAATGTGGGTGCGCCATCAAAAGGCGGCAAAACTGTATTTTTTGAAAAATACTTCTTTTATCCAAAAAAACTGATTTTGCTTTTATACCACATTCTAGAAAATGTATAAGTTGAATTAAAATGTTATAAAACTCAAAATTCAGTTAATACTATTCATAACGGCTAGTTTTAAAAATATTTTAATAGCATATCGTTGTTTAGTGAAACTCGGTATTGCGTACGACACAAGCTATCGAGGAAGGCCGCGGTTGCGTGTAAAGCAAGCCAAACTAGTGTAGTGTGTAGTAAAAGATTCCTTTGATGATTTATATAACATAAAAACAAAATATTTCTCATAAAAGTCTTGGGTGTTACATTATACCCCCCTTAAAATGAAATTCGCACTCGAAATTCGTCACTTTGTAACAAACAGATGAGGATACCTCTCCCTCATCATATCCTCAAGCTCCCATGTAGCTTCTTCTAGTTGGTGGTTCCTCCATAAAACTTTCACCAAGAGAGTGGTCTTGTTCCATAGGACTTTTTCACTATGATCTAGAATCTCTATCGGCTGTTCTTCATAAGAAAGATCTTGCTCCAGCAGTACAACTTCTGAGCTGAGTACATGTGAAGGATCAGGTATGTACTTTCTTAGGAAAGATACATAGAACACATTGTGAACTTGAGAGATATTTGGTGGAAGCGCCAATCGGTAAGCTACCTTTCCAACACGATCCAGTATTTCGAAATGACCGATATATCTAGGGCTCAACATCCCCTTCTTTCCAAATCTCATGACCCTCTTCCAGGGAGATATTCGTAAGAACACTTTATCACCCACTTCAAACTCTAGGTCTTTTCTTCAGTTGTTGGCATAACTTTTCTGTCGACTCTGAGCTGATCTTATGTGTTGTTGAATAGATCTGACTTTTTCTGCCATTTCATCAACGAGATCAGGTCCTAATAGATTTCTTCCCCAACTTCATCCCAGCAAGTTGGAGTCCTGCATTTCTTTCCATAGAGAGCTTCATAAGAGTCCATCTAAATACTGGAGTGAAAGCTATTATTATAAGAAAATTCCACCAAAGGTAGGTGTTGATCCCAACCACCTTTGAAATCCATAGAGCAAGCTCTCAACATATCTTCTAGAGTTTGAATTGTTTTTTCAGACTGACCGTCTGTCTAAGGATGATAAGCAGTGGTGAAACTCAACTCTGTATCCAGAGTATGCTGAAGACTTCACCAGAACTTCGAGGTAAATCTCGGATCCTGATCAGATATAATAGAAAGTGGTACTCCATGAAATCTTACCACTTCCTTTACATATATCCTAGAAAGCTGATCCAGAGAGAAATCCTCTCTAATAGAAATGATGTGTGCAGACTTTGTAAGACGATCAACTATGACCCAGATAGAATTATTGCCTTTGGATGTTTTAGGAAGTCCTATGACAAAGTCTATAGTGATGTTTTCCCATTTCCATTCGGGTATGGGTAATGGTTGTAACATCCCCTTAGACTTCTGTCTCTCAACTTTAACTTGCTGACAAACCAAGCATCGAGAGACATATTCAGCAACATTTCTTTTCATGCCATCCCACCAAAAGTACTCTTTCAGGTCCCTATACATCTTCATGCTTCCAGGATGAATAGAGAATGAAGAATTATGAGCCTCATCCAGCAGCTCCTTATTTTATTCTGGGATGGGAGGAACACAAACCCGATTCCTGAACTTTATTATCCCATCACAATCAAGGTTGAATTCAGGAATATATCTCACCTTCTTTTGTAACTCTACATCTTCTTTATGTGCCTCTATAATCTTCACATGTATAGATGGTTGAACATTCATTTGATAAAGATACAATTTTACCCCTTCCATTAAAATTCCAAGATCCATCCTTTATAAATCCATAAATATTGGATCTTTTGTGATCCTCATCGTGGATAAGCTACCATGGTCTTGTCGACTTAATGCATCTGTCACCTTGTTTGCTTTCCCAGGGTGGTAATGAATTGAGCAGTCGTAATCCTTAATCAGTTACAACCATCTTCTTTGGCGCATATTCAGCTCCTTTTGTGTGAAAATATACTTTAAACTTTTATGATCAGTATAAATTTCATACCTTTCTCCATAAAGATAATGCCTCCAAATATTTAATGTAAATATTACCGAAGCTAACTCCAAATCATGTGTTGGGTAATTTTTCTCATTTATTTTCAACTATCATGAGGCATAAGCTATCACCATATCATTTTGCATAAGAACACACCCCAGCCCCTTCTTGGATGCATCACTGTAGATCACAAACCTTTCTCTACTACAAGGAAGTGTGAGCATAGGTGCACTGGATAACCTTCTTTTCAACTCCTTGAAATTCTATTCAAATTCCTCAGTCCAAACAAACTTAACTCCTTTCCGAGTCAACCTGGTGAGTGGATTAGATAATCGTGAAAAATATTTCACTAAATGTCGATAATATCCAGCCAAACCAAGAAAACTTCGGATCTTAGTTACTGTTTTTGGTCTCCACCATCTTTCGATAACCTCTGTTTTTTCTAGATCTATAGATATCCCCTATTTTGAGATTATGTGACCCAAAAATGCAACTTTTTGAAGCCAAAATTCACACTTGATAAATTTGGCATAAAGTTTCTCCTTTCTCAGGTTCTTCAATATAATTCTCAAGTGATCTTCATGTTCTTCCTTGCTCTTTGAATAGAAAAGACTATCTTCTATAAACACTACCACAAATTGATCAAGATAGTCTCTAAAGACTCTATTCATCAGATCCATGAATATAACAGGGGAATTAGTAAGACCAAATGGCATCACTATAAATTCATAGTGTCCATACCTTGTACGGAAAGACATCTTTGGTATATCCTCCCTTTTGACCCCTTAATTGATGATACCCTGAACGAAGATCAATCTTGGAAAAGTATTGAGCTCCGTGTAGTTGGTCAAATAAGTCATCAATGCGTGGGAGAGGATATTTGTTCTTGATAGTGAGCTTGTTAAGTTCTCGATAATCAATGCAGAGTCTCATTGATCCATCTTTCTTCTTAACAAATAGAACAGGTTCTCCCCAAGGTGACGCACTAGGGCGTATGAATCCCTTATCAAGATTCTCTTGGAGTTGCTTCTTCAATTCCTGCAACTCAATTGGGGCCATTCTATAAGGTGTCTTTGAAATAGGCAAAGCACCCGGTACGAGTTCTATTGAAAACTCAACTTCACAATTTGGTGGAAGACCTAACAATTCCTTCAGAAAGACATCATCAAAATCCCGTACAACAGGCATATTCGTAATCGTGAGTTTCTCACCAACCATTTGAGATAAATAACCCTCATTTAGTGGAATCAAGACCCATAAGATGGAATAAATTTCCACTAGAAGGTTATGTTCACCCTTGCATCGATAGACGATCATAGATTGATCTGGAATATGAAATGTGACTTCCCTTCTTTGGAAATTGATATGATTTCCATATAAAGAAAGCCAATCCATTCCAAGAATCACATCAAATTCCACTATAGGAAGGATCATAAGATTTGTAGGAAGCAATTTCCCACAAACTTCAATCGGGGAAGAATTATAATCTTTTGATGCGACTGTTGTTCCATTAGGGGTTGTCACAGCTAACTCAACATCTAATTGTTGAGGTAATACAGTGATACCCTTAGAAAAATATTCAGAAATAAAAGAGTGGGTGGATCTAGAATCAAATAAAACATTTTCTACTTTAGAGTGGATGGTAAGTGTACCTTTCACCACATCGTTATCATACTTCACATCGATGATAGAAATTGCATGTGACTTTCCTTTGTCTTTAGCCTTAAGAGTTTGTTGACGCCGACCATCATCATCAACAACCCTTGGATTAGGGCATTTATTGGCATAATGCCCCATCTCCTTGCACTTGAAACATTGAAGTGTAGTAGGTTCATTATTTGTATCCCTTCTTTTGTTTGCATCATTATATATCTTCTTCCCATTATTGCGGAATTCAAATGCCCGATGACCTTTCTTTCCACATTTGAAACATTTACTTGTCCCTTTAAGACAACTCCCACCATGTTTCTTTCCACACTTTGAGCATAAGGGAAAGCTCATCTTCTTTTCAGTGTGCTCTTTAGATTTTCCTTTGAATTCCATTTTCCTCTTCTTATCAAACCCATATGACTGATGCGTTACTCCAATATCCATCTCAACTTTGAGAGAACATCGAAAGATTTCCTCGTAGCTATTGAAGTCCCTCATGGATAAGGCCCTTAGAAGACTTGGTTTTAAGCCACTAAAGAATCGATCGATCTTACTCTCAGGTTGGATAATAATACCAGAAGCATACCTTGCAAGTCTTGTAAAATTTTCTTCATAGGTACCAACAAATTCATCATCCTTTTGCTTTAGTTCAAGAAACTCTTTCTCCATCTTTGTTCGGAGAATACGAGGGAAGTTCTTATTGAAAAATAAGTTCTTGAACTCGTCCCATTCCATGGACTCAATTTCATCTCTTTTCCTCGTATTCTTAATAAGATTCCACCATTGATAAGAATATCCTTCCAAATGATACACTGCTAGGATGACTTTATCATGTTCAAAACATTGAAGAACTGAAAATATCTTTTCAGTAGTACTAATCCATTGTTCATCAACTAATGGATCATTAGACCCGCTAAATGAAGGTGGACGCTGCCTCATGAAGGATTCAACAGAATGTTGCTCCTTCCTTTTCTCGTTTGGAAGTCCAGCATGATTCATAGGTTGAGAAAGTTGTGTGAGCATGGCTACAAGATTTTACATTCTAGCTCCTATAATGTTTGGTTGCTCAGGGGGACAATCATTGCATTTCCTGTCGCATTCCGCATTAACACGGTTCTTTCGGGTTCCAGCCATTGACTAAAACCAAGAAGAATAGTGTGAGCAACAATAATTATAATAGGAAAACCACATAATCAAGAATAAAATTTCACACTTAAGGTATTATACTAGGTTATTCATGGTCATTTCGAAAACACTAAAATTGTGTTCTATGCTTAGACATATCCTTAGGATTCTTACTAAGGCTTTCAAATCCTAGTTTCCAAAGGTTGATTATACCTTTCCTCTGATACCAACTATAACGACCCATACTTTAAATACATTGTTATTACTTCAAAATTGAAGCACACTTATTACAACATATAACAAAACCATGAAAGGACCGTATAGGTATAGTGTCTTTAGAAACTAGAAAGCATAAACAACTGGTTCATAAAGCATCTACTTTGCCTCCCATTTATTTCATCATTTATGGAGTCCCTTTTTGGAATATCCTACTTAATAACCTTCTTCCTGAACTGGGGAAATAAAACATACAAAAGGGTGAGCTCAAATTCTCAGTAAGGGTAACAAAAGAAATATCAATCACATCATATACATAAGAACATAACTTTTGGAAATCTTAACCTGAAAAAGAGATCATAATTTCATAACATGGGATAAATCATAGTAGTGAAATGTAATCCCAATAATAATAACTTAAAACATGAAACTTTGTGTCATACACACATAATCATAGATAATCATTTCTTATTAGTCAAGACTCATTTCCAAGACTATCTTAGTGGACAAAGTCAATTTCTGAACCGAGTTCACTCCTCGTTTCAGTCCTGTTTCACTGAACTGGTATAACCTGTCGTTCCAGCCATGTCTATCTCATGAGATATAAAATCTTTAACCAATGCATTGGAGGGAGATATAGGTCCCAACCATCTCATAATGATACCATTCTTATGTGTGCCACGAAATCATAAACCATACATCATAGCATAACCCATGTAATAAAAATGGGAATCTTAAACATCGTGACATCATAAAACAACTCATATAAGATAAAGGAAGTCATAAAAATAATTCCATCACAAAATAATCAAATCAATGTAATAATAGGGATAGAAACAAAACCCTTTATTATCTTAGATGGAAAATAATTTTTATAAAACACTTGAACTCCATTCTTGAGGAAAATATCCTTTCTACTTCAAAAACACTTTTCCTTTCTTAACATGTCATACAATTCTAAACTAAAAGAAGTTGATTAAAAATAAAATTGAAAACTTGTAAGGGAAGATTCTTGGAAATAATTTTTTAAAAATCCATTCATGCCGTATAAGTTAAAAGAAAAAATTCTTCTCGTACTTTTGTCGGAAAAGTCAAAAAGTACCTCGTACGAAAAATGAAAAACGATTCCTTTCACATCTTTTACTAAAAACTCACCAAAGGATAAAATTGGATATAAACTATTGTATAATGATTTAAATATTACATATTGAGGAAACATGGATGTGGATGATAAAATGAAACCCAGTAAATTCCAAGGTATAAACAATCTCGGATAAAAATGAGATTGTGATATTTCCCTTACCTTAGGTCCGATTTGCTTCGTAAGTGTCCGAACCTCCTGTATAATGATTTAAATATAGTTATTGACTTATTATATAATCATACGTATTTTTATGATATCATATATGGTCATATTATTAGCTTCTTATTAGTAATATTTCATTACTACTTGTTATTCGGGTGTTTATTACTTTTTGTTCTTATGCGTGTTTTGTCGAATAAATTTTTATTCTTCTCTTTAGGTTATAGATACCTCATTTCCAGAATGTTATTAGTGTTATATATATCATATTAATTCATTCAATTCATTTATATAATCATTATTAAATGAAGATCATGTAGAACAAGTCGCATCACATCGTGGAGACGGTATTCCGTACGTACGCACGAGCGATGATATCATTCCCATGATCGTGGAATTGTATTGGAGTGTATTTATACTATTTCAGAATCAATATCACCTTACAATAATCATATATAGTTATTATTTACACCATTATACCCATCCAATCAAGGTGGTGGGGGAAAATAGATTATACCACGGCGTGGAGATGGTATTCCGTACATACGCACGCGCGGTGATTTTGTTTTCCGTAAGATGGATAGATGGTGAAATATGGTTGTTTCATACTTATAATAACATATCAGTATATGAGTGATACTGATGTTATTACTTCATAATGAAACAACTAAATAATAAGAAGTGGAAGAAGAAATAAAGATGAAAGAATCAGTAACGGGCATTACCTCTTCTTTGAAGCGCTTCTTTGAGACCTCCTTTTAGGGCACTAAAATTGGTCTTTGAAGAAGACCAGGACCTCTAGGATGTCTCTAGGGAAGTGGAGAGGAGAAAGTGTCAGGGGTTGGCCGAGCTTGAAGGCTCAAATTGGTGTGAGGAGGAGAGGGAGGAGGTTCCCTTTTATAACGGAGGAGAGGGGCACCTTTGGAAATATAAGAAATATTAGTTTATATTAAATCCCAACCCCACATAAAAACTTCCAAAATGACTCATATATGAAGATTAGATGAGATAGGGTTGTAATCTAATCAACCAATAAAATTTATACATGTTAGTAATTTATTTTAAACATTATCAACTTGATTTATCCTTATTTATCAATTTAATTTTATTTGTGGTAATAATATTCTAAATTTTAAATTATTATAAATAATTACATATGTGTTGTGAATTTTCCATAATTTGAAAATTTATGACATTGTAGACCATATAAATTTTAATTTATAAATTTTAAATATTTTTGTTATTTTTAAACAATTTTATAATATGTTATTTTTATAAAATAACAATTGTGTCAATTTTGACACTATTCATTTATTTGAATTTAAATAAAATATATACAGAAGATATGTTCAAACTAAAAGCTTTAATAGATCCATAAAATTTCATATGTATCTAGAAAATTAGTGGAGCACATTAAATTTTATTATTTTTAAAACCATTTATTTGATATTTTAATTAATAAAATAATTTCAACATCACCATTGTGTCATAATAAATGATAATTATTTAATCCCTAAAAATTCTAAATAAATTCCTATGATTTAGATAATTGTATTAGATTCTTGGAGACTATTCATGTTCGAAGTTTCATGAAGTTTATCACTAAATTAAAATTATTATACTTATAAGATTTAAGAAAGTGACATGTTGTCACATTCTTTGGTTTTAATAATAATTAAATTATTTTCATGGACAAAAGTCCATTAAATGAATCTAATCCGAACCTTAGGTGATATGGGTCGACTTTTAGTCATCCAATAGGATTTTGGCAGGTGTTAGGGTAATTTTATAATCTTATATTTACCCTTAATTACCCGATTTACCTTTAACTATGGTAAATAAAATTTACTGTAGTTACTATTCATAATGCCCAAAAATAAAAAGTAGCCTGTTAACATAATTTGGACCCACTGATTCTGAATATGGAATCCATTTTTCAAAATTCAAAACATATAAGTTGCATCAATTAATTTAAAATAAATCCCATTGTTAAGAAGACGGGTTTTAAAAGTTAAAACGTTGCCAAAGATTGAAATGTTTTTACCTATGAATTCAATGTGAAATTAATGATAATTACATACATTATATTAAATGGTAAAAATATATTCTATTTATACTTTAAAACCATTCAATATTATAATTTATCCATATAAATTATCTCAATGAAAAAAGTTGTTTTTAATTAAAAATTAGCATATTTTTACTATTAATCAAAATATGAAAGTTATCAGAAAAATATCAAAAAATTATCCAAAGTAAATTTTTATACCCTGATTCAAAAGAAGAATTTTATTTTGTCAAATTGAACTTATAAACATGTCAAAAACTAGATTTAATGTGGGTTCACCATCAAAAGGCGGCAAAACTGTATTTTTTGAAAAATACTTCTTTTATCCAAAAAAACTGATTTTGCTTTTATACCTCATTCTAGAAAATGTATAAGTTGAATTAAAATGTTATAAAATTCAAAATTCAGTTAATACTATTCATAACGGCTAGTTTTAATAATATTTTAATAGCATATCATTGTTTAGTGAAACTCGGTATTGCGTACGACGCAAGCTATCGAGGAAGGCCGCAGTTGTGTGTAAAACAAGACAAGCTAGTGTTGTGTGTAGTGAAAGATTCATTTGATGATTTATATAACATAAAAACAAAATATTTCTCATAAAAGTCTTGGGTGTTATAGTTTTCATATGTATGGTTACATTATATATATTTCATATATTTATTATGATTACTCTTATATTTTCCATGATATGGCTAGGTGTGTATGTGTATAGGTACATTAGGTAGAGGAAACTCATGTTAGATATATATTTTAGTGATTATCATCATCCCATGGCCGATGGAGGCTGGCTTGGGAGAGTTTGGTCTCAAGACTTGTTGGGTTGGGTCATGAAAAATTGGTATCATAGGTGGTTCGGTCCTTGGGAATTTTTTTTGAGTATCCTCATTATGATGATTTAGTTGGGATTTAGGGTAATAATGTTGAATCTCTTCAAGTGTGGATTTCTATAAAGGGAATCCAGTGTTGGTGCGGCGACCAGCGTATCCATTCACTAAGACTATGACTACCTTCTTATAGACTCGACATACTGAGACATTGGTAGCAAGGATCAATGGTACATGAATCATATAAGATTGAGTCCTTTGAATACACTTCTTTAGTCAGCTCCATATTTTTTTTTATATATTACCATATGACCATTGTATGTCTTGATTAAATTTTTAGGATTCCTCCATGATGACAACAATCCAGGTTAATAGAACCAAATCACGATGATTATCCAATGAATTATGCGGCCTTAGTTCTGAGTCCATCCCATGAGATTATTCCTCCAGGTGGATAGGTAGTATCAGCCCAAACTTTTGAGTAGTAGATCATACCCGTAGGGAAGGTTGAGGATGAGTGCAGGCTTAGTGCAATCCACAAGTTCCCACACTAGAGACCACTGAGGTTCCATGGTGAGCTAGATCCCCATGAAAAATAGGATTGTATAAAGTTATTAGTCCATGTATCAAGGTTTATCTAAGAACTATTGGACATGGTTTTTGTTCTAGAAACAAGAGTTTTCCATGGAGTAGTTGGGCACTAGTGGATTATTTTTACCCATATGCATGATGATTTGACACTCTCATAGACCAACATCTAGCTGGTGTTTTTTTAGGATCACTACCCCTATTTCTTGTGATTGGTTAAGATTTAGGATATTTTAAAGATACAGTAGGGGGGATGATAGTGGATGTGTGCACGAAGAGTTTTACAGAACTCACATGGTAATCCTCTAACAAGATCCAGGATGGGTACTTTAGAGAACAAATGTTTTAGTAGGGTATCCATAGAGATATCCATGCTAGTGTGGTTCCCTTGTGAATTCCCACCTATACTCGGGTGTTGGAGTGGGAATGGGTGACAAAGTGATTTTTGTCAAAGGAACTCTAGGAGGCTAGACCTAGTAGTGGGAGTCACATGGCTGAGTCATGTAGAGTAGCTAGTAGATTCCAGTCGATAGGATCTTGGTGTAGGATATATTCCTAGTATTAAGATTGATCACATGTTTAGGGAAAGTACAATTGGACCAAGGATGTTTGGAGAGGGGAAATTCTATTCTTGTGATGGGAAAGGTCACATGGTGAATGATTTCCCAACTAAACATGCTAAAGATCATAAGATAAATAGTTGATGGATGGTCACGACAGATGCAACATCATGATCAGGGATCTACCAAGAAAGGGTAGGGAGGCCCCTAGGGAGGCATAGATATAAGTGAAATTGGTATAGATCTAATTGTAAGAGCTATGGGTGGTGTAAAAATGCATTATATTCTTCCACCACCACCACTAGGTAGCCCACGTCCGACTTAGGGAGATAACAGTTGGGGCTGCAGATAGATGCATGCTATAGAGCCATACGACCCCACAAAATATAATATGATTAGAGGTAAAATATTTGTTTATTCTAATCTTCCCTCATTATTATTAGACATATGTGTGAGTCATTTCTTCATCTCTTTACTCTTGGTGCAAGATTATGAAATCCTAGACTGGGCATTGGCACAACATCTTTTTTTGAGGTTCCTATGGGGAATGAATAATTTATATATTTTATCTTCCAGTAGTGGAATATATTTCTTGGTGAACTAAGGTTCACATGGGACCTTTTGGTTATCATAATATAACCCTAGGATTTAATCTTGGGTATGGATTAGTTCTCTATGGTGCGATCCTAGATTGACTATAATTGAAGATGATTTAGATGCCTTCACAATGATGGGATGAGATTCTCCATTGTGGGAGAGATAGATTTCATGGTGGTATGAGAGGGTTTCATGATAAGGAGGTTGTATCCCATAACCCATTAGTTGGTGAGTATATCCCTTGGAAAACAAGCTCTTTAGGCATTTTTATTCCTTTATTCATGGAGGATTTTATGGATGTCTTCCCCGAGGATATTCCAGGACTACCTCAGAGGTGGGATATAGAGCTTTACATAAAATTTTATCCAAGGAATGTGTTGATATTTTCTTCAGAATATTGGATTTCGAATATCAATCTTTGGTGGTTGAGGTTGTTGTTGGAGGACCTTCAAGAAAAGGGTTTTATCAGGCCTAGTGTTCCCCCCTCGGTAGCTCCAATGTTTTTTGTGAAAAAGGAGAATGGGAAATTACAGATTTCTATGGATTATTATTTCCTTTACTAGTACACGATAAAGAAAAAAATACCCTTTCTGAGGATTGAAAACCTCATTAACTAGCTTCAAGGTTTATGGTGCTTCTTGAATATCGATCTTCAGTACAACTTCCACTAGTTGATAGTTCATGAGGATGATATTACAAATCTTGAATTCTGATGTCCCTATAGACACTACGAGTTCCTATTGATTCCATTTGGTATGAAAAATTCCCATTCCATGTTTATGGATTTGATGAATTTGATTTTATAGAAATACATGGACCATTTTGAGGCTTTCTTCATCAACAACATACTCATATACACTATGTCAGAGGAGGAGAATGCAAAGAACTTAAGAATGGTCCTATATTCACTTCGAGAGAACTAGATTTTTTGTAGTCTCTTGAAGTTCCAGTTTTGGATTCATGAGGTTCAATTTCTAGGGAATGTCATTTTTGATCAAGGTTTAGCTATGGACCCAGTGATGATCAATGCAGTACTCTCTTTAGAGAAAATCGAGACCATGTTATATGTGTGGATTTTCAAGGAATAATAGGGTACTATTGAAGGTTTTTTGAATACTTATCTTGGATTTTAGCCCCATTTACCACCCTGATGCACAAATGGAATCTGTTTTCCTGGACTGAGCAGTTACAAAGGGCCTTCAAGGATTTGAGACTGAGGCTGAAGAGAACTCATGTTTTGAGACTATCGAAGGAGGGTGTGGAGTATGTAATGTATTATGATGCCTTTAGATCTAGGATTAGATACATTTGGATGAAAGTGAATGAAGTTATCACATATGGGTTGAGGAAGTTGAGATCCCATGAATAGAACTATGAAACTTACGACCTAGATATGGAAGTGGTAGTCTTCGCTCTTAGGATTTGGTGGTATTATCTTCTGTGATATCACTTCTTGGTTTACTCATACCATAAGATTCTCAAGTATGTCTTCACACAAAGGGACTTAAACCTGAGACAATATCTCTAATTGGAGTTCCTAGAGGAATTTAACTTTGATATAGTCAATACTTAAGGGAAGGTAAATATTGTAGTTAATTCCCTTAGTTGGATGTCCAAGGATCATTTAGTGAATTTTGATTCCTTGCTGCTAAACCTGGTTGAGGAGGAGGGTACATTTTTTCTTCAATTTATGGGGTTTACTCCACTCCTTAATTTTGTGAGAGATTTCTAGTTCATAGACATCGATTCTGAGGTCTTGCATGCCCATATATCCTCGAGATATCCACTTGATGGATTTTCTGAGGGAGGGAATCATGTAATATTTTTCTAGGAATTGATGGTGATCCCAATTTAAATGTGGGAAGAGGTTATGTTAGAGTTAAACAAATCTCCTTTGGTTGTACATCATGGTAAGGGGAAGATATACAAAGTCCATCAGTGGAAGTTTTGGTGGGATGGCATGAGATGGAGTATGGTTGAGTTCATATCATGTTGGCTCACCAGTCAGTAGGTGATGGTTGTGCATGAGGTTCCAACATGTTTTTTATATCCCCTTGAGATCCTGAAGTGGAAATGGGATGGAATATACATAGAAATTGTGAAATAGCTTCCACAGATAGTAAAGGGACATGAATCTATCTAGGTGATAGTTGACCAACTTATAAAGTAATCACACTTCCTTACTATCCGAGAGCATAGTTCTATGGAGATTTTATGAAAGATTAATGTATGGGATATTATTCTACTTCATGGGGTTCCCTTGACTATTGTCCCTGACCAAGATGTGTGGTTCACATCAAGGTTGTGGAGATCCCTTCAGGAGGCATTCAAGACCCAAATGAGGATGAGTATTTTCTTCCACCATTAAAAGGATTGTAAGACCAAGCAAACTATCTAGATGTGGGAGGATATATAGAGGGATAACATGTTAGACTTTGGATGGATCTGGGACGATCATATTCCCTTGGTTTAGTTTTCATACAATAATTTATACCACTATTCATCATGGCAGCTTTTGAGGCCCTATACTGGATACCATGAAGGTCACCCTTATTATAGATAGATATTGACATGGAATCTATTTTCGGTCCAAATATGGTGCAGGTGATGATGAAGAAGGTCAATGTCATCCATGATCATATGAGTACATCCCATAGAAGGAAGAAATATTATGCCAATTGACATTTTATACCCTTGGAGTTTGAGCATGTAGAACATGTTTTCTTGAGGGTTTCCCATTGATGAGGATTTCAAATTTGTTTTCGAATCTTTCACTAGGGAACCCCTCCTTGCATGTTATTTTCCGAGGGTGTTCATTGTTTCCCCACATTCCCTATTTCCAAAGGTGGGTGTAATTCATCACTTTCATCAGATATATCTGATCCTTGATCGAAATGGAATGCCATTATGTCAACTTTTCCTTCCAAGTATTCTTCCTTGGAACTTGTTTCCTAGTCTGGGTCTTCCTCATAGAGTTAATTATGTTTATGGAACTCATTCACAATTCCATCTCTTTATGGATGCTAGATAATTTTTATTCTTCTGTCTGGACATTCTGATGGGTCTTGATAGGGAAGAAACCTTTGGTCATAAGAATAGTCATGTTGGGCATCACCGACATGTTTGGACACTAGAAACATTGGTCATATGTATTCTTCCACATTGAAGGGAATTTCATGGAAGAATCTCAGGTGAGGAACTCGAGGCATACCATGTCGATCATGATATATCTGATGCTAATGGAATATCTTCCATGGATTTCACCCCAAGAATCCTACATTTGGCATGATGTGTAAGTATGATACGGGTCATGAATTTAACTTCTTACAGATACAGGGAGGATGATCAAAGTGGTGTACTCTTAGAAAATGGGACACCAAGGTTACCATTGGTTGGGATTGAACCTTGGGGAGGTTCCCTAGGTATCCTTTTTAAAAGTAAGAGATCAAAACTCACGTAGTTCGATGTCGTAGTTTAAGGGAATGTAACAGGACCATTCCATACTGGTTAACATCCTATGGTAAGGACTCTCCCACCATTAAAGGATAATCAGTTAGGGATGGTGTGGGGATTAATAATGGAATGTTCCATTTTCATGAGTATTTATCTTGTTATGATTATGTGGAGATTATGCATGGGATCCTCCCAAGTGATACTAAAATTAATGGTGATATGGATGGGGCTTATGTGTAGGAGTATCCCTGGTGGGTGGCATGATATTTTTGTGATGTGGAGGCCTAGAGAAAATTAGGGTGGATGTGGATGGAGGGGATGAAATGAGAGGAATGGGTGTAGTTATGGATTTGAAATGTTGGGATTGAACCTCAAGGAGGGTTCTTACATATCCCAGTTAGTTGGGAATCGAGGTACATGTAGTTCAAGCAGGAGAATCATGGCATACAAATGAAGGGGAGGCACATGGAAATGGAGCGTGATTGGGGATTGCACATGGGAGTGGCCCATTGGAGGGTAGAGATAAGGGATTAATCCCAGAGGGATAACCATGATGAGGATATGGATGGGTGTCATGGTCACTAATAATTTAAAATCCCATGAGAGTCTTGATTGGTGTGTGAAACAAGATGAAGTAGCGGACCTGATGCTTGTGTTGTGAAAGATGTGTTGACGATATATGGTGTGGGGCTTACGCATAAAAGATACCTAAGGAGGATATCATTCCGTGTTAGTGAGGATTGCACATGGAACCTATCCAAGGAGGATCTCATTCCATTTGAGGAATATCTCATTCCATGTCACTCATAAATGGAGTATCCTATGCCTTTTTCATTGGGTAAGTTCACATTTTAACATCATGTGTTGAGGAATTTAGTGTTAGGTAGTTTTACGTCATACAGATTGGATGTGGAGGGCTCACTCCTCACCACTTGGGATTAAATAATTAAGAATCATGAAACTTTTTGAGGGGCATGAATTTAGTAATTTCTGGTAGGAATGGTGTGGAGGAGTGGTTAGTCATGAGGTCCATGTTATAATCCCTATGATTAGAGGAAAAGGGTATTAGTGTACCTTTACTGTGAAGAAAAAGGTAAATGGTAATATCAGGAAACACTTGAACTGGAGTGTTCCAAATGAATGGGTAGTGCGTGTCACATAGGGATCTGAAGTGCAACTGGAATTATCCTATATGGGTGTGGATTATTGGAGCACTCAACCTTCTCAAAGAGTTGTTATCAGAAGGGAGGAAACATGGAGAATCCTAGGAGAGGGGCTTTACAAAGAATAGGTCCTCTCAAATAGTAGCTTCATGAAGCTCAAGTGATTCTTATAGGTCAGGGGATTCGTGAAGGGGTATTCTTCACAATGAATAACCACCCTTCCATAGGATGATGTCTTTTATTTGAAAAAGAGTGATTCATGAAGGTTTTATACTTTGTAGAACCCCAAGTACCTCTGGGGGGGGATTCTTCCTTCACAAAAGGTATAGAAATTCACGAAAAGCATATCCATCAGAGGTGTAGGATTTTAGAAATAAGTAAAAGGGGGTTTCATGAAGCTTCAGTACCTTGGGGGATCCATTTTAGGCCAGGTTCATAATTATCAGGTGCTTTGAGAATTGGGAACAATTTATAAGACAACAAGTCAGATAGTTTTACCATTAAGGGGAGATGAGTAGGCTATTTATAGGAAAAATTGGTTGTGATGCTTAGCAGTAGTTCACAAAGAATATGGGGGATTCAAAAATATCTATGCCTATGTCAGACTTATGAAGCCCAACATCAACCCTTTTATCATGGTCACAGAGCACCATTAGACTCGCAAATCATTCTGCTAGGGCCTCACACATGCACAGAGGGGGAGGGGCTCCATGGAATAGCTTTATAAAGTAGACATTTGTGAGTGTTTTTGGGCCATTTGAGATTTTATTATTTTCATAATGGTTGTCTCTACCATGACTAATCCCAAGGAATGAATTTCGGTGCCAACAATTTCCCTCATCCCTTAGAATGGGGGAGATAGGAAAAGGAGGGTCAGATTCTAAGGGACAATCAATGAATAGTTTTGAAAATATTCTCCCTTTTGTGAATAGAATTCATGGTGCATTTTTGCGATGATGGAATTAATATATTTCAAGAGAAAATAAAATCGTGAACCATGGGATTTTGTACACCTATAAATAGCACCGGGGGTGGGGGGGGGGGGGTCAAAGGAACCTAGATTTGTTCAAAGAAAAGCCAAAACACTCTCTTTTCAAAATGAACCCAACCTACATGCCTTTTTATATGTGAATACAACATTGAAACACTAAATTTTTCACCTTTTTCAATGAATATTGATTTGAGAACCAGTCATTGAAAACCAAGGTTTGGAGAAGAAATTACTGAAACCTCGATCTCTGTGAATCGGGCCTTGCAAATGAGATTCTCAAATGACCTATATGAACCATTATTAAAAAAATCTATGTATCAGATTCAATGGATACTCAAGAAGCTTCTTAGGATGTCCTTGATGATGTTGATCAAAGAGAGAAAATGGATAACAACAACATGATATGGGAATACACTCACAGTGCTTCAGACCATGAATCATTATTGGGGCTGTTGTCAGAGGCTCAGAAGTAGTATACTCTGTGCAAGAGGATTTTTTTATGTCTTCATTCTGAGAGAATAAATCTTCATCTTGGAGGTGAGTAGTGATGAACCATCCTACTAGTTTAGGGGCATACCGGGGAAATACGAGTGGCATAGGTCTGCTGTGGGACTTATCTGGAAGTATCATGCACCCATTGTGGCCGACTATCTCTAGAATCACATAAAAGAATTAATTAGGAGAATTTTTAGTATTAATAGTCTCCTATACATTACTAAATGTTCATAAAGGAGTTATTAGGGAACTCACATAAATGGTGGACTAATGGTTGGAACCTACACCATGGTGGTAACTTCAATAAGGAAGGGGTTTGTGCCTTTGGGTAATGCATGTAATGCACTGAATTTGGAAAAAAATGAGGGTAGACCTCTATAAAGAAGAATGTGATTATTAGTTCCATGTTTATTTATCCTAGGAAATCATGGTATAGATATTGAGCATGTGGTCTCCAGGGACTAACACATCCACCTACACCATGGTGAGGTCGACATCAGCCTTTAAAAACACCATCATATCTCTAGATTCTTAATTGTGGGGGTAATGTATGATGAGTTTATCCCCCAAAATAATGCATGGGAATATTATAATTAGCTACCATATTTGGTGAAGTAATTATTAGATCTAGTGTAGGGAACAACTTAGGTGATGTCGGGGAAAAAGGACATCCAATTCAAGCAGTGGTTCGATTATTTATTGAACTTCCCAATAGAGGATCTTTCTAAGGTTGAGGAGGTAGGTGGAGAGGATCCAACATGGAAATTACCAATGAGGCCACGTACAATCCCCAGGGGGGGCAATAGGGAAAGGAAGGTTCCTACTAGTGATTTCTAGAAGCAATACAATGGAATCTTTGGGGATACAACATCAAGATAGAGCCTCAATCCATAGTCCATTTGGAGGGATTAATTGGGGTTCTTATCTTGTGTATGGATGCTCCTACTAATGGATGGGAACATGGGGGTGTATCCAAGAACCTTCATAATGGAAGTGATGTTGGAAACATTGTAGTTTTTCAATCTCATAATTCTAGTGTTGGTGAATATATACAAAGTACTTTGGCACATTAGTGAGGGGAATATTCCACTGTTTGTGTGTGGGACCTTCCATTTTTTATAACTAGGTAGCCATACACATGGGTGGATTTAAATATCCAAACCCAATTTCACCTCCCTAAAAAATCATTCAAATAGTAGTTCTGAATAGCATAGGAAGTTTCGCTTTCAAGAAGGGCCAGATAGATGTGTTGAACAAGGTCAGACTGAAAGATTATTTCACATTTTACCCATTTCCCCTTGCGTCGGGGGGTGGTGACTAATGATGGCACATGGATTGAGTAATAATGATCCTATCTCCTATCTTTCCAATCTAGGGTTTTGGTAGAAAGAGTTTATTGTTAGATAGTATGCCAGACATAAAACCCACACTAGTTTGTGAGGCAGATCAGGTAAATGAAAACGTTGAATTCAAATGATTACTCAGAGGTGAACCGTGAGTGTCCCCCATCGGTGATGGGGATGATTTGTCTCATGTTCACATGGGAAGATGGAAATATGATTAATGACTTGTCTCCACCCACTACTATGTATGGGATAACCCATAACTATGGAAAGAGTGGGTAGGTCACCTACCTAGGGTAAAATATGAGGTAATAGACCATCTGAACCAATGAATAGGTGATCCCTTCACCATGGGGTTGGGGCAGAGTTATAGTTAGAGAAAGTATTGGTGGAAGTGTTTTCCTGGTGGACAGAGATGGCCAGGTGAGAAGAGCAGCAGTAGTGGTACCAGTGGTTCATGGACCCAAAGAAGCGAGAGAAGAAGGAAGAAGAGCAGAACGATCTAACCCAATAGTCCTGGGAAGGAGGACTCGAGAGGAAGGGGAGCCATCTATGGGGTTTCTATAAACATTTTTCCAAGATCCCAGAAATCAGTTACGTCGTTTGGACATTCTCAGTGATGATATCTTCCTGAAGGCTTGAGAGAAATTGGATTTCTATAGCCATTTCCTTGATCTTTGTAGGATTTGGGACCACCTCAATAGGTAAGGGATGAAACTTTTTGGTATTATTTATGACAAGTCTAGATTCCTCATGTCTTAGGAATATGGGGAGTAGTACATGATAGAGATGGTGGACTTAGTGCACTCCCTAGGCACTGCACATCCAATGATAGACTTGGTGAAGGTGCTACTAAACATGAATTCTCCTACCAAACTGTCATCATCTGAGCTAGATATGTGCCTCTATTTCTCAAGGAATCAAATGAATATTGGGAAGACAATGATAATGAAGGTATCCCCTTGGAGAGTGGCACAATCAAAACCTCCTTAAGAGAACTAGATGAACTCTTTATGGTAATCCCTAACAAACCATCCCATGTTTAACCTCTCCTATCTTATTATCAAGATTCTCTAACTAAAACTTGTTTTGACCTGGAGAATCTTGAACAAGGTACCCTTGCTGGTAGGGATTAAGGTGAACTGATAGCTGTGAAGGAGCACACTCTGGGTGCTTCACTTAGGACATAAGTGGCTGGTTGGATGACCAATATTGAGGAGGTTAAGGATACCACCCCTAAATGTTTAGAACTCCTAGTCATTTGTGGGGAAAATTCCCTTGAATTATAATGGAAGTGACCCAAGAGACTGATCTATCACTGCCCAACTTTCGTAAGCCTCTTGTCTCCATAGATACATACTCATCCTTTGTTTACTAGACTAACTAATAAGTTCCCTTTCCGAATAGTGTTAGAGTTAATACATTCTATACTATCAGAAGAGGTCAAGTAATCTAGGGTTACTTCTCTAATAGCTAATCTGGTCCATATGGAGATGGTTGTCCAAGCTAATCATTCCATGGTCCAATGTGAACAGATGATTATGGTTGTGGGTAACACCACTGGCTGGACGGAACTTGGGGCTAATAGAGACAACCTAGTTGATGTGGGATCAACTGAGGACGACAAACCACTTGATCTAGAGCCCATACCCTCTAATAGTATTCCATATGAGGACCCTACTATGGAAATCCTTTCCGCTTTACTATAGTATGAACCCATACATCCTTAAGAGCAATATAACTTTGATCTAGATTCTATTGATGAAAATAACCTCATATGGTGTGGGGTATATAAGTTCATCAAATTCATCATTGAAAATACCCTATAGATGAAACTGGTGTTCTATATGGTATCCCTTTTCCACTGGTTGTGAAATATGTGCACCGGTGGGGTGGATTCTCACCATCTTCATACGCTGATTCATGACTACCTTGCCAAAAATATGTGGGAAAGCAACCAATACATGGATATCACCTAGAATATGTAGAATTTTGACAATATTAGAAATCTATAATTAGTTAATCAACAGATCCAGTTCCTAGAAGAACAATCATATGATCATTCCTCATTCATTTCCACTCAATTGAAACCCATCATACAACTAAGGGACTAGTAAGAAGAGTCCTAAGAGAAGATAAGGAAAGTGGAACATAAAGTGTCCAATCTTTGAGATGAGTGAGACTGAGCATAAATCATGGAAGATGATCTTCTCTCGATGGATGATGACAAGGAAAGAGATCTTTGAAGGTGTAAGTAGACCTTGGAGGCCACATACCAAAGGCTATAGAAGCTTCAACACTCAATCACCAAAGCAGAGATATATGGGAACCATTTTCATGACCCATGGGAGTTTCCAATATGTGGATGAACTAGTTAATATCATACCCTTTTCATTTTCTCTTAAAAATTTCCTATTTGAATGGGAACATTTATTTTGATTTAATTACCACACATAAATAATATCACCGACGATCATTATTTATGTTCACATGGTCCATGACAGGTGTGAGAAACAAGGGAAAAATTCACAATTTATTATTTTTATGAGAGATATGGATATTCATTGAACACTCGGGTTATTCTATTATTGACTGACCACCATGGGAATTTTGGTTGAGAGAGACCGTGGCTGGAGAATAGGTCCCTTAGGGAAGCCAACTCTCTTTTCCCATGTGATCTAGTGCAAGAATAGGATAATTACAAGGGTGTTTAATTCTATCAGAACAAAGGGGAATGAGTAGTCCTCAATGTGTTCTTTCCCATATTATGAAAACCCTTTACCATTTCTAGTTTCCCACACCAAACATGACTCACATTGGATTAAGAGTTCTAGTTGGGTGTGTGCTAATATGGTTAACCTTCACAAAGGAGCTCTATGGTCCAGGATATACGACCTTAAACTATGGGTTTAAGTCCAAGAATCATGACTATAAACTATATGTGGGTTGTCTCATAGGAATGTTTAATGTGGTGTCAGGCCTTATTTCTCCTCATTCATGTCATTTTTTTCAACCAACCACATCCCACATATCTGATAAGGATACATCATCATATAAACTCTATGACCCTAAACTTGGAGTAGAACCTATGTCCATGTAGCATGGAATTAAACAACTTTCCCTGGTATACATAGTACAACATTAAACTATGCATGTCATCCCAGTCAAATGACATGAAATTGTAGGACATGTACTGATCACATTATGTTGAACGATAACATATATTTTCATTACTGTATGATTATAAATTGCATGTCTACCATACTAATTTTATGATGTAAAATTGCAAGTCATCTAAGGCCCTCACCTGAGAGTCCCTCTCCTCCATTTCTGGCCATCAACCTCATCATTCACATTCTCAGCTATCACTATACATTTGAGAAGATTCTCCCTTGTAATACATGTTTTATTTTATTCAGTACAATGTGATTACACCAATGTCTACCAAGCCATGGTGGTGTAGTTCCGATAGTGATGTAACCCATTCGAGTAATCCATAACTCAATTCCCATGATTTGTGTTCCCCTTATTTATATCCTTATCTTCTTCGACATTTTTAGGGACCCCTAATAGTATAGTCTCATACCAAATTGGCACACCTACCATGCTTGGATAAAGTATCATAATAATTTAGAAGACATCATGAGATAGTTTCCATGTTTTGAACATGAAAATCGGTCGACCCTAATTTGTTTCTCACAATTCTAGACTAATAGTATTGATGATGTATTTAGAACACGATCAGAAAATATCCTATATCTTCAATAAACTTTCCTAGTGTTCTAGATTTTGGGAATTTTGATTCACACTTCTCATGGGAAGTTGGAAGGAAGTAAACCAAGGCCTCCCATATCCAGATCAGGGGTGATTGATAGATAGGGACAAACTACTGACAATGTTTGAAACACATAGACCAAGACCCTTTTAGTCAAAAATGGGGGGACCAAACAAAAATTTGACTATTGACCATGTTTTAAAACACAATATCTGTAGTTTGTTACCATGAATCTATTTGGGCATTGGACTAGAATGGGAGGGGATCAAAAAAATGGCATGAGACCGTCATCATTAGGGGCTTCATCTTGATTACAAAGATTATGGTAATCTAAATCGAGAAAGACTTAATGTATGAAAAATATGTTTTTCAGAGTGTGGGATCCAAACCTAAACAGTAAAAAGAGTTTCAAGTTGTTTTTATTGGTCCATGGAAAACAATTACATGTCATGTTTCATGGACTGTAGAAAATAGTTTCAAGTTGTGTTTTCTTGGACTATGGAGGGAAATGTTCATTCCAAGGGTATATATATGGCACATAAGACATAAAACCTGACATTAATGAGTTAAAGGAGGATTTAATTTCACATTCACACATTAATCTAAATCTCATATAATTTAAGTTCATAATGCATGGACTATAAGTGAGGCCAATGGGCTAGAGAGTTAATTGATTTGTGGATGGGACCAAATAAAAAATGTATGGGGGTCACTATGTAACCCATAAGGATGGGAATCAAGAAACACATAGTTCTAGAACACAATGTGGTGAGATTCCAACCCTGGTAGGAATGATCCCCCCTGATGATAGAATTTAGGCATCTCATGATTATCGCATGGAATCTCACATTCAATGAATGTGGTAAAATTTGTTAATAATTCCAAATTTATCATATGTGGAATCCCATTTTTATATGGGGTAAGGTCAAAATTTAACATCATACATTGCGGATGTTAGGCTGTGATGTTTATTGTTTTACAAATCTATCTAAAGGGGATTCAAATAGTTTAATTTCATAATGTTTAGACCTGTTGTAAAAAATTTAAGGTCATGTTGGTCGAACCATAAAGAGAGGGTATTGTCTCAGGTAGACATTTTTTAGTGTAGTGTTATGATAAATCTGACATGAATGAATAACAAGAAGGCCCAAAGCCACACTACATTTTCTGAAGAGGACATTCATATAGTTTATGGTCATAAATCCTAGACCATAACTAGGTCCAAGAGGCCAAAGTTTGAAGAATTCATGGTTGGTCCTAAAGACAAAATCTCATGGTGATACTACATATCACATAAGGAAGGGAATCAACCCAAATGTAGTTCTAGGAATGGATTCACACTATTTTGGGTCATATGATATGGACCATAAACAAAATGGGTGTTCATAGACGTGTATGCAGTGCAAGAGTTAATACTAGACCTGATTGAGTCAAGGAGTCCTTCCAGTACATGATACAACTCTGATGTCAGTTGCACATATTTATAATGTTATACAATTTGGACCATAGGGAAAATCAGTTTAAGGTAATGATGTATGGACTAGGAAAGGTCCAACTTCTAGGGTATTTGTGTGGCATGGGAGAGGCATATCCCAATGTGAATGGATCCAAAGAGGTTATCATTCTATTTATATACCTTGAAATAGACTTTATATAGTTTTAGGTCATGTACTTGTACAATTATTAATACCAAGAGGTTGAAGGTTTTTTAAATTTGCAGCTGGGCCCAAAGATAAAATGTCTTGGTGTCACTATGTATCCTATAAGAATGGTAATAAATCCACATGTAGTTTTGGAATATAGTGTTGTAGGATACATACATTTACATGGTAAATCCTCTCTAATAAGGGAAAATGAGGAATCTAATGTTTATCATGGGGAATCTTGAACTTATTGGTTGTATGTTTTCAGTTTTACGTCATGTTTTGAGGATGTTGGCTCTTTGTTTAAGGTCACAGAGTCTAGACCAATGAAGTGGGAATGTCTTTAGTGGGTATGTGTAGTGTTATGTTATGAAAAACCTAATATGAATGACTGAAGAGGAGGATCAAAACCACATAACACATTCCCAAGAAACCCACATATAGTTTAAAGTCTTGATGCTTGGACTATGGGCTCCTAGTTTAAGGTTGTGGAATTTAGACCATGGGCTCCTAGAATGAATATTTGTAGCATGGTGGATTGACATACCTGACGTGAATGATGAAAATAAGGCCTGTGTAACACTACATATTTCTGGGGAGATCATGAGAGGATATCCCCATGGACACTTATATGAAACATATAGAAGAAAGACTCGATGTGAATGAAGTAAGGGCGATTCACGTGCCATAATTTGGGAATGGGGGAGAAAAATAGAAGAGGTGATGAATTTTCAGATGGTACCAAATAAAAAGTGCCTCATAATTTCTACATATCACATAAGGATGGAAATAAAACCATACGTAGTTGTTGAAGAAAATATTCTAGTGTGGGTCAAACCTGTATAGAGGGAGAGGGATTTTTTGTGTTTTTTTTATCGAGTGGCTAGACAGGGACATAAAATCCATCCATTTCTATGTATCCTCTCTAGATAGAAATAAATAAAAATTTATTTCATGAATATTCCATGTTTTATGATCGATACCATATGTGACATACTCTCTGGTGAGAACATCATGGTGTTGAACAATTTTTCTTCGTGCGACCAGGAAAATAATTTTTATGCACTTTAATGATCTAAAACTAGGATTTTGGTTTTTATGGAGTTTAATGTTATAAAACTAGTATGTAGATGATATGAAATTTATCTTTGTGTGGCTAGAATGATTCTTTAACAGTTTATGGTCATGTGATAGGACCTTTCCATACAGTTTAACATCTTGCGGTAAGGATGCTAGTTGTTATGCAATTTATCTTCATGCACCTAAGACGATAGTTGTAACATAGTTTATCATCATGAAACTATAACTTTGGGGGAAGAGGTGTTCTAAGAGAAATTTTTATGATGCAGTAGCTATAACATGAGGTGAATGAGGTCCAAGGAGGCCTGTGTCATTAAAAATTCTCCCAAGGAAGTCTCACACATAGTTTAAAGATGTGGTGTCTGGAGTTAAACTTATATTTTAAAGTCATAGAGTTTTTACCAAGATAATAATTATATGTAATATTTTGGGTGGAAAAACTCTTTATGTGAATTACCACTTGAGGAACTTGGAATTGGCTGGAGGAGTGATGCACTCCGCGTACAAGGTAACCAAAGAGTATGCACCATTGGGATAAACCTTGTGAATGATGTACGGTCCCTCCCATATAGAATACATCTTTGATGGATTCTTACCAGGTATAATAAACGTTCAGAGAGCCAATATTGTATTAATTTATAGGAAAAATAATAGGCTAACCATATCATTTAATTCCCTTTCTATATTTTTCTAGCGCCTCTATAGATTATGCAATACCCGAAGCCTATTCTTAATGAGGACTTCCAGCTTAGCTAGGTGAATTTATTCTATCTTTTCTAAAATATTTTGGTCATAGATAGCTATTTAGAGATATGGTAACTGAATCTTTATTGTATATACTATATAAATTATGGACACCATGGAATATGGAGTCTCATAGGCGAAATTCCATGTCATCATCTGATAAACTCCGAGGGTGTTGGGGACTTGTCCAACCAACTCTTATTATCCTGGACCACCATCTTCTAAAAAATTATTGAGACAGTCTTGTTGAATTCCAAGATCTATCCATTTTCTTTCACATTTTATCGAGATGTATGGTTGCACCAGATGTTTTATTTAATATAAAACTTGTTTAACTCAACAGTATGAATGTTATTAACATTTTCTGTGAGAATAGTGTGAGGAACTCCAAACCGGTGGATCATATGGAAGAACAAAAATTCTACCACTCATTGGGAATTAAATTCATTGAGTTGAATCAATTTTACCCACATGGAAAAGAAATCATTCATGGCTATAATGAGCCTACATTGGTGATCCATTCTCAGAGGACAGGTTCCCATGACATCAATTCTCCAAATTGAAAAAGGAAAAGAATAATTGGTTTTATGGAGGGGTTCTGTTGGTTGATGATAATTGTTGGAATGGATATAACACGCATTTAACCTCTTGGAAAACTCAATATAGTCATGGAACATGGTAGGATAGAAGTATTCCACCCTGTGAATCTAGTGAGATAGTTTCAACCTGCCTGATGGGAACCATAGGTCTCGACATGAACTTCCTGCATAACCTAAGTAATATCATCTCCATGGATGCATTAGAGGATTATTGAATCAAATCCAGGTATATATAGAGTCTTATCGAGTTTGGGCCCATTATGTAGGGTGAATTGTGCTTCACACTGACAAATTCACTCACATTCGGCTCAATCCGACCATACAACACCGTGCTGGAGATACTCAATGAAAAATTTCATCAAATATGAGGTGTCTTCTACTGTAGGGGGATCTAACATATGATCTATCATCATCATCTGAGGTAATGAGAGATATGACTCGTTAATGTGACACATGAATGAACATGTCATCCCACTCAGGATTTTCTAAATATGTTTCTAGACTTTCCCAGGAATCAGATCAACCCCATTGCAACCAAGGGACATAAGTCACTTCTGGGTGAGAAGGGAACTGGGCCATCAGCTAGCTAGTGCACTTCAACTGGGGTACGATTTATAAATTCCAGACAATATAGTCATCGTTGATTTTATTAATGACTAACTCAAAGTCCCCCTTCCAATTTAATAAGGGAAAAATAAATCTCAAGAGCTAGATCGAGAGTCGTAAAAAGATACTAACACTCTTCCTCATTGTTGGTGTAGACTTCTAACAACTGAAATGAATATAACTGAACAAACTCTTCTGGGGTGATGAAAAAGATCCCTAATCCTACTCTATTGAGATTGGGATTGTTGTTCCTTCTATCGGTTGGGATATGGGAGGAACCATAGAAATTCAACTTCTATAATGACATAGCTTAGTCCACTAAGATGATGGACTCATATAGGAATTCAACATCTAGGGATTTTCTTATGGGGGATGGATGGGAATCCAAGAAGTCTACTAATGCCTGACCCTTTATGGACTTCTGTTGAATGAACCTGATGTCGGACTACTAAATAATCACTTACTGAAGTGTTATTCATCCCATAAACATAGGGGGGGGGGGGTTCAAGATATACATTAGTGGGTCTGTGTGGGATACCAGTTGTATCTCATGATTTTGTAGGTATTTCCAGAACTTCTGCAATGTAAAAAATAGTGCGAGGTTACTCTATTTGACGAGAGAGTATCTTGTCTTCACGTCAAAGAGTACGCGACTAAGATAGTATAAACTATTCATGGTCCCTTCATTTTTTGTATGGGTGAGAAACACACTGAGGTACTATTCTAGGGCTATCACATAAAAGACTAAAGGATTACCTAATATGGGTGGCTTCAAAACCAAAGGTTATTACAGATACTTAATGAATTCCTTAAATGAGGTTTGAAACACTTTATCCAATCAGTATACAATACCTTTCTTCATGATTATTGAAAAGGTATAAAACATTCCATCTATATTCATGATGAATCAACGTATATAGGCTAAGTGTCCTTGGAGTCCTTGTAGAACCTAGAGTTTGCTCGGAAGAGTCATTTGGTTGATGGCCTTGATCTTCTCTAGATCAATTTTGATGCCTCTATATTTGACGAAAAATCTGAGAAACTTCCTAGAGGTAACCCTGAAGGAAAATATCAAGGGGTTCATCTTCACATTCTAGGAGTGAAGGAAGTCGACCAATTTCTCAATATCTTTGAGATTCTCATGATACTGGTGGTATTTAACCAACAAATCCTCCATGTAGAATTCCACTATCATTCCAAGGATCGTTTTAAAGATCTGATGCATGAATCATTAATAAGAGGATCATATAATATTCAGATAGAAGGGAATTACCAGATAGAAAATGGTTCCTTGAGGCTCTTTGAAGGCAGTAGACTCATCATATTCAGGGGTCATCCTAATCTGATTGTAACCAGAATACCCATCCATGAAGTAAAGAGTATAGAACTCAACTGTGGAGTTTATAAACATCTATGTAACTAGAATGGAAAAAAATTTCCTTCATACGGTGGCAGTTGAGGTCCTAGTAGTAGATAAAAACTCTGATCAGTCAGTTCCTTTTTCTGACAGGAACAATGTTGGAAAACTATTTGGCATACTGAACTTCCATGACAAAGTTGTATTTGATGATCTTATCAAACTTCAGCCTCAACCATGGAACCATGAGAATGGTTCATCTTTATAGGAGGCTTCATGAACCCATAATGATTTACTAGGATACCCATATGGTGGATGGAAACCCGAGGGTCTAGTCCTAGAGTATCCTTATAATTGCAAGAAAATAAATTACGACGCTGCTTCAGGAAAGCTATGTACTACTACTATTTTTCTAGAGGCATAGCTACACTGATTAGAATTGTCCTCAGATCTACCCTAGTTCCAATGCTCACCGGTACCGGCACATTGATGGTGTTAGAGACACCATATTAAAAAGTTAGAGCAGTGTCTTCCAAATCCTATTCATCATTTGAGGTAGGGGAATTAGTGTAAGGATTTGATTAATCAAGGATGATCGATTCTAGGGGAAAACTAGTGTCTGCTTAGACTGATGTGTAGTCATCACTAGGGGACTCCTACTCTACTAAAACCATAGAAATAGGAACTATCGATCCAATTCCATTAGGATTTTGACCGCAGGGTCTGTACATGATATAAAAGAAATGTTGGAGAGTTGGTTTCTGGTGACTCAACCCAGCTCACTGGAACAGATGGATGGGTAGTGGAATGGCATCCATTGGCCGAACATCTCAGTACTTTATAGGGTTATTAGTTTCTGTTATTACCAAATCTTGTGCTATGTAAGAGTATGAGGTAATGTTATGAAATTCCTTATACCTAGGGACACATCATCCCTTCCTCTAAAAAATAATGAAGTATTTTCCCAAGTCAGCTTTCATGGCCTCCAATAGGTGAATCTTGAGGATGAAATCATTGTCCAAGAATATCCATGGATTGGTCACAGTGGTTACGTGCTCAACCTTGTTGGTGTGAACTTTTTTACCCTTTCTTTGGTAATATCTAGCATCTAGATAGTGGGCTTCATAGGGGTCAATGGGGGATTCATCACCTTAGAGCATGCCTAGTTTACCGTTGAGGGAGTAATTGAGGAATTGGTGACACTAAAAAAAAACTTCTATATACAGACGGAGCCATGTCATACCCATCAATGTGTTGTAGGTGATATCCTGTGAGAAAACCATGAACTTTTCATTTTCTAACAAGACATCAAACTAGGTATTCAACTGGATTCTACCACATGGTCTCAACTTAGTCATGTCATAACCCTTAATATTAAGTTCATAGGTGCTTAGATCAGCTTGAGGTGGTCCTAACATGAGAAACATATGGGTTTGGATGAGATTGATCCTAGAACTATCACTAACTAGACAGAGCCGGACATCCATGCCATTGAGATGGACTATGATGTACACGGGGAGAAGTTTCCAATGCACAAAGAAGATATCATATTATCCTAATAATGATATGATAGCTTGTAATTATTCTTTCTTGACCTTCATGGCATAGAAGGTCTCTACTTCTTCTACCACTCTTTCAAACTAGAGGGGGCTTCATAAGGATTCTACGAGAGCCTCTCACATCTCTTCTAAATGATATAGGGGCTTTAGGTTTTATAACTTCATAAGTATGCTGGATAGGTCCTCCAAAACATCATACTTCCTTGCCAAACATGCATTTATAACCACTGGGGATCATTTTTTGGTAGAAGGCATGGTATAAACTAATGGTTAAATCACTAGATTATGGTTAGTGTGGGAAATGTCTTTATTATTATCAGCTACATCATAAAAAACTATTACTGATCGGTTGTTGGTTGACTAAGACCAGGCTTTAGCTGGGAATTTCCGATCTTGACGCAACAATAGTTGTTATGCTCGATCAATGATCATGGTAAACAATGGAGGTTTGTTTGATGGGGTAGTCTATAAGGACCATCACTAGAGATCTCTATGAAATTCCTTATATCTAGTATTAGTATCATGAACAACCCGACTTGAAGCACTGGCCTAGTCATTTCAATGAGTTTCATGTCCTCAGTTTCCTCTTCGATGGAACTGACCAGAGGTGCTTAGAGAATCTATAGATTACTCCTCATCATTGAGGGCTGCAAAAGGGTTCACTAGCTTGATGGTATTTACTGATGCATACTCCTTATCCTCTTAATAGTATTTTTCCAATAATTGTCTAAGCCTATGGGTGATTCCCCACTCGAAAGGAAATAAATTACCGAGTATGCATGATGGATTTTTCATGAGTGGTGGAATTTGTTTTCAATTGAACTATCTGTGCCTATTATTATGAGACATAGAAGGATGCAAAGTGGTCACCTAAGCCTCAACTTGAGAAGGTGTGGATACTTCAAGAGATTCGATCTAGCCTAAGTGTACATGAATGATTTTGTGGGTGCAGGGAACTTCTCTACATGCAAACTTTTCATCATACTTCTATGTCCCATGGTTGGAAACTTTCTTCCACTCACCAGAACCTTTGTTTTCACTACCATTACTAGTAGAGACATGTTTCACCTATGAAAGATAATCTCCCAACATGACCACATCATTATCCACCTAGTCATGGAACCAATCATTGAACACATAAAATTTCTTGATAGTATATCCAATGATCTTATGGTAAGTGCAATAGTTAGGATGATCAGTGAACTCAACATCTTATGGTTTCTTGCACTCTAGTAGCTTCAAAATCTATTTTCCCAAGGAACTGTGATATAACAGAGGAACTTGGCCTCATTAAAGAAATATTTTCATTTTCTCTTGTTCAGGAAGGGAAATATGGGAGCCTAGACCTGATGAGGGGTTGGATACTAATGAGGGGTTGGATCTTCATTATCTTTCCTGGGTGGTTGAGGTTTTCAATGTGGTTCCTGTTGATTCTCTGTTGGGAAAGACTTCACTTTTTGAGGTTGCTGCATTCAGTGAGGATGCACTTGATAAGGCTCTACTGGAAACAACTCTAGTTGTCTGGGGGCCTCTACCTGTATAGTGGAGGAGGTGTCTACCTTGGATACTCTTATTGCAGGAGCTGAAAGAGGCATTGGACATTCCTACATGGCTTGGTTAAAGGCTTCCTCTAGGTGCTAGGACCGGTGATAGAACTCCTAGAATCCACTTGAGAAGTTATGAGTGATCAGGGTGTGGACTATCTCTATCTTGATGTTCCCCATTAACATTGTCAATAAATATTCTTGAGTAAGTGGCTTGTCGAGTGGATGTGTGATTCACTTCCACTAGGAGGTAAAGTCCGTGACATGTTCATTGGGTAGTTTCTTTCACTTGAAGAGGTTAGAAATACTTGTATTATGGGTGGTAGAATAGAACATGTAGAGAAACTGTATGTGGATGTATTCCAAACTAGTGATGTACCCAACAGTTAATTGGTTGTACCAGAAAAACATTGGTCCTTCTAATGTTTGAATAAAACATCAGAGCATGATGGCCTCATACTCCTCTAAGGTCCCCATCTTGGTTCCACACCTCAATATGAAGTGGGACAGATGATGCATTGAATCTCCCAAATAATTGAAATAGGAAATGATAGGATTCCCGAAGTTCGGGGGTGCTCAGATGTCTTCCACCCACTCCGGATATTACTTTACATCAGGTGTGATTCCCACCAATCATGTCTTGAGGGAATCAAAGTGAGCAGTGAGAGTATTTATCAGATTATCTTGGTGTGGATTCCTATATTAATAGATATTCCTGAACAACAATGTGTTTAAAGGCTCATCAACATGGTATATCATCTTAGTGAATTAGGGAGAACCTTGAGAAGAGGTTTGTGGAGTGACTTGATATGGGTCCTGATGATGATTATCACACTGCTCAAGTAGATTCAGCGATTCATACTGTGGAAATTTGATGTAATATCCTACCTCTACTCTCTTTGGTTGTGTGGGATCACCAATTTTAATAGGGAACAATTTTCCAAGAATGAATTATGGTTCCCCCTATTTCCCCAGTGGAGGAGGGATATGATCCTACCATGGAGTTTCATAATCTTTATGACACTTAACGAGGATATCCTCAAGGATTTTATTCTTCCATGTGATCTCTTGATGTTAGGAAGAAATTATGGGATCATCCTCTATTTTCTGTGCAACATCAGATGGACCAGAGGCCTCAAGAGGTGACTTGTCCTTATTGAGATTCCAACTGATGGTAAACGATGTAGAGGGTTCCATGAGGCCGAGCGCTTGCCTTTTCTGGAAAGTGAGAACACCTGTGGGGTACACTTAATATTATGCTACCCCATGGGGAGGTTTTTGTCTACCAGGTTCTACACCACTGTAACTATCCTTGTTGAATATATTGGGTACAACCATGTTTACCGTAACAATAACTAGAGGAATATCCTCAATATCATTTGGAATATATGGATATCTAATGATAGGAATAAATTGGAGAGCACCATACTATCCCCAACCCAAAATCTTCACTTCTGGGGAATCCTATTGAATTATTATATAGAGCATTGTAAAGCTATGAATGCATATTTTTTAGAGGGTATGGTGGTAGCTGGGTGATGCAGAATGATGGGATACAAGGTGTAATGCCAACTCAGCTATATAGCACTATTTATCAATGACGTCCAAATGATCCCAACTTCCTGGATAGACCAACTAACAGTCATGGATGAAAAAAATCATTATCCAGATAGTCTGGTGAAATCATGTGACATGGTCCTCAGTGAGAGACTCCGAGATGTTGATGTTAGGAACCACATTTATCGAAAACACTACTAACAAATGTTCAGCAGCTAGAGTGTCCCACAAGATTCCTTTTTAGAAGGATGGTCTGGGATCTTGGTTGGGAAAAGCGTTGATCAGTGCTGGACAAGGAACTGGAAGTGGCACTGATGTGGATTGGTGTGGTGGTGGACTGGACGATGGAGGAGTCACTTCAAGAGATGATAGTTCACTGAACGATGGGACTTCACTCAAATGTTTCATTGGCTGCATCATTGTGTTTTTATAAGACTGAGTGTTTACCAATGTCGCATGTTCAAGGGAGGTGGCACTCATTTGTGGTCTATCATATGGTCACTATCTTTCAAATCTCAGAATAACTTCTTGTGATCTTGGGTAGAGATAGAGAATGAAACTAGCTATGATATAAATGACCACACTATGAGACCCTAGAATATATCCAAATCACTTTGATCTGTATGTACATGTGAAGGGATTCAAAAATATTATGGATCTCACCTTCAAGTATAAAAAACTACACTTGTTGGGATTTTACCATAGACTTTGATGCAAATGACAGGGGTGAAGTCTCCATCATTGAGTCACATTCTGCCCCATAATATGAGAAGATAACGAGATTTATAATGACTTGAAACGTCCTAGAATTTTTCCTTTGGCGGTGGCAATTCTCCCTTCTAACCCAAGGTGGTTCTTCAGGCTTGTGAAATTCTTTAGCATGGGAAGGAGCTCCATGCTAGAGGGTGATGTCATGAGGGGGACCTCCACTTTCGTTGGTTGAGATATGGGGAGGGAATATTTATTGATTTTCATTAGATTGGGGAGGAACTCCTCTTTAGCCTCTGTAGGAGTAGGGAGGACCTCCACTTTGGCACTTGATGTGGCATGGAGGACCTCTTCTTTGGTTAGTTTTAACATTGTTAGGATATGTATGTGGAATGTGAAAATGGGGAGGACCACTTCTTTATTGGGTTGAAGTGAGATGAGGTCCTTCAAATTGATCAAAATGAAAATGGGTAGGACCTCTATGTTGAGGATTTGAACTATGATGAGGACCTCCATACTGGTTTCTAGTTGCATGGGCAAGACATCTATTGTGGATGGTCGAAAAATGGGTAGGGCCTCCTTGTTGTTTGGTGAAAGAGTGTGTACAAACTCCACTCTGGTTGGTTATGGAATGTTGACGACATTCGCGTTGTCCTGTGCTGACAACACAAGGATGAATTCTATACTAATTATTGATAAAACTGGGTGGACCTCCACTTTGATCAATGATGAAGTAGGGAGGGACTCCACTTCAGTTGAGAATGGTGTCAGGAGGACCTTTTCTCTGATGGCCTGTGGAATGGGGAGTATCTTCGTATCAGGAACCATAATTACGGGGAGGTCATCAACATTGGATGTTGACAAATAGAGGAGGAACTCTTATTTGATTGATGTAGGGAACATGGGGGGGGGACCTATATATTGATTGTGAGGGTGGGGAGGACCTCCAATCAATTTAGAAATGACACATGTAGGTCATCCATACTGAATATCACCATCACAGACTAGTCTGTAATAGATGCTCATTACACCAACGATGGACATAGTCATCCCAACCTTCTTGTAGGGTGGTTGAGGTCTCGATCTCAACTAAGCATTGTTGGGTCACTACTATGTAGTATCAGGGAGTTGTTGGAATGAGTCAGGGGTGGCAAGAGACACTAGAGCTACTAAAGAGATTACCCTTGTCAGTAATTCTTCTGATCATTCACCTGACATTGGCATCAGTTCATTCGGACTAGGTTTGGAAGAGAGGGGGGGTATAGTCCACTCATTCCTAGCCTTGGAGAACTGGTCATTTTTTGCATTGAAGGAGCATAGTGTGAGCCCTCCTTGGTGGATCCCATGTAGTAGTCTCATCATGGGTGGCTTGGGCATCTCCCACCTCCTCGATGTAGGGTAGAAAGTCATAAGATCACTCTGGGGAGAGGCTCTTGAAGCTGTTTTTTTCTTGTGTGGGAAGAAATGACTCCCTGGATGGACCTTGGGGGGGTCGGTGTAGAAGAGAAACCTCTAGGTCCTAATGATCCATATCCTTCATGGGAATGACCCCCTCATATTTATATCCTCATACGAGGTCATATTTTACCCTCCTCTGAGCAATATTCAAAGGTGAGATAGGGTTTGGGTGCCCGGTAGCTAATGGCACAGTGCGGGAGGTGTCATGTGGGATTTCCATGAAGAAATTTATTCTACCCCTACATCTGTGGGTGTTTAAAGAATGATTTCATATAGATAAGGTACTAAAAAGCTTTAGGATTCCATTATAAGTATGAATACAAAGAAATTAATGCCTAATTACCCAACATCTTCCAATATTCCATGGTTGGAGAGAGATATCTGCACTAACAATGTCACAGACCAGGATGCTAGATATTTTACTGCCCTAATTTTCGGTGAGTTCAATGTTTGGCCCACTATTTGATTGGTCAGTCATGGTTCCAGATTACTGGATCCGATGACATACTAATCTATTTATGTCTCGAATGATACTCATCACCATGTTAAGGATAAGAGTTTCACATCACGTTCATCATTTCCGTTTCAAATGATTTCACTGGGGTTCCCTTCCTTGAGTGTTATTATGCACCGATTTGCATTGTTTCCCCACATTCCATCTTTCCAGTGGTGGGTGACATTCATCAATTTCATCGGTTATGTATACTCCATGGTCAAAAAAGAATGACGGGATATTGGTTCCCCCTTCTAAGGATCCCTTCTTGAAACTTGTTTCCTAGTCCGGGTCTCCCTCATAGAGTTAAGTATGTTCGTGGAACTCATTGATTGTTCTATATATTTGTGTATTTAGATTAATTATATTTCATATTTATGTAAATTCCAAGGGTTATTGACTGGGAAGAAACCTTCAATTGGGAGAATATTCAGGTTGGGAATCACTTACATGTCTGGACACTGTGAACATTGGTCACCTATATTCTTCCCCATGGGAGGGAATCATGTGGAGGCATCTCGGGTGTAGAAACATAGGAATCATGTGTCACTCAAGAGGTATATGAATCCAATGTAATATATTCCAAGGTTTTCACCTCAGGAATCCCATGATTATTATGATGCGACAGTATGAGATATGCCATGAATTTAGTGTCATTTAGAGTCACAGAGGTTGATCAGAGAGGTGTACCCCTATAAATCAGACACCACAGATTACTTTTGGTTGGGATTGAACCTCAGAGAGACATCATATTTTCCCTTCTTAGAATATATTGATAAAAATCCATGTAGTTCGATGTCTCATTTTATGGTCATGTGACAAGACCAGTCCATGATGTTTAACGTCATGTGGTAAGGATGATCGTGCCATGGAAGGAGTGTTAGTGAGGGATGGTTTGGGTATTATGTGTGGAAAATTCCCTTCGCATGAGTATTTCTCTTGGTTGGATTGTGTGGGGATTAAACAATGGTGCTTCCTAGGTGATACTAAAAGTAGCAATGATATGGATGGGGCTTACTCCTAAGAGAGGCCCAGGTCGGTAGCATGATCTTTCAGAGATGTGGAAGCCCAGATGTGGATAGAGGGGATGAAATAGATGGAATGGATGGAGTGGTGAATTTTTAATGTTGGTCTTGAACCTCAAGGAGGATTCCTATATATCCCATTTAATTGGTAATCAAGGTTCATGTAGTTCGGGATGGAGCATTGGGGCTTACAACTGAATAGGAGGCCCATGGAAATGGAGAGTGATTAGGGCATGCACATGGGAGAGGCCCATTGTAGGGTGAACAATAGCGATCACTCTAAGTGGGATGTACTTGAATAGAATATGGATGGGTGTTAGGGTCACTACTAACCTCTAATCCTACCTGATTCAAGATTAGTGTGAGAAACAAGAGGAAGCAGTGGACCTGACACTCATGTCGCGAAAGATGCGTTGATGAGAGATAGTAAGGGGATTGTGCATGAAAACTTCTTGAGGAGGATCTCATTCCATGTGAGTAGGGATTACACATGGAATATGTCCTATGAGGATCTCATTTTGTGTGAGTAAGATCTCATTCCATGTCACTCATACACATAATATCCTACTCCTTTCACATATGGAAAGTTCACAGTTTAATGTCATGTGTTGAGGACGTTAGTGTTAAGTAGTTTTATGTCATATAGCTCAGATGTGTACGGTTAACTCCTCACCCATTGGGTTAAATAACAAAAACTCATGAACCTATGGGATGTGTATGGATATATCAATGCAAGTTTGGAATGGTGTGGAGGAGTGGTCAGTCATGAGGTCCATGTTATCATCCCTATGTTGAGAAGAAAAAGGGATAAACATACATATGATGAGTATGAAATGGTAAATGGGAATACAAGGCCACACTTAAAGTGGATTGGGCCACAAGAATGGGTAGTGCATGTCACATAGGGATTTTTAATCTAGATAGACAAATCCTGAATGGGTGTGGAATATTGGGGACCTAAACCTTTATAAAGAGGTGTCAGGGGAAGGGAGGAAACAAGGAGAAGCCTGGGAGAGGGGCTTTGAAAAGCATTGGGCCTCACAAAGAGGTGCTTCATGAAGATCAAGTGATTTTCAGAGGCCATGATCTTCATAAAGGGAGTATTCTTCATGAAGCCTGCTGAACCTGCCCCAGGATGAAATCCTATCTTAGGAATGAAGTGCTTCGCAAAGTCTTGCTGCTATGCAAAACCACAAGTACCTTGGGGGGTGGGGCTTCTTCCTTCACAAAAGGTAGTGTCCTTTGTAAAAGTCATATCCATTAGAGATGGAGGCATTCAGAAACAAGGAAATGGGGGGGGGGGGTCATGAAGCTCCAGTACATTGGGGGACCCATTCTAGGTCCAGTTTTCAGGACCCGTACCCCGAGTCCCATGCCATGAATACCCCAAGACCGCCTCCCAAAGGCTAGGGGCTAGCGACAAGTGCCAAAGGAATTATCCAAAAAGTGGGAGGAATTTTCCTGAGTACATGTATGCATGCACACACACATCCCCATCCCACAATGTTGAAAATTAATCGTGTATGACACTAAGAAAACCACTAAGAGTAAAAGTACAAAACTAAAAGTAAATGGGACGAAATCCAATCTCAATAAAGGAAAAGTACAAGATCCTGAATTCTGTCTATGGAAAACCCTACCTGAAGGGTAGGTGAAGGGGGTGCTTCCTGAATCTGTAGAAGTACGCCTTGCCTGTTAGATCTCACTAGGAACTGCCTGGTCCCAGACCACTAGCATCTCTGTCAAAGTGTCTGTCATCTGAAAAAGACATGCCACATGCGGGTGGAGCCCGTGAAGGGGGTGAATAACACAATACTTAGTAAGGACCCCAAAACTCAAAGGTAATACCACAAAGGTAAGTATGTACAAAGTAGACTACTAAATAGGTATACAAAGTGTAACACCTTAGAAGTATAGTCAAGAGAGGGTCACCAGAGTTTGATCACACATGTATAAACTATAGTATGAAAATAAATACTATTAGTCATAAATTATGAACACCTTGTACTGCTAAGGAACTTATCCCCAATGAGTCACTTAGAACTTCTGGGGAACCTAGACCCTCTCATAACTTAGGCCTGCTGGGGCACTTAGACCCACTCGTCACATGGGCCTGTTGGGGCACCTAGACCCGCTCGTCACTTCTTCCTATTGGGGAACCTAGACCCGCTTGTCACTTAATAATTCTAGGTCACCTAGACCCACTCATCACTTTTTCCTACTAGGGCACCTATACCCACTCGTCACAATCTTCTCGTCACATCCATCCACAGGATTCCTGATCATAGTGCGCTTGATTTTGGGAGAATATACTCCTCAAGCCATCACTCATATCTCAAAATCCATTAAAACCCACATAGAGTATATCAAAATTACCTCCTAGTTTTGAGGGTCCCAATGCCACAAACATATCGTCAATCAGACGTTCAGTTTGGAAGTTATGAGCCTTTTTCTAAAAAGTGGCTTTTTGGGTCCGACATGGTCTGACCCACCTGACCTGGTCAGGTCTGGGATGATCCAGTATGGCCTGGCCCAAGGGCCTATTGGACCGAGCCTATTGGGCCATGGTTTCATCCCACCGGGCCACCCAGTTTCCCGGTCTTCATTCGGCCTGGCCCATGCTAGCGCACCGGTTTTCACCCAGCCGGGATGCTCAACAGCCCTGTTATCCCCTTCAGCCCAACCCACAATGGGGATCCAATTCTATCCAGATGAGATGAGGCACTCACTATGTCTGCTCGATCCCTATGGACCACCGCGTAACTGCCCCATGGATTTTTCACGATCCAGCTGGACCCCGGTCCTCTGCCATGGGACACGACTCCCAACTACATCCAGACGAGCCATTGTCGTCCCCTGATCCACCACCCACAGTGGCTACTGCAAGTTCCACAACCACTGATCTTCGAGCCAGTATCCATTTCCACCGTTGTGACCTTCCGTTACCACCACGAACCATATGACTGTGACCCCTCCACCACCGTTGACCTTCCATGCTAGTGGTCGTTCACCCGGCGCTATCGTCTCCCTCGGCCTCCTGCCCGGGTTGATCCACTACTGTAGTCCTACCTGGGCAACAGTTTCTATCAAGTCATGAAGAATTGAAAAGAGTGGGTGGAGTAGAAGAACGTGCAAAAAACAAACAAATTACAAACCACAACCTTTGTTCGTGTCATCATGAGTCTTCCTTGTTAGGAGGTTTAACAAAGGATAGTCAAAATGTGAATCCAAATTTCCTTAATTCCCCACATTAAAATTCCCATTTCTTGCAAAGATGACTGATCTGAGGGTCAATATGTTAATGGATTGACCCACATTCATCATTTAGAAAGAATAATGGGGGAAAGGAGACCAAACAGAAATCAAAACCCCTTACTTGGAATTGGATCATTCGTCGATGAAGAATATAGCCACACATCGTCATTTGTTGATCCTCAATCTACAGTCCTCCACTATCATTGGTGATCCTTTGATCCATCGTTATCGATGGTGATCCTTTGAAGAGGATGGTAGAAAAGAATTTCATTCATCATTTTCATTGTTGTTTTCCAACGTTAACTTCCAAGATCCTCCAACATTGTCCTCTAATTCTCGCATCCATGTTAATCCATTAAATGGAGATACCTTGTTTCATTGTTTCAGTTATGCAGTGTCACAACATCATTATGCTGTTTAATTTATGAAATGAAATAGTTTCGTCATTGTTTCATCACAACAATTTTTTTGAATAAAATAAACTCTTGTAAGATTAATTTGTTTTTCCTTAAAAGGAACAAAAATTAACTTTTTCCCTTGACCTATGCCAATCGAGGTTTGGTCCATCCTTGGGTAAAGTCACCTTTCCAGACATAATGGGCCCCCCCATATTTTTAATATGATCACCCATTCAAAAGTTTCCAAAACTACGCACGTTCACTATTTTAAACAAACTAAAAAAAGTTTGAATATTTATTATGGGATCACTGGAGCTTAGAACCACGTTCTTTAAGAGCAACTAATATCGAAATAATGCCATAATTTTTTTTTAAAAAATACATGGAATTTTCAGGAAATTACATTCTCCAAACCTTAGGTATTTTCATCCTAGAAAGACAAAGAAAGGGATAAACAAACAAATGGGGATAGTGAGTGGGAATCTGAGCCTCCCACTCCCAAGTTCTCTCCTAGAGATTCTTGTGATGCCATCAAATGTGCAACAAAATAATTGACCACCCATGAAGGACCCACTCCTATGGATCCTCAATCTCCATCGGGAACTCTGAAAACATCGCCACATCATTAATGTACAGCTCACCCCAGTCGATGATGTGTGATTGGGAATATACATACCTTCTCAACTGTAACAAGTGAAAGATATTATGCACCTGATGAATCTACAGGGGAAGATCTAGGAAGTACACCACCTCAAAAACTCTTCTCAGGATCTGAAAAAAGTCGATGAATCTTGGAGACAACTTGCCGCCTCGACCAAATCTCTACAATCTCCATTGAGGTGAGACCCAGAGGAACACATGGTATCCTTACTTGAACTCTAAGGAGATATGTATCCTATCATTATAAGATTAATTCCTACTATGTGCAGTCCTAATTTTCTCCTGGATGATCTGCACCTTCTTGGTGGTAGCCTGTACCAACTATATGCCCATGATTGCTGACTCCCTTGGGTATTTCCAGAATAATGGTGATCTATATGTTTTCTAATACAGTGCCTTGAATGGTGAAATACCAATGGTGGAGTGGTAGCTATTGTTGTACATGAACTCCACCAATGGTAGATGGTCCTCCCAACTGTGACCAAAGTCTTGGATGTAGGAATGAAGAATGTACTCCAAAACATGGATAGTACTCTCCATATGGCCATCCGTCTGGGGGTGAAATTCCATGATCAAACATAGCTGATCTTCAAACGCCTCTTGAAGTATCGTCCATAGCCAGGATGTGAAGTGAGCATCACGGTCTGGAATGATCGTCGAAGGCACCCCATGAAGAAGAACTATCTCCTGAACATAGATGCATCCCAATCCCTTTATGGAACACTTCTCTCGGATGGGTAGGAAGTGGGATGACTTGGTGAGTCAGACAATGATCACTCATATGGATTTGTTTCCCTTAGAAATGAGTGGTAAACCTATAAAAAAATCCATCAATATACCATTCCATTTCCACTCTGGTACCTCGAGAGGCTGAGCCAAGCCTACTAGAACCTAATGCTCTACCTTCACTTGCTAACAAGTGAGCCATTGAGAAACGAACTCTGCCACTTCCTTCTTTATCACCGACCACAAGTACTATTGTATGAGATAATAGTAAATCTTTTCTACTCATGAATTAAATACCAAGGGGGAGGTATAGAACTCCCTCAGAACCTCCTCTCACAATGTCACAGGTACAGCGATGCACCCTCTTAAAAGGATGACGTGCTCCCCACCTATCGAATAACCATCATAGGTCTACCCTATAGATAACTGAGCACATATGGCCTCACAGTCGACATCCCCAACTTGTGCCTCTCTAACTCACTACAAGAGTGGGGGAGTGACAACCATCGACTAAAGTTAAGTTTCCCCATCACCATCTATAAAGGATATTTTCATCACAACTAACTACTCTGACACCTTAGTTAGAAACTGAAACCTGGTTCTCCTACTGAGCACGTCCACCACCATGTTCCCTTTCCCAGGAGTATAGACTATCTCGAATTCATAGTCCTGGAAGAACTCTAGTTACAGTTTCTATCTCGTGTTCAGATCCTTCTGGGAGAAGATATAACTAAGAATTTTATAGTCAGATTAGATGATAAACCATTCACCCATCAAGTAGTGCCAGCAAATCTTCAAAGTGAAGATCACTACTGCCAGCTCAATTTCATAGGTCACATAGTTCTACTCATTCTTCCTCAACTATCATGAACTATAGGAAACAACTGCCTGCTCCTACATCCTGACATAACCTAGTTCGGTCCCTGATTCATTTTAGAACACTACATACCCCACACCCTCATCTGGTAGTCCCAAGATAGGGGCGCTCGCCAGTCTCCGCCTCAACTCCTAGAAACTCAACTAGCACTTCTCTATCCACATGAAGGGTTTTACCTTCTGTGTCAAAGATGATAAGGGTTATTACACCCTGGAAAAGTTGGACATGCACCTATGATAGTATCCAGCCAAACCCAAGAAACCTCACACCTCAGTCACACTTCTGGGTGGCTCCTAAGTAAGAATAACCTCTATCTTTGATAGGTCCACTACAACTCGAGCCTCTGAAATAACGTGTACCATAAGGTGGACCGCCTGAATCCATAATTGAAACATCAAGAGCTTCCCATAAATATGGTTATTTTGGAGTGTATCCAAGACCATACTTAGGTGTGTCACATGCTCCTCCTCAAACGTTGAGTATAAAAGGATGTCATCAATGGAGACCATGATAATCATGTCAATTTAAGGCCGAATGATTCTATTCATGAGTCCCATAAACATTGATGGGGTATTGGTCATGCCGAAAGGAATTACCAAGAACTCATAGTATCCATAAAGACATCTAAAAGATTTCCTTGGTACATCCTCATCTCATACATGAAGTTGATGATAGCCAAACCTGAGGTCTATCTTTGAGAACCACCTAGCTCCCTTCAGTTGGTCGAAGAGGTCATAGATTCTCAGAAGTGGGTATTTGTTCTTTAGGTTCACCTAATTCAGGCGTCGATAGTCCACACATAATCTTAATCTCTCATCTACCTTCATGGAAAACAGAACTAGGGCTTCCCAAGGTGAAACACTGGGACTTACGAATCCCTTTCTCTATAAGTCCTCGAGCTGTACCCTCAACTCACAAAGATCTGTGAGAGACATCCGATATGATGGCATGAATATCGGTGTCGTCCCTAGGTACAAGTCAATGTTGAAGTTAACCTACCTACGAGGAGGTAATCCCAGAACATCCTTAGGAAATATGTCCTCAAACTCATCCATCACTGTAAGAAATTGAGGGAACCTCTCATCCACCGCAATGAGGATAAGAGTAGCCAACTGGTGAGTGATCAGATACAGCCTCCACCAAATATGTCTATCCTGCACTACAAGCAGTCCATTTTCTCCAGTAATGGAGAACCTGGTTCCATCTCTGCAGACACACCACACTCTATGCCTAAAATAGTCAATATGAGAATGGACTATGGGCAACCATTCCATACATAGAATGAAATTATAAGGCCTCGATTCCACAACTAGGAGATCCTATCCAAATCTCTCACCTCTAAGAGTAAGCTCGTACTACCAGCACCAATGTGTTATTGTCGAATCCTCTCTCGTAGGAGTATCTAAACATAAGGATTGATCCAACAACTCTACTAGAATATAAAAGATCCGAAGAAGGTCTGTGGAAAGGAAACAGTGACTAGAACCTATGTCCACAAGAACTACAACTAAGGTGGATAAGACACAGATCTGACCTCTAATTATCTCTCGAGTGTCAGGATCATAGGCCTCTATAATCTGAAGTTGGGCCTGACTCTATCCACATGCTCCTGGAGCCCATAGTGGACCACCTAGCGGTGGTGAACCACCTAGCAGTGGTGGTGGTAGTACCTCAAACCTCTTCCCACCACCTGATAATCTACCTTCTCACCTACCACGTCCGACTCCTTGTGGACCACCCTTCTTAACCCTCTGTCTCTACCTTGGCAGTCCCTTGATCGCCAGCATGACGAGTCAGGAAGTCACGAACTATGTGTCCCTAACCGCCACATGTGTATCACACTCTACTCCTATACTGACTCCCTCTACCCTGGGAGCCTTATATTGTCGACCCTGTGTCCTGGAGTTATCCCCTGAAAGGCTTGAACCTCTTGGGTCCCTGCATTTGCTGCCTACTACCCATAGCTAAAAAATATTATGTCTGATGTCTACTGGTAACTCCTGCTACTGGCACACACTCTTCCAAGAAGCTCTCCCTAAGAAGAGCTCACTCTAGCACCACAACCCGGTAAGGGATGCTACATGATACCATGGACGCTCTAATATCCTAGCATAGTCCCTGTTCAAAAGCTCGAGCCCTGAAGAATAGGTCTCACACCATGTCTATAGAGTAACGAGAAAGCTTAGTGAATCTCGCTGAGTACTCTGCTACTGTCATGCTACCCTGCTGTTGGTACAGTAGCTCTTGGATGTGTACTAACCACAGAATCTGTGGGAAGAATTAACCCCTGAGGCAGAACTCAAAATCCATCCAAGTGAGGGTCGCGTCATTATACATCTGGATCATCAAGCTACAATATCTCCCTGCCGAGCCCTGAAGAAGGATGTGACTAAGATCACCACCTAGTCGAGCGGTGTCCTCACAAGATAGAAGATACAGGTGACCACCTCCATCCATTCCTTATCTATCTGAGGGTTAATCTCACCCCTAAAACTGAGAGGTATTTGCTTCTAGAACTCGTGTTAGGCAGTGATCCAACATGCATCCTCTACTGGGAATGCTAGTAGGAACTAATGATTGATGGGTGGTGGTAGAACTAGTGCACCACCCGGTGGGGCCATCTCCAGTATTGGTCCCTGCACTACTACCTCATCGCTAGGAATATCGTCCTCATGGTCATCCACTAGAATCCTGACTAGATTCTTCATGTAGGCATCCTAAAACAAATCAAGATGAACCACAATCAATAGATTATACCTGGTGAGCTGACTCTAACTCAAGAAGGAAAAGAAAAGACTCTCAATTCCTATATGATGCATGTAAGCAGTGTTTTCATGTACTGAGTCGAAAATAAGAATTCAAGGTCCTTGTGTATGGATACGTCGGCTGCCGCACCAACACTGGACTCCCCATGTCTGAAAGTCAAACTCAAAACATTCAACACTATTGCCCCAAAATAAAGCCACTGACCCTTGGTCCTTAAGGCAGAACTGACTACCTCTGATACCACTATGTCACGACCTATCCCCCAGGGCCCATGATTTTACTAACCCAAGCCCACATCCCAAAGGTTAGGGGTAGATAACTAGAACCAAAGGCATTATCCCGCAAGTGGGATGAATTTTACTGAGTATTTGTATGCACAAACAAACACATCCCCATCCCAAAATGCTGAAAAGTATACATACATACCACCAAGACAACCACTAAGAGTAATAGTAAAAAATTAAAAGTAAAGGGGCTAGAATAAAATTCCAACAAAAGAAAAGTACAAGCTCCATATGTCCATCTGTGGGAAACCCTACCTGAAGGGTAGGTGAAGGGGGTACCGCCTGAAGCTATAGAAGTATGCCTTGTCTATAAAATCTCACTAGGCACTGCCTGGTCCCAGACAACCAAGGTCTCTATCAAAGCATATGTCATCTTCATAAAACACGACACATTTAGGCGGAGCTCATGCAAGGGTGGGTAAAATAATACCTAGTAAGGATCCCAAAACACAAAGGCAATACCACAAAAGAAAATTATGCACAAAGTAGACTACCAAAGAGGTAAACGATGTGTGACCCCTAAGAAGTAAAGTCATGAAAGGGTCCCCAGAGTTAGCTCACATAGGTATAAACTAATTTATAAAAATCAAGGCTATTAGTTTTAAACATTGAACACCTTATATTGCTGAGGCACTCATCACCAATGAGTCACTTAGGCCTGCTATGGCACCTAGATCCGCCCGTCACTTTGGCCTTCTGGGGAACCTAGACCCACTTGTCCCTTGGGCATATTGGGGAACCTAGACCAACTCATAACTTTGGATTGCTGGGGAACCTAGACCCTCTCATCACATAGGTATGTTGGGGAACCTAGACCCGCTCATCACAGTCTTCTCGTCACAGCAAGCAGTTGGATTCCTGCTCGTAGAACACTTGATTTTGGGAGAATCTACTCATATAGACATCTCTAAAATATCAAATTCCAAAAAACCAACATAGGGTATATTAAAATGGATGCCTCGTCACGAGGGTTACAACTCTACAAACGGATCTTCAATTAGACGTGAAAGTTATGAGACTTTTTGAAAAAAGGGGATGGTTGGGTTCGGGCCCAGTCCATCCAAGACCATTGGGAATACTGAACCTGGCCCATTGGGCTGCCCAACTGCCATGTCATCATCCAAACCATCCCACACTGGTGGGATGGTTCTCACCCAACTAGGCCGCTCAGTGGCTAAGTTCTCCCCTTCAGCCCAGCCCGCGCTGGCGGGTCGGTTCTGTCCAGCTAGGATGCGACACTAGTCGTGTCCGTTCGAGCCCCACAGACTGCCGTATAACCACCCTTCGGTCTCACTAGACCACGATCCTCCACTGCAGGATGCGACTCAATGCCACGTCCAGCTAAGCCGACAACTCTCGATCCACCACCCACGGTGGCTACCACAGGTTCCACCTTCGTAGCATTTAAATACGAAGGCCACCCTTACAGCAGACTTCCATCGTCACCGCTTCCTGCTTGGTCATGGACCCTTCACCACTATCGACCTTCCATGTCGACGGTCGTTCACTCGACACTACTATCTCCCTCGGCCTTCTGCCTGGTTTGATCCACCACTATGGTCCTACCTGGGCCATAGTTTCCATCAAGTCATGAATAATGGAAAGGAGTGGGAGAATTAGAAGAACATGCAAAGACAAAACAAAGGATCGACCATGACCTTTGTTCGTGTAATCATGATTCGTCCTTGTTAGGATGTTTAATGAAGGATACTCAAAACATGAATCCAACTTCCCATAATTCCCCTCATGTAAATTTCCAGGTCCAATAAAGATGACTGATCCACAGGTCAATCTTTTAGTGGATTGACCCGCTTTATTCGTTTAGAAAGAATAAAATGGGAAGTGAGACCACATAGAAATCAAAACCCCTTACACAAAATCAGATCGTTTTTCAATGAAGAATGGTTTTTCACGCCGTATTTCATCGATCCTTGATATGTATTCCACCACTATCATTGGAGATCATTTGATCCTTCATTATTTATGGTGATCCTTTGAATAGGAAGGGAGGAAAGAAGTTTGTTCATTGTTGTCATCTTCATTTTCCAACGTTAACTTCCCATAGCCTCCATGATTTTCCTCTGATTCATGCATCCCCATTAAGTCATTAAATGGAGATAACTCATTTTATCATTCTAGTTACGTTGCTTCGTAGCATTGTTACACTATTTTATATATGAAATGAAATAGTTGCCTCGTCGTTGTGCCACAAAGAAACATTTTTGAATAAAATAAACTATTTTAAGTTTATTTTATTTTTCCTTAAAATGCCTAAAAATTAACTTTTTCCCTTAACCCACACCGGTCGAGGTTAGGTCTATCCTTGGGTAAAGTCAATGATCCAGATTCAATGGCCCCCCTAGATTTTTAATTTGAGAACCCGTTCAAATGTTTCCAAAACCGTGCATGAGCACTATTTTAAACAAACTAAAAAAAAGTTTGAATATTTATTTTGGGCTCACGGGGCCTCATAATAATGCGTTGTCTAAGTTCATAGTCTCAAAATAATCCCATAATTTTTTAAAAAAATTACATGTAATTTCTGGGACATTTCATTGGTTCTCAATGCTCAGGTTATTTTTGAATTGGAATTAATTCAGAAGTCGAATGGTTGGGTGGAAATCGCTTTAATGAAATATGATCTGGGTATTTATAAGAAAAAATAGTCTCAATGATGAGATGAATCTCGGTAAGTATATGGGGGATTAAAAAATGGTCGTGGGTGAATTGAAATTGCAGAGCCCAGTGTCAACCCTTTAGCATGGTCACATAGCAAGATCTGACTCATTGGAAATTTCCACCAGGGCATTGAGTGTTTATGTAGGGAGAGGGGATTCATGAATGATCTTCTAGAAGCAGACCTTTATGAGTTTTTTAGTCTGTTTGATATTGGATTATATTCTGAATGGATATGGCTTACTCGACTAATCCCATATCACAAAATTTGGTGCCAACAATAGGATTGGATGGGGAGGAAAGCTATCCTTAAGGCTCATTAGTCCATTCGAGATCTTTTAGTTGGTTGATGAGGTTTCTTATCAGCCTATAACTACCCCTAAAATTAGATCAGGTGCATTTTATCTTCTATGTGTCATAGCTGAGGAGATATTTACATGAATCCATACACATTATTGACTTGGGAGAGCTATAAATCAAGGATGGATACTATTTTTCAAACCACCTGGTGGAGATTGAGGATCAAAAAGGGAGGACCTTGTGTGGATGGATCATCCCTTTGGTCTGCATGCCGGGTAGCACTGGAATATTCAGGGTACATCCTAGGAATGATAAAGCTAGATGCAGTATTAATATCATGAGATTTTTTATTATTTTTTCTTTTCAGGGATGAAAATCTTGAAGTAGGGAATTATTTTAGGACCTTTTTTAAATAGTTTTGAATATTTCAATATATATTTATGAAGCTATGAGATAATATGGTGTGTGATTCCAAGGCCCAGTGTTCCCAAAATTAATTTTATAATAATTTTAAATATATATTGTATTACACAGATGAAATATATTAAATAAAATGAGATAAATCTTGAATGGAATCTTGGATCAGAAATCAGATACCATGATTGAGTCTGCAATGTGATGTTTACCCTAGTTGGAACATTAAACTGGTCAGTGCGGGGCATTCTGATATCACGACCATGGGTGGTGCATTCAATTGGTTAACTAATTAATTAATTTAATTTATTAATTAACCTAATTATGGATTCTCTATAAATAAAATATTGTGGTGATTTTACCAGGGTTATCCGTATAACCCTAGGACCATCGATTGGTTGTTTCATCCACCTCCATTGGTTAATCAAGATCTAATGATGGTGAGGCTCTAGATCGAGGTAGATCGACACAATATGAACAAAATGATTTCTTATATTCATTTATGAACACATTCATCAATGATGAGTAATAAAAAATCTAGTAGGACCTTTCAATTAATTTATTATCACTTATTGATTAAATTGATTGAGCAAGTTCAATCATTTCATTGACATGTGTCATGTTCAAGACTTTTCGTTATCACACATATCAAATTTAATTTTTTAATTCAATTTATTGTCATTTTCCATGTTTCATCCCCCAAGTTTACCCAATTAGAATTCATTGTCCATGAATTCTTGGTCAGCGATCATTATTCCCTGGTTTCCTCTTCTTCCCCCCCATTCTTCACATTCTTTGCTATTGGGAAACGGGTCCATGGTTTAACATTTCCAGGCAGGATCAAGAATGATCAGACCTTTAGATTCACAATAGATTCCTATGAAAGTAATAGAGAAATGATTTGGGGATATATCAGACATTTCATGGGATTTGGGTGATTAATACCATGTATTTGAGATCTGGGATCAAATGGTGAATAACAGGAGATGAGCATGCCATGCAACATTTTACCATGGATCAGTGGATACCATTTTCCTACCAATGGATGGACAAAAATGATGAAAAAGTGACTTCCCCTCCAATTTTGGGAGGCTTGGGGGAAATATCATATGGATAGAGTCTATATTTAGAACACTAAAGAAGATCTTGAAAATCTATGAAAACCCTGACAACACATCGTGTAGTTTGAAGACCATATAGTGTGTCGGTCCCCGACTGTGGTGGTTAGGGGTTTAGGATGATTTAATTATAACATTTCATGTTGGGTCCCCACACATCATGTGGTATGATTTTGGGGACCTGGAATGTACTCCAGGAGTACATAAGCATATTCAGGACTTGGAACATGGCCAAGGTATACAAACATGGCCCAAGGGACAGAACCAGGAGAACACGACTCAACCCCGAGTATCTTAGACATACCGTGTAGTCCACCAATATGTATTGTACCTTTACATGTTGGTAGATGTGTGCTAGTGAGTACATGGTCAAGATAAAGAGCAGGACCACATGATGTGTGGGTCCCCAACATGTTTTGTACCCTTACATTCCTTTTTTGGAAACAACAATATATCGTATCTCTTTAATTTGGACTCAAATCTTGTCCTATGAATAGTCTATCCTAAGTGTTTTCCCATATAGAAATCGATGTCTACCTTCATAGAGGATTTTGAGATATGATGAGATATTTTACAAGTGGATTCATATTTTGGAGATGCTTGACGATGACATTGATAAGGAAGTATCAATTAGGACTTAAGAGTGGCACTCTCCTACATGAAAGGGAATGGGCCCTCTATGTACATTCATAGTGTCACCCTCTTATTGGGATATAGAATGATTTCTCTACCTATATATATTTTCAACTTCATTCAACTTATTTTTTGGGCCCTCTATCTACTTTTGGAGTGGCACCCTCTTACTGGGATATGAAATGGGTCCCCTACCTATCCACCAAGTGAAACCCTCCTACAGAGTCGAGCTGTGGTTCCTCAACTATGAGAGTGGAACCCTCCTACTAGGTAGGTAATGGATCCTCTGTCTAATATATATATTTGGAACCCTCCTATGGTATAATGTTTTAGTTCTATACTATTATAATAGAACTCATCAGCTTTCCTAGGCATGGGTCCTCTACCGACCATTAGAGTGGCACCTTCCAGCTAGGCTAGGCATGGGTCATCTACTGACTATTTGAGTGGAACCCTACTACAGAGTCAAGGGATGGGTCCTCAGCCATTAGAGTGGCACCATCATACTGGGAATGTCATGGGTCCTATATTGAATATTGAGTGGAACCTTCATATTTTTTCAGGGAATGTGTCTTTTACATTGATATTGTGCCCCTCTACTATGTGGCAGAGTGGTGAGGTGTGGCTAGACTTGGATATTTTTCCAGGGAAGATGCGCGAGATGATGGGATTTGTTGATGGACTATTGAAATTGATGGCACTATTTCTTAGGCTGGGCTGTGATACAGATATCCCCTTATCTCCCATTTGTGTTTCTTTAGTTTGACCATATATATATATATATATATATATATGTTTTTATCTATTTTTTATTATGTTTACTCTATTTATTTGGGTTGAACTATCTACTCTCAATCTATCCAATCACGTCTCTTACAGCCCCCCTTCAACATTCAGGTTTCCCTATTAGGTATGTATATGTTCACCCATACATGGGATTTTCACACACATGTCATGTATTATACATAAGGAAGATAGGTCTGTGGTGGCTACAAAGGAGATTAGAGATACTTGGTGTATAGGACCACGTATGGTAGTTGGATCTTGAATATCCTGAGATAGGATCTCTCAGTAATTTTGATTCTTCTTGTTTTGTCAGGATGGTATGTCTTTCTAGTTGGGAGTGTGTTAGTGCCAAAATGTGTGTGTAGGGAAAATATGCAAAGGAATCAATTGTTCCAAAAGGGGCTGCTTCGCAAAGCACCTTTGCAAAGTTCTATAACACCACAACCGATGCAAAGCTGAGTCCTCCTCTACGTTCGCCGTAGAGGAACGAGATGGTCGAATATGTAGTTATGAAGAAATTGATAGAAGGCTTAGTTCCACATAGGGAATATGGTCACCTATGTGTTTCATTTGAAATTTATGGAAGCCTCTGCGACAGCCACTGAGGAAATAAAGGAAGCCTCTGCACCACAGAGGGGATGAAGGTCAACTTCATGGTTACGATGAACATGACACAATCTGCCTCCGACAGTAATGTGCAAGTGAATTTTCATCAATGCACCAGAGATTCACACCCCCTTAGTGCCTATAAATATCCCTCCCCCTCACTACAATGGGATTTACACCCTAAACTTTCACCTTCCAAGATCCTAAATCGCAAAACACCCTTTTCTCTGTGAACCATCAGAAAAATAAATCATCTGAGGTAATTGAGCATTGTGAAATCCATTACCGTTTAATCAAGTTTACCCCTTCAAAGAGGAATGACCTTCACGGAGCCTATGAGGCATCACCATGGAAGGAGACCCCATTGGGTGATCGGGACTTCATGAAGCACCTAAGCTTCATGAAGCACCCTAAAAAAACATGTGCACTCCATGCTGAGGTTGAGACACTATGCTCCTCAAATTCCACTTTGTAGAGTCATATCCTCTGCGAGAAATTGTGCTCTACGAAGCCCTGTGATCTGCAAATCCAAGTACTCTGCATGCCCTTATGCTTTGAGATCCTAGGAGCTCTGCAATTCCTTGAGCTCTGTGAATCCCTATGCTTTGCGACCCATTGAGATTTGTGAATCCCCTCTATGTGAGGCCTCTTTCATCACAAACACTTTTTCTATATGGACCTCTAGGATAGTACAAAGTTATTTAAAGGTCCCTTGGGTAGTTCAACATGTTGTGTTTCTTTTCCTCATGCTTCTTCACATATGTATGCTAATAACTACTGCTTCTTCGCATAGCCACACTAACATGATCCCCTCAATGGATCACTCCATGAACCCATCTTCACATGGCATTACTGGAGTCTTCCCTTATTAAGGGTTAAATCACACCGTTTATGTAATTCCTAGGGGTGAGGAGTGAATCCCCATCATCTGAGCTATAGGAAGTTAAACTGCCAATCATCATCGTCCCCAACACAAGACGTTAAACTGTAGAGTCTCCCTATGAAATGTACATGGGGTTCCCCACCTCGGACAATTTTCATGCCCACTCATCTCCATCGGAGTGATATCTTCCTCAAATGGAATGAGATACTCCTTTCATGGGTAGGCATCTACCCATAAGAAAGGGAAACCATCCTGGTCTAAGACCCTATCCCTTCTTGTAGGTGGTAACACCTTTGCTCCTCCATGCCACTTTCGGGTGCAATGACCAGAGGAGAGATGAGATCATGGGACTCTCAATACCCTTTCCCTCTCCCTTTGGTCTTTATTTCCATCACGATTCCATCCATGAGTATGTCCCAATCTCCATCTCCCTGGGCTGCTAACCACATGTAAGCCCCACTCCATTCCTCACAGATGCATATTTTGCGACGTGATCGTTAGGTATTTATTACCTCTTATTTCTCACACTGAGTATGAATCATGTTTTATTAGAGTAATAATCGACTATAAAACTTTTTTTTGGGATGCCTTAGTGCGTAATACACATTCCCCAAGGCCAAAATATGTGGGATTTGATCCTATCCCTTTTCAATCAAGGTACACAGAAAGCCTCCGTAAGATTCAAGACCATCACCCATTGGTTCCGACCACTTCATTTCAGTTTACCCTCGTCCCACATAATGTTAAACTGTACGACCATTTCATCAAGCATGACACTAAAATATATGATTTCAAACTACGTGGTTTTTGATCCTTGTCTCCTAGATAGGGTATGTAGAAAGCCTCCCTGAGGTTCAACCCCAAGCACTGGAAAACTTTGGCACCCCCTTTTTTGGGACCCACATCCTTGGTCCACCCCTTAGTGGTATAAAACTAGTTCTTGAGTAGCTAACCATGCATATGAACTTCTATCAATCTATTCTCCTCCAACCAAGATTTTCCCTATTGTGATGGGCCGCTAACCATGCGTAAGCCCCAACATGTTTTCAGGTCGCTGTCCATTATGTACACCTTGATACTATGCCCCCATCCTGAACTATGTGAACATTGATTCCCTACCACCAGGATATGTAGGAAGCCTCTTTGAGGTTGAAGCCCATTATTTATCTCCCATACTATTCATTCCTTCTAGACTTTGTTTTTCATGAGGATCATTCCTTAACCCAAATGTTCTACTTCCTTCAGGTACGCATCCATGCGATCCATTCTCACGGGCCGCCTCCTTAGGCGTCCCATCGCCCTACCAAACTATGCAGACTTTGATTCATTACCATGGGGATATGTAGGAATCCTATATGATGTTTAATCGCAACATCATCGTTATCTTCAAGTCGGTTCCATCCCATTCCACCCATCCACTTCATTGAATCATCCTTACCTAGGTCGCCACATCCTTGTGAGATCATGTCATCCATCCCATCACTGCTCATTGCGACACCTAGGCAGCTAACCACAAATAATCCCCACACAATCCATAATTATCCAACCAAGTGTGTCCCTCTTGTGTTGGTCCTCTAAGCATGTCTAATCCCCAATATTTATTCCGGGTTTTTCCCTTTGCGTACTCCCCAATTCATCACCCCTTGCGAACTACATGGGTTTTGATCCCTATCCTATATATATGGTACGTAGGAGGCCACCATGAGGTTCACTCCCATAGAATGGTAAACCGTGGTGTCCCCTTTATAGGGACCTAAGAATCATCAGATACTTCTTCATTGGATGTTTTGATCCACCCATCTAGTAAACCCCTCAGGTGATCCCTCTCAGGGATGTTCCCATTTGATCCACTCCCATTAGTGTTCTGATCAGTCTAATCCATCTCTGCTAGACGCCAAAATTGAAGCATACCCTGCATTAAACATGGGAAGCTAAGGAAAACCTTAGGGACATGCCTATGGTATATAATTTCCTGCACTCGATGTAGGATTCCTTAGGCTTTCGTGCCCTCGAGAAGCCTTATCATAAGATGAAAAAATCTAGGTGTTCTAGTGTTTCAGTGCCCAGACACGCCGGCGATGTTCAATGTGACTACTCCCCTGACTGAAGGTTGGTACCCTGTATTGACCACTTGCAATGTCCATATAGCGGTAGTGTAATTAACTAGCATCCACAAAGACATGGCACTAATAATATTTTCACAAACAATGTCTTAATAATCAAGGGAGACCCAGAGTAGGATACAAATTCCACAGAAGAATCCATATAAGGAGAGACCAAAATCCCATCATCCCATTTTCATCACGGATAAAACGTCTCTGAAGAAGTGACAGATGATTCCTGCCTTTGGAAAGTGGGAATGTGGGGACATAGCCAGTGTGTCACTATACGATAGCACATGCCTCAATAAAAGTTTCATAAATAGAAATAGTGAACTTGATGGGAATATTATCCTCAATATGAATATTAGTAGAATTCGAGACATTAGTAGATAAGAATGTCACAAGATCCATCTACCCAATTCCAGGCCCCGCCTAAAAAATAATGGGTCTGGCATGAAACTCGCCAAAGTTGGGGTAGTTGATCATTGGAAATCCCGGTCTTTGACATTGTCATTATGGATATTTCAATCCAGACATAGAATACTAAACGGTGTTGAGGCACTATGAATCACTTTCCTATTATCTATGCTGATGAGTGAATTTTCCTGCTTTTTAGGACTTTATCTCAAGCTACAAGAAACCGATTATCTCCCTCCCACGGATGTAAGGGAAGGGGTAGTATGAAAGCAAGAATTTCCCAGGCCTTCATCTCCTCTGACATGGCTCCCACACTCTAAACTAATGGGAACAAAAACCCCCTCTCACCCTCTAAATTTATTCAGAGGAGGGATATTGATACTCTTGTTCGATGATATGAAAAAAAGGGGGTCATCCCAATGAGGGACATATCCTATCGAGACATGGAGGCCTCGGTGCCCTATCAACACTACCACCCCCAAGGGCCGCATAGGGAGACACTTCTCCCCACCCAACATTCAATAGATTTAAGAGACTATCCCTGGAGAACTCCTATGACTAACTACCTTATGCTAATAAAGTAAGGGATGTCTGAGTCCACCTGAACAGGTATTCAGCTAGGGATCCACTGAGGAGGTCTCCCACCTAGACATATCAGCGCCGCTAGCCGGTCCTACAGACTGAGGAGAAGCCGATCCACCCCCCTGCACAGCTAGCTCTAGGTCAACTAAACCGATGTCAAAATCAGGTGCAAAGTCTAGAGTATGACTTCCATGGGGCACCATCATCCTCATCTTCAATGGATCGATCCACCACTGGCCCAAGATATCAACCCAATATAATTATTGGGTAGTGGAACCTCCTGGATCATCAGAGTAGGGGTCCTCCCCACATAAAAAAAGCTGATATAAAGGCCCTCCTCATATCCCATCTAGTGCGGGCAGAGGTCCTCCCCACCCTAGAAAAAATATTCATGGAGGACCTCCCCATGTAAAAAACCTACCCTATCCTAAAGAACCATCCTAGGGAAGGATGGAAGGTCAAATCCACCAAAGGAAGAATCCAAGGAAGTTCCAAACAGTGATCAAACCCCTATTTTTTTTAGATTCTGATGAAGAGCGTGATTCAACGATGGAACCCTCACCCCGATCTTTTGTTTCGGGAGCTGTGGCAGGAGAAAAGCATATAATCCTTATCATTCTAGAAAGTTAGGTCCACTAGATCCCTACATCCCTTAAAAGATACTTATAGGAGGAGGAAGATTTGAACTCTTTCCATGGAATAGCCATGTAATCCTCTCTATTGTCAACATGATCATTCTATACCTATACCAAAGATCACAGCGAGTTGTTCAGGGGACCAATAGAGGATAAGAAATAGCATGAACCACTTACAATGACTACAGAACTAGTACAAGAAGTAGTGGTTATTAGTCCGTATTACAGGGATGTGGTGGTGCAATCAGTGCATTCATCAGAAGACATCCCAAGGTGCGACAGCTTATCATCTCATGCGCCATACTCTCCACCAGCCAATCTACCATCGCAATGGTCTGATTCAGTGTCATTACCTATCAATAAACTTCCCCAAGTTGATGAATTGGGAAACCAAGGGATGGATCCTAAGTCTGATATGAGGAGCTTGTGGGACTTCCTTGCAGTGGACCAGTTTCTAGAGATGTTCTAGTCCATTGTAGCAGTAGGGTTCAATATTAAATAATCTCTCACTGATAAGGAGTTCATGTTCTTCCACCAAACTCTACGAAAAAAACATATGTCTCCTTCATCGATGGGTGGAATACCTCAAGATATAGGAACAATTTGAAAACATTGACCAACAATTCTGCATGGTCAACTTGGCTATGCTCCCCATGGATCAACGCCCTGAGTCACCCGGTCATCATCAGTCCCTCTATTAATGATGCATCTAGAGCATTATAGTACTTCAAAAAATTATTAAGGAGGATTCCCCCCACATCTTGGTCCATGATTGGCGGTAGTATGTTGCCATTCGTTTTAGTCTTATCTACTTCATGTCCAAAATTCCATGTGATATTAAGGATATGCCTCTAGGTACAGTTGCCATTAACATGGATTAACTATCAGAAGAAGAGACCGATCTTGGACTCATTGAAGAGAACTTACCCTCCAGGGTTGTGGTAAAAATGTTGTATTCTTTGGGTAGGGTTACTCATAAGAAAAGAATTTTTTTGGGCCTTTTCATACCTTCCAAGTCATTATCCTTCGATCAGGATCCCAATAAGGGTAAAGAGCACGCTGGGACAATCTAACCCCCTAACCCATATATCTTAGTGAAAAAGATGGAAGATGACCCCGAAAAGGCTTTGTTGCATCAACAGATAGCAGAACATAAAAATATAGTCGATGACCTTCTCACTGAACGTGCTGTAGAATGACAACCTGATTACGGTAATCCTCAATTAGGGTAGTAGGGGCAGGTACAACCTCTCCCTCAGTGAATTTCCTATGGGTGACCTTGACCATCCTTCCCACACAGACATGGTAGAGGCCAGAGTTAATGGAAAGTCGGCACAATATGCATCACGAGATCCACCCGAGCTATGTGATAACATTCCTCAGGACCCAGGTCAGGTTCCCCCAGCTGTTCCATAGGTCGTTCTCATGGAAGTCCCACAAGTCATCCCACTAGCTGCTCCATGAGATGTTGGGTCTAATTATCATGTTGAAGAACCTTCCAACGTGTTGGTGGTCATGGATCTTTGTAAGGATAGGAATCCCCACCAATATGAAATAATGGACACTCTCATTTCCTACCTCAAGGATTTGGAAACCCAAAAAGTGGCGATCACACCTAATGATAAGCCATATTCGACATGGGTGGACAATATTCCAACACCTATGGGTTTTGGGAATCATACTTTATCTTCATCTAATGGGAATAATGATCCACTGTAGCATCTGGATCACTTTATCTCACGGTGTGGACCCATACCAGGAACTCCATCACAACACGAGGCAGCCAAGCTTTGTTGTTTCGTACAAACCATGGAAGGGCCTGCATTATTTTGGTATAGCTAGTTACCCATTGGGTCAACAGCTGATTGGGAGGACCTTTGTAGGTAGTTTCCCCACCAGTTCAGTTCCACCACCTAGAAGACAAGCATTGATGACCTCTTCAAGTGAAAGTAGAGGCCTGACATGTGGGTCACAAACTTTGTCGCTAGGTGGAAGGGCGTCACATATTCCCTTGATAAGACACAAACCTAGGAGCATCTATTGACAATGTGCATGAGAAATGTGAAGACCGAACTATTCCCTTATCTCATCACTCAGAACTACCTAGGGGTATTTTAGAATTTCTTTGATAAAGATCAAATCTTAGAATAATCCTTGCAATAAGCCAAGAAGGCACATCCATTTCCTCCTGTAGTTCTCATGAGAAGAGCCGCTAAGGACGAGCCCACCAAAGTAGCCCAAATAGAGGCCTCCAAGCAGCTGGAATTATTACCAAAAGAGCCACCTCCATAGCTTCATCGAGGACCACCACCTTAGGCGCAACCTCTGGTCCAATAGTTCCCACCTCAGAACTAGACGGCGATGCCACATAACGCGCCACCACCACCCAGGTGAGAAAATCAGGTTCCTTCTTCTAATCAAGATCCTATAGCCCCTCGTCAGGGCCAGAATCCTAGAGCCACCTTCCTAGATAGAAGGAACCAAAAATACTCATTTAATGAGGCTCAGGTCCCCAGTTATTTCTGAAGTACGTTGGACCATAGAATCCTACGGTTTCCGGAATAATGGAGGGCCGAAGAGGCATATATCACTGATCACCCCAATTACTGACCCTATCACCGGATCCATGGGCACAACCTCAAGAAATGATATGTGTTTAAATACTAGATCCAAGACCAATTTGATAACAACATAGTTAGGTTAGGTCCAACCTCAGCACATGTGGCATGTGTGTTCATAAAACCTGATAGTGACAATGACATCGAAGGTGAATGGAAGCATGTTTCTTACCATGGGTCTCAAAAATACGATGATCAGATGGATCATAGGGTAGTCTCACATGCCCATGGTATTATCCATGCATGTTTGAATTGACCAGAGCCTTCATAAGTCACCGCGCTACCTATAACTACTACTTCTACATTGACATCTCATCCTTCTTCTTCCCAGAACGGGAAGTATTGGTGACGAAAGGGAAAGAAAAGTCCCCCATAGATTCCATAGTCATCCCGTACTCTCGATGATTTCATGCCCTCGTAGATGGATATTTCCCAAAAAATACACCCAGTGATGGAGGATTCTTTATGTAGTGATCAAGGGTATGCTTCAGTCAATGTTCTAGAGATGGTAAACCCCTACATGGTCCCTGACGATGAAGAGAACCCTATGGATCCTTTTAACGTCCCTAGATGACACTATCATAGATGGATCTATGGTTATGTGAATCACTAGAATTCATTGGTTAGTGCTTCCAACCAATTTGTGCATGCCACCGAGACCAGACAATAGGCCCATTATAGGTATTATCATGCACATCCTTCTCATCTCCTGTACCACCATTTGTACTAATTAATCAGGTAGAACCATCATGACTGTTCTATGATCAGTTGCATTCCATTTTTGATGGACTTCAATCACCTAGACCTTAGCCGATAGCCACTCAACATAGTTAGACTGATGAGAAATGATACATTACCATTATCAGTTAGTCGTCGGTTCAACCCGCAGCGCCCGTCAAAGATCCTACCACAGAGCTATGCCTAACATGGAAGTATGGAATCATCAAGCATCTTGCCAGAATTTCTATGAATCTATCTATACCCGAGAATAACTACATGCCAACCGATATGCATGAATCCCTTACAGAGGCTTTAAGAATCCCCCTCTAGTTTGAGATAGAGGTAGCAGCCGTTGACGCCTTCCATGCTGAGGCAGTCCATCATGTATAATGTTAGGACATTATCTTTTTCTCTAGAGAAGATGAATAAATTTCTGACCATTTCAACTTCGAGAAGGTTCACACCTGTCTTGTCGACACAGGCTCTGGGATCAACCTTATCCTGATCTGGATACTGTGAAAGATGGGACTGCCCAAGGCAGATCTGAGTCACTCTAACCTGAAAATTCAATGTTATGAAAGGAAGGAGTAGACACCAGTTGGAAATATTTACCTAAATACCCAGTTCGGTTCCCTATTTGTCAGCACCTAATTCATGGTTTTCTCACAATACATTGCTTACAATGCGTTGATGGGTATACCATGGCTTTACCTTCATGCGACAATCCCTTCCTCATACCACCAATGCCTTAAGTAATCCCTTAATGGTCAAGTAGGTGTACTCCATGGTGATGCATCTACCTTTTCCTCTTGTGAAGCCCAATAATTAGATATAGACTGTTATAAGAGCAAAGAAAAGAAAATTTAGGCTAACGAGGTTGACACCACTACGGCTATGACCGACCCATGGAAAGACTGAGTTGATGCCTATATTTTACCGATCCACTGATTGGAGACCATGACCCTAGACTTGGGGAAATTCTTCATTGTCTTAGGATCAAATGGGAGACACATTCCCAAGTCCAAGGAATTCCAGAATATCACCTCGTATTCCTACACATATCAGGATTGGGTGATCCCAGAGCCCCTTACTCCTATAAGATATAGTCTACCCCATAGTAACGATAATACATCATATTTGATTTTTTTTTCGGGTTGGGATAAACCATCTCAAGATGACACACCACTATTGATTTGATATCATCAAACGTGGACCCTTGGGTCAATGGCCAAATAGGACTGGGTCCCAAACTTTTGTTACCATGGTTTCAGTAGTGTAGGAGTCCCCTAATGAGGTGTACACTACACTCATGCGGTCACCAGTGTCTCGTTTGAACCAGTCAACTCAGAATATTTTCCTCATTTCAAAGGTCCTCTCATAGTGGATGAAGAAGAGGAACTGGGAGATATCCCCTTCGTATTTGAAGAGTGTGTATCCACCATAGTTGATAATTTGGTATAGTTGAACCTCAGTAACGAAATGGAACCAAAACTAATGTTGATCAGTTTTGTTATGCCTGTCAAATAGAAACACCGATTCATGGATTTCCTGAAGCATCATCATGATGTATTACTTGGATTTATGAGGAGATGCCAGGTCTTGATCCTCAGGTCATTGTCCACCGTCTCGATATTTCAGCAAATCATTGTAGGTTCAAACTACCTCCTAGAAAGATTCACTATCCTCATAGTGAGATAGTCGAGACTAAGGTTTATAAGCTCATCCGAGAAAAATTATTCAAGGAGGTCCATCACCCCAGATTGTTAGATAATATTGTTCCTGTCAGAGAAAAGAACAGATAGATCAAATTCTGCATTGACTTCTGGGATCTAAACCTTCACTATTTGAAGTAAAAATTTTCCATTCCTATGATAGAACTATTAATAAACGTCATTGTTGGGTTCCAGGCTCTCTCATTCATGGACAAGTATTTCAGATATAATCAAATTCAATTGGCCCTCAAGGATGAAGAGTCTACAGCCTTAAAGGAACTATATGTTACTTTTTTCTATTAGGTAATGCCTTTTGGTATAAATAATGAAGGTTATACTTATCCACGTTCGATGTACCGCATATTCAAGATGTCCCTCAACACAATGGTGGAATATGACATGGACGATCTGGTGGTTAAATCTCTCCAGCATCAGGATAATCTCAAAGATCTTGAGAAAGTGTTTATCTTTCTATGTTCCTACCATCTAAATATGACCCCCTTGAAGTGTTGCTTTGGGGTCACCTATAGAATGTTTCTTGGCATCGTTGTTAGATATAGAAGAATTGAGATCGATTCGGAAAAGATCAAGGCCATCATCCAGATGTCTTCTACGAGAAACATTCAGGAGCTCCAAGACTTTTAAGGACACTTATCCTACATATACCGATTCATCTCAAATATGTCTTGAAAGTGTAATCCCTTTTCTTGGATCATGAATAAGGGTTCCAATTATCAGTGGGGTGAGGAATGTCAGAGTACTTTTGACGAAATCATGCAGCACATACTAGAACCTCGAAATCTGATGACACATGTTCCCAGAAAGCCACTGGTGGTTTATGTGAATGCTTTGGAACACTCCCTTGGCACCCTTCTCACCCAAAATAAAAATAAGGAAACAGATAACAATATATACTATCTCGGATACATTATCCTCAATACAGAGACCAGATACTCCTCTGTCAAGAAGAGATGCCTCACACTGGTATTCAAAATCAGGAAATTGTGACATTACTTGCAACACTATGAGATAAAGCTAGTGTCCCTAATATATCTGATAAAGTAAATTCTGAACCACCCTATATTGATAGAACATATAGCTCAGTGGGTAGTGATCCTTAAATAGTTCGACATCATGTTTTTCCCCCAGAAGGCTATCAAGGGACATGCATTGGCAGAATTTTTTTCCACCCATCTATCCCCCGAAGAACAGTCTCCAGATATTGATTTTCTAGATTATAAAATCATCTTAGTAGATCAAGTCATTCCATTTTGTAAAATTCACTTTGAAGTAGCTTCCTAAATCCCCACCGGTAGAAGACTCAAGAATATTAGACTCAACTGAGTGGGCTTGAGTATCGTCTTCATCACGCCTTCACAAGATGTCCAACCCTATTTGTTCCTATTGTTAGAAGGCTATACCAAAAACAAGGCAGAGTACCAGGCCCTCATCCCCGGTCTCGAGATGGCCTTTGAGATTTATGTTCCACACCTACATGTGAAAGGGGACTCTGAACTAGTAATTAAGCAGTTCAATAGTGACTACGTCGTTAGGAAGCCGAAGCTCATACCACCGTTAGAGCATAATCACCAGTTGATGGCCCAGTTCCCTTCTTGGATAGAAGTTACTAATTATCCTTGATTGTAGAATAGACAAGACGATGCCTTGGCCAGCCTATCCACATCTTATTTGGAGCCTGATTAGGATGATTTGATTTTCCATGTGGCACATCGAAGAGTAATCGCTCCCGTAACTCCAGATGATGATGATATCCCATAGGTAAGACACCTTACCACTAGTGCCTCCATGCCATGAAATCCTAGCCCCCCTTCCACAGTGTTGGAAGAGACCCCTGACTAGATGACTCCCTTTATTGAGTATATCTAAAATGGTAATCTCATGGTATACTGAGCCGAGCATGAGCGGATCTAACAACATGCAGTGCGGTTCACCCTCTAGGGTGGTCCCAGTCTAGATCAAATCCTATAAATACATGGGTTTGATGGGATTCTACTCTTTTTCATTCATGTAGGGGATATTTCTCAGGCCATGTTAGAAGTCCATGCCGATTTCTACGGGGCTCATCAGATAGGGCTGAAACTCTCTCATCAGTTTCGAAGATTGTGGTATTTTTGGCCCACCACGATCCATGACTGTATCAAGTTTTCCAAGAAGGGACATGCATGCCAAATTGATGCTAATTTTGTGCATCATCCGCTAGAACCTCTCCACACTACCAAGTAATTTTTTTTCCTTTTCTATCTAGTGACTTGATGTCGTGGGACCATATCCACCAAAAATAGCTCACCGACATAGGTTCATTCTAACTGATACAGATTTCCTTTCCAAGTGGGTAGAAGAAATTCTACTCAAGGAATTAAAGACCCCTTCTATCGTCAACTTCATGAGTTCCAATATCACCCACCAATTCAGAGTCCCTCACATCAACCTTACCAATAACAACACCAACTTCCTAGAAGCTTCCTAGAAGCTGAACTGAAGAAATTATATGCCAAGTAAAACATCAGTTCTAATCATACCTCTCAATATCATGCCCAAGAAAATGAGAAAATCGAGGGGTTCAATGAAACCCTCTCTAAAATATTGAAAAATATAGTTGGTAAAAACAGGAAGAGTTGGATAGAAAAACTCCCAAATAATCTCTGGGTGTATTGGATGATGACTCGTAAATCCACTCAGGTGACTCCATATTCCCTGGTTTATGGAATAGAGGTAGTCCTACCCATTGATATCCAATTACCCTCATTACACACATCTATCTAAAATGATCCCCTCAATGGATCACTTCACAAACCCATCTCCACACAACATATCTAGTGTCTTCCCTTCACTAAGGGTTAAAGTGCACCGGTTATGTAAGTCCCAGGTGTGAGGAGATAATCCCTATAATTTGAGCTACAATACGTTAAACTGCCAAGAATCATCATCCCCAGCACATGATGTTAAACTATAGCCTCGCCCCATGAAATGTACATGTGGTGAACCACCTCGAACATTTTCCATGCCCACTCATATCCATGGGAGTGAGATATTCCTCACATGGAATGATATCCTCCTTGCATGGGGAGACATATGCCCATGGGGAAGGGAAACTATCCTAGTGAAAGACCCTAGTCTTTTGTTTCATGAGGTATCACCCTTGATCCTCCTTGCCTATTCTGAGTTAAAATACCAGAGGAGATATGGGAACAAGGGACTCTCGATACCCCATCCCCCTCCCTTTGGGATTTATCGCCATCGAGATTCCATGCTAGAGTAAGTATCAATCTCCAGGACACTAACCATGAATAATCCCTAATCCATTCCTTGTGGACGAACCTTTCTCGATGTGATAGTCTGACATTTGTTTCCTCTTGTTTCTCACACCGTGCATGACTCACATGGGATTAGAGTAAGCATCAACCATGACACCATTTTTCGGCCGCGTTTTTGTGTTAGCCCCATTCCCCAATTTTGAACTATCTGGACTTTGATCCTTTCTGTTTTCAAGAAAGGTACATTGGAAGTCTCCCTAAGGTTCAAGCCCATCACCCATTGGTCCCGACCACTTCACGTCGGTTTACCCTCATCCTGCATGATGTTAAACAATATGACCCTTTCTTCCTACATGACACTAAACTATATGATTTCAAACTATGTGGATTTTGATCCCTGTCTCTTAGACATAGTACGTAGGAAGCCTCCCTGAGGTTCAACCCCAAACACCGGTAAACATTGGCACCCCCTATTTTTGTACCCACATCCTTGGTCCACCCCTTAGTGGTATCAGACCATTTCTCGGGCAGTTAACCATGCATAGTCCCTTCCCTCGATCCATACTCCACCAACCAAGAGTGTCCCTATTTCGATGGGCTACTAACCATACATAATCCCAAGCGTTTTTCAGGTCGTTGAACTTTATGTACACCCCGATACTATGCCCCCATCCTGAACTATGAGGACTTTGATTCCCTACCAATAGGATATGTAGGAATCCTCCATGAGATTCAATCCCATCATCCATGTCTCATCTTGATATTTCCTTTGAGCCTTTGTGTTTCAGAATGATCATGCCCTAACCTAGAGGTGATACTTCCTTTAGGTATGCATCCATGCACTCCATTCTCACAGGATACCTCCTTAGGCATCCCATCACCCCACTGAACTATGTGGAATTGGTTCCCTTCCATGGGGATATATTGGAATAATCTTTGAGGTTTAATACCAACATCACCATCATCTTCATGTTGGTTCCATCCCATTCCTCCTATCCACTTCATTCAATCATCCTTCATCCATCCTAATTTTTACCTGGGCTGCCACATCTCAGTGAGATCATGTTATCCATCCCATCACTACTCCTTTAGGAACCCGGGAATCTAACCAGGCATAATCCCCACAAAATCCATAATCATCCAACCAAGAGTGTCCCTCTTGTGATGGGCGGCTAACCATGTGTAAGATCCAACATGTCTTTGTGTGTTGTACTTTGTGTACACTCTGAATCATCACCCTCTCAAACTATGTGGTTTTTATCCCTATCCTCTATACAGGGTACGTAGGAGTCCTACACGTGGTTCAATCCCGGAAAACGGTAAACCTCGGTGTCCCCTTTATAGGGACCCAAGAATCCTCAGATCCATATTAATTGGATGTTTTGATCCACCCATCCAGTAAACCCCTCAGTTTATCCATATTAAGGTTGTTCCCATCTGATCCACTCCCATCAGTGTTCTAATTAGTCTAATCCATCTCTTCTAGATGTCAAACTCACATCATGCCCCTCATTAAACAAGGGTAGTTGAGGAAAACCTCAGGGACATGCCTATGACATATAATTACCTACACTTGATGTAGTATGACTTGAGCTTCAATGCCCTTGAGAATCCCAATCATAAGGGGAATAAATCCAGGTCTACTAGTGTTTTAGCACCCAGACATGCCAATGATGTCCAACGTGACCACTCCCCTGACTAAAGGTTACTTCTCTGGCTTAACCCCTTGGACTGTCTAGACAGAAGCGGCGTAATTAACCGACGTCTACAAAGACATGGAAATTGGAAGAGTTTCATGAACAACATCTTAATCTTTAAGGGAGACCTAGACTAGGCAACAAATTCTGAGGAGGAATCCACAGAAGGAGAAAATGACATCCCATCACCCAATTTATATCAAGGAGAAAATCTATTTAAAGAAGCGATGGATGCCGCCTGCCTTTGGAAAGAAAGAATGTGGGGCAACAGTTAGTACATCACAAAACTATGGCGTGTGCTCTAGAAAAAGCATCAGAAACTATTTTTATTTTTACTTTACTTTTAGTTTTCACTATCATACTTCTGTACACCCTATAGGTTTCTCATATTTATGTTTTCATTTTGGTATTTTATCTTTTTATTATTATTCCTCTTAAATTATGTATTGATATGGTCTTGTGTTTGCATACATGTACATTAGAAAAATGCCTCCCTTGTTTGATATGCCTTTCAGTTCTTATCATTATCCCTTGGCCTATAGAGGTGGGATTGGTGTAGTAGTAGCTCAAGCCCTGTTGGTTCGGGTCATGACAATTAATGAAAATTATTTATCCTCTTTGAAAATAACATTTAAAAACAATACAAATTTATAGAATGTTTAGGGGAAAATTTTCTTTAAAAACATCCTAATAAACATTATGATAATTTTCAATAAAATAATATTCATGATGATGAAAAAAATATTGTCAATTAAAATATGTTAAAATAAAATATTTCTTTCACAAATTTATAAGGAAAGTAAACTTGTATCATATGAGAAATGTTTCAAATATTCCATTTCAAATCCATTGTAAATAAATTCAAAGATAATTGAAAATTACCTTAATAAATAATTAAATTTTATAAAATAATATTCTTGAAAACATTTTAGAAAACATGGATATAAAAGAAGGAATCCTAATCTAATAGAATATAAAAGATCAGTATCACATATAAAAAACATTCTTGATATGCCTTTAATCAATAAAGGAGAAAATAAAAATTAAAAATGTAAAGCACTTTAATAAACATAGGAGAATAAAATATATTTCATTCATTAAAATATTACCATAAGAACTCTCCTAAAGGAACTTTGAAAATAAGTAATTATGAAATAAGTTGAGTTTGTATCATAAAAATAATTTCCATTTTTGTAATAATTGGATCTTATTCCTATTAATGAAATTAATTTAAATAAAATTGTACATATATAAATAATAAGTATAACCATGATATAACTTTCAAGGGGTATTATATATACCTCATATAATAAGATAAGTTCATAACATAAACATAATCCCAATGTCAGAAAATTTGAGTAGAATAACCCTTACAAAGATAATATTATTGAAATGAGAACTAATCAGTAGAGTGATTCTATGTAACAAAATATAATTACATATATAAAAATATTTAATACAACATTAATAAATAAAATTTTATTTCACACATAATCATGGAATAATATAATCAATGAAGAAGTGATATAACCCAATGAAGGGAAACTATGTTATGAAACCCATTACCTCAAGTAAAGACATGAAATTTATGTCCTTTATCTCTTATATAGTAAACATATATCAATTATTTTCTTGTTTAAAAACCCTATCCAGGTTTATTTTTCTATACCTTTATTTCAGGCAGTGAGATTTTGGAGGGAATTTGATTTTTTTTCTATATACTCATAAGGAGTATACTAACAATTTTTTACCTACCCTTTGATCATGGAATATTTTTTTGGCCACTATGTTGGTCTAAGAATATTATTTTCTCACGATGATATGAGTTTGGGGGAAATTCAAGTCGTTTGAGTTTTTCTATAATATTAAATAATTAATTAACTAGATATTAAATTATTAAAATACATTTATTTAGAGATATCATTTGAATAATGTAGCTGATTGAGATTATGAATCCATGGTTGCATCCAGAATGAGTTTTTTCCTAGGTGGGGAATAAACTCATGTTGATCATTGGGGTTGGGGTTAGGCCTTTTTTTTATTTTTCTTCCTTTTAATTTATTTTTCATTTTTACTTTATTTACCTTTATGTTTATTGTCATGCATTCCTCTAGAGAAATCCATTCACCACGTATGACAGAGGACATGTAGAGTGAGAGAGAGGTTGAGAGAGTGTGAGGGAGGTGAAATTATAGGGATTGGGAGGATTGAGATCACTATATAGTAGATATGGAGTTCCATTATGGCTGAAGCTGTAACACATTTCACATAGTGGTAGGTTTTTTATTTATCTTTAAGATGATCTCCCACTATATTAGATGATTTTAGTTTTTAATGCCTACTATATATTTTTTAGGGTTCTTTGAGACCCCCATTGGTTTATTTTGGATTAGTAAGGAATTTCAATATAATTTTGGGGATTTTTTATTTAGGAAAACCCCATCACACATGATATAGTTCACAAAAACAAACTATTATTCCTTATTTGGGAAAAGTTTTAGAGATAAAGGTTTTACAACATGTGTTTTTGGGACATTACATGTGGAAAAGACTTAGGGTGTGCTTGGGTACTATACTGGACACCTCGTATTGGGGGAACATGGTAATATTTGATACACATCCCAACCCTAGGTAAGGTGCATAACCAATGGTCATGTATGAATGTTGGATGGAACCCATGTGGGGTACATGGAAGGTTGTTTGGGAACAACCCCATATGGCGGTGTACAATATATAGTAAATGTTCACAATGTGTAATTATGAGAAATAAACACTGAGTGGGATGTGGAAAATTATAGGGTCGACCTTCAGGGGAACACATCATGTGCCTATGGTTCATGTCATTAAATTTCCTTCATTGGTTCATTTTCCCTATTTTTTCACATTAGAGTCAAAATTGGATTTTTGAGGAGTCAGTTATATGATTTTTTATACACATATCATGATTATGATATCCTTTTAACATTTAAATTTGTAATTTATGTTTCCTTTATTTGGGAGATTACTGTAAGAATATGTTAAGATTTATAAACGTATAATGGGTTGAGTTTTAAACTATGTGGCTTGAATGAAGGTTGTGAGCTTGGTGACTGTCCTAGATTGATTTTTCTTAGGCATTCTATTTTCATATCCTTTAGACAGTTCACAAAAATGTGAGACACTGATGTCTTGGATTTCTTATTTTATCTTTATTACACAAGGTTTAAGTGTTTGAGGGTATAAACCACTCAATTGAGGTTTTAAATCCAGTGTTTGAAGATCTAATCAGTTGATCATTTAGGATATGTTTATGTGTTGGTATGGGGGTTAATTATACTTGTTTTTGATCTTGTATTGAGATGAATCTAAGGGACTCATGATGATTTCCTTTTTATGATAGGTAATACTTAGGGATTGTTTATATTCTAGAAAGTTTGATTGGGGATTCTTGTTATGGCCTTATACCTATAGTAGAATAAGACTATAGGGTAGGCCTTAGATTCTTAAGGGATTTTACTTAAATGAGGATACTACCATAGGGGTGGGATGAGAGAATTATAGGGATATTCAAGAATGATAATACTCATATAGAGGAAGGTTGATATTCTTATGGGTCTTATGCCCTATATGATAAAATTTTATAGGGCTGGTATGTGAAACTAATAGTGGATTTGAAATGGATTAAAGAAATAATGTTCTGATTGAATGTAACATGCAATCCTAGTAGGGGACTTATGTCTAGGTCTTGGAGCCTACTATCTACCAAGGTCATAGTGTCTTCCTAGGAATTGATGGTCTTGTATACCGGGCCAATTTTAGCATCAAGATCATGGTAGATATTGTGTAATACTATTGTGGATGTATGTGGTAATAATTTATGGACAATCATGGATTTATGTTGGGATGTTCAAAAGTCTCATTACATGCTAACCTAGAGGGGAAAATATGGGGGGGGGGGATTGGAGCCTACTATCATCCAAGGTCCATCTATCTTATCTTTTCTGGCTAATTTTCTATATAGATATATCATTCCTTAGATTGTGTGATTCAAAGGGATTTTCTCTTGGATGATAAAAAACACATATTAGAGGTTTGTGGTGACTATAAAGTTATCACCCATGTTGTTGGTCTATGATACTCTAGTGAATAATTCCCCTCATGGGTGTTTTGTTTTATTTTTTATCATAATCAGGAGACATGTTAAGAGAAACTATGGTGATGAATGAAGTGTGTATGGGTCAATATAGGTCATTGAGTTGAGTATTGATGATTATTTTATTAATTTATTTTATCTAAATAATTTCTTAGTAAGGATGGTCATATTATGGGAGCATGCACTTATGATATTAGGTTATTGGTTCACCATTTGTGGTGCCTACTGAGATTTATTTTTTATATAATGTATGTGCACCTTGGTTTGTATGAATCTCTTATTAATCCTTTTGGGTTCAGAATGGATTGTGATGGATAGAGTAGAGTCTTGTGACTTCATGATCTAGGGAATATACTCATGTGGAGTATTATGATCCTATAGGTGAAGATCTATGGTTCTGAGACCAGGTAAGTCTTATGGTTCAATATTTGAAGAGGATACTTGTATATTATTTTCAGTTTTTTATTATTTATATGTCATCAGCTCTATGGAAGATCATTGTTTTATATGTGGTATGATTGTTTAGGTATGTATGTAAAAAATAATTTTAATATAGCATGTTTAGTTTATTTATTATTTCTTTATACTTCATTATGTATGATTATTTATTATTGATTTATTATTTTTACTCTCATATGGGGTATAATGTTCTCACAATACCATCATAGAACTTCACTGCTAACGGAAGACTCTTCTATACGAGGAGTCACACTTGAGGTCATGTGGTTAACCAATATAGATATTGTTCATATAGTGTCCTAGGTCGGGACATTATGTAGTTGTATCAAAGCATTATTTTTTGTTTTACCTTACTATTTGGAGATATGGTAAAAAGGATATATAGGAATATTTCAAAGCATGTGATGGATACTTGGAAGGTGTGTCATGAAAACCATTTCTAGTAGGAAGTCCATGTTTCAATGTATGATAATGATTTCCTCTAATTTTGATGTTACAAATGTATATTATTTTAAACTCATGTGATGAACATGATGTTTACATTTATGTGGTGACTGATTTTTTGGCTCTTGGATCATTGGAATGATACAATTTATTAATTTGACTCTTGGAATATAGATAAAATAAGGGTCCCATGCATCATTCTAGGAATATAAAATTCTATAACATGTAGATGTATGCTAGTGTGTTTTTTTCAATGATAAAAAGTTCATACATTTAATGTTTTAGTAACTTATTATATGGTTTCCCCATATATTTACTCTTTTTATTTCTACTCAGTTAGACCTACATGTATATATATTTCCTTCTAATGGAAGTTCATGTGGATCTATTATCATATGATCATGATTATGATGTTCTCCTTCTATGAATGGGACTTGTGGTGACCATAGTAGGTTAGTGAGGCACATGGTTCCTTAGTGGGAAATCCCTTGGGGGGTTTTTATTCCACGGGTTAATATATTTTATGTTCCATTAACAACCTTTATGGTTTTTTCCACATAACATGGAATGGTACTCAACTTAATCAAACCATGTGATAGTAGTTCATAGGATATGGAACATCATTAGGTGATTCTAGTTAAATGTACCAAGTAGTTTCTATTATTTAAAGAGACAGTAACAACCTATACTATCTTTTCTCATATAGTGTGGAACAACATGTTAATTAATAGACCCAATGGTTGTGGTTTCCTTGGTATGGATCATCAAGGATGATATAATTGGTTGTGGAAGTGATGACCAATGAGATTGAAATTCATGATGGAGCATCTTCCAGGTGGATAATTAGTGAGGATCAATTCCATTTCAGTGGATGGTTTCTTTATGATATACTTTTTGTATGTATAGGAGGTTGATGAGGAGGTGGTTTTGAGAATTTGTTACTAGTTGATTCTAATATGGGACCAGAATGCCATCTTGAGTTGTGTCTTGGTGTAAGACTTAACATTTGGGATTGGTGGGAGACCAAGAGACCATGAAATTTTACTTAGTGATAAGTGAGTCAAATCCTTTTTGATGGTTGATGGAAACTTATGAGAGGGTTTTTCTTAATTTTTTGTGTGTATTGAGGAAGGAAGCATTATTAAATGCTATTTATTAATAAAAACATAGAAGATGTACTATTGATGGTATGTTGATGGAATGGTTATTCCTTTGTGACATCTCCAATGAAAATCACCTTGATTTATAGTGTATCAGAATATATGAAACCAATATTTCTTAAGTATAAATGTGATATTTTATGTTTAGGGAAGGTCGGGTTCCTCACCCTGTTGTTGGGAAGAGTCATAGTATAAAAAAGCATTTATGGATGTTATTTTATTGTAATGAAGATGATTGGAGGGTGGTTGATCGATGAATAATCACACAAGTGAGGTGATTAATTTTTTATAGTGACGATGGTGCTCCAACTTATTAGAGACGACCTTTATGGTCAGTGGTTTTAGGAATGTTATCCAAGGTTCATAGTTTTTGGATTGTGTGAGTGTGAGAGACTATAAAAGACTCTTTATATTCACTCTTCCTTTAGAAAGAGATTGGTGATTTGAATGGATTTTTGGGTAAAATAATATTTTCATAATGGAATGTGTTTTTATGTTATGAAAAGTGTTTTTAGACCATTTTAAGGTCTGTTGTGTCTATTTGGATGAGGAAACATGAGTGGTGTTTCCACAATGGACCTATTGAGGAAAATCCTCAAGGATAGGTTTAAAGAAAGAATTGTGGTGGGGGGTTTTGTCATAGGTTGTTGGAGGATGTGATCCTCATTTCTATTGGTATGTATAGAATGCAGATTTCCATTTATAGTGATTCAAGGATAGGTGGTTGATATTTTCACTTTACTTTTTAGAAGTTAGTTTTTTCCATGTCCAATCATTGTGTCTTGTGATGGATTGATCATAGGATGTAGAGAGAAATGTTTTTTTATAGAAGTGATAAGGATAATTGTATAGCGGGGAATATAAAATTAGTCCAGGTTTAATTATTATAGTGTTGTTAGAGGGTTTTTGGAATTATGAGACTGATCATGGATGCAAAATATAGGGATGTTTTATAGATACATGGGGTGAATGTTTGGCTTCTGGTTGATCATCAATACATCTCAGGGATGATAAGGGTTATGGATGGGATGTAGTAAATACTTATGTTTTATAAGGATAAAAAATCCAAGAATAATTTTAATTTTTGGTTTAATAAACATATGAGATGTTATGTAGGAATTTTATCCTTCCAGATGATCTTGAATAATTTTTCAAACCACTCTTTCGGTCCTAAAATTGGGTTTTTACACTAGGAAAAAAATTTAGTAGAAATCTAAGCCATTTGAATTTTCACAGAATATTTCTTATTTAATAAATTAAATATTAATTTATTCTTTCATGTTTGTTGAGTAATTTATTTTGAAAAAGTAATTATATTAATATTCTGAATATGTGGTTGAGTCTGTAGTTGGGCTTTTTCCTAGGTGATGTATAAACTGACTTTAGGAATAAGGGATGGGTCAAGCCTCTTTTTCTTTTGTTTTCATTTTTCTTTTTCTTTATTTTATTTTATTTCTTACTTTTTATTTTATTATCATTGAATTAAATTTTCATGCACAACCATAGGGGATTACCTTCATTATGGATGACTGAGGATAGTGAGAGGGATATATATATATATATATAGATATAGATATATATATAGAGAGAGAGGTGGAGGGAGAGGGAGGTGTCACTGTAGAGATCAGGAGGAGGCAGATCATCATGGGGAAGCTATGGAGTGAGAATATAGAAGTAGATTTAGAGGATTACACACAAAGTAAGGTTTTTAATTTATTTTTATGACAATATCTTCTTTTATTAGAATCATTTAATTATTAAATACTACTAAATGTTTATTAAAGATCAATTAGACCCCCCATGGTGTTATTTGGGGTGAATCGGGCATTTCAGGACAATTTTGGGGGTTTTATATTTAGAAAAACCTGATCACATTGCATGTAGTTTAGGAACACATGTTATATGTTATTATTTTTGGTCATGAGTTGAATATGAAGGATAAAATACAAGTGTGTTTGGGATACACCTTTTAGAGGCGACTCGGGTTTTTTCCAGGTGCTCATCCAGACCCCTCATGTTGGGGGAACCTTACTATTTAGGATATATGGTGAAACCCTATTCAATTTACACAACATGTGATCATGTATGAAAAATGTCTAGAACTCATATATTGTGAATGGATATGTTCTTGAGTGGTAATTGATTTGGGGATAAATTCCACTTAGGGTTATTGAACGTCATATTTTTAGGATAATTACATGTTGAGTGGGCTACAGAACACATCTAAGGAGGCCTTTTGATGGTACACATTGTGTTCCTAAGGTTCACACCCTGTACTTTCCCTTCCATCATTGATTTTTCAGGTTTTCACCCTATTTTTAGAATTCTAATTCTAATGAGTCGACTATGATACATTTTCATCATTCATCCTGATGGTGAGATCCTTTTAGTGTTTTAAAGAAATCTAAATGTTGATTTTATTTGGGTGAGGGTTGTAGGAAAATTTTATTGAGTTTTTTATCAAGAATAATACAACTGAATGGGTTTTAATCTACGAGGTTCTAATACGATATGTGATCATAGTTAACATCCAAGATTTAGTATAGAAAATAATTTTATTTTTAGGTCATTTATATAGTTCCCTAATATGAGAAAAATGATGTATTGTATTGTGTAATTTAACTCTATTTCCTTAGTTTTGAGTGGTGGAGGTCATGTAAAACTTTCATGAGTCTTAGATCTAGTGTTCAAGGAATAAAATCTATTGAAACATCATGATGGGTTGAAAAAAATGGGATGATTGTTAAAAATAGGTTTCATTAGGTGGATGTTTAGATGAGTATGAGGGACACACGAGGATACCCTTTTTGAGAGAGTTAACACTCAAGGATGGGTTGAATATTGGGAAGGATGGATGGGGATTTTTGTAATGGGTTTACACTCAAATAATGATACTCCCATTAGAGAGGGATGATATTCTTATGTGATTATTCCCATATGAGGGCACACCCATAGGAGGGATGATATTATTACAATATTATTCTTATATGAGGATACTTTGATAGGGTAGTGCTACAATCCTTATTGTCTTATGCCAAGATTATAATACACACATATGGGAGGGTTGAGATACTTATAGGTATTTTAAATTGGATGAGAAAAATCCAATATAGGAGTTATGTGATAAAATTTATGGGAATAACATGGATTGAATCTAGTTTGTACATCTATACCATCACATGCTATCATGGAAGGGGCCTTACGACTAGGTCTTGGACCCTACTTTCTACCAAAGGGCCTTCTATCTAGATAGGCATGGATTTTATGGTATACCCTATTGAGAATTACTATAGGATCATGAGGAATATTGTATAATTCTGTAGTGGAGGTTTTTGATGACTATTTTATACACCAATAGTAGATTCATGTGATAATACTATTTGGGATGTCATGGATTAGAGCAGATATGTTCAGATGGATCACTATGTGATATCTTGGGTGGGTCCTTATGGCGGGGTCTTAGAGTTTTCTATCTACCAAGGGCATGATATCTGTTAATGTGTGGGTGTTCAATAATATGATGGTGATCCTAGCACTGGGTCTATGAAACATAGGGACATTACCTTGTTGGATAAAAATACAATAATGGATGTATGTAGTGACTATAAAGGAAACACTAATGTGGGTGGATTTTGATATTCTAATGAAAATTACCCTTTATATGTGGCTGTTTTGTATTAGTTGGCATGATCACATGACAAACTCATATGCACCCCAATGATGGTCGAAGCAAGTTTTGGTAAATCAATGGTCAAATCAAGTTTTGGTCAATCGAGGTCACATGCCTAATGATATATGATAATTTTATTTATTTATTTTATCTTAATTGTTTTTATATTTGGATAGGAATATTTCATAATCATAAACATATAATATAAGGTTATATGTTCAATATTTTTGGTGGAATACCAAGTTATGTTTTTCACCCACTGAATATTCACCTCGTTGTGCGTTCATACCTCATATCTACCTTTTGTTTTTTCATAGATTCACAATAGATAGGGTAAAACCCAAGATTTAATGAAAAATAGGATATTATCATGTGAGGTCTTCTAGTTAGGCTGGTGCATCTGGAGTGTTTGGATATTAGGTATACGGTATGGCTTACTGTTAGAAGATGACCCTTGTATATTTTTTTTAGTTTATTTTTTTTAGATGTGATCATCCTAGTATACGATTAGTGTTATATTTATGGAATTAAAATTAATGTCTATATATAGAATTTTATTTTATTATAGAATGTTTAGTGTATTTATTATTTCTATGTACTCTATTGTGTATGATACCTTGTTATTTATTTATGTTTTTTATTGTGATGTGGGCAAGTTTAGTCTCCATAAAGAACCACCTTAGACTGCCACTGCTAATCGTCAACCTCGTGCATATGAGGAAGCACGCCTAAGGTCACATGGTGAAATAGTCTACATACAGTTCACAAGGTTAGTTAGTTAGGTATTTTTCATTATTCGAGTATCATTAAAACATGTTTTCATTTATTTTAATGACATATTTAATTACTTAACTGGTTTTGTATGCATTGTGTGTTTTTAGGAAGTTCAATTCATTGTTTAAAAATGTCTTCAATATATTGAATGTGGTAAAAGTGATAATTATTCAATAATATATAAAATAATAATCATTAAGTAATTATCATTTTTATACATTGAATATTATTTTATAACAATCCATTAATGGAACACTTTAAAAAAATCACATCACTTTGTGGTGCTGGTAATCCACATGTACGAATGGGCGATATCATCTTTTTCAAATAGATGTATGGGTAAAAAATATATATTATATGTTATATACCCATAATTATAGTTATTTTATGAATATTATATATATACCATAAATATTTCATTATAAATATCCACGAGAAGTAGTGTTGGAAAATGAAACACATCTCTTCATGGATGTGACAATCCATATGTATGCACAGATGATGTTTTTCGCCTTTTGATAGAAATGGAGATGGAAAAGGGTTGTACAATAGTCATAATAACATCTCATTATATTTTAGTTAATTATTATCTTATATAAATATGTTTTAGTAATATTTCAATAAGGTAGAATAATATATAAACTTGAATTATGTATCTTAGGTATTATAACTTCTCCTCAGATAACCACTCTTGATTACACCTTAACCCCCCTAGGATTGTAATTTTAGTGATATTGTGTCCTCTAGAATGTGTATAGAAATGTTATAGAGATATGTGGGTAGGTATTTTAAGAAATTTATTTTAAAAAATTTGTGAGGAAGAAAAGATATGAGGATCCCTTTTATATGTGAGGGGAGGGGAACCCTTGGAATTTCTTAAAGTATTAAATTAATATAAATTAATTTTCATTCAAAAGTGGCACAAAATTCTTTTATTTAAAATTTAGGATGATAATGAGTCAAAATAATCTCATATAACAAAATTTATGCAAGTTTATGTTGTGTTTTTACCGTTATCTCTTAGTTTTAATCCTTTGTTAACACTTTGATGATTACCATGATATTGAAGTTTTTTTCATCTCTATAGATCAATAAAGATACTATAGAAGGAAATATAAAAAAAAATGTTCCTTTTCTGATATTATATACCATATTAAATTCACTTTTTTAAATTGAATATTTTTATGAATTCTGAATCATTAAATAATATATTCTTCATCATAATATACTATTATATTCAGTTTCAAGACTATTCAAATAGTCCGACCTTATTAAAAATAAGATGTTAATTATAATAGAATATAAACATGTAAAAGAACAAATATATGTTATAATTATCTATAGAATTAATTTTAAAAAATAATTCATGAAAATTTAATTAATTTAATGTTTTTATTAATCATGTAGTTTTTTTGAACTGCTTGCACACGAATTGTGTCTCTATTGCCTAAGCATTTAAGGTGATTATTTCATCACTAAAAATATAAAATAAATTAACCCAATAAAAAAATAATTCAGTATTCAAATAAAATTTTTAACATAACATAGGCACATTTTATCCCAGAAATAGAATATTAAATTTATTAAAATAAAGAGAGTAAAATTTTGTTTTTATTCTATATTTAAAACCATATTAATGTCATTATTAAAGGATATTGGAAATAAATTCCAATTTTTTTGAAACTTTTATGTTAATTTTTGAAACACACTTATCCAATAAAATAAATACATGTATTATGTTGATTTTTTATGCCTTATCACATTATTTTTAACCCTAATTACATGATTTACCCTCTGAGATGATAAATATTTACTGTGGTCACTATTCATAATGAAAAAAAATAAAAGGGAAATATTTTCCAAATATAAACTCCCTGTTTCAAATATGGAATCCACTTTTCATGATAGAATTTCTAAAAGTGTCACAAATAAATGTTAATATAAATGTGTACAATAAAATGATAAATGTATTTATAAAAATTTATTTTTATTCCCAAAATTTAGATTAGACAAAAATCAATTATAATGTGTATTTCTATATAATAAATTATATTATATCTAATTAAAGAATAATTTTATTACTTAATATCAAATTTAAATGATAATAGTAATTTTTAATGAAATGAACTGACGATTTTACCAAAATCAATATTTTTTAGAATTCACTGAAAAATAAATATTTTCAGTAAAATCCAAAAATTTGATAATATGATAATATTTATATGATGAATTCAAAAATAATATCCTACTTATAAAATAATGTTTCTAAAATTTTCTAAAATTTATTATAATATTTGATAAGAAAAATAAATAAAACCCATCTTGGTAGAAAACATATTTTTTAATAATAAAAAACATTATTGAAAATTTAGTTCTTATTTCCTAAGAATTAATCAAGAAATTATTATTGAGGAGAAAAATGATATATATATATATATATATATTTCATATTTAAATTACTCTTATTCATATCCACCAATTCTATGGATATGTTATAATGGTAATATTTAAATAATAATATTTTATGGTTAGTTTAAGCTCTGGGTTGTGTGTCATATGTGGTTTAAAAAAAAGTGTTCTTTTTTATCCCAGGTTATTGATGTATCCCTCCCTTTCATAAATTATTTCTTCATTATTTCAACTTGATCTTTGAAATTAATGTTTTAACATTTTTAAATATCTTTATTGAAAACCCACATCATAAAAAGGCTTAATAACTCTTCTTTTTGAGAAGAGGGATGAAGAAATATGAAGTTCGTTAGTGATAATAATTAAATAGGTTTAAAAATATGATAACATTAATGGTATGGTAAAATATGGGCATGGAGAAAATAATTATTTTCCAAATAATGATGGAGAGTGAAACAAAACAATGATGAAAAGAGTATGAATGATCATGAGTAAATCAATGACCAAACAACCATAAAATAGGTAGTGTGAAAACCATCATTTAATCATAAAGGAAGGTAATGGGATAATTTTTTTGTACCAATATAATTTTCCTATATTTGTTTAATTATTTTACCATATAGACTAATAATAGAGTTAAATATTCTTCTATGATTTTTTTCAAAAACCGTAAATGAAATTTCATACATTGGTTGTATGTTTAAATCAATTTCCACCATTATCTAAACTTGTAATAAAAATTATATGTATGAAAATTTAATTTCTAATTCAATATAATAATATTCTAATTGATCATGAGTTATATAAAAGGATGAAAATATATTCTTCCTTTTTTTATAAAACCAAAATGGATAGAACATGATAAGAAATTACAAAAAATTGAATAATCTTTCCTATGAAGAAATAATACGTTAATCTTAAAAATTAAATAATAAATCCAAAGTTTCAATATATATCATTCCATAAATAAATAAACCAATATACTAATTAAACATAATAAAATCTAAATTAATGTATGTTTTAACCTCAAAGTTTGTCTCATACATTTCATCATACAACCCCAAAAATGTAATAGTACTTTAATTAAATAATCCTTAATGTTCAGGATAAGTGTTACATATACCCCAAACCAATAAAACATTAACCAAAATATCATTAATCACCTATAAATACAATCACATAAAAACTCAAAATGGGTGTCTATTCCTTTGAACACATGATCAACTGTAAACTTATAAACTCATGATGGTATACATAACTCTTAAGGCATACTGACATGAAAAAAAAACATAATATCTAATGTTTTCTCAACTCTACTTTAATACCAACTATAACATCCACTAACCTACACTTCTGAATCTTACACTAAAAACATATGTTTTACATTGGTGTCTTTGATACCGATAAATATGACCATAATTTAATAGTATAAAACATATAACATCAAATATAAATATTGTATCACATACATACCTGCATACATGTTAGGATTATATTTTTAGATAATTATGAATAACTTCTATATAATAATACGCATGTCTTCTAGTTATATATTTTCCAACTATACCCATGTATTGGTTATGTCTTCAATTTTGACCATCAACTGATAATATCATTTTCAAAATCATTCTTGGAGAAATATTCTTCTCCTCCTAATTGATCAATAAAATCATCAATTTAGGGAATATGATAACTTTTCTTGACTTTTATCCTTTTAATTTATTGATATTAAATACATATTCTCATTGATGGGTATTTCTTATTAAAAAAGAAGAGGCTCACCCCATGTCAATTCACTTGGATGGTTGAATCCCTTTTCATGATTTTCCTAAAGTTTCTTCTTGAATTCCTACAACTGAATAGGTCTTATTCTATATATATTATTTGAAATATGTGTATAAATAGGTATGAGTTCTAATAAAAAATAAACATTACAATTTGGAGTAAGACTATGAATTTATTATGTAAAACATCAAGAAAAACTCATATAATAGGCATATCATCAATATTGTGTTTCTCCCCAACCATCTAAGATAAACACCCCATTTGGATAGGAAACAATACTTATATAAAGGATGCAATTTTAATTAGAATTCATACCTATAATTTCACTAGTGTAATATCGTAGGTTGGTTCAAAATATCAAATATGAAATCCCTTCCCTGTTTATTGATATGGGATTTATGAAAATAATGTGAATCCAGGACTATGATAATATATAATTCATCAAGATGGATAATTAGGATAATTTCATAAAGCACATTCTATAAAGCTTCATTAAAATAATAATTAGATATTTGAGATGTGATAATTGCATCATTAGTGTTTTTCACAGATAATTCAAAATCTAATCATCTAGGAAAATAATTACCATTCCTAGAAGCTTTTCAAAATATAATTTTTTTTAGAAAGATGATCACGGAGGCTCTGAAATTGATAAAGTTGAAACATTACATGAGATGAAAATAAGGAATTTTACATTTATAAATATTAAGAAGAGGGACCATGTCATTAGGAATGGTGTTGATGTGGATGCTCTTCCCTTATGACACCCCTTTGTTTGCAAGTCCATATGCAATGTGATTCGACTCCCGAAAGGTATACATGATGAAGTAGTTTAAGTTGGAGAGTTTATCGAGACAATTCATCCATTTACCTGCGAGCTTCCAAGCCAACCTTGTCTAACCCATTCTAATTGCATGCACCATTGTGGCCGAGTCACACTCAAACCAAATTTTGTTCCAATTCCATTGGAAAATGATATCCACCATGATGATGAGAGCCATCATTTCAGCCTCCAAAGCTGTCGTGTGCCCGCACGGACCATAATTGCATTCCACCACCTCCCCATGAAGATTTCTGAAGTTTACCCCGTAGCCTGAAGGTCTGGGGTTCCCTTTGGAGGCTCTATCCGTGTTGCACTTTAGCCACCCATTGAAGGGGGCAGTCCAAATCACTTCCATCATGCCCCATGGTTTGGGATAGTGGCATGCAACTTTTAGTCTTTTGAGAACCATGAACTCCCTGACTGAGGCGTCACAGTGTTCATGAATCATTGAGTTGGCATTTTGTATTTACATGAGGATGCCGTGAATAGAAGTGGCTTCATTAAATCTTTCATGTCGATGTATAGAGTAGTTGCGGGCCTGCCAAACCATATGAATCAGTTCAGCGCAAGCCACGTGTAGCAATGTAGTGATCTGTTTTGATTGCTTATATCCAAGCAGTTGGTAAATGAACTGTAAAGCTGGGGATGTATTAGGAGGATCCATCTCAAAAACATTGAGAATTGTGTTCCAAAGTGCAGAATCCATGTTGCAGGACAGGAACCGGTGGTCAATATCCTTCTGATGCTGACCGCAGAGAGTACATCGAGAGAATAATGAAATCCCAATCCGTTGAATGTTCACCTCTACAGGAAGTTTTTTGTCATAGAAACTCCAGAAAAGTGTAAATATGGAGGGAGGAATCCATTTTGTGTTCATTGAACCAATCCAGCATACCTCACCCTTCAACAGGTAATTATAGAAGCTGCTAGAGCTTATAATTCCAGCTTGAGATCCTTCCTAGAGCAGCATATCCTCCTTTCCAATGAATTCATAGTTACCAATAATGGAAATGATTTTGTCTGGAAGGCCGTCTCTGTGTTGAAGATGTTCTTTGATGGATAAATTTCTATCAATTCTTTTCTCCTTAGTATATATCCTTCCTATAAGAGGGGTTCCTATTCAGTTAGTAGACCAGAAATTCATACTTGAGTCTGCATTAACCACACAACGTGAATCCTTTATCATTGTGTTGTACACTAAACGAAGGCCTGGCTAGATTGACGAATCCATATAACCATACCGCCCATCAATGAGACTTGGAAGAATTATTCTTTTCAAGAAGCCAAGAGAATCATATTTTCTATGAATAAGGCTCCAGAGAAATTTATCTTGTAAATCCTGATTAAAACAGCTTGAGTTTTTAATTCCCAGACACCCATGTTTGCTAGGAATACAACAAGTATTTTATTTCACAGTAATAAGCTTTATTTCCATCACACTTCCACTCCATATAAAGTTCTTCATCATGGAATTAATTTTTTTCAGAACAGAGGTAGGACACATGTATACCATGAATGAATAGACAAGCTTTGAAGTGACCACATGCTTGATAAGACATACTCATCCTACCATTGATAGGGAATTTCCCTTCCAGGATGAAAGAGTTTTCCTAATATGTGCTAGGGCCTGAAAAAAGTGGGAGGTTCGAGGCTTTCCCCAGAATAGGGGAACACCGAGATACGAAAATAGGAGGGGTCACTCCCTAAGTCCCAACTAATTAATTAGGTGAGTCCTCCTTGTCACTGCATTGTTCTTACCAAAGTAAATAAAGGACTTGCTCCAATTGATTTCCTTCCCTGACACGTTCTTATAGTGAATACGAGATTCCCTCAGACAAGTGATGTTATTTTTATCACTCCGCATAAAAATGATAATGTGATCAGCAAAAAATAAGTGAGAGGGAGAAGAGAGACCTCTAGCCACTGATATGGTTGCAGGTTTCCCATTTTCCACCATGTGAGTAAGAATCCTTCTCAAATAATCCTCTGCAATTGAAAAGATGATTGCAGAGAGGGGATACCCCTGTCTCACAACTCTAGAATAAGTGAAATATCCCTTCGGTAAACCAAATTTTGAACAATATCCCAATAGATTTGGAAGAAAAGGTTGCTGAAACCATCAAGGCCAGGAGATCTATCTTTTTTAAGTCTGAAAACTGCTTCCTTTATTTCAAAATCCATCAGAATCGCTGTGAGAATAATATTATCCTACTCGGTGATTAGTCTAGGAATTATATTATCTCTGATGGTCTCAGATTGAGCTCTCCCATTGAAGATATTTTTTATAGAAAGATACAATGTTCTCAGTAAGTTCCGTTTTTTCCTCCATAATTCTATCATCATCTTTGAGTAAGGAAATAGGTCTATTCACTTTTCGAACCATTTGGAGAGTGTTGAAGAACTTTGTGTTTCGATCCCCTTCCTAGAGCCACTGAACTTTTAAATCATCCTTCTTGATATTGTCCCTAACCTTTATGAGATTATTCAGTTTTGTGGAGAGCTCAATCTCTTGCTGCGTATCCCTTAAAAAATTTTCTAATGTGGTGTAATGACCTGAAATTTTGAATAAATCTTGTTTCCTAATTTTGTGTGTTATTTTATTTCATACTCAACAAAACTTTTTCATTTAATAAAATGAGTATAATTAAAATGAGACTGTTGGGTTTTGACTATTATATGACCGTTAGTCAGTATGACCGTTGGAAACTGAATGTTGTCACTATTGTCTCTAAATACAAGTGATCTTGGTTAATTAATATAGAAAGAAGATTTGATGGCCTCATCCAGTAGTCTTGGGCAGATCGAAGCCCATCTAACAGAACTTGGGAAGGAGGTAGCACCACTGGGCTTTTCTTTAGACCAAACCCAAGCCGAACTTCATCATGTGAATCTAGAATGGAATCACCTTCACGAGAAGTTCAAACTGATAGAAATTACTACTCGTGCGAAGTTGGCTGAGCCGCCCTCAGATTCTCTCACCTTAGCACACCTTACACTTAGGACCTATACTGGGGTTATAAGGGGCTATATAAGGAGACGATAACTACATTGTGTAATCTTTTGTTATAAATAAAATTGTGTTTTCTTTTTATGGTGAAGTTTGTGAGTTTTCAAATGTTCGAATGAATATAGGATATATTTTATTGGTGTATTTTGAAAAAAGGAAATTTTAAAATATTTATGTAAACCTTAAAAAATTAATTATGTGTAATGATTTTAAAAAAATGGTTTCTGTAAATGTGTTCAGTAAGAAATTTAGAGTCTAATAAGATCAACTTAATTTTTGATGAATAGTAAATTATGAATAGTGATTTTATGCTTAGGATTAGTAATGTGACCAAATTGATTAGTAATATCACTTAAAGAAAGTATGAATATAATTTTGGCACCTTGATTAAGTAGTGTGATTCAATAAAATAGGTATGTAACTATTTCATTAATTATTAGTCAAGTATTAGTTTTTCTGGTGAATAGTGTTTTTTAATTAAAAATTAAATTAAAAATATTTAGAAAATTATTTTTATAAAATGGAATTTATTTTTTAACTTAGAGCATCGATATTATGTTAAGGTAATTTTTGGGGATTTTTCTGAAAAAAATGAATTTTTAGTGAATAGTGTTTTTATTTAAAAATTAAATTAAAAATATTTAGAAAAATATTTTTATAAAATGGAGTTCATTTTTGAAATCATAGCATTGATATTTGGTTTGGGTGAAATTTTGGGATTTTTCTGAGAAAGTTGAATTTTCGGTGAATAGTGAAAATACAGTTTTTAAGTTACAGGTGTTTAATGACATCAATAAATGATGTATTAAGTTTGCAATAAATATGTTCGACTTATGAATAGTAAGATAAGGTATGAGGTGTCCCAAGTTTCCAATACCATGGGCAAGCCCATGGTTTTGCCAATACCACCAATGAGGTGTCCCTTGGCTATTAATGCCTTGTCCCCTCACTTTCCCTATAAATACCAAGCCATTCTCTCATCCTTTCGACTCCAAAATCACCTCAACGAAGTTTTGGTATCCTTACCTCCCAATTAGTCCTCCCAAGGTTCCCCCAAGCCCTCAAGGTCCCAACCTTTGAGTTTTAAGAGTTACGTTTTAAGGTAAGGGATCCTACCTCTTTCTTTCTTTCCAAGTACTATCTTTTATGTCATTTATTTTATGCTCCATGTTCTTATATTGGGGATGTTCTTTTATATTCATCCTACTTCCCTTTTCATGTTCATATGATGAGAGACCCCCCTCTTTCTCTCATCAATTCATTTTAAGAATTTTTAAGTGGTGCCTTTAGGCTGCCGAATTTTTAAGGGATTCTTTCACCTTTTTTGTTTTCAAGTTCTATTTTCATGTCAACTCTTTCAAGTTCCTTTTATTATGTTGGGGTATGATATCTATATCTATCATATTGATATTTTATTTTCATATGATGATATACCCTATTTGATCTTTCCAATTAATTTTTGGAAGTTTTAAGTGATGTCGTTACACTGCCGAATTTTCATAAGAGAAATCTTATTTTTGTCTTCCTTTCAAGTTTTCAATTTCAAATGGCATGTCATTAAAATTTAATTACCATGTCCTTATATTGTTTATATCCTATCCCTATACTATTTTATGGATCATATATGAGTGGTTAAACCATGTCCCCTCTCTTTTTAGTATTTTTTAAAACCCTATAACATAGCCGTTATGCTTTATAATTTTCGTCTCAAAATGTCTCTCTCTTTATCTAAAATTATTTTATTTTATTAAGTGATTAATCAAAGATCTTTCTTATACATGGGTATTCACATATATATCAAAATTTTCTATTTTAAATTCTGGGACTTACATACATAGAACCCGCTTTCCTTTTTCCGTGGGTTTAAAGTGACATAAAGATCATGTCTTTAAAGCAGTTTTTAAAATGTGATTCTATGAAATAAAACCCATTTATTTTATGCTATATGGGTTGTTTATGAAATTATTTATGATGATATATGTGTCTCACATGATAATAAAGGCAAATTTAAGGGTGCGCCCTGATAGCGCTCCAATGCATTGGGTAAAGACTTAATCTCTAGAGATGACTTTTTTAATGACGCCTTGGTGAATAACCTTGGTAATTTTAAATGACACCTTGGGGATGGACCTTGGTGAAATGGAAATGATTGTCTATGTTAAATGTTGTAGCCACATATTCAAGTTAAGAAACATGTTATTTTTATTATGATATTCCTCATGATCTCTTTCTCATACCTGAAAGTTATTTTTTCATGTCTTTCTAATGTATCTCAAGTTCACATGTAAAATGTTTCCCTTGTTTCCCTTACTGGGGCTTATGCTCACCCTTTCCTTTAATGTATGCTCCCAGGTAATGAGATGCTATAATGAACATAGTATTAACAATGAATAAGCCTTTCAAGTGTTTAATAATAATTTTTTATGTTGTCATGTAATAAGTTCCTGGTTTCTAAGACACTAAACCTTAAAGATCCTTAGTTTTGTATAATGTAATGAAAGTTTATGTGATAAGAAGGTGGGATGTTATAGTTGGCATCAAAAGATGGTTTAGTAATTTGTGGAAATTAGGATATAAAAACTTTAGGAATAACCCTATAGAAAAGTTTCAATATAGGAAATCTTCCTGGTATTTTGGTGAGTATTGAGTAAGTGGGTTCCAAACAAATAAATCCCTATCTAGATATGAGCATGTAAAGGTGGCGCTGGCACAAATGTACATAGGGATAAAACCCGAAAACACCGCTTTGAGCTAGACTCGAATGGAAACTGGTATACGACAACCAGCCTTACTGCACTCTTGGTTATGACACTCCTGGGGGATATGCTTTGGTAAATTCATAATCTTAGTATGAACCATTATTAATGGAACAAAGATAAAATAAAATAATGATTCACATAAGAATATATGATCATGGATAACCTAGACTGAAACCTAGGGGATCAAAAGTTAGGATATACTTTTTTTCTACAAGTTTATCCTTATATGACTAAAGTTTCCTTTTCATGATTATTGGCTAAGTATTAAAGCCCCTAATTATACTTTCTTTTCATAGTTAATGGCAGGAAATAGAAGAACATGTCCCAACAACCAATGTGATAGGAAATGTGACGATTTCCCAATTAATGTGATAGAGATGATGAGATATCAAGTTGAACATATTGTTATTATTCCAAAACATCTATCAAAAATCACAATTAATAATTAGTACCTAGTTTAATGCCCAAATTCATAAAGGAAGTAGAAGACAAAGTCTCAAGGAGGTTCATATGATAAAGTTGATAAGGGGAAGAAGACCCATTTACCTTTGTTCAAAAAGTGTGGAAAGGGGCACCAAGGAGAATGTCAAAAAAGAATCCAGGAGATGTTTTAAGTGTAGGGTGATAGGGCATAAAGTAGCCATTTTCTTTAAAAAAATGGAAAATGTGATGAATAGAGTTAAGGTTCGATCTAATGTAACTTATAATTTTCAATGTCGTAAATGTGGAGATGTTGGAAATTATCCAAGGCAATGCTCTCTTGGAAGGGATGAGAATCATGATGAGCATCAACAATCTTCAAGGAAAAGGGAACAATGCAAGTCCTATTCTGAGATGGATCATGATGACTAAAGTACATGTAACTTATTCTCAATAAGTGTCTATGTAATGTTGTTTTTTTAGTTCATGCCCTATGATCATATCTTTAATGTTTTCTAAGAACATCGAGTCACTAACTAAGATAGTTTTATATCATTAAGGAAAAAATCTATTGTTATATACCACATATTGATGTTGTGAAGCTGTTCTTCTTGAAAAAAAGATGATTAGGGGATTAAAAGATGATTATTATTTTAGAAGATGTTCACTATTTTGGGAACCCTATATGATCGAGGTAAATGGATTACTATGGTATTTTCTTTGAGGAGTAAAGTTGAATTATATTTTGAATAATCTATGAATTTAAGGTGAGATTATGGTAATATAGGTTACTTATGTAAATGATTAACCTATCTTGGGGAAAATATGTTTAGGTTAACTAATTTTGTTATAAGATGTTAGGAGTGGTTGATGTTGTTTGGAGATTAATGATAAAGTTTATCGTAGAAGACTATGTTATAAAATCCTTCTTGTATTTGGGTTTCAATCTTATTTTGGTTTATTTTGAGGAATTTCAAGGACAGTTACTTATGGAGTGGTCTATGATGAACTTTGGGTAGTATCATGGAATTTTGAAGATTAAAATTAGTTTCCCTTCCTATGGGGTTCTTTCTTTTTGAAGAGCTGTTTTATCTTACCCTTTCTATTTTTGGGATAAATGTTTAATGATAGATAGTTTTTCTTTTATACATTACGCGATTCTCTAGAAGATTATTCTTGTGATTTTGATGATACCAAGTGTTTTTGAATGATCATCGTTTGGAGAAAAGATTAGTTTTGGTTGAAACTTATTAAGAGATGAAACTCTACTTGAAGGTAAATATATTTCCATGTGTTTTTATTCTATGTAGTAAATGAATTCCTCAAAACTATGAAAAGGAACGTAAAACAAAAACATTGTCTGTTAACGTTTCCTACTGGGAAATCAAATACCGTTTAACCCATCATAAGTTTGTGATTTTATTGTTGTCAACTTTCTCCTAATCATGTTTTCTATCACTCTCCCTCAGAACGTGACCCTTTTTTTTCTCTTCCATGTCCATGTTTTCCTACATGGAATCCTAGTATGGGTTAACTTGGGTGACCTTTTTTACTTCCTTTTATTTCTTTTAAAGTAATAGTGTTACTGAATATTTTTCCGATGTGGGACTTTCAATGAAATTTCCAAACCCAATTTTAAAAATTGCGAGGATGCAATTTATTAAGGGGGAAGATCGTAACGACCCGAAATTTTGAATAAATCTTGTTTCCTAATTTTTTGTGTTATTTTATTTCATACTCAACAAAACTTTTTCATTTAATAAAATGAGTATAATTAAAATGATATTGTTGGGTTTTCACTATTATATGACCGTTAGTCAGTATAACTGTTGGAAACTTAATGTTGCGACAATTGTCTCTAAATACAAGTGATCTTGGGTAATTAATATAGAAATAATATTCGATGGCCTCATCCGGTAGTATTGGGCCAATCGAAGCCCCTCTAACAGAACTTGGGAAGGAGGTAGCACCATTGGGCTTTACTCTGGACCAAACCCAAGCCGAACTTCATCATGTAAAGCTAGAATGGAATCTCCTTCACGAGAAGTTCAAACTGATAAAAATTACTACTTGTGCGATGTTGGCCGAGCCGCCCTCAGATTCTCTCACCTTAGCACACCTTACACTTAGGTCCTATGCTGGGGTTATAAGGGGCTATGTAAGGAGACCATAGCTACGTTTTGTAATCCTTTTTTATAAATAAAATTATGTTTTCTTCTTAAGGTGATGTTTGTGAGTTTTCAAATGTTCGAATGAATATAGGATGTATTTTATTGATGTACTTTGAAAAAAGGATATTTTAAAATATTTATGTAAACCTTAAATAATTAATGATCTGTAATGATTTTCAAAAAATGGTCTTCTGCAAATGTTTTCAGTAAGAAATTTAGAGTCCAATAAGATCAACTTAATTTTTGATGAATAGTAAATTATGAATAGTGATTTTATGCTTAGGATTAGTAATGTGACCAAATGGATTAGTAATCTCACTTAAAGAAAGTATTAATATAATTTAGGAACCTTGATTAAGTAGTGTGATTCAATAAAATAGGTAAATAACTGTTTCATTAATTATTAGTCAAGTATTAGTTTTTCAGGTGAATAGTGTTTTTTAATTAAAAATTAAATTAAAAATATTTAGAAAATTATTTTTATAAAATGGACTTTATTTTTGAACTTAGAGCATCGATATTATGTTAAGTTAATTTTTGGGGATTTTTCTGAAAAAAATGAATTTTCAGTGAATAGTGTTTTTATTTAAAAATTAAATTAAAAATATTTATAAAAATATTTTTATAAAATGGAGTTCATTTTTGATATCAGAGCATTGATATTTGGTTTAGGTGAAGTTTTCGGATTTTTTTGAGAAAGTTGAATTTTCGGTGAATAGTTAAAATACAGTTTTTAAGTTACGGGTGTCTAATGACAACAATAAATGATGTATTATGTATGTAATCAATATGGTCGACTTATGAATAGTAAGATAAGGTATGAGGTTTCCCAAGTGGCCAATACCAGGGGCAAATACCATGGGCAAGCCCATGGTTTTTCCAATACCACCAATGAGGTGTCCCTTGGCTATTAATGCCTTGTCCCCCTCACTTTCCCTATAAATACCAAGCCATTATCTCATAATTTCGACTCCAAAATCATCCTCAATGAAATTCTGGTCTCCTTACCTCCCACGAAGTCATCCTAAGGTGCCCCAAGCCCTCAAGGTCCCAAAATTTGAGTTTTAAGAGTTACGTTTTAAGGTAAGGGATCCTACCTCTCTCTTTCTTTCCAAGCACTCTCTTTTATGTCATTTCTTTTATGCTCAATGTTCTTATGTTGGGGATGTTCTTTTATATTCATCCTACTTCCCTTTTCATGTTCATATGATGAGAGACCCCCTCTTTCTCTCATCAATTCATTTTAAAAATGTTTAAGTGACGCTGTTAGGCTGCTGAATTTTTAAGGGATTCTTTCACCCTTCTTATTTTCATGTTCTATTTTCATGTCAAGTCTTTCAAACTCCTTTTATTATGTTGGGGTATGATCTCTATATCCATCATACTGATATTTTTTATTCATATAATGAGAGACCCTATTTTATCTTGCCAATTATTTTTTTGAAGTTTTAAGTGACGCCGTTACAATGCCGAATTTTAAGAAGAGAAATCTTATTTTTGTCTTCCTTTCAAGTTTTCCATTTCAAATGGTATGTCATTAAAATTTAATTACCATGTTCTTATATCCTTTATATCATATCCCTCTACTATTTTATGGATCATTTATGAGTGGGTGACCCATGTCCCCTCTATTTTCTATATTTTCTAAAACCCTATAACATAGCCGTTATGCTGCAGAATTTTCGTCTCAAAATGTCTCTCTCTTTATCTCAAATTATTTTATTTTATTAAGTGATTACTAAAATATATTTCTTCTAAATGGGTGTTCAAATATATATAAAAATTTTCTATTTTAAATTCTGGGACTTACTGTCACAACCCGTCCTCGGGGCCCGTGCCGTGACTACCTCAAGCCCGCCCTCCATAGGCCAGGAGCTGGCAACTAGCACCAAAGGCGTAAATCCCGATAACTGGGAAGGGATTGCCTTTATAAAAGTAAGAAAAACACCAAAAAGTACATGCGGAAGTAAAACACTAAGTACAAAAAAAGTGCTGAAAGGTAAATGGGCCAGAATACAAACCCAACTGGAAGTACAGCTACAGCTGAACGAAAGTACAACAGAAAAAGACCAACAGCTGGAAGAAAGGAAGCAACTCCTGGGTCATTCTCCTCGGATCCTACCTAAAGGGTAGGTACAGATAGCGCAACTCCTGGATCATCCACCAAGGATCCTACCTGAAGGGTAGGTACAGATAGTGCAGCTCCTGGATCATCCACCACGGATCCTACCTAAAGGGTAGGTACAGATAGCCTCCACAACGCTCTCGCCTGTTAACCTCCTCCAAGTGTCGTCTCACCGTGAAGTCCACCTCCGTATACTGACTCGTCGTGTGGTCCACCTCCAGGTACAATCCAGTCCTCGAACACTCGGCCTCTATCAGCGCTGCCCATCGTCTGCAACCAACACAACGAAGTGCGGGCATAACCCGTGCAGGGGTGAGTATACGATACTCAGTAGGGACCCCGAGACCCTCAAGGTCTCACTAAATCCAACAAGGATAACCATAAAGAAGGATCTCAACAAATAACCTTTACATAGGTATAAGCCCGTACGTATACCTAAGTTATCAAGTAACTCATTTCAATCATGAGGAAACACATAGGTTATGAAATCAACGGATAACCACCACCCAGGTATATGCCCATACATATACCTAAGTTATCAAGTGACCCATCTCAATCATGAGGTAAACATAAAGGTCAAAAACTCATCTCAAACCAGGATTTTCATTATCGGAACCATAACTGCTGAAGAGCCCCGTCTCTGGAGTGTACAGTGGTCTTGTCACGACTCCGAGGTACTGCTCACTAACCTAAGACTGCTGAGGTACTCCTCCTGTCGAGTACCGCGGGTCAGCCACCCAAACACAGTAGTGCTTCCCGCCGGGGTCTGCCACCCAAACACAGTAGTGCATCCCCCCTAATAGCCGGAAGAGGTACTCTCCGGAAGAGTACCACAAGTCTTCACTATCACACAGTAGTGCTCCATACTCCATGGGTCTACACCCAAACAAAGTAGTGCTCCGTCTACTGTGCTAGTCGACTCACTCCAAGTCGAGTCGGTCAAGCAGTCGTCAGGTCTCAGCCAGCTACACGGTCTCCGTACTCCGAACGCTCATCTTCGGGAGGGTCCACTCCACAAGCTACAAGTCTATACTCCAAGTATCTCAATGTACCATGAAGAAGTATCTCAAAGGACCGCCTTGTCATAGGGGTCTCAACGCAACAGACAACGCGTCAATCGGACGCCTGGTCTGTGAGTTATTTTCCTTTTCGTCCCTAGGGCCTGGTTGGTTTTGTGTACAAACCAACCCGACCGTATCTCAACTGTACCCCGAACTCACATAGGGTATACTTATAGGGACCGTTTCTCCACGAGATCACTGACGCCGCTGATGGTTCGTCAAACGGATGTCCGGTCTGAAAGTTATCAACTTTTCTGTTCCATGGGCCCGGGTGGATTTCGGGTACAATCCGACCCGACCACTATCCTACTGTGTCCAAACCATGGGCGAAGTATGCCAAAAACTCTATCTCAACAAGATTAATCCAACAAAGTCGACGACACATCAATCGGACATCCGGAGCTCTAGATATAAGCGTTTCCGCTCCGAGGGCCCGGTTGGTTTCGTATCCGAACCAACCCGGACGAACCCAAAGTTCTTCAAAACCTTGAGTGTAATATACCAAAACGACCGCCTCGATCCAAGGATCGCATCACAACTGACGTTGAATCGATCAGAGGTCCGTTGCCCAAGATAAGGGCGTTCGAATGGAAACAGTCCGAAATGGGGGGTCTGGGCCCGGTCCGGCCCGGCCTAACCCCCCTGGGACAGCCCGAACCGGGTCCGGCCCGGCCCGGCCTGGGCGGCACGGCCCGGCCTGGGCATTCGGCCCAGCTCGGCGGCCCGGCGCACTGTCCAGGGGGCTCGGCCGAACGGCCGAGCCGATGAGGTGGGGGGGGGGGGGCGCCTGCCCCCCGTTTTCGTAACCGCGACCCCCATAATGGGGGGCCGCTCGAGTTGGCCGCCAGGGGTTTGTAAACCCCGACTCTTCCCCTGACCGGCCTGCCTGCACCGGCTGACCGGCTGCTGCCGACACGGGACCGGCAAGGCTGGTCCCCCTGCTCCGACGTCGGCGGCCCGGAACCGGCCGCCGGTTCCCTTGCTCCGCCGCGGCCCGGAACCGGCCGCCGGTACCCTTGCTCCGCCGCTGCCCGGAACCGGCCGCGACCTTGGTCCATCTGACGCGGCGCGACGGCATCGCGACCCTCCACCGCAGCCTTGCTTTGTCCGCCGTGCTTCGAGGTTCCTTCAAGGTTCTTTGGCACGACGCGACGACGCCGTGTTTCTCCGCCCTTTCTTTAACATTTCCCATGCGGTGCTTCGGCACCGCGCCGCCTTACACGAGCCGCAACTAAAAACAACCAACAAGGGGGAGGAGGGTCGGCCATGTTTGTGCGGTCCGACCACCTCGCATTATTGCAATAACAGGCGGTTCAAAATAGACGATAAACCAACGATGAAGTAATCAGGAACAAACGAAATAAATAAACCCCTAAAACCTCTTAAATTAAAAGAATCATACCAAAATACCAACCCAAAAAAATAAAACATTTGTGGATCAACTTAATGATGAGTTGATCTGGGTTTTTTGTTTTAGAAGGAACAACCATGGGAATAATACCATTCTCAAAATAATCCCCCTACCTCGTCGAATTTGATGAGCTTGTCGCGGAATTAACCATCACGAAAGAAGGCGTCGTGAAGGGAGGATCGTCGCATCGCGGAGAAGCGTCAGGGAAGAAGCGTCTCGGAAGGAGCTTCACAGAAGAAGCGTCGCGGATGTCAATCTCCGATGGTTTGGCGTTCTTCGTCAGAGGTCGGTGCTTTCTTCGCGTTCTTCACGTTCTTCGCATTCTTCGTCGAAGAAGATGGCTTTTCTCCCAATCCTCTCCACGCAACAAGTTCCAACAGAAATAAAATAAAAGTTGTCTTATTTTATTAACGCAAAAGACAACGTTTGAATTTCAAAAGAAACAAAATGAATAATTAATTGAGGAGTTTAAAACCTCCCAATTAATTGGGGCGTTTAAAATCCAGTTTAAACGTAAGAGTTGACTTCATTTAAAAGGGGGTGCGGGTGAGTTACTTAGAAGAAAAAAAATGGTGGGGCTCATGTGGGCCCCACCTCACAAATATCCTACCAAGAGGGTAGGATATTGTGGGTACCACATCATCCACTTAACTTAAGTTAAAAAAAATAAAAATTGGTTGTACCACTTTTATTTTATTTCTTAACTTAACCCCCAAAAATTAAAAACCACACCCGAGCAAACGCCACTCTGGAAAAGGTGTTTCTAAACAATTACCAGCGCTGCGATTCCATCGGTGCCCTCAGAATTCGATTCTGAGCACCGGTTCAAAAGATAAAAAAACCCGCTCTTTCGTTCACTGAACGTACCCGAGCTAAACTTCGGAAATTGATTCTGAGCACACCGGGCCTCGGAATCAGGCACCGTCAGAAACTGCGTTCTTGTAAAATTCCAAAGAAAATTAAGAAAAAAAATTTTCCTTGAAATTTCTGGGTATTTACATTACTCCCACCTCAAGGATTTACATCCTCGTAAAGCTGTAACACAAACTAGGGTCACAAAAGCGGTACTGAGCACGCATTTGAGCCTTCCGCTCCCATGTGCTTACCTGGAGGTTCCCGTACTGCTAGTGAAAGTGCACCCGATGAATTGACCATCCTCGTAGGATCCGCCCCTGTCGATCCTCGATCCCCACTGGAATCTCTGCGTATGTCGCCCTGTCATCGACGTCCAACTCCCAAAGGTCGATGATGTGTGAAGAATCATGCACGTATCTCCTCAGTTGAGGTACGTGGAAGTCGTCGTGCACCTGGTGCAACTGAGGTGGATGGGTCAAGCGGTAAACCACCTCGCCTACCCAGCTGAGGACCAAGAAAGGTCCGTTGAACCTTGGAGATAACTTGTCACCTCGGCCACATCTCCGTAAACCTCGTCGAGGTGAGACCTGTATAAGGACATGATCGTCATCCTTGAACTCTAGATGTCTCCAATTCCTGTTAGAACTGAAACTAGAAACAACTGCTGCCATGAGGGTAAGGTTGAATGACTCAAGAGTGATCGGTCACACCCTCCTGTGCATGATTTTATCCTATGCTGCCTGGGGTTTCCTTTTTTCCGACCAAGGGAAACCCATCCCGACGTCGTAGTTAAACCACAACCTTTTTTCCTAATACCGTCAATTTGTGTATGAACTGTGATTGCCCAGTCCATACTCAAACCAACATCGTAAGGCCTCGATGCTACCACCAAGAGATTCCAACCGAAACTCTCGCCTCGAGGGTCTGACCACACCGTTGTAATAAGTGTGATTATCGAGTCATCTCCCAAGGTATCTCCAGACGTGAGGGTCAAGTCTACGACTTACCGGAAACTCTAGGTCTGGGAAAAGATTCATGGAAGGAAGTAATGATTCGTATCAATGTCTGTTACTACGACAGCTAGTAGTGGACACAGACTGTCCCTAGAATCATTCTTAGAGCCATTGGGTCACTCTCCCTGACCGCATGAAGCTACTCTCTTCCCCTGCCCTCCAGCTCCCTGAGCCTGGTGGGGATAACGAAGGCAGGTGGTTGTAGCATGTTAAAACATACACCACCTCATGCTACTCTCCTAGATCTGCCTCCACGTCTACTGCTTCGCAGACTCATCTATCCTTTAAGCTTCCTCTTATTGAAACATTTAACACGCCCGAGTCTCTAAGACTGGCACCGATTTCTCGTTTCTTACTGCACTGTGCAGTTTTCATCCGCTCCTGGATGATCTGCACCTTCTTTGCCTATGACCTAAAAGAGCTGCTAAAATTTCTCCTTTGCCGAAAAGAGAAACTCGATCTCATCCCCTCGATGAACCACGCCCATTGACTAATACAGTCAATCCTGACATGAATGATGTATTCAAGCCATGGATGACATCATAAGGCCTCGACGTTACAACCAAGAGATCCAACTGTCACTCTCACCTCCAAGGGTCGAGTCACACTGTCGACATCAGTGTGAGGTCACTGGGTCTCCTCCAGTAGAAATCTCAAAAGTGAGGGTCAAGTCAATAGTCTTAACCGGGACCACTCAGTATCAACCAAACAAAAGGACAGGAAATCAAACATCACAAAGATAAGTGTCTTTTTATTATTGCAGCTCATAGTACAAAGACACGAATACAACAACAATATGGAACTAGAAGTACAAGGGGCGTATCCACTAGTTCCGCTTCTGTCCACCTGCTCCTAGAGCTCTACTGCCTTGTCCACTGTCCGGCTATTGCTCAAGCACCCTCCACTGCTTCTTCCTCGGTGGCTCCTCTAACGCCTGTGGATCGACTGTGCGGGGGGTCAGACAGTCACGTGCCAGGTGACCCTTACTACCGAATTCATAACACTTACTGCTCCTCGTACGGCTGGCTCTAGTCTTCTTGGACCTCTGCATCATCTTTACTGCCCACAGATGACTTGAAGACTGATTGAAAATCCTACGGCAAAGGCAACAACTCCTGTACACGCTCGGGGTGTAGAACTACTGGCACAAACTCCACCCTGAAGAAGGTCTCGAAGTCTTCCCATGTGAAGGTCATCTCATCGCGAAACTGGAACAAGTGGCTCCACCACCTGCCTGCTGTTGCCTGAAGGAGGCTGGCAGCAAAGATAACCATGAAGTCTGTTGGCGTCCCCACTAGCCTAAAGACTCTCACCACAGCCTCCAGCCAATCCTCAGCCGCCTGCGGGTCCGTCTCTCCCTGGAACCTGGGTGGCCTCTGGCGCTGGAACTCGTGCAGCGCGCTCAAGTGGCATGCATTGCCTACTACTGGGGCTGGTGGAATCGGTGGCCCAACGTATGGTAGTACCACTGGTGCCTCAACTGCAAGAGGGCCCTGTACCGAAGCCTCGCCGCTCGACAGGCTGTCAGTACGCACATCCCTCTGGGATCTAGCTGGTCATCCATGAAAAGGCATCCTGAAAGAAACAACGTAACACGGTCAAACATTTATACCTGGTGCGCTGACCTGGTTTGAGATGACTTTTAAAAACTTATGGAAACACACACGCAATCAGTGTTTTCATGCACAAAGTCAGAAATCAGTTGTCAGGGTCCTGGTGTATGGATACGTCGGCCGCCCGCACCAACACTGGACTCCCTGAACTGAAGACCACACTCGGTACCCTTAACACTATTTCTTCACAGAAAGAAAATATTGGAGTTATAAGTTATGTGGTAGAACCGACTCCACTGATACCAATTTATCACAACCTATCATTGGGGCCCGTTCCGTGACTACCCCAAGCCCACCTTCCATAGGCCTGGGGCTGGCGACTAGCACCAAAGGCGTAAATCCTGATAAATGGGAAGGCATTGACTTTATAAAAGTAAGCAAAACACCACAGAGTACAAGAAGAAGTAAAACACTAAGTACAAAAGAAAGTCTTTAAAGGTAAATGGGCCAGAATACAAACCCAACTGAAAATACAACTACAATTGAAAGAAAGTACAGCAGAAAAAGACCAACCGCTGGAAGAAAGGAATTAGCTCCTAGGTCGTCCTCCTCGAATCCTACCTGAAGGGTAGGTACAGATAGTGCAGCTCCTAGATCATCCACCATGGATCCTACCTGAAGGGTAGGTACAGATAGCACAACTCCTGGATCATCCACCACGGATCCTACCTGAAGGGTAGGTACAGATATCCTCCACAACGCTCTCTCCCGTCAACCTCCTCTGAGTGTCGTCACACCATGAAGTCCACCTCTAGATACTGACTCGTCGTGTGGTCCACCTCCAGGTACCGTCCAGTCCTCGAACACTCGGCCTTTTTCAGCGCTTCCCATCATCTGCTACCAACACAACGAGGTGCAGGCATAGCCCGTGCAGGGGTGAGTATACGATACTCAGTAGGGACCCCAAGACCCTCAAGGTCTCACTAAATCCAACAAGGATAACCACAAAGAAGTATCTCAACAGATAACCTTTACTTAGGTATAATCCCATACTTATACCTATGTTATCAAGTAACCCATCTCAATCATGAGGAAACACAAAGGTTATGAAATCAACGGATTACCACCACCCGGGTATATGCCCATACATATACCTAAGTTATCAAGTGACCCATCTCAATAATGTGGTAAACAAAACGGTCATAGACTCAGCTCAAACCAGGATTTTCATTATCGAAACCGTAATTGCTGAAGAGCACCGTCTCTGGACTGTACAGTGGTCCTGTCATGACTCCGAGGTACTGCTCACTAACCTAAGACTGCTGAGGTACTCCTCCTATTGAGTACCGCGGGTCAGCCACCCAAACATAGTAGTGCTTCCCCCCTAATAGCCTGCAGAGGTACTCTCAGGATGAGTACCACAGGTCTGCACTGTCACACAGTAGTGCTCCATCCGCCATGGGTCTGCACCCAAAGAAAGTAGTGCTCCATCCACTGGTCTAATCGACTCACTCCAAGTTGAGTTGGTCAAGCAGTCATCAGGTCTCAGCCGGCTACACGGTCTCCATACTCTGAACGCTCATCTCCGGGAGGGTCTGCTCCACGATCTAGAGGTTGATACTCCAAGTTTCTCAAAGTACCACGAAGAAGTATCTCAGAGGACCGCCTTGTCATAGGGGTCTCAATGCAACAAACGACGCGTCAATCAGACGCCTGGTATGTGAGTTATTAGCCTTTTTGTCCCAGGTGCCCGATTGGTTTTGTGTACAAACCAACCCGACCGTATCTCAACTGTAACCTGAACTCATATAGGGTATACTTATAGGGACCGTTTCTCCATGAGATCACTAACTCCACTAATGGTTCGTCAAACGGACGTCCGGTATGAAAGTTATCAACTTTTCCGTTCTAGGGGCCCAGGTGGATTTTGAGTACAATCCAACCCGTCCACTATCCAACTACATCCAATCCACAGGAGAAGTATGCCAAAAGTTCCATCTAAACAAGAAGAATCCAGAAAAGTTGACGGCACGTCAATCGGACGTCCGAAGCTCAAGATATAAGCGTTTCCGCTCCGAGGTCCCGGTTGGTTTCGTATCCGAACCAACCCAGCTGAACCCAAAGTTCTTCTAAACCTTCAGTGTAATATACTGAAACGACCATCTCGATCCAAGGATCGCAACGCAACTGATGGTGCATCGATCGGAGGTCCGTAGCCCAAGATATGAGCGTTCGAACGGAAACCGTCCGAAATGGGGGGTCTGGGCCCGACCCGACCCAACCCCCCCTGGGTCAGCTCGAACCAGGGTGACCCGACCCGGGTCTGGGTCCGGCCCGGCGGGATGCGGTCCAGCCCGGCCCGGCCTGGGTAGCCGGCCCGTCGCGCTGGCCAGGTGGCTCGGCCGAATGGCCGAGTCGATGAGGGGGGGGGGGGGGGGCGCCTGCCCCCCCGTTTTCGTAACCGCGGCCCCCATAATGGGGGGTCGCTCGAGCTGGCCGCCAGGGGTTTGTAACCCCCGGCTCTTCCCCTGACCGTCCGGCCCGCACCGGCCGGCCGACTACTGCTGACACGGGACCGGCAAGGCCGGTCCCCCTGCTCCGACGCCGGCGGCCCAGAACCAGTCGCCGGTTCCCTTGCTCTGCCGCGGCCCGGAACCGGCCGCGACCTTGGTCCGTCCGGCGCGGCGCGATAGCGTCGCGCCCCTCCGCCGCAGCCCCGCTCCGGCCATGGTGCTTCGAGGTTCCTTCAAGGTTCTTTGGCGCGGCGCGACAGCGCCGCATTTCTCCGCCCTTTCTTTATCATTTCCTGCGCGGTGCTTCGGCACCGTGCCGCCTTACACAAGCCGCAACAAAAATCAACCAACAAGGGGGAGCAGGGTTGTCCGTGTTTGTGTGGTCCAACCTCCCCCCGTTATTGCAATAACAGGTGGTTCAAAATAGACGATAAACCAATGATGAAGTAATCAGGAACAAACGAAATAAATAAACCCCTACAACCTCTTAAATAAACAGAATCTTACCAATATTCCAACCTGCAAAAATAAAACATTTGTGGATCAACTTAATGATGAGTTGATCTAGGTTCATTGTTTTAGAAGGAACAACCAAGGGAATAATACCATTCTCAAAATAATCCCCCTACCTCGTCGAATTCGATGAGCGAGGATTCGTCGCGGAAATAACCGTCGCAGAAGAAGGCGTCGTGGAGGGAGGATCGTCGCGTCGTGGAGAAGCATCGCGAAAGAAGTGTCACGGAAGGACCGTCACAGAAGAAGCATTGCAGAAGTCGATCTCTGATGGTTTGGCGTTCTTTGTCGGAGGTCGGCACGTTCTTCGCGTTCTTCGTCGACGAAGAAGGCTTTTCTCCTAATCCTCTCCACGAAACAAGTTCCAACAGAAATAAAATAAGAGTTGTCTTATTTTATTAACTCACAAGACAACATTTGAATTTCGAAAGAAACGAAACGAATAATTAATTTAGGAGTTTAAAACTGCCAAATTAATTAGGGCGTTTAAAATTCAGTTTAAACGTAAGAGTTGACTTCATTTAATAGGGGGGTGCGGGTGCGTTACTTAGAAGAAAAGAAACGGTGGGGCTTGTGTGGGCCCCACATCACAAATATCCTACCAAGAGGGTAGGATATTGTGGGTCCCACATCATCCACTTAACTTAAGTTAAAATAAAATAAAAATCGGTTGTACCACTTTTATTTTATTTCTTAACTTAACCCCCAAAAATTAAAAACTACACCCGAGCAAAAGCAACTCCGGGAAAGGTGTTTCTAAACAATTACCAACGCTGCGATTCCATCGGTGCCCTCAGAATTCGATTCTGAGCACCGGTTCAAAAGATAGAAAACCCGCTCGTTCGTTCACTAAACGTACCCAAGTTAAACTTTGGAAATTGATTCCGGGCACACCGAGACTCATAATCAGGTGCCGTCAGAAACTGCGTTCTTGTAAAATTCCAAAGAAAATTAAGATAAAAAAATTTTCCTTGAAATTTCCGGGTCTTTACAATTACATAAATACAACCCGCTTTCCTTTTTCCGTGGGTTTAAAGTGACATAAAGATCACCTCTTTAAAACAGTTTTTAAAATGTCATTCTATGAAATGAAACCCATTTCTTTTATTCTATATGGGTTGTTTATGAAATTATTGATGATGATATATGTGGCTCACGTGATAATAAAGGAAAATTTATGGGTGCGCCCTGATAGCGCTCCAATGCATTGGGTAAAGACTTAATCTCTAGAGATGACTTTTTTAACAACGGCTTGGTGAATAACCTTGGTAATTTTTAATGACTCCTTGGGGATGGAAATTGGTGAAATAGAAATGATTGTCTATGTTAAATGTTGTAGCCACATCTTCATGTTATGAAACACATTATTTTTATTATGATATGACTCATGATCTCTTTATCATACCTTAAAGTTATTTTTTCATATCTTTCTGATGTATCTCAAGTTCACATGTAAAATGTTTCCCTTGTTTCCCTTACTAGGCCTTCTGCTCACCCTTTCATTTGATGTATGCTCCCAGGTTATGGGATGCTGTAATGAATTTAGGATGAATAATGAATAATCCTTTCAAGTGTTTAAGAAGAATGTTTTATGTTGTCATGTATTAAGTTCTTGGTTTCCAAGACACTAAATCTTAAAGATCCTCGGTTTTGTATAATGTAATGAAAGTTTATGTGATAAAAAGGTGGGATGTTATATGTGGCCTATGTTTTCATATCATGAAGGGAGTTTTCAAGGCCTTAAATATCCGAATCCATCAATATGAATCTTTCCTTACTCCATTCTCTAAGTTTGATCTTTAGCATTCTATGTTTGCAAATGCATGTTAAAGGTTGTCCATTACATATTAGTGCACCCCAAGTCTCTTGAAAAATCCTTGAGCATTCCATAATAGAGACCCATGCATTGCTGAATCCCTCCTTCCTTTCCAAGAAAACTAATCAAAAGGGGTTGGTGATCAGAGTTAATTTTGGCAAGCATAACACATGTGATTGATTTCCATGCATCAAGCATTCTTTGGTTGAAAAAGGCCCGATCAATTCTGCTAGCCCTCATACCATTGATATTTCTCCTGTACCAAGTATATTTGGCACCAATGAGGTTGAATTCCACTATAACAGCTTTCTCATTACATTCTCAAAAATCTTTTGAGGAGGTGGTATTTGTAAACGGACCCAGTTTCTCATCCTCATAATGGATTGAGTTGAAATCACCTGTGACAATCCATGGATCAACTATATATTTCTCAAGTTGCTGAATTTTTTCCCAAAGAAGTCTCCTGTCCACATAGTAATTATGAGCATACAAAATGGAGCAGAAAAATTGCCTTCCACCCTCAATAAAGCTACACGTGATAATCTGGTTGGACACATCAATAATCATTGGAGAATCAACTTTGTGGAGATTGAGGATCCAAATACTATCATGATTGGTACCATCACCATTAGTACACAGAATATTATATTCCCTACTATAGAAAGGGTGTGACATGAGTACTTCCTAGAACATAATTGATTTCATATAACTATGATCAAATAAGATATATCATCATTTGAGTGTTCCTATCAACACCTCAACTTCATCGTTCAATATTCATTCAATTACTAAGAACAAAACTATTATCATGAGAATCAAACATTATAGTGATAAATAATATAATTATGTAAAAAAATTTATAGTATGTGTAAATCTAGACTCAATTTTTTGCATCTATGAGACATTTGGTATAACCTAGGATATCAATTATTATAATATATTCAAATCCTTAATAATGGTTTGTAAAAAATTGAATTAACCTAAGAATATCCCGCAGTAGTGTCAAACTTGATGGGTAGTAAGGAAAAACTCACTCTGAAGAAGAATGATGGTTGAGAAATACTAGAACAACTATTTTTGGTGTTATTAAACCTAGATGAATTTATCCTAAAATCACATACACATTTATTATATATATATAGTGATTTTTTCTAGGAAAAAACTCCTTTATTTACCATATGTTATGGTATTATCTAGTACTAAGTATGATTATAAGTGTTAATTTTTTCTCAACCTACCTTCTATTGGTAACTAGAAAATTATTTGATACCAACTATAATAGTTCATATATTTCACACATAATTTTAACATATTATTAGATTAATTTTCAATATATAATATTTTCATCCATGAAAAAATAGTACAGGTTTAGTGTATTTGGAATCATAGATACATAAACAGCCTTTTCATATGAAATCTACATCGTATCCCACTAAATGTTTCATAACTATCACCCTTATTATTCAAATATTACTTAAGATTTTTCTTCATAACCTCAGGAAAGGAAACATAAGAATGGGTGAGCTCATATTATTTTTATGGGTAAACAAGTGATATAGAAATGATCACTTAAAAATAACATGAGAATATGGTTATGATAATGTAAGCTAAACATTTAAAACCCATACCATGCATATCAAAGATCATAATCTTGAGTCATGGAATAAATTTTGGTAGCTCATAAAACATGAATCATAAAATAATCAAGGAATATGATCCATGAGATTGTAAATTCGCATAATGATTAAGTTTATGGCCAATAATAAATCACAGAAAACCATTTACTTATTCAATTATAAATTCCAAGGCTATCATAGTGGATTGGGTTCACTCCAAATTCCATCATATCCTTACTCTTTTTTTACCTCCAATACCATCATTATGGACAAAGTCACTTAATAAACATGGTTCACTCTCTATTATAAACATTACTCTCTCATGAGATATCCATCACTAATTATGTGACATGGAATACAATAATAAAAAATTATTTATTCATAAGAATCAATAATCTTGAACCATGTTATATTATTATTAATATAAGCTATCTCTATGAATTCATATAAAGAATAAAGAGAATGTATTGGTTACCTGGAACATCCTTACCATTTCACTCTTACAATCACTCATATAAATGGAATAAATAGCTAGATAAATTCTAATAGTCACATAGGAGAAACCTAAAACTAGTTAACTCTATCTATTTACCCAATGAAATTGAGGGCTATAAAAAAACCCTCCTGCCCATATTTTATAATGTAATCACCTATCCTTGGTTTATAAAAAACTACCAACCATTATTTTATAATAGAACCACACATAAAACATACATATATATTTCAAGTACCATATAATCAGAAAAACGTTTAGAATATGACACTTTTCTACATAATAATAACCATTGTTCATTCAGAGCTAGATTTACATGGAAAAAACAAATGGGTTCCAAGATAATCTCTTTGAAACAACCATAATACATCCAAATAAATAAGATGTATGGTATCTTGAAAACATATCCCCAATGGATTATAAGTAACATAAATCATTTTTGTTATTGATGAATGTAAATTATTTTAATAGATCATTAAAAAAATTCTTGAGGAAAATACCACTTCATCATTGATTTTTTTAGAAAATAAGAATTTCTTAAAAATTTAAGAAATAAAATTATATGAATATAACATTGTAATCATTCAAATGAATCATAATTCAAAAAACATTCTTTATATAAAAATTAAAATTTATCTATACATTCTAAAATAAGACATTTCTATCACATGTTTGTAAATAAAGTCAAATGTGTCATACGAAAAATGTTAAAAATATTCCTTTTTAAACCCATTCTTAATAAATTCAAATATAATTGAAAATTAACTTTATAAAATATCTAAATCAAAATAATAACAATCTTTAAAATATTTTAAAAACATAGATATAAAATGGAAATATAATCAATTTAAAAGAAGATATAATATCTATATCAATTTCAAACAACTTTCTTGATGATTCTTTAATAAATAATGGAAGAAATGATAATTAAAAATGAAAAAAATATTCATAAAATGAATAGAAGAAATGATATTTAATTCTATAAAGTAATATAATATGACCCCTCCTAAAGTAATTGTCTACATAGAAAACCCATAATAAGATGAGACTGTATCATAAAAAACCTAACCATTTTTGTAACATTTTTATCTTAAGCCAATGAAACAAATGACTTAAAATTGAGAAATAAAATCCATGTATAGAGGAACATATTTCTTATATATAAATATTACATCTTATTATATGGATACTAAATAAATAAAATTACAATACTTGCTATAATAATATAGGTTTAGTGTATTTGGAAACTTTGGAAAATAAAAAACTTATTTATAAGAGATAAACATCATCACCAACTAAATTATCCATATCTAGAAACCTGAAAATATATATCATACTTAAAACCTTTATTTATAACATGGGTAATGAAAACATAATATTGTGTGATCTTAGATTCTCATTAAGGGTAAATAATAAAGATTTTAATGATAACTAATACATAACTTGAGAATATAGTTATGAAAACATGATCTTAATATTTCAAAATAATACCATGAATATTAAAGATCATAATCTTGATTCATTGAAAAAAATATTTTTAGTTCATAATACATAATTTATAAATGAATCAAATAACATGGTCTATGAGAGTATACCACTAGCATAATACATAAGTTTTTGGAATACTCATAAGCATGTAAAATCATATCCTTAGTCAAGGCCCACTACTAATACAAGTATTGGTGATTAGGTTTTCTCCATATTCCATCATATCTATAGATATAGTCCACTCCCAAGACAATCAAAATCAACAAAGACCCTTACAAAACTGGGTTAAATCCCCATTACAGTACTTATTATCTCATGTTATATCCATCTTTACCCAATGCATTAGAGGAATATATAATTCACCACCCACCCATACAAAAATTAGAATCATATATATGGGTTCTATGAGATCATAAAACATTCATGATAGCATAACCCATGGAAGGAAACATGTTTCATAAACATTTCATCATTTATTTATAGCATAACTCATGGGAATAAAAGGGGTTTCATAGAATCATCCTTAAATTATCATCATAATAAACCATCCAAAGAATGAAATTGGATTTTATCATAGTATTATATCCCCAGTAAAGTATAAGTAACATAAAATGATGTTATCAAATATAAAAAATACCTTTAAAATTTCATTGGAACACTTCACGAGGAAAATAATGTTTTCTCTTTAAAATGAAATACTTTAAATATAATAATTTCACAAATATCATGGAAAAAAATATATTAGAAAAAAATTATAAACATGTAATGAAATGTTCAAATAATTTACAGGTCTGAATGGCTAGAAATTTCATTCTTTACATATATGATAAAATAAAACTTCCTTTGAAATTTTTCATAAAAAGTCAAAAAGTAACTCACTTGAAAAAGGAAAAAAAGATTCCTATTAAATAATTTTTAAAAAATTAAATAATTTTTAAAAAAGGATTTAAAAATTAATTGTAAACTATTAAAAAAAAATTTTAGTCATTTTTAGAAAACCTGGATATGGAAAAAATGGATTTTTAGTAGAAAAGATAAATAATGATAGTTTTTCTTAAAAACAACCATTCAATATCTTATGGTAATAAAGAGAAAAAAAATAAAAAAATAAAATTCTATATAAATGACTAGAGGAGAATAAAATTCATGGAATTATAGAAAGATAGTTCTTAATTTTTATCATTGAAACACGATAATAAACAATCCTAATAAATAATGAAATTGTAACATAAATCTATTACAAAAAGTTCTACATGCTTCAAAAGTTCACTAACCTCCGGTATAATAAAATTAAATTTATTATAATTATATTATAGAATAAATTTTATACTTATAATTTCATATATTATTGAATTATAACATTTCAAAACCAATTTATTAATAATCTCTTATGAAAATCATATTTTCCTGGTGTTAACTATTTCATTTTTCATGAAAATTTATATTTTACAGTTCTAGTCCTTATAATTTGATCATGGCTACATTATAAATAGAATTTTAATCATGATAGGAATATAATATATATTCAATATATATATATATCCAAAAAAGGTAAATATATAAAAATGAATTACACAATTCTTGAAGATGATAGTCCATAGGTTCGCATGAACGATGCTATAAATTATCAAAGAATGGAATGAAATATAGATGAATAATAATTAACTGTTATAAAATAATTATTATATAATATATATAATATATATTAATTACAATTATCTTTATTAACATCCATGTAATGTAGAATTGAAAAAATGAATGACATCACATCGCAGAGGCGGTAGTCCACCCGTATGGACGAGCGAAATTATCATTTTCCAACGGATTGAAATTTAACATGGAAAATTTGATATTATAATTCAAAAAGTGTAATTATTTCATAAATATCATATATAAACATTAAACCCATCATAATAACCTACTATGAAATACTGTTATGGAAAATAAATTGTATTATTTTGTGCAGGTTGTGGTCCACACGTACACATGAGTGATACTTTCACTTCCCATTTGATAAAATAAAGGGTGGATAATAGTGGATACATAATAAAAATAAAAATTTAATTATATTTAATATATTTATGTTCTTATTTTAGGATTAATAACATATATTTAGGAGAGGTAAAATAATAAATAAATTTAATGTGGTTGGTTAAGACAATTACCCCTTCTTTGGTAGGCCTCCTTTAGATCCTTTCTAAATGACCATTAGAATAGATTTTTTAGAATAATAGTACCTATGATTCATTGATATAGAATTTGATAATATAATATTTCATTGTTTAGTAAAGATATATGCCTATAATTTTCCTAAATAATATAATGGTTGGGTGTCTATTTATAAGTAAGGGAGAAGAAAAACATGGAATTTCTTATGAGAAAAAAATTTAATACTCATGCTCAAGAAAAATACTTCCAAATTGATATATGATTATATGGTGGTATAGTATTAATTTTAAATATTTATAGATGATAGTGTTTAAGCACTTTTAATTTCCAAATATTACACTTATCTCTTGGTTTAACCTCTAATAAACCCTTTTTAACATTAACCGCGATGATAATTTTTTTTGGTTTTAATATTAATTTTGAAAAAAATGAATGTAGAATCATAAAAAATTTAAAAATTATTATTAAAATATTCTATACATTTTGTCATATTTAATTCACATATGTGGAGGGATTTTATTTAAAATTAAACCCACTAAATGTGACAAAATGTAGTTTTCTAGAAAAAATGTTTTCTTATGTACAAATTTTTTTTTATCAAAATAACATAAAATTGATTCCAATGCCCTTAATGGGATTATTTATATTATAAATGATCTAATTTTACTTTTAAACCCATTTTAATGTAAAATTAATCTTTTTAAATGATTCAAATAAAAATAAAATTCTTAATAAAAATAAATATTTTCATTATTCATAAAAAAAATCAATCTTTTCAGACAATTTTCAAAAAAAAAATTAGATAGTATTGACAATACAATTAAAAAAATTTAGTTCATTTAGTAAAATAAATTTTTTTAAAGGTGGAATAAACTTATTATATTATTTTCCCACAAAAAATACCATTTTGAGGAGAATTTTATTTTTAGTGCATATAATGAATTTAATAAAAATTAAGTAATTATTTATCAATATATATAGGTTATAAAAAACCATAATAAATAATTTCAAAAAAGTGTGTATTCTTTCACATTTCACCAATTTAATAGCTAGGTTATAATGGTTTTAGACATCTGGTTTCATGTATCCTGATCTATTGAGGAAATTAAATTTATTTTAACGTAAATATATCATAAAATATCTTGGCATTACATCATACCCTATTAAAAATAATTTTATCATCTAAATGTTATCACTAATTTAAAAAAACATGATGATATGTTTGTTTTATCACATCATAGGGTTCCATATTAGCTTCTTCAAATTTATGATTCCTCCCACAAAATTTAACCAGGTGAGTAGTCTTATTCTATAATATGTTATCATTATAGTTCAATATTTATGATGGATTTTATTTATATGAAATATCATGTACCCGTTTTCAAACCTAAATGTTTTGGGAAAGACTGAATCACCAGATGAGGTATACCTAATATGTAATTTTTTATAATCAATGACTAATTCGAGATGTACATAAATGATAAAATCTTTGATGAATAAATAGAATCGATGATTAATTGATGATTCAATACCCAATCCGAAATAAAGGATAATCACATATTATTTAAAATTAGTTCAATTAATGAAAAATTACATTAGGATGAATTATTTATTCATTGATAAATCTAATAAAATATCTATGTCATACTATAGTTATGTTGGTGAAATCAAGTTTAGATTCCCTTTAATGGTAATCTAAAAGTTCTCTATGAACCGATGAATGTCACCATATGAATCTATGGGTGCTAGAATGGTAGTTCCTAACACTCACATTATTTTTATTTGATCACCTCAAGAATCACTTCAAGAAATACTCTTCTTGATCACTCTAGACTCAAGAGTGGTGGGGGAGGAGGACCTCTCTCTATTCATGATAGCATTATTTGATAAGGGATCTCTCCAGGTCATTGCAAGTGTTATCCAGACATTATTGCGCACAACAAACCAAAATTTTAGACTCTAAAGAATCAATATAACTAGGATTATAAACTTATAGGGTTATAAAAAAATAATTCCACATTCAACCTTATTATTATTATTAATCCCTCTATAATCCCATATCTATAATAATAATAATAATATTTATTGATATGTGAAAAGAAATCCAATTAAATTAAATATTATTTATTAAAATAATATTCAATATATATGATTTCTAATAAGAAAATTAAACTTGTTTCTCCATTCCTCTATAATATTAACCATACCTTGAATAATGACTACTTATTTAATAAATATATCTCACTGGATTATTCTATTATAAAAAAATAAATAATATATTCACTAAATAGAAAAAACAAATTTATTAAATAAGATGATCATAATATTTTCTCATGGATAACTAATGATGAAATATATGTGATCAATCAAAAAATATCACTTTTAAAATGCATGTCAGAATAATATTAATTCAACATGTTAAATAAAAAATAATAATATTATTTTACTAAGGTTTTGGATACACATTATATGTGACCCTAAAGACCTCTTTCTTAGTGTAATTAGGTGAAGAAACCCAATGTTTAATTTTAGAATCTATCAAGATTCCATGGAACCCATGCACAATGAAGTTAATGTCGTAATGACAGGAAACCACATATAAAAACTTACCATGTAATATAATCCCTGTATCATGGTATCTCTAATTAGGTGGGTTGTATGATGGTGTCATCAACCCATGTTCTTGATGAATCTTTATTTGACATTGGAAATTTATCTTTATTATAGAACACCATATCCATGGATTTATTTAGGCTATATCATTTCCATCATAGGTCCATGGATATGAACATTCATTAAATAAGGGACAAATCCTTTCTCATGTTATCCATTAATGAAATATTAACCATAATGCATAGAAAATATCCTACTTCACCATGAACATATGTCATCATATTTTTCTTTAATACATCAATTTATGTTATTCATAAATCCATTAAGAACAATCTTAAATTCTAATGACCAATAAATACATCTTTAGGAAGGAACTTCCAATCACATATATAAATGGGTATTTCCTACTTGAAGGTCTTGTTCTCATAATATCATATATTGAAAATGACCAAGGGCATATACCATGGGAATATTCCATAAAGACCTATGAGTATCCACCCTGATATACTGTATCATTTTTTTCCTAAAATGATTTTATCTAGCTATAGAACATATATTTTACAATACAGTTGTGGCACTTTTGGGTTCTCATCATCTTGGGGAACTAATATAAACTTTTAGTGGGATAGCTACTCTTAGGACATTATCACATACTATGTCATTGATAAGAACAACCATAATGAGATGAGAACATTAATTATATTTAAAAATATGAATATCTAAAATCATAAACAACAAAAGAGTTAGTTATAAGGAACCAACTCCCATAGACTCCCACATTTACTAGAACCAACTACTAACAACATTCGATTTTCTAGGTCCCACATGATTCCTATTACACTATTGAGATAGTTATAACTGACGGTTTCTACCATGTTTTCATCCATGGAAAGTATACCTACTAAAAATTCAACCCTCTGAGAGAAATCCTTCAATATATGATATATCTGAAGTATGTGCTTTTTCCGTTGGGGTGACCTTGTATATTTTCCAAGAGCTACCACTAAATTATCATCACAATATAATGTGATAGGATCTTTAAATATAGGTACCAAATCAATATCATGGACAAAAAATTGTATCCAAATGGATTATTTAAAAATATAATAAGTCACTTTTTACTTGGACTCCACTATAGAATTGGTAAAAAATTGTTTTTTTGAACCCTTCTAACTCAAAAATATTATATTAAGACTAAAAACATATTATATATAAGAAATCATATCATTATGATCTATTTAAATACTATCATCACTGCAACCATTGACGACTATCTCCTAATCTCCTCCACACACTAGGAATATATCCTTAGTTCTTCTAAGATACATAAGGACAACCTTAACATAAGACCAATGGTGTTCACCTGGATCATCTTGAGGTCTTTCCACCATGATTAATTATTTGGAAACATCAATCATAGTACATGACATAGAATATAGGATTGATCCTATAGTTAATGTTTATGTGATCTTACTAAATATCTATTTCTCCTATTATATCTGAGGATTCATTTTCTTGTAAAAATTTATACCATGTGACCCTAGAACCAATAACCTCTTGGATTTTTCAATACTATATCATATTAGTATCTGTTAAATATATTTACTTTTACATAGTCCACTAATCTTATATAATATATCATTAATGATCTTGATCCTAAGAATATATGTCATTTCTCCTGTGTCCTTTTGTAGGAAAATTTATTTAAAAAGTCCTTAATAAAATTCCAGACTGGTATGTGATTTCCAATATGTAATATATTTTCAACATATAATACTCATATAATTAGAAAATTATAAAAAAATATATGATAACGCATTTCTAACATTAATTCATAATTAATACATGTTCATTTACAAATTCATTGAATCAAATGTCCTATGACATGGATTCTTGCTTCAATACATAGATTGATATCTCAAACTATTATACCATTTTGGAATCAAATAAAGTAAAAACCCTTCTTGTTGTGTCATATAGTCCTCTTCTCCAATTTACCCATTATGGAATAATATTTTGACATCCATCTTCCAAATTTCATAATCATGGAAAGATGTTGTGTCAAGTATAATTTTAATGGATTTAAACATGGAAACATGGGAAAAGGTTTCTTCATAGTCAATTCCTTGATACTTTTTAAGCACCTTATTCACTATATATTATTTATAGGTACTTACATTAACATAAATGTATATTTTTTTCTTGAATATCCATTTAAAACCAATGGTCATTTCATCAACTAGAAAATCAACCATAACCCAAACATGGTTCTGATACATGGATAATGGAAGATCTTCATGACCATTCATCAAAAATATAATGTCTATAAAGGTATGCTTCCTCTTTTAAATAACACCATTAAATTTTTTAAATGTGGTGTGAGGTGAAAAATAATCTCAATGTACTATATAAATTTAATAAAGTATTGGTTAAGATATTCACCACCTTGATCAAATTGGAGCATCTTTATCTTCCATCCAAGGTTATTCTATACTTAATTCTTGAATTATTTGAATTTATAAAAGGAATTGAACATATAACTCATTATGTATAAAAACATATATAAACTTAATTCTTTAGTAAAACTTATGAATTATGATTACCCACCTCTAACATCTAAAGGAAAAGTTTTATACACATCAGTGTATAACAATCCTATAATATCTATGTCCCTTTCACCATATCTATTAAATAGTGGTTCGGTAAATTTGACATGTAAATAAGAATGAAATATTTCATCTGGTTTTATCTCAAAAGATTCTAAATGACAATCCTGATATAGATTCTTTAAAATATTATCATTTACATGACCAAGATGGTGATTCTAAAATTGGGTGTTATATAAACCATGAAAACATGATTCATAATCAATTTCCAATACTTAGTTTTCATAATTTAATACATAAATACTATTATTTAAATATTTCATACCATATAATATGTTTTCTTTATAAAAGAAATATATTGAATTTCCTAATGTGAAAACACAACCATATTCTTCTAGGTGGGATATAGAAATAATTTTTTTGAGAAAAATAGGTACATAATAAAAATATATAAAAACCAATACCATTATTGTGCGAAATGAAAGGTTGTATTATTAAATGGCTATATTACCCAACATCGCAACATTGGAATACCATAAATCCACCTCTCCTTTGTAAATATTTTGGATCTACATGGTTCCATCATTTGTATATATATGTGAGTACCACAAGTTGTATCTATCACTAATGGTGTATATATTGAAAGAATACACTCAATAATTAATGAAACTTTTGTTTCCCCTTACTTTTGGTTGCGGTTTCTCTTTAAATGGCCTTAATTTACAAATTTAAAACATACTACTTCCTTTTTATTTATTTTCCACTAGATCTTCCTATTTTTCTTAGGATAGTACTCAGGTTCTTTAGAGTTTTTATGAGTCTTAGGCCCCTTTTCCCATTACTTATTTTATTATTCACCATAAGGACTATGGGTTTCTTACATCCCATGTCCTTTTTCAACCTGGTAAATTAATGTAATATGTTCTGAAATATTATTCTCATTATTCCTCATGTTATAATTAATAATAAAACAAGATAAAGGCTTGGGTAGTGAGGAATGTATGGGATATGAGCACAACTCATTTAGGAATTTAATCCCCAAGATTTATATGTATTTAATGTATCCAATAATCCTAACTATATGAGGTTTAGCTGGTGCTGAATCTCTAACCTTTAAAGTAAAAAATACATTTTATGTCTCGTATCATTCCTATCCCACCTTATTCTGATAGATATCCCAATGTTTATACATCATTCTATATATATCCATGTGTTCATGTTTCTTTAGACTCTCATTGGTCATATATAATAACATGAAACACTGAACATCGGTGGCATCATTCAAATGATTCTCAAAGAGATAAAATTCTTTTTCACTAGCCACTTTTCTAGATGCTTTAGGAATAAGATCTTCCAGCATAAAAAATTTCATTTTATTGTATCAGAAACACATAAGAACATTTTACACACTTGAAAATTAGTTCAAGTGAGAACATTATCCTTCTCTAGAATGGATCACAATGATACATTATATTTCATATTTATTTCCAATTCTATAAATAATAAGAGAACAATTTTATTAAATTATCTTGTAAAAGTAGATAGTTAATATTCTATTATATTTATTAATCTCTCACTATTTTATTAAAACCCAATACCCCACACAATTAGATTCAGAATATCCTTTTTATTAGACATTTTAGTTCCAAGGATCTATTTTACCATTCACATCAAACAAACTTGTGTTAGTCATAAAATCTGAAGGGTTTTAGGTAGGCATTCAAAATGATAACTCTATTAACTTACACTTCATTGTTAATTTGAGTTAACTCCCTAATCCCAAAATCTAGAAAATTTATTTCCTTAGCCATTTCCTTTATGTTAAACCATTCCCTTTTTAAGAAGTCATCCCTTGATGTTAACTATATCATTTCAATGAAAATCTTCATGTCTGAATTCTCTAATAATTAAAACCACCTTGAATTGGGTCAATGAAGAACTTTTAACTATTGTTTGATTTTTAATTATGTAATGGAAAGCTATAACAAATTAATATATATAATTGAGGTATTTTATCATTATGAATATTTTTACCATTTTTATAATTATTAAAATCTTATGGATATTATGTGGATTTAATTTAGTGATTAACCATGACTTATATAATGTTTATGCATAATAAATTTTATTTGAGTTCTATCTTACATGATAGATAATTCATTAATTTAAGTGATCCTAAAAAACATCCATATTGAAATTGTTATACAACATGATATAAATAAAATAATAAAGATGTATGATCATGATATTTTACTAATGATGAGTTTATCTAGAAGATGATAAACCAACCGTTGAACTAGGAGAAAAAACCTTCAACCATGAAATTGATCATGTTGAAAATTTCCAACAATTTACCCATGTACCTTATGGATTGGTTTAACCTAATATCCATATTTGACCAGCCTCCAGTATATTAGGAGATCCATCCATTATATATTATTTTAATCACTCATAAGAGAAAATAAAAAAATTATTCGTTAATTGGTTTTCATAAAAAAGTCATGGGCTCAAATGCCCTTATATAATGAGAATAGGGAAGAAATAAATCCCATCAATTTAAATTAAAAATAAATTAAATGGAAACCAATCACATAAAAATAAATGATATGTGCTCATGATTATCCACATAAATACAATATATTTTGTATTTAATAAAAATATAATTCGATTCTAATTGTTTTAATTTAAGATAAATCGATCTCAAATAAATTAATTACCTTATTTAATATTATTAATTATTTTATCATAATTCTCTTCTGAACATTATTGAGATTCTCATCTATCATATTTTTAAACATGTTAAATAAATTTATTTAAAATTAACTATGTACAATACATATAACTTGGTGGTACCATGGTGTGTACCCATCTAAACTACAAAGTAAGAATTATATATTTTCACTATTTACTTATGTCGCATGTGGCATACATGACTTATCATTAAATTTCACATCATATACATAGTCAATAACTAACATGTGGTACATTTGGTATTCACATTGTGTATTTTGATTCAATTGGCATAGAGTAATGACTACATTACAACTTATATATGATATTTTATTCCAAACATTATGAATAGATTAATTAGACATTTAATATATATAAAACCCATCACATGGAATGTACATAGTAAAGTATATGATAAAATAAACACATTATAAAATGTATTAAGTAGTATAATAAATTAATTTTTAATTTTGTATAATTTGGTAATATACATAGCATGTATAATCTAGTTACATGGAATGTATTTTTCTCACCATCTATCTATGGAACATTCCAAGGGACTCTTCATGTAACTATGAAATGGAATATAATAGAGTACATAGTGCTTACATGGGATATAAAACACGTGATCTTCATGTTAAAAAATCCCCATTAATGTTGGTTGTGTAATAGAATATGTGTCCCCTCATTGACTAATGGACTACATGTCTTGTATGAATGTTACATGTCATGTAATCCATTTGACTATGCCCCATCCTAGTCTAGTCATGACACCGTGTATTTAATTAAACAAAACATGTAATAAATTCACATGGATCAAATAAATTCCAAATTAATCCTTTGGGAATTGAATATAGGTACAAAATGTGTACCAACGAGCTACATGGTGGTTTCACATGTGCTACCAACTAGAATCCATGGAACCTCTAAATTATTTCATTGAATTTTACTCATTAATAAAAAATAATCTATTTTGATTTTATTTGTGATAAATAAGATAATGTATATTATATATCACAATTTGGATTGAATAACGATTAAACTAGAATTGAAAACTAATGATATATGCATAAAATAGTCAATGATCATTAAATAATTATATATTATTATGAGACCCCTATAACACCTCTTGAAGGATCCGAGCATAGTGAAAGAACTATATGTAGATTTACCATCATGTCTTTTCATCATAATCATTGATTAATATGAAATTTACAATAATGATAAATGATGTGGAAAATGGGATTGAATCAAAGATTAATTAATGGTTGAATTTTGGAACCAAAATACAGGATCACCACATATTAATTATAATTAATTTAAATAACTAAAGAATTGAAATTTGATGAATTCATTATTCATTAACGAATCTAAAAATTTATCTACCTCGTACCATAATTTCATTGTAGAAATCAAATACAGATTCCCTCTGATGGTGATCCACACAAGATTAATGAACATATGAATGCCCCTATATGAATCTTCAGGTGCTAGAATGATATTTACAAACACATGAATTATTCATCTCTGATAACCTTGAGAATCACTTCAAGATGGATTCTTCTTAACATCTATAGACTCAAGAGTGGTGATGGTTGATGATCTCTCTTTATTCTTGATAACATTTTTCAAAAAGGGAGCTCTATTTGGGATGAAGAGAATTATATAGTTTTTCTTCACAACAAAACAAAATATAAACCTCTTTATAAATAATACAATTTTTTTATATACCACTAGGGTTAGAGAATAAAAATCACACAAGCGCCCTTATTATTTTTCTTAATAAATATGGAACCGCATGTCTATAATAATAATAATAATAATAATAATATTTTTTTACATGTGAAAAGAAAGTGAAATAAATTAAATATTATTTATTCAAATAATATTCAATATATTTATTTCTCTCACCATACCATTAAAATCAGTTCTCTATTCCTCCACAATATTTATCGAACATTGAATAATGAATATTGATTTAATAAATAAATATAACTGAATTATTCACAAATAAATAATAAGTATTCTATTTACTAAATAATAAATAAATATTTATTTAATATTATATTCACAAAATATTATTTTAAATAAATAGTGATTAAAATTATTTTATCAAGAAAACATGAATAATTATTAAATAATGTGTAGGAATAATATTAATTCAAGATGTTAAATAATAAATAATAATTTTTTTCACTGTGGTTCAGGATATACTGAGTGTGTGAACATCTATTCCCATTTCTCAGTGGTATTAGTGAATATAGCACAAAGTTTATGTTTAAAATATAAAAATAGGTCAAGGAACCCATAGAGAAATTTATTAATATCTAAGTGACATAAAACCTCATATGGATTCTTACAGTAATAAAAAAGGTGCATGTCGGTTCCATTAACCCATGTGTTGGGTGCTTCTTTCTATGACATTCCAAAAATTTAACTTATCAAAATAACAACATATCCATCAATTTATTTAGGCTATATCATTTCAATAAATCATCCCAACATATCAACTTTTGTTAAATAAGGGAAAAATCCTTTCTTCCATTATTTACTAATGAAATATTACCCACGATCCACCCAACATATCCTACTTCACCACAAAAATATGTCATCATATTTTTCATTAATATATAAAAGTATGTGAGTCATAACATCCATTAATAATTATCTAATATTGTAAGTAAAAATAATCACATGCATAGATTTAAATATATAATGAAAAAATAATAATGGGTTTCTGACTGGTGGTTGATATTATCATAATCACCTACAATGGAAATTTACAAGGGAATACACTGTGAGAAGATACCTCAATGTCCAATAAGTCTCCGCTACTAATAGAATGTATCATTTTTGTCCATAAAATTACTTCATCAAGAAATAAAACATATATTTAATAGTACTATAATGGAACTTTTGGGTTCTCATCATAGTAGGGAACTAATATGATCTTTTAGCGAGATAGATACGCTAAGGAAATTATCACCTACTATGTGACATAGAAGAACAATCAAGACGTGATAGGAGGTTTATTAATATTTAAAAAAATATAAATATAGGTATTCATAAAATACACAAATTTTTTATAGGGAAATAACTCCCAGAATACCTCTTTGTTATGTAAATGTGATATATTATGTATGTACTTCCTCTCAACAGATACATGGAACACATCATGAACTTGAGAGATGCTTGGTAGAATCTCTAAGAGATAAGATAATATCCCTATGAAATCATTAATCTTGAAGGTATCCATTTACCTAGGTTATAAATTTATTTTATTTTTGATTATAATAACCTTATTCAATGGAGAAGTTAATAGAAATACATTCTCACCAACTTCAAATTACATATTTCACAAAAAATTGTCAGAATAACTCTTTTTTCATTATTGAGATTCCTTGATGTTCTGTTGAATGAAGCTAACTTTATTTTCCATTTTTCTTAGCTAGATCAGGTCCTGATAGTTTTTATTATCAATATTTAACCCATCAAACTAGATTAATAAAATTATTTATAAACATAGATTCATAAGGAACCATATTAATAATCAATTTAAAACTATTATTTTTAGAAAACTAGACTATAGGAAGGTGTTTATCACAAAAAAAATATATAATCAAAAGAAATATACCACATTATATAATCTATATTTTTAGTGGTTCTCCCAAACTAAACATCTATCTGAAAATGATAATAAGTAATGGAAAACAACATTGAATCCATATATTTATAAAGACCTCACCAGAACATCAATGTAAACCTCATATCCCAAAAAAATATAATAGAATGTGGTATACCTTTGAACATTAAAACTTTGTGATTGTATATTCTCGAAATATGATCAAGAAATAAATATTATCTAATTTCGTTAATGTATGTTGACTTCATAATTTGATCAACTACAACATATATAGTATCGTAGAATTTTTTTTGGAGTCTAATTAAAAAAATCCATGCATATGTTTTCCCATTTCCATTCTGGTATAGGTAATAATTATAACAAATTATGTTACTTTTGTATCATAGCCTTAAATTTCTAACATACCAAGCACTGATATATATACTAAAAAATACCCCTCTTCATGTAAATTCACTATAAATACACTTTCATATCTATGAACATCTTTATAATTCCAATATGAATAGATAACGACGAACGATGGATTTATCCAATAGGAAATTCTTGAAATATGGTATGAATGAAATACATACTTGGTTATTATACCTTATCATTAAATCACAATCAAGGTTTAACTCAGAAACATTTCTCACCTTCTTTCACATCTTCAAATCGTCCCTCTACACCTCTTTAATATTCCCTTGTATAAATGGTTGAACACTAATTTGAGAAAGATAATATTTCCCCCATTCCTTAAATATTCCCAAATCCATCCTTTCCAAATATATAAATATTGAATATTTTTTATCCTTATCATATATAATCTAGAATTATCCTTTCAACATAGTGTATCTTCTACCTTGTTCACTTTCCCAAGGAGGTAATGTATTGAGAAATCATAATTTTTAATCAACTCCAAACATATTTCATGGTGTATATTAAACTTGTTTTCAATGAATATATACAATAAACATTTATTATTGATATATATGTCACACATTTCTATATAAATATAACAATTCCATGTATTTAGTCAAAATATAACCATTACTAACACCAAATCATGAGTTGGGTAATTTTGATAATGAACCATTAATTATAAGGAGGAATAAGTTGTAAAAATCTCATTTTGTATAAGGATGCATCTCAATCCCTTATTCAATGCATCACTATAGATAAATAACCCTTCTCTAATGCTAGGTAGTGTAAGAATAAGTGAGATGACTAACCATATCAGCAGTACCTTTAAAGTTTCTCACATTCATTGATCCAAAGGAAAATTTATCTATTTAGAGTTAACTTAGTGGGTTGATTATATAGATATGAAAAATTATCTATAAAGAATCAATAATATCCTATAAATACAAGAATGATATGGATCTTAGTCATAGTACTTGTTTTAGGTCAACTTTCTAAAACTTATTCCTTTTATGAGTCTATTGATATACCCACTCTTGAGATTATATGACCCCAATATGAAACATTCTATATCCAAAATTCACACTTGGTAAATTTTTTATAGATCTAGTCCTTTCATAAGGCCTTCAGTATAATATTCAAATGATCTTCATAATCTTCCCTAATCATGGAATATATAATAATATCATCAACTAAAACTACCAAAAATAGATCTTGGTAATATCTAAAGACTATTAATAAAAAATGAAATCACTATAAATTCATAGTGTTCATAACTTTTATATAACATTTTCTTGGTTATGTATTTAGTTTTTACCATCAATTAATAGTATCCAGATAGAATATCATTCTTATAAAAATATTGATCTCCTAATAATTGATCAAAAAAATCATAAATTTAGGGAAAAAGATATGTATTATTTACGTTTATCTTGTTAATTTCATGACAATAAAAATAGAGAACCATTGATCCATCATTATTATTAACAAAAAGAAGAGGTTCACCATATGGTGATGCACTTGGATGAATGAATCACTTGTCACTATTCTCTTGTAGGTTCTACATTAATTCCTACAACTCAATATGGTCTATTATATAATAATTTTATGATGTAGGGGTATCACAATGTATGAGTTTTTTAAAAACTAAACATCACATTTTAGAGCAAGATAATTGAAATATTCAAGAAGAATATCTACAAAAACTCATATAATAGGAATATCATCGAAATTTATTTTCTCTCCAATAATCTAAGATAAACAACCATTTGAATAGGAATCAAGACCAATATAATCGATGTAATTTCCATTAGAATTCATATTTATTGTCGTAGTGATAAAAGAACATAGGTTGGTTATAAATTTCAAACATGACTTCCCTTACTCAATAATTGATGTGGGATTTATGTGAATAACATGAATCCATACCTATAATCACATAAAATTCTTTTAGAGGGAGAATGATAATATTTATAGGAAGAAAATTCCCAAAAACATCATTCTGAGAAGAATCATAGGATTCATATGCAAACATATTACCCTAAGTAGTTTTCATTGATAATTCAACATATAATGATTGAGGAAAGGGATTTACATTGCTATATGATTTTCAATATACAAACAATTTCATACGATTAATCTCAAATAAGATACATAATAATTTGAGTGTTCTTATAACCAACTCAACTTCATCTTTCGATTTCCATTTATTTACTAAAAATGAAATGGTTAGTTCGTGCAACGAACCTCACTGTGTGAAATCATATAATCATGGAAAAACATTTATAGGATGTAAAAATCAAGAAATCATGTTTTCAATATTTGAAACCATTGGTTTAAGCTACAATGAAAATTATCATACTCTATTAAAATCCTTTATAATGGTTCATAAAAATGTGAATTAACCCAACCATATCCCATATAAGTGAAAAACTAGGTACATAGTTAGGGAACACTCACCATATAGCAGTAAAATGGTCAAGATATAATCAATAAACTCTTTTCAGGATAATTACCCCAATATTCATTTTTTTCCAAAACTAAATCCACTTATAATATCCCGGAAGTAATGTTTATTAGGAAAAACACTCCTTTTATCAATATAATTTAAGATATTATTTTACACTAAGGTTGATTCTAAGGGTTAATGTTTTCTCGTACTAACTTATAAATGTTAATAAACCATTCTATTATACCAACTATAGTGACTCATACATTTCACACAAATATATTAAATCTTTTTAGATGAATATTCAATACATTACATTATAATACATGAGAAAACTGAATGGGTGTAGTGTATTTGGAAACTTGAATTCATAAAAAACATTTCTTTAAGATATATAAATCATATCCCACTAAATTCAACATAACTAGCACATTATAAATAAAATACTTATGACTTTTCTTTATAACCTATAGAAAGGAAAAAGAATAATGGGTGAGCTTAGATGATAATTAAAGGTAAAAATAGATATATTAATGATATATTACACATAACATGATATTAAGGGTTTGAGGACATAATATTTTCATTTTAAATCCTTAAATTTTATAGAAAAGATCAAAATCTTATGTCATTGCATAAATATTGGCAATTTATAAGACATGAATCATAAAGGAATCAAAGAACAAGATCCATGAGATCATAAAATTGGACTAAGAAATAAGTTTTTTGGCATGTACATAAGTATGGAAAATCATGTCCTTATTAAGGGATTTCTACCAATACTATCATATTGCATTGGGGTAACCCCCCATTCCAAAATATCCATAGTTAATTTTTACCACCAATATTATCATAGTAAAAATAGTCCCTTGATGAACTAGGTTCACTCTCCATTCTAGTATTTATTATCTCAGGACATATCCATATCTACCCAAGGAAATGGAGGAATATATAATTATGGTCCCACCAATCAAAAATTGAAAACATACATATGTCTGTTACGTTATCAAAATTTATTCATCATTTTATAACCTATGGAAAAGAAAACATCTTATAATCATTTCATCATTTCTTAAATCATCTGAAAGAAACCATTTTATTGAATCATCCCTTAATCTTCATCAGTATAATCCATCTAAATAACGAAAGTGGATATAATAATTGGATCATATACATAATAAATAATATATAATATTAATGGATGTTATCATTTAAAAAAATTTACTTCATAAATTTACTAAATTATTTGTTGAAGAAAATATTCTTTTTCACTATGAAATCATATATTTTAAGTATAAAAAGTTAATAAATATTAATGAAAATATTTCCATTGAAAAGTAATTTGAAACCTTTAAACAAAATTTTAAAATCACTGAGTGTGTATGAAAGAATGAAATTATATTTATTCCATTTTTGTTAAAATAAATCTTCCTTTTACATTTTTGGTAAAACGTCAAAAGTTCATCATTCGAAAAATGAGAAGAAGATTTATTTTAAACCATATTGTAAGAATTAAAACTTGGGTAAAAATAAATTCAAAAAATAATAATACTATATTAAAAAAATTCATCAATTTTTTTAATAAAATAAGGTTATGGAAGAAAAATGATTTTCGACCAGAGAGAAAAATAAATTTGATTTTCCATAAAATATTTATTCAGTTTCTTGAGTTCATAATGAGGGGGAAATTAAAGAAAAGTTTTTATTCTCTAGAAAAATAAAAATTAGAATAAAATTCATTGAATTATTTAGAGATATGTTATAAAAACACATCATTAGAAACTTGATCATAAACCATTCTGATAAATAATGGGGTTATAACATAAAACCCTTACCTTAAGTTCAAACTACATTGAATGCACTAAAAACTCTTGTATACTAAATTTAAGATTATTATAATTATACAAATTAATATTTTGGATACCTATAGTGTCATATATGATCCAATTATAACATTTAAATATCCCTTTATTCATAATTCATTATTAAAATCTTCATTTTTTTGTTGTTAACTATTTCGTTTTTCATGAAAATTTTGGTTCAGTGGTTTCAACCCATGTACGTTGATCATGATTGAAATCATATATAGAATTATAATAAGGATATATATATATATATATATAGGTTTAATATATATATATATATATTCATCCAATAAATCTGGATATAGAAAAAGTAATTACACCGTTCATAGAGATGGTTTGTTGTACGTACACATGAAGACAAATTTCAGTTTTTGATAGTTTGAATGAATAGAAGGTAGATGATAATTAATCATTCCAGAAACATTTTTTTGTCTTTAATATTATTTATATTCATTAAATTTATATGTATTAACATCCATGAAAAGTGGGATTGAAAAAAATAAACACATTGCTTCATAGAGGTCGTAGTCCACATGTACTCACTAGTGAAATTATCATTTTCTAACAAACTGGAATGTAAAATGGTATATATTAAATTATAATTCCAGGAAAATAATTATTTCATAAATATAATTTTTAAATTTTAAACCCATAATAATAACCATCAATGAAAGATAGTGATGCCTTCTTGCAAATCATTTTTTTTCCATTTTCAGAAGCCGATTTAAGGGTACCGGTAACCCAAACCGGTTTAAGGAAAACTGGAAACCTCACAACACTTCCTGAGATTTCATCGCCATTCAAAATTCAAATTTCAATCCAAACAAATTCCGCACACACCACGTGTCAATCATCACGCGGGCCCATCATCACGCATCCCGTCTCGAGCTACGCAGCCACCGATCAACATCGCCATCATGCCACCGACAATCCACGTGCTCCACCTCGAGCCGCGAACCCGTAAGTGCGTCACACGCCTCGAGCCGCGCGACCACATCGAAACGCGATAACCTCCTCACTGCCAAACAAGCCACCAGTGAGGTTCGCCGGACTGGCCAAGAACCCAACACATCAACCAAATCCACATCACCGGATCGCCGGTGAGTGTCGCTAGCGCCCATCGTCACATCGTCACCCCAACACACCACCGAGGAACCAACAAAACATCATTCATGGAGATGCCTATGCATTCCCACCAGTAATTCCCATCATCGGATCGCCGGTGAGCTACACCAGCATCCGCCATCATCATCATCTCCACAGAGGATTCAATACAACATCGAACGAAAAACTCAAAACAACAGAAAATAACCCAAGGATATGCATCCAGATTCGACACTCCATCTCAACAGCACGTTCACCGAAAGGTTCACCACGACACAACGGAAGAAAAACCAAAATAAAGACCAGAAAATCCCACCGCCACCAGATAGAACAACTGCATCAGACCCACTAAAACCCCAACATGCTCAACTGAGAAGATATAGAATCCCACAAATACCAGCTCATGATCACAACCCCCAACCGTGAAGAAACTCACCACATGACAAAAAACGAGCTACAATATCAGAACCGCAAGTGCTCCGAAGAGTGTGCCATCAACAACCGGTCTTACACCCATGGATCTGAGCCCACAAATGCAGAATCCTGGAGAGCATCTCCCCAGCCTGAGAGAAGACCATGAAGCCCTGCAATAGAGAACCACCACCAACCCACCGAGCACGAGAAGGAGTCGCCGCGCCATCCACAGCGCCGTAGCTGGTGGCGACGAGAGGAAACCCTAGGATGGGATAAGCCCTTTACGGTCTCATTCGTTGAAAGATAGTGATGGAAAATAAATTTCATCTCTATGTAGAGAGGGTAGTCCACACGTACGCATGAGAGATTCTTTCACTTTACATTTGATTGAATAGAGGGTGGATACTAGTGGATCCATAACTATAATAGAATTTAGATATATTTATTGTATTTAATTTGTTATTTTATGATCAATACCATAGATTTATATGATCTAGAAGAATAAATAAATTTAAATAGGTTGGGTAAGATGGTTACCTCTTCTTCAGTAGGCGTCCTTTGGATCCTTTGTTATGGAAAATTTTAATGATATTTTGAAAATTAATCCACCCCTAATTCATGTATGGGTAATTTTAAAAGATAATTTTTCATTTTATATGGATATATGTGGTGCAAATAAGATAAATGAGGGGTGTCTTTTTCTAAGTGTGGGAGAGGACACTCTTGGATTTTCTTAAATGATTAAAATATAATAAACTTATGCTCAATCAGAATGATTAAAAATTGATAGAGTTTTTTTATTTTTTGATATTATTTGGTCTATATATTTCATTTATATAGGATTTACACATGTTTAACCCCCACCCCACCTCAGAAAACCTATTTTAACCATTAAAATGGTGAAAACTATTTATTGTTTTTTCTATTCATTATGACCGAAATTGAAAGCAACCTCATTTCCAAATTTAGAAATTTTAATTGAAAATATTCAACCCATTTTATCAAATTCGATTCATATAATTTCCAAAAATTAATCTAAAACTAAACATTCGAAACATGACTAAAAGTGGTTTTCCTCAAAAAATAAATCTATTATGTATATAAAAAATTATTCCAAAATCTAATATAAAATTGATTCAAATGAATTTAATCGAATTATTAATGTTTTAAAAGGGATAAAATTTCTTTTCAAATAGTTTTAAAATAAAATTAACCCTTTTAAATTCTTTAAATGAAAATAAAATATTCAATAAAGATTTTCTATTTTTCACTATTCATCAGGAAAATCAATATTTTACAAAAATTATAAAAAAATCACACAATTATAATTATGAAATACCAATTTAAAATATTTAGATCATTTTTAAAAAAAATTTATTCAAGTGGTAGAAATTAATTATACTATTTTCTAACAGAAAGAAAAAAAATACAATTTTGAGGAAAATTTTATTTTGGAAGCATATAATTACATGACTAAAAACTAAGTGCCTATTGTTTTATATATTTAGTTTATCTAAAAACTTCTTACCTAATCTTAAAAATTAGATTATTACTACTCATTATACCAATTTAATGGATAATTGATAATGTTATACTGTATTACGATTCATTTTGACTAAGGTTTGCATGCAAAGAAAGCTACCAAGAATATTAAATTTATTTTAAGGGAATTATATGAAAAAATATTTGGGCGTTACATATTAAATATAATTATATCAATGATATAACATTTTAAGTGGTAGTATATACACCTCATATGATAATATAGATTTATATCATAAACATAGCTCATAATGAGGGAAAATTTGAGATGGATCACACATACAACAATCTTATCATTAAATTGAGAATTAATCAATGGAGAAATTCTGAATAACAAATGTAAATAATTTTTTTAAGTAAAATATATATATATATATATATATATTCATATCCTATATTATCATGGGACATTATAATCAATTCAAAATCAATATAACCCAATTAAAGTAAATTGAGTTAAGAAACCCCTTACCTCGAGTCCATATGTCCTATATATGTCCTTTATCTCTGGTATATTAAAGTAACATTAATTAATTAATTATTTAATAAGATTTTAATTTGTAATCAATTTACCATTAAATAATTTTTTTCATTTATTTTAGTGACATATTTAATTACTTAATTGTTTATGTTTGTATCATGTATTTTAAGGATGTTTGGTTCAAAGTGAAAAAATGGGTTCTATATATTTATTGTTGTCAAAGTGGTAGTTGGTACATTTTATCCAAAATATTAATAATTAATTTATTATAATTTTTATACATTAAATATAGTTTTATAACCATCCATGAAGAGAATACAGGGAAAACAAATCACATCATTTATTGGAGGTGGTAATCTACACGTACACACAAGTGACATTATCATTTTCCAATGGATTGAAGGGTAAGAAATAAATGATATATTTTCATCCCCAAATTATAATTATTTAATAAATATCATATATATAAATTAAATCCATCATTATAACCATCCATGATATGTGGTGTTTGAAAAATAAAGACATCTCTTCGTGGATGTGGTAGTCCACATGTATATACAAATTATATTTTCATTATCTATTTGATGTAAATGAAGAAGAAAAATGGTTGTAACATAGTAATAATAAAATTTAAATATATTTAAAATAATGATATTATTATATTACCACGTTTTAAGTTTATTTTAAGAATATAGTAGAATAAATAAACCTAAAATAGGTCGCTTAGGATCTATACATTCTCCTCAGATAACCACTCTAGTTAACACCATGATCCCCATAGGTTTTTTTTCTTTTGGTGACACTAAGATCTATAGGAACATTTTAGGTATATTTAAATGATATTTGGTTAGGTATCTTTTCAACTATAGTTATCCAAATTTTTTATTAAGATAGGAGAGGTAGTGCCCTTTTATAAGTGAGATGAAGGGTACCCTTACCAATTTTTAAAATATAAAATTAGTACAACATTATTTTTATTAAAAAGTTTAATAAAATTGAGATATTTAAGACATATGATAATGATGAGTCTAAATCCTCTCATTAAATAAAATTTATAAATTTTTAGGTGGGTTTTCACTCATATATCTTAGTTTTAACTACCCATTAACCCTTTTGATGATTATGAAAATACAGATGATATTTACTCTTTAGGGGTGAAAATATTTACTATAAAAGAAAAAGTGACCCATAAATATACCATTGTTGATATTATATACCTTTTATCATTCACATGGTAAAACATATTATTTACATTAATTCTAAGTCATTAAATATAATAGTATTCACCATAATATACAATTAATATCATTATGTGACTATTCACATATTTTGACTTTAATGAAATCAATATATTATTTTAAATAAAATATAAACATTTCAAACATCACTAATATGTTATATTTATATAAAAAATTATTGTAACATAGAAATTCTTCATTTTTTATTAAATTTATGTTTTTTTATAAATAATTTACCTGTTTTTTCTACTGTATTCACAAGCACTGTGTTGGTTTGGCATTAAAATTTAAGGTAATTATTTTATCACTAAAAATTTAAGTAAAATTAATTTGATTATAAAATTTATTCATATTTGTAATAGACATTTAAAACTAAACATAAAATCTTTTTACCATAATGAAAAAATATTTATGATATTAAAACAAAGAGTGTGACATTTTTTATTCTATATTTAAAATCATATTAAGCTCATTACCCAAATAATACGGAAACAAATTTTCAATTTTTAGAAAAATTTATGGTCATGTTTAAAATAAATGCATCCTATAAAATAAATAAATGTTTTATGGACAGTTTTATGATATATCATAATATTTTTTACACATAATCACATGATTTACCCATAACGAGGTGAACAATATTTACTATGGTAACTATTAATAATGAAAAAAAATAAAAGGTAACTATTTACAAAATTAAAATTGATTGACTGTTAATATTTATTTCAATTTAAATATTCAATTTCTAGAATTTTAAGAAATGATTTTTAATTTTAATTCTTAAAATTCAGTGAAAAGTATTTTAAAAAAATGTTTTTACGCCCAAAAATGAACTTATAACAAAATAAATTATAATGTTACTTCCTATGTTATTAATCAGCCTATATATAGTTAAATATTTATTATGTAACATTAGTATCAATTTAACAAAATAATAGGAATTTTCAATGAAATTGAATGATAGTTGTACAAAAACCATTATTCTATCTATTCATTGAATGATCAATCATTTCAGAAAAATCTAAAAATTTCACTCTAAACTAATTTTTATTTACTGATATAAATTTTGATATCCTTTTTTTATACCATTACTAAAATTAACATAAATTAATTATAATGTTCAACCATAAAATTAAATAAAACCCATTTCTGAAGAAAATGGGTTGTTGAAGCATAAAAAGATTTTACTTAAAATTTAGTGATTATTTCATAAGAATTAATCAATATATTTGTATTGAGTATGACCATTTTATTAATTTTTCGTAATTCAGTTACTATTATTCATATCTTCTAATACAATATATAGGGTATAATGGTAATATTTAAATAAGTATATTTTTTGCAATGTTTAAGCTCAATGTTGTGTGCTGTATATGTTATTGAACAAATATTTATTTTTAAATCTTGGGGAGTTACATTTTCTATCGAATAGAAAAGGAACACTTTTGTTTGTCCTCCATATGAACAACCATCTCTATGAAGTGATGTATTTAATTTTTCATTACCACCTAACATGATGGGTTATAAAAATGGAATTAATGCATATAAAATATTTTTAATACATTATTATGATTTTAGATAAATATTTTATTACTTTAATTCTTACCATTTCATCTATTGGAAAATAACAACGTTTCATGTGTGTGTATGTGGACTTCGACCTTGATGAAGATATGTTATTCATTTTTAATTTCCACCAGAAATGGATGGTCATAAATATAGAATAAATAAATAAATAAATATAACATTTATAATAGAGTTATTATTCTAGAAAGTAAAATTCTATCTACCTAATTTCTTTTCCACCCATTAGAAAAATGAAAACTTCATTAATAAGTGCATACAAACTACCATCTCAATGAAATGGTTTACTTCATTTTTCCTGATATACTTATATGGATGGTTATAAATGTATGATTAATGTATAAACATGATCATTATAAGATATTTAATATTTTGGGGATGATGAAACCATGAACCCTTTGACCATGGTAAATATACTGATGTTATTTAAAGGTTATAAACTAAATGAACCCAAAACATCTCAAGTTAACTTAACAAAGTTAGTAACTATATAAAAAATAAAATAAATGATATAAAAGGAATGAAAATAAAATAATGAACTTTAGAAGGTTTAGAATCTATTATAAAATAATACATTTTAATTTTTCAAGAAATTAAAAACATATATAGTGATTCATGAGATAAGGTAATTTTTTTTCTTTAAAATATTTTAAATGATTTAATCATTTTCTCTACTATATCCATGTTATTAAAAATGATGCCATATTGATTTATGCTCCAATTATATATTTAAATCTATTTTAAATTATCCTTGATATTCAATTTTGTTTTGCAAAATGATTTTTTAAAATAGTTTATGTATGGGACAATTTTTAATCCAATTATAAAGGTGAAAAATAATATTTTCATTAACATTTATCGCATGACCGCCATTTCAAATCACCATATTTTTTTATTAATTATCAATATCACTCTACAAGTTTTTATGATTTTTCAATGAATAACTTATTTCCTTCTCATATGATAATTTTTCTTTCCATGTGTTTAAAAAATTATTTGTATCCCTGTTTTTATTTGAATCTAGGAAGTGATTCTTTATATATGTTAATTTTTTTTGATTTTTGGATTCAAATACATGATTTTATTTCTTTTTACATGACATGGTTCTTGGAAATTTTATATGTTAATGTTGGAGTTTGATATATCTATGATAATGGGTGAGCCTGATATTTTTCTCCAATGCTCCGGTTAAAGAGAATTATTTAACGGGAAATAAGATACTAGATATATGGGAATTTACCTTGATGTTTATAAGTTTTTAATGTTACTTTTAATGATAAATGTAATGAAAATGTACAATGATACCTAAAGGGGTTCTTAATGTATTCTATTGGATTTAAAGGAGATATTTTGATTTCATAAGGTTATAGAATGACCTTAAGATTAAAGGGTATATTATGATCTTCTAAAGGTGAAAGGTTTTTTTTATGAGTTACTATAATTTTCCCAACTAAATTGCAAGATTATGAATTTGTGTTTATAATTTGTTACAAAATTATATATGAATACTTTGAGATTTCATGTTTATTTTATGAGTAAGTAATGATTATCATGAGTTCTATGATTATTATGTAAAAAATATTTCGTTATGGGTTTTCATGATTTTTTAAATAGAATAACGAGTTTATTTTTTTTTATATATCTTACGCAACTTTTTTCTTCTAATCCCATGTTTTAAAAATTTTTCACATGGATTAAGGTTATGTTGGGGTTATAGTTAGGTAAATAGTGACATGTCTAAAATGGATAAAAAATCGTCACAAATAAAATAAGAGTGTAAACATGGGAACCAATTTTGTTGAAAAAAGATTATATTTCTTAGAAATATACACAATGTTATATAATGGTTTTCTTAATTATCTAAATATATAAACCTAAAATATCCCATGTTAGGTGGCTTAGCTTTGGGTATGTTGTGGCTGGGTGCTGGATTCTGGAATCGGGTTCAGTTATTGATTGTCTATAGGATTTGGGCGCGTTCTGGTAGAGCTCGGCATCTTCTCCGAAGTGGATCAGAGAGGGAGATGTTTGGTTTGGTTTTGGTTTGTTTTCATTGTTTCTTGGCTGTGAAGTTGGTGTTTCTTTTGGTGGTGTTGTCATCGAAGGTGTCCCGGTTCTTCCCGCTGGTCCCTTTTGCCTTCTGTGTTCTGATTTGGAATCTAATGTGGGTTCTTCCGCATCATCAATCAGATCTGCTCCATCCCAGAGCGGCGTTGTCGGCTTGGACTTGCTCAGTTCCCCGCATCGAAGATTCTCTATAGATATGCTATTAAATCTTCCAGTCCTAGGTAACGAAGATTTGGCATCATCTCCTTGGTTTTTCCTCCTTTTCGGGTCGATGCAGATGTGTTTGAAGGGTGCCTTAGGGTTGCGTCAGGGTTCTTCTGGTTTCAATCTCAGCGGTGTTTGCTATGGGAGATTTTGTCTTGGATCTACCCCTTTGTTTGTTTCCTAACTCTGTAGATGTTTGGCTCTCTTAAGGATTTTGATGGTTTCATTGTAAGTTGTGTTTTTTTGGTTCGATCCTGAGGCGGGGAGAGGTGAAGTTGGACTTAATCCTTGGAACAATCCCAGAGGAGGATTCAGAGATGGTGGTCCACCTTTGCATTGCTTTTTGGATTCGGTTGTTTGAGAGGGTATGACGTCAGCCGTCGGATCGGGCCTGTGCTTTGACACATGAAACTTTCTTGTCGATTAGTCTTGCATCGTTGGAGTGCTTCATCTTGTTTTTATGCTGGGGAGGGGATGCTCTGGTTTTCAATCTGGCTGTATCTCTTTTTGTACTTCGGGTGTGATTGTCCTATGTACATGAAGTCTTTGGGTTTCCTCTTTATTCCCTTAAAAGGATGACTTATCAATAATAAAAAATATTTGAAGGCCTTTGGGCTGTTTGATGGTGAAAGGAACACCCTACTAGTAATTAGTGATCCAATCAGGGTGGTCCAAAAATATACCTGAAGATGGATAGCGACACACCCAAGGAATATATTGAGGAAAAAAGTGTTCTAGGAGGATCCACCTGTACAAGCTTGAGGGAACCAAGGAAATGGACATGAAAATATTAGGGTATTCATACACCTAATGGTGAAAGATATTGTGGGAGAATTTATTTCTAGTGAGGGATCTCTGAGGGATTTTGATCATTTTTAATGTGATTCTTCATGGGTGACACATCTGGCAATATAAGTCTCCTCATGAAGTGACTCAATAGGTACAAATAATATTATGTGGCCTCTATAAACATTTCTATATTGGATTAAATGATACATTTTTTGTGATATTAGAGAAGTTATTGAGTATTCTATTTCCCCCCAATTTCTTTTAGAAGTAGGAAAAAATGAAGTTTTTATTCATGCAGTGGAAATTATGGAAGTGGATCTAGGAAACTAGGACATTTAAACCAAAGTTTAGGCTCAAAAAAGTCACTCCCACCCTTCCCTATATAGAAATGATATAATAATTCTAGAACATAGAGGCGTAAACAATCATATATGGGAAAGGGATTCCCATTCATCAATAAAGTGTACTCAATGGTCAATGAACATCTCTATGAAGTCCTGAATGATTCCATGTCAGATCATAAAGTAGAGATGAGTGAGTATGGTGATTAAAACTACAGTGAATGTTATGTGGATATTAGTCTCTATCAGAGGTAGAGGAAACATCTCTTAAGGATAATTCAGAAGAAAAATCATTAAATGAGGTAATTATTAGACATTATAAATATAAAGAAACACTACTATAATTCAAGTGACATTAAATTGAATTATAAAATCTATACATGAATCAACGTGTGAAGAGGCTATATAATAACTCCAAGATCATGAGCTAAGGTGGTGAAAGGAGAATATCTTGGGAATCATTCAATTAGGTTAAATATTTCTCATATGTATGGACTATCTCGTTCACTAGGGACTATGCCTTCTAGTTTTGTTGGGGTGAAGCCAGCTTCTAAAGAGGTTTTGCATCTAAATAAGGAGGAAATTCACTTATTATGGGGCTTGGTAGGTAAACATAACCACTTTATTTTTTTTGAATAATTTTTTATCATTATATATATTTTTTCATGAATTTATCTCAAGGGAAAAAATTCTATTGGAAGAATAGATATAGTGGTTTCTAATGGGAATACCAATATTTGTGGGTATACAAATATTTCACATACCGTAGGTGATTCTAGTGTAAACCTACTAATGTGTGTGACAACTAAGGATGGTTAGTATTTTGAGATTAGTACCTTCTTAGAAGTGAGAAAATATGAACTTCCATCCAACTAAACACACTATAATTATTTACCCCACTTCTCTTTCACATGAGATTCATCACTACTATATCCTAAAATAACACCTATATTTATTTTTATAGTGTTTAACATATGGAAAAAATGATTATGATTTTCAAATAATACAAGGAAAACATATTACCAGCCCAATGGGTGATAGGGTTGTACCAAAGGATCCTCTGAATCATGATGAAGAGCCTTTGTGTGTATAGGTGAAAACATGGGAACCCATGTCACCAACCATCCAAGAACAAACCATTATCATTCCAAAGGTTTAATTTACATATATTAAACTTAAATGAGAAGATTTTACACATATAAAATATAAAGAAATGGATTTTCTACAAACGAATGAGGGATTTAATGACCTTAACTCTCTATAAACCATAGATCCTAGATCATAAGAGGCATAACCTAAGGCTGAGGGACTGTATCCAAATCTCAATTTATAGATTCCATACAACCAAACTTTTAATTATAAATATAAATTAGGTTTTTACAAAGTTAATGATAAATGAGTGAACACGCATAGGTCATTGAAAGACATTTGGGGATTTATCACCGACACACCCCTATATTAAATGTAAGTCTTGATTAGTTTTCTCTTTGAATGGTTTGAGAACATAGGAACCAATGGAGGGAATTCCATTAAATCTTTCAAATTGAACAAGATTTTATGGTAAAGTGGGAGAATATGAGGATATGTAAGATCAACTCTACCAAGGCTATGCTGGTGGATCATGGCCTGATAACTCTCTATATATCTTAATAGGAGATTGTTGAGTGGGAGTTAGTGGAGTTTTAGTTGCTAAAAATAAACCATATATTGGAGGAGAATTATGAGATTATAAGGACCCATTACTCCACATTTGATATAGTTATAGATAGAATATTTTCATGGGTAGTGTGATGAATATATTAATAAGTCATTTCCAAGATGTGGGTAGTTGAGGTGTTCCCTCATGTAGATGAATAGTTGAGGAATCAAACTAGGATATAGAATGATATTTACGCTAAAAGAAATTGAATCTTATTGAATATTTGATGTTTCTAGTGTAATCATGAACTCATTTTATCAAATGAGGGGCTCTAAATAGTGGATGACCCTCCTGATGTTTTTACTAATTAATCAAATATTACTTTAATATCTATCTTTTTATTCTAAATCTAAAACACATTAATGAAATAATCAATGAAAACCCACTAAACACATGTGATTTTTTCTTGATATAATAATCAAGAGATTAAAATAAGTTTGTTCAAGTGATAAGTGATTTCAAATAGGGGTTGATGGGTAGGTGTATAAATATTTCAATGATAACTATTAATAAAACACATGAATATAGGGAACTCATGTTTATGCAATTCCAATGTATTATTCACCCATCCATTATGGAAGATACCTAGGGGTGAAATAATAATAGTGCTAGAAATTGACACGAGCAAAGAGAAAGTGGGAGTAGGGTATGTTGTGAATCCAATAGTTAGGACTGATAGATAGAAATTTAAAATATGATGAGTATGACCATTTAACCAGTTCAAAAAAATATCTTCCACTACTGTATCATCCGAGATGCTTCCTCTGGGACATGAAACATGAATGGGGGGGGGGCATGGGGTAATCTTCCATTACTATAGGGGATTACATTAAAAAATGTTAACATTTGTTCCTCTGAGTTGGTTTCCCATGATGAGATATAGGCCAAGACTCTGACATTGTGACATAACTGCATGGGAATCTATTTTGAAATGAATATATATATCGATGAAAATCTGGGAACTCACAGTATACCAATAAAAGAGAGGGATGATGAATAACATTCTGTACACACTTTAGATTACATCATCATGCATTAGTCTTATTGATGCAGCCCTCCAAACTATGGAAAGGAATGTGGGCCAGTGGGCTAGATAAATATTTCAACCATGAGTAAGGTATAATAATGGTCTTCAATTATGCTATAGGGAGATAATTACTATGATATACAAAATTTAATAGTTTAAGGTCCCATAGTATTGACCAAATAAGGTCTAATTGAAGTTCCCTGGACTCACACAACTAAATCTCATACTAGAATCACAATCTATAATCAATGAATTTAATAAAAAGTGGTATATCCTAAGATATACATGTATATATTTATCATTAATCCCATGATTTAAAAATTAAATCTCATAACTATTAAAACAATCCCAAAAACCAAAGGATTTATTTCCAGGGATATAACCTATATTAAAATATTATTTCATATATTTTTTAATATTTATTTATAATCTCAATATAAAATACATCCTTCTTGACATATCATATTTTATAATCATTTTCATAAATTAGGGAAATGGAAAACATAAGAAGGTTTAAGATTATATGATTAGTAAGGGAGAAACATATCAACATGTCATTAATTTTTAGATCATGAGCCCGTGGGATATCATGATCATGGTTAAATATCTTATTGATATAATAAGGAACCATAATTTTTTTTCATAAGAAATAATAAAAGGACAAATATTATCATGTGAGAAAATATATACCATAGAATAAGAGTTCATAATCATGAGACCATAATCATGAACTATTGCCCATAACATAATTATATAACATTGAAATTTGGTATAAGAATAATCATAAGAAATAAAAATATTATAAACATAGATCCCCTCATAGTGCACATGACAAAAATTGTGAATATATCTAGATTCCTCAAATATATAATAAATTTGAGAAAAAAATAACTATATCATGCCCATGCCCAACCGTGAGATCATATCTAACATCATCATGTGCATGCATAATCTTGTGAACATAACTAGTTGTATCATTCCAACTATCAACATCATTATATCAAGATATTAAAATCCATAACTAATAAATTTGAGAGAGATCTAGGACCCCTCCCATAAACATCCATATATATATATATATATGTGTAACATTAGATATCAATAACTTATTATATCATGAAAACCCATGGAATTAAAAAGGGTTTCTTATCATTTCTAAATGTTATCACATAGCAAGATATCAAAATTAGATCAATTGACATAAAAATGGCAGTCATAAAAAATAATATTTTATATAGAATTTAAAAGGTTATTCATAAAACATAAATCCATAGGATTTTCATAATTTTTATTTAAATAGGAAAATATAAGTGAAATATGAAGGAGTCTTCAGAAAACATTTCATAACATTTTCCTAAAGATAATAAGTTACAAGTCACCATTAAAAATATCATTTATAAGGAATCATAATTAATTGTATTTAAATAGTTATTTTTAAATAAACTTCAAAAATGGATCTTTTAATATTAATAATTCTTATAAAAATAAAATTTGTGGTGGGATATAAAAAATAGAATCAAGAATGGAAATAAAACCCTTTTCAATATTTTTTTTAAAAATAACTTATCGAAACATATGGTAAAAAAAGAGTGATAGATATGAATTTTAAAAAGAAATATAAAATAAATTTGAATATTATATGAAATAATAATAATTTTGATTTAAAAATAAGAAAATAGAGCATTTGAGGGAATAGTAGATATAAACATGGAAGAGAATGAGCTCATTTAGACAGAATGAAAATTATTCTTAACATCATCAAATATAATGATGAATGAAATCTAAAAAAGAATTTAGTTTTTTTGAAAATGTAATTATCAATAAAATAAGGGGTAAAGGAATCATAATATCATCAAAAGATATAAAAACATAATGTAAAACCATAGTGAATTTGGAATAATTATGACCCAATAGAAGAATTTGAGTCTAGAAAACCACACTATGGAATCAGTAACTTTTGAATTGAATTCCCTTAAAAATATAACATTAAATAGATGGTTAAATAACTTTAATATAATTAAAGTTAAGAAAATGTAACCCATAATGCAATATATACACCACACAAAATAAAACAAATACAAAATCTGGCATATGTCTAAAAGAAAAAAAATTGAGAAGATAAATCCCTTACCACAACTCTTCGATTCCATGAATGTGTTTTGAACTCAAATATAATAAAAATAACTATACAAATAACTCATTTTATAACCTTATTCACCTATATTAAATTTTCCACATGATCATTACAATGATTTATTATACCAATAACATTTCAGATCTAAGCGTGCTTGACCCTAAAAATTTATTAGGGAAAATAAAGTGTAGACAAACAGTGACACAAGAAAAGTGAAAAAAGATCCAACACCAAACATAAAGTGGCTCACAAGAACCACCTAGAAGAAAAAAAGATTGATATCCCTATCCACAAAAGGAAAAAGGGAACCAAAGTGTATCAACCTAGGTGTTTATATAATAATACATTTTCATATTTATTAATATTTATGAATAATATATTAATTTTTAAATTGTAAGTCGCACACAATGTTGAGTTATACCAACAAATAATACAATAATAATATATGGTTAGATTTTACTTTTAATTTGTTTGAAAGTTTATTTAGATTAAATTTTTATTATTTAATCCAATTTTGGTCATTGGTAGTAATTTTACATTTAAATTGGACATAAACACATGTCAATTTTTTGATAGTGTTTACTTCTTAAAAACCCACTTTCTAGCTTTGACAATGGAAATTAATGTTAAATTAATTACTATAATTTCTGCGTTTTGATTTTGGAAAAATGAATTCCATATTTGGAATCATCAATTCAAAATTGTGTAAATAGATACATTTTATTTTTGGACATTATGAATAGTAACTTGAGTAATTATTTTTATTTAGCATGGTTAATGGTTTAATTAGGTAAATAATGGTAAAAAATAATATTATAATAATATAAAAGTAACCAAAAAAGTGTCCTAATCCTATTTTATGATTTATTTCCAACCATGATCATCCTTAGGCTGATCTTTTTTCATTTTATAGCCACTTGGGAGTGATAATTATATGTTATAATAATTAATTTAAAGTAAAGAGGAAAATAACAGAAACATTTATCTTATTACTAAAACAATTTTTATATGAAGTTATATAATTGATATCTTAAACTATAAATAGTCATTATAAATATCAAAATATTTCCTATAATGTGGTATTTTATTTATAATTTTTAGACATTAAATAGATTAATTTATTTACAACACAATGATGATGTAGTGATTACCATGTTAATAAAAGATTCAAATAAATGATATTATAAATATTAAAATAAATATTATTTTATTGTTATGATTCCATAAAATAATTTTATGAATTATATTTACATATTATATTTTATTTAATGCCTTTATATTTGAATAAATCAAGTTTCTATGACTTTAACAAAATTCAATTACTAAATAGTGTCCAAATTGACATAAATGAGTTTTTAAAACAAATACTATTTTATTAAATGATATTAAAGTCATAAAAATATAATATTAGACCAAATGGTTTATATAATATTAAAAATTTTATTAACTATCCACTTGTGTTTCAGTTATAATTTTATAGTAAATATAGTAACTATAAATTATGAAAATACAAGAAGACATGTTAAGAGTTAATGTTTTTAACTAAGGGTTAAAGCTAAAAGATAAGGTTAATTTTGTGACCTAAACATGTCTAAAACCTTTTGGTTGAGAGGATTTGGACCCATTACCATCTTATCCTAGAAATATATCACTTTATAACTATTATAATTCGAAAATAATTTTATAATAAAATAATATTTCAAGACATTCCTAAAGTGCCCCTCCACCCTCTTATAAAGGCCACCACCTCTACCCACTTACTTACACATCTCAAGTCTCTTGGATCATTCAAATTATACTCAAATAATCTCCCAAAATCCCAACCTTTCCTATTAGAATCCTTAACATGGGTTGAAGGAAATTTAAGAAAGCCTTTGGGCTCAAATCAAAAGGAGTTACCCGTTTTAGAGGTAACATCTTCTATAAAGTTACTTTCCTTTATTTTATCTCATTACAACCTATGATATTATTATTTTATGATTACATAACATATCTAGTATCCTCAATATACAAGGTTTTTTTATGAGAAGTATTGAAACTAAACTTACACACACATCCATCAAATGTAAATGAACATATTGTATCTATGTACGGTGAACTATTGCCTCACAAAACAATGATTGTTCAATTTTCTCCTACCACCTATCATATTGGAAATTACGATGGCACTATATTTATATATTATATATATTATATTTATATTGCCTCTATCTTTCTTTATTTTTTTATTTACAACATACCTTTTTGCTTTCCATAATGTGTAAATACGATAATATCATTTAAGGAAGTGCAGACTACCTCCCCCTCAAAGTAATATAACTCGTTCATTACAAAAATGGAATGTATAAAGTATTTAGTTAATGAAATTATGAATCATATATAACAAATATATTACATTGTAATTATAATATAATTATGTATAATTTAATTTTCATTTCTTTAATATGACATAGAAATGAAAGTAGTTTTTATGCATACGTACGGACTACCGTCTCTATGAACGGTACATTTCATTTATTATCCAAAAATGTTATGGACTATTATAAATACATATATATGATGGATATTCATGATATTTAAATCATGAATACTATTACGGAGATAATTTAATTTTTACCACATGGACAATTTGTAATTATAACAAGTTCATTTTTGACTTAAGTACCGAACATCGAAAAAACGTCCGGGATGAACTAAAATAATTAACTAATTGATATATCATGGTAATAAGGGATATAAAATGAATAATAATATTTAATTTTTTTTTAAAGAAATTATAAATTAAAATAATTTTATTATTCAGGAAATTAATGAAGGAATGGGACAAGCCGGATTCAAGGTGAGGGTCTTCTCAATCTACTTTCATTGAGCCATATTTTGATTTATACATGAATTTATTTTATAAGATATATAAATAACCCATTTCAATTTTAATTTTATTCAATGGTTTTCAAAAGGAATATTTTCTTTATGAATCATTTTACTAAATGACAAAAGGAATTTTTCTTTTTAATGTATGTGGAGACAACAGCCTTTCCGACGCCACAAGAATTATTTGATATTTGGATTCCTATGTAAGCAGTATTATTTTTTAAAAAATAAAATTAAATATAATATTACTTTTTAGGTTATTTTGGTATTGAAAATATTTTTTAGAATTAATTTATTATGTCAATATCTTGAAATGATATCTTGTGATTGCAATGTGGAAATGTTATCTTTTTCTTTATGCTTGTTTTATGTGTTATTATTATGTTATGGCTGTTGGTAATTGTTTACGTATACATGTGGTTCTATGATAAACTGAGGGCAGGTGAGCCCAAGATATCTCACCAATGTATTGGGTAGTGTGACAGATGAAAACATTAAGGTTTCTCCTAAGAGATTTAGGGAATATATTGTGATGAGTTTTCTAAACATAACCCTAAAGGTTACTCCTTAAGTAGATGTGAATGATATAATGTAAGTATGTTATGGATGCCAAAAGATAACTTTATTATTTATTATTTCTATGAGTTATTCATAAATCTTATGATTTAATGAGGTATGTTAAAGATATTATGTTTTATGAGAAAAGAGTATGATTTCATTGATTTGTATGTATTCATTGAATACTGTTTTCTTTCCTTATTTTATATTTCTTACTGAGTTTTTATGCTCATCCCAAGTTTTTGAAATGTTTTTCTTAGGGAATAAGGAAGGGTAAGAGAAATTAAGAATTAAAGAATATTTTAACAAGAAAAGAATTATTATTTTATTTAATGAGTTTTATTGTTGTGAAAAAATTGTATAGAGTAGAAGTGTTTACTTTTAAATATTTAAGATGTAATGTAATAGTTATGGCCTAATTCTATGAATCTATAAACCTAAAAAGATATTTGATGTGAATTAATGTAAATTGTTGAATTATCTCAATATTAAGTAATATTTAAGGATGAAGCCTTATATTTAGTATTAGAGGCTGGTTTAGATAAATTTAGGTGTTAGTATATTATTAAATGAATATCCATAAATTATTTTTACTTTATGTTAATATTAAAATGAAATAGAATTTAAATATTACCATGTTTATTTATTAAAGATATGTCTATGTTTAGAATAGTTTTCTGCAGAGGAAATAGGGAAGCTATGATGGGATGACATCAAGAGGGAAAAAACCTACCAAACCAGTAACCAGAAATGGTAAGAATTGGAACTGAATATTTTGTTGCAGTGATGGAATATTTGACCCAATATATAAATGGTGGTGGCATCCATGCATAAGACCAGCCAGATCAACCACAAAGAAACATGTCAGTATTAGATCATTTCCTAAGGAAAATTACCCCATCATTAAGAGGATCATATAAACCTATTCTTTTATAATGGTGGATTAAATCACTTGATAAGATTTTCGATGTCATGGGGTTTCAATAACATAAAAAAGTTAGTCTTGTTGTTTATCATTTTGAAGGTGAAGTCGATCAGTGGTGGTTAATGGTTAAAAATATCAGGGACAATGAGGAGACTGATTCTCTTTACTGGGATGAATTCAAATGAATGTTTCTTGAGAAATATTTTCCTAAAAAAGTTTGACTTAGTATGAAAAAAAATTCTTGGAATTGAGGAAGGAGGATGACTCAATGGATGCTTAAGAAGAAAAATTCACTCGACTGGAAAGGTATGCTCTAGATTTCATACGGGATCTTGATAGTAAAATCAATCATTTTTACTCAGTATTAAAGCCAAATTATTGAAGTGAATTATCTTTTTTGAGTTCAAAAGTCATAAAAAACTTATTCAGTGTGTGGAGAAGGTGGAAATTGAGTTTTCTAATGATCAAGTGTCATTTTAAAAAAACCAAATAATAGTTCGAGGTGGTAGACGAAATGGAAGAAATATTCAAAAAATTATGATGGTAAGAAACATAAGATTACATTTTTTGAAAAGTGTGGTAAAAAGAACACTGGGTAATGCCTTTTGAATTCTGGTATGTTCTTCTGATTTGGTGAAATGGGATTTAAGGATCGTAATTGAATTGGAAAAGATCAAGGAAGTGGATAGACAAAATATGATTTATAGTCAGTAGAATGTTATAAGTGTAATAAAATTGGTCATTATGCAAATGAGTGTCGGATGAAGAACTCAAATGATATAAAGCAGTCAGACTACAAGCAGAAAGAGGTGGTAAAATCCTTTGAAACCACTTAAGAAGATGTTGGACCATCAAATAAAGTAGTATCTATAAATTATCTATTTATTCAGATTATTCCAATGTGTTGTTTGATTCCAGGTCTATACATTATTTCATTTTTGAGAAATTTTTCTAGTAAATTGGAAATTCCATCACAAGATATGAATCCTGAACTTGCGGTAAAAAACCTGGGGAAAATGATTAAACAAAAAGAAATTATATGAACCTTCATGTTCTTCTATGCATAAAGAATCTACCCGCAAACCTTATTGTTTTGCCTCTACTAGATTTTGATGTTATTTTGGGTATAGATTGGCTTTCCATTTATCATGATAATATTGATTGAAGATCTAAAGATGTTTCTTTTTAGAATAAATTTCAGAATGTATAAAATAATGAACCCTTAATTTTGATAACATATCAAGAATATAAGAAATTAGTAAAATATGGAAATGAATGTTACCTTTGAAACATTGTTGAAAACAATGAAACTGATTGGATTAATTATGTGTTAGTGGAACATGAGTATCTTGATTTTTTTACTAATGAGTATCCTAGAATAATACCTAATTGTAAAGTTGAATTTACTTTATACTTGGTTCTTGATGCTATGCCAATTTCAAAAACCCCTTATCAAATAGATAAAATTGAACTTTTTGAGTTGAAGAAGCAATTGCATGAGTTATTAAATAAAGGTTTCATTTGACCTAGAAAATCACCATGGGGTTTTCCTATCTTGTTTTTTAAAAATAAAGATGGTTCAATGAGACTTTTTATTGATTACAGAGCTTTGAATAACATCACTATTAAGAATAAATATCTTTTTCCTCATGTTAGTTATTTTTTTGATTAGATCCAGGGAGCTCAATATTTTTCTAAGATTGACTTGAGGTTGGGGTACCATCAGTTTTATGTAAAGGAAGCAGACATTCTAATACCTCATTTCGTACTAGATATGGACATTATGAGTTTGTAGTTAGGACTTTTGGGTTAACAAATGCACCTACTATATTCATGGATCTTATGAATATAATTTTCCATGAGTTTTTGGATATGTTTGTGGTTTTTTATTAATAATGTTTTGGTATATTATAAAAGTAAGGAGAAGCATATAAGTTACACAAGGTTTGTCTTGAAAACCTTAAAAGAAATGAAACTCTATGGGAAATTTAGAAAGTGTGAGTTTTGGTTACAAAAAATTTTATTCCGTGGTTACAATGTTTCTAAAGATAGAATAATTTTTAATCATTCTGAAACAAATGTTGTTGAAGAATGACCAAGAACCACATATATAACTGAGATTCGTAGTTTTCTTGGTTTAAGAGGTTATTACCAGTGGTTTGTTAAAAATATTGTACGGTTATCTATCCCACTAACTATGTTAACTCAGAAAGGTGTTAAATTCATCTAGAAAATAGAATGTGATGAATGTATTCAGGAATTGAAAATAATATTGGTTAATGATCTAGTTTTGGCATTGCGTTCCAGAATTGGTGAATTTTTTATCTATAATGATACTTCGTTGAAAGGACTTGGTTGTTTCCTAATGAATAATGATCAAGTAATTGCTTATGCTTCACATCAGTTGAAAACATGAGTTAAATTACCGTACATATGATTTGTAATTAGCTGCTATTGTTTTTTTGCTTTAAAAATTTTGAGGAATCATTTTTATATTGTGAAGTGTGAAATATATACTGATGACAAAACATTGAAGTATATATTCACTAATAAAGAATTAAACATGAGATAAAAGAGATGGATGGAATGAATCAAGGATTATTATTTCATGATTCATTACTATCTAAGAAATGAAAATAATGTGGATGATTCTTTTATTAGAAAGAGTAATGATAGGTTAACCATGATACGTTTAGAACAAGATCCTTTGGTTTCTGATTTGATGAATTTTTTATTGGAGGTTGTTGGTGTAGGGAATTTCTCTGTTTTGTTTTAGGTGGAAGTGAAATCATCTCCATCAGACATAATTAAGCAAGTAGAGAAATAATATAGTGAGTTTTATAAAAAGGTAGAACTGGTTTAGAAGAGAAAGTTACCTGAATTTAACATTGATAAAGATTGTGTTTTGATGTTTGGAAACAGATTATGTGTGCCTTGTGATTTATAGTTGAAGAAAGAGTTGTTATGTGAAGCTCATAGTTGTCCGTTTTCAGTTCGTCTAGGAATTACAAAGATGTATAGAGATATTTGGGAATATTATTGGTGGTATGGAATGAAAAGAGATATTGCTGACTTTATTGTGAAGTGTTTCACTTGTCAATAGGTTAAATCAGAATGGATGTTACCGAAAGGGATGCTTCAACATTTTCTAGTACCAGAGTGAAAATGGGGGAATATATCCATGGATTTCGAAGTGGGATTACCAAGGAATTCTCAAGGTAACAATAAAATATAGGTTATTGGTGATCGATTGAATAAATCTTCTCATTTTATTTCTATTTGAGATACTCTATCTCTATATCAACTTTCTCTATTTTATATTAAAGTGATAGTCAGGTAACATGGATTTTCCCTCTCTATTATATTTGATCGTGATCCAGGGTTCACTTCTAAATTTTATAAGGTCCTTTAGTAGTCATTGGGTATTGAATTAAATTTTAGTAGAAATTTTCATCAGCAATCAGATGGGAAGTCAGAAAAAAAAATTCAAACATTGTAAGATATGATACGTGATTTTTTAATGGATTACCAGAGAATTTGAGACCAACGTCTTTCTTTGGTTGAGTTTTCTTATAATAATAGTTTTCATTCCAATATACTGATGGCACTATTTGAAGAATTATATGGAAATGGGTGTCAAACTCCAGCTTTTTGGGATGAAATAGGTGAAATGAATTTGATGAGACCCAAATTGGTAGAAGAGATGGAAGAAAAAGTTCAGTTGATTTAAAAGCGCACGAGGATAGCTAAGAGCAGATAGAAAAGTTGTGTAGATAACTCGATGAAGGATCTTTCTTTTAAGTTAAGTGATCATTTATTTCTCAAAGATTCACCACAGAAAAGTGTGATGCATTTTGGTAATAAGGGAAAGTTGAGTCTGCGGTTCATTGGACCCTATAAAATCTTATAGAAAGATGGATCAATTTCCTATAGAGTGGATTTTCATCCTAGTTTATCCTAGAAACACAATTTCTTTCATGTTTAAATGTTGAGAAAGTATATACTAGATCGATCTCATGTTTTGAGTCCAGAGGTAGTTCGGTTGGAAGGGAATCTTTCTTATGAGGAACAACTAGTACAGATTCTTGACCGTAGAGAGAAAGTGTTGCGGAATAAGGCGATTCATCAGGTAATGGTTTTTTTTGAAAAAACCATATGGTTGAAGAGGAAACATGGGAATCTAAAAATGGTATGAGGGATAAATACCTCCCCTTATTTGATCAGTGAATAAAATTGCGAGGACAAAATTCCCAAAAAGGGGGGAATGATGTAACAACTTAGGTATTTATAGAATAACACATTTTCATATCTATTAATATTTATGAATTATATATTAATTTGACATTAAAGAGGACACTTTTCTTGATAGTGTACTCAGTACACAAAAACATGTTTCTCTGAAATATTATGTTTCACACGATGTTGAGTTATACTGAAAAATAATACAATAATAATATTATTATTTTAAATAGTAGTTAACACCAAGCTGTTTTATTGGTGGGAATGAATTGAATTAAATAAATTATGATTTTAAATACTTACTGAATGTTTTTACATTTATCCAATGAATATTAGAGGCTTAAAATGAGAATGAATCCAATTATAATCATAAAATACTCTAATATTTTTAAAAGGCCGGTTTACCACCTTTTGATGGAAAACCCTTTTTAAAACTAGTTTTTGTCACTTTTATATGTTCTATTTGACAAAATAAAGTTGTTATATAGAAGAAGTAAAAAAATTTACTTTGAATAAATTTTTGGTAGTATTCTAATAATGGTCAATTTTTAATGAATAGTGAAAAATAAAACATTTTAAGTCAAAACTGCATTTTCATCTAATTTATTTATATAGTTTGATTGTGATTTTAATTGGTTTTGAAGTGTAATTAGATTATGTTTTTATCATTTAATCCAATTTTTGTAATTGTATTTAATTTTACATTTAAATTGGATGTAAAAACACTTCAATCGTCTAATAGTTTTTACTTCTTAAAAATTTGCTTTCTGGCTTTGACAATAGGAATTATTTTTCAATCAATTAATAAAATTTATTAATTTTTAATTGGAAAAATAAATTAAATATTTGGAATCATAATATCAAAATTTTCTAAATAGGTACCTTTTATTTTTGGACATTATGAATAGTAACTTCAGTATTTATTTTTATTTACTATGGTTAAAGGGTAAATCAGGTAAGAAGGGTAAAAAATAATATTATAATAATATAAAAATACACTAAAAAGTGTCATAATCCTATTTTATGAGTTATGTTCCACCATGAACATACTTATACCTAACTCTTGGAATTTTGGATTCACTTGAGAGTGATAATGACATGTTATAATAATTAATTTAAAATAAAAAGAAAAATAACATAAACATGTATCTTCTTTCTAATTTTTTTATATGGGGTCATATAATTGATATCTTCAACTATAAATAGTCATTATAAATCTAATAATATTTAATACATCATGTTATTTTATTTATAATTTTTATACATTAAATAGATTAATTTATTTATGACACAATGATGATGCAGTGATTACCTTATTAATAAAAGATTCGAATAAATGATATTATAATTATTACAATAAATAAAATTTGATTATTTTGATTCCATAAACTAATTTTATTATTGATATTAACATATTAAATTTTATTTAATTCCTTTGGATTCGAAGAAATCAAGTTTTTATGACATAAAAAAAATTAATTTCTAAATAGTGTCAAAAATTGACTAAAATGACTTTTTAAAACAAATACTATTTTATTAAATGATATAATAGTCCTAAAAATATAATAATTGGTCTAATGAATTTTAAAATCTTAAAATTTTGATTAATTATCTAATTTTGGTTCTGTTTTCATTTTATAGTAACTATAGTTACTATATATTATGAAAATACAAGAAGACATGGTAAGATTTAATGTTTTCAACTAAGGGTTAAAGCTAAATGATAAGAATTATTTTGTGACCTAAACTTTTATAAAACCTATTAGTTGAGATTAATTCGACCCATTATCGTCTTATACTGAAAATATATCACTTTGGAATTATGTTAAATTAAAAATCATTTTAAAATAAAATAATATTTCAAGACTTTCCTAAAGTGCCCATCCTCCCTCTTATAAAAGGACACCACCTCTACCCACTTACTTACACCTCTAAATACTCTTGGATCATCCAAATTATGTTAAAATAATATCCCAACATCCCTCGCTTACTTCTTTAAGCCTTAAATTGGTCAGAATAAAATTCAAGAAAGTATTTTGGCTCAAATTAAAAGGAGTTACCAATTTTAGAGGCATCGTCTTCTCTAAAGTTCATTTCCTTTATTTTCCTTATTTAATCCCTATGATCATATTATTTTATTATTAAATAACAACTAAAGTATCATCAATATACTAGGATATTGTTATGATAAGTATTATAACTATACTTACACACACCTCCATCTAATGGATACAGACATATTATTTCTGTGTATAACGAACTACTACCTCACAAAATGATGACTTTTAAATTTTATCCTACCACATGTCATGGTGGAAATTATGTATGAAATTTATTTATATATGATATATATTATATTAATATTTTCTCTATTCTTCTTTATATTTTATTTACAGCAAAACTTTATGCTTTCCATAATGTGTAAATATGATAATTTCATTTGAGGAATTGCACACTACCGCCCCCTCAAAGTGATATGACTCATTAATGACATACATGGAACATATAAAGGATGTATTTAATGAAATTATGTGACATATATAACATATATAATTTAATATAATTATAATATACCTTTTTAACATTTACTTTTAATTTCTTTAATATGACATAGAAATGAAATAACATTCATTCGTACGTACGACCTACCATCTCCATGAGCAGTGCATTTCATTTCTTATATCTAAATGTTATGGACTATTATAAACACACACACACACACAAATATATATATATATATATATATATGATATTTTAATCATGAATAATATTTTGTATAAAATGGACTTTTGAGCACATGGAAATTTTTTATTTACGACATGTTCAATTTTTTACTCAAGTACCGAACATTGACAAAACATCTGATATGAACTCAAAAAATTAACTAATTGATATTTCATGGTAATAAGTGATATAAAATTTATAATAATATTGAAAAATGTTATAAAGTAAGTATAAATTAACATATTTTTATTATTCTAGAAATTAAAGAATGAATGGGACAAGTCAGATTCATGGTAAGGGACTTCGTCTCAATCTCCTTTCATTGAGGCATATTTTGATTTATACATGACTTTATTTTATAAGGTATATAATCAACCCCTATGAATTTTAATTTCATTCAATAGTTTTTAAAAGGAATATTTTTTTACAATTCATTTTACTAAATGGAAAACGGAATGTTTCTTTTTAACTTATGTGGTGACAATGACACTTCCACCACCATGAGAATTATTTGATATTTGGCTTCCTCTATAAGCCTAAATGTTTTTTTTAAAAAGAAAAGTAAACACCATATTAATTTTTAGGTTATTTTGGAATTAATAATGTTTTTTAGAATAGATTTATTATGTCAATATCTTGAACTAATATCTTGTGATTGAAATGTGGAAATGTTATCTTTACTTTATGTATTTTATGTGTTATGATTATGTTATGGTTCTTGGGAATTGTTTACACATACGGGTGGTTACATGAGAAATAGAGGGCGGTTATCCCATGATATCTATTCAATGCATTGGGTAAAATAAAGAAGGTACATGTTAGTGTTTATCCTAGGAGATTTAGAGAATATACTGTTATGGGTATTCCAAATGTAACCATGAAGGTTACTCCCTATGTAGCTGTGAAAGCTACAATATAAGTATCTTATGGATGCAACAGGTTACCTTTATGATTTATGTTTTCTACAAGTAATTAATAAATCTTATGATTTCATGAGTTATGTTGAAGAGTTTTTGTTTTATGTGTAAAAATTAAGATTTCATTGATTTTTATATATTCATGGACTAATGTTTTTTGTCCTTATTTTATATCCTTTACTGAGTTTTTTATGCTCATACCATGTTTTTGAAATGCTTTTAATAGGGTATAAGGAAGGGTAAGAGAAAGGAATAGTTAATGAAGTTTTCTTATCAATAAAATAATTCTTGTTTTATTTAATGAGTTTTATTGTTTTGAAAAAAATTGGTTAGAGTAGAAGTGTCTACTTTGTAATATTTGAGATGTAATGTAATAGTTATAACCTAATTTTCTAAAACTATAAACTGAAAAATATCATTGAAGTGAATTAAAGTAAATTTTTGACTTATCTCAAGATTAAGTAATTTTTAAGGCTAGGGCCTTATACAAGGACCCCCAAAATTCATTCCAATCAACCCATGAATATTATTATCCCATTGTGATCGGGATCAAAAAATATAAATATGGAGTGAAAACCTTCCCATGATGACAGATTCCCCATTACAGAAATGTGACCCACATAGAATCTCATGATCTTCACTTATCCAATCCATCTTCACTAGCTATGGCACCAACATTCCTCTCGCATTCCTATATCGTCTGACACATCTAGCCTACCACCAGCCTATGACTTGCACCACATCCCGAGTTCTCCTATTATCGAGGTCCTCTACATCCACATCACATCACCATTGTCATTGGCCAAAACCTCAAATTTCCACTTCAAACCACCACCCATCCACCATCCATGGTGCTGAGTGCCTCCATAGGACCTAAAACTTGAGGTCACCACCCGCAAAAAGAGGACTAACTACGCTCATCAAGGATATGAATCCTCGTAAATGTACCTTTGTCGGGGTCCCAAAAACATCCTAGATCACTATAGGGTTTCTTCTTCACAAGGTGTGCTACTGCATCATTGAATATGACCCACCAGTATATAACCCTATATAAAGTAGAAACCCCATCCACATCAGCTTACAGACTTCTCGTTGTGAATCGTAGTTGACACCACTAAGATCATAGCTGACAGAAGACATCATCATCACCCACATTAATTGCATCACTATTAACATGAATTCAACCCTATAGTCCAGCTAATAATTCCCATCCAATCCACAATACATCCCCCAATTCTTCTTTACTTGGATCCATACGGGTTCGATCATCTTCAAAAATGAGGGATTTTGAGAAATCTTTGGTATAATAATTATTTATACCTATATCAAGATAAATATAAAGTAGATTGATCATTTTTCATGCACAGAAATGGGAAAAGAGATCCTAATTTACTATGAAATTTAAATGAGTTCGATCCTCCTAAAAAAGATCTAATTGAACCAATCTAAATAACTGGATAGAGATAGAAGCTCTATCATTGAAAGAGAATATATCAAATGGTGATATCAATTATTATTCATTTATATTTTTTTTTTATTTTCTACATTATTCAAGGTAATAAAATAGATGTTCCATAATGATTTATAATATTCCACTACAATTACATTTGAGTTTAGTTATGATTCATAGAGGTAAAATTGGTGATAAGTTTTTTTCAGGAAATTTCCCTAAACTTATAGATTACTATTTGGGGATTATTGAATTTTTTTTTCATCTTTTTAGAAACATATTAATGAAACATATTAATAATTAATATCAAATATGTTAATAAAATATATTTTATAACTATACATGTATGTTTGTTATGAATAATGAAATATGTTGTTTATTAAGGTAGTAGTATACACGTACACACAAGTGTTGTTTTCATTTTTCAAAATATTTGATTTTTAATATATTTACAAATGTATATTTATAGTATAATTATTATGTAATAAATATAATATATATCCATTAAATACATTCTTAGAATCATCCATGTAGTGAGGTGATGAAAAGTAATATATGTCGTTCATGGAGGGGGTAATTTTCACATATGAATGGGAAATATATTCATTTTGAAAAAGAAGAGAGGAAGGTAGGTTAAAATTATTACATAAATATAATAATAGAGTTGTTTAAAATTATAATCATGTAAATAATTTTAATCCTAACATATATTGTTATGTAGGTGAATAATACACAGTGAAATAAAAATGAGGAAGAGTAATTTGGGAATTTTTATCTTACTCCTTAGAAGAAATACTTTTTTAATTGGATTAAGACTTTTAGGGAAGGTATTTTGATTGAAAAAACTATTAATTTATCTCTTGGAGTTTTTATTAAGTATATAGGTGGATTTTTGTTTAATTAATTTTCTTCTAGTTTTAGTAGAGGTGGATGATGAAGGGAACCTTTTATAAGGTAGATGAGTGTCATTTTTTGTAATAAGAGGTTACTATACAAGGAAAGTGACCCCAAATGTGATAAATAATGAAAAGGAGGTGATTTAATGTATATAAATCCATAAAAAATCTTTTTGAGACATTTTTGTAACATTTTTCACCCTTTTACTCGTAAAATTTAATAATTTTATTAGTTTTAATTTTACTGTGCTAACTAATTTTTTCTTACATAAATTTTTAAGCCTAAAAATAAAATGGTACTTATTCCATCATTTATTAGTTTTGATTCATGGTTTCAAATTAATTTTATGAGTTAAAATTTCAAAATTTTTGAAATATTAAATCTTAAAAAATTAACGTATCACAAATAAAAAATATATTTAGAGAAAAATATACCTTATATTGTTAAATGTCAAATATAGAAGTATAAATTAAAATTAAAATTATTTAATTTTTAATGTTTGTTATAAAATACTTATTTTGTTAAGAAAGATATTTCAAAAAATTTATTGTGATTAATATATCATAGTGATATTATAAAATTCATAGTATTTGTAAAAACCAGTATTTTTTACAATTCACCTAAAAATAACGCTTTCCAAAAAAAGCTCAAAATTTATTCTGAATAAAATATTTTCATAATAAGTAAAAGAGATAAGTTAATTATTTAAAATTATAATTCTAAAATAATTTTTTATGCATAAAATAAAGTTATTCTTATTACTTTCCTCGTAATAACTATTGGATGGATGTTAATTTATTTTCATGTAAAAATTATTAACAAATTTAATTATGATCATTCATTAGTAGAGATTAAATAAAAATACTTATCAATTAAAATAAAAATATTCATTAGATAAATATTACTTTTGAATGAAATAATCTTCACCAAATACACTTAAAATTAATTATTCAAAGTATAAAAATATAATTTTATCAATCCATTGATATTAAAATATTTCATTGAATTTTATATATAAATCATATCATAGTTTAATAAAAATAATACGAAATACTATAAAAAATATTTTAAATAAATAATTTATTTTTCTTTCATAAATTATTATTTATGAATAAATAATATTTTAAATTTTTTACTACCAATAAAAAAATTCAATATAATTATTTGATACATGTATATTCAATGACTATATTTTTCAAGGACCATATTTATAATGGTGATATTTAATTCTTAAATATAGACTTACTAATATCATTCATTCTATTATAACTTCTCACGTCACACATCCTATTCCATATTAAGTATTTTTCATAATACATTATCCTTTAATGATTTTCATTCCCATTGATGATTTATTTATACTAATGGTGATTATCATGGGTGATGATGATCCAAGGAATCTAATAAATTTAATTATATTATTAGTTTATATTTATTTACTTATTATTTAATTCAATTTTAATAAAGGTAATTGACTATGGTATATAATACATGGTTTCATGTAATTTTGTGATAATGTTTTATCTCAATAAAATATATCAAGGTGTATTTTAGTATTATGCTTTATGTGAATCATGCTATAAAACTTATAATGTACTTAAATTAAAATTCATTAAAAAAATTGATGTGTTATACTAATATTTAAAGGTCATATATCTTGAACTTTTGGTGATATCATCTATATAATAGAAAGGGATAAGAATAGTACATAAATTAGACAATGGTAGAATACATAATGTTTAAAGTCATGATGCATGGACGGTGAATTTTTGATAAAATTTATGGAACTATGACTATAGGCCATGTCTTTTAAGATCAAAAAACAAGGACTATAGTGATTCCTTTTATAGTTTAGTTCTAGGGACCATTATAGTGCCACTTAGGGTCACAAATTCATGAAAAATATGGTTCCCTTGATGTCCATGAAACATGAACATAGGGGTTGAGCTTAGGTTAGAGACATTAAAACCCGATCATATGTTGTTTCTAGTTTATGGTCACTCATCTTGGACCATATAAGTGGGACAGTCTATATAGAAAATGGGGTACTGTATAACCGACATAAACAAGGATCTTGTTTATAGTATAGCTTATATCTTGGTTGAGTAAACATATTTAACATCAAGATTCCTGGACAAACATGGGATGTATATAAATTAAAATATCATGTATTCCTCATTGTAGAATGAATTTATCTTAGTGTGAGGTGGTTAAATGGGTACTAGGTGGAGGCACTAAACATAATTATAAGATAGGTGTAATATAAGTTTCATGAGTGAGACCAAGATAATAGATCTGAACATTACTCTATTAATCATTATATTTGAATCATGATATGAATGTGTGATGTATACATTAGTTGATTGATGTTAGTTGACTATAATAAATGATTCCAAATATTCTTTAAATCATTGATGTTATGAAAGAAATAATATTTTCATTGGCATTTTCAAAAGTAGGTTTCCAGAAGGAGGTTTTATAGAAAGAGGATATTATGATGTTATTTGATCTATAGATAGAATATTAGTAGGTTCATCTAGAAGATGGTGTATTATCATTTTAATATTCATATGTTTCTGATTTACCTAAGGTGGTGTTTATATTAAGGATTGATGTAGGGGTTTGGTAGTGGGAATAGTGGAATGGATAGACTCCCACATTTCTCAAATGTTAGGGAAATCATATGAACTATGGAACTCTCTATAAATAGGAGGGTGGGTAACCTTTTCATATATGTGGCATGATTATTTATTATACTAATAGATAAGACTCATTCATCAAAATTTGTAAAAATTTACATCTAGGGAAATGAACTGTTTTGATGTTTCTCCCATGGATATACTAATTTTATTCTAAACTAATTTAAATGAAAGTATTCTCTAATTATTTTATTTTCATTCATTACATGAATGTTTTTTTTGAGTGAAAAGTGATGAATATATTTCAACAAAGCATGGTAATTTGGGTGAATATTTTTCTTCTATGTTCTAAAAAACTAATTTTTTGATAGTTTCTCTATAATCTATTTCTTCCACAGTGATTCCAAATGGAATATTTTAAATTTATCTAAATGATAGTGTGGAATAATTATTAAAAATTGGTATCTATTATTATTTATCAAGAGGCTCATAAATGTTCTTAAAAATTAAGGTAACATTCTCTGGATCGTAAATTTGTTGAATCTTAATAAGAGTTATTTTTTTGAAAGATGGTTTCAAAATATAGTAATGAATAGATTAAAAAATTCAATAGAATAGATTATAATTTTTAGAAAACTTGTATAGGAGAAAATCTCATTAATAAAAGTCTTGAACATCCATTTATGGTTATGAAAATATAATACATACATAAAGATAAATGGAAAAATATGGATTAGAAGTCATATATAGTTATTAAAATTTCATTAGTCTGAAATGTGTCTCATAACATTCAATAGATGAAAACATAAACATAGTTGATGGAACCCCTTATATATATGTATATGATAAATGTATATCAATCAATAAGTTAATCAGGATGTAGAGGTTATACAACCTAATTTAATTGTAAGAAATATTTGTATCAGATATCATGAATTATATTCACTTTGTCTAGAGCCAACTGGATTCTATTGAGGTTAGAAATGAGGATGATTTGTGGGTAATTTTTTATTGTCATCTCTTGGTAATAATGTGAATAAATGTTGAAATATTTTTGTAGTTTATGTGGGAATAATGATTTAGGGTTCACTGATGTTTGAAACATGTATCTAAATGAGGATTTATAAAGGAAAGAATGTTTTCTTCTACTAGTGATGTATTAAATATATAATTAAGGGTATTCTCACATCATAAAATGAATTGGGACAAATCATAGAGAAAATAATGAGATAATAGTAGAAGGACATATTTTAAAACTGGGCATGTTTTTTGGAATTTTGGAAAGAAAGGAAACCCCAGGAAATATTTACATCATAATAAGGTATCCTGTATAGGGAATATATCTAGATAATAGGATGTAGTATAAAAGAGTAGTGTAATTATATATATAAATGTATTCACTCAACTAGAATCCTATATCCAAGACTCTATTACTACTTTCTATTTAATAGGAGAAAAATGATAAAAGTAAAATTATGTATCTAGAAATTCTAGTAGGGTGCCTATTGTATATTATGTTGGTATTTATATTTTGGGGAGAATAAAATTAAATTTTTAGTTGAAAAATCATTGATTCATTATATTAAATTATTTTCGTAATGTTCTTGGTCTCCCGATGAACCTGATTTCAGTTGGTATGCTAAATGGTTCTATTTTTGGAACAAGTTTTATGGAAAGAGTATGTAAAGTTACACATGAATAAAATGTGATATCTAGAGGTGTAGAATTTGGTTCTATGTTTCAAAATAGAATGGTGGTGGGATTTACCAACTCAAAAACACCATCTTCTGAAATATCACAACATTTTCATAATTGGTTTTGTAACTTCAATGAGAAAATAATAAATTCTCTAAAATATGGAGGCAAACTAAATATAGATCATTCCTATATTGGACTATGAGAGAGTTTTATACTCAAGAATAAGTTAAATGTGACTTTCAATCTCTCTAGAAGAAAACCAAATTATATAAAGTTGGTGTTGTTATATATAGATGATTGGGGACCTTCCACTATTCATTCTCATTTAAAGTAAATTTACTTTTTTACTTCATAGATTATTCCAAAAAAAGTATGGGTATACTTTTTGAAACATAAAAGTGAAGTGTTAGGAATCTTTGATGAACATAAGGTTATAATGGATAAATAATTCAGTTGCAAGATGAAATATCTAAGGTCATTCAATGGTGGTGATATTACTAGATAGAGTTTATAGAATTACTATTTGAATAAAGTGATTTGGGTTGAGTGGCTATTTTAAGAACACATAAAAAAATCATTTAGTTGAGATAATGAATTAGATGTTGTAAGATAAAACACAAAGATTGTTGTTACATTCTAGTATACATAAGTAATTTTTGGTGGAATCATAGGTAAAAATAGAATGCATGATCCAAAAAAGTTAATTAAATCCCTTAGAAAAAAAATTAAAATAAATATTCCCCAAAAATATTAGAGAAGTTCCTAATATTAGAGTTTTAAGAAAGATAGAATATATTAATGTGTGTGACAATGAAAGATATGACCATGAAGCTAAATATCAATAATAATTCTTTTTAGGTTATAAAGATGACAAATTTTGTTCTTGGATATAGGATAATGAAATTAGGAATGTTTTAAAAAAAAATATACTCTTTAGTGAGAAGATCATGTGGAATGATCAGAATATGAAGGGAAAAGAGGATGAGGCTAAATATTATACATATATTCAAGTTGATATTAGAAGGGGTCCAGGAAGCACATATGTTATGGAAAGATTATTTGTCTTTAAATTTATTAGAATATCACATTTTATGGAAGGGAGTTTATAAAGAATCAAATAAAATTTAGATGTTTTTCATTAAAATAAATACCTGAAATCTAAAGAATTAAGGAAGTTCAATATAGAGTTCGGAAAGGTTATGTTCAGTATGTAGTGATTCTAAAAGAACATAAATCATTAGTTAAATTTTATACATCTTCATGGTTCAAATAGAAAATTAATATTTATAACTAAGAACATAGTTTCCTATATTTAATAGATGTTAAAGAGCCATAAATTCCAGATGAAATTGTTACTCAATGTGATTCTGGATAGATGGAGTTATAAATGAATGAGTAGTTAGATTCATGATGAGTGAATAAGATGAGGGATATGACATAAATACAATAAGGGAATAAATAAAATTTTAACATCTAGTTATTATGGTTTAAAGATAAAACATATGGAAGTTAGAGGTATAAGGTGAGGTTGGTTGGGAAAGGGTTTTAGTAGAAGAATAAATTTAATTCTATAAAATATTCACTTTGATACTAAAGAAAACTTCCATCCAAGATTATTTAATCTTGGTTAATTTTAAAAAATTTATACCATAAATAAATGTATATGATGATTTATTTTTTAAGGTATTTATAATAATAAATTTATATGAAGAAACTAGTTTTTTCATGGAAAATCAGATTTGAGTCTTGGTGAGTAAACTAAAAAAAGTCTATAAGGTTTGAAACTAGAACTAATGTTTTAGAACTGTGATTTTTATTCCTTAATATTGGATAATGTTTTCTCAGTATGTAACTATATCCATAACTACAATAGGAAGTGTTTAAGTGGAAATGACTTCATTTTATTACTCTTATACATGGATGATAGGTTTTGGAGTGTTCAAATGATCACTTGATTCAGATATTGAAGGAGGACTTATATGAAATGTTTAAGATGAAATATCTTGGTGAACTGAATAAGATATTGGGAATAACAACTTCATATTATAGTATAATTATAAGTATAAATTTATCACATATTTATTACATTCATAATATAATTTAAATATTGTTGAAAATTTGATGTAAACTAGTTTTGAATCCACTCACTTGTCACATAAAATATTCAAAAAAAATAGGCACTAGGATTGGTTGAAAAAATGAATCGTAAGTTTAATTCTCTATATACTTTAATAATAAGAAGTTTGATGTATACTATATTTTTCACTTATCCATATATCTCCCATGTAGAGTGACTTGTTTGCCAGTTTGAGGAAAATCCAACGAAAGATTGCTATAAATATATAAATTTTATTATTCAGTATCTTAAATTAATTTAATATACAAATATTTATTTGGAATATGATAATACATTACATGGGTTTTTAGATGAAGGATTTTTATATTATTCTAATTATTATAAGATCATAAGTATATATGTTTTTACTTTTGGAGGAACTAAAACCTATTGGATATCTAGTTTACAACTGGTGATTACACATTCTACTATAGAAGCATTGTTTGTGGTTGTAATGAAAGGTAGAAAGGATATCTTATGGATAATGTATTTAGTTGAAGAATATTTATGTATTTAGAATATTGGGTTTCTATAATATAACAATCATCATTAAATTCATTTGGATAAGAATATAGTGTTTTATTCATGATCTAAAACCATTGATTTAATACACCATTACATCTGATAGATGCTAAAAGATATAGAGTTAGATTTATAGAATATATCTAGATAATATAATCTAGAAGACATGTTCACTAAGATAATTCTACTAAATATATATAAGAATCATCAATCCTCAACTGAGTTTGTGTAAATGAAAGGAGGTTGACAATCTTTGTACATAGTGTAATTTGAAGTTGGTGTTAGGATTTTCTATGAATATTTCACCATGTGGGATATTTTTGGGAATGTGTGATTTATGTTTCAATTTATATAATATTGTTTATTGGAAAGTGTGTTTTTTTACTATATCAAGTTCATTGAAATAAAGAAAAGTAGTGATTTTTCCCTCTTTATTTCAAGAATAAGGATTACAGTAAGAGATTTTTTAGAATGAAGTAATTTTGAGGTCCATATATCTAGGTATTCTTGTTCCAAAATTATTGGTAAAGATTAAAAAATAATTTGGATGCTCAGTTTTATATTGAGAGTTAGATTATTTACCATAGGTAACACTCATACTGAGGATTCTTATATGTGATTGATGGTGGTAACAAAAAAGTTAGTGGACTAAATCATTTCTTAGAGGTCTTTGTAACTAGATGAAAGTGTGAAAGCCTCTCTAAATGGGAGGGTGAGTCTTCCTTTTCAAGTTTTAAGGATATTAAAACAATATTAATCAATGAGACTCATTTTTCACAAGTTATAAAATTTGACTTATGGTTAAATGGAATGATACAATGTTTCTCTCATGAATATAAGGATTTAAATCCTAACAACATAAAACCAAATTGTTCTTTTGTACATTAATTTGTTTAAATTTCAAGAATTTATTTAGAGTGAATAGGGTTGAAGCTATTTTAAAATATTCTGATGATTTGGATGAATATTGTTCTTCCAATATATAGAATAATAAATTTCATAAAGTTCCTTCTAAAATATATTTTTATGTGAGTGATTTCATATTGATTTTTTTCTATTTATCCGATGGAAAATGTGTATGAATTATCATCAAATAATGAAATTTTATTTCTCAAATTCAGTGTTTCATTGTCAATTTGTCTCATACAGAGAATGGGGAAATAATGTATTGATTACCTGGGGAGAATAAAGGCATAAATCCAAACTAAGGTGCTTAGTAAGAGTCTCCTCCCTATGGTCAAAGAGTGAACATATATATCAATAATGTATACGAGCATTGGATAAGGCATCTAGGTGTCACTATATATTCTATAAAATAGAATTATGCAACATATTCTTCAATGGGTGGTTCATTAAATCAACAAGATAGGGTTTTTAGGTGTTACTATATATTCCATAAAGGGAAATCAAGACACCTGTAGTACTGAGTGCAGTTTTGTAGATGAATAAAACCAAAGTAGGGGCATGGTAGAAGACTAATCCTATATAGTGGGTATACTTTTATGGGAAGACAAAAACATCGAATAGTTTTATGTTACACAATATGGACAGTAGCGTGTAGTGTAAAATTACATGAAAATGGAATTTATCATATAGTGTAATATTTTATAGTGGGGATGGAATGTTATATAGTTGAAAATCAATAATCCAAGTTTATTAAGGTCTATTTACATTAATAACATACATATAGAATTAAAGGGGTTTTTGTATGTTTGATTTTTGTGAATCTCAACCATGATAATAAAATAAAAAATACAAACTCCTAATCTCACATAAATCATGTTCATTGTGACAAACTATGTTAAAATGAAGATTACTAATGTCACATGAGTTTTTAAAAGAGGTATTGGTAAGTTAGGGTCAGAATGATTAATTGAACAAAAAGGAAATCGATGAAGATGAGGAAACTAGATGGGTAAAGTGCTAAAAAAATAATTCACCCCACTATCATCCAAGAATAAAATATGGTGTAACATTGAAGATGTTATATATTTACTCAACCAAATAAAGGTGTAAGTGAGGAAAATTGTTATCTCGGGGGGTTTGACTCATGTGGGGTTGATATATAACATGAGGATGACCATTTAACATGTTTAAAACATAGGTTACCCTACCATACTATAAAAAATAGAGGCATGAAATTTATGTTCATCCACTGACCATGTTAAAAACATGGGATTTCAACTGATTTTTCGACAAAGGATTCATTCAGTATGTATAACCTTGATTGGAGGTTGGTTTGGACTGTGGAATTTTTTCATTTCTATAAGGAATTATATTTTATAATTAATGGTTGTTATGGATTAAAAACATAAAATACCAATGTAGAAATGAAAAATTATTAGAGATAGTTAAAAAAGTTCAAAGACTTTAGGGGATACACCTTTGGGAATTATTCATGTCAATGTGGAAAACTGATGCGGTTTTAGTGGCATGTGGGAAAGTTTGAGTCTAGGTCGAAAACAAGCGAAAAAATATAAAAGAGATTTACATTTGAATTTTATTTTTCCTTGGGGATCCATTATAATCTATATATTTTAATAATTTAGGGAAATATATCTCGGAAAAAAGGTTTTCTCCTAGTATATTTGTTATTGAACATGGTCCATGGCTGACTCAAGTTTTTGGTTACACAAATTTGACCACATATTTCTTATAGTTTTTTATCTAAAAACATTAACAACATTTTTGAGACATTAAATTTGTATATGGTTCAGAATACCCAATATGAATGTCATATATAATAAAAATATAGATTTCCACATTTTGGATCATTCTCAATTTAACGTCTGAATGATTAGATAAATAGGAGGATTGAATATTCTATATATATAAATACGGGTAAGGGTAAACATGATGTGAATAAAATGAATCAAAATTCCAATATAATATTCTCAAAATCACATGAAAATATATCAAGGTCATTATTCTTAGAATTAGTGATTTCCCTTTTTAGGTAAATAATACATGTTCATGACCATATAGTTTAACTTCATGAGGCAAGGAAAAATAATTATATAGTTCAAAATCATACATTAAAGACTAAATGGTTTATTTTGGTATTTTATACTGAGATAAGGGTGAATGAAATATTTTAAAAATATTTGAATCTCAAATTGTAATATATATAACCACAATGATGAGTCCACAATGTTTAAGGTAGTAATGATTAGACCAAGGATCCTACTTTTGGTTCATAGAACACAAAAAATCACTATTAAGAGTACCACTATCTTAACGTCTAGTTAGAAAAGGTATCCTAATGGGGGAAATAGACACCAAGATGACATATTAATTCAGAAATCACTATGTATCCATTGAAATGGGAATAAAACCACCTTTTTTTCTTAGGGAGAACCTCAATTTAGATTTTTCGTAGATGATTGGAAATGGGAGAAATAGAATGGGATCATAAATGAGAGAAGGGGTCAAAAATATGATGTAAGTTGGTAGAAGTCGAATCACCAGGGTAAAACTATGAAATTATTCTACATATATTTGGCTCATATGTAGATAATTGTATATAGAAGGAGTAATCCTAGATATGTGCAAGTTAAGGGGATTCACATGAGTTTATTGAGTAGCCTAAGTAGTATGATAGAATGAGAGTTGAATTTTTTCGTTGTATTTTTTATTCTATCATAACTACATAAAACTTAAAACTAGAATCAATCCAAACACATATTTTTTTTGTGTCTATATGATACCATCATAGATCTTACTCATTTTTTAAAATGAGAAAATGAAATATAGTGAAACAAATATTAAAAAAATAGGGGATCAAAACTTTATAAAAATCGATAAAAGTATCATCTTACAGGGAAGAAGAGGGAAGAGAAATGAAATCCATGTTTGGGCCTAGGGTAAGAGACCCATGAATCACTATATTTTCCATGAGATAATAATGGTACCATATGTTGTTATATGATGACATCCTAGTAGGTGACCAACATTGGGATAAAATATGGTGTCCTCTATAGCAATGAACCATCCCCATTTTTTATTTTTAGCATTGTACAGAAGTAATCAGATATGTAGTTTATGTTTGTGAATCTAGAATGAAGAACATTGTAGTTTAAGATAATTTTTTGTGGACAATAATAATATTTTTTAACATTATATGGTGAGGAATATATTTTATATAGTTTAAAGTCCATCAAAAAAGATCTATGTGCCATGAAACATAGGTTCAACTATCGAGGACCCATTCTAAATAGTTTAATTTCATATATATCAGACTTGATGTTATACAATTTGACATCATGCAACAAGGACTAAGAATTATTCCATTTTTTATCATGAAACAATGATTACATGCCCAATTTGAAGATATATTACATACTTATTTAAAAACAATGCATTGTTGGGATGTTTGATAATCTACCCATCTATATTGATAAATGATTATGCAACATTATAGTAAACATAGTGAAAAATGAAGGGGCCTTCCAGTTTAGACTCCATCTATGGTTGTTTTATTTCAAGTTTCATTTGAATTATCATTAATATCCCTAATTCATATTTTAATACGGGGTGAAGGAAAACCATCTTGTTAAATGATTGGGTCACTCAATTCGGATTGACCATGATGATATATAGTATTTAGTGCCTTTTTCATTGAGGGATTCCATACTGACAAGGAAGATGATAGATGTTTAATACAACCTGCACTGGTAGTAGATGGTCATCTAGAGAACTGAAACCTCAATATCAATGGGGAACACTACATTAGTTCTATATACTGTAGAGTAATTTTCTTACTGGGTAGAATTCTGATTCATGTTTTGATATACCCCTAATGAATTGAAGAGATATTATGGATAATTTAACTTAATCTAATCCATTATAAATTATATGATTTTATATATAAATTAATTTAATTATATAATCAATCCATTTTATAATATGTGATAGTGTGATGTATGGTTGGTAAAGATGCTGTACACGTAATTGTCTTTCTTCAACTCAAAGGATCCAAAGTTGGTATCATTATCCATGAAAATATTTTTATGGATTATTAACTGATTATTATTTTCTCAATTCATAAAAGAAATAACGAAACATATTTTTAACCACTTTAAGGGAATTATATCAACCTATTTCAATAAGAAATCAGTTTTAGTAAAAAGTAACATGAACTTCCTTATTTTCACTGGTGGATAGGTAACCTAGATGCCAATTCCCCATGATGAAAAGGGACAATATTACTTTTTGGAATAGAGAAGCAATAGAGACTTATTCATCTGTTTATCATGAATATATCATTAATCATAATTATTTTTGAATTCCATGAAGTCACAAACCATGGGTAATTATAACTATCACAATATTTTTATTTGATGGTATAGATTCAATCATAAAGAGTGAGTTCCATATTCCCTAAAAAGAACCTTATGAAATAATTCAAGAATTTACTTCCCTTTGAGGTAGAAGATAAATTTTTTGTGGAAGTATAAATTTTATTAGACATGCTCTTATTTTGGTGCATCATGGAGGAAAAAATTAAAATCCCATTTATTGTTTTTTTCATACTCATACTAACTTTATGGAATAGTTCCTTGTTGCAGGTACTCAAAAAGTTACCCTTATAATTTGATTCTTATTCTATCTTTATGGAACCTAAAAATAATTTATTGATGGATCTAGTTGAATGTTGATTCACCTACCTTCATTCATCATCAAGTGATATGGGGGAATAACCTTCTGATGTTCAATATCGATGACCAAGTCATTCTATTATCGATACTCAATGGAATTGACTATGATTTCAAATGAATTCACTAGATCATTATGAGATCATGTAATATGATATATCTTTAACTTGAATATATTTTTTGGCTATCAACTGTATGGTGAACTCAGAAATGGTATGAAATATCATTACCTAATAGTATAGTCCCAAATTATTTGTTTAATGATCAATGAATAATACCCATTTATGTGCAACTCAGAGAACTTGATATCAAGGTCTAGCTTAGTTCTGGTGATGATGGCTTTAAATCCACCATCATTGTAAGTGAACCACTATAAATGGAGTAACCTGTGAGACCTGAGTGACTTTGAATGAGTGATGAAGACAATTACAAGGTTTTCCGTATTAAATATTATTTTATTCACCCCCCTTCCAGTTGGGATTCATGAGACAACATCGAATGGATTTTTCTAGTGTGGATCTACTATGATGATGGAGAGACTGGACTGATCTTTAATCTCAATGTATCAGAGAAAATCTTCAAGGGTTGGGTGTGTGATAAACAAATCTACCAATTTTTCCCCTTATAAACATTTTAATGAAGTAACCTAATGTCTAAATTCTAATGGATCATTTTCCATTATTCCAATTCTCTAGTAAACATTGAAAAAATGAATGTAATTCAATTGTTCAATGAAGGAGATCAACTTGATATCATGATGTATTAGATAATGCATCAACATAAAAAAATACAAATTAAAGATAACAATCCTCAATAGATGAATATATGACCTCTATTTCCAATATAATGAGACCAGGTAATACAAACTACAATTATTACCTTCACTATTCATCTAATATAAGATGTAACCAAAGTATAATTATTGGGTTATCACTTAGGGGGAAAATGTATTCTTTAGGTATAAAAAACCAGAACTAGTGTGTGAGGTATGCACTTATTACTATAAATGAATTCTATCTCTCATTCTTCATCCAAATAGTAACTACTTAATTCCATTATAATCTTAGAGAAATATAAATATTTTTCCACTAGGTTAGTGAAAAAATACTATATACACACACCAGATTACATTAAAAGTATCTCAGCTCTAATAAATTTCATGGAGAGGGAATTTAAGTGGTGGAATTTGTATTCATTTTATTGATACCACTACCTCTATAAAAAATGGTAATCATGAAATTTCTATAGGTAACCTGTAATTCATACTTAAATAGGGTCATCTTAAATTTTTTAGAATCGATCACATCAAACACCCAAATAAGATCATTTAAATGTCTCTAACATATCTTTGATTTTACCACTAAATTGTCACACATATAACTCCACCACCATTTATAGTATGTGTATATATATGAGACTTATATATTATTGGTAGGTTTCTCTAGTGTTCCTCAATTTTAAATGTATCATCTTGTAGAAACATGTTCCCTAAAATTACCAAAATGAGATAGTCTCCACATGTTCAAGGGATATATGGATTTGATTATATCTAAAACTTCATTCAAAGAAGGATAGGGATCATAATCTAGTAGGTGAATCAATAAATAACATTGTGACCAGGGTATGAAATTCATCATTTTGATAGTGGTAGTTGAGGTCCTATATTTTATTGCAGAGTATAATCTGACCATTTTTCTTTTTGGATGGGAAAAGTTTAGCTAGTTACATTCAGTAAAGAATATCCTGAATAAAGTTTTCTTTTATCATCTTATCAACTACATATTTAACCGTGGAACCACTCGATGGAATCATCCTTCTAGGTGAATGTTTTTATCCAACGTGAAAAAAAGATGGCTGAGATAGTGGAAAATGACATAGGGATCCGTCACTAGAATCTCTTGTAATTCTAAAGGAACAAATTGTGGTGTAACTTCATGAGTTCTACTTACTGCTTATATTTTTCAATATGATTGACTATACTAATAAGTGTTAGCCTTAGGCCTTACCCTATGTCTAGGTTCACCTATATCATCCCATAAATAGTACTGAAAATACTTCTTCAATTATGGGTGGAGTTTCATTGAATATTTCTTCATGAGAAGCATGACGACCAGATAAAGAAAGATACTACTTTAGTATAGGTAACTGGGAGGTGGTATCATCTTTCTGTGTAGGGGTATAATCTTAAGGATGTCCACACCACAGGCTTGGTTACCAAAAAATTGGTTAATTCTACACTCTAGCCTACACGGTGGAGGTATTAGTTTTCTGGCATAGGGAATGATCCTTGCTGTGTGTTAGGAAAGGTATTTACAGGATTCAGACACACATTTCCTTTATAGTATTAATTAGTGACTAGGAAAAATTAATTGTCTCTATTATAGTAAAGTGGTTTATGAGGTATAGAGCTATGGATTCCATATGGGGGGGGGGGGTCGGCATCAGAAAACTACTCTTCGGGTTATTACATGGGTACAATAAGGTTGATGTAATGAATTTAGGAGAATTGATGCACTTGAATCATTTGAGCAGGGGATATTTTAATTATATTTATTAATTATTTTCTTCAGGGTAGCAGGTTTCACATTAGAAAAAGGGGAAACCATTAGCATGGACTACTTCTATAAAAATTTTGAGGGAGTATTTAAGTATTTAGTGACATGATCAGTGGAAGATGCATATAGGTTGTGCTAGGACAAGATAGTAAGGTGTTAAATTTATTACCCTACAAGGGCACCATGAATTTGGTATTATGTAAAACAATATCTAAATTTGAGGTTCAATGAGGTCATCCTAAGTAGTTTTTTTTTATAATTTTTCATCTCTTAATAGTGAAAGATACTACTTTAGTATATATAGATGCTATCAAGCTTCCTTGAGTGGTAAAGGGAGCATATTTTGACTTAAATGATTGTGACTTTATCTTTCTTAAAGGTGGATATGATGACCATTAAATCCTTATTATCTCCTTCTTAATCATGGAAGGATTCATTGACAACCATAATAATATCTAATTATATTGTACATTTCAAATCCTTGACAAGGGCCTCACAAATAATCTTTAATAGATGGTGTGTGTTAATTTTTAAGAGTTGGTCCTGGATTCCATCGAAAAAATTGATCATTTCATACTTCCATTCTAGGGTAATATTATTATTCCCAAGTGTCCACTCCCAAATTTACAATATAGAGTTCCCAATTAGATAATTACTAAGTTCATGGTTGAAAATTGTTAAAATTTTATATCTATCAGGTAGTTATGGCTATGAGAAATCATCTTTGAGATAAATGGAAAAAATACACTAAAGGTTGCTGCCACAAGAGGCTGTATTTGCTGATATTAGATAAACACTTTTCTTCTTGACTTAGTAAAATAATATTTTTCAAGAATATATCCTTAAGATTTGTGTTATCCCAAGTAAAATTTTCCCATAGATTGAGAATATCAATGAGAGGTTCTATGAGGGGTTGGTGGGTTTGTTTAGCCTATGGGCTCTACATAGTGATCTACTAACCTAATCACACTGATAGAGGTTTACTCATATTCCTCATTAGAATATTCATAAAGTGTCTATCTTCTCATATTAATTCCTACAAATACAGGGGGCATGAAATCCCAGAGATTACACATCATATCTAGCACTAACAAATGATATGGATAATCCTTATAGTGTCAAAGCTTATTCCATCAAGAAATGGAAGGATATAAAGATGATATATTCACTAGAGAGGAACATATTACAAAAAAGGATCCCAATTAATTTAGATACGCATTAATGATCCAATGGTATTGATATATTTAAATTTGGGCCAATAAATCATCAAAAATATATTATATATAGTTGAAAATACTCTACCACTCATAAATTTCAATGTCATAATTAGTGATATCAGAGATTAATTTTTCATACACCAGAGGATCAACTAGCTCTATTATTACATGATATTCCTTCCATTGTATTCATTCCTTGAATAAAAATTATGATTGGATAGTTTGTTCAATAATCATGCGGTGGGGAAAATAGTCATGTCTATTATTAAAATTATCCTTCCATGGAACCTTGATGTCTACAATATGAATAATTTTTTTTGTACATGGTGACTTTAAAAATGACTTATTCTTCTATTCATAAATTAATTACACCATATTTTTATATTCTATGAATGTATTAGCTAATTTTCTATTTTAGGGATTGGGGGTGGGGTTTCTAGCACGAGCCAATAGAAAATAGGTCTTCTTTTGTGAGGCCACCTGAAGCTTTATTTTATTGATGGCTGAAGACTATATCATGGTATGAATTTTTTAAATTAAAGTAATTCATATAGTTGTTGGTGGGTATTTATGATAATTTGTATCAAACAATTAAATTTCCTCCTTGAGAAACTAAAATATCTCAGTGGTTTCATAGAATCTTTCTTTTTTACTTCTTGAAGATGAGGGTCAAGGACAAATTATATTTGATATTATCCACACACATCCACGAAAACTATTCCTTGGGAAATTGAACATTTAGGGACTGTGTCAATACCTTAATGTAAGAAATGATATTGGACAAGTGTTCATTTTTACATTGTTTTTTATAGGTTAGTGACACCCATCCTACACATAGTGGAGCTGAACTAGTAGTATAATTTTAGTTAGAGATCTTCTTAATATATGACATATCTAGGTTCTAGATTATTGAAAATGATAAAGGTGGTTTTCTACATATTTTATTCCAATAATCATAGATTTTAGGCCTCATACTTCTTTGTGGTACTCAATATAGTTTCACAATAATAGGAAAAGTGGGTAATATACTCCTCTAGATCCCATGTGTTGTCAAAGGACGAGAATCTAGGGATTTTAAACAGTGAAAATGGGGGAAATCATCCACTAACTCTATTTTCATAATCATTTTGGTTGGTATATATTTTCACTTCATCTCTTTGTACTTATTTTGAGTAGTGAGATCATTGATCGTGTTATCATGGGGGATTTCCTCATGCATCTTCCTTATTTCCTCATGCATCTTCCCTATGGTTGGTTGCTCACTCATGAAATTTAATATTCTTGGTAAAATAATTGTAAGTCTTTATAATCCATCAAATATGGATATAAAGGTAATTTTGAACCATTTCTCAAGTGTATACGGCGTCATACTTTGGTCATAGATAACTAATCAAGGACTATTGGTAGTCAAGGTTCCATTTGAGGTAAGATGAGGTCATCATGAACATCCTCCTAATTTGGATGATATCTTCAAAGGATATCATACTTGAGATGTTTATAAACCTTTGTATTTTACATTAGGGAATAAATCCAAGTATCCATAATTCGTGAATTACTTACTTTAGGAATTACGTTTGGATAGACCACACCTTTTACCTAGTCGAGGTTTTATTGGTAATTCAAGAGTGATATACCTAGAGGGATCCTAAGGAAAATGGATTTTATATTCTAATTAGTGTGGAATAATTCAAAATGCTTCATTAATATTAAATAATCTTCTCAACCAAAATCATCCTCACATACCCCATCTAAACATCACACTCCTGATTATCAAATGAACTTACAGTAATGAAAATCAACATGGTGGTATTTGGTGATGAGGATTCACTAACATCATTAGATTGAGTGAGCTTGGAAACTAGTTATTGATGGTCGAGAGGGCTAAAATGTAGGTATAAATACTTCCCATATCCTATAAATTTAATATGGAGAAATGTTCCTTCAGTAATATGTCATATAACTATGAGACTCTCAGTATATATTCACTATAAATTATAGACCTATCCACTAAAGTCAAGATGTTAACATAGTATAATTATTTTTAGTTCAACCATTTGGAACTAGTTTATAAGGTCTTTATAATTCTCAAGTCTATTTAGATATTTTAACTAGAAATTTGAAATGTGGTTGAATACACCCATTGATTCTACTAGATTTATACTATATGATTCTTAGTGATTAACTCTTGGATAAAGAGGTATAAGGCCGCATGATTCTAGATAAATACTGGATGTTGGTTAGTATCTAGAACTTATCACATTCACCCATCATACACTTATTCATTTTAAAAAATTAATTCATGCTCTTAGTCATAAAAAAAATCTGTGTGGGGATGGAATAAAGTTGGATGATATAGTGATACAAATAATTTATTCTATAAATATTGAGATAAAAGTTTATTCTTCTGCAGAACCCTTCATTAATCTCAAGATTTCTCATACATTGGTTAATAAAGATTCATTAGAATCCCCATGTAGGATGGAGAGTCTAAAACCTTATATTGATGGAGATCATTGTCTATTTGTGGATGAACTAGGTGTTTCTTCACATCTGAGAATACTAGGATGGATCCTAACTTCTTACCAACCTCAAATATATAGGTAGAGATAAGGGATACAAATGATACTAGGGATGGACCCATAGTCTGCCCTGGGGAGGAATAAATAACATCCTCTAAATATTGGTTTTATCATAGAACCTTTAGGACCATGCTCACTTCATCCTCAGAAATAAACATCCTCAACTGATGGGTTCCTTACCCTAGTTGTGGTGGTTATGGGGAAATAATCTCTCCAAAGTCAATCATCATCTTATATTTTAAATGATCATGGGTGGGATTGAGTTTATTCCATTGATATTTATGTGTAATTACCCTTAATATGATATTATTTATGATATGATTACCCATCCCATGAGATTTTTTAGGTATCACATAGAGGACCTTGAAGGTAGATTTCATCATATGGTGTAACTTTTCAATGGATGGTAATCATTAAACCCTAGGGAGGGCATTAAGGGTAGTGGTCTCTGTTGGAATGGGGAGGAACTCCATGACCGTTGTTGGTGAGGGAAGGACCCAAGTGGTTTTTTTTGTGAGAATAACCTCTATGATACAGGTCAATCTATGGAGGACCTTCAGGGTCATATGCATCTTCATCCTGTTGAGGACCTCTGTAATGGTTTTTTTGTGGCACTGGGGGTTGGAAGAGTTAAACAAGACCACCTTACAAAGACTAAGGTCTTTATCTTATTCTGTAGAATATATCTCTTTGCATAGTATTTATGAAAGTAAGTGATGTGATGGTACTTGTTGAAGAGGAATATTTTGGAGCAGGAGTGGTTGAAGCCCATGGTATGGGTGCCGTGCAGTCTAAAATTAGTAATCTGAAATAACATTAGGAATAACTTATTTAGTCATTGGGTGGGTGGTTTTTTGTTGATGGTGAAATCAATTGCTATATACCTTATTGGTGACTAAATAGTTCTAGTATTCCCACATAAAGGGAAAAATAATTGGTTGGGAAACATCACCTCACATTTCTCATATACATGTGTTGGGAGGATTCCATTACTTTAATCCTTATACTGGAAACCACTTATGTAATCCTCTCATGTATGCTTCCTACTTCAAAGTGTCACCCCAAGATTCTTATTATGTAGTAATATCTAGTGAATTTCTCAATAATTATCTAATAAATAGTTCAATCAATGATCCATGCCTCCAATAAGTTCTCTTAGTAGTTTTAATCCTTGAACTCTTTTTATTTTTACCCGAGTCACTAACTAAGTAAGGAACCATGGGGAAAAACTATAGAATCCACAATATATAGTTCCAACAAAAAAAGATCCTATGAGGTTATATTTTTTTAATCCTTTACCATGTTATTATTGATGATATAATTCTTAGTCCATTCAATTAGAAATTCCTATAGCTAGGAATCCTAGCATGTTTAAGCACATAACTCTTCTGGAATTCACCTGATTCATTGACCTAGTAAGAAACCTCTAGGAAGCCTAGAAAAATAATCCCAACACTTTAATTTTTCATCACCCATTTTTGAAACAATATTACTTACCTCATAAAGATAAAAATCATGGATCAATACTATTACATGACCTTAAACATTAAAACTGGAACTATGTGGGATTTGATTCATATTTCAGCAGGGTATGTAGGATTCCTCTTTAAGGTTCAATATTGAAATCATATCCATTATACCCTGTAATAGGTGGTATCTCAAAAAAATGATCATATTCCTATAATACACTAAACATCCCATCATAATTCCATAATGGACTCTAAATTATGGCTTCCATTATGGGAAAAGTGAAATTGGATTAGTCCCTAAAAGATGTTAACTTTTTCCTAGACTTGTATTAAATGTTTAAGTGGATCATTCCCTAATATATGTTAATATATACCATACTTTATGTTATGATCATAAGTGGATTAATCCCTACTAAATTTTAACATGATATTACCATTTAATATTGAGAACAAGTGTATTAATCCCCAATGAACATTCACCAGTAGCTACCCTTAAGTGATGAGCATAAGTGGATTAGTTCCCACTAGAAATTTACATGTGTCTACCATTAAATGATGTGGGTAAGTTGATTTATCACCATTGGAAATTAAATTGTGTCTTACCATATGAAATGAGTGTAAATTGATGAGTCCCCAAATAACATTAAACCATGATCACCCATATGAGATGAGCATAAGTGGATCCCTTTATTCATTATGCGATTATCATTAAATCTATATGTGGGAATAATAGACCCACATGTATAGAAGAAATGTGAGGTGATGTTTCCCAAACAATGATTTTTTGGAATGTATTTGGGAGTGAGGGACATAAAATTTGGTTTTATGTATGGAGTTTTTATGATTGATCTAGAAATGAGAATTTGTGGACATGAACTTTCATGGAAGTGTACTTCACGACAACGGTAAAAAAAGGTCTCCCTGGTAAAGGTTTCATGAATGTTAAGTGTTGGGTGAAACCATGGCATGTATGAGACTTAGGAATAAGCCATGAAGTGTTTTCATTATATAGGGCAGTTATATGATGCAATATTGAGGAAAAACCAATAAATTGAAGGATTTTAACATGTTAATTATCATAATATCCTCACATATTTGAGTATATTGTGGTTGTTACAATATCTAAATAGTTTTAATACATGTTTGTGCAAGCTATGAGCTTTAGGTTCTCTAAAATCCAAAATTTGAATATCCAACCTGATTTCCATCGTAAATAAATTAATAGTATTTATATTCCTTAGTCTTGTAAAACATGAGATCTCATGGAATTATTTCATGCTCATACAAATATGCCAATTCATAGTGCCTCTAGTTGTAGACTCACATCAATTTAAATTTCCCAAGAGTGTACACTTTTCTTTGAAACAATGTATTCTTTCCATATTACCTAAAAAATTATAAATTTTATTATTTGTAAACCCCAAAAACAATAAATATATTATTTTAAATATTGAATTTGGCCTTGAATACTTTAATAAATGGATTTTAGTTAAGAATAACACTTTTAGTTTTCCCCACTTGTAACAATGGTTAAGGTTTATAATAGAGATACATATCACAAGTTTTCTAACCTAGTGCACAATCCATGTCTCCCTATCTAATCAACTTACCATGTTTATTTGTTAAACACCCAAATAATAATTTTTAAATTCACACCATGTACCCTCTAAGAAACACTGTGTTTTGGGCCTTACAAAACATGAGTTTTGATGGTACATACTGAGTACCCCATCAGTTCGGAAGACCATATACCCCATCATACACTCCTTGTCGATAGAACCAAAATTTACATATTTTGATGTAGTACATGAGAAAACTCTCCCAAAATGTCTATATGTAATTTAAAATTGATGTACATGATGTGTTGTTTTTCATCCGTAATGTTTTTTCATACACCCTTTACCAAGACATGGATATGGGCGTATTAGTTGTCTATCATTATTTCTTTCCAACCTAGATCACAATGGAATGGTCTTTTGGGTTATCCTAGGTTATTTAAAAAGAGATATACATGTACTTATAGGTTTCAGTTCTATGGTACTGGAAAATAGGAATAGGTATATAAATTAGATCATTCATGGGCCAAGTACCTCTCTCTCATATACCATGTGTTACTCTCAAATATTATGAAATAACATCACCAATTGTTTTCACCTAAAATATATTTTTTACTACTCTCATATTTTTTTGTGATACTCTTCTATTATATGTTTCAATATAATATTTTTTCTTAAATTAATGATTTAAACTACCAACATTGTGATTCAATATAGGTAAAATTAGTTGTTTCATTTGTATAGTTCAGATTCAATGTGTTGCAACATGAATCCTTTAGTGTATATCTATGAGAAGTAGGACACGTGCATATGTTAAGGTTTATCAATAACAAATCATATATAGGATTTTCTTCTTCTTATAGTTTACTTATTTCCTTTCTATTCAACATTTATGAGCTAACTGTTATTATATAATTACTTTTTGTCTTTTGGATGAATACAACTATTTATGTATATCCACATCCCAACATGTGTTTATATTCCCACACATGTCATGTATTATGTAAATAGTGAATAGTTTATTGGGGACCTAGGAATTTGGTGTTGGTAGAGAGTAATGAGACTTGAGTTGGTAGTAGAAAACAATGTTCATACCTATATATTTTTTATTGTAGTAAATTCTGACATCTCAGTTGTTTTATTGGTTTCACTTTTCAGTTTTTGGGTTTATGTCATTAAATTCTTCAATATGGATTATGTAATAGTGTAACTTTGTGTATCTTAATTTTCATTTCCATTATATATATATATATATATATTATCTAGTATCCCCATTTTTTATTCAACATTATTATTTTATTTGTGGAGGTGTGTGTTGTGTGCAAGTATATAAGGTTAATGCCTCCCATTATGTGTCACATGCCCTCTCAATGCAAGTTACAATTATCGAGACTATTATAGGTGGTTTTGGGGTGACACAATCAGTTTATCACTACATAAGAGGGTTCCTAATGGGTTAGGTTATATTAATTTGAATTAGTCTCAAGTTTATAAAACATTGAGAGAAACCCCAAAAGTATTTTAAGAGATATTTGAAATAATATTGTCATGGAGTTTCACAATTTTTTTATATCTATTGTATGATACTGTGAAAATAAATGATATGTTTTGTAAAAAATTATAGATATAAAAAAAATGTTTTTAATATAAATTCATGAGCTGTTGCATATGGTGTGACAGAAGTTAAAAGTTCACTAAGTCTATGATTATGTTAGTAAAAGTGGGTGATTAATAGATATATTCAACTAACGGTAGACCCTGATATGGTGGTTTAGATAATTACATTCTCTAACCTTATGTGCACAAGAACATAGTGTAAGGAACTCTGTTATTGGGGAACTTTAAGGGTATTATCATGTTGAATGATAATACTTTTTTTAGACACCATCATCAACCTCAAATATCATTCTTTGTTACAACCATCATGTGATGCAGATTATGAATAGTTTTATTTTATAATATAATTTTTTAAATGTAAAAAAATTAAAAAAATAGCAATAAAGATGAATGTTAAAAATGTTAGGATGCTCATCAAATTTGTGAAATGCACATTCACTATAGGTTGGACGATTTGAGTTCCTTGATTCCTATACATGTGATATCGATCAACATAAATGGAGTTTGAATCTATAATATCTAAATAATATAATGATATCCTCAAACCCAAGATCAATATTATCCACAAAATCTATAATTTTATTAAACATAATATTCTAAAAAATAATGACTTGATATAAATACTTTTTAAGATTCTGGAGAGTCCTATGATCCATGGATATCCTTGGAGGGGGAGTCCTTTAGTTATCAATTTTTTATCGTGATAAAAATTTTGTGTTTATCTATGGCCAGTTTAATTAACTAGTGATAGGTAAATTTATTTCTAGATTCCCTAAACAAGGTGTATAGGGATTATTTATTGAAAAATAAGAGTTATAGAAGAATAAATAACAGTATTTTATAACAATGTCTTTCATAATGGTAAATAAAATCGGGAGGAAGATCTTTCAACCAAGTGAGATCCATGTTTATTCGTTTGTTGGTGTGACCATCCACCACATAATTCACCTCTACATAAAGAGTGTGATAATGAATTTGAGATAAGAGAGAAGTCCAAGAATTACATCCTCTATGATAATCCATGAGCGATGCAACATATAATTTCTTATGGCCTGAACAATGGATAGGGAATCTCTCTAATGTTATAAGTTTTTCCAGCATTTGTATCTTACAAAAGAAACTAAATTAATGACTCATATCATTTCATCTTCAAGGTATAATTTTAGTCTTCTTGATCTATATAATCATTTATTATATTTTCCATTGTGATCATGAATGATAGTGCTACATAATAAAAGACCTATTTTCCCTTTTGTGGAACCATATGAGTTGACTTTAATCAAATTTTTGGAGGAGGCTACCAAAAACATTAATACTTTCAGTAGGTATTATAACGTTAATAGTAATTCCCAATATTCTCAATACAGTTAATTCATGAACACTATTATTAGAGTATCCACATTAGAGGGAATTATATTCCTTGACTGACACTATGATTTTTGATATTTTAATATTTATTCTTTGGCGAAGAAGGTTATACTTGGAATTGGAATTTTTAGAAAAAAATTCCTTTTTTTAAAATTTCATTATATTAATAGTGTCTTAAATAGTTTTAAAGAATATGATTGTTAATAATTTTCTACCCCTTGTTTATTTGGGAGTAAGATGCTACCAGATCCTTGTAGACCAGTTTCTCAAGTTGAATATGGGTCGTTTATTAGCTACCTCATGTAGTTATGAATAGTAAAAGACCCAATATTTCATATGTTGTTGGAATGTTGAGAAGGTATATAGGTAATACATATTATATAGAACCTATTTGGTTAATAATATATTGAAGTGTATAAAGGGTGATATGTATTATTTTATATCTTATAATAGATATCAAAGGGTGTTATAAGGATGTATAATGTCTGTAGGATTAAAAATATACATGACTAATCATCTATGAGTTGTTAGGTTTTTACACTTGAGGAGGGGATATCTCCTGTTAATAGAACACACAATCCTATATAACAAACCCCATGAAAATTTATCATTTTTTTCATTAAAAACTATGGGAAATTAACCCAAATTGATTACATCTCCCTTATTATATCTACCATCATGGCCTCTATTGATGTCTTTATTTTCAATAAATTTTGATTTTCATAAAATTATGGATAGATATATGGAAAAAATTATAAATTAAAATCAAGATACAATAGTCTCATACATATAACTATAAGATCATTTATAAAATATAGTATCATAACTATAGAAACTAACAAATTTATTAATAATTTGGAATATCAACTAAAAAATTTGAATTTCAATGGGGTTAATATGAAAAACATCATTAGGGATGAGTTTAGTGAATTTTCTAATAATTAACCATTGATTATACCTAAAAATAGCATGGGATAACATTTCATATATAATTTTAATGTATAAAGTTATATCATATGTGCTAAAAACACTAAAATAAATTAGAGAAAAGTTAAATGGTGTATTTTCCCACGATAGGGGTGAGTTTAAACTACAAAGTATTCAAGGATAATAAATAATTATTTATAAATGGGAAAAATGGTTTACCTATGTGAATTTATGTTTGTGGTCTCTCCAATGAGCTATTATCTCTTCTTACATAAATTTTTTAAAGGATACAATATGAATTTTAAAAATGGTTTCTAGGTTTTGATGAAGAACTAAATAATTTCAAGGGACTTGTGTTAGAAGCATCTGGTTGATAACAAATAATATATGTACAAGGAAGTGTACTTCTATTTTTATATTCATAATTTATTTTTATCTATTTTAACAATATGAAAATAAAATGATATCTTTATTATGAATGATATGTCTAATAGATTATAATTATAGATTTTCAAAACAAGTTTTAAATATTCTAAAATGGTTAGTTTTTTTTGGATTTTAAATATTTTTAAAATATTTAATAATTATAATTATTGATTTTTTAAAGGGGAATACTTTTAAGAATCCCATATTAAAAAATGGAATGAACTTGGGTCACATTTATTAATGGGAAAACTTTTATTATTATTTAAATTTATGAAGAAAAAATGAGTAGTCCTATAGAGGGAAAAAATTTATATTGTCCACATGAACATGTCAGATCACACAATATTTCTCATTATTGGTGAACTTTATAGGTCACATCGGTGTAAGGTACATAAAGGTTCCATTATTTTTACAATGAATATATTACTCGCACTAGATATGTGTTTGGAAGGTCGACCATGTTCATAAAATAGGTATGATATACACAATAAATCCAATATATCATTATATAACAGACACATTCACTCACTAGGAAGGGGTGATCTGGGACAAAAAATTTATCATGTGTGATCTAATTGATGAAATTAAATTTAATAAACTCATTACTTTCTAGAGTCAGTGTCTACCCAATTCCAATGGGTAACATTACTTATCGGAATTGGTGTTTCCATTGCTATAAAATAGATTCTATATTTAATAGAAAAAAATTCAACAGATTATTGTGCACTCCAATTACCTCTCATATATTGACATTAATCTCCTTCAATTTTTCAATAATCAAATATCCATTTTCAGTGTGTAATAATAATGACTCATTTAATACCATGTTGATTCTATATCCACTTCAAAAGTAAATCTCTACTAATTATATGTGTATAGTAACAAGACACCATTTAATCCAAATGTGGATTATTTAAAACTCATTAGACAATATATTTATTCAGGGATAATCTTCTATTAAGAAGATTTATATAGTAACATTTCATAATGGGATCAACTTGCCACAATAAGAGAAAATTCTTTACCATTAACCACCTATATCCTTAACAATTGAATATCATAGGAGTTGGGTGTCCATTGAAAACCCGTGGATACAGTCACAGAAAAATATAGATAGTTACCCTATATCCATGATCATGGAAACCTATAAAAAACCATGTTTGTATCATGTTATATAAGTAGTTTTCACAAAATTATATATTCATAAATATATATGCCACATGAAAAAAATTCTAAATAAATAAAAATTAGATCATGATTGAAAAGTGCTAATAAAGTTGTGTAAAATAATAATTTTCACAGGATATAGTTGTAATTAATTCATAAAATTATAGTGTAAAATACAATTAATGTAATTAATCATATCAATATATGACTTAACAAGTCCATTAAAGGTTGAATAAGGTTATCTATATAGAATAAAAGGATAAAAGGTCATTCCAATTTTATTATAAAGTCAATTTATTCTTATGGTTATCTAATAAAACACATTCAATTGAATAAATGAACTATTGGGTATTAAAACAATGTAGAATAATGTGGTACATGGTAAATTCTATTTCTTTTCTATAGTCAATTGAATGTTATGTCTATTTGGATGACATGTTTCAATCAAAAGAAGTAAGTATATATTTTCACAATGGAATGGTATTAGTAAAAATTAAATCTCTATGTATTGTTAATGACAAATTAATACAAATGTAGTGATGGATCAATAAACTCATGGTGATTTAATTTCTACAAAACAATGGATACATAGGGGTGGATAATGAATAAAGGAGTTATTTATCGATAATAAAAACATATCCAAAGGTAAAATAAGAGAGAATATAAAATTATTAACTATAAAATTATTGAATTTAAGAGTATTCATAGAGATTAAAATCTTTTGTAGGAAGATAATAAAATAAATGTAATTTAAAAATTCCATTCAATTGTTTTAATAAAATCTAAAAATAATCACAAATAAGGAAAATAATTGTTTAAATATAATTTTATAGAAATGAAATGAATATAATAATATTTACATTAAATAATGTAAATTTTTTGATATATAATAATTTTATTGAAAGAACTTTGATACAAAAGAGAGGGAAATTGAAGTGAAATCATAAAACATATTACATTTTTATAACATTATCATAAAAAAGGTATAATTTACATTCAAAAATCATTCTCAAAAGGCATCATAATGAATTTCTAGAAGTTATTTTAATCATAATACATCTTCATAATAGATATTTTAAAATAAATGAGGTTACAATTGATTTGTTTTTTGAAAAATATCCAAACAGTTATTGAAAATGAATGAAGCTATTTTTATAATTTCTAAATATTTTGGAGTTACCCAAATTGATGAAAATGATTTAAAATTTTAATTTAATTTAAATTAAATATAAATTTGAGTAGTTTTGAATTAATTCAATAGTTTCATTTTAAAATAGAAAAATATTGATCTGTGGTAAGTAATAATAGGGATATGTATAATGAATAAATAACTAGGAGTGGATTATTTCACTATAAAGTGTCAAACTTTATGATATAACAATTAATAATAGGGGATATTATGTGAAGAAAATTTAAATTCAACTTAAATAAAAGAAGATATAATATACTATAGTTAATGTGTAGAGTATACCATACTGAGATTAACATAGTTAAAGAAGAAAGAGTATTCCTCAATGTTAGTATATTGAGTCAAAAATACCCCTAAAAGTTTATAATCACCATAATGGGTAATTGAAAATAAATTATATCCCATATGAATAGGATACATATAGTAATTGATATAAATATGTGAGAATATAATATATTAAAGAATAATGGGTTAGATCAAACAATTAAAACAAAAAAGGGTGGAAATTGGTAGATAAACCACTTAAAAAGATCATAGTTATTAAAGTTTAAAGGATAAATCAATGATTTATAAATAAATTAATATAGAAAATGAAGAAGGAATATAAATCATTATTGAAAATATAATGTCATAAACTAGTTACAAATGTTAGTATTAGTGAAATATGAATCAATAATATGAGAAAATGAAAAAGAATTTTAAATTAGTAAGATGGCCATATGAAGTGGATATAATATATTTTAAATGGAAAATAAAAAAATCCTATAAATAAATATAACACATAGAGAATATAATTTCAGAATATTGATGAAAAGGTAACCCCAAAGCATAACTCTTGTCTTTATTAAATGTTCTCACGCACCTTGTATATTTAACATTAGTTTATTTGTAATCTTTATCTTAAACATATATTTATTTTTATAAACAATAATATTAATTAATTGTATTAATTTCATATATAATTAATAGTTATTCTTAGTTTATAATGACCATATATAGTTAATAATTCTAGCTATTCTATACTTTTTTAGAATAACGATCATCATATTTTTTTATGAGTTCATTATTGATAATTCTATTTTTCTTACACATTTTGATGGGTTTTTACATTTGAATTAATTGAATATCCATTTAATTGATATAATTTATGTTCATGATATTAATGTTGTAGAAATTATTATGCAGGATTATCATTTGGAGAAATATAATGGAAAATATGGGAATTAAAGAACAAAACGACGTGTACCTAAGTTAAAACATTGCACAAAGTTTATATGGATTCCATGCAATGGAGGAAAACTCAGGTCTGAAATATATGACTTGTATTCTAGGTACCTGTCATGAAGATAATAATATGTGAAAAAAATGATGACAAGTTATGGGTTTCGATGATTTTGGCCTATAAATACTGGCCTTGGTTTCCATTCCAACATACTCTGGACCTGAGGGAGCAAGTGTGACCACTGGGGGGGGGGCTTCTGTAGATAGTTTTTTCTTTAGATTGTGTTTTTATTTCCTTTTTTGATGTAATCGATTTAATTATTTCAATTTTAATTCCAATATATATTTTAATTCCTTTTTCATCTCACTTTGTCTCTTGTATTCTATTCTCTATGGAGTACGGTTCATTCATCGTTGATAATCACCCAATGATCATTGGATAAATCCATAGGGGAGAGTAGAATCACTCAAAATGGGTGAATATGAAATTTTTTATTTCATGCTTCACTTGTGCAATGATTATATAAAGTAGTTATTAGGCTATGAGTCATTTTTATCATATCTTCTATTAAATAATGGACCCAGTGTGGTTAATAGTAGATGAAAACCTACATTATTGAGATAATTAGTTCATGACCAATGAATGTGATTATTATTCTGTAATCAAAATCTGAACTAAATTCACTTTAGATATTTTGATTCATCTAAATAGGATGAATTGGGATTCTAGGGATGTTTGATAGGGAATGAACATTTCTTCTATCTCTAAAATAGTTTGGTTGCTAAATATTTTTGTTTTGCAATTTCAGTCATGATTTATCTTTTGGAAAACTACCCCTAGAATCTCATTCCCCTATCCTATGTTTCTATATTTTAATTTACTTATTTCAATTTTATAATTAGATTAATTTAATCAAACACGAATTAGAGTGACCTAACCTTTAGTCTAGAGTTGTCATCACTGTGCTCCCACTCTCTATGGATTCACCACCGCACTTCTACTATACTATTACTTTGAAGTTAGTAAAATTTGGGGTAATTTAAATTTCTAATCTGAATCACACATGAAGGAATTAATGATGCATTTCGGGTATGTCAAATTTTTGTACCGTTTTTGGGGAGTAGTGGATCATTGCAGACGACTCGAGACCAATTTATTTGGTCAAAGGATTTTATAATCCCATTTCTATATATTGATTTTAGTTTAGTCAATTAATTTTGTAGTCATTTTATTATTATTATTATTATTATTATTATCATATATTACATGATTGGTAGTTTTTGGTGTTGTGCAGAATGGATTGCATGCCATATCACACTCATTACAGTACACCATCAGAAGAAAATGAATATCAAGAGTATCCAACTGTATGGGAGTTTGTAAATTTAGAAGGGTGGACACAATAGAAGTATGGTCATAATGAATCATATTCTCAGGTGTACGGTGAATTCAAACTCCCATAGTGGGATGAAACCTACTACCATCCCAACGTAGGATCTCATGACTATCAAAGCTACCAAAGAAAATTATTAAATTGAGAAACAGACTCATGAAAACTTCTATGTTAACCAAACTCAAGAGCTGCATCCTGAAAAAAAACTATCTAGATTGATTTCCTAGGGTATTGAAGTGATGAAAAATATGATGGAAAATAATGGGGACAAACTTGTTGAGAAAGATGAATTCACTACTCACCTTGACCAAATCATTAATAATTTTAATTATCACCTAACAATAGTTTCTAATGTAGATACAGGTGGATTTGAAGATGATGAACATTCATAAGTAGAGTATGCCAAGATGTAATTAAAAAACAACCTCAATATCATTACATTCAGGAAATCAATTCATTCCAACAACCTCCAGAGCAGAACTTAGTTGATAGACTAGGAATATTGCTCATACAGTTCATTGTTGTATCAGTTAAGCAGATATATGATCATGAAGCCCAAATTAGTGAATATGGAAAATTGATTACTCACCTATCTCATGTTAATTCACATTTTAATTCAATTTTAAATAATTGACCCTTAAAATATAATCCAGGTATTAATTATTATAAATATGATGATGAGGAAGAGCATATTGAGGATGTTCAAAGTGTTTAAGAAACAAACATGCAAAATAAGGATGAGTATATCAAGGATGAATTCTTTGATAATGATGAGATCTTTCAAAAAGATGAACCTCTAGATTTAAAAGAATTATCAGAACCTAGGGTACCCCTTCTATGCATTAAAAAACACTATTAAAAACAAAGACAACTATATTTTCAACTACTTGAAGAAGAGGAAAAAGAAGTGGTAAAAGAGGATGATTAGGAGGTCCAATCCAGGGATTTTATGGTGGAAAAAGAAAACTTAAAGGAAGAGGACAATGAGAAAACATCCATCGACCTCATGAATATTATTGAGACTCAAGATTAATTAGACCCCCTATTAAATTACTAGAAGAAGGGGATAAAGAAAAATATACAACTCAAGAAGTCATTCAAGATGTTCTGAATAAGGAAAATATATAAGAAGAAGTGGTAGTGTAGGTGAACTACAAAATCATGCAAAATTTTGATTTTCTATTATTTTTATTAAATATATCATCAAATTGCAGACTAACACTAGTCATGATGAACCAATTGAAAAGAAAGGAAAAGAAAATCCATATTAATTGTAAATACAATAGTGGTTAAATCCAAGATGGTTATCATTGTATCATGTTATAATTAGATAAAAATGATAGATGGAAAATCTTAATGACTATAAATAAGAGCATCTACTGAGAGGCAACATAGATTTTAAAAATTGGTTTCTGGGGCTTAGATTAATTTCATTTTTTTAGTTTAATAAATATCCTTCTGGTTTTCCTCTTTACTTGTTTAATTAACATAATTTAAATTTTCAATGGAATGTACATTCAATATTTATTTTTCATATTTTAGGTCCCTAGGAGGAAGAATTAAGAAGCGATTGAATAAGATAAAAGCATGAACAATACACATTGTGTAATGATATTTCACATCATGAACCTATTCAAAAAAAAACCTAAGAGAATCATTCATAAGCATCAAGGTAAGGGGAGTATTGGTATTACTTTTTTTATCTTTTCAACCCTATTTTATTTCTAACAAATGAATTTAAAAAAATTGATGGATGAATTGAATTGTTTTATGAACTGAATTGAAGTCGATTCACCCACGAAAAAGCTGGATTTTTTTTCTTGTACTCACTGATCAAGGAGACATCAGAATCAAAGAGAAATATCCTGAAAATTTGGAAAATTTGAAATATGATACCCATAAATGAAAAAGATATAAATGTAAATTTTAAAAGTTACTTTCTTACTTTAATTTTGAATTTCGTGAAAATAATTGCTGATATAATTGATTTTCACGATGTTGATTCCTAGAAGAATGCATTGAGTAAACTGATTATTGAGTTTCATTCCATGACCGGATATAATTTCATTATTTTCCCATTCCTAAAAGTATTTTGAACCAAATATTTTTTATTTCTCAGTGAATATTCCTTAAGTAAAACTTGGGGCATATAAACCAACTAGAACTTGCATTGTTATCTTTTCAAATCTATGACTGTACAAATACACTTTTGAAATGACCGAGGTATTTTATTAATGAGCCATTTTTTCTTAAGACCCACCTGCACATTGATCCTCCTTTAGCCTATAGAAAACATAGATGAGCTTATTTGTATTAAACCTTGTTACAAGCCATTATTTCCTTTCCTACCCCGCTCTTTTTAGTTTTCATGATATTTAATTTAATGAGTGTGGGGGATGGATTTCTTATAGTGGATATGGGATGTGATATATTTATAGGATACTAAAAAGTGTTTTCATGAGATTTTGGGGTAGGTTCACATTTACATTCAATATATTCCTTTATATATCCCTCTTGTTGTAAAAAAATGAGTAAAAAATGATAAAAAAATTGGTTTTGAATTGGGTGAATAATCACCATTTTCTAGATCGATGATTTATATCATTCATGGTTAGGTGGTGGATTTGAGGTTTATTCCAATTAGGGATTTTGAAAAAAATGATGAAAAAGAAAAAGAAAAAAATGATATCACCAAGGGTGTGTTACTTTTCATTATGATTACTTTCCCTCTGAGCCTTCACTCTATGCATTGGGGGGGGGGTGTGAGATGGAATTAAATTTTTAGGGAGTAACATATCATTGATCTTGTATTCTAAATATAATTTATTGTACATTAAATTTTATCCCCCACCTTGAGTCTTATTTGATTTTAAACATTTTACCTACCTACCCTTCAACAGAGAGTTACATGATCTATATTTCAAATCCCTCACGATTAATTGTGATATTTATCTTTATACAGTGGAGAAAGTATATTAAATGAAATAATATAGTGAGTAACATGTACTTTAGGTATGATAAAAACTCCATTAAATTTTTACCTTGATTGATGAGTAGAAAAATTAAATAGAGAGGTAAATCATAAATGACATGGGTGTTGATGAAAAGTTGAAAAGTGTGTGTGAAAATGGAAAAACTTTATGAATTTCTCTTTATAAATAAAGCATGATTTTTGGATTCCTTATTGGGTATTTTTTGTGATTTTACTTTATTCAGTTATAACTTGTTTATGAGAATTATAATTTGAAAATTCCCTTGTTGATGTATGGACCCCTTGTATTTCTATGTTGAGGTATTTCTCAAGGATGATAAAATATTTGACTGTGGTTGTATTTGATAAGTTTATTTTTCATACATATTTTGATGGGTTTTTACATATGAATTCATTAAATATTAATTTATTGGATATAATTTATGTTCATGATATTAATGTTTTAAAAATTCTTATATAGGATTGTCATTTAGAGCAATATATTGGAAAACATGGGAATTCAAGAACAAAATGATGTGTACCTAATTCAAACCAGCATACATTTTTTTCTTGAATTCAACACGGCAGAGGAAAACTCAGATATGAAGTACACAACATGTATTCCAGGTACACGTTAGGACAATGATGATGCATGAGAAAATGATCAGAAATGGGATGTGGGTTTAGACAATTTTGACCTATAAATACTAGCCTTAGATGCCATTCCAACAGACTCTGGACCCGAGGGAGGAAGCATGACCACCGAAAGGCTTCTAGGATAGGTTTTTATTTTGGTTTTGTTTTTAATTCCTTTATTTAATGTAATTGATTGAATGATTTCTATTTTAATTCCTATATCTATTTTTATTCCTTTTTTATATCACTCTCTCTCTCTCTCTCTCTCTTCTATTCACTTCTCTATAGAATATGGATCATTTATCCTTGGAGATCACCCAATGATGATTGTCAAAGTCTATAGGGGAGAGATAAATTAGTTGAAATGGGTGTGTATCAAAGTGTTTTATTTCATGCTTCTATTGTAAAATGATTTTATTCATTAAGTATCATGATGTGACTCTTTTTTATCATATATGGTATTAAATCATGGACCATGTGTGTTTAATAGTAGATGAAAATGAACATTATTGAGATTATTAGTTCATGAAAAATGAATATATTTATTCTTATTCAATCAAAAGAAGAACTAAATGAATTTTAAATATTTTCATTCAATGAATAGGCTGAATTGAGATTCTAGGGTAGTTTTATTGGGAGTGTACATTTCTTCTATAGATAAAACTATTTAGTTTCACAGCCATTGAATATTATTGTTTTTCAAGTACAATAATGTTTTATCATTAGGAAATCCACCCCTAGAAACTAATCCCCCTATCCTATGTTTCTCTATTTTAATTTATTTATTTAAATTACATCATTACTATAATTTAATAAAACAAAAACTGGAGTGACCTAACCTTTAGTCTATAGTTTTCATCACAGCACTCCCTTATCTCTATGGGTTTGACCCCACACCTTTTATATACATTTCCTTTGTAGTTAGTATGGTTTGGGTTAATTTAAATTTCTAAATTGACTCACACCTAGAGGAATTAATGATGCATTTTATACATGTCAATTATCTCCCAAATAGTAATGGTATTTTAATTATAATTAAACAATTATATTTGATATTCCATTATACATTTCATTGAAGCTATGTGTATAATTTAGAAGGAATAAATCCTTGGTGTGATTATTTCAAAAAAATATTAATAAGGTATTATTTTAATAATGGGTTAAATTTTAATATTTGATTTCAAAAAACATTAAAATAACATAGTATCATAATTAATATAATATCATACATGTACTTGTATTTTAAATCTTCCATGGTGAAAATTTTCTAACATTCTTCATGTTGGTGGATGAAGCAACGCAAACATGAATATAATATATTTAATAAAATAATTTGAATTTGACGTGAGTTTATTATAATATATTTATTATAGAAGTATAATAATTATATTTTTATTCATTTAAGTGGAAAATATAATTTAGTATGACTTAGAGGATGAGTATAATTTAAATAGAGTAGGAACAACATGATACTAATGAGGAGTAGTTTAATATACCCTTAATAAACTACATTATTTTAATGTTTTTGGGACATCTTATTGGGACAAGATGATCTAAATTTGATGTAATATTCTTAAGGAAGGATTTTTATTAGACTATATCTAGAGGTTTGGTTTTTATGTGTTTCTTCCAATGGGAAGGAAAACCCCATTTTATATATGATATTGAGTGGAATTATTTAAATCCCTCATTCCTAAACATATAAGGAATATAATTTGGAAATGAAAGTGGATCAAAGTTGAAAAATATTGAAAAATATTTTTCATTCTCTCTTCTATAAATTTTGGTGACAATATATGAAATTATTTTTATGGATTAACTTGATATTTTAAATATTATCCATTTGTTACCCATTATCTTCAAAACGTATTTTTTTACTTTGGAATATCATGTTATAAAAAAATGAAATTGATTAAATTTCAAAATTGTTATATCCAGAATAAAAATATGAAACATATTTTATTAAAATTAAATTTTAAAATTGATGAAATCAATTTTTAAATAAAAAAAAATAAAAAACAAAATTTTAAAATTTTAAAAATATTGAACACCATGTTATTTTCACTTATTTTTCAATAATTACTAATTAATACATAAATTTTAATACATTTTATTAAATATAGATAAAAAATAAATTTCATTAAAATTATACTTTAAATAAAATATATATTTTTATTAGAAAAATATAAATGTTATAAAAGTATATATTATTTTTAATTGAATTAATTTTCAACATTAGATCATCATCATCATATTTTATTCCATGTTTACTCATTATATATTAATTACATGATAAGTATATTATTTAAAATGTTAATATATATTTTCAATAACTATATAATTTTTTTATAAAATATTTAGGACAAAAATACTAAAATAATAATATGCTTTTGGGTATGACATCGAATGACTATCTTGTAAATTATTATAAATTTAACTATCAAATAACGATTATATTACCCTTCCATGTTTCTATATATTAACATTCCTACTTCTATAAAAAAATTTATCTTTTTTCCTCTGTTCAAAATTTTTACCATGTTTTTAATTTTGAGCATTCCTTCAATAGTTAAGATCAATGGATTGATTCTCATTGGAGAATTTGTGGAAAAATATTTCAAACTTAGAGCATATTTACTTAATTGTCTTTATTTTCCAATATTAGTATTAATTTTATTGATTTATCAACCCTTTATTTTTAATTTTATGTTTTGATAAAATAAAGTAATGATAATATGTTATTGGGTTTCATATGATTAACATTATACCATAGTTTTATTATATATAAAGGAAATAAAAAGTAATTATTTATGAAAGAACATTTATACTAATATTTTGGGAGTTATAGTAAGAATATATTTGGAACGTATTCAAAAGAAAATATAAATGGGATATAACATGAGAATATTGAGTGCTGATGAACATGATAGGGTATGGAAGGTTAATTTCGATTACGATTTATCAATAAGATATTCAAATTGGTTAGGTCCTCTTAAATTTCCCATTTTGTATGTTTTTTTGAGATAATTATTGTGTTTTTGTTTTTGTCATATTTGATTTTTATATTGTACTATTTAGAATATATTTTTTTATTACTTGATATTTCATCTAGATGGATACATATAAATTGGTATGGTTTATGAGTCATTGAAATACTATATTAGCCACTTATTTGGGAGAATTATGATTAATAATATGATATAGTATCAATATAAAATAATTTAAAATAATTGTTTTTCTAGGTTTTGAATCTACTACATCCTAATCCCCATTTATTTATCAAAGGATTTTTAGTCTAAGAACATATATTTTTTTTAATAGGAATAATTTATTCTTCTGGACCATTGCTTTAATAAAATGTGGATTTTATTCCTATCCCTCTTTGAATATACTCATTAATTGGTTATGATGTTCTCGATATGTTTAGATATGATCATTGCACATTGATCATTATTATTTTATCATTACGGGGAGGTTACTATCAACACATGTCATACTATCTTTCTTTATGAAGTATTTGATGTTATACTATACTCAATATGATTTTCATAGGGCCTTAAGAGTGTATTGATTATTTTTACCTATGAAAAATAATAGGTTTTACTATAAACTATTTAATTATTAATTAGCTGTAAATGTAACTTGATCCATTTTTCTAATAATTAATATTTTTTATACAATACACACATTCTTAGATATGGGTCATGGAAGTTATAATACTAAGTTATAACATTATATAACTATAATTATACCTTATCACTCAATTCAATGTCCTTAGTGAACCTAAAAATATGTATTTTTAGTCATCTATAATGACTTGGTAATTGCACAGTACAAAAAATTGGTATATGAAATGATATTCCATGTTTTTTTATTCTTATAAAATATTTTATCGGTTATAATTTCATTTTTTGGGTTTATTATGGTATGTAAATATTCAAGATATGGATGAATTGGTAATCTATAAAAATAACAGAAACTACTCTCTATAAAATTTTTCTAATGTAAAAACAAAATAGAATAAAAATTAGACAATAATAGAAAATTATATGTTTATAAATAGTAATACAATAGGTTTACAAATAGAATTTTAAATTTCAAAAACTCAGGAAAAAAGTCAATAAGTATCATTTTCAATGTGAATGTATAAGAAGATATCTTTAATATAATAATTATATAATTTAATAAATAAATACCTATTTATGATAGGTATAATATAATATATTATGTTTTTTATTCTAGTTTAAACAATATAAAACATGAAATTAAAACTAGTCTTTGTAAAAAAAATATTTATTGGGATTAAAAATAAAATGAAACTTTGATATAGTAAAGAAAATATTTAATCCAAAATTATGATATAACAATCAATTTTTTAGTATATATGAGACTAGACCAACATAGAGGGGGGGGGGGTCTAATTACTAGTTTCCAAATCAAAAACTCAAAAAATAATATTCACATCATAAATTAGAGTGATCACATCCCAACTAGAATAATTTTATTATAATAAATAATGTGAGAGAAAAATACATGACACATGGGGTTTTGTAAGGTACACTCACACACTCTATCGAGTGGTTAATCCTTGGTAAAATATGATTGTGAACATAGAATAAATTTTATTATATAATTATTAATAGGAATTTTTATTCCATGATGCAATTGTGGTATTATATATTATATAAATTTTTGTTATTCTTCAATTTTTAGAGCCTTTGAGGATTTACTTTGTTTTTTTCATGTTTTTCTCTACTTCACATTTACCACTTTTTTGAAGTAATCACATAGTAAAAAAAACATTTCAAGGTAAAAATTGAAATAGATGCTTACATATTAAAATTATTTGAGGTTCATGGTTAGAAAATGGTTTGAGTAATGATTACAGTTTTAGTGAAAACTGTGTCTATGATTCATATATATGAGGTGTTTGACACATGGAATGAGAATGGTTTAGAAAACTATATAGATTGCAGTAACTTAATTATAGTGGGGGTTATATGGTTGGTTCATGGATTATAGAAATGTAAAACTAGTCCATTTATTGTTTAATTTTTATTATAGTGTGAGATGAATTCTTGGAACATGTTTTGGTAAACCATGTGGCTAAACTATGCAAGATTCCCAAATTTAGAAATGGAAAATTACTTATTTTTCAAAGAAAAATATTTATACATGCTAGACCTTCCACATCCCTTATTTGAATTGATGAAACCTTAAGATTCCCCTTGGATATTTTTCTTACTTCCTTAAGTATCTGATCCCCATTCATCAATAATTTGAGTGTTTTTTTATTTTTAATCCAATTTTCTTATTCTATTCATCTTCTTCCTTCTATTTCATATAGTTTCAAATTATCCCATTAATTCTACCTTCCATGGTGGTCTAATTTAGGTTTTAGATAATTATAATTTTGTTATTTGGTGTTCATGGATTTTATAGGTCATTACATCCCAATTTTTTTCATTCACTATCAAAGGAAACTTATTTTCACTTGATTATGGAAGGTGTTTTTATTAAAGTCAATATTTCAACAATCCATGAAATTCTTGTGATTTTAAGTAATTTTCTCAAGAAAATAAATCTTTATTTGTCACATTTTATGAATTTATAAAAAATAAATTATTTTAATAATTTTAATAGTGTGATTTCATGATTTTATAGTTCTTGGTTTTTTAAATTAATTTTTTTATGCATCTCAAGACTTACTAAAAATTCCTTTGAGTAATATTTCACATGAATTTGATAATTAATATGAGGCTTGACCCTATTTTCTTTATAAAGAGTGAAAATTCAACTAGACCGGCCACCCAAGTTAGTTCATCATGGTAATGAGTTTCAATAGGATAACATAAATAAATCTTATATATATAAAAATAAGATGTAAAACTAGAGTAAAAATTAGAATAACAAGATACATACAAGATCTATAAAATACAATAAAAAAAGGATAAACAAGAAATTATGAATAAAACTAGAACAATACTTATCCATGTGACTAATATTCACCTCCAAACCAACTTGAAAAAAAGGAAGTGACAACAAGAGAAGCAAAAATGTGACAATATTCTCTTCCCCTTAACTAAATCATGAAATACAATAGCTACTACCAAGAAAAAGGAAAATATAGGCTGTGAGCATAATTCCCAACAGGATTCCACAAAAACATATATACAAGGTCGAATATCAAGAATACAATATTTCTATCTTTTAAAATATAATAGTTTTACAAAAACCTTTTCATACATCCCAACCCACTCATAAATCAATTTTTTTGGATATAATAAAATCCTTTCAAATTCATAAAAACAATATGAAAAGTACGAGGAAAAAATTGGGATTCATATCTGCACATGCCATAAGTAAAAAATGTAAACACATATCCATTAAATAATCCATCATGGAAAGTATGTAATAAAATATCACGTGGATAAAAATGTGAGCAACTATCCATGACAAAAAACCAGGAAATAAATAAACTAAAATGAGAAACCACTCTATATTTTGACTCACATCCTATATAAATATTTACTTTACATATTAGATCTTAACCATTAATAATTTTTTACTAATTGATATCGATTCATTTATAGTTTTTAAATATCAAAAAGTAACCCTTAGTAGTGCCACACTCACTAAGGTTACCCATGTCCATTCCAGACACACCCGAGGTTCTGAAGAGTTCAACTATTAGAAGCACTTTTCCAAAACATGCTCACAATTATATAAAACATTTTAAAATTCAATCCAATTCACAACAGAGTTTAAAAACCAATTTATAGATCTAAACCACCAGTTAAGAATTTTATCAAACATTTGGTGTGCAAAAAATAATTTTTAAGAAAAACCACTTTAAAAAAAATTATCTGTCCAATAAATCCCTTGAAACCACAAATCAATTTAATTTAATGAACAAACCAAATTAAAATTAAAATAATATTAAAGAAATCATATAATGTACCCATTATATAGAAACACCTACTTCTAAAAGGATATTGAATAAATTTCCATTGAAGAAAGTGAATGGGGATGAGTATAGCATGTCATCAAAATCCTAGATATATAATAAGTATCATAAAACCATATTCAACCCCCTAATATTCAGCATACACAACCCCATCGATTCTGAAAGTACGACAAGATGATATATAATAAGGATCTACAAATAATTGGATAAACTAGACCAAGAATCCAACATACCTGAAAGAGATCTATTAATAAGTAGGAAATTCCACCAATAATCCAAAGTGAGAGGCCTAAAAAGTGAAAGGGAAGGATAATGACGAGTCAATATGATATTAGGGGTTGATTAGGCTTAAAACCAATAATGGTAAAAAGGGTAAAATCCCATTTTTTAATGTTTCACATGTAGATCACACGGTTTCCTGGAGGATTCCACAGAGATAAATACATTGTTCCCCTTAACTATGCACCCATACTATCCATTCTATTTAAATATTCATAGTTTTACCTAGAGGTCAGCTATGTTAGAATAACTATACCCCAACTTTGAAAAACCCCAATAAAACATCACATAGGCATACATCATGGTTACCACACGGTTACTGCACGATGATACTAAATATGTTCCTTAACCATGAAACCTTCCAATTTTATCAAGAAGCCATTATTTTTAATCTACGATCCCCCAAACCATCACATTCTCCATAATAGAATAATCAAGGATCATATAAGGCTTATATATAACCCAGAGGGTGTCACAATTCTCCCCACCGTAAGCTCTTTTTATCCCCAAAAAATCATAAAGATCCTCAATCTTCAAAGAGAGAAGGACACTAATATCTCATTAATGATTCATTCTCCCATGTCTCAAGGCTATCCCATTTCACTTATATATTACTTGGAGAAAGGGTATCATTATACCACACAATACCTTATCCTAGTGATCCATAATCTGAACTGGTTTCTCATCAATGGTGGTATTGGAATCAAGTTCAACATCCACCCATCCAATCACATGGGAAGGATATGGGTGATAACTCCTCAACCAGGAAGCATGAAACATGTCGTGGATCAAAGTAAAACGAGATAGTAAGTCCAACTAGTATTCCACATTTATTTTTTGTTCCATGATATCAAGGGATCCAATAAACCTCAATGCCATCTTACCATGATTACCCAACCGATGATTTCCCATGTGAGGTGATGTTGTGAGAAAAACATGATCACCAAACACAAACCTGATAGGCCGAAGAAGACAGTCTATATAATATTTATAATTTCTATATCTTTTAATCAACCTATTTTAGATCAATTTAACCTTTTCCATCATAACATAAATTTTACTCATCCCTATCAAGAACAATTTTTCTAACCCTACCTAGCACATAGAAGATATATATGGAATCCCATACAAAAATTCATAGGGTGAAATATTTATTAAAGCATCTTAAATATTTTTATAGGAACATTCAATAAGAGGAAAATTTGTTTCCCATGTTCGACCAAAATAAAGAATGCATTCCCGGATAATATCCTCAAGAACTTGGATATCTCTATCTGGTTGTGTATTTGTCTGTAGGATACAAGTCTTTCTTAATTTCAACTGGTAACCCATTAACTCTTGAAAACCATTTTGGAACATGGATTTGAACCTTGGATCCCCATCCAAAATGACCACAAATGGAACCCTATGATTACTCACAATCTCTCAGACATAAATGTTCCCAAATTTTTCCACTTTCATCACCTCCTTTATAGGTAATAAATGATCCTATTTCATATATTGATAAATGATTATCCAAATCACATCCTTCCCTCTAGGTTTCATTGAAAAACCATTGATGAGGCCCATGGAAATATGAACCCACTTCCACACCCTAATGGTTAAAGTTTTTAATAAACTATTAGGTCTATGGTGTTTTACCTTAATTTTCTAACAAGTTAGACACTGTGAAACAAAATCTGCAATCAACCACCTCATCCTTGGCCACCAAAAATGAAATCTTTTTCTATGATACATCTTGGTCTTCTTATGGTGTACAGAACATCATGACTTGTTTCCAATATTCATAAACTCCCACCTTACAGAAAATGGAATATCCAACCTGTTTTAGAATCACAAACCTCTACTCGGAGACTGAGACAGCTCACCTGAGGTATCCCATACATAATGGATTTAACTAAATCATTCGAACTTAGTGTCTATCACCTACTAGAACAAAACTCACTCATCAAAATAAAAATCACAATTAATTGAATCTAGTAAAACCTTTCCCCCAACCACTTCTACTACCATGCTCATCTCTACAAAAAATAATCAGAGACAACTCTTGAACCGATTCTTTCACAACTTATGTCAGAAATTTTCTAATCATTGCATTATAAAACAAGTTCCCTTTCCCAATAATGTAGAAAATATCAAAATAAAAAGTTTTAAGATACTATACATTGTTTCTTTTTATAAATTTCATATCCCTCTGATTAAAAATATATTTTAGGATATTATTATCAGAATACACTATAAAACTCACCCCAAAGAGTTATTGGTTCCATGTTTTCAGTTCATTTATAGCTGCATACAAATATTGATGGTGTTTAGGGTAGTTATTCTCATGACGGAATAATTTATGAGATCCATAGGCCACCACATATTTTCCCTATATCAAGAAACATCCCAACTCAGAACCAAAAGCATCATAGAAAACATCATAAACTGAACTCGATTTTGGAAGAATTAAAAATGGAGCTAAAGTAAACCTCACCTTTAGCTCCTCAAAATATCTCTAACATTTTTCATTCCATTAAAAAAAATTACACCATTACTGGTAAAATATATCATAAAAGATGCGATCATGATGAAATCCTGCACAAACCATCCATTATGGGAATTTTGAGTTTTTGGTTATGTTATTCAGCCTCACCAATGCACCTGTGGTATTTATGGATTTGATTAATGAAATATTTCATAGATTCATAGACTATTTTTTTGTTTTGTTCATGTATTTTATTTTTGTGTACTCTATGTGTGACGAGGAACATATATTCCATTTGAATATTATTTTTTAAACCATGAAAGAACATAGTTTGTATGATTATATTTCCAAATAAGATCATTGGATATGATAATTGGGATTTCTATGTCATGGGATATCTGATATGGGAATCTCGATGAATCCTACAAAGATATAAAGTAAACCTCACCTTTAGCTCCTAAATGTTGTCTTAGGCATATCCTATTCTCATGAACTCAACCGGTGGTACCCTGTTTGATGTTTAATTTCTGAAAAAAACATGACCCTCTAAGATAATAAAATAGATCATAATTCCATGGAAAATGATATATGTTATTAACAGTCACATGATTCAATATATGATAATCCATGAAAAGTTGAAGTCTTTTGTATACCTTCTTATAAAAGATCATAGGTGACGACCATGGTGCCCTATAAGGATGAATAAATCTATTAGCCTCTAGATCCTCATGTTGGAATTTAAGTTTATCCAAATCATCAGGTTATATTCGATATAATGGCATAGAAATAGGCATCGTACTATGGACTATGGGAATTGTAAATTTTACCTCTCTATCTGTAAAGGTAAACTAGAAAAATCATTAGAAAAGTCCAAGGGGAACACACACACCACCTAAAGAAGAGATCTTCCCAAACAAGGGCCAATGGAATCAAGGATCATCTTAGAAATATGGAATGAGATTACCCCATCATAAGGAACAATAAGTGTCACACTTCCCAATATAGAGACCCACTCACCTTGAAAGACATGTGTGACCACATCGGAAGATAAAAACTAAACCCAAAGATGATAATAGTCTATCTAGTCTGTAATGATGATCATCAAATTTTTTTCAATAATCATGTTGATGTTTTCAAGACCATGAACTAAGAATTACCATATCAATTGAAAGTCCGTTATCATCACCCAACACAAGGGATTCTTGGAAGCTTGTTCAGACCTTTTTACCAAAGGTTTAGAACGATCCAAAAAGTGTGACATAAGTTCTGAATGTAAACCGAACACATAAACTAACAATGATGATATAAAAATATGTGTAGCACCTAAATCAAATGATTCTATAACTGTCACGAACCATCCTCAGGGCCCGTGCCGTGACTACCGCAAGACCGCCTTCCATAGGCCAGGGGCTGGCGACTAGCACCAAGGCATAAATCCCTGAGAATGGGAGGGCATTGCCTTTGTAAAGTAAACAACAAACACCACAGAGTAAGATGGCAGAAGTAAACACTATGTAGAAACTGGTACAATAGTAAGTGCGGAAAAGTAAGTGGTCCAGAATACAAACCCAAACTAAAAGTAAAGTACAACTGGAAGGGAAAAAAATATCTACAGAAAGGTAAAGCCGCAACGTTGAGCTGTCCACTGGAAATACCACCTGAAGGGTGGGTACAGATAGCCTCCAATGCTCCTCGGGTCCAGCCGACCGCTCTAAGTACGTCCCGCCCAGTGGTCCACCTCCAGGTACCGTCCTGCTCCACAAGCCTCAACCACGATCAGTGATGTCCGTCGTCTTCAACCAAAACAACGTAGTGCGGGCATAGCCCGTGCAGGGGTGAGTATAAGATACTAAGTAGGGACCCCGAGACCCCTGGAGGTCTCCCAGAATCCACAAAGGACAAACCAAAAAGAAAAGATACAATCACGAAGTAACATCTGACACGACTTAGGTATATGACCATACATATACATAAGTCATCAATTCTCGTTCGGCTCTAACATCCGAACCCAAGTACAATCCAGTCCACACAGGAAAGAAAAACGTAAACCCACACAGGATAGCACAACACAATACACATAGGAAAGAAAAACAGGATTCAGATCACACAGGTACTTCTTCGTATGACGTCAGAGATGATCAAATGTATCCATTGATTCATCTAAGCCGTCATACCCACAAAGGATCTATAGGTACTGACCCCCGCAATGACCCACATAGGATCGATCATGAAGTTGAACCCATAGCTATTGGGAAACTCTTTCTCCATCAAGTACAGTGGTTATGCCGCTACAACCAAGCACTTCCCTCTTACCTTGGATTGCTGTAGTACTCCACCTATCGAGTACTATGGGCCTGCTGCTACAACCAAGCGCTTCCCACCATGGGTATGCCACTACAACCAAGCGCTCCCCCTCATAGCCTCTAAAGGTACTCCTTCTGTTGAGTACTACGGGTCAGCCGCTACAACCAAGCGATCCTCCGTCGTGGGTCTGCCACTACAACCAAGCGCTCCCCCGTGCTGCTACAACCAAGCGCTCCTCTGTTGTGGGTATGCCGCTACAACCAAGCGCTCCCCCTCATAGCCTCTAGAGGTACTCCTTCTGTTGAGTATCGTGGGTCTGCCGCTACAACCAAGCGCTCCTCCGCCATGGGTCTGCCGCTACAACCAAGTGCTCCCCACTGGGCAATCCGTAACACACCGAGTCATTCGATTAGCATTCGTCGAGTCTCAACCAGCTCTAGGGTTTCCGCACACAACATGCTCATTCCGGGAGGGTCCACTCCAGGAGCTAAGAGGTCGATGCATCAACTAACATGTAGTCCGGAGTTGATGTATCCCAAGATGTACCGTAGTGGTCACTGCCGAAAACACGAAGGATTCCCGTACTGTTTTCATCATCGTCGCAGTCGAATCCACTGAGGATCTCTGTACAGTCGTCGTCGTCACAGTAGTAGTTGCAGCCAGCTCTAGGGTTCCCGCACACCGCAAGCTCGTTTAGAAGGGTCTGCTCCACGAGCCGAGAGGCTGATACATCAACTGACACATAGTCCAGAGTTTATGTAACCAAAATTTCCATATCATCAACAGGAACTCAACGTCGCAGACGGCGCGTCAATCAGACGCCCGGTCTGAGAGATATTGGTTTTTTCATCCCAGGGGCCTGGTTGGTTTTTAAGTCAAAACCAACCCGACCGTACTCCAACTGCGTCCAATTCTCGGGCGGTGTAATCCACAAGATCTGTTCCACTTAAAGGAATCCATCAAAGTCGACGGTACGTCAATCGGATGTCCGGAGCTCAAGATATGAGCGTTTCCGCTCCGAGGGCCCGGTTGGTTTCGTGTACGAACCAACCCAGCCGAACCCAAAGTACTCTGAAACCTTGAGTGCGATATACCAAATCAACCGTCTCGATCCAAGGATCACATCGCCACTGATGACATGTCGATCGGAGGCCCGTAGCTCAAGATACAGGCAATATTTCGAAAAGGTCAAAAAACGGGGGGTCTGGGCCCGGGCCGACCCGACCCGGGTCCGGGTCCGACCCGGCCGGTGCGGCCCGGCCCGGCCAGGGTGGCCCGACCCGGCCTGGCGTGACCCGGCCCGGCCGCCGGGGTCGGCTCGGCCGGTTACGGCCGAGCGGCATGGGGGTGCGCTGCCCCCACGTGAAGGAGAGCTGCGGCCCCACGTGGGGCCGCTCTGTGTCACCGGACGCGGCACAAGGCCGCGTCCCTTCCTCCGTGGTCCCGCGCGGCCGCAGGATCGGCCAGCGCCGCCGCGTCTTTAGCCACTGTGGGTCTTCCCGGCGGCGCGCCGGGTGCCGCCGCATCCTGGCGGCCGGCCGTTGCTGGCCGCCGCCTCTGGCCGCCGGTGCCACTGTGCCAGCGTGGCGCACCAGCGAAAACTTCCGCGGACCGCCGAACGCGCTCCGGTGGTCCGTTTTGCCTGCGGTTTGCGCCTACAGCTCTCTTGGGATCTGAACTCTACTACGAAGGCCTCCAATCGCCATTCCAATCCCATTTCGTAAACACCATTAATCCACGCATCAATGAAAAACTGTAGAGGGTTGTCGGGGCGTGTTTTTTTGGCCCGCACCCTCCGCATTAGGTGATAACAATTGAGAATAATATTCAACACATGAAAAACAAAACAAGGCACAATTTTAATGAATTAAAATGTAACTTCGATCTGGGTTCTTTGATTTAGAAGAAACAACCATGGGAATAAATATTATTCTCAAATAAAACCCCTACCTTGTAGCTGTCATCGGACGAGAGTTCTTTGCGGAATTGACCGTCGCGGAAGAAGAGGATCGTCGTGTTGCGGAAGGGCGTCACATCATCGTGGTATACGACGTTGCGTCGACGATCTCCGAGGGTTAAAGAAAAAAACACAGATTTAAATTAACGAATTAAATCCGTGTTGAGGATAAAATCCAGAAAGGAATTTAAAAGATTTTAAATCTCCTACCTCAAGCTGTTGATCGAAGATTTGTCGCGGGAGGAGAATCGTCGCAGAATAACATCAGAGAAGGAGAATCGTCGGCATCGCGGTACACGACGTCACGTCGTCGATCTCCGAGGGTTCGACGTTCTTCGTCGCCTTTCGTCGAAGGCTGGTGTTCTTCGCGTTCTTCGCATTCTTCACGTTCTTCGCGTTCTTCGCGAAGGAGGATGAAGATAAAGTTCTCCAAATCCTCTCAACAATAAACCCGTCAACAAAAAGAAAAGGTGTTGGTATTATTTTATTATTATGCCAACAGTTTGAAAACATGTTGAGAAAATAAACATGAATTCGGTGAATTAATGGTAATGACTTAACTGTCCATTTAATTGGAGCGTTTAAGAGTTTTAGAAAACTCCCCAGTTGACTTTCATTAATGAAGAGTTTTCGCGGGTGCGTTACTTAGAGGAAAAGAAATGGTGGGGCTCGTGTGGGCCCTACCTCACAAATATCCTATCAAGAGAGTAGGATATTTTGGATTTCACCCTATCTGCTTCAACTCAGCTTAAGCAGCTTTAAGTGGCTTTAAGTGGCTTTAACTGAAATAAAATAAAGTTTCCGCACCACTTTATTTTATTTTCTTCACTTAACCCCAAAAAATTAAAAAAACCACACCCGAAAAAACGCAACTTCGGAAGAGGCGTTTCTAAGAAAATACCGGCATTGCGATTCCATCGGTGCCATCAGAATTCGATTCCGTGCACCGGTTCAAAAGTTAGAAAAACCCACTCATTCGTTCACTGAACGTACCTGAGCCAAACTTCGGAAAATGATTCCGGGCACACCGGGCCTCGGAATCACGTGCCGTCAGAAACTGAGTTCTTGTAAAATTCCAAAGAAAATTAAGAAAAAAATTTCCTTGAAATTTATGGGTCTTTACATAACTCCCACCCTAGGGATTTATGTCCCCGTAAAGATACATCATAAACTAGGGAAACAAATTCGGGTACTGAGCACGCATCTGAGCCTCCCGATCCCAGGTGCTCTCCTGGAGGTTCCCGTACTGCCATTTGATGCGCACAAGAGGAATCGACCGTCCACATAGGACCCACCCCCTTCGATCCTAAATCTCCACTGGGATATCCGTAAAAGTCGCCCCATCATTAACACCCAGCTCCCCATGGTCAAAGAACTGTGAAGGGTCGAGCTCGTATCTCCCCAGTTGAGATACATGGCAGTCGTCATGCACCTGGTGCAACTGAGGTGGGTGGGTCAAGCGGTAAACCACCTCTCCTACTCTTCTAAGGACCTAGATAGGTCCGTTGAACCTCGGTGATAACTTGTTGTATCACACACAACTCCGTAATCCACGTCGAGGTGAGACACGTTAGAAGATGTGGTCGCCATTCTTGAACTCTAGTGTCCTCTGCCTCTTGTCAGCATAAGACTATTGCCAGCTCTGAGATGTCCTCATCCGCTCTTGGATGACTTGGACCTTTCTGGTCCTACAAGGGTTGCTGAGATTTCTTCTTTTCCAATAAGAGAAATCCGGTCTCATCCCCTGGATGAACCGTGTTCTTCACCTAATACATTCAATCCTGACATGGATGATACTATTCTATACCAAGGATGACGTCGTAAGGCCTTGACGCTACTACCAAGAGATCCAACCGTTACTCTCGCCTCCAAGGGTTGAGTCACACTGTCGGCATCAGTGTGTGGTCACTAGGTCTCCTCCAGTAGGTATCTCAAAGTGAGGGTCTAGTCAACAGTTTTTAAACCGGAACCTCTTAGTAATAACTAAAAGAGAGGACAGGAAGGTAAAGGCCACAAGAAAAGTGTCTTTTATTACTGCAGCTGAAGTACAAAGACACAAAACATCTACAGAAAAACATTAACAACGCTAGAAGCAGCATAAACAAAATTCTACAGGTCTGTAGCTAGTCCCGCTCATGTCCATCTGCTCCTGGAGCTCCATGATCGTAGGCCTCAGCTTCCTAAATCTGAGATCTCCCATGTCCACCAGCTCCCTATGGTCGGGGTGGACCTCCTTGTGGTGGTGGTGGCAACACCTCGAAGTGTCGTCCACCTCCAGCTGCACGACCAGCTCCCCTGATATGGTCTCCTGCTCCACACGGTCCGCCTCGATCGAACCTCTACCTCATCCTGGGAGGTCCCTCATGGTAAGTCCTTGTCCACCCCAGGTGCCTCGCACAAACGATCCTGTGTCACGCGGTCAACCACCGGTAGGTCTAGTCCTCTTAGACCCCTACATCATTAATTAGTCACTGAAAGTGGCTAATATTAATTGTTAATATCTTTATATTCATTGTTCCAAAGTCCATAAACATTTTTTTAGTGCATTACATAAATAGAACTTCATTTCTCATCAAAAATGCAATTCATGTTCAAAATGAAAATTTGGGCCCAATCATTCATTTGTTTGTTGAAACTATTATATTCACTTTCTGAATTTTAAATTTTGGGATATTATTGTTCACTTTGTTTGGAACTTTTTATCTTTTAGGTCTGCTGGATGAATCTCAAAGGAAGATGGAGAATTTTTCTCCTGAAGGCAGAAACTTGCTGGAAAAAGCATAATGGGCCTAAGGCCCATCAAACAAATGTGAGGCCCAGAAACCAAGACCAATGAAGCTAAAATTTATACAGTATAAATATAAAAATATGACGATCATTTTATTCAAATGTGGCTGGAGCTAATTCTGATGTTTTCATGATGATAAAGGGATCTGAATTTGAGATTTAAATGGTGGACACGACATTAATGCACAGAAATCCGTCACACCATTTCGACCATAACTTCCAAACGGCGGCTCCAAATTTCCTGAAATTTTGAGAGATTCTAGAAGACACATGGAAGAAGATATGATCTATTTATGAAACCTCCAGATTCGGCGATATGGAGTTTCAAATGCACACGTAAAAATGGAGGATGAATCTTGATGGTTTTGTGGTCAACTTTGTAACATTAATTTCCCTTTGATTCTTCACCCTCCTTTTGACTCTCTTAATTGTTGGGGGGTGAATTTATTGTTGGGGGTGGACATAATGCTCCTAATATGACTATATAAGGATATGGTGGTGAAGGGAATAATCATATAACATTTTCCTTTGAATCCAAGGTTTTCTTTCAATTGTAATTTCCCGCTCTCTTTTTGTAATGGCATCGTCAATTTCTCTAATGTAAGTTTTTCATTCACATTTAGTATTTTAATAAAATTTATTCTTTTTCACTTTTTATTTTTCTTTTCTTCACATGTTGATACCGTTGAATCGAAGTGTGAATTTATTCACACCCGCACTTGTGAATTCATCACACAACGGTGGAGTGTTCATTTTTATTAATGTTTTTCTTCTTCAATCCTGCTTCTTTAAGTCAACTACCCGCTTCCATTGATATAATAGCATAAATGGAGGGATAAACTTTTATGGGTTGATTATAGGGAGTTTCATGAGTTGGATTGAATGTTATTTGATGTTCTTAAATTCTTAAATTTGTTATTTATTTTAAGAGTTCATTTCTTTGATTTATCTTCTTCTTTGTCTTCACCGACTTTAACGATGACACATTTTGAGTGCTAGTACGATCCAATTACTTGGAGTGCTCATTTAATTGATCCTCTAAGTGAATTGGTGATTATCCTTGAAATTGTGTATGGATTAAATTGGAGAATGATATTGGGGGATTATTTCATTTAATGGCTACCTCTTGAACTGATGAACAGAAAATCAAATGAAAAACAAATACATCCAATCAAGCCCAAGAGACAACCTAGGATCAACTCACCTTAATTAGTTGTTTTAATTTAAGTAATTTTATTGGTTTTTTCCTTTAAATTAAATAAATATTTCTTCAAATCAATCAACACCATAGTTGGCCACTTCATAGCCAATCCCGCATCTAATCAAAGTGTCTCAAGGTTTCTTCTTCGGTCCCTGTGGATTCGATCCCTACATGTACTACATCGATCACTTTTACCAGTAGGGTAAATTTGGGCGCAACCAAATTTTGGCGCCGTTTCTGGGGACCCAAGTAAGTTTTCTTAGACACCCACCTTCTATTCTCACCTAACTTCTCTTTTCTCACCTATATTTCTCTTTTCTTTTCCCCTTTCTGTTTTCGTGTGTCCAAAAAAAATTCAAATCCAAATTTTCAATCAATTACAATGGATTATCTTCCAAAATACCCCTTCATAAATCAATGCTATAATCAACTGGAAAATCAATATTTTGAAACACCTCACATAGGGAATTTCATTGACCAGACCTTAATTGAATACACCACACCAGATGAGATGTACAATCAATGGGATGTCGAATGTTTAAAAGATCAATTTCCGTACCTATCAAGAATGATTGAAAAGATAAATAATGATGAAGTCAATGATGTAAAAACATATATCAACCCTAATCCTGAAAAAATTCTTGGACAATTGTGTGAACAAATGGATAAAATGAATTCAGAAGTTTCATCTTTCAGATTATAATTACAAAGCTTTAAGACTGTTGAGGAACCCGTTCCCACTCAAGATGTTCTTTCCTCATCATTGATAGATGAATCTTTTATCCCAAAAACCTCCCATGAATTGAAAAAAGAACTAACCTTTGTATATGGGATAACTGAACAATATCAATGAAATGTTGAAGGGTATTTAAATCAGGATGAAATTAATTTTTTGGATTCACAAGGGGAAAATTTGTCTTCATGGATTGAGTGTTCGGAATATTTGTCCAATAAAAATTTTTTAGAATCACCGATCATTGAACCCTTGGGAGGTATAATGAATATTGTGTCTATACCCACTCATGAAATTCAAATGGAAAATTTTGTGGATGAATCATCTTTTCAAAAGGATCCAATTCTTTCAAATGTTTTTAAAGAAGAAACAATTTTTGATTCAAATTATCATTCTTCTTTAGGAAAATTCAATCAAACTGAACTCGATGTTTTAATACTTCCTTCCCTACTCAATAATCCCTCTATTTATGATAACCAAGACCATTCAATTATCATCAATTTTCATCAAGAATCTCACCATGTTTGAATGAACCTTGAAATCATAGGAAACACTCCAGATAAAACACGATCAACCTTTTTAGATATTCCTTGGATTTTTCCAATCATTGTAGAAAATAGGATTTCATATGAAACAAATTTCAAAAAAACAATCAATCTCAATCTTGTTGAAGTGGAGAAAGATGGGTTAATTAAAATTTTGAAAGTTGGAATTGGATAAGTTGGGGGGTTCAAGTCGAGCTAACGACATTAAACAAAAGCGCTGCATGGGAGGCAACCCATGGTTTTCATGTTTCTAATCATTTTGAATCATTTTATTTTTCATATAATAAATTACCATAGACTTTTGACCTGTTCTTCTTTTATGAGTAAGGATGGGTATGAAAGGGGAGCTCCATATTCATCCGTGTCACGTGGCATGATCTCTGAGTAATACCTTACCCAGAAATCTAAAAAGAAGACAATGTATCATCATTTTGTTTTGTTTTGTTTATTATTATGTTTTTATAGGTTAAAAAAATAAAAGGACATGTCATAAGTCATATGGAGAATCCATTCACCACTATCCAAGCAGCTGAGACTCAAATCCAGGAGTGAAGGGAGACTGTGGCACACACTATCATCATCAACCACCAGGTGACTTCATTCCATGATTATCATTTACTCTTTGAAATCCTCCCCTACCCCCCTTCTAACTTTTATTTTCTTTAAACACTGGGGACAATGTTATTCTATGTTGGGGGGAGATGAAATAAAAAATGATTTTTTTTTGAATAAGAACATGCATGAAAAGAAAAATTCCATTAACCTTGAACATGATAACACACATTGAAAACTCTAAAATTGGATATCAAATAATTTTGTAAGCCTTGATTTTTATTTTAATGCATGTTTAAGTTCATGAGCATAGTTTTTGGAAAGTGCGGTTGTCCGATGTGATTTTTCAAAGTTTACATTTTAATCCTATTAATAAAAATTCCACAATGCATGTATTCTGGATTGTGGGTGTAAATTTGAGTTCTTGGGTCCCTTTCATTATATCATAGGGTTCTGGGGTCACTTTTAGTTTAATTTGAGTATCCAAAAAAAACAAAAACAAAAACAAAAAAAAACAAAAAAAAAAAAACAAAAAAAATGACCACATAGAGAAATGTTTTGTCCAAATACGTGGTGTCCGGAACTTGGGGATCATGACTCCATAGTTGTCTTGCCCAGAGTTAGGCTTTATATATCTATTATAGAGCATTATTGTAGATCATGAAATTGACAATATGTGTGGCGTCTGACACTTGGGGATCATGACTCCAAAGTTGTCTTGCCCAGAGTTAGTCTTTTCATATCTATTGTGGATAAATAAAATCAAAAAAGAAAAAAAATAAAAAAAGGATACTCATCTTGAGGTTTAATGTGATTCCCACCTAGCGCTTCCATTTTTTCCCCTTGAACAATAAAATGGGCCCCATATCTTTTGTGATGCACAACACTTTATCATGCTTAATTGAAATTGGATGAAATGTGGCGATGAATTTGAACAAATGAATGGGCTTGGGATTGGGATATGCTTATGGAAATATCTTGTTTTAAATTATTTTGATGGGTTTCATAATTTTTTTGAAATTAGATATTTTGTTGAGTAATGTGTATTAAAATGTTTTTGGAAAAGGGGATTTGAATTTCAAATTTGTAATTTATTTTTCTTGGGACTAGCAAAACTCAAGTTGGGGGGGTGTGATTAGTCACTGAAAGTGGCTAATAATAATTTTTAATATCTTTATATTCATTGTTCCAATGTCCATAAACATTGTTTTTAGTGAATTAAATAAATAGAACTTCATTTCTCATCAAACATGCAATTCATGTTCAAAATGCAAATTTGGGACCAATCATTAATTTGTTTGTTGACAATATTATATTCACTTTATGAATTTGAAATTTTGGGATATGATTGATCACTTTGTTTGGAAGTTTTTATCTTTTAGGTCCGGTGGATGAATCCCAAAGGAAGATGGAAAATTTTGTGCCTGAAGGCAGAAACTTGCTAGAAAAAGCATAATGGGCCTAAGGCCCATCAAACAAATGTGGGGCCCAGAAACCAAGCCCAATGAAGCTAGAATTTATACAGTAGAAAGATAAAAATATGAATATCATTTTATTCAACTGTGGATAGAGCTAATTCTGATGTTTTCATGATGATAAAGGGATCTGAAGTTGAGATTTAAATGGTGGACCCGACATTAATGCACAGAAATCCGTCCCACAATTTCGACCATAACATCCAAAAAGCTGATCCAAATTTCCTGAAAGTTTGATAGATTATAGAAGAAATATGGACGAAGATATGTTCTATTTATGACACCTCCGGATTCTGCCATATGAAGTGTCAAAAGCTCATGTAAAAATGGAGGATGAATCTGGCTGGTTTTGTGGTCAACTTTGTAACGTTAATTTCCTTTTGATTCTTCACCCTCCTTTTGACTCTCTTAATTGTTGGGGGGTGAATTTATTGCTGGGGGTGGACATAAGTCTCCTAATAGGCCTATATAAGGAGATGGTGGTGAAGGGAATAATCATCTAACATTTTCCTTTGAATCAAAGTTTTCCTTTCAATTGTAATTTCCCGCTTTCTTTTTGTAATGGCATCGTCAATTTCTCTAATGTTTGTTTTTCATTCACATTTAGTATTTTAATAAAATTTATTCTTTTTAACTTTTTATTTTCCTTTTCTTCACATGTTGATTCCATTGAATCTAAGTGTGAATTTATTCACACCCGCACTTGTGAATTCATCACACAACGGTGGAGTGTTCATTTTTTATTAATGTTTTTCTTCTTCAATCCTGATTCTTTAAGTCAACTACCCACTTCCATTGATATAATAGCATAAATGGAGGGCTAACCATTTATGGGTTGATCCTAGGGAGTTTCATGAGTTGTATTGAATGTTATTTGATGTTCTTAAATTCTTAAATTTTTTCTTTATTTTAAGAGTTCCTTTCTTTGATTTATCTTCTTCTTTGTCTTCACCGACTTTAACGATGACTCATTTTGAGTGATAGTACGATCCAATTCCTTGGAGTGATCATTTAATTGATCCTATAAGTGAATTGGTGATTAGCCTTGAAATTGTGTATGGATTAAATCGGAGAATGATATTGAGGGATTATTTCATTTAATGGATACCACTTGAATCGATGAACAGAAAATCAAATGAAAAACAAATATATCCAATCAAGCCCAAGAGACAACCTTGGATCAACTCACCTTAATTAGTTGTTTTAATTTAAGTAATTTTATTGGTTTTGTTCTTTAAATTAAATAAATATTTCTTCAAATCAATCAACACCATAGTTGGCCAATTCATAGCCAATCCCGCATCTAATCAAAGTGTCTCAAGGTTTATTCTTCGGTCCCTGTGGATTCGATCCCTAAATGTACTACATCGATCGCTTTTACCAGTAGGGTAAATTTGGGGGCAATCAGTCATCTATCTACTGCCCGCTGCAGAATACTCTGCCACATGCCGACTAGTGGTGGGTCCTGCTGCTGGAGACTGCTCAGCAAGGAAACTCTCCACTAAGAGGGCTCGCTCCAACACCCCTGTCTGTGTCGGAATGCTGTGAGGAACAACTGAAGCTCTGATCTCTTTCCTGAGCCCCTTCTCGAAGGTTCAGGCCCTAAAGAATGGGCCCCGTACCATGTTTGTGGAATAGCGCGAGAGATCGGTAAACCTCGCCACGTACTGGGCTACTATCATGCTGCCCTGCCGCAGCTATAGTAGCTCCTGGAAGTGCACCGCTCAGAGGGTGGCTAGGACGAAATCTAAGAGAAAAAGGCTCTCAATGTCCGTCCAAAGGAGTGATGCCTCGTCGTGGACCTGGAGAATCAAGCTCCACCATCTGCCTGCTTCTGCATGCAGGAGGCTCGCTGCAAGGACCGCCATAAGGTCTGCTGGTGTCCTCACTAACCGGAAAACTCGTACAACTGCCTCTATCCAGTCCTCGGCTTCCTGGGGGTCCGTCTCCCCACGGAACCTTGGCGGTCGCTGGCATTGGAACTCATGCAGTGCACTAAGGAGACGTGCATCGTCAGCGGCTGGGGATGGTAGCATCGGTGGCTCAGTGGGTAGAGGTACCGCTGGTGCCTCTGCTGTCAAAGGGCCCTGCACTGAGGCCTCGTCGCTCGGTGGGCTATCGTCACACTCAACTCTCGGAACCCTAGATGGCTGCCGTCGTGGGGCCATCCTGAAAGGGAAACAGTTGTGTCACGGTCAGAACAGTATACCTGGTGAGCTGACACAAAGTAATCACAAAGAAAACTTGAAACACATATGCAATCAATGTTTTCGTGCATTAAGTTGGAAATCAGAAGTCAGGGTCCTGGTGTACGGATATTTCGGCCGCCGCACCAACACTAGACTCCCTGGACTGATAACCACACCCAATACGCTAAACACTATTGCTTCACATAGAAAAAAGATCAGAGTCCCAAGTTCTGCGGTAGAACTGAACTCCTCTGATACCAATTTGTCACGTCCCGTCCTCGGGGCCTGTGCTGTGACTACCCCAAGCCCGCCTTCCATAGGCCAGGGGATGGCGACTAGCACCAAAGGCATAAATCCCGGAGAAAGGGAAGGCATTTCCTTTGTAAAGTAAACAACAAACACCACAAAGTAAGCTGGCAGAAGTAAACACTAAGTAGAAACTGGTACAACAGTAAGTACGGAAAAGTAAGTGGGCCAGAATACAAACCCAAACTGAAAGTAAAGTACAACTGGAAGGAAAGAAAACAACAACTGAAAGGTAAAGCCGCAACGTCGAGCTGTCCACTAGAAATCCCACCTGAAGGGTGGGTACAGATAGCCTCCACTGCTCCTCGGGTCTATCCAACCGCTCCGAGTACGTCCCGCCCAGTGGTCCACCTCCAGGTACCGTCCTACTCCGCAAGCCTCAACCACGATCAGCGTTGTTCGTCGTCTGCAACCAATACAACGTAGTGCGGGCATAACCCGTGCAGGGGTGTGTATAAGCTACATAGTAGGGACCCCGAGACCCCCAAAGGTCTCCCAGAATCCACAAAGGATAAACCACAAAGGAAAGATACAATCACGAAGTAACATCCAACACAGCTTAGGTATATTCCCATACATATACCTAAGTCATCAATTCTCATTCGGCTCCAACATCCAAACCCAAGTACAATCTAGTCCACACAGGAAAGCAAAATATAAAGCCACACAGGATAGCACAACACAATTCACATAGGAAAGAAAAACTCGATTCAGCTCACACAGGTACTTCTTCGTATGACGTTAGAGATGATCAGATGTATCCATTGATTCATCTAAGCAGTCAGACCCACAAAGGATCTGTAGGTACTGACCCCCGCAATGACCCACATAGGATCGATCATGAAGTTGAACCCATAGCTATTGGGAAACTCCTTCTCCATCAAGTACAGTGGTTATGCCGCTACAACCAAGCGCTTACCTCTTACCTTGGACTGCTGTAGTACTCCACCTATCGAGTACTGTGGGCCTGATACTACAACCAAGCACTTCCCACCATGGGTCTGCCGCTACAACCAAGCGCTCCCCCTCATGGCCTCTATAGGTACTCCTTCTGTTGAGTACTACGGGTCAGCCGCTACAACCACGCGCTCCTCCGTCGTGGGTCTGCCGCTACAACCAAGCGCTCCCCCGTGCTGCTACAACCAAGCGCTCCTCCATCGTGGGTCTGCCGCTACAACCAAGCGCTCCCCCTCATAGCCTCCAGAGGTACTCCTTCTGTTGAGTACCGCGAGTCTGCCATTACAACCAAGCGCTCCTCCGCCGTGGGTCTACCGCTACAACCAAGCGCTCCCCACTGGGCTATCCGTAACACACCGAGTCGTTCGATCAGCAGTCGTCGAGTCTCAACTGGTTCTAGGGTTTCCACCCACATCATGCTCGTTCCGGGAGGGTCCTCTCCACAAGATAAGAGGTCGATGAATCAACTGACATGTAGTCCAGAGTTGATGTATCCCAAGATGTACCGTAGTGGTCTCTGCCGAAAACACGGAGGATTCTCGTACTGTTTTTATCATCGTCGTAGTCGAATCCATTGAGGATCTCTGTACAGTTGTCGTCGTCACAGTAGCAGTTGCATCCAGCTCTAGGGTTCGCGCACAGAGCAAGCTCATTCGGGAGGGTCCGCTCCATGAGCCGAGAGGCTGATACATCAACTGAAACATAGTCCAGAGTTGATGTATCCAAAAGTTCTGTATCGTCAACAGGAACTCAACGTCGTAGACGGCGCGTCAATTGGACGCCCGGTCTGAGAGTTACTGGTTTATTCGTCTGAGGGGCCCAGTTAGTTTTTAAGTCAAAACCAACCCAACCGTACTCCAACTGCATCCAAAACTTAGGCAGAGTAATCCAAAATATCCGTTCCACTTAGAGTAATCCATCAATGTCGATGGTACGTCAATCGGGCATCCGAAGCTCAAGATATGAGCGTTTCCGCTCCGAGGGCCCGATTGGTTTCGTTTACGAACCATCCCAGCCGAACCCAAAGTACTCCAAAACCCTGAGTGCGATATACCGAAACGACCAACTCGATCCAAGGATCGCATCGCTGCTGACGGCGCGTCGATTGGAGGCACGTAGCTCAAGATACGGGCAAAAGCCAGAAAAGGTCCGAAAACGGGGGGTCTGGGCCCGGACCGACCCGACCCAACCCCCCCTGGGTCAGCCGGAACCGGGTCGACCCGACCCGAGTCCGGGTCCAACCCGGCCAGTGCAGCCCGGCCTGGTCAGGGTGGCCCGACCTGGCCTGGCGCGACCCGGCCCAGCCGGCTCGGGCGCGACCCTACCGTCGGGGTCGGCTCGGCCTATTACGGCCGAGCGGCGTGGGGGTGCGCTGCCCCCAGGTGAAGGAGAGCCGCGACCCCGCGTGGGGCCACTCTGTGTCACCGGATGTGGCGCAAGGCCGCATCCCTTCCTCCGCGGTCCCGCGCGGCCGCGGGACCGGCCAGCGCCGCCGCATCCTGGCGGCCGGCCACTACAGGCCGCCACCTCCGGCCGCCGGTGCCGCCGTGCCGGCGGGGCGCGCCGGCGGAAACCTCCGCGGACCACCGGACGCGCTCCGGTGGTCCGTTTTTCCTACGGTTTGTGCCTACGGCTCTCCCAGGATCCGAACTCTGCTGCGAAGGCCTCCAATCGCCATTCCGATCCCATATCGTAAACGTCGTTAATCAACGCATCAACGAAAAACTACGGAGGGTTTTCGGGACATGTTTGTTTGGCCCGCACCCTCCGCGTTAGGTGATAACCATTGAGAATAATATTCAACACATGAAAAACAAAACAAGGAACAATTTTAATGAATTAAAATTGAACTTTGATCCGGGTTATTTGTTTTAGAAGAAACAACCATGGGAATTAATATTATTCTCAAATAAAACCCCTACCACATAGCTGTCGTCGGACGAGAGTTCTTCACGGAATTGACCGTCGTGGAAGAAGAGGATCATTGCATCACGGAAGGGCATCGCGTCGTCGCGGTATACGGCGCTGCGTCGAAGATCTCCGAGGGTTAAAGAAAAAAACACCGATTTAAATTCACGAATTAAATCCGTGTTGAGGATAAAATCCACAAAGGAATTTAAAAGATTTGAAATCTCCTACCTCAAGCAGTTGATCAAAGATTTATCGCGGGATGAGAATCGTTGCAGAATAACGTCGGGGAAGAAGAATCATCAGCATCACAGTACACGGCGTCGCGTCGTCGATCTCTGAGGGTTCGGCATTCTTCGCCGCCTTTCGTCTAAGGCCGGTGTTCTTCGCGTTCTTCGCGTTCTTCACATTCTTCGCGAAGGAGGATGAAGATACAGTTCTCCAAATCCTCTCAACAATCAACCTGTCAACAAAAAGAAAAGGTCTTGGTCTTATTTTATTATTATGCCAACAGTTTGAAAAAATTTTAAGAAACGAACCATTAATTCGGTGAATTAATGGTAATGACTTAACTGTCCATTTAATAGGAGCGTTTAAGAGTTTTAGAAAATGCGTCAGTTGACTTTCATTAATGAGGAGTTTTCGTGGGTGCGTTACTTAGAGGAAAAGAAATGGTGGGGCTCGTGCAGGCCCCACCTCACAAATATCCTACTAAGAGGGTAGGATATTTTGGATTTCACCATATCCGCTTCAACTCAGCTTAAGCAGCTTTAAGTGGCTTTAAGTTGATTTAAGTGAAATAAAATAAAGTTGTCGCACCACTTTATTTTATTTTCTTCACTTAACCACAAAAAATTAAAAAAACCACACCCGAGAAAACGCAACTCCGAAAGAGGCATTTCTAAGCAAATACCAGCACTGCGATTCCATCGGTGCCCTCAGAATTCGATTCCGAGCACCGGTTGAAAAGTTAGAAAAACCCACTCGTTCGTTCACTGAACGTACCCGAGCCAAACTTCGTAAAATGATTCCGGGAACACCGGGCCTTGGAATCACATGCCGTCAGAAACTGCGTTCTTGTAAAATTCCAATGAAAATTAAGAAAAAAATTTCCTTGAAATTTATGGGTCTTTACAATAACTATAGAATATTAAATAAAAATCATAACTCTAACAATAGCTTCCCGTGCTTTAGATTCCTCTGGAACATACTCAGTCACATAAAGTCGTCTGGCCTTATCCATATGAACATCCACCTTGGACTTAGTATTATAACCACCACCATTGGATGTATTATTATGAACATGTAAACCATTAGTGACAGTGGATCCATCATTTTTGTACTAGGATATCCAATCAAAAAAATGAAGTAGATGGCCTGATAATCTACAATGATGACAAGTCTTAGGATCCATCATACTGTTAGGGTTGTTATATACACAACATGCACAATGATAGAAGAATATATTATGTTTTCTTGATAAATCCCAAAAAAATAGACCTAAAGGAAACTAACCACCCATGCACATCCTTTTATTTACAAATTACACACCCTGGATAAAATCTGCACCAACCAAATATCCACCCAAACTTTTCTTCACAACTACGTATAACTCAACACAAGATTGTTTTTTTACCTACCTCCATAGAGATCAGAAGTCACATGAGAATCAATATCGACTGAATATGTAGCCTCAATCCCAACTAAAACCTCTGATACTTTAGACAATAATTAGTGAAGATATCTGGTACTATATGCACCAACTTAGTAAAGAAGGTAGAATAACCCCAAATGGTATGATCACCTTACTCCAAGGTAAAAAAACTCTTAGTTATTCACCACAAATAACGTCTCAAGTTAAAACTAATAATTAAATATTTTCATGAAATATGGATATGTACGATTCCCATGAAACTTATCTTTCACCGTATAGTCCCACCATATCTTTCATGTTCCATCATGTTTGTATGCAAATAAACCAACCTTAGTGTCCTCTAGTGTATTCAAGAAGTTAAGAATCCCTTAAATCCTTTCAAGACAGTACTCAGATTCCTGGGGTCCTTATCACCATGGAAGGAGAGTGGATGATTATTAGTAGATTTAGATATATGTTCCACCACATTTCCTAGGTCCTCAACACCAAATTGACCCAGAGTTTGAATTGTACAAATAATAGCTTTATCCAATGAATGATCCACTAGAGGATTCACCACTAGATTCTACATCATAACGTACTCTCTCGGATTCGAAAGACCACTTCTCAGACAAATTTTATATTAAAAACAATACAATGACCAATCATCTGTAGAGAATATTCTAAAATATTATGACCAACATCATGAATTTAAATCTATGATTTAAAATATCAATAATTTTATAGAAATTATGAAATCCAATAATTAAAAACAACACTTTAAGAAGTAGAAAGCCCATTCAAATAAATATCCCACACAATTAATTAAAATAACCCCACACACCAATTCTATATCCTGGTAAATATTTTCTAACCACCCCTGATAACTCGAGTTTAGACACAGAAGTGAGCTAACCTGGAACCCTCCCACACATACTACCCAAATTCTGATGGTCCTAACTCCTTTCTACCCAAGACACGAAACCAAGATTAGGGAGTGTTAACACACATAATTATAAGCATCACCTTTGATACCAAATTGTAATAGACTGTCCTTTTTTAATTAGAAAAGCCACCCAAGCTAGACCATCATAGAAATGAGGTACAATAGGATAATAAAAACAAGTCCCTTATATAAAAAACAAGATATACAACCAGATAACAAAGAGGAATAAAGAGATACATCCAAGATAAATTAAATCCAGTCCTAAATAGATATACAAGAAATTATTAACAAAAAAGATGAAAAAGTATCCATGTGACTAATATTCACCTCCAAACCACCCAAATGAAGGTAAGTGACAACAAGGGTATACATCACGCTAAGAGATTCCATTCCCTTTTCTTGATTACTGTAATACAAAACTATAAAAAACCAAATTAAAAATTAAGGTGTGAGAACAATGTGAAATAGGATTCCATCATAGAGTCTATACAATGTTAAATATCAAGAAATTAATAGTTCTAGATTTTAGAACAAAATATTTTTATAAACCATTTTTATAAATCCAAACTCACTTGTAATTTATTTTCCTTTTGTTTTTATAAAATACATTCACATTTATAAAGAAATAATATGATAAGTATATGGAATAAAATAAGTAATCAAATCCCCACACACTATAAGTGAATAAAGTAAAAACACATCCATGAAATAATATATCCTATGATTCTATGTGATACAATCTCATGTGAATACATAATGTGAGAAAAATTCCTTAATAAAAATAACCATGAAATAAATAACGAAAAATTAAAAATCAATCAATATATGGTCCCAAATACTATGTGAATACATACTAGACATATTATATCCTTAACCAGGCATATATTAGTACAACCAATATCGAGTCTTCCCATGGTATTTCAGTATCACAATGTAACCCCTTGTAGATCCAAACTCACTAAGGATACCTATTTCCATTTCCCAATGCACCCAAGATTCCCAGGATGTCAATTGTCAAACATTATTTTAAAAAACATGTTAAATTATTTTTAAAACATTTTCAAAGCCAATACAATCAAATTTGGAGTTTGAAAACCCAATTCCAAATTAGATCCAACATTCAAGAATTTAACCAAACACTTAGTGTGCAAAAACATGTAATTTTGAAAAAATATTTAAAAAAATTTATCCTTATAAGAAATACATTGAAAAAAAATTCAATTTAATGGATGGAACAAAGGAATTATACAATAAATAAATAAATTTCCTAGAATTAACCCTTTTTATAGAAACACCTACCTCTAAGAAGAGGTAGAAGTAATCACCTTGGAAAACGGTGAATGGGGAAGGCTATATCAAGTCCTTACACTCCTATATCCATAAGAAACAATGTAAAAACACTATAAAAACACTTATATATGAAATAAATGTCCCTTTTAGGTTACACAGGATGGGAGTACAAGAGATATAATAAGGATCTATAAGAAAAGAATAAACCATACCAAGAACACAACATCGCTCAAAAAGAACCATCAAGAACAGAGGAATTCCCCCAAGAATACATGGGGGAGACCTCTAAAGTGATAGGGAATGATATTGATGAGAAAATATGAGATTATTATTAGTCTTAAATCCCACCATGCTAAAAGGGGTAAAATAACATTTTTAATGATTTCGAAGAGGGTTGCACAGTTTCCTAGAGGAGGCCTCATGGTAAAATAGACCGTGCACCTCATCTTTTCACTACTAATATTCATTATAACTAGGGGTGCATGGTTTTTACTAAATTTCCACATGGTTATCTTAACCATTATCCAACCATGAAAACTCCCACTGGAACATCATAGTGTCATAAAACATAGTTACAACATGGTTATATAAACAGTGTGCCTTAACCATGCACCTGGCTAGTTTTCTCCAAAAAACCCATCATTTCAAGCTTTTATCCCCCAACACTTCCAAGAATAAAATTTATAAAAAACAAGGATCATATATGTAATATTTGTGACCCAAAGTTTGTCACTAAATGGATTATTTTTCAATATAGAGTGGTCTTGGAAGTGTTTATTATGGAAAATAATAGTATCATAGTGTGATTTAAACTAAAAATTTATTTTTATTTTCAATTGGTATTAAGGTAGTAAATTATTTATTATAATGAATATGTTGAGTTTTATGTTGAGGAAAAAATCTTTATTTCTAAATTATTTTTAATGATTTTTTACCGGTGAGTTTTCAAAGGGTGGTAAAAATAATTTGGCCACAAATTATCCCATCAATGTCTTGCTTAGAACTTTATAAAGAGTGGTCCACAGATTTAATGATAATTTCAATGTAACACCCTTGATATATTATGATATATTTATATTTAAAAAAAATTTAATTTCACTAATATCTTGTTATACAATCAACCTTGATTATAAATAAACTATAACATAGTATACCATTATAACTTATCCATTAGATTTGTCGGGTTAATAGGAATAACCATATTTCATAAAATATTTATAAATGTTTTATATAAGAAAAATATATTGATACATTATTACTCAATTTTTTGGGAATATTTTATATTATTTAGGAATACATTTTCCTCAAAAATGGTTTTTATTTAATTTTGAGAGAAAAAAATATAATTAATTTTTTCCATATTTATAAAATTTATATGAAGAATTTGACTTATTTTTTAGGTAAATATTAAAAAAAATTCCTAGAGTTAATGTTTTATAATTTTCTAAAAAGTTTTTTTCAATGAATAAAGAAAAATACTTAATTTATTAAAAAATGTATTTTCATTTTAAGAATTTTAAAATTTTCATTTTATTTTAAAGTTGTTTTAAAAGTAAAATTAGTTCATTTATATTATTAATTATCCAAATTAAGTTATTAGAACGAATTTTATGTTTTATTTTTTTATAAAAATGTTTTATAATTAAGAAATCATTTTTTGTGGAAACCTCATTTTCGTCCCATTTTGCGGTATAAAACTTATATTAAATCCTACCAATTAAATGATTTGGAATTGATATAATGGATTAAATATTTCAAATAATAATACCCAAATTTGTTAATGATGCAATTTTCATTTTTAGTTATAATGAATTGTAAAAATATTTAAAAAATTCTTCAGCATATTTAAGGTAAAAATGGATTTACCGAAGGGGTTTAACTAAGAGGTAAGGGTATATTTTTTGATTAGAATTTACTAAATCTTATTGTATTTACATATTTAGAACTCATACTACCACAATTTATAATATATAGAAAGTTGAGAGTATATTTCATGACAATTATTTATTATATTTTAATCTTTTCGGAAATTCCAAGTGTGTCTTCTCCCCCACATATAGAAGGACACCCCAAGTTTATATTATTTACACTAATTTAAGCTGTATAGCCAAAAAAACATCCCAATTATTTTATAAATTTACTAGTCACAATTTTAGGTTATGGATATAATAAAATATGATACTAAGGTTCCTTAAGAAGGGAACTAAATGAGGACTACTGAAGAATCAGTAATCATCCTACCAGACCTCATCAATTATACTTCTTCTTCTACCCCATCTAAATTGTTGGTACTAATCATAAATAATAAATTAATTATCATAAATATAATAATTTTTTTTATTATTGAGCCACAATTATCCATGCTATATTCCATCAAATGGGAAGTAAAGGCATTTCTGGTGCAAACATGTGGACTACCTCATCCACATAGTGATACAATTGTTTTTACATCACGATCATTCATGGATGGTTATTATGATCATTTTAAATTTTTTATATGATAATTATGATATAATTAGTCTTATATAATTATAATATCACTAATTAATTTTTAAAATTTATTCCATTTGAAAAAGATAATGTCACTCATGAGTACTTCTGCTCTACCACCTCTAAGAAGCGACACCGTTTATTTTTCATTTTCTATTTAAATAGATTGTAATAAAGATATATTTATTAAATATAAATGATATATATGACATTATAATAACTCTTTACTAGTGATTTATTATTTACCTTTATTCATTTCATATATTGAAAATTGAAAACAGCAATCAGATATACACATGACCTACCATCTCCTTGATTGATGTAATTAATTTTCCTATCTCTAACATTTATGGATGAAATTAAATATATATATATATATATATAATGAATATATATGATATTTATATATTTAGAAACATTATTTTGATTATTTAACCATGATAAAAGTAAAATTACCAGAACTACCAAAACAAAATTCTCATGAAAAAGGAAACAATTAACACTTGGAAATGATGATTATAATAAGAAACTATTAATATATGGGTTATAAAATATTATCAGTGGATGATGTATGATATTATAAGTATATAAATTACTCTTTTATAAAATTATAATTAATTTAAATTTATTATACATGATTTAAGAGCTTTTTTGAAGCAATTTAACCCAGCAGTTGGGGATTTATGTTACAATCTCATTATATATTGGGATTATTTATTATTATGTTTAAAATAATGGAATTATATGATATAAATCTAAATAAAATTATATATATTTTTATCCTATAGTTATTTATAAATATTACAAGTTTTTCTTTCATTTTCCTCTCTTTAAGTATTTAAGACGAAGAAAGAATACTTCTATGGAAATCTGACTTTCCTTTTCTCTTTAGTTGAAAGTGCATTTTATTACATGTCTATATATTGAAACAAATGTTTTCAAGAAAGTTTTTTTTATTCTTATGTGATTTTTTATATTAATTCTTACCCATGTTTTACTTTTAAACAAACGTTTTTAAAAATAATCTTCTTATTATTTTTAGGATGAGGTACTTTTGATAATTTACCAAATATGTGAATGGAATATTTAATTGAGAATGCATGGAATGAATGGAATATACCATTATCATAAAAAATTAGTGATTTTAAGATCCCTTTAAATGTATCCAAGGTTAATTTAAAATAATATTTTTTCTTAATATATGTAAAAAGTTATATTTTATTGATGTTATTTAAAAATGGAAAGGGTTTTGTCTAAAATAAATAATTTAGATATATTTTAAAATAATTTTCATCAAAGATGAAATAATTTGATGTTACTTCTAATATACAGGGTATATGATCAAATTATACCATTTAATTTATTTTATAGATGGATTATGTTGATTATTATTTTTAAATGATTCTATGAAACTCATTTATTTCACATAATTTAATTATTTAGTTATGGAACCATCATAAAACCCATTTTTTTTAAAATGTTATACTATAATGAAATGGTGAAATGTTTTTAACTACCATATCCTTTCCATGGTTTATTAAATTATTAAGGTTTTATGATATTATGGAACACATATGTATGATTTTCATGATGTGATAAGTGAGATCTAAATGTTATACCCCCCAATACATTGGGTAAACATGAATATCTAAAAACATAATAAGGATTGGAATGGGGAGTGAACTTATGTTAGTATGTTACATTGTACACTGTGATATTTTTTTTGGAGTGAACCTTGATAAATAATGAGATCGAATGGGGAGAAAACACAATCATCTAGGATAGTCTTATCAGTAGTTTGAATAGCCCAAAGGATTAGATATTTATTTATTTATTGGATAATCCCCATTCTAACTAGGATATGAATGAACTCTTAAATAGACCATAGTCTTAGAGCCATAAGTCCTTATACATGAACCTAAGGACCAAATAACTGACTAAAAATGGAACAATCTCGACCTAGTATATGATTTGTTGATGGATCCTATCTCCCCACCTCGTATTGCAAATCAACTAGAATTTCCCCATGTAGAGCTACATGGTTCATGGTACACAGAGAAATTGTCATACCCTCACTTCATTTTCAATCTGGTTTGCTCTACATTGGTTGTTGTTAAATGCTTTTATTACTCTTTTCGGGAATACTCATATGTGGTTAGACCCGAATTATTTATGAACCAAAGAACATGTGGATTGAAATTCCATGGTCTAGAGGCCTGAGGTTTCCTAGAGGCCTATGGTGGCCTATAGGACCTATGTCTCATAGGCCAAATCTGGTGTCCCAAAGGCCCAAATTGAATTAATAGTTCTATCTTCTACCGTACTACTATAGTAATACTGTAGTATTTCAAAAATTATTTTTTATGCTTATGTATATTCTATAAGTGTATTCCTTATGCCAATGTTATAATATCATGGATCATGTTTGATAATTCTTTTATGATTCTTGTATTATATACTACCAAGAATAATTCCACTACTCTAGATTATGATCATTGATATGAAGGGTATGGTTTTCAAATGTTAATCTCATTTTCTCATACCCTTATTCTCATGTTATATTTAAGAGATAATTAAAATATCCCTTTTTTACCCCTACTAATAATTTGAGCTCACTCGTTGTAAGGTTTAATTTCACTAGGTTATGATGATGGGTTTTATGTATGCTGTGCCCAAAAATGGTGCTTGATATGAAGAAATTTGTGGGATATGATGTAGATCTCTTATGAACCATTTTTTTGGTATCCTTTTTATAACCACACTTATTCAATATGATTATTTGATGTATTATAATGTTATATAAGGAATATTCATCTATTAAGATGTAATATCTATGTTTGAAAAGATTATTTCTCTACAATTGGAATTAGAGTAGGGTTTTGTTAAACATTAGAGATTAGGATTAAATAATTTTTTTGAAAACCCTAGGGATATGCTTAAATGTTGGATAAAATCCTAATGTTTTGGTAATGACCGTGGATAAATAAAACTAAACTTAAGGTTTTACAGATTGAAAAGAAAATTTCTATATTTGGACACCTTATAAATGGCCTTTCATTATCATAAGAATTCTCACTATGGTTATTTATTTCTCACGCAATGATTTTCTATTTTATTCAGGGGATATAATTTAAAGGAACCATGTTAATACTAAATATGATTTAAAATTAAAGGATTGTCATCATGAGAAAAAAAATGTTATGGGTTGTGGAATGAAAAATCACATTATTATGCTTACTCAACATTCACAATCCATGAATCAGGTTGATATTACAAAAGATTATAGGGGAAAACATTTGGGTCTATTATAAAGAAACGCCCACCATCTTTAATGAATCTATTTATCCACTAGTCTCTAAGAAATGGATAGGTACCACTAAAAATATATTTTTCATTTTCTAGTGTTCATAATATTAAAAATTTATTTTAGTAGTTTATATTTTGGAAATAAAATTAGAATGATGGTGAGACCTTATCAAGAATATGAGGAATCCTGATGAATTGAATCCTTTAAGTTGGATGAGTTTAATATCATAGTTTTAAATTTGTTTATTTCATGTATTCATCATAATAAAATGGTGAAAAAATTCATTATAATCGTGAATAATGATGATGAATCCATTAGTATCTATAGAAAAAATACCATCCTTCCAAGGTACTCTTCTAGTATTTTCATTTAATATGAAATAATATTGATAGATTATTAAATATAATTACACTAAATCTCAGAAGGGTGTTATCTATAATAGACATATGTAGCAATGAAGAATTAATTCGAAGTTCTATTAAGGTGGAGATGGAGATTGGATTCACCCAATAATATCATGGTTTTTGATAAGAAAATAATGTTTGAATTCAAAGGATATTATAAAAATCGCCAGGTAAAGAAGATGATCTTTTTATTCTGCTCAAAGTGTGGAAGGTTACATGGAGGAAATTGTCTTAAGGGGACTAGTAAAAGTTATATATATCGAAATAAAGGTCATAAAGTAATTGAATTCCAGATTGATGGGAAGAATGAGTTTTCAAATAATGGGGTAAAATAACAATAGAATTAACCACCCATACTACGAGGTTTCAAATGCAAGAAGTATGGGAATTATTCTAACCAGTGATCAAATATGAAGGTTAATAATGATAATTGTCATAAAAAACCTCTTAATCCCAAATGAAAATAAAAAAATCATGTGATCACTACTGATAATGTGGATAATGATGTGGTTACCAGTATACATACTATAAAATATTGAAATATTAATGCCTTATTTAATTATAGATCAACCCATTGTTTTTATCTAAATAATTTATATTTGTATCATAATACTACCTTAATGAATTGATTTTAATTTAGTAGTGAAAAAAACTATTGGTTTGATGATCACATCTCATGTATATGATTCTTGTCTGATTGGATTTTTGGGAATCTTCTTCATGTAAATATCATTATTCCTCCTAGTTGTATTTAATATTTTTATAGGAAAGTATTTTCATCAATTACATAAATCCAACCTCAATTTATGAGGGAGGTAAGTCTTATTTGAAATTATAAACTACTTATGATAATTTATTAATGTTAAAATAAATATGAACTTCCCAGGGAAATTACATATATTTTATTGGTATTGATTACCAAGATGATGGTGGGTAGTATTGGTCAAGGTCGGAGGTGGTGATGATTGTTGTGGGATGTGAAGGATGATGATGGTCTCAACCAGGTGTGGTCAAGAAGATGATGGTGAGTGTTTAGTCAGTTGATGTAGGTGAATTTGATGGGATTTGGTTTTGGTTTGGGATGGTAGTTGAAAATGATCTGATAGGGGCACATGTTCCAGATGGGGGCAGTGGATTAGTTAATCAATGATGGTGATTGTGAAAGGAGGTGTAGTGCAAGATGATTTCAATCAGTTGAATGGGACTACAAGACATATATATTAGGTTCTAGATAATTTTATTCTTCTAATGGGGTTTATTACTCATTGAGCCTATAATGATCTAGTAAAGGGTACCCTCTTCACCAGTGATTTAGTTTCAATAATAAAGATGGGTGACTAACTATTGAAATTTTTTTGGTCATGATTTCTTTTAAAAAGTTGTTTGTTTCTTATATATTTTCATAGAAAATTGACATTTTTTATATTATTATAATAAAGGAGTTATTTGATGTATTTTAGGAAGAGTTTCCTTGATTTCCATTGAATCATGAAGTTGAGTTTTTAGCAGAACACTTATCTGGCACTACACCTATTTTAAAGACTCCGTTTTGAATGTCCCCTACTAACTTATAGGAATTGAATATGAAACTCTAGAAGAATATTGACTTGGGATTCATTTTTCCAATTGAATCTCCTAGGGGCGAACCTATTCATTTTGATATAAATAAAGATGAATTATTGAGAATCTAAATTGATTATTAGGAACTGAATAATATCATTATCTATAACAAGTATCCTATATAATGTATTGATAAATTATTTTATCAACGTTGTATAGGTCGATACTTTTCCAAGATTGAAATTCATTTTAGATATTATCACTTAATGATAAAGAAGGAGGATATGACCCATAAAAAATTCCATATAATGTATCAACACTATTAATTAATAGTGATAACCTTTGGTCTTACAAATTCCCCATCTATCTTTATAGATTTAATGAATTGAGTCTTCCCAAATTACCATGATCAATTTATGGTAATATTCATATATCATATTCTTATAAATTCTAAGAGAAAATAAGATAATTATGATCTCTTGAGGATTGTAGTGTTGAACCTATAGAAGTATAAATAGTATGAAAAATTTACCATGTGTGTATTTTGGATGAATATTGATTCATTTTTGGGTCACATAATCTTATCTGAGGGTATGCTGGTGGATCCCTCAGAGATGTAAGTTATTGAATGTTAGCCGAGACAGACCTTGGTGAATGAGATTTATAGTTTTCAATAATTAGCTGGATATTATTGATTATTTATGGAGAATTTATCATTTCATATTATTCCACTCACTAAGTTATCTTATAAGGGAGAAAAATTCCATTAGATTGATAGATGTGAGATAAATTTCAAGGAACTGAATAGAAAGATAATCATAAAACTTTTTCTTACACTATCTTATAATGGATAAGGGGTTTTTATCTTTAGTGATGTATCAAATAAGATAATAGTATATGTTCTCATTCATAAAGATATGGTTATATCTTATTCCTCATTAAAATTGATGGTTCATAATCAAAATTACTAAACATAATATTTGAAGAAATCTATGGTAATTTTTGAATTAAAATTATGGAGTTGTTATCTCTATGAAGAAAGGTGAGATATATATATAGATCATAATTGTTTAAAGTATATTTTCACTCATAAACACTTAATTGTGAACCATAGTATATGGATGGAGTTGATTAAAGATTATGGTTGACCTATAGATTACCACCATGGGAAAGATAATAACGTGGAAGATGCTCTGAGTTAAAAAGGATAATACTATATTATCTATGTTGAGGATAAAAAAAGACCCAATAATTATATATTTTCAAAATATAGATCATTAAATATATAAGTAGCTGGAGAAATTATATCTTACACAAATTATTGTTCAACTAACTTTCCATATAAATATTAAAGAACAATATAAGGACGTTTTAGAGTGGAAAAAGAATGTACGAAATGTTTTGGAGTTCATCATTATTGTGTTGTAATGATAAGGTTTATGAAGTTTATATTTGTTCTATCCATACCATATTTAAATAAGGATATATTTGATGAATTAGAGGTCTCATCATTCTCTTTTTATCCTTGAAGTATCAATATCTATAGATATCCAAAAGAGTATTTATAGTGGGAAACATGAAGAGATATATTATAGAGTATGGTTTATTGGTATGTTTGGAATTTAAGGCTAAGAAACATAATTTTGAGGGTATGTTACAACCATTAACCATAATATAATTTAAATGAAAGAAAACACAACGGATTTTGTCCTTGGACAACATAAAATAAAAAAATCAATAATGTTTTCTAAGTTATATTTGATCACCTTATGAATTAAGAAAATATTATTTATATAATAAAATATCTATATCAAAATGAGATTTACAAAATATAAATTAAGAAATTAGTATGGTTTTATAGAGTTCCACATTCTATTATATAAAACCGAGATTAAATGTTTTTCTCAATGATCTAGGGATCTCTTCAGCAAGCTCTATATTTAAAGTCATGTTTTATTATGGATTATCAGCCTTAGATATATGTTTTTTAAGAGAAAATTTAAAACAATAATTGATATGTTAATACCATGTTGTATATATTTCAATGGTGGTTGGGATCAACACCATCTTATGGTTGAGTTTTCTTACAAATATTTCCTTCACTCAACCATTCAGATGGTTCCTTATGAAGTCTTATATGAAAGGAAGTGCATAATACTAATTTTATGGGAAAAAGTTAGAGAAATAAAGTTATTGGGGCTTGATCTATGTGAGAAAATGGAAGAGAAAGTTGTAACCTTTTAGGATCACATCAAGGTAGCCCAAATTTGATTAAAAATTTAAAAAAACAATCTTCGGTAAAATATAGAAATTCAATTTAGTGATAAGTTATTCCTATAAATTTTATTATGAAGTAACTTAATGTGATTGGGAATTAATGGAAATATGATTCAAAGGTAAATTCTTCTCATAAATATTATTGATCGAGTAGACATGGTAGCTTATCCGTTGGCGCAACCACCAATCCTATATTAAGTTCATGATGTGTTTTATGTATCTTTGTTAAGGAAATAATTACCTAACACATAACATGTATTGAAAACAATATTTTTACTACTATATAATAATATATCTTATGAATAAAAAATAAAAGAAATATTTTTTCATTGAGATAATTGTCTATGGAATAGTTCTACTCACATTGATAAGGTTCTTTAGTGGAATAATAAACTTGAAGAGGCTAGATGGTAACTAGAGGACATTTCAATATATATATATATCCTATTTTTTTTCAAAGTGATGAATTATGAGGGAAACAATAATTTTATTGGGGATATAATATAACAACATGATATTTTATGATATATTTCTCTTCAGATAAATATAATTTCTTTGATATATTTCAATACAAAAAACCCCTAGTCAAAATGAACTATAATATGGTATACCATTAAAACCTAGCTGTTAAATTAGAGGTATGAATATAAATAACCAAATTTTGAGAAAAATTTATAAAAGATTTAGATAAGGAAAATATATTTGAAAATAATTAACCATATTTTTTATAAAGTCTTTATATGGTTGAGTAATACATTTTTCCTTAGAAATGGTTTTATTTTGTTTATGAAAAAATAATTTAATTATTTTTTACCATTTTACAAATTTTATTTGAAAAAATGACATTAATTTTAGGAATTAATATTATAAAATTATCTTATAGTTATGTTTTGATATTTTTTTATAAAAATTTTATTTCATTATTAATATTGATAAACGCATATTTTATTGAAAACTGTATTTTTATTTCAAGCATTTTAAAAATTTTAATTAATTTAAAAATGGAATTAAATGTAAAACTAGTTAATTTATATTATTAATAATAAAATTATGGTGATTAAAATTACTTTTAATTTGGATTTTGGTATAAATGTTTTTTGTACTTAATAAAAAATTATAGAATAACTTTTCATCACATTTTGTAAGTTTAATTTGAAGTTAAATCATTCCAATTAATTGAAATTGACTTGAAAAACTATAATATATTTTTTTAATACAAATTTAAAAAATATTTATGAGTAAACATATATATTTTTCATAATTATTTGTAGAAATAGTAAAAAAAATTACCCTTGTTAAGGTTTAAATAGGTTTACCAGGGGGTTGCATCAAGAATTAACGGTATGATTTCCAACTAAATTTATCTAAATAAAATTTTATATCCATATTTATACCTCATAAAATTTAAAATTCTAATACCAAACCATTTATATGTATTTTGGTTGATAATTAATTTATTATATCAAAATCTCTTAAGAAATTCCATGTGCCTCCTCTCTCCCACTTACAAAAGGACACCACTCAAATCATATATTTAAAACAATTTGAGATATATAGATCAATAAAACCCTGACCAATTATCATAAAATCATCCATATCCATGAATTATATGTTTGTGTATTTTTAAAATACCATTCCAAGGGTCTATACGAAGGGATCTAAAGGATGCATACTGAAGAAGAGGTAATTGTAATGCTCAACCCCTTTCATTTTACTTATTCATATAAAATCTATAAATCTATGTTATTAATCATCAAATAATAATTTAAGTGTCATAAATATAATGATATTTTACTATAATTATGTAACAAAAAAACATCCAACATCTATTTCATTAAATAGAAAGTAAATGTATCGCTCGTGCGTACGTGTGGAATATTGCATCCATATAGTAATACAGTTAATTTTGTATCACCATGTATCATGGATGGACTTTATTATGGATTTGAAGTTTAACATATATTATTTATGATATATTTATTAATATAAAATTATAATATCATATCTTTACTATTACCTTCAAATCTGTTGGAAAATCATATCATCGTTCATGCTTACATGTATACTACCACATCCATGAAGCGATGTGATTATTTTTTCATTTCTGATTTATTTGGATGGTAATAAAGAAAGATTTAATGAATATATATGATATGTATGATATAATAATTATTTTTTAAATATTAATTATTATTTATCTTACTTTTTTTAAATCCATCAAAAGTGAAAATAATACTCAAACGTACATATAGCCTACCATCTCTAAGAATGGTGTGATTCATTTTTATATCTCTAACTTTTATGGATTAATATATATATATATAATGCATATATTTTAAATTTATATAATTATTTCCATTTTGGATATGATAGAACCATGAACAATGTATAGTAATCATAACAACTAAACCAAAATTCTCATGAAAAATGAAATACTTAGCCCCTGAAATGATGATTTTAATAAATAATTATCAATAAATGGGAGTTAAAATGTAATAATTGAATCATATATGATATTATAAGTATAATAATTATTCTATTATAATATTTAAATAAATTTAAATTTATTATTCAATAGGTTATATAACATTTAATAAATTTCAAACTTGAGGTAAGGGTTTTATGTCACGATCTCATTATTTATTGAGATTATTTACGGTTAAGTTTCAGATGAATGAATTTTATAATTTACCACTCAATAATCTGATGAACTTTTTTATCTCCAAATTATTACATGATTTGACATATTTTAATTTAATTTTCCTCTATTTATGTATTAAAGTTACCGAACAAATATTTTTATAGAAATGCAACTTCGTTTCTCTTTTCTGTAGAAAATATTTTTTTCAATGTACATATTTTATAAAAATGTTTTTAGGATTACTTTTTATATCCAACTATGATTTTTTATATTCATTTTTACTAGAGATTAAATTTTAAAAAAAAAATAATAATAATTATTTGAATTTTCATAACATGGTTCTTTTTATATTTTATTGAAATTTTAAATGAATATTTGTTTTAAAATACACAACATGGATGATATTTCCCACCATCATGACCAGTAAATGCTTTAAAGCTTCTGTCTCATGTTTCAAATGTTCATTTAAAATAAAATTATTCAATAATATTAATGAAATTATTTTATTTTAAGGAATTAATTTAAAAATAAAAATTTTATTTCCCTCAAGAAATATTCTAGATATGTTTTAATGTAATTTTTATATATTATGAAATCCTTTGATGTTATTTATTCTTTACAAGATATATGATATAATGATTCCTTCAACTTTAATTATTTGGATAGATTATGATGATGATGATTTAAGTTTGAATCTATGAAATCTATTTACTTTACATGGGTTAATTATGTCATGATGGAAACATTATAAAACACATTTATTTTTCAATTCGTATGTTATGATGAATTTTTTTTGAAACTCATTTATTTTCCAATGGTTATTTTTTTGAATAATGTTTTATGATCTTGTGGTATACATATATATTATTTTCATTATTTTATGGGTGGTACATAAGTTATATATCCCTCTAATTAATTGGGTAAATATAGATATATCATGAGATAATAAGGACTATAATAGGGATTGAACCTAGTTCAATAAGGGACTTTTTCCACAATGATATTATTTGCAAGGATCCTCGACTAAGGGTAAGATAGAATGAGGAGTGAACGAAATCCACTATGATAATATTCATAGTTATCCTTGACTAAGGAAATTATTTTCTATACTTATGTTTATAGAACAAACTTATGTATTTTTCAATGTTATGCTCTCCTAGTAATGTTCTTAGATTCCTTTTATGATTAATGTCTGATAAACTACCAATCCTTATAACATGACTCAAGATTATGATCTATGATATATAGGGTGTGGTTTTTTTAATATTATTCTCTTGTTAATATACCCTTATTCTAATGTTATGTTTATTATAACTTTGATATCTCTATTTTACCCAAACTAAGAATATTATCTCAACAATCCTTATGTTACATTTCACTAGGTTATGAATAATGTTTTTGAAAATGATATGTCAAAGAAATGAGAAAGTTATGAATAAATTAGTGGGAGATGATTTAGATCTCTTATATACCATTTTTATGTATCTATGATTATAAATACTATAAAACTATATAATTTTTGTGTGTATAATAATTTTATATAATGAATATTCATTTATTAAGATGTAATATCTATTTATGAAAACAATGGGTTGATATAATAAGTTGATCCCCTAGTTTGTGTTATGTATTTCAAACACATTTTCCATTTAATGGATGATGTTTTATATTATTTTATGTTTCAATCATTGTGAAAGTGGTCCTTTTCATAAGATGGTTTTAGTGGTTAGATATTATTTATCTATTTTGTTTTAAAATTTGGATTGTATTATGGACTTATGAATTTATTGTTTACTCACATTTGTTTTTTTATTTCATGGGAACATAAGTTAGATAACAAGAATATTTGGATGGATGATACAATTGTTTATATAACTAAACTGGTAAGTTTCTCTTGTTGATATTATATTACTTTCTATGGTAATGTCACCTAGTGGGGTCAAGAGGGTTAACCAAGGGGTTTTTGTTAGATTCATCATAGGTAATCCAATTAATTGTTGTTCTATGAGTGAGGTCCCTGATCATTTCATTCTATATCCTAGAAAGTTTCATATGATACCTATCTTATTTGATGATTCAATATAGGTAACTCCCACCTCACATTTAATTAAATTTCTTTATTCATTTTTTTGTACTATTTATTATAATTGTGTTTTGTTTTTATTAGTTTTCTTCTATGATACTATAGTGCCGAATTAGTGGTATTTTAATATATTATAATTTGTTTTAATGTATAATTAGTTTTTAAAAATTGATAGAATAAATGATTTTAGTTGAAAAATTAAAATTTTGTTTCATTTTTAAGCTCTTGAGGAGGGTTTTGAAATATGGAAGAAAGGATTTTTTTATGATTTTTATAAACTGAAAAGTATTCATTACCATGATCCATTTATTTTTATTCTAAATGGTCACCTATTTATTTTTAATAAAATGAAGTTTTGTTTTATTTTTTTTACAATATAATGATATTTAGTTTTATTTAAAACTTATCATACAGGAAAACTAATTTAAAATTATATTTCAAACTATAATTCATCAATTTATCTAAGAAATCAATTACAGTGCCTTATTGGTGAAATACTAAGATTCATATTATCTCGTACCCTATACACACATATGGTTTTTTTGTGTATGTGTGTGTGTGTATATTTATCTTAAATTTTCATCCATATGATTGGGGTTTGATACCTAGTATTTCTGTTCACTTTTTTTACTAATTGATGTTTTGGGATGTCATATGTGATCATGTACCACATACTGTTGAGTCTTCCTATAATGACAATATTATTATATAGATTAAATTGGAATAATTTAATTGATACTTTTCGAGTAAGGAATTGAATTAAATTGGTTTTCTGGGATATTTAATGGTAGTAGGATGATTAATTTGGGTTTTATTTAGTTTATTCTAAAATGAAATAAACCATAGCTTGGTGCAAGTTGTGGTGGCCTTGGTGTTAATTACTGTAATATACCAAGCCATACCCAAACTATGGTTCTCGAAGTGGGATGATATTGGACACAACCTAGGCATAACCATAATCATTTTAGAGGTCTTTGTAAGAGAAAAAATTATTATATTTTGAGGCCATGTCATAACATTTGATATTTTGGTCCATGTGTTCAAGAAAACCATGGTCATTTGTAGGTCATGGTGGATGGTGTGGTGACATTCTTGATGGAATTGAAATGGCTTAAACCATCAAACATTTTAAAGGATATTAAGTCTTCTAAAGGTTAAATGTGTATATAGTCAATGGGGATCCTGAATGCATTCTTAATTCATTTTCACACTATTAGTTTATTCTTATTATCATATCTTTGGTGTTTTCCATGGAAATGGGGTTTTTATAGAGGTCCAAAAGAAGCATTGAATGAATGATGGACAAAATGAATTATCTCTTTTCTGTTGCTACAATGTATGATTTTTTCTTCCCATTGGAAGGTCATAAATTTTTTAATTAAGGATTATTATGTGTGATAAATGAAATAAGGATTCAAGGTATCACTGATCCGGTAGAGAGTGAGTTAGGTTTACTAATCTAGTACTTGTGAATGTTTCTGCATTTTCAATTGACCTAACTAATGTATGCCATTTTTTTCTTTATCTTTCTTACAGTTTTCTATTGATTATAGAATTAACATACTCCAAATACTCCCATTAAATCCATGTAACATAACATAATGGGAATTTTTTGTATAATATTATTTTAAATAAATGAGTGTTAAATGGGTTATTTCACAAAATAAGATATATTTTAACCAAAAGTTCATTTTAAAAAATTAAATTATTTTCTATAAATAATATAAAATTTGGAATGGGTTCATTTAAACTATCTAGGTAATAAATATAATGCATTAACTATATTTTTATAATTTTTAAATAAATAATATGAATACATTTTTATGAAATATAAATTCACATTTAATATGGAATTATTGAAAAATTTATAATTAACCATAATTAATTTTTTTAAATCAATGGCATGATTATTAACATATGAGTAATATGTTAATTAATTACTTAGAACTTATTTAATAATAAATTAATGACATTTGAAATTATACTATGCAAATGAATTGTTATAATATTAATTATAAATTATATAGAAAAACTGTAACATCCCAGGTAAATAAAGAATAAAGAATTTTCATATTTATTAATATTTACGAATTAAATATTAATTTTAATTAAAAGGGGTTTCTACGTTCGATAGCGTACTCGGTATGCAACGATGAGTTTCTTTGAAAACTAACGTTGCACACAAGTAATAAAATAATATTATTTTAAATGTTAGTTAACGAGTAGCCGTTGTAGTGGCGGGAATGGATATAAATAACTAAAATATGATTATATATGTTTTTAATTGTTTTTACATTTACCCAATAAAGGATAAAGGCTTAAAATACGGAAAGAGTTCAATTTTAGGCATTTATACCCTAATTTTCCCGAAAGGTCCACTTATCACCTTTTGACGGAGAACCGTCATTAAATATAGTTTTGATCGATCTTATAAATTCTTTTGGACCAAATATAACTCTTATTTAGAATCGGGACATCAAAACTTACTTTGTGTAAATTTTTGGTACCTTTTTGATAAAGTTCATTTTTTTTAATGAATAGTGTAAAATGTTGTATTTTAATTCAAAACCTCTTTTTAATCTAATTTATTTATATGATTAGATTATCTTTCGAATTGGTTTTAAAGTGAAATTAGAAAATATTTTTACCATTAAATCCAATAGTGGTCGTTGGAATTAATTTCACTTTGAAATCGGACTTAAACTAGTGTCAATCTTTTGATACTTATTGTTTCATAAAAACACGCTATTTGCTATGACAGCGGGAATTAATTATTAAATTAATTAATGTGACTTATATGTTTTGAATTTTGTAAAATAGACTTCATTTTTGAATTCGTAATATCAAATATAGCTTAGGGTGAATTTTTGGTAATTTTCTGAAAAACTTCAATTTTTGATGAATAGTGAAACCACTAAGTGGTACTTATAAAGACTGATTTTCCGTTTAAATGAAATTTTTCCATCATTGTGTTTTGAATTTCAAAAATCCGACATACATGGTTGTCATTAAGAAGTAAAATGTGGTTCAATGAGATTATAATAATTTTTTGGTGAATAGTAACTTATTAAGTTCTTAATCGCGATTTGTGGTAATTAGTGTAGTTTAAGGTAAAAATAATGCTTTAATAAAATAAGATGAGCTTGAAACATGTCCAACCCTCATTGGTTGTGTCATGGACGACCAATAAAAGCCATGGGTCAACTTGGGGACCCCATGGAGACACTTTGGTTGGGAAATGACATAAATAACTTTTTATTTAATGTAAAAGTAAAAATGACACAAACATGATATGTTTTACTAAAACAATTTTTAAATGGGGTTATACAAGTCAGATTTTTGATTATAAATAGTCATTGGAAAGATAAAAATATTTAATATATCATAGTAGTTTTTTTATAATTTTTAGACATTAAATAAATTAATTTATTTATGACATCATGACGATGAAGCGATGACCTCATTATTTAACGATTTAAATAAAATGGAAAAATAATGTAAAATCTATGAACTACACATGTCCAAAACCAATTGGATGAGTGGATTTCGAACCCTTATCACCTTATCCACGAATTATATCAATGTGGGACCTTTTAAAACCGAAACACATTTTCAAATAAAGTAATATTTCTTTACTTTCCAAAAGTGCCCCTCCTCTCCTCTTATAAAAGGCCCCCACCTCTACCACCTTACACACACTCCTCAAGCCTTTGGCTCGGCCAACCCCTGCCCAATTAATCTCTCCACATCCCTCTCCTCATCCTAGAAGATTCCTTTTTGGAAAGAATCCTTTCAAAGGAAGCCTTTAGGCTCAAATCAAAAGGAGTTACTCTTTTAAAGGTAATTCATTTCTCTCATGTTCATTTGTTTTATTTTGATTCTCCAACCACCTAAACTCTTTTTATTTACTTATTTTGTAACAAAACCAGTATCTTAAATATACTAGGATGTTGTTATAATATTTATTTGATCTACACTCTCACACAACTACATCAAATGGTTAAAGAACATACGGTTTCCGTGGATGGCGAAATTCTGCCTCCCGAAACGATGATTGTTCAATACTCATTTAACACCTTCAAAGGTGGCCATTATGATGTCACTATTTTAATATATGATATATAATATGTTTATGTTTTCCTTAAGCTTCTGTTTTTTTCATTTTGGGCATAAATTTATGGTTTCCATTATGGGTAAACACGATATCTTCATTTAAGGAAGTGCGGACTACCGCCCCCTCAAAGTGATGTGATTCGTTAATGCCATATGTGGGACGTGTAAAGGATGGATTTAAAGTTATTATATATTATGTTATACTGGAATTATAATATACCTATATATCATTATTATTTCTTTCCATTAAAGTATGAGATAGAAATGAAAGTAGCGTTCATGCGTACGTACGGCTTACCGTCTCCATGAACGGTGCATTTCATTTCTTATCCCCAAATGTAATTTACTATTAAAATTACATGTATATAATGGATATATATAATTAATGATATATCTAAATGATGAATATAATTCTGTAATTAAAATATACATACCTCTCATTTAGTTTTAATTCCATTAATATGACAAAGAAATGAAAGTAGCGTTCATGCGTACGTACGGCTTACCGTCTCCATGAACGGTGCATTTCATTTCTTACCTCTAAATGATTATGTAATATTATAAATACATGTATATGCTGGATATATATGATATATATGATATCCAAATCAGGAATTTCATTCTGGATATAAAGAACTTTTGACCACACGAACAACATGTAATTGTAAGAAGTCAACTTTCGACTTAAGAACCAAATATTGACAAAACAAACATTATTAACTTAAATGGTTACGTAATGTTTATAACATGGTAATAAGTGATATAAACGGAATAATGAACTTTAAAAAGGTTCTTAATCAAGTATAAATTAACTCATGTTTATTATTCAGGACGTTAAAGAACGACCGAGTCAAGTCGGACCCGAGGTAAGGGACTTCGTCTCAATCTCCTTTAATTGAGGCATATTTTGTTTTATACACAACTTTCTTTTATACGGTGTATAAACCCCTTTGACTTTTACTTTTATACAAAAGGAATCTTTTTCTACGAAGCGTTTTACTAAACGACAAAAAGGAATGTTTTTTTTACATACGCGGTGACAACGACCTTTTCCGCCGCCGCGAGTATTATTTGGTCTTTGGCTTTCTCAACAAGCCGTAATGTTTTTAGAATAAAATAAATACCATATACTCTTTTATGTATTTTGGTATCGAAAATGGTTTTGAAAAAGGATTCCATTATGTCAATATATTTATGATATATTGTGATTGAAATGTGGAAATGTTATCATTCCTTTATATTGGTTTTATGTTTTATGATTTTATACTGGTACTTGGACATTTTAACGGGTGGTTACGTTATAAACCATATGACGGGTGGTGCCGTGAATACCAGGACGGGTGGTTACGTTATAACCTCCAATGCATTGGGTATGGAAGTCGACCGTATGGCTATTCCATTAAGTATGTATGGGAATTGGCCGTATGGCTATTCCATTAAGTGATATGTGTGGAAGTCGACCGTATGGTTATTCCACTTAAGTATGTTTATGTCCCAAGTTACCTTTATAAATGTTATGTGTTCTTTTTATGGATTTTATGGTAATCCTTTGGTTACAAAAAGGTAAGTAATGATACTTTATTTAGTGAAGAGTTTTTACAACTTCATGAAGGTGAAGGTATTACTTTGATAAAGTATACATGGTTTACATGATTTTGAAAAACTAACAGTTTTCATTCTTTGTGTATCCCTTACTGAGCTTTTTATGCTCACCCCAAGTTTTTTTGAAATGTTTTTCACAGGACTTATTGTGGAATAAGGTCAAGGATGGGATCAAGGGAATGTCATGCTATATAAAACATGGAACTAGACATGTTTCTTTTAAGAGTTTTTTATTTATTTATGGAAACTTAGTAGAAGTGACTACTTTGTAATCTTTTGAGATGTAATAGTTATGTTCTAATTCTCGAAAACTCTAAACCTGAAAAGATCCTCAATGTGTAATCTTGTGATAACTCAAGATTAAGTAAGGTTTAAGGATGGGGCCTTATAGTTGGTATCAGAGGTCGGTTTAGACAACTTTAGGAGTTAGAAAAGTGTTAAATTATAATATGATTGAAATGATATAGCATTTAAGGATTACCATGTTGCTTCGCCTAAGATATTTCTGTGTTCAGAATGGTTTTCCACAGAGGAAACAAAGCAGCTATGTTGGGACGACATCAGGAGGAAGATAACCTTCCAAATCAGCAACCTGAGATGGTCAGAATCGGAACTGAACATTTTGTTGTAGTTATGGCACAGTTGACTCAGGCTATAAATGGTGGTTGTATCCATGCACGAGATCAGCCAGATCAACCGCAGAGGAACATGTCAGTGGTGGAACATTTCATGAGGCAACATCCCCCATCATTCAGAGGATCATCTGACCCTGTGCAAGCTGAAGGGTGGATTAAAGCACTGGAGAAGATTTTTGATGTCATGGGGTGTTCAGAACATCAAAAGGTTAGTCTTGCTGTTTACCGTTTTGAAGGTGAAGCTGATCAGTGGTGGTCGATGGTGAAAAATATAAGGGATAATGATGAGATTGAGGATCTTCACTGGGACGAATTCAAAGGTATGTTTCTTGAGAAATATTTTCCTAAGGTGGTTCTTCTTAGGATGGAAAAACAGTTCCTAGATTTGCGGCAGGAGGATGATTCAGTGGCTGCTTATGAAGAAAAGTTCACTCGATTGGCAAGGTATGCTCCAAACTTCATACGAGATCTTGATAGTAAAATAAACTATTTTTACTCAAGGTTAAAGACAAATTATTGAAGGGATTTAGCTTCTCGTGAGTTCAAAAGTTATGAAAATCTTGTTCGATGTGCTGAGAAGGTGGAAATGGAGTTTGCCGATGATCAGGTGTTCTATGACAAACAACAAATTAAGAGGTCTAGTTGGCAGGAAAAGGGGAAGAATTCATCAAAGAAGCAAGGAGGTAAGAAAACCAAATATCCATCCCGTGAGAAGTGCGGTAAAATGCATCCTGGAGAATGTTTATCCAAGTCTGGTAAGTGCTTTCGGTGTGGTAAGTCTGGTCATATTGCTCGTAACTGTAAGGAAGATGATCAAGCAGGAAATGAAAAGCCAACAGTAAGATGTTTTAAGTGTAATAAAATGGGTCATTATGCAAACGAGTGTCCAACGAAGAACTCAACTGGGGGAATGCAGCCAGACTACATGTAGAAAGGGGTGGTGAAATCCTTTGCAACAACTTCAGCAGATGTTGGGCCATCGAATGAAGTGGTATCATCTCCAGGGAGCTCAGTATTTTTCGAAGATTGACTTGAGGTCGGGGTACCATCAGTTGAAAGTAAAAGAAGCAGACGTTCCGAAGACTGAGTTCCATACTAGATATGGCCATTATCAATTTGTAGTTATGCCTTTTGGGTTAACCAATGCACCTGCTGTATTCATGGACCTTATGAATAAAATTTTCCATGAGTTCTTGGATAAGTTTGTGTTTGTGTTTTGAGGTTTGGGAAGAGGTTATGTGTGCCTTGTGATTCACAGTTGAAGAGAGAGTTGTTATGTGAAGCTCATAGTTCTTCGTTTTCAGTTCATCCTGGAAGTACTATGATGTATAGAGATCTGCGGGAGTATTACTGGTGGGATGGAATGAAAAGAGATATTGCTGATTTTACTGTGAAGTGTTTGACATGTCAACATGTTAAAGCAGAGCGGCAGTTACCGAAAGGGATGCTTCAGCCTTTACCAGTGCCAAAGTGGGAATGGGAAAACATATCCATGGACTTTGTTGTGGGATTACAGAGGACATCTCGAGGTAATAATGCAATCTGGGTTATTGTTGATCGCTTGACCAAATATGCTCATTTCCTTTCTATACGAGATACTTTCTCTCTAGATCAACATTCCCATCTGTGTCTTAAAGAGATAGTCAGGTTACATGGAGTTCCCCTCTCCATTTTATCTGATCGTGATCCCAGGTTCACTTCTAACTTTTGGAAAGGCCTTCAGAAGCCATTGGGTACTGAATTAAATTTTAGTACAACTTTTCATCCTCAATCAGATGGGAAGTCAGAACGAACAATCCTGACATTGGAGGATATGCTACGAGCTTGTTCGATGGATTATCAGGGAAGTTGGGACCAACATCTTTCTTTGGTTGAGTTTTCTTATAATAACATTTTTCATTCCAGTATACAGATGGCACCATTTGAGGCATTATATGGGAAGCGGTGTCGAACTCCAGCATTTTGGGATGAAGTGGGTGAAAGGAAGCTGATGGGACCAGAATTGGTAGAAGAGATGGCAGAAAAAGTTCAGTTGATTCAGAAGCACATGAGAACAGCTCAAAGCAGGCAGAAGAGTTATGCGGATAACCGGAGGAAGGATCTATCTTTCGAGGTAGGTGATCATGTTTTTCTCAAAGTATCACCATGGAAAAGTGTGATGAGATTTGGTAAGAAAGGAAAGCTGAGTCCAAGGTTCATTGGAACATATGAAATTCTGGAGAGAGTTGGATCAGTTGCATACCGAGTAGCTTTACCTCCGAGTTTATCTCAGGTACACAATGTTTTTCATGTTTCAATGTTGAGAAAGTATATGCCAGATCCATCTCATGTTTTGAGTCTAGAGGTAGTTCAGCTGGAAGAGAATCTATCTTATGAGGAACAACCGGTCCAAATTCTTGACCACAGGGAGCAAGTGTTACGGAAGAAGGTGATTCATCAGGTAAAGGTTTTGTGGAAAAACCATGTGATTGAAGAGGCAACATGGGAATCTGAAAATTCTATGAGGGATAAATACCCCCACTTATTTTGATAAGTGAATAAAATTGCGAGGACGCAATTCCCAAAAGGGGGGAAGGATGTAACATCCCAGGTAAATAAAGAATAAAGAATTTTCATATTTATTAATATTTACGAATTAAAAATTAATTTTAATTAAAAGGGGTTTCTACGTTCGATAGCGTACTCGGTACGCAACGATGAGTTTCTTTGAAAACTTACGTTGCACACAAGTAATAAAATAATATTATTTTAAATGTTAGTTAACGAGTAGCCGTTGTAGTGGCGGGAATGGATATAAATAACTAAAATATGATTATATATGTTTTTAAATGTTTTTACATTTACCCAATAAAGGATAAAGGCTTAAAATACGGAAAGAGTTCAATTTTAGGCATTTATACCCTAATTTTTCCGAAAGGTCCACTTATCACCTTTTGACGGAGAACCGTCATTAAATATAGTTTTGATCGATATTATAAATTCTTTTGGACCAAATATAACTCTTCTTTAGAATCGGGACATCAAAACTTACTTTGTGTAAATTTTTTGTACCTTTTTGATAAAGTTCATTTTTTTTAATGAATAGTGTAAAATGTTGTATTTTAATTCAAAACCTCTTTTTAATCTAATTTATTTATATGATTAGATTATCTTTTGAATTGGTTTTAAAGTGAAATTAGAAAATATTTTTACCATTAAATCCAATAGTGGTCGTTGGAATTAATTTCACTTTGAAATCGGACTTAAACTAGTGTCAATCTTTTGATACTTATTGTTTCATAAAAACACGCTATTTGCTCTCACAGCGGGAATTAATTATTAAATTAATTAATGTGACTTATATGTTTTGAATTTTGTAAAATAGACTTCATTTTTGAATTCGTAATATCAAATATAGCTTAGGGTGAACTTTTGGTAATTTTCTGAAAAACTTCAATTTTTGATGAATAGTGAAACCACTAAGTTGTACTTATAAAGACTGATTTTCCGTTTAAATGAAATTTTGCCATCATTGTGTTTTGAATTTAAAAAATCCGACATACATGGTTGTCATTAAGAAGTAAAATGTGGTTCAATGAGATTATAATAATTTTTTGGTGAATAGTAACTTATTAAGTTCTTAATCGCGATTAGTGGTAATTAGTGTAGTTTAAGGTAAAAATAATGCTTTAATAAAATAAGATGAGCTTGACACATGTCCTACCCTCATTGGTTGTGTCATGGACGACTAAGAAAAGCCATGGGTCAACTTGGGGACCCCATGGAGACACTTTGGTTGGGAAATGACATAAATAACTTTTATTTAATGTAAAAGTAAAAATGACACAAACATGATATGTTTTACTAAAACAATTTTTAAATGGGGTTATACAAGTCAGATTTTTGATTATAAATATTAATTGGAAATATAAAAAGATTTACTACATCATAGTATTTTTTTTATAATTTTTAAACTTTAAATAAATTAATTTATTTATTACATCATGATGATGCAGCGATGACCTCATTATTTAACGATTTAAATAAAATGGAAAGATAATGTAAAATCTATGAACTACACATTTCCAAAACCAATTGGATGAGTGGATTTCGAACCCGTATCACCTTATCTACGAATTATATCAATGTGGGACCTTTTAAAACCGAAACACATTTTCAAATAAAGTAATATTTCCTTACTTTCCAAAAGTGCCCCTCCTCTCCTCTTATAAAAGGCCCCCACCTCTACCACCTTACACACACTCCTCAAGCCATTGGCTCGGCCAACCCCTGCCCAATTACTCTATCCACATCCCTCTCCTCATCCTAGAGGATTCCCTTTGGGCAGAATCCTTTCAAAGGAATCCTTTAGGCTCAAATCAAAAGGAGTTACACTTTTAAAGGTAATTCATTTATCTCATGTTCATTTGTTTTATTTTGCTTATCCAACCCCCTAAAATCTTTTTATTTACTTATTTTGTAACAAAACCAGTACCTTAAATATACTAGGATGTTGTTATAAGATTTATTTGAGCTAAACTCTCACAAAACTACATCAAATGGTTAAATAACATACGGTTTCCGTGGATGGTGAAATTCTGCCTCCCGAAACGATGATTGTTCAATACTCATTTAACACCTTCAAAGGTGGCCATTATGATGTCACTATTTTTATATATGATATATAATATGTTTATGTTTTCCTTAAGCTTCTGTTTTTTTCATTTTGGGCATACCTTTATGGTTTCCATTATGGTTAAACACGATATCTTCATATAAGGAAGTGCGGACTACCGCCCCCTCAAAGTGATGTGATTCGTTAATGCCATATGTGGGACGTGTAAAGGATGGATTTAAAGTTATTATATATGATGTTATACTGGAATTATAATATACCTCTATATCATTATTATTTATTTTCATTAAAGTATGAGATAGAAATGAAAGTAGCTTTCATGCGTACGTACGGCTTACTGTCTCCATGAACGGTGCATTTCATTTCTTATCCCCAAATGTAATGTACTATTAAAAGTACATGTATATAATGGATATATATAATTAATGATATATCTAAATGATTAATATAATTCTGGAATTAAAATATACATACCTCTCATTTAGTTTTAATTCCATTAATATGACAAAGAAATGAAAGTAGCGTTCATGCGTACGTACGGCTTACCGTCTCCATGAACGGTGCATTTCATTTCTTACATGTAAATGATTATGTAATATTATAAATACATGTATATGCTGGATATATATGATATATATGATATCCAAATTAGGAATTTCATTCTGTATATAAAGAACTTTTGACCACACGAACAACATGTAATTGTAAGAAGTCAACTTTCGACTTAAGAACCAAATATTGACAAAACAAACATTATTAACATAAATGGTTACATAATGTTTATAACATGGAAATAAGTGATATAAAAGGAATAATGAACTTTAAAAAGGTTCTTAATCAAGTATAAATTAACTCAAGTTTATTATTCAGGACGTTAAAGAACGATCGAGTCAAGTCGGACCCGAGGTAAGGGACTTCGTCTCAATCTCCTTTCATTGAGGCATATTTCATTTTATACAAAACTTTCTTTTATATGGTGTATAAACCCCTTTGACTATTACTTTTATACAAAAGGAATCTTTTTCTACGAAGCGTTTTACTAAACGAAAAAAAGGAATGTTTTTTTTACATACGCGGTGACAACGACCTTTTCCGCCGCCGCGAGTATTATTTGGTATTTAGCTTTCTCAACAAGCCGTAATGTTTTTAGAATAAAATAAATACCATATACTCTTTTATGTATTTTGGTATCGAAAATGGTTTTGAAAAAGGATTCCATAATGTCAATATATTTATGATATATTGTGATTGAAATGTGGAAATGTTATCATTCCTTTATGTTGGTTTTATGTTTTATGATTTTATACTGGTACTTGGACATTTTAACGGGTGGTTACGTTATAAACCTTATGACGGGTGGTGCCGTGAATACCAGGACGGGTGGTTACGTTATAACCTCCAATGCATTGGGTATGGAAGTCGGCCGTATGGCTATTCCATTAAGTATGTATGGAAATTGGCCGTATGGCTATTCCATTAAGTGATATGTGTGGAAGTCGACCCTATGGTTATTCCACTTAAGTATGTTTATGTCCCAAGTTACCTTTATAAATGTTATGTGTTCTTTTTATGGATTTTATGGTAATCCTTTGGTTACAAAAAGGTAAGTAATGATACTTTATTCAGTGAAGAGTTTTTACAACTTCATGAAGGTGAAGGTATTACTTTGATAGAGTATACATGGTTTACTTGATTTTGAAAAACTAACAGTTTTCATTCTTTGTGTATCCTTTACTGAGCTTTTTATGCTCACCCCAAGTTTTTTTGAAATTTCTTTCACAGGACTTAATGTGGAATAAGGTCAAGGATGGGATCAAGGGAATTTCATGCTATATAAAACATGGAACTAGACATGTTTCTTTTAAGAGTTTTTTATTTATTTATGGAAACTTAGTAGAAGTGACTACTTTGTAATCTTTTGAGATGTAATAGTTATGTTCTAATTCTCTAAAACTCTAAACCTGAAAAGATCCTCAACGTGTAATCTTGTGATAACTCAAGATTAAGTAAGGTTTAAGGATGGGGACTTATAAAAACTATGATAAATTATATTAAATAATAAATATAAATTATAATGGTAATACAACATTTATCTTCAAAAATAAAGTATTAATTAGAAATTAATTCATATGAAATAAGTTAATTTGAAATATATATATATATATATAAATTTATATTAAATAATATAAATTTTATAGTTGGAATCATTCTGATTTGATTGTAATTATATTAAATATCATCATAACATATAAAGAATACATTATCGTAAATAAATTTATATGTGAATATAATTTTGAGAATAAATGTATTTAATTTTTAGATATATGTTTAACATAATTATAATGAAATTATATTGCTATGTTAAGTATATTAACAAATTATATGAGTTATAGATTTTTATTTATAATATTTAATAGTTAAAAATCATATTCTATATAAAAATTGAATATATGCTAGGGTAATAGGTGTTTTCGGTGTATTGTGTATGGGTAGTTAGTCTTTTACATGAGTTACATAAGGGTAAATTATCATTATGTACAGGAAATAATCATTGTGTAAGGGTATTATTCTAAAAAATATAAGGGTAAGGACCTATTTTTAAGTACTATGTAATGATACATTCTAGATTTGTAAGAGAATTTACTAGGATCTATATTCACATAAAGGTAGTTCTCTCTACGTAAGGGTATCTTACCCAAATCCTTAACTGTGTGAAGGAAAATACCCAACCTCTATCGCACATAAGGGTGATGGATGGATGTGTAAGGGTGCTTCATGGATCACATAAATTTAGTCGCAAGCATATTGAATGGTAAATTATGAGTCCCATATTCTACTTAATGGAAGGGAAACCACTTTGTGATCATATCCTATACCTCTCATAGGCAACGTAAATGTGATCAATACATTTCAAAATTTATATTAGGGTATTATACTACTCAAACAAGGGTACAATGACCCTCATATAAAGGTAATGTAATGTTTATAAACTCTACCTAATGTTATTCTAAATCAAAGTAAAGGTCAATGAAAACTTCTAGATTTAAAATTATTTTTCTATCATCTTATTCCTATTTTAAAAACATATATATAAATAAATAAATAAATATATTTAATATTTCATAATATAATCAGTTTTATTACCAATATTTTAGACATAAAATATCAATATAAATATAAAGAGACCCAAATAAAAATGACCAAATTTATGTAACCATGTTCTTTCATCGGTGTGATCTATAATCCAGAAAAACTCGACCACCATGAAATCTTCATGTTTGGAATAATATGAGATATTAAATGGATAGAATGATCTAGAGTGTTGATTTGTGTGGTAGTGCAAGTGTATTATAATAATAGAAAGTAAACTTAATATAAATGTTTACGAAAACTATATTTTATCATATCTTTAGGGGAGAGGTACTGAAACATTCTTATACATAATGCTTAAATATAAATACACAGCTATGACTATATATATAATAACCACTTGCCTTTAGGTTATATATAATCTAATTTCCTCATGTAACCCTTGATGTATCCTAAATGTATCTAGTTAGGGAGGTAAAGAGATAAAGTATGAATTTTTCATATGATAAGACATAGGGTTCCATCAATGTGATTCTTCATAATGAAATAAATGTATGTATCCTATTGTATGGTCAAGGAACTTTATTTTTGAAAACATATATCTCAAGGTTTCTAAAACCCTTATTATAAGGTAAAATGTTTTTTTTGTTAAAACTATATTCCTTTTAAAAATCCCTAATATTAATAGGAAAATGATTTAATTTTCCCAAAAACATTTTATTATATGGGAAAACGTTTTCATTAAAATTCCATTATTCTAAAGGGGATATGATTTTAATCTTATAATTTTAGAATTCATTACTTTAAGGAGAATTTTTTTTATTAAAATTATATTTTGAAAACCATCCTTCATGGGGATTTTTTTAACAATTTTATTTTTTAATTTCATGATGGGTTTAAAGTTTTAAAATTATTAATTTATATATGATATTTTATTTAACATTCACATATCTTATTAATGATTTCATGAATTGTATATAAGTGAACTATATTTATATTTTACCTTCTATAATTTTATGAAAAGAAATTGTTTGAGTTTAATTCATTTAAGAAAAATTTATAAGTGTTTCTTATGAATTTTAGATTTATCTTAATCATTATAAAAGTAAGTACTTTCGATAATTTTTTGGTATATTTTCTTGGATATGTAATTATTTTTCTCATTGAAAATAAATTAAATAGATATAATGTTTTAAATTTAAATTTAATGTGTATATAATGAGAAATAAAATCTTTTTAAAACGTTTTCTTAATTTAGAACATGAATATTGGTTATAATGTTGGGAAATAGGGATTGAACCCATTATCTCAAGGGGAATTTATCCAAAATATCATTTTTAGACCTTCAATGTTCCTAATGGAAGCAAGGTTTTCTAAATTTTTTCCAACTATCATTAACATCCATAACGATACATTATTTTAAAAAGTAATGTTTTGATGTTTTCAAAGGATAAATATCAATTTATTTCAAACCAAATTAAATTTAAAAAAAAAGTTTGTATAAATAATGAGTATTTTTAATGACTGTTTTGAAAATAATCACTTGTGTAATTTGCAAACCTAAATTGTTATTTAGGGAATTTTTTTTAATCATATAATTTTTTTCTTATTTCATATTGAATAAAATATTTTGAAAGGGGTTTTTATATAATTTTTAAATAGAAAGGATCTCATCTCTTATTTCGAATCCCATTATAGAGATATTTTTGTGATAAAAAAATGTTTTAATATTATTTTAATAGGTGTAATGATGATTAAAACACAGATGGTGAATGTTCATGATTACAACAGAAGATCTAGTGAAGATGGATAGGATTTCATATAATTTTGTGAAAACACTAATATATAATATGTTTTCAAAAAACTCCAACGCTCTAGACCTAAAATATCCTTGGGTATGTAAGTGGTCTAATATTATAATTTGATATTATATTTTTTAAGTATTTTAAATTGGGACACAAATTTTATGTTTATGTTTTTATCATTATATCTGGGATTGAAGGTTTGGGGTTGCTACATGTTCATATAAGTTGAATAATTCCTTTATATTTTTAGATTTTCAGTTTATTTATTTATTTATTTTTACCCCATTAGGACTCAATTATTTATATAAAATTTAACACATAATTTTTTTATATACACTCCTTTTTTATGCCTTAATCCCTTCATTATACATTTTCTCTAGCATTTGAATGGAATTTTTTTAACTATATCTAGAAAAATATTTCATGGTTTATTTGACTCAATATTTCTATGGATTTTTATAAGAGTGTGATGTTGGTATTTATGATGTAATAGAGGTGTGGTGGTGATAATGGGAATCCAAAAATGGTACGGGTGATGTGGGTTTTATGAGATCAGTTGTGTGGTTGTTTCCTTTTGAAGGTGTGATGTTGCTGACTCCAACACAATCGATATATTATATAAGATTTTTATATTATAATCATAGTTTAAGTAGAGGAGGTATTAGTTTGGGTGATGAAATATGGAATATATAGATTTTATACGAAAGTTTAACTTTCACAGTTTATAGTTTGGATTAGTGCACACTATGTCGACCCCTCTTTTTGATGGATAACTTCTTAATCTATGAGAATATCACATAAAAATTTATTTTTTATATATATTATGTGACTCCTAGTCTATTTTTAATTTTAGTATGGTTGTATTTCCTCTTTTCACGTTCCTATAAAGGAAAAAAGATACATCTCACTATATAGAGAAGACGAGTACTCCCCATTGTGGTCGAGTTCTAGATAGTTATTTATTCCCAAAATAATGTCTTGAGGTTGGATTTTCTGTTTTATTTCTTCCCTATATTGGGTCTGGTATCCCATCACTAGAATCTAGGTTATTTTATCACCTTCATAGTGAGTTATTTCAATGAGGTTTATGTATCCCCCACAGTCTCTATGTGTTATCCCCTATCTTTGTATATTTTTATTGTGAGTGAAATTAGTGTTGGTGAGACCAATGGAGTGGGTTATCTTATATTAGTGTTTTCTTTGCATTTTATGCATAATACCTTCTCTTGAAGTGAGGAAACAGCTCACCCGAGTCATAGAGTCATCCAATTACCATATCTATGCTTTATCTTATTTTCTATTTCAATTTTATTTTAGAGATGACTCACCCCTTGATACATTGTTTTTTTTGTATTTTTGGGGTTTCCTAATGGGTATTTTTATACTCACACCTATATGAGATATTCCAACACATTTTATGTTTTATTAATATGATAATACATTTTATGAAGTCTTATGAGAACCTGAGAAAGATGGATCGTTGTTTTTCTAGATGTGACATTGATGGTTCCTAATTTTTCAACTTGATATTTGTCCTCTATTTTTTTCAAGTTAGAAAATATTTACTGTATTTGTGAGATTTTATATATCACTTTTCTTTTATGTAATATTTTTCACACTCTTATATTGGATTAGTTGTTATGCATGAATTTATAGTATCAATTTTTTTTTATCATTACCAAGTTATACTAGTGTATTTTGATGTATTATTTTGTTTATAGGTACTTTAGGAAAAGTCCTGCCAGGTGTGTTCTGTGACAAGAAAATAATAGTATCCATCCCTTGGACTATTTTATAGAGGTTTGGGGTGTTACACTCCGCTTACTACTAGATAAGAGGGCCTTGGTGGGTCATATCATGGAATAAAAATATGAGATCCTTGGGTATCCTAGGATTGAATTTTGGAGAATGAAAATTTGTCATGATTGTTTTGGGAACTAGGGAAATGGTGATAAAGTGTCTTAGGTTACTCTCTCAGGATATGAAACTTAGGGATGGTATGGTGGATTATGTATCCACACACCAAGCCTCTGATAAACTACTTATGAATCAGTACATCTTGACACTGGTTTCAAGAAAAAACATGGTACATGAATTATATAGCAATGGGTTGTGGTTTCCATATCCTTATTGAGTCAGCTCTTGAATATTCTATTTTGACCATCATGCATATTAAATTTTTTTGGATACCTCCATGATGACACCGAACATAAATTCAATAGTAGAATCCTGATGATGATCAATTTAGTGACAAGGCTTCATTATAGGGGCCTTTTTATAGATGGTTCCTCTCACTAGTAGAAATTGAATTTATACACATGGTTTAAAATCATGGGTATAGCTTCCAAACTGTGGGTATAGGTTATACCCACAATTTTGGGAACTATAGGGAGTTTGGGCGTCGTTATAGACCTACACCCATGGTTTGTATAAAATAGTGGGTATGAGTCACTTTGATTTTGTTATACCCATGGTTTCAATAAGATTTGGTTATAGATTTACACCCATAGTATGAAAACAATGGGTCTATGTATCCATATAAAAGAACTTATAACCACAGTTCTACAAACTATGGGTATATGTCATTGCCTGCATTTGGATGAAGTCCCACTTCATTCTTCCCCAAACACCTGAACCTGTGAATTAAATTTAAATTAAATACATATTTTCAACATTTATCATCCAACTAAGAGGTTTTAATAACTTTCAAACCATATAAATACTAAAATATACATATACATCCATAAAATATAAATTATGTCATTATAGAACTGCACAATTATCCTTCTTGTTAAATCTAAAATGAAGGGGATAAATATATCTCACATCACCTACATCCTCATCTTTGACATCAGAAACATCATCATCATCAGAAGTAGTAGTAACAATAACATCCTCACCAAAAACATCATCTAGAGAAGAAAAATCATCAACAACATCGTCACCACCACCTTCATCTCGATTTCCACTAGGACTATCATTGGCATCACTTGGGGTATCATTTAAAGAATACATCGATCCCATATATGAATAAATAGTAGTAGCATCCTCTAATAAAAGTTATTGACTAATAATCGACATAGATTTCAGGAATTGTTCGGTGATCATATTACTTCTTTAATGCTTCTATTTAATCCATTCAGACTTCTCTAATGATATTTTTTTACTTCAACTTCATCTAGATGAGCACTTTATAGCTTGAAGGCCTGAAATCCTTGAGAGGAGATCGATGAGGAACAATAACTAGAGGGGATGATGTTTTTCCCCTAGAGGGTGGATGATCCCCTCTATATCCTAGTTCTGGATAAATCAAGGTATACCTCCACACAACTCAGGTAGTGATCCTCTATCTCTTGTGTCCCCAGGATAAGTCAGGTATCAAATGACTAACATCCAACAAATTTGATCCCCTTAATTATTTCATATTCTAGTTAGGTAATCGTGTCTCCCATAGGCGTGGGGTGTTATAGCCTATATGTGAATCTTTATCTTGTGAGCATGATCAGTGTTGGTGATACCAATTTAGTGAGTCCTATAAAATGTACATTTACTTAGAGATTCATGAATAATTCATAGGCTATGGTGAGGAAAAACCTCACTGTAGACTTGTATTCTTCCCTTGGGTATATCTGATTTATATCTTGTTTTCTATTATAATTTTGATTTAAAGATAACTCCCTCCTTGATTCTTTTTATTTTGTGTTTTAGGGTAACATACTATGCATTTTTATACACACAATTGAATGGGATCTTCCCACACATGTCACGTATTATATATATTAGTCAGTCTATTTAATGGATTCTAAGGATGGAATTTATTAGTTTGAGCATAGTTGTTATAGATATAATGTGGATAGTTCTATAATATTCATTTTGATAAAGTAACCCTATTCATTAGCATGTTAAAAAAAAGTCATAGTAGTATAGGGATCATATTTAACCCTTTTCATTTTTATACTATTTGTTACACTCTAATGTTTTATTAGTAGTTGTGTAAGAACATTTTAAATATTTTATTTCCAAAATCACTTTTATGGGAAATTTGAAAATCCAACAAAAGCGAGGAAACCAAAAGAACATAAAACCATATATGAGATAACTACACCAATCTAGAAATTTTTTAAATAGTTGTAAGGGTTTATCCTATATAAATTCCATTCGATAGAGTAAACCTTCAATTATTGATTTTCCATGATGAGATCCTGTAAGTATTAGACCATATTTTCCATATTAAATATGGATTCCTCCATGATTTTTACACTTATTGAATCCACATATCAAAATTTGATTATGTTTATAAATCTAATAAGCATGTACTTCATTCAGATCCACATGTAGTAATGTTTAAAACATTATATAGGAATCCTAATTTGATATATTGATCCATAAATAACCATCAAGAATATATTCATTGTAATGAAGAAGAATTTACTATATATTTTCTCTATCATCTTCCATGTTTTCATTTCCCTTGATAACGATTTCAATTGATTCCATATTGGGATTAGGGATTATTTCCTTGCTGGAATGAGATTACCCAACCTCATCATTGGGAGGTGTTCCAAGATCCTCTTTCAATGGAAGACCATAATAATTAATTTATAAGGGTTCTAAGAAAAGTTTGCCTCTAGTTTTAGACCTTCCCTTTTTTATATAAAATTTCTTTATAGTAACGACATCAATGAAATATTTATTTTGAAATTATGGACCCTTTATAGATTATCTAGTATCTAGTGAATTGGATAAATTTGTGTATCCCTCTTATTTATACAACCTTAACACATTCTTGAAAAAAATTATGAATAAACAAGGGCCTTTTTGATTATTTGTTAAAGACCAAGGATACTCTTCCAATAGTTCCATTAATTTTCTCTCAGTGGATCGAGTTCATGAAAAAAATAATTATCAACTTCCTACTCATCCAATATAACTTCTAGTGGATTGTTCCCTTCAATACCTGGAACATCTCGATTTCCCACATGAAATTGGGTATGATCATTATAACCCAAAACATAAAATATGTTCTAGATTCCAACCCATTGGAAGTCATGTTGGAAGGATTTCTGGACTATCCCAAGTCATGATTCCTTTTTTAAATCTTGGACAAACCCTCATTTTCTATAGCCTTACAATCGAGTAAACTCACTCTATCATAAGAATATAATTATTTATATCTTTCAAGCTTGACTTATACTAATTTCTCTCCCAAATTCAAATATGATATGTGAGGTTCATACAATTCTTCCCCATACGAAGGATGAATAAATTCATTTTTATTAAAACCCTTAGGAGGATGAACCTCAAGAATCATGATCTACATTAAATTGGTCTCCTTATCAGAAAGAGATTTTCTGTATTTCAGAAGAATCAATTCATGTAGAGTGATAATGATATGATTACATCTCTAAGATTAATCCCTTTATAAGTCATATAAAGAGTAGTAGTTAGTCCACAACTCATAGAGCTTTGGCTGTTTGGGTATGTATTCTCCCTAAATCACATTTCTGAAAAAATACAAGTGGAGTTTAGATTTCTCAACCTCAATATAGGATATTGGTTCAATGGGATAGAAAGAAATTTCGATCTGGATATCTAAATCCATGAATAGACCTTTGAGATTTTCTTTCATTAGAAAAATTGAGGGATTTGGAGAAGATAGTGACAAACCTAGAAGACAAACCCAAATCTATGTAGTCTCCAAGTTGTTATTCAAGTGTGTATTAAAGGACCAAAATAAGATAAATAAATTAAAAATGAAGAAATATCATGATCCAATATACCTTAAAAGAGTTATACCTTATTCAAAAAACAAATCATTATTTGTCAGGAGTTGAGAAATCCATCCATCGTATGATAAATAGAGATCCCACTATGTATTCTTAAATCTTTCATTGACATCCAACGAAGGATATTTCCATCATAATCTATCTACTAGGGTGACATTATGCAAGGAATAATCATATGATAATTTTGTTAGGGAGATAATTAATGAATGGGATCTAATGAAAAAATTGAGAACCTTTGTGGATAACACGGTACTAGGGAATGAAGGGAGAAACCATGGGTAGGTAAAAGATGAAAAATGATGGAAATAGGAAATAAGAGAATAAAAAATGAATGCATTGCCTCCATCCTCCTTAAGGTGGATAGGGGATTAAGGTTCATCCATAACTAGTAGAACTTTAAATCCACCCAAAGGAAAGGGGGTATAATCACTCAATTACTCTCAAGTGGTTATGTAAGAATTTATAACATTTTTTGTTTAACAATTATGTATTATAAGGTTGTGTGGAGATGTGTGACTTTGTACATGTACTTTAGGATAATAATTATCATCAATGTGTTATAACTATTTGACAATAGTCACTAACCCCAAGACAATTATATGAAATATTGGGGTGTTATACTCATCTTACTACATGACAATTAGGCCCTAGTGGGTTAGGTCACAACACTACATCTATCTTGGTTTTTGGATTATTTCATTGGGATGATTATGTGTCAGTAAATTCAGCTAGTTGTATCATTATTTTTATATTTTTCTATAAAGAGTTATATGATGTATTAATTCTAGGTGTTTCACATTTTAAATAGAAGGATATCAATCACTATAACTGATTATGACTTATTTGGTTATTCATTAATTTATTCCATTTTTTTCATTTTATTTTTGCATACCAATTTATTTTATATGAATGAAGGTTTAATGTATGTGTTAACCATTCCAAAATCTTGATTAGTTTCTTCTTCTTATTTATTTATCATTCATATGTGAAACCATTCCTACCTGATTATATTTTCATACTCATGTGTAAGTTTTTATCCTGTGATGATCTGAAACATACTTTGGACCTTATGGAAAAGTAGTCTATATGACATATCAGATTGACCAAGGCATGTTCATTACAAAATTATATTTATGATACCAGTTTTTGTTAGGGTATTTCATGGCAGTATAGAGAAAACAACTATTGGGACTCAAAATATAGATCATTATTTAGTGCTTCATCACTACCTTTAATGGAGAAACATGAGTTACTATGGGTAATCAGGATTCGATTCTTGAATTTGAGTTTTTTCTTGATTATTTTTTATGTATTTTGATATGAAATGATGTTGTTTTGATCCCCATTTAGTTTTATTAGATACATTAAGAGGATTATTTATTTATAGTGTAAAAATAAATGGATAACAAGAGATATATATCTTTTCCACACAAACATGGAAGTTGTTTGTAAACTATGTGCATGGATATATAATAATTACAAGTGACGTTACATTGTTGGTGAAACTTTTTCCAAACCATGTATAACTCCTCATCCATCCTATATTTTTATTTTGACCTATTTTAACTCTAAAATTGATTCTTATGATGTTATAATTCACTTAAATTATATTAAATAGTATTTTCATACTGAATTATGATAATTCTTGTATTATGTTTGATGTTTTTTGGATTTTTTTGTTTGATATTTTGTTGTGATGGTTTGTTTTAACATGATCAAACACATTGGGGACCCTCTTAGGCATGTAGTAGGGAACACTAAATCCAAAGTCCCACCTCGAATACTCTATGGGATATTGAAAACTACCAAAATTCATATCTCATAGTATCGATGCCCTTATCTTATAAAAAACTACAATAAACACATCCCTAAAACACTTGATAATTATAAATAATAGTTGGATATATATATATGAAATAAACTAAACTAAATCAAATAAAATGCATGAAAAAATTATATGTATATCCTATAAGAAACTTTAACTGGAAAATTACATACTACAAGTAAATGAAACATAAATTGGTATGAATCGTCTCCAAGATGTAATTATTCCTTGTTTTTACACTAGTAGTAATGGTCATTTCCCCCAATCACAAGTCATAATTACTCATTATTCATCATAAATAATCACAAGGTGTTGCCTTCGAATAAGAAATTTCATCTCTACATCCATATAGACCATCTCATATCCTATGCATCATCTTCACAAATACAACACCTGTGGAAGCAAGGCCCATACGAGGGTGAGTATAAACATACCCTTTAAGACACTCAAAAAATATCAATTTGAACACAAAAAAATCAACTCAAATACTTGTATGAGTTGTTAATAGTATGAGGATGAAAGGGGAATATTGGAAAACACATAATCTAAAATATGCTAGTACTAAAGAGTATCTAGATGAACAAAATGAAGAATAAACTTGATATCCTCAGCCATAAGAATTCCTAAGGATGTATGTAAAAGTACCAACCTTCCCAACTCTAATCCATGATGGTTAAAATATCCTAAGAAACCATGAATTATTTGAGTAGTGATAATTCCACAAAGTGTTAAGTTGATAATAAATTATTCACCACATTTTGAAGTCCACCTAGGGGTAAATGGGGATTTAAAAGACTCAATGAATCTCACAATACACAATTTTTTTAACTACAACTCTGCTATAAAAAATCAAGGAGGAGAGCTATCTCACCACTAAAGTGCACTCATTAATGAAGTGACTACTTTATACATCAACCCATTGATAATGTACCATTGATCAATACTTTAAATTTCCCATTTAAAAAATCCATGTAACCTCTATAGAATATGTGGTGGGGACCCTCACATTACCAATGGATACAAAATGGTCTAGGGGATACCGACTCCAGTGGAGGACCTACATCCAACCCATGAACATAGACTGGGGGGGGGGAACTACCACTAAATATAGAGGACTCATGTATTAGGTTTTGATAGGGGAATACAAACCATAATTGTATAAAGGATGTGTGGTACCTTAAAAATTCTAAGATACACCTTAATTGAGATAATATAAACCCCAATATCACTATAGATATTAAACATGGACCCTATTGATAGTTATTTGAAGATGAATAAATTACAACATACTCACACAACATTATGTATCATCCATAATTTTGAAGAGGAGGACACTATCATATTAAAGATAGAAGAAAAATCAAAATGGTCTATTCACATTAAAAAATACTAGTGTTGATAATTGGGACACTTCAAGATACAGGATCGGGATGGACTACATGGTATGCATTGTTGGGTACAGGTTGGGTATCCCCTAAGCAGTAGTATAGCTTTGTATTCGAACACTACATAGCATGCATGGGAAACCTACATAGTTTTTAGGTTTAACTACATAGTTTGTGAGTCTTGGTAGGGTAATCATTGTGTACTATGACCACCTGAGTCATGTTCCACTAATACCCAGAATCTGCTCTTGACCAACATAGTGTGGAAGTACAGCCATCCACCAGTGTATGCTCTATATATACTAGATAATATGTTTAACTAGGGGTACATGGCATATAGTTTAAGAACACAAGTAATGATATATTTAACTCTAACCAACACCTTAACCACTACACATATGAGATATATGACATGTGTTCTTGAAAATTACACATATTGTAGTTTGATATTTTGAACCAAGATCATCCTATCACCCTTAAATCTCATAGTATTCACTTATATCACATCCAATAATTATCATTACTTTATCTAAAATACAAATATAGGGCGTAACACCATATAATGTCAATCTATATCAATTAATTACTGGATATTGAATCTTTCACGAACAATATGTGTTTCCATTCACCCAACACATATGTGCTCGAAAAAGAAATCAAGTCTCATTTTCTTTGTGATCCCCTATATCTCAATTAGTATCTTCTTTCCATAACCTTCATTTTCAAATACAAAAAACATAAATCATTCCAGGATTAAATAATGATTTTTATCATACCAATAATTTTGAATTTCAATCCAAATCATTTTATAGTGATGAATACATGAATAACGATGGGTGAAATCCAAATTAACAACCAAAGTGATAATAAAAGATAATTATTGTAAAACCACCCATCAAAGGTGAATTTTATATACTAATGAAATAAAAAAAAAATAAAATTTTATGATAAAAGATATTTAGGATATTTTAATTTGATATATCTATGTAAAAAAAAGTAAAAAAAAATGAAACACATCATTACATTTATGAAAATAAAATGAATTCATAGAAAATAAATAAATAATAAACACATAACTCTTGGAACAATAGTTGACCCATGAATCTATCACTACATTCATGATCAATTCACTAACATCATTAATAATAGGGTATCATTCTTATTACCCAACAATGTCTCTATAAAATTACATCCTATCTCTCTAAATCCTCCCTCTATCTAGGGTTTTTAGCAATGACTAATGATTAAACCAATAATTAAACATAACAATGCTATCAATATAATTATTATAAGGTTTTCTATTATAAAAAACCAAATAATTAATTAATTATGTAAATTTAATTAATTTATTATTTTTTTTCATCAGGGAAAATACCTAGGTATAATAGTAAAATAATACCTAACACCATTCTTGGTGAAAAAACTTCATTATAGACTCAACTATGATCTTAGTTTTCTCATCTTCCATTCATTTTTTATATAATATCATTTATATGAAAATTAACATGAATGGGAAAAAATATCTTTATAGTTAATATATTATTATAATATCCATTTCATTCATTTATTACCATAATGACTCAACCCAAGGGTAAACAAAATATCCTGGAATGAACAAAACCATTATATAATTTTTATGGGGTCATATACTATGAAAATTTATTATTTTACCCCAAGATAGTCCACGGGACATGAAAAACCAAAATTTAGTCTATGTATCACTCAATAAAAAACTAATTCTTTACATATTCCCCCTTAAAAAAATTTATTCCCAAAAAAGGAAATCGAAGGAGTAGCTATATAATAAAAAAATGAAACTTCATGTGAAAAAAAATGCACCAATCACACACATTTACATTATCTTTGGGGTATATAATATTGTGTGTTAGGTATACCACTGACCAAGAATGGGAAATCTATTCTCATCACCAATGTCAAAAGATCCAACTCATCTCATATTCTACTTTAACTAAAAAATACATTTATTCTAACAAATTCTTTCACAGAATAAACACCCAAAACATTACATCATACAAATTTCATCTCAAAATTTAAAATAGAAAAAAACTATTCCCAACCATATCAAAAGGTCCCATCATCAATTTTATATATAGTGAGAGAACCATCCCCCCCCCCATTAAGGAGGATTATAAATGGTTTTCATATTAGAAAAACTCATCTGTGAAAAATAGAATGATCCCCTAGTTTGATGCATGTTTAACTTTCATCTCCTACCTCTATGGTTTAGAATTTAATGTCACTAACTAATGTAAAATGGTGATATAGGCCTTACCCAACCTCAAAATCTATGGAAATCTAACCTCTTATTCAACATCACCAATATGTTTTATATCTATTATTGAAGATATCCTAGTTTTTTACCTTTAGCCTATCATGAAAATTACAGTGATCTCATCAAGAACATAAAAATACCCCCCAAATACTACCCATCACACCATTACCTATAGGGTGTCCTAATCTATCCTAATCTTAAGTGGATAGTCTTGGTTATTTAGAGGACCCTAACCCCATCATCTCCAACACCTAGGATAATGCCTGCCTGAGGATAAAAAAACTAATACTTACCAAGAAAAAAAATCCTCATCTACTATATATAAGGATTTTTCAACACATTTCTATTATTATATTAATCCACTAGATGATCTATAAAAAGTAATTCACCCAGAATGCATGGTCTCTACCGATCATTTTTATCAAAAAACATATTATAGTTTCCATGAGTAAGAAAAAATATTCATCCATGGGAAATGTTCATCATACTCACCACCTTAAAAAACCCTTTCAGGTAAATTGCTTGAGAATTTATAACCCAAACCAACCAACATGTTGGAGTCATTACAATGAGATACTATCACACTTAGGAAGAGTTTGGTAATTCCACTATCAATCGATTAGGGGAAATTCTTCTCTCTCTACATCAGAAACAACTGTGCAAAACTAGTTTCTCAAGATCCTCATTAGTCATCTAGACATAGAGTCCCCAACTAGAAGAATCAACTACCATGAATCCTTTATGCCACTATGATTCATCATTTAAATTTCTCTCAACTTTATATAGGCCAATTTAATTTCATGAATTTTGATGGAAAACTAATAGTGTTTTTTAGAATACACCCTCATGGTATGTGTAGAGTAATCCTGTAACATTATATAAGCTCCACCTCAGATATTCTCAATGAAAGGTTTGTATAATAAGTTATACAAGAAATATAGGGTAATACACTCTCCCATTTGATGAAATTCAAGAGTCATCCCTAGAATTCATCTTATTGTATACATCAGTCTTTTGTTATGGGTAAACTAGAGTTCCCCCTTAAAAATCACTCATGAATACCACAAAATTCGTTGCACACATATTAATATTTATATACATAGTGTAAAATCTTATATTACTAGCTGATGGGTAGTTGTAATAATACCCATAGGTTCATCTCTACTTACTACACCTAAGGGGTCCCACTCACTATTGTAGATAGATATAGTCTCATCTTCTCAATTTCCAAAACATCACATAACTAGTGATGGCTAATTATTTCATACTACGTTTGGTACAACATATCCTATTTTTATTGATTTTAATATCTTAATAAACCTCTTTATTCACCAAGGATAGAATAACCTCACCATAAGGGATGATAAAATTATGTTTTTGAATATTGGAATCCCATACTTGTCCCACTAGAATTTGTATCTTTCTAACATACATAACCACATGAATAACTTGCACCCATTCAGACCTTTATGAGAGTCTATGAATAATGGATAAAAGTTTTACTCTGATTTACACATAATAATGTATGACCATATGTATTTACAATGTGCATATTAACAAATATTTAATAATCAACACTCGACACTGAATATGAACTAACCCACGATGGTTAAGAGAGGATAAATGCATTATTAGTCTCTAAATACTATCTATCCACATCCTCATCTCCAAAAAAATCCTTGATAGTTAGAAGGGTCTAAAATTAATTATTTTCAAGCCCCATAAACAACATTAGAATTGAGTTCCATATACAACCCCACTCTAAAATCGTTTATGTTATTATAAAATCTATTCCCATAACCAGGTCGTATCTTCTCAAATAATTCCTAAAAATCCAATGCTCAATCATATGACTCTAGATAATGTGGTGATGCATGAATTAATGGTTTTATATCCTAATATATTCCTCCATAGTCTCCACCTAAAACTATAGGATCAATAATTCCTTAATAAAAGATTCCAATAAAATAACATTTATGATTTTTGGGTATCATTCTATATCCAAACATAGTATTTTCACTATTTGTAAGGTTCAACAGACTTTGATAAAACACTATCTCAAATATATGGATCAAACTCTAGAAATGAAATAGAAGTACCACTATGTGTTCAATAATATATAAGGTTAGTCACTAATGTTTCATGGTGATATGTAAAGAGTTCAAGTAATTAATCATTATCTAGTTAGTGAAATACAAACTAGATATAAATCCCAGTCCCTTACTCTAGATTTCCCCCTATCACCTAATGATCAGGAATGAATTGATCATTAGATAGTTCCCACCACATCCAACCAAAAAAAGTCACATATCACTAATTAAGAAATAAATTCCTCTCCATAAAATTCATACAATATTAATGAATGAGATAGAAACTACCTAAGATAATATATCATGGATATCCATCATCCAAATCCTCAAAAAAAACACCACATCTCTCACCATATGGTAGATAAAAGTGATAATTATAGGCAGAGACTCATCACCGTGTTTTTACCACATTCAAGTTGACTACCAATGGGTAGAACACTTCATTGATACGATCAACCCATATGGGTTAGTGAATATTTGGATGATCTAACGTTCAAATAAAATTAATATTCATAAATAAAAATTATATGAAGCAAGTACCAACATCTATGTACCTTGAAACTATTATTAAAATATTTAGGATGAAAATATAGTTATCAAAGTCCCATAAAAATGTTACATCAATCAACAATCCTACATGGGTCTCCTTTGTCATATAACTGAACTCAAGACCTCCTTAGCTTTATTGTACAAATTTCTCAAACCAACCCTCAGATGAACATTAAATCTAAACATTATCCTATATAAAACCTGTATTGATACATGATTGAAAAAATATAGCCCATAAAGGACCGACCTAGGATGATATTAAGATAAGAGTGATTCCCAGATCAAAACTCCAATAGGCTAGGGATGTGTGACTACCACTAATTAGGCATATCTCACAACATTGGAATCCTTATCCTATAACAAAATATAACAAAACCATCTCCAATAAAAAAGATTATCCAAAATATCATTAATATATATGTTTGTATATATATAATCAATTAAAATAAATAAAATATAATACATATAATATGTAAAAGTAAACCACGAAAGAAAATACAAGAGAAATAGTATATGTGAAAAGTCTCTAAAATAAACATCACTACGAAGATCCTACACAATGTAAGTAATATCTGATCACACATTAGTCATAGTATCCATTTCAAAAATCAAGAATAAAAATGTTTTATAATATTACCTCAAGAATCACTATGTGTTAGGTTTATAAAAGACCTGAAATCTTTACATCCAATCCAACCATCTACTTCAAATTCACAACATGTGTGAGAGAAAAGTCTAAAAATGGTTGAGTATAAACATACTCAGTAATTTTACTTAAAAACCCCAATAGAAACATAAATAAACCATTCATCTCAAATCTTTGTATCAGTGGTGAACAAGTGGAGGAAAATGGAGAAAACTAGACACTAAGTTAGTTCAATGATCCTGGTATAAAAAAATAGATAGATGAATAATATTAGAGGATAAATTATCAACAAAATTTACATTAGTAGTATAAGTATTAGAAAGATACATGCATGTCCCAGTTATACCTGTAGTAATATGGAAGGGTTAGAATCTCACAAGCAACTACTGATGTTTAGAATAGTGATAATTCCATGAAGTCTAAATTAGATGATCATCCATAGGTAGAATATCTAATTCCACCTAGGATCTCCTAAGGAGTTATAATTATTGAATAGTACCACACTATATAGCCTTCCAAACTACTACACTACCACCAGAAACTATAGAGGGTTTATAGATGACTACTGAAGATTACATTCTAGTGGAGACAATACTATATCATATATCACATAAATATCATATCGTCGATCAAGATACAAAACTAAAAATACTAAAAATATAGTTTAACTCTCTAATATAGGTTGGAAGAACCATGACTCATCGATGGATATGTATAGTCTATGGGGATACTAACCCCATTTGGGGAAAAACATAAAAGATTAATATATATATGGGGGGATACCGATTCCATAAATAGAGGACCCACATCAAACTTATGGGGGTGGGGGTACTAACCCTATCTATATAAATAAATTGGTTAAACCATTCATCATTAAAATAAACCTATTTCTATGTTATACTAACTACAATATCACTATAAAGATCACACATGTACCATATTGTTAGTTATCTATAGCTAAAAAATAATAACATACTTTTTCAACAATGTGGCTCATTTTTGGTATCAAAGAGGATCCCATAATTACAATCTAAAGGAAAAACACCCAAGATTGGAAATTTACCTTCCTAAATCAATGTCCTGGGAAAAGAGATATGTCATAACACATGGATTGGAAGGATTATATAATGTGTGATATAGAGTCTTCGGAATGTATCTCGTAAATAGTTTCCTCATTTTCTACTAAAATACTACATGGAATGAAAAAGACACCTACATGGTATGTAGGCTAAACTAAAAGGATTTTAAAGTGAGTTTGGGTACTTGGGGTGTACCATCGACATTGGAGTAGTGTTTCATTGATATAGGGCATGTAAACCTAATCCATATGGAATGAAAGGTTAACAGTCCACCAAGGCATGTAGTCCATGTACACACCAATAATGTCAACTAATAGAGATCATGTAAGATAAGACCACATGGTTTATGAAATTGAACTCCAACTGAAACCCAATATATCACACCTTTGAGATAAAAGGCAGGTTTTAGTTCAAACCACCTATCATGTAGCCAATTAATTATAACTAGGTTCATCTTCTCACCTAAAAATCATTCCACGTTATCAAATTTCTCAACTAAACATCTAGGTAAATTTATATATGGAAAAATTTAGGGGTTTAATTCTCATAGATATTGAGATTTTTCTATATATTTTTTGAAATAGAATCTATCTCCACATCAATATTTTCTCATTACCCCAAAATTAATAATTCGTGAATAAAATCAAACCTTACCACATTTTTGATACACCATATCCAAATTACAATCAAATTTACATAAACATAATTATCAATTCCAATAATTATATATGTTCTAGTGATTTAATTTTTATTTGAATCGGGCCAACAAATTTTAATTTATGGGAAAACCCTAGCATGACGAAGAATATGCAGTGAATAATGGTAGAATAACTAATAATCAATCCAAATGATAATAAATTGTGGTTTTTTGAAGCTATCCATTAATCGTGGCTATAATAAACTGAATAATAGATAAAACAAATCAAACTCCAATGATACGGGTTAATTGGAATATTTTAATTTGACTGGACCATTATAAAAAGTGGGAAAACAATAAATCACATAATTCCATGCATTAAAATCCCATAAAGCCGAATAAAATCCAAAAATAACAATGAAATACCTCAAAGAATAATGTCTTATTCTTAAATCAATTTCCACATCCATATTCAGCTCACTAGTATTGATGATAAATTCATTCCATTACTCAGATCCGACATCATCACCACTGATGTTTATCCTCTCCCTCTCCCTCCTCCCCCTCTCTAGGTTTCATAGAAATGATAAATATTTAAACCTATAGAGAAATATAACATGGTTATAAATATATATATTCCATAATTTTTTATAATAATAAAACTAACTAATTGGTAAATTATATCAACTAAATTATTTATTTAATCCCCCTATGATGGAAAACTCTCATGGGTCTCAGTGTGTAAAAAACTAAAATCATTACTATGGGAAAACCATCATTACAATATCAACCATAGTCTTGGTTTTCATATAGAATACCCCATTTTATATATCTTATAAATTTCACCTAAATTCATGTGCACAGGCTCAAAAAATATTTTTATAGTTAAAATATTTTTACTAAGGACCTATTACACCAACAATACTATGTTCAATTTATCTAGGGTTAAAAACCACACCTCAAAATCAATGTAACCATTAGTTATTTTTATTATTATAATTTTAAGGTTTTATTTATTATTTTACCCCTTATAAGTCTCTAAGACTCTAAAACTAAAAAAATTAGGATTTTTATCTTTAAATAAAAAACTTGGTATTAATTTTTTTTAAGAAGGAATAATTTAATGAAAAACAGGGTTTTATAGATTGTTTGTAAAAAACTAATGTTTCTTAATTACTGATTTCAAAACATATTGTTTTACTAATGAATCTTTGGTGGGTTTTCAAACAAATAATGGTGGGATTTCCAAATAATTTGGAGTTTTTGAAAAAGGTGGTAGACTTCATTATATAATTTAGAAAATATTTTTTTGGGAGGATTTAAAATTATGATTTTCATGTAGTTATTTTATTCTTAATATTGGTTTATGTTTTTTAAATGCAGGTTTATGTTTTTAATTCCCTAAGAGGGAATAGATATTTTAGTTATTAGTAAATTTTAAAAATTTATTCTTATTAGTTTTATAATTATTTTTCAATGTTTTAAAAATAATATGGGATGTTTTAAAATAATCCTTCAACTTATGTTTGTTTTTTTATGATTTTAATATTTTGAATTTTGATTGTTTTATATTAGGAATGTGTGGTCTGATTTGGGAAGAATTAATTAGAGAGGTTCCTAAATCATTTTATTTTGGGAATTCCTACTATAAATTCATCAATATAATCTTGAATATCTAACTCTACTTATTAACATTAGGGTGATTCGCCTTGTTATTTAGATATAAACCTATTGTTTATTGCTTTTTCCTAATAACTAAATAGAGTGTTTGATATAAGATACTATTTAATATTGGGCTCATCCATGTCTCATTAAATCAATTTATTTAACATTTATATGGTGATCATGGTATTAATGATGATATAGAGTAGCTAAATAGGAATGAGAGAATATTAAATAATATAAAATCTCTTAAAATTGTAAAAGTGAAATCTGTTTCATTTTTCAATATTTTATCAGGGTGAGTCAATGACCAAGCAGTAGACTATTGTTTTTACAAGTTAAAGAGTTTTTCTCATAATCTTTCCACTGATGGAATTTTAAAATCTAATTTGATTAATAGTGTCCTTTTCTCAAACCTTGGATCAGTGGAATTTGAACTTACCCTTTCTTCTTTACAAGTATATAGTCATGGAGTCCATGATGGTAAAACTAAATCAGAAGAACGAATAACATAGTATTAAATGTTTAGGTTTATGAGGGTCATTATTATCAAACCTTTTTGTTTCTTAATGTAATAATAGATCAATTATGTATTTATAGTGTGGGATATCATAGAATTTCAATTTATCTTGATTTAAATCTCTTATGACCTATCTTTTTTTTCATTATTTCAAACATCTTCATATATTTTATAAGTTGAGTTTTTGAACAATGTAGAATTATTAGTTATAATTTAGACATTGATAACCAATTTCCATTGGGATTCATGTTAGATGAGGTTTTAATAGTTAAGGTTTTGGAGTGGCAATTATTTGTTATATTTATGGATATTAACTTAATTAAAACCCTTGTGAGTGGTGGTTATTTTTTTTCTCATACCGCATTGATTGGTTATGAATATTAAGTGTATATATGATGTTAGTCATAATGATTTATGATTTTCATAGACTAAACATACGATTCCATGGGTTTTTTCTCATGTTTTTGGGACTAGGGTTACGCCAGCTTTGATTAGTCATTGATTTGTACCCTGACTATTAATTTAGATTTGTTGAGCTATATTGTTACATGAGAGAGGTATCAGATTACTTTCAATTTCATCATTGTAACCCAGGGTTATATCCAATTATTTTCCTTTTTTAGTCATGTCTTTGATTTATGAATCTCTTCATATTATAAAATATGTTTTTGAATTATATGACCATATATAAAAGCCTTTAGAGTTATGGATTGATTTATAGATTTATGTTGTTGGATTCCTAGTGGATTATTATCATTTATGATTTTTTGTGGAAATGTGTTTATTTTTGTTATGATATATTTATATATGTATCTATGATTTATCATAAAATTTTCAATAAATTCTAAAAAGTGGGGAGGCCTATCATGTATTTGGTCTCCTTAGAACATTTTCTCTCTTGATAGTGATTTAGGGTATTCGTTATAGATATTTGATGCTATTTGAGAATAAATATAGTTTAACTCATGGTTTCTATATAGCTTATCATGATAAAGAATTATGTTTATTTGTTCCCTTTTCATAGGTCATTCTTCTATTTTCACCAGACCTGCAATATTTTACATTAGGGAGTGGATATTTTTTACCTTAATTTTCTTCTAATCATATTGATGTTTTTATAAAGGAAAAACTAGAATTGTGGGGAGAATTGTGACACCCCCATCTTTCTATGGTATTATATATTATTTTTTTTTTATTTTTTGAGTTTATGATATGTTATATTGATATTTTTTCATATTTTATCTATTTCACAGTTATAACAGGTTTTTAGGTAACCATTTGAAAAATAAATCATATAATGGATATCATGTGAGACAAAATTATGTATGGATTTTCTTCAAGGCGTGGAGTTATAAAACTGTATGAGTTATAAGATAGTTTCAATGCAAATCATAAAAATTACACATATGTATAATGTGTTTTTAACTTGGATTTTTCATGCTTTGGTGAACCATGATAGAAAACTACAAAGCATTATACCACTAGATTTTAGTGGGTTCACATGGTTGGTGTGTGATTTGTAAAATCTTGTATCCCAATAAATCTAGGATACATTTCCCATATGGTCTGAGATGAATAATTGGTACAATTTTTGGTAAACCATATTACCGAACCATGTAAGATATCTATATTCATTAAAATGTGGTTTTTTTATTTTTTCCCTTTATTTTTAGTTCTATTTTAACTCCTTCCTCCCTCATTTGTAACAAGTGAACCTAAATAAATCTCTAGGAGATCCTTCCATTTTTGTAAAGCTTACATTCCTTGCTCTTTATTGGTTTAGAGAGGATTTGGATGGTAAAACCAATTTTATTCTTATCTTCCTCTGATTTTTTCAATTTCCCTTGTTTTATTTTTCTCTTATAAACCCTAATAGGAATATATTTTGAATTTAGGGTTTTAGTTCGTTCTAATTGGGTTCTTTGATTATCTATGGATTATTTTGGTCTTTCCTTTCTATGGGATTTCGTTCTCTAATGAAGGAAACATGTTTCTTTTTTATTAAGATTGGGTTTTTTGTGAAATTACATTTATTTTACAAGAAATTAAATTATTACACTTATTACATTATTTTATTATCAACAGAAATCAATATTTCTTACCCTTTATAGGGTTTTAAAATTATTTCATTTATTTCTACCCTTATTATAAAGGTATTTTATGGTTTTTTTGTTATTGATTTTCTAAATGAAATTTTATACACACAAAGTCATCATGTTATGGCCATTGAGACATATATTAAATGAATTAGATAAATAACTGAAATTTTAGTCCTATTTTGATTTTTAAAATAGTGTAACATGGGTTAAAGAGTTGGATTTTCAATATAGGTTGGGTGTTTGTAGAAGTTTTTTTTGCTAAAAGAAGAATCATAGTTTCTAGGAGAGATTTTATCTAAAAGGGTATTTCGATTTTAAAATAGTTTTATAGGAATAATATTCTTGATTTCTAATAATATATTGATTTATATATTGGGGGATATTTTGATTTACAAAATAATTTTAAAGGATTTTTTCATTGGTGATTTTTAAATGGGTGATAAAAATAATATTTTCATCCTAAGTATGTTTTAAAAGTAGGTTTGGAATTTTATAAATATAGTTTCACAAATGTTTTGTTTCCATCAGTTGATACCCCTAAGTTATTATTTATTTATGCATAGAATTTCATAAATTTAGTTTCAATTAAATAAGTCCTTAAAAAATAGTTTAATATTCATCACATCTCATATTAATACATGCATGAGAACCATAAAGGTTTAAAATATTTTTAGACTAAATACATAATCAAATTATTTCAAGAATTATCTTAAACAAGTCCAAATTTTTTTAACTCACATTGTTTCCTTATTAGACATATCATACATAAAATAATTCATCATAACCTAGGGAAATAAAAACATAAGATAGGGAAAACAAAGATGGATTGTAAGCATAAAAATGGGGATGCCAATCGATGAACACAATTGAAAATAAAATAAGTATAATGGTTTAAGAAAAATATAATAACAATAGGATTCATATCAAGTAATTCATAGACCATAAATCAATAGCCATGGAATAATTGTTTTTCACAATATATGTAATGATTTTTATGAGTGTGGAATCATCAATTATCAATCATAATCAATGATATAATATAATAATAATAAGAAAAATGTAATTTGAATATAATTAAAAATATAAACCAAATTACAAGGATACCCAATAACTCATTCACCCTTTATTAGGCTTGATATTTCCACCTATGTACCTTCAGGGGCTTTGACTGACTGCTTGTGTACCCTATTAGGCATAGGCTAACAACCTGTGTACCCTCTTTCACTTCGGATTACTGCTCATGAACCCTACGCATTCACAGGACATAAAATATTTCCCAATTTGTTACAGGTCTAAAATACACCCACCTATCATATAACGATAAAACATACATATATATTTCATAAAATCATAAAAACATTCATTATTATATCATATATTAATTAACATATGGGGGAGAAATGAGTTTTATGACAACATAATTACAACATAATAAACATAAACCATCCATATAAAGGATTATGATGGTGTTATAAGATCATATACCTAGAGAAACATAAAAATATTTAATTTATATTGATATAGAAATAAAACATTTATAAAAGAACTAAAAAGAAGCTTTGAAAAGTAAGAAGAAATATCCATTACTTTTTATAACTTCTAAAAATTAAAAAATCATTAAGAAATTGAGATTATATTTTATTTCTATAAAATGGAAGAATTTAAATTATTATTCAGCATTTGGAAATGATATTATAGTGAGAAAATATTTATATATCATAAATGTTTTAAAAAAATTATTATTTTCATGCTTTTGTAATGAATGTTCACAATGACCCATTCTAGAATAAATAATAAGATGAAATTAAATACTTTGAAAATAATTTCAAAGATAGTATAAAATAAATTTAAAATCATTTAAAATTGGACAAAATATATACTTTTTTAAACATGGATATATAGGAGAAATAATTTCAATAAAAAAGAAAAAATAAGGAAACATTTTTTTTAAAACATTTTTTTGGTTCTTTTGAGTACCAAATAGGTGAAAATGTAAAGAATACTTGGAAAATATATAATAAACAAAATAATAATAAAATATATATTTTTATAATATAAATAAAATAAAATTCTCTTAATTGAAATAGTAACTTTAACAATATATATAAAAAATAATATTGTAAAATAGACTTGTACCTCAAATCCCTACATGATTTCTATATATTATAGCCTTCTATATAGTAAATTTAAATTTATTATAAATATATAAAATAATTATATTCATAATTATCTTACAATATATAATTCTCTAATTATTTCAAAATACCCATTCATTATCAATTCTTTATTAAAATAAATTTATGTGTTTAAACTATTCAGATTTACTCATATGTTTCAATTTAGAGATTATGTTATTTGCACCATGTTCGTGGTTTGATCATAAATTAAATATTAATCAGGTCATAAATATCATTTTATTCATTCTTTACACATTAATAACCATCCATGTAAGGTGGTGATGAAAAAATAATTACATCAAATCATAGAGGCAATAGTTCCCAAGTACATAGGGGTGATGTTTTAATTTTTCTATGTATGGGAAGAATGGATGGTAAATAAATTTTTTTCTTTCTATAATAATTAATTAATAATAAATATTATATTTATTCATTAAATACACCTATATAACCATCCATGATAGGTTATGATGAAAAATTAAATACATAGATTCATGGAGGAGATAGTCTGCACATAAGAATGAGTGATGCCTTCAATTTCTATTCAATGGATGGGAAGTAAATACTAGTAATTCCATAAAAATAATAAAACATTCACATATTTATAAAATTTATCTCATAGTATTAGTATTTATATAAAAAATTTAGATGATGTGTAAAAATAAAAAAACATGAAAGTACTCGGTTAAGAAAATCATCTCTTCCGGAGGCATCATCCTTTGGCATAAAACTAATGAATTATTATGTTTTTATTTTGGTGATAAAATATCCTCTTGGTCATGTAAATAATATTTCATAAGTGATTTTTTTATATATTGGTTGAGATAATGTACTCAATGTGTGAAAATTTGAGGATAGAAGGATCCCTTTTATAAGTGATGAGAGTGGCACCATTATAAAAAAAATAACTATAAAATTATATAAATCACATTTATGTGAATGTGGAACCAACTAAGAAAAATTTAAAATATAATGTGAGGCAATTTCTAAATCCACTCGACCAATAAAATAAATATTACATTTTCAAAATGTTAAAAACTATATTCCTTAGTTAAAATCCTGTTAACTCATTTTTATATTTACAATGATGATATGAATTTTTACAATGGTAACATAATTTTATGAAAAAAATGAAGTTTAAATTTTTAAAAAATTGTGAAATTATAGTTCCAAAAATGGAATCCATATTACCAAGTTCATTTTCTAATGGTTTCAATAATTAATTTTAATAGTAACATAAAAAAGGAGTAAATCCATTTTTAGATGAAAATGTATCATTAAATATAAAAATGTTATAATTATCATTATTAATCTTTAACAATTATATGAATATTAGTTTATTTTATTTAATATAAAATATAAATATTTAATATAAATCATTTATAGAATGTTATTAATTTAATTTTTATGGTAAAATTCATTGTGCACATTAAAATAGTTTTTAAAAATACATCTCCTTTTTCATTTAAATGATTTTATCTTCAATTCCAACCAAAATATAATTAATATGTGAAGGATGTTTTTTTATAAATTTTTAAAAAATATATTTAAATAATTTTATTATAATGAATTAAAGTAATTAATTTTTAAGTAAAACATATATAAGAGCCCAATTCTTACAAATAGATCATTTTTTTGTCTATCCAAGAATTTTTACACTAGTACTAATTATAATTACTTAACCATTTAATATATTTACTTAATTTATTTTATTATGTTTTACCTAAAAAATTTCAATATTTTTTGTTGATATCATTCTCAAATTTTTTAAATTTTAAAAAAGGCATCATTTAACAAAATAGTTCAAAATAGTCTCTATATAATCAATGGTATTTCCTTCAGTGAATATATATCTTTGTAAAAAAAATATGTATCTTTATAAAAAATAATTTATTTTTTCTGTTTAATTTAGCTATCTAATATCATATTTCATGTTATATTATAATAAACCAATATTCAATTATATTTGGTGTTGTGTTCTGTAAAAGAAATCAAACACATCATATTTATTAATGGTAATATATTATAAAATTTAGGGTTTTTATATTCTATCCCCCTTAAAATAATTTTTACTCAACTTATTTTTCTTCTAATAAAAATTTATGAGGATAATTCAAACTCATAACATCCCCATGTTCCCACATATCTTCCTAAAAATTATGTTTTTCCACATAACATTGACCAGGTGACTGGTTTTTTATGTAACACTTTATCTCTTCGATCCAAAATCTATACTTGTTATTCCTCATATGAAAGATTGTGATTTGGATATATAGACACTAATATCATTATATAAAAAGTATCATGTATTGTTTCCTTAAAATATATAAATAGAACTCATAAGGAACTCAATAGAGGTTTCGTGGAAGTCCAAGTTATAATATATAGTCCGGATATGATAAAGAATCTCATAGGGACCAATATACCAAGGGTTCATCCTCCCCTTATTTACAAATATCGTAACATTATTCTGATGTTATATTCATAGGAATACCTTTCCACAAAATTAAAACAATAGTTCTCTTTATCGATTATTAGCATAAATGTTTTGTCAACTGAGAAAAGTGTTAATGTTTTACTAAATGTATCTATATTTTTTGGTATTTCCACACCTAGATCAGATCTCAATATCTATAATTCACTAAATTTATCCCATCATATTGGAGTTAATAACTTATTTCCATAGATACCATTATACAAAGAAATCTGAGTGCTTGATTGAAAGATATTATAGAAATAAAATTCAACTAGAAGAATGTTTTGATCAAAATTTCATTTTAAATCCATAGATAAATATCTCATCATATCTTCTCGGATGAAAATTTTCCTATCCAACTAAATATATGTCTATGTATAATATGTAGCACTAAATATCATCTTTATATTAAATATTTATTGAATATTTCTCTAAAACATTGAGTTAAACCCCAGATCATAATCATATAATATAGGGAGTTGTACTCCATGAAACATTATCAATTATTTAATGTATATCCTTGAAAGTTGATCAAGGGAGAAATATTCATTGACTGAAGTAAAATTTATTTAATCCATAAGGTGATTAAATACAACCCAATTGATTTTATAGCCTTTAGATTCTATGTGGAATCCTTTTATGATATCCATGGTGATATTTTCACATTTCCAAACAGTTATGGGAAATGGTTTCATCATCTACATAGATATATGATGTTCATTATTAGATTTACCACATATCATACATCAAGATTCATATAATACATAATTTAAATTTTCATGTTTTCCTAGAATAAACGTTCTTCGATTTATTTATACATTATTGTTCTTCCATTATAGATAAATAATGATGAGATATGGGATTCATCAAATATATCCTTTTTAAATTATGGTATTTTCATGACACATATTTGGTTCCTCAATATTATCATCATATAATATTCAAGGATGAACTATGGAACAATACATACCATCTTTTATAGTTCCAAATCCTTATTTTATGACTCTATAATCTTCACATGGATGGATGGTTTAACATTCATTTGATAAATATAGGATTTCTACACTTTCCTCTTGATTTTAAGCTTTATCCACTGAAAATATATAAATATTGGATCTATTTAAATTGTAATAATAGAAAAGATAATAATATCCTTTAAAATACTAACATCAACCACCTTCATTATCTCCCCAATGTGATAATTTATTCAACAATCAAAATCCTTAATCAACTCAAACCATAACCATTAGTGCATATTAAACTTCTTTTGTGTGAATATTTACATCAATATTTTATGATGGTTATATATATATAACACTTTTCACTATTGAGATAACTCCTCTATATTTTCCAAGATAGAATCACCATTTCTAACTCCAAATAATGAGATGATTAATTTTTCTCATGAAACTTTAATGTTCATGAGCGATATACTACTACCATATCATTTTTCATGGTAACACATCATTAACCCTTCATTGTTGCATCGCTGCATCTCAAAAACCCTTATTCACTACAGGGTAATGTAATCATATGTGTATTGAAAAACAGTATCTTCAAATCATTGAAATTTTATTCAAATTCATCAATGTAAATAAACTTAGTTTCCTTCTATGTCAACTTTGTTCATCAATTTTATATCTATGAAAACTTTATCACAAAGTGATGATTATATCTTGATAATAAAAAATATATATAGATCTATGTCACAGTGGTTAGTCCTATCCATTTTTTAATAACCTCCATCCAAAACGGATCCTCTAATATACCCTTTTTTATAATTATGTGACCTAAGAATTATACTTTCTATGGAAAAAATTCACACATTAAAAATTTGGAATACATCATATCCTTTCTCATGATGTTCATCACAATCCTCAAATGATCTTCATGATCTTCCTTAGTCTTAAAATATATTTAAATATAATTTATAATAACGTTCAAAAACTGGTCAATGTGATCTCTATAGACTCTCTTCATTATACTTATTAATATATTTGGGGTATTGTAAATCCCTAATGGAATCTCTAAAATTCAAAGTTTCCAAACATTGTATATAAGGATGTCATGAGAGGGTCCTCCCTTTTGATCCTTAACTAATGATATACATAGTGAATATAAATCATTGAAAAGTATAAATCTATATTATGTTGATAAAAATGTTATCAATATGGGTTATATTAAAAATTATTTATGGTGATCTTGTTGAGGTTATGATAATCTATGTAAATTCAAATTGGCCTATATTTCTTCTAAACAGAAATACAGGTGCACCCCATGGTGATGTATTTTGGTGTATGGATCCCTTTTACTGATTCTATAAGAGTTTATTATTAAATTAATTTAACTCAATTGGTTTTATTATATAAGAATTATTTGAAATAGTCATAATCACATGTATGAGTTCTATTAAAAACTCATCCACATGAATCAATGCTTGACTAGGAAACATATCAACAAACACATAATAATATTCTTGAATAATATACATGTATCCAATGTTCAGTTTCTCCTAATCCATTTCTCAAAAAAATTAACATCTTGATATTTTATGATATTTTTCTCTATAAATAAGTTTTATTTTATTGACAGATTTCATTTCAAGAAACCCAGAGTTTAAATGAATTGTGATATAATCTTGGAATATTATTATTTAGTGTGATTTTTATTTTATAGACCTTGTATTGTCGAGTATGAATATGAAAATATAATCTATGAAAAATTTATTGTTTACACATGAATAAAATTAATTCTTTTCTTATCAATTCATTATAAATTAAAAAAAATGTAATTTATATGTAAAAGATGTGTTTTTTTAAATTGATTTAATGTGTGAAATGTGTTTTTATATAAATAAATTCAATGAATCTCTATTAGTGAATTATATTAATAAAATTAATACATTATATATTGAATAAAAAATTTAACATTCATTTATTTTTTCTAGGAATGGGATAATAATTAAAAAAATTTATTCTTAAATATAATTTTCAAAAACCATTTTTTTCATGTTTTTCACATTTATTTTAGAACGATTTTATAAAACATATATAAACTGAATCTGTAAAAATAAATTCCATATTTGGATTCTAGATATTAATATTTGGTAAATATCAAATATTAAATTTTTTCCATTATGAATAGTAAACATGGTAGATTGTTTCACCACAGTAAGGGTAAAATTAGTAAAATGGGTATAAAACATTGGGATAATGCTTTAAAAGTTTTATAAGAGAATCCTTTATCCAATTGGGTTAGTGGATGTAAACCTTGTCCATCGAAGTATTAAATATATTTCCATGCAGTGTCTTTTTTATTTTATTATGACCATTTTATTAATTTATTAATGAAATTAAAAATATAACTCTCTTGACTTTAATATCACTAATATTTTAGCATAAGGATAAAAGATGATAAGTTTAGTTCAAGATTGTTATTATAAATTTGAATTAATTATTTTTATCATAGTAATTTATTTTTGATTTTTAGTGATTGAATAATTATCTTATATTCTTACACAACTCCAATTTAGAATTTATTAAATTAATAGAAAAATAATATAAATTTATTAAAAATACTAAAAGTAATAATTTTTTTAATTATTGGGTTAAATTAATTTAACAGAATAACATAAAATATTAGGGAAGTTTAAAAGGTTTATATTCTAATTCCCTTGTTTTTTGTGATGTTTTCAAAGCCAGTATATAAGGACCAGATCAACTAAATGAAGTCCTAATGAAAAATGAACTAGTTAAGATGAGTAGTTGACCATTTTATTACAAAATTATTAACAAATAGTTGTTTAAATGTTTCAAGTGGATAATATATGATATTATAAGTGTGTAAACAACTCTGTTATATAATTTTAATATATATAAATTTATTATATAAGAGGTTAAATCACTTTTGAAACAATTTGAACTCAAGATAAGGGTTTTCTGTTAAAATGAAAATATTTACTAGGATTATTTATGATGAAGTTTTAAATGATGAAATTTCCTAATATAACGTACATTAATCATCATGAATGTTATTCTAATTTCATTATTTATATAGATTACAGGTTTTATATTAATTTTCATATCTTTATATACCCAATATATTGAAAGAATATTTTTAAGGAAAACTGATTTTATTTATTTGTTCACATAAAAAAACATTCTATTCTATGTCCATATTTGTTTTAAAGATTATTTCTCTATAGTTCTCTAATTAATTTTTATATTAATTTCTATACATGATTTAATTTCATTAAAAATGGTTTAAAAATAATCTTCTGGTTATTTTCCAAATGATGTACTTTTATTTTTTTCTAAAAATGTGAAATTTATCTTCTTTTTAACATAATTTCATGATTAGGATTTCCCACCATCATGAATGATCAATGTTTTAATGTTTTTATTACAAATTTCTATGGTTATTTTCAAAGAAATTTATTCTATAATATTTTTGAGATTTTGATATTTTAATGATGTTTTTTCAAAATGAAAATTATATTTTCCTCAATAAATATTTCATGTGATCTTTAAAATAAATTTTCATAATTTATAACATCATTTGATGTTACTTGTGATTTACTAGTGATGTGATCTAATGGAACCATTCACATTATTTATTTGAATAGAATATAATGATGATGATTTAAGGATGATTTTAGGAATAATATTTCTTTCACTCAGGACAATTAAGTTATGGAATTTGTTTCTCTTCTATGGGTTATGCTATGATGAAATGATGATATGTTTATGGAACTCATTTACTCTTCATAGGTTATGATATAATGAATATTTTATGATGTTTTGGAACACATATAAACTATTTTAATTGTATGAATGGTGGTATTGGAATTATATATCCCTTTAATTCTTTCGTTAAGGATAGATATATCATAAGATAATGAGGGCTGGAATGGGGAGGGATCCCAGTTCATTAAGGGTCTATATCCACTCTGATAGTGTTGTGAGTGAACCTTGAAAAATGATGTGATGGTTTGGGAAGTGAACCCAATCCAATATAATAGTCTTGGAAGTGATCCTTGACTCCTAATAAAATGATTTTATATTATTATTTTTATTTTAAAAACACATTTCTTATGCCATTTTTATACTCTTGTGGATCATGTTCTTTAATCACATTATGATTCATTTCTTATAAATATACATTCATTATGATCTAATTCAATTTTATGATATCTTTCATGCTAGGAATGGTTTTAAAATGTTAACATTATGTCCTCATAACTTATTTTCATTTCATTCTTAATTAATCATTGATATATCCCTTTTTACCCTAACTAGGCATTTTAGATCACCCTTCATTATGATTCATTTCCCCAAGATATGAATAATTTTTTTAATTTTTATAGGCCTAAGAAGGGTTTTAGTTGGGATGAACCAAGTAGGATATGATATAGTTCCCTTATGAATATGTTTTTTATATATCCATATTTCTGTAGAAGATAAACTTATATGGTTTTAGTGTGTATTATAATGTTATATAATGAATATTCATATAATAACATGTAATATTTATGTATAAAAAGTATAGGTTGTCATAGTTGTTATAGGGGAATTTTTTATTTACCTTTGCAAAAAATGATGAAAAACATTTAGTGAGAACCCCTAGGGTAATCTTATGTAAAGGATAATGCCCCAAGTTATTGTAAATAATGAAGGGAGATTTTACAAGAAAACGTACATAACATGACATATAAGAGGGTGTGGTTTGGTAATAGATGAATATAGGGGTCATAACCTCAAAAATATTTGGTCAAATACATCTCATCCATTATTCTAGTGCATTTTGAGTGTTCCCTTGTTACTCACCAGGTTTGACACTCCCGAGGGTTATGGATGTGTTAATTCAAAATTTTCTTTATAAACCATTATGAAGGATTTGAATAAAATATGATGAGGTATGGCCTAGGTTAAACATAAGGTGCAATATATTGAAAGTAAATTATCATCATTTATACATCCTATAAATTATATTTCAATATTATGTGGATTCCCACTATGAACAGTGTTTCCCACACTATAATATTTGTTTTTATTCAATGCATTGAACCTTAAAGAACACTTTTAATGTTGAATGTGATGGAAATTGAAATGATTTTATTTATATGAAAGAAAATTTTATGGGTGATGGAATAAAAAATATTATTTCTTTGATTATGAAAATTTCTTAAGTTATTCATCATATTGATCTCCCAAATGATAAAAGGAGAGAAAACAATTCTATTGAGTCCCTCATGAAGAAGCATCCATCCTATTTTAGTGGGAATGGTGATCCACTATTTGTTGAGGAATGAATCAGTTTCACTTAGAATATATTTTCCACTCTCCAGTTCTTGGAACATGAAAATGTTATTTTAGTTTTTTTTATTTAGAAGATAAAATAGATAATTGGTGGAATCATTTTAAGAACACGATGAAATGGGTTGAAATTCACTCCATGGAGAGGGATTAGTTTAAAATATTGTTCTTCCAGAAGTAAATTCCTTGTAATATTTGTAAGAAAATAGAGAATGAATTCTTTCAGCTAATGTAGATGGATGAATAATCTATTAGTAACTTTGAGGAAAAACTTATAAGACTTTTGAGGAATGATCTTGATATTGTCATCCAACCTTAAAGTATGGTTGATTAATAATTCAATGGATTAAAACCATGTCTATTAAGGTTTTTATCCATAGGACATATTAGTAGCTATAATGAAATATTTTTTTCTATTGTGAAGGTGGAAATAGATATTGTATTTACCCATTAATATCATGGTTATAATAATAAAATAATCATATAATTCAATGAAAATACAAAAATATATGGACATATGAATATTATATTTAAATTATGGAGAATGTGTGGAATGAAACATTGATAAATTTCCTAAAGGAAATTGATAAAACAAATTATTAGAGGAAGGATATTTTTTAGGAAATAGAATGTTGAAGTGATAGGAAGAAAAATTTCTCTAATGAAAGAGATATATTATAGTATAATTCACCACCCACACTCTATTATTTCAAATTCTATGAGTATGGGAATTTTTATAACCAATGATAAAATTTTAAGGTTAATGAAAATAACCATTTTAATCTACCTCATAAACCCTTGGACAAATATAAATCTCATGAGAACACTGCTATTGATGTGGGGTCAAATAAAAAAGTGGAGAAATGTACACTTACCAATTACACTAGAACTTATGATGTATTATTTGATTCAAAATCTACCCACTCATTTTTATCTGAAGAACCAACTAAGTTATTCAAAATACTATCCCAATTATTAGACAATGAATTAGTAGTGAAAACTCTTAATAGTATGATGTTCTCATTTAAATACTATGATTCTTCTCCGATATAGGGTTAGGATAATACACTTCTTCTAAATCTTATTATTCTTCCACTAGTTTAATTTTATGTTATGTTAGGCAAACATTTTCTTTCATTAAATAAATCCCACTTTAATTACTAAGGAATTGAATTAATGTTTAATATTCTAAACCAACCTAATGTAATCAATTAGTGTAATAATATATATAAACTTCAAATGAAAATTTCATCCATTATATGGGTATTTATTCCTATTAAAAAGGGGTGTTCATATCATATGGTTTGGGGGAGATCAATATTGAAGATATGCCTATTATTTAAAAATTTATTAATGTATTTCTATAAGAGTTTCCCAGTATTACATAAAATTGTAAAGTTTCGTTTTCTATAAGACTCATGCATGGTGATACTTCTATTTAATGAATCCATATAGAATCATGAAATATGATACGGGGATAGATAATGCCTCACTCCAATTTAAGGTTCATGAAAAAAATTCCAAATCTATATTTTGAGATAGCTACGATAATGTTTCCATTAATGATATTAATGAACTATATTTACTGATAAAGGTGTGATATATAAACTGATCATAAATGTTTAATGTATATATTTACTCAAAAAGACCAAAATAGAGAACAAAGAATATGGTTGGAGTTTATTAATGATTATAACTGCTCAATACATTACCACAATGTGGGGGGAAACAAGGTGTATAATGCTTTGAGTTGAAGGGATCATGATATCTTATATTTTATGAGCATTATAAAGGATCCATTATTTTTGTATTTTCAAAGGAATGATATAGATATCATGAAGGAAGGGGAAAATATTATCTTTACTAAATGAGTGTTGAAAAATATCTCAATCTGTGAATTAATGTAGAATATAATGAAGATATATAACTACATATGAAGGTAAGAAATTTTCCAGAGTTCAACCATGATTGTGAAGGAATGATATAGTTTAGAAACTATGTATATATTACTCCACACAAGATCAAAAGAAGGATCTATTAGATGAGGCCTATAGTTCAAATTTATCAATTCATATTATAAGTATGAATATGTATAATGATCTAAAATGGGCATTTCTTATGGGATAACATGAAGAGGGATATTATAAAGTATGTATGATAGGGCATTATATGTCATAATGTTATGGCTACGAGATAATTTTATAAGGGGATGTTACAATGATTTCCCCTACAATAATTAAAAGAGGATAACATCATTATTTTTTGTCATTGGACTCCCCAAAACATCTAAAGTCCATAATGTTATTTGGGTTATAGTTGATCACCTTATGAATTCATAACACTTCATTACTATTAGAGAGGTTTTTTATCTGAATCATATTTCCAATATATAAATTAAAGAGGTTATAACGGTATATGGTGTAAATAATTTTATTGAATTTTATCTGTATTTGAGTATTACCTCAATATAGTATAAGGACTTCAGCTATCTATGGATATAGAGTTGATTTTTAGTACTAATTATCTTCCTTGAGAAGAAAAAATGTTTGATAGAAACACTTAAATGATAGAGGTTAATTTTATATCATGTCTTATTGATTTCAAATTTAGTTGGGATATAAACCTACATCTATTTATGTTTTAATAAAATAATAGATCCCACTCATGTATAAATAATACTTTTTATGAATCCCTCTATGTAAACAAGTGTATAGATCCAATGTTCGGGGATGAAGTTGGATAAATAATACTTTTGAGGCCTAAACTAGATAAGGAATGGAAGTAAAATTCAATGACTTTTAGTAGCATATCCATTAATCTTAGAGCCAATATATTATTAATATATAAAATAATTGGTGAAATATGGTATTTGAATATAGGGATAAAGAATTTCAATGAATTTCTATATGGAATAAGGTTATAAGATTTAGAAAGTAAATATTGTTTATCCCAAGGAATATTTTCTCGTTTGATATTCATAATCGAGTAAAGATGGTATCTATCTCTTGGAACATACAAAAATCCACTCTAAAGTTCAGGATGTGTTATATGTATATCTCATAAGGAATTACATACTTGTTCCATCACATTACTGAACTCATAGGTCTAACCAATGGGGCACGACCATTCCTAAGAATAACAACCTATAAAAATCTTTAATCATAGAATAAAGTGATACTGAACAACAATACTCGCCTAGTTAAAGTTATCTAGAGAAATTAGAAATTTTAAGAAGCTATATGGAAACCCAATAATGTTATGAAATAGATATGTCCTCATTTTTTATATCATATTGATGGAATTTTTATGGAAATTTCATTTTAAGGGGGATGAATGTAACACTGTGATATACTATTGAAATATTATTATTTAATATTATAGTTATTTAATAGAATCTAGCTTGGTGGGTGTTAATATGAATAAATAAATTATGAAAAATTTATTTTTACAAATGTATAAATCGAATTATTTGTTTTTCAATTGATTTGAAAAGATAATAAAAATAATTTTAAAGTAAAAGTGACATTTTATGAAAAACTAATTTTCTAAGCATAATGTCTATTTATATTAATTAATTAAATTAATCACAATTAGTGAATGATGTTATTGAAATGTATATATATTATATATTGAATAAAAAAATTTAAAATTAAAATATTGTTTTTTCTAGGAACATGATAAGAATATATCTTATTTTATACTTTAAAATATAATTTTCTAAAAATGGTTTTTGTCATGTTAAGCTTTCATATTTTAAAATGAATTCCTAACACTTATAGAAACTAAATCTTGAAAAATGTATTCCATATTTTGAATCATGAGATTCAAATTTAGTAAATAGGTCTCTTTTGTTTTTGGTCATTTAGAATAGTAACCTTGGTAAATTTTGTCACAGGTGTAAGTTTAAAATCGGTAAAATTGTGTTAAAACTTTGGTATAAGAATTTAAATTTTATCTAAAACACAACTTTACCTTATTGTATTGATGAAATTTGGTCAATTAACTACAAGTCCTAAATATATTTCCTCTTTATGTATTTTTTAATTGACTATGAACTTTTTATTAATTTATAAAAATAATAAATAAACAATATCACTTTTTTGGATTTAAAATATCTTATGTTTTTACATAAGGATAAGTGGATATGTTATATTCTAAATATTTATTTTAGTTTTTAAATAATTTTTTATCATAGTAATTTATATTTTTATTATTAGTGATTTAAAAATTTCTATAAATACTTATGCATTGTTGAAAGAGTATTTATTCAATAAATATGAAAAAATATTTTAAACTTATTAAATGTAATACAATTTGGATGAATTATTGGGTTCAAAAAAATTAGATAAATATAATATATTTCAAGAGTTTTAAATATTTAGATTTGAATTCATATATTTTCATGATATTTTTAATATCAAAGTATAAGGATCAGAACCACCGAACCAAAATCCTCATGAAAAAGGAAACATTTAACACATGGAAATGAATATTTTAATAAGAAATTTTAGTTAAATTAGTATTATAATATTATTAGTGTATCATATATAATATTGTATGTATACGAATGAATCTAGTATAGATTAATAATAAATTTAAATTTATTATACAATATGTTAAATCATTGTTGAAGAAATTATAACTTGAGGAAAGGGTTTTATATTACAATCTCATTATTTTCTGGGATTATTTAGCATTATGTTTCTGATGATGAAATTTTATGATCTACCTCTCAAAAACTCTCATGAATTTTATTATCATATTTTTATTTATGTATATTACATATTTTAAATTCATTTACCCCTATTTAAGTAATAAATATACTGAATAATATTTTTAATGATGTCTCACATTATTTCTCTCTTTTGTTGAAAATATTTTTTCTTCTATGTCAAGATTTTCATAAAATATTTTGAAGATTATTTTACTATTCTCTAATTATATTTTAAATTCATTTACACCTATTTTTTCCTTAATAAAAAATTGTTTTAAATGGAATGTTCTTCTCATTTTTAGAATGAGTTTATTTTGAATTTTTATTAAAAATGTGAATGGAATATTTGTTTTACACTATATGATATGAATGGAATTTCCCATCATCATGAACACATAATTTTTTGTAGATTCATTTTGAATTGTACATCGTTATTTTGAATGAGAATGAGATACACCCAAAATTCATAACTATTTCCTCCAGTAATTGATCAGATTAGATATTTATGTTCCCCAAATACACTTACTACTAGGGAATAATAAAGAATCGGTACATGATCTATCCCATAGAGACAACTTGTTAGACAAGCGACCCAGTGATCAGAGCATTTTTTAGGAATCCTCATATTTACTCTCTTTTTTTTGGTTTGACTAAAAATATGTATCTTGGGTCTAGAAAATATTAATGGAATGTTTCATGGTCAATTTCAAGGTATTTTCAAAGCTTAATACTCAGTATAGATAGGTATAAACCTATGTCCATGAATACAAAGCAATGAAAAAGACACCAATTGATCTTAGCCAAACCAATTGGATCAACTTAATCTTGTAAAGATTCATTATTCCTTATTAATTGAAAAACTAAGTTTAGTAATCTTGAATTCTAGGTAGAAATAATTAAAGGCTATTGGTCATACCCTGATATCATAAAACTAGGTCATGGTCATTTAACATGAACCTCTGATGGTTAGGGATATTGATAAAGAATGAGATTAATTTTTTTTAAAATTATTTAATATAAATAGGGTTACCCATTTTTAATTTTATATATTAATTAGGTTCAAAAACTACTACATTCAACCCCTAACCCTAATAAGATTAGCATCACATGATGGAATTGAATGAAATTGAAAAAATAGATCACAACATGATTAGAATCACAAATTAAAGAAACAAAGAATATCAGTTCATAGTTGAATTCAAGAAAAATTAATTAAATACTGACTTAGATGAATAAACAATGAATAATTTAGAGGTAATAGAATTTTAATGAAAAATAGGATTGGAAAAGGAACGTTGGAATAGATTTTATCATCAAACATGTCTTGGATTTTAAAACATAATAAATGGAATGTGTAGAATAATAAAAGAAAAAAGTGATAGAAGAATTTGAAAATAGAATAAAAATAGAGAAGAATGAAAAAATAAAGAAAATATATTTTGGGTTTTGGCCACCCTTTTTTCATGTAGAGGAACTAAAATATTTATAGGCATCAAAATTTACACAATGTGTAAATTGTTCACATCATGTGCCACTTTTAAGTGGATTCTTCTTCACAACTTTTATAATGTGTAAATGGTATTCAAATTTTGTATATTAGATCTTCCAAACACTATGAATATTTTGGATCCTCATGGATTTTTTATTTTATATCTTCAATAAAAACTAGGTTTTAAAATTCTCACATCATGTAACAATTTCACACATTTTAATATTCATATTTTCTAATGAAAATATTTCACAATGTATAATCAGGACACATATAGTGTAATTGGTTCATGACTTGTATTTCAGATTCATGACATATAATTTCATCTATGACATATATTTTTGAGGTGTACATGTCGTGTAATTTAGATTCACAATGTGTAAGGATGTTTTCTTCCATTTTTCCATCATTCCTCCTTTTAGCCTTGAATTCCTAATCCCTTGAAGAATCCATCAAAACCTAGTTTATTATCATATTAAAAATGATTAATCATTAAGAAAATATATCCAAAATATATATACAATTTTTCTTATCAAATTACCCCAAACTTTAACAATTAATTATCCTCAATAAAAAACCATCTCAATAGTGATTCAAAATCAAAAAACAAGGCAACATTCATTACGATAAGGAATATAAAACTAAGCATAATTCAGAAATTAAGTAATCTGAAAAAAATCATATAGAGAAAATTAGTCATGACATATAGTCAAGTTATTTATTAAGATTATTTATTATTTTGATTATAAATTCACAACTATTTATGATAATTTATAACAATTTTTTAATTTAACTCTCAATAACATGTCTATCATCACTCAAGGTAGAATAAAACTATAGTTTCTTTCATACCCTAGATACATGTTCCTTACAATCGCTTTAAACTTTTTCTATCATATTCACTTCCAAAAGACGAAGTCAAAACTAATCACGAGGGATTTAGAAAAAAGGTTCAAATAGATCATAGGCTGAGGTATGGTTGGTTGAAAATAAAAATTAATCTCAAAGAGGATGGTAAGATCTAAAGTATAATGCCTAAATTTTTTGAATAGTGTAATAAAGTAACTCCTCTTGAATAAAATATTCCCTTTCTACAACAGCTCAAAGTGGGTCCATAAGTATATCATGTATGTTTCAAGAATGTTCCCTTATTCCTTTTTTTTTATTTTTATTTATTTTTTGAAAATCATGTTTAGTTTAAGTCTCAAATCCATCACCTAATGACATATGATCCATCATAGGGTTCATTAGTCAGGTAATTGATATTTTTAACCTTCCTAATACACAACCCAATATCTTTTTCTCCCATTTATTTATTTTTATATTTTTTATATAAACAGGGTGAGAATAGGAAAAAATCCAAAAGGTAATCATAAACCAAATCATATAAATCTAGTGAAGTTCGCACCTTAGGTCTCCTCTATATAAACGACCCTTTATAGCTGAGTTGCACTTGTTCAAAGGATAATCATGCATTGTACCAAGAGTGTGGTAGGAAAGGGTAATTAGCTATAAAAATCTCCATCCTAATAAGGTTATTCATGGATACTATATGCAAAAGAAGGAAAGGAGTTCAGGTGGGTCTTAGAAAATAAGTGGCTAAAAAAATATTTCCACAATAATTTTATATATTGTATCTGTTCAATCATAGACTCAATAATATCTCCATAAAGGTTCTGGTAGTTTTTCATTTCCTAATAACCACTCAAGAAATATGCTCATAAAGGAATATTCTAGTGTATATTTATAATAATCTTTATAATGGGAGTATAAAAGAATATTTAACAATAATTTTGGGTATAAAATATTGTAATATGTCAATCAAAAGATAATGTAAGAGTCTATAATTATAATTAAATTAATCAACTCATGAATCAAGATAAAAATTATAAATCGGAATAAAAACGGGTTTCAAAAATCTCTAAACTAATTTTTTATTTTATTAAAAAATAATTATTTTTCTTGTTTAAATCATGAATTCAATGAAAAATTTTTCCTAGAAAATTGAAAAAAAAGAAATAATCCAAGTGTATCAATAGTAATGTTCACGAAAGACTCTCCCATTCTTAAAATGACACATTGTCTTCTCTTTTATTGAATAAATCAGGAGAGAGATATCAAGTAATGCATATAGAAAAATGAAAAGTAAAATTGAATATTGAAATTATGGAATTGAGTGACCATTGTAGTGAATTTCATGCCATACAGAAACTTTTTGGATGGTGATTTAGAATTGGGATACCTATATAAATTGTTAGAAACATAATACCTCCAATAGGTACACCATTTTTCCAAAGGGGTTGAAAAATTTGGAAGAGAAAAAATGATCATGAGTATATATTCAAAATTAAGAGAAATCAACTACTCAACTATAAGTAGTAATGGAGTTTAGTTGATGACCTATGAAAAAAAGATAGTAAAAGAAAAAAATGATTATAAACATATGTCTAAAAATAAAAAAAATATGGTTTGATACTAGAGCTAATATATTCACCATTTTTATATTTTTTTAATAATTTAAATCCTACCGATTTGTCATTTCGAGTTTATTTTAATCAAATTTTCAATTAGGGCGTGTTTTGTGCTAAAATGTGAAAATTGATTAATTTTAGAATGTATTCAGATTTTAAAAACATTTTTATTTAAATGATAACATTTAAACTATTGATTCAGATTGTGTGATTATTTTTTTAGGATTCCTTGGTTTGTGGACTTAAACATATTCTTTAGGGCCAATATCTAATTTGAATATCGAAATGAAAAAAATTAATCGATCAAGTTGTAAAATTGTTTTGGATAACTAAGAATACCCCACACTAGTAAATTTTGAATAAGTTAGGTTAAACACCTCCAATTGAGGTGGTTTTAGCTAGAATTTTAAGAAAATTAAAATTCTCACCTTACCATTGACAATCATAGAGATATTCATTCATTAATGTGGTGATTTGATGCTCCAAATTAGAGAAAGATTTATAAAACATTAATTAAGAATAATGTTTCAGAATTAATGGGAAATATATTTTTATACACTAAGAGGATGGATCTAAAAGTTTGTATTGAAATAGAAAATATATTTTTGAACAACTTTTTATAAGACCAAACTTCCATATTCAGCTATTAATGGGGCCTACCACATAAAAACATTTGGAGAAAGTGTTACGGGGAAAAACTTTAAATACTTTTTACTATAAAAATCCATACACTCCTCATTATTTTGGAAACTATTTATGGCCATTTTCTATAGTTTTTTAGTTTATTTCTACATAATAGTATTATTCATTTTAAATATATTCGATGCTTCTTATTCATCTCATTGTCTTATTTTTTTCATTTTTGTTTCCACCCCATTCATCTCCACTATGATCCCTTATAATCATAATCATGAGTAACTAACTTGAGGAAGTTCCTATGAGATCAATCTAGTGGTGAAAAAAATTAATTAAACATTCATATTTATTGTTTCTTATTTTCTTAGAGTTAGGTAAAGGTGGATCGTAGTTGTTTAGGAACCTTTGTGCCTCCACTTTCCACCTGAGGCTTAACTTTCTCTTCTGCAATATTTTACCTTGATCGAGGAGGTGGATGTGTGGTCTCTCAAAAATTGTATAGTATACTATATATTAACAACAATAGGTATAATTGGATATTCATGCATATAATTGAGTGTGTTCATTATGTAAATTTGAATCTAATAAAGAGATGATTAAAGATAACTCTTTCTGTTCTCCTGGGTGGATCTCTCTATTTATCAACATTTTTTCTGCATCAATTCTGTTTAAATCACACACACACACAGATATATATATATATATATATATATTAATATTTCATTAATCTTATAAACCCACTTGTTTAGATTAATTTGTTTTATATTATTTAAAATATAAACAATGACAAAAAAAATCAGTGTTGTGTGAGCTGCATCCTTGAGATCGACTATAGGTGTGCACTATATTTCATGGATAGGTAAATAAAATATTGACTAGGGATTCATGACAAATAATTACTCATCAGGGTCCTCCTATAAAGTGATAATAATTTCATTTTAATTTATATGGATGAATGAAAGAATTAGTTTGGTCTATTCATCTACTTATAGGTTCACTACCTCGTAATAGATCTAGTAGTAGTGTCATCTTTATCACATGGCGCTTAGAAGGATTAACCACCTCAGGATGGTACCTACGATGAACCTCGTGTGGTTGGAATATAATTTGAGAATATAATATATGGGAACCCTTATGATCATGAGTCTCAAGTGTGATCTCCTCAAGATGACATTGAACGTCATCCAGATGCTGAGACATCTAATGTAAGAGGGTAGATGGTGGTAGTGAAAGTACATTAATAATTATATAGGAGGAAAAGGATATAGAAATAGATAAAGTACTATTGTACTGAAATTAAAATAATACAGTATGTAGTGAAGACAATAACTATATCCCACACATATATAAGCAATGATTCAAAATGTAAAATGGAAAATATTTTTTATTAAAATGGGAACCTAAAAATAGTAAAAAAGGGGGGAGGGGACTAGGACATAACTAGATAGTAAAATCCATGTCTTTGAGATCTGTAACAAGAGTACCCTACTAAATAGTGGGTTCTTAAATATATCCCATCTTATAAATGTCATATATGGATAAGGGGATGGGGGATCAAATACTGAGGTAGGTGTCGTGGTGATAGAAGCTAGCTCAATCAAGTATGGAGGAGACGATATGTCAATCTGTACTGAGGTTATGTGTCTTGAAGCAAGATCGGTAAAGATAACATATAATGAAGATGGTCGGGCATGGCCCTTGCCGCAATAGGCCAACTCTACAAGATACTCCTACTGGGCAGAATGGTCTATGACCTTAGTAAATAGGTTAGTAGGGGTGGTGTGTGGGTTGGGAATGGGTGATGAATAGGGTCCTATAGTAGGTGGTGGATGGGTAGTAGTAGGGTTTTCTGGTGTAGTGGGGTGGTTGTAGCGTTCTGGTTTTTCTCAAAGGTATTGGATCTTTTGTTTTTGATTAAATTCAATTATTTGGACCTAATAATTATTCCTAAGGAATTAATTGATGTCTCGAGGGTATCTAGGTCTTTTTCATAGCCCACATCCTCTAAAATTGAAGAAACCTACTGGGCCTAATGGTGAGTAGAAACCAAGGAGCCTATCCCACACAGTTTCCCTAACTATGCGGCTTGAGATAGTGGGGTGTTGGGGGTAGCACTATTTTTAGAAAACCATGTGTCCCGAGGCACCCAACTGTGTGGGATTGGTAGATACTTGGAAAGAGGACATCTGTATGGTTTCCACACATTTTGGCCAACCGTATGACCAAAACATGTTCCCCTTCTGGGGTGGGTGAAATTCTATTTTTTCCCTAAATTAAATTTTTTCTGCACCCCTTCTTCTCCCTTTCTCTCTTCTAGTGTATGACATAATTTTTTCTCTCATGTAATCTATACTCCCTCTAAACATAGGGATCAATATATATTTTTCTCTCCTCATCCAAATCACTCGTCATCGGAAGCAACCTAAAGATCAAGGTATGCTCTAAACCCTAGTTTCTTCTACATATCCATATTTCCATCCACTATTTTTCTATTTTGGTTAAATAAAGTTTACTACATTTCTAGGTAATTCGAATATTTCTTCGATATCTTTCATTATAGCTCGAATAAAAGTCCATCACATGATTAGGGAAGTATTGTGGGGATAACGTATGCAATCTAAGATCTTTACCCTTGTTTCATTACATCATATATATTGCACCATTGTTCCTCAAGCCATGCCATTATGGTGACACCTATTAATTTTCAAATAAATTAAATTGAAGGCCTTACCTTTTTAAATGAGACCCTATCTAGTGGTGAATCATCCCCATGGGTTTATGGCCTTGAATTATTCCACCCTAATGGGTGTGCTCCAATTTTGATGCTTAATTTCCCCTTTTCATTAGTTTGTTTAAACAACCTTTAGGGTGTTTCCTTATGATTGGTTTCTTGACTAAATATTTTTAATTATGGGAATTGGGTTGAAATATATTTTTTCATATACCTCATTCCTTAAGCCCTATCAACATGTCACATAATTGAAGCATTGAACAACAAAAAATGGATATCTTAGTTTTATATGTTAAAATGAATTGTATGATAAATGGTGTGATTTTTCTTACCATATCATACAGTCATTATGTATTGAGGGAGATACATTGGGTTATAACTTAATAATCTCTAGGATGGGCTCATCATGACTTATATCTTGACATTGTTAATGAAATATAAATACACTTAGGGTGACACAAGCTAATCCTAGGATGGGATAACATTTCATTTTCTTTGTTACCTAAACATGAGTGACACTGGTTTCCTAAGGGAGACCCTATGGATGAGATAGGTGGTGCGATGATTGTATAATGACAAGAGAGAGACTTGGTACCCTACATGTGATACCAATTAAGGACTCTAAGGTTATTTCATAATGTTATCACACGAGGCCTATATTGATACTTGGGACATCAAACATGGGTCACCTCAGATGGTCTCCTATGGGTTTGGGCATGTACAGATCCCCTAGAGTGATACTTGGCATCCCACCTAGAACTCCTTGGATGGGATCAGGGATGATATGATTAAATTCAATGAATACTTTAAATCAAGAAAGGAAACGTTTAAATTGGAACTTAAATGATGTGTATTCCAAGAAGAATCACAATATTGGGGATAATATATCTATTTATATATTATATCACTCAATTTACTCGTGCATGATTTATCAAATAAAACACACCAACATAGGCCGAAGAAGGTAAATTTGGATGGGTGTCCCAAGTGGAACCAAGTCCATGGTATTTAGCTATTTATTTTTTTGTTTTATTAACTATTAATATAACACATATAATTTTATATTTGATGAAATGGATTGGTCAAGAAACCCTTTGTGGTGGCCAACTAGGATTTTATTTCACACCCTGCTTGGGCCACCTTTATTACCCAAGTAGACATTATGACTACATGTACATATAAAGGGAGGAGGCTAGCTCCCGATACTTGATTCATAGTTCTAGAATGGAGTTCAGGGGAATATTATTAAGAAAATTCTTATGAGTCTAGTAGTATAAGTTATTTTTGCCATTTTATATTTCGATAGGTTGTGGTATATGCATGTATCACATGTTCCATGCATACTATTTTTTTTATAGATACCTTAGCATCATCAACACTAGTTTCAGTTTATTATTTAGATTTCAAATATTTTTAATTTATCTTGAATTATTATTTACATTGGTGCTACTGCTATATATCTTTTCTTAATGCTTATGTTATAGTAGGTTATTGGTCTATTAATATAGTTTCTACATATGTTGTCACCTATTCATTATATATGATTTTTCTCCACTCAAATCAATGATGGAATAGTTTCCCTCTAACACACCCTAGTCCATCACTGCTAGATAGCAGGCTCTAGAATTTGGGGAGGTGTACTTGAGGACATATAGCCAACTACCTTAGGGAACCATTATGTGGAATTTAGGGTCGGACACTACAAAGTGGTAACATCAATTCCTTTTCCTTTTTTCTTATTGTTTGGGTTTATCCAGGAGACTAGGATATTAGAATTTTGTAATGATCATGTGACTTGTATTTGAAAACCCATATACAAGGGAACCCCAATTTACTTATGATGGGTAAATTTTGGTATTTCATGAGTTGATATAATTTCATGGATTTCTCCAATGGGTGAAAAATGTTTTTTGTGCTATTATTAATGTTGATTTTATAAAAAAGGGTTATTTAGATTTGGATCGATGATATGAGGGAATAATAAAATCATGAATCATACAAGGAACTATATGATTAATAATTCAGGTATTATGCTATGCCATATTTAATTTATTAATTACATTTCCTATATTGAAAGTTCTTGTTGTGGTGAATTGTATATTATATATTTTAGTGATTATTTCTTATATCTGGAAATGTTTTGACATTTCATGAAGGATAGAGGAAACAACATTGGAACATAGTATTTCCACATTAACCTAATAGTGTTTTCCTTTATGGGTTAATGAATATATCTTAACAAGCCAATTATGGCACATTAAGCCATGGAAATTGGAATCATGGGTTGGAATGTTTTATGGTTAGGATTAATCAGACACAACATTTAAATTTATAAGGTGTATGGTCCTTTATAAATTGGAAATGGTTATCCATAATGATCAACCATATAAAGGGGTTTAAATATATAACTAATCACAAATGAATCAAAATTAAAATGATCTTCAAAATGAAATGGACACATTATAAGTGAGATATGAGACCTTGACCTTCTCCATGCCTTAGTAGTGTGTATTAGGTCGTGTTTTGTTAGATCTATCTATGTATATTTATCACCCAAGCCTAAGTCTAGGAGAAAGATGAAGGATATTCCATTTTATAGGAAGGATTTACACGTATTTTCTCTACCTCTTTCCCTATATGTTATATATCCTATTGAGGCACGCACTTGTGAATTGTAGAGCTACAACATCATGAAGACATCCTATGATACACCAAGAGAGTGGTGATGAGAATACTCTATAGGTGGTAGGACATGAGTGACCAGTAGTACCCCCTTTAGTGACACATGAGGCACCTCCTATAGATTATCCCCTGGGCATCAATGCTTAATTCTGTGAAAATTTATTTGGGTTCATTAAATCTTTGTGGGGTGCTCATTGAAATTGCCCTACCATGGATGAGAAAACATGTAATTTATGGTAGCAGCATCATCCCACCTTTTTGGGGGATGGAAGACCATAGGCTACTGAGTCATAGCTAGATTACTTGTTGACTATCTTCGAGCATATAGAGATGCCTCTTTTGCCCAGGGTCAAGCTCACCACCTACATGTTACGTGACTCTTCCAAGATATAATGACCTATACTTTACATACATTTTTATTACTTCATAATTGAAATATATTTATTACAACATATAAAAAACCATGACAGGACCGTATAGGTATAGTGTCTTTAGAAATTTGGAAACATAAACAACTCGTTCATAAAACATCTACATTGTCTCCCATTAGACTCTTTTTTGGAATATAATATTTAATACCCTTCATCATAACCTAGGGAGAAGAAACATTCAAAGGGGTGATCTCAAATTCCTAGTAAGGGTAAACAGATTAAATATCAATCATATCATATTCATAATTATATAACATTTGAAAATATTATCGCCCATAAGAGACCATAATATCATGTCACGGGATAAATCATATAAGTTCAATGTAATCCAAATAATCATAACATAAGACATGAAAATTTGTGGCATAAACACATAATCCTAGAAAATCATTTCATATTAGTCAAGTCTCGTTTCCAAGACCATCGTACTGGACAAATTATACTACTAAACCAACTTCACTCCTCATTCCAGCCCTGTATCACTGAATTAGATTAACTTTCCGTTCCATCCATGTCTATCTCATGAGATATAAATCTTTACCCAATGAATTGGAGGGAGATATAGGTCCAACCCATATCATAATAAAACCATTCTTATGTGTTTTAAAAAAACATAAATCATAAATCATAGCACAACCCATATAATAAAATGGAATTCTTAAACATCATGTCATTATAACATTATCCATATAATATAAAAAGACTTTATAAAAATAATTCCATCATATTGTAATCAAATAAAAGTAATGACAGGGATTAAAACATAACCCTATATCATCTTAGATGGAAAATAATTTTGATAAAACACTTGTTCTTAGTTCCTAAGGAATATATAATTTCTTCTTCAAAAGAATTTTCTTTTCTCAATATGTCGTGAAATTTTAAAAAAAAAATTTAATTGAAAATAAACTAGAAAACTTGTAAAGGAAGCTTTATAGAAATAATGTTCTATGAAAGCGTAAAAATATGTTCATTCTGTAATTCCCCGAACACAGTTACCCAAAGTCGATGCATTATTACATAACATTGGCATTATATAAGGAAATCATGTCTTTAAAGACCGATCCGTTTAGTATCCTTGAAAATAATAGATACATTCATAAGTTTTACATTACATTATAAAATGAAAAACTACAACAACATTGTTTCCATAGAACACACTCATATCCCTTCATACTATCACTGCTGTTCAGTCATAAAATACTTCATTGCATCTTGGAAAAAATAAAACATAGGAAGGGGTGAGCTCATATGCTTAGTAAGGGCAACAATATAGAGGAAAATTTCACAAATAAGAATAACCATTTAAGGCAATGTATAAGACAAAAACAAAATCCTTTTAAACTTGAACTTCAACATAATATGGAAAAGATAAAATCAAATAATACCATTTTCTTATTCATGTTGATATTCTACTAGTTGAATAATCACATGAAATATCAATAGAAACTTTCATAATTATGGAATGCATAATGCAAGACTTCATAACCACGTAGTCAAGGAAATGTGGCAAGACTAAAAATAAGATTTTTTCAGGCCTTGTTCAAAGACACTAGTTTGTCTCATGAGACCTACCGACGCATCGATGAGCTATAGCAGGCTCCACCCATCACTTACTATGTCTAATTAATTCCTCATATGAAAAGGTTTAAACAAAACATAAACATTCATATTGAAACTTGCATAAGAAATGTCAATAAATTATCCATAAACCATGAATGGTATGAAATAAAACATCCATAATCATACATGTCACAAAACATTCAATACTATATGGAAGTTTTTTATAATAATAAATCAAATTCAAACAATCTTAAAATCCATCAAAGGATGTTGACATAGATAAAATCAAAACCTTTTTAGAGAAATATCTCATTTAATTTTGAAATCATTTAAAAGTCATGTAATAAGAAAATAAAACATTTATTTTTGAAAATATTCTTATAATATTGTAAGGGAAGCTTCGATGATGTTATAACATTTTAAAACAGCTTCACCCTCCGTATAAGTTAAAAAAACATTCTTACCATAATTTTGTCGAAAACGTCATAAAGTACCTTGTTTGGAAAACGATGAAAAGATTACTTTAAAATCATTTACTAAATATTAAAACAAGGGTATAAATGAATTTAACCCATAGTCTAGTAAACAGTAAAAATGTTTTGGAATACACTTTTAAGAAACATGTATGTGGATGATAAAGAGGTCCCAATAAATACTTACGTAAAAACAATTTTGGATAAAAAAGAGATTGTGAAATTAACCCTTAACTTTTACTTTTCCTTTGTATAGGGTAGGTTAAATTCCTGTATAATGGTGAAATAATTGTTATTAAATTATACAAGAATCATATAAATTAATATGATATCATATATGATCTTTTAATATTTCTTTATTAATAATATTTCAGTAGTATCATCGTTTTAGGTGTTAACTGATTTATTTTACTTTATATGATTTGTTACATAAGTAATGTTTGTTATGGATAGGAAGTATATTATGAATATTTAGAATGATATTAAGTATTTAAATATTTTTTAATCATATAATGAAAATTATTTTTGAATGGATATGATGGGGAATGAATCTCATTGCGTTCGTGGAGACGGTAATCCGTACGTACGCACGAGCGACAATATCATTATTTTGATATTAAAATAATATATAATTGGATGTTATATCATATATAAAGAATATTTATCATGTTATATTTATTATTTACATCAATTAAACATCATTATTATAACCATCCACGTAACAATGTATTGAATAACAACTACCCACGACGTGGAGACGGTAAGCCGTACGTATGCACATATGGTAACATGTCATTAAAAGGCTAGATAAAATAATGAATATGGTTGTAAAATATTTATAATAACATCATAGTATATAGAAGATACTAGAGATATCATTTTATAATGGAAAAAACAAAGAAATAGGAAGTGGAAGAAGACAGGAACTTAAAAGAGCTAATGAAATATTTACATCTTCTTCAGGTTCTTCCTTTTGATTTGATAAAAAGGGATCCTTAGGTTGGATTTATGACTAAAGTAAGGACTCTAGGATGAAGGTATGACTGTTTATATGGTATTCTGGTAGGGTTTTTTCGATCCAAATGGCTTAGAATGTGTTAATTAGAGAGTAGGGGAAGTTCCCTTTTATAAGAGGGGTGGGGGCACCTTTGGAAATGTTAGAAATATTATTTTATAATTAAATAATTTTCGGTTTATAAGGTCTCCAAAATAAAATAGTTAATGTATAAGGTGGTTATGGTTCTAAAACCACTCAACCAATAGGTTTCTGACAGGTTTGGGTTACTACATTAACTTTATCTTTTAGATTTAACACTTAGTAAAATAGTTTGACATTTACCATGTCTCTTTGTATTTCTATATTATACCATTAATAAACATAATATAAACGTTTAAGCGAACCTCAAGTGGTTCATTAATGGAATATATAATATTATTTAAGATATTTGGACAAACCTTATATTTTTAGGAATAGAATATCAATTAATAATATAATATTTGTTTTAAAAACTCTTTTACGTCAATTTTGACACTATTTGGTATTTTGTTTTCTCTAAAATCATAAAAGCATTATTACTTCGAAGAAAATTCATCTAACCAACTCTAACATGTCATATTATCCTATAAAATTAGTGAAATTCCCAAAAATTCTAAAATTACATTTATTTTGATATTTATAATATCAATTATTTTAATATTTCATTAATTTGGTAATTACTGCAACACCATTGGGTCATAAATAAATTAAATTATTTAATGTATAAAAATTATAAATAAAACATAATTATATAGGAAATTTTTTTATCTTTCTAATGAATATTTATAGTCTATTTTATATTGTGTGTATCCCTGTATTAAAAATGGTTTAGTTATTAAACTATGAATTGACTCTTTTAACTCTTCTTTAAATAAAATAATAATAAATGTCCTAATATTATTCAAGTGGACCAAAAAGGATCATATTTTATTCCTAAGGTAGTTTTTGGTCGAATTATACTTATCCAATAGAACTAGGACATGTGTTAGGGTAATAATAATATCATGTTTACCCTTAATTACCTTATTTACTTTTAACCGTGGTAAATACAAGTAAAAAGTTACTATTCATCAAAAATTATTTTCATATTATTGAACCACATTTTACTTAATAAAATCAACCATGTCTCTAGGATTTTTTAAATTAAACTCAAAGAAGTGGTAAAATTACGTTTTAAGTAAATTTTCAAATGCTCCTAGAAGGTGGGTAAAAGGCGGTAAAAAGTTCAAAAAATTTTATATATCTAAATTTATTATAAACTGACTTCAATGAATTACATTGAACTTATATAGGTATTATGTATCTATTTTTACCTAAAATAAATTTAAATAAAATAAACAATTATTTAAATAAAAATTCAGTTTTAAACTATAACTCAGTGTTTTTCACTATTCATCAAAAATTGAAAGTTTTTAGAAAAACACAAAAAAGTTCACCAGAAGCTAATTTCAATATTCCTAATAAAAAAATGAAGTCCATTTTGAAAGATAAAATTTATAAAATTTTAAAAAGTGGGTTTTACTATTCATAAGGGCTAGTTTGATTGGTTGTGGTGTGTTAGAACTCGATGTTGCGTACACCACACGCTGTTGTATTATTCAAAGAGAAGCATATCGTGGAAGCTTGGGGTGTTACATTCTCCCATCCTTTCAATAATTTCTTCCTCTTAATTTCTAGAGTATTACTTCATAAAAAGACTCAGGTGGTTCTTCTTCAAAAGTTCCTTGGGTTCCCACGTTGCCTCTTTCATCTTATTGTTTCTCCATAGAACTTTTATCAGACGAGTCTTCCGATTTCTCAGCACTTGTTATCTTTTATCAAGAACCTTGAAAAGATCTTCTGAATAAGACAAATCGAATTCCAGTTCTAAATCCTCATAGGTGAGTACATGTGTTGGGTTAGGCATATACTTTCTCAACAGTGATACGTGGAACACATCGTTAACTTTGGAGAGACTTGTCAGCATTGAAAGACAGTAAGCTACAACCCCAATTATTTCTAGAATTTCAAAAGGTCCTATGTACCTGGGACTCAATTTACCTTTCTTACCAAATCGTATAACTCCCTTCCATGTAGATACCTTCAAGAAAACATGATCTCTTACCTGAAATTACAAATCCTTCCTTCAGTTATCAGCATAGCTATTCTGCCTACTTTATGCTGCTTTGATGTGGGTTTGGATAACCATCACCTTTTCCATTGTATCGTCAACAAGTTCTAGGCCAACGAGTTTTCTTTCACCAACATCATCCCAACACATTGGTGTGCGGCATCTCTTTCCATATAATACTTCGTATGGTGCCATCTGAATACTTTAATGGAACCTATTGTTAAAGGAAAATTCTATCAGAGGTAAATATTGATCCCACATACCTTGAAATTCAAGTGAGAAAGATATAAACATGTCTTATAAACTTTGAATAGTCTATTCTGGTTGTCCATTAGTTTTAGGGTGGTAGGCAGTGCTCAAACGAAGTTTAGTGTCTAGGGATTTCTAAAGACCTTTCCTGAATCTTGATGTAAAATGGAGATCACGATCAGAAATAATCGATAGTTGTACTCCATGAAGTCTTACAACTTCATTAATATATAGTCTTACTAAACGTTACAGTGGTAAATCTTCTCTTATATCAATAAAATATGATGACTTGGTAAGACGATCAACAATGACTCAAATTTCATAGTTCCTTCTAGGAGCCTTTGGTAGCCCCATGACAAAGTCCATACTGATATCATCCCATATCCACTCAGGTATGGGAAAAGGTTGCATGACTCCTCCAGGATATTGCCTTCCAGTTTTCACTTGTTAACAAACCATACATCTTGACACAAAATCAGCTATCTCCCTCTTCATGTTTTCCCTCCAAAAATGTTCCTTCAAATCTCTTTACATTTTGGTGCTCCTAGTGTGTATAGAGAAATTGGATCTATGTGCATCATCCAATAATTCTCTTTTTATATCAGGTATATCGGGAACAAAAATTATCTTACTAAATTTCAAAATTATTTCTTCATATACGAAGTCACTTAATCTCTCGTTATTCACAGCTTAAATCTTATTTTAAAACTCATCATCATCATTTGGAGAAATTATTATCCTTTCTAATAAAGATGGTTTGGAAACCATTTGAAAAAGTATTGATGTTTCACCTTCCATGGTTATCCCCATGTTCTATATTACTAGATCCTTGTATATAGGATCCTTTTCAACTCTCATCTTGTTCAAAACTCCATGATCCTTTCTGCTCAAAGCATCTTCCACCTTATTTGCCTTTCCCGGGTGGTTGTGTATAGTGCAATCATAATTCTTGAGTAGTTAAAGCCATCACCTTTGTCTCATGTTGAGTTCTTTTTTTAGATAAAATATACTTCAAACTCTTGTGATCTGTATAAATCTCACATTTTTGACCATATTGATAGTGTATCCATATATTCAAAGAAAAGATTACAAATTCTAACTCAAGATCACGAGTAGGATAGTTTTGTTCATGAATTTTTAGCTGTCATAACGCATAGGCAATAACCCTATCATTCTGTATAAATACACAACCAAGTCCTTTCTTTGATGCATCACAATAAATAACAAACCCATCATTCCCCGACAATAGAGTCAAGATAGGATAATTGACTAATCTTCTCTTCAATTCTTCAAAACATTCTTCACACTCTTTTTTCCAAAAAAAATTAACCCCTTTTCGTGTGAGATTTGTTAATTGGTTAGCCAACTGGGCAAAATTCTGGACGAAACATCAATAATAACCTGCTAAACCAATAAAACTACGTACCTCAATTATACTCGTCAGTGCTGGCCATTTTTGGATTACCTTGGTCTTATAAGGATCAAAAAAGATTCCATCATTAGAGACAATATGGCCAAGAAAAGAAATCTCCTAATTCCAAAATTTACACTTTTTAAACATCCCATATAATTCATGTCTTCTAAGAGTCTTTAGAATAATACACAAGGGATTTTCATGATCTTCATAGCTTTTGGAGTATACCAAGATATCATCAATAAATACAACTACAAAGTCATCAAGATATTACTTGAAATATCTATTCATTAGATCCATGAAGAAAAAGGGTGAATTAGTCAATCCAAAAGGCATTACTGTAAACTCGTAATGCCCGTACCTGGTTAGAAATGTTGTTTTCAGAATGTCTTCCTTCTTCACACACAATTGATGATATCCAGATCGAAGGTCAATCGTTGAAAATAATTGAGCTCCATGAAGTTGGTCGAATAAATAATCAGTGTGAGGTAGGGGATAATTGTTCTTTATTGTTATAGCATTGATCTCTCTGTAGTCAATGCACAACCTCAGAGATCCATCTTTCTTCTTAACAAAAGGAATAGGGGCTCCCCATAGGGAAACACTAGGGAGAATAAATACATTATTAATCAATTCCTCTTTTTTCTTTAGTTCCACTAATTCCATAGTGGCCATTATATTTGGGGTCTTTAATATGGGCCTTCAACCAGGAATTATGTCAATGGTAAACTCAATTTCTCATTCTGGAGGATGTCCGCGTAAATCCCTTGGAAACACATCAAAAAATTCGTTCACAATAGGTGCATCCTTTATTTGAAAATTCCTTTCCTCACCCATAGTTATTTTATTCTCTTCCTCCCCAATAATTGAATTTTGTTGAGCTAATGGGGGTGGATCTAGATAAGAATTAGGTGGTGACGTTTCTTCTCTAAAGATAAGGTACTATTTATCATCATAAAAAATTGTAACCTCATTATTGTTACAATAAATTTTCGCATCAGGGTCAAAAATCCAATCAATACCGAGGATTATATCAAATTCAATCATGGGTATGATAGTGATATCAGCAGATAAATAATGTTTATATGCCTTATTGGGAAATGATTCACAAAACATTTTTGCAATGATACATACCATAGGAGTTTTGAATGACAAATCCCTTCTTAAATCAATTTGGAAATATCTAATTTTCTTAGAAAAATGGGAATATATGAAACAATGTGATGATCCAGAATCAAATAAAGCATTGGATAAACTTGAGGAAACCATTAAATTACCTCCCACTACGTCTTCTGAAGCTTCAACCTTAGCAGTAGTGATATCATAATCATGGCCTTGATCCCTTGTCCTTTTCTGGGGTATGTTCCCCTGACACTTATGAAATTCATTTTCATAACGTCCCATTTCTCTACAATTTTAGCATTCAACATTAAAAAACTCTTTCTTCCCCTTCCAATCACGAGTGTGGTGGAATTTTTCACCACACTTGTAACAAACTCCCATTACCTTCAGGCAAGTACAGGGGTGTTTCTTCCCACATTTACTACAGGATGGATATTCAAAATTTCCCTTCTTTCGCTTATTTCCATTTCTAGACTTTTTAGAAGATATATTCTTCTATTTCTTTACTTTAAATTTGTAAGACTTAGAGAATTCATTTTCTGTCTTGATAGCACCTGAGATAATGTCTTTGTATGATGAAAAGGATTGTGAGACTAATGCTCGATGGAGAAATGGTTTTAACCCATAAAATAAACGATCAATATTAATTCTTGGGTTATGTATATAATCTTCGGTATGTATCGCTAACCTTGTAAAGATAGATTCATACTTTGCGACATTCTCATCCTCCTTTTTCCTCAGACTCAGAAATTATCTTTCCATATCTGCTCGATGGTCACGAGAAAAATTATTTTTCTAAGAAAATATATTCAAACTCTCTCCATTCCAAATTTTATACTTCATTATCTTCCTTTTTTTTGAATCAATAAACACCATTGATCAACATCTCCAATGAGGCAGTAAACTACCATGACAACTTTTTCCCTTTCGCTACTCCCCAAAGCATGAAATAGTTTTTCTAGGAAACTTATCCATTGCTCAGCTACCAATGTATTTTTACTCCCATTGAATGTTGGTGGTTGTTTCCTCATGAAGCGATATAATATTTATTCTCCACACTGTGGATAAGGGTGCTCTATATGGGTAAGGTTATTATTCATAACCTAAGTGAGTTGTCCCAGTATGGTGATAAGCTGATCAGAACCAGTTTCTTCACTAGATCCACTATAACTATCTTGAGTAGGAGGGAAATCCCTACATGGATTATGTTCATTGATACGGTTTCCATTCCTTCCACTAGGCTCCATTTCTAAAAATAGCACAAACTAGATTAGTTTATGAATCGAAATACATAATTCCATACATGTAAAACACTTAACATAAATTGAACATTTTATGTATATAATCCATAATCATAATAATGTTTTCTTTGAAGATGTATATACTTATAAACCCTTCATAATGGGTTTAAAAAAACGAGAATTATCCTAAGCATATCCCCCTGGAGTGTCGTAACTAAGAGTGCATCAAGGCCCATTGTTGTGCACCAGTTCTCGTTTGAGTCTAGATCACTGCGGTGTTTTCGGGTTTTACTCCTAGGTACATATGTTCCAAAGCCACCTCTACATGCTCGTATCCAGACATGGATGTATTTCTTGGAAAACTCACAATATATTTATAATACCAAAATTCTAGTAAGTTCTTATATTCCAATCCTCAAATTCTATCTTAGGTCTAGGTGCTCTAATCAGAGTTTACATAAATCTAGTTTCCAAGGATTGTAGTAAACTTCCCCTGATACCAACTGTAACTCCCTGACCCTAGTTACCCATATTCGGGGAATTATTACATAAAATTGGCATGATACAGGGAAATCATGTCCTGAAAGACTGATAAGTTTAGTAGCCTTGGAAATACTAGATAAATTCATAAGATATACATTACATTATAAAATGAAAAACCACAACAACATTGTTCCCATATACCACACTCATATCCCCTCAGACAATCCCTGTAGGTCAGTCATAGAATACCTATTTGCATCCTGGGAAAAATAAAACATAGAAAGGGGTGATCTCAGATGCTCAATAAGGATAACAATATAGCGGAAACTTTCATAAATAAGAATAAATATTTAAGGCAATGTATAAGAAAAAAACTAAAGACTTTTAAACTTGAACTTCAGCATAATATGGCAAAGATAAAATCAAATATTTCCATTTACTTATTCACATGGATATTCTACTTGTCGAATAATCACATGCAATATCAATAGCCACTTTCATAATGATGAAATGCATAATTCCAGACTTCATAACCACATAGTCAAGGCCTTGTGCCAAGACTACAAATAATATTTTGGAAAGGCATTTTTCCAAGATACAAGTTTGTCTCATGAGACCTACCGATGCATCGAGGAGCTATAGCGGGATCCACCCATCACTTACTAAGTCCAATTCATCCCTCATATAAAAAGTTTTAAACATATCATAAACATTCGTATTGAAACTAGAATAGGAAATGTCAATAATTTATTCATAAACCATTAATGGTACGAAATAAAAAATCCACAGTCAAACATATCACAAAACATTCAATACTATATGGAAGTTTTGTATCATAATAAATCAACTTCAAACAAACTTAAAATCCATCAAAGGATATTGACATAGATGAAATCAAAACCTTTTTGGAGAAATATCTCTTTCTATTTTTAAATCATTTAAAATTCATGTAATTTATAACACCCCAAGCTTCCACGATACGTTTCCCTTTGAATAATGCAATGGCGTGCATTGTACCCAACTTCGAGATTCTAACACACCACAACCAATCAAACTAGCTGTTATGAATAGTAATACCTAATTTTCGAGATTTTATAAATTCTATCTCTTAAAATGGACTTCATTTTTGGATTTGTAATATCAAAATTTTCCTAGGGTGAAATTTTGGAACTTTTTAGATAACTTTCATATTTTGATGAATAGTGAAAATTACTAAATTTTAATTAAAAAAAACATTTTTAATCAAAATAATTAATATTGATAAATTATGAATTTGAGTGGTTTTAAAGTATATTTAGAATATATTTTTACCATGTAATACAGTGTGGGTCATTGAACATAATTTCACATTTAAACCAAACATAAACAAGTGCCAATATTTTGATAGTTATTATCTCTTAAAAACACGCATTTTGTTTTAACAACAAGAATTAATTTAAAATTAATTTCTGCCACTTCTGTGTTTTGAATTTTGAAAAATGTATTCCATACTTGGAATCAGGATGTTCAAATTGTGTAAATAGGTAAATATTATTTTTAGACATTTTTCATAATTACTTCGGTAAATATTTTATTTACCATGGTTAAAGGGTAAATCCGGTAAACAAGGGTTAAAAAATAATGTTATAATAATAATAAATTACCCTAAAACGTGTCTTAACCCTATTTGTTAATACATGGTCGACCATGGGAATCTTTGGGTTGATTTGGGGACCCCATGGATCCACTTGTAAGTGATAGGGACACTTTATTTTAATTAAGTTAAAATAAATACAAAAATGACACAAGCATATATCTTTTAGAAAAACAATTGTTACATAGGGTTATAAATGTTGGATTTTAGACTATAAATATTCATTAGAAAGATAAAAATATTTCATACATAATGATATTTTATTTATAATTTTTAGACATTAAATAAGTTAATTTATTTATGACACAATGGTGATGTAGTAATTACCATAATAGTGAAAAATTAGAATAATTGATATTATAAATACCCAAATAAATATAATTTGAAACTTTTATTGGATTAAACTAATTTTCTAGGTTAATATGACATATTAGGATTGATTTAATTAACTTTTTTCGAAGTAATAATTATGTTATGTGTTTCACAAAAATCAACTATTGAATAGTGTCAAAATTGACATAAAAGAGTTTTTAAAACAAATATTATATTATTAATTGATATTAAATTACTAAAAATCTACGGTTCTTCCAAGAGACTTATATCATGATAGGTTTATCATTAATGGACCAATTGGGGGTCTCTTGGATTTATATGGTTAGTTTATTAACCATATAATATAAACATACAAAGAGACATTGTAAAAGTGAAACTAATTAGCTAAGAGTTAATACTTAAAGATAAGGTTAATATAATGACCCAAACCTATCTAAATTATATTGGATGAGTTGTTTTCGACCCATCCCCACATTAACCTTTAAATAATAAACATTGGATCTATTAGAAACCTAATATGAATTTATTATAAATTAATATTTATAGCTTTTCCAAAGGTGCCCCTCACCCCTCTTATAAAAGGGCACTCCTCCTTCTCATTTATTCACACATTCAAAGCCTTTAGGTTCGGCCAAAACCTGCCCCAATACTCTCTCAACTTCCATCACTACAACCTAGAGACCTTAGTTTGATCAGAAAGCCATTATATGGATCCCTTTTGATCAAATCAAAAGGAAGAACCCGAAGAAGAGGTAATGTTTTCACCACCCCTTTTCAAGTTCCTTTCTTCTTCCACTTCTTCTTTATTTGTTATTACCATTCTAAAATAATAAATCCAGTATCATATATATGCTCTGATGATATTATAAATATGGTACAACCATATTCAGTATTCTATCCACCCTTTGAATAACATGTCACCACACGTGCGTACGTACGGCTTACCGTCTCCACGTCGTGGTGTAATTGTTATGCATTATATTATTATTTGGATGGATATAATAATGATGTGTAACTCAGGTAAATAATAAATATAACATGATAATGATTCTTTATATATGATATACCACCCAATTATATATTATTTTAATATCAAAAGAATGATATTGTCACTCGTGCGTACATACGGACTACCGTCTCCATGAACGCGATGAGATTCATTTTCCATCGTATCCATTCAAGTATAATTCTCATTTTATGATTAAAAAAAATATTTAAGTACTTGATATCATTATGGATATTAATAATATACATCCAATTAATAACAAATATGGCTCACATAATAAAGAATATAATGTAAAATTAACCCATTAACACCCGAAATGACGATAATTCTAAGATATTATTAACAAATCAATGTTAAAAGATAATATATGATATAATATTAATGCATATGATTCTTGTATAATTAAATAAAAATTATTTAACCATTATACAGGAGGTTAACCTGCCGTCGACCAAGGAAAATGTACAAAGTAAGGGGTTTCTTATCTCACTCTTAATTTCGTGAGAATTCCATTGTTCACCACTTATTTATTGCATGTGGTGTTTGTGTACTGCCCATGATTGTATTAATTGTGTAATATACTTTAATTTATGGGTATTTACATAATCATTGTATGATCCTTCTTTCATTGGTGCATGTTTCATAAGTTACCAAATCGATAAGGGAATTTGAGATTTCAATTTCCACTCATTCGGCTTTACGCATATTTCATTGATTATATTACTCCAAGATTATGTGTGGAATCACTATTCATTTTATTATGTCATAATTTACACTTCCCTTAATGTGGATATACTTTTGATACACATAATCACTCCAATGAAAATTTCTCAAGTCATCGATATTAATTTGATAAGAGTAATTTTAACTCATTCTCCATTTGTTGAGTTAAACATCCAATTCATTGGTGTTGTTTTTAGATGATTATGTGTGAATGTACTTTGATTGTTTTACACTAAATATCCAATCATATTTAGTGTATTTATATTTTTCACACATAACTATGTCGTTGATTTATCCTTAACCTAATGATACGACCTTTATGAGAGATTTCATCTCAATTTACATTCCATTGAGACTTCTTCGTTGCTATACACCAAATCCCTTTTATATGGTGTATATAATGTACTTTGACATAGTATATAATGAATTCATTTATTCTCATGATATTAAAATGTTTTTATTACCTCAATTATTTTTATTCAAGTGTCTCTCTTTTGGTTAGAAACTCTAACCAAAATACCATTTTAAAATGTTTTAAAGACTTATTCTTCTAAATATTGATCATTAATGTACATGTTTTAAAAATGGTTTTAAGGATTTATTTATATGGACATTAATGTTTTAAAATTAAAACTCCTTTTAAAAGTTTCAAAGTGGTATGGGACACTTTGATTCAAAAATCTATTTTTGAATGGCTTCTTGACAAATAGTGTGACTTTTAAATGATTTCAAGAAAAGGGGGATATTTCTCTCAAATAGTTTTGATGATTATTTTCATCTATGTCAACATCCTTCATTATTATTGATTGAGGTTAATGTGATAAAATACAATCTTCCATATTGTATCAAATGAGTTATGTTTGACTGTGGATGTTCTATTTTTATACCATTCATGGTTTGTGGTTAAAGTATTGACATTTCGTATGCTAGTTTTAATACGAATGTTTATGTTATGTTTAAACCTGTTCATTTGAGGAATGAATTGTACTTAATAAGTGACGGGTAGAGCCCCCTATAGCTCCTCGATGCATCGGTAGGTCTCATGAGACAAACTAGTGTCTTGGCACAAGGCCTTGGCAGAATCTTATTTGTAGTCTTGGCACGAGGACTTGGCTATGTGGTTATGATAGTCTGGAATTATGCATTCCATCATTATAAAAGTGGTTATTGATATTGCATGTGATCATTTGACTAGTAGAATATCCATGTGAGTAAGTAAATGGAATTATTTTATTTTATATTTGCCATTTTATGCTGAAGTTCAAGTTTAAAAGGCTGTTGTTTTAGTTATAAACTGCCTTAAGTGTTTATGCTTATCTATGAAAGCTTCTGCTATAATGTTATCCTTACTAAGCATTTGAGCTCACCCCTTTCAATGTTTTATTTTTCCCAAGATTATGAAAAAAGTAATTTATGAATGACCTGCAGGGATAGTATGAGGGGATATGAAGACAAGATATTGTTGTAGTTTTTTTTACCTTATGATGTAATGTAAGACTTATGAATATATCTAGTGTTTCCAAGACTACTAAACTAATCGGTCTTTCGAGACATGATCCTTTGTGATCATGCCAATGTTATGTAATAATGCACCAACTCTAGGTATCTAGGGTCGGGGCGTTACAGTTGGTATCAGAGGAAGTTTAGTAGAAACCTTGGAAGCTAGATTTAGATAAACTCTGATTAAAGCACGTCGACCTAAGATGAACTTTGAGGATTAGTATAGAATAACTTCCTAGAATTTTGGAATTGTAGAGATTTTTTGAGTTCTCCGAGAAATACATCTCTGTATGGATATGAGCAGGTAGAGGCGGCTCTGGCACAAATGTACCTAGGGGTAAAACCCGAAAACACCGCTTTGAGATAGACTCGAACGGGAACTGGTGCACGACAACGGGTCTTGCTGCACTCTTGGTTATGACACTCCCGGGGGATATTCTTAGGATAATTTACAATTTCTTTACAAACCTATTTAAAGTAATATATATATAAGATGAGAGTAAATGACCTTGGTTAATCCTAATGTGTTTCAAATTGAGAATATGGTGACATTTTAATCTCTAAATGATTTTATGACTACTGTTACTCACACAATGCTTTCTGGTTTTAGTCAATGGCTAGATTCCAAGGAAGTCATAGTGACTTTGAGAATGATTTACATGGTGGCAACGGTGGTGGCAATGAGCAACAAAATGGAATGTTGATAGGCGTAAAAGATATCGTCTTTATACCAAATCAGTTTTCCAAAAATATGATCAAAAACATATATATTAACCAACTCCCGGACTCATCAAGGAATAGAAAGGTGATGAATGATAAGAGCTCCAGTAATGGGGACCATGGAGAAAAGAACCCTCAATTTCTATCATGCAAGAAATTTGGTAGGAGACACCTGGGAAAGTGTCTCAATGGGATCAAGAAATGATTTACGTGTGGGAAGGAAGGACATAAAGTGAAGAATTGCCGAAGAAAAATGAAGAGTACTATGGAAGAAGATAAAAATGGTCCCAAGAGTCCATTTACAGTCATTTTCCGTAAATGTAGGGGACCTGGCCATTAACTGAGTGAATGCCCTATTCTATAGGATATTTTATTGGTCAAAGAAGAAGTCATGTGGAAATAAATGGTTGGAGAAATGTTTAAAAACTATTAGTGCTCCTTGTTTATGGGTTTACATTGGAACAATTTTCTCTTGTATTTGTAACCCCAGAGTTTTCCATGTGAGAATGATATTTGAGGAAGTATTATCTAATCTCTTGTGGATATAGGTATAAATAGCCATTTGGTTTTATATGATCATTGGGGTTTTAGAGAATTATAAGTTATTATAATTTGGGATGAAAATGAAAGGTTTGATATAACATTTGTGGTTAAATTATGTTATGGTATTTTGAGTAATTTATCTCATTTTGGTAATATTATAAAATATAGTTTTTTGAAAAAGGACAACACGTAGACCATGTGACAACCCATCGCATCGGACAAAGCTGTGGGAATCGAAACCACAACCAAAGTGCAATTGGGATTTATCGCCTACCACTGGACTACGTGAAGTCCCTGGATAGTGTGACTAATTTTTTTAGTTAAATGATTTTATTGATCAATAATAAGTTGATTTGGGTTCTTATGTCTTATCAAATGAATACCCTTAGTATAGGAAAATGATTTGGTGATTAAGTGATAAATGTTATTTTGGAAGATGTTCGCTTTGTTGGGAACACTATATGACCAAGGAAAGTAGAATACTATGGGATTTCATTAGAGGAGTAATGGTGGATTTTTATCTATTTTTTTATTGTAACACCCCAAGATTTCATAGTGTGTTATTTCTTCAAAATAATTCAATAACTTGCACTACACGCAACACCGAGTTCAATCAGACCATGACTTACCAAAAAATCCATTCAAAAGAGGTTATGAATAGTATTAACAAAATTTTTAACTAATATATCCTTATAATTTTAGAATCCATATTATGAGTTTCTTAGACATAATGCAAGAACAAATTCATTTTCAGTATTGCACTTTTATCAACTTTTAATAGTGAACCCTTTTTAAATACAATATTTTAAACTTTTTGACTAAATGGGGACATCAAAAATTTAAAATGAAACATCCCAAGCTTCCACGGTACGATTTCCTTTGAATAATACAGTAGCGTGTGTTGTACGCAACTTCAAGTTTTAACACACACCACAACCGATCAACTAGACGTTATGAATGGTAATACCTACTTTTTGAAATTTTATCTCTCAAAATGGACTTCATTTTTGGATTCGTAATATCGAATTTATCCTAAGGTGAAATTTTGGCACTTTTCGGATAACTTTAATATTTTGATGAATAGTGAAAATTACTAAATTTTAATTAAAAACAACTTTTTTAATCAAAATAACTAATAGTGATAAATTATTAATTTGAGTGGTTTTAAAGTATATTTAGAATATATTTTTACCATTTAATACAATGTTGGTCATTGGACATAATTTCACAATTAAACCGAACATAAACAAGTATCAATCTTTTGATAGTTATTATATCTTAAAAACACGCTTTTTGTTTTAACAGCGGAAATTATTTTTAAATTAATTTCTGCCACTTATGTGTTTTGAATTTGGAGAAATGGATTCCATATTTGGAATCAGGATGTTCCTATTGTGTGAATAGGTAACTTTTATTTTTAGACATTTTGAATAATTACTGCGGTAAATATTTTATTTACCATGATTAAGGGTAAATCCGGTAAATAAGGGTTAAAAAATAATATTATAATAATACTAAATTACCCTAAAACGTGTCCTAACCTTATTGGTTGATACATGTTCGACCATAGGCATATTTGGGTCGATTTGGGGACCCCATGGAACCACTTGTAGGTGATAGGGACAATTTATTTTAATTAAGTTAAAATGAATACAAAAATGACACAAGCATATATCTTTTAGAAAACCAATTTTTACCTAGGGTTTTATATGTTGGATGTTAGACAATAAACATTCATTATAAAGATAAAAATATTTCCTACATAATGATATTTTATTTATAATTTTTAGACATTAAATAATTTAATTTATTTATGACACAATGATGATACAGTAATTACCATAATAGTAGAAAATTAAAATAATTGATATTATAAATACACAAATAAATATAATTTGAGACTTTTTATGAATTACAATAATTTTATAGGTTAATATGGCATATTAGTATTTATTTAATTAACTTTGTTCGAAGTAATCATTCTGTTATGTGTTTCACAAAAATTAACTATTGAATAGTGTCAAAATTGACATAAAAGAGTTTTAAAAAAAAATATTATATAATTAATTGATATTAAATTCATAAAAATCTAAGGTTCGTCCAAGAGACTTATATCATGATAGGCGTATCATTAAAGGACCACTTGGGGGTCTCTTGGATGTATATAGTATGTTTATTAACTATATAATATAAAAATACAAAGTGACATGGTAAATGTCAAACTAATTAACTAAGAGTTAAAACTAAAAGATAAGGTTACTATAGTGACACAAACCTGTCTAAATTCTATTGGATGAACGGTTTTCGACCTATCCCCACCTTAAAATTTTAATAATCAACTTTGGAGCCATTAGAAACCGAATATTAATTTATTATAAATTAATATTTTTAGCTCTTCCAAAGATGCCCCTCACCCATCTTATAAAAGGGCACTCATCCTTCTCATTTATTCACACCTTCAAAGCCTTTTTTATTGGCCAAACCCTTCCTAAATACTCTCTAAACATCCCTCAATACATACTAGAGGACTTATTTTTATCATAAAGCCAACCTAAGGATCCCTTTTGATCAAATCAAGAGGAATAACCTGAAGAAGAGGTAATGTTTTCACCACCCCTTTTCAAGTTCCTTTCTTCTTCCACTTATTCTTTCTTTGTTATTACAATTCTAAAATAATAACTCCAGTATATTATATATACTATGACGTTATTATAAATATGGTACAACCATATTCGGTATTATATCCACCCTTTGAATAACATGTCACTATACGTGCGTACGTACGGCTTACCGTCTCCACGCCGTGGTGTAATTGTTATTCCATATATTATTATTTGGGTCGGTATAATAATGATGTTTAACTCATTTAAATAATAAATATAACATGATAATGATTTTTTATATATGATATACCATCCAATTATATATTATTTTAATATCAAAAGAATGATATTGTCGCTCGTGCGTACGTACGGACTACCGTCTCCACGAACGCGATGAGATTTATTCTCCATCATATGCATTCAAGTATAATTATCATTTGATGATTTAAAAATAATGTTTAATAACTTTATATCATTCTGGATATGAATAATATACATCCCATTAATAACGAATATGGCTCACATAACAGAGAATATAAAGTAAAATGAACCTATAAACACCCGAAATGACGATAATTCAAAGATATTATTAACAAATCAATGTTAAAAGATAATATATGATATCATATTAATGTAAATGATTCTTGTATAATTCAATAACAATTATTTCACCATTATACAGGAGGTTAACCTACCTTCTACCAAGGAAAAAGTACAAAGTAAGGGGTTTCTTATCTCACTCTTAATCTCGTGAGAATTCCATTGTTCACCACTTAATTGTTGCATGTGGTGTATGTGTACTGCCCATGATTGTATTAATTGTGTAACATATGTTAATTTATGGGTATTTACATCATCATGGTATGATCCTTCTTTCATGGGTGTATTTTTCATAAGTTACGTAATCAATAAGGGAATTTGAAATTTCAATTTCCACTCATTTGGCTTTATGCATATTTCATTGATTATATTACCCCAAGATTACGTGTGGAATCACTATTCATTTGATTATGTAATAATTTCCACTCCCCTTCCTGTGGATATTCATTTGATACACATAATATCTCCATTTATAATTCTCAAGTCGTTGATACGAATTTGATAAGAGTAATCTTAACTCATTCTCCATTTGTTGAGTAAAATATCCAATTCGTTGGTGTTGTTCTTACCAGAATATGTGTGAATGTCCTGTGATTGTTTTACACTGAATATCCAATCATATTTAGTGTATTTATATTTGTCACACATAATTATGTCGTTTATTTATCCTTAACCTAAGGATACAGCCTTTATGAGAGATTTCATCTCAATTTACATTCCATTGAGACTTGTTTGTTGTTATACACCAAATCAATTTTATGTGATGTATATAATGTACTTTGACATCGTATATCATGAATTCCTTTATTCTCATGATATTACAAAGTTTTTATTACCTCAATTACTTGTATTCAAGTGTCTCTCTTTTGGTTAGAAACTCTAACTAAAATACCATTTTTAAATGTTTTAAAGACTTATTCTTCTAAATATTACTCATTAATGTCCATGTTTTAAAAAATGGTTTTAAGGATTTATTTATATGGACATTAAAGTTTTAAAATTAAAACTCCTTTAAAATGTTTCAAAGTGGTATGGGACACTTTGATTCAAAAATCTATTTTCAAATGGCTTCTTGACAAATAGTGTGATTTTTAAATGATTCCAAGAAAAAGGGAGATATTTCTCTCAAATAGTTTTGATGATTATTATAATCTATGTCAACATATTTCATTATTATTGATTGAGGTTAATGTGATACAATACAATCTTCCATATTGTATCAAATGAGTTATGTTTGACTGTGGATTTTCTATTTTTATACCATTCATGGTTTGTGGTTAAAGTATTGACATTTTGTATGCTAGTTTTAATACGAATGTTTATGTTATGTTTAAACATGTTCATATGAGGAATGCATTTGACTTAATAAGTGACGAGTGGATCCCGCTATAGCTCCTCGATGCATCGGTGGGTCTCATGAGACAAACTAGTGTCTTGGAACAAGGCCTTGGAAAAATCTTATTTGTAGTCTTGGCACGAGGCCTTGGCTATGTGGTTAGGATAGTCTGTCATTATGCATTCCATCATTATGAATGTGGTTATTGATATTTCATGTGATCATTTGACTAGTAGAATATCCATGTGAGTAAGTAAATGGGATTATTTTATTTTATATTTGCCATTATATGTTGAAGTTCAAGTTTAAAGGGCTTTGGTTTTAGTTCTAAACTGCCTTAAGTGTTTATGCTTATCTATGAAAGCTTCTGCTATAATGTTATCCTTACTAAGCATTTGAGCTCACCCCTTTCAATGTTTTATTTTTCCCAGGATTATGAAGAAGTAATTTATGAATGACCAGCAGGGATTGTATGAGGGGATATGAAGACAAGATGTTTTTTTTATGATGTAATGTAAAACATTATGGATGTATCTAGTTATTCCAAGGCTACTAAACTAATCGGTCTTTCGAGACTTGATCTTTCTTGTGATCATGCCAATGTTATGTAATAATTCCCCGACTCTGGGTAACTAGGGTCGGGGCGTTACAGTTGGTATCAGAGGATGTTTAGTACAAACCTTGGAAGCTAGATTTAGATAAACTCTGATTAGAGCACATAGATTTAAGAGGAATTTTGAGGATTAATGTAGAATAACTTCCTAGAATTTTGGTATTGTAGATATTTTGTGAGTTTTCTGAGCAATACATCCCTGTCTGGATATGAGATGGTAGAGGCGGCTCTTGCACAGATGTACCTAGGGGTAAAACCTGAAAACACAGCTTTGAGCTAGACTCGAACGGGAACTGGTGCACGAAAATGGGTCTTGCTGCACTCTTGGTTACGACACTCCCGAGGGATATGCTTAGGATAACTCTCATTTTCTTTACAAATCATTATGAAGGGTTTATGAGTATATACTTCCTCAAAGAAGACATTTTTATGATTATGGATTATATCCATAAACTATTTAATTTATGTTATGTGTTTTACAAGTTTGGGATTAGGTATTGTTATTCATAAACTAATCTAATTTATGCCATTGTTTAGAAATGGCGCCCAGTAGAAGGAATGAGAACTCTAGCAATGCACATGATACAAAGAGAAGGAATGATCATATCTTTCATGGTCTTAAGCTAGAATTTATAAGAGAAATAGTCTCCCATGTATTATAATCTTATGAAGAAATAATATCATGTGTTGATAAGATAAGTAAAGAGTTTACTGAGTCCTATGGCTTTGAAGGGAAGCAAGAGAAGAAAAGGATGGAAGAGGGAAAGATGGATAAAGGGAAGATGGAAAAGAATAATTTTCCCATATGTGATAACTGTGGGAAGAAAAACCCTTAAATTTGCCTAAAAGGAAGGGGAGTTTGTTATAAGTGTGGAGGAAAAGGGAACAAAGTACGTGACTGCAAGGGTAAGAAAATGGTTTCAAATGTACAATGCTTCATTTGCAAGGAGTTTGGACACTACGCGAACCTATGTCCCAGTCATCAGACTATGCCACAAATGATGCTATTGGATAACAATCAAGTTATGATACTACCACAGATGAAGTGGAATGATTAGAGTTCTTATGTTGATTATGTCAATTGAGTGTTGTATCAATAATGTACTTGTTATAATAATTATGGAGTATATAAGGATTGTACTGCAGTACTATTTCATTAAGTACTTGAGATTGTGTGGAACAAAGAAAAGTGACTCAATTGTAGGATAAATATTTGGATAATATATGGTTGAGAGAATGATAAACCATAATATAGTTCTGATACCGAGGTAGTGATTTTAGAATAATACATGATTGTTTTGGATAAATTATATTGAATATTCTTGACTACCTTGAAACTGATTAATGATTTGTATATTCCATCATTTTTGTGGTTTAAAACATTTTTGGATTGAAGGAGTATATTTATTATTCTATAAGGAATAAGGGATCATGAATGTAATCAATAAGGTTTTATGAGAATTCAGGATGTTGCATTGTTTTAAAAGAATACATGATGAAGGTGATCACATGATATTACGCGACAAACAAAAAAGGATCTACATTATGTTTACCTTCCTTATAAATGTTGGACTGTGAGTTTGGACAGAAGTATTTTGGATAAATTCTAGTTTGAGTTTAATTTTGGATTTCCATAAAAGGACAACCCGGAGGTCAGGTGGCAACCCGTCGCGACCGGCAAGGCCGCGAGACTTAAACCCGCAACCGAAGGGCGAAAAGGGTGTATCACCTACCACTGGCCCACGAGATGTCCTGGATTAAATAATGTAGTTTTTATTAAAAGATCTGGTAGATGAATTATAAATTTGTTTATTTTGGAACCCTGTACGAATAATATAAATAGAATTTTTTTACGTTTTATTATCTTTTAGAGTGAAAGATGAGTTTGTGGTAGAAATTTATTAATGGATCAAACTCTAATTATAAAGTAAGTATATCTCCTTATGATATTAGCCAATCTCATAAATAAATTCCTCAACATTAAGAAAAGGAACATAGAACAAAAATGTTGTCCTAGATGGTACCTTAAATCATCACTAATTTATGGATTTGGGATTGTTGGCCTTTTCATATCCATGTTCTCTACCACTCTCCATCATATAATTGATGGTTATATTTCACTTCCATATCCATATTTTACTACATGGAACCCTAGTATGTGTTATTTTCGGTAATCTTCATACTTTCCACTCTTTATTTTAAATAGAGGCCTCATTAATTCATTTTTCAATGTGGGATTTCAACTAAGATATTTTGAAACATCAAAAATGTGTTATCCCAATACCCTATGTTTTGTTGAACCGATGGTCTTTCAAATCATCATAGATTGATGAATTTAAGGACCTCAATTTTACACTTGTTTGTGATTGATGACCTCAATCACTACTTATAAATATTTACGTTTTTCCTCCAATTATATGTCTCTAATTGCCACCAATGTTCTCTGAATAGAGATCATAATTTGGTGGTGAACCTTTCATTTCTCTTTTCCTCATATTAAGATTAAATTTTAGTAACCTAATTTCCGATGTGGGTTTCCCCAAAAAGATATTTTCTATTTTCAACCTTTTATTTTTGAAGAACAATTTCAAATTGCGAGGACGCAATTTATTGAAGGAGGGGAGAATGTTACACCCCAAGATTTTATAGTGTGTTATTTCTTCAAAATAATTCAATAACTTGCACTACACTCAACACCGAGTTCAATCACAACATGACTTACCAAACAAGCCATTCAAAAGAGGTTATGAATAGTATTAAATAAATTTTTAACTAATATATCCTTATAATTTTAGAATCTATATTATGAGTTTCTTAGACATAATGCAAGAACAAATTCATTTTTAGTATTGCACTTTTATCAAATTTTAATAGTGAACCCTTTTTAAATATAATATTTTAAACTTTTTGACTAAATGGGGAAATCAAAAATTTAAAATGAAACATCCCAAGCTTCCATGGTACGCTTTCCTTTGAATAATACAGTAGCGTGTGTTGTATGCAACTTCGAGTTTTAACACACACCACAACCGATCAACTAGCCATTATGAATAGTAATACATACTTTTTGAAATTTTATCTCTCAAAATGGACTTCATTTTTGGATTCAGAATTTCGAATTTAGCCTAAGGTGAAATTTTGGCACTTTTTGGATAAATTTAATATTTTGATGAATAGTGAAAATTACTAAATTTTAATTAAAAACAACATTTTTAATAAAAATAATTAATAGTGATAAATTATGAATTTGAGTGGTTTTAAAGTATATTTATAATATATTTTTACCATTTAATACAATGTTGGTAATTGGACATAATTTCACAATTAAACCGAACATAAACAAGTATCAATCTTTTGATAGTTATTATATCTTAAAAACACGCTTTTTGTTTTAACAGCGGGAATTATTTTTAAATTAATTTCTGCCACTTCTGTATTTTGAATTTGGAAAAATGTATTCCATATTTGTAATCATGATGTTCATATTGTGTGAATAGGTAACTTTTATTTTTAGACATTTTGAATAATTACTGCGGTAAATATTTTATTTACCATGGTTAAGGGTAAATCCGGTAAATAAGGGTTAAAAAATAATATTATAATAATAATAAATTACCCTAAAATGTGTCCTAATATTATTGGTTGATACACGTTCGACCATAGGAATCTTTGGGTCGATTTGGGGACCCCATGAAGCCACTTGTAGGTGATAGGGACACTTTATTTTAATTAAGTTAAAATGAATACAAAAATGACACAAGCATACATCTTTTAGAAAACCAATCTTTACCGAGGGTTATATATGTTGGATTTTCAACTATAAATATTCATTAGAAATATAAAAAAATTTCCTACATAATTATATTTTATTTATAAATTTTAGACATTAAATAATTTAATTTATTTATGACACAATAATGATGCAGCAATTACCATAATAGTGAACAATTAAAATAATTGATATTTTAAATACACAAATAAATATACTTTTAGACGTTTTATGAATTACACTAATTTTAAAGGTTAATATGACATATTAGGATTGATTTAATTAACTTTTTTCGAAGTAATCATTCTATTATGTGTTTCACAAAAATCAACTATTGAATAGTTTCAAAATTGACATAAAAACGTTTTTAAAACAAATATTATATTATTAATTGATATTAAATTCATAAAAATCTAAGGTTCTGCCAAGAGACTTATATCAGGATATTTGTATCATTACGGGACCACTTAGGGGTCTCTTGAATGCATATAGTAAGTTTATTAACTATATAATATAAAAATACAAAGTGACATGGTAAATGTCAAACTAATTAACTAAGAGTTAAAACTAAAAGATAAGGTTACTATAGTGACCCAAACCTATATAAATTCTATTTACTGAATTTTTTTCGACCTATCCCCACCTTAACCTTTTAATAATCAACTTTGGAGCCATTAGAAACTGAATATGAATTTATTATAAATTAATATTTTTAGCTTTTCAAAAGGTGCCCCTCACCCCTCTTATAAAAGGGCACTCATCCTTCTCATTTCTTCACACCATCAAAGCCTTTTGTATCGTCCAACCCCTTCCCAAATACTCTCTAAACTTCCCTCACTACAACCTAGAGGCCTTAGTTTGATCAGAAAGCCAACCTAAGGAGCTATTTTGATCAAATCAAAAGGAAGAACCCGAAGAAGAGGTAATGTTTTCACCACCCCTTTTCAAGTTCCTTTCTTCTTCCACTTCTTCATTCTTTGTTATTACCATTCTAAAATAATAAATCCAGTATCTTATATATACTGTGATTTTATTATAAATATTCTACAACCATATTCAGTATTCTATCCACCCTTTGAATAACATGTCACCATACGTGCGTACGTACGGCTTACCATCTCCACGTCGTGGTGTAATTGTTATTCAATATATTATTATTTGGGTGGGTATAATAATGATGATTAACTCATTTAAATAATAAATATAACATGATAATGATTCTTTATATATGATATACCATCCAATTATATATTATTTTAATATCAAAAGAATGATATTGTCGCTCGTGCGTACGTACGGACTACCGTCTCCACGAACGCGATGAGATTCATTCTCCATCATATCCATTAAAGTATAATTATCATTTGATGATTTAAAAATTATGTTTAATAACTTTATATCATTCTGTATATGAATAATATACATCCCATTAATAACTAATTTGGCTCACATAACAAAGAATATAAAGTAAAATGAACCTGTAAACACCTAAAATGATGATAATTCAAAGATATTATTAACAAATCAATGATAAAAGATAATATATGATATCATATTAATGTAAATGATTCTTGTATAATTCAATAACAATTATTTCACCATTATACAGGAGGTTAACCTACCTTCGACCAAGGAAAAAGTACAAAGTAATGGGTTTCTTATCTCACTCTTAATCTCGTGAGAATTCCATTGTTCACCACTTAATTATTGCATGTGGTGTATGTGTACTGACCATGATTGTATTAATTGTGTAACATAAATTAATTTATGGGTATTTAAATTATCATGGTATGATCCTTCTTTCATGGGTGTATGTTTCTTAAGTTACCTAATCGATAAGGGAATTTGAAATTTCAATTTCCACTCATTTGGCTTTACACATATTTCATTGATTATATTACCCCAAGATTATGTGTGGAATCACTATTCATTTGATTATGTCATAATTTCCACTCACCTTCCCGTGGATATTCATTTGATACACATAATCACTCCATTGATAATTCTCAAGTCGTTGATATGAATTTGATAAGAGTAATTTTAACTCATTCTCCATTTGTTGAGTAAAACATCCAATTCGTTGGTGTTGTTTTTACCAGAATATGTGTGAATGTCCTGTGATTGTTTTACACTAAATATCCAATCATATTTAGTGTATTTATATTTTTCACACATAATTATGTCGTTGATTTATCCTTAACCTAAGGATACAACCTTTATGAGAGATTTCATCTCAATTTACATTCCATTGAGACTTTTTTGTTGTTATACAGCAAATCACTTTTATGTGATGTATATAATGTACTTTGACATAGTATATCATGAACTAATTTATTCTCATGATATTACAATGTTTTGATTACCTCAATTATTTGTATTCAAGTGTCTCTCTTCTGGTTAAAAACTCTAACTAAAATACCATTTTTAAATGTTTTAAAGATTTATTCTTCTAAATATTACTCATTAATGTCCATGTTTTAAAAAATGGGTTTAAGGATTTATTTATATAGACATTATAGTTTTAAAATTAAAACTCCTTTTAAAAATTTTCAAAGTGGTATGGGACACTTTGATTCAAAAATCTATTTTTAAATGGCTTCTTGACAAATAGTGTGATTTTTAAATTATTCCAAGAAAAAGGGGGATATTTCTCTCAAATAGTTTTGATGATTATTATAATCTATGTCAAAATCCTTCATTATTATTGATTGAGGTTAACATGATACAATAAAATCATCTATATTGTGTCAAATGAGTTATGTTTGACTGTGGATGTGCCATTTTTATACCATTCATGGTTTGTGGTAAAAGTATTGACATTTCATATGCTAGTTTTAATACGAATGTTTATGTTATGTTTAAACATGTTCATATGAGGAATTCATTGAACTTAATAAGTGAAGGGTGGAGCCCTCTATAGCTCCTCGATGCATTGGTAGGTCTCATTAGACAAACTAGTGTCTTGAAACAAGGCCTTGGCAAAATCTTATTTGTAGTCTTGGCACGAGGCCTTGGCTATGTGGTTATGATAGTCTGGCATTATGCATTCCATAATTATGAAAGTGGTTATTGATATTGCTTGTGATCATTAGACTAGTAGAATATCCATGTGAGTAGGTAAATGGAAATATTTTATTTTATCTTTTCCATTTTATGCTGAAGTTCAAGTTTAAAGGGATTTTGTTTTAGTTATACACTGCCTTAATTTTTTATGCTTATCTATGAAAGATTATGCTATAATGTTATCCTTACTGAGCATTTGAGCCCACCCCTTTCAATGTTTTATTTTTCCCCGGGTTATGAAGAAGTAATTTATGAATGACCTGCAGGGATAGTATGAGGGGATATGAAGACAAGATATTTATTTATGATGTAATGTAAAACATTATGGATGTATCTAGTTATTCCAAGTCTACTAAACTAATCGGTCTTTCGAGACTTGCTCTTTCTTGTGATCATTCCAATGTTATGTAATAATGCACCAACTCTGGGTAACTAGGGTCGGGGCGTTGCATTTATTGTGGATTTATAGTGATTTGGGTTATTTATGGAAATGATTGCCCTATAATAAAGAATATGTGATTAGGTTAAGTATGTGACTTTAAGAGTAGATGATCTCATTTGGAGATACAATTTAACGTGGAAGACTACATTCTTATAAGTTTTTGGTTTCAATATTAGTTTGGATTATATTGAAGGATTTTAAGGACAATTTATTATTGAATGGTATTTATTTAACTTTCGGGTATTGTTGGTTTAATTTTAGAAATTAAGATTAGTGTTTATTTATCTCAAGGAATATCCTTTTGGGGGATCATTAGATCTTGCACTAACCATTTTTGTTTTGATTAATCTCCAAAGACAATGTAAATATATAGTTTATCCTGCATGGATCATGTGATTCTATAGAAGTTTATTCTAGCTCTTCCAGTGTGACCAAGTCTTCTTGAATACTCATCGTTTAAAAAAAATTGAGTTAGTGGTGGAAATTTATTAAATAATGAAACTCTACTTAAAAAGTAAGTATATATCTTTATATTCATAGTAAATATCATAAATGAATTCCTCATCCTTATGTAATGTAACTTAAAACAAAAAAATGTTGTCCGTTTACATTCCTGCTAGGAGACTAATGACCGTTTGTCCCAACACAAGTTTGTGGTTTTCTTATTGTTAACTTTCTCCTGATCATGATTTCTATCCCTACCCATTAGAACTTGACACTTAGTTTACCGTCCGTATCCATGTTTTTCTACATGGAATCTGAGTATGGGTTATCTTGGGTGACCTTTATACATCTCTTTCTTTCTTTTAAAGTGATAGTTTTATTGACTCTTTTTCCGATGTGGGACTTTCCATTATATTATCAAGCCCAATTTTTTTAAAAAAATTGCGAGGACGCAATTTATTGAAGGAGGGGAGAATGTAACAACCCAATCTTCCATGATATGTTTCCCTTTGAATAATGCAATGGCGTGCATTGTACGCAACTTCGAGATTCTAACACACCACAACAAATCAAACAAGCCATTATGAATAGTAATACCTAATTTTTGAGATTTTATAAATTCTATCTCTCAAAATGGACTTCATTTTTGGATTTGGAATATCGAAATTTGCCTAGGGTGAAATTTTGGTACTTTTCGGATAACTTTCATATTTTGATGAATAGTGAAAATTACTAAATTTTAATTAAAAACAACTTTTTTAATCAAAATAATTAATAGTGATAAATTATGAATTTGAGTGGTTTTAAAGTATATTTAGAATATATTTTTACAATGTAATACAATGTGGGTCATTGAACATAATTTCACATTTAAACCAGACATAAACAAGTGTCAATCTTTTGATAGTTATTATCTCTTAAAAACACGCTTTTTGTTTTAACAACGGGAATTAATTTTAAATTAATTCTTGCCACTTCTGTGTTTTGAATTTGGAAAAATGGATTCCATATTTGGAATCCGGATTTTCAAATTGTGTAAATAGGTAACTTTTATTTTTATACATTTTGCATAATTACTTCGGTAAATGTTTTATTTACCATGGTTAAAGGGTAAATCCGGTAAATAAGGGTTAAAAAATAATATTATAATAATACTAAATTACCCTAAAACGTGTCTTAACCCTATTGGTTAATACATGGTCGACCATGGGCATTTTTGGGTAGATTTTGGGACACCATGGATCCACTTTTAAGTGATAGGGACACTATATTTTAATTAAGTTAAAATAAATACAAAAATGCCACAAGCATATATCTTTTAGAAAAACAATTGTTACATAGGGTTATAAATGTTGTATTTCAGACTATAAATATTATTTAAAAAAATAAAAATATTTCCTACATAATGATATTTTATTTTTAATTTTTAGACATTAAATAAGATAATTTATTTATGACACAATTGGGATGCAGTAATTACCATAATAGTGAAAAATTAGAATAATTGATATTATAAATACCCAAATAAATATAATTTGAGACTTTTATTGAATTACACTAATTTTATAGGTTAATATGACATATTAGGATTTATTTAATTAACTTTTTTCGAAGTAATAATTCTGTTATGTGTTTCACAAAAATCAACTATTGAATAGTGTCAAAATTTATATAAAAGAGTTTTTAAAACAAATATTATATTATTAATTGATATTAAATTCCTAAAAATCTAAGGTTCGGCCAACAGACTTATATCATGATAGGTGTATCATTTCGGGACAACTTGGGGGTCTCTTGTATGTATATGGTAAGTTTATTAACCATATAATATAAAAATACAAAGAGACATTGTAAAAGTGAAACTAATTAACCAAGAGTTAATAATTAAAGATAAGGTTAATATAATGACCCAAACCTGTCTAAATTCTATTGGTTGAGTTTTTTTCGACCCATCCCCACCTTAAAATTTAAATAATCAACTTTGTAGCTATTATAAACAGAATATGAATTTATTATAAATTAATATATCTAGCTTTTCCAAAGGTGCCCCTCACCCCTCTTATAAAAGGGCACTCCTCCTTCTCATTTCTTCACACCTTCAAAGCCTTTTGGTTCGGCCAAACCCTGCCCAAATACTCTCTAAACTTCTCTCAATAAAACCTAGAGACCGTAGTTTGATCAGAAATCCATCCTAAGGAGCCCTTTTGATCAAATCAAAAGGAAGAACCCGAAGAAGAGGTAATGTTTTCACCACCCCTTTTCAAGTTCCTTTCTTCTTACACTTCTTCTTTCATTGTTATTACCATTCTAAAATAATAAATCCAGTATCATATATATGCTGTGATGTTATTATAAATATGGTACAACCATATTCAGTATTCTATCCACCCTTTGAATAACATGTCACCACACGTGCGTACGTACGGCTTACCGTCTCCACGTCATGGTGTAATTGTTATTCAATATATTATTATTTGGATGGGTATAATAATGTTGTGTAACTCATGTAAATAATAAATATAACATGATAATTATTCTGTATATATTATATACCACCTAATTATATATTATTTTAATATGAAAAGAATGATATTGTCGCTCGTGCGTACGTACGGACTACCGTCTCCATGAACGCGATGAGATTCATTTTCCATCGTATCAATTCAAGTATAATTCTCATTGGATGATTAAAAAAAATATTTAAGGACTTGATATCATTCTGGATATGAATTATATACATCCCATTAATAACAAATATGGCTCACATAATAAAGAATATAAAGTAAAATGAACCCATTAACACCTGAAATGACGATAATTCTAAGATATTATTAACAAATCAATGTTAAAAGATCATATATGATATAATATTAATGAATATGATTCTTTTATAATTAAATAAAAATTATTTCACCATTATACAGGAGGTTAAACTACCGTCGACCAAGGAAAAAGTACAAAGTAAGGGGTTTCTTATCTCACTCTTAATTTCGTGAGAATTCCATTATTCACTACTTATTTATTGCATGTGGTGTATGTGTACTGCCCATGATTGTATTCATTGTGTAATATACTTTAATTTATGTGTATTTTCATCATCATTGTATGATCCTTCTTTCATGGGTGCATGTTTCATAAGTTACCAAATCGATAAGGGAATTTGAGATTTCAATTTCCACTCATTCGGCTTTATGCATATTTCATTGATTATATTACTCCACGATTATGTGTGGAATCACTATTAATTTGATTATGTCATAATTTCCACTCCCCTTCATGTGTATATACTTTTGATACACATAATAACTCCATTGATAATTTCTCAAGTCATCGATATGAATTTGATAAGAGTAATTTTAACTCATTCTCCATTTGTTGAGTTAAACATCCAATTCATTGGTGTTGATTTTAGAAGATTATGTGTGAATGTACATTGATTGTTTTACACTAAATATCCAATCATATTTAGTGTATTTATATTTTTCACACATAACTATGTGGTTGATTTATCCTTAACCTAAGGATACGACCTTTATGAGAGATTTCATCTCAATTTACATTCCATTGAGACTTCTTCGTTGTTATACACCAAATCACTTTTATATGGTGTATATAATCTACTTTGACATTGTATATCATGAATTCCTTTATTCTCATGATATTTCAATGTTTTGATTACCTCAATTATTTGTATTCAAGTGTCTCTCTTTTGGTTAGAAACACTAACCAAAATACCATTTTAAAATGTTTTAAAGACTTATTCTTCTAAATCTTGCTCATTAATGTCCATGTTTTAAAAATGGTTTTAAGGATTTATTTATATGGACATTAAAGTTTTAAAATTAAAACTCCTTTTAAAAGTTTCAAAGTGGTATGTGACACTTTGATTCAAAAATCTATTTTTGAATGGCTTCATGAAAAATAGTGTGACTTTTAAATGATTTCAAGAAAAGGGGGATATTTCTCTCAAATAGTTTTGATGATTATTTTCATCTATGTCAACATCCTTCATTATTTTTGATTGAGGTTAATGTGATACAATTCAATCTTCCATATTGTATCAAATGTGTTATGTTTGACTATGGATGTTCTATTTTTATACCATTCATGGTTTGTGGTTAAAGTATTGACATTTCGTATGCTAGTTTTAATTCGAATGTTTATGTTATGTTTAAAACTGTTCATATGAGGAATGAATTGGACTTAATAAGTGACGGGTGGAGCCCGCTAGAGACCATCGATGCATCGGTAGGTCTCATGAGACAAACTAGTGTCTTGGCACAAGGCCTTGGCAAAATCTTATTTGTAGTCTTGGCACGAGGCCTTGGCTATGTGGTTATGATAGTATGGAGTTATGCATTCCATCGTTATGAAAGTGGTTATTGATATTGCATGTGATCATTGGACTAGTAGAATATCCATGTGAGTAAGTAAATGACATTATTTTATTTTATCTTTTCCATTTTATGCTGAAGTTCAAGTTTAAAATGCTTTTGTTTTAGTTATAAACTATCTTAACTGTTTATGATTATCTATGAAAGCTTCTGCAATAATGTTATCCTTACTGAGCATCTGAGCTCACCCCTTTCAATGTTTTATTTTTCCCAGTATTATAAAGAAGTAATTTATGAATGACCTGCAGGGATAGTATGAGGGGATATGAAGACAAGATATTGTTGTAGTTTTTTTCTTTATGATGTAATGTAAGACTTATGAATATATCTAGTGTTTCCAAGCCTACTAAACTAATCGGTCTTTCGAGACTTGATCCTTTGTGGTCATGCCAATGTTATGTAATAATGCACCGACTCTGGGTATCTAGGGTCGGGGCGTTACATAATTATAAAAGAAAACACTTATTTTTGAAAATATTATAATAATCTTGTAAGGGAAGCTTCTATGATTTTATAATGGCAGAAAATAGCCGCACCGACCGTATAAATTAAAAAAACAATTTTACCTTAATTTTGTCTAAAAGGTCATAATGTACCTTGTTTGGAAAACATCGGAAAGATTCCTTTGAATTTTTTTTATAAAAAGTCCAAAATGGGTATAAATGAATTTAACCCATAGTCTATTAAATATTAAAAATGTTTGGGAATACATTTTTAAGAAACATGTATGTTGATGATAAAGAGGTCCTAGTAGATACTTACGTAAAAACAATCTCAGATAATAAGGAGAATGTGAAATTAATCCCTACCTTGTACATTTTCTTTTTTTAGGGTAGGTTAACCTCCTATATAATGGTGAAATAATTTTTATTAAATTATAAAATAATCATATACATTTATATGATATCATATATGATCCTTTAATATTGCTTTGTTAAGAATATTTCAGTAGTATCATCATTTCGGGTGTTAACTGATTTGTTTTCCTTTATATGAATTGTTACGTAAGTAATGTGTATTTTGGATAGGATGTAACTTATTCATTTTCAGAATGATATTAAGTATATAAACATTATTTTTAATCGTCTAATTAAATTAGTCTTGAATGGATACGATGGGGAATTAATCTCGTCGCGTTCATGGAGACGGTAATCCGTACGTACGCACGAGCGACAATATCATTATTTTGATATTAAAATAATATATAATTGGATGTTATATCATATATAAAAAATAATTATCATGTTATATTTATTATTTACATCAATTACACATCACTATTATATCCATCCAAATAATAATGTATTGAATAACAACTACACCGCGACGTGGAGATGGTAACCTATACGTATGCACGTATGGTGAAATTTAATTCAAAGGATGGATATAATAATTAATATGGTTGTACTATATTTATAATAATATCACAGTATATATAAGATAGAGGATTTATTATTTTAGAATGGAAACAACAAAGAAAGAGAAAGTGGAAGAAGAAAGGAACTTGAAAGAGGTGATGAAATATTTACCTCTTCTTCGGGTTCTTCCTTTTGATTTGATCAAAAGGGCTCCTTAGGTTGCATTTATGAATAATGAAAGGCCTCTAGGATAAATAGAGGATATTTGGGAGGGTATTTGGGCAGATTCTGGATGAGACAAATGGATTTGAAGGTTTGAATTAGAGAGAAGGGGAAGTGCCCTTTTATAAGAGGGGTGAGGGGCACCTTAAGAAAAACTGGATATATTATTTTATAATAAAATCATTTTAAGTTTATATTTACTCCAAAATAAATTATTTAATGGATAAGGTGGGGATGGGTGGAAAACCACTCAACCAATAGGTTTTAGACAGTTTTGGGTCACTATATTACCTTTATCTTTTAGATTTGACTCTTCGCTAAACATTTTGACATTTACCATGTCTCTTTGTAATTTTATATTATATGGTTAATAAACTTACTATAAACTTCCAAGAGAACCTAAAGTGGTTAATTAATGACATATAAACTATTATTTAAGAACTTTTTATAAACCTAATATTTTTAGAAATTGAATATCAATTAATAATATAATATTTATTTTGCAAACTCTTTTATGTCAATTTTGACACTATTGGGTATTTTGTTTTTTCTAAAATCATAACAACATTATTACTTCAACAAAAATTCATATAAACAACCCTAAAATGTCATATTAACCTATAAAATTAGTGTAATTCATAAAAACTCTCAAATTACATTTATTTGGATATTTATAATATCAATTATTTTAATATTTTTTTAATTAGGTAATTACTGCATCGTCATTATGTCATAAATAAATTAAATTATGTAATGTATAAAACATATAAATAAAATATAATTATGTAGGAAATATATTTATATTTATAATGAATATTTATATTCTATTTTATATTATGTGTAACCCTATATTAAAAATTGTTTAGTTATTAAACATTGAAATTAACTCCTTTAATTCTTCTTTAAATAAAATAATAATAAATGTCCTAATCTAATCCATGTAGACCAAAGAGGTTCATATTTTATTAATGAGGTTGTTTTTGGTTGAATTATAATTATCCAATATAATTAGGACATGTGTTAGGGTAAAAATAATATAATTTTGACGCTTAATTACCCTATCTACTTTTAACCGTGGTAAATAAAAGTAAAAAGTAACTATTCAAAAAAAAAATTATTTTCATCTAATTGAACCAACTTTACTTACTGATATCAACGATGTCACTTTTATTTTTTAAATTCAACTCCTAGAATCAGTAAAATTATATTTTAAGTAAATTTTCAAATGCTCCTGGGAGGTGGGTAAAAGACGGTAAAAAGTTCAAGATTTTTTATATATCTGAAATTATTATAAACTGACTCCAATGAATTACATTGAACTTATATAGGTATTATGTATCAATTTTGACGTAGAATAAATTTAAATAATATAAATAATTATTTAAAAAAATTGGTTTTAAACTATAACTTAGTGTTTTTCACTATTCATAAAAAATTGAAAGTTTTCATAAAAATACCAAAAATTAACCCAAATCTAATTTTTATATTCTGAATCCAAAAATGATGTCCATTTTTAAATATAAATTTTATAAGATTTGAAAAAGTGGGTTTTACTATTCAAAATGGCTAGTTTGATTGGTTGTGGTGTGTTATAACTCAAAGTTGCGTACAACACACACTGTTGTATTATTCAAAGAGAAGCGTACCGTGGAATATTTGGGTGTTACACATTCTGTATAAGATAAAAAAACATTCTCCATGTAATTTTTTCTGAAAAGTCAAAAATTACATCGTATGGTAAAAAAAATAAAGATTCCTTCCATACCATGTGGAAAAATTCAACATATGGTAAAAATGACCTTAAACATACATCAAAGAATAGTAATAATTTTATTAATTTTTTATAGAATACATGGACATGGATGATAAATATAATCCTAGTAAATAATTACGAATAAAAATTCTATGATAAAAACGAGATAGGAAAAGGTATCCCTTACCTTAGGTCTGATATACTTCATATGTATCTGATCCTCCTCTTCCTCGATGTGCCTCCTTTGAATTTTCACGTAGGGCACTAGAGTTGGTATTTTGAAAAGACCACCACCTTCAGAATGTTACTAGGGAAGTTGATAAGACTTAAGGGAAGGGTTTTTCCAAGATTGAAGGCTCAAAATGGATTGAAGTGGAGAGGGAGGAGGTGCCCTTTTATAAGATAGGAGAGGGGAACTTTAAGAAATTTAAAAAATATTAATGTATAATAAAATAAAACGCTACCCAAAAACGTCCAAAGTGCCCCAAATTCGAATATGAGATGTGAAAGGGTTGTAATCTCACGAACCTAAAAATTTTGGACAATTTATTTTTTCAATTTAAACCTTATCTTTTTAATTTTCCTTTAGTTATTCTATTAATGTTTAATTTTGGTTATAACATTTTAAATATTTAATGGTAATGAATATTTTCTTATGGGGTGTTAATTGACCATAAATGGATACGTTTTTATATTTTAGACCGTATAATTATCAATTTTTAATTTTTAAATATTTCTATAATTTTTAAAAAATTTAACAATGTTTTATGTTTATAAAATATCAATAGTGTCAATTTTGACACTATTCATTTATTAGACATTAAATATAATTCACACAGAAGATAAATTCAAACCAAAATATTAAATACACTCCTAAAATTTCATATCAACCTATAAAATTCATTAATAACATTAATTAGGACATATTTTATTTCTTCTAACATTTTTAAAACCATTTATTTGATATTTCTATTAATAAAATAATTTCTACGTCACTATTGTGTCATCACTAATGGTAATTATTTAATATATAAAAATTATAAATTAATTTTTATGATGTGGGTAATTATTTTATCTTTTTAAAGACTATCAATCGTTGATTTTATCTACAAGTTGTCCATATATAAAAATCAACACACTTATATAAAAAGAGATTGTGACACTTTGTACTTTTCATTAGTTTTTGTTACATTCATGTCATTTTTAAAGGTAAGTGGAAATAAAGTGAAACCATTTTGAACAATAGATGATTAGTGTCGAATTTAATCACCCAGTAAGATTTTTACAGGTGTTAAGGAAATTTTATAATATTATTTTTACCCTTAACTACGAGGTTCACCTTTAACCATGGTAATAAAAATAATTACCAAAGTTATTATTAATAATACACAAAACCAAAAATATCCTATTAACATAATTTGGACATAATGAGTCCAAATATGGAATCATTTTTTCAAATTTAAAACAATTAAGTTGCAGTAATTAAATTAAAATTAATCATGTTGTTGAGAAATTGATATTTAAATGTTAAAATATTGCAAAAGATTGAAACGTTTTTACCTATAAATTTAATTTAAAATTAATGATAGGGACATTAATTATATTAAATGGTAAAAATATATTCAATTTATACTTTCTTACCATTCAATATTATAATTTATCCATAAAATATATCTCAATGAAAAAATGTTGTTTTTAATTAAAATTTAGCATATTTTTACTATTCATAAAAATATGAAAGTTATCAGAAAAATATCAAAAACTAATCCAAAGTAAATTTTTATTGTAATGACCCAGATTTTCCATGTAAATTTTTCTTAGTTATTTTGGGATTTTATGAGTTAGAAAAGATTGACGGCGCGTTATTCCGAGGCTCGGAGTTCCCGTAATGAATTTGTGAACTTTTTTCGGGTACGTTCAGTAAACGTGTGGGTGGGTTTTTGTAACTTTTGAACCGGTGTTGGTAATTGAAATCTGAGGACATCGTTGAACTCACAACACTAATATTCTCTTGAGGAGACCTTCACCTTGACCGCAGTAGGTCGAGGGTGAAAGTTCATTTTTGTGATTTCCGTGGGCGGAAATAAAATAAAGTAGCTTTATTTTATATATGGAATTTAATCCTTCCAATTTGTTTATGGTGGTGGGGAACACCCGAGCTATAAAACCAACCAATTTGAATTCTTGGTGGTGGGGACCACCAGAACCCCTCTTAATGGGTGAAAACCTTTCAAATATTCAACTAAATAATTGTTCCATTTAATGGTTCCATTTAATTGTGCCAAATTTAATTGTGCCAATGCGAATTAATTTGATTACCCTATTTTAATTTGTTGGCTCCTCATTTCATTGGGGAAATAATTGGAAAAGGGTGGCTTGGGGAGAACTTTGGATAAACTCTTCCTCCAATGAAGAACGCCCTCTCTAACGGAGAACATACTTTTGGATCAAGAATGGGGACGACGCTCGAGCCCGACTTTGGAAGCGTGTTGTGGAAGAGATGAACGTTGGCACCCTCACCACCTTCACCTACATCATCTCGTGACTACTCCAATGAGAATCGAGGTAGGGATTGTTGTTTTTAATATCCCTTACCCCTTCTTGATGTTCTTCATGATTCAAGAAAAAATAAGCAACTTGTTACCATTCTAATGTGGAGGGTTTGGGCCTAATGAACATGGCCCAAACTCCCCACGTCCTTTGAGAATTGTGGTGGTTTTAAATCAATGTCGACATCTAGATATGTGTGCGGAAGTCTACAGAATGAAGAATGGGCCACCAGAGCACAACCGGTGACCTGAGGAATGTCGACGGTAACCTGTACCGGCGACCGGCACCGGTGGGGCTCGGTAGTGGAAACCGGCACACCACCAGGCTACGAAGATGGTGGCAGTGAAACCGCGCAACTAGAAAAATTATGCAGCCATTCAGCCATGATGGAGTGAGGGCGGCGACTGGTGTACTACCAGCGACGAGATGTTGGTGGCGGCGCGTGTTCGTGCTGCCCAGCATGCAGGGGCCACGCCGCGAGGCCGCGATGATGATGGAGGGGCGCCTAGCTCACTAGAGGCCGAAAATGGTGGTGTGGTGCATGACCGCTCCATGGATGAGGGTTGGTTGTCCAGCTAGCCGCGGGCAGGGTCGGTCCGACCGGGTCGGATCGAAGCCGGACCAACTTCGACCTCTTCCTACTCTTTCAGCCATATCATGAGATAAGAGTGTCTGTTTGAAGAACCGTCTATGATACCGGAAACCTTGGATCGAGACGGTCCTTTTGGTATACCGCACATGAGTTTTGGATAAAGTTGGGGTACGACCGGGTTGGATTGAACATGAATCCAACTGGGCCCTCAAGAATAAAAGACCAATAACTTACAGATCGGACATCCAATTGACGCACTGTATGTTGCGTTGAGACCCTTGTTACATGGAGGTGATTTGGGATACTTTTTTGTGGGAATTCGTGGTAGTTGGAGTATATACCCATGGCTTGAGGAGAAGACCCTTCTAGAATAAAGCGAGCTTAGTGTGGGAACCTTGTAGCTAGCTGTATCATGAGAAATGGATCCTATGTGGGTCTGTGTTTTGGGATCCTACGTGAGTTTTTGTTCCTCTCTCCCTCTTGGATCCGCTCTAGGAATCCACGTGGGACTAATATAGGATCCTACGTGGGTCTGTTGTACTAGGATCCTATTTGGGTCTGATGATCCGGGATCCTACGTGGGTCTGATGATTTAGGATCCTACACGGGTCTGCCTCTTAAAAGAGTTAGATGATTCAGTAGTTACATCTAATCATCTTTACTACTGTATGTAACTTATACCTGCATTGAGATGAATCTTAACCCTTGTGGTGATACCTTTGTGGTATTCTTCTGTGTGGCGTTACCTTTGTGGTACTTATAATTGTGGTCATACCGTAGTAGTATTCTTCTGTGTGGCGTACCTTTGTGGTACTTACCATCGTGGTGATACCTTTGGGGTATTCTTCTGTGTGGTGTTACCATTGTGGTACCTACCCTTGTGGAGTTACCATTGTGGTATTCTTTCCTTCGTGGGATAGTTGAGATTTGGGATTTAGAGTCGGGCCTTGTGTTTTCTCGGGATTGAGATGGGTTTTCATGACAACTTAGGTATATGCATGGGAATATACCAAAGTAGGGTTGTTAGTTGTTTTCATGATTTTTGGTTTATCATTTCTAGATTTTGAGAGTCCTTCAAGGGTCTTAGGGTCCCTACTGAGTATCATTATACCCACCCATGCACGGTCTATGCCCACACCTTGTTGTGTTTGGTGCATACGACGTACTGCACTGACTGAGGATGAGGGTACTGGGACTGGAGGTAGCTCAGAGGTGGACATTAGACGAGGCGTACTGCATAGACGACCATTTTAGATCTGTACCAACCATTCTAGTAGGATCCTTGGCGGCTGTTTAAAGGATCTATTCCAGTTTACTTGTACTTCCTAGTTTTCTTGTACTTTCTAGCTGGGCTTGTATCATGGCCCCTTTTTTCTTACTGTACACACTCTTTTTACTATACAGTTTACTTGTGTTCGTATCTTGTTGTGTGCTTGGTTTGTGTGAGTTTACAGGTTATAAAGAAAATGCCTTCATGTTTCCAAAAATATGCCTTTCAGTTCTATTATCCAATACCTGGCCGATGAAAGGCGGGCTTGGGGTTGTCACGGAATGGGCCCCAGGGGACGGGTCGATCCAACTGGGTCAGACCAGACCCGGACCAACTTCGACCCCTTTCTACTCTTTCAGCCATATCTTGAGCTACGAGCGTCCTTTTGACGAACCGTCTATGGTGCCAGAAACCTTGGATCAAGATGGTCCTTTTGGTATACCCACTTGAATTTCGGGTAAAGTTGGGGTATAGCTGGGTTGGATCGAACATGAATCCAACAGGGCCCTCGAGACTAAAAGGCCAATAACATAGAGACTGAGTGTCTGATTGACACACCATCTATTGCGTTGAGACCCTTATTACGTGGTAGTCCTTTGGGATACTTCTTTTTAGGACATCATGGTATTTGGAGTATCTACCCATAGCTTGAGGAGTGGACCCTCCTGGAATCAAGCGAGCTCAATGCGAGAAGACTGTAGCTGGTTGTATCATGAGAAAGGGATCATATGTGGGACTATGTTTTGGGATCCTACATGGGTATGTGTTCCAGTATCCCTCTTGGATCCACTCTAGGAATCCACATGGGACTACTCTAGAATCCTACATGGGTCTGCTATACTAGGATCCTATGTGGGTCTGGTGATCTATGATCCTAGGTGTGTTTGATGATATATGATCCTACGTTGGTCTGCCTCTCAACAGAGTAATATGATTCAGTAGTTACATCTAATCATCTTTACTACCGTACCTATGTTATACCTGGTGTGAGCGGAATCTTTACCCTTGTTGTGATATCTTTGTGGTATTTTTATCCATGGTGTTACATTTGTGGTACTTATGATAATGGTGATACCTTTTTGGTATTCTTCTCTATGGCGTACCTTTGTGATACTTACCATCGTGGAGATACCATTGTGGTATTGTTCTGTGTGGCGTTACCTTTGTGGTACCTACCATTGTGGTGTTATCTTTTTGGTATTCTTTCCTTCATTGGACAGTTGAGATTTGGGCTTTAAAGTTGGGAATTGTGTTTCTTCATGATAGAGATGAGTTTACCTGATGACTTAGGTAAATGTACGGGAATATACCTAAGTAGGGTTGTTAGTAGTTTTCATGCTATTTGTTTTATCCTTTTTGGATTTTGTGATACCTTAAAGGGTCTCAGGGTCCCGAATGAGTATCGTTATACTCAACCCTGCACGGGATATGCCCGCACCTTGTTGTGTTTGGTGCAGACGATGTACAATTCTGACTAAGGAAGAGGGTACCAGGATTGAAGGTAGCTCGGAGGAGGACATTAGACGAGGCATACTGTAGAGATGACCGTTTTAGAGCTGTACCTACCCTTCAGGTAGGGTCCTTGGCGGGTGTTCACAAGAGTTGTTCTAATTTACTTTTACTTCCCAGTTTCTTGTACTTTCTAGTTGGGATTGTATTCTGGACCCGTTTTATTAATGTACAAACTCTTTTTACTATACAGTTTACTTGTGTTCATATCTTGTTTTGTGATTTGTTTTTGTAAGTATACAGGTTATAAATGAAATGCCTTACCATTTTTGGGAATACGCATTTCTGTGATAGTCTCCATCACATGGCCTATTGAAGGCGGGCTTGGGGTAGTCACGACACGGGCCCCGGGGGACGTGTCCTGACAAATTGGTACTAGAGTAGACCAAATTTTTTTTCCCGTCAGATAGTGTCTCCATATCTTCAAAGCGAAGACCACTGCTGCTAACTCAAGATCATGGGTATTGTAGTTTTTCTCATGTGGTCTCAACTGTCGAGAACCATATGCAATAACTGCTCACTCCTGCATCTAGACACATCCAAGCCTGGTTCCTGATGAATCACAGTAGATTACGTAACCAATGCCCTCCTCTGGAAGCCTCAAGATGGGGGAACTAGTCATCCTCTGCTTCAGCTCTTGAAAACTCCACTGGCATCTCTTTGACCACACAACGGGTTACCCCTTATTCGTCAACACTGATAAAGGTGCTCCAACTCTGGATAAATCTGTAAGAATTAATTGGTAGTATCCGGCCAAACCTAGGAAACTCTGTACCTCCGTCACACTCCTGGGTGGCTCCCAAGAAAGTACCGCCTCAATCTTTGTGGGATCCACTGCAACTCTAGCCTCCGAGTTGACATGTCCAAAAAATTGAACATCTGGGATCCAGAACAGGCACTTCGAGAGCTTACCATAAAGCTGGTTCCCTCGAAGTGTGTCCATAACTACCTGCAAATGATTGGCATGCTCCTTCTCAGTAACCGAATAGATCAGAATTTCGTCGATGAAGACTATACAATGTGATCAAGGTATGGCTGAATGATCCTGTTCATGAGTCCCATGAACACTGCTAAAGCATTGTTCATGCTGAATGGAATAACCAATGTAACACACCAAGCTTCCATGGTACATTTCCTTTGAATAATTCAACAACTTGCATCGTACGCAACTTCGTGTTTCTAACACACCACGACAAATCAAGCTAGCCGTTATGAATAGTAATACCCACTTTTTGAAATTTTATAAATTTTAACTTTCAAAAAGGACTTCATTTTTGGATTTGGAATATTGAAATTATCTTAGGGTGAATTTTGTGTATTTTTCTAAAAACTTTCATTTTTTGATGAATAGTGAAAAACACTGCGTTATTGGTTAAGAATGACTTTTTATTTAATTTTTTATTTATTTTATTTAAATTTATTTTAAGCCAAAATTGATACATAATACCAATATTAGTTCAATGTAATTCATTGGAGTCATTTTTATAATAAAATTAGATATATAAAATTTTATTGAACTTTTTACCGTCTTTTACCCACCACCTAGGAGCTTTTAAAAATTTGCATAAAACATAATTTTACCGCTTCTGTGAGTTGAATTTCAAAAATTTAAGAGACACGATTAACCTCATTAAGTAAAATGTGGTTCAATGAGATGAAAATAATTTTTGGTGAATAGTAAGTTTTGACTTTTATTTACCACGGTTAAAAATAAATAAGGTAATTAAAGGTAAATATGATATTATTATTTCTTTAACACATTTCCTAATTCTATTGGGTAAGTGTAATTCGACCAAAAACAACCTTAGGAATGAAATATGACCCTTTAGGTCCACTTGTATCAGATTAGGACATTTATTATTATTTAATTTAATGAAGGGTTAAAAGTGTTAAATTCAAGTTTTCCTAACTAAAACATTTTAATATATAGTTATACATAAGATAAATTAGACTATTCATATTATTTAGAAATATAAAATTATTTCCTACATAATGGTAATGTATTTATAATTTTTATAAAAGAAATAATTTAATTTATTTATGATAAAATGATGATGTAGTAATTACCTTATTAATGAAACATTAAAATAGTTAATATTATAAATATCCAAATAAATGTAATTTGATACTTTCGATGAATTCCACTAATTTTATAGGATAATATGACATGATACGGTTGATTATATAAATTGTTTTTGAAGTTATAAGGTTGTTATGACTTTCACAAAAAAAATACAAAATAGTGTCAAAATTGACATAAATTATTTTTTAAACCAAATAATATATTATTAGTGGAGATAATATTCCTAAAAATATAAGGTTCATCCAAAGGGATTAAATAATATTATATATATCATTAATGACCAACTTTATGTTCTCTTGGATGTTTATATTAAGTTCATTAACCATATATTGTAAAAATACAAGAAGACGCAGTAAAAGATAAATTATTTAACTTAGAGTTAAATCTAAAAGATAAGGTTAAAATAGAAACCTAAACCTTTATAAAACTTATTGGTTGAGAGGATTTCGACCCATACCCACTTTATTTTATAAATAAATAAATATTTATCCATTATAAGCAGAAGATGATTTTATTATAAAATAATATTTCAATCTTTTCCTAAGGTTCCCCTCACCCCTCTTATAAAAGGGCACTCCCCCTTTTCTCAAATTAACACCTTCAAAGCCATTTGTATCAGACAAAACCTCCCCAAATATACTCTAACATATCCTCCCTTTATCCTATAGGCCTTCCTTTGGTCAGAAAGCCAACCTATGAAGCTTTTTTGATCATTTCAAAAGGAATAACCCAAAGAAGAGGTAAATATTTCATCACCTCTTTCATGTTTTTTTCTTCTTCCACTTCCACTTTATTTGTTGTTTCCATTATAAAATAATAACTCAAGTATATTATAAATACTATGATGTTAATATAAATATGGTACAACCATATTAATTATTTTATCCATCCTATGAATGAAATTTTGGCATACATGCATACGTACGGATTACCGTCTCTACGTCATGGTGTAGTTGTTTTTCAATACATTATTATTTGGATGGGTATAATAATGATGTATAATTGATGTAAATAATAAATATAACATGTTAATGATTCTATATATATTATATAACATCTATTTACATACAATTTTAAATCAAAATAATGATATTTTCGCTCATGCGTATGTACGGATTACCGTCTCCACGACGCGATGAGATTCATTTCCATGTTCATCATTCAATGATGATTATAAAAATATATATTATTAAAAAGTATGTAATATATGACATAATGATTCTACTGGAGATATATATGTATGTATTTATGTATTTTTGTATGTATGTATGTATTTAATTACATATATCTTATTCACTTACTTTCATTCAATACAATATGAAACCGGAAATAGCGTTTATGCGTACGTATGCCCTACCATCTCCATAAACGGTGCCATCCATTTCATATATACATCTATTATAAATATTTATATTCTAAATATAAATGATACATAAATCAAGGTTTATATTATGTAGTCATTTAAATCATGATCTAAATGATACGATCAAGAATAACAAGTTAAAACACATACGATAAAGAAAGCGATTATTACCCAAAATATTAATTTAACATGGAAATAATTATTAAATGGGTAGTATAAAGTCATAAATGAATCATGTATGATATAATAAATATGAATATGGTTTTGGTATAATTTAATAACATACAATGGTCATTATAAAGGAGGATAAACGTACCCTCAACCAAAGGAAAGTGCAAGGTAAGGGTTAATTCCTCAATCTCATTATTATCCGAGATTGGTTATGTGCAAGTTTTTACTGGAACATATTTATTATACATCCCCATGTTTCATAAAAGTGTTTTTAAAAGGATTATTTTTAAGGAAATCTTTATGTAAAAAATTATTTTAAATGTTTTAAAGATTTATTCTTCTAAACCCATCTCATTAATGTTCATGTTTTCAAAATGATTTTATGGATTTATTTATATGGACATGAATATTTTTAAAATGTTAATTCCTTTAAAAAGTTTCAAAGTGGTATGGGACACTTTGATTCGAAAGTGTCTTTAAATGTCTTCTTTTCTAAATTGTGTGACTTTTAAAGGTATTCATGAAAAATGAATATTTCTCTCAAAGAGTTTTAAAAATAATTTTCATCTATGTCTACATCCTTTGATAAATTTCACACTTTTTTGAAGTTGATTTATTATGTAAAAATATTCCATAAGGTATTTATGGTTTTGTGATATGTTCGACTCTGTATGAGTTATTTTTATTCCAGTCATGGTTTATCATTAATGTATTGACATTTTGCATGCTAGTTTCAATAAAAAAATTATGTTATATTTAAACATTTTCTTAAGATGAATGTATTGGACTAGTTTGTTTCAGGTTGGGGACCGGTAAAAGTAATCCCTCTAGGTTGGGGTCCGGTTACAGTAGACCCTACAGGTTAGAGTCCGGTTATAGAGGCTCTTCGGGTTAGAGTCCGGTTACATAGGATCTCCGGGTTGGAGTCCAGTTATAGAGGCTCTCCGGGATGGAGTCCTATTACAGAGGCTCTCCGCATTGGGTTTCAGTTACAGTAAGCCCCTATGTCCTGGCATGAGGCCTTGACACAGAAATTAAAGTCTGGTACTCTCCATTCCCTCATTATAAAATTATTTATTACATGGGATTATTTGACTTGTAGAATATCCATGTTCATGTTTATATGGTAATGTTTGATTTATTTTTACATATTGTGATCAAATTTATGTTTAATAGGCTATTGTTTTTATTAGACATCTTTCATTAAAAGTTTATAGCTTCCCCAAAATTATTTAACCTTACTGAGCATCTGATATCACCACTTTCTTATGTTTTATTTTCCCAAGATACCAAGAAGTGTTTTATGTTTAAGATGTGGGGTTAATCTAAGGGAATAATGGAATTCTCAAAGGATTATTTTTTTATTTTATGTTAGAAAGTGTATTGTAATGTTCGTGTTTGTAATCTATTTTCCAAGAATCCTAAACTAACCGGTCATTCGGGACTTGATTCCTTGTAATCATGACAATGTATAAAAATAATGCACCAACTCTGGGTAACTAGTGTCGGGGCATTACAACCAAGAACTTATAGTGGCCATACTGACATATGAAAGCCGTCTTTTTCACATCCTCGTCTCGTAGTCTGATTTGGTGGTAGCTTGATCTGAGGTCAATCTCCTAGAACCACTGTTCTACCTTCAGTTGATCAAAGAGGCCCTCAATCCTCGGGAGTGGGTACTTGTTCTTCAAGGTGACTTGGTTCAGGCATCGATAGTCAAAACAAAGTCTCAAGTTCCCATCCGCCTTCTTAGCGAACAAAATCAGGGCTGCCCAAGGAGAAACATTGGGCCAGATGAACCACTTCCCCTGTAAGTCCTCCATTTGTACCCACAGTTCACGAAGCTCCATAGGAGCCATCCTATACACTGGTGTAGATATCAGTGCCGTCCCAGGATACAAGTAAATGTAAAATTCCACCTCTCTTCCTAGAGGTAGACCCAAAACATCATTAGGGAATACATCTGTATACTAGTCATTCACTATAGGATAACTCTAAGTCTTCACATAAACCGCTTCGAGGGTAAGTCTAGCCAACTGATGAGTGATCCGTTGCACTCACGTCCAGAACATCAGGGAACTATAGTGCTAGAACTCGTGCAATTCACTCAATCAGTGTGCACCCTCTACTACTGGGGCTGGTGGAATCAGTAGCCCAGCGGGTAATGGTACCACTGGTGCCTCCGCTGGTGCCCCTACTGATAATGGGCCTCACACCGAGGCCTTGTCACTCAGTGGGCTATCATCACATACTATTCTAGGAAGAGAGTGCAACCGATCACTCATCAGTTGGCTAGTCTTACCCTCAGAGCAGTTGATGTGGAGAGTTTGAGCTATCCTTTAGTGTTGGACCAGTATGCAGATGTCTTCCATGATGATGTTCTAGGTCTACCTAGACACAGAGTGGTGCATTTTATACATTAACTTATACCCTAGGATGACACCGATATCCACACCAGCGTATCGGATGGCTCCCATAGAGCTTCGTGAGCTGCAAGTACAACCAGAGGACTTATAGGGGAATAGGTTCATCCGTAATAGTGTTTCTCCATGGGAAGCCCTGATTTTGTTTGCCAAAAAGCCAGATAGAAGCTTGAGAATTTTTGTTGACTATCAGCACCTGAACCGGGAAATCGTGAAGAACAAGTACCCACTCCCAAGCATTGGTGACCTCTTTGATCAGCTGAAGGGATGAAAGTGGTTCTAAAAGATAGACCTTAGATCAGGCTATCATCAGCTTAGAGTACGAGATGTGTATTTGCAGAAGTTGGATTTTAGATATCGGTATGGCCAATATGATTCCTTGGTTATGCCATTCAGCATCACCAACACTCCAAAAATGTTCATTGGACTCATTAACAGGATCTTTCAGTCATATCTTGATCGCTTTGTGGTGGTCTTCATTGATGACATTTTGATCTACTCTGCTTCTGAGGATGAGAATGCCTATCATTTGTAGATAGTTCTAGACTCACTCCGAGAGCACCATATTTATAGTAAGCTCTTGAAGTTCCAATTATGGATCTAAGAAGTTCACTATCTGTGACATTTCATCTCACAGGCTGGAGTTGCGGTGGATCGAGTGAAGATTGATGTGGTACTTTCTTGGGAGAAACGTAGGAGTGTGGCAGAGGTATAGAGTTTCCTGGGTTTGGTCGAATACTACCAAAGGTTTGTGCCAGATTTCTCCAAACTTGTAGCACCATTATTAGCATTGAAGTAGAAGGAGAAACCCTTCGTGTGGTCATAGAGATTCCAGTGGAGTTTTTAAGATCTCAAGCAGAGATTGACCAGTGCCCCCATCTTGAGGCTTCCGGAGGAGGGCGTTGGGTACGTAGTCTACTGCGACGCATTAGGGACTAGGCTTGGATGTGTCTGGATGTAAGAGTGAGAAGTGACAACATATGGTTCACAACAACTAAGACAACATGAGCATAACTACGCTACCCATGACCTGGAGTTAACAGTAGTGGTCTTCCCCTTGAATATGTGGAGACACTACTAGATGGGGGAATGTTTTATATTCTACTCTAATAAAAAAAGAGACTCATGTATATCTTCTCTAAGAAGTACTTGAACATGAGACAACAATGTTGGATAGTGTTCCGCCAAGACCATGACATCGAGATAGTCTATACTTATAGGAAGGGGAATGTTGTAGCAGATTCACTCAGCAGAAGATCTAGTATACAGCTTCTAGGTGAGGCAACAAAGCAACTGGCCGCTTTACAGATATTCTTTTGTAGATCAAGATGAAGCAGCTTTCTTCAGTCACTTATAGACACTCCCCCACTACTTCAGTGAGTTAGGGAGGCGCTGCGTGGGGACACTTACTGTGAGGCTCGACGTGTTCAGATATCCACAGGGTAGGCACCTGATGGATTTTCTGAAGGCAGGGAGCACGTCATCCTCTTCAGAGGGAGTACTATTGTATTAGTGGATTTACGAGATGATGTGTTGAGGGAGTTCAATTCTTCCCCTCTAGCAGTATAACCAGGAGTTGTAAAGATGTACCAAGACCTCTGATGACAACACTGGTGGCCTAGAATGAAGAAAGCAGTAGCAGAGTTTGTCTCTCGGTGCCTCACTTTGTAGCATGTGAAGGCAGAGCATCAGGTACCAGCAATCTTAGTTCAAACTTTAGAGGTCCCAGAGTGGAAGTGGGATGGAATATCTATGGACTTCATGAAAGGACATCCACATACATCTTATGGTCATGATTCTCTCTGGGCAATCATCAACCAACTCACCTAGTCAGCCCACTTCCCTACCGATCAGAGAGCAGAGTTTAGTAGAGACCATGAGACACCTCTATGTGCAAGATATTGTGCAGCTACATGGAGTACCCTAAAATATTTTCTCTGATCATGATGCATGTTTCAATCCACGATCATGTAAGGGATTTCAAGAGGATTTCGGGATGCAAATTCATTTGAACACCACCTTCCATCCTCAAATGGATAGCCAGACTGAGCAGACCATTCAGACCCTCGAGGTCATGCTGCATTCTTGCATCCTCGACTTCGGTCACAACTAAGAGGATCAATTGACCATGGTGGAGTTTTCATAAAACAAAAGTTATCACACGACCATTGGGATGACACCATTTGGGGCTCTGTACAGCTGACCTTGCAGATCACCTTTGTGCTGGACTGACCTTGGGGAGTCAGCACTCATGGGACCAGAGATGGTATAGGCTACCAAGGAGAAGGTGAAGATCATCCAAGAGTAGATGAAGACTGCACAGAGCAGACAAAAGTCTTATGATGATAGGAGATGGAGTCCTCTGGAGTTCAAGGATGGTGACCACATCTTTCTATGGGTCTCACCTTGACGAGGTTTATAGAGATTTGGTTGTGGTGGCATGTTTTCTCCAAGGTTCATCAGACCCTTTTAGGTCCTCAACAGAGTGGGCGAGGTGGATTAACCCTTAGCTCTTCCACCTTAGTTGCACCAAGTACATGACATTTTCCATGTATCCCAGCTGAGGAGATATGTGTATGACCCATCTCACGTCATCGACCATGGTGAGCTGGACATCGACGATGGGGTGATGTTTTTGAAGGTTCCAGTAGAGATTGAGGATCGACAAGAGTGGGTCCTTCGTGGGCACTCAATACCTCTATTGCATGTTTTCTGGCAGCACAAGAACCTTCAAGAGATAACTTGGTAGCGGGAGGCTCAAATACATGCTCAGTACCCCCACTTGTTTCCCTAGTTTGTGTTGTGGATTTCAGGGATGAAAATCTCAGAGGTGGGGAGAATGTAAAGACTCGGATTTTTTCCAAGTAATTTTTTTAATTATATGGTTATATTATGAGTTCCCAAATATTTACTGTGCGTGATTCTGAGGCCCGGTGGCCTCTAAATGAATTTCTGAACTCTTTTTAAGTATGTTCAGTAAGCGTGTGAGTAGGTTTTTGTAACTTCTGATCCATTTCTTAGAATTGAAATCTAAGGACACTGTTGAACTCGTAGCACCTATATTTTCTTAAGGTGACCTTCACCTCAACTATAGTAGGTCAAGGATGGAAGTTAATTTTTCACTTTTTTCATGGATGAATAAAAATAAAATATTAAACATTTTTATTTTTCTTGAAACCTCTCTTTTTGAGTTATGAAGGTGGGGACCACCCAAGCTGGAAAACCCCCAAATTTGAATTCTTGGTGGTGAGGACCACCCGAACCCCTCTTAATGGGGGAAAACCTTTAAACTCAATAATTAATTAATTGTTCCCTTTAATGGAACCATTTAATTGTTCCAACGTTAATTATGCCAACTTGAATTAATTTGATTAACCTATTTTAATTTGTGGTCACCTCATTTCCTTGAAGAAATCATTGGAAAAGGGAGGCTTGGAGAGAAATTTGGAGAAACCCTTCCTCCAACGAAGAACACCCTCTCCAACAGAGAACATACTTCCGAATGAAGAATGAGGATGATGCTAGAGCCTAACTTCGAAAGCATTTTACGGAAGCAATGATCGTTGGAACCCTCACCGCCTTCACCAACTTTATCTTGCGACACCTCTAATGAGCAATCGAGGTAGGTATTGTTGTTTTAAATATCTCTTTCCCGTTATTGATGTTCTTCATGATTTAACAAAAAATAAGACGCTGATACCATTCTAACATGGAGGGTTCGGGCCAAAGGAACATGGCTTTACCTCGTTGAAACCTTTGAGGATTGTGGTGGTTTTAAATCAATTCTGATGTCCTGAGATGGGTGCAGAAGTTTACAAAATGAAGAACGGGCCACTAGGGCGCACCTGGTGACCCGAGGAATGTCACCGAAAACCTGTGCCGACGACCAGCACCGGTGGGGCTCAGGAGTGGCGGACAACACATCGGTTGACTACGAAGATGGAAGCTACGCAACTGTGACACTTGAGAAGGTTCACATCCCATATTCCGCGGAGGTGTGAGGGTGCATGACGGTGGGGGCGGCGTGCGCCTGCGCCACCCAACATTAAGGGGACGTGGCGCGAGGCCACGTCAGTGATGGAGGAGAGTTCAGCTCACTGCTGGCCACTAGTGGTGGTGCAGTGCCCGACCGCACTGTGAAGGAGGGATGGCAGTCTGGCTAGCCACGAGCCAGTCGGCTGCCCAGCACGGGCCATACCATGGGCCGCCCAGCGGGTCGCCATCATGGGTCGCACAGTGGGCTGCCCCGGTGGGACGAGCCATGCGAGTGGGTCGGGCCAGACCCAGCATGTCGGTACAGATCCAAGGCTGGATCCGGGTTGGGCTGGGTGACCCGAACCGGGTCGGGTCGGCCCAGACCGGGTCAGGCTGGGTCAGATCGGACCCAGAACAACTTCGACCCCTTTTTACTCTTTCGACCATATCATGAGCTACATGCATCCATTTGACGAACCGTCTACAGTTCCAGAAACCTTGGATTGATATGGTCCTTTGGCTATCCCCCACTTGAGTTTTTATAACGTAGGTGTATGATCGGGTTGGATCGAACACAAATCCAATCGAGCCCTCGGGAATACAAGGCCAATAACTTATAGACCGAGCGTCCGAATGACACACCGTATTCTGCGTTGAGACCCCTATTACTTAGAGGTCCTTCGGGACATATCTTCATGGGACTTTGTGGTAGTTAGAGTATCGACCTGTGGCATGAGGAGCGGACCCTCCAGGAATCAAGCGAGCTTAGTGCGGGAACCCTGTAGCTGGTTGTATCATGAGAAAGGGATCCTATGTGGGTCTTTGTTTTGGGATCCTACGTGGGTCTGTGTTCTAGTATCCCTCTTGGATCTGCTCTAGGAATCTATGTGGGATAACTCTAGGATCCTACATGGGTCTTTTGTACTAGGATCCTATGTGGGTCTGATGATCTAGGATCCTACAAGGGTCTTATGATTTAGGATCCTACGTGGGTCTTCCACTTAATAAAGTAATATGATTCAGTAGTTACATCTAATCATATTTACTATAGTACCTAACTTATAACTGGTGTGAGATGAATCTTTACCCTTGTGGTGATACCTTTGTGGTATTCTTCTATGTGGTGTTACCTTTGAGGTAATTATAATTGTGGTGATACCTTTGTGGTATTCATCTGTGTGGCGTACCTTTGTTGTACTTACCTTTGTTGTGATAACTTTGTGGTATTCTTCTGTGTGGCATTACCTTTGTGGTACCTACCCTTGTGGTGTTACCTTCGTGGTATTATTTCCTTCATGGGATAATTGAGCTTTGGGATTTAGAGTTCGGCCTTGTGTTTCCTAATGATTGAGATGGGTTTACACGACAAATTAGCTATATATATGGGAATATACCTTAGTAGGGTTTTTAGTTGTTTTCATGCTTTGTGGTTTATCCTTTATGGATTTCGTGAGACCTTCGAGGGTCTCAGGGTCCCTATTGAGTATCGTTATACTCAACCTTGCACAGGATATGCCCACACATTGATGTGTTTAGTGAAGATGATGTACAAAGATGATTGAGGACGAGGGTACCAGGACTGGAGGTATCTCAGAGGTGGACATTAGATGAGGTGTACTACAGAGACGACCGTTCGAGAGTTGTACCTAACCTTCAGGTAGGATCCTTGGCGGGTGTTCATAGGGCCTGTTCCAGTTTACTTGTACATCCTAGTTTTCTTGTACTTTCCAGTTGGGATTGTATCTAGGCCCCTTTTTCTTACTGTACGTACTCTTTTTACTATACAATTTACTTGTGTTTGTATCTTGCTGTGTGCTTGGTTTGTGTGAGTTTTCTGGTTATAAAGGCAACGCCTTACCGTTATAATGAATACAACTTTCTCTGTAAGTCTCCATCCCCTGGAATATGGAAGATATTCTTGGGGGTAGTTATGGAACGAGCCCCAGGGGATGGGTCGGGCCGGGTCGGTCCGACCGTGTCAGACCGGACCCCAGGCCCATTTGGGCCCAGTATTACCCTTTTGGACAAAACTTGAGAACCGCGCATCCGTTTGATGAACCGTCTACGACATCAGAATCCTTGGATTGAGACAGTCCTTTTGATATACTCCACTTGAGTTTTGGATATGTTTGGAGTACGGATGGGTTGGATTGGACCCCAAATCCAAACGGGCCCTCGGAGCAAAACCGCTAATAACTTACAGACCGATCGTCCGATTGATGCCTCGTCTATTGCGTTGGGTCCCTATTGATGTGACGGCCCTTTGGGTTACTTTTTCAAGGAAATTTTGGGAGTTTGAGTTATGACCTATTTCTTGGGGAGCTGTTATCCCAAGCGCGATACGTACGGAACCCCTGCGACTAGCTGAGACTTGATGACTACTGACCCTTTCGACTCGGAGAGACTCGACTGGCCCAGTGGGGAGCGCCTTTGGGTGTCGCGTCATACCCACAGTGGGGAGAAACTTCATGTGATGCGGTATACCCATGGTACTCGACATGAGAAGTACCTTAGCAGGACACGAGTGGGAGCACATCTAAGTGACGCGACAGATCCATGGTGAGGAGCACCAATGTGTGTCGCGACAGACCCACGGTACTCGACAGGAGGAGTAACTCAGCAATCCATGGTTAGTGGGAAGCACCTAGGTGTGACGTTGCAGTCCCACTATACTCTATTGATGAGGAGATCTCCAGTAGCTGAGGTGTTTGGAATGTTACTTGTTACTATCCCTAGAGAATCTTGTGGCTAGCTATCAGCTTCCCTTGTGATCCAATGTGGGTCAGCTTCATAATTCTGTTTCTCAAAGTTGTATACCTGGGGTGAGAGGAATATTTACTCATCTGGTGATACCTTTGTGGTATTATTTTCTATGGCGTTACCTTTGTGGTACATATAATTGTGGTGATACCTTAGTGGTATTCTTCTATTTGGAGTACCATTGTGGTACTTACCTTCACGGTGATACCTTTGTGGTATTCTTCTATGTGGCATTACCTTTGTGGTACCTACCCTTGTGGTGTTACCTTCATGATATTATTTCCTTCATGGGACAATTGTGCTTCAGGGTTTAGAGTTGGGCCTTGTGTTTCCTCATGAGTGAGATGGGTTTTACCCAACGACTTAGGTATATGTATGAGCATATACCTAAGTAGTTTTGTTAGTTGTTTTCATTATCTGTGGTTTATCCATTGTGGATTTTGTGAGACCTTAGAGGGTCTCAGGGTCCCTACTGAGTATCGTTATACTCAGCCCTGTATGGTCTATGCCTGAACCATGTTGTGTTTGGTGTAGACGACATACAACACTAACTGAGGACAAGGGTACCAGGACTTGAGGTAGCTCGGAGGTGGACATTAGATGAGGTGTACTATAGAGATGACTGATCAAGAGCTATACCGAAACATTAGGTAGGATCCTTGGTGGGTGTTCACAGGAGCTGTTCCATATTACTTGTACTTCCTAGTTTTCTTGTACTTTCCAGTTGGGATTGTATCTTGACCCCTTTTTATTAATGTACACCATCTTTTTACAATACAGTTTACTTGTGTTCGTATCTTGTTGTGTGCTAGTTTTGTGTGAGGTTACAAGTTATAAAGGAGATTACTTCCCGTTTCAGGGAATACACCTTTTGGTTCTAGTCGCTAGCCCCTGGCCTATGGAAGGCGGGCTTGGTGTAGTCACGACATGGGAAGATGAATCATCTTTACTACTGTTCCTAAGTTATACCTAGTGTGGTCTGAATCATTACCCTTGTGGTGATACCTTTGTGGTATTCTTATGTGTGTTGTTACCTTTGTGGGTACTTATAATTGTGGTGACACCTTAGTGGTATTCCTCTCTGTGGCGTACCTTTTTGGTACTTACCATCGTGGTGATACATTTGTGGTATTCTTCTGTGTGGCGTTACCTTTGTGGTACCTACCCTTATGGTGTTACCTTCGTGGTATTCTTTCCTTCATGGGATAGTTGATCTTTGGGATTTAGAGTTGGGCCTTGTGTTTCCTCATGATTCATATGGGCTTACCTGATGACTTTGGTATATGTTTGGGCATATATTTAAGTAGGGTTGTTAGTTGTTTTCATGCCTTTTGGTTTATCCTTTGTGGATTTTGTGAGACGTTCGAGGGTCTTGGGGTCCCTACTGAGTATCGTTATACTCACCCCTGCACAGGCTATGCCCGCACCTTGTTGTGTTTGGTTTGGACGACATACAACGCTGAATAAGGACAAAGGTACCAAGACTGGAGGTAGCTTGGAGGTGGACATTAGAGGAGGCATACTGCAGAGACAATCGTTTGAGAGCTGTACCTACCCTTCAGGTCGGATCCTTGGTGGGTGTTCATAGGAGCTGTTCCAGTTTACATATACTTCCTAGTTTTCTGGTACTTTCCAGTTGGGCTTGTATCCTGGCTCCTTTTTCTTACTATACACACTCTTTTTTACTATACAGTTTACTTGTGTTCATATCTTTTTGTGTTCTTGGTTTGTGTGAGTTTACAAGTTATAAAGGAAATGCCTTCCCGTTTCAGGGAATACTCCTTTCGGTGCTAGTCGCCATCCCCTGGCCTATGGAAGGCGGGCGTGGGGTTTCACAACACAGTCCCCGGGGGACGGGTCGTGAAAAATTGGTTTTAGAGGAGTTGGTTATACTGTAGAACATTGGACTCTAATATTTTTAATGGTAATAGTGTTAATTTTAGTGAGTGTGGCTATCAGTTTAGGGAATCCAGTGTTGGTACAACGACCGACGTATACATTCACCATGACCCTGACTTCTGATTTCTAACTCTGTGCATGAAAACACTGATTGCATGAGTGTTTTGAAAAGTTTTCTTTGTGATCTCTTTAATTCAGCTCACCAGGTATAACTTATTGATCGTGGCACACCTGTTTCTTTTCAGGATGCCTCCACGCATACATCTAGCTAGGGTTTTTGGTATAGTACATGATGATAGCCAGCCCACCGAGTGACGAGGCCTTGATGCAAGTCCCTTTATCGGTAGGGGCACCAGTAGTGGCACCAGTGGTACCATTACTCATTGTGACACCAATTCCACCATCCCTATAAGTAGAGGGTGCACTCCTCTTGAGTGCATTGCACGAGTTCCAGCGCAAGAGGCCACCGAGGTTCCGAGGCGAGATGTACCCCACAGGCGGCTGAGGATTAGTTGGAGGCCACGTTGAGAGTCTTTGGACTGATAGGGACACCAGCTGATCTCATAGTGATCCTTGATACCAATATTCTCTAGGACGCAATAGGCAGATGGCGGAGCATGATACTCGAGGTTCACGATGAGGTGACACTTATCTGGGCAGACTTTGAGATCCTGTTTAGGGCAGAGTTTTCCCAATGACCCCTTTCACAGTGCGCATATATAAGATTCTTCGTCTGTAGCAGGGCATCATGAAGGTGGCTTAGTACTTAGCGAGGTTCAACGAACTCTCACGCTACTCTATTGACATGATGCATGACCCATTCTTCAGGGCCAGAACCATAGAGTAGGGACTCAGGTGGGAGATCAAGGATTCAATGATTTCTATCAGCATCCAGACACAGGTGGGTGTGTTAGAGAGAACCCTCTTAGTGGAGAGATTTTTAGCTGAGAAGTCACTAGTAGCGAGACCCACCACCGGGCATCACATAGCGGAGTCTTCTGCAGTTGGCAACAGGAAGACATCACAAAGGTCCAAGAGGACCAGACCTATAGATGGAAGACCGTAGGATTCAGGGTCAGTTGTGCGGGGAACCAGAGACAAATCCATTCATGTGAGGAGAAGGTAGTGTTATGCATGCGGTGGGTAGGGTCACATGGATCGAGACTTCTCAACCCGCCGTACGGATGATCCGTAGATGGTCAAAGGACCTCCCAGGAAGAGACAAATGTTCAACCAAGGAGGTCCACAGGGAGTAGGGCGGATGTGGAAGAGGAGTTGGCCATTCAATTGGTGGTGGCGACGAATCTAGGTGTTACCGCCACCACCACTAGGTAGTCCACCCCGACCCCAGGGAGCAGGTGGACAGGGGAGAGTTCAGCTCTAGGCAGTTGAGGCCTACGACCATGGTGCTCTGAAGATGATACGAGGTACGATCTGTGTATACTCTACCTAATCTTCAGTACTTATAGACACATGTGTCATTAATTATTTTATTTCCACTGCCCTCGTTCGGATCTCAGAGATTCCATTGGATCTGTTGGCTCGATCCTTATGGCTAGAGACTTCTACGAAAGAGATTCAACAATTACACACTAGTGCTGGTAGTGTGAGCTTACTCTAGGAGGCGAGAGCTTCAGGTGGGATATTCTAGTAGCGGTGTATAGGCCTTATGATGTCATCTTGGGTATGTATTGGTTATCTACAGTCCATGCCCACATCGACTGCATTAGGTCAAAAGTGCAGTGTGTCCGTACAGAATGTACCAGGTTTACTTTCACCGGCGAGAAGGGAGCATTTAAAGCACAATATGGACTACCCCGGAGGAGATTGCAGCCGATCTCTTATCAGTTGGTAAGCTATACCCTTAGAGTGGTTGATGTAGAGAGTCCGAGCTATGCTGTAGTGGTGGAACAATATGCAGATGTCTTCCCTGATGATGATTCGAGTCTACCTCATCACAGGGAGGTAGAATTTTACATTGGCTTGTACCTCAGTATGACACCGATATCTACACCAACTTATCAGAGGGCTCCTGCAAAGCATCGTGAGCTGTAGGTACAGTTGGAGGACTTATAGGGGAAGGGGTTCATCCGACCCTGTATTTCTCTTTGGGCAGCCCCGATTTTGTTCACCAATAAGGCGGATGGGAGCTTGAGACTTTTTGTTTACTATTGGAACCTGAACCAGGTGACCGTGAAGAACAAGTACTGACTCCCAAGGATTGACGACCTCTTTGATCAGCTGAAGGGAGCATGGGGGTTCTCGAAGATAGACCTCAGATCTGGCTATCACCAACTCAGAGTACGAGACGATGGTGGGTAGAAGACAAATTTTAGATGTCAGTATGAACACTACGAGTTCTTGGTTATGCCGTTTGGAATGACCAACACTTCTACAGTGTTAATGGGACTCATGAATATGATATTTTAGCCATACGTTGATCACTTTTTTTTAGTCTTCATCGATGACATTCTGATCGACTCGGCTATTGAGGAGGAGGATGACTATCATTTGTAGGTATTTCTGGACACACTCCGAGAGCACCAGCTTTATGGTAATCTCTCGATGTTCAACTTCTGTATCTGATAGGTGCTCTTTCTGGGACATGTCTTCTCAGAGGCTAGAGTTACAGTGGATCCAGTGAAGATTGAGGATGTACATGCTTGGGATCCACTTAAGAGTGTGATGGAGGTATGAAGCTTCTTGGGTTTGGATGGATAATAAAGGATATTTCTTCCAGATTTCTACAGAGTTGCAGCACCATTATCAACATTGGAGAATAATGGGAAACACTTCATGTGGTCGGAGAGATGCCAATAGAGTTTTCAGGAACTGAGGAATAGGCTGACTAGTGCCCACATCTTGAGGCTTCCGGAGGAGGGTGTTGGGTACATAGTTCACTGTGACACATCATGGACTGGTCTCAGATGTGTCCTGATGCAGGATAGAGTAGTTATCACATATGGTTCTTGAAAGCTGAGACAACATGAGCAGAACTACGCTACCCTTGACCTTGAGTTGGTAGTAGTGGTCTTCTCTTTGAAGATGTGGCGACACTATCTGATGGGAGATAATTTTACGATCTAATCTGATCACAAGAGTCTCAGATATATCTTCTCTAAGAAGGACCCGAACCTGAGACAATGATGTTGGCTAGAGTTCCTTTAGGACTATGACTTCGAGATAGTCTATAATCCTGGTAAGGGGAAAGTTGTAGTAGATGCACTCAGTAGGAGATCTGGTATACACCTACTAGGTGAGGCGAAAGGGCAGCTAGCTGGTTTACATATATACTTTGTGGATCAAGATGGAGAAGCTTCTTTTTAGTATCTTATAGTCACTCCCCCACTTCTTCAATGATTCTGGGAGGTGTAGCATGGGGACACTGACTACGAGGCTCGACGTGGTCAGATATCCATAGGGCAGGCACCTGATGGATTTTTTGAAGGTGGGGAGCATGTCATCCTCTTCAAAGGGTGTACTATGGTACCAGTGGCTTTACAGGAGGAAGTGTTGAGGGAGTTACATATGTCTCATCTAGCGGTACATCCAGGAGTAGAGAAGATGTACCAGGACCTCCGACAACAACACTAGGGGCCGGGAATGAAGAAAGCAGTAGCAGAGTTTGTCTCTCGGTGCCTCACTTGTCTTCAAGTGAAGGCCGAGCATCAGGTAACAACATGCTTAGTTCATCATTTACAGGTATCAGAGAGGAAGTGGGATGAAATGTCCATATACTTTTTGATAGGTCTTCCACATACATCCAGGGGTCATGATTCTATCGGTGATCGTCGACCGATTCACCAAGTCGGCCCACTTCTTACTGATCATAGAGCAGGGATCAGTAGAGAGTTTGGAATGCCACTATGTTTAGGAGATTGTATGACTACATGGATTACCCTCAACAATTGTATCCAATCGGGATGTATGTTTTGATTCCCAATTATGGACGGGATTTTTGGAGGCTTTCGGGACGTAGCTTCGTTTGAGCACCGCCTTCCATCCTTAGACAGAGGGCCAGACTGAGAGGACCATTCATACCCTTGAGGAAATGTTGTATGATTGCGTCCTTGACTTCAGTCATAGCTAGGAGGATCACATTCCCTTGGTGGATTTTGCATACAACAATATCTCTCACTCCACTATTGGGATGACACCATTCGAGGCTCTGTACGGCCGACTTTGTAGATCACCTTTGTGCTTGACAGACCTTGAGGAGTCAGTACTCGTGGGACAAGAGATGGTACGCGCTACCATGGAGAAGGTGAAGATCATCCCAGAGTGGATGAAGACTGAAAAAAGTATGTATATGTCTTATGCATATAGGAGAAGGAGACCTATGAAGTTCGAGGATAGTGACCACGTCTTTCAACGGGTCTCACCTCGATGAGGTTTGCAGAGATTTGGTCGGGGCGACAAGTTATCTACGAGGTTCATAGGACCTTTTCAGGTCCTTAGTAGAGTTGGTGAGGTCACATACTACCTAGAATTCCCCCCCTAGTTGCACCGGGTGCACGACGTTTTCCACATATCCCATCAGAGGAGAAACGTGCGTGGTCCTACTCACATCATTGATTGGGGAGAGCTGGACATCGACGATGGGGTGATGTTTACGGAGGTTCTAGTAGAGATTAAGGATCGACAGGAGCGGGTCCTTCATGGGCGGTCGATACCTTTAGTGCGTGTATGTTGGCAGCACAAGAACCTCATGGAGAGCACATGGGAGCGGGATGCTCAGATACATGCTCAGTACCCCCACTGGGTTCCTTAGTTTGTGTTGTGGCTTTCAGGGATGAAAATTTTGGAGTTGGGGAGAATGTAATGAACCATATTTTCAATTTAAGTTTTTTTAATTATATTGGAATTTTACGAGTCTGCAAAAATTGACGGAGTGTGATTCCGAGGGCCAGAGAGCCCGGAATGAATTTCTGAACTTTTTTTGGGTACTTTCAGTAAACCTGCGAGCGGGTTTTTGTAACATTTGAACCAGTGTTCAGAATTGAAATACTAGGACACTGTTGAACTTGTATCACTAATATTCTCTTAACAAGACCTTCACCTTGACCACAGTAGGTTGAGGGTAAAAGTTCATTTTTGTTCTCTTCATGGGAGGGAAAAATAATTGAGTAGCTTTATTTAATTATGGAATTTAATCCTGCCAATTTGTTTATGGAGGTGGGGACCACCTGATATAGAAAACCTCCCAATTTGAATTCATGGTGGTGGGGACCGCCCAAAACCCTCTTCATGGGGTAAAACCTTTCAAATCTCCAATTAATTAATGGTGCCATTTAATTATGTGAACTTTTATTGTGCGAATGTGAATTAATTTGATTAAACTGTTATAGTTTGTTGGCTCCTCATTTCCTTAGGGAAATCATTGGAAAAGGAAGGCTTGGGGAGATCTTTGGAGAAAATCTTCATTCAATGAAGAAATCCCTCTCCAACAAAGAACATACTTCGGAATCAAGAATGAGGATGATGCTCAATCTCGACTTTGGAAGCATGTTGCGGAATAGATGATCGTTGGAACCCTCACCGCCTTCACCGACATCATATCATGAATCCTCCCACAAGAAATTGAGGTTGGGATTGTTGTTTTGAATATCCTTTACCTATTCTTGATGTTCTTTATGATTCAAGAACATGTAATCCAATGTTACCATTCTAACATGGAGGGTTCGGGCTAAACAAACACGACCCAACCTCTACAAAACCGTTTAGTATTGTGGTGGTTTTAAATCAGTGGTGACGTCCCGAAATGGGTGAGTAAGTATACAGAATGAAGAACGGGCCACCGGGGAGTGCCCGGTGACTCGAGGAACGTTGCTCATAACTAGTGTATGTGACCGACACCGGTGGGGCTCGGGAGAGGCGGTCAGCACACCGGCTAGCCGTGAATACGGTGGCAGTGCAATTGTGCCGCCAAGGAAGGGCCGTAGCGAAGTGAGGGCTGTGGCTGGCGCATGACCAGCCACGTGACAGTGGCGGCGGCGCGGGCCAGCGCCGCCCGACGTGCAGGTGCCGCTACGTGAGACCGCGACGGTGATGGAGGGGTGGCTAGCTTACTGTCGGCCACCGGGGGTGGCATGGCACACGACCATGCTGGACTCAGTGGGCCAGGTCAAACCCAGGGCCATACCCAGGTCAGGTTGGGTCGACCCGAACTAGGACGGGTCGGACCGGTCTCAAACCAACTTCGACCCCTTTCTACTCTTTCAGCCATATAATGAGCTACGAGCGCCGATTTGATGAAATTTATATGGGGACAAAAACCTTGGATCGAGATGTTCCTTTTGGTATACCCCACTTGAATTTTAGATAAATATGGGGTATAGCTGGGTTGGATTGAACACGAATCCAACCGGGCCCTCAGGACTAAAAGGTCAATAAATTACAAACCGACCCTCTGATTGATGCACCATCTCTTGCGTTGAAACCCCTATTACATATAGGTACTTTGGGATAATTCTTTGTGAGTCTTCGTGGTAGTTGGAGTATCGAAATATGGCTTGAGGAGAGGACCCTCCCAGAATCAAATGAGCTTAGTGCGGGAACCCTGTAGTTGGTTGTATCATCAGAAAGGGATCCTATGTGGGTCTATGTTTTGGGATCCTACATGGGTCTGTGTTCCAATATCCCTCTTGGTTCCACTATAGGAATCCACGTGGGACTACTCTAGGATCCTACGTGGGTCTTCTGTACTAGGATCTTACGTGGGTTTGATGATATAGGCTCCTACGTGGGACTGATGATTTAGGATCCTACGTTGGTCTGCCTCTTAACAGGGTAAGATGATTCAATAGTTATATCTAATCATCTTTACTACCGTACCTATGTTATACCTGGTGTGAGCTGAATCTTTACCCTTATGGTGATAACTTTGTTGTATTCTTCTTTGTGTAATTACTTTTGTGGTTCTTATAATTGTGGAGATACCTTAGTGGTATTCTTATGTGTGGAATACCTTTGTGGTACTTACCTTCGTGGTGATACCTTTGTGGTATTCTTCTATGTGGCATTACCTTTGTGGAACCTACCCTTGTGGTGTTACCTTCAAGGTATTATTTCCTTTGTGGGACAGCTGAGCTTCGAGCTTTAGAGTTGGGCCTTGTGTTTCTTTATGATTGAGATGAGTTTATCCGATGACTTAAGGTATATGTATGGGAATATACCTTAGTAGGTTTGTTAGTTTTTTCATGATTTGTGGTATCTCCTTTGTGGATTTTCGGAGACCTTCGAGGGTCTTGGGGTCCCCACTGATTATCGTTATACTCACCCCTGCACGGGCTATGCCCGCACCTTTTTGTGTTTGGTTCAGACGACGTACAACACTGACTAAGGATGAGGGTAATAGGACTGGAGGTAGCTCGGAGGTGGAAATTATATGAGGTGTACCGCAGAGACGACTTTTCAAGAGCTGTACCTACCCTTCATGTAGGATCCTTGGCGGGTGTTCAAAGGAGTTGTTCTAGTTTAATTGTACTTCCCATTTATCTTGTACTTTCCGGTTGGCCTTGTATCATTGACCCTTTTTATTACTGTACACACTCTTTTTTACTATACAGTTCACTAGTGTTTGTATCTTGCTGTGTTCTTGTTTTGTGTGAGTTTTCAGGTTATAAAGGCAGAGCATTCCCATTTCATGGAATACGCCTTTCGTTAATAGTCGCCAGCTGTAGGCCTAGGGAAGGCGGGCTTGGGGTAGGCACCGCATGAGCCCCCAGCGACAGGTCGTGAAATTTATAACCCCCTTCAAAATAACATGTTTATGTTGTCATATAAAAAAAATTAATGTGTCAGTCTTAATTTAAAATGGGTTCACCATTCAAAGGTGTAAAATCAACATTTAAAAAAAAATAAATCAAATAGGGTTTTATTCATATCCTATGACTAGAATATTCATTGAATGAATATCAAAAATATTTTATTAAGTATATAAAACAAAAATATCTTTTTAATTTCATTACCAAAAGAAATTAACTCTAAAATATAAATTTCAAATTGATTTATATTTTTCATAATGAGTTTTTAATAAGTTAGTTATAATTATTCCCACTAACCTAACGACTAAGCTATAATGGTAATTTTATATTAAGGGAATCTCATAGTTTGTGTAAACTCATGATTGCATGCAAAGAAAGAAACTGAAGAATAAAAATTATTTAAATATATCATAAAAACAAATGGGCATTTCTTTCTACCCCATAAATTGTAATTTGCCCACAAAATTCGTCACTTGGAAACAAACAGATGGGGATACCTCTCCTTCATCATATCCCCATGTTCTCATGCAACTTATTCAAATTGGTTGTTCCTCTATAAAACTTTAACCAAGTGAGTGGTCTTGTTTTGTAGAACTTTTTCACTAAGATCCAAAATCTCTATCGGTTGTCCTTCATAAGAATGATCTTGCTCTAGCGAAATGGCTTCTCAGCATAGTACATGTGAAGGATCAGGTATGTACTTTCTCAGGAGAGATACATGGAACACATCACGAACTTGAGAGAGATTCAGTGGAAGTTCCAATCCATAAGCTACCTTCCCAACATGATCCAGTATTTCTAAAATACAGATATACTGAGGGCTCAGCTTTCCATTCAATCTAAATCTCATTACTCTCTTCTAGGGAGACAGTCGTAAGAACACCTTATCTCCCACTTCAAACTCTAGGTCTTTTATTCGGTTGTCAACATAATTTTTTTGTCAACACTGAGTTGATTTTATATATTGTTGAATAGATCTGACATTTTATTCCATTTCATCAATAAGATTAGGTTCTAATATATTTCTTTCCCCAACTTCATCCTAACAAGTTGTATTTCTCTACTTCATTCCATATAGGTCTTCATAAGGAGCCATCTGATTTCCAAAGTGAAAGATATTATCATAAGAAAATTCCACCAATGGTAGGTGTGGATCCCAACCACATTTTAAATCCATAGAGCAACCTATCAACATGTATTCTAGAGTTTTAATTTTCCTCTTAGATTGACCATCAATTTGGGGATGAAAAGCAGTGATGAAATTTAACTCTGTATCGAGAGCATGCTGAAGACATTGCCAGAACATCAAGGTAAACCTTGGATCCCAATCAGATATAATGGAAAGTGGTTCTCAATATAGTATTTCCACTTCCTTTACATATATCTTGGAAATATGATCAAGAGATAAATCCTCTCTAATTGAAATGGAATTTTCCGACTTCGTAAGATGATCAACTATAACCCAGATAGCATTATTGCCTTTGGATATTTTGGGAAGTCCAATGACAAAGTCCATATTGATGTTTTCCCATTTACATTTAGGTATGAGTAATGGTTGTAAAATCCCCTTCGACTTCTGTCTTTTAGAATTTACGTGCTGACAAACCAAGCATCAAGAGACATATTCGACGACATCACTTTTCATGCCATCCCACCAGAAGTACTCTTTTATGTCACTGTACATCTTCGTTCTTCCTGGGTGAATAGATAATGATGAACTATGAGAATCATCCAATAATTTATTCATTAATTCTGGTATGTGAGGAATACAAATACGATTCCTGAACCTTATTATTTCATCACAATCAAGGTTGAAATCAGGAACATTCCTCACCTTCTTCTGTAACTCTACGTCTTCCTTCTCTGCCTCTATAATTTTCAAATATATAGATGGTTGGATATTCCTTTGAGAGAGATAATATTTCTACCCTACCATTAAAATTTCAAGATCCATCCTTTGTAAATCCATTAATATTTGATCTTTTGTGATCCTCATCATGAATAAGCTTTTATGGTCTTTTCAACTCAAAGCATCTACCACCTTTTTCGTTTTCCCAGGGTGATAATGTATTGAGTAGTTGTAATCATTAATCAACTCCAACCATCTTCTTTGGTGCATTTTTATCTCCTTTTGTGTAAAAATATACTTGAAAAATATATTATTAGTATAAATATCATACCATTCCTCATAAAGATAATGCCTCCATATTTTTAATGAAAATATTACCATAGATAACTCCAAATGAAGAGGTGGGTAATTTTTCTCATGGATTTTTACTGTCATGAGGAATTAGCTATCACCATATCATTTTGCATGAGAACACAACCCAAACAATTATTGGATGAATCTATATAGATCATAAACCTTTCTTCACTACAAGATAGTGTGAGCATAGGTGAACTGACTAACCTTCTTTTTAGATCTTTGAAATTATCCTCACATTCCTCTATCGAAACGAACATAACTCTTTTACGAGTCAACTTGTTGAGTGTATTAGATAGTGGGGAAAAATATTTCACAAAACATCGATAATATACTGCCAAACCAAGAAAACTTTGGATCTCAGTTACTATTGTTGGCCTAGATCATCTTTTAATAACCTCTATTTTTGCTGGATCCACAAATATCCCCTTTCTTGAGATTATGTGACCCAAACAGAACAGAGCATGTGCTCATAGATCTATATTTCTTCTTATAAAATAGAAAATGTTCTCCCTAAGTTGAAGCACTAGGGAGTATGAATCCCATATCAATATTATCTTGGATTTGCCTCTTCAATTCCTGTAACTCAATTAGGGCCATTCTATAAGGTGTCTTTAAAATATGAATAACACCCAGTATGAGTTCCATCGAAAACTCAATTTAACGATTTGGTGGAAGAACTAGAAATTCCCTCTAAAAGAAGTCAGTAAACTCTCATACAATGGGTGTATCCTTAATCTTGAGTTTCTCTCCAACCATTTGAGACAAAAAAAACTTTATTTATTGGAATCAAGACCCATAAGATGGAAGAAATATTTATTGGAAGGTTATATTAATCATTTTATCTGTATATGGTCATATATTGATCTACAATATGAAATGTGACTTCCGTTCTTTTCCAATTGAAACAAGATCCATATAAAGAAAGCGAAACCATGCCAAGAATCACATCAAATTGCACTATAGTAAGGATCACAAGATTTTCAGGATTTACTTTCCCACAAACTTCAATTGATGATGAATTATAAACTTTTGATGCGACCATTGTGCTATTATGAGTTGTCATAACTAAGTCAACATCTAATCGTTGAGGTAATACAAAGATACCTTTAGAAAATTCTTGATAAATAAAAGAGTGGGTGGATCCGAAATCAAATAATACAATTTCTACTTTAGAGTTGATTGTAAGTGTACCTTTCACCACATCATTATCGTACTCCACATAACCGATAGTAATTTCATATGACCTTCCTTTTTCTTTGGCCTTAAGAGTTTTTTGATGTCGATCATCATCAATAACGGTAGAATTAGGGCATTTATTGGGATAATTCCTCATTTCCTTGGACTTGTAACATTGAAGTGTAAGAGGTGCATTCTGTGTAGCCTTTTCTTTTTTCACATCATTAGAAATATTTTTCCCATCACATCGTCATTCAATTGCCTGATGACTTTCTTTTCCACATTAACAACATTTACTCATCCCTTTAATAAAATTCCCTCTTTATTTCTTTCCACACTATGAACATAAGGTAAAACTCATCTTCTTTTAAGTTTGGTCCTTATATTTTCCTTTGAATTCCATTTTACAATTCTTATCAAACCCATATGACTGATGGGTTACTCCAAAATCCATCTCATCATTGAGAGAACATTCAACAATTTCCTTGTAGCTATTGATGTCCCTTATGGATAATTCCCTTTGGATACTTGGTTTTAAGTCACTAAAGAATCAATCAATTTTAATCTTAGGTTGAATAATAATTCTAGAAGAATTCCATGAAAGTCATTTAAAATTTGATTTGTAGGTACCAATAGATTCATCATACTTTTTCTTAAGTTCAAGGAACTCCTTCTCTAACTTTTTTCGAAGAATATGAGTAAAGTACTTATTGAAAATTAAGTTATTCAACTCATCCCATTCCCTGGAGTTAATATCATCTCTTTTCCTTGTATTCTAGAAAAGATTCCACCATTGATCAGCTTCACCTTCCAAACGATATAATGCTAAGATGACTTTATCATGTTCAGAACAATGTAGAAATATAAATATCTTTTCAGTGGTACTGATCAATTTTTATACCACTAATGGATCCGAAGACCCACTGAATGAATGTGGATGCTACCTCATGAAGTATTCAACAGAATATTTCCCCATACTTTGCTCGTTTGGAAGTCTTGCATGATTCATATCTTGAGAAAGATTTGTGATCTTGGATACAAGATTTTTCATTTCTGATCCCATAACATTTAGTTGCTCAGGGGACGATCATTTTATTTCCCATCACATTCAACATTAACGTGGTTCCTTCAGGTTCCAACCATTGACTAAAACCAAGAATCATAGTGTGAGGAACATTAATTATAATAGGAAAACCACATACTCAAATAGATGAGGATACCTCTCCTTCATCATATCCTCAAGTTCCCATGCAGCTTATTCAAATTGGTAGTTCCTCTATAAAACACTAACCAAGCGAGTGGTATTGTTTTGTAGAACTTTTTCGCTATGATCCAAAATCTCTATCGGTTGTTCTTCATAAGAATGATCTTTCTCTAACGATATGACTTTTGAGCTTAGTACATGTGAAAGATCGAGTATGTACTTTCTCAGGGGAGATACATGGAACACATCATGAACTTGAGAGAGATTCGGTAGAAGTTCCAAATGGTAAGCTACCTTCCCAACATGATCCAGTATTTCAAAAGGACAGATATACCTAGGGCTCAACTTGCCCTTCTTTCCAAATATCATTACTCTCCTCCCGAGATATATTCATAACAACATCTTATCTACCACTTCAAACACTAGGTCTTTTCTTCGATTTTTAGAACGATTTTTTTGTCGACTATGATATTATTTTATCTGTTTTTGAATAGATATGACCTTTTCTGATATTTCATCAAAAAGATCAGGTAATAATAGATTTCTTTCCCCAACTTAATTCTAGAAAGTTGGAGTTTTTCACTTCATTCCATAGAGTTCTTCACAAGGAGCCATCTGAATACCGAAGTGAAAGCTATTATTATAAAAAAATTCCACCCATGGTAGGTGTTGATCCTAACCAACTTTTAAATCCATATAGAAATCTCTCAACATGTCTTCCAGAGTTTGAATTGTCCTCTCATACTGACCATCTGTCTTAGGATGAAATGCAGTGTTGATACTTAACTCTGTATCCAGAGCATGCCGAATAATTTTCCAGATCATCGAGGTAATCCTTGGATCCCAATCATATATAATAGAACATGGTACTCCATATAATCTTTCCACTTTTTTACATATATCCTAGACAGATGATCAAGAGAGAAATCCTCTCTAATAGAAATGAAATGTGTCGACTTCGTAAGATGATCAACTATAACCCTGATAGTAATATTGCCTTTGGAAATTTTGGGAAGTCCTATGACAAAGTCCATATTGATTTTTTTCCAATTACATACTGGTAAGGGTAATGGTTGTAACATCCCCTTATACTTCTGTCTTTCAGACATAACTTGCTGACAAACCAAGCATCGAGAGACATATTCGGCGACATCACTTTTCATTTCATCCCACTAGAAGTAATCTTTCGTGCTTCCAGGGTGAATAGATAATGAATAACTAAGAGCATCATCCAATAATTCATTCTTTAATTCTGGTATGTGGGGAATAGAAATATGGTTTTTGAACCTTATTATTTCATCACAATCAGGGTTGAAATCATGAGAATTCCTCACCTTCTTCTATAACTCTACATCTTCCTTCTGTGACTTTATAATCTTCAAATTTATAGATGGTTGGACATTCATTTGAGAAAGATAATATTTCTACCCTCCCATAATAATTTCATGATCCATCCTTTGTAAATCCGTAAATATTTGATCTTTTTTTGATCCTCATCATGAATAAGCTGGCATGGTCTTTTCAACTCATAGCATATGCCACCTTGTTTGCTTTCCCTGGGTGATAATTTATTGAGAAGTAGTAATGTTTAATAAACCCCAACCATATCCTTTGGAACATGTTCAACTCCTTCGGTGTGAAAATATACATTGAACCATTACGATCATTATAAATATCACACCATTCACCATAAAGATAATGCCTCTATATTTTTAAAGCAAATAATACCACAACAAACTCCAAATCATGAGTTGGGTAATTTTTCTCACGTATTTTTAACTGTCGTGAGTCATAATCTATCACCATATCATTTTTCATGAGAACACACCCCAACACCCTCTTGGATGAATCACTGTTGACCACAAACCTTTCTCCACTATAAGGTAGTGTGAGCATAGTTGCACTGACTAACCTTCTTTTTAGTTCTTTAAAATTCTCCTCTCATTCCTCCATCCAAACGAACATAACTCCGTTACAAGTAAACACGGTGAGTGGATTATATAATAATGAAAAATCTTTCAAAAAATGTTGATAATATCCATCCAAAGAAAGGAAACTTTATATCTCAGTTACTGTTGTTGGTCTCGACTATCTTTCAATAACCTCTATTTTTGCTGGATCCACATATATCCTCTCTCATGAGATTATGTGACCCAAAAAATTAAAATTTTTGAAGACAAAATTCACACTTAGTAAATTTGGCATAAAGATTCTCCTTTCTCAGGGTCTTTAGTACAATTTTAAGTGATCTTTTTGTTCTTCATTTCTCTTTGAATAGAAATTAATATCATCTATAAAGACTACAAAAAAATGATCAAGATATTATAAAAAGACTCTATTCATTATATCCATGAAGATAAGAGGGGAATTAGTAAGAGAAAAAGGAATCACTATAAATTCATAGTGTCGATAACTTTTACTAAATTATATCTTTAGTATATCCTCCATTTTGACATTTAATTAATGATACCATGAACGAAGATTAATCTTGGAAAAGTATTGATCTCTTCATAGTTCATCAAATAAGTAATCAATGAGAAGGAGAGGATATTTGTTCTTGATATTGATCGTGTTAGTTTCTCGATAATAAATGCAGAGTCTCATTGATCCATACTTCTTCTTAACAAACAGAACATGCGATCTCCAAGGTGACAAACTAGAGTGTATGAATCCATTATCAAGATTCTCTTGGAGTTGATTCTTCAATTCCCACAACTCAATTGGGGAAATTCTATAAGGTGTATTTGAAAAAGGCATAGGACCCAATAAGAGTTATATTGAAAACTCAACTTCACAATTTTGTGAATGACCTAGAAATTTCTCTAGAAAGATAACATCAAACTCTCGTATAATGGGTGTATCCTTAATCATGAGTTTCTCACCAACCATTTTAGATAAATAACCATAATTTTTTGTAATCAATACCCATAATATGGAAGAAATTTATACTGGAGGTTATATTCATCCTTGCAATAGTAGATGATCATATATTGATCTGGAATATGAAATGTGACTTCCATTATTTGGAAATTGATTTGAGCTCCATATAAATAAATCCAATCCATGACAAGAATCACTTCAAATTCCACTATAGAAAGGATCACAAGATTTCTAGGAAGTACATTCCCACAAACTTCTATTGGAGAAGAATTTTAAAATTTCTATGTGACTGTTTTTCTATTTGGATTTGTCATAGCTAACTCAAAATCTAATTGTTGAGGTAATATGGTGATACCCTTAGAAAATTCTTCAGATATAAAAGAGTGGGTGGATCTAGAATCAAATAAAACATTTTCTATTTTAGAGTGGATGGTAATTGTACCTTTCAACACTTCATTTTTGTAATCCACATCACCGATAGTTATTACAAGTGACTTTACATTGTCTTTGGCCTTAAGAGTTTGTTGACATCGATCATCATCAATAACCCTTAGTGTAGGGAATTGTTTTGAAGAATTCCCCATTTAATTTTACTTGTAACATTGAAGTGTATGAGGTGCATTCTTTGTGGACTTTTCTTTGTCCAAATCATTAGACATCTTTTTACCATCACAATATTCAATTTCCCGATGACCTTATTTTCCACACTTAAACTATTTAATCATCCATTTAAGACAATTTCCTCTATGTTTCTTTCCACACATTGAGCATAAGGTAAAACTCATATTCTTTTCAGTGTGGTATTTATATTTTCCTTTGAATTTTATTTTACTCTTTTATCAAACACATATGACTAATGGGTTATTCCAATATCCATATCAACCTTGAGAGCACATTGAACAATTTCCTTATTGCTATTGAAGTCCATTATGGATAATTCCCTTTAGAGACTTGGTTTTAAGCCACCAAAGAATCAATCAATTTTACTCTCAGGTTGGATAATAATTATAGAAGTGTACATTGAAAGTATTGTAAAATTTCCTTCATAGGTACCAACAGATTCCTCAACCTTTTTCTTATGTTCAAGGAACTCCTTCTCCATCTTTATTTGAAGAATACGAGGAAAGTACTTATTGAAAAATAAGTTCTTGAACTCGTCCCATTATATGGACTCGATTTAATCTATTTTCCTTGTATTATTGATTATATTACTCCATTTATCAGGTTCACCATCCAAATAATATATTGCTAAGATGAATTTATCATGTTCAGAACATTATAGAACTGAAAATATCTTTTCAGTGGTACTGATCCATTTTTCAGCCCCTAATGGATCAGAAGACCGGCTGAATGAAGGTGGAAGCTGCCTCATGAAGGATTCAACCATATATTTATCCTTCCTTTTGCATTGCCCGTCGCATTTGGTTGCTCATGGGGATAATCATTGCATTGCCCGTTGCCTTTAACATTAACGCGGTTCCTTCGGGTTCCAGCCATTGACTAATACCAAGAATCATAGTGTGAGAAACACTAATTATAATAATAAAACCACATAATCAAGAATGAAATATCAAATTAGGACACATTAGGTTTTATACTATATTATTCATGGTCATTTCAAAAACCCTAGGATTGTATCCTATACATAGACATATCCTTAGGGTTCTTACTAAGGCTTTCACATCCTAGTTTCCAAAGGTCAACTTTACCTTTCCTCAAATACCAACTATAATGAACCAGAATTTACATAAATTTTTATTACTTCAGAATCGAATTATTTTTATTACAACATATACAAAACCATGATAGGACTGTATAGGTATAGTGTCTTTAGAATCTAGGAAACATAAAAAACTAGTTCCTAAAACATATATATTGTCTCCCATTAGACTCATTTTTGGCATTTCATATTTAATACCATTCTTCCTACCCTGGGGAAAAGAAACATAAAAATAGGTGAGCCCAAATGATCATTAAGGGTAAAGAATTGAAATATCAGTCATATGATATTCATAAGAATATAAAATTTGAAAATATTATCCTGTATAAGAGATCATAATATCATGTCATGGGATAAATCATAGAAGTGAAATATAATCCCAATAATCCTAACATAAGACATGAAACATTGTAGTATACACACATAAGCATAGAAAATCATTTCATATTAGTCAAGGCTAATTTCGAAGACCATCATAGAAGACAAATTCCATTATTGAACCGAGCTCACTCATCATTCTAGTACTGTATCACTGAACTACATTAACTTTCCATTCCAGCCATGTCTATCTCATGAGATATAAATCTTTACCGAATGCATTGGAGGGAGATATAGGTCCCACCCATCTCATAATGAAAAAATTATTATGTGTGCCACAAAAACATAAATCATACATCATAGTATAAATCATGTAGTAAAATGGGATTCTTAAACATCATTCCATCATAACATAATCCATATAAGATAAAAGGACTTCATAAAAATAATTCCGTTGTAATGTAATCAAATTAAAGTAATTATAGGGATAGAAACATAAACCTATATCATCTTAGATGGAATTTTTTTTAATAAAACACTTAAACATAGTTCCAAAGGAAAATATCATTTCTTCTACAAAAGCATTTTCTTTTCTCAATATGTCATGAAATTTTAAAAGAAAAGAAGTTAATTGAAAATAAACTTAAAAACATATAAAGGAAGCTTTATGGAAATAATGTTCTATGAAAGTGTAAAATTAAATTCATGCCATATTAGTTAAAAAAACATTCTCCTTGTACTTTTTTAGTAAAATTTAAAAAGTACCTTTTATGGGAAAAAAATATTCCTTCCATACCATGTGGCAAAAGTCAACAATGGGTACAAATGAATTTTAACATACATGGAAGAATAGTAAAAATTTTATGAAAACATTTTTAGAAAACATGGACATGGATAATAAATATAACCCTAATAAATACTTATGAATAAACAATCTTGGATATAAACGATATTGGAAAAGTTATCCCTTACCTTATGTACGTTATGCTTCGTATGTATCCGAACCTCCTCTTCCTCAACATGACTCATTTGAATTTTCACTTAGGAAACTACAGTTGGTCTTTTGAGAAGACGAGAACCTCCAGAATGTTTCTAGGGATGTTGAGAAGAGTAATGGGCATGGGTTGGTTGAGATTAAAGGCTCTAAATGGAGTAAAGAGGAGAGGGAGAAGGTTCCCTTTTATAAGAGAGGATACAGACACTTTAGGAAATTCTCAAAAATATTAATTTATAATAAAATCAAACCCCAACCAAAAACCTCCAAAGTGTCCCTAATTTTAATATGAGATGAGATAGGGTTTTAATCTCATCAACAATAAATTTTGGACAACTTATTTTCCCAATTTAAACCTTATATTTTTAATTAACCCTTAATTATTATATTAATGTTTAATTTTGGTAATAAAATTCTAAATATTTAATGGTAATGAATATTTAATTATGTGGTCTCAATTGACCATAAATGGATACTTTATGATATTTTTGAACTTATAATTATCACTTTGTAATTTTTAAATATTTTTATGATTTTTAAATAATTTAATAAAATGTTATGTTCATTAAATATCAATAGTGTCAATTTTGACTCTATTCATTTATTAGACTTTAAAAAAAATTCAAAAAGAAGATAAATTCGAAAAAATATTTAATACACTCATACATGTCATAATCACCTAGAATATTCATGGAAAACATTATCTAGTTCATATGATATATCTTTTAACATTTTGAAAAACATTTATTTGATATTTCTATTAATAAAATAATTTCTACATCACTATTTTGTGATCATTAATTGTTAATATTTAATCTCTAAAAATTAGAAATAAATTTTATCATGTATTTAATTATTTTTCATTTCTGGAGACTATCTATAGTTGATTATATCTCCAAGTTATCCATATATTAAAATTAATAAACTTATATAAAAAGAGACTATGACATTTTTTCCATTTCATTAGTTTTTACTACATTCATTTCATTTTCATTGGTAAGTGGAAATAAAGTGATTCCATTTTGAAAAATAGGTGATAAGGGTTGAATTTGATCATCCAATAGAATTTTTACAGTTGTTATGGTAATTTTATAATATTATTTTTACCCTTAATTACCCGATTCACCTTTAACCATGGAAATAAAAATAATTACCAAAGTTACTATTCATAATGCCAAATAATTAAAGTAGCCTATTAACCTAATTTTGAGAAAATGGTTCCAAATATGTAATAAATATTTTAAAATTCAAAATACATAAGTTTTAACAATTAATTTAAAATTATTCCTATTATTGAGAAAATAGGTTTTAAAAGTTAAAATATTACAAAAGATTGAAATGTTTTTACCTATGAATTCAATGTAAAATTAATAATAATGACATACATTATATTGAACAATAAAAATATATTCTATTTATACTGTCAACCCATTAAATATTATAATTTAAACATATAAATTTTCATAATGAAAAAAGTTTTTTTTAAATTAAATTTTAGCATATTTTTACTATTCATAAAAATATGAAAGTTATCAGAAAAATATCAAAAATTTATCCAAAGTAAATTTTTGTACCCCACATAAAAATATCATGTTTATGTTGTCATATAAAAATCATCGATTTTCCAAATTCTTAATTTAAAATGGGTTCACCATTCCAATGTGTAAAATCAAAAAAAAATTAAAAAAATACATCAAATAAGGGTTTAATCATAACTTAGGACTAAAATATCCATTAAATGAATTTCAAAAATATTTTTATTTTGTATACGACAAATATATATCTTCTTAATTTTATTACCCAAAGTAATTAACTCTAAAATACAAATGTCTAATTGATTTATATTTTTCATAATGCATTTTCATAAGTTAGATATACTTATTCCCGCTAACCTAACGACTAGGCTATAACAGTAATTTTATATTAAGGGAATCTAACAGTTTTTTTAAACTCATGATTGGGTTCAAAGAAAGCTACTGAAGAATAAAAATTATTTAAATATTTCATAAAAACATATGAGCGTTACACACGCAATGGTGGGACATCCTTACACAGGTCGGTTGACATCAGGGTATGGTTTGTGTGGATTTATAGATAGACTTCTTTGACTACTTATTTATGAAGACATTAAGGTAAAATCAAGCTCGGGAGTTTATGTACCTTCAACAAGGTGACATGCAAGTTATGAAATATTAAACTCGCATTACTGAATTGTATTGTTTTTTAGAATTTTTGTCCAGTGGAGGGCTAATAACATCAAGAAGATCCAACTATGGTCTTTAAAACATCATTGAATCTAAAGTGAATGTATTTCAATTGACCACTATTTCATAGATAGTAAACCAATCCATCCTCACTAAGTAGAACTTGAGGTATTTAAAAAATTTGAACTAGGGGGTTCATCAAATAGGAGGAGTAGTGGTTTATCAAGTGGTAGGAAGAGGAATTTAGAGGTTACATGCAAGGGTAGTACCATCCCGGTGTCACACATAGATATCTATGTGGTGTGTCAAAGGTGTGGTAGGATAGGCCATAAAAAAACCCCAGTGTATAAGGAACCCGATCAAATGTTGGTCTTACAGATGGATAGGTCACCTCCAGTGTTTCTAATGATCATTTCCTTATGTTCCTAGTGTAAACGGTTCTATGACAACACCACCTTTAAGTGTAGTATAAGTTAAACCATGTCAAGATGTATGTTGGTATTCTACATGTCGTTCAGGTTGAGCAGGTGGTCGAGGTTGAGGAAGTCAGGCCTTAGAGTTTTAGAAGCAGTAGAGTGGTCCTACTCAAGCTACTCAGGGAGAATCATAGGGTGACTGTTCATGCCATATTTCAGATGTGTGGCCTATAACTGAGGACCAGAGTCAAGGTCCATCTACCTTAACAGGTACTGTTCTAGTATCCTCCACTTTAGAGTCTTAATTCTTTGATAAAGGTTCATCACACACTTTTCTATCTTCTACAACTATGGGAAGATTAATCCTAGTGATAGAGATTTCAGGTGGTGTGGTGACTCTTGACATTCAATTAGGAGTTCGAGGTGAGGTTATACACTAAAAGGGAGTTTTCCCCTTGATATAGGTTCGTATTGTTTTCTATGGATTTTCTTCATCCTTGAGATGACCAATTTAGACATCATTATCATTATAGAATAACATGATTCTTATCGATCCTAGGTAGATTTCTATATACGATAATGGTTGTTCACATCACCCAAGGGAATCAAGAACATTCATAAAAGAGAATGGGATATCCAAGAAAGTTGAGTTAGACAAAAAAATGCTAGTCTAGGTGGAGTGACATCCCAGATGGCCAGTCTCTTTATGATTGATAAGGGAATGAAGCTTGTAGAATTCCATAATTTTTTGTATCATTTCAGTTACATCTTCCATAACGATATATCTATATTAACTTCTTATAGAGAGGTTGAAATCACCGTAGTGTATGTTCCATGTTTGGAATTTCTGTTTATTCCTCTATATAGGATGGCACCTATGAAGCCCCAAATACTGAAAAATCATCTTAAAGATGTAGAGGCTATGTGATTTATCCAACATAGAATGTCTTAATGGGGTTAACCTATCCTTTTCACCAAAAAGGAGAATGGTACCCTTAGATTGTGCATGGATTACCGCTGATTGAACTGGCTTACGGTGACGAACTGGTATCCACTACATCATATAGATGACCTCTTCGACTAGTTTTGAGGAGCGGAATTTTTTACCAACATCAATTTGAAGTTGGGAAACAATCAGGTGTGTGAAGGGACATCATAAATTCCACACATATATTTCCAATGTATTCATGGCTTGTACAAAAATGTGGTCAAGTCGTTCATCCTGAAAAACATGCCAATAGTATTAATGGCCCTGATAAATTGAGTTTTCCACTCGTATCTTGATTCAAATGAGGTAGTATTTTCAGATGACATCTTATTGTATTTTCTAACAATACATGACAATGCCAACCATTATGATATCATGACTAATACACTAACATAGTAACATCTATATGTGAATCTTAAAAAATTCAACTTTTGGATCATCAAGGTTCACTTCATGGGTCATATAGTATAGGAAGCAGGTGTATTTTTTAACCCGGAGAAGGTGAGCACCATGTTTTCTTGGGAGTATCCCAATAATGTTTTTTCAAATACACAGTTTATTAGGAACTTTTGGGTATTATAGATGATTCATTTAGGAATTATCATGCCCCATATTTTCTCTTAATGTTTTGACAAAGAAGGGTGAGAAATTCGACTGGATTGAGGCATTTTATATTTCTTCTCTAGAATTAAAGGGATGATTGATTTTAGTGTTGATCCTAATTCCTCGTGATCCATGAAGAAGCTATACTATTTACTGTGATGCTTCAAGAATCCTGATGGAGGAAGTGTTGATGTGGGAGATGAGGTTGTGGCATACGTGTCCCACTAGTTGAGGCCTCATGAGAAGAATTACCATATCCATGACCTCGATCCATCAATTGTGGTTCATTCACTATAGTTTTGGAGTAAATACTTGTTGTGTTAGTGATTCATGTTTTACATGGATCAAAAAAGTGACAAATACATCTCCACCTCGAGAGACATGAATCTCGGGAAAATTAGCTGGGTTGAATACCAATAGTCCATCAACTTTGAGATTTCTCACACACTAGAAAATGGAAATGCCTTAGCTAACACCTTGAGAAGGAAGACTCAAACACAAGACAATAACAAATCCAACAATGAGTGGAAGTTTATGGAACTATTTTATGATATTCCCCTGGAGGGTTAGGATCATCATGGGAAACAAGTTTTTTTATCTCTAGTGGTGACATAATTCATATTAGAGTGGGTATGGATGAGATAGTTATCTGATTCTGATGGAGTCATATTGAGGGATAACATCCGAGGTGAAACCCCACCTCTTGGTTTGGTTGTTGATGTGAATGAGATCCTACACTTATGTGGGTATGTTTGGGTGGCTTCATATATATGGGAAGAGTTTATTAACTATTCTCGTGCCTCTATTTGTGTATTTCACCTGGTTCTTACCATGATGTACCAAGAAATTCATCATTCATACTGGTGACCGAGTATGAAGAGGTAGATTGCAAGTTTTATCACTTCATGCTCCACCTATCAATAGGTAATGGTAGAGAACCATTGACATACTAGAATTATACATCCCTTATCCATTCCTGAATGGAAATGTAATGAAATCAACATTGATTTTGTGATGGAATTTCCTATATCCCCTCGATCTAGTGGGGTAGTATGGGTGATTATTGAAAGATTGAACAAGGTCACACACTTTTTACCAATCTGGTAAACCTTCTCGGTTTATGAGCTTGAGAGGCATTACATCCGGGAGATAAACAATGTTCATTATGTTACACGATTATATCATATCATAATGAGATGTTTGGTTTACCTCATAGTTTTGTTAAGGGTTGAATAAGTCACTAGGTTCATAGGTTCTTTTCAGTATATATTATCACCCTCAGAATGATGGGTAGTCAAAGTGGATGATAATGATATTAAAGGATAGGCTTTGGGCATGTATCCATGATTTTGGCTGTTCATAGGAAAATTGTATACATATTATTGTGTTTTCCTACAACAATAGATTTAATAAAAAATTAATATGGATCCATATGATTAAATTTATGGTAGGACATGTCGTTCACCTCTATTCTAGTTAGAGGCTGGCGAGGCAGATCATCTAGCCCCTAATCTCATTTGGGGGACTTCATCACTTGTTTAGTTGATTCAGAAGTGTATGTATACAATTAAATCTAGGAAAAAGTATTATATTAATCATCATCATCGACATCTAGAGTTTGAGGTGAGACATCCAGCCTTTTGTTTGATTCTACTAGGTTGGGTCATAGATGGATTCAGATATAGGGAATGTTATCACCATGATATATTAGGTCTTTCGAGATAGTGTAGAGAGTTGTGATGGTAGCCTATCTATTATAGTAACCCCAGATGTACCATGCCATGCTTGATTTCTTCAACATTTCATATCTTTGATGATATCATATTAAAAAATCTCATTCATTTGACCGAATGGATATTAATATATAGTAAAATTCTTCATTTGAGGAACATTTGATATATATCATTTTTCGTAGAAAGAAGGATCTCTAAAGAAGCTCAGTTCCTCTAGTCTAGTTTCTATGGAAGCACAAATGTGTATATTGCGATACCTCGGATTAATAAGCTGATGTATATGTGTAATGGCTAAAACATTTCTTAGATTATGTTTTACCACCCTCTGAAAGGATTCTCAGTGATGAGTTGTCTTAAGAAAGGGATATTGTAACATTTTAGTTTCTTTCAAAGGTACCTAAAAGTTTTTTTTGTTTCAATTCCTTTTGTGGATATAATTATGATGTCTAATGAATTCATGGATGTATCAGGGGTATCTAGGGATTTTTTGGAGCCTATAGTCCCAAAATTTGATGAAAAAACTAGATCGTATGGTTAGTAAAAACTGTGAGGCTTTAGAAAGTGGGGATCTAAGGGAAACATGGCTTGTCTACAATAATGTGACCCCAGTAACACAACCATGTGGGATTATAGACCACTTGTGTAGTTTCCTTCTGCACATTTGGTTCATGGTTTTTCCAATCGTGGGGAAAAACCAAGTTCCCATTCCTATGTGGGTGAAATTATGGTCTTTATATTAATGAAATTATTTCCTCACCCCTTTTTCTACCTTTCTATCTTCCAGTAAATAGACCCATCATTTCCCTCCCATAATCTCTCCTTCCCGTAAACCTACAGATCCACATATCTCTTATGTTTGTCATCCAAATTACTCATTGTCAAAAGAAATATAATGATAGAGATAATATCTACCCTCACATTTCATCTATTTTTCCTTTCTTACAACATCTCTTATAATATTTTGGTTTAAGATCATTTTTTCCAATTTTAGGTCATTTAACAATTTCTTTGATATCTTTCCTTCTATCTCAAATCAAAGCTCAACGCTGGACTAGAGAAGAACTATAGGGATAAGGTAGGTGGTCTAAGTTCAGTCCCATTATTTTTTCATCCTATATCATATGTTTTTGTGGAATGAGTATGAGATTTCTGGTTACACCTATTAATTGGTAAATAAATTAAATTTAAAAACTTACCGTTAAAAATGACACCCCAACTAGTGGCGAATCAACCCCATGGGTTGATCTCCTTGACTTATACCTTCCCAATGGGTGTGATCCACCTTTGAGGATTAATTGACCATTCAACTTAGTTTGATTATACACCCTTGTGTGTGTTTATTTATGATTGGTTTCTTTACCTTGAAAGAATAATTTTTGGAATTTTTTGGCTAAGTGTTTATGTTATATGCATCATTACCTACGCCATATCACCTTGTGACATAATTGAATCAGTAAACTAAAAAAATGGATATCTTAGTTTTGAATGTTAAAATGAATTGTATGATAACTAGTATGGGTTTTCTATCCAAATCAAACACTCATTTTGTACCAAGGGTGATTCAACTGGTTCGGACTTAAGATCCCCTTAGACTGGCTCATCGTACCTTATAAATAGAGTTTTTTTAATGAAATGTAAAAATGAAGGGGGTGATTCTAGCTATTCCTAGGATAGAATAATCATGTGTATTCCTTGTTACCTCTATATGAGTGACAAAATTTCCCTAAGGAAGACCCCATGGTTGGTCTTAGTGGCGTGATGGTTGTACCATGCCAAAAGAGAGAGACTTAGGCCCCTATTTGTGATACCAGGTATATACATATGGGTTAGGTCATAATGTTATCACACCAAGTCTGTAGTGACACTTTGGACCTCATACATGGGTCACCTCTAATAAAATCATATAGATTTCAGGATATACGGAGCCCCTGGTGCGATACATGGGGTCTCACCTAGACCGCCTTGGATGTCCTTAGGGTGCATATTCTTAAATAACATGAATGAATCAAATTAAAAAAATAAACATTTAAATTGTAAGTTCAAGGATATGTCCCCCATGATGAATCACTAGATTTGGGACAAAGTGTCTCTTTATATATTATACTACTTACCTTACTCGAGAAATATTCCTTGGATCAAATAGACCGGCTTAGGATGAAGCAAGTAAATTTGGAAAGGTGTCCCAACTAGAACCCAATCCAAGGTAGTTAAATATATCTCTACTTTTACTGATTCTACTATGGTGGGTTATTGGTCTTGTCATATAGTGTCTACTTATGTTGTCTCTTATTCATTATATATTATTGCACTCCACTCTGATCGATGAGGTCCTAGTCTCCCCACAAACACACCTTTGGACCTCACTTCTACTTGGATGTCTTTTGATTTTGAGGAGTCACACATAAGGTATTGTGGTCCACTTCCTTGGGGTACCTTTAAGTGGAATCTTATGAGGGATTATAAATTAGTGAATTTACATGGGCCATGAATTGAACATGAAGATGGAGAAAAAACTATCATTTCTTCTCTAGTAGGGCTTAGAGAAATGGAAATTTGTCAATAGGGTGTGGTTTGGTGGGTGGAGATGAAAAATGGGTATTAGTGGAAGGGGTGAAAAATCATGGTATTAGTAGAGGTAGTGGGTGGGTGGTGTAAAAGAGATATTAAGGATCAGTAGTGGAATGGGGTCCTAAGTTGGTTATGGGGATGGAGCATGGTCATCCATGAACTCTAAGGCCATATAATATGTATGATCTACATTACCCAAGAGACCCATATTGGGGATTATGGGGAGGTATATAGGCTATATCCTCCAAATAGAGGAGACAGGATGAGCCACATCGAACACACCTATGACACACTTGGTGGATGCTGAAATTGACCTTCATGAAAATACCTATGGACCATTATACTAAATTCTAATTGTAATGTGTGGACTAGAGGTCCATGTTGATGGATGGTCTACCAATATATGAGGTGATAATAAGTACCTCTATCAATGTGATTCTTGCATTAGCATGTCTTATGAAAAAACAAGAATGCGCCAGAGGCCGATGAAGAATCTATATCACAGTACCCTATAGTTTGGTACTCTTCACCTTGATAGGATCATGGAAGCTATGTGGGTCTTAGGAAATTAGTTCCCAACACCCGAACAATCCCTTCTTTACTGGGATGAGTCTCATGGATGAGTAATAGGGGAGGCAACAAACTCCTTAGTGTGAATATCGAGTATGACGCCGATGTTGTTGAGGGTCTACTCTCGTGGTCTACCACACATTCAAAAGGTTATATGAGCCCCATCAACCTCTATCATGGCCAAAAAATAGAGGAAGATCTATCAGAACGTATCCTCCTATACTTTAGAAATGGTTGGGAGGTTCATCAAGTTGATCCACTCAAATAAATCTTCATGCACATGAAAGTGGTTGAGCACATCCATGTCGAAAGTACTATTAGACCTCATTGGCTTGGACTACAAGTGGACTAAGAGAATATGATGCTTGAGATCAGAAAAGTGGAGCCATAGTTGAAGGTTCAAGAACAGGGTTTCACCTTGGGATGATCTGGAAGTTGACTCAATCTAGCCGGAGTCTATCCAGGTGGAATTAGAAGATAAGGAGGATGATGTGGATGGATTCGTGGGTGGTGGTGGTAGTTCAACTACCTGTAACCTTGTAAGAGGAACATCATCACCTCATGACACACATTTGGTGTGTTCTATTACAAAAGGAATAGGTGAACTTGCAATATGAGAATATTGGATAGTTTTTTAGGATTAAAAGTGAAGGAGTGCATGAGGGGATAGGTGGTTTGGTTGTTTGGGAGGGTGTTTTGGTGTGTTGGAGAGGAATCAAGAGGGGGATCAGTTGTGAACCCCAGGTTCATAGTTTTCAAAACAATCACATGTAATTTATTTCATGTATTATATTAATGCTGTGTAAAGAGAAAGATGAATTTTTTTCATGCCCCAAAATTCATATTTCATGTAAATGAAATAAATGATGTGAATATTTGTTTTTTGGGGATCTGTGTAACACCCAAGACTTTTATGAGAAATATTTTGTTTTTATGTTATATAAATCATCAAAGGAATCTTTCGCTGCACACAATCGCGACCTTCCTCGATAGTGTGTGTAGTACGCAATACCGAGTTCCACTAAACAACGATATATTATTATAATATTATAATCTAGCCGTTAGGAATAGTATTAACTGAATTTTAAATTTTACAACATTATTATTCCTCTTACACATTTTCTAGAACATGGTATGAGAACAAAGTAATTTTTTTGGGTAAAATAAGTATTTATCAAAAAATGCAGTTTTGCCGCCTTTTGATGGCGCACCCACATTAAATCTAGTTTTGACAAATTTATAAGTTAAATTTGACAAAATAAAATTCTTCTTTTGAATCAAGATATAAAAATTTACTTTGGATAAATTTTTGATATTTTTCTGATAACCATCATATTTTGATGAATAGTAAAAATACGCTAATTTTTAATTAAAAACAACTTTTTTCATTGAGATAGTTTATATGGTTTAATTATAATATTGAATGGTTTTAAAGTATAGATAGAATATATTTTTACCATTTAATATAATGTATGTCATTAGCATTAATTTCACATTGAATTCATAGGTAAAAACATTTCAATCTTTGGCAATGTTTTAACTTCTAAAACCTGTTTTCTTAACAATGAGATTTATTTTAAATTAATTACGGCAACTTATATGTTTTTAATTTTTAAAAATGGATTCCATATTCAGAATTAGTGGGTCCATATTATGTTTATAGGCTACTTTTTATTTTTGGGAATTATGAATAATAACCACGGTAAAATTTATTTACCATAGTTAAAGGTAAATCAGGTAATTAAGGGTAAACATAAGATTATAAAATTACCCTAACACCTTCCAAAATCCTATTGGATGACTAAAAGTCGACCCATATCACTTAAGGGTCAGATTAGATTCATTTAATAGATTTTTCCCTGAGAATAATTTAATTATTATGAAAACCAAAGAATGTGACAACATGTCACTTTCTTAAATCTTATAAGTATAATAATTTTAATTTGGTGATAGACATAAAGAAACTTCGAACAAGAATAGTATCCAGAACGATAATACAATTATCTATATCATAGGAATTTATTTAGAATTTTTAGGGATTAAATAATTATCATTAATTATGACACAATAGTGATGTTGAAATTATTTTATTAATTAAAATATCAAATAAATGGTTTTAAAATATTAAAATAATTATTATATGCACTATTTAATGTGCTACACTAATTTTCTAGATACATATGACATTTTTGTAATTTATTTAAGCTTTTAGTTTGAACATATCCTCTGTATATATTTTAGTTAAATTCAAATAAATGAACAGTGTCAAAATTGACACTATTGTTATTTTATAAAAATAACATATTATAAAATTTTTAAAAATTAAAAAAATATTTAAAAATAATAAATTAAAATTTATATGGTCGAAAATGTCATAAAGTGTCAAATTATGGAAAATTCACAACACATATGTAATTATTAATAATAATTTAAAATTTAGAATATTATTACCACAAATAAAATAAAATTGATAAATAAGGATAAATCAAGTTGGTAATGTTTAAAATAATTACTAAGATGTCTAAATTTTATTGGTTGATGAGATTAAAACCCTATCTCATCTAATCTTCAGATATGAGTTATTTTGGATGTTTTTAAGTGGGTTTGGGATTTAATATAAACTAATATTTCTTATATTTCCAAAGGTGCCCCTCTCCTCCCTTATAAAAGGGAACCTCCTCCCTCTCCCCCTCACACCAATTTGAGCCTTCAAGCTCGGCCAAACACTTCCCATTTCACATACCCACTTCCCTATAATCATCCTAGTGGTTCTGGTCTTCTTCAAAGACCAACCCTAGTGCCCTAAGAGGAGGTTAAGAAGAGGCGCGTCAAAAAGAGGTAATATCCATTACCGATCCTTTCCAAATTCTTTCTTCTTCAACTTATTATTATTTAGTTGTTTAATTATGAAGTAATAACATCAGTATAACTCATATACTGATATGTTATTACAAGTATGAAACAACCCTATTTCAACATCTATCCATCCTATGGAAAACGAAATCACCGCGCGTGCGTACGTACAGAATACCGTCTCCACGCCGTGGTGTAATCTATTTTCCCCCACCACCTTACTTGGATGGGTATAATGGTATAAATAATTACTATATATGATTATTGTAAAGTGATATTGATTCTTAAATAGTATACATACACTCCAATACAATTCCACGATCATGGGAACGATATCATCGCTTGTACATACGTACGGAATACCATATCCACAATGTGATGCAAATCGTTCTACATGATCTTCATTGAATAATGATTATATAAATGAATTGAATGAATAAATATGATATATAGTAAATTAATACCATTCTGTAAATTATTTATCAATAACCTAAAGAGAAGAATAAGAATTTATTCGACAAAACATGCATAAGAAGAAAAAGTTATAAACACCCGAATAACAAGTAGCAATGAAATATTACTACTAAGAAGCTAAGAATATGACTATATATGATATCATTACAATAATTATGATTCTTTAATAACTCAATAACATTATTTAAATTATTATACAGGAGGTTCGGACACTTATGAGGAAAATCAGACCTAAGGTAAGGGAAATATCACAATCTCATTTTTATCCGAGATTGTTTATACTTTTGTATTTACTGGGGTGTATTTTATCATCCACATCCATGTTTCCTGAATATGTAATATTATTTCCATCCACCTACAATTGTTTAAATCCAATTTTACCCTTCAGTGAGTTTTTAGTAAAGGATATGAAAGAAATCTTTTGTCGTTTTTCGTACGAGGTACTTTTTGACTTTTTCGACAAAAGTACGAAGAATGTTTTTTTTAACTTATACGGCATGAATGGATTTTTAAAACATTATTTCCAAGAAGCTTCCTTTACAAGTTTTCAAGTTTATTTTTAATCAACTTCTTTTAGTTTAGAATTGTATGACATGTTAAGAAAGGAAAAGTGTTTTTGAAGTAGAAAGAATATTTTCCTCAAGAATGGAGTTCAAGCGTTTTATCAAAATTATTTTCCATATAAGATAATATATGGTTCTATTTATATCCCTATTATTACATTGATATGATTATGTTGTGATGTAAATATTTTTATTAATTCCTTTATCTTATATGAATTGTTTTATGATGTCATGATGTTTAAGATTCCCATTTTTATTACATGGGTTATGTAATGATGTATGATTTATGATTTTGTGGCACACATAAGAATGGTATCATTTTGAGATGGGTGGGACCTATATCTCCCTCCAATGCATTGGGTAAAGATTTTATATCTCATGAGATAAACATGGCTGGAACGGCAGGTTAAACCGGTTCAGTGAAACAGGACTGAAACGAGGAGTGAACTCGGTTCAGAAATGGACTTTGTCCACTAAGATAGTCTTGGAAATGAGTCTTAACTAACAAGAAATGATTCTCTATGATTATGTGTGTATGCCACAATGTTTCATGTTTTAAGTTATGATTATTGGGATTACATTTCACTACTATGATTTATCCCATGTTATGAAATTATGATCTCTTTTGCGGGTTAAGATTTCCAAAAGATATGTTCTTATGTATATGATGTGATTGATAATTATTTTGTTTACGCTTACTGAGAATTTGAGCTCACCCTTTTGTATGTTTTATTTCCCCAGGTCCGGAAGAAGGTTATTAAGTTGGATATTCCAAAAAAAGGACTCTAGATATGATGAAATGAATGAGAGGCAAAGTAGATGCTTTAAGAACCAGTTGTTTATATTTCACAGTTTCTAAAGACTCTATACCTATACGGTCCTTTCATGGTTTTGTTATATGTTGTAATAAGTGTGCTTCAATTTTGAAGTATTAACAATGTATGTAAAGTATGGGTCATTATAGTTGGTATCATAGGAAAGGTATAGTCAACCTTTGGAAACTAGGATGTGAATGCCTTAGTAAGAATCCTAAGGATAAGTCTAAGAATAGAACACAATCTTAGTGTTTTAGAAATGGCCATGAACAACCTATGATAAGACCTTAAGTGTGAAATTTTATTCTTGATTATGTGGTTCTCCTATTACAATTAGTGTTGCTCATACTATTCTTCTTGGTTTTAGTCAATGGTTGGAACCCAAAGGAACCGTGTTAATGTGGAATGAGACGGGCAATGTAATGATTTCCCCCCTGAGCAACCAAACGTTATGGGAGCTGGAATGAAAAATCTTGTAGCCATGCTCACACAACTTTCTCAAGCTATGAATCATGTAGGACTTCCAAACGAGCAAAGGAAGGAGCAACATTCTATTGAATCCTTCATGAGGCAGCGCCCACCTTCTTTCAGCGGGTCTACTGATCCATTAGTTGCTGAACAATGGATTAGTACTACGGAAAAGATATTTTCAGTTCTTCAATGTTCTGAACATGATAAAGGCATCCTAGTAGTGTATCGTTTGGAAGGAGATGTTGATAAATGGTGGAATCTTATTATGAATATGAGGCAAAGGGATGAAATTGAGTCCATGGAAAGGGACGAGTTTAAGAACTTATTTTTCAATAAGTAATTACCTCGTATTCTCCGAACAAAGATGGAGAAAGAGTTTCTTGAACTGAATAAAAAGGATGATGAATCTGTTGGTACCTATGAAGAAAATTTCATAAGACTTGCAAGGTACGCTTCTGGTATTATTATCCAAACTCAGAGTAAGATCGATCGATTCTTTAGTGGATTAAAACCAAGTCTTCGAAGGGAGTTATCCATAAGGGACTTCAATAGCTATGAGGAAATCATTCGATGTGCTCTCAAAGTCGAGATGGACATTGGAGTAACCCATCAGTCATATGGGTTTGATAAGAAGAGGAAAATGGAATTCAAAGGAAAATCCAAAGAGCACACTGAAAAGAATATGATCTTTCCCTTATGCTCAAAGTGTGGAAAGAAACATGTAGGGAGTTGTCTTAAAGGGACAAGTAAATGTTTCAAATGTGGAAAGGAAGGTCATCGGGCATTTGAATGCCGCAATGATGGGAAGAAGATGTCTAATGATGCAAAAAAGTAAGGGACAAACAGAATGAACCTACTACACTTCAATGTTTCAAGTTCAAGGAGATGGGGAATTATGCCAATCAATGCCCAAATCCAAGGGTTGATGATGATGGTCGACATCAACAAACTCTTAAGGATAATGAAAAAGGAAATTTACATGCAATGTCTATCAATGATGTGGAGTACGATAACGATGTGGTGAAAGGTACACTTACCATCCACTCTAAAGTAGAAAATGTTTTATTTGATTCTGGATCCACCCACTCCTTTATTTCTGAAGAATTTGCTAAGGATATAACCGTATTACCTCAACAGTTAGATGTTGAGTTAGCTGTGACAACCCCTAATGGCACAACAGTCGCATCAAAAGTTTATAATTCTTCTCCGATTGAAGTTTGTGGGAAAGTGTTTCCTGCAAATCTTGTGATCCTTCATATAGTGGAATTTGTTGTGACTCTTGGCATGGATTGGATTTCTATACATGGAGCTCATATCAATTTCCAAAGAAGGGAAGTCAAATTTCATATTCCAGATCAATCTATGATCGTCTATCGATGCAAGGATGAACATAACCTTCCAGTGGAAATTTCTTCCATTTTATGAGTATGGATTCCACTAAATGAAGGTTATTTATCTCAACTGGTTGGTGAGATAATCACGATTAAGAATATGCTCATTGTACGGGAGTTTGATGATGTCTTTCCGGAGGAATTACTGGGTCTTCCACCAAATCGTGAAGTTGAGTTTTCAATAGAACTCGTACCAGGTGCTTTGCCTATTTCAAAGACACCTTATAGAATGGACGCAATGGAGTTGCAGGAATTGAAGAAGAAACTCCAAGAGAATCTTGATAAGGGGTTCATACACCCTAGTTCATCACCTTGGGGAGCACCTATTCTGTTTATTAGGAAGAAAGATGGATCAATGAGACTCTGCATTGATTATAGAGAACTTAACAAGATCACTATCAAGAAAAAATATTATCTCCCACGCATTGATGACTTATTTGACCAACTACGAGGAGATCAATAGTTTTCCAAGATTGATCTTCGTTCAAGGTATCACCAATTAAGGGTCAAAAGGGAGGATATACCAAATATGGAATTCCGTACAAGGTATGAACACTATGAATTTATAGTGATGGCATTTGGTCTTACTAATGCCCCTGCTATCTTCATGGATCTGATGAATAGAGTCTTTAGAGACTATCTTGATCAGTTTATGGTAGTCTTTATAGACAATATTATTGTATATTCAATGAGTAAGGACGAACATGAAGATCACTTGAGAATTACATTGAAGACCCTGAGAAAGGAGAAGCTTTATGCCAAATTTACGAAGTGTGAATTTTGGCTTCAAAGAGTTTCATTTTTGGGTCAGATAATCTCAAAAGAGGGGATATCTGTGGATCCATCAAAAACAGAAGTTATCGAAAGATGGTCGAGACCAACAACAGTGACTGAGATCTGAAGTTTTCTTGGTTTGGATGGATATTATCGACGTTTTGTGAAATATTTTTCACGATTATCTAATCCACTCACCACGTTGACTCGGAAATGAGTTAAGTTTGTTTGGACAGAGGAATGTAAAGAGAATTTCAAGGAGTTGAAAAGAAGGTTATCCAGTTCACCTGTGCTCACACTTCCTTGTAGTGGAGAAAAGTTTGTGATCTACAGTGATGCATCCAAGAAGGGTTTGGGATGTGTTCTTATGCAAAATGATATGGTGATAGCTTATGCCTCACGAGAGTTGAAAATACATGAGCAAAATTACCCAACTCATGATTTGGAGTTAGCTGCGGTAATCTTTGCATTAAATATTTGGAGGCATTACCTTTATCGTGAAAGGTGTGATATTTATACTCATAATAAAATTTTGAAGTATATTTTCACACAAAAGGAGCTGAATATGCGCCAAAGAAGATGGTTGGAGCTGATTAAGGATTACGACTGCTCAATTCATTACCACCATGGGAAAGAAAACAAGGTGGCAGATGCGTTATGTCGACAAGACCATGCCAGTTTATCCATGATGAGGATCACAAAAGATCCAATATTTATTGATTTACAAAGGATGGATCTTGGAATTATAATGAAAGGGGAAAAATCGTATCTTTCTCAAATGAATGTTCAACCATCTATACATGTGAAGATTAAAAAGGAACAGAAAGAAGATGTTGAGTTACAAAATAAGGTGAGAAATGTTCCTGAATTCAACATTGATTGTGATGGGATAATAAAGTTCAGGAATCAGGTTTGTGTTCCTCCCATCCCCGAATTAAAGAAGGATCTGCTGGATGAGGCTCATAGTTCTTCATTCTCTATTCATCCTGGAAGCACAAAGATGTATAGGGACCTGAAAGAGTACTTCTAGTGGGATGGCATGAAAAGAGATGTTGCTGAATATGTCTCTCGATGCTTGGTTTTTCAGCAAGTTAAAACTGAGAGACAGAAGTATAAGGGGATGTTACAACCATTACCCATACCCGAATGGAAATGGGAAAACATCACTATGGACTTTGTCACAAGACTTCCTAAAACATCCAAAGGCAATAATGCTATCTGGGTCATAGTTGATCGTCTTACAAAGTCTACACACTTAATCGCTATTAGAGAGGATTTCTCTCTAGATCAGCTTGCTAAGATATATGTGAAGGAAGTGGTAAGATTTCATGGAGTACCACTTTCTATTATATCTGATCGGGATCTGAGGTTTACCTCAATGTTCTGGAGAAGTCTTCAGCATACTCTGAATACAGAGTTGAGTTTCATCACTGCTTATCATCCTCAGACAGATGGTCAGTCTGAGAGAACAATTCAAACTCTAGAAGATATGTTGAGAGGTTGCTCTATGGATTTTAAAGGTGGTTGGGATCAACACCTACCTTTGGTGGAATTTTCTTATAATAATAGCTTTCACTCCAGTATTCATATGGCTCTTTATGAAGCTCTCTATGGAAAGAAATTCAGGACTCCAACTTGCTGGGATGAAGTTGGGGAAAGAAAGCTATTAGGACTTGATATTGTTGCTGAGATGGTAGAAAAGGTCCAATCTATTCAACAACACATAAGAGCAGCTCAGAGTTGACAGAAAAGTTATGCCGACAACCGAAGAAAAGACCTAGAGTTTGAAGTGGGTGATAAAGTGTTCTTACGAATATCTTCCTGGAAGAGGGTCATGAGATTTGGAAAGAAGGGGATGTTGAGCCCTAGATATATCGGTCCTTTAAAAATAATAGATCGTGTTGGGAAGGTATCTTACCGATTGGCGCTTCCACCGAATCTCTCTCAAGTTCACGATGTGTTCCATGTATCTCTCCTGAGAAAGTACATACCTGATCCTTCACATGTACTCAGCTCAGAAGTTGTACCGCTGGAGCAAGATCTTTCTTATGAAGAACAACCGATAGAGATTCTGGATCATAGTGAAAAAGTCATACGAAACAAGACCACTCGCTTGGTGAATGTTTTATGGAGGAACCACCAATTAGAAGAAGCTACATGGGAGCTTGAGGATATGATGAGGGAGAGGTATCCTCATCTGTTTGTTACAAAGTGAACAATTTCGAGGGAGAAATTCATTTTAATGGGGGTAGAATGTAACACCCGAGACTTTTATGAGAAATATTTTGTTTGTATGTTATATAAATCATCAAAGTAATCTTTCGCTGCACGCAATCACGACCTTCCTTGATAGCGTGTGTAGTACGCAATACCGAGTTCCACTAAACAACGATATATTATTATAATATTATAAACTAGCCATTATGAATAGTATTAACTGAATTTTAAATTTTACAACATTATTATTCACCATACACATTTTCAAGAACATGGTAAGAGAACAAAATATTTTTTTGGGTAAAATAAGTATTTATCAAAAAATGCAGTTTTGCCACCTTTTGATGGCGCACCCACATTAAATCTAGTTTTTGACAAATTTATAAGTTAAATTTGACAAAATAAAATTCTTCTTTTGAATCAGGATACAAAAATTTACTTTGGATAAATTTTTGATATTTTTCTGATAACCTTCATATTTTGATGAATAGTAAAAATACGCTAATTTTTAATTAAAAACAACTTTTTTCATTGAGATAATTTATATGGTTAAATTATAATATTGAATGGTTTTAAAGTATAGATAGAATATATTTTTACCATTTAATATAATGTATGTCATTATCATTAATTTCACATTGAATTCATAGGTAAAAACATTTCAATCTTTGGCAATGTTTTAACTTCTAAAACCCGTTTTCTTAACAGTGTGATTTATTTTAAATTAATTACTGCAACTTATATGTTTTGAATTTTGAAAAATGGATTCCATATTCAGAATCAGTGGGTCCAAATTATGTTAATAGGCTACTTTTTATTTTTGGGCATTATGAATAGTAACTACGGTAAATTTTATTTACCATAGTTAAAGGTAAATTGGGTAATTAAGGGTAAATATAAGATTATAAAATTACCCTAACACCTGCAAACATTTTATTGGATGACTAAAAGTCTACCCATATCACCTATGGGTCGGATTATATTCATTTAATAGACTATTGTCCCTGGAAATAATTTAATTATTATTAAAACCAAAGAATGTGATAACATGTCACTTTCTTAAATCTTATAAGTATAATAATTTTAATTTGGTGATGAACTTAATGAAACTTTGAACATGAATAGTATACATAAATATAATACAATTATCTACATCATAGGAATTTATTTATAATTTTTAGGGATTAAATAATTATCCTTAATTATGACACAATAGTGATGTTGAAATTATTTTATTAATTAAAATATCAAATAAATGGTTTTAAAATATTAAACTAATTATTATATGTACTATTTAATGTGCTCCACTAATTTTATATAAACATATGACATTCTATTAATCTATTAAGGCTTTTAGTTCAAACATATCCTCTGTATATATTTTATTTAAATTCAAATAAATGAATAGTGTCAAAATTGACACTATTGTTATTTTATAAAAATAACATATTATAAAATTGTTTAAAAATCACAAAAATATTTAAAAATTATAAATTAAAATTTATATGGTCGGAAATGTCATAAACTGTCAAATTATGGAAAATTCACAACACATATGTAATTATTAATAATAATTTAAAATTTAGAATATTATTACCACAAATAAACTTAAATTGATAAATAAGGATAAATCAAGTTGGTAATGTTTAAAATAAATTACTAACATGTCTAAATTTTATTGGTTGATGATATTACAACTATATCTCATCTAAGCTTCGGATATGAGTCCTTTGGGAAGTTTTTAAGTTGGGTTGGGATTTAATATAAACTAATATTTCTTATATTTCCAAAGGTGCCCCTCTCCTCCCTTATAAAAGGGAACCTCCTCCCTCTCCTCCTCACACCAATTTGAGCCTTCAAGCTCGAAAAAACCCTACCCATTTCACTTCCAAACTTCCCTAGAATCATCCTAGAGGTTTTTTTATTCTTCAAAGACCAACCCTAGTACCCGAAGAGCAGGTTAAGAAGAGGCACGTCAAAAAGAGGTAATATCCATTACTGATCCTTTCCAAATTATTTCTTTTTCAACTTCTTCTTCTTTAGTTGTTTCATTATGAAGTAATAACATCAGTATCACTCATATACTGATCTGTTATTATAAGTATGAAACAACCCTATTTCAACATCTTTCCATCCTATGGAAAACGAAATCACCGCGCGTGCGTACGTACAGAATACCGTCTCCACGCCGTGGTGTAATATATTTCCCCCCACCACCTTACATGGATGGGTATAATGGTGTAAATAATTACTATATATGATTATTGTAATGTGATATTGATTTTGAAATAGTATACATACACTCCAATACAATTCCACGATCATGGGAACGATATAATCACTTGTGCGTACGTACGGAATACCGTCTCCCCGATGTGATGCGATTCGTTCTACATGATCTTCATTGCATAATGATTATATAAATGAATTGGATGAATAAGTATGATATATATTAAATTAATACCATTCTGGAAATGATGTATCTATAACCTAAAGAGAAGAATAAGAATTTATTCGACAAAACACGCATAAGAACAAAAAGTTATAATCACCCGAATAACAAGTAGCAGTGAAATATTACTACTAAGAAGCTAAGAATATGACTATATATGATATCATAATAATAATTATGATTCTGTAATAAGTCAATAACATTATTTACATCATTATACAGGATGTTCAGACACTTACGAGGCAAATCGGACCTAAGGTAAGGGAAATATCACAATCTCATTTTTATCCGAGATTGTTTATACTTTGGTATTTACTGGGGTGTATTTTATCATCCACATACATGTTTCCTCAATATGTAATATTATTTCCATCCACCTACAATTTTTTAAATCCAATTTTACGCTTCGGTGAGTTTTTATTAAAGGATATGAAAGGAATCTTTTGTCATTTTTCGTACGGGGTACTTTTTGACTTTTTCAACAAAAGTACGAAGAATGTTTTTTTAACTTATACGACATGAATGGATTTTTAAAACATTATTTACAAGAAGCTTAATTTACAAGTTTTCAAGTTTATTTTTAATCAACTTCTTTTAGTTTACAATTGTATGACATGTTAAGAAAGGAAAAGTGTTTTTGAAGTAGAAAGAATATTTTCCTCAAGAATGGAGTTCATGCGTTTTATCAACATTATTTTCCATCTAAGATGATATAGGGTTCTGTTTATATCCATATTATTACATTGATATGATTATGTTGTGATGGAAATATTTTTATGAATTCCTTTATCTTATATGAGTTGTTTTATGATGTCATGATGTTTAAGATTCCCATTTTTATTACATGGGTTATGCAATGATGTATGATTTATGATTTTGTGGCACACATAAGAATGGTATCATTATGAGATGGGTGGGACCTATATCTCCCTCCAATGCATTGGGTAAAAATTTTATATCTCATGAGATAGACATGGCTGGAATGGCAGGTTAAACCGGTTCAGTGAAACAGGACTGAAACGAGGAGTGAACTCGGTTCAGAAATGGACTTTGTCCACTATGATAGTCTTGGCAATGAGTATTGACTAACAAGAAATGATTCTATATGATTATGTGTGTATGTCACAAAGTTTCATGTTTTAAGTTATGATTATTGGGATTAGATTTCACTACTATTATTTATCCCAAGTTATGAAATTATGATCTCTTTTGAAGGTTAATATTTCCAAAAGTTATGTTCTTATGTATATGATGTGATTGATATTTCTTTTGTTTACCCTTACTGAGCATTTGAGATCACCCTTTTGTATGTTTTATTTCCCCAGGACAGGAAGAAGGTTATTAAGTAGGATATGCTAAAAAGGGGCTCTAGATATGATGAAATGAACGGGAGGCAAAGTAGATGCTTTACGAACCAGTTGTTTATGTTTCCCAGTTTCTAAAGACACTATACATATACGGTCCTTTCATGGTTTTGTTATATGTTTTAATAATTGTGCTTCAATTTTGATGTATTAATAATGTATGTAAAGTATGGGTCGTTATAATCTGAACCTTCTCCTACAGAAAAAGAGCTTCTTACATATTCATAAAATTAAATCAATCATATACTAGGTTTCCTACCATAAATTAATTTATTTATTTTTTATATCTAGACATTCTCCCATTAAAAATATTTCAAATGTGATGAGACACCCCTTGTAAAATGATTCATGAAAATATAGTGGATGAAAGGTTTGGCGACATTCCTCGTCTGAGGTGTAGTGTAATTAGTATTCTTCTGAGCATTGGATCCCATGTAAATATGAGGTAGATTTTGTTTTTCATACTAACTAGTCACATGATCCTCTTTCTTATCAGTAAGATATATAGCTTGAAAATTCAATGACTAATTGCTTTTATTAGTGGCATTCACTATTTGAACACAACATGTTTTTCGCTGACTCTAAATATCAATCACCACTGGATAAAATCAATTTAAACCTTCCTAGGTGTGTGTAATGGTCTTCCTAAAATAAGGGGAATATATATTTATTCTTATATGTTTTTAATGATAATATAAATGGGGAAAATAATTTTCAAACATTTACAAAAACATCCTTGAGTAGTCCTTGTGGGTGACTGACTGAGTGGTCAGCTAGTTGGATTTCCACTCTTGTTTGTTTTAATTATCTAGGAACCATATTTTTTAAACTCTCATGGTCACGAGATTGATATTTGTGCCAACATAACACAATTATATTTCAAAATTTAATTTCATTATAGTTGAAGGAATTGAGAAACATCAAGGGTATCAAATTTTTTGGGGTATGATATACTAAAAAAGTGTGGATCACTATTAAATTAGGGAGATGACTCCCAATTCATTAATTTTATTTTTGATGAATACAAAGTAATTAAATAATCTTAAATAAGAGGTCATTAGATCAATTTCTTCATAAAATGTATTCTGGAAGTTAAATTGTTTAAACATATCATGTAATTTTTTAAATTTTATTTCTTTTTTTGGATTGTATCATTCACTCTAGGAAGGGGATATATCACTTTCTTGGTGGTGGAATCACATAAACGTCATCCTTTTTAGGAATATCCTCAAATAGAGATTTGTTAGCTGAATCTATCTCCTGAGTAATCACCTAATCTATATTCTCATATTATTCTAACTGTTTTTTCTTATCATCACATGAAGACTGAAAGTCCAATATATTTTCACTTCTAACAACAATATCCTTAGCCTAATCCTTCATATGAGCATCAGTATTACCAGGAAAAGTACCTAGTAGATGATCAGATGAGGTCATAGATATCTATCCCACATGATGCTCAATGTTATGTAGGAAAGACTGGTGTTTTTTTTAATTCGCTCTCTTGGGTTTTCAGCCTTTGGTCAACATTCTACATGAAGGTAGTGAGTATGTTTTAAAGATTGGATTGGAGAGGTTGGGAATTTTTTGTGATCTTAGTGGAGTTTGTGGAAAATTATTCTGATGATCTCAAGGAAAATGTTGTTGGAATTTTTGTTGTTTTTGAGGAGATGGACCTTGCGGTGGGTACCCAAGTTGTCTATGATTCCTTGGTTTTGTGGTCATATTAAAGGATTTTGTTGGAAATGATTATGCTGAGCTCAAGGAAAAGGTTGTTGGGGTCGAGGAGTAAGACCTTATGATGGGTACCTAGGAGCTACCTAATTCCTTAGTGAAACATTCCCACTCCCCTACTGAAAATAATACTAGATCTATTGTTTCAACTGTTGAGAGAGCCTATACTGATATAATTACTATTGAAATTGTTGGGGATATTTAACTATTGGTTTTATTGAATGTAATTGATGTAATTAAAATATCAAAATTGGGATCTTCTATTAATTCCCTAATTCTTGGTATGGGTGTGGGCCTCTACACGTTTCATAGGACTGAATCTCTAACACAGTTTCAGGAGGGGGTGGTGGGGCAGTAGGTAAATTGAATGACCCTAGCGTCATTGCAACTGTCTTTACATGGGGTATGAGGATGGTACTCTCAAACACATTATTGATTCCACACTAAGGTTATCCTTATTATACTTTCCATCATCATCATATTTTTTTATACTAATCACATAGAGGAAGAGTACAAGAAAATGGGACAATGAAAGAAGCCCACAAGAAATGAAGAGCTACCGGGATTTTTAGTGATGCCGGCCTAGAGCATCCCATCATCCCACTTCAAGGATCTTAAGAATGATCCGTCCCTCAGGGGTGATATCCAATATAGTTAGTAAAACATGCTGGAGTCCTTAATAGAACATTTGAATCTAAATCCACATGTCTAGTGCATGATGTGGGCAATTTCTGGTGAGTTCTTTAAAATTTTCCCATGCCTCCCATGCCGATTCTCTATTTTCCTGGGAAAAATATACTATGTCTTTTAGAAAATTCCAAGTCTATATTTAAGGGAATTAAATATTGAGGAAATATTTATCTTGATCATCATATCTTTTGATCAACTCAAGAGACTGGATTTTGAGCCAATCATTAGCTATTTCGTATCAGTAAAATGGGAAGATGCAGACTCTAATTACATATGATGAAAATCCATGGTTGTGAAAGGTTTAAAAAACCTATAAAAAAATATGATATGTTCTCAAGGATCTCTTCAATTTTAATCTCACTAAATTGATCCATGTTCTAGATCAAATGAATTAGTCCATGATTAATTTTATAGGTATATACTTGGATAGGAAGGCATACAATGCTGGGTGTAACACCACTTATGGGAAGAAATCATTAATCCATAATGATGTTCTCCTATAGTGATAGATTATCTCCCTAATTAATAGGTGGTTCATATTATATATATATATATATTTGGTTGGGTTTTACAAGATTTTTTTATCATCCATTACAATGTAGAGGTTTTTAGTAATGATTAATCAATCTCGAGGTCAAACAAAATTAGTTATTGAGCATCAACTCTCTTTGAACAATTCATAGGTACCTGAAACATTAAAAATTTGAGACAAAATGATTTATGTTATTTCACATGAGTAAAATAATTTTATTAGAAAATGTAATGGAAAAAAATAAAGGAGGAGGAGTTTTATTAATCCAAGGTTCATTGCATAGGTCTTTGTGACTAAGAACAATGATCCCCGATAATAGTATCAAAATTTTATATTCCTTGTAGGAATAATTGATTCCTACGAGTGTTGATTATATTAGATATTTATGTTCCTATACTACAGTTACTACAATGGTGTAGCAAACCAGAAATACGGGGTTGATCCGGTAGCGAAAACTTGATAGACAAGCAACCCATCAGTTAGAAACTTTTTTGGGATTCATAATGATTACTCACTTTTAATTGGTATGATTTAAACTAAGTATCATGGGACTTAAAAAGTTCAAATGGTGGGTCCAACTTCAATTTCAAGGTATTGGGAAATGGTAATCTTCAATATAACTAGGGATAGACCTATGGAGTTGGATGAAAAGTGGTGAAAAAGACACCACAATCTATTGGTCCAACCAATTGGATAAACCTAATATAGAAAAGTATCATTGGTATATAGTAACTGATAAACTAATAAGAATAATATTGGATTCATGGTAGAAAGAATTATCATCAATTGGTCCTACCCTGATCTTCTCCAACTAGGTCATGGTCATTCAACTTTCACCTCCAATGGTTAGGGATAATACAAGATAATGAGATTGAAAATTATTTTAAACTTGGTTAATTTCCATTGTGTTACCCAGTTTTGATTTTATATTTCCATTAGGTTTAACCACCCCTATATTCTACCACTAATCCTAAGAGTATTAGTCACTCATGATAGAATTGAATTAATATGGGGATAATATTTTTATTATGATTGGAATCACAAACAAATAGCATAAGGAAGATAATTTTATAGTTGAAATCATGAAAAATAAATTAAATAAAAACTTCATTGAAGAAACAATGAATAACGTAGTGAAAATCAATGTTCTATGATAAACTGGATTGTAAATGTAACATTGGAATAGATTTGATCAATAAACATGACTTTGATTTGAAAACATCAACAATGGAATGTGTATGATAATAAAATAAATAATAGGAGACAAATAAAATTTAAAATGGAACAAAAATGAATAGGAATAAAGGATAGAAGAAAATAAATTTTAGGTTTTATCCACCCTTTTTTCTTGTTGGGGCACTGAAATATTTATTGATCTCAAAATATACAATACATTTAAATGGTTAACATCATGTAATTATTTTAAGATAATTATACTTGAAAACATACACAACATTTAAATGGTCTTCAGGTCATGTTCTCTATATCCACAAAAAACTAAGAATATTTTGTATCTTCATATATTTTTCAGATGGAATCTTTGACAGCAAATAGGTTTTAGACGTCACACATCTTGTAATGAGTTCACACCTTATAATCATCAAATTTTGGAATTTGAATATTTCATGACTTTTAATCAGAATACACACCATGTAATTGGTTTATGACTTGTATTTGGGTTTCATGGCTTGTAATATCTACTAGAAGATGTCTTTTTTAGGAGTATACATCCTATACATTAGATTCACGATGTATAGTGATGATTTCTGAAATTTGTTCAGAATTCCTCCATTATGGCTTAAATTCTAAATCCCTGTAAAAATGCATCAAACCCTAATGTATTATTAAGTAAATAATGATTAATAATTAATGAAATGTATCTAAAATATATATACAAATTCATATTATCAAAAAAATTAACTATTTTTTTGAAATTTTTATCCTTTAATGAAGTGATTTCAAAATGAAAAGAATAATTTCCTCAATAAATATTCCATATGATCTTTTAATGAAACATACTTCTATGATAATGTCATTTTATTTTAAATATTCTCCATAAGGTATATGATCCATTAATACAATCCACATTCTTTATTTTAATGGATTATAATTATGATGATTTAAGGATAATTCTATAAACCTCGTTTCATTATTTTGGGTAGATTTTATAACAAAACTAGTTTCTTTTCTATGGTTTATGCAATGATGAAATGATGAAATATTTATGAAACAAGTTTTTTCATGGTTTATAGTATGATAAATGTTTGATGATATTATGGAACATATATATATTATTTTTATTTAGTGATGGGTGGTCCCATAATTATATATCCATCTAATGAATTGTTTAAAGATGAATATCTCATCATATATTAATAACTAGAATGGGTAGTGTACCCTATTCAGTAAGGGCCCCTATCCAATTTTATAGTCTAGGGAGTGAACGTTAACTATTGATACTGTGGTTTGATGATTGAACCCAATCAACTTTAATAGTATGTGATGTTAAATTTTCTACCAAGTAAATGATTTTCTATGCTTATGTGAATGCCACGAACTTATGTCTTATTCCAATTTTATGAACTTATGGACAGTGTTCATTGATTCCTTTAGGATTATTTTCTTATAAACTACAAATCTTTATGATAGTAATCATGTTTATGATTTATGATATTTTGAATATGGTTTTCAAATGTTAAACTCATGATATCATACCCTTACGATTGTGTTCTGTTTAATTAATAATCAATATATCATTTTTTTAACCTTACTAAGAATCTTAGCTCACCAATTATTATGTTTACTTCCCATAGGATAATTTTTTTAAATGTTGATAATTCTAAGAAAATGTGTAGTTTTAAAGTACCAAGTGGGTGATAATGTAGTTCCCTTATGGAAATTGCTTTTATATATCTATGTTTTTGAAGACACTAAACCTATATGATTATATTATATATCATAATGTATTTAATGAGTATTCATCTAATAAGATGTAATATTTATATATGAAAATTATTGGTTACTATTTAAATACCCTTAATGATTTTTTAGTAATACTCGTGTAATGGAAGAAATTTCAATTTAAAGTTCATGTTTATCCTCACATTGATGGATTATCATAGGTTTATTTTGAATATAAAATGTGACTTCCTATCCTCTGTTATTTATATAAACTCTATATACAGAGAGAGAGAGAGAGTCAATCCATGCCCAAAATTACACCAAATTAAACTAGAAGGATAATAATAATATTTTAAACAATCATATTAGAACAAACTATTTTCAAAGAGAGGACATAGAATTGAAATGTAATCATCATAACCGTCAAGATTTTCCACAGTAATTCATTTTTAACTATTTAGATGGTCATTTGATACTATTATAAAATTCATTAGAAATAAAATAGTAGGTAGGACCATATATATCAAATTTATTGTTCATAAAGGTATGATTACATACCTTTCTCGATTTTATTTGGGCTTACATCATTTGTTTATAAAAAAATTAATTTTATTGTCAAGAAACAACAATCAAAGTGAGAAATCATATGATAATGAAAATCATTCTATAGAAGTATTAAACTATGAAACCATTATATCAACCTTTAACACTATAGTTTCATCTTATATTTATTTGGCTTATCATTTTATTTTAGGGGTTTTATCATCTTATTAGAAATAACCTACTCATGGAAAACAAATAAAACCTTATTTTATACCAATTATGGTGACCCAATTATCTCTTACATAAATATTACATCATTTAAGATAAATATTTCATACATATCAAAGTAATAAATTCTTAAGAACTGTAAAGGTTTAGTTTATTTTGAGACTAGATACATAATCAAATTATTTATTGAAATGTCTGTAACATATCCCTCTAGCTTCTTCTAAATTAATACCCTTCTTACACAAGTCCTTCTTAAAACCTTAATTTATAAATTGGGGAAAATAAAAACATAACAAAGGTTGTGGTCAGATGATTGGTAGGGTTATTAATGAACATATGTGTATATTCTATAATCCTAAGGGTACGATAACATGATAATAACTTATGAAAACATGACTAAATATTTATAGACCACTAAGTCATGAGTGAGGGCTAAGGCTTTGTCATAATAAAATGTATGAGTCTTAAGACTGTGGAATCATCAATAATTATTCATGAGCAATGAGTTCATATCATAAGTATAATAGATAATATTGTGGTATACACTTAAACGTAAAAATTATATGTAAAATATAATAACTAATATATTCATCACATATTAGTATTGGGTTAACTACTCATTTACCTTCTCGGGTTTGGTGATTACCACCCATGTACCTTCTTAGGCATTAGATAAATGTATGTGTACCCTCTTTTACATGGTCTAACCACACATGTACCCTTAAACTCATTAAATATAAATAATCCCCAATTAAGTTTAGGTATATAATGGACCCAAACATTATATAATGATATTTTTTACATATGTATTCCATAGGAACATAAAAACATTCTTCATTTAACTATAAAAAATTAACCTACGAGAAAGAAATAAGTTTCATAACTAAATAATTAGAACACCCTAACCATAAGCTATCAAAATTAAGAAGTTGGAAGGTATAATAAGACTATATCCCAAATGAATCATAAAAATCCATAAATTATATTGAAATATATGAAAAATAATTTCATAAAATTGTCAAAATGTTTCTTTGAAAATACAAATTAATTTCATTTTCTTAGAATAACATTAATAAAATATTAGAAAAATGGGAATACTATTTTCTTTATAAAACACAAGAAACATTTAATTTATTATTTATGAATAAAAAAGGAAATTAATCTTTCAAAATATGTTCATGCTGTAAAAATTTAAGAAAACTTTCTTATAAAACTTTTTAAAGAAAGTAAACAATGAAACAATAGAAAAATGAAACGATGATTCCTTTAATTTTTTTTAAAGAAAGTATAATACCATACAAAATAACTTTATTAATAATTAAAAATTATAATAAATCATCCCTAAAAAAATTTGAAGAATATGAATGTTAAGGATAATGATTCCCAACAGAAAATGGGAGGTAGTGTTTTTATTTCATAAAAATAAATTGGTCATTTTGAGCACCAAAGATGGGAATATTTATAGATTAATTAAAAAATAAGAAATAAACATAGGATAATAAAATATATTGGTTTTAAAGATATATAACATAAAATTATTTCAATGAAAATTGAAAGACAAATAATCCCAATATAATATGAGATTGTACAATAAACTCTTACATCAAGTCCTGAATTTCATCATGCACTCTCATTCCTCATATATATATATATATATATATTTTTAATATACATATATAATTGAATCATATTTATAATTATAATACTAAATTTAATTTCATTATAATTTCCAATTATCCTTATATTTTTAATAATTTGATAAAATAAATATCTTGGTTTCAACTATAAGGTTTTTCATATATGTTTTTGTTCACCGATTCCTATCTTTACACCTTGGTCATGGTTTTTTCATCCTTGATATTTTAATAATGTAATAAAAATAATATCTGTTAATTATATACACTATTATAGAAATCCATGTAATGTTTTGATTAAAAATTAATTGCATCAGCTCATTGAGGGGGTAGTATGTACATACACAATGGTGATGTTTTCATTATTTAATTGATAGATAAAATGAATGTTAAGTAATAATATGTATTTATAGATTTACAATTATTTAATAAATATAATTTATGTAACTACTTTGGTATTTATAGAATAATATTTTTGATTTATATTAATACTTATGAATAAGATATTAATTTTATGTTAAAGGGGATTCTTTTTCTGATAGAGTACTCAACACGCAACCAATGATTTCTCCAAAATCTTACATTGCACAAAATGTTGAGTTATAGAGAAAAATAATATTTTTATATTTTTATTTTAAATGGTAGTTAACGTCTAACCATTGTATTAGAGATAATGAAAAAAATAACCATATTATTATTAAACTTGTTTAATAAATATTTTTACATTTATCCAATAACATTTAGAGGCTTAAAATGAAAATGAATCTAATTTTAAGCAGAAATACTCTAATATTTTTAAACGGTAATTCTTCCACCTTTTGATGGAGAACAATTTTTAAATATAGTTATTTTTAATTTTATATGTTTAATTTGGAAAAAGAATTTCTTCTTTAGAAGCGGGTCATCAAATTTTACTTTGGGTAATTTTTGTTTTATTTTTTTTTGATAAAGTTCAGCTTTTAATAAATTGTGAAAATACAACATTTTAAATTAAAACTGTCTTTTTAGATGATTTATTTATATGGTTAGATTATCATTTTAAATGGTTTTAAAGTCTAATTAGATTAGTTTTTTACCATTTAATCCAATTTTGGTCATTGGATGTAATTTCAAATTTTAATTAGATATAAACACATGCCAATATTTTAATAGCTGTTATTTCTTAAAAAAACGTTTTTTGGTTTTGACAATGATAATTGATTTTAAATTAATTTTTGTAGCTTTGGTGTTTTGAATTAGTAAAAATTAATTCCATATTTGGAATTAGGAGGTAAATTTTTTTTAAATAGGTAACTTTTATTTTTAGATACTATGAATAGTAACTTCACTAATTATTTTATTTAGCATGGTTAAAGGGTAAATCTAGTAAATAAGGGTAAAACATAATATTATAATAATATTAAATTATCCTAACACATGTCCTAACCATATTTTATGAGATATGTCTAACCATGGGTATCCTTGGGCCAATTTTAGGACCCCATGGAGCCACTTGTGGGTGAAAATGACATTTAACTATTTATAATTTAAAGTTAAGGAAACTACAACGTAAACATATATCTTTTACTACAGAAATTTTTATATGGGTTTATATAAGCTATATTTTAGAATATATATAATCAGTAGAAAGGTAAAATAATTTCATAAATCATGGTATTTTATTAATAATATTTAGACATCAAATAAATAAATTTATTTTTGACATAATGATGATTTACTGATTACATTATTAATAAATGTTTTAAGTAAATGAGATTATAAAAATAATAATAATATTTTTTTGAACCTTTTTATGCCATAAACTAATTTTAGGGATGATTATTACTTTTTTATATTTGTATTTATGATTTTTTTTCAAAATAATCATGTTGATATAGATTTTTAAATAGTCATGATATGAATAGTATTAAAATTGACATAAATGAGTTTTTAAAATAAATACTATTTTATTGAACGATATAATAGTCCTAAAAATATAATATTCCGAAAAATGACTTATAGAGTTTTTTAAGTGTTATTAATTGACCACTTGAGGTTCTATTTACATTTAATGATTACTATATAAGCCATATAGTATGAATATACCAGAAGACAAGGTAAAGGTTAAATTTGTTAACTAATGGTCAAATCTAAAAGATAATGTTATTTTTATAACCTAAACTTATCTAAAACAAATTTTGTGAGAGTATTTATACCCATAATAATCTGATATTAGAAATATATCACTTTTGTGTTATTATAATTCTAAAATAAATTAATAATAAAATAATATTTCAAGACATTCCAAAAGTGCCCTTCCTCGCCCTTATAAAAGGACACCACCTATAACCCCTCACTCACACCTTGAAATCCCCTTGGATCATCCAACCTCTGATCCAATAAGATCCCAAAATCCCTATATTCCTCCTAGAATCATTATCTTAGGAAGAAGGAATTTCAATAAAGCCTTTTTGGATCAAATCAAAGGGAGTTACCCATTTTAAGAGGTAATGTCTTCTCTAAAGTTCCTTTAGAATATTACACTTATTCAATACCTATTCTATTATTATTATTTGATTAAATAAAATAAATAGTATCCTCAATATACTAGGATATTTTTATGAGAAGTATTCAAACTACACTGACACACACCTACATCTAATGGTTTTAGAACATACTAAATATGTGGATGGTGAAATACTGCCTCACGAAATGATGATTGTTCAATTATCTCCTACCACCTCTCATGGTGAAAATTATGATGCAAATATATTTATATTGTATATATTATGTTTATATTCTCTTTATGATTATGTAATTTTTATTTACAATATACCTTTATGCTTTTCATGATGTGTAAACAAGATAATTTCATTTGAGGAAGCGCGGACTACCGCCCCCTCAATATGATATAACTTGTTCATGTCGTACATGGAACATATAAAGGATGGTGTTAATGAAATTATTTAACATATATATGATATAATATTATAATGGAATTATAATATACCTATTTACCATAATTTTTTCATTCCAATAAATATGAAACAGAAATGAAAGTAGCGTTCATGCGTACGTACAACTTACCATCTCTATGAACGGTGAATTTCATTTATTATCTCCAAATGTCATGGAATATTATAAATAAATATATACTGGATATATATGATATATATATGAATAATATTCTGGAGATAATGTACTTTTTACCACCTGAAAATTTTAATTATATCAGGATCATTTTTTACTTAAGTACCCAATATCGACAAAACATCTGATACGAACACAAATAATTATATAATTTTAATAACATGGTAATAATGATATAAAATGAATAATAATCCTGAGAAATGTTCTTAAGAAATTATAAATTGACTTATGATAATTATTCAGGAAATTAAAGAATGAATAATTCTAGTCAGACACAAGGTAAGGGACTTTGTCACAATCTACTTTAATTAAGGCATGTTTTGATTTGTACACGAATTTCTTTTATAAATTATATAAAACCCTTTGACATGTATTTTCATTCAAGTGGAATCTTTTTTTATGAATCATTTTACTAAAAAACAAAAAGAATTTTTTTTAACGTACGCAATAACAATGACCTTTTCGACACTGCTAGCATTATTTGATATATGGCTTTCATAGTAAGCACTAATGTTTTTAATAGGAAAATAAATAACATATTCCCTTTTAACGTATTTTGGTATTGAAAATTGGTTTTTAAATTGATTGAGTATTTCAACAGTTTGAAATTATTTCTTGTGATTTTAAATCAAATGTTATTAGTTTAATGTTGATATTTGGAATATTTTATGTGTTATGATTATATAAAGGTACTTGGACATTTGATGGGTGGTTACGTGATAGTCTAATGATAGGTGGTTACTTGATAAACCAAATGATGGGTAGTTCCGTGATAAACGAATGATGGGTGGTAATTTTATAACCTACAATGCATTGGGTATGGAAGTCCGCTGTATGACTATTCCATTTAGTGATATATGTGGAAGTCGACTGTATGGTTATACCTTCTAAGTATGTTTATGTACCAAGTTACATATATATGTTATAATTTCTTTTCAATGGGATTAATGGTAATATTTTGGTTAAAAAAGGGTGAGTAATGAGCTTATATTCAGTAAAGTGTATTTTCTACATTTTAAGGTGAAAATTATTACTTTATGATAAAGTATTCATGGATTACATGTTGTTTTGAAAACATAACAGTTTTCCTTCTTAATGTATCCCTTACTAATCTTTTTATGCTCATACCAAGTTTTGAAATGTTTTTCATAGGACATAAAAATTAATAGGATCAATGATGGGATCAAGGAAAATTCATGCTGTCTAAAACATGGAACTAGAAATATTTCTTTTTTAAGAGTTTTTGTTTTATTAGAAAATGGATGGTGAGTAAAAGTGTCTACTTTTAAAATTCATATTGTTATGTATAAGGTGTGACCTGACACTCTAAATCTCTAAAACTAAAAAGATCCTCAATTTGAATTATTAACTTAATTCAAGATTATGTAATGTTTAAGGCTATGGACTTATAGTTGGTAACAAAGGCCAGTTTAGATAACTTTAGAGTTTAGGGTGTTATTTAAGCATAAGTAAAATAACCATAATGGTTATCATATTATAAATAGTCATAGTTATTTTAGATAAATTGAATTATTTTAAGATAAAATGAATGACTATAGATTATTTTTTACCATCTTTATAAGATATTATATGATGATTTTACTAATATACTCACACTGAACTTTTTGGTATTATTAAATTTCTGGATCTTGTAGGAAAAATGTAATAATGGATATAATATAACCGTGACGATTTTACGAATATGAAATCGAATGAAATGTGAGTTTCAATGAGGACTCTTGTGGTTATTCTCAACCAACTATCTGGAGTCATGATTGACCCCCTGAACATGGTGATGTTTATAAGGCATCACATATGCGAGAAACAAATCCTTGTATAAAATTAGGTAATAATCATAAAGGTACGTATATTCAAAACCCTATGTGTCACAGATGTGGAAGGAAACACCTAGGAAAATGATTCAAAGGGATGATAATATTCTATAGATGTGGCAGTGAAGGTAATAAATCAAGAACCTACAATGGAAAAAGGAATCATTCTATTGACTCCAAGAATTGGAATTAAGTTATTTTTGAGGGATCAATTGAATTTTTTAAATGTGGTGTGTGTGGTAATTACAAAAAATGATGTCCTACGAAGAAGGTTTTGGAATGGGATCAGCAGGACTGTACAAATATATGTTTACCTATACCTAATTCCATTCCTATTGAGTATGAGGAAACTAATAAAGACCTATGAAAGGTATAAATTATTTCATAGCTGATGTTTTATATTATTAATTCATATTATTTGATTCGCTATTTTTTTTAGGAAAAATGTATAACGAAATAAGTTGGAAAAGAATTTTTAATGGATCATGAAGAATGTTGAGTGATTAAGAAGTCTACATATAAGGGATTCAAAATTTATGGTAGAATTTAGGATGATGAAATGCTTAAAATAATTAAGGCTCTTTTGATGATTGGATTACTTTAGAAGACATTTTTTTAGTATGTGTAACCCTGAAGTTTGATATGTGAAAATTTTATTCAAGAATGAATTATCTTTTCTTTTGTAGACATAATGGATAACCTTAGGGGTTCATACCATCTTTTGTTTTTAGGTGAAAAATTGTTATTTTATTTTGGGATGCAAAAAAAAAGGTATTAGATATATTTTTAGGATAAAATCGGTTATGGTTATTTTTGAGGAAATTATATTATTTTTGAGAATGTTATAATAATGATATGGTTTTAGAAAAATTACAACCCGCATGATGGGAGACAACCCACCGCATCTGGAAAGGCCATGGGAATCGAACCCACAACAGAAGGGCAACAAGGGTGCATCACCTACCACTAGCTTACGTTAAGTAAATGGTTAGTATAACTTATTACTTTAAGTTAAATGATTTTATTGATCAATAATAAGTTGACTTGGGATATTATGTTTTATCAAATGGATATCTTTGGTATAGGAAAATGATTTGGGTAAAAAGTGATAAAGGTTATTTTGGAAAACATTTTTTCTTATGGGAGCAATATATGCCTAAGGAAAATAACATACTTTGGGATTTAAATTGAGGAGTAATGGTGAAATTTTATTTCAGATGAATCTATGGTTTTATATTAGAAATATAGAGTTTTTGGTTATTTAAGGAAATGATTAACCTTTCAAAGAGAATATGTGATTTAGGTGAATTACTTTTCAGTATGAGACTTTAAAAGTAGGAAATTTATATGGAGATAAATGTTAAGATTTTTTTGGAAGATTATGTGATAAGATCCTTATTAATTTCGGGTTTCATACTTAGTTTGGATTATTTTGAATAATTTGAAGGATGATTGTGTATTGAATGGTCATTGTTAAGCATTCAGTATTGTTTGTTCAATTTGGGAGATTAAGAGTAATATTTATTTTTAAAAAATATTATCCATTTTGGGGATTATCTGATCTTTTACAAACCATTTTGGTTTTGGTTAATGTATAAATACATGGGAAATATATGTTTTATCTTTTTTGGATCATGTTATTTTCTAGATGTTGATTCTAGTGCTTCAGGTGTGACAAAGTGATCTTGAATACTCATTATTTGGAGAGAATATTAGTTATTGGTAGAAACCTATTAAAGGATGAAACTCTTATTGGAAAGTAAGTATATTTCCTTATATTCATAGTCAATATCATAAAAAAATTATCCAACTTTATGAAAGGGAACTTAATAGAGAAAATGTTGTATGTTTACTTTTCCTACCGGTGAATCAAATACTGTTTAACCTATCACAAGTTTGTGTTTTTTTGTGGTTAACTTTATCCAAACCATGTTTTCTATCACTCTCCATCAGAACATGATGGTTAGTTTTATATTCCATATCCATGTTTTCATGTAATCCTAGTTTTTGTTATCTCAGGTGACATTTTACTTCTCATTAATTCTTTTAAAGTGATAATTATTTTATTTTCTATGGTTAAAGGGTAAATCCGGTAAATAAGGGTAAAATAATAATATTATAATAATATTAAATTTCCCAAACACATGTTCTAACCCTATTGGATGAGATATTTCCGACCATGGGAATCCTTGGGTTGATGTTAGTACCCCATGGATCCACTTGTCTGTGAAAATGATGTCTAATTACTTTTAATTTAAAGTTAAGTAAAATATAACATAAACATATATCGTTTACAAAAATTATTTTTATATAGGGTTATATAAGTTATCTCTTAGTCAATAAATATTAATTATAAATCTAAACATATTTCCCACATCATGGTATTTTATTTATAATTTTTAGACATCAAATAAATTATTTTTATTTATGACACAATGATGATGTACATATTACCTTATTAAAGAATTTTTTAAATAAATTAGATTATGAACATTTAAATAAATTTATTTTAAAAAATATAATGCCATTGACAAATTTTGGGATGAGTATTAATTGTTATATTTTAATTTATTATGTTTTTAAAAAATAATCACGTTGTTATGTATTTGTAAAAAATCTTGATATTATTAGTATAAAAATTGACAAAAATGATTTTTTTAAAACAAATACTTTTTTATTAAATGATATAATAGTCCTAAGAATCTATGATTTGGAAAAATGGCTTATATAATGTTTTAAATATCATTAATTAAGCAATTTAGGTTCTATTTTCATTTTATTGTTAATTTACTAACTATATAGTATGAATATAAAGGAGGACATGGATAAAGTTAAATTAGTTAACTAAGGGTTAAAGCTAAACGATAAGGTTAATTTTATGACATAAACATGTCTAAAAACACATTTTATGAGATTATTTCGACCCATACTACTATTATCTTCTAAATATATCACTTTGGTGTTATTATCATTCTAAAATCAATTATTAATAAAATAATATATCATGATATTCCTAAAGTACCTCACCTCCCTATTATAAAAGGACACCAACTATAACCCCTTATTCACACCTCTAAAGCACCTTGGATCATCCATAATATACTACAATAATCCCCCAACATCCCTCTATTCCTCCTAGAAGTATTACCTTTGGAATAAAGAAAATCAAGAAATCCTTTTGGATCAAATCAGAGGGAGTTACACGTTTTAAGAGGTAACGTCTTTTATTTAGTTCCATGCCAATATTCTACTTCTTCACTCCCTATTATATTCATATTATTTTATTACATTACAAAAAGAGTATCCTAAATATACTAGGATGTTTTTATGATAAGTATTCAAACTACACTTACACACACATCCATCTAATGGATTTATAACATGCTGTTTCTGTTGACGACGAACTACAGGCTCACGGAATGATGATTTTTCAATTATCTCCTACCACCTCTCATGGTGGTCATTATGATGGAACTATATTTATATGATATATAATATTATTATATTGTATTTATTCTTCAGTAATTTTTATTTAAAACACAACTTTATGCATTTCTTGATGTGTAAACATGATAATTTCATTTGAGGAAACGCGGACTACAACCCCCTCAATGTGATATGACTCATTCATGCCATACATAGAACATATAAAGGATTATATTAATGAAATTATTTAACATACATAAAATATTATATTATATATAATTTTAATTTACCTATATATCATTACATTTTCATTCCCTTAAATATGAAATAGAAATCAAAGTATTGTTCATGCGAATGTATGGCTTACCGTCTCCATTAACGGTTCATTTCATTTGTTATTTCCAAATGTTATAGAATATTATAATTACTTATATACTGGATATATATTATATAAATATGAATAATATTATGGAGATAATAGAATTTTGAACACATGGAAAAATTGTAATTATAACAAGATCATTTTCGAATCAAGTACCCAATATCGACAAAATGTCTGATATGAACCTAAATAATTTTGTAATTTTTATAATGTGGTAATAAGTGATATAAAAGATATAATAAAATTTAAAAAATCTCTAAATAAAGTATAAATTAACTTAATATTATTATTTAGGATGTTAAAGAACAAACTAGTCAAGTCGGACATGACGTAAGGGACTTCGTCTCAATCTCCTCTCATTGAGGCATATATTGATTTATACACGACTTTCTTTTATACATTGTATAAACCCATTTGACCTGTATTTTCATTCAAATGGATTCTTTTTCTACAAATTTTTCTTCTAAAAAAAATAATGTTTTTTAAAGTACGTAGTGACAATGAACTTTCTACCGCGACAAGCATTATTTGATTTATGGAATCTGCAACATGCCATAATGTTTTTAAAAAGGAAAATAAATACCATATACCCTTTTTAAGTATTTTGGTATTGAAAATGGTTTTTTAAATTGTTTGAGTATTTCAGTTTCTTAAAATTATTTCTTATGATTTCAAATGAATGTTATTAATGAAATGTTGATATTTGAAATATTTTATGTGTTATGATTATACAATGGTACTTGGACAATTGATGGGTGGTTTTGCGATAAACCAATGATGGGTGGTTATGTGATAAACCAAATGATGGTTTATTCCATGAAAAACTGAGGGTGGGTGGTTATGTAATAGCCTCCAATGCATTTGGTATAAAAGTCATCCATATGGCTGTTCCATTTAGTGATATGTGTGAAAGTCGACCGTATAGTTATTTCTTTTAAGCATGTTTATGTCCTGAGTAACATTTATTTCTTATAAATTTTTTTATATGGGATTTATGGTAATATTTTGGTTACAAAATGGTAATAAATGAGATTATATTTAGGAAAGTGTTTTTGCTACTTCATTAAGGTGAAAAGTATAAATTTATGATAAAGTATTCATGGTTTACATGTTTTTTGAAAAACTAAGAGTTTTCCTACTTTATGTATATGTTACTGAGATTTTTATGCTCATCCCAAGTTTTTAAATAATTTTTACAGGACATAAAGATGAATGGGGTCAAGGATGGGATCAAGGAAAAGTCATGTTTTCTAAAACATGGTACTAGAAATATTTCTTTTTTAAGAGTTTTTGTTTGTTGAAAAAATTGATAGTGAGTAGAGGTGTCTACTTGTAAAATTCAAGTTATTATGAATAAGTTATGAACTAATTATATAAATCCCTAAAACTGAAAAGATCCTCAATGTGAATAATTAGCTTAATTCAAGATTTTGTAATGTTTTAGGCTGGTGAATTATAGTTGGTATCAAAGGTCAGTTTAGATAACTTTATATGTTACGGTGTTATTTAATCATAAGTGACATAACCATAATTGAAAGAATATTACAAAGGGTCATAGTTATTTTAGATAAATTTAATGAGTTTAAGATAACATTAATAAGTATATATTATTGTTTACCCTCCTCATAATATATTATATGATAATTTTACTGATATATTCACACTTACCATTTTGGATTTAGTAAATGGATGGATCTAGCAGGTACCAAAGTAAAAATGGATGTGAAGAAAACTATGATGGTTTTCTGAATAAGAAACTGAATGAAATGGAAGCAACTATGAAAACCCTTGTGGTTATTCTCAACCAACTACCTAGATTCATTATTGTCGACCTGAACCTTGGTTATTTTTATAAGGAATAGTATATGTCAGAAACAAATACCTATGGAAGTTCAGGTAATAATCATAAAGGTATGTACATTCAAAAACCTATGTGTAAAGTATGTGGAAAGAAACACCTAGGAAAATTTTTCAAAGGGACGGGAAGATGCTATTGATGTGGTAATGAAGTTTATAAAGAAATAACCTATCATGGAAAATGGAACCGCCCAGTTGACTATAGGAAAGGGATAGATGTTATTTCTGAGTGATGAATTGAGTGTTTTAAATGTGGTGTGCATGGTAATTACACAAATAGATGTCCTAAGAAGAAGGTTTGGGAATGCGATCAGCATGACTGTACAAATATATGTTTACCAATACCTAATTCCATTCCAATTGAGGATGAAAAAACTGACAATGACATATGAAATGTATGGATTATTTCATAGATGATGTTTTGATATTATTTAATCTTAGGATATGAATCCATATTTTTTGTAGGAATGAAGTATTACAGAATAAGTTGTGAAAAAATGGTTAATGGATCATGAAGAACATTGAGTGAGTAAGAAGTCTACATATAATGGATTCAATAGTTGTGGCAGATTTTAGGTTGATGAAATTCTTAAGAGTATTAAGTCTCTTTTGATGGTGGGATTACTTTGGAAGATGTTTTATAGTATGTGTAACCCTAAATTTTGACATATGAAAATGTTAATCAAGAAAGAACTATCTTTTCTTATTTGAAAATAATGGATAACATTAGGGGTTCATATGATCTTTTTTTGAGGTGATAAATGGTTATTACATATTGGGATGAAAAATGAAAGGAATTATATATCCTTTGAGGATAAAATATGTTGTGGTTATTTTTGAGGAAATTATCTTATTTTTTGAGAATGTTATAATAATGATATGATTTTAGAAATAGGACAACCTATTGGATAAGGGACAACCTTATGCATCTGGCAATGCCATGGGAATTGAACCCACAACCGAAGGGTGATAAGGGCGTGTTGCCTACCACTGGCCTACATGAAGTCCTTGGTTAGTATAACTTATTCTTTTTAGTGAAATGATTTTATTGATCAAGAATAAGTTAATTTCGGTTCTTATGTTTTATTAAATTGATATCCTTAGTATAGAGACATTATATGGTGATTATGTGATAAAGTTTATTTAGGAAGACATTTTCTCTTTTGGGAACACTATAAGCCTAAGGAAAATAGAATAATTTGGGATTTAAATTGGGGAGTAATGGGGGAATTTTATTTTGGAAGAATATATGTTTTTATTATGGACATATAGAAATTTTGTTTATTTATGGAAATGATTATCCTATCATAGAGAATATGTGATTAGTTTAATTACTTTTCAGTATGAAACTTTAATAGTAGCCGATGTTATTTGGAGAAAAATGTTAAGATTTTTGTGGAAGAATATGCGATCAAATCCTTCTGAATTTTGGGTTTCAAACTTAGTTTTTATTATTTCGAATAATGTTGAGGAAAATTGTGTATTGAATGCTCTTTGTTGAGCTTTTGGTATTGTTTGTTCAATTTTGGAGATTAAGAGTAGTATTTCTTTTTATAAAAGATTAGAGTTTTTAGGGATTAGTGTATATTTTACTAACAATTTTGGTTTTAGTTAATGTATAAAGAAAATGGAAATATATAGTTCAACTTTTTTAGATCATGATATTCTCTATAATTAAATTCTAACACTTTAGGTGTGACTAATTCATCTTGAATACTCATCATTTTGAGAAAAGATGAGTTTTTCGAAGAAACTTATTAAAGGATGAAACTCTACATGAAAGGAAATTATATTTACTTATGTTTTTAGTCAATTTCATAAATAAATTCTCCAAATTTAAGAAAGGGAACTTAAAAAAACATTGTACATTTACTTTTATTACTAGGTAATCAAAGACTGGTTAACCTATCACATGTTTGTGGTTTTCTGGTTGTTAACTTTCTCTTGATCATGATTTCTGGCACTCTCCATTAGAACGTGATGGTTAGATTTCTCTTCTATATACATGATTTCATGGAATTCTAGTTTGTGTTATCTAGGGTGAACTTTTCACTTATCTTTAGTTCTTTTAAATTGATAGTTTTATTGTCTATTTTTCCGATGTGGAACATTCAATGAAGTTTTCGAGCCCAATTTTAAAATAGTGAGGACACAATTTTCAAAATGGAGAAAGGATGTAATGGCCCATGTATTTATAAAATAACACTTTTGATTTATATTAATACTTATGAAAATGATATTAATTTTATATTAAGGGGTATTATTTTTCTGATAGCTTACTCAACACGCAACAATAGAATTCGCTGAAATCTTACGTTACACAAAATGTTGAGTTATATAGAAAAATAAGATAATAATAATATTATTTTAAATGGTAGTTAATGCCTTGTCATTGTATTAGAAGGAATGAACATAATTAACCATATTATGATTAAACATGTGTAATAAATGTTTTTATATTTATCTAATAAAATTTAGAGGCTTAAAATGAGAATGAATCTAATTTCAAGCATAAATATTCAAATATTTTTAAAAGGTAATTTTACCGTGTTTTGATGGATAACCCATTTTAATGAAGTTTTTTTTTTCAATTTTATATATTCAATTTGAAAAAATAAATTCCTTATTTAGAAGAAGGAAATAAAATTATACTTTCGGTTATTTTTTGGTATTTTTCTGATAAAGATCATTTTTAATGAATAGTTAAAAATACTACATTTTAAGTCAAAACTGTCTTTTCATCTAATTTATTTATATGGTTAGATTATCTTTTTAATTGGTTTAAAAGTGTCATTAGATTATTTTTTTACCATTTAATCCAATTTTGGTCATTATATGTAATTTCACGTTTTAATTAGACATAAACACAAGTTAATCTTATATTAGTTATTACTTCTTAAAAACACTCTTTTTGGTTTTGACCACAAGAATTAATTTTATAATATTTTATGCAGCTTCTATGTTTAGAATTAGGAGGTACAAATTTTATAAATAGTTAACTTTTATTTTTATATATTAGGAACAGTAACTTCAATAATTATTTTATTTACCATTGTTAAAGTGTAAATCCTATAAATAAGGGTAAGAAATAATATTATAATAATATTAAATTATCATAACACATTTCCTAACCCTATGGGATGAGATATTTCCGACCATGGGCATCCTTGAGTCGATTTTAGGACCCCATGGAGCCACTTGTGTGTGAAAATGACATTTAATTACGTTTAATTTAATGTTAAGGAAAATATAACATAAACATATATCTTTTACTTAAATATTTTTTATATGGGGTTATATAAGTGATATATTTGACTATAAATAATCTTATAAATCTATAAATATTTCGTACATCATTTTATTTTATTTATAATTTTTATATTTCAAATAAATAAATTTATTTATGACATATTGATGATGTACTGATAACCTTATTAATGAATGTTTTAAATAAACATGATTATAAAAATTAAAATAAATTTATTTTGAAAATTTTTATGCCATATAGGAATTTTAGTGATGATTATTAATTGTTATATTTTAATTTGTGAAGTTTTTTCTAATTAATCTAGTTTTTATGGATTTTTTTAAAATTCATGATATGAATAATATAAAAATTGAAAAAATGAGTTTAAAAAAATACTATTTTATTGAATAATATAATAGTCCTAAATATATAAGATTATTCCAAATTACTTATATAATATTTTAAATTTCATTAATTAACCACCTGAGGTTCTCTTGACATCTTATGGTAAATTTATTGACCATGTAGTATGAATATAGAAGAAGACATGAGAAAAGTTAAATTAGTTAACTAAGGGTTAATAATCAAAGATAAGGTTAATTTTATAACCTCAACATGTCTAAAACCCATTGTATGACAGGATTTATACCCATAATCATATAATATTAGAAATATATCACTTTTATGTTATTATAATTCCAAAATCAATTAATAATAAAATAATATTTCAAGACATTCCTAAAGTGACCGTCCTCCCTCTTATAAAAGGACACCACCTATAACCCCTGACTCACACATATAAATCCCCTTCGCTCATCAAAAATCTACTCCAATAAGATTCCAAAAACCCTTTCTTACTTCCACAATCATTACCTTAGGAATAAGGTAATAAAAAAATCATTTTTGGCTCAAAGCATAGGTAGTTACCCGTTTTAAGAGGCATCATCTTCTCTAAAGTTCATTTCCAATATTATACTTCTTCACTCCCTATTATATTCTTATTCTTTGATTACATAACAACACCGGTATCCTAAATATAATAGGATGTTTTTATGAAAAATATTTTAACTACACTTACACACTCCTCCATCTAATTGATTTAGAACATACTATTTCTGTGGAGGGCGAACTACTGCCTCACGAAACGATGATTGTTCAATTATCTCCTACCACCTATCAAGGTGGCCATTATGATGGAACTGAATTTATATGATATATATTATTTTTATATTGTATTTATTCCTTTTTATTTTTTATTTCCAACATAACTTTATTCTTTTCATGATGTGTAAACACAATAATTTGTTTTTGAGGAAGCACAGACTACCACCCCCTCAAGGAGATATGACTCGTTCATACCATACATGGAACGTATAAAGGATGGAATTAATTAATTTATATAACACATATAAAATATGATATTATACTATAATTATTATATACCTATGTATCTTTATGCTTTCATTCCATTAAATATGAAGTATAAATGAAAGTAGTGTTCATGCATACGTACGACTTACAATCTCATGACCAATGCATTTCATTTCTTATCTCCAAATGTTAGGGAATATTATAAATACATATATAATGTATATATATGATATATATATATGAATAATATTATGTAAAAAATAGACTATTGAAAACATAAAAAATTGTAATTATAACAAGATCATTTTCGACTGAAACACTCAATATCAAAAAAATGTCTGATATGAACATAAATAATTATGTAATTTTTATAACATGTAAATTAAGTTCAAGGAGTGACACCATTATAAATACCCTTAAACTCAAACAAATATTTAGTCACTTTCATGGGAGGGTGAAAAAAATAATCTAAATTTAAAATATCGGGGGATTTTAGGTATATATACACTGAAACAAAAATATATATTTTTTAATTTTATAATCCTTATCCATTAAATTGACCCATTTTGACCCATTTTATCATTTATCATGATGAATTAAATTTTTATCATGCGAACATATTTTTATGATGAAAAATGAAAATTACATCCTAATTGTTTTTGAAAAAAATGATTATAAAAAAGGAATCCATTTTGATAGATTATATTTCTATTGTGTTTGAAAATTAATTTTAATATCCACACACAAAACCCATAAAACATTTTTTATAAAACATAAATATTTCATTAAGAATAAAATTATTTTATTTTCATTCCTTGGTTTGTAACAACCAATAGCTGAATGTCAATTTATGAAATTCAATATATTTTTAAAAAATTTTGTTAAAATAATTTATCAATATTTATTAATTTAATTTATTAATATAAAATACATTTCACATGTAAAACATATTTATCCAAAAATATCACTTTTTTCCTTTAAATTATTTTGTCTTCATTTATAATCAATTTATAATCAATGTATGAATGATCATTAATTTTAATATATATAAAAATAATAAATATACATAGGTTAAATACTCCAAATAAGATGAATTTATATTTTAAATATAAAATATATAATGAAACAATATTTATAAAAAAAAAATATATTATGTCCATAGATTATTAGACTGTTATTCTTTATCATTACATGGCTATTTCATTGATGTAATTAATTTATTTTATTAATCATTAATGATATTTTATCAATAATTTTTATTGATATTATTATTCAAAAGTATTAAATTTAATAAAAATACATAATTACCCAACAAAAATCAAAATATCTTATTTATAATCAATGGTATTTCCTTAAGTGAATTTGAATCTTTTTAAAAATTCAAGTATTTTAATACTTTTATTTAACTATGTAATAATGTATTTTATTCCATATTTTAATAAATAATTATTCAATTAATTTATTCATTATGTGCATCCCAAGATATCAAACAAATTATATTTATTAATGATGGAATATTATTAAATTTTGGGGGTGTTACATGGACTTTTCCCATTATTGGATGAATTTTGATGCTATGTGGTGTTTCTATAATTGTGAAAAGTGGATATTTTAAATGGTTTTAGAGGCTGTATGTTATTTATCTATTTTTTGTGTATAATAATATTATCTAATTAAGATGTGATTATTTTCTCACCTCTTCCTTGGTTTACAACATGTGAACCCTAGGAAACTAAGAAGAAGTTCTGTATGAGTACTACACCAGTTTAAATTATTACATTGTATAGTGACCCCAATGGTTGATATTGTTACATTTTATAGAGGAATTTAACACTAGGAATATATTAGGGTATCATAGGGTTAGGTTTCTATAAGATTTATCATTGTTCATATAATTATTAGGTGTTATTCTAGCAAGGTCATAGATTATTTCACGCTAGAGCATATTGAGTTTTCGCTAATAGGTAACTGGGTTGATGAGCCTATATAAAGAATTACCTTCAAATATTTATTTGTATCCATGTATTAATTAATTATGTGACACTATCTATGTGGTTTTTCCCCCATAATTATTATTCTTTTACATTATGGTTCTTACATGAGTTTTATTTCATTTCTTACAATTTGGATTACTTTATAAACTGTTTTTGAATATGAATTCTATCAAAATAATTAATTATTTAATTTTTTTTGCTAAAACAACAATTTTTATAGATTTATATGTGACCCTTATATTATATTAAAGACCCAGAATATATTACATGATGATCCAAAGGAATAAAAATACCCAAATATTTTTCCAAAATCCAAAAACTATAATATCCCTCTCACATTTATGTTTTTTTCCACACCATCCATGTCACCCTAAAGACTCCTATCATGCATTATAGCACTAAAATATTTAGAAAATAATGGTACCATAGTTTGGAAGTATGTTATAAAAACTCATCAATTATTTTAGTTATTGGTCACTTCTCTAATAACTATCCTATATTCAACTGACTTTACAAGGACCAACTTCACATCATCATGCACTCCACCAGTCAGAAGCTGTTATAGTACATAGCTTGAAGGCCTATTGATTAATAAAAGGACCAGTGGCTAGAATTCTAAATTTTGTCGCCTGAAAACCCATTTTTATAGAATGGTATGATTTCTATATTACATCATTTTGATTTTCATAAACTCAAAATTATTCAAGTCTAGGTTCCAAATATATTTCTTCAAAATAATGACCCCAACTATTTTCTATCAAATGAAGTGTTGTTTTGTTTTTTGGTTAAAATTTTAATATTTGGTTTTAGTCATATCCTCACATATATAAATCCAAAACCCAAATTATATTTAAAACTATAATATATGAATTAATTTGTAAATTTATTTATAAAAACTCATTAGTAAAATTCTACTAAGCATTTTATCACACACCATACGTACACATTGATGGGAGTGTATTGAACTTTTTTTCCTCCATGTGCCCATATTGGGACCAATTTTGGTTTATATTTATGTTTGTACACTAAAGGATATTTTGGGATGTGGTGTGTGACAATGGATCTTATAGATTCAATTCTACTACTGGTTAGTAATTTTGGTTATTTTATTGGGATGATTATATAGAATCTAATTAAGCTAGTTGTATCTTTATTTATATCCATTACTATCTTGATTTTTATGTATTCATTATGGATGGAATATATTTATATGAAAATGAGTTATAACATTCCAATTGATTATGACTCATTATTTTATTTATTTGTTTACTCCATGCTGGGGTTCTTAATTTATGCTTATTAATATATTTTACATGCATTGAGGTCCAATGTATAGATTCTAAATTTCCTATTATTTGGTAGTTTTTAATTATTATTTTTTTATTATTAAAGGGAAAAACCAATCCCTTATTGTTCTATTTTCATGCCCGGTGATTGTATCTATCCCATAGTGATTTGGAATTTGTTTTGAGAATTTTGGAAAAGTTTTCTAGGTGACATTGTAAGTTAATGTGATCCGTTTTGTGATTGTAATGAGGTAAGGATTATGATAATTATCATAAAATCTATTTACAATAAATAATCTATGATTCTTGATCTTATGTGCCCCTAGAATTTTGATAACAAGTTCTTCCTTGTTCTTTTCCCTAATCTCATCCAAAATATCTAGGGAATATTCCCATGAATCATTATATCATTATATAAATGTTTCATCAGTAATTAAAAAATGAAACATTATATTTATTTATAAAAATAATTGAACTATGGAATTGAGATTTTATTCATGACATGGATGAGTCTATCATTTATAGATTTTAATTCAGCTACCAATGTTCCCCCATATCTATCCCTTTCCCGCAACTAATTTCCCCCATGAAGATATATCTTTACTCAATCATAATAATATAGTGAATATATTGCATATAATATATTTCCAATTTCAACACTAAATGGTAACCAAAATTCCCATTTTATACTTAGATTATTGTATTCTATCTCCACCTTCTCCCTAAACATACCAACACAATGGTCAAACTCAACATGGCTTTTTCTTACTTTTTCCATTGCATAGAACTGTTTAATAACTACTCAAAATTTTATTCTCTTTTTGTGATTTCACTTTATATAATGTGAAAAATATTGTATAATTCAATAAATGAGATTTATAATTCTTTATTTTTCTCATTTTTGTTTTTATGTTGAAATCACAACACTGCTGATGTACCCTTCAACGGTTGTTTTTCCTTGGATTAATACAATTCATTTTTGTTGGATCACCACAAGAATTTTATAAAAATCACCATGGTATAAACTTATATCCCACATTATTTATTAATTTTTCACATCCATATTAGTTTAAAAATTATTCTTGTCCATCTATAATAATTTTTCAAAATAAAAAAATTAATAATCTAAAAAACTCATTAAAGAATGATTCTAAATAAAAAAGTATTGTATTATTTCAGTATGAATGTTATCCAAATTCAAAATTATATGATGGAAAAATATTTTTTAGTATTACCTATCTCTCTGAAAAATTATTAATACATTATTAATAATTTCTAAATTGATAAAAAATTATAAACCCACCTTTTTCAATGAATTTCATAAGGATTCATCATTACTTAAATCACAAATCCTATCAATAAGGTATTTTCAATATAATGATTTGGATTTTTTGACAACACATAATTTAATATATGAGCTCTTATCTATCCATATTCTACCAACTAGTCATATATCACAAAATAAGGGAAAAAAATTAACCTCTTCTCCTTCATTAACATCACTAATAAAAACGTTGTGCAGTATCTACTACTTCGTAGGAATAACACATTTTCTATTTGATAATCCCATTGTAATATTGAGTATCCCTTATGAATTGAATTTTAAATGGGGAAACTAAGTTGATATCAATTTAAAGATGTCCAATATAGATTTGATATTATATAGAGGGTTTAATTACTCACAAAAAAAATATTCTACCCACTATTGTGATTCTTAGATAGCCATTGTATTAGATTGATTTAATGGATTATTTCTTCATAAAATACTTTTCATTGGAGTTTGAATGTTCTTGTTATTGCATACATTAAAAAACATCAAAGATGAGTTGAAATATATATTTAATTAAGTGGAGATGAAAATGAGTATTGTTTTTAAAAGGATGATGAACCCAATGTGTGAATTGTTATTATCAGAGAACATCAGTGTTTAATTGCTCTTACATAGGAAATATATCATGTCATATAATTATAATCATGCCATAGGATTTTTGTTTCTCTGTGATGGTGCTGATCGAATAATTAACTACTCTTACTTATGATGATTATGTCAATTTTTATTCTTATATATAAAAGAATTTATTTTAATATATATATATAGTCTTACATTAGCTAGGTTGTTTGGGTTGTGAAGATTCATATATGAAATTTAGGAGTATACTGTAATATGAAGAAAAAACCAACATAAATTTTTCTTGTGCCGTTTGGGGTTCCAAGTTGTCTTATAACAAAAAGTGATGTTTTGTGCCATATAATCTAGAGAAGTGAGAATAAAACAGCACAATATGGGTAACCATATAATTATAATAAATGAATCCAAATTTTGTGTGTTTTTGGATTATATAGAGTAGTGACACACCAAGTCTCAATTCTTAATTCATGTAGTAATGCGTCTGGATGTTGGAGTTGGATTGGTTTATAATTCAAAAAATGTAGATTTTTCTTGATATAGAATACATATCATTCCTTAAAAATATTTAAATATATTTTATGATCTCTAGGATTTAACGTCATATATATTTTTTGGTTATGAGGTTTACACAAAAGCTATAGGCACCACACCATAATTTGGGATTTTTTTATAAATATTTTTCTGACCATCGAAGAGATACGTTGAGATATATAAGATTCCATTCTACAGTGAATTTAAAGCATGATTCGACAAGTTTTAAAGTGAATATCAAAGGTTCACTTCTAATCTAAATTCTGAAATCACTTGCGGTGTGGGAAAATAAGAATGTTGGACTTGGTAGTGCATGTTGTACAATATGTAATCAAAGATTAATAAAATACTATTCCTATATTCCTTATTATTTTTATAATAAACTAGAACATGGTTACAAATATTTTAAACATTTCACTCCAAGTAATATACACCTATAACATGGGTGTCTAAAAATTATAACAAACTATTTCATCCATATGTGTTATTTCTTTCTCTATCTCACATAATTACCATTGTGATTCAATCAAATTAACTATAAATGAGAATAATGGTGATCAAGAGTTAGTATTTTTGTTTCCATGGATAACCACTCTCTTAGTGGTGTCATAATCTCTCTTGAACCTTTAATTTAGTGTCATAATCCTCTTGACAAATTGTTACAGGTAAGTTTACAATAATTTTTTCTTATATTATATATTTTATATCTTTAATCAATGTGATCCATGTAATATATGAATACCATAAACAATAATGGATTTACCATGTTTTATGGAAGTTTATTCATTCTATTAATGTAGAGGATGGTTTCATATACTATGTCAATCATCCTGGATATTATTTATATTACTAATAATGGTTTTAATATTCATGAATTTGGGATGGCCTAAACATTATAGGATATGAAGAAACTGATGATAATTCTCAATGATAAATTTCATTCAAATATTTTAGATATTGAGGAGAAATATTTACATTACTCCAACATCAATATACTCAAAAATATCTTTATTAGTGTTGAAATTAAAAGGAGTAAAAACTTATGGATAAAAGGAATATATGGGAAATATACCACATTCAATACTTCAAAATACTCAAATTCTATTGACATAATAAACTCACATAAATAAGAAAATAATTTAAAAGGTGATTCCATGGAATTTGAATACATCAACTCATTATTCTCAAAAGGAATTCAATGAGGAAATATTAAATATTAATGAAATATAACATTTAAATTTCCTAATTGTGGTAAAACAACCATTTTTTAGTAGGTTACCTTAAAATCAAGACGAAAATTAAAAGAATAATAATCTCAAAAGATAATCTATGAATAAAAATACGGATTTCGGTCACAGTAAAGGATGAATAATTAAATGTATATGAAGGTCCAATTAAAAAAACAATATTTTCTAAAAAATGATGGAGTAACGTTTTATGAAAAGGTTAAAAGAGAGAAATAATAATTTTAGAGTTAAGTTAAATTAGCCTCCATCAAAAAATAAATACATAAAAAAATTTCCTCAAGTGTATAAAAAGATATAGGGAGATATATAAAAGGATGTTGTGAAAAGAAGATCCCAAAATATATTCAACATAGATAGGATCTCAAGGTGTTCTGGAAATAAAATATTAGACAGGAAAATTAAAATAAATCATTGAAAATAAAGAGTGATATATTATGGAAATAACATAATAAGTCAAAAACTAAATATATTATAGAGATTAACATTGAGTTAAAAGGAAATATTGGATTTATCCATGAAATTATTTAATAAGTACAAAACAATTAAGATATTATAATTCTATATCTAATTTCCATGAATTAGTTGGTGAAATATCTTGAGGAAAATATAGTAGAATATGAAAATTCATTGAGAAAATCAAATAACCCAGGGTATAAATATTCATAAAAAAATTTGTGGAAAGATCCAAGATGGTGAAGAATGATTATAATGCTGTAAGGAATCTTGTTGATTATTCAGTACTACCATGAAATGTTTCTTAGACAAATGGGATTCTAATTATAATGGTGGACACAATGAAAATGTAATGGAGAAAGGGAGAACACCACCTAAAAAGGATACTAAATCCACTACGATAATGCATGTTAGAGTCGAGAATTATAATGTAGAGTTTTTATGAAGAAATAAGAATCCCAAGGAAAATTCTATGTTCAAAGAGATGGTAGAATAAGATATTTATACGAATAATAAGGTTGATATGAAGTGGAAGATATCAAACCAAAGAGAAATGAAATATGTAGTTTTTTTTTAAAAATATTTTATACCCATAGAGACTTTTTATTAAGGGAATATGTTAGTACTAAAGATTATATAGACAAAAAGCTCATGTATGATGGTATAACTTTTACATTCCTCAATATAAGAGAGGAAACGAATCCTAGGAGACCAAAGTTTAAGAATATAGTGACAAACCATGAAAAATCCAATGGAGAAGGAAAAAATAATATATTCCTTTGATTATATAGAGGATACTTCTGTGAGATGTGGTAAACTAGAAAAAACCAAAAGATATTATATAATGCTACAAAATTAGATGATAAAAATAATAAATATTAAAAATTTGTCAATAGTATGAATAATCAAGAAAATTCAATGGTTGTTGATGTGGTCGACATGGAAGAAAAAGTAGAGAATATATGTATATGGGATATTGATTTCCCTCACATATGATTGAGAATAAAAATATCTTAAAAGATATTTTATGGTACATATGATTTTTCAGCACTTTATTAAATTATAGATCCCTATACATGTATATGTTTGGAAACATCAAGGTTTGTATTAAAAAATTCAGTGACATTATCTTTATTAACTTCTTGAGGCACAATTTATTTTGTGTTTGAAATTTTTTTGATAATATGAATGGGATGAGTTATTGGTTGGGTGGATGTGTCATAAATATTTTATAGTATAGAACACTAATGATGATGGGGTATCAATCAAATAATTATTTATTATGTTTTTTAATAAAAAAATTGTTTCATGAACATAAAGGAGGATAACAAACATTGGCATAGAATACATGGATATTTGGGACAGAATAATATAGTTAAGATTCTGAAGCAGGATGTTAACATAAATTTACCAAAGATAAAATTTTAGAGACTCAAACTATATTTTATATTTCATATTAGAAATATGGCGAATAAGAGTCATGGATTTGTAGAAATCGAAAGTAAAAAACCACTTGGGTTAGTGTGATTTGATGTGTGTGAAATGATGAGCTTGAAAATAGCCAATATAGATAATTATTTAATTAATTTTTTTTATTTTACTCATATGAATTTGTTCTATTTTATGTCAATTAAATATAATATCATGATAAATTTTTCAAATTTTGAAGAATTTTTTAAAATGAAATAAATTATATAAATAAAATATTTTGATTAAATAATGGTTTTTATTACAATAATAAATAATTTGAGATACATATTAAGAATAATTAGATAGGATATGAATATATCACTCCATACATATATGAAAAAAATGGAATTATTGAGTGGTAAAACTAATGTTAGGTGGTCATGTGAAGGAAAATTTTATCATATAATGGAATTTTAAAATTATTTTAGTGTGAATCTACAATTATGGATATCTATAATCACAACAAGTAAAAAATATATCTCCATTCAAAAAATAATCTATATGACTTGTGTTTTAGTAAACAATTATTCATTTAAGAGCTTAATGGTGTTCTATAACCCATGCTATATAAGTATTAAATGATAAATTTTGGAATATTCAACGAGAAAGACATATAAGGTGTATTTATGGGGTACAAACCAAGTGGAAGATGATTATTGTATAAGAATAATAATTTGAGAATGATTTTTGGTATTTTAAATGATATTGTATCAGGGAATGAAAATGTTTTACAAGCATCAATCCTCAATGTGGATAAAACTAAAGGATATGGGGACACAAAACAATATGAATATATAATATTTGATCGATTATAACATCATAACTAGTGGGATAAATCATAAATATTAATTGATAATTAAAACTCAAAGAATTTTAGTTCTATGATTCAATGATTTAGATAACATATTTAATCCTAAAAATATTCTTATAAATAATTTCTAGTGGGTAAAGGAAAAAAATATAGAAAATTTTCAAACATACCATCTTACTCTTACATGTTTAACAAAATAGTGTATACGAAACTCAACAATATGGGTATTGGGTTTCACCTTTTTACAAAGATCACAACCATATTTATGAAGATTTACACTTGGGAATTTGTGATATATTCCAAAGATAATAATTGTATTAATAAAGAATTGGTCAATTGGAATTAGATTTTTGAAAATGATAAAATGTCAGAAAAAAATATCTTCTTATTTTAAAATAATGCTCCCAAATTGAGGATATTGATTGTCATGGGACTTTTACTCCTATAAAATGTATTGAAACAATTTAATCATTGTATGATTTATCGCCAATGTAACTTCAAAGTTATCTAAAGACACGTGAAGTTAGTATTTTCTAATGGTGAACTATTTGAAGAATTATATATTAAAAAATGGGTTTTATCTTTGAAGGTGATGGTTCATGAGTGTGAAAGAATAATAATTCATTATATACACTAAAACAAGTTCCCTAGGAATTTTATTTAAATATGTAAAAAATATTAAAGAAAATTAAATTCATGAATGTCAAAGTGGATTCAAATATCAATGTCATGGAAGATGATAAAAACTCACTTATTGCGATTGTACATGTCTATTCATTTATTTTTCATAAAAAACGAAGAAAATTCTGATGAATGTTTTACCCAAATGAGGATAGTATTTGAGATGTCAATAATTTTTTAAATGAAATTATTCATGGTTTCAAAATATGCTAATAAAATAGGTTCTATATTTCAATATTGATAATGTTAGTCTCATGAGGTAATTAAACATTGTGAAATATAGGATTCAATATAACATTCCCATCCTATATCCATTGGGATATATTTTCATAGGATACGAAAGGAAGGTTCATAGATCAAATAGAGCTTAGAAGGATTATTGGTATAAAACATTATTTGGAGAAATGAACACAAAATATTGTGTCTATAGTACCATATTATGCATGATAAAAATGAAACTTGAATGAATCATATATTATGGAAGAAAAATAGTGATTTCACTACATCAAAAGAAAATCCTGATTATGACCTAAGGTATAATGAAAATATATCATTATATATTTATATATATACAGATATTGATTAGGATGGAGATATAAGAATTCTACTTCAATACGGTATTTATTTATTAGAGGAATATTTCTTCATAATATTCTATGAATAAAAATTGTGTTACTCTTAGATCATCTAAAATAATGTTTGGTATGGACTAACAAGATAATTAAATCACAACATGAATATGTGAGGGTGAATGTTTCAAAACCATTGGTGATTTGGTGTGATAATCAGAGTGAAATAATTTTTTTAATTTTTTCGGTGAGGTATTTGAGGATGACATTTCATGACATCATGTAGAACTTCATCAAGAATAAGTTTGAGCTTGGGGAGTTTTCATTGTAAATTTTTTCCAATAAAAATTGTGTCACGACCCATCCCCTAGGGCCTATGATGTGGCTACCCCAAGACCGCCTTACATAGTCTAGGGGATGGTGACTAGTACCAAAATGGAGAAACCCAAAAAGGGATGGAATTGCCTTTAAATCTTTACACACATAGACATGGCACACTGCACAAAAGAAAAAAACAATGGAATAAAAGTAGTGCAACCACCACTAAACACCACCACTAAGATTAAAAGTTAGCACTAAAATTAAATGGTGTCATTATGAAATCCCAACTGAAAGAGTAGTACAAAAAAGGGAAAACAAGCTCCAAAGGTATTCTTCCAAGGATCCTACCGGAAGGGTAGTTAGAACTCGTCACTGTGGCTCACCACGTCAATCGGTCACCTTCATGTACTATCTAGACCTGGCTCTCCAAAGTCTTGGTCAAGCTATCTGTCATCTGCACAAGACACAACAAGATGTGGGTGAAGCCCATATAGGGCTGAGTATAACAATAATCAGTATGGACCCTGAGACCCTAGAAGTCCTCTCAGAATCCTACAAGGTAAAAACCACCAAGCAAGATCTCAATCATAGAGCACAAAGTAAAATACAGCTCACACTAGGTATAAAATTTAAAGAACATGAATAATGATGATTAGTCATAAATCTAGATCATCTTATTCTGTCGAGAGTCTTTTCTACTAGTACACACATGGTTGCTAGGTGATAACCAACAGAGGATCTATATGTGCTAACCCATAGAGGGTCACTAGGTGCTGACCCACGAAGGGTCGCTATGTGCTGGCCCACATAGGATCGCTAGGTGCTGACCCATAGAGGATCGCTAAGCACTGAGCCAAAAAGTATTGATAGGTGCTAACCCACAGAGGATCAATACGTGCTGACCAATAGAGGATCATAAAGTGTTGACCCACATAAGATAGTTATGTGCAGACCAATAGAGGAACATTATTCTTTCATCACGTCATATCCATCCACTAGATTCTCTCACTTAGCACGCTTGATATACAGAGAATCCACTCCTCAAGAAAAATATCATATCTAAAATACAAAAAAGTCCCCGTTAGATGTAACATTTAGGACTGTCTTTCCGTAAGGGTTCCAACGTGACAGATGATGTGACAATCGGACGCCCGGTCTGTAAGATATAGGAAAAAACGTAAATAGGGCCCAGTTGGATTTGATTATGATCCAACCTAGTCGTACTCATACTTATACCAAAACTAAATTGGAGTATATCAAAAGGTCCGCCTCATCGCAAGGGTCCTCATGCCGCTGACAGTGCATCAATCAGATACTCGGTCAGCGAGTTATGAATATTTTAGTGAAATAGGGTCGTTCGGGTCCATGTCTGGTCCAACCCGGTCAGACCGACCCCACCTGATCTGAGGGTCTGACGTGGGTCCAGTATGGGTACAGCCCAACTGGACCATTGGGCCCTTGGGTTTGGGTAGGTGGTGGGTCTGGATCGGGTGGTGTGGGTTAGGCAGGCTAGCGCGGGTCCGGCCTGACTGGCGCAGGTCTAGCTTAGTAGGGGGCTCGGCCTGCGGGTGGCACGAGCCGCCTAGTGGGGAGTGGCCCACCTGAGGAACTCAGACTGTGTGGTGTAGGCCAACTTTATAGAACAAATGTGGGGCATCAAGTTTGTCAAAATGGTGTAGGTGCCTCCCTGTATCCCCATAAAGGATGGTACAAGCCGGCTGTTTGTGTGCTAACCAAGTGGACCGAGCGGGCCACTCCATCTCCATGCAGCGTCGATGGGTGTTGTGTCCTCCACCTTTGTGGTTGTCTGACTGCGGAACCTTTCCACTGCAGCGCACCAATTTCTTACAGTGTAGCAGATGAGATCCGACTGCCTCCTATCGCCTCATCACCGGTGGGCGTCATCATTTCCACACGGCCGGCGTGGGCCGGGCGCCATCGCCTATCGCCGCCGCCGCTGCGCTGAGGGATCCACTTCAGCGGCACGTTCCGTGGGCCATTGGATATACTTAGGTTGTTCATTTTACATCCCTTATGGTCCTATAGGCCTCTCTGGTTTCCTCATTCACTATGAAGCCCACAGAAATGCCTTTCCACCATTTTTCTTAGTCAACCATGGAGAATGCACAACATCCAATATCAGCAGAGTGTCCAGGGCTTGTTTGGATCATCCCATGCCCTCTGCATTAGCATTTTATCATGGGGAAAAATAGAATTCATCACATAGATTAAGAATAAACCCAAATAAAATCCGCACAGAAACCTCATGCAAGATCAAACGAATCACGGATCGACCCGTTAGTTAGTTTATCCATGCTCGTTATATTATTCAAGACCGATATAAGAGGAATCATCAAACACTTAGAGTAAATAAATACCCTACTTGTATTCAGTGATACAGATGAAGGAGAAGATCGGCGTTTGTTGGTTCTTGTCATCACCCATCGATCTCTGTTTCTAATCCTCCAATGATAGGTGCCCATTCTATGTTATTCGTTGGAGGGAGATGTCGTCGGTGTTACGTCAGAGGTTTCCCCGCATGGTTTTTCGTCCATTCTCCAACTGTTTGAATAATAAAAATAAAATGATCTTGAACTTTATCTCATTAATATGGTTTATTAATGGACCTTAATTAATGAACCAATAAATTAATAGGTGTTACTATTACACAAGAAAAGAAATGAGTCATTAAATGACCCTTATTTAATGCTCGTCTTTACACTGTGGTTTTTCCAAGCATCACTCAATGGTTGAAGAAAAGAATAAAATAACTCCAAGAATTATTTTATTATTTTTATGAAAAATCTAAAATTTAACTTTTTTGTCTGACCCTTTCTAGTCAATATTAAGCTTCAGCAATGAAAATCCTGGAGCTGCGAATTCAATGGTGTCCTATATTTTTAATCCGAGAAACAATTCAAAAAATCTAAAATCCTGCTCGCATGTTTTCTGAACATACATTAAAAAAGCTCAAAAATCAGTTCTGGGCTCTCCGGGCCTCGGAATCACCTGCGTTAGAATTTTTAAATCTTCAAATAATTCCACATAATTAATAAAAATTATACAGAATTTATGGGTCTTTACATTCTCCCCACCGTAGGGATTTATGTCCCCAAAATCCACAACAGAATCCAAGAAAAAAATGATGGTACTAAGAATGAATCTGAGTCTCCTGCTCCCATGTGCTCTTGTGGGAGTTCCCATGATGACACTAAACTTGTATCAGAAGAATATACTATCCATGAAGGACCCACACTTTTCAATCCTCTATCTCCACTGGGAAATCCGCAAAAGTCGACCAATCGTCAATGTCCATCTCTCCATAGTCGATGATGTGAGATGGGTCATTCATGTATCTCCTCTACTGTGACATGTGGAAAACATCATGCACTCGGTGCATATATGGGGCAAGGGATAGGTGGTACACCACCTCACCAACTCTACTGAGAATCTGGAAAGGTCTGATGATGCTCAGAGATAGGTTTCTACCCTAGCCAAATCTCTGTAATCCTCATCAGGGTGAGACCCTAAGAAGACATGGTCTCCCTCTTCGAACTCCAACGGTCTCTGTCTTCTATCATCATAAGACTTTTACCGACTCTATACAGTCTGCATACACTTCTGGATGATATCTACCTTCTTAGTGGTAGCTTATACCAACTCTAGACCCATAAGTGTTGACTCTCCTAGGTCTGTCTAGTATAGAGGCGATCTGTATGGTTTCCCGTACATGGCCTCAAATGGTGCCACACCAATGGTGGAGTGATATCTGTTGTTGTATGCGAACTCCACCAATGGAATTTGGTCCTCATAACTACAGACGAAATCAAGGATGCAAGCACGAAACATTTCCTCATGTGTCTGTATAGTCTGCTCTATCAGGCCATACGTCTGAGAGTGAAGGGCAGTGCTCAAGCGTAGCTGTTTCCCAAACATCTCCTGTAAAACCTTCCATAACAGAGATGTGAAATGAGTGTCACGATATGAGATGATAGCCGATGGTATCCCATGAATTCTTACTATCTCCAAAACATAGAGGCTTCCCAGCCCTCTACTCATCCATGTTCTTGGATGGGTAGAAATGAGGTGACTTGGTGGGTCCACTACCACAAAAATAGTTTTTCGCAGCACTAACATTTATCAGCGCTAATGAAAAAGCGCTGATAAAGGGGGGGGGGGGTGCCTTAATCAGTGCTAAAAAGTGCTGATACAAGCACCCCTTTATGAGAACTTTTTTTAGCAATGATAAAGGGACCCCCTTTATCAGCGTTTTTTTAGCGCTGATAAAAGGACCCCCATTATCAGTGTTTTTTTGTTAGCGCTGATATAGGAGGGCTTTATCAGCGCTTTTAAAAGCGCTCATAAAGGGTCGACTTAAAAAAATTTAAGTAAAAATAATATATTAATATATTAATATATAAATATAGTTATATTGATATAAATATAATATATAATTTTTAAATATATTTTAGATAAGTATAAATATACATTTACACATAATATACTTAATATATAATATATTTAGTGAAAATGCCTAATAAAAAATAAAAAAAACCTTTTTAATTAATAATTTTTTAATTATTATGGATTAATAGTCATTTAATAACAATTTAATGAGTAAAAAATTAAAAAAATTAAAAAAAGATACAAAATATGTTGAAAACACAACTCAAACTTCAAACGGCCATAAATTTTGATCCAGGTGTCCGTTTGAGCTCTACCACATATCAAATCAAAGCCTGTGACGATATCTATGTCGCTGTGACCCAATGAAACCCCATTCAAGAGTTTTTTGAGGCCAAAAGAGGCCCAGAAGGCCTCCAAAACTATGTTTTTAGTCGGGGTACCCATATTTTTTTAACATTTTGTGGATTTTCAGCCTCGTTTAAGGGGGTAATATTGGCTTTTTTTTGGTGGGGACTGAATTTATTTCAAGGTATTACATTCATATTAATATTATGTCTTTAAAATTTCATCATTTTTTATAATTCACTGCTATTTATAATCAAATATATAACTATATGTACATATTTTTATATATTTACACCTAAAAATTTAATTATAATTATAAATAATAAAATATATTTACATATAAAATACATTAGATTTTTCTAAATAATAACTAACATCCATTTTATTTAAAATAAAAATATACGAATATTTATATACTTATATATTAATCTGACTATATATATATATTAATCTAACTATATATATATTAATCTAATAACTATATATATATTTATATAACTACACATATATATATATATATTAGTATTACTATAAATATATATATTAATATCACTATAAATATATATATTAATATCACTATAAATATATATATATTAATATCACTATATATATATATTCATATAACAATATATATATTCATATAACTATTTATATATATATTAATATAATTATATATTACTATACAAATAAATATAACTAAATATATATATAGAGATATATATTAATATAACTATATATAAATATTAATATAATTATATATATATATTAATATTACTATATATATATTCGTATAAATATATATTACTATAGGAATAAATATAACTAAATATATATATATACATATATATTAATATAACTATATATATATATATTATAATATAACTATTTATATATTAATATAAATATATATTACTATGTGAATAAATCTAACTATATATATATATATTTGTAAATAGAGATATATATTAATATAACTATATATATATATTAATATAACTATATATATATTATAATATAACTATATATATATTAATATAAATATATATTACTATAAAAATAAATATAACTAAATATATAAATATATATAAATAGAGATATCATAAATTGGAAAACAAATCAAAATACAGTAGTGGTAAAGGCTTTGGCGCGCAGGTGGGAGGTCTCGAGTTCAAATCCTCGTGGAGGCAGGGGCGCGCGCGCATGGGGGAATATGGGAGCAAGCGCTACTAAAGGGTAAAGGGGGTGTGTGGGGTGCTATAAAGGGGAAGAAAATCGCTGTAAAAGGGGGGATCATGCGTTATAATATCCCCCCCCCCCGATTGGCAATATTTTTTAAATTTTTTCAAATTTTTTTAATTTTTTTTTAATTTTTTACCTTTTATCAGCACTTTTAAAAAAGTGCTGATAAATGGGGTCCTTTATCAGTGCTAAAATGGAAGTGATGATAAAGGAAGCGCTAATAAAGTGGTCTTTTATCAGCGCTAAAACAAAGCGCTGATAAAAGGGCCCTTTATCAGTGCTTTGTTTTAGCACTGATAAAATGGGTCTTTATCAATGCTTTTCCGAGCACTGATAAAGGGGACCCCCTTTATCTTCACCAACTTTATCAACGCTTTTCTAGTCCTGATAAAGGCCATTTTTAGCGCTGATAAAAGCCATATTTTTAGTACTGGTCGTTCATCGATCACCCAGATAGAGTTGTGGCCCCTAGACATGCATGGTAACCCAGTCACGAAGTCCATGGAGAGACCATCCCACTTCAATTCTAGTACATTTAGTGGTTATGCTAATCATGCTGGGAATTGATGCTTGACCTTCACTTGCTGAAAAGTGAGGCATCCTGGAATGAACTATTCCACTAAGTTGTTCATCCCTGGCCACCAGTACTGACGTCGAAGGTCTTGGTACATGTTTTCCACCCATGGATGTACCGCTAAAGGGGATTTTTGGAACTCCATCAACAACTCCTCTCATAACATCACTAGTACCATAGTGCATCCTCTTAGAAGGATGATGTGCTCCCTAAATATTGAAAATCCATTAGGAGCCTATCTTGAGGATATCTGAGCCTGTGGGCCTCATAGTCAACGTCCCCAAACTATGCCTCCCGAACTCGCTGAATGATTTGGTGAGTGATAGTCATATACTGAAGGTAGGTTTCTCCATCAATATCCATGAAAGATATCTGCATTGTAGCTAGCTACTCTATCGCCTCACCCAGCAGTTAAATAGTCAACCTCTTGCTGAGTGTGTCTGCTACGACGTTCCCTTTCTCAAGAGTGTAGACTATATCAAAGTCATAGTTGTGGAGGAACTCCAACCATCTCCGCTGTCAAAGTTTCATGTCCTTCTATGATAAGATTTACTTAAGACTATTTTTATCAGAGAAGACAGTAAATTGTTCACCCATCAAGTAGTTATGCCACATCTTCAAAGGAAAGACCACAGTTGCTAACTCCAGGTCATGGGTTGCGTAGTTCTACTCATGTTACTTCAAGTGTTGTGAGCCATAGTGGATCACTACTTGCTCCCACATCAGGACACATCCCATTCTAATCCTTGAGGCATCATAATAGACTATATTCCCAATGCCCTCTTCTGGTAGCCTCAAGATGGGGGCTCTCATCAGTCTCCGTCTCAGCTCCTAGAAACTCACCTAGATCCTCTCTGCCTATATGAATGGTTGTCCCTATTTTTCAAAGTTGACATGTATTCTTCTACTCTAGAAAATTTTTGTACAAATATCCGGTAGTACCCGGTCAACCATATGAAACTTCACACCTCAGTCACACTCCTGGGAGGATCCCATGCAAGCACTACCTCTATATTTTCCGGATTCCCTGCAACTCCAGCCTCTAAGATGATGTGTTCTAGAATGTTGACCTCCCATATCCATAATGAGAACATTTAGATCTTACCATAAAGATGATGCTCTCAGAGTATATCTAGAACTATCTGCATATATGTTGCATGCCCCTCCTCCGACACCAAGTACACTAATCTGTCATCAAAGAAAACCACCAAAAAGCAATCGAGGTAAGCCTGGAAGATCATGTTTATGAGTCCCAAGAACAATGCTCCGACATTGGACACACCGAAAGGAATCACGAAGAACTTGTAGTGGTCATACTGGAATCTGAAGGCTGTCTTCGGTACGTCCTCATCCCGAACCTGAATCTGCTGATAGCCTGATCTAAGGTCTACATTTGAAAACCACCGAGCTTCCTTCAAATGATCTAATAGATCATAAATCCTCAGAAAAGGATACTTGTTCTTCATGGTCACCTTATTTAGGTTATGATAGTCCACACAAAGCCTCAAGGTCCCATATGTCTTCTTGGAAAACAATAGCAGGGCTGCCTATAGAGAAACAATGGGTCTTACGAACCCCTTCCTCTATAAGTGCTCTAACTATACCCTCAACTCATGAAGATCCACGAGATCTATATCATATTCTGGTGTAGATATCGATGTCATCCTAGGGTACATGTCGATGTAGACATCTGCCTCTCTATGAGGAGGTAGTCTTGGAACATCCTTGTGAAAGAGGTCAATATACTGGTCCACCACTGCAGTATAGCTCAGACACCTCTCATTCACTACTCCGAGGGTGAGGCTAGGCCAAATGATGAGTGATGGGCTAAAACCAGTACTGAGAAAGTCCATCCTATGATGTAAAGGTTCCACTTTCACCGATAAAGGAAAAATTAGTCCCATCAACACAGACACAATGCACTATGCACGTAAAACAGTCGATCTGAGAATGGATTGTGGATAAATAGTCCATACCCAGAATGACATCGTAAGGCCTCAACGCTGCTACTAGGAGATACCAACTAATTCTCTCTCCTCTGAGAGTAAGATCACACTACCATCACCAATGTGTAATCATCGAATCCTCCCCCGTAAAATTCTCTAATCGTAAGGATTGAGCCAATGGATCCACCGAAATCACCGAGCTTTGAACGAGAGCCATGGAAATGAAAGAGTGACTGGAACCTGTGCCCATAAGAACTAAATCTAGGGTGGAGTAGTCATAATTCGTACATCAAATCACATATGGAGCAGTGTGGTCATAAGCCTTTGCTGCCTGAAGCTAAGCTCATCCCTGTCGACCAGCTCCCTAAGGTCGGGGGGGGGGGGCACCTAGAGGAGGGGCGGTAATACACCAAACATCAACCCACCGACTACTATACGACCTGCTCCGCTTCCATGTCTACAGCCCTACAGAACTCCTCAATCGAACCTCTATCATTTTCATAACAGTACCTCAACTACCTACTGGTCATCCGCGTGGGGATTCAGATAGTTTCAAGCCATGTGCCCCTGTCTGCACCAGGAGTAAAAAACTCTAGTCCTCAGATGACTTACTCTACATCACAAGCTATGCACCTACGACCTTGATTCTTGGGGTTTTCCTCTAGAAGGTCTTTCCGATTTAAGCCTCTGTGTCATCTCCCTATAGCCTGCTGAAGATGACTCAGTTGCTTGTCATCTGATGGTAACTCTCACTATCAGTGCCTTCTCGGCTAGGAAGCTCTCAACTAGTAGAGATATCTCTTGAAATTCATCCTGTATTGGAATGTTGAGTGAAATAATTAACTCTCTAATCTCCCATCAGAGACCCTACTCAAAGGTCTGGGCCCTAAAGAATGGGTCCCTTACCATGACGGTGGAGTAGCAGGAGAGGTCAGTAAATCTTGTCGAGTACTAGGATATTGTCAAGCTTCTCTACTATATGTGTAGTAGCTCATGAATACGCACATAGTGTAGTATCACTGGTATGAACTACACCCTGATTATACATTCAATGTCCAACCAGGAAAGATTTATCTCCTTGTGTCTCTCGATCATCAGGTTCCACCATCTCCCTATTGTGCCTAGAAGGAGACTATTAGGTAAGGTCACCATCTATTCTACTGGTGTCTCAACCAAGCGAAACACTTCTTCCACAACCTCGAACTAGTACTCAGCTGCCTACAGATCTATCTTGCCTTTAAACCTCAAAGGCCTCTGTATCTAGAACATGTACAAGGCACTCAGTTGGCATGCACCATCTTCTAGTGGGGTTGGCAGCAACTACTTCTCCCTAAGTGGTGGTGTTTCTGGTACACCACCCTAAGGTACTACCTCCATAAGTGGTCCTTGAACCGATGCCTCATCGCTTAATGAACCATCATCATGATATCTCACTGGAATCCTGGAAGGTTGTCTTAATGATGTCATCCATTAGATAAAAAGATGTTCCACTATCAATAAGTTATACATGGTGAGCTGACTCAAAAGAGATAAAGAGAAAAACATTTTAAAAACACATGAGACTAGTGTTTTCATGTACTGAGCCAGAAAATAGAATTTAGGGTCATGGTGTATGGATATGTCGGATACCGCACAAACTATGGACTCCTTGAACTGAAAACAAATCCAAAAACATGTAAAACTATTTCCCCATTGAAAATATAGACTCTTAGTTCTTCTAGTAGAACTGACTGCTCTCTGAACCACTTCGTCATGACCTGTCCCCCATGGCTCATACCATGACTACCCCAATCCTACCTTCCATAGGCCAGGGGCTAGAGACTAAAACCTAAAAGGAGAAACCAAAAAGGGAAATCATTTCCTTTAAACCTGTAAACACATAGACATGGAACACTATATACCAGAAAAACACAACAGAATGGGAGTAGTACAACCACCACTAAAAACCACCACTTAGAGTAGAAGTAAATACTGAATGTAAAAGGGTCCAGTATACAAGACCAACTAAATGAGTAGTACAACCAAAGGAAAAACAAGATACAAAGATCGTCCATCAAAGTATCCGACCTGAAAGGTAGGAATAGCTCATCACTGTGGACCACCACCTCAATCGGTCACCTCCATGTACCGTTTAACACTGACTCTCCAAAGTCTCAATCAAGCTATCTGTCATTTGCACAAGACACAACAAGGTGTGGGAGAAGCCCATGCAGGGGTGAGTATCACAATACTCAGTAAGTTAAATGAATCTTATTTTCGGTGTATTATTTCTAAATATTATTTGGAATTATTTTGAGACCATAGATTTCAACGGCATAGGATTACGAGGCATGGAGTGTCCGGAATAAATATTTCAAATAAATTAAAATTTTAAACAATGTGTGAGTGGTTTTCATGAAAAAGTGGAATATCTTTTAAACGACTGCCCATATCATAAATTTGAGGGCATCATTGCGTTCAGAGCAGTGACTTTACCATAGTCAAAGCCTAATGTCGACCGGTGTGGGTCGGCTGCAAAAGATAGATTTGGGGTGTTTTAAAAGGAAACACTTTAGAAGAAATAAAATAAATTAATAATTTATTTTATTATTTTAAAATGATTCATTTTGGCACAAAGACCTAATCCCCCCTTATAAATTAATTCTTATGGAAGGTTCATAGGGTTAGTCTCAAAACCCTATGAATTGAGAAAGGGAGAGAGAGCCTCTTGGAGCTTTGGAGAAGGAGGACTCGTTGGAAGATGATGACAACGTGAGCAATCAACGCCTCTCGGATTAGAATAATCCCTCCAATGAATGGGATGCAGTGATTGATCCCTTCTTGATGTAGGGGTTTTTACATTGATTATCTTTTTCCTATTTTTGAATTTAAATGAAGAACATAGATAAACCACGTACATATTGATATGCAGATTCGTACGTTCTTGTGGGTGGGTTTTATAGGGATGATTCGAAGAATTGATCCATGTTGAATTGTTGTTGTTTTATTCTACTCCATTTGATCCTACTAACAAGAGCCGATCAATGCCGTGACGAACGATGGTGGAGGTTCGTTCCTTGATTTGTTCATTTGATTTCTTCCCCATTGTTTTCTCCGTCCATTATTCGCATTATTCACGGGGCGAGGAACAGTGGATCATTGCACATCCGTTTTGAGACATGAAGATCCCAAATTGAAGATCTGACACCACAACAACCTTGTGGAGGAGCGAAAATGATAGTGGAAAACGAATCAGATCGGATCAGGAATGGCTGTTCCTCGAGCGATCTTCACGCGGGTGGATCGTTACATGTTTTGAGAGCCGATTAGAGGTCCGAAAACAACGGAATCATATTTTTGGTGTCAGGGTGACCAAAACATGGGAGTTTCATGGTGATCTGAAGGCCAGATCGATGAATAGGACATCACGGAAGGTGCGACGTTGGAGGTTAACATTTCTTGAAATTTCTAGAATACACGGCATGTATCTTCGAAGAACACACCGTGTGGACCAGCTTAGCGACAACTAGGGTTTCAGGTATTCGATGGGTATCACAGGACGTGTGACCCCAGTCTCATGGTTTTTTGTGACTTCCCTGAAGCCCGATGTGTATTTTGGGATGTACACAAACACTGGATGAACTACACGGCTTTAGAATATGGCGTGTAGATCCTACGCGACATGGAAGAGGAAACTACGTGGGACTTAGCGTGCATCCAGAGAATACACAGACACGAGATGGGGTACACGACCGTGTACTCTACCACATGGCCAGGAGAGGCCAGTAGTGCGGGTCACCCCATGTACAAATTACACGGGTTGGCGTATATGGGTTGAAGTCGTGTACGGGAACACGACCGCATACAAGGAGCCGACCACGGATGACTCGGACATGACATGTACTCTGTAACACACGTCGTGTACTAACTTTTCTACCCAAACAGCCTAATAACACGGGCCGTTGTACACGGGCAGTACCCAAGGTCTGGAGACACGGTGTGTGACATTTCTACAAGCCGTGTAATTTTTTGGAAATGGCTTGGTCTTCCTGCCCCCCGTATCGTCAACAAGTTTCGTTCGGGTTAATACCCCCTATTCTTGTTCCCCTGAAGGTCAGGCATTGTTTCCTTTTACAGGAGTATGATACCTTCAGCAAGAATTTATGTGATAGAGTCAGGCATCCATCCTAGAGGCCCATATCGAGATCCTCTATCCATTCTTGAACCTAGGTAGAGTCAGGAATCAACGTGACCAACTCCACCGGGTGTCAATCCTCTACCTAGCAGGTGATTTTTGGATGAGTCACGGTATCTACCATGGCCCTGGTAGTTATCCTCATATGTGTATTGTGATCTTTACCCACTTAGAAGTGTGTCTCTTATAATGAGTTTATCTATCTATCGTGATCTTTCCCACTCAGGAGTGTGTCTCCCGTAATGAGTGTGGCTATCTCTCGTGGTTGTTCCCGATGAACAATGCTTATCAGACGAACGTCATCAGAGCTATCTAACTTGTGGATTGAGTTCTCCCGGAACGATTGCTTCATAAAATCTTCGAACTGAATCCATAATGGGGGTATGCGGTTGTGCGACTTGTGTTTAGACCACGAGTCCGGGTTTTGAGTATATCTATTTTGTGTTTCTCTTGTTATATGTTTTGTAGACATATACTGTGCATAGATGACGGTACCTTTACTTCGTGTATTGATTGGTGATTTTTGGGGTCCTCTACTGAGTATTGTTATACACACCCCTGCACGGGCTTTTCCTGCACATGTCATGTATTGTACAGACGAGCAGCCTTTTGACAGAGTCCAGGGCGGACCGGGACATGACCTGGCTTTCTGAGTTCCCTAAAGGACAAGAAATTCCTATGGCTACGAGTAGAAGTCCTAGTTCATCTTTATTTTCATAGGTTGGACTTTGTAGTTTTTAGACTCTTGTTTTGGTGTGATTGTTTTCTGGCCCCTGTTTACTTTCAGTACTTTACCTTTCATTATACTCTGTTGGTTGGGTTTAGTTGTATGCATGCTTTTTGTTCCTGAGTGGTTTTTACATTTCAGTATTTGTGGTCCTGGAGATGTGTGCGTGTGTATAGGTACTTTGACAATTCCTTCCATGTTAGTAATATGCCTACTCAGTGCTAGTCACCAGCCCCTGGCCTATTAAAGGCGGGCTTGGGGAGTCACGACATGGGCCCCATAGGGACGAGTCGTGACAGAGTGGTATCATAGGTGGTCGGTACTACCTTATGACCAAGAGTCTGTGTGTTTGGTTTGGGGAAATAGTGTTAAGTGTTTCGAGTTTGGATTTCAAGATAGAGACTCCAGTGTTGGTACGAAGACCATTGTATCCAAACACCAGGACTCTGATAACTTGCTTTTTGACTCAGTACATGAAAACACTATTTGCAGGGAAGTAAAATATTGACACATGCATCATATTGGAAAGGGTTGTGTTTTCCATGTCCTTTGTGTCAGATATCAAGATATACTCATTGACCATGGTACATCTTGTTTCATCACAGGATGCCTCAGTGACACATGCCCGCTAGGATTCAGCAGTACAATCACTAGGATGACCCTCTTAGTGATGAGGCTTCAATACAGGGACCAGTTCCCCAGGCATTGCCCCCAGGTGGTGCACCTGCTATACCACCACTAGTGGAGAAGCATGTGGTACATGTATTACCAAACAACGATGTAACACCCCAAGCTTCCACGATACGTTTCTCTTTGAATAATGTAATAGCCTCCATTGTACGCAACTTTGAGATTTTAACACACATCGTCCAATCAAAGTAGCCGTTATGAATAGTAATTCGCACTTTTTGAAATTTTATAAATTTAATATTTCAAAATTGACTTCATTTTTGGTTTTGGAATATCGAAATTAGCTTAGGGTGAAATTTTGGTATTTTTTCGGATAACTTTTATATCTTGATGAATAGTGAAAATAACTAAATTTTAATTTAAAAAAACTTTTTTAATCGAAATAATTAATAGTGATAAATTATGAATTTGAGTGGTTTTAAAGTATATTTATATTATATTTTTACCATTTAATCCAATTTTGGCCATTGGATATAATTTAACATTTAAACTGGACATAAGCAAGTGTCAATCTTTTGATAGTTATTATTTCATAAAAACACGCTATTTGTTTTGGCAACATGAATTAATTTTTAAATTAAATAATGAAAATTATATGTTTTTAATTTGGTAAAACAGACATAATTTTTAAATTCATAATATCATATATAGCTTAGGCAAAATTTTTGGTATTTTTCTGAGAAACATCAATTTTTGATGAATAGTGAAAAACACTGAATTATTGGTTAAAACCAATTTTTTTAAATAATAATTTTTTTATTCTAATTAATTTATGTCATAATAGATACATAATACTTATATATGTTCATTGTAATTCATATGAGTCAATTTATAATAATTTTAGATATATAAAAATTTTATTGAACTTTTCACCGTCTTTTACCCACCTCCTAGGAGAATTTGAAAATTCACATAAAACATAATTTTACAGCTTCTAGGAGTTGACTTTTGAATATCTGAGAGACACGGTTAATATGAAGGAGTAAAATGTTGTTTAATAATATAAAAATCATTTTTGGTTAATCGTAACTTTTTACTTTTATTTACCACGGTAAAAAGTAAATAGGGTAATTAATGGATAAAATGATATTAATATTATCAAAAAACATGTCATAATTATATTTTACAAGTTTATATCGACCAAAAACAACCCTAGGAATAAAATATTATCATTTAGGTCCACTTGTATTAGATTAGGACATTTATTACTATTTATTTCAAAGAAGAGTTAAAAGTGTTAAATTCAAAGTTTAATTACTAAAACATTTTCAATATAGAGTTATCCATAAGATAAATTCGATTATAAATATTAGTTAGAAATCTAAAAATATTTCCTACATAATAATATTTAATTTATAATTTTTAGACATTAAATGTTTTAACTTAATTATGACACAATGATGATGCAGTAAATACCTTATTAGTGAAATATTAAAATAATTGATATTATAAATACCCAAATAAATATAATTTAAGACTTTTAATGAATTCTTGGAATTCAATAAGTTAATATTAAATGTTAGAGTTGATTAAATGAATTATTTTCGAAGTAATAATGCTGTTATAAATTTAGAAAAAACAAAATACCAAATAGTGTCAAAATTGACATAAAAGAGTATTTAAAACAAATATTATATCATTAATTGATATTTAATTACTAAAAATCAAATGTTCTACCAAAGGACTTATGTAATTATTTTTGAATCATTAATGGACCACTTTGGGGTCGCTTGGATGTATATAGTATGTTTATTAAATATATAATATAAAAATACAAAGTGACATGGTAAGTGTCAAACTAATTAACTAAGAGTTAAAACTATATGATAAGGTTAATATAATGACCCAAACCTGTCTAAAATATATTGGTTGAAATAATTTCTACCCATCCCAACCTTATACCATGAATAATTTACTTTGGATCCATTAGAAACCAAATATTAATTTATTATAAATTAATACTTTATGTTTTTCTTAAAGAGCCCCTCCTCCCCCTTATAAAAGGTCACAAATTCTAACCTATTATTAGCACCTTAAAAGCATTTTGGTTCGGCCAAACCATGCCCAAATATCCTCCCAAATTCCATATACTCCTCCTAGAAGCCTTACCTTAGGCAGAAGGCACTTCAAGATTCCTTTTTGGTTCAAACCAAAGGGAGTTACCCAAGTTAAAGGTAACGATTTCTCTTAGCTTCTTTTATTTTATTTTACTTCTCCAACCCATAAAAACTTCTTATTATTTTCTTTCGTAACAAAACATGTATCCTAAATATACTAGGATATTTTTATGAGATGTATTAGAACTACACTTACAGACACCTCCATCTAATGGGTGAAGAACATAATGTTTCTGTCGATGACAACCAAACGCCTCACGAAACGATGATTGTTCAATTATCTCCTACAACCTCTCATGGTGGCCATTATGATGGAACTATAATTAAATATGTTATTAATTATATTAATTTTATATATATTCTTAAGTATTTCCATTTCATATCATACCATTATTCATTTCATGTTATATATATATATGATAATTTAATTTGAGGAAGTGCAGACGACCGCCCCCTCAAAGTGATATGACTCATTCATACCATACATGGAACTTATAAAGGAAGGTGTTAATGAAATTAAGTAACACATATAAGATATTATATTATACCTTAATAATAATATACCAATGTATTATTTGGTTTTTATTCCTTTTAAATGAAAAATGAAATGGAAGTAGCGTTCATGCATACGTAGGAACTACCGTCTCCTCTAACGCAATGAGATTCATTCCCCATCGTATCCATTCAAGTATAGTTCTCATTTGATGATTAAAAATAATATTTAAGGACTTTATATCATTCTATATATGTATAAGATACAACCTATCCATAACAAACATGACTTACGTAACAAATCATATAAAGGAAAATGAATCAGTTAACACCTGAAATGACGATAATACTAAAATATTATTAACAAAACAATATTAAAAGATAATATATGATATAATATTTTTATATATAATTCTAGTATAATTTAATAACAATGATTTAACTATTATACAGGAGGATAACCTACCCTCGTCCAAGGAAAAGTACAATGTAAGAGGTTTTTCATCTCACTCCTTATTCCCGTGAGATTCATGCCATATTGCCACTATTACATTTTCTGTGGTGTATGTATTGCCCATAATTGTTTTCATTGTGTAATAAACTTTAATTTATGTGTGTTTAAATATTAATTTTATGATACCTCTTTTATGGGCTGTATTTTTCGTAAGTTACCACATTGGTAAGGGTTTATTTCACAATCTCTTCATTATCTGAGGTTGTTTATACGTAATTATCTTCTGGGACCTCTTTATCATCCACATCCATGCTTCTTAAAAATTTATTGAAAAATATTCTTTCTATTTTATAGAATACGTGTTAAAGTAATTTATACCCTTGTTTTACCTTTTATAAGATGTTTATAAAGGAATCTTTCAGTCGTTTTCCAAACAAGGTCCTCTTTATCCTTTTCGAAAAAATTAAGGTAAGAATGTATTTTTTTAACATATACGGCGGGTGCAGCTATTTTCTGCCATTATAAAATCATATAAGATTCCCTTACAAGCTTATAAGAATATATTCAATGTAAATGTTTTATTTTATCATTATGTGAATTTTAAATGATTAAAAAAAGATATATTTCTCTCAAATAGTTTTGATTTCATCTATGTCAACATCATTTGATGGATTTCAAGCTTATTTGAAGTTGATTTATTATGATACAAAACTTCCAAATTGTATTGAAGTTTTTGTGATATGTTTGACTGTGGATGTGTTATTTTTATACCATTCATGGTTTATGGAGAAAGTATTGACAATTTTTATGCTAGTATTAATACAAATGTTTATGTTATATTTAAACCTATTCATATGAGGAATGCATTGGACTTAATAAGTTACAGGTGGAGCCCTCTATATCTCCTCGATGCATCGGTAGGTCTCATGATACAAACTAGTGTCTTGGCACGAGGCCTTGACAAAATCTTTTTTGTAGTCTTGGCATGAGGCCTTGGCTATGTGGTTATGATAGTATGGCATTATGCATTCCATCATTATGAAAGTGGTTAGTGATTTTGTATGTGATTATTCGACTAGTAGAATATCTATGTAAATAATTAAAAGAAAATATTTATTTTTAATTTTTCCATATTATGCTGAAGTTCAAGTTTAAAAGCCTTTTGTTTTAGTTATACATTGCCTTAAATGTTTATGCTTATTTATGAATGTTTCCGCTGTATTTCTTACCCTTACTGAGTGTTTGAGCTCACCCCATTATATGTTTTATTTTTCTCAGGATTCCAAGAACTGTATTGTGATTGATATGTAGGGTTAATCCAAAGGAATAATGGCGTCCATAAATATTATTTATGTTGTTTTGTATGTCTTAATGTGAAATGTAACATTCATGTATGTAATCTATTTTCCAAGACTGATAAACCAACTGGTCCTTTGGGACTTGATTCCTTGTAATCATGCCAATGTATTAAAATAATGCACCGAATCTAGGTAACTGGGATCAGGGCATTACAGTTGGTATCAGAGGAAGTTTACCAATAACCTTGGAAGCTAGATTTATATAAACTATGATCAGAGAACATAGCCATAAGATAGACTTTGAGGATTAGTATAGAATAACATCCTAGAATTTATGTATTGTAGAGATTTTGTGAGTTTTCCAAGCAATACATCCCTGTTTGGATACGAGAAGGTAGAGGCGGCTCTGGCACAGATGTACCTAGGGGTAAAACCTGAAAACACCGCTTTGAGCTAGACTTGAACGGGAACTGGTGCACAACAATGGGCCTTGCAACACTCATGGTTACGACACTCATGGGGGATATGCTTAGGATAATTATAATTTTCTTTACAAATCATTATGAAGGGTTTATGAGTATATAATTCCTCAAAGAAGACATTTTTATGATTATATATTATATCCATAAACTGTTTAATCTATGTTAAGTGTTTTACAAGTTTGGGATTAGGTATTTATATTCATAAAATAATATAGTGTATGCCATTGTTTAGAAATGGCACCCAGTATAAGAAATGAGAACTCCAGCAATATACATGATCCAAAGAGTAAGAAGGATCATATCTTTCGTGGTCCTAAGCCAGAATTTAGAAGGGAAATAGTCTCCCACATATTATCATCATATGGAGAAATAGTATCATGTGTTGATAAGATAAGTAAAGAGTTATCAGAGTCCTATGGATTCGAAGGGAATCCAGAGAAGAAAATTATGGTAGAGAGAAGGACAGATAAAGGGAAGAAGGTAAAGAAGGATTTCCCCATATGTGATAGTTGTGGAAAGAAACACCCTGGAACTTGCCTGAATGGAATGAGAGTTTGTTATATGTGTGGAGAAAAGGGAAACCATGTACGTGACTGCAAGGGTAAGAAAAAGGGTTCAAATGTACAATCCTTCATCTGCGAGGAGTTTGGACACTACGCGAACCAATGTCTAAGTCATCAGACTATGCCGCAAATGTTGCTATTGGATAATAATAAAGTTATGATACTACCAAAGATGAAGAGGAATGACTAGTGTTCTTATGTGGTTATTTAGGAATTATTTTATTTAAGTGTTGTATCAATGATGTGCTGAAAATAAATAAGGATAGTACTACAGTACTATTTCATTGAGGATTTAAGATTTTATAGTACTAAGAAAAGTGACTATACAGCGAGTTAAACTTTTTGTAAATTACATGGTTGAAGAAAAGATAAACCTTAATATGGTCCTAATATTGAGGCACTGATTTTGGAATAAGAGATGGTTGATTTGGATAAATTATATTGGATATTATTGACTACATTGAAACTGATTAAAGATTTGTATATTAAATCATTTTTTGAGGTTAAAACATTTTTTTGATGGATGAAGTATATCCAGTATTCTATAAGGAATAATGGAGCTTGAATGTAATCAATAAGGTTTTATGGTAATTTAGGATGTTTCAGTGTTTTAAAATAATATGTGTTGAAGGTGTTCACAAGTTATTAGATGGAAAAATGATCATTATTATGTTTAACTTCCATATAAATTTTGGACTATGAGTTTGGATAGTAGTATTTTGGATAAGTCTAATGGTTGGAATGGATTAAGTTTGAAAGGTTATTTTTGTATTTTTATAAAAGGAAAACATGCAGACCATGTGAAAACCCATCGCGTCAGAAAAAGATGCGGGAATCGAACCCACAACCATAAGTGAGATTGGGATTTATCACCTATCAATGGACTACGTGATGTTCCTAGATAGTATAATGTAGTTTTATAAAGGGCATGATATGTGAATTATAAATTCATTATATGTGGAACCCTATACGATTAGGATAAATAGAGTATTTTTGAGTTTTATTATGTTTTGGAGTGAAAGATGAGTTTGTGGTAGAAATTTATTAATGGATAAAACTCTAATTATAAAGTTGGTATATATCCTTATGATATTATCCAATCTCGTATATAAATTCTTCAACGTTAAGAAAAGGAACTTAGAACAAAAACGTTGTCCTAGATGGTACCTTAGATCATCACAAATATATGTCTTTGTGATTGTTGTCCTTTTCATAGCCATGTTCTCTACCACTCTCCATCAGGTATTGATGGTTAGATTTATCTTCCATATCCATTTTTCTTACATGGTACCCTAGTATGTGTTATTTTCGGTAACCTTTATACATTCCACTCTTTATTTTAAATAGAGGCATCATTAATCCATTTTTTGATGTGGGATTTCAACTAAGATATTTTGAAATTTCAACCCCAAGTTTCCAATACTGAACATAAATTACGAGGACAAAATTTCTTTAAGGAGGGTATAATGTAACAACCCAAGCTTCCATGGTACATTTCCCTTTGAATAATGCCATAGCTTTCATTGTACGCAACTTCGAGATTCTAACACACCGCGACCAATCAAAGTAGCCGTTATGAATAGTAATACACACTTTTTGAAATTTTATAAATTTCAACTTTCAAAATTGAGTTCATTTTTGGTTTCATAATATCAAAATTATATTAGGGTGAAATTTTGGTACTTTTCAGATAACTTTTATATTTTGATAAATAGTGAAAATTACTAAATTTTAATTAAAAACAACTTTTTTAATAGAAATAATTAATAGTGATAAATTATGAATTTGAGTGGTTTTAAAGTATATTTAGATTATATTTTGACCATTGAATCTAATTTTGGTCATTGGACATTATTTCAAATTTAAACTGGACATAAGCAAGTGTCAATCTTTTGACAGTTATTATTTCTTAAAAACATGTTATTTGTTTTGACAACGGGAATTAATTTTTAAATTAATTCATGAAAATTATATGTTTTAAATTTGGTAAAATAGACATAATTTTTGAATTCATAATATCAAATATATCTTAGGCTGAATTTTTGGTATTTTTCTGAGAAAAATCAATTTTTGATGAATAGTGAAAAACACTGAATTATTGGTTAAAGCCAATTTTTTATTTAAATAATTATTTATTTTATTTTAATTAATTTTTGTCAAAATAGATACATAATACTTATATAATTTCATTTTAATAATTGGAGTCAGTTTATAATAATTTTAGATATATAAAAATTTTATTGAACTTTTCACCGTCTTTTACCCACCTCCTAGGAGAATTTGAAAATTTACATAAAACTTAATTTTACAGTTTCTATGGGTTAAATTTCAAAAATCCGATAGACATGGTTAATATCAATGATTATAATGTGGTTCAATAAGATGTAAATAATTTTTGGTGAATAGTAACTTTTTTACTTTTATTTACCACGGAAAAAAGTAAATAGGGTAATTAAGGGATAAAATGATATTAATATTACCCTAAAACATGTCCTAATTCTATTGGACAAGTGTATCTCGACCAAAAACAACCTTAAGAACAAAATATTATCATTTAGGTCCACTTGGATTAGATTAGGACATTTATTATTATTTAATTAAAAGAAGAGTTAAAAGAGTTAAAATCAAAGTTTAATTACTAAAACATTTTTAATATAGGGTTATACATAAAATAAATTCGATTATAAATATTAATTGGAAAGATAAAAATATTTATTACATAAAAATATTTTATTTATAATTTTTAGGAATTAAATAATTTAATTTAATTATGACACAATGATGATACAATAATTACCTTATTAGTGAAATATTAAAATAATTGATATTATAAATACCCAAATAAATATAATTTAAGACTTTTAATGAATTACATGAATTTAATAGGTTAATATTACATGTTAGATTTGATTAAATGAATTATTTTAGAGGTAATAATGCTATTATGAATTTAGAAAAAACAAAATACCAAATAGTGTCCAAATTGACATAAAAGTGTTTTTAAAACAAATATTATATTATTAATTGATATTTAATTCTTAAAAATAAAACATTCGTCCAAAGGAATTATTTCATGATTTTTGTATCATTAATGGACCACTTTGGGGTCACTTGGATGTATATAATAAGTTTATTAACTATATAATATAAAAATACAAAATGACATGGTATGTGTCAGTCTAATTAACTAAGACATAAAACTGAAAGATAAGGTTAATATAATAACCCAAACCTATCTAAAATCTATTGGTTGAAAGGATTTATACCCATACCCACATTAGACCATTAATAATCCACTTTTAATCCATTAGAAACCGAATATAAATTTATTATAAATTAATACCTTAAGGTTTTCCTAAAGAGCCCCTCCTCCCCCTTATAAAAGGAAACCACTTCTAACCAATTCATCACACCTTAAAAGCATTTTTTTTCGGCCAAACCATGCCCAAATATCCTCCCAACTTCCATTTCCTCCTCTTATAAGCCTTAAATTAGGCATAAGTCACTTCAATAGTCCTTTTGGTGCAAACCAAAGGGAGTTACCCAAATTAAATGTCACAATTTCTCTCAGCATCTTTTAATTTATTTTACTTCTCCGACCCCTAAACAATTCTTATTATTTTCTTATGTAACAAAACCAGTATCCTAAATATACTAGGATATTGTTATGAGAAGTATTCAAACTACACTTACACACATATCCATCTAATGGGTGAAGAACATAATGTTTCTGTGGATGGCAACCAAATGCCTCATGAAACGATGATTGTTCAATTATCTCATACCACCTCTCTTGTGGCTATTATGATGGAACTATAATTAAATATGTTATTAATTATATTTATTTTAAATATAATCTTATTTAATTCCATTTCATATCATACCATTATCCGTTTCATGTTGTTTATATATACGATAATTTCATTTGAGGAAGTGCGGACTACAACCCCCTCAAAGTGATATGACTCATTCATAAAATACATGGAACGTATAAAGGAAGGTGTTAATGAACTTAAGTAACACATATAAGATATTATATTATATTGGAATAATAATATACCTATTAATCATTTTCTTTTGATTTCTTTTAAATGAAAAATGAATTGGAAGTAGCGTTCGTGCGTACGTACGGACTACCGTCTCCACGAACGCGATGAGATTCATTCCCCATCGTATCCAATCAGGTATAATTATCAATTGATTATTAAAAATAATATTTATTTACTTTATATAATTCTGGATATGAATAAGATACAACCTATCCATAATAAACACAGATTACATAACAAAGCATATAAAGGAAAACGAATCAGTGAACACCAGAAACGACGATAATACTAAAATATTATTAACCAAACAATATTAAATGATCATATATGATATAAAATTTATATATATGATTCTTGTATAATTTAATAACAATTATTTAACTATTATATAGGAGGATAACCTACCCTCAACCAAGGAAAAGTACAAGGTAAGGGGTTTTTAATCTCACTCCTTATTCCCGTGAGATTCATCCATATTGCCACTATTACCTTTTGTATCGTGTATGTACTGCCTGTAATTGTATTCTTTGTGTAATACACTTTAATTTATGTGTATTTACATATTCATTGTATTATACCTCTTTAATGGGTTGTATGTTTCATAAGTTTCCAAATTGTTAAGGGTTTATTTCACAATCTCTTCATTATCAGAGGTTGTTTATATGTAATTATCTACTGGGACCTCTTTATCATCCACATCCATGCTTCTTAAAAATGTAATTCAAAACATTATTACCATTTTATAGAATATGGGTTAAATTCATTTATACCCTTTCTTAACTTTTTATAAGAAGTTTATAAATGAATCTTTCTATCGTTTTCCAAACAAGGTCCTTTTTAACCTTTTCGACAACATTAAGGTAATAATGTCTTTTTTTAACTTATACGGCGGGTGTAGCTATTTTCCACCGTTATAAAATCGTCGAAGCATCCCTTAAAATATTAAAAGAATATTTTCAAAGTAAATGTTTTATTTTATAATTATGTGACTTTTAAATGATTTCAAAAAAAAAAGATATATTTCTATCAAATAGTTTTGATTTCATCTATGTCAACAACCTTTGATGGATTTTATGCTTATTTGAAGTTGATTTATTATGATAAAAACTTCAATATTGTATTGAATTTTTTGTGATATGTTTGACTGTGGATGTGTTATTTTTATACCATTCATGGTTTATGGAGAAATTATTGACATTTCATATGCTAGTATTAATACATATGTTTATGTTATGTTCAAACCTGTTCATATGAGGAATGAATTGGACTTAATAAGTGATGGGTGGAGCCAGCTATAGAACCTTGATGCATTGGTAGGTCTCATGAGACAAAATAGTGTCTTGGCCCGAGGCCTTGACAAAATCTTTTTTGTAGTCTTGGCACGAGGCCTTGGATACGTGGTTATGATAGTCTGGCATTATGCATTCCATCATTATGAAAGTGGTTAGTGATATTGAATGTGATTATTCGACTAGTATAATATCCATGTGAATAAGTAAATGGCATTATTTCATTTTATTTTTTCTATATTATGCTGAAGTTCAAGTTTAAAAGGGTTTTGTTTTAGTTATACATTGCCTTAAATGTTTATGGTTATTTATGAAAGTTTTCTGCTGTATTGCTTACCCTTATTGAGCGTTTGAGCTCACCCCTTTCTATGTTTTATTTTTCCCAGGATTCCAAGAAGTGTATTGTGATTGATATACAGGGTTAATCCAAGGGAATAATTGCGTCCATAATGATTATTTATGTCATTTTGTATGTCTTAAAGTGCAATGTAACATTCATGTATGTAATCTATTTTACAAGACTACTAAACCAATCGGTACATCGGGACTTGATTCCTTGTAATCATACCAATGTATTAAAATAATGCACCGAATCTAGGTATCTGGGATCTAGGCATTACAGACGAGGGGCGCAGTTTGAGCATGCTTCATGAGTTCCAGAGATAGAGACCCCTCAGGTTCCGAGGCGATCCCGACCCTCAGGCGGCTGAGGACAAGCTTGAGGCAGTGACCAGAGTTTTCCATCTAGTGAGGACACCAGCGGACCAGATGGTGATCCTAGGAGCAAGCTTACTTCAGGGTTCGACAGGATGATGATGAAATCTGACCACATAGACTCACAATGTGGAGACTCTTTCATGGAAAATGTTTGAGCGACTCTTTAGGGAGGAGTTATCTCCAGTTATGCTGAGAGAAGATCCCATCCAAGATCTTATTCAGCTCTAGCAGGGTAGTTTAACAATAGCTGACTATTCATCAAGGTTCACCAACCTAGCCCGATACTCGATGGATATGGTCAGGGATCAGTAATTTAGATATCAGACCTTCGATCGAGGTCTACGACGGGACATCTGAGCTAGTGTCGTGCCTCTATGCATTTCAAATTATGTTGGAGGGCTCAAGTGGGACTTGTTGATTGAGAGCTTCTTGGCGGAGCAGAGACAGCTAACGTCAGTCAGCAGCAGGCATACAAGTGCGGAGACCCCAACAGCAGGGAGATGATGTCAAGAACAGGGATCTGGACATGGGAAAAGTCATAGGAGGACCCATGAAAGAGGATCGACAATCCAGGGATCTTAGGCTAGATCCAGTTAGCCTAGGGAAACGCGATGCTACGCGTGCGACAATAGGGGACATCTCACTACTGATTGTCTGACCCGTTGAGATGCTTAAAAGGAAGCGGTGGATGGACCACCAAGGCAGAGGTAGAGAGTGGAGAAGACCAACCCACTAGGTGGAGGATGTGGCAGAGGAGTAGGGAGAGCTGTGGCTGGTGGTAGACGCTTTGACTTACTTCCACCACCACCCCCAGGAGGTCCGCACCAGGCTTAGGGAGTTGGGGGACAGGGATGGGGACAACTGCATGCAGTCGAGGCATATGACCCAAGGACTCCAGGAATTATTTGAGGTATGATATGTGTCTTACCTTCCTTATCTTCTAGACTTATAGACACATGTTCCATTAATTCCTTCATCGCAACATGTCTTGTGGAAATCCTTGAGATTTCGGTAGAGCTGTTGACTCGATCCTTATGCTTGGAGACACCTACGAGAGGAGACTTAGTGATCATGCACCTTTGAAGATAGTGTGATATTACCATTGTATGTGAGATATTCGGTTGGAACCTCTTGTTGGTAGTGTCGAGGCCTTATGACGTCATTCTCAGTATGGATTGACTACCTTCGGTCCATTCCCAGATGGACCTTTTTAGGCTAAGAGTGTTGTGTGTCCGCCGTGATGGGGCAAGGTTTTCCTTTATCGGAGAAAGGGAAACCCATGCAACACAGAATGGGCTCATTCATAGGAGGGTACAACCAATCACCCATGAGTTTTCTAGCCTTTCCCTTAGAGCAGTGGATGTTGTGGGCTCCCAATTCCTAGCAGTAGTGGCGGAGTATGAGGACATCTTTCCCAAAGATGTTCCCGGATTACCTCCCAACTGGGAAATCCACTTCTTCATCGACTTACACCTCGGGACGACACCGAATTACTCATTAGCATATCGGATGGCTCCCGCAGAGCTTTGCGAGCTGAGGGTGCAGTTGGAGGATTTGCAGAGCAAGTGTTTCATAAGACCTAGCGTTTCACCCTGGGCGGCCCCAGTCTTGTTTTACAAGAAGGAAGATGGGAGTCTGAGGTTGTGCATGGATTACCAGTTCCTAAACCAGGTGATGGTGAAGAATAAGTACCCACTGAAATGAAATGATAACCTCTTCGACTAGCTGAAAGGGGCATAGTGGTTCTCAAAGGTTGACCTTCAATCAGGCTATCACCAGTTATGAGTACGGGACAAGGATACATCGAATACGGTTTTCATATACTGCTACGGTCACTATGATTACATGGTTATTCCTTTCGGAGTGATGAACGCCCCTACTATGTTTATGGGACTGATGAACTAGATCTCCCTGCCATAGTTGGACCGGTTCATAGTGGTCTTCATCGACGACATCCTTGTGTAGTCAGAGTCCAAGAAGGAGCACACGAGACACATGCAGATGGTTCTAGATGTACTTCGGGAGCACCGACTTTATGGGAAGCTCTCAAAGTGCCAGTTCTTGATTTAGGAGTTCCACTTTTTGGCACATGTCATCTCAACAGATGGAGTAGTTGTAGTCCGAGCCAAGGGGCACACTATGTTAGAATGAGATCCACCTCGGAGTGTGATGGAGGTGCAGAGCTTCCTTGGGTTGGCCGGATATTACCGGAGATTCATTCCTGATTTCTCCTGGATATTAGAACCGATGACATCCTTGACCAAGAAGGGGAAGCCCTTCGTGTGGGCGGAGAAGTGCCATAAGGGTGTCGAGTTGTTGATACAAAGTTTAACGAGTTCCCTAGTTTTGAGTTTTCCAGAGGAGGGTGTTGATTATGTTGTTTGCTACGATGCATCAGGGACCAGGTTTGGATGTGTCTTGATATATAGGCAGGCAGTGATTTCTTTTGCTTCGCGCAAACATATTCTACATGAGTATAACTATGCGACCTATGATCTCGAGTTGGCAGCGGTAGTCTTCGCATTCAAGATGCGGTGACACTACCTTATGGGCGAGCAGTTTATCGTCTACTCTGACCACAAGAGCCTCAAGTACATCTTTTTGCAAAAATATTGGAATTTGAGACAGAGGTGTTGGATAGAGTTTCTCCAAGACTGTGATTTTGAGATCATTTATACTACTGGGAATGGGAAAAAGGTGGATGTTTCTCTTAGCAGAAGGTCGAGCTCATAACTGTTGAGTGAGGCGATCGGCCAATTATCCATGTTGCAATTATCCTTCATGTATAGAGAGGATGCAGCTTACCTGAAGTCGATGGTTGCCACCCCTACACTCTTACAACGAGTTAGAGAGGCATAGCTTGGGGATGTTGCCTGTGAGGCTTTATGTTCTCAGTTATCCATTGGACATGCTCCTGATGGATATTCATAAGGTGGGGAGCACATACTTATTTTCAGAGGACACACTATTTTACCGGTAGCATTACAAGAAGAAGTCCTAAGGGAGTTCCACAAATCCCCCTTGTTGGTACATCTAGGCATGTAAAAGATGTACCAGGATCTATGACGACAGTTCTGGTGGTCAGGCATGAAGAAGGAAATAGGAGAGTTCGTTTCTCGTTGCCTTACATGCCAGTTGGTGAAGGCTGAGAATAACATTGCAGCGGGATTAGCTCACCCCCTGGAAGTTCCAAAGTGGAAGTGGGATGGAATATCGATGGACTTCGTGAGAGGCTTAACACATACGTCCAAAAAGAATGATTCCATCTGGGCGACCATTGGCCGACTCACCATGTCGGCCTAATTCCTAGCTATAAGGGAGCGGAGTTCTGTAGACAGTTTGGGACGCCTCTACATGCAGGAGATTGTTCGACTACATGGCGTCCCCTCGACAATAGTCTCAGACCACGATGTCTATTTCATATAACGTTTGTGGAAGGGATTGCAGGAGGCTTCCAGTACTCAGGTACGCTTGAGCACAACGTTTCAGCCCCAGAGAAATAGTTAGACGGAGAAGACCATTCATGTTCTGGAGGATATGTTTCAAGCCAGTATCTTGTACTTTGGTCATAGTTGGGAGGACCACCTACAACTTCTGGAGTTTGCATACAACAACATCTACCACTCCACCATTGGTATGGCACCATTTGAGGATTTATATGGGAGACCTTTCCGGTTACTACTTTACTGGACCAACCCTAGAGAGACAGCACCCATGGGTCCAGAGTTTGTACAAGCTACCACTGAGAAGGTGAAGACCATCCAGGAGTGGATGAAGACTTCACAGATCCGACAGAGTACTTATACTAACAAATGATGGAGACCCCTGGAGTTTGAGGAGGGAGGCTATGTATTTTTTAAGGTTTCACCTTGACAAGGGGTACGAAGATTTGGCCAGGGTGACAAGATATCTCTGAGGTTCATCAGACCTTTTCAGATATTGAGTAGAGTCGGTGAGGGGGCTTACCTCATAGCTCTACCACCGCAGTTGCATCGGGTATATGATGTCTTCCACATGTCATAGTTGAGGAGGTACGGGCAGGACCCATCGCACGTCATCGACTGAGGCGAGCTGGACATCGATGATGTAGTGACCATTGCTGAGTACCCGGTGGAGATCGGGGATCGGCATGAGAGGATTCTTCGTGGGAGATCGATTCCCCTAGTGCACATCCGGTGGTATCATAGGAATCTTCAGGAGAGCACGTGGGAGCAGGAGTCTCATATCCATGCCCAGTACCCACATCTTTTTTATTAGCCTTTGTTTTGTCTTCTCAGGGACGTAAAGCCCCAAGGTGGGGAGAATGTAATGACTTGGATTTTCCATGTATTATTTTTAAATATTATATGGAATTATTTTGAGACTAGAGCTTTCAATGGTGTATGATTCTGAGACCCGGAGTGCCCGGAATAAATGTTCAAAATAAATTAAAATTTTAAACAGCTCTCGTGAGCAGTTTTCATGAAAAACTGTAATATCTTTTAAACATTTGCCCAGATCAAAAATCCAAGGGCACCGTTGCGTTCAGAGCAGCGACTTTACCTTAGGTGAGGCCTAATGTCGACTGACGCGGGTCGGCTGCAAAAGGTAGTTTTTGGGTGTTTTAAAAGAAAGCACTTTAGATGAACTAAAGTAAATTAAGAATTTATTTTATTATTTTAAAATGTTTCCTTTTTGCGCAGCGACCTAATCCTCCCTTATAAATTAATTCGTATGCCATGTTCATAGGGTTATTCTCATAACCCTGCTAATTGAGAAAGTGAGAGAGAGCCTCTTGGAGCCTTGGAGAAGGAGGAAACATTGCCAGAAAACAACGACAATGTGAGAAATCGACACCTCTAAGATTTGACGAATCCCACCAATGAACGCGACACAACAATAAATCCCTTATTGAGGTAGGGGTTGTTACTTTGATTATCCTTTCCCCATTTTTGAATTTAAACGATGAACTTGGATCAACCATGAACAATTTGATCCGTGTAATTGTATGTTCTTACGGGAGGGTTTTATACGGATGATTCGGGGAATTGATCCATGTTGAATTTTTGTTTTTTGATTCTTCTCTATTTGATCATAATAACAGGATCAGATCAACGCTGTGACAAATGATGATGGAGGTTCATTCCTTGACCTGTTCATTGGATTTCTTCCCCTTTCTTTTCTCTTTTCGTTCTTCACGTTCTTCGCGATGCGAGGAAAAATAGATCTTTGCGCATCTGTTTTGAGACACGACGATCCCAAATTGAAGATCCGACACTACAACAACCTTGTGGAGATGAGAAAATGATACCAGATGATGAATCAGACCTGATCAAGAAGGGACGTTCTTCGAGCGTTCTTCACGCGGGTGGATCGTTACATGTTTTCAGAGCCAATTGGAGGTCAGAAAACAATGGAATCAGCTTCATGGTGCCGGGGTGACCAAAACCTTGGAGTTTCACGGTTATCAGATGACTGGATCGATGAACGGAACATCACAGAAGGTGAAACGACAGAGGTTCACGTTTTTGGAAATTTCTAGAATACACGGTGTGTATCACAGAAGAACGCATCGTGTGGACCAGATCATCAGCGACTAGGGTTACAAGCATTAGATGGGTATCACAAGATGTGTGAACTCGGTCACACGACATGTTGGACCTTCCCTGAAGCCCGATGTGTATTTTGGGAAGTACACGGACACGTGATGAACTACACAACTTCAGAACAGGACGTGTAGATCCTGAGAAACATGTCAAAGGAGACTAGGTGGGAATCAGCGTGTATCTAGAGAATACACAGACATGGGATGGGCTAAATGACCATGTAATATACCACACAGCCAGGTGAGGAATGTAACGTGGGTCACCCTGTGTACTGATTTCATGGGTTGACATATATGGGTTGAAACCGTGTATGTGCACATGATCGCGTACACGGAGCCAACCCCAGATGACTCGGACATGGCATGTACTTCATACCACACGCCATGTACTGAATTTTCTACCTGTCCAGCCTTACAACATGGGCCATTTGTACAAGGGCAGTACCCGGGGTATGAAGACACGACGTGTGACATTTTTACAGACCGGGTACTTTTTGTGAAATGGATTGGTCTTCTTCTCCCCCGTATCTTGGAAATGTCTTGTTCAGGTTAGTGTCACTTCTTATCATTCCCTTGAAGGTCAGGCATCGTTTCCTTCTACAAGAGTATGATTCCTTTAGTAATACATTCTGTGATAGAGTCAAGAATCCATCCGAGAGGCCCAAATTGAGATCATCTATCCATTCTTGATCCTATGTATAGTCATCCATTGACGTGACCAACTCCACCGGGCATCGATCCTCTACCTATAAGGTGAATTCCAGATGAGTTTTGGTATCCTCCATAGCCCTGGAAGTGATCCTCATCTATTTATCCTGATCTTTCCCCACTTAAATGTGTGTCTCCCGTAATGAGTGTATCTATCTAGCATGATCTTTCCCAATTAGGAGTGTGTATTTCCTAATGATTGTTGCCATCTCTTATGGATTTTCCTGATGAACAACCCTTTTTGGAAGGCTGTCATCAGAGCTATCAGACTCATGGAGTGAGTTCTCCCGGAATGAGTGTTTCGTGGAATCTTCAAACTGAATCCCTAACGGGGGTATGCGGTTGTGCGAATTGTCTCTAGACCGCGGGTCTGGGTTTTCAGTATATCTAGATTGAGTTTCTCTTTTTATTTGTTATATAGACATTTACTATGAATAAATGACTGTAACTTTTGTTCATGTACTTATTTGTGGTTTTGGGGTCCTCTACTGAGTATTGTTATACTCACACTTGCACAGGATTTGCCCGCACGTGTCGTGTCTTGTGCAGATGAGCAGCATTTTGACATAGTCCAGGGTGGACCAGGACAAGATCGATCTTTCTTGAGTTCCATACAGTCCAAGGAGTTCCTACGGCTATGAGTAGTAGTCCTAGTACCTCTTTGTGTTTATAGGTTGGACTTTTTAGTTTTCAGACTGTTGTTTTGGTGGGCTTGTATTCTAGCCCTGTTTAGTTTCAGTACTTTACTGTCTATCATACTATGTTGGTTGGGTTTAGTTGTATGCATGATTTTTGTTCCTTAGTGGTTTTTACATCTTAGCATTTGTGGACTTGGAGATGTTTGCATGTGTATAGGTACTTAGGAAATTCCTCTTATATAAGTAATATGCCTACTCGGCGTTAGTCACCAGCCCCTGGCCTAATGGAGGCAGGCTTGGGGAGTCGCAAAATGGACCCCACTTGGACGGGCCATGACAGTAGGGACTCAAGGACCCCCAAGGCCTCTCAAACTCCCACAATGTAAAAACCACCAAGCATGATCTCAATCACAGTTCCAAAAGTAAAAGAAAACTCACACGGGGTATAAAATTTAAAGAACTAGAATAAAGATTATTAGTCATAAATCTATATCATATTATTATATTCTGAGGCTTTTCTATTGGTCCACATAGGCTCACTAGGTGGTGAACCATAGAGGATCTATAGGTGTTAACCGAGTGAGGATCGCTAGGTGTGGACCCATAGAGGATCTATAGGAGCTGAACCACAGAGGATCGATTGGTGCTGACCCACAGAAGATCGCTATGTTCTGACCCACATAGGATCTCTAGGTGCTGATCCATAGAGGATCACTAAGTTATGACCCATAGAGGAACACAATTTGCTAACCTATAGAAGATATCTATTCTTTCATCACCTCACAGTCAGCCACTGGATTGCCTTACTTAGAACGCTTGATTTACGGAGGTTCCACTCCTCAAGCCACTGGTCTTATCTCAACTGCCATTAAGTCCCAATTAGAAGTATCCCAAAGGTCTTTTTTGTTGTAATAGTTCTAATGTGATATATGGTGTGCCAATCAGATGCCTGGTCTATAAGATACAGGCAAAAAGGTAAATAGGGCCTAGTTAGATTCGAGTCTGATCCAACCCGGTGGTACTCCGTCTTCTACTGAAACTCAAGTGATGTATATCAAAAGGTCAACCTTGTCGCAAGGGTCCTCATACCATAGACAGTGGGTTAGTCAGATTCCCATTCTGTGGGTTATGTTCATTTTAGTGAAATGGGGCTGGTCGGGTCTAGGCCCGGTCTGACCCGATCGGACGAACCCGACCAGACCCAAGGTTCAGGTGTGGGTTTGGCCCAACCGGACCATTAGACCTGTGGGTTCAGCCCAATGGTAGTTCCAGCCCAGCTTGTGGGGCACGACTGACCTGAGGAAACTTTCCCACATGGTACAAGCCAGTTTGTTGGACCAGACACAAGGCGTTTGATTTTTTCCAACTGGCAGCGATAACAGGGGCCACCCCGTTTCCCCGTAATGGCCGGCATGAGCCATTCATTGGTGCACTATCCAAGTGGACCACTCCATATCCATGCATGGCCGATGGGCACTGGAGGTTTCTAGTCGCGACACCTTACTGCTACAGCACCCGTTGGCACCGCCTCTTCCACGCGATAAGCGTGGGCCGGCCACTGCTACTGGTCGCCGATGACACCTTCCACAGGCCCCTAATGATTTTCTGGTGGTCCGTTTTCCATCCCGTATGTGCCTACAGACCTCTCAGGTTACTGCCTTCATTGAGAAGACCATGGAAATTCCTTTCCAACACATTTCGCAGTCTACCCTGAAGAACACACAACATACAATTTTGGCAGAGGGTTCAGGCCTTGTTCGGATCAGCCTGTACCCTCCTCGTTAGCGTTTTGACATGGGCAAAAATATCAATCATCACATAGATTATGAATAACCCCAAATTAAATCCCCACAATAACCTCTCACAAGATCAAACATGTCGTGGATCAACCCATTAGTCGGTTGATCCACGTTCATTGTATTATTCAAGAATGACAGAAGAGGAATCATTAAACACATAGAGAAAATAAATCCCCTACTTGGATTTGGTGCTGTGAATGAAGGATAAGATCCGCATTCATTGGAGTTCATCATCACCCACATATCTCTAGATTTAAGCCTCCAACGATCTGTTCTTGTTCTCCATTCTTTGCTAGAGGGATATGTTATTGGCGTTACGTCTGTGGTTTCCCCCATGTTCATTCATCTATTCACCAAAAGCTTGAATAAAAAAAGAAAATGATCTTAACATTGAGTTCATTAATGTGTTTCATTAATGAACCTTCATTAATGAACCATTAAATAAATGGGTGTTTCAATTACAAAACAAAATAAATGAGTCATTAAATGACCCTCATTTAATACTCGTCATTACACTGCAGTTTCTCCAACCATCGCTCAACATTTTAAGAAAAGAATAAAACAACTCAATGAGTTATTTTATTATTTTCCCAAAAGTAAAAAATTTTACTTTTTCATTCAACCATTTTCAGTAGATTTTATGATTCACTTAAGTGAATCCTAGCGCTACGAATTCCAAGGTTCCCTCGAATTTCCAACCCAAGCACCAGTTCAAATGATAGAAAATCCCACTCGCACGTTTACTGAATGTACCTTAAATAAATTTCAAAAATCTATTATGGAATCTCTGAGTCTTAGAATCATGTGTTGTTGAAATTCAAAGTCTCAAAATAATTATGAATAATTAGAAAAAATTATACTAAATTTCTAGGTCTAGTAATTTTGTTTTTTTGTTTGGATTGAATTATTTCCCAAAAACCCTATATGTTTTCTATTATTTTTTCGCTTTAAATTCCTTTTAATCAGTGTGAATAAATAGTTTTCACTTCTAGTAAATTGGGTGAGGCAATTTTTTGTTTTTTAGGGGATAATAAAGGGGTGTTTGACGTGTTGGTAGCTAGATATTTGTAAAAAGAATAATTTTATTAATTAAAATGTGGATAATAAATACAAAGGAATATATTGAAGTTCCTTTTTTAATATTGTATATTTATCATGTTAAAAATTGAAAAAGGGATAATAGATTTAAACACTTTTAATCCAAGGAAAATATGGAATTAATATTACACCTAGGGTTTGATAATCTCTGAACTACCATTCTATCATATAGAGTGATTCTTAGACAACCATTATATTGGAGGTGTGTTATAACTTGTTTCATGAGAAAACATTTTCGTAATTAAGGAATATTTTGAGGACTATATTCATTAAAAACATAATAATATAAATTTTTTATGATATTTGGATTTATGTTGAACATCAATTATTTTTTTCTAATGATGAAAAATCCATTTCATGAATGGTGATTATCCTGCTGTTATAGTCTTGAATTACACTTATATTTGAATGTATCTATCTATTGTATGGAGGATCGTTAAATAGACTTTTTATTATATTGTGATGATACTACTAAAAAATGAGCCAGTCTTATATATGATAATGGTTCCACTATGTGATTATATCTTGATTAAGGAGTTTAGAGAATATATAAATTATTATTCTTTAGTTGGTATTTTTCACTAAGAATTCTCAATTAAGGAATTTATAATATGTAAACAGTGTCATTAATACAAACCTACAAAAATTGGTGTCATGCTAGTTTTAGGTCTAAGGGATCTCACACTATAAAATGATGTTCTATGTTATAAGATATAGAGATGTAACAAGACCATTACGTGATAAGAGAATCCATGTCTCTATGATTTAAGAAACTGTTGTTTAGTGATTTTTTGATTCTACAAATTTAAAGAACATCATGTCATATTTCTCATTTCACGACATAATGTGTTTATCTATAATATTTTTCGTAGATTTTATTTCATGAAATATCAAAAAAATCCTGATACCAACTAACTATTTGTCCATGGTGATACTCAATGATACTCTAAGTTCCCTAAGATTTATCTTTTGATATCTTCTAAATTTGAGGGACACACATATGGAAGAGGTTCCACACAAAAGAATGAGATTTTTTTCTATAAAAAAAGGCCATCCTACTCAATGTCTTTTATAGTGGTCAAAGATAAACATGAATAAAATATTACATTAATATCATGATTTAAATCATACACCAGACATATTTTCAGACAACCCACAGACTAAAATATTTATCTTCATGGAGATTATCTATGTAAACATTTTATTTAACTATACTTGGAAATATTTCTCCATAATCTGGGTCCTCTAGAATCTTCCAAAAATATCTTAGATGATATAATTATAATTATAGACTAGGGATTGGAAACATAAGAATGTTTTGAGAACCGATGCTTAGTAAGGGTAAAATATATCACAAAGTGAAGGAAAATATGAGGAATAGATAAATATCATAATAAAAGATAAAAACCCATAAATGATGATCATGAACCATGTTATAGTAACATGCAATATAAAAAATATATTTTAAAGAAGAATAAATGATATTATCTATCTTAAATAACATACTAACAGTCATAAAACATGAGTGCATGACATAAAACAGTAGAATACATTAAAAAATAAAGCATAATCTTGAAAACATTTCATTTCATTGAGATGAAATGAATCATTAAAATACATTATAACTTTATCAATAGGTTGTACACGAGAAAAAATGTTATAATAAAAATAAATGTATAGAATATCCATAACCATAGATGTAAATATGTGATAAAACCTATTAATCCTATTCTTATTTGAACAAACTCATTATGACCATGCAAAAAATTTGAGAAACACCATCATTCCAATGCCATTGTGAAAAAAGTCATCATGTTCATTACTAACTATCCCATTACATATGATCTTAAAAAATGAATCCTAGTGTGATATATGACCCCAAATATCATTAACCATACATATGTGTTCCATTTAAAATCAGTCATCATCATATCATAAATAACCCATAAAAATGGGTTTCTTAAACATTCCAAAAACATCACATATCATAAACTAAAGGGATCATAGGATATAAAAATATTATTTTTCAAAACTATTTATAAAATAATCACACATAGAGTATGTTAAACACATTAATTTATGTGAGATAAACCATGGATGAAAATTAAATGCGAAAATAGAAAGGATTTCACAAATCCTTTTTAAAAATTGTTTAAAAATATGAACCATAAATTATTTAAAAAAACACATTTATGAGAAAGGAAAGAGAATATATTTTTAATGAATATTTTAAGGAGTTCCAAATAAAATATCTTTGTAAACAAATAAATGTTTCAAAAAATGGAAGTGAAAATAAATTGAAAAATTTTACTATTAAAAGAATCTTTAATAATTGAGACTTGAAAATGATGTAATGTTTTCCAAAAGGGGAAATGAAAATACATGGAAAAAATTTAATTTTAAAATTAATATTTAATAATGGAACCTTTAAAAGGATATAAATGTTATGAAAAGAAAATTTTGAATGGAAGATAAAACCACTTATAATGACAGGATGGAATGAACTTTTAAATATTTTCAAGTAACCTTATTAAAAACCAACATCATTTAAAGTTAAAATAAACCTTTACTTAAAAATTAATTGAGGATAATAAGAGAATAATTAGGGATAAATTAAAATTTAGTTTCCATTAAGAAAAATATGAAATTGGTTGTAAGTATAAATATCTATATGAAAGGGAAATACAATTAAAGTAACATGAATTATTCTTAAAAAATGCCTTTTGACAAAAACGTAGCATAATATAGTAAGACGGATTTAATATGAGATAATATTTTCATATAAAATAAGTTTTATGTACAATATAATTCCCCTATAGTTTATAATAAATCAACCTCTAATGATAATAGTCAATTAAGAGTGATTATGACCCTTTGAAAAAGATTTTATTCCCAAAAACACCTTATAGACATTGTGACATTTGAATCAAAACACCAAGAGTGGTATAAATTTTAATATAATATTGAATATAATGAATTATAGAAGGATCATGATACAATATCATATTCAAGTATTATTTACAACATTGAAAAGTAAACATAGTGTGTAGCTTAAAATATCTTAAGGGATTCAAATACGAGAAAAAAGCCCTTATGAATATCACCACCACCAAATCTCTATTTTTTTTAATTTTATAAAAACCACATTGCAGGTCAGTGGGAACCGTACACAACATAATGGATATAGATATATACCAATCTTCCAAAACAAAAACATAAACTGATATAAAACCACCCTAACCAGATTCAAAAACGCCCACAAAAATAAAATCTACCATCATTGTCGACTTTTCCTCCTTATCAAAATCAACTGCATCCAATTCCATGATATAAAAATAGAAATAAAAATCCAAATTAAAAAAACCATCATCATTCATGTCTCGGTAACTACATAACCTCACATTGCAAACCCTGACACACCATACACATTACCTCACCAGACTGCTGATGAGATCACTCACCAGAATCCTTCACCACTACCCCTACCAACATTATCGTCATCTCCATCTAAACACACACCAGGGAATAGGAGAGTCCATCACAGCACATCCAAACACATAACAGAACGGCCCTACATGAATCTAACAAAAACCATCTCACCATGACGACGTCGACCCAAAACCAGACACATGATGATGTTGATTCTAATAAAGATCAAATCCATCATCGAGGGCACATGCTGGGAATTCCAACGACCACCGATCTGCACATCCCAAAACCCTAACATTACCACTGCACCCATTCTTCCTTGGAGAGGTGCATCAGAACTTGGGATCAGAGCATGGAAAGACCATATGAGGTCTCCGACTTTATAAATAACAATGAAACAATAAAATAGAGGCATACTGAATTAGAAAGTTCCAAAAAACCATCATCCAAAAAACCGTAAATCCCAAAACCTCCATGTTTGCACCACATCAACTCTAACCTGGAGTGCTGTAGAGGAATGATAGACCGGAGATAAGATGACTGGATAAATTATTCGATAGAAAAAACCATTGAAAGGGCCCCAAAACCACCCATTAAAGAAAACTAAGTAAACAAAACCATAGAAAAATCACTCGAGAGAATGTCGAGACCGCCGTCAAAGATGAAACCAAATAGGAATACAAACATGCATGAACAAGCCCCTAAGGAGAAAAAGGGTAAGATCTCAAGAATATGCCACATTGAAGAGGCTTTTAGAAGGTCGATTGAGGAGAAAAGTAAGGAAGAAATACCAAAAAGGAAGATAACATAGGGATAGGTGCGCTACTGGCCCGCGTCGAGGGGTTTCAGGAGGAAACCATAGGGAGAGCTGAGAGTGGGATGTGGATGTCAGGAGATAAGGGAGCTATCTTGATCATTATATATAACTCCTATCGAATATTACAATATTTAAATTAATGGTCCTTTAGAATAGATTTAATTGGAAAAATTATAAATCAAGGTCAATGAAATTAGAAATAAAATAATATACAGTAATTATATAAATTAATTTAACTTATTATAATGGGGTTTGATAATAACCATTAAAACTCATTGAAAGTAAAATGACTTATGAAAAACCATCACATTTTCTCCTCACTTAGAAGATGAAAATATAACCCCTGTAAATAATATCTAAATTAGTATTCTATTTATGAAATATCAAATAAATAATACCCTTTTAAAATCTTTATTATAATTAATCATCACGATTACATTAATTCTTTATTAAACATTATGACTATATAGTGTTAATAACTTTATTTTTCTTATGCCTGTTTAATAATTTTGATATTGTTACACATCATATAATAGGTAGATAATTAATTATATTTCACTATTATTTTATAATATATAACTTATATTTAATTAAAATGTTCTTATTTCATTAAACACATGTTTTCATTATATTATGTGAAAACATAATTGAAAATGGGTTATTTCATCAATTTTAGAGAATGTAAATACTAATTTTATAATAAGTCAAATGCTTATAATAATATTTACAAAACCATATAAAAATCATGATATATGTAATATATTATAATAAAATTAGTTTAAATGTTCCCTTATTCACCCATAATCATATTATAAATAAGGTTTCATGTATGAGATTAAATAAACAAAAACATGGACTTTTTTAAATTGATTGATGAGTATGTTTAGGGAAGAATTTCTATTAAATTAATATAATTATTTAATAATAATAATGATATTATTTTTAATTTTTTTATTATAGTTAAAAATATTTAAATGTTTTTTGTAAATAACTAAAAACTATAATAATAACAAAAAAATATGATTTTTCATGGTGTTTGTAGCCCGCCCACACACACGATTGACATTCCATTATTTCGTCAAGTCAATGGAAATGAATAAATAATGTTTTTAATTTTAATATAAAAACAAATAAGTATAGTGACTATAATTTTATAATAATATTATTATGGTGATAATATATTTTTAAGAGTAATATTAAGAAGAAAAACATAATAAAGAGAGAATACTTACTTTGGTGACTTTATTTCTTCCTCAAAAGTTCCATTGAATATGAATTTCATAGAATAGCTATGAGTGGTCAAGGGATTAATTTGGGGGGATATGGTTTTGGAGATAATAAAATTTCACATTTTTAAGGTGTAATTCTAATGGTAGGTGTTTCTTTTAAAATCTATATGTGACCCCATTTTACAAGAGAGAAAAGGGGAACTTTTTTGAAACACCCATGATGTTTCAATATTACAATAACACTATTCCAAGGAAAATGGAATAAAGATGGGAAAAGTTTGATTGGGGAGAACATTTGGGTATATAGAGGATATAAAATGTGTTTCTATACATTTTTAAAACATGTAATAGGGTTTTTAATGTTAAGTGTTAACATTTTACTCTATTTACCTGGAAAGCGCAGTCAGAGGAAAAACCTCTGACCATTTATTAAATTAAAAGAAAAGTGCAAAAAAAAACAAGTAAATCATACCAAAAAGACAGCTACCTATCATAAAAATCATCCCCATCACCATATTCATCCGCAGTCGCTGATTCCCACTCTGAGCTCTCATAGTGCCTCAGGATTTTCGCATATTTCCTTCTCAGATTCAACTTCTCCAATGAGAGAAACTCCTTATAAGATTGAAAATCCTTTTTCAAACCAATTATAGTCCCAGGAACACTCTCCCTCTTGGATGATGATTTGATAGACATTGGACTTGGCAGGAATGAATAGTCCTTTTCAGCCTTCTTTTTGGAGGAGCAGACTTACCACCTTCACTTGTAAGCAATTTATTTTTTTCACTTTGGACCAAATCACTATAAGATAGTCTGACAGCATCACTAACATTCTCCTTGTCACTATCCGATACATCTCCCCACTTTCTGTTGATGTGCACAAAGTCAACTTCTTGATATCCATCAGTCCCTCCAGACAAAATACCCTTTGAAACATTTAGACATTCACCTTCTGTTGAGTGCACATGAAAGTTATCATCCATCAGCATGAGGCACTATAGGGGAACCTAAATTCCATGACCAGAATGAGGATCTATTCTAGATATTGTATAAGTCATGGTAAGCACATCATAGGCAGCATGCGACATATTTGCAGAGTCAGTCCTTTGAAGTCCATCCTCGCTAGGAGCACCTTCCTCATTCTTCAGAGCCTCAAACTGGTTGCTAATGAAAACATTAGCCAACTGCAGGGGGCCATTGCCAGTGTAATCTGATGAAGTCTGTTGCCAGCCACCAAGATCATCTTTCAAATGATCAAAAATCTGCTTCACTGAAGGATTCAACGATGGTTGCACCTCCTTCACAGTAGCTGTGACCACAGTAGCCCCTCCAATATCTTTCAAAACACCCTCATCTGCCATAGCAGAATGAAACTGGACATCTGCTCACATTTCATGCTCCCAGAGGCCTCCTTTACATCCATCTTCACAACCTTCTGAGGGAAAAAATTCCCCTCGTTATCACAACAAGAAGACTGCCCAGCCAGAGGATTCCTAGGCTATCTCTCCACCAGTAACAGCACCCTATCAGCGTCGCCAGGGCCAACATTGCCCAAATTCACTACCTGTGAATACCCAAACAGTTTCTTGCTTCGACATACAGACTCATGATGACCGAACCTACGACATATTGCACAAAAATTCATCCAAGACTCCAATATGACCTCCTGCTTCCATCAGAACTCTTCCCCATCCGTGATCCAGACCCAATTAACAGGTGGCCTCGCAAAATGTACCTCGACACAAATTCTAGGACAGACAGGGTGGCAGAGGACTTCTGTTCTCCGATCAGAACATAGGTATCTTCCGATCATATTCCCAATAATGCACATGATAGATGGATTTTGGAAAGATAGAGGGAGACCGGGGAGACTAACGCAAATTGCTACTGTAGATGGGTCACGCCGCATGTGGAAATCAAGACACCAGCGAAAGAGGAAGAAGGGATCTTCGTTGCATCTTCGGGGTGCTCTAGACCACGCGGTAGCAAGATCCTCCTCCGAGGAAAACTGAATCATAAAATGGTGCCGGTCGTGCAGCCCCACCACCACACGCTCCTGTAACTTCCTGGAACCGAAGACGAAGTGATCAAAATCATCAACTGATGGACGATGATGACAGAATCTCGCAACCATCATGAGTTTACAGAGGTCCGTGGCACAAGTGAGCTCCTTTGAAGATAAATAGAGCTGTGGCACATCCTGAAATATATCGGGGACTTTCGGGGACAATGATACCTTCGGGAATAGAGGAAGTGTATCAGACATTGAGAATGGCAAGAAGGGTTCCCCCTTCTTGTGTGGCTGAGGACGCGAGCCTCCCCCCTCCGATCGGGAGGAGGGAGCAAAACCACGGTGCATTAGGTAACCAGTTTTTAACTAAGTGATTTTAAGTTTTATAAAACATATAACATAACCCATAAAATATATTTTTTGGTTTTCCTGTAAATAAAATAACCTATATTTAATAAAATTAATTTTCTATGATATATAAATTTACTTTTAAATTAAAAAACGATAATGTTAAGAAAAACTATTTTAGTAAAAAATAACATTTTGACCAATAAGAATTATTAAATATATTTATTATTAATTAAAATTAAATGAAGGTTATTTTATTTATTTTCCTATTAATAATAATTAATAATAATTATTCAATGGACACAATTTTAATATATTTGATATAGATTACTTGATATTAATAAAATAGTATTCCTAAATTAATTATTTCACTATTATCATGGTAATTAGCAGTAATTCTAATAATCTAATTTTTTTACCTAAGAAATAAATTATAAATATTAAATAATATGAATATTATTATCTAAAATATAATAATAATTTTATAAATTTAAATTTTTAAGTGTATGGAAATTAAGAATTATGTTAATGCATGTAATGCATAAAAACAAATTTTCTTTAACAAGTTTATTTTTTAAAAAAGTTTTATTATTAGCATTGAGTTATCAATTCCATTTATTCTAATGAAATAAAAATAAAAATTATGATTAAAATAAAGTTTATTTTAATATAAATAAATTGAAAACCTCGTTTTCTAAATTTAAAATTATGTAATGAAAAAATTTTAAAACAGTTTTCATTTAAAGGCTACTATATTTTTTAAAATAATGGGAATGGATTTATAAATAAAAAACAATATTTTCTAATGACTTAGTATACTTTATAATATTTAATTTTTTAATAAAATGTTTTAAAACATTCATTTTATGCATATTATAAAATAGATTTATAAAAGTGATGACATCAATAAGATCAGTATTTTGAACTATTCACTTAAAATTTATTATTTTAGAAAAATAAAAAAATTAATTCATATGATATGTTTTTTGTAAAGAATTTAAAAATTAATTTAATTTATCAAATTTCAATTATAATTTTTTTTAAATTTACCTTTTCTAACATTGACTTATATTATAAATAAAATGGATTTTTTTTGAAAATAACCTCTTAGATATTAATTCATTTTAATTATTTACTTTTAAAAGGTAATAAATATTAATGGTTACCATTTTAGTGTTTATTGAAGATTAATTAAAAATTTATTATTAATAATATTTTTTTTTATGTTGGGTGTAGCGTGTGACACAATTTATAGAACATAATATGTAATTTAAAGGATCTGAAATATTATGCCATTACATTCTACCCAAATAAATAAAATAAGACCTCATAATTTAATTATTATTTACCCATATGAATATATAAAGGTGTTAAAAATATTAAGATGACTCAATATATTATCTCTAATGAGATATTATCCTCAATATCATAAGGAATAATAGAAAACACTTATTTTCCCTAACAATTTGAAGGAAATTTATTAAATAACTAGTTATTAAGGGACCTGTGAAGGATTAAGTTTTCATCTTTGATAATTTATAGTTATCCTTGCACTAATAGATCAGTATAGTTGATTTAAAATGTATTTATACTTATTATATAAATTAATTTGAAACCAATGTGAATATATTCTCTATATATCGAAAATCAATTCAATTATTTTAAGGAGGATATTATGATTTTCACAAAGTTTATAACCATAATCAAATAACTAAATTTTTCCAATAAAATAAAAATAAATGAGGGTGGTGACTTTTTGATCTTATAAAACATCTTAGATGCAATAGTGCTTATAAAAATATAGTACAACAACTAATTCAGATAGTATGGTGAATTGAACCAAATTACGACTAACATATTTATCGTTTGAAATTTCATATTTCCATCCTGTCTCCCTGTGTTTAGGAGGTTATGGATTCCTACCATCCTAAAAAATCCTTGTATTATGGAATTGTATTGGATAATTATAAATTACTCTATATATAAGAAATTTATTTATTTTTGGTTCCATGGGATGAGTTCTATATTCTTTCCTCATGTTAACTTACTATTCATTTCCCCTCAATAGTTTTATTCTTGATAGAATATTTTTATATAATTAAAGAATATTCCAATATCCATGAGGAAATTCACATGGTTATTCTTTCCATGTTTTGGATATATCATAAATTGAACATCTAGTCTTATATTATATTTTTCACTTGATCATACATGAGACACCATCCTTCACTTCTTTGGAGTGTTTGGAATTTTTACTATGTTTACATTGTTAACCATATTATGTGATATATTTTTTTATATAATCTACATGTTTTGTCATTACTATAAAAATTTTATCGTGTTGTTCATTGTGTTTCTCTTCAAATTGTCCCTCTCACCCATGGTTTCTATTAGTTCCATCCTTTTCTAAAACTAAATGGGTTGACATGAGTGATGATACATTAACAATATTGGGTGATTTTCATTATCATAAAATTAATTCAATGTTAAAAGGTATTAAAATTATACATTATCACATAAGCATGTAGTTCAATAAGTTTAACCTATATAATTATTAGTCTAACCTTGTTTACATTAGGTTTAGTTATCTGATAATTCTCAATGTTATTAGTAAATCAATATTTTATTGTGGTCTGCATAGAGAATCTGATAAACTAACAAATATATCTTGAGAGTTTCAATCAAGGTATGTATCTAGGCCTCGTTTTCATGCTTCAGGTGATAATTTAGTTAATACAAAAAATTTCATTTTAGGGTTATTACCCATAGGATCATTTATTCTATAGACTTCATCCACTTGTAGTGTCGATATAGGGATATAATTCTATAGAAAACTATATAATTAATACTATACCAATATTTTAGTATATCATCAACCACTTAGGCTCAACTATATTTTTATTCATATGGTTATCTTACCCAAATAACAAAGATTAATAAACTAATCTCCAAAAATAAATAAACTACATTCTCAAATAACTAAACCATTATGTTAAACCATCTATAGATACCCAAGATAAACCTGACCAAAATAATAAATTAGTCTCATGATTTAAATAGTATATCTCAAAAAAAATCAAACAACTCAAATACCAAAATTTTTAGTGTCTTAGATATTAGATATGTAAAAATATTATATAAATATTCTTGTGATTATTTCTCTATAATCATTCTCAAATAAACCCTTTCTTATATATCTCAACTGATATAGTCACCTTTTTAACTTGGGGATTGGAAACATTAGAAAGGGTTGATCTCAGATTCTTATTATGGGTAAAACATATCCTAATTGGAAGGAAAACGCGAGGAATACGTAAATATAAAAAATAAAATCTCAAAAAACCTTAAACAATAATCCTATAACATGTTATTGTAACTTGAAAATATTAAAATATCATTAAGTAAGAACATATCAAAGCCTATATCAATTTTTATTTAACATGTGATAATGACATGAATGTGTGGAATAATTTTAAAAATAAAGAACAACATTTTATATAGATGAAATTCATATTGAAAAATTATCAAAATTTGATGAACAAATTATAAATGAGGCATTATTATATGAACAACTTGAAAGTGGGATAAATCCATTATTATTGGTAAAACTATCTAATAAAACCCATTATTCTCATAACTTTGTGAACAAGATCATTATTCCCACACCTGAAATGTGAGAAAACTCATTATTCCAATTCCTAAGTAAACAACTCATTATGCCTAGGACTGAGTATCTTGTGATATATAATCTTGAAACAATTCATTAGAGGGTGATATAGGACCCCACCTACGACTATACATATATATTCAATCCACTTATAATCAACCATCAATTTTAATTAAATGAACCATGGAAAAAATAATACGTTTCTTGTATAGTCCAAAATCATCACATAAAATAAACATAAGAGATCATAAGATATCAAATATACTAATCCAAAAAATAATAAAATAATAAAATATAAATTATGATCAAAACATCAAATCCTGAGATATAAACCCTGTAGAAAAATAGAACTATAAATAACATGGTTTTCAAAAAAGATAAATGCTATTGTAAAATAAAGAGTGCAAATTAAAATCATTTTTTTTAAATAGAAAAAAAAATAATTTTTATATACCATTTTATAAATATTTCCAAATAAAATATCACAAAAAATTTATAAATGTTTCAAAATATTTAAGTATAAATACTTTGAAAACATTTAATCCTAAAATAATCATTAATAATGGATTCCTAAGAAATATAAAATTTTATAAAAATAAAATGTGTAATATACGATAAACCATTTTATTTTAAAGGTATGGAAGAACCATGTAATCTTTTTATAATAACGTTATTGAAAACAAACATCTTTAAAATGATTAAAAAACCATTACTTTAAAATGAATTAAGGTTAATTAAAGAATCATTAGAGATATAAATAAATTGAGTTTTCATTAGGGAAATGAGAAGAATTTTGGGAAGTAAAAACATGGATATAGTATGAAAATATGATAAAAGTAATGCGATTTATTCTTAATGAAATGAATTTTAATGATATAACTGTATAATCAAGGAATTAAAAATTTTTGTGAATAATTATATCTATATAAAACAATGTATATTTAATTCATAATAAAAACATATAATTTAATATATCAATCTCAAAAGATAATAGTCAAAGAAGACAGGTTATTACCCAAGGAAAATAGTGTAGTCACAAAACCCCCTTACAACCTTTGTAAAAATGGATTAAAAATCCCCTGAGAGGTATAGAAATAAATCAAAAATTCAATATCATTAATTATAGTATTCTAATTATAAAAATTATATTAGGGATTTATTTGAACTATTTAAAATGAAACATGGTCTGTGTATTAAAAACACCTCAGGGGATTCAAATCTGACACAAACAAACCCTTACGAAAATTATAATCTTTGATGTATTGATCCTTTAGAAATGAATTCATGGGAATGAATTATAATTAAAGAGAAATTAAATTTTAAATAAAATTTTATATTATAGTAGTATAATATAATTAAACTTAGAATAATGGTGTTCAATCATAACCATTTTAACTCAAAGAAATGAAAATGTGTTTAGAAAAACCCTTACCTTGTTTTCTTACTTATTTGATGAAACTCTGACCCCTATAGAAAATAGAAAAATTCATATCCTATTGATGAAACTTACTCATAAATATTACCCTTTTATAATCCTTATTGCAATTCTTTATTATGAGTGCATTTATTGTTTATAGTGCGTTATGTTCATTGGTTATTTCGAACCATAAATGTTTTATGTTTGTTTAGTAATTATGATATAATTACCTACCATTTTATTCCAAGATAATTATTGATATATACTTTAATAATAGTTATTATATATATCTTGTTGATTTATAGATTTCTTATTTCATTCCATATTTTTGTGGGTTGCGTTTTGTGAAAACCCAATTGATAACGTCTTATTTCGGTAATTTTAGCAACAAAAAATGTTTCATTAATAACTTGTTAAATAATTAATATAATATTTATAGAAACACATACTAATAATTCATTGATTAATATTTTATAATAATATTTGATTCTATATTATCATATTTATACATAATTATATTTTAAAGCATCGTTCGTGTATGCGGTTAAGTCGACCCAAATATGAACATGTTTTAATTCATTCGACGAGTATGGATAATGAGGTATTTATTTTCACATAATATAATTATATCATAATAATATATTTATAATTTTTTATTTTTTAATATTAAACCATAATTTATGATGATTGAATAAATAATTAAAAATATTAATAAAATGAAAAAATGATTCTTCATGGAGGAGGTTATCCGCACACACACACACGATCGACATTCCTAATTTTTTCAAGGTGCATGGATATGAATAGATAAGGGTTATACCATTAATTATTAAAAATATTAGTATACTAATTAAATGAAAATAATCTTATTATTATTGTGATAATATATTATTAAGTTTAATATTAAGTAGAAAAACATCATAAGGAGATAATACTTACGTAGGAAACTTGATTTGTTTCCTTGGATTTTCCATTGAATGTGAATATATTATGATAAATATAATTTACCCTCTTATATATTTTTGTGTTATGGTTATATTTTGAGTAAAATTTTATATTTTCAAGGATTTATTCTAATTTAAGGTGTATCTTCGAAAGTGTTTAAGTGAACCCCTTTTATAAGTGAGGAGAAGGGTAATTTTTGAAACACCCGTTATATTATATTAATTCTATGACCCTATTCCAAGATCAAGGGATAACAAATACAGAAAAGTTTTTTTTATTTTTTTGGGTTGATAAAGGCCCAGAAAATATTACCAAAAATGTTTTATGCTTTTTATAGGGTTTTTACCATTAGGTTTTTACATTTTACTATTTTTACTTTTAAATTAGGAAAATTGTTTTTAACAAATTTATTTTTATATATTATTAAATATAATAAAATAACACATATTACCAAATTTTATGGTTCTTTACCAAATTTTACAACTATTAAATAAAACTATATTTTGAAAAAATAAAATTAACATTTAAATTATAACAAATAATGATTTTAAAAACTATTTTTTGTAGATAAATATTATTTTGAGTATTATGAATTCTTATTTTTATTTAGAATCAATTAAAAATTATAATAGTGTTGATGTATTTATTTATTTGTTTTATACATAATGTTATATTCATTATCTAAAGGATTTAAATTTAATAAATTTGATACAAATTCCATAAAATTAATAAAACTGTAATTTTAAAATAACACCTTCATCATTATCGTGGTAATTAGAATTAATCCTAATAATCTAAATTTTATAAATTGATAAGAAATTATAAATGTTAAATAATATAAAAATAATCTCCCATATTTGAGAGGAATTTTATAAAATTTAATTTTTATGTGTATTAAAAATAATCTTAATGTTACCACTTGTAATACATAGAACCCTATGTTTTAAAAAATGGTTATTTTTAAGAAAAAATATTTATGATTGGGATAGAGTTATCAATGCCATTTATTGTTTTCATACCCCCATCTCCCCAAAGTGTACCCCTCCTGGTCCGTAAATGGTAGAAGGGAGATGATGACTACCTTTCTCCAGCCACATGTAGGCCTAATGATGGTGACTAGCACTAATGGTATAATAAACATAAATATGGGGGAATTACAAACTAAGAGAACATATAGAAGAGAAATATAATACATATACACAAATCAATACCTTATCATTCATTTATATAAATAAAAATGAATTTAAAATATATTGTTCTAAATAATACTATAACAACTAAAAAGAAAACTACAAGTACCAAAAATGGAAAGATGAAATCGACCCCAAAGCTGAAACAGATCCTTCAAAACCATTTTATAGTAATATTCATCCCAATATACAACCTAATATAATACCATAAAAATAGATTATATATATGTATGGTTAGCATAAAAATATAAACAATAGGATCATCCATGATGCCTGACATTTAAAAGATAAACAAAACCATGCAAAAGCACAATTTACAAAAAATAAAAATAACACAACAACAAAAAAGGTATAAAAGGTACCTAGCCTCACTATGGTTGAATCTAACAATGTATGTCATTGAATAGGGAATATAATATAGTAATGAAACATTAAGGGTGCCTCACTCCCTCTTACCAGTTATTTTTTTGGTCTACCCCAATGTCACACGTCCTACACCATATCTCTCTAAAATAATGCATCTCGAAGACACCTAGGAAAGATATCATTACATGATCCTTTTACATCACATCATCACATCATCCCATCCACATATCTTTATATAGTAACCAAGTTTTCCTTAGGATCCGCCATATCACGTATGACGTGTATCATACATCTGGTATTAGACATCAAGCCATCACATCCCATAAACCGAGTAAGTATCTCAGTCCATCGCAGCCTATACAAAATATACCTATAAAAATTATTTAGATAATATATCAATGGATACATTTGTATGAATAATCACAAACCATCATATATTTATTCACACATATATAGGGAAACTAACCACTGTGAAAACCAGTATATGTAACTACAAGGAGAACAGAATGATACCAGAGAGTGTAGTCAATCATTCACTGTTCCATTGGGATGTTGGGTAAAACACCCTCCAAGATTCCACTAGGTGAAAATATCCCTAACCGACATGGGTGGGAAAACATATGAAATCATGGAACAGATAGGATAAAATATTTCTCAAACCACACTTTGGTAATAACCTAGCCTAAGAATAAACTACAGATAAAATTGTCCAAACTCCCAGCTTCCAATATCCCTAACCGACATGGGTGGGGAAACATATAAAATCATTTAATATATAATATAAAATATTTCTCAAACCCCACTATAAAAAAACCTAGTCTAAAAATAAACTACAGATAATGTTTTTCAAACTCCCAACTTCTACTACTAAGATAATATAACCTATAAGAACACAAGAATTGAAAAGGGATAAATTAATTAATTCATTCATTTTCATCATTTTACTACTGTTAATTAATTCAATATATATTAAATTACCTATTAAAATACTCCAAATTACATTATATTAATCAACGGAGTAAATTTTATACCCTCCATGCATAATCCATACCGATTCCATAATTTCTCGAGTTTAACATATTTTATTAATTTTCATTCCATAATCACCAACCCCATGGGTTAATAATTATTTAATCATTATTAGCATCATTACATAATAATGATACTCTAATAATACCATCATAATGTACCACCATGTGGAAACATCCAACTTAACACATCGAACTGCCTCAAGCAGTGAAGAATGGAATGAAGATAAAATAAGAAACCCAACCATTTTCCATTAAACATGTTCCTAAGAGATCATCCTAGCTCACAAAATAACATCAACGAGAAAGGATAGTTTCAACCCATTAAATTACCTCTAGTTATATCACCAACACTCATATGCATATCTTGATGCATCTCTCCATCACTAGAGTCAATTGTTGCCACATCATTTGGGCCTCCCTTTCAACATAACATCGGCCATCCTAGGCTCATATCATGTCTTGGCCTCCCCGCACCACATCACTTCACATAGAAACTATCACATCAATATCACATCACAAAATTTTAAGGAAAAAACATAGAAAATAGGGAAATATAAACCCTAAAAATGCATCTAGACATCACACATAATCAAGCTCCAATGGTTCCAAACTCAAGTCACTCAGCCTTCTCAAGAATATGAGAAACTTAGGACCAAGCAATTATTTTTTTCAAATAAAATATTTTTATTCCAACATGAATTAAATAGTTTATTATTAATATATTCCAACTAATGGAAACCTAAGGATTCAATATATAAGATGATACTAAATTAATTTAATAATTAATATAAACATTCTCTGAAGAATACATTCAAGTTTTATCAAACTTTGGGGAATTATAATTTTTTTATAGGCCTCTAATTATTTTCATTAATAACTATCATCATCCATAACATTATTTATCAAATTACATCAAAAGTTTTAATTAAATATTCAATTAAACATGATAACAGCATCAATTTGATCATTATAAAAATATAACAAACTCCATATTCATTAAACATCCCTTATTATTATTCATCTAATTAATTATCAATTAATTTTGGATTTACGCCTTTTAAAATTTTCCATCAATAAAAATGGTAATCCATACTATAACATCGCTCAATTACTAGATTAATGTAAATAACACACTATCTTGAAAATCAATAGGAAATTCCTTATTACGGTAGAAAGAAAAAAATGAAATTGCTACATCTAATTCTTCATTAATCTATTTCAATAATTAGTAGGTTAATTCCATTGACATATAAAATTTTAAACCATGATAAATTTAATATTTCTTGCAATTAAATAGAAGAATCAATGAATCCCCTACCTAGAAGAAACAAGATCTTATAAAATTGCTACACCAACGTAGTGGGTGTGAATAGGATTGGATAATCATGAGAGAACTCAAGAAATTGGTAAAATGGTACCATGACTCCAAGGGTAGTGTTCTAGATCCCCTGGTCCTGAGAGAACCCAACATGGATCGAATGAAGGGAAGGACCCTCATTTTTTATTTAAAACATACAAAATAATAATATTTTTCATATCAAAAAATATTTATTTCCAAATATTGTGTATCAGATTAAAATCATCATGTAAGGAAATTTTTAAAACCTCGCCCAACTAAAAAAAACAAGGATATAATGCTCCTTAAAAATTTAGCTTCTGAAGGACCTTGATATGAACCATCGTAGGACCAGCGTGGCCATTTTCATTAAACAGGTGCAAATATCAATGTAAGTGATTTCATGTAGCCAAAACCACAACATATCTTAAAGACCTATGTAGTCTAGTTCCCTATTTAGCCAAAATCACCACATAGTTGAATTCCCTATATAACTAGTTTCTCATGTAGCTAATCCACTTGTCTGATAGCTCATGTAGCTGATCACTCATGTATCCTAGTCAGGTAGCTAGTCAATCCACATATTCAATTCATGTAGTTGATTATTCAAATATATGATCACTCACATAGACTATACACATAGTCGATCCGTCCACATATCCACATAGCCATTTCACCATGTAGTAAAATTTCCCACATTACAAAAAAATACACATAGTCGAATTCTCAATATGGCCATTTACCCCTTGTAGTCAAACCATGTAGCTGATACATGTAGTTTTTTCTCTCACTAAAATGATAAAAAATCTTTCTCTATCATAGTTGATTGGGCCACGTGGATGAATTCATGAAGTTGATGGTTCCACATATCTGTTTTTACTTGTCATGAGTGGGGTTATCTACTAAATCATGAATTGTACCTTCAGGAATGAAACTCTTCCTTTTTCCATCTTTTAGTAGAGAAAAATATCCATACCCACTCAATGCCTCCTCTAATAACCATATTATAAGGAAACATTAAATTGGGCTTAATAGATTAATATAATCCCTTATATTTTGAAGGATGGATATTTAAATTTTCGATTTCAGAATAGATTCATGTAGTGGTAGTTGGAATGGAACTGTGTGGTGGTTATTGTGGTTGAGAGAGATGTTGATGTGTTCTATGTCAATATTTATTGATAATATGATATCCTATTGAAACTAAATATAATAAAGGATAACAAAATTAATGAGAAATGGGTTGGTGTGTTAATGAGGTTCTAGTAATTTTATTTAATGAAATGAGAAAATAATGTTTATTTTGTTGGATGAATAATTAGAATATGTAGTTGATGGAATTAATGAAATATTTAATTAGTAGTGGGAAGTAATTGATAAATTATGAGTTGTAAAATGAATATTGTAAATGGATGTAATAAATATGAATAATGATTAATGAATGGACCAAAGTAAAAATTTGTTTAATAAATGGTTTGACATTAAATATTGAAAATTGAATATAATGTAGAGGACAATTTTCTTTTTTTTTAAAATTTCACTAACATATATGAAATTAGAAGTTAAGAATTATGTAATTTGTATTTTTCATGGATCTATTGGGCTGGTTTTGTAATAAATTGGTGAAAGATGTTGGTTGGAGGTGGTGATGGTCATGTGGTTCTTGTTGGATATCTGGGTATTTATATTGAATGTGAACAATTAGGCTAGGACTATTTATGAGTACTATATTAATTATAATTATTTTTATTTATTATAAACCACTAAACAATTCAGTTGACCTCACTGACACAAATATAGTTTTGGTTCCCAAGTGTTTTACCCAACATCTATGTTGCAAATGGAATAGATATCTGACTAATCCCTCATCTTTGATCTCTCTCCAGATGTGGTAAGGTTTGTGAAGGCCCACGATAGGAATATGAATATGGTTTGTAATATCTTGATGACATAGGTTTTATATATTGGTTAACATAATTACAAGATATCATGGATCACAATAGGTATATATATTGGTTATAATGGCTTTATGTATTTTGGTGTGTATATACTAGATGATATGGCTATGTGATTATTTTGTGGTTGTATGGATACGTTCATGTATGGTAATATAAAGGCATGAGATTGATGTCTTCCACATTCTTGATAACCTACTATGATGTTAATGCATTTTGTCTATGGTATGTTCTATGTGGTTATTATATTTTGGTTTTTTTGTGCATGTGATGTGGTATACGTTTATATGGTGGAAATTAACAGGATTATAGAAAATGACATACGTTGTTCTAGTGTGAGAGTGACTAGAAATATGTGGAAGTAATTGTGGGGTAACTTTTTAATATATTAATTTGATATTATGTTACTCTACATGGATGCGATATTGGGTGAGTGGAAATTAAGAGGTATGGGTTATAGTTTACCTATCATAGGTTCATGTAGGTTCTGTTGTTTGTTCAATGAAAAATTATAAGGGTTTTTTTCACATTTTCATGTGCGGTTTCATGGGGGATTCTACTTTGTATATGGGTATGGTATCCCCTTTCTATATATATGTATATATTCATATTTAAACAATATAACTGCTAACTAATGTAGATATTTTCAGGATTATAGATCTTATAGCTAGTGTTATTGAATTACTATCGTAGGAGTTACAATTTATGTTTTATTTTAGATATTTATTTTGTAAGGAATTACAAGAATTTTGGGATACTTTTTAGTATTTTATATTAATTGGTTTTATTAGTGGTTATTTTTATATTCTTCAAATTATGAGGTTAATTCATCTAACATGTGTTATATTATAACCTCAGTTCTAGTCGCTAACCCATGGCCTATTGAAGGTGATCTTTGGGAATCACACTTTTTTCAGTACTAGGTTAGGGGGATTTTTAACAGGGTAGTTCATAACAAAAAAGTATGAAAGTTAAGGATGATAGTTAGGATTGAATTTTTAGTTTAAACTAGAGAGAATTTTATGGGTTTGTAGGTAAATAGAATTAATCAAACATAAAAGGTGATATACCAAGGGATACCAACATAGACACTAGTCTTTAAGGCCCATTGTGATCCAATATAAATAGAATTTATTCATAAAGAATATACTGGGAAAGATGAAGTTTATTTTTTGGTAGATACATGGTAGATGTACAAAAAATCATGCTAGTTTTCTATTATGATTGAATTTTTGTGATTATGGGGAAATAAAATAATAATAATAATAATAATAATAATAATGATATGGTTTTTAATGAAATACATGTTCCTTAAAATAGAGATTTATTTTGTATTAACAACCTATGATACAGTTTTAAAGATAAAGTGGGGTTATTAAGATCCTCATTACTGATATTTCCCTTTTCTTGAAAATGATATATGTAATAGTTGTTCTCGTTTTGTTATGTATTAACTATATTGATTTTATATATGAAGACCATGTTTTGATATAGTTTGATCCTAATATTTTCACATTGATTAAAAGTAATTTGGAGCTAGCATAAATTTATACTCCTATAATGTGATTAAATTTAATTATTTTAATTATTTAGTAATGTATTTTTGGGATTATATGTTTTTAATTAAAATGAATTTTAAGTTTTCCTAGATGACATACGTTATAAAAATTATAAATTATATTGCATGTTGATTGTTAATCTAAATTTTCTAACTTATGGACATGTGAATGTTGAAATTTATTGGAAAGTGATAATTTAATGTATTGTATGATTAAAATTAAACTATATTAAATATATATCATTCGTGGTATTTCAAAAAATAAGATTCATTAAATAGGAAAATTTTATATTAATTGTTATCCCATATAATTATAATCCACAAAATTTATTATTTTTATCAAAATAAATATTATAAGACATGTTAAATAACACATAATGAAAAAAAATAACTTAGTGGTGTAGAAATTGTTAATAACTATTCATACATGAACGTTAACTAATTTAATTTAATGAGTAAATAAAATAGTTCAATTGGTAATGAAATATATATCAAAAAATTATTTCAGATCTTAACATGGTGACATCAAATTATTTATGTTTAGTGTAGGAATATATTTTATATTTATTAGTAATCTATTAATAACAATATTTGAGAAATACATTGTAACGACCCAAAATTTTGAATAATTTTGGATTCCTAAATTTGTGTGTTATTTTATAAACAACAAAACTGTATCCTTTAATTAATAAAGTGATACCATTGGATTTCGACTGTTATATGATCATTAGTCAATATGAATATTAGAAACTAAACTCTTAACATTACAATTATTGTTTATAAATACAAGAGATATTTGTTAATTAATACAGAAAGAAAAGTCGTTGGCCTCATCTAATTGACTCGGTCTATACGAAGCCCATCTATCAGAGCTTGGGAAGGAGGTAACATCTCTAGGATTTTCTCTGAACCATGCCCAAGCTGACCTTCAACATGTGAAGCTTGAACGAAATCATCTAAGGGAGAAGTTAAAGCTGATAAGAATCACCACTAGGGTAATGTTGTCCGAGCCGCCTCAAGATTCTATCACCATAGCACACCTTACACTAATGTCCTCTGTAGGTGTTATAAGGGTCTATGTAACGAGGCCTAAGATACCCTTTGTAATCCCTTGGTATAAATAATTTTTTATATTTCTTATTATTGTAATTTTTTTTATTTTCAAATGTCTGAAAAAATATGGGATGAATATTATTGATGATTTTGGAAAAGGGTATTTTAAAATATTTTTGTAAACTTTAAATAATTAATAATGTAAAATGATGGTCTTCTATAATTATGACCAGTAAAAAATTTAGAGTATCATAAGATCAACATAATTTTTGGTGAATAGTAAAGTATGAATAATAATATACCCTTATGAATAGTAATGAATAGTAAATCAACCAATAAAATTAGAAACATCACCCATGAATGTATAAATATAATTTAGACATCTTAAAAGTAAAAAATGATCATTGTATAAGTTTATTTATTTTTGAAGGTCATAATTATTTATAATTTTATAATTAATTTAATAATTTAAAATTAAAATATATTTTCAAAATATTTATTCATAGATTGTTAATTTATTGTCTTACGGTTATATGATAATTTTATGGGACCTTAATTACCTTTTCAAGGTGTTACAAAATCAGTTATAGTTTTCGAGTTGTTTTTTGAATAAATAATGATTTTATTTAAAAATTGAATTATAAAAATTAAATAAAATTATTTTCATAAAATTTATTTCATTTTTGAATTAAGTGAATTGATATTATGTTAGGTGAAGTGCCCAGATCAGTGTGAATCACTGAGAGGGGGAGGGGGTGAATCAGTGATCCTTTAAAACTTTTTACTAATTGATTCTTAATCAATTAAACCTCTATGGCTGGTTAAAGCTTCGATCCACTCTTCTTGTATCCCTCAACCTTTCCCGGATAATGCAGTAATGAAAAGGCACAGGACACAAGGATTTACAAGGTTCGGCACCAAAGGCCTACATCCTTGCCATGCTCTCCAAGCATGGATTCTCCCATTATAACTTGTTAGAATTACAATGGTCGATACAGCTTCCCACCGTATCTCTCCTGAGTCCCACAGGAGGATCTTTATACTGCGTCCCACAGTGTTACCAGAGTCCCACTGGCCTGCTCCAGAATCCCACTGAAGACTTCTTCTCCCTGAGTCCCACAGGGTCTTCTCCTGGCTCCTCGAGTCACACGAGTAGCTCTTCTTCACTTCAAGTTCTTCAAGTAACTTCAACAGCCTGGGATAAAGGCTGCTGGCCTTGCTCTTCTTCTGATCACTTGTGGTGAACAGGTCTTCTCGTCTAGCTCAGGCTTTATCTCCTTCTTCAGGAAGACCTGGCTTCTCTCTTCAACTACTGAATACTCAGACAAATAATATCTTTAACTTCAGTCTGGTCCAGTCTCAGTTGCACACCACTGATTTGGCTTTCTTCACGTGTGCACGTGCATGCATGCATGCATGCACTCTCCTCTTTCTCTTGGTGCAATAAACCCACAAAGGGTGTAATCAAATATAGCACACACACCTTCTTTCTCCTTCACACACTTTAACCAATTTGTTTACACACTTAGAGTGTGTTCTACTTTAGTGTGGGTCACTCCTTTTTTTACTTCTAGGTGTTTACACTTTTAGTGCACACACTAGGTTCGGCCTTCTAGTTCTTTTGCACACACAAATGCCTATGGCCTTCTTCCCTTCTTGTGCACACACCTAGGCTTCGGCCTTCACTTGTTAAGCACACACAAATTCTTCACTTTGCACACACACTTGAATGTGTTCTTCTTTGTTGTGGTCTTCACTTGGTGCACACAAGGCACTAAGGCCCGGGTCTTCTTTGGTTGCACAAGGCTACGGCCTTTCTCCTTCACTTTGCACACAAGGCATGCAAGTCTCGGCCTTCACTTGAATTGCACACACACACAAAGTGTGGTGTTCCTCCTTATGCACACACACGGGCAAGGCCTCGGCCTCCTTCCTTGCCAAGCACCCACAACCCGTAGGGTGTGGTCTTCTTGTTTCACACACACCCAAGGCACAATGTCCTCGGGTCTTCCTCTTAGCACACACACTGCTCACGGTGGTTCTTCAAATTTTGCACACACACACTGTGTGTAAAACACAACCCGAACTCCCTGTCTCAAATGTAGGCGCGCAAGGGGTGCGGCCAATCTTCCTCAACACTGGCGCAAGTTCTTGCAAGGGGCAGTCGCGCAAGGTGCATGAGCACAGGGGCGCGCAAGCTCCTCCTGCCGCGGGGCGCGCAAGTGCAACACCCGCGGGGCTTCAACCGTGGGCGCGCAAGATGTTGCGGCCACGGGTTCTTCCTGCCGCGCAAAGGGAAAGCGCGCAGGGGTCTCCCCTTCACTTCTTTCGCGCAAGGGATGCGCAAAAGGGACTCCTTCGGGCCTCAGATGGCACCGAGAACAATAGCCGCGCAAGTGGGATGCGCGGGGCTTCGGCTTCGCGAGGCAGAGGGTGCTCCACGGGACTCCGGATCTTCAACAAAATAATCAGCAACCTCAATGAGAGCCACGAGCTCTCCTTATATAGGCAGAGGAATGCCTTTGATCATCCGCGTTCAAAATCTTGAATCACCGAAGATTTCGGATCTTCAAAATCTTTCCAAAGTTTTGCGTTTTATTCTCGGTTTGACGCGGGCTCCCTTATTTATCGGCCTTCTTCACGTGCATGCGACTTAGAACGCATGCACGGCCTCTGTTTAGGCTCATGCATGCAAAGCATGCTCTCCACGTGGCCTCGGCAGCTTCGTTTGCCTCGGCCGATCACGAAATCTCCTCATTTATTGCATGTATGTATAGTTTTATGCATGATCGTGTTCGGTAGGTCCAGACGAGCTCAATAGAGCCTTCGGCGTTGGAAATGTTGGCCGGGAACTCAAACTCAGGTCGTCGGGAAGGCGCCTGGTTCAGCGGGGCTCGCGGGTGGCTTCGGCTCGAGCTCGACGAAGGAGATGAGCCGGGAGCCGTTCGATCGGGCGAATGAAGGACATCGGACGGCCGGATTAAATCGGGGGCGCGGCGGATCAGATGAGCGGTCCAGATCGAGCGCGAGATCGCTCGGACGGCCGGGATTTGTTCCCGGTGAAAATCGCGCGTCCCACATCGAATTCTCTCGCGGAATTTCCGCGGTTTATAACCCTGCCGCTCCCTCATCCCGGCAATTGAACTCTCTCCCTCCACGGTGCCGCCCCGCACCGTGTTCACCCTGCGGGCGCGCTCTGCGCCCACTCTTGCTCCCTGCGGGCGCGCTCCTAGCGCCCACCATGCACTCTCCGGGCGCGCGGGCTTCACCACTGCGTGCCCTCGGGGGCTTATACACGGCCCCCTGCGCTCCTCCGGGCGTGCCCCAGGCGCCCATGCGGTTGTCTTGGGTGCGCCCCTGCCTCAAGGATATGCTGCCTTGGCCTGAGGGTTCCCCATGGGCGTGGTGACCTCGAGTCCCACATGAGCCTTGGGTGATGACCCTCGGCTGGCCTTCCTTGGTGGCCCAATTTTTTGGCAAAGTCTTCAAATAAGACTTTGTAAAAACAAAGTCCTCCTATATGTAAAACATGCCAAGTGCCAAGCCACTTCTTCCATTCTTCTTCTCAATTTCTTCCCTTCTCTACTTCTTAAGAATTCCTTAATCCTCCTCAACATATAATCTTCACTTAGGATATGGAATTCAAAAGGTTTCTTCATCTTCAACCGAGCTCCTGAATCAAATATTTCTTCAATAAACTTTGTTGCTCTAATCAGAGATCGAATTGGGACTTCTTCAGATTCACATGCACTAAGTGTTAGTGCATGGATTTTATTAAACCACTTCATCCACTTAGAAGTTTGTGGATGGATCTTCTTCTCATCTCTTCATGCATTGTCAATACAATGCATGGTCTTCTAAAGCTTGTTGTGACATTGTATCCAATTGATACAAGTTCTATGAACTTAAAGATCAGTTCAACAATCGTCAGATATACATGGAGAATGTTTCAACCATATTCTCCAATGCCACTTAGTGAATCTCCTAAGTGACACTCCTCTAAGTTCCATGGCCATTCTCCTTCACCACCAACACCATCACAACCTTTTTCATTCACATCTTGACAATCCTTGACTTCCATTCATTGTAAGACAACAACATGCCTCATTGACAACCTCATTGACAACAAATGCAACACAATGCACTTCAATCTCCCCCTTTGTATTTGTTGTCAATACACTCCTTCAGCACATATGAATGGGTCAATATGTGTGCCAATATTTCTCCCCCTTATTGGCAATCAAATGCAAAGGTGTGGTGTGGTTCTCTTCCAAAAATATCTTCCTCCCATTGAAAAGTATCTTCTTGAAAAACACTAGGAGAGGGATGATGTCACATGTTCTCTTTAGCAAAGAACCTTTAGTAAATCAGCTCTAAGTCTACTTGGGCTAACCCGGTGTAGAAAACAAGAGTGATATGACCAAGGAATTCAAAGCTGTCCAAAATTCACTGTACATGTGAGATCATGCTTAGGGGTTTGAAAATTTTTCAGATATAACACTTAATTGCTAAATCCTGCACATACTTCACAAAACTCATTAGAAAGTTCAGTGCAATGATAAAGCTCCCCCTTTCATCCATTTGTCTTCAATCCATACTCCCCCTTAATTGACAAGATAAACTCAATTAAGAAACAAGGGATGAAAGTATGATTGGAATACCTTCAGCTTTTCTCAAGATAGTATTAAATCTTAGAATACCATCTTCTCCAGATTGGCTCCCCCTCAAGGGGTGCACTCCATTCCTTCCAAACCATCCTCCAGCTGAGAATGATCATCATCTTCAATTCCCTGCAATGTCAGCACATGTAAATACCAATAGTACAAGGGAATAAGATGGAACCTCCTTGGTTCATCAATGTGAACAACAAGGTTGAGAAGATTCTCTCAACCGAGATGTCCCATTTTCACCAGTCTTCACACTTGCACATTTGATCTTCATTGATGATTGTGCTGGTGTGGTTCTCAAAACATCTTCATGTGAAACCTTCTTCTTCCCTTTTGCTTTAGCAATTGCCAGAGCTTCATCTTCAACTCTTTGTAGTTCTCTGGCAAGTTGCAACTGATGTGGCCATATGACAAGTAAATCATTTGAAAGTGTGACCTCAGTTTTGGAAATTCCACATGGTTCTTTTGATGCTGTCAAGCTACCTTTCTTAGGCAACTTGTTTTCAATCAATCCCTTCTTCTTCTTCTGGATTGATTGTCTGTTTGAGTTCAGTTGGCTTCTATTGATTTCCATGGCTTGTTTGCAAAGATCCATGGTATGACCTTTCTTTCCACAGTAGAAGCATGTCTTCTTGGTGGTCCTACTGGATGACTCACCCTTCTTGGACTTAGACTCCAAGGTCTTCTCTTCCTTTTTCAAACACTTCTTGGGAGCATTTTCTACTTTCTTCTTGCTTCCCAAGGAATCTCTCTTAGCCAGGTTCTGTGATCTTTTCTTCTTTTGAGCTTTGGATACAGTTGGAGATTGACATGTATCTTTTTGACCACTTTTGCAATCATCCCAGATGTTGTCAAGTAATCCAAATCTGTTAGCAGTAAACAGATGTCTCTGGACCTGTGGATGTTGCTTCTTTTCTTCTGGCTTGCTCCCCCTAGGCATGAGCTTCCTCTGTGCTTTGGCATTCAGTGGATTGTACCAACAATCCTTTGCACAATGCCCATACTTGTTACAACACCAACATTGACCCACAAATCTTGACCTCTTGATTCCTTCTGATTGTAGGGTACTTTTCTTTACCTGTTGTGCTGTTTCAGGAGAGCTCTGCTTCTTTACTGTCTTCATCCATATTTGTTTGGAATTATTCTTCCATCCTGCACTTTTTGTAGAAACACTATTAGAAGCATCAGTACAAGATGGGATGGATGGTACCTTTCTTTTAGAAGTTGTTGCCCTTTTATTATAGGATGTCTTTCTTTTAGAATCATCCTTTTCAAAGCTCACTTGAGTAGCAACATTTCTTCTTTCAGCTGACTGGGAGGATTCAGCTTTGGGTGATTGCAGATTTTTCAATATCACCTCTAGTTCAAAGCATTTCATGTTGAGGGAGTTCTTCTCATCCTCAACCAATCTTAGCCTACCTTCCCAATTCTGTTTCAGCTGTTCCATCTGGTCATCATGCACCTTCTTTATTTCATGCAATGAGTTGTCAAGCTCCTTCACCATTTTGACTTTTTCTTCAAGTTGAGCATCTCTGACAACCATTGATACTTTATGCCTCTTTTCCAGTGCATGGAAAACTTCTTTGATAATTACTTTAAAGATTTCTTTCTCAGAAAGGCTTCTCTGCAATTCTTCAGCAGTGTCTTCATTTCTTTCATTGCAAAGAGAAACTGTTTCATCTTTGGCATTTACCAGCTTTCTGAGAGTGTTGGTTATGCCAACCCTTTTAGCCAGCTGATCTTCCATAGCATTGGCTTCTTCTTCTAACTGTGATTTTTCTTCATGAAGATCATGGATGCCTGTAGCTATACACTTTGCCACTTCCATGGGAACTGTCTTCTGAAGATATTTGAGTGCACTCTGAAGATCATTCATTGTTTCAACTTCATCACAGCTAGGACAGGCTTTCTTCATCTTCTTGGCCTGTTTCTTCTTTCTATTTTTCTGAGTCTTGGCAGATATCTCCATTTGAGGCTGGTTGCTCATTTCCTCAAATCTGCACTTCATAAAGACTCTCTTGGATCTTTTAGAGGTAACCTGGCTCTGATACCAATTGAAGTGCCCAGATCAGTGTGAATCACTGAGAGGGGGAGGGGGTGAATCAGTGATCCTTTAAAACTTTTTACTAATTGATTCTTAATCAATTAAACCTCTATGGCTGGTTAAAGCCTCGATCCACTCTTCTTGTATCTCTCAACCTTTCCTGGATAATGCAGTAATGAAAAGGCACAGGACACAAGGATTTACAAGGTTCGGCACCAAAGGCCTACATCCTTGCCATGCTCTCCAAGCATGGATTCTCCCATTATAACTTGTTAGAATTACAATGGTCGATACAGCTTCCCACCGTATCTCTCCTGAGTCCCACAGGAGGATCTTTATACTGCGTCCCACAGTGTTACCAGAGTCCCACTGGCCTGCTCCAGAATCCCACTGAAGACTTCTTCTCCCTGAGTCCCACAGGGTCTTCTCCTGGCTCCTCGAGTCACACGAGTAGCTCTTCTTCACTTCAAGTTCTTCAAGTAACTTCAACAGCCTGGGATAAAGGCTGCTGGCCTTGCTCTTCTTCTGATCACTTGTGGTGAACAGGTCTTCTCGTCTAGCTCAGGCTTTATCTCCTTCTTCAGGAAGACCTGGCTTCTCTCTTCAACTACTGAATACTCAGACAAATAATATCTTTAACTTCAGTCTGGTCCAGTCTCAGTTGCACACCACTGATTTGGCTTTCTTCACGTGTGCACGTGCATGCATGCATGCATGCACTCTCCTCTTTCTCTTGGTGCAATAAACCCACAAAGGGTGTAATCAAATATAGCACACACACCTTCTTTCTCCTTCACACACATTAACCAATTTGTTTACACACTTAGAGTGTGTTCTACTTTAGTGTGGGTCACTCCTTTTTTTACTTCTAGGTGTTTACACTTTTAGTGCACACACTAGGTTCGGCCTTCTAGTTCTTTTGCACACACAAATGCCTATGGCCTTCTTCCCTTCTTGTACACACACCTAGGCTTCGTCCTTCACTTGTTAAGCACACACAAATTCTTCACTTTGCACACACACTTGAATGTGTTCTTCTTTGTTGTGGTCTTCACTTGGTGCACACAAGGCACTAAGGCCCGGGTCTTCTTTGGTTGCACAAGGCTACGGCCTTTCTCCTTCACTTTGCACACAAGGCATGCAAGTCTCGGCCTTCACTTGAATTGCACACACACACAAAGTGTGGTGTTCCTCCTTATGCACACACACGGGCAAGGCCTCGGCCTCCTTCCTTGCCAAGCACCCACAACCCGTAGGGTGTGGTATTCTTGTTTCACACACACCCAAGGCACAATGTCCTCGGGTCTTCCTCTTAGCACACACACTGCTCACGGTGGTTCTTCAAATTTTGCACACACACACTGTTTGTAAAACACAACCCGAACTCCCTGTCTCAAATGTAGGCGCGCAAGGGGTGCGGCCAATCTTCCTCAACACTGGCGCAAGTTCTTGCAAGGGGCAGTCGCGCAAGGTGCATGAGCACAGGGGCGCGCAAGCTCCTCCTGCCGCGGGGCGCGCAAGTGCAACACCCGCGGGGCTTCAACCGTGGGCGCGCAAGATGTTGCGGCCACGGGTTCTTCCTGCCGCGCAAAGGGAAAGCGCGCAGGGGTCTCCCCTTCACTTCTTTCGCGCAAGGGATGCGCAAAAGGGACTCCTTCGGGCCTCAGATGGCACCGAGAACAATAGCCGCGCAAGTGGGATGCGCGGGGCTTCGGCTTCGCGAGGCAGAGGGTGCTCCGCGGGACTCCGGATCTTCAACAAAATAATCAGCAACCTCAATGAGAGCCACGAGCTCTCCTTATATAGGCAGAGGAATGCCTTTGATCATCCGCGTTCAAAATCTTGAATCACCGAAGATTTCGGATCTTCAAAATCTTTCCAAAGTTTTGCGTTTTATTCTCGGTTTGACGCGGGCTCCCTTATTTATCGGCCTTCTTCACGTGCATGCGACTTAGAACGCATGCACGGCCTCTGTTTAGGCTCATGCATGCAAAGCATGCTCTCCACGTGGCCTCGGCATCGTCGTTTGCCTCGGCCGATCATGAAATCTCCTCATTTGTTGCATGTATGTATAGTTTTATGCATGATCGTGTTCGGTAGGTCCAGACGAGCTCAATAGAGCCTTCGGCGTTGGAAATGTTGGCCGAGAACTCAAAATCAGGTCATCGGGAAGGCGCCTGGTTCAGCGGGGCTCGCGGGTGGCTTCGGCTCGAGCTCGACGAAGGAGATGAGCCGGGAGCCGTTCGATCGGGCGAATGAAGGACATCGGACGGCCGGATTAAATCGGGGGCGCGGCGGATCAGATGAGCGGTCCAGATCGAGCGCGAGATCGCTCGGACGGCCGGGATTTGTTCCCGGTGAAAATCGCGCGTCCCACATCGAATTCTCTCGTGGAATTTCCGCGGTTTATAACCCTGCCGCTCCCTCATCCCGGCAATTGAACTCTCTCCCTCCACGGTGCCGCCCCGCACCGTGTTCACCCTGCGGGCGCGCTCTGCGCCCACTCTTGCTCCCTGCGGGCGCGCTCCTAGCGCCCACCATGCACTCTCCGGGCGCGCGGGCTTCACCACTGCGTGCCCTCGGGGGCTTATACACGGCCCCCTGCGCTCCTCCGGGCGTGCCCCAGGCGCCCATGCGGTTGTCTTGGGTGCGCCCCTGCCTCAAGGATATGCTGCCTTGGCCTGAGGGTTCCCCATGGGCGTGGTGACCTCGAGTCCCACATGAGCCTTGGGTGATGACCCTCGGCTGGCCTTCCTTGGTGGCCCAATTTTTTGGCAAAGTCTTCAAATAAGACTTTGTAAAAACAAAGTCCTCCTATATGTAAAACATGCCAAGTGCCAAGCCACTTCTTCCATTCTTCTTCTCAATTTCTTCCCTTCTCTACTTCTTAAGAATTCCTTAATCCTCCTCAACATATAATCTTCACTTAGGATATGGAATTCAAAAGGTTTCTTCATCTTCAACCGAGCTCCTGAATCAAATATTTCTTCAATAAACTTTGTTGCTCTAATCAGAGATCAAATTGGGACTTCTTCAGATTCACATGCACTAAGTGTTAGTGCATGGATTTTATTAAACCACTTCATCCACTTAGAAGTTTGTGGATGGATCTTCTTCTCATCTCCTCATGCATTGTCAATACAATGCATGGTCTTCTAAAGCTTGTTGTGACATTGTATCCAATTGATACAAGTTCTATGAACTTAAAGATCAGTTCAACAATCGTCAGATATACATGGAGAATGTTTCAACCATATTCTCCAATGCCACTTAGTGAATCTCCTAAGTGACACTCCTCTAAGTTCCATGGCCATTCTCCTTCACCACCAACACCATCACAACCTTTTTCATTCACATCTTGACAATCCTTGACTTCCATTCATTGTAAGACAACAACATGCCTCATTGACAACCTCATTGACAACAAATGCAACACAATGAACTTCATTAGGGTAAATTTGTAGGTTTTTTCTAAAATAGTTGAATTTTCAATGAATAGTAAAAACACGTTTTGAGTTTCGAGTGTATAATGATATCATTGATGATGTAATGATTTTGTAATCATTCTTATCTACTTTTGAATAGTATGATATGATACGATTTGTCCCAAGTGGCCAATACTATTGGAAAATACCATGGGAAAGCCCATGGTTTTTCAAATACCACTGATGAGGTGTCACTTGGAAATTAATTAAATATTCCCTCACTTTTCCGATAAATATCAAAACATTACTTCATTAATTTCATTCCAAAATCCCTATAAATTATTCTATGGTATTTATACCTCCCAATATGTCCTCCCAAGGTTCCCTCAATCCCCCAAAAGTCCCAACCTTCAAGCTTTTGAAGTTACTCTTCAATGTAAGGGAGCATTTCACCCTTCTCTTTTTACTCGGGCTTTTCTTTATGTAATGTCTTAAATATTTAATTTTCTTTTGTGTGGGTATGTTATTATTTATTCTTATTACTGTCCATTTTATTTCCAAATGATGATATACCCCTTCTTCTCTCATAAATTTTTTTTCTGAATTTTTTAGCGATGCTGTTAGGCCGCCGATATATTCGTAAAAGAAATAGCATCCTCTCTTTTCTTTCACATTTCTTTTTCATGTGGTATATCATTAAAATATCTATACCATGATCTTATTATGTACTCTTACACTGATATGAATTATTTCTTAGTGGTTTACACTTGTAAACTCTCTTTTTATTATTTTCTAAAATGATGTTTTGTAGCTGTTATGCTGTAGAATTTTGGTCTCAAAATCTCTCTGTTTTTCTCAATAAATTTTATTGTATTGTTTATGTGAATACCCCAATATATTTTCCTTTATAGGGGTATTAATCAATAAATAAAATCTATATATTTGATTCTTTAATTTACATACGTGTAACCCTCACTCCCTTTCCATGGGTTATAAATTTCATAATGATCTTATTTTAAGTACTTTTTAAACGTCAAGATTTTGACATGAAACCCATTTATATGATTCTATTTGAGATATTTATTAAATTATTGATTATGAGATATGTGGATAATAAGAAAAGAAGGAAATATTAAGGGTGTTCCCTGGTATCACTCCAATGCATTGGGTAAATAATTAATCTCTATAGATGACAAGTTTCATGATACCTTTGTGAACTACCTTGGTAATTCTTATGACACCGTGGGGATGAACCTTGGTGATATGTTCACGAATGTATAAATTAAATTTTGTAGCCACATATTCATGTTATGGTTCAAGTTATTTTCATTATTAAATGCCTCTACTTCCATTTCTCATGTAATTATATTTTTTATCAAGTTATTATTGATTTCACAAGTTAACCGATTCCCTGGTTTTCTTTACTGGGCCTTATTATCACATTTTCCTTTGATGTATGTCTCCAGGTTATGAGATGGAATAATTTTACTCAAGAAGAAATTATGATGAATCCATACAAGTGTATTAGAATAATTTTTTATGTTTTTATTTCTTATGTTCTTTATTTCCAAGACACTAGACTCTAAAGATCCTATGTTTGTAAAATGTAATGAAATGTTACATAATAAAAAGGAGGAATGCCATAGTTGGTATCAAAGTATAGTTTAGTTATTTATGGAAATTATTCTATGAAATAATTAGGAAGAACCCTATTGAAATGTTTAAATATAAGAATACTTACTACTATTTTGGTGAGTATTGAGTAAGTGGTTTATCAAGAAAATACATCCCTTTCTAGATACGAACAGGTAGAGGCGGCTCTGGAACATATATACCTAGAATTGAAAACTCTGACAAGGAGTTTCAAGCTTGACCCAGGGTATCCTGGTACAACACAATGGGACTTACTACACTCTTGGTTATGACACTCCTGGGGGATATGTTTGGTTAATAATAAGCTTTTTATAAATCATTATGAAGGATTTATAGAGAAATGTAATCATTTAAAGCATTAAGTTTTAAGACATAAAATCATTTATAGTTAAAAGATTCGTAAATGAAATAAGTTTATCATTGAGGTTTTATTCAATTATAAAATGGAGGGAAATATGAGTAACCGTGAAATGGGTGACAGCAATGGGCCATCCACTAACGGACCTTCAATGGAAGCCATAATAGAAACTTTCATGGGAATGATGAACCAACTGACTCAAGTTATGGGAAATAAATTGAATCAATATGAGAGACCGATCTGACCGTGAAGGGAAAAAATTTCTATTGAATCATTTATGTGTCAATGGAAACCATCCATAAGTGGATCTACTGACCTGTTGATTGCTGAACAATGGATCATCTCTATAGAGAACATATTTAATATGCTCCACTATTCAGATAAAGAGAAGGTCACCCTGGGTGTCTATATCTTAGAGGGAGAAGTTGATCAGTGGTGGGAACTAATTAAAAACACTAGTCCAAGAGTGGAAGTTGAAGCTACAGAGTGGGAATAGTTTAGAGGGATATTCTTCAACAAGTATTTACCTCGATCGTTGAGTACAAGAATGGAGAAAGAGTTCCTTGAGTTGAAGTAGAAGTAGAATGAATATGTGGGAAGCTATAAGATAAACTTCACAAGGATTTCACGTTACACCTTTATCTTTGACATGGATCCAAATGGGAAGGTTGATAGAGAATTTATTGGATTGAGACTAGATCTGCAGAAGAATCTAGCCAACTGAGATTATGATATCTATGAGGAGATCATGCGAAGTGCAATTAAAGTCGAACGTGAGTTTCGTGAGATGAAATGGTCTCATAAATCCAATTACAAGAAAAGATCGATGAAGAAAAGCCTAGTTAGAATATTCGATCAGAGAAGAGAAGGAAATTAAATACAACGTTCCACAAGTAATAAATGTTGGAAGAAGCATTTGGGGAACTGCCTACTCAGGAGCAGGAAATTCTACAAGTGTGGAAGAGATTTCCATATCGCACGGAATTATCATAGTCAGGTGAATCCAAAAATCCCATACACTAACGACAAAGAGAAGATAGTGCAGGCCCTACCTGTTGTCCAATTCTATAAGTGTGAAAAAATTTGGCACTTTTCCAATCACTATTCAAATCCGAGGGTAGTGGAGGGGAATCACCATCTACCTAAACATAGGCCAAGGGATAAAGGTTGTGCTTTTACAATCACTACAGAAAAAGATTAAGTGGAAAATGATGTGGTGGAAGGTACTCTTATTGTTCTCTCAAATCTGAAAGTACTTTGTTTGATTTTGGTTCTATAAATTCCTTTATTTCCTCCAATTTTGAAAAAAAATTAGAATCAACCCCCGGTTTTCTAAATATAGAGTTATCAGTCAAGACTCCTGGTGGGATTATCCAAGAATCATCTGTGTTTAGAAACTCTAGTATTTAATTTAATGAGCACAATCTTATCACAAATATTGTAGTCATTCCCATGCTGCAATTCAACATTATACTAGGGATGTACTGGCTCTCAAAGTATAAAGCTATGATAAAATGCATAAGCCAAGAAATATCATTAGTTTTGAATGAAAGACCTACAGTTATATTCCAAGGAGAGATATCTAAACCTTATATTATTCTAGAAGAACCTCTTATATCCTTTTTTATGGAGTTGGTCGGTGAAGAAGTAGAATGAAATGAGAGTTTGAGGATAGAAAATGTCCCCATCATCCAAGAATAGGTTGAAGTATTTTTTGAAGAATTACCCGAACCTCCCCTAGAAAGAGAGGTAGAGTTCTCCAGTGAAATCATACCTAGAACCCATCTGATATCAAATACCCCCTATAGGATGGAAAATGTAGAGCTAGAGGAGTTAAACGAACAACTAAAAGATCTTTTGGAGAAGGGTTTAATCTGACCGAGTGTATCTCCTTGGGGAGAACCTATTCTCTTTGTAAAGAAGAAGGATGGATAAATGCGGCTATGCATCGATTATTGAGAACTAAACGAGATCACAGTAAATAAAAAATACCCACTTACAAGAATTGATGACTTATTTGACCAACATTGTGGGGCTCAATTATTATCTAAGATTGATCTTCATTCTGGTTATCATCAATTGAGGGTAAAGAATGAAGATATTCTAAAAACTGCTTTCCGATCAAGATATGGGCATTATGAGTTTGTGGTTATGACCTTCAGGCTGACTAATGCACCTTCTATTTTTATGTATTTGATGAATAGAGTCTTTAATAAATACCTCGATAACTTTTTGGTAGTTTTTATTGATATTTTTGTGATATATTTCAAAATACGTGAGGATCATGAAGATCATATAAGGAGTATTTTTTAAACTCTATAGAAGGAGGGGATTTTTTCAAAGTTCAGCAAATGTGAATTCTGGTTACAACAAGTTTCTTTCTTGGGGCACATTGTAACCAAGGAAGGAATCACAGTTGACCCTACAAATGAAAAATTTGTAGAGGAGTGGCCTTAACCAACAACAATAACTGAGATTCATAGTTTCTTTGGATTACCAGCATATTATAGGAGGTTTTTGAAGAACTTTTCATTACATTCTAATCCATTAACCAAATTAACTTAGAAATGGGTCAAGTTCATATGGACCATGGAGTGTGAGGAAAGTTTCAGAGAGATGAAGAAGATATTTGTTACTACACCCGTGTTAACTCTTCCCATAAGTGGATAATGATTCTTTATTTTTAGAGATGAATCTCTAAAAGGGCTTGGGTGCGTCCCCATGAAAAATGACAATGTCATTGCTTATGCATCTCGATAGTTGAATACCCATGAGAAGAACTATCCTAAACATGATCTGGAGCTGGCTATGGTGATTTTTGGCTTTGAATATATGGAGGCACTATCATTATGGGGATAAATGTGATATATACATAGACCATCAAAGTTTAAAAGTATATTTTTACACAAATTGAATTGAACATGAGACAGAGGAGATGTTTGGATGTTCTCAAAGTCTATGATTGTTCAATTCATTATCATCCAGGAAGAGAAAACAATGTCATTGATGAATTAAGCAGGAATGACCCAGTTTTTCTTTCCATTATGAGGATTCAAAGAGATCCTTTGATCAATGACCTATTATAGCTAGACTTGCGAATGATAAGGGAAGGTACATCATCAAACATAACCCAAATGATTTCTCAACCCTCAGTACTAGAGAAGGTCACGAAATCTCAGAAAAAAATCCTTTGTTACAGAAGAATTTTGAGGCTATGAAGGATGATATGTTTCCTGAGTTCAATATTGATCAAGAAGGTGTACTGAAATTTCGTACCAGACTATGTGTTCCATCTATTCCGAAAGCAAAGAAGGAGCTGATGGATGAAGCTCATAGCTCTACTTTCTCTATAAATCATGGAAGCACAAAAAACTATAGGGACCTTTGTGATCATTATTGGTGAGTTAATATGAAAAGGGATATTGCTGACTACACTTCAAGGTGCTTGGTATGTTAGCAAGTGACAACATAATGAAAACTTCATAAAGGGGTATTAAAACCACTATCTATACCAGCATGGAAGTGGGAAAAAATCACTATGGACTTTGTCACTGGTCTCCTGAGAACATCCAAAGGAAACAATGTGATATGGGTTATTATGAACTGTCTCACCAAGACTTCCCATTTAATCTCTATTCAGGAAGATTTATCTCTTGATCAAATTTCTAGGATTTACATGAAAGATGTGGTAAGGCTGTATAGATTTCCACATTTTATCATATCTGATCATTATCCAGGGTTCACATCAAAATTCTGGAGAAGCCTTCAATATTCTATGAGCACTGAATTGAATTTTTGTATGGCCTATCACCCACAAACTGATGGCCAATCTGAAAGGACTATTCAATGACTCGAGGATATGCTGAGAGTAGGCTCAATGGAATTTAAAGCTGGATAGGATCAACATCTCCCTTTAGTTGAGTTCTCTTACGAAAACATATTCCACTTGAGAATTCAAATGGAACCCTATGAAGCTCTATATGGTAAGAGGTGTAGAAATCCTTCTTGTTGAAATGAAGCTAGTGGGAGAAATCTTCTTGGGCCTGAACTTGTGCAAGAGAAGAAAAGGTCTATGTCATCCAGCAACACATTAAGGCTTCTCAGAGTCAGAAAAAGAGCTATGCTGAGAACCATCAAAGGGACTTGGAGTTTGAGGTTGGTGACAAAGTCTTTCTTTGAATTTCACCTTGGAAGAGAGTCATGAGGTTTTGAAATAAATTGAAGCTTAGCCCTAGGTACATTGGTCCCTATGAAATCCTTGATCGCGTGGGAGGAGTGGCATATTGGCTTACACTTCCTCCAAATCTAGCACATGTTCATGATGTCTCCCACATATCTATCTTGAGGAAATAAATTCCTGACCCTTCACATGTACTAAATCCAGAGGTGGTACAACTACAACATGACCTGTCTTATGTGGAGTAGCCGGTGGAGATCTTAGATTGTAGAGACATGGTTCTATGCAATAAGACTACCCACCATGTTAAGGTGTTGTGGATGAACCAAAAATGAGAAGAAGCCACGTGGGAACCATAGGATTCTATGAGGTTGTAGTACCCACAACTTTTCTCTTATTAGGACACGAGTTAAAAATTTTGTGATGAAATTTCATAAGTGGGGAAGAAAGTAACGACCAGAACTTTTGAATAATTTTTGTTTCCTAAATTTGAGAGTTATTTTATACTCAACAAAACTATATCCTTTAATTAATGAAGTTATACCATTGGGTTTCGACTGTTATATGATCGTTGGTCAATATGACCATTGGAAACTGAACTCTTAACATTACAATTATTGTTTATAAATAAAAGTTATATTGGTTAATTAATACAGAAAGAAGAGTCGATGGCCTCATCCAGTGGACTCGGGTCGTACGAAGCCCATTTGTTAGAGCTTGGGAAGGAGGTAGCATCTCTGGGGTTTTCTTTGGACCAAGCCCAAGATGATCTTTAACATCTAAAGCTTGAATGAAATCACCTAAGCTAGAAGTTAAAGACGATAGAAATCACCACTCGGGAAATGTTGTCTGAGCCACCTGAAGATTTCATCACCATAACACACCTTACACTTAGGTCCTATATAGGTGTTATAAGTGGCTATGTAATGAGGCCTTAGATACTTTTTGTAATCCCTTGGTATAAATAATATTGTTTTTTCTAATAATGGTAAATTTTGAGATTTTCAAATTTCTAGATAAATATGGGATGAATATTATTGAGGTTTTTGGAAAAGGGTATTTTAAAATATTTCTGTATACTTTAAATAATTAATAATGTTAAATGATGGTCTTCTATAATTGTGACCAGTAAGAAATTTAGAGTCTAATAAGATAAACATAATTTTTTGTGAATAGTAATTTATGAATAGTAATATACCCTTAGGATTATTAATGAATATAAAATTGAAAAATAGAAACTTCACCCATGAATGTATAAATACAATTTAGACATCTTAAAAGGGAAAAAACGACCATAATATATGTTTGGTTATTTTTGTAGGTCATAAATATTTTATTTACAATTTTAAAATTAATTTAATAATTTAAAATGAAAATATATTTTCAAAAAATTTAATAATAAATTGTTACATTATTGTCATATTGTTATACGATAATTTTATGGGACCCTGATTACTTTTTCAAGGTGTTACAAAATAAGTTATAATTTTAGAGTTGTTTTTTTAATAAATAAGGATTTTATTTAAAAATTAAATTGGAAATAATTAAAAAAACTATTTTTATAAAATGGATTTCATTTTTGACTTCGAATAATTGGTATTAGGTTAGGGTTAATTTTTGGGATTTTTCTGAAACCGTTGAATTTTCAATGAATAGTAAAAATACAGTTTTGAGTTTCAGGTGTTTAATGGCATCATTGATGCTGTAATGATGATGTAATAATCATGGTTAAATTTTGAATAGTAATATATGATATGAGTTGTTCTATGTGTCCAATACCATAGGAAAATACCATGGTCAAGCCCATGGTTTTTCATATACCACCGATGAGGTGTCCCTTGGAAATTAATTAAATATTCCCTCATTTTTTCTATAAATACCATGCCATAACCTTTTTAATTTCATTAAAAAATACATATAAATGAATATCTGGTCTTTCTACCTCCCATGGAGTCCTTCCAATGTGCCATAATGCCCCCCAATGTCCCAACCTTCATGCTTTAGATGTTTCCCTTCAAGGTAAGGGAACCTATCACCCTCATCTTTTTAGTCATGATTTCCTTTATGTTATGTCTACTAGTTTTCATATTCTTATATAGGGGTATATTATTATATATTATTATTATCATACATTTCATGTCCAAATGATTAGATACACTTTCCGCTATCATCAATTTATTTTCTGAATTTTTTATCGACACTATTAGGCTGCCGCATTTTTCGTAAAAGAAATAACATCTTCTCTTATAAGGCCCCAGGATTAAACCTTACTTAATCTTGAGTTATTACAAGATTACACATTGAGGATCTTTTTATGTTTAGAGTCTTAGAGAATTAGATCATGAAACTTGCATTATATTCCACATTTAAACAAAGTGGTTACATAAAAGGCAATATTCATTCTTCCCATCAACAAAAACATATTTAAAATAAAACACGGATTCTTTCTTGGCACTCCCTTGACACTATCATCATATCATGTACCTTTCCCTTGACCTGTGAAAAACATTTCAAAAAAACATGGGATGAGCATAAAAAGCTCAGTAAGGGTTATAAAAATATGGAAGGGAAACATGAGTTCAAATATACATAAGAATGAAATCATACTTTACCCATAAAACATAGGCACTTTAACGTATCTCATTAAATCATGAATAAATCATAAAAATCCTAAGACATAAAAGGTAACATGAGGCATTCATAACATTCTTACGTAGGGAGTAACCCTCTTGGTTACATTTGGAATACCCATCACAGTATATTCCCTAAATATCTTTGGAGAAACCTTAACATTTCACTCCTTCGCGTTACCCAATGCATTGGAAAGCTATATCGGGCTCACCCGCCCTTAGTTTATCACAGAACCACCCGTTTTCATAACAATGACCAAGAACCATAACATAATCGTATCACATAAAACATGAATAAAGGAAACATACCATTTCCACATTTCAATCACAATATAACATTTTAGGATATTGAAATAATGAATCCATTAAAAAAACCATTTTCAAAACCATTTAAAACATTTAATAAGGAGATTTTTGAATCAAAGTGTCCCATACCACCTTGAATCTTTTAACATTTTAAACCATTAATATCCATATAAATAAATCCTTAAAACCATTTTGAAAACATGGATATTAATAAGAACAAAATCATTAAAACATTTAAAGCGATATTTTGGTTAAAGGGTTTTTACCAAAATTAGAGACACTTGAATACAATAATTGAGGAATAACATTTAATCAGAACATTATAATATCATGAGAATAAATGGATTCATGATATAATATTTCAAAGGATAGTATATACACCATATAAGAGTGAATTGGTGCATAACAACAATGAAGTCTCAATAGAGATGTAAAATGTGACTAAATCCCTTATAAAGAAGGTATCCTTTAATTAAGGATAAATCCATCTCAAAATTATGTGTGACAAATATAAATACACCCAATATAATTGGATATTAAGTGTAAAACAATAAAAGGTCATTCACACATATTCAAATGATGACATATTCAATAACTACATGTTGAACCCAAAGAAATAAAAATTGGGTTAAAAAATTCCCTTGGTAAAATTCGACAGCCTAACGACGTCTCTTCAAAAATTCAGAAAATGAGTTGATGAGAGATAAAAAGGGAATATCATCACTTGGAAATAAAATTTACATCAATCAGGATATATAAGAACATATCCCAACATAATAGTATGTGAATTAAAAGACCCAACAAAAGAAGTCTTTTAAAAAAGAGGAGGGTGAAAGGTCCCCTTACCGAGTTGGGTAACTTTCGAAATGTACACCCCATGGAAGAAGGGTCATACAATGAATATGTGAATACCCATAAATTAAATTATACTACACAAATTGTATAATAATGGGAAGTACATACACCACTCAAAGGAAATTGTTGCAAATGTAGCATAAATCTCACGAGAATAAATGTGAGATGAAAAATACCTTACGAAAACTCGGCAGCCTAACGGCGCCACTTAAAAGTTCCAAAATGGATTTATGAGAGGAAATAGGGTCTCTCATCATATCAAAATAAAGTTTACAGAAAGAGGAATACAAAATAACATCCCCCAACATAACAAATAGGAGCTTAAAAGAAGTGACATAAAGGAGAGTACTTAAAAAGAAAGAGAGAGGTTGGATCTCTTACGAAAATTCGGCAGCCTAACGGTGCTACTCAAAAATTCCAAAATGGATTGATGAGAGAGAATAGGGTCTCTCATCATATGAACATAAAAATTACAGTAATATTAATATAAAAGAACATCCCAATAACAATAAATATGAGCTTATAAGGAATGACAAAAAAGAGTGTTCTTAAAAAGAAAGAGAGGAGTAGGATCCCTTACCTCGGGTCCGACTTGACTTGATCGTTCTTTAACGTCCTAAATAATACACTTGAGTTAATTTATACTTTCTTATAAACCTTCTTAAAGTTCATTATTCCTTTTATATCACTTATTTCAATGTTATAAACATTATGTAATCATTTAAGTTAATAATGTTTGTTTTTTTGATATTTGGTTCTTAAGTCGAAAATAGACTTCTTACACTTACATGTTGTTAATTTGGTCAAAGTTTCGTTATATCCAGAATGATATTTATTATTTGGATAACATATATATCATATATATTCAGCATATACATGTATTTATAATATTACATCACATTTAGAGGTAAGAAATGAAATGCACAATTCATGGAGACGGTAAGCCGTACGTACGCATGAACGCTACTTCCATTTCTATTTCGTATTTCTGGAATGGAATCATAATGATATAAGAGTATATTATAATTCCAGTATAATAAAATATATAATATCATTAACTTCATCCTTTACACATCCCACATATGGTATTAACGAATCAAATCACTTTCAGGGGGCGGTAGTTCGCACTTCCTAAAATGAAGATATCGTGTTTACCCATAATGGAAACAATAATGGTATGACATAAATGAAAAATACAGAAGCTTAAGGAAAGAATAAAGATATTATATATCATATATAAAAATAGTGACATCATAATGGCCACCTTTGAAGGTGTTAAATGAGTATTGAACAATCATCGTTTCGGGAGGCAGAATTTTGCCATCCACGGAAACCGTATGTTCTATAACCATTTGATGTAGTTGTGTGAGAGTGTAGCTTGAATAAATATTATAACAACATCCTATTATATTGAAGATACTGGTGTTGTTACAAAAGAAGTAAATAAAAAGATTTTAGGGGTTTGGAGAAGAAAAATAAAACAAATGAACATGAGAGAATGAATTACCTTTAAAAGTGTAACTCCTTTTGATTTGAGCCTAAAGGCTTTTATTGAAAGGATTATGCCCAAAGGGAATCCTCGAGGATCAGGCTAGGAATTTTGAGGGAGTAAATGGTCAGGGGATGGCCGAGCCAAAGGCTTGAGGAGGGTGTGAAATGAGGTAGAGGTGGGGGCCTTTTATAAGAGGAGAGGAGGGGCACTTTTGGAAATCATGAAACTATTATTTTATTTTCAAAAGTGTGCCGAATTTATAATGTCCCAAATTGATATATTTCTAAGATAAGATGATAAGGCTTCGAAATATTCCCATCCAATAGTTTTTGGACAATTGTAGGTCTTAGATTTTATATTATCGTTTCATTTTATTTAAACTGTTCATTAATGAGGTCATCCTTGCATCATCATGATTTCGTAATTAAATTAATTTATTTAATTTATAAAAATTATAACAAAAATATCCTGATGTAGGAAAGCTTTTTATCTGTCCAAAGAGTATTTATAGACAAAAATATTATTAGTATAACCCCTTCTAAAAATTGTTTTTGTAAAACAATTTATGTTAGTGTCATTTTCACATTTATTTAAAAAAAGCATTAAAGTCATTATCTCACCCAAGAGGCTCCATAGGGTCCCCTAAATCGACCCATGGGTTGTCATGGTCGGCCATGAATCAACTAATTGGGGTAGGACAAGTGTCATGGTGTTTTCAAATTTTTATAATATCATTTTTACCTTAAATTACACTAATTACCTCTAATCGCGACTAATGAAAAAAAGTTACTATTCACCAAAAATTTATTTTCATCCCATTGAACCACATTTTACATACTAATGACAACCATGTATGTCGGATTTTCAAAATTCAATACACATTAGTGTTAAACTTTCATTTAACTAGAAAATCAGTTTGCTTGATTACCACTTAGTGGTTTCACTATTCATCAAAAATTGATGTTTTTCAGAAAAATCCCAAAAATTCACCCTAAGCTATATTTGATATTCCGAATTCAAAAATGAAGTCCATTTTACAAAATTCAAAACATATAAGTCACATTAATTAATTTAATAATTAATTCCCGCTGTGAGAGCAAATAGCGTGTTTTTATAAAACAATAAGTATCAAAAGATTGACACTAGTTTAAGTCTGATTTCAACGTGAAATTAATTCCAACGACCAAAATTGGATTTAATGGTAAAAATATATTCTAATTTCACTTTAAAACCAATTCAATAGATAATCTAATCATATAAATAAATTATATTAAAAAGAGGTTTTGAATTAAAATACAACATTTTACACTATTCATTAAAAAATGAACTTTATCAGAAAGATACCAAAAATTGACACAAAGTAAATTTTGATTTCCCAATTCTTAAGAAGAGTTTTATTTGGTCCAATAGAATTCATAAGAGTGAGAAAATATATATTTAATGACAGTTCTCCATCAAAAGGCGATAAGTGAACCTTTAGTGAAAACTATGGCATATACACCTAAAATTGAATTCTTTCTATATTTTATGCCTTTATCTTTTATTGGATAAATGTAAAAAAATTTAAAAATATATATAATCATATTTTAGTTATTTCTATCCATTCTCTCCAATACAACGGCTACATGTTAACTACCATTTAAAATAATATCATTTTATTATTTGAGTGCAACGTAAGATTCCCAAGAAACTCGTTGTTGCGTGTTGGGTACGCCATCGAGCATAGAGTCCCCTTTAAAGACATATTAATATTTTATTCACAAATATGGATAAATATGAAAATGTCATATTCTTTATTTACCTGGGGTGTTACATCCTTCCCCCCTTTTGGGAATTGCATCCTCGCAATTTTTAAAATTGAGCTTGAAAACATCCTTGAAAGTCCCACATCAGAACAAGAGTCGGTAAAACAATCACTTTAAAATAGAGAAAGATAAGTACAAAGGTCACCCGTGTTAACCCATAATAGGATTCCGTGTAGGAAAACATGGACATGGAAGAAAAAGCAAAGGGTCATGTTCTGATGGAGAGTGATAGAAAACATGTTTAAGAGAAAGTTAACCATGAGAAAATCACAAACTTGTGATGGGTTAAACGGTATTCGATTCCCCAGTAGAAAAAGTTAATAAAAAACATTTTTGTTTTAAGTTACTTTTTATTGAGGAATTTATTCATAAGGAAACATAATCACTTATCATGTTGAATTTCAACTTTTATTATATTTCTTACACAAACTCATATTTTCTCCAAAAGACGAGTATTTAGGAATACTTTTTCACATTAAGAGTACTATAATCAACTTCTAGAGAATCACCTAATCCACAAAAGAGAACAATAAACTTCCCATGTCTTTAGGCTTTAACCAAAACCAAAACCAGAAAGGTTAGTACAAGGTCAGATAATCCAGAAAAGGATAACCCATTAAAAAGAAAATCTATGCTTAATCTCAAAAATTTGTCCAACAAAACCAAAAGTTCAACGAGGACCATCCGATAAACAATTTTTCCATAAAATTCATCAAAGTAAACCAATCTAAGATTGACACCCAAATATTTGAAGGATTTAGTCACATAGTCTTCCAAGTTAAATCGTAACATTTATCTCCAAAAAACATCAGTTGCTCCTAAAGTCTCGTATTGAAATGTAATTAACCTAATCACAGATCCTCCATGATAGGTTAATCATTTTCATAAATAACCCAAAATCAACTTACTCTTAATTCATAAAATCATATAACTAGAAAGAATCAGTCAAACTGACCAGGGACTTCACGTAGTCCAGTGGTAGGTGATAAATACTAGTCGCACTTTGGTTGTGGGTTCAATTCATGCGGCTTTGTCCGAAGCGACGGGTTGTTACACAGTCTGCGTGTTGTCCTTTTTCCAAAACTATATAATTCTTAAAACATTCTCCAAAAAGAGATAAAATCATCAAAAATGATCATAAAATATTTTAACCTCAAGTTTATCTCATGCCTTTCATTTTCCATCATATCATATAATAACCCATAATTACCTCAAAAGTAAGGATCATATAAACTCTAATGGTTACCTTTATAATTATTACCTGAACTTCCACATAAATTGGTCATCTTATACATGATGCATTATAGAACATACCAAGGTTCAAGTGGTTGATCATGACTCCTTGATAGTTGGTTTAGAACAACCACGAGTTTCCTCATTGAATCCCCCATTTTATCTAGTATCTTAATCAGATAACCACCACAGTTTCCTTCAAACCTGTTGTCCCTTTGGTGCCTTCTAGATCCATCCATTCACTAAAAACAGAAATGTCAGTGTGAGTATATCAACAAAACCATCATGTACTAATGAGGAAGGTAAACACTAAGATATACTTACTCATTCACTTTATCTAAAACTAGGACTCTTTCTGAAATCCTAACCATTATGGTAATGTCTCTTATGCTTAAAGAATACCCTAACCTCTAAAGTTATCTAAACCGACCTTTGATACCAACTATAAGGCCCCAGCCTTAAACCTTACTTAATCTTGAGTTATTACAAGATTACACATTTAGGATCTTTTTAGGTTTAGAGTTTTAGAGAATTAGATCATGAAACTTGCATTTCATTCCACATTTAAACAACGTGGTTACATAAAAGACAATATTCATTCTTCCCATCAACGGAAACATATTTAAAATAAAACACAGATTCTTTCTTGGCACACCCTTGACACTATCATCATATCACGTACCTTTCCCTTGACCTATGAAAAACATTTCAAAAAAACTTGGGATGAGCATAAATATCTCAGTAAGGGTTTTAAAAATATGGAAAGAAAACATGAGTTCATATATACATAAGAATGAAATCATACTTTACCCATAAAACATAGGCACTTTAACGTACCTCATTAAATCATGAATAAATCATAAAAATCCTAATACATAAAAGGTAACTTGAGGCATTCATAACATTCTTACATAGGGATTAACCATCTTGGTTATGTTTGGAATACCCATCACAGTATATTCCCTAAATCTCTTCGGAGAAACCTTAAAGTTTCACTCCTTCGCGTTACACAATGCATTGGAGAGCTATATCGGGCTCACCCGCCCTTAGTTTATCATGGAACCACCCGTTTTCATAACAATTCCCAAGAACAATAACATAATCGTATCACATAAAACATGAATAAAGTAAACATAACATTTCCACATTTCAATCACAATATAACATTTTAGGATATTGAAATAATGAATCCATTAATAAAACCATTTTCAAAACCATTTAAAACATTTAATAAGGAGATTTTTGAATCAAAGTGTCCCATACCTCCTTGAATATTTTAACATTTTAAACCATTACTATACATATAAATAAATCCTTAAAACAATTTTGAAAACATGGATATTAATAAGAACAAAATCATTAAAACATTTAAAGAGATATTTTGGTTAAAGGGTTTTTACCAAAATTAGAGACACTTGAATACAATAATTGAGGAATAAAATTTAATCAGAAAATTATAATATTATGAGAATAAATGGATTCATGATATAATATTCCAAAGGATAGTATATACACCATATAATAGTGAATTGGTGCATAACAACAATGAAGTCTCAATAGAGATGTAAAATGTGACTAAATCCCTTATAAAGAAGGTATCCTTAAATTAAGGATAAATCCATCTCAAAATTATGCGTGACAAATATAAATACACCCAATATAATTGGATATTAAGTGTAAAACAATAAAAGGTCATTCAAACATATTCAAATGATGAAATATTCAATAACTACATGTTGAACCGAAAGAAATCAAAATTGGGTTAAAAAAGTCCCTTGGTAAAATTCGACAGCCTAACGGCGTCACTTCAAAAATTCAGAAAATGAGTTGATGAGAGATAAAAAGGGAATATAATAACTTGGACATAAAATTTACATCAATCAGGATATATAAGAACATATCCCAACATAATAGTATGTGAATTAAAAGACCCAACAAAAGAAGTCTTTTAAAAAAGAGGAGGGTGAAAGGTCCCCTTACCGAGTTGGGTAACATTCGAAATGTACACCCCATGGAAGAAGGGTCATACAATGAAGATGTGAATACCCATTAATGAACTTATACTACACAAATTGTATAATAATGGGCAGTACATACACCACTCAAAGGAAATTGTGGCAAATGTAGCATAAATCTCACAGGAATAAAAGTGAGATGAAAAATCCCTTACGAAAACTCGGTAGCCTAACGACGCCACTTAAAAGTTCCAAAATGGATTGATGAGAGGAAATAGGGTCTCTCATCACATCAACATAATTTTTACAGAAAGAGGAATACAAAATAACATCCCCAACATAACAAAGAGGAGCTTAAAAGAAGTGACATAAAGGAGAGTACTTAAAAAGAAAGAGAGAGGTTGGATCTCTTACGAAAATTCGGCAGCCTAACGGTGCTACTCAAAACTTCCAAAATGGATTGATGAGAGAGAATAGGGTCTCTCATCATATGAACATAAAAATTACAGTAATAGTAATATAAAAGAACATCCCAATAACAATAAAGATGAGCTTAGAAAGAATGACATAACAGAGTGTACTTAAAAAGAAAGAGAGGAGTAGGATCCCTTACCTTGGGTCCGACTTGACTCGATCGTTCTTTAACGTCCTGAATAATAAACTTGAGTTAATTTATACTTTATTATTAACCTTATTAAATTTCATTATTCCTTTTATATCACTTATTTCAATGTTATAAACATTATGTAATCATTTAAGTTAATAATGTTTGTTTTTTTATATTTGGTTCTTAAGTCGAAAATAGACTACTTACACTTACATGTTGTTAATTTGGTCAATGTTTCGTTATATCCAGAATGATATTAATGATTTGGATAACATATATATCATATATATTCAGCATATACATGTATTTATAATATTACATCACATTTAGAGGTAAGAAATGAAAAGCACCGTTCATGGAGACGGTAAGCCGTACGTACGCATGAACGCTACTTCCATTTCTATTTCGTATTTCTGGAATGAAATCATAATTATATAAGATTATATTATAATTACAGTATAATAAAATATATAATATCATTAACTTCATCCTTTACACATCCCACATATGGTATTAACGAATCAAATCACTTTCAGGGGGCGGTAGTCCGCACTTCCTAAAATGAAGATATCATGTTTACCCATAATGGAAACAATAATGGTATGCCATAAATGAGAAATACAGAAGCTTAAGGAAAGAATAAACATATTATATATCATATATAAAAATAGTGACATCATAATGGCCACCTTTGAAGGTGTTAAATGAGTATTGAAAAATCATCGTTTCGGGAGGCAGAATTTCGCCATCCACGGAAACCGTATGTTCTTTAACCATTTGATGTAGTTGTGTGAGAGTGTAGCTCAAATAAATATTATAACAACATCCTATTATATTTAAGATACTGGTGTTGTTACAAAAGAAGTATATAAAAAGTATTTAGGGGTTTGGAGAAGAAAAATAAAACAAATGAACATGAGAGAATGAATTTCCTTTAAAAGTGTAACTCCTTTTGATTTGAGCCTAAAGGCTTCCTTTGAAAAGATTTTTCCCAAAGGGAATACTCTAGGATGAGGCGAGGGATTTGGAGAGAGTAAATGGGCAGGGGATGGCCGAGCCAAAGGCTTGAGGAGGGTGTGAAATGAGGTAGAGGTGGGGGCCTTTTATAAGAGGAGAGGAGGGACACTTTTGGAAATAATGAAACTATTATTTTATTTTCAAAAGTGTCTCGAATTTATAAGGTCCCACATTGATATATTTCTAAGATAAGATGACAAGTCTTCGAAATATTCCCATCCAATAGTTTTTGGACAAGTTTAGGTCTTAGATTTTATATTATCGTTTCATTTTATATAAACTGTTCATTAATGAGGTCATCCTTTCATCATCTTGATTTCGTAATTAAATTAATTTATTTAATGTCTAAAAATTATAACAAAAATATCCTGATGTAGTAAAGCTTATTATCTTTCCAAAGAGTATTTATAGACAAAAATATGATTAGTATAACCCCTTCTAAAAATTGTTTTAGTAAAACAATTTATGTTAGTGTCATTTTCACCTTTATTTAAAAAAGAGCATTAAAGTCATTATCTCACCCAAGAGGCTCCATAGGGTCCCCTAAATCGACCCATGGGTTCTCTTGGTCGGCCATGACTCATACAATATGGGTAGGACAAGTGTCATGGTGTTTTCATATTTTTATAATATCATTTTTACCTTAAATTACACTAATTACCTCTAATCGCGATTAATGAAAAAAAGTTACTATTCACCAAAAATTTATTTTCATCCCATTGAACCACATTTTACATACTAATGACAACCATGCATGTCGGATTTTCAAAATTCAATACACATTAGTGGTAAAATTTCATTTAACTGAAAAATTAGTTTGCTTGATTACCACTTAGTGGTTTCACTATTCATCAAAAATTGATGTTTTTCAGAAAAATCCCAAAAATTCACCCTAAGCTATATTTGATATTCCGAATTCAAAAATGAAGTCCATTTTACAAAATTCAAAACATATAAGTCACATTAATTAATTTAATAATTAATTCGCGTTGTCAGAGAAAATAGCGTGTTTTTATAAAACAATAAGTATCAAAAGATTGACACTAGTTTAAGTCTAATTTCAAAGTGAAATTAATTCCAATGACCACAATTGGATTTAATGGTAAAAATATATTCTAATTTCACTTTAAAATCAATTCAAAAGATAATATAATCATATAAATAAATTATATTAAAAAGAGGTTTTGAATTAAAATACAACATTTTACACTATTCATTAAAAAATGAACTTTATCAGAAAGATACCAAAAATTGACACAAAGTAAATTTTGATGTCCCAATTCTTAAGAAGAGTTTTATTTGTTCCAATAGAATTCATAATAGTGAACAAAACTATATTTAATGACGGTTCTCCATCAAAAGGCGATAAGTGAACCTTTAGTGAAAACTAGGGCATATACGCCTAAAATTGAATTCTTTCTGTATTTTATGCCTTTATCTTTTATTGGATAAATGTAAAAATATTTAAAAACATATATAATCATATTTTAGTTATTTCTATTCATTCTCGCCAATACAACGACTACATGTTAACTACCATTTAAAATAATATTATTTTATTATTTGAGTGCAATGTAAGATTCCCAAGAAACTCGTTGTTGCGTGTTGGGTACGCCATCGAGCATAGCGTCCCCTTTAAAGACATATTAATATTTTATTCAAAAATATGGATAAATATGAAAATGTCATATTCTTTATTTACCTGGGGTGTTACATCTCTTTTCTTTCATTTTTTGTTTTCATGTGTTATGTCATTAAAATATCCATAAAAAGATCATGTTATATACCCATACTATATTATGAATTATTTATGAGTGTTTGAAAATTTTTCCTTTTCTTTTTATTATTTTCTAAAATGATGTTATGTAGCCGTTATGCGACAGAATTTTCGTCTCAAAATCTCTCTCTTCTTCTCAAGAAATTCTCTTGTATTTTTTAAGTATATACCCATATCTATTTCAATTTTCATGGGTATTTATAAATACATGAAATTGATCTATTTTATTCTGGAATTTACATACATATAACCCTCACTCCCTTTCCATTGGTTATAAATGACATAATGAATTTATTTTTAAGTACATTTTAAACGTCGATATTTTGAAATGAAACCAATTTCATTGATTCTATTTGGGTAATTTATGAAATGTTTTATTATGATATATGTGGATCACATAAAAATAAAGATATATTAATGGTGTTACCTGATAGTGCTCCAATTCATTGGGTAAAGAATTAATCTCAATAGATGAAAAGTTTCACGATACCTCAGTGAATAACCTTGGTAATTTTTATGACACCTTGGGGATGAAAATTGGTGATATGTTCATGAATGTATAAATTAATTTTTGTAGCCACATATTCATGTCATGGTTCAAGTTATTTTAATTATAAAATTCTTCTACTTCCATTTCTCACACCATTATGTTTTTAATCAAATTCTTATTGATTTCACAGGTAAAATGATTCCATTATTTTCTATATTGGGCCTTCTACTCACCCTTTCCTTTAATATATGTCTCAAGGTTATGATATGAAATAATTATACATAGGAAGAACTTATGATGAATCCCAACAAGTGGATTAGTATAAATTCTATATGTTTTCGTTCTTTATGTTTCTTATTTCCAAGACACTAGACTTTAGAGATCAGCTGCTTGTAAAATGTAATGAAAAGTTAGGTAATAAAAAGGCGGGATTCCATATACATACATTTTTATAACATGTTTCCTTTACTCAGGAACGAAGTTATTGGGTTTTCCAATAATAAATATTTTTTTCTTTTAAATATGGACTTATTAAAGGGTTTGGGGTGTTTTTATAAATACATTCATTGGTTTCTTGTTTAAAAGTAATATTTAGCAATTTTATTTAAAAATTAATTCATAAATTAATTTTTGAAAGAAAATTTCCTTGTTATGAAAAAAATAATTTCCTTAAATAATTTATGCATTAAAATATTGAAAATAATATGAAATAAGATATGGTTTTATTAAAGGTATTGTTATATTTTTTTTCTATGCTACGGGTAGTTTGTATTTTTATATAATACATCAGATTAGTAGGTTGAATAATATAGATTATTGTAAATATTAATGGGATTTTGTGGGTATTTTAGGTAGTGGTGAAGTAAATGTGACAATTGAAGGAAAGGATGATATAGATCAATGATCGTAAATGTAATTTTCTAAAAAGGATGATATAATTTTTCAGTTTGGTAAATGTGGAATATATATGTTATTTGGCGGGAAGTTGATCTGCATGGTTAATAAGAGGTCAGATGAGGTTGTGGTTAAAGAAGAATTAATAGGGAATCTAGATCAATTAATACACCTCTTAATAGTAAGATTATTTCAATTGTTGGCCCAACTATAGTGGAAGAATATTCACAGTCACTAAGAAGAGGTTTCAATGTAATAATTATTCACCATGGATAATAATGCATCTATTTCTATTGTGTTTAATGGGAGATGTATGGTGGATGTAGTAGAGTTCTAATAAGAAGGATCAAGTGTGTGTGGCATTGGATTTTATTTTTATCCATTGAATTCCCAATTTCTTGACCTTTTATCTAATGAATACATGTAAACATGAGTATTTGAGTGTTCATTGAGGTCCGATATTATATGTTAGTTAGTGAGGTTGTGGTCGAAGTCTTTCAAGGAAGTTTCAAATTAGGTTGACTTGATATATTGAGATTTTCTCTAATAAATAGGGAATACTGAGGATGGTGCTAGGAGTTATTGGTCATGTGATATGAAAAAGGTGTATTATCAAGAAATTATTTAGGGTTTAATATTTTGGATCAGGTAGAACTATGTATCATATTTCACGTAATATAATCTATTTTCATGGTAATGTAATTGGCCATAGACAATATGAGTTCCCTTTGTTTCATGGTGTTAATTGGTTTAGGTAAGGTATTTTTTTGACCTATATAGTGGTTTGATTTTATTGGGTGGTCAGTCATGATGGATTTGGGTTAAGAATTTATTGATGAGTGTATTTTGATTCAATGACCATATTCATTTCATAAAAATCTCCTTTAAATGAAAATATATTTTTAGTTTAAAGTATTTTTTAGAATATTATCATTCTAATTCTTTTGATGTTTTATTAATGTCACAACCCGCCCTCGGGGTCCGTGCCGTGACTACCCCAAGCCCGCCTTCCATAGGCCAGGGGCTGACGACTAGCACCAAGGCGTAAATCCCGGTAAAAAGGGAAGGCATTGCCTTTGTAAAGTAAACAAACACCACAGAGTAAACAAGCGGAAAGTAAACACTAAACAAAAGCAGAGTACAACTGAAAGTGCGGAAAGGTAAATGGGCCAGTATACAAACCCAGACTGAAAGTAAAGTACAAATCGAAAGGGAAAAACAGCAACTGAAAAGTAAAAGGCCGCTACACCGAACTGTCCACTGAAAGTCCCACCTGAAGGGTGGGTACAGATAGCTCCACTGCTCCACAGGTCCCGCCGTCCGCTCCGTGCACGTCCGCCCAGTGGTCCACCTCCGGGTACTGTCCCGCTCTGTAAGCCTCAGCTAAGGTCAACGCTGTCCGTCGTCTGCAACCAACACAACGTAGTGCGGGAAATGCCCGTGCAGGGGTGAGTATAAGCTACTCAGTAGGGACCCCGAGACCCCTGAAGGTCTCTCAAATCCACAAAGGATAAACCACAAAGAAAGGTACAATCACGAAGTAACAACCGTCACTGCTTAGGTATATGCCCATACATATACCTAAGTCATTAATTTCAAATACGCACCAACCTCCGAGCCCAAGTACAACTCAGTCCACACAGGAAGTAAACGTATTCCACACAGGAAAGAAAAACGTAATCCACATAGGATTTCTCAACAAAATCCACACAGGAAAGCAACAGGATTCAGCTCACACAGGTATACTTCTTCGAAAGACGATAAAGATGATATCTGATCCATCTAAGTCGTCGGACCCATGAAGGATCGATAGGTAACTAACCCCCGCAAAGACCCACACAGGATCGGGCCCACACAGGACCTATAGCACTGATCCACGTAGGATCGCTGAGTGCTGTAGTCGTCGTCGTCGAATCCACACAGGATCTCTGTACTGTCGTCGTCGCAGTCACAGTAGCAGTAGCAGCAAGCACTAGTCACAGTAACAGTCGCAGCCAGCACTAGGGTTCCCGCACACAGCAAGCTCGTTCGGAGGGTCCGCTCCACGAGCCGAGAGGCTGATACATCAACTGTCACAAAGTCCAGAGTTGATGTATCCAAAAGTTCCGTATCGCCAACAGGAACTCAACGCAACAGACGGCGCGTCGATCGGACGCCCGGTCTGAGAGTTATTGGCAATTTCGTCCCCGGGGCCCGGTTGGTTTTTAAGGCAAAACCAACCCGACCGTACTCCACCTGCGTCCAAACCTCGGGCGGAGTATGCCAAAAGATCCATCTCACTAAGAGGAACACAACGCGGCTGACGGCACGTCAATCGGACGTCCGTAGCTCAAGATATGAGCGTTTCCGCTCCGAAGGCCCGGTTGGTTTCGTGAGCGAACCAACTCGGCCGAACTCAAAGTAATCCGAAATCTTGAGTGCGATATACCGAAACGACCGTCTCGATCCACGGATCGCGTTGCCGTAGACGGTTTGTCGATCGGAGGTCCGTGGCTCAAGATATGGCCAAAAGACCGAAACTGATTCGAAATGGGGGGTCCGGGACCGGGCCGACCCGAACCGGGTCGACCCGACCCAGGTCCGACCCGGCCCGACCTGCGCGGCGGCGCGGCGGCCGCGGCGGCCTAGCGCCGCACGGAGGCAGCGCGCGGGGGGGAAAAGCCCCCCGCTTGATTGGGAGGCGGCGCGGCTTTTTAGCCGCGCCTGTTTGCAAACCCCCCCCCCCCCCACGTGGGGGGCTTGATTGGCAGGAAACGGGGGGGGGGGCTCCTGCCCCCCACAAGGAAACCGCCTCTCTCATAAAGAGGGGGGTTTTTAGAGCTGGCCGGGGGATTAATTTTCCCCCGGTTTATTGCCATCCGGTCGGCCAGCTGGCCGGCCGATTTTCTCCAACGGGACCGGAAAATCCGGTCCCCTCATCGGCTTCTGACACCGGCGGCCCGGCCGCCGGTCTTCTCATCCCGCCGCGGCCCGGAACCGGCCGCGGTGTTCGTCGTCCGGTGCGGTGCGACGGCACCGCGCCCCTCCAACGCACCTTTGTTTCCCCTTGACGCGGCGCGATGGCGTCGCGTTCTTGATGATTCTTCCACGGCGCGGCGCGATGACGCCACACAATATAAACGCACGATTAACTGCGTGGTGCGACGACACCACGCCACCTTGTTTCCACCCGCAAAGCAATTCAACAAGAACGATGGAGGGGGTTCGGCCGTGTTCATGCGGTCCGCCCCCCTCACGTTAAACAATAACACAACTTAAAAATCCTTACCTTAATCATGCATGAACCACGAACAAGGATAAAATAATTAAACAATAATCAACAACCCCTACCTTGGTATAAGGTTCGAAGATTTGTCAACGTTCCGCGGAAGACGACGTCGCGGAGGTCGGGCGTCGCGGTAGCCGTTCGTCAAATCCGATGACGAAGAGGTGCGTCCGAAGAAGTACGTCGTTGACGAATCTTCATATTCCGACGAAGGATGTCCGAGGAAGAAGTGGTGTTCCCTTTCGTTGACACGGTAGACGAAGAAGGGAGGAGCGGCGTTCTTCGTCGGAGCTTGAGCGTTCTTCGTCGGAACTTGAGCGTTCTTCGTCAAAGCTTTCAGAAGGAAGAAAATATCTCAACCTCTCCAAGATGGCTAAGAGTTCTAACACAACAAAATAAGATAAAGTCTTATTTTATTCACAAAAAGAATTTCAAAGGTTTGAAATTCAAAAAGAGATAACTCCACATTAATTAACAAGTTGTCATGTTAATTAAAGAGGGGTTAAGGGGGTTTGAGGGAAGATGTAAAGTTTAGGTTTCGTGTGGGCCCCACCACACTTAATCCTCTCAAGGGAGGTTAAGTGGGTGTGTGTCCCACACCTAACTTCCTTTGAGAGAAGATAACCAACAAGTTTAAATAAAAAATTGTAACCCACAATTTTTATTTAACTTATTCTAAACTCCCAAAACTAACTCTCAACCCGAAATAAACGCAACCTCGGAAAAGGTCTCCTTAAGCAAAAATCGGCGCTGCGAGTTCATCGGTGCCCTCAGATTTCAATTCCGAGCACCAGATCAAAAGTTAAGAATTCCCGCTCGTTCGTTCACTGAACGTACCCGAGCCAAACTTCGGAAAATGATTCCGGGCACTCCGGGCCTCGGAATCAGGTGCCGTCTGAAACCGCGCTCTTGTAAAATTCTAAAGAAAATTAAGAAAAAATTTCCATTGAATTTTACGGGTCATTACATTACTCGCACCTCAGGGCTTTACGTCCCCGTAAAGATACATCAAAAACTAGGGAAACAAATGAGGGTACTGAGCACGCATCTGAGCCTCCCGCTCCCATGTGCTCTCCTGGAGATTCTCGTGCTGCCATATGATGCGCACAAGAGGAATCGATCGCCCACGCAGGACCCGCTCCTGTCGATCCTCTATCTCCACCGGGACCTCCGTAAAAGTCGCCCCATCGTCAAGGTCAAGCTCCCCATGGTCAATGATGTGTGTCGGGTCGTGCACGTATCTTCTCAGCTGGGATACGTGGAAGACGTCGTGCACCCGGTGCAACTGAGGTGGCAGAGCCAGGCGATAAGCCACCTCGCCAACCCTGCTGAGGACCTGGAAGGGTCCAATGAAGCACGGAGATAACTTGCCGCCTCGGCCAAATCTCCGAATACCACGTCGAGGTGAGACCCGCAAGAAGACGTGGTCACCATCCTCGAACTCTAGTGGCCTCCACCTCCTGTCAGCATATGACTTCTGCCGGCTCTGAGCTGTCCTCATCCGCTCCTGGATGACCTGGACCTTCTCTGTCGTGGCCTGGACCATCTCCGGTCCCACTAGTGCTGACTCCCCAGGGTCTGTCCAGCACAAAGGAGATCTACAAGGTCAGCCGTACAATGCCTTGTACGGTGCCATCCCGATGGTGGAGTGGTAGATGTTGTTGTACGCGAACTCCACCAAGGGTAGGTGGTCCTCCCAGCTACGACCAAAGTCAAGGACACATGCGCGGAGCATGTCCTCGAGAGTCTGAATGGTCCTCTCCGTCTGACCATCCGTCTGAGGGTGAAAGGCTGTGCTCAGACGTAGTTGCGTCCCGAACGCCTCCTGTAACCCCTTCCAAAGCCGGGAAGTAAAGCGAGAATCTCGATCGGAGACGATAGATGATGGCACGCCGTGGAGCCGCACAATCTTCTGAACGTAGAGACGTCCCAAGATCTCTACTGAGCCCTCCTCTTTGATGGGTAAGAAGTGTGCCGACTTGGTGAGTCAGTCAACAATCACCCAGATGGAGTCGTGACCTCTGGAAGTGCGTGGAAGTCCAGTCACAAAGTCCATAGATATGCCGTCCCACTTCCACATCGGAACCTCCAAGGGCTGTACCAAGCCTGCTGGTACCTGATGCTCTGCCTTCACCTTCTGGCAGGTGAGGCATCGAGAAACGAACTCTGCTACTGCCTTCTTCATGCCCGGCCACCAGTGCTGTCGTCTGAGGTCCTGGTACATCTTTGCCACTCCAGGATGTACCGCCAAAGGAGAAGTGTGAAACTCTCTCAGCACTTCCTCTCGCAAAGCGACTGGTACCATGGTACGTCCTCTGAAAAGGATGTCGTGCTCTGTTCCAAGGGAGAAACCATCAGGTGCCAGTCCCGAGGATATCTGTGCACGCCGTGTCTCACAGTCAGCGTCCTCACGCTGTGCCTCTCTGACCCGCTGCAGTAGTGGAAGAGTGACTGTGAGAGACTGAAGGAAGGCTGTTCCATCTCTATCCACGAAGGATATCTGCAAAGAGGCTAGCTGCTCCGTCGCATCCTCAAGTAGCTGAATGCCCGTCCTCCTGCTAAGGGCATCGGCTACTACGTTCCCCTTCCCAGGAGTATAGACTATCTCAAAGTCATAGTCCTGGAGGAACTCGAGCCATCGCCGCTGTCTCAGGTTCAGGTCCTTCTGAGAGAAGATATACCTGAGACTCTGATGATCAGAAAAGACTGTAAAGCGCTCGCCCATCAGATAGTGTCGCCATGTCTTCAGAGCGAAGACCACTGCTGCTAACTCCAGGTCATGGGTAGCGTAGTTCTGCTCATGCGGCCTCAACTGACGTGATCCATAAGCGATCACTGCCCGCTCCTGCATCAGAACACATCCAAGTCCAGTCCCTGATGCATCCCAGTAGACTACGTACCCTACTCCCTCCTCAGGAAATCTCAAGATAGGTGCGCTAGTCAATCTCTGTCTCAGCTCCTGGAAGCTCTGCTGACATCTGTCTGACCACACGAAGGGTTTCCCCTTCTTCGTCAAAGCTGTGAGTGATGCCGCAACTCTAGAGAAGTCTGGCACGAATCTCCGATAGTATCCAGCTAGTCCCAAGAAACTCCGAACCTCAGTCACGCTCCTGGGTGGCTCCCAAGCTAACACAACCTCAATCTTCGCGGAATCCACTGAAACTCCCGCCTCAGAGATAACGTGTCCCAAGAAGTGGACCTCACGTATCCAGAACTGGAACTTCGAGAGCTTACCATAAAGCTGGTACTCTCGGAGTCTGTCTAGTACAACTCGCAAGTGATAGGCGTGCTCCTCCTCTATCGTAGAGTAAATCAGAATGTCGTCGATGAAGACCACGACAAACCGATCGAGGTATGGCTGAAAGATCCTGTTCATGAGAGCCATGAACACTGCTGGAGCATTGGTTACACCGAATGGCATAACCAAGAACTCATAGTGGCCATACCGACATCTGAAGGCTGTCTTCTGCACATCCTCGTCTCTGACTCTAAGCTGATGATAGCCTGACCTGAGGTCTATCTTCGAGAACCACCGTGCTCCTTTGAGCTGATCCAAGAGGTCATCAATCCTCGGTAGCGGATACTTGTTCCTCACTGTCACCTGGTTCAGGCGACGATAGTCAACACAAAGTCGCAAGCTCCCGTCCGCCTTCTTGGCGAACAAAATCGGGGAAGACCAGGGTGAAACACTGGGTCGGATGAACCCCTTTCCCTGCAAGTCCTCCAACTGTACCCGTAGCTCTCGAAGCTCGGCGGGGGCCATCCGATATGATGGAGTAGATATCGTGGTTGTCCCGGGGTACAAGTCAATATAAAAGTCTACCCCTCTGCGAGGAGGTATCCCTGGAACGTCGTCAGGAAAAACGTCCGCAAACTGATCCACCACTACAGGAAAACCAGGACTCCGCACGTCAACTGCTCCAAGGATAAGGATAGCTAACTGATGAGTGATGGGCTGTCCTCTCCTCCGCGGAAGTCCATCCTGTGCTACTAAGGCTCCCTTCTCGCCGGTGAAGGTGTACCTGCTCCCGTCGGTGCGTACACATCGCACCTTGCGCCTAAAACAGTCAATCTGTGCATGGACCGTAGATAGCCAATCCATGCCCAAGATGACGTCTTAAGGCCTCGACGCTGCTACAAGAAGATCCCAGCCGAAGCTCTCGCCTCCTAGAGTAAGCTCACACTGCCGGCACCAGTGCGTAATCGTCGAGTCTGCTCCCGTAGGAGTCTCTAGCCGTAAGGATCGAGCCAACGGCTCTGTCGGAATCTCCGAGCTCCTAACAAGGGCAGCAGCTATGAAAGAGTGACTTGCTCCTGTGTCTATAAGAACTGCAGCAAGGGTGGAATAGACACAGATAGTACCTCGAATCATCTAGGGTGCGCCGTGGTCGTAGGCCTCTGCTGCCTGGAGCTTTGCCTGTCTCTGCCCGCCAGCTCCCTGTGGTCGGGGTGGACCTCCTAGTGGTGGTGGTGGCAAAGCCTCAAAGCGTCGCCCACCACCGGCTGCTCGTCCAGCTCCACTGCCTCGTCCGCCTCCTCCCTGCGGACCGCTACGGTCGACCCTCTGCCTCTGCCTCGGTGGTCCCTCAACCGTCTGCTGCTCCTCGGCACGGCGGGTCGGGCAGTCACGAGCCATGTGGCCCTGCCCGCCGCACGAGTAGCACTGTCTGCCTCTCGAAAGACTGGCTCCGCGCTGTGTTCCCCGCACTGCTGAGCCTGTGTCCTGAGGTCGTCTGCCCGAAGGTCTAGTCTTCCTGGACCCCTGAGTCATCCGTCGACTGCCTGCTGCAGATGACTCTGCCATGTGCCGCCCTGCGGTGGGTCGCTGTGCTGGTGTAGACTCAGCAAGGAAGCTCTCGATCAGAAGGGCCCGCTCCAGTACTCCTGTCTGAGTCGGTATGCTGAGGGAGATCAACGATGCCCTGATCTCATGTCTCAAACCCTGCTCGAAGGTCTGGGCCCAAAAGAATGGGTCCCGTACCATGTCGGTCGAGTAGCGCGAGAGATCAGTAAATCTCGCCGAGTACTGAGCGACCGTCATGCTGCCCTGCCGCAGCTGTAGAAGCTCCTGGATACGCACCGCACGAAGGGTGGCTTGGACGAACTCTGAGCGGAAGAGGATCTCAAAGTCCGTCCAAAGTAGAGATGCCTCATCGTGTACCTGGAGCATCAAGCTCCACCATCGTCCTGCTGCTGCGTGTAGTAGGCTCGCAGCGAGGATCACCATGAGGTCTGCTGGTGTCCTCACTAGCCTAAACACTCGAACCACTGCCTCCAGCCAGTCCTCTGCTACCTGGGGATCCGCCTCCCCGCGAAACCTGGGCGGTCGCTGGCGCTGAAACTCATGCAGTGCGCTGAGGCGACGTGCATCATCAGCTGCTGCTGCTGGAAGCATCGGGGGCTCGGCGGGTAGAGCTACCGCCGGTGCCACTACTGACAAAGGGCCCTGCACCGAGGCCTCGTCGCTCGGTGGGATGTCGTCATGCATGACTCTCGGAACCCTAGCTGGCTGCCGTCGTGGGGCCATCCTGAAAAGGAAACAGGTGCGCCACGGTCAGAACAGTATACCTGGTGAGCTGATATAAGTAATCACAAAGATAACTTTGAAACACACACGCAATCAATGTTTTCGTGCATTAAGTCGGAAATCAGAAGTCAGGGTCCTGGTGTACGGATACGTCGGCCGCCGCACCAACACTGGACTCCCTGGACTGATAACCACACTCAATACGCTAAACATTATTGGTTCACATAGAAAAGATCAGAGTTCGCAGTAGAACAAAACTCCTCTGATACCAATTTGTCACAACCCGCCCTCGGGGTCCGTGCCGTGACTACCCCAAGCCCGCCTTCCATAGGCCAGGGGCTGGCGACTAGCACCAAGGCGTAAATCCCGGTAAAAAGGGAAGGCATTTCCTTTGTAAAGTAAACAAACACAACCGAGTAAGAAAGAGGAAAGTAAACACTAAACAAAAGCAGAGTACAACTGAAAGTGCGGAAAGGTAAATGGGCCAGTATACAAACCCAGACTGAAAGTAAAGTAAAACTCGAAAGGGAAAAGCAACAACTGAAAAGTAAAAGGCCGCTACACCGAACTGTCCACTGGAAGTCCCACCTGAAGGGTGGGTATAGATAGCTCCACTGCTCCACAGTTCCCGCCGTCCGCTCCGTGCACGTCCGCCCAGTGGTCCACCTCCGGGTACCGTCCCGCTCTGTAAGCCTCAGCTAAGATCAACGCTGTCCGTCGTCTGCAACCAACACAACGTAGTGCGGGCAAAGCCCGTGCAGGGGTGAGTATAAGCTTCTCAGTAGGGACCCCGAGACCCCTGAAGGTCTCTCAAATCCACAAAGGATAAACCACGAAGAAAGGTACAATCACGAAGTAACAACCGTCACTGCTTAGGTATATGCCCATACATATACCTAAGTCATTAATTTCAAATATGCACCAACCTCCGAGCCCCAGTACAACTCAGTCCACACAGGAAGTAAATGTATTCCACAGAGGAAAGCAAAACGTAATCCACACAGGATTGCTCAACACAATCCACACAGGAAAGCAACAGGATTCAGCTCACACAGGTATACTTCTTCGAAAGACGATAAAGATGATCTCTGATCCATCTAAGTCGTCGGACCCACGAAGGATCGATAGGTAACTAACCCCCGCAAAGACCCACACAGGATCGGTCCCACACAGGACCTGTAGGCGCTGGTTCACACAGGACCGCTGAGCGCAAGGACCCACACAGGATTGGACCCACACAGGATCGGGCCCACACAGGACCTGTAGCACTGATCCACATAGGATCGCTGAGTGCTGTAGTCGTCGTCGTCGAATCCACACAGGATCTCTGTACTGTCGTCGTCGCAGTTACAGTAGCAGTAGAAGCAAGCACTAGTCACAGTAACAGTCGCAGCCAGCACTAGGGTTCCCGCACACAGCAAGCTCGTTCGGAGGGTCCGCTCCACGAGCCGAGAGGCTGATACATCAACTGTCACAAAGTCCAGAGTTGATGTATCCAAAAGTTCCGTATCGCCAACAGGAACTCAACGCAACAGACGGCGCGTCGATCGGACGCCCGGTCTGAGAGTTATTGGCAATTTCGTCCCCGGGGCCCAGTTGGTTTTTAAGGAAAAACCAACCCGACCGACTCCACCTGCGTCCAAAACTCGGGCGGAGTATGCCAAAAGATCCGTCTCACTGAGAGGAACACAACGCGGCTGACGGTACGTCAATCGGACGTCCGTAGCTCAAGATATGAGCGTTTCCGCTCCGAAGGCCCGGTTGGTTTCGTGAGCGAACCAACCCGGACGAACTAAAAGTAATCCAAAATCTTGAGTGCGATATACCGAAACGACCGTTTCGATCCAAGGATTGCGTTGCCGCATACGGTTCGTCGATCGGAGGTCCGTGGCTCATGATATGGACAAAAGACCAAAACTGATTCGAAACGGGGGGTCCGGGTCTGGGCCGACCCGGCCCGGCCGGCGCGGTGGCGCGGCGGCGCGGCGGCCGCGGCGGCCTGGCGCCGCACGGAGGCAGCGCGCGGGGGGGGGGGGGGGGGGGGGGAAAGCCCCCCGCTTGATTGGGAGGCGGCGCGGATTTTTAGCCGCGCCTGTTTTCAAAACCGCCCCCCCCCCCACGTGGGGGGCTTGATTGGCAGGAAACGAGGGGGGCCTCCTGCCCCCCACAAGGAAACCGCCTCCCTCATAAAGAGGGGGGTTTTTAGAGCTGGCCGGGGGATTAATTTTCCCCCAATTTATTGCCATCCGGCCGTCCAGCTGGCCGGCCAATATTCTCCAACGGGACCGGAAAATCCAGTCCCCTCTTCGGCTTCCGACACCGGCGGCCCGGCCACCGGTCTTCTCATCCCGCCGCGGCCCGGAACCGGCCGCGGTGTTCGTCGTCCGGCACGGTGCGACGGCACCGCGCCCCTCCAACGCGCCTTCGTTTCCCCTTGACGCGGCACGACGGCGTCGCGTTCTTGATGATTCTTCCACGGCGCGGCGCGACGGCGCCGCGCAATATAAACGCACGATTAACCGCGTGGTGCGACGGCACCACGCCACCTTGTTTCCACCCGCAAAGCAATTCAACAAGAACGATGGAGGGGGTTCGGCCGTGTTCATGCGGTCCGGCCCCCTCATGTTAAACAATAACACAACTTAAAAATCCTTACGTTAATCATGCATGAACCACGAACAAGGATAAAATAATTAAACAATAATCAACAACCCCTACCTTGGTATAAGGTTCGAAGATTTGTCAACGTTCCGCGGAAGACGACGTCGCGGAGGTCGGGTGTCGCGGTAGCCGTTCGTCAAATCCGATGACGAAGAGGTGCGTCCGAAGAAGTACGTCGTTGACGAATCTTCGTATGCCGACGAAGGATGTCCGAGGAAGAAGTGGTGTTCCCTTTCGTTGACACGGTAGACGAAGAAGGGAGGAGCGGCGTTCTTCGTCGGAGCTTGAGCGTTCTTCGTCGGAACTTGAGCGTTCTTCGTCAAAGCTTGAAGAAGGAAGAAAATCTCTCAACCTCTCCAAGATGGATAAGAGTTCTAACACAACAAAATAAGATAAAGTCTTATTTTATTCACAAAAAGAATTTCAAAGGTTTGAAATTCAAAAAGAGATAACTCCACATTAATTAACAAGTTGTCATGTTAATTAAAGAGGGGTTAAGGGGTTTGAGGGAAGATGTAAAGTTTAGGTTTCGTGTGGGCCCCACCACACTTAATCCTCTCAAGGGAGGTTAAGTGGGTGTGGGTCCCACACCTAACTTCCTTTGAGAGAAGATAACCAACAAGTTTAAATAAAAAATTGTAACCCACAATTTTTATTTAACTTATTCTAAACTCCCAAAACTAACTCTCAACCCGAAATAAACGCAACCTCGGAAAAGGTCTCCTTAAGCGAAAATCGGCGCTGCGAGTTCATCGGTGCCCTCGGATTTCAATTCCGAGCACCGGATCAAAAGTTAGGAATTCCCACTCGTTCGTTCACTGAACGTACCCGAGCCAAACTTCGGAAAATGATTCCGGGCACTCCGGGCCTCGGAATCAGGTGCCGTCTGAAACCGCGCTCTTGTAAAATTCTAAAGAAAATTAAGAAAAAATTTCCCTTGAATTTTACGGGTCTTTACAATTAAATTTAATATTGATTTTGTTCTAAAATAGAGAGTTTAATTAACATTTATTTATTTCATATGTTAATATTGGATAAAAAAATTATTGAAATTTACATAAATATTTAATGGTATTTTAAATTTATTAATTTTTTTAATTAAAATACATGCTTTTTGTAATGAATTGTTTTGGAAAAATGATTTCATGAACATAGTTTTTCATTATGAAATTATTTCGGATTGTTATGAGGGTTTGGTTATAGATTAAATTGATTGATTTTTTCTTCATTTATCATATATAATGTTAAGACACTTTTTATATTATAAATTTGTTATGATAGGTATCGCTTGTAGTATTTTGTTTTTATGAAACCTACTATTAGAGAGTGGATGGTGTTTTAATATAGTTCTTATGTCGAGGGAGATGAGTGGGTTGTAGATATATCCTTGAGTCTAGAAATCCATGAAAATTAAAGTATTTTGCCTTTGCATTGTTTATTGATTATTGGGGGTTAGAGACTAATTCATTTGGATTGCATAAATCTTGTTTAACATGTAAAACTCTCTTATTGGTTATCCTTTATGATTTTCTCCCCCATGGTTTGTTATTAATTTTCAAATATTTGACATCGTACTATTTTGATTTTGGTTTTCTATACATTTTTTGGGTTACCTTATTGTGGAGGTGTTGTATCCAATTGAGATGAATCTCAAATAGATGTTTTGAATTATTGTCCAAATTATTATTTCTTGGTTGGTTTTGATTCTTGAGGATGATAATCATCAAAAAATGTATATGTCAACATCTTTAAAAAAATCATAAAATTGATTTTTGTTTTTAGGTAATGAGGGTATCTGGAGGTGGTTAGAAGAAGTAATAATGAGTTAGAGATGGAATTTTATCTGAATGTATGTGTTAGGGAATGGCCCTATAAACAGTATCTTGATGATTTGGTGAGTGGAAAGGGTTTTTTTGTAGTATTGTGTGTTTCACCATGATGGGATACATCATTTTTGTGTTTATGTGGTATGATATGGGGTAAGTGTTATGAGGTATTCTTGTCACTCTTCCTCACAAGGGATGTTTAGTTGTGCAATGGAGAGATATAGTGATGATAAGAAGGTTCTCATATCATTCTTACAGAGAAGTATCTTTTGTTTAATCTTAAATGAATCTTCTTACGTATAACTTACATGAGTTAGTTTTTTTCATTATTATTTAGGTAATGATTTGGTGTTCTTTATAGTGACCAAATCCATTTATACATATTTCGACATGGTTTTTAACCTAAATCTCTAATAAACACAACCCATAGATTGAGTGGCCTTATGTCATTGGAAAACCACATTCATAAAACATCAAGATCAAATAAAAAATATATTTTATTTAATATCCATAGTGAGTGTCTAAATCCTTTTATGATCCTAGAATAGTATAAGATAACCAAGGGAAGACATAAACAAAATTGGTGAGATAAAAGGCATAGTAAGGGAGTAAACATGATAATGAACAATATCATAAGAGTCAAAAGGAATATTATAATATCATTAAATAAAATGTACATAAAAAATTATATAGAAGAATAAAATTTTTACCATTGAATAATAATATCATTGTAACTTAGGAATGTGAAAATAACATGAAACATGATATACGTAGAAGTCAAGGCTAGCTTCCAAGACAACATCACATAGTGGATACAGTCCCATCATGTATTAGGTATACTCCTTAATCCCATACATATCTCATTGTGAGACATTAATGTTACCCAATTTATTATAACACTATATAGGAACACCCATACTTAAATTTTTATGCTTATTTATTCCAAAATGGAGATCAAACATAATTCACAATCATTAAAATTTCCCATGTAAATAAATGCCTTACATAATCATGCCTTGTATCACAATGAGAAGAGATTTCATAAAGATCACAATGTGAATAATTTATTAAATATTTTTGGGAATTAAGACAAGAATAAAAATGAATAGGTCCCAAATTTGGGGTTTTTTCAAATAAAATTATGACAAGGGGTAGAGAATTACATATATAATTGAAATTTTAAAGCATTATTTTAATAAATCAGTTAAAGGTAGTTGAAGAAAGAATGAACATGGAATTTTCTCTAGAAACTAGAGGTAAAAAAATGGTTCCCCTAAAAATATTCATTTGTTTAATAAGATCATGTGTGGGATTAAATATTTTTAAACAACATTACATAAAAGTATTAATGGATAGAAATGTTTCCCTTAATCTGGTTTGATATTAAAGAACGTGTTTGATAAATTATCTTAAAAAAAGTATTAACTTTAAAAGGAATGAATAATAAGATAAAAATATATATAAAAAACATATATATAAATTTTAGAATAATTTTGAAATATTTATAAGAGAGAGAATGTTATATATTGAGTGAAAGTTCACAACCCAACGAGCGGTTCAAAGATATCCCTTACCTTATATCTGAATTAATTATTCATTTGAGCCATACTTTCTAAATAATAAATTATATTGATTAATTAATTAATTCATAAACTTCTCCATTTATATTTTATTTACTATAATTATATTATCATAATTTACCACCATATTAGTGAGATATATCATTTAATTTCATTGGTCCAAGGGTGTTCCTTTTAGGATAACAAGGTGAATCACTTATGGATGATTTTTGAAAATCTTATAAAATGAAAATACAAATCCAGAAGTGAAATGAAATAATATTCATGTTATTATAGATAATAAGTTTCTCTAAAATATCAATTTGAGTTTTTACTAAGGGATTATCCATTTAGTATAAACATTACAAATGTATGGTTAGTTCATTTAGGTGATTTTACTGATCATCATGAACTAGATTTTATTAATTAAGAATTTATCATTAAATTAATTAATAATAAAATAAGTTATACAATAATTATTATCATCATATTTAACTATAATATTTTTTCTATTACTATCTTTGAATGTGGTGAAGAAAAACGAAGTGCATTGTTTGGGGAGGCGGTGAACTAAACATATTGTAAACCACATTTTCGTTTATGAATTAATTTAATTGATGGTGGAAGAGGGATATTCCACTATAATAATAACATATAATAATATTTAGGATACTTATGTTACTATATTTAGGGTTATGTATAACATATGGGGTGGGTAAAAGAAGAATAAAATTGAAAGATATTAGCTGATAATTTTACCTCTTTCTTTGGTTGTCTCTTCTTTGGGTACCCATTAAGCCTCCAGGAAATGGTACTTGGTGATACCAACAAAAATAGGATGTGTGGGAGAGGTTTGGAAATATAATTTTAAATAATTTGGATAAACTATAAGGATTATAAGGTTTTTGGTGAAGGGATTGTATTTATTAGGGGACGAGTCGGGTGTTTTTCATATTATAATCATTATTTTATTATTTTTGGCTCAAGAATACCAATAGAGATGAATAATTTGACCAAAAATTGTAAATTAGGAATTTCAGTGGTAACTAATGGGTTATTAGATCATCCATGACTCCTAAATGCATGAATTTAACTATTAATGTTAAATATAATATGTTTCTATAGTTCACTATTCACCAACATTTAAGTAATTTTATAAAAATAAAAATAAAAATCACCCGAATTATTTTTCAATGTGAATATAAGAAAAATAAAAATTTTAAGGTGAAAATAAAATTCTAAATATAAAAAATTAATATATATTTAAAATATTTATTTATTTTCTAAATAGAAATTTTAAAAATATGATTACGTTTCCGACCCTTTGAAAATTTAATTAGGGTTTCCAAACATTATATTATATGTATAATGTTACATAATATTGTTCTATAAAAACATTATGTGGAAATAAATTTTATTTTAAATCATTATATTTTTTATAAAAATGAAAATAAAGCATTTAATTTTCACAAAAATGAAAAAACGCATTTTTTCATTTTTAAAACATTTATTCACTTATAATGTGATTTAAATGTGGCATGTTTTCATAGTATAAAATAAATAACCATTTTTTACATTTTTAAAGGTGAATATTCAATTATAATTTTAAGGTTACTAGTCTTAATGGCCAGATCACTATTCCAATGGTGAAAATACTACTCCAACTGTCAGTTTTTTAATGATCATATGGGTTCCCAACATTTTATAAATATATAAAATTTAATTTATTATTAATTAACTTAAATTTTATATCAAGGTTATTTATATTCATTTTCATGATTAATATTACATTACTAATATTCTACTACATTTATACAATTTTGTTCATGAATGTGATAATTCTAGGGGGTCGAGCAGATCAAAATTTTCATATTTTAGTTATCTTGTTTTGTATTTTTTATCTTGTTTTACTATTTAAAATTTTATGGATATATTTATTATCTCAATTTAATTTTCAAATTCATATAATAAAATTTTTGTTGGTTTAATCATTTGGTTCATGTTCTCTATATCATAATACTTTACTAAATAGGATGAAAACATACAACAATTGAAATTTCATTGATAAAATTAGAGGTTACTACATTATTCCCCAATTAAGAAATGTCATTCTAAAAATTTTGGTTTACATATTGATGGGATCCTATCATAGGGTTCCTAGAAAGATAATTTTTAACCTAGTAAAATTCAGTAAAGTGGGACACAAGTTGTCTCTAGAGAAGTTAGTGTTATACATGTGTGTATATCCTGATTTATGGGTTTTAATTGTTTTCAATAGTGGATTTGAATAATTGGTTTTAATATTAGATTAAATAATAGTTTTATATCCCTATATTATTCCCTCATTCTCCTTTTTAATCATTATTCAAATCATTTTCCTAATTCTTCTTCTAGGGATATGATATATCAATGAATAAACTTATATGGATGTTTTTGTTTGGTTAGAGTAATAAAATTATCATTTTGTCCCCAATAGTTACTTTTCGTATTAATTAGATATCTCTAACCACCCTTGGATTATCCAACTACTTTATATAACATGAAGTGATTTGACCATAAGTGACTTGTTTTTAAAAAACTGAAAATTAGAGTAGTAAAAATCAAAAGTGAAAACCAGAAGAAATATCTAAGTAAACATCCATTGAAATACATAGAGTAAGTGTATAAGATTTAATAGATAAAAATTCATCGACATGGTAAATGGGGTAATTATCCTTGATGTGAGCGCATATGGTATAGTGTTCTATTATCAATATAATAGAACACAATTAAAAGAAATTATGAATGAAAATAAGTATATTTTTGAAGTAGAAACTTAGAAAACAATAAAATCAATTTATTGATTAACAAGGGGATTCCTCTTAATCTAGTGAATGGTTTTCTATGTAAATATTTTCTTAATACTTTCTTCATGAAACATGATATGAATGAGATTAATTAACATTATATAAGTAAATCATATGTGTTTCGCGCGGAATCCGGGGATGACCTCCTGGACGGGAGATTCAAACGTTCCGATCGGTTTCTAACGGGTTTGTTCGTAGAACCGGAAACATCCAATGATTCCACATCCGTTCGGACCTACTTTCCAAAGGCAGGCGCTCATTAGCTTGTGGGCTAATGAGGCTTGGGAATTTGCATTGGTTGAGAGGATGGGAGGTCGGACTCATCACACCTTTTTGAGGGGAATTATTGTCTACTCCGGGACTCTCTTTATAGATTTAAGTTAAGTTCGTGAATCCTTATTACATTACCAAGTATAAAATGAGCTTTCCTTTAGTTTTAACAATCAATGATTAAATATTCAAGAAATTTAGAGAATCTTTTATATGTATTCGAGGTTCTTCATCAATATAGAATCATCTATATTTGTTTAGAGATTCTTGGTCAATGGTATCCTTCAAAACATTTATATAAAAGTCTCTTGGTCATTTTGATGACCAGGCTGGTTTTAAAGCCACTCAGTGGGGCACTTGAAGTTTATCGTCATTCAGAAGGACAGAGATTATTTCAATGCTGGGATCGAACCCATAAATGGGCTACCTACGTATCCTTTGTTTTTTGAAAAAAGGAATCAGAACCCACGTAGTTCGAGGAATGGGATATGATGTTTTATGATTGATGGCTCAAAGATGAATGTCATAATTACTTTTACACTCTAAGCTCACGTGAGTCATGCTCGGTGTGAGAAACAAGAGGTATTTGTAAAATTCAGACAATTGTGCCATAAAAGATGCAATCATAAGAATTTGTTTTGGGGCTTATGTATAGATGACTGCCCAGATAGACGAAAGTTTAGGATTTACTTTTAGGGAGAAAATCCAAGAACAGGGTCCACAAAGTTATATGTGCTTCATGGAGATTTGAATACTCTAATCTTGGGGCTTACTCCTAAGGAGGATGCCCAAGTTAGGAGGTGACTTATGATTGGGTTTTATTCCTGAAAAGGAAACCGAAAAAAGGTAATTTATGACTGGTTAAGAGAAATTTAAAGAGACTTGGGGCTTACTCCTAAGAAGGATGCCCAAGATTTATGACTAGGACTTATTCCTGAGAAGAAAGCCTAGGTTAGGGGACTTGGGGCTTACTCTTGAAAAGGAAGCCCAAGGTTATGACTGAGTCTTATTCCTGAAAAGGAGACCCAGGTTAGGGATTAAGGTTTGGGGCTTACTCCTGAGGAGGATGCCCATGTTTGGGAACTTGATTGGGGCTTACTCCTAAAAAGGAAGCCCAAGGTTATGACTGAGTCTTATTCCTGAAAAGGAGACCCAGGTTAGGGATTAAGGTTTGGGGCTTACTCCTGAGGAGGATGCCCAAGTTTGGGAACATGATTGGGGCTTATTCTTAAGAAAGATGCCCAAGGTTATGACTGAGTCTTATTCCTGAAAAGGAGACCCAGGTTAGGGATTAAGGTTTGGGGCTTACTCCTGAGGAGGATGCCCAAGTTTGGGAACTTGATTGGGGCTTATTCTTAAGAAAGATGCCCAAGATTTATGACTAGGACTTATTCCTGAGAAGGAAGCCTAGGTTAGGGGACTTGGGGCTTACTCCTGAAAAGGAAGCCCAAGGTTATGACTGAGTCTTATTCCTGAAAAGGAGACTCAGGTTAGAATTTTCTCATCTTAAAGGATGAGGTTGAAATGAATGAACTCTCAATCTTTGGTGACATAAAGATGTTTAAATCACTGGGTGTTGAGAGGTATTTCACAGAATTCCTTTCAGATAAGGATGTAAAATCAAGAAATCATGCCGTAAATGGCTTTTGAAGAGTATCTTGAAGACTGAATCTTGAATAGGAAAGGTGAAATGGCTTAAGAGGGGTAAAATGGGCAAGATGGGCACCCAAAAAGATAGGGGCGCGCAAGTATTAAAAGTCGCACAAGTCCTGCGGCGGCGCGCAAGTATTGGTCGCGCAAGTATACTTGCGCGACATGAGGGATACTTGCGCGATTTTCAACCAGAGTTGAATTACTTGAGCGACTCTTTATTAAACCCTTTCCCATCCTCTTGAGGTTCTTCCAGAGAAGGGACGCGCAAGTTATATTGAAGGAATTAAGTTGGCGCGCAAGTGTTTGATAAGTTTCAACACTTGGGCCTTCCTTCTTCTCTTTAGATCTTCCATTCTAGGTAAGAAATTACCTTAGAAGTGTTCCGGAAGCTTTGAGAAGAGACTTGAGCGTCGGGAGCTTTGATCCGAGTTTCTGGAAAGAGATCCTCTCGAATGGGGGGCCCACAGGGTCTATTTATAGGCAAAAGAAGACCCCGGGCGGTTACTGGGCGGTTACCAGATCTGTCGCGCAAGTCCCTTGCACGACCATGAGGGGTCGCGCAAGTGTTGAGGCGGCGCGCAAGTGTACTTGCGCGACCAAGAGGGAACTTGCGCGACCTATGGGCAATGTTCTCCTTTTTCATCCCTTTTTCGATTTTTGATGTTTCTTCAAAGGATTAATCACTTTGAGCTCAGATATTCCCTTTTCCGAACTTTAGATTCCGTGACGAAAGGAGCGTCAACAAAAGTCCCCCCTCAGAGTTGGATCCGGAGAGAAAATGAGGATTTGACTCTGAGGAAATCGAATCCCTCTAAAGGAAAAGGGAGGCGCGCAAGTCTTCAGTGCGCAGAGGGAGGCGCGCAAGTCTGCGTCGCGCAGGCCTTAAACCCTCTGGTATGGCGCGCAGGTAGGCCTCCTGGCCTATAAATATACGGCCTCACCTCCGTACAAGTATCCGGATTTCCGGACTTCATACCTTCTCGAGCTCTCGCCGCGTAGGTCACCTATGCCGCGCAAGTCTGCTCTGTTTTTCCTTGATGTCGCGCTCCTGTAAAGGTATTCGTACTTGCGTGGTTTATACTTGTGCGACGAAAACTAGCGCGACACGTGATCACTTGCGCGCCATTTTGTAGACTTGCGCGCCTTAATGCTTTAGCCATTTTTTCAAATTTCTTCACAAAATTTATGAAAAATAAACCCATTTAAGAGTTAGTTTATTCATCTTTTGTGCAGATTCAGTGGTTCCCAAGGGAATTGGAACGACTTATGAACTGTCTAGCAAGCGGATTGATGACATGATGAACATCATTGGCCCTGATTACTATGACATCTGCGACAGCACTCTTCCAGATTTGGCTAAGTACTTGAAGAAATATCATCTTAATTTCCCACAGAGCATCTACCTGTCTCTATGTGGTCATGGTCACTTGCAAAGAGTCAATGTTCCAAATGCAAACAACTATACACCTGAAATGCAGCTGCGCTGCTACTCCTTCATTTCGGTTATGCTGTGCATTAAAAGCAACAACAATGGTGTGAACTTTCAAATTCTCCTTGCATGCCATTTCCTTGCAGATATGAAAATGGCAAACCCATGGGCTGAAATGTTTTCCACTACCGGTTGGTGGAGAGAAGACAAACATGGTATTAGAGCAATATCTGAAAAGAGTACTCTCTTCAAATGGCTCTTTACTTCCAATGCTCCATTCTCAAATCCATGTATCCAACTTCCAAGTCTCTTGGACAGAAACAGAGTCACTGTTTGATCAGCAGAAAATTTTCTCAAACCGCACTCAAGAACATCCTTTTAAAATTGTTCCAAGAAGAGCTGGTATCACTGCATCTCCTTTTTGTTTCCAGTTGAATGAATGAATTCCAGGTGGTTGCTGATGAAGCTCGGGATTCCGTAAATCAAATGAAGTGTTATGTTGAAAGCCTCTTGTAATTCTTGAAAAAGAGAAGAGACTCCAATCTGTGGATGTCCTTCTAACTCTTGTGTATCAATGAAAAACACTTTCGTCTCCAATCATTTGTACCTGCATTCTTTCATTACCTGCTTAAAATTTACTTAAGCCAATGGGCCTAGTAATCATAGTTTGATTTTTACTAGGATTATTTACAAATAACCCTACAAACTTTGAATCTTTTAACTGCTCAATATTACCTAAATCATACAAAAAATGTATATTTAGTGAGCTGGAACTTGACTTTTATTCAGAGTTCCTTTGTCTTTTGTGTGGGCAGTTTAAAGTCATGCATGCCGGACAAAAAGAGGCTAATGTTTAAGGTCGAAATAGCTTTGACCGAAAAATGGATTAAAATGGATTCAATTCCTTGATAATTTATCTGAAAACAAATTACCATACTCAAGTATGAGAGAAAATATGTAAACTATGACTTAAGAATATTTGAATCTGAGGAATGATATGAAAAAGAGCTAAATAGCATTAGAAGAAGTAGTTTCCAAGAATGAAGTTACTATTATTTAACAAAACCCGTTAGGGGGTTGAAATATGCAGGGCCACCTATGGGCATTGGCTGCATAGTCAAATAAAATAGCATCTTTTGGCTGACAAGTCTGTTATGTGGACTGTTTATGCAAGGCCACCTATGGGCACGTGCTGCATAGTTAGGCAAAAGAACTCTCAGAAATTTACTTTCCTAGTGCTAAAAGCCAGTGAAAGTTTATGGAGATTCAAATTTTCTAAAGCATATAGTTTGTTGTATGGAAAGAGGTACTTGAATATGGAGAAGATATTTCCAAACAAGAATATCGAAGAACTGGATGAATATCACTCCTACGAAGGTCTGACCCAAACGTAGGGAAGAAGAATAAACCATAGACTTGAATATTTTCAGATCATGAAAAAGGATATGGGACAAATCTGTTAAGGATGGCTATTTTTGCGGATCCCTACATACTGTCGTTTAAGACAAATAAGGACAAAAGAGGCATTCTTCCCAAGAATGAAGTTTCTATTATTTAACAAACCCGTTAGGGGGTTGAAAACATGCAGGGCCACCTATGGGCATTGGCTGCATGGTCAAATAAATAGCATCTCTTGGCTGACAAGTCTGTTATGTGGACTGTTTATGCAAGGCCACCTATGGGCACGTGCTGCATAGTCAGGCAAAAGAATTCTCAGAAGTTTGACATTTTTGTGACCATAAGTCATGAAAAGGGTTATGAAGATCTGAAAATATTTAAGGTTAGGATTATAATACATAAAGATGGGTATTTTCCAATGTATATAGAGATACATAGGTCAATGAAAACCATAATCATGTTGTGGCTGGGTCCTGAATTGAAACTTGGACTTCACTACGTATCTCATAAGAATGAGAATCAAGCCATACGTAGTTCTTGAAATGCAGTTTAACGTCGTGCAGGACGAAAGGATGAGTGATCTTAGTTTTTGGGGTCATAGAATTCGGACCATAATAATGAATACACAGTGTGTGTTTTCATGAGGACTTTTCAGCCAAGGGACTGAAAGTGAAATTTGGGGTTAGGCCCAAAAGACTTGGGACTGGATTCGAGGGACACTCGAATGTTCCTACGTATCCCATAAAGATGGGAATCAAGTCCACGTAGTTCTAGAAATGCAGTTTAACGTCGTGCAGGACGAAAGGATGAGTGATCTTAGTTTTTGGGGTCATAGAATTCGGACCATAATAATGAATACACAGTGTGTGTTTTCATGAGGACTTTTCAGCCAAGGGACTGAAAGTGAAATTTGGGGTTAGGCCCAAAAGACTTGGGACTGGATTCGAGGGACACTCGAATGTTCCTACGTATCCCATAAAGATGGGAATCAAGTCCACGTAGTTCTAGAAACTACCCTTTGTACAAATTTGGTTCGTACATGTGAAGGGTGAAAAGGGACTTTAGTGCAATGATGGTTTTAACCTAAGATAAAAAGTTTAGGCATTACCATGTATGTACGTAGTCTTTTTGAAAATGAAAACCATGATTGAAAAAGAATCAATGTTAATAATGGTTCCTTCTCAAATGAGGAAATCAAAGAATATTGTAGTTTATTGTCGTACTGGACAAAAGTGTTGTATAGTTTAACGTCATATAACAAGGACGAAAGTGAATCAATGTAAAGATATTGATTCCAAGGGTGGTTTCACAAATCATCATCATATGAGATTGTGGTGAACCAATGTGAAAAGATTGTTTTTGGGCTTGAACCTTTGGGAGGTTGCCTACATACCCAGCCTGGAGGGAAAGGATCAAAGTCTGTGTAGTTCAATTAAAGAATGAATTAATGATCAAGTTGTTCTTGTGGACAATGATCTAAATAATAAAAAAAATGTTGTTGGGACTTACACATGGTTAGTGGCCCAAAGGGAGTGTTATGGTTGATGTTCGCTCTAAGCTCACGTGAGTCATACTCGGTGTGAGAAACAAGAGGTAATAACAAACTTAACGATGCACAGTTTAATGTCATGTAGGACATATCAAGGATTTTATGTACAGTTTAGCGTCATGTAGTTAGGACGATGGGGACAATACAGTTTAACGTCATATTGGACGAAAGGGGGATTGTGCAGTTTTAATGTCATGCTGGACTTTTGATGATTATATAGTTTAACGTCTTTCCAGACGTGAGAGACTTTTATACAGTTTAGCGTCATGTAGTTAGGACGTCACAATTTAACGTCTTGCTGGACATATTTGCAAATAGTTTATGGTCGTATACATGGACCAGGAATGATGCAGTTTTAAGGTCATGCTGGACTGTTTATGGAACTTTTTCACAGTTTTAATGTCGTGTGGGACGAAGTTGCAGTTTAAAGTCATACTGGACCATTGCTGTATAGTTTTAGCGTCATATAGCAAGGACGAACTGATGCTGTACAGTTTAAAGTCATGTAGCTAAGACTAAGGTGAATCAATATGAGGATATCAGTTCTGATCTTTTTACAGTTTATCGTCATGCTGGACGTTGGAAGTGCCACACAGTTTAATGTCATGTTGCTAGGACACAATATAGTTTAATGTCATCTCGGACAGAATACAGTTTAGTGTCATGTAGGACAATAAGGGACTTAACACAGTTTAACGTCATGTTGGACGATGAAAGTGCCACACAGTTTAATGTCATGTCGCTAGGACAAAATATAGTTTAATGTCATCTCGGAAAAAATATAGGAACTTCTATACAGTTTATTGTCATGTAGGACAAAATCAGGGACTATGCAGTTTAAAGTCTTGCAGTTAGGACTATTGGTGCTGCACAGTTTAATGTCATGTTGCAGGGACAAAATTTAGTTTAATGTCATCTCGGACATTGAAGGTGACACAGTTTAACGTCATGTTGGACGAAGTTGTAGTTTAAGGTCATACCGGACCTTGGTGTAGTTTAAGGTCATACCGGACCTTGGTGTAGTTTAAGGTCATACCGGACCTTGGTGTAGTTTAAGGTCATACCGGACCTTGTTGTATGAACCAAATGTAAGAGTCTTGGTTATGGGAACAATATTTTGTGTTTATACAAAATACTTCTTCAGAAATCTGGCATTAGTTGGAGTCGTGATGTGTTCTCCATCCATTGAGATTAGAGAATACGCTCCATTGGAGTAGACCTTATGTATTGAATAAGGTCCTTCCCATTTTGGTTCAAGCTTGGGGGGTTTCTTTCCTGGTATCATTGGTGCTTTAAGAACCAATACCAATTCTCCCTGAATGAATGAACGAAGACGAACCTTTTTGTTAAAAGCTCGTGCTATTCGATTCTGATAGATTTCCAAGTGGTGCAAAGTGCACAATCTTTTCTCATCTAACTGTTCCAATTCATTCAACCGCTTTTGGGATTGCTCATCTGTTGATAACTGATCACAAATGGCTATTCTGAGTGAGGGCAATTGAACTTCAATTGGCAAGACTGCTTCTGTTCCATATACCAATGAATATGGAGTAGACCGCGTTGCATTGCGAGTGGTAGTCCGATAAGCCCATAAAGCATGAAAGAGTTTATCAGGCCATGACCTCTTATCTTTATCCACCATCTTTTGCAGTATATTTGAAAGAGTCTTGTTGAAGGCCTCTATCTGGCCATTAGCCGCTGCATGATATCGAGATGAATGGTTGGACTTAATGTTGTATTCTTGATACAATCTCTTTACCTCAGAAGAACAGAAGTTGGTGCCGTTGTCTGTCAATATGGTATGAGGGACACCAAATCTAGTAATGATGTTAGACTTGATGAAGCTAACAATGCATTTAGAACTGACTTCTTTGAGAGGTACTGCCTCTGCCCATTTGGAAAAGAAATCAGTAGCAGTAAGAATGTACTTAAACTGCTTGGCCGTAGCTGAAGGGTAAGGTCCCACCACATCCATTCCCCATGTGGAAAATGGCCATGAGTATTTAGCTGTATGAAACAACTCTGGAGGTTGATGAATGAAATTGGCATATACATGGCATGAATGACACTTCTTTGTGAAATTAACACAATCTTGTATCATTGAAGGCCAGAAGTATCCAAGTCTTCGAATTTGATCAGACAATCTATGTCCAGACTGGTGGGCACCACAGACTCCTGCATGCACTTATTTTATGACAGCCATTGTCTCTTCACCATCAATACATCTGAAGAGAACTCCATCAAAACCACGTTTGTAGAGAATTTTCTCGAGGTGGTTTGGACCATCATAAAGAGTAAAATTGACCACACGTCGCCGAATTTGTTCTCTCTTGGCTCTATCAGGTGGAAGTGTTCCATTTTGAAGGTATTCCCTGATAGGTGACATCCATCCTGTAGTATGACCATATGGTTCAGGAATGGGACTAATTTCATTAATTTCCTCTGTTCTGACTTGAACATAAGGTGAAATTGCACGACGGTGGGCAATACCGATGGTTGTCTCGTCCCGATTTGGATCTGCTAAAGCTGTGGCTATATTACCCAGTGCATCAGCTTGAGCATTTTGTGATCTTGGGACATAAGAAAATGTCGGTTCTGAAGGGAATTCTGACATTAACTCTCTGACGTAATCATACAAAGGGATTAATTCTTCTTTTCTGATGGCATAATCCCCATTGACTTGTTTGATTACCAGGTCTGAATCACCTTTTACCTTTAAGTGATTCACTTGTGCTTGAAGCGCTAACTCCAAGCCTGCAATGAGAGCTTGGTATTCAGCTTCATTATTGGTACCACCTTCCCACAACAAAAAGGAATAAGGTAACACTGCCTTATCTGGAGAAATGAGCACAATTCCTAAACCAACTTTGTTGAATTTAGGATTTTCCATTTTCTTCCCTGTTGGACTTCTAGAAGCACCATCAAAATACATTTCCCATGTTTGAGGATTCTCTTGAATAGAAAAAACTTCCTCATCAGGGAGTTCGATATCTGAATACGTGTCTTCCACTGAAGGGTGTTCAGCCAGGAAATCAGCCAGAGCTTGGCCCTTAATTGCCTTTTGAGACACATACTGGATGTCGAACTGCTGTAAAATAACCGCCCACCTTGCCAGACGTCCTGTAAGCATTGGACGACTAAGGATGAATTTGAGTGGATTATTACGAGATACCAATTGGACCTCGTGATGTTGCAGGTAGTGTCTCAGTTTCTGAACTACAAAGATTAATGCTAGGCAGCATTTTTCAATACTCGAATACCGGGTTTCTGCTTCAAGCATAGTTCTACTGAGATAGTAGAGACTATTTTCATTCCCAGCATCATTCTTTTGAGCGAGAAAGGCACCCAATGATCGCTCTAAAGCTGTCACATAGAGGATAAGAGGCCTACCCTCAACAGGTGGCATGAGTACTGGTGGACTTAAGAGGTATTTCTTGAGAACATCAAATGCTTCTTGACATTCTTTAGTCCACTGGTAAGTGACTCCTTTCTTCAATAATTTGGTAAAAGGTAAACCTTTGCCTGCCAAATTGGCGATGAAACGCCGAATATAGGCTAACTGTCCTTGAAGTCCTCTTAATTCTTTCAAATTCTGAGGAGGTGACATACCAAGGATTGATTTGGTCTTCTCAGGATCGACTTCAATACCACGATGGCGTACAACAAAGCCGAGGAATTTTCCTGAGGTTACCCCAAAAGCACATTTTAAGGGGTTCATCTTCAAATTATGTTGTCGAAGCTTGTGGAATATGATTTCCAAATCAGCCAAGTGATCAAAACGTTGTTTGGATTTAACCACCAAATCATCTACATAGCATTCAACAAATTTCCCTAGAAAAGGTTTGAAGATACGATGCATGGAGCGTTGATATGTTGCACCTGCATTCTTTAAACCAAAGGGCATCACCCGGTAACAAAACACACCTTGAGGAGCTCTGAAGGCTGTATATTCCTCATCTTCTGGGGCCATTCGGATCTGATTATATCCAGAATATCCATCCATGAAAGAAAGTACTTCATAGCCAGCCGTCGCATCAATTAAGAGTTCTGTAATCGGAACTGGAAAATCATCTTTGGGACAATACCGATTAAGATCTCTGAAATCAATGCAAACCCTAATTTGTCCGTTCTTTTTCTTTACTGGGACAATATTAGCCAACCACTTGGGATATTGAACTTCTCTGACGAAGTTAGCTTTGATAAGCTTATCCACTTCAGCCTCGATTTTGGAAGCATAGGTTGGGTGTGTTCTTCTCGCGGCTTGCTTGAATCCTCGATGTTCTTTTGGCAAACCCAAATGATGGGTGGCAACATCAGGATCAAGGCCAGGCATCTCTGTATAATTCCAAGCAAAAATATCTTTATTTTGCTTTAGAAAAGAAATATACATCTCTTGTTCTTCAAGGGTCATTGCCGCACTAATTAAAGTGGGGCGTGGATCTTTCTCTGTACCCAGATTTACTTCTCTGAGTTCATCCACAGTGGTAGAGATACCCTCTTCAAATGCTGGAGGAGCATCTCTAAGATCTTCCTCTTCCTCTTCATCATGTGTTATATCTTCCGTTTCTACTTGCAAAGTAGATGAAAAAACGAAATTCTCATGATCATAAGAGATGTCAAAATTTTCACATTTTGAAGAAGAAGCGTCCATTTCCGACCCTATTGATGAAAAAGGGTCTTCTTTGGGAAATAAAGAGGAGATGATGGATTGAGAATCGACATCAACATTCACCTCTGGTGTTGCTATAACTTCTTCTGGCCTGATTGGCGAAGTATAGACTTGTTGGATTTCAGCAGACGAAATGAAAACGTCACCACTTATGCTTTCATCACTACTTGGTAAGTTACCAATTTCTCCCATGTTGTCTGGCTCGATTGCCGTAATTGACATTATGGATCTTTCCATAAGAGTATTTTGATTTGGGCCTATTTTGTCAATTTGACTGATAGGTAACACATAATCTATACTCACATGTGAAAATGGATTTATTGGAATTTTTTCCAAACCATATGGAGCATTAACTTTGGTAATTTCCTTCATTGTAGATTTTTCTCTTCCCTTCATGTGATAAAATTCCGCCTCAATGTATTGAGACTCACATGTTTTGAACGGGGCCTTATCACCATACAATGTTCCAACTTGACCATCGAAACAGTATTTGAGACATTGATGGTATGATGACGGAATAGCTGCATGCTGATGTAACCAGGGTCTTCCAAGCAAGATATTGAAAGCTGAGTCTTGATCAACAATCATGAAATCTGAATTGGAAACAAGATCTCCAAACTGAGTTCTGAGCGTAACTTCTCCCAGTGGTTCTTGTTCATTTTTATCATATCCTTGCAACATCATGGTAGAAGGAGATAAATCAGATTCCGTGAGGCCCAATCGACGAAGTGTGCGAATGGGCATGAGGTTGACTCCTGAACCATTGTCAATAAAAGCTCTTCGAACATCTATACCATTGACTTTGCCAGATAGGTACAAAGGTTTTATGTGCCCATGCACAACATCATCTTCGTCTTTATCAGTAAAAGATATCACTGCATGGCATTCTGCAGGATTATTCTCTATGTGATAAATTTCAGCTGCAGCAATTTCAGCTTCAAACTCCTGAGGACTTGACAAAGCTTCGATGAGTGCTTCCCGAAGATCTTTTGATAGATTCAAAGCATCCAAAATTGATAATTTGGCTGGTACTTGGGCCAAGTGTTTCAATATATCATACTTTTGATCTAGAGGCCTGCGTTTCCCAATAGGAATATGTGGTTTAGCAGGTACCTTGGAAGCAGATGCTTTGGAAGCTGATGCCTCTTGTATTGAATTTGGCAACATCTTTGGTTTTGGAAAATCAGACTGATTAGATCCATTTACTTGCTGAGATAAAGAATATGGAACATTTAATCGGTCTTCCAAAATAACTGTGCCGAAGCTGAGTTGGCCATTGGCAGAAGAACTTGCTTGTTCATTTTGAGCTCGCTGAAGGGCTCTACCACGAGTTTCTGCTGCATATACCGTGCTAGCAGGGGTAGAATTAGAGTAGTGGCTTCGGAAAGATCCACGTCTTCCCCTATATCCTGAACCTCTAGAACTTCCTCGGGTTCCTTTATTTGATACAGGGAATTCAGGCTCATCAAGACTGGAATATGAATCTGTTAATTGAATCATATTAACAGAACCAAAGATCAATTCTTCGTCTGATAAAGACTCTGCCAAATTAGCCTGTTTAGGCTGTGCCGTTTGGTGGGATGGTGCCCGTTGCTTTGAAGTAGATGGCATGAAATCTGCCAGAGTCAAAGACAATTTAGGCTTTGATACATACTCATCTTCTTCTGATTCCTCTTTCTTATTTGAATTGCTCTGCCCTTTTGAGGATTTGTCTTTTGATGGAGGCTTTACTGCAGCTTTTGTAGGAGACACAATTGGCTTCTTCAATTGTGTTCGCAAAATGGAATGGGTCCGATTGATTGTCTTTCTGACCATCCAATCATCATATTTTTTCGCAGTTTTGCTTTTGACTTCCTGCCACTCGCCTCCTTCCTCTGGATCTGTAGCGGTAATACACGCTACATGAGATGAAGAACCTTTCAATTTGACTTGTCCCAAGTCGACCATCTTTTGTAGGAGGTCTTTAAAGACAAAACACGCCTGGATGGGATGCCCCAACATTTGATGAAAGGGACAATAATTGGGACGGTCTTCATCTCCTTCCTTGTTTGGTCTCTTCGACACTGGTAATTGAACCAAATTATTTTCCAGAGCTGAAATGAAGTAACCAGGAACTTGCTCACTTCGGAAAGAGTATGTTTTACTCTTCATATCCTCAAATTGTTTTCGTCGTTGATCTTTTTGATCATTTGGACGAAACAGCCTTTGTTGTTGGCGCTCAGGAGGTGGAGCCCTTCGAGAAGATGAAGGTTTTGAAGTAGAAATAGGTATAGGTGCCTGTTTAAGCATAACTATAGCAGTTTCTGCTTTACCCATTCTTCTTCCTGGAGGTGATGGAATTACACGAGATTTAACCTTAGCCTGCATAAGGGAATCTTCAATCTGTTGAGCGATTGAAGTAAGGTCTCGAAACCCTCCTGTGTATTTCACAGGGATCAATGGCGTGCGTAATTTGTCACACAAATTTGCCACACAGATTGGCAATAATTCCTCCTGAGGGAGTGATAAACTCAAGGAATACGTTAATCCCTTCCAACGAGAAATGAAATCAGAGACTCTTTCATTCTCCCTTTGCTTGCAGTTTGTAAGATCGAAAACTGTCGTTTTTGGCAAAGTTGAGCTGAACTGAAGAAGGAATTTTTGACAAAGATCCTCCCATCCGATGACTGACCGGGATTGCAAGCTTGTATACCAGACAAAAGCTGGTCCTTGCAAGGTTCGCACGAAGCATCTGAGTTTCACTGCTTCTTGTTGTTCTGGAGTTCCCATCATAGGATCACAACAAGACACGTAATGCGTCAAATGTTGTTCAGGGTCGCCTGATCCATTGAAAGTAGGGAAAATAGGGTTTCCAAAACTGGATGGAGGAGAAATTGAATCTACCCATTCAGGGTAAACTTTCTTTTCAGGTTGAACTTGCACCCGTTTCCCTTCCATAGTTTCTAACCGAGCTGTTAATGACTCAATAGTAGTTATTAACTTTTGAGAAACGTCAGGTTGAACTTGGTTTTGGGTAGGTGCAATGAATGGAGCTTGGACAGCCGTGGAGGTTGGTGCTGCAACTAATGGTAGTGCTGCCAACCGTTGTTGCGTTTGACCCGTAGGATTAGACCTCTGTGGGTGTACTGATAAAGGAGGATATTCCTGATCCATCTCAGTAGTTACAACAAATTCCTTCGGCTGTCGGACTTCAGCATTCTTAAGAAGAAGACTACTCTGAAGTAGTTCTGCATTCAACCTTCTTAATTCTTTCATTTCTTCCTCCTGTTGTGCAAGCCTTTGCTCTAATGAGAGCGATTGACCTCCTTCAGAGGAAGGGTGAGAAGTAACCTGATTCTTTCCTTTCCCCTTATTGGATCATTTTCGGAGAGGGGGAAGTGGGTTACTTGAAGGAATACCCAGATTTTGGGTAAGCCTTTGATTACGTGTGCGCACACCTTCTTCATTTAGGTCTGTGTGCGCAACTTCTTGAGCAGGAACCTCTTCATCTGATCCCTCTGATTGAGCCTCATTTGGTGAATCAGCAGCAACGACAGTGATGACATTAATGGATGCATATTTCATGGAATCCTTTCTATCAGCATTTCTGTGATATTGTCTCCTTTTATGTCCATGATAAGGCATGGCATTCCGTTGACTTGACCCCTCAGGAATTTCTTGGAGAACCGTCACTCGGAGAGAATCTCCTGACATCTTGGCTCTTCGTTCCTCTTGAGGCTTATTCCCTAATCGAGAGAATACTGACTTTCTCTGAGGGAGGGATTGAAGATTTGAAAAAGTCCCCAGTCCGGTGGACTGGGGGTGTTCCTGTTGCTTCTGCTCAACTCCTCGAATCCCATTCGTTGATTCTGAGGGTTGGGTTAGAGAAGTCCCCAGTCTGGCAAGCTGGGGTGTCTCTTGACATGCTATGTCTGAGATCTTTTTAAAATCTCTCTTGATCTTGCGAATCTTAGTTCGGAAATTAGCTGGATGCATTAACCTATATCCACTTTTATCACCTGGTTCAACAGACCGTTGGATGATTTCCGAAACTTCTGTCATTTGATGACGTGTTTGCTCCAGACGAGAGGCTTGTGCAATATTCTCGCCTGCTTGATGTAGGAGCAATTCAACAACCTGTTCTCTATATACTTGATTTTGAGAGGAACTAGTTGAAGCTTGATCTCAAGAAAGATTTTGATTATGAACAAAGCCCATTGACTGTGGCCGGCCATGGGCAATAACATTGCATGAGACCATTTTCGGCGGGCTCTGCTGACCGGAAAGCACTGTGAAATGTAGTGCTCCGTGAACACCCCATCCTCTGATATGAACATTAGATGGAGCATTGGATATTAACTGACACAATCTTCTTAGTGCGCCAAGGCATGAACGTTGAAGGGTTCTCTGTTGCTTTTCAGCCTTCGGATACCGAGAGACTGATAGAGATGCCAAATCAATCTGGCGTTGTAAACCTTCTATTATCTTAAGATGATTTTCATATTCATCGTAAGATAATACCTTCTTCTTTAATTGACAAAGAGTTTTCCATATGTTAAGACGAATATCATGGATTCCATCATCCGTCAACATCTTTGGAATGTCATACTGTGAATCAGCCAAAGGCCAAAACATGACTGGTACGTCACCTTTTGCCAGTTTTTTTCTCATGTTCAGCATTTCCTCTTTATCATTAAATGAAGATTCTTCTACCTGTTTGGACCAGAGTTGGTGTTTCCTTGTTGCTTCATCGGATTCAACAAGATTGGTAGAGGAATCACTATTCATGCTGGAAGATGAATGACCCAGGGAAGGTTCGGAGAATAACCTGAACCCCAAGCTATCTTCTGATGGAGAAAGAGTTTCACCTGCCGATAGTAAAACTTCAGACATGACTGGTTTTACGTTTGCAAGTGCCTCGAGATAGGAGGGCTTTCTCGTCACTACATTGCCTTCTGAAGAATTTTCGAGACAATGTGAATCACTACTGCGGAGAGGACTTTCGCAGCGAAGTTCATCACCATGAGGAGGACCTTCATGATGGGTTACAACAAAATATGAGATCTCTTGCTCCTTGGTCTTCTGACCACACAGAGGGTTCCTGTGGTTCTCATCTGAAGAAGAAACTTCAAGATTGACCGAATTTTCATGAAGCAAGTCTTCATGAGGAAGTGTCTGTTGAAGACCTTCGGGATTAATGTTCCTGTTATTGGGAACTGAGGGAGTAGAATCTTGAATTCCGACAGATAAATGTCTGAGGGCTTCAAGAACTCCAGCATCGAGCAAGGCCTTGTTGTAGATTGGCCTTTGATCTCCTGACTGTGCTGGGCGGATCTTTTTCTTAGATGCCTTCTTACTCGCTTTAGAAATCACTTGATGACGAAAGTGATTGCTCTGAGCAGGTGTATGTGCCTGATCAGGAAAGATGGTCAGGTTAGGCTGACGATCATCGCTCAAATCAGGTGTATGTGCCTGACTTGGTTGTCCATATGATATGGGGGAGTAGGCCCCACAACCCTCTTGGACTGGAACAGATGTGTGTGTCTGTTCCGGAGTGAATTGTTGATGTGTCACTCCACTGCTAGGGATAGATTTATGTGTCTGTCCCTGAGATGATGCTGAAGCTGTTATGATATCCTGGCAAGCATCCAGAATATGAGCAGGAATTTGCTTCTGCTCTTTCACCATTGACAAAATATGTTTGGTGACTTCAGCCGCCGGAACAGGGATATACGTCCATTTCGGGCTTGGAGTAGGTGTATGTGCCTGCTCCTGTCCTCCTTTTCCTGTCAGTGAATCCTGACAGTACTCAAGTGTGGAGGCAGAGAGTTTAGTCTGCCTCCTGTTTGTCGTCGGGGCTTTCCGACTGACTTCTCCGTGTGCTACCAAACGAGACTGTTGGTAGGCTTGATTAGTATTAGCAGGTGTATGTGCCTGCTGATTACACTTCGCCAAATGCTGTTGACGAGATCCATCATATGTAGTCAGACGAGCCTGCTGACTAACTACTGATGTATAAGCAGGTGTATGTTCCTGCCTATGGTACTCCGCCGGAATTGCCTGGCGGGATCGGCTTGATGCTGCCAGACGAGTCTGCTGGACAGCGGGATTAAAACGGGCAGGTGTGTATGCCTGCTCGTTGTTTGCCACCAAGTTAGGTTGGTGGACTTCTCCGGAGATGGCAGGGATGACAACCTGCCTATTGTTAACCGGATTCCGTCTCTGGTGATTCATCTTGCCTGCTCGGGTTCGAGGAACCTGAGCTGAATGCCTGGAGACGGTACCCTCATCATGTTGAGGGCGCACTACCGCACGAGTCTGGCGGCGATTGTTGATGGGAGCCCTTGATAAGGACTCCTGTCTTTTTGAATTAAGGTCCTGCGGGACCTGCTCATTCACTTCCTCGGAGTAAGGGAGTGAATGGAAATTGCGTTCCGGGGATAACGACCCGAAACGGTTGGAGACGGTAATCAGCACCGTCTGCTTCTTGATTGCTGGTCGCCGTTGTCCGGACGACCAGGTAGAATTGTTAACTTGGAGGGCTTGACGAGCGGCCTCCAGAGTTGGGATAGTACCGTTGCGACGGTACTCCTTAACTAGTGCATTAGAAACACAGCGTTGAAGACGCTGAGTTGGTGATGTCATCCTCAGAGCGAATGACGTTCCAGCAGGAGTAGCATCATTGGTTTTCACAGCAGTAGACCTCACAGTAGAGGTGTTCCCAGCAGCAGTATTCACAGGGGTGAATTTAAGGAAAGCCATTTTTGTAGAAGATCTTGAAAAAAAGAGTGCCTGTTCCATGTAACAGACATAATCAAGATGAATCCGGCCACTGCATCTTTTGGATGAGCACATGTCAATGATTTCCTTGTTGGCCCAAAGGGCCTAACAGATAAGAAGAACATCACTTTAACTTGGTTAAGGATTCACGTCGGGTTCACCATTTTTGTTTCGCGCGGAATCCGGGGATGACCTCCTGGACGGGAGATTCAAACGTTCCGATCGGTTTCTAACGGGTTTGTTCGTAGAACCGGAAACATCCAATGATTCCACATCCGTTCGGACCTACTTTCCAAAGGCAGGCGCTCATTAGCTTGTGGGCTAATGAGGCTTGGGAATTTGCATTGGTCGAGAGGATGGGAGGTCGGACTCATCACACCTTTTTGAGGGGAATTATTGTCTACTCCGGGACTCTCTTTATAGATTTAAGTTAAGTTCGTGAATCCTTATTACATTACCAAGTATAAAATGAGCTTTCCTTTAGTTTTAACAGTCAATGATTAAATATGCAAGAAATTTAGAGAATCTTTTATATGTATTCGAGGTTCTTCATCAATATAGAATCATCTATATTTGTTTAGAGATTCTTGGTCAATGGTATCCTTCAAAACATTTATATAAAAGTCTCTTGGTCATTTTGATGACCAGGCTGGTTTTAAAGCCACTCAGTGGGGCACTTGAAGTTTATCGTCATTCAGAAGGACAGAGATTATTTCAATGTTGGGATCGAACCCATAAATGGGCTACCTACGTATCCTTTGTTTTTTGAAAAAAGGAATCAGAACCCACGTAGTTCGAGGAATGGGATATGATGTTTTATGATTGATGGCTCAAAGATGAATGTCATAATTACATTTACACTCTAAGCTCACGTGAGTCATGCTCGGTGTGAGAAACAAGAGGTATTTGTAAAATTCAGACAATTGTGCCATAAAAGATGCAATCATAAGAATTTGTTTTGGGGCTTATGTATAGATGACTGCCCAGATAGACGAAAGTTTAGGATTTACTTTTAGGGAGAAAATCCAAGAACAGGGTCCACAAAGTTATATGTGCTTCATGGAGATTTGAATACTCTAATCTTGGGGCTTACTCCTAAGGAGGATGCCCAAGTTAGGAGGTGACTTATGATTGGGTTTTATTCCTGAAAAGGAAACCCAAAAAAGGTAATTTATGACTGGTTAAGAGAAATTTTAAGAGACTTGGGGCTTACTCCTAAGAAGGATGCCCAAGATTTATGACTAGGACTTATTCCTGAGAAGAAAGCCTAGGTTAGGGGACTTGGGGCTTACTCCTGAAAAGGAAGCCCAAGGTTATGACTGAGTCTTATTCCTGAAAAGGAGACCCAGGTTAGGGATTAAGGTTTGGGGCTTACTCCTGAGGAGGATGCCCAAGTTTGGGAACTTGATTGGGGCTTACTCCTAAAAAGGAAGCCCAAGGTTATGACTGAGTCTTATTCCTGAAAAGGAGACCCAGGTTAGGGATTAAGGTTTGGGGCTTACTCCTGAGGAGGATGCCCAAGTTTGGGAACTTGATTGGGGCTTATTCTTAAGAAAGATGCCCAAGGTTATGACTGAGTCTTATTCCTGAAAAGGAGACCCAGGTTATGGATTAAGGTTTGGGGCTTACTCCTGAGGAGGATGCCCAAGTTTGGGAACTTGATTGGGGCTTATTCTTAAGAAAGATGCCCAAGATTTATGACTAGGACTTATTCCTGAGAAGGAAGCCTAGGTTAGGGGACTTGGGGCTTACTCCTGAAAAGGAAGCCCAAGGTTATGACTGAGTCTTATTCCTGAAAAGGAGACTCAGGTTAGAATTTTCTCATCTTAAAGGATGAGGTTGAAATGAATGAACTCTCAATCTTTGGTGACATAAAGATGTTTAAATCACTGGGTGTTGAGAGGTATTTCACAGAATTCCTTTCAGATAAGGATGTCAAATCAAGAAATCATGCCGTAAATGGCTTTTGAAGAGTATCTTGAAGACTGAATCTTGAATAGGAAAGGTGAAATGGCTTAAGAGGGGTAAAATGGGCAAGATGGGCACCCAAAAAGATAGGGGCGCGCAAGTATTAAAAGTCGCGCAAGTCCTGCGGCGGCGCGCAAGTATTGGTCGCGCAAGTATACTTGCGCGACATGAGGGATACTTGCGCGATTTTCAACCAGAGTTGAATTACTTGAGCGAATCTTTATTAAACCCTTTCCCATCCTCTTGAGGTTCTTCCAGAGAAGGGACGCGCAAGTTATATTGAAGGCATTAAGTTGGCGCGCAAGTGTTTGATAAGTTTCAACACTTGGGCCTTCCTTCTTCTCTTTAGATCTTCCATTCTAGGTAAGAAATTACCTTAGAAGTGTTCCAGAAGCTTTGAGAAGAGACTTGAGCGTCGGGAGCTTTGATCCGAGTTTCTGGAAAGAGATCCTCTCGAATGGGGGGCCCACAGGGTCTATTTATAGGCAAAAGAAGACCCCGGGCGGTTACTGGGCGGTTACCAGATCTGTCGCGCAAGTCCCTTGCACGACCATGAGGGGTCGCGCAAGTGTTGAGGCGGCGCGCAAGTGTACTTGCGCGACCAAGAGGGAACTTGCGCGACCTATGGGCAATGTTCTCCTTTTTCATCCCTTTGTCGATTTTTGATGTTTCTTCAAAGGATTAATCACTTTGAGCTCAGATATTCCCTTTTCCGAACTTTAGATTCCGTGACGAAAGGAGCGTCAACAATATGTTATAGAATAATTTTTATTTTTCGTGTCGAGATAAAATGAATCCTTCTCTTATGGTTGATTTAAACATGAAAAACTCATAGTTTCACAATCCTCATACCTAAAATCTTCTATTTAAAATATTTTATTCCCACGATCAGACTCAAGTGAATCATTGAGAATAATTTGAGTGGGGGTGATTTACTACTCCACAGCGTAGTGACATTTAATGAATTGTTTTTTGAGCTCTATAAAAGAGATATACATGTTAGGTGAATGGATCAGATGAAGTATAGTGGCTAGATTTGGTATTTTGCACCATCCTGTAAAGTTGGTATTCCAATTGAGCTCATTACTTAATTATAAAATTATGGTGCGATAGACATCAATGATTTGCCAAATTTTTTGCTCAAATAAAGCATTATTATGATACTAGGTCCTTGAATTTGGGGAGGAGTATGTCATAAAAATATCATTTAAAATTTTATTTGGTTTGATATAGCCTCAGACTCCATATATGAATATTTATTGAAACTCTGTTTGATGCGATTTTCAGTTTTATTGGTCGAGTGACTGATATAATCGTCATAGTGGAGTCGCTCTTCATAGATTTATGTTGAAACTATTGAAGTGTGCTAAATTATCTTGGTATCCATGGGTGGGTTTACCAATCCTTTATCACAGATCAAATTTATTGGATGTAGTAGATCACACATGAGACATGTCCATCCATAGAGATGGCTTTCATGGTTGTCCATGGAGAGAGTTTAGCTAGTAAAATCATTGGGGAAATACCCACAAGCACTTGGTGTGTAGGATTTTTTGATCCTACAATTGGTTAATAGGAAGAAAAAATCATCCTTATAGGTTTTTATCTACAAATGGAATTAATAATAGTGAAAAAATAGCAATATCGAGTTCCAATATGAGCATATGTGCAACTAAAATTTGGGAGTATTAATCAACTTTGGTATGGATTATTTTTAATGCCTACTAGAATCTATTGTGTGGATCTATTTTTGATATGATTCATCCCAAAAAATATTTTTATTCACATTATAATTCAAAAAAATAAAAAATCATTAAAAACCTTGTTTTGATCCAATTAATAGTAATTTTTCAATTTCAAAAACTCCCAAAAATCCCAAATTTTATTGGGATTTCATTAATTATTGGAGTCAATTTCTTGGAGTAATAGATAGAAAGAGTGAAAATTTCATCTCACATCACTCCCCCACATATGAATTATTACTATATCAGTTAATTTTATGAATGAATTTCAATAAAAGTTTATTTTACTACATAACATTAAATATAAAAAAGATAATTTAATAATATCAACGAGTTACTCAACTAAATTCTTATTCCTCTTATGAGACTTTTACACACTATTTTACTTCAATTATCATCAAAATTCTAGTTCAACAAGTGAATTAAATATATTTTACTGGAATTATAATTTTAGTATGCAGAACTTCAATATGCGCATCATTCCAAATCTTTTCAAACCAAAATTCATTTTAAACCTTTATTGATACTTCACAGATGATACTTTTATAAGGAAGTTTCCCCCGTTGATGTGTTTAATATTCCCCTCACCTAAATGAACTAATATTTCACATATGAACATGTTAGATTTTTTTTGATATTTTACCAAGAAATTTTTGGATATGTATATTGGGATACTCAAACACCCATTTCCATTATATCATAGATTCTTTATGGTATCCAAATTTCCCATTTTATTCCATGTTGAAGGGACTAAAATGGATTTCTTTTAACGAGGATAACTAAGGTTTTGTTTAATCATAATGGTCTTCTCACTCAATATTGAGTTCTAAATTTCAATGACCACATGTTATAATTCTTACCCCAAAATGATATTTTAAATTGTCATTCTATTCCCATATTTATCAAACATAGGTTCCATATAACTGAGGTTGTATTTACTCATCAATCATTCACATTAAATAATTTAGAACCAATATACTCCTCATATCTTGTATCATACATTAATTACATAGGACATTTTAATGTTATATGTCCCAATCTATTTTTTAAATTTATTTTCAATCCAAAAATCTAAATATATAATCCTTTAAAAACTATGTAATGATTCATAAAAATGATATTTTTAATTTTTAATTTTTTATTTTTTAAGATACATAAACTAAATTTTAAAAAAAATATTTTCATCATAAACAAAATTTTCCATATCTCCCAAACTTGGTCTAAAAATAATTTAAATTTAATCCCATCAATCTTTTTTTCAAGAAACATTATTCTAAATAAAGTAAACAGCTAAATGATTCTAAGGGAAAGAGACAACCTAACAGTTCATTATTTATCAAGAGTAGGTATGAGTCTTGAATTCTCCATATATTCTTTGTAAAAATACACATGGTAATTATTTAATTTTGTGTCATTCATATTGAATGGCCTATTTTAACATTATTCTTGAATCTAAAATACACCAAAATGAAATGTATTAGTTATTTTTTATGGATCAATTCACATGGAACAATTCATACTAGGTATGAGCTTCATCATTAAAAAAAATAACAAAAATGTATCTTCATGTTGAAATTTTATTCTCTAGATCAACATATATTGAGTATATTTTTATATCTCTATAGGAGTGAGTATACACTACCCTTATAAGTTCCCCAACCATCTCCATTTTCATATTCTTCTTCTCTCTAGCCTTTGAAAAATCCAATTTCAATATTTTTACATCCTAGTAGGCTTTGTTTTTCTACTCATTGGGAAAGTCAAAATGTTTACCAAAAACAATTCACTACGGAGAATTACATAAGGTTGTTTTTTTAAAATTTTTTGTATTTTCCTAATGTATCTTCTAATTTTATTGTTTCAGTCTTTGTGGTTAGGTTTTAATCTTCCCTAAAAAATTATTTGTACTTCTCTGTTAGATAACTCAACTGGTCTATTATTTTATAGGTGGTATGCAGTTGAAATTTTGTGGCGTAATCCATATTTATTGATGAGTTATTCCATGTTCTTGTAGAATAAGTGGGTTATTTGGTCACTAATTATATATCTAGGTATTTTAAACCTATGAAAAAATTTTTTACTTTAGAAATTCAATCCTAGTTTTTTAATCATCAATTAATGTATCTTTTTCTTCAATATACTATTAAACATATTTTTTTCTAAAATATGTAGGAATCTATAAATGACATCAAAAATGGCCCCATGAAGTCTATTCCATATACTTCGTAATTCCCATAGAAAGATCAATTTTTTTTGGGGAATATCTTGTATTTTGAAAATTATATGAGTAAAATAGTAGTTTAGAATATATTGTCAAAAAAAATATATGAATATTTAAAAATTTAGGGTTGAAACAATTCAACATATAAAAGTTATATAGAAATTATTTGAGATATAAAGGGCCTTCTCATGAAGTTGTATGGAAGAAATAAAGCACACACCCATTTAATCTTATGGGACGAACCTTCTAATGACTTTATCATTATAAATTTTCTATAAATAAATATCCTCAAAAATCTAATATTCTCATTTTGATTTCATGTTATAATTTGTATATTTAGAAAATATGGAAGATACCATTACATTGACCAGAAAATTCACTATTTAAGTGTACCACAGAACTTGGGTTAGGTAATATATATCTCACCAAGAAATGAGCCTTCCAGGCTGGTCTATGAAATTTGTTCTACGTCAACTGTGTGAGATAACTGGCTCATGTCATCTTCCATAATATTATCCCTTACCTTATTTTCCTTGATCTCAATGTAAAACTCTTACAACTGAAACATCCATCCCATTAGTTTTTGATTTCCATCAATTTTCTTGATTAAATATATCAATGATTCAGGATCAAAATAAATAGCTACCTTACTCCCTAAAAGATGAGAATTAATTTTTTTTCTAAAGATATAATGATATAAAAAACTTCTTATCTATTTCTGTGTTATTAATCTGGGCATTTTATAGATTCTTTTAAGTGTATGCTATCACTTTTGGAAGTAAATCAATGCATTTGGAAAACACATCCCATACAGATCTATTAGAATCATTACGCAAGATCTAAAAGTGGTAATTAATGTTTGGGGGAAATATTATGGGGGAAGTAATCAATAATTCTTTCAATACATAAAATTCCTTGCTCAATTAATTATAAAAAAAATTAGTTTCCATTTGGGAAAGTTAGTTAAGGGAAAATAAATATTGTTAAAGTCCCAAATAAAACATATATAGAAGAAAAAATAGCCTAAAGAAGATCCAAAATTAATCACAATAGTGGGGTAAGTTAGTGTGGAAATAAAATTAACATTTGCATTATCTTTGTTTATTCCATATTTATGAATTATGTGGCCCAAAACATTTACTTTTCCACTATAAAATGGAACTTTTTGAAATTTAAAACTATATTTTTCTTAATGCATATTTTAAAAACATTCTTCAAACCTTCCACATAACATTGAAAACATATTCCTCATATAATAAAGCCAGCAAGAAATACTTCGATGTATTTTTCAATCATGTATGATAAAATACTTACCATAAAAAACTAGAAGGTACTTAGGGAATTAAAAAGAATAAAAGGAATCCTTCAGTGGGAAGTAGTACCTAAGGGACACATGAAGGTGGTATTTTATTTATCCTTTGGATTAATTGGAACCTCAAAATAACCAAAACAATCTATCAAGGATTCAATAAGGACCATTTCAATATTATATCTCCAAAATTTGGTCTGTAAAGGGTATGAAAAAAATAGTTTTTCTAGTTATCTTTTTCAATATTATATAAAATATGCAAACTCAACAGTTGTTATGAATTCTCATGGGTACTAACTCATTATTCTCATTTTTTAAAAATTTGTGAAATGTTTTTTTGAGAAAATATAAATAGGACTCTCCGATTAAGAGTTTTAGAGAGGGTAGATTATTCTAGCTCATAAAATTTTTTCTAGCTAATTTTTTACTACGTCCAAAAGGGTTTGGATATGCCTTTTTTAGGTTTTCCTCACCCATTTGGATTCACATTTATGGAAAATCCTGTGAAAGAAAGCGATAAGGGTAATCCCATGGATTTACCCTAATGTCCAGCCTATAGCCACAATATTATGTTTCAAAAATTTTAGTTGTTTTAATTCTTTTCATAGCTCTAAATTATTTGTGATTATGACTAGTAATTTATCATTTTCCATTAAAGTCATATTTCATGATTTATGAAAGAAACATAAGTTCCAATTTAGCGGTTTTTTACAATGATTATTTTTTAGTTATCCATGTTGGAAACTTACATATATAATTTATAAATATTAGTATCATATCAGAGTAACACATAAAAATATGTGTCATCATTTTCATCAAAATTTTCAACACCCCAAATTGATTCCAAAATATGTTAATTTTTAAAAGAAATATTCATCAAGAAGGTTGTATGTTTCTAAAGTATCTCCTAATCTAATTATTCCATATAAGATTTAAATTTCATCCCTATAAGAACAAGATAATTCAAAAACATTATGTTAAAAAGGACTTCTCTTCTTGTGGATGTTTCATTGAGTCACGGATGTTGAGATACACTGTTTACTCACAAAAATTCATGGAAAGGGTGGAATTATTAACATTTATTATGGTTTAATTATCTTTAGTAATTTCCTACATAAAATGATGGGATAGTGATATTTACCTTTTACTTATTCCCTTTTCAGAATTTATAATTCATTAGAAAATGGATAAATTTACACACATACAATGACAACTTCAAGGACACATATTTGGTAGGAAGTGGCTTAAGTAGTGACTTTACCAACCACTCGGGGGTGGGGGGGGGGGGGGGTTGAGTTCCCCTATATATAATAAATAAAAATAGAAAAAGGAATTATATTAACTAATGCTACTAAATAAAACAATGTATTGAAAAAATTAATCCCTCTAATAGTGAAGGAAATATTGAAATTACCTAGAACATAAAATTTTTGGGGGATTTGTGGGGTTTTTAGTGTAGATATTTATTACCAAATCTTACCTCTTTATTTCCTCACAATATCATTCTCCTAATACACATGTATTTAATGAATTGTTTATACCTTATAATTTGTTTTATACACTCTAATATAAATATTTTGATCTAAAATTGGTTAAACAGCATCGGGATCTCTTGTTATAGTGATTATTATTTGGTTTTCATGGGTGTTTACATCCTAATATGAAGTGAGGGGAGGTTTGATGTGCAAATTATGAATTTTATTCACAATTTTATTTCTTAGATGGTGAATTATTATATTCTTTCTTAGGTTCCCTTTCCAGGATAGATTCACTAGTTACATGTTGTTTTTCACTTCCATATTCATTATTTAGGGATAGTATTTCACTGTTTTGTAGATATTTTCCTCTCATTATTTTAATATAACTAAAAATAACCATGGGTTTAGGAATTGGTTTAGTAGTAAGATTTCATAATCCTTGATTTACTGGATTACTGAGGGTGGTCATAAACTAGAAAAACTATCCTTTTGTCTCTTTAAAATCAAACCCTTGAGTGGTAAGAGTTGTTTTTTGATTATTTTGAGATTCAATTAATTGTATCAACATTACATTAATTGAAGGATCTTGAGAATTACATTTTCGGAAGATAGTTAATGATTTTAAACGGTTCTTTGATATAGAGGGGGTTGAAAAGGTTATTCAGAATACTATAGTAATGCTTTCTTGAATGGTGGACTTTAAGTATGTCAGATCCCAACTCAAAACTGATTGGTGTGAAAATATTTAAATCCTTGGTCGGCACATGGTTTATTCTCAAAATACCTCTATAACATGGAATTTCATATTTTAGTACATTCAACAAGCGTCCACCTAGTGGGGAAATGATCCAATGAATTTAAAATCTAGTAAACCCATGGCAGTGTGGGAGATGATGTGTCACATAATTCTTTCAGAGATAGTTGTCTCATGAGAGAGGTTAGTTCATTAATTTTGTTCTCTATTAAAGGTGAGATAAAACTTTTTTATCATGTATCCTTATAATATATGTTCTTATAATAATGTTTTATATTTTTTTATAGATTCTATGAATCAATTCTCTAACTTCAATAGGTGATTTTTTATTCAATTATCTTCCAGAAGATTCATCAAGAAGGTTTTGGTCATTGTCCATAAATTCTTAGTAGTAAATTACCATGAAGTGATGTTCTTAGAAGGGTTGGTGTGGGAAGCATGGATTAATTTTTCTCAATCTACTCCAAAAACAAATAGAGAGTTTCTTTAGTTAATTGTTCATTTCCATAGATCTACTTATCTAATCACTCCTTGAAGAAAGAATGATTTTTTAAGGGAAATACCTCTGTTTCTCATTTGATAAGGTGAATTATCTAGGTTTTATATTGTAGATTCACTTATTGGTTTCCCCTTAAAGATATAAGTGGAATAATTCTAGCTGATTTGAGCCTTGATGAATCCTATGGTTTTGAATCTATTGCATAATTCTTTAATAATTCAAAAAATCTTGTTAGTGTATTCAATTTATAATTCTAGAAATTTAGTCCTAGTTCCTATAATTAATATTTTAATTTCTATATCTTTTTTGATTTAATTTAAATTTTTAGTTATTAATGTGTAGATAAATTTCCCCCAAAGTAATATTCAATTGAGCAATATTATTTTCTATTTTTTCAATACTAGATGCAAATCTTATGTAAAAAGAAGCATATCAAGAAGACTTGGCCAATAGAATGTTGATAAACTTTCTTTACTCTTGTTTAGTGATTTTAATAGTTTTAATTCTAGTGAGAATAATACTATTAACCTTGGGTTAAAACCCAATGAGGTTTGGAGAACTAGATATTGTCATTTTAAATCATTTATAAAAAAATTTAAATTCTAACACTATTATTCACCCATAAATGACACCATGTTTGATGTGAACCTGTCAGAGGGCACTAAGAATTTTTTTACCAATGTAAAATAGATTAATGCAGGACTTGTGATACCTCCCTAGAATACACTATTGTATAATTGTTTATTTATTTTTTATTGGGTTCAAATTATAGAAAATAGTATTTGTGATTGAATATTTTAATATATGTTTAAAGAATAGTAGTTCAACATTATATTTTACCTCATTATCTTATTGAATCATTATAAAAATTTTCCCCTTACTCTTCTACTAATCAAATTATATATCACTAATTACTCTTTTCTGGTAGTTTTTATTTTAGATAGAGTAATATGTAGATAATTTTATCCAGTATCCTTACCATACCTGGTAATTAGATTTCTCTTATCACCCTCAAGTTATCCTAATTCTTTCTATCACATACAATTACTTAAGACTAAGTGAATTATTTTTGGAATCCTAGAAAAGATATTATAAGAGATAAAAAGGGAAAACCATAAGACAAATTTAACAGATTAAACCATTAAAATACATAAAGGAAGCAAAATAATTAACTGCTTATAGTTCCCCATTATGTGCAATGGGGGAATTCTCCTTGGAGGTACCACAAATGGCCTAATGTTCCATCATTGGAGTAATAAAAAATTATAGGAAATTATGAAAGAAAAATTAAATAATATAATCAGCTACTCTGAAACACAATCTAGTGATTCATAATGAAGTCAATTTCAACCAATGAATAGTTATCTATATAAATAGTTTCTCACTCCTCTCTTACAATCACCTGAAAATCACAAGCTTCATTAATATTCTACAATGAATTTGGAGCTTCCGAAATAATTTTCAATTTCAGTGCCAGAACAAAATGAATTCTAATCCTATAGTTTATTTACATAATCACATAATTTAGGATTTAAATCATCCTAATAGAAATATATTTTTTATATTTTATTCTGAGGATCAGGTTTTGCTGAATCATCGAGAATAATCTGAGTGGGAGTTCGTTAATTATTCACAGTCTAGTGTAAACTCAAACTATGTTTAGTGTTCTCTAAAACTAATATGTACATGATGGGTGTATGGGATAAATTAATTAGTTAGAAAGTATTGGGTATTTATTATTGGACTTATGAAGATGTACTTCTAGTTGGTCGTAGACCATAGTTAGATAGAGTAGGTGTAGCAAGATTCCATGAATTGAAAATTGTTTCGCTTGTTGAATGAATGACTGCGTGAATAGATACTAAAGGATAATGTATTGAATGACTATAAAACATTATTTTTAATTTTCCTTAGTTTGGTTAATCCACAGACTCCATATATGAATGATTATTGAAATAAGGATTGTCGGGATCTTCATTCATAATGGTCTGGTGACTGATAAAAGCTTTGTGATGGAGTAGCTTGAACTGTATTTTTATTGAAACTGTTGAAGTGTATTAGTGTTTCTTGTTCTCTGTGGGTGATTTATATAAATTATTTTTTGCAACATGAATTGGTTGGATGAAATAGATCACAAAAAAGAGATGAAAATTTGTAGATTAGGCTTGAATGGTCTTAAATGGAGTGCGCTTGGCAGGTGAATGCTTTGAGGAAATACCTTGAACACCTGGTGTGAAGAAAGTTTCAATACTAAAATCATTACATGGTGGACATTCCTTTTTCTAAATATTTTTCATATATAAATGGAATTCTAGAGAACATAAAAAAATGATCATTGTTTTCAACAGGAGGATATGTGCATTACAAATTTGGGAGTCTTCATCGGTATTGGATAGGTTTCTTCATGGCCCATGATAGAATCTAAAATGATTCTTAATTTTTAGTATCCTTTTCTTTAATGAGTTAAGTGTATATATAAGGTGCCCTGGTAATTTTGTTTCTTAAAAAATTCCTCCAGTTTCCATATTGGGATCTTCTTCATCCTCAGACGGGTAGAATTTTGGGATGCATCAATTGCTAGATTATGTTTTTTATATCATAACAAGAAGAAATAGGATGTGTGGGATATGTTTGGGGAGATAAATTGGAATAATTATGTTTAGCTACAAAGCTTATATGGTGTTAGGTGATGCGGTTGTGAGGGGTACTAATTTTATGGGGAGAAGTGGGGTGTTTTTTTGCATATTATAATCATTAATTTATTAATTTGGCTCAAGAAGGCCAATATTGATTAATATTATGACCATACATTGTAAATGGTGAATGTGAGTGTGAATTAATGGGTAATTACATTATCCATGACTCATAAATTCATGCATTAAGATTATAATGTTAAATATCGTATTTTTATAGAGTTTACTATTCACAAAAATTCAATTATTTTATAAAAATACCCAAAAAATCACCCTAAGTATTTGTCAATGTATATATTAATAAAATGAAAATAATTATAAAAGGATAAGTTTCTAAATATGATAAATATAATTTTTAATTAAAATCCATATTTATTTGAAAAATATCAATTTTAATATTACGGTCAATTTTCTGACCCTTTGAAAAATTACTTATGGTATCAAAAAATTATATTATATGTATAATTTAAGATAGTATTGTAATTTTACACAATTTTATGAAAATAATTGGTTATTTTAAATAATTAAATTTGTTATAAAAATGAAAATAAAGTATTTATGATTCAAAAAAACATGTATTTTAACAATTTCAAAATATATATTCACATGTAACATGATATAAATATGTCATATTTTGAACTTATAATATAAGTATATTTTATTTTTCACCTATAAAGGTGAAGATACTATTATAATTATTAGGCTTCAATACCTATCATTCATATCTCAATTTCAACGGTGAAATTACTACATCTAAGATCTTATTTGTAATGGCCCTATGGGTTCCCTATATTCTATAGATATGTATAATTTCATTCATTTATTATTAAATTATATTTTATATCAAGGTTATATATATTCATTTTCAATATTAATATCACATTAATAATATTTTATATAATTTCTACAGTGTTGTTCATCTGTGTGATTATTATTAGGGGTCAAGCATATCTAAATTTTCATATTTTAGTTATCCTATTTTCTATTTTTTATCACATTGTAATATTTACCTTTATTAAGAATATATTTTTTCTCTATATATAATTATAAAATACCTATATTAATTTGTTTGGTTTTTTCATGTGGTGAATGTTCTTTATATAATACTACATTTCTAAATATAAAACAATTTTATAAGAAGTGAAATTCCTTCGACAAAATTCTAGTTCATTAAATTCTTCCACCATTAAAAAATTTCATTATCAATTTTTTTTACATATTTATGGGCACATATCAGAGGGTGGATAGTAATAAAATATTGAACCTGAGTAAAAGTTAAAAAACTAGGACTCTGGTTGTCGCTAGAGATGAAAATTTAACATATGTGTTTATGTTTTTTTTCGTGAGTTTATTTTTTTTCAATAGTGAATGTGATGGAATGGTTTTAAAATGTGTTTTTAGAATAGTTTTATAGACCTATATTATTCCCTCATTCTCTTTTTGAATCATTATGAAAATTATTCCCCTTATTCTTCCAATAAGGATATGATATCTCAATGGTTACTATTATCTCGATTTTTTGATAATGATAGAGTAATATATAGATAATTTTCATCTAAAGGCTTAGTTTTCATATTAATTAGATATCTCCAACCACACTCATATTATCCCACTTATTTCTATCACATGTAATAATTTATTCTTGAGTGAATTGATTATAAAAAACTGAAAATTAGAGTCATAGATATAAAAATTGAAAACAAGAAAAAAATAAAATTAATTGAACTATTTAAATACATAGAATAATTTTATGAGATTTAATAGACCAAAATTATTCAATAATGTAAATGGTTAAATTATACTTGAAGTGAACACAAATGGCCTATTATTTTATTATCATAGTAATTCAACAAAATTTTAAAAAATATATGATACAAAAGAAGTCAGTTTTCAAAGTAAAATATCAGAAATTCATTTTTTTGATTCGAAAGGGAGTCTCATTAGTAAGATGAAAGGTTATATATTTTTAGAGGTTCTTAATACTATCTTCACACCACATGATAAGCATGATCTTCATTAATGATCTCTAATTAATTAAGAGCCACCTGGATAATTTTCAATTTTAATTCTGAGCCAAAATGAATCCTTCTCCAATGAATGATTTGCACATGAAAAAAAATTGTGGTTATAATCTTAATCACTGGAATAATTTTTATATATTTTCTTCCAATAAATATAACTTATTTAATCATTGAGAATAATATATGTATGAGTGATTTAATACTTTATGATGTGGTAAAATTTTATGCTCTTATTTTTGTTCTATGTAAAAGACATTTTCATGCAAGGTGCATGGTTTTGATGAATTAGAGAGGTTGGATTTGGTATTTGTACAAGGCCCATAAAGTTGGGCTTCTAGTGGACCTTAATCCTGGGCTGAACAAAGATGGTGAAACAAACTTCCATGAATTTTCAAATTTTTTTCTCAATGAATGCATCACTATGATACTAGGTTATTGAATTTTCTATGTGGAACGAATTAAAACATTTATTTCTAATTTCTATTACTTTGAATAAAGCATGAACCATCATATATGATTATTTACAAAAAATCAGTTTTTTGAGAACTGAATTTGTAATGGTTGGGTGCTTGGTATAATATTTATAGTGAAGTCTCTTGGCCTAGATTTGTGTTGAAACTATGGATGTGTTCCATATTTTCATGGTCTCCATGAGTGATGTAGGTTAATTAGTAATCATGGATTGAATTTTTTGGGATGTAATAGATTACACACGATAGATGTCCTTATGTAGAGGCGGCTTTCATGGTTGTCTATGGTGGGATCTTGGCTAGTGAACTCCTTGGAGAAATACCTAAAACACTTGACTTTCATGATTTTATGAACCTGCAAATAGTGTATGGGAGAGATACCTCATCCTACCTTGTTTCAATCTACAATTGTAATTAAAAATAGTGGAAGATAAAAATATCAATCTCGGTTTTCAACAGGAAGATAGGCATGACTCGAATTTGGCAATATTCATTATCTCTATTCTGGTTTATTTGAAATGCCTATAAGAATTCGTCGTGAGCCTTGATTTTTGATATCCATTATCCCAGAAAAAATTTGGATTTAAATTATAATTCAACAAATTAATAAATATCTAAAACCCAATTTTTTATTCAATTAATAATAATGTTCAAAATTTAAAAACACCTAAAAACCATAAATTTAATGTGGATTTATTTAGTAAATAGAGGTAATCTTAAAGAATAATATATAGAAAAACCGAAAATTTCTGCTCACATCAATCCTCGACACTTGTACTGTTACACTACCATACAATGTTTTGAATGAATTAAAAATGTTGATTTTCCTACCTAACATTAAATAAACAAACTAGAATTGAATAATATCAATGAGTTACTACGCTACATGGTTATGCCTTATATGTGACTTTCAAACACTATTTTACTTCCATTATCATCAAAATTCTATTTCCACAGGTTAATTCAATAGATTTAAGTGTTATTAAAATTTTAACAAGTAGAACCTCAATTTGTACCTCATTACAAAGCTTCTTGAAGCAATGTTAACTTTCACAATTTGTTGATACTTACTGGATGATATTTTCATAAGGTGGTATCCTCATTAATGGTTTCGTTATTCCCCTCACCTAAATGAATTTATTTTTCACATATGAGCACTTAATTTTTTTTAATTTTTCTCAACTATGTATTTGCAAGGAACTATGAAAAAAACCTATTGGATTTGTATATTGGGATACTTAAACACCAATTTTCATGGTATTTGTGATTCTTTGTTGGATAAAAATTTCCCAATTTATTCCATGTTTAAGAGACTTAAATGAATTTATTTTAGGGTGGCTCGCTGTGGTGTTATTCAATCGCTATGGTCTATTCACTTAAGATTGAGTTAAAAATTTCAATGACCATATGTTATAATTATTATTACTCAAAGATATTTTCAATTTTTCACTATATTTTCATACTCATCAAACATAGTGTCCACATAATAGAGGTTTTTTACTCATCAATCATTCATATTCAGTAATTCATAAATAATATACTCTTTAGATCAAGAATTGTACTTAAATTACATAGGACATATTAAAGTTATGTGTTACTATATATTTGATTAATTTATTTACATTAAAAAATCTAAAACTGGAAACATTTAAAAAGATATATTTTTTCCGCAAAATTATATTTTTTTTTTAAATATATAAACTAAATTTAAAAAAATGTATTTACATCCAAAAATTCATTTTCTATATCTACCATGCTTCGTCCAGACATACTTACAATTTAATTCCATCATGTATTTGTTCAAGAAAATTATTTCTAAATAAATTTAGAAGTTAATTTAATATGAGGGAAAGAGACAACCTAATAGTGATATATTTTTCAACAGTAGGGATGAGTCTAGACTCTTCCATATGTTTTTTTCATAAATCTTCATGTCAGTTATTTAATTTTTTGTCATTCACCTTGAATTGATTCTTTTTACACTCTCCATAAATCTCAACTACGCGAAAATGAAATGTATTAGTTACTGTGTATGGATCAATCTACTTGGAAGTAAGCATACTAGGTATGATCTTCATCCATGATGAAAATAACAACACATTATCTCTAATTAGAAATTTTATTCTCTAAATAAACAAATCATTAGCATATATTTATTTCTATTTATATAGAAGTGAGTTATCATTTTATTCCCTTTTCAGATACTCATGCTCCATTATTTACATTTTCCAATGATATATAGCCTTTCTAAACTCCATGTTCTAACTTTTGAAAACCCAGTAGGCATTGTGATTCTACTCAATGGCTATGTGAAAATTTTTACCATAAACAATTATGTAATGTTTCTTACCAAATGGTTTTTTTGGAATTTTTGTATTTCCATAGTATATCTTCTAATTTTATTACTCTAGTTATTTCCTTTAGGTTGTAATCACTTCTCTAAAATCATATTGAATTCCACATTAGACACTTAAGCTAGTTTATTTTTTTATGGGTGGTATGCAGTGGCAGTTTTGTGGTGTACTCCACAATTCATCATGACGTATTCCTCTTTCTTGTAACATAAGTACATTATTGGGTCACTAATTATATCTTGAGGTATTTAAAAACTGCAAAAAAAATTTATTTAGAAATTCAATCATATATTTTTAATAAAAAATTCAACGGTATTTTTCTTCAATATACTCTGAAACATTTTTTTTCTTCTAAAAATATGCAAAAAGATACAGATTACATGAAAAATGGTCCAATGATGTCTATTCCACATTCATAAAAAATATCATAGAAAATACAAATGTTTTTGGGGAACTCTTTTATTTTGGATATTATACTAGTAAACTAGCAGATGGGACATTTTTTAAAAAAAAATCATATGAATATTTTAAAATTAAGGGCTGAAATATTCCAGACTGTAAATTTTTTAGAGAAATTATTTGAGGTAAAAAAATAGATTCTACATGAATGTGTATGGAAAAAATAAATCCTAAAATTCATTTTCACTTTTGTGAGACATCTTCTAATGACTTGATAATTATGAAGATTTTATAAATAAAGATCCTCCCAAACATACTATTTTGAATCAAATTTACATTTTGAATTTTTTATTTCCAGAATAGAAGGAGTGTATATTTACGTTGACCTAAAAAATCACTATGTCAGTATACTAAGAAAGTTGGTTGAGGTTATGTAGAAGATCACTAGGAAATGAGTCTTCCAGACAGGTCTTAGCAATTAATTCTACTTCAGTAGTGTGAGCCTGTCGGCTCATGTGCTCTGCCGCCACATACTAACTACCCTTATTTTCCTTGATCTCTAAGTCTAAATATTACAGCAAAAACATCCATCAAAATAGTTTTGTATTTGCATCAATTTTTTTGATTAAATTAATAATTACTTCCTGATTATAACTAATAGTTACTTTTCTCCCTATATGATAAGAATTAAATTTTTATAAAGCTATCCCGATATACAAAAACATCATTTCTACTCTTCTTTATTTTATCTGGGAACTTTATAGGGTCTTTGAAGTATAGGATATCTCTTTTTGGATTCACTCAATCCTTTTGGATATAAAATCCCCTACAGCTCTATTACAATCATTTGTTAAGATCTAAAAAAGGTAATTTCAATTTTGTAGAAAGATTACGGGGGAATGTTTTAGGAATTATTTAAATCTATAAAAATATTTCCTATATGAATTATCAAAAACAAAAATAGTTTCCGTTTTGAGAAAGCATGTTATGTAAAATATGTTTTGTTAAAGTCCCTAATGAACCTTATATAGAAGCCAACATATCATAGAAATGATCTAATGTTAAAAATAATAGTAGGTACGTTAGTGTGAAAATAAAAACAACATTTTCCTTATCTATATCAATTGTATATTTAGAAATTATGTGGCCCAAAATATTTACTTTTCCACTATAAAAAAAACTTTTTAAATTTAAATTCATGTTTCTCTCAATGAATCATTTTAAAAAATTCTCCAAACATTCCATAAAACTTTAAAGAATTATTCCTTATATAATAAAGTCATTGATAAATATCTCCATTTATTTTTCAATCATGTTTGATAAAGTATATATCATACAACATTGAACGATACTTCGTGAATTGAAATTACAAAAATGCATCCATCAGTAGGAAAACATACGTATCATATATTTGAAGGTGGTATTTTATTAGTCCTTCAACATAATTTGGGACCAAAAAATACCTAAAAATCATATCAAGGAAGCAACAATTACCATTCCAAGCTAGTATCTCTTAAATTTGATCTACAAAGGGTATGGGAAATTGGAATTTTCTCTTTAAAAATTTTCAATATCCTATAATCTATGCACACTCTTCAGTTATTATGGATTATATAGGGAACTAACTCATTAATATCATTATTCACAATTTTGTGACAAGTTTTATTTGAGATAATATAATTTGGACTCTCCCATTACGATTCTAAGATGTGGTATATTATTCAAGTTCATAAAATTTTCTCTACCTCATTTTTACTACATCCAAAAGGGTTGGGTTGGGCCTTATGAGATGTTTCTCAGTATTTTGGATTACCAGTCAAGTTAAATCATGTGCATTAATGTTCTAGGTTTAATCCCAAAGATATCCCATAATGTATAGCCTATATCCATATTATTTAATTTTTGAAATCTTAGTAGCATGATTTCTTTTCTAGGATCTAAATTATTTTATATTATAACTCATAGTTTCTCATTTTCCATTAAAAAGTCACATTTCATGATTGATGAATGAAAATTATGTTCCGGTTTAGTGGGGGTTTCCAATGTATATATTTTACGATTTATCTATGTTGTAATACTTTATATACAATGTTTAATTATTAGTATTAGTTTTGAGTAACTCATAAAAATATATTTCATCAATTTCTTCAATTTTCATAACTCCAAAAATTGATCCCAAATTGAGTTCATTTTGAAAATAAAAGATTCATAACAAATTTGGATTTTCTATAGCTTCTCCTAATTTGATTATGTCATCAAACATTTTAGTTTCCTCCCTCGAAGAATAAGGTAATTCATAAAAATTATAATTTATTTCTCTTCATGTGAGTGTTTTATTGAGTCAAGGATATTGAAATACAATATTTCCTCACCAATATTCTGAAAAATGGCAACCTCATTGACATTATTATGGATTAGATGTATTATGTAATTTATTACCTATAATAAAGGGAGATTGATATTTGAATTTAAATTATTCCATGTTCATAATGTATAAGTCATTTGGGAATGCTTTACCTTGTACACTTATGATGACAACTTCAAGATTGCATACTATGTAGGTAATGGCACAATTGGTGACACTCACAACCACTTGGGTGGGTTTTAGTTCCCCCGTCTATAGTGAAGAATAAATACAACAATTCACTGCATTAGTTGATGCTACTAACTCACAAAATGAATTGAGAAAAGTAAGATCTCCAATGGTACATTGAATAGTGAAAGTACCAAGATCATGGAATTTTTGGGGGATTTGTGGGGTTTTAATTGTAGAAAATTTCTTACCAAATCATACCTATATATTTCCTCATAATCTCTATCTCTTGATACAAATGTATTTAACGAATTTCTCATAAAATGGAACCTAGTGTATACCCTAAAATTGAAGGATGTTGATATATACTTTTTAAAAAAACTCCAGGATCTCTTATTGTAGTGATTCTTCATTGGGTTTATTGGGTATTTACATCCTTATATGAAGTGGAGGTTAAGGTTAATGTGTATATTCCAAATTTTCTTTTCCTTTTTATTTATTTTAGGATGCATTAATATATTTTTCATCTTGTTATCTTTCCATGGTAGATTCACTATGTACATGTTGTTATTCACTTCCATCTTTAGTCTTTAGGGATAATATTTCACTATTTTATTGATATTTTCCACTCCATAGTGTAATATAAATAACATTTACTTTGAGTTTATGAATTTTTTTAGTAGGAATATTAATTAATACTTGATTTAATTGATTATTGAGGGTGTTCTTGAGTTATCCAAACTATCCTATTAACTCTTTCAAATAAAATATGTGAGGGGAATGTGTGCTTTGTTAACTATTTTGATATTATATTACCTATCTTGAAATTTTATTCATGGAAGGGTCTTTAGAATATCCTTTCTAGTAGATTTTTGATGGTTAGAAAAATTTTATATAGGATGGAGGTGGTTGAAAAAGTTATTGAGAATACTATTGGAATTATTTCTAGAATGCTGGAATTTGAGTTTTTGGATCGAACTCAGAAGGGATTGGTTGGAAAATAAATAAATCTTTTTTTTTCACTTGGTTGATTCTGGAACAACCTATGGAACATGGAATCACATATCTCAGTCCCTTGAATGTGTTTCCATCCGTCGTTTAAATTCTCATTTGAATTATAAAGCTAGTAAAACCTTGGAAGTGTGGGAGATTATGTTTCATGTACTTTTTTCATATCCAAATGTTTCACAATACAGGTTAGTTATTTAATTTTATTTTCTAGTAAAGGTGAGATTGAACTTCTTCACTCACGTCTCCCACTAGTATCAATTATTATACTAAAATTATATAATTTTTTTGTGATTCTCTTAATAAGTTATCTATCTTCAATATGTGATTTATCAATAAATGATCCTCCTAAAGAACCATCAAGTAGGATTCAGTAATTATCCAAAAATACATTCTAATTAACTACCAAGAAGTGATGTTCTTCATAGGGATGGTGTGGTCAGGATTAATTAAGTTTCTTGAACCTTTACAGAAACTCATAAATATTTTCTCATGTTACTTGAAAAAGTACATAGATATCCTTACTTATTGATCATTCCTTGAAGGAAGAAAGAATTTTTGGAGGAAGGACCTCTGTTTCTCTTCCCATGAGGTGAATTATATTGACCTTAGATTGTTGATTCACACATTTGTGACCCCTTAAAGAGATAATGGAAAATCCTCCCAGCTGATTTGAGCCTCAAGGACTACTCTAGTTTTGAATCCATTGCATAAATCATTAAACACTCTCAAATTTTTCTTAGTGTATTAAATTGATAATCCATGAAATTTAGGCATAATTCATATCGTTAATGTTTTAATTTTACAATATTTTTATCATTAAATTGAAATAGTCCATTATTAATGTTGATAGTTTTTGTATACAATTCCATCAAAGCTATGTTCACTTGAGGAAGATTGTCTTCCATTATTTCACTAACTAATAGAAGTATAGTTAAAGAATAATAATTTGATGAAGAAGGGTTATCAAATAGAATGGTGATAGTCTCTCTTTACTCATGTTCTGTGATTTTAAGATTTTGAATTCTAGTGAGTATGGTTCTCTTAACATTAGGATCAAAACCAAGGAGGTATATAGAATTATATATTTTCATTTTTAATCATTTTAAATAAAAACATAAATTCATACACTATTTTTCCCATGTAAACGATACTAGGTTTGATGAGAACCTTTCATGGAGAACTTAGAAAAAAGCTTCCAACCAAAGTAAAATACTATAATATGGGACTTGAGTTGTCTCCAAATACGAAATTGTTATAGATGGGTTAATATATTTTTAATGGGTTCAGATTATTTTCAATATTTGATGTGATTAATTAGTCTTAATATTAGTTTAATGAATAGTGGTATGGAATTTGATTTTTTCCTCATTCTATTTTTGAATAATTATTCAAAATTTTCCCCTTATTCTCTCATTAATCAAATGATATCTCACTAATTACTCTTATCTGGTCATTTCAGTTTGGATAGAGTAATTCAAAGATTATTGTATCCTTTATCTTTACCTATCCTAGAAATTAGATATATCTAATCACCCTTGGCTTATCCCACTTCTTTATATCACATTCATTGATTTAATCCTATGTGACTTATTTGTGGAATTTTAAAAAATTGAGTAGAACAAATTAAAAGTGAAAACATAAGAAAACAGTAAATCAATAAACCCTTGAAATCCATTGAGGAAGTAATTAAAAATTAATATATTATAATTCAACAGAAGCAGTTACTCAGCCACACAATATAGTGATTCATAAGAGAGACCCCCCTCAACCAATAAATAATTATCAATATAAAGAGTTTCCAAATCTGCTCTTACTGTCACATGATAATAATGAGATTCTTTAACATTTGTAAATGAATTCAGAGCATCCAAAACAACTTCCAATTTCAGTTCCGGGTCTAAATGAATTCTTATATTGTAGAATATTTACTTATTCACATCTTCAAGGGTCAAAAACAACATGATAAAAATATTTTTGTTGATATATTTTCTTCCCAGGGCCAATCTATAGTGCATCATTGAGAATAATCTGAGTGGGAGTGTTGTACTTCTTCACAGTGCAATGACAATTCATGCTATGTTTTTCGTTCTTGGAAAAGGATATGTATCTGATAGGTGTATTGGTTAGATAAATTGTAGAGGTGGGATTTGGTATTTTTCATCGAGCCTATAAAGTTGGGATTCAAGTTGAGCTTGGTCGTTTGTTGGATAGAGCTAGTGCAACTGACATCCATTGATTGAAAAATGTTTTTCTCAAATAATGCAATACTATGAGATTGGGTACTCGAATATGAGGTGAATCACGACTATAAAACATCATTTTAAATTTCCCTTAGTTATGTGAAGCCTTAGACACCATAGATGTATGTTTATTGAAATTTGTTTTGTTTATCTCTATATTTTTAATGGTCAAGTGATTAATTTATGATTCATGGTGGAGTCACTCAGTGTCGATTTTTATTGAAACTGCTGAAGTTTACAATCATTTCATGGTCTCCATGGGTGTTTTAATGCAATGATTTATCATAGATTGAGCTGGTAGGATGGAATAGATCACAAAAAAGACATGGAATTTGTAAAAGTGGCTTGAATGTTCATACATGGGGAATTCTTGGTTGGTGAAATCATTAGGGAAATACATTGAACACCTGGTGTGAAAGATTTTTCAATCCTACAATCAGTGCATGGTAGAGATACCTTAGCCTCATCGGCATTGGTTTCGTTTCTTCAAGACCCATATTATCATATTATGATATCCTAGATTATCAGTATCATTTGTCCTCAAAACAAATTCTTCTAGTTTCCACATTGGGATATGCTTCATCCTCGGTCGGGTGAAATTTTGGGAAGCTTCGGTTGAAAGCATGCGTTCTAAATTTCTGAACAAGCACCAAGGAATTAAGTGTTTTTCAAATCCTTGTTTGTCTTAGTTTTCATCAGTAGCTCACATCGATAAATAAGGAAACATTGTTTAGACTACTATATATTATATAAGGGATCTAGGGTTTCTTCCAGTAAGAACATGTGTCATGGCGTATCATTCAGCAGGCAGTGCGTGGACTTTATTTGAAAATTGTAGGAGGAATAGGGGTGCAACAAAAGTATTTTTTTATAATAGTAGGGGAAGAAAAATCCTCCAGAAATTCCATGTTATTTTACTAATATTAGTACATAATGTAAGTAGCAGTATCCCCAAATATAGGTGATGGTAATAAATATTTTTTTCTAGACGATAATATTGGCGGTTGTAGATTATTTCATATAAAAATCATTAAACATTTTTTAGTGGTGAATTTTTTAATTATATTAAAAAAAATAAACCTATAAAAATAAAAATTGAATGATGTATCATTATTAAATTTTGAGATTAAACATTAAATTAATTTTAAAATAAAAAACAAACAATTTAATTTTGATTTTCCAAATCACAATTCTTGAAATCATAAATTAAAATTCAATTCTACCTTTAATATCAATTTCAATTTTGGATATTCAATTCATTTAAAAAATTATTACCACATTTAATCATAGAATCAATCTATTTAGAAATATTAGTTACATAATTAGAAAATTAAAATTTCATAATCTAAATAAAAATTTGGATTCAAATTGAAATTACAAGTGTTAATAAATTACTAAAAACAATGTTTTGATCCAATTAAAAATAATTCCCCGAATTAAAAAAGACACAAAAATAAAAAATTTACCAATAATTTATTTAATTCAATGGGGTTAATTTTAGAATGTAACATGTTTTTTTGGAACATTTTTTATAACCTCGCATATTAAATTGAAAACATGTGTGCGTACTTCTATTTCATTACTCTCTTTAGTTATTTCGACTCTTCCTCATACTTATGGTTCCACCATATTACTTTTAGTAGGTGGGTTGTCTTGTTTAATAAAACCTTGACTTTATGTTACATGATTCGCAATAGTTTATCCTCATAAGAATGTTCATTTTAACCTTGAATTTTTGGTACATGATTCCCAATAGTTTATCCTCATAAGAATGATCATTTTTCAGTTGTAAAACATCAATATTTAATTCATGTGAAGGATTTAGTACGTACATTCTTAAAAGGGATACATGGAACACATCATGTACTTAAAAAAGGGATTCTGGATGTTCTAGTTAATAATACACATCTATAATATGATCAAAATCTCAATGGGACTGATTTATCAAGGACATAGGTTGCTTTTGATCCCAAGTCTAATGACTCTATTGCAGAGAGATACATTGAGGAAAACTTTATCTCTAACCTTAGACTCATGGTCTCATCAATGATTTTCAGCATAACTCTTCCATTGACTTTGATATTCCTTGATTTATTTCTGAATGGTCTTGATCCTTTCCACAATTTCATTAACCATTGGAGGTCATTGTTGGTTACATTCACCAACATCATCAAAACCTATACATATGTTCCAATAAAGGCCTTCATGTAGAGCTATTTGGGTGCTTTATTGATACTTGTTATTGTATAAAAACATGACTAAAGGAAGATGTTGTTATCATCCACCTTTCAAGTCAATCAAGAGTGCTCTCAACATTTTGTCCAATGTTTAGATAGTATACACAGATTGACCATTAGTTTTGGTGTGATAAGTCATACTGAAGTTCAATTTAGTGCTTATATAATGTTGGATACTTTTCCAGATCTTAGAGGTAAACCTTGTATCCTTATCGGATAAAATTTATAGTGGTTCCACATGAAGAGTCACCACTTATTTTATGTATATAAATATATGTTGATCATGTTATAATTCCTCTCAAATATAAATAATTTCAACAGTCTTTATATAATGATCTGCCACAACCCATATCGAATTATTTCCTTTAAATGTCTTCAAAGGGCATTTGATGAATTCCATGTTGATATATTCCAATTTCCTTGTTCGTATGGGTAATGGTTGTATCATCCCCGTATACATTTTCCTTTTTATCACCACTTTCTAACATACAGTGCACGTAGATATATATTCTTGGATTTATTTTTTTATATTGTCTCACCAGTAGTGATCTTAAATATCATAATATATCTCCATGCCCCCTGGGTGGATAGATAAATTCTAGTTATTTTTATTATTCATCATATCCTTTATTTGAAGATTTTATGGTACACATAGTCTTTACCCAAATCTTACAATTCCTTCATAAATTTTTAATTCTAATTATTTTTATATATTTTATAGATTCAACCTTCTTCTGAATTTTCATATCTTCTCTTTGAACATAATTTAATGGATGGTTGATAAATAATTTGATAAATGAATATGGATAATTATTATTATTTGGAATTCAAGTCCATAGTTTGAAAGTATAAAAATATTAGATTCTTCTCAATTCTCAACATGGATAAGGTTTCCAGATCCTTTCTAATTTTATCAAATTTTACTTTATTCAACTTCGATAGATGGTAGTGTATTTGATAATAACAGTCCATGATTAACTCTAACAATATACACTTGCACATATTAAGATCATTTTATGTGAATATATATTTTAGGATTTTATTATTTTTTATATCACGCAATTCTCCACATATGGATAATTTCACCATATTTTCTATGTGAAGATTATTGTAGCCATATATAGATTATTCATAGGATAGGTATGCTCATGAACATTCAATATCCTTGATGTGTAGGCTACTAACTTTTCATTTTTTGTTAGTACACAACCCAAGACCTTATTTAAAAAATCATTGTATACCATAAAATGCTCCCCCACTTAAGGGTAGTTTAAGTACTGGAGCAATGATAATCATATTTTTCAATTACGTGAATCTCTATTTTTATTTCATTGATTTTAAAAAAACATTACTCCTTTATGATTCAACATCATTGCCTAATTTGACAATAATGAGTAGTTTTTCACAAGTCATTGTTAGTACCCAACAAGTCCAAGGAAACTACATGTATGAATTACGGATATTGGTCTGGGACACTCCTCATTTTCATTTTTCATATAATGCTCTAAAGATATGCCATTTTTGGTGATGACATTCCACATGAATGATACTTTCTATATCCTAAAATCACATATACTATACTTTCAATATAATTCTCCTTTAAAAACTTATTTAGCATAGTATTTAAATACTCCCAATGTTTCTCCTTTTATTGGAGTATATCATAACATCTTCTATAAATAATATCTCAAATTATGAAAGGTAATATCTAATGACATTATCCATGAAGCACCTGAATATTTTATTCATTTTTTATTATTAAGTCAATCACTATAAACTCACTGTTTTCTTACATTGTTCGAAATTTAGTTTTGGGAATATCTTCCTTCTTCACCTTTAACTTGTAATATCTTGACAAAAGATCAACCTCAGAGAAGTATTGGGCCCTAAGTATTTGATGGAACAAGTTATCAATTTGTGGAATGGGACACAATTTCTTTATCATGATTTTTTTTGAGTTCATGATAATCATTATTGAGGAACATTAACGCATCCTTCTTCTTGAAGAAGTGGGTCGACACACCCCATGGGGAAGGTGTTAGGAATATAAAACCTATTTAAAAATTCCCTTTTATCTAATTCTTCAGTTGTTCTAACTCAATGGTGTATATTCTATAAGGAGTATTGGATATAGGAAAAGACCTAGGTATAAGTTCAATTGAGAACACAACCTATCATCCAAGAGTAAGACTAAAAAATTCTTCAATGAATTTATCAGTATAGTCCCTTTCAATGGGAAAGTCTTCAAGTATGACTCTCTCATTTTTCTCAATCAATTGAGCTAGATATGCTTGATCATAAGAAATTAATATCCACACATGAGATGAATATTCCAATGTAGATTCATCACCCTCCATACACTTATACAAAACCAGAGGATGAATCTAGATGGGAAGAGTGACCTCTATCTCCTAACAGTTGTTATTGGATTTATAAAATGACAGAAAATCCACACAAAATATAGTATCAAATTCCACTGAAGGATGTACAAAAAGGTTTACTAGTAGGTTGATTCTATAAATATTAACTTGTGAGAAGTTATATACTGGGGATACTATAATTTCCTTATTTTTTACTCCCATAGATAGATCAACCCAATTTTTTGAGGTGGTGTTGGAATAGTTTTACAAAACATCAATTATATGAAATATTGTGTAGAACTAGAATGAAATATAGTATTCCCTATTCATTAATGAATAACTAGAGTAACATTCAATACAATGATTTCAGGAACCACTTCAGTAGTAGTGATAGAATATGCCCATCCATTCTATTTAGGCCTTGTAGGTGGGTTTAATTAATTGTCATCTAAAACTCTTGTCTTATGGAATTTTATTTCATAATTCAGTGTTACTTGGTGTTTAAAAATAGGACATAAGGATGATTTTTTATCTAAATATTTTTTTATTATCCCACATTAGTGGGTTTCCTAATCTCTTTTCAGCATTGGTAATCCGGATGTCCAACTTTTCCACACATGAAACATCTTCTCATTCCCTTGAGATAGTTTTCACGATGATCCTTCCCACACTTCGGACACATGGGTACTTGGGTTTTCCTTCCTCCATAGGATGTATCCATTGAACCTCCTGGATAAAATTAAAATTTGTTCATTTTATCTTAGACCCCAAGAGATTACCAAGAGTTTCTAATCTCTATCTCGACCTTAATGGAAAAACTATAAATATCTCCATAATTATCAGTGTCTCAAATAGTGAAAGATTAAAATATACTTAGTATTAGTCTAATAAAGAAGAAGTCCACCTCACATTCATTTTTGATGAGAAATGTAGAGGTATTTCATGCAATTATTGAAACTCTTTCCTCATAAACCCTGATAGAATAATCTTACTTTTTATTAATTCAGACAAAATTACTCCTAAATTTAGTATGTAAATTTTGGGTAATGTATTTATTGAAATATATTTTCCTAAATCATTATACTTCCATGTAATTTATGTCCTCTTAGGACATTGTATTCAACATCAGTGTCCACCACATATCAGCTTCCCCCTCCATGTGATAAACTGATAGAATGAATTTCTCCTTATACTAGAATTGAATGATAGAGAAAATATTCTTAATAGAGTTAATAACTTTTTCTATGATTAGGTGATCATAAGATAAAATAAATGTAGTAGGTCTTTTTTTGTGTAAATTACTCTACCAAAATATTCCCTTTCTTAAGAGAATGAGGGTGTTCCACATGATTCAATTTAATATTCATAACATGATTCAGTTGAGCCAGTACCACCATGATGTTCTCAGCTACCACTCCCACAAAATTAGAATCTCATTAGGGAAATAATCAAATTTATTATCACATTTTTTTTTGGTATGGTTCCTCATATTTCTCACCGTTAACTAAAATAAATGAAAATAATATTAGGGATGAGAATACTTAAAATACGAATCATATTAAAAGATTAATATAGACATCAAATCAATAACATATAAATGATTCATAAATTCTAACTTATGATTCTCTAGTATTAAATATATGTTATCCATGGTAATTCACCCATTAGGTATTCTAACATAATAATCTATTCAAGTCCTTCATAATGGTTCGTAATGATTTTGTGAATTATAAAAATCATATCCAATGGGAGCATCAAGCCAGGTCTAAAGAACTTCATATTTTCCTTACACTAGGTGTAGTTTGAGTTAAATCCCAATGATCATTTTTAGGATTATTTCCTCAAGGTACATATGTTCTAGAGCCACATATTCTTGTAGAATCCATAAAATTATGTATTTTTTTTGGAAACCAATCGTTCTATACGTCAGAAACATTTTAGTATATTCTCATATACTTAGACTTATCCAAAGGGTTTTTTCTGATCCTTTATTACTGAAAATCCTAAAAATGAATATAACTCTCTCTAATACCAAATATATAAACCCAACCCCTTTATAGATATTATTACATTTTTCTAACATAAAATTTCAACAAACACACCCTATATATCAAGAATACTTATGTATTTGGAATAATACATTCAAAAAACATAAGGATGATATTAAAAAAGACTTTATATTAATCCCTATAATGATATCTGAAATCGTTTTGATCTCCTAAAAAAACATAGGATAACTGGTGGAATATATAAAAAAGGGGCATCTGAACAGCTCATTAAGTGGGTAAACATGATAATGAAAAATAACATATGAGTCAAAAGAAATTATATGATATTATAAAAGATTTGGTTAATGAATAATTATATGATATCATAATATAAAGTTCATATAATAAAAATATCAATGCAATATAGGAATTTGTAAACACAATGGAACATGACATATGCATAAGTTAAGGAAAACTACCAAGACTAAATCACATATTGGATCATGTCCAATCATGGATAAGTTTTAATCGCTAATCCCATACACATTTCAGAATGAGACATAAAACTTACCCAATTAAATAGAGTGTTATATGGTTGCACCCATAATTACATGTATATTTTTTTGTCCCACGAATGGAAATCAATCATAAGGAAAAAACATAAGATTTACCAATGAAAATAAATTGTTTTCTTAATATTACATCATATCGTAATAAAAGGATACATCATAATGATTCCAATGATAATAAGGTCTTACATATTTTGGAAATTAATATATGAATAAATAATAAAAATATCTTGTTTTGTTGTAACTCCCCGACCATAGTTACCCAGAGTCAATGCATTATTTTAATACATTGGCATGATTACAAGGAATCAAGTCTCAAATGACCGATCAGTTTAGCATTCTTGGAAAATAGATTACATAAATGAAATTCACATTACAATTTCAAACATAAAATACAAATTAGATAGTTCTTTAAGGACTCCATTAGTCTTTTATCTTAACCCTGAATCTCAAACATAAAACACTTCTTGGGATCTTGGGAAAATAAAACCTAAGAAATGGGTCAGCTCAGATGCTTAGTAAGGGTAAATAATTTAGCGGAAGCTATAAACTGTTATGGAAAGATGTGTAATAAAAATCACAACCTTTTTAAACAGAAACTAGAAAATAATATTGAAGAAATAAATAAAACATTACCATATAAAAATGCACATAGATATTATACTAGTCAAATAATCACATGAAATAACTAATTTCATAATGAGTGAATGTATAGTACCAGACTTTAATTTCTGTGTCAAGGCCTCGTTCTAGGACTAAGGGGATAACTGTGACCGAACCCCAACCCAGAGAGCCTCTTTAACAGGACTCCATCCCAGAGAGCCTCTGTAACCAGACTCTAACCCCAAGAGACTCTAAAATCGGACTCCAACTCGGAGGGTCTTCTGTAACTAAACCCCAACCTGGGGGGCTTACTTTTAACAGTCCCCAACATGGAACATACAAGTCTAATACATTCATCTTAAGAATAGGTTTAAACCTAACATAAACATTCGTACTAAACTAGCATAAAAAATGAAAATACATTATCCATACACCATGAATGGTGTAAAAATAATAAATCCACAATCAAACATATCACAAAACCTCCAATACAATATTCAAGTTTTGTATCATAATAATTCAACTTCAAATAAGCTTAAAATCCATCAAAGGATGTTGACATAGATGAAATCAAAACTATTTGAGATAAATATATCTTTCAATTTTGAAATTTTTTAAGAGTCACATAATTATAAAGAAAAAATTTATTTTGAAAATATTTTTATATTCTTGAAAGGGATGCTTCGACAATGTTATAATGGAAGAAAATAGCCTCACCCACTGTATAAGTTAACAAAAATTCTTACCTTAATTTTTTCCAAAAGGTCTTAAAGAACCTTCTTTGGAAGACGATGGAAATAGTCCCTTCGAAACATATAAGGTCAAATAAGGGTATAAATGAATTTAACCCCTTTAATAGTAAATAGTAAAAAAAATTAAATACATTTTTAGGAAACAAGGATGTGGACGATAAAGAGGTCCCAATAGATACTTACGTAAAAACAACCTCGGATAATAAAGAGATTGTGAAATTATCCCTAACCTTTCACTTTCCTTTAGTCAAGGGTCAGATTAACCTCTTTTATAAAGTCATTAATATGGTATTAAATTATAACAGAACCATATTAATATTTATGATATCATACATGATTCATTTATGACTTTATGCTACCCATTTAATAATTATTTCCATGTTAAATTCACATTTTGGGTAATAATCGCTTTCTTTATCATACGTGTTTTAACCTGTTACTCTTGATTGTATCACATAGATTATTATTTAAATACATCCAAAATATAAAACATGATTAATATATTATATATATTTAGAATATAAATATGTATAATAGACATATATATGAAATGGAAAACATTGTTTGTGGAGATGGTAGGTCGTACGAATGCATAAACATTGTTTCCATTTTCATATCATATTGAACAGAACTAAGGTAATAAGATATATGTACGAATATATATATATATATATATATATATATATATATATATCTAGTAGCATTATTATTCCATATATAACATAATTATTAATTATATATATTTTATAATCATCGTTGAATGGTGAACGTGGAAATGAATCTCATCATGTCGTGGAGACGGCAATCTGTACGTACGCACGAGCGGCAAATATCATTTTATTTAAATTAAAATAGAATATAATTGGATGTTATACCATATTTACAGAATCATTAAAATGTTATATTTATTATTTACATCAATTATAAAATCATTATTATCCCAATCCAAATAGTGAAGTGTTGAATGACAAACTACACCACAACGTGGGGACGGTAAGCCGTACGTACGTGCATATGGTAACTTTTTCATTAAGAAGATGGATAGAATAATGATTATTGTTGTGCCATATTTATAATAACATCAAATTATATATAATATACTGGAGTTATTATTTTATAATATAAACAACAAATAAAGAGTAATTGGATGAAGAAAAAAACATGAAAGAGGTGATGAAATATTTACCTCTTCTTCGGGTTCTTCCTTTTCATTTGTCAAAAGGGCTATTTAGGATGTATTTTTGACCGAATTATGGTCTCTATGATGAAGGGATGATTGTTGGGAGGATATTCGGGTAGGGTTTGACCAATCAAAATTGATTTGAAGGTGTGAATTGGAGAGAAGGGGAAGTTCCCTTTTATAAGAGGGGTGAGGGGCACCTTAGGAAAAGATTGAAATATTATTTTATAATAAAATAATTTTTGGTTTCTAGTGTCTCAAAAATTAATTATTTAAAGGATAATGTGGGGATGGGTCGTAAACCACTCAACCAATAGATTTTAGACTGGTTTTGGTCACCATATTAACCTTATCTTTTAGATTTAACTCTTAGTTAAATAATTTGACATTTACCATGTCTCTTTGTTTTTTTATATTATATGGTTAATAAACTTACTATAAACGTCCAAGAGAACCTAAAGTGGTTTATTAACGACATATATAATATTATTAAGTCCCTTTGGCTGAACCTTATATTTTTAGGAATATTATATCACCCAATAATATAGTATTTGTTTTTAAAAACTCAATTATGTCAATTTTGACATTATTTAATAAATGATTTTTTAAAGTCCTAAATACTTTATTAATTCAAATTAAATTCATATGTTAAATCCCAAAATGTCATATTGACCAATAAAATTATTTTAATTCATCAAAAGTCTCAAATTACAATTATTTGGATATTTGTAATATCAATTATTTTAATATTTCATTATTAAGGTAATTACTGCATCATTATTGTGTCATAAATAAATTAAATAATGTAATTTTTAAAAATTATAAATAAAATATCATTATTTAGGAAATATTTATATATTTTTAATTAATATTTATTTTCAAATTTATATTTTTTATAACCCTATATTAAAAATGGTTTAGTTATTAAACATTTAATTTAACTCTTTTTACTATTCTTTAAATAAAATAATAATAAATGTATTAAAATAATCCAAGTGGACCAAAGAGAATAATATTTTATTAATAAGGTTTTTTTGGTCTAATTACACTTATAAAATAGAATTAGTACATGTTTTAGGGTAATTGTGATATCATTTTTACCCTTAATTACCCTATTTACATTTAACGGTGCTAAATAAAAGTAAAAAGTTACTATTCACCAAAAAATATTTTCAACTTATTGAACAATATTTTACTTACTAATATCAACCATATCTCTCAGATTTTTGAAATTACACTCACAGAAGCGGTGAAATTATGATTTATATGATTTTGCAAATGCTCCTAGGAGGTGGGTAAAAGACGGTAAAAAGTTCGATAAAATTTTATATATCTAAACTCATCATAAAATGACTCAAATTAATTACATTGAACTTATATAGTTATTATGTATATATTTTTACCTACAATAAATTTAAATAAAATAAATAATTATTTAAATTAAAATTTGGGTTTAACCAATAACGCAGTGTTTTTCACTATTCTTCAAAAATTGAATGTTTTCAGAAAAATACAAAAAAATAACCCTAAGCTAATTTAAATATTAAAAATCCAAAAATGAAGTCGATTTTTCAAGATAAAATTTATAAAATTTCAAAAATTGGTTATTACTATTCATAACGGCAAATTTGATTGGTCGTGGTGTGTTAGATTCTCGAAGTTGATTACAATGCAAGATATTACATTATTCAAAGGGAAACGTACCATGGAAGACTGGGGTGTTACATTATCCCCTCATTCAATAAATTTTGTCCTCACAATTTGATATTGTTAATTGAAAATTTATGTTTGAAAATAAAAAATACCTTTGTGGAAAACCGACATCGGAAATAGGGTTAATAAAATTTAGTTTTAATAAGAGGGAATGTGAAATGAGGAAGTCACCACCAAATTAGGGTTTTTAATATGAGAACATTGGTGGAAATTATAGAAACATAATTAAGGGAAAAACTTAAATATTTATAGGGAGTGATTGAGGTCATCAATCACAAACCAGTGAAACATTTATGGCCTCATAGCCATCAATCTGTGATGATTTAAAATAACATCAGTTCAACATAACATAGGGTATTACGATAACACATATTTTGAATTAATATCAATTCCCTAAAGATTAAGAATTATGTTTTTCATAAAATAAGAGAAAATATATTTATATATATATATATATATAGCTGACAAGTAGAGTTTCATCCTTCAACTAATTTCTACCAAAAACTCATCTTTCACTCAAAAAGATAATAGAACTCAAAAATATTCTATTTATCCTAATCGTATAAGGATCAAAATATTAACATATACCATTTAAATGAAGAAAACTATTTTGTAATAACCAGGGACATTCTTATAGACTAGTGTTAGGTAATAAATCCCTGTTGCACTTTGGTTATGGGTTTGATTCATGATGCTTTGTCCAACACGACGGGTTATCAACTGACCTACAGGTAGTCCTTTTCCTAAAACTATAGTATTATAATATTCCAAAAATAATCTTAAAAAATGTTTTAACCTTAAACAATACTATCCAAAATTCAACTAAATCCATTCCAACGTTTATAGTTAGCCAAAATACCTTCGTCCAAACTCTCTCTAAAAGGTCTCTAAATTCCAAAATCAACATAAAATTCCCCAAACAAATTAAATTTTCTCTTATTGTCACATTCTAAAAATATGATTACATTCATAATATTAAAACCATAATGAAAACAACAATTACTGCAGTACAATCCTTATATATATCACATTATTCTTATAACCCAAATATAATTTTTGAGTCCAAAAACACAAATACATTAATTATTCCACTTCAACTTTCGTGACATCATAATCATGCCCTTGATCCCTTGGCCATTTCTGTGGTAAGTTGCCTTGGTGCTTAGGAAATTCATTTTCATAATGCCCCATTTCTCTATAATTGTAACATTCAACATTGACATGAACATTCTTTCCCTTACAATCACGAGCTTGGTGGCCCTTTTCACCACACTTGTAACATACTCCCATTGTTTCTAGCCAAGTACCATGGTGTTTATTCAAACAATTATCTCATAATGGAAAATACTTATTTCCATTTTCCCCTTTATCTGTCTCTTACTCCATCGTTCTCTTCTTCTCTTTCTTTATTTTATTATCGTAAGACTTACAGAATTCCTTTTCTTTCTTGATAGCACATGAGACGATATCATTGTATGACGAGAATGATTGTGAGACTAATGCTCAATAGAGAAATGGTTTTAACCCATCATCAAAATTATCAATATTACCCATTAGGTTACGTATATAATCTACTCCATGCCTTGCTAACCTTGTAAAGTTATCCTCATACTTTGAGACATTCTCATCCTCTTTTTGCCTCAGTCTTAGAAATTGACTTTCCATATCCACTCGATGGTCACGAAAAATTATTTTTTCTAAGAAAATATCATTAAAATTTATCCATTACATACTTGATACATCTTCATCTTCTTTTGTGTTTTGAATCAATGACCACCATTGATTAGCATCTCAAGTGAGGCGATAAACTGCCATGACAACTTTTCCCTTTCTCTACTCCCCAAAGCAGGACATATTTTATTTAAGGAACTTATCAATTTCTCATATACCAATGGATTTGTACTCCCATTGAATGTTGGTGTCTGTTTCCTCATGAAGAATTATAATATTGATCCTCCACATTGTGGATTAGGGTGCTCCATATGGGTAAAGTTATTATTCATAACCTGAATGAGTTGTCTCAGTATGGTGACAAGCTTATTTGCACCAGTTGCATCACCAGCTCCACTATAATTATACTGATCAAGAGGGTAATCCCTAAATGAATTACATGAATTTATAGGGCTTCCAATACTTCCACTAGGTGCCATTTCTAATCAATGTCATACAGTAGATTATCTTTTGGATCACAATACATTATTTCAAACTTGTAAAACACTTAAAATAAATTGAGCAGTTTATGGATATAATCCATAATCATAAACATGTTGTATTTGTGGATTTATATAATCATACAAACTTTATAATTGTTTGTAAAGACAATGATAATTATCCCAAGCATATCCCCCAGGAGTGTCATAACCTATAGTATAACACGGCTCGTTGTCGTGCACTACTTCCCATTCGAGTTTAGCTTAAAGCGGTGTTTTTGGGTTTTACCCCCAATTACATCTGTGCCAGAGCTGCCATTACCTGCTCGTATCTAGACAAGGATGTATTGTTTGGAAAACTCAAAAAAGTTCTTAATTACCAAAATCCTAAGATGTTATTCTATACTAATAGTCAAATTATATCGCAGGTTAATGTTATCAAATGAGAGTTTATCTAAATATATTTCCAAGGTTGTTGCTAAACTTCCTATGATTCCAACTGTAACACCATGACCCTAGTTACCTAGATTTGGTGCATTATTTTAATACATTAGCCTGATTACAAGGAATCATGTCTCAAAGGACCAATCTGTTTAGAATTTTTTGAAAAATAGATTACATACATGAACTTCACATTATAATTTCAAACATAAAATACAACTTAGATAGTTCTTTTAGGAATCCATTAGTCCCTTAACTTAACCCTACATATCAGTCATAAATTACTTCTAGGGATCCTGAGAAAATAAAACATAAGAAATGGATGAGCTCAGATGCTTAGTATGGGTAAATAATTTATCAGAACCTATAAACTTTTAAGGAAATTTGTGTAATAAAAACCACAGCCATTTTAAACATAATCTCGAACATAATATGGAAAAAATAAATCAAACATTACCATATAAAAATATACATGGATATTATACTAGTAGAATAATCATATGTAATAACTAATTTCATAATGAGGGGATGTATAGTACCAGACTTTAATTTCTTTGTCAAGGCCTCATACCAGTACCTAGGGGCTAACTGTAACAGGACCCCAACCCGGAGAGCCTCTATAACCGGACTCCATCCCAGAGAGCCTCAGTAACCGAAATCCAACTCGAAGAGCCTATATAACCAGACTCCAACCTGGAGGGTCTGCTATAACCGGACCACAACCCAGAGGGCTTACTTTAACCGATCCCCAATCTGAAATATACTAGTCCAATACATTCATCTTAATAAAAGGTTTAAACATAACATAAACATTCATATTAAAACTAGCATACGAAATGTAAATAATTTATCCATAAACCATGAATGGTGTAAAAATAACACATCCATAGTAAAACATATCACAAAACCATCAATATAATATGAAATTTTTTTATCAGGACAAATCAACGTCAAATAATATTAAAATCCATCAATGTATGTTGACATAGATGAAATCAAAACTATTTGAGAGAAATATATCTTTCTATTTTGAAATATTTTAAGAGTCACATAATTATAAAGAAAACATTTATTTTGAAAATATTCTTATACACTTGTAATGGACGCTTAGATGATGATATAACAGCAGAAAATAGCTGCACCTGCTGTATAACTTAAAAAACATTCTTACCATAATTTTGACGAAAAGATCACGAAGTACCTTGTTGGGAAAATGACGGAAAGATTTATTTCGATACATATAAGGTAAAATAAGGGTATAAATGACTTTAACCCATTGTCTAGTAAATAGTAAAAATGTTTTGAAATACATTTTTAAGAAACATAGATGTGGATGATAAAGATATCCTAGTAGACACTTTCGTAAAAACAACCTCAGATAATAAAGAGATTGTGAAATTAACCCTTGGCTTGTGCTTTCCTTTAGTCAAGGGTACGTTTATCCTCATGTATAATAAACATAGATTGTTATTAAAATATAACAGAACCATATTAATATATATGATATCATAAATGATTGATTTATGACTTTATACTACCCATTTAATAATAATTTCCATGTTAAATTAGCATTTCAGGTAATAATTGCTTTCTTTATCATATGTGTTTTAACTAGTTACTCTTTATTGTATCAAATAGATCATGATTTAAATACTTCAAAAATATAAAACATGATTTATATATCATATATATTTAGAATATAAATATGTATAATAGACATATATATGAAATGGAAAACACTGTTTATGGAGATGGTAGGCCGTACGTACGCATAAACGCTGTTTCCGTTTTCATATCATATTGAACGGAACGATGTGCATAAGATATATGTAAGTACATATATATATATATATGTATGTATCTCTAGTATCATAATTATGTCATATATTACATACTTATTAATGATATATATTTTATAATCATCATTGAATGGTGAACGTGGAAATGAATCTCATCGTATCGTGGAGACGGTAATCCGTACGTACGCACGAGAGACAACATCATTATATTGATCTTAAAATAGTATATAATTGGATGTTATATCATATATAAAGAATAATAAACATGTTATATTTATTATTTACATCAATTATACATCATTATTATATCCATCCAAAAAGTGAATTGTTGAATGACAAACTACACCACGCTGTGGAGACAGTAAGCCGTACGTACATAAATATGGTGTGTTTTTCATTAATAGGATGGATATAATAATGAATATGGTTGTGAAATATTTATAATAATATCACAGTATATGTAATATTCTGGATTTATTATTTTATAATAGAAACAACAAAGAAAGAATAAATGGAAGAAGAAAAGAACTTGAAAGAGGTGATGAAAAATTTATCACTTCTTCAGGTTCTTCCTTTTGATTTGGTAAAAAGCGCTCTTTAGGTTGGATTTTTGACCAAGTTAAGGACTCTATTATAAAGGGAGGACAGTTGGGAGGATATTTGGGTAGGTTTGGGCCGATCCATATGGCTTTGAATGTGTGAATTTTATATAAGGGGAAGTGCCCTTTTATAAGAGGGGTGAGCGGAACCTTAGAAAAAGATTGTAATATTATTTTATAATAAAATCATTTATGGTTTCTAATGGCTAAAAAATTAATTATTTAATGTATATGGTGTGGATGGGTCTAAAAAATATAAACCAATAGGTTTTAGACAGGTTTGGCTCACCTTATTAACCTTATCTTTTAAATTTAACTCTTAGTTAAATAGTTTGACATTTACCATGTCTCTTTGTATTTTAATATTATATTGTTAATAAACTTACAATAAACTTCCAAGAGAACCTAAAGTGGTTCAATAATGACATATATAATATTATTAAGGCCCTTTTTAAGAACCTTAAATTTTTAGGAATATTATATCAACCAATAATATAGTATTTTTGTAAAAAACTCAATTATGTCAATTTTGGCATTATCTAATAAATCATTTTTGTTAAAGTCCTAAAAAATTTATTACTTCAAAATAATTTTATATGTTCAATACTAACATGTCATATTAACCTATAAAATTATTTTAATTCATCAATAGTCTCAAATTACATTTATTTGGATATTTATAATATCAATTATTTTTATATTTCATTATTAAGGTAATTCCTCCGTCATCATTGTGTCATAAATAAATTAAATAGTTAAATATCTAAAAATTGTAAATAAAATATTATTATGTAGGAAATATTTTTTACTTTCTAATTAATATTTATAGTTGAATTTATATTATGTATAACCCTATATTAAAAATGGTTTAGTTATTAAACTTTGAATTAAACTCTTTTAACTCTTTTCTAAATAAAATAATAATAAATGTCTTAATCTAATTCAAGTGGACCGAAGAGAATCATATTTTATTCCTAAGGGTTTTTTGGTCGAATTACAATTACCCAATAGAATTAGGTCATGGGTTTGGGTAATGATGATTTCATTTTTACCCTTAATTACCCTATTTAATTTTAACCGTGGTAAATAAAAGAAAAAAGTTACAATTCACCAAAAATTAGTTTCATCTCCTTGAACCACATTTTGCTTACTGATATCAACCGTTTCTGACAGATATTTTAAATTCCACTCATATAAGTGGTAAAATTATGTTTTATGCGAATTTGCAAATGCCCCTAGGAGGTGGGTAAAAGACGGTAAAAAGTTTGATAAAATTTTATATATCTAAACTCATTATAAAATGACTCTAATGAATTACATTGAACTTATATAAGTATTATGTATTTATTTTGACCTAAAATAAATTTAAATAAAATAAATATTTTTTTAAATAAGGAGTCGGTTTTAACCAATAACGCATTGTTTTTCACTATTCATCAAAAAATAGAATGTTTTCAAAAAAATACCAAAAAATCACTTTAAGCTAATTTCGATATTCAAAATCCAAAAATGAAGTCCATTTTAAAATATTAAATTTATAAAATTTCAAAAAGTGGGTATTACTATTCATAACGACTAGTTTGATTGGTCGTAGTGTGTTAGAATGTCGATGTTGCGTACGATGCAAGCTATTTTATTATTCAAAGGGAGACGTACCATGGAAGCATGGTGTGTTACATTTGTGTTATTTTAAAAATAATAATTAATGATGGTAGAGAATTGAGTATAGAAATAAACATTCAAAATAGTGTTTAATGAATCTGTTAATGGCCATTGATGAAAGAATTCAAATTGTGTTTTATTGAAAAAATAGAGGTAAAAAATAATATCTATCTATAAAATATTAATTTTTAATGAAATTTTGAATGGAAATAATTATTTTAAAATAGTGTTATATAAAATTATTTACGTATAGAAAATTGCTACTAAATCGGGTTTTATTTTAAATAAAGAAATTGATAAATTAACATAAAAAGGTATACCTCCTCAAAGGAAGGGAGAATATGATAGTGATATATGTAATATACATGTATACAGAATTTGGAATCATTATATACAACCAAATAGGGAGTGAAATTGATTTAGAGATATAAAGGTCACAAGTCAATGGAAAAAATATAGTTTGAAGAGATTTCATACTTTATATTCAGATTCATTCTTCATCTTCACTTAACATCCTAACTAATCATATTATTTTATTTTATTATATAATTAAAACCATTTACATAAATATTTTATTTAATATAATTATATTATATTCATTTACAACTATTTGAATGAGACAAAATGATTAATTTTTTTGTTCTAAGGGCATTTGTTTCATGGTTCCAAGATTGGATCACTGGTGGACAATAATTTATGTTCTTATCAAATGGGACTAAAAATACATAAGTGAAATTAAATCATATTAATGTTCCTCTAATAATTGAAATGGTCCCAAATATCCATAGGTGTTATGAATTAGGGACGATTTGTTTAGTATAATCCTTATTGTTATATGGTTAGTTTATTTTGGTGGTTTTACCGACCATCATGAACAATATTTTTTTATTTAACTCAATAATTATTGTTAAATTAAAAAATAGCAAAATAATTTTAAATATACTTATTTTCGTCATATTAAAAATAAAAATATTTATATAACCATCCTGGAAGGAGATGGATAAAAACTAAGTGTGTTGTTCATAGTGGCGGTGAACTAACCATGGTCTGAACAACATCTTCATTTAAGAATCAATTAAGGTGAGGGTAGAAGATAGATATTACAACGTAATAATAAAAACATTTCATTCCATTTAGAATAATTATGAAAAAATGTTTTATTGTATGGAGAACATATGAGGGTTATAGAAGAATAAAAAAATAGAAATATGTTAGTCAAGAATTTTACCATTTACTTTGGTTGTCTTTTTTTAGGCTATCCCTTTAAGCCTCTTAGAAATGGTATGTGGAGATATTAGAAGAAATATGATGTGGAGGAGAGTGTTGGGGAGGGCTTTTTGTATATTTTGGGAAATAACATAGGAATTGAAGTGTGGGGTGAAGGGGTGATATTTATTAGGGGAGGAGAGGGGTTTTTTGGAATATCATAATCACTACCTAATTATTTTGACATAAAAATACCAATAGTGATGAATATTCTTACCATATTTTGAAAATTGTGCATGTGTTTGATAACTAATCAGTGAATACATCTTTCATGATTCATAAATTCATGAATTTATCATATAAAGTTAAATATCATATTTTTTTTGTATTTCATTATTCACCAAAAATTCAATTATTTTAGAAAAATATAAAAAATTCACCTAGACCGTTTATCAATTTTTATACTCTAAAAATTAATCTAATTTTATGAAAATTATTTCATAAATATGATAATTTTAGGTTTTAATTTAAATAATTTTTTTTACAAATAGATATTTTAAAATTATAGTCGATTTTCCAAGCCTTTGAAAACTTACTTGTGGTCTCATAAAATTATATTATCCTTATAATTTAACCTAATATTGTTTTATGAAATTTTTAATAAAACATTTATGTTTAACAAAAATATAAACAATGATTTTATCATTTTTAAAACATTTATTTACTTGTATCGTGATATAAATTTGTCATATATTAAATTTATATGATAATTGGCTATTGGTTTACACTTCCATTGGTAACGGTACTATTACAAATTTCTAGTTATTTTTCATAACGGTCATATTACTATTTCAATAGTTAGATTACTATTCTAATGGTCATATTTGAAATGGAAATATGTGAAACACCCTGATATTTTATAAAAAATATATATAAATATTTTATATCTTATGTTATACACAACACCAAAGGAATCTTTCACTATACACAACATTGGCTTGGCTTGCGTTACAAGCAAGAGAAACCTTCCTCGATAGCTTGCATTGTACGCAATACCAAGTTTCATTAAACAATGATATATTATTATAATAAACTAGCCATTATGAATTGTATTTATATAATTTTTAATTTTATGACATTATAGTTCATCTTACACATTTTCTAGAATGAGATATGAAAACAAAATCAATTTTTCGGATAAAAGAAATATTTTTCAAAAAAATGCAGTTTTTCTGTCTTTTGATGGAGCAACCATTTTAAATATAATTTTTACTAGTTTATAAGTTCAATTTTACAAAATAAACTTCTTCCTCTGAATCAGGATATTAAAATTTACATTGGATAAATTTTTGATACTTTTCTGATAACTTCCATATTTTGATGAATATTAAAAATACACTAAATTTATCTTAAAAACAAATTTTTTCATCAAGATAATTTATATGGGTAAATGATAAAATTTAATGGTTTTAAAGTATAAATATAATATATTTTTACTATTTAATATTATTTATTTCATTTCCATTAATTTTACATTGAATTCATAGGTAAAAACATTTCAATCTTTGACAATGTTTTAACTTTTAAAACCCATTTTCTTAACAATGGGATTAATTTTAAATTATTTACTGCAACTTCTATGTTTTGAATTTTGAGAAATGGATTCCATATTTGGATTCAGTGGGTCGAAATTATGTTAATAGGTTACTTTTATTTATTTTTTTGAAATTATTAATTGTAACTACGATAATTTTTATTTGCTATAGTTAAAGGTAAATCAGGTAATTAAGGGTAAAAATAAGATTATAAAATTACCCAAACACCCATCATAATTTGATTGGATGAATAAAAGTCCACCCATATCACCTAAGGGTCATAATAGATTCATTTCATGGAATTTTTACTAGGAATATTATATAATTATTAATAAAACCAAAGAAAGTGACAGCATGTCACTCTCTTATATTTTATAAGTGTAATAATTTTAATTTAGTGATAAAATTCATAAAACTTTGAACATGAATAGTCTCCAGAAATATAATAAAATTATCTAAAGCATGTAAATTTATTTATAAATTTTAAGGATTAAATAATTACCAATAATGATGACACAATAGTGATGTTGAAATTATTTTATTGGTTGAAATATCAAATAAATGGTTTTAAAAATATTAAAATAAATATTTTATGAACTATTTAATGTGATCCACAAATTTTCTAGAATAATATGACATGTTATAAATCTATTAAATCTTTTATTTCGAACATATCCCTTGTCTGGATTTTATTTAAATTCAAATAAATGAATAGTGTCAAAATTGACACTATTATTAATTAATAAAAATAACATTTTATAAAATTGTTTAAAATTCACAAAAAATATTTAAAAATTATAAATTGAAATTTATATGCTCTAAAATTTCATAATGTATCCAATTATGGACATTTCAAAATACATAAGTAATTATTTATGACAATTTTAAATTTAGAATATTATTACCACAAATAAAATTAAACAGATTAAATAAGGATAAATCAAGTTGATAAGGTTTAAATTAAATTCCCCACATGTATAAATTTTATTTTTTGATGATATCACAACCCTATATCATCTAAAATTAGGATTTGAGTCATTTTTTGAGTTTATTTAGTGGGATTTGAGTTTATTATAAATTAGAATTTTAGAGGTTTCCAAAAGTGCCCCTCTCCTCTCTTATAAAAGGGCACCTCCTCCCTCTCCTCCTCACAACATTTAGAGACTTAACTCTAGGAAAAATCCGTCTCCACGCCGTGGTGTAATTTGTTTTCTGCCACCACCATACATTGATGGGTATAATGGTGTAAAGAATAAAAATATATTATTCTTATAACATGATACTAATTATGACATATTCTATCATTGAATCCGAGACCATTCAATAATTATGGTAACGATATCGTTGCTCGTGCGTACGTACGGCTTACCGTCTCCACGGTGCGATGTTATTCGTTCTACATGATCATCATTAATCCATGATTATATAAATTAATTGAATGAATAAATATGATATATATTATACTAATACCATTCTGTAAATTATTTATCTACAACCTAAAAAGATTAATAAGAATTTATTTGAAAAAACACGCATAAGTACATAAAGCAATGAATACCCGAATAACAAGTAGAAATGAAATATTACTAATAAGAAGAAAATAATATGACCATATTTGATATCATAACAATGAATATGATTATGTAATAAGTCAATTACATTATTTAAATAATTATACAGGATGTTCGGATACATACAAAGCATATCATACCTAAGGTGAGGGAAAATATCGCAATCTCAATTTTTTATGAGATTGTTTATACTTCAGTATTTACATGGTCATATTTATTATCCACATCCATGTTTCCTCAATATGTAGTATTATTTATATCCTCCTAAAATTTTATCTATTGATAAATTTTTAGTAAAATATATTAAATGAATATTATGTCGTTTTTAGTACGAGATACTTTTTTGAATTTTCCGGCCCAAGTACGAGAAACATGTTTTTTTAACTTATACGACATGAATGGTTTTCTTATGATTTCATAGAACACTATTTCCACGAAGCATCCTTTACAAGTTTTTAATTTTATTTTCAATTAACTTCTTTTAGTTTAAAATTGTATAACATGCTGAGAAAGGAAAAATGTTTTTTAAGTAGCAAGTATATTTTCTTCAAGAATGGAGTTCAAGTGTTTTATCAAAATTATTTTCCTTATAAGATAATATAGGGTTCTGTTTCTATCCCTATTATTAAATTTATTTTATTATGTTATGATGGAATTATTTTTATGAAGTCCTTTTATCTTATATAGATTAAGTTATGATTGCATGATGTTTAAGAATCCCATTTTTATTACATGGGTTATGCTATGATGTATGATTTATGATTTTGTTGCACACATAAGAATGGTTTCATTATGAGATGTGTGGGACCTATATCTCCCTCCAATGCAATGTGTAAAGATTTATAATTCATGAGATATAAATGGCTGGAATGACAAGTTTATCTGGTTCAGTGATACAGGACTGGAATGAGGAGTGAACTCAGTTCGGTAATGGACTTTGTCCGCTATGAAGGTCTTGGAAATGAGTCTTGAATAATATGAAATGATTTTCTATGATTATATATGTATGCCACAAAGTTTTATGTCTTATGTTCTGATTTTTTGGATTACATGGAATTTATATGATTTATCCCATGAAATGATATTTTGAACTCTTATGCAGGATAAGATTTTTCAAAAATTATGCTCTTAAGAATACGATACGATTGACATTTCATCTGTTTACCCTTACTGAGCATTTGAGCTCACTGTTTTGTATGTTTCTTTTCGCCAGGTCAGGAAGAAGTGTATTAATTATGATATGCCAAAAAATATTATAGATATGATCAAATAAAGGGGAGACAATGTAGATTCTTTATGAACCTGTTGTTTATGTTTCCTAGTTCCTTAAGACACTATACCTATACGGTCCTGTCATGGTTTTGTTATATGTTGTAATAAATATACATCAATTCTGAGGTATTAACAATGTATGTAATGTATGGGTCATTATAGTTGGTATCAGAGAAAAGCTATAGCCATCCTGTGGAAACTAGGATGTGAAAGCCTTAGTAAGAACCCTAAGGATATGTCTAAGCATAGGACATAATCTTAGTGTTTTTGAAATGGACATGAATAACCTATTATAAGACCTAAATTATGAAATTTTATTCCTGATTAAGTGGTTTTCCTGTTTTAATTAGTGTTTCTCACACTATGCTTCTTGGTTTTAGTCAATGGCTGGAACCCGAAGGAACCGTGTTAATGCTGAATGTGAAAGGCAATGCAATGATTTTCCCCCCTGAGAAACCAAACATTATTGGATATGTAATGAAAAATCTTGTAGCCATGCTCACACAACTTTCTCAAGCTATGAATCATGCAGGACTTCCAAACCTGCAAAGGAGGGAGAAACAATCTATTGAATCCTTCATGAGGCAGCATCCAAATTCATTCAGTTGGTTTTCTGATCCATTAGTGGATGAACAATGGATCAGTACCACTAAAAAGATATTTTTAGTCCTTCAATGTTCTGAACATGATAATTTCATCGTAGCAGTATATCGTTTGGAAGGTGAAGATGATCAATGGTGGAATCTTATCCAGAATACAAGGAAAAGGGATGAAATTGAGTCCAGGGAATGGTACGAGTTCAAGAACTTATTTTTCAATAAGTACATCCCTCGTATTATTCGAACAAATATAGAGAAGGAGTTTCTTGAACCGAAGCTCAAGGATGATGAATCTGTTGGTACCTATGAAGCAAATTTTACCAGACTTGCAAGGTGCGCTTCTAGGATTATTATTCAACCTAAGAGTCAGATTGATCGATTCTTTAGTGGCTTAAAACCAAGTCTCTGAAGAGAAATAGTCATAAGGGACTTCAATAGCTATGAGTAAATTGTTCAATGTTATCTCGAGGATGAGATGGAGATTGATGTAACCCATCAGTTATATGGGTTTGATAAGAAGAGGAAAATGGAATTCAAAGGAAAATCTAAATACCACACTGAAAATAAGATGAGTTTTTCATTATTCTCAATGTTTGGAAAGAAACATGGAGGTGATTTTCTTAAAGGGACAAGTAAATGTTCTATGTGTGTAAAAGAAGGTCATTGAGAAATTGAATGGTGATGTAATGGGAAGAAGATATCTAATGATGCGAACAATGAAAGGGATACACAGAATGAACCTCCTACACTTCAATGTTACAAGTGCAAGGAAATGGGTCATTATGATAATCAATTCCCTAATCCAAGGGTTATGGATGATGATTGATGTCAACAAACACTTAAGGCCAAAGGTAAAGGAATGTCACATGCAATTACTATCGGCAATTTGGAGTATGATAATGAAGTAGTGAAAGGTACACCTACCATCCACTCTAAAGTAGAAAATGTTTTATTTGATTCTGGATCCACCCACTCTTTTGTTTCTGAATAATTTTCTAAGGGTATCACCATATTAGCTTAGAAATTAGATATTGAGTTTGATGTGACAACTCCTAATGGCTCAATATTTGCATAAAAAGTTTACAATTATTCTCCGATTGAAGTTTGTGGGAAATTGTTTCCTGCTGATCATGTGATCCTACATATAGTGGAATATTATGTGATTCTTGGCATTTATTGGCTTTCTTTATATAGAGCTCATATCAATTTCCAAAGAAGGGATGTCAAATTTCATATTCCTGATCAATCTATGATCATCTATCGATGCAAGGATGAATATAACCTTCTTGTGGAAATTTCATCCATCTTATGGGTCTTGATTCAAATAAATTAAGGTTATTTATCTCAAATGGTTGTAGAGAAACTCATGATTAAGAATATGACCATTGTATGAGATTTTGATGATGTCCTTCCAAAGGAATTTCTAGGTCTTCCCCCAAATCATCAAGTTGTGTTTTCAATAGAACTCATACAGGCTGATATGCCCATTTCAAAGAAACCTTATAGAATGGACCCAATTGAGTTGCAAGAGTTGAAGAAGCAACTCCAAGAGAATCTTGATAAGGGATTCATACACCCTAGTGTGTCACCTTGGGGAGTACATGTTCTTTTTGTTAAGAATAAATATGGATCAATGATACTTTGCATTTATTATCAATAACTTAACCAGATCACTATCAAGAAAAAATATCCTCTCCCATGAATTGACGACTTATTTGACCAACTATGTGGAGCTCAGTAATTTTCCAAGATTGATCTTCATTCAGGGTATCATCAATTAAGGGTCAAAAAGGAGGATATACTAAAGACATATTTCCATACAAGGTATGGACACTTTGAATTTATAGTGATGTCATTTGGTCTTGCTGATGCCCATGCTATCCTTATGGATCTAATGAATAGAGTCTTTAGAGACTATATTGATCAATTTGTGGTAGTCTTTATAGATGATATTCTTGTGTATTGAAATAGCAAGTAAGAACATGAATATCACTTAAGAATTGTTTTAAAGACCCTGAGAAAGGAGAATATTTATGCCAAATTTACCAAGTGTGAATTTTGGCTTCAAAAAGTTTCATTTTGGGGTCACATAATCTCAAAAGAGCGGATATCTGTAGATCCAGTAAAAACGAAGGTTATTAAAAGATGGTTGAGACCAACAACAGTAACTGAAATTTGAAGTTTTCGTGGTTTAGCGAGGTATTATCGACATTTTGTGAAATAATTTTCAAGATTATCTTACCCACTCAACAAATTGACTCGGAAAAGAATTATGTTTGTTTGGACAGAGGAATGTGAAGAGAATTTCAAAGATCTAAAAAGAAGGTTAGCCAGTGCACCTGTGCTCGTGCTGCCTTGTAGTGGAGAAAGGTTTGAGATCTATAGTGATGTATCCAAGAAGGGGCTGAGGAGTGTCCTCATGCAAACTGATATGGTGGTAGCTTAGGCCTCATGAAAGTTGAAAATCCATGGGAAAAATTATCCAACTCCTGATTTGGAGTTAGCCGCGAAAATCTTTGAATTAAAAATATGGAGACATTATCTTTATGGTGAAATGTGTGATATTTATATTGATAATAAATGTTTTAAGTATATTTTCTCACAAGAGGAGCTTAATATTCACCAAAGAATATGGTTGGAGGAAATCAAGGATTATGACTACTCAATTCATTACCACCCTGGGAAAGCAAAGAAGGTGGCAGACGCATTAAGTCGATAAGACCATGTTAGCTTATCCATGATAAGGATCACTAAAGATCCAATATTTATGGATTTACAAAGGATGGATCTTAGAATTATAATGAAAGGGGAAAATATTATCTTTATCAAATGACTGTTCAACCATATATACATCTAATGATTAAATTGGCATATAAAGAAGATGTAGTGTTACAAAATAATTTGATAAATGTTCCTGAATTCTACATTGATTGTGATGAAATAATAAGGGTCAGGAATCAGGTTTGTGTTCCTCCCATCCCAGAATTAAAGATGGAAATATTGGATGAGGCTCATAGTTTATCATTCTCTGTTCACCCTGGAAGCCTGAAGATGTATAGGGACCTAAAAGAGTACTTCTGGTGGGATGGCATGAAAAGATATTTTTCTGAATATGTCTCTCGATGCTTGGTGTGTCAGCAAGTTAAAGCTGAGAGACAGAATTCTAAGGGGACGTTACAACCATTACCCATACCATAATGGAAATGGGAAAACATCACTAGGGACTTTTTTACTGGACTTCCTAAAACATACAAAGGAAATGATGATATCTGGGTCATAATTGGTCGTATAACTAAGTCAGCACACTTCATTGCTATTAGAGGGGATTTCTCTCTTTATTAGATTTCCATGATATATGTAAAATATGTGCAATATTTCTTGGAGTACCAGTTTCCATTATATCTGATTGGGATCCGAGGTTTACCTCGATGTTTTGGAAAAGTCTTCAGCATGATCTCGATACATAGTTGAGTTTCAGCACTGCCTATCATCCTCAAACAGACGGCCAGTCTGAGAGGACAATTCAATCATTGGAAGACATGCTGGGAGCTTTCTCTATGGATTTAAAAGGATGTTGGGATCAAAACCTACCTTTGGTGGAATTTTCCTATAATAATATCTTTCACTCCATTATTCAGATGGCTCCTTATGAAGCTGTCTATGGAATAAATGCAGAACTCCAACTTGTTGGGATGAAGTTGGGGAAAGAAAGCTATTCGGACCTTATCTTGTAGATGAGATGGAAGAAAATGTCAAATATATTCAACAACACATAAGAGCATCTCAAAGATGAAAAAAACGTTATGCCGACAACCAAATAAAATACCTCGAGTTTGATGTGGTTGATAAAGTATTCTTACAGATATCTCCTTGGAAGAGAGTAATGAGATTTGGAAAAAAGGGAAAGTTGGGCCCTAAGTATATCGATCCTTTCAAAAAACTGGATCATATTGGGAAGGTAGTTTACCGATTGGAACTTCCACCAAATCTCTCTCAAGTTCATGATGTGTTCCATGTATCTCTCCTGAGAAAGTATATACTTGATCCTTCACATGTACTAAGATTAGAAGTTGTACCGATGGAGCAAGATCTTTCTTATGAAGAACTGAAAATAGAGATTATAGATCGTAGTGAAAATGTTCTACGAACTAAGGACACTCGCTTGGTTAAAGTTTTAGGGAGGAACCACCAGTTAGAAGAAGCTCTATGGGAACATGAAGATATGACAAGGGAAAGGTATCCTCATCTGTTAGTTTAGAAGTGAAAAATTTTGAGGGCGAAATTCATTTTGAGGGGGTAGAATGTAACACCCTGAGATATTATGAGAAATATATATATATATATATATATATTATGTCTTATTTTATTTGCAACACCAAAGGTATATTTCACTACACAAAACATTGGCTTGGCTTGCGTTACACGCAAGAGCAACCTTTCTCGATAGCTTGCGTTGTACGCAATACCAAGTTTCACTAAACAATGATATATTATTATAATGAACTAGCAGTTATGAATAATATTAACCAAATTTTGAATTTTATTACATTATAATTCATCTTACACATTTTCTAGAATGAGATATGAATACAAAAACAATTTTTCGGATAAAAGAAATATTTTTCAAACAAATGTAGTTTTACCGCCTTTTGATGGCGCACCCATTTTAAATCTAAATTTTGACAATTTTATAAGTTAAATTTTACAAAATAAACTTCTTCCTTTGAATCAGGATATAAAAATTTACATTGGATAATTTTTTGATACTTTTCTGATAACTTTCATATTTTGATGAATAGTAAAAATATGCTAAATTTTTCTTAAAAACAACTTTTTTTATCAAGATAATTTATATGGTTAAATGATAAAATGTAATTTTTTTAAAGTATAAATAGAATATATTTTAACCATTTAATATAATATACGTTATTTCAATTAATTTTACATTGAATTCATAGGTAAAAAACGTTTCAATCTTTGACAATGTTTTAACTTTTAAAACCCATTTTCTTAACAATGGGATTAATTTTAAATTAATTACTACAACTTCTGTGATTTGAATTTGGAAAAATGGATTCCATATTTGGATTCAGTGGGTCAAAATTATGTGAATAGGTAACTTCTTTCTTGATATTATGAATAGTAACTATGGTAATTTTTATTTATATAGTTAAAGGTAAATCTGGTAAATAAGGGTAAAAATAAGATTATAAAATTACCCGAACACCTACCAAAATTCTATTGGATGAATAAAAGTAGACCCATATCACCTAAGGGTTGGTATAGATTCATTTAATGGACTTCTGAACATGAAAATTACATATTTATTATTAAAACCAAAGAAAGTGACAACATGTCAATCTCTTATATCTTATAAGTGTAATAGTTTTAATTTAGTGATAAACTTCATAAAACATCGAACATGAATTGTCTCTAGAAATATAATATAATTATATATATCATGTGGATTTATTTAGAATTTTTAGGGATTAAGTAATTATCATTAATGATGACACAATAGTGATGTTTAAATTATTTTATTGATTGTAATATCAAATAAATGGTTTTAAAAATATTAAAATTAAAATTATATGAAATATTAATTTTTCTCCATGAATTTTCTAGATAAATATGAAATTTAATAAATCTATTAAATATTATAGTTAAAAAATATCCTTTGTGTGCATTTTATTTAAATTCATAGAAATTAATAGTTTCAAAATGGAATCTATTGTTGTTTAATAAAAATAAAATATTATAAAATTGTTTAAAAATCACAAAAAATATTTAAAATTTATAAATTGAAATTTATATGGTCTAAAATGTCATAAAGTATCCAACTATGGAAAATTCACATCACATAAGTAATTATTTATAACAATTTAAAATTTTTAATATTATTACCACAAACAAAATTAAATAGATTAAATAAGGATAAATCAAGTTGATAAGGTTTAAAATAATTTCCCCACATTGATAAATTTTATTGGATGATGAGATTAAAACATTATATCATCTAATATTCTGATTTGAGTCATTTTTGGAGGTTTTTAATTGGGGTTTGAGTTTATTATAAATTAATATTTTAGAGGTTTCCAAAAGTGCCCATCCCCTCTCTTATAAAAGGGCACCTCCTTCCTATCCTCCTCACAACATTTTGAGCCTTCAATCTCAGCCAAACCCTATCCATTTCTCTTCTCCACTTCCCTATAAACATACTAGAGGTCCTTTTCATCTTCAAAGATCATATTTAGTGCCCTAAGAGGAGGTTTAGAAGTGGTGCGTCGAGGAAGAGGTAATATCCTTTACCGATTCTTTCAAAATTATTTATTCTTCAACTTCCTATTATTTATTTGTTTCATTATAAATTAATAACATTAGTATCACTCATATACTGATATGTTATTATAAATATTAAACAACCCTATTTCACTTTCTATCCATCCTACAGAAAAATAAATCACCTCACGTGCATACGTACGGAATACCGTCTCCACGCTGTGGTGTAATTTTTTTCCACCACCACCTTACTAGGATGGGTATAATGGTGTAAAAAACAACTATAAAGTATTATTATAACATTATACTAATTCTGAGATATTCTATCATCCACTCCAAGACCATTCTATAATTATGGGAATGATATCATCGCTCGTGCGTATGTACGGCTTACCGTCTCCATGGTGTTATGTGATTTGTTCTACATAATCTTCATTAAACCATGATTATGTAATTTAATTGAATGAATAAATCTTATATATATTATACTAATTCCATTCTGTAAATGATGTAGCTATAACCTAAAAATAGGAATAAGAATTTATTCGACAAAGCACACATATGTACATAAAGCAATGAACACCCGAATAACAAGTAGGAATGAATTATTACTAATAAAAAGATAAGAATATGACCATATATGATATCAAAACAATGAATGTGTTTTTGGAATAAGTTAAAGAAATTATTTAAATCATTATATATGAGTTTCGGATATGTACAAAGCATATTGGACATAAGGTAAGGGAAAATCTCGCAATCTTAATTTTTATCCGAGATTGTTTATACTTCGGTATTTACTGGGGAATATTTATCATCCACATCCATGTTTCCCCAATGTGTAATACTATTTATATCCTCCTACAATTTTTTAAATCCAATTTTACCTATTGATAAATTTTTAGTAAAATATATGAAAGGAGTCTTTTTTTGTTTTTAGTACGAGATACTATTTTGACTTTTCCGGCCAATGTACGAGAAGAATGTTTTTTTAAATTATACAGCATGAATGGCTTTTTTATGATTTCATAAAACATTATTTCCATGAAGCTTCCTTTATATGTTTTCAAATTTATTTTCAATTAACATCTTTAATTTTAAAATTGTATGACAAGTTTTGAAAGGATAAATGTTTTTTATGTAGAAAGGATATTTTCCACAAGAATGGAGTTCAAGTGTTTTATAAAAAAAATCATATTATATAATACAGGGTTATATTTATATCCCTATTATTACATTTATTTTATTATGTTATGATGGAATTATTTTTATGAAGTCCTTTTATCTTATATTGATTATGTTATGATGGCATGATGTTTAAGAATCCCATTTTTATTACATGGGTTATGCTATGATGTATGATTTATGATTTTGTGGAACACATAAGAATGAGTTAATTATGAGATGGGTGATACCTATATCTCCCTCGAATGCATTGGGTAATGATTCATATCTCATGATATAGACATGTCTGGAATGACAAGTTAATCTGGTTCAGTGATATAGGACAAGAATGAGGAGTGAACTCGGTTCTGTAATGGACTTTGTCCGCTTTGATGGTCTTGTAAATGAGTCTTGACTAATATGATATTATTTTCTATGATTATGTGTGTATTCCAAAATTTTTCATGTCTTATGTTCTGATTTTTGGGATTATATTGTAGTTCTATGATTTATCCCATGATATGATATTTTGACCTCTTATGCAGGATACTATTTTTCAAACATTATCCTCTTAAGAATATGATACAATTGAAATTTCATCTGTTTACCCTTACTGAGCATTTTAGATCACCCTTTTGTATGTTTCTTTACCCTAGGTCGGGAAGAAGGGTATTAAATATGATATACCAAAAAGGAGTCTAGATATGATCAAACAAATGGGAGACAACATAGATGCTTTATGAACAAGTTGTTTATGTTTCCTAGTTTCTAAAGACACTATACCTATATGGGCCTGTCATGGTTTTGTTATATGTTGTAATAATTATACTTCAATTATGAATTACTAACAATGTATGTAATGTATGGGTCGTTCTAATATGGGTTCCCTACTTTCTATAAACATCACCTATTTCATTAATTATTCATAAAAATATAATTTTCTCTAATGGTTATATATATTTTATTATTCAACATGAATATTTACTTTAACTGAACAAAGTAATTATATTTTTATTAATTTTGGATAATACCCTTTTTTACTAGGTTGAGATGGAACCCTTACATGATCTGTAGTCCAAGAGGAACAAGGACCATTACCAGACATGAAGGCCCAAAGACTAAAATATACTTGATTTTCATCTCCCTAGTATCACATTCATTGATGTTCCAATCTCCCCACCGCACATGGTGAATCATATAACATTTCCCCATAACAATCTACAAGGTTCCTAATATCGATGTAATTTTTTCATACCCTCTCTTCATTCCCAATATGGATATATCTTCTCTTGTGTATAATACATTCTCTGATTCCCTTTATAGGTCCTTCTATAATGTTCCTTTCATTTAATTGTGTTTTACTATGAGGTTCCACAGTTTTTAAAAGAGAAGGTTGAGTATCAACTATTAAACCTCGCGAGCATGGGAGTTATGGTGTGGTATCATAGGTTACACCATAACCCATGTTTTTAATATATATATTTATATAATTTAAACATTTATATTTTGGTCTATAAAACATCATTGTTTATGGTTTGGGGTTGGATTATAGAATATTTTCATCTATCATGAAAAAATTCTATTATTTTCCAAAATACTTATAAATATAGGACTTATCTAGAATTATCAATTATTTCCCTATAATTTTTCAAACCCCATGTGACCAATGGTGTATATTTAGAAATATTTATCTATCCATTCATTATTTTTGACGCTCGATGTCAAGAGATAAACACCATGTGATGTAAGGTGAATTTCTTTTCTCATTTTATTTATTATCTCCATACCATTTCTTCTTAAATAGTATATAATAATATTATTGATTTTGTTTTGTTTTTGAAGTGTTGTGGTTTTGATGTGGAATGAGATGGCATAATCCTTGTGGTTGATCCATGTGTCTGGGGTGGAATTTGATTAATTTTTCCTTTTAATATCATGTATAAGTTATTAATTCTTTAGATTATGTAGGGGATTAAAAAAATTACCCATTTATTTATGTCTATTTAAATAACATTCATGTTTTTATTTAAGTTGATAGTACGAATTGAAATAAATAAGATAATAAATTAGATAGTAAATATATGAAGGTAAGGGTGATTCAAATTCACAATAAAGATATATATTATTTATTAAAATTTATTTATTTATTATTATTGATAAATTTTATAGGTTACAATTTTCATGAAAAGTATAATATTTAAGATTTTGGAAGATTAAGCAGTTATTTACTCCCACGCCTCTTAGATAAAGAGATTACATGAATGATGGGTAAGAAATGATATTAATTTTTACTAAAATACATGATGTCTATGAGGGAGAAAATAATTCGATTGTGTCATGATAATAGTATTTTCAGACTTAATTATGAGGAAATTATATGGGGGAGGTTAGTGGGAGAATGATTTTTTGATCAAGTAAACAAAATTATATAATGGATTAAAATTTATCGAGAAGTTATTTAAAATTTCATAGTGGTAAATAAATTCATATATATTATCATGCATAAAATAGATAAAAATATTTATAATCTAGATCATCAATACAATGATAAGTGGACCACGATTAACCTCCATAATTCCTAGATAGCATAATATATAATGATAGGGTCAACCTTAATGAGAATAGGAAAACATGATAAGGATATGGATTTTAAAGATAAAAAAGGCTCAAAAAATATTGAGACTAGGTGGTATCATAACTAGTATACTAATACAGATGATGAATCCAAGAGTTTCAATATATTTATTGTATTTTTTTCTAGAGTCATACAGTGAGGCAAAGGTAAATACAATGTTAAATCTAATTTAAGTGATTCAATTGAGACAATATTGGATTGTTTTCATCTAATTACCCTAAGAGAAATAATTAGTATAAGGAGGAGGTTCAATCTCAATTATCATCAAGGTGAATCAAGGAGAAAAATGATTACAATAGAATAAAGTCCATTAAATGAAAAGGAAATTCCAACACATCATGGAAGATGAAGTGTCTCTCAAAACATGATGACCAAAATTATTATTAAAAATGTGATAGGGATTAAAAATATTATGAATATGTAGAAATTATAATATTTATAATAAAATCAAAATATCACATGGTTACCTCTAGTTAATAAAAAAGGATTTGTGAATAATGAGATATGAATAAAAAAAGTGTAAATGAAGAGACACAAAAAATAATTCCAACTATGGACGAATATTTTTGTAAGTTTTAATGAAATTAAGAAACTCTTAAGGGAGAATACAAAATCAAGGAATGAGAATATGGATTTTATGATATCCCATTTATACTTCATTAATAAATGATATTAATGATATGTAATTGGAGTTCACATGAATGATAGGCGATCTCAATAGAATTTTTGTTAGAGGAGATAATATTCTTATGATTACAAAAAAATTTGATTTCTAAGAATGAAGAAGGTAAGTATAATGATGAATGGTTGTTTGATGATGATAAATAATTTAATAACACACATATAAACCATTAAAATTCTATCAAATAAATTAGTGAATATTCTAAATCAGGATATAATTTTGTTAATGTTTCCATGAAACGTGATTATTATCCCATTATGCCACATAAAATTATCTTGGTAATGGAAACATAAAATAAAAATTTTGACAGCAATAAAATAAAGGTAATAATTTACCTCATCTAATAAGTAGTATACTACCATTTTTATTCAAAGTGGTTCTTATAAAAATCTAAAAAAAACAATAATGTGTATTTTAAAAAGAATTGGGAGGCTAATCCTAAAGGAAAAAATATGGAAAAGGAGGTTGATTCTATTTATTATAATTTTAATAGACACAACCATATTTCAAATTTAAAGAAATATCAATGAATTGATTTTGATTAAATAAATTTTAAATTGAGGATATTATTCTTTGAATAAAGATATTGGTGCTTACGAGATTGTGGAAAAAAATTCTATATGTGCTAGAAGAAACTGCCAACCCTTAATATAAGATAGGCCTTTAATTGAATGGGAATCAGATTTAAGATCCTATAGTCTAGATTAGAAAACATCCATAATAAAATGAACAATTTCATAAATGTTTTAAATATAGTAAAGAAACATGTGGGAGGTTTGATAAAACTAGAAATGCCCAAAATATTTTTATCATTATGATATGTGACTAATTAAAGAGGAATGATAAATCTAAATCTATTAATATGTGAATTGGTTATGAAAAAACATTTGTGGTTGAGGTGGATTAAAATGAAATGAAATGACGAAATCCTTTGATACATGATAGTAATTTCTCATCACACATGACTAGGAATAAAAATCAATTGAATGATATTAAAAGGAATATTTTAGGATATTTTATATTAAAAAAATATAGATTACTCGATTTGAAAGGAGAGATATGTGATATTTTTTGGAGAATTAACTTGAAGTCAAAATTTTATCCTTGTGGATGGGTTAAAAAACAATCTATTGGGTTTTTCCCAACTCTGTAATAATTAGAATGATGTTATATTTCATAATAATGAATATGTCAATAAAAGGATGAGGGATGGAAGTATCTTCCTGAAGGGACAATGAACACTGCTTTTTTTTAATTTCCAATTATCAAAATTGTTCATTCATGATTGTGATGTAAGTGACTAAACATTAATATTTTATAACAACATAAATTTTATACCATATTAAACTAATATTATGTATTATTACTTGTGATACACACTATTCCCAAGTAAAATGAACTAAATAATTTTAGAAGAATGTTATTAATAAATCAGTAATTAAAACTAAGATGGAAAACTATTTAAATATAATAAATTTAAAAGATTAATAATTAATATGAGTTGATATTGAAAATGGTTATTTTTAATGAATGTTCTTTTATTTATATAATGTATTTTATTTTAAAAACTAAATTTAAAAATTATAGAATATAAATTTGATGAAATAAAATTCATTTTTGAATTCCTAATATGAAAATTTAATTATTACTAATTTTTTAGGTTTTTCTAAAAAACATAGATTTTTAGTCAAAAAAATACAGTATTTGTGAATATTATAATTTTTATGACTTTATTATTATGTAATAATGTCATATAATAATAATAATAAATTAATGAATTTTTTAATTTTATTAATGAATTTATAAATTTTAAAATAGTATTTGAAATTATAAATCATATCCAATAATAATGAACAAAATTAAAATATTACTTTTATAAAAAAAATGTTTTTAGTCATTTGTTATAATTATGTGTTTTGATGATGAAATTTTATTTTGGATCGATTTAAAAGAAAATGGAATTTTTGTTTTTTATACAAAAAAAATTATTTCATAAAAATTAGTATCTATAAAAATCATATCATGTACAAAAAAACCTAAAAAATATTTTCCGGAAAGCTATTTTATGTATTGTAATCACTAATCATAAAATTAAATTTTCAAACCATTAGAAAATTTATTTTTTAAATTGATATAAAATGTTAAATAATGATGTTTGAATTAGGTAAAGGGTTATATATTAATTTTCATCAATAAAATTATTTAATATGGTTAAAAATTAATTACCAAGGTAAAATAAATTTTCTACAAAAGATAAAAAGGTAAAATGAAACCCCAAAAAACACTCTTGGATGCCTCCCAAATGAGATTATAGTGATAATATAGGCCCAAAACATTCCACCACCATTTTCAATTTTTTATCTTTTGAAATTTGAATAGTATAAATACATTATACTATTTGTAATGGTTACTTCTAAAGAAATCAATCAATTCACTTTTAAGAAGGTAACACTTCCACCACATCTAGAATCACCTTCAAATTTATAGTGTGAATTATTTTAAGTTTCAAATCATAGAACCCTATCTCATGTACATAAGATTATGCTAAATTTTACTTTTTTAAGTCATTCATTTCCAAGGTGATTTGTTAGAAAAAACTCAGGATTCCAACAAAATCACTTACTCTTTTATTTTACAACAATAATTCCTAAAACATATCTAACCATACTAACATAATTAAATAATTATCATTATTATACATAAATTTCATTATATTAATTTTAAAAATATTATTCACAACTTTTTATTCACTATGAAAACAAAAATTATATTGATCATACATATGTGTGGACTATCTCCCCCATGAAGTGATGTTGTTTGTTTTTAATCACCACTTATCAATGTTGGTATACAATATGGATTTTATGAATAAATGTTTTTTCTATATAAACAATAAAAATATTATATACACATTTGTAATATACTATCATTTTGTCTATTCATTGAGAAATGGGATCATTAAATGTCCAACGTGTAGACTACCACCTCAAAGAATGATGAATTTTATTTTTTTGTAGTTGGTTCCCTAGAACCAACTTTTATGTACTTTATATGATAATTTCATAAGATAAGTTTTCAAAATAAAATGTCATAACAATTCCCCACTATGATGAGAACCATTAATTACTATGACACCATTCAGGAATATATGTTTTATTACCAGATTATATCATTTAAGGGTCATAAATGATACAAGCTATCAGTGATGGAGATTGATAGGACTTTTGGACACTTTTTCATGGTTTACACCCTTGGTAATATCTAGTGTATGATATTTTGGGAATGCGACCCACCAGTAAGAAATCAATATTTATATGTGTTATTGGATATTACTATATATAGACATGTGTATTGATCCTTAGAAATTAAGATTATTATTTATGAGTACTATAATTATCGTACATTGATGTACTAATGAAACACATGATGATATATGTTTGTGGAAAATTAGGATACGTTTGTGTACATAATGAGTAATATTGAATTAATTAATAATGTATGAAAGGATTTGTCACTTCTATTCTTTATGAGTGGTTTATATCTCAGGCCCTATGACGGAAATGATGTGTTCTAAATAAATTAATGAATGTGTTGACCTATAGGCAAGTTCAACTTCTGGGAAGTCAAAGAAAATGAAACTGAGAACAAAGGTTGATGGCACTAGCATGCAACCTATTTTTATAGGGATATCATGATAAATGGATTATATTTCACACTAAGCACTATAGGAGGTATTATGTCATTATAGAATTAACATATTTCTCTATGGATTCCTTGGCATCTTACTAGATGCTAACCATGTACTTTAGGCTTCTTTGCCTAATGCCACTAAGAAAGAAGCCTATAGGGCCACAATCTAAAAGTATCTGGAATGTTAGATAAATAATTTACTATTATTTATTTCTTAAAAAGTTGAAATAAATATTATTAATGAATGTGGTTAAATAATTATTCATGTTTGTATGATCTCATATATTCTATCACTAATTATTCAACATAATATAATATGAGAATAATATTTAATAAATATTTTAATTCTATTTACTGAATATAATATTTTTTTATTGGAAAATAACACATTTATATTTATTTATTACATAAATATTCATTATTTAAGGCTTGATAAATATTGTGGATGAATAGAATACTATGTGTAAAGGATGAGTAATAAATAATATATATGAAATATTATTTGATTAAATAATATTTAATTTAATTCACAAGTTAAATTTATGTCAAGAAAATAATAATAATATTCTTATTATTTTAGAAATGGTGTTTCTCAAAAGATTAAATTAATATTAAAGGACCATTTTGAGAATATTTATTTCTAAACCCTAACATAATTTAATACCATTTGCATTATTTTGTCATTAGATCCAATTAAACTTCGGTTGTGCACAATGATAATCGGAGTGAATCCTCTCAAGGCTTAGGGAGATCCTTCTCCAAAAACACTCCAAATAACAGAGAGTGATCTTCCTCCACCACTGACTCTTGAATTTAAGGAGGTTAAGGAGAAAACATCACAAATGATTCTCTTGGTGATAAAAGGAGAACAACTCAAGTGATAGGATCTTCTATGATATAACATGGAGATTCACAAAGTGATGTTTGAAAATTTTTGGAACATGTGTAGATCACTACTAGAGGGAATCTACACTTTATTTCTATAGTGAAATTACATTTCAATATAGATATATTTTCCAAACTATCAATGAATAAATAATTAACATAAGTAAATTATTGAGTTCATTAAATTAATTATAAATAATATGTGTTGATCCTTTATTTGGTTCTAGAATTTTATCCCTTTTCTAGTTTTCTTTGATTCAATTCGGTTGATCAAGAAATTTATCATTTTGTAAATCTTGTATTTAACACTGATCATGAAAAAAAAGAAATGTTAGGCATGGCCCGTCACATGATTCAATTATGCCTAAAACCTAAAAGTTATATTGGATAAGTCCCATAATAATTTATAATTATTTAATGATCATTGATTGATTTATGAATTGATCATTTAGTTTTCGAATCAAATATAACCATTCTTTTAATTCAAATTGTGAGATATGCTTCTTCCTAATTTTTTTATCATAGATCTAATCAAATCGATTAATTTTATGAACGAAATAAAATCGATGTTCTCATCCAGAGGTGCTGATTTTTTTTCTGAATGACATAAGAGTACACGCCATATAACAAAATTTACACACCTTGTACTACTTTTCAATGCAAAAAAAATTAATTTCGAATCAATTCCAACAATGTGCATTGAATACACACAATGAATTTATTTTCTTACACCGTGTGCTGACTGGGTCATCCTGGCACGTGATCATCTAGAGTACACATTGTGTAACCCATATAGACAGTGTGTAGTATTTTAAGTCACATACATGGTATGTATTTTCATACATGACATACCTAACTAGTGAGCGTGTAACTCGGTGACAACACACCTTATATTCCTTGTACACCTTGTGTACTACATATTTTTTATGGCATGGTTTACACACTGAGTCCCTAGGCATGTGCCTCAGATTGGCAGTGAGTGACTTACACACCATTTATCTCGCTTGTACATGGTGTGCACTTATACTTAATTATAAATAATTAAAATTTATTTATTATACTATGTAAATATTATCAAGTTATTTTTACATGTATTTATTACGTTGATAGGACACACCATGTGATGGGTTTTAATATATACATATATATAAATGTTTAGTTAATTTATTTGTAATGCTCATATATTCATATTGTGTGTAAGTCATATGAAAAGTATTACTATATTTGTATTGAAGCACAAAACATATATAAAACTCATGTAATGCGTGTAATCGTTGAGTTGATATTACAGATCATGAAAGTATGAGGAAATTCATCGATTCAATATGTCAAGAGTAAATAATATAGAAGTATAATATATATAAGGTAGATTCAAATAGGTATTAATCTTTTTTCCTCCATGGTATATTTATGTACACATTTCATTTTAAATAAATTTATTAATTTTTTTAAATTACGATGGATGGGAATCTCAAAGAAATTCAGATGAGAAATAAGATAAAATAATTTATTTATCAAACAAGACAATTAATTTATTCTAGGATGGTTTATCTTAAATAAGAATGATTAAGAATGGATAACTAATATTATATGCATAATTCATTGCATCTATGTAGATGATCATGAGTTTACACTAGATCTTTTCATGTGATTAGTGTCATTAAAATTATTATTAAATTAAATTTTTGGCCAGTGGGCCTTCTCTCATATCATTTTGTAAGGGTCTGTGTGTCCAAAGTTTCATTTATGTAAAACATTTCCCCCCTCACCTTTATAAGAGTAAAAGCATATGTAATGGATGGATCTCCCAATATATGGAGGTGGCTCAAGTTTGTAGCCAATAAAAAACCACTCCAAGAGAGATACATATGTGTACAAGTGGAAAGTGGTAACCTAAACCTTAATTGGTTCAAGGTGTTTTCCCCAATGTCAACAGTTAGTTTATCAGCCTCTATATAAACAAACCATTAGTAAAATATCAAGGTCATACTACATTATTATTTTATTTCATCCAAGTTTTATGGTTATTTTATTAGGGATGTCTTATCATGATCGCAGGAATTAATTACTTAATAAGCATACAAGATAGAACAAAAACAAATTGTCTTCTATGTAAATATTATCTAAGACATGGTTAACCATAAGTAAATCCACTTAATATTAACAAATAAAGTTTTAAAATAATAATTTTAAATTTATGCCTAAAAAGATAAAATCCATCAATTACAAATAAAGTTGGTATATAAATCCACTTCAGTTAAAATTGAACCATAATTCACGTTCTTGACTAGAAAAAGTTATTGTGCTTTCAATTATCATGTAATTCTAACATGATGTTTTGGTTTGACAGAACATATTTCTCATAAAGTGTTGACTGTCAAAGTAGGACTTGGTGTAACTAAGTGGAAAAGGATGAAGAAATCCAATTTTAGTATTATAGGATTGGGGAGTCCACTCAATAAATAATGGAACTATAAGTTAATTCAGTTGGTGATTGGAATTACTAACTAAAACCATTTATGTTTCTTTACTAACAAATATTGAGGTAATGAGAAGGGGAATATGGATCCTTGACAATAGAATCTCTAAGAAACATTATATTTTCAATCCAATTATGATGGATATTGGGTTTTGATAAAATAGTGTAAGATTAATATATCTAATATTAATTTATTTTTAAAAATTTAATCAGATAAAGTACTAAAATTTTTCTCATATTATTGTTATAAAAACAATTAAATAAATTCCAATATATCACTAAGATCTATACTTGTTATGGAAAAATTCTAATATGAACAAGTTTCTAATAGTGTAAAAGGCATTTAAGCGTTATCCCTCCCTGTGAAATAAAAATTTTGTGATGGAAGAACCTATTCCTGATGCATCTGGTAATAAGGCTAGTTCTAAAGAGTAAAAAATCTATGAAAAATATTTGAATTATTCTACATTTATTCAATGTTTGAAGCTATCATCCATGACCAATGAGTTTTTGAAGAAACATGATGACATGGATACTTATAGCATGATGTATCACCTTTTATATCTCTATCAAGAGAAGGTGAGAAAAGAGATATATGATATCTCTAATGATTTGTTTACAACTATGATGGGAGAGTCTGTGCTAGTTGGGCCACAAGTAGTCAATATTATTGGCTACATTGAATACTTAGACACATTAGGGATTAAATTCCAAGATGAGATGCATCCAGATATCATACTGTCATCAGTTCCCAATACCTTATCTAGTTTTGTTATTAAATAAAATATAATAAACAATAATAAGAGTTTTTCAGAAGTTCATACATTCATTTACCAAGTGGATAATACATGGGTAGTGATAAACCCATAGTCTTTTTGGTAAATAAGATAATGAACAATAAGATGGGGCACACAACTAATAACAAGTCTAATGATCCTGAGAACCGTCCTTCCAAGAAGATGAATATCTATAGGATGAGAAAGGAAAAGGAGGTAGTATTTTTTTATGTGGAAAGACAGGCCATTAGAGGTGGAACTACACCTATAAGAAAGTGGAAGCTAATGTTGTGTTCATTATAGATTGTAATCTTTCAATATATATACATTGGGTATTAGATATACCTTGCGGTGCTCACATATGTATCTAAATAAAGAAACCATGAATATTTAATAATATTTCAAGAGGATAGGTGGATTTGAGAGATACTAATGGTGCTAAGATGGTTGCTCTATCTATTGGTGACTACCACCTTTCATTTCAAATGAGACTGCTTTTTCTTTTAAAATATTTTTATTATGTACCAATGATTACCATGAACATAATTTTTTTCATTCTTAGATATAGATGGATATATTTTATGGTTTGGAAATAAATTTGTTTTCCTTTATAATGAAAATATATGTTAGGTTATGAAAATTTTATATATTGGTCTTTATGTATTAAATTACGAAAAAAAATATTTTCAATTGATAGTTAATCATTTTCATACAAATCATATAACACTTGATTGTGGAATCACCATCTTGGTCATGTAAATGGAAAGCGTTTGAATAAATATATCAAGATGGTTATTTATAATCTTATTTGCTAAAACAATATAAATTTTGTAATTCTTGTTAACAAGTAAAAAATCACTAAAACGTCATTCGGTGGGAAGGGTTAAAGGGAGACAATGCTTCTTGGATTGGTACACACTGGTGTTTTTAGACCATTTCTAGTAGAAGTTAGAGGTGTGTATCCTTACATCAAATATTTTACTAATGACATGAGTATATATATTTATTTATACTTAATGAGGTATAAGTATGATTCATTAGACAAATTTAAGGAATTATAGAATGAATTACAGTATCAATATGGGAATAAGATGAAGAATGATCAGTCAGATCGAGGTAGTTAATATCTTAACCACAACTTTATTAAATTTCTACGAGAGTTTGGGATTCTATCTCAACCTACTCCACCTTACACACCTTAGTGGAATGGTGTTGGTAAAAAAAGAACTGTACCTTATTAGACATGGTATGGTATATAATAGGTCATTCAAATATTATATTATCTTTTTTGTGATATGCATTATAAACTACAACATACACATTAATCTGAATACCAACTAAATTGGAAAATGTAATTAACTTCCACTTATGGAGTGGAAATAAACATGTTTTTTTCATACACATGTATAGGGTTAAAAGGTGTTTTTATGGCCTTCTCATGAAACAAAATAGAACCATAGGGAACAAAGTGTATCTTTATTAGGTATCCCATGGAACAAATGGATGATACCTATACAACCCCTCATATAAGAAAGTGAGTGTTTTTAGAGAAGTCGTATTTTTTAAGAGCGATAACATCCTCGAAAAGGATGGTGGAAGAATGATTGAATTCAATGATGTGGATGCTCAAGATACACAAGATTTGGTTTAGGAACAGGTTCTACATGACCCTATGAAAAAATTAGTTCCTAAAACATACGTATTATGTTTGATCCCAAGAGAGGTGAGATAACTAGAGAGATATCGTTTTGTAGTCACTAAAGATGGTGTCTCATTATTGGTCGACAATGATAAACCTATCTCATATAATAAGGCATTAGATATATTAGAACCTAAAATATGGAAAGAATACATGAATTCTGAAATGGATTTCATGCATCATAAAAAATTTATGGTTTTGGTTGATAGGCCAATTGATGTAAATCCCATTGGTTGCAAATTCATATTTATGAAAACAAAACTAGACATGGAAGAAAAATTAAATACCTTTAATGAAAGGGTAGTGGCTAATAGTTTTAAAGAACATAAAGGAATTGACTACAATGAAATGATTTCACCAGAATCTATGTTTAATCCCATTAGAATTATACATTCTATAATAGCTTATCATGAATATGAGATTTTCAAGATGGATATAAAATCTACATTCTTTAATGTGAACCTTTATAAATATGTCTATATGAGAAAACTAGAAGGGTTTCTGACTCAAGGTGATTCCAAAAGGATTTCAATGTTTTAAAGATCTATTTATAGAATGAATCAAGTATCCATTTCATGTAAAATTAGATTTTATGAGGATATAAATGCATTTAATTTCATTAAGAATGAATGTGAGTGATGCTTTTACAAGTGTTTTAGTGTAAATGAAGTCATTATCCTAGTGTTACATGTTGATGAAATATTACTTATTGGAAACAACCTAAAATTATTATAGCCGGTTATGGACTAGTTAAACTAATGTTTCTCCATGAAGGAGTTAGGTGAAGTAGCCCATATTCTATGGTTCAAGGTCATTAATAATAAATTAAATAGGATGATTGGACTAATTAGAAGTTAATATATTGATGAGATATTAAATATATTTAGAAAAGAATAATCCATGAGGGGATTGGTTCCAGTGTCACATAGTTTAAATCTATCTATGATAATGTTTCCTTAGACACAACAGGAGAAATAGAGAATGAGTAAGATGTCATATTCTTCAGTGATAAGTTCAATCATGTATGTCATGTTATGTACTAGACATGATGTTTCCCATGAATTGATTAGGTATGGGAGATATCAATATAATCCAATAAAACAATAATGGTACATTGTTAAAGCTATCCTTAAGTATATAATAAGAACTAAGGATTTTTACCTGGTATATGGAGGAGACTAGGAGCTATCCATCAAGGGTTATACTGATGATAGTTTTCAAATAGATCATAATGATATGAATTACTAGTTAAGATATGTTTTCTATATCAACAGAAAATTTGTGAGGTATAAGAGTTCAATGTTCCCAATATCCCCTGATTCTAAAGTGGATTTAGAGTATATAGAGGCATCTAATGTAGCTAAAGAATCTGTTTGGATATGGAATATTTTTGAGGAGCTTGATAGGGTACCTAGTAGTAAATACGCTATCACTTTTTATTTTGAAAATATTGTAGTTGTGGGTATAGAAAAAGAGCCAAGGTTACGCCAATGGGAAAATAATATACTACAGAAGTATCACATATTAAGGTATTTTTATCAAAGGAGTGATGTTATAGTGAGTATAGTACCCATATAATGGAATGTGGATGGCCCCTTGACTAAGGGGTCACCTCATAAAAATAATGATTATCATGTGAGAGTTTTCGGGCAAACATTTGTTAGCAGTTGGCCATAGTGAATGTGGTAGTCTATTTGAGTTAGTACCCTAGATCCAATTTATTTGTACTTTATGATAAAATTTATCCATAGTTTTGAATATTAAAAAACCTATTAACACATCATGGTTGATATTATATTTAACATTGTATGTGATAATGTCCATAGATTAGTTGTTTGAATTAATGGTCATGGTAGTTTCCCTCTATGATGAGAACCCAGAAGTGATGTTACACTTTTCTTGAATATATGTTCTATAAATAGATGATATAATTTTAAGGACAAAAATGATATATTATATCATGTGCGGAGACTCATAGGCCTCTGAGGCACCTTCTCATGGTGTACGCCTGTGGTAATATCTAGTTTAAGATATTATGATAACGAGACCCACCAGTAGATATACACATTTATATGTATCATTGGATGTTACTATTTTTGGATTTTTGTATTGATCTTTATACTTTAAGATTATTATTTTTGAGTTTTATAAGTCATATAATTTGATGTATTGTTGAAAATCAGGACAAAATATTTTTTTGGTGAGGTAGGATATGTTGGGTGCGTCACGAATAATATTATATTAGTAATTAAAGAAGGAAAGGATTTTCCCCTTATTTTATTTATCAAAAGTTGATATCTCAAACCCTTTGATAAAAATGATATATCCTAAATAAATTTGTGTCCATGGTGATCTATAGGAAAGTTCGATTTTCGGAAGTCAAAGAAAGATACATCGAGCACATAGGTTGATATAAAATATCATACAACCTACTTGATTTGATATATCATGATAAATGGATTATATTACATAGTAAGCATTTTTAATAGTTATTATGTCAATGTGTTATTAACTTATTTCTCTGTGGGTGACTTGGAATTTTTCTAGATGATAACCTTGTAATTTTGACTACTTCACCTTATTCCCCTAAGAACAAGGCCTAGAGGGTCCCATATTAAGTGTATCTAGAATCTCAATTAAATAAAATATTATTATTTATTATTAAATAATTTTAATAAATATTATATCTTCATATGGTTTAACAATTATTAATTTTTTATTGATCCCATATAATCCTTTACTAGTTATTCGAGATAATATATTGTGAGTCGAATATTTATTAAATATTTATTTTCTATTTGGTGAACAAAATATTTATTTTCTTATTGGTGAATAATGAAGTGATATTTATTTATTTAATAAATATTCATTTTTAAAAGATCAGAAAATATCATGGAGGAGTGGAAGACCATGTTTTAAGGTTTGGTGAGAAATAATATATATTAAATTTTATTGGATTAAAAATATTTAATTTAGTTCACAAGTCAAGCGCATGTCAAAAAAATAGTAATATTATTTTTATTTTAGACATGGGGTTGAACATGGGTGTAAATAAATATTAAAGGTAACTTATGAGAATATTTATTTTCAACCCCTAGTATTATTTAAACCCAATTATATTATTTTTTTCATCGGAGCAAATTCATTTTGGGTTGTGTACAATAACAGCTGGCGAGAATCCTGTCAATCCCTAGAGGGATCCCTCTAAATGATTTCTCCTAATAATGGGGAGATATATTACTCTACTTAGCACTCTCGTGTCTATAGAGACTGAGGATAACTTTAGGAACAAATTCCTATGGAGATTAAAAGAGAATGATGCATGCAATTTGATATTTTGTGCTAGCACTCGGGGATTCCTATGGCAATGTTCATAGATTTGTGGAACATGTTTGGATCAAAACATGAGGGAATATACACATCATTTATTGAATTTAATGATAATGAAACACAATTTTTTTGTCGAATCCATCAAGGAATAAATAATTAATTAAATGTAATTTTTTAATTAATTAAATTAATTATAAATAATATCGGATGATCATTTTCTTGGTTCTTCAATTCTATATCTTTTATAGTTTTCTTGGATTAATTTCTATTTATCACGATGTTTATCATTGTATAAATCTAGGATTGATCATCATTTATGACAAAAACGATAAGTTGGGCACAACCCATCGCACGCTTCTACTATGCCCATAACCTAGACATTTGTCATCACCACCCAACATTAATGGGTTAAATAATAGATTTAATAATGATATATAACATTTATAACATTTTTGAGATTATTTAAATGTAAAATTATCATTATAAAAATAAAAATCCTTACTCGTTATATCATTATAGTATTTTACCATTTGGGTCGATTTTACCACTTATGTAAATGATGTTATAATGATTGTGTAAAAAATGATTACGGGAAGTCATATGATTTTAATTTCATGTAAGAATGATATATATAATATTTTTAATGATTGTAAATCTTTTTGTTAATATTTAAATTAATTATTAATATAAACTTTCAAATGTCAAACATGTCAAAATCTAGTTCATCTCGATTACAATTTTTACAAGTTGTATTCATGTCTTCCAGCTATTGTAATGGGAAATATGTAATAATTTAAAAAATTTATTAGTCTATCATTAATTATATTTGAATTGTTAAATTTAAAAAATAATTTGATAATAAATATTTTATTAATGAAGATTATGTGGAAGAAGAAACTAAAAATTCTTGCACTTAATAATTAATATAAACAATAATTTGATAATATATCTATAATATATATTTTTTTTAAATAATTAAAAAAAGTATTATGGAAGTAGTGGTATGATGATATTTGGTGGTTTGCTGTCATTGGTGATTTGTTTACTCCGGAGCTGATGGATTGACATTTTTCATGGATGGGGATGATGTGATGATGACTACAATGTTGTGATAATGACGACATCTGCACATTTCCTGAGCAGCAATGGGATTTGTGGGATTTGTTTCGCACAGTGGTGCCTTATGTTATTGGATTTTGAATTCTGGATCTTCTTTTAAATTGTTAATTTGTAAGGTGTAATCATTCATCTGTAATTCCCACTTTTCCCTAAAAGTGTTTTTTATTTGAAAATAATAAATAATAATTTAACCCCAATGGATATCTTCTAATTATGGATAATGTAATTTAAATTTCATATTAAACCTCTTAGTCTTACATTACAATTACTGTAACTGTTTTTAGAAAATCAATTCTCATTAATTGCATTATGATTGTTATTATTTAATATATTTTATATAAGTTGGTTAAATTATTCCCTTTCACGGTATTATATGGTAATATCCCTTTGTTTTATGGAGAGTTACATTTATACTTCATAAACCCTCTTTAATTGTTTATTTCTTCAGAAATTAGGACATCCATAAGAGATTTAGCTAACTTAAATTTCTTTTCTTTGAGTCAAAATGTTATTCATTGATAATTATTCTTATATTATTGGTAAATCGCTCTATTTGATATTTCATAATATATTTATTCTTTTTTTATCTAGGGAAAATGATGTTTTTAACATAAAGATTCTTTGTCAAGGAATTTATTTTTCAAAAAGTACGACGTTTTTATGAATACAAAATATCATATCTTTAACGATATTTTTCCTTATTTTCTATGTTCATTTTTCAGAAAAAAATTACTTTATTATTCTATGAACACATTTTTTACCCATATTACCTCCATATTTCTCATATACTATTTTAAAATAAAAGTTTTATTACCACATTTACTATGTTGGTTTTTTGAAAAGGCGTTTCATGATATTCCAAATGTTCTCAAACCTTTTAAAATAATTTTTTTTCCATTAGACCACATTTATTGATAATCATCATGTATTTTAAATGATATTTTATTTCAAACTTTTCTATTTATGTATTCCAAATTATTTAATTTTCTTTAAAAAAATTTTTATAATTAATTTTAAATTTAAGTTTTTCAAAGGTTTTGTGAAAACATTTTTGTATTAAGATCAATTTTATTTCTAGTGTTTACATTAATAAAGTGATATTTTGATTTCATTTTATTATTTATTACAATATGATTCATTTTTAAAAATTTTTTTTATCAACTATGATTTGTTAATTTCATGTTATGTGATGTCTTGAATGGTTTAAGAAACCTATTATTTTTTCTAGGGTTTATTTATGATATTTTGGATATTTTTTCCAAGTGGAACTCATATTTATGGATTTTTGAATGGTAGAGTTCTATATATCCCTTCGATTCATTGGTTAAATATTTATATCAGATAAGAAAATGATTTTAATCATTGATATTCTGTTTTTTACAACACAAGGAATGGACTTTTTTTATTCACAATACAAAGCATGCACATTTTATTTTCTCAAAATATGAAGCATAGAAATTTTATTTTTTCATGACATGATGCATGATAATTTTTTTTTTCACAACCTGAATCACGAATTTGTTTTGTGTACAACATAATGTGTGGGAATGTTTTATTCAAAATATGATGTGCATACATTTTTTCAGATCAAGAGTTTGTTATTTTTTTTGTTTTCAAGATAATGTTTGGGAATTTGTTTTTCACAATATGAAGAATAAAATTTTTGTTTATTCACAGTGTTATATTTTCCCATGTTTATGTTTATTAAAAAGTTATTTTTTATGTTTGGGATTAAGGGAATGTTACATTTACATTCCATATTCATATGATTATTCTCCATGGGTAATGTTTATTATCCCTTGATTTGGAACTCTTTTTCCATGTTACATGTTTTTAAATTAATATTGCATTTCATTCTACCATAAATTGTGTAAAAATATTATTGTTCCGAGTTCTCTTAAAGATATTTTACTCCCACGATATTGTTTTCTCATCTTCTTTTGATCTAACCCTGTATAACATTTTTAGTAGTCTTCCCATGATAATAATTCAACCTCAACCCTTTCGTATGAAGTTATAAATAATAGTATAACCTACTATATTTATAAAATGTCTCTATTATTGATTGAATGTGGAGAAATGTTTACATGTATCATAAAATATTTTTCTTATGCAGCTGATCCCCAAAGACTCTAAAACTTATACTATAGGTATTGTGATATTCATTCTGATTTGTAATGATTACCCTATAAAACTATTGTAAAATAAACATTGGTTTGTACCACTCTGTATCAATGATTGTGTTTAAAGAATGGGTTTTTAGAACAATATCTGGGAGTGTGGATATATGGCTTTATAATTTGTATTAGAGAAGGGTTTAGTTTTTTTGGGATTATTTTAGTTATTTTTGGGGATTAGTTTAGTCACCATTATTTTTAAGGATATATAAAATTAATGAAAACCATTGATATGATTCTAAATATAAGATAATATTCTGAAATATTGTTAATGACTTGACTAAGTTGTTTTCGTAGAAATATTTCTACTCTTAGATAATGGAACGTGGATACGACTATGACAATGATTCAACATTGGTTAACCACATCGAAAAGTGTTTGTTGATCATTTACTTGATCAAAACCTTGATGCATGATAAGCAGGCCTAAGACTACAAACATGAATAAAAACTCCTAGGAATATGATTTGTTTAAAAACATACTCTTTATGAACTATTATGAAGTATTTATTTCTTACCTAATTTGATGGATTAGGATGAGAATTATAATATAATATAACTTAATGTCACATAGGATAAACTAATATTGACTTAGGTTGAACTAAAAGAAATATAGTGAAATTAGATAATATAAAACAACAAGAAAATTTAATGTTGAATTGCTTATATGATTATGATAATTCCCAAGTATTATAAATTTTTAATGGCTCATTTCAACCCCTTTGGTTTTAATGATGGATGGAATTATAAGGAAACTTGGGAGTGGGTGATAATACAAAGATTACCTCAACAAAAAATCCATCTGAATGATAGATTGAGTGAAAGACATTATGATTATTCCAAACCAGCTATCACAAAATATTATTTACATTGTGAATATAATAAAAGTTCCAAAAAAACCAATGAAGATAATAATAGAGTATCATTGATGTTCATGTAATGAAGATAATGAAGGAAATAATACTCAATTTTCTAAATTTTAAGAATATGGGAGGAAGCACTTAGGTATTAGTCTAAAAGGAACGATAAAATTTTTATTTTTTTAATGGATATCATCAAGAAGTCTTCTATTAAGGTAAAATTATTATTTTTATTGTATTTATTTAAATAAATTGACTTCATTCTAAGGTATCATTAATAATTCCATTTCTTATGTGTGGGGAACTTTGGAATTATCCAGTTTAATTCCCAAATCGAAGCACTAATCATGAATATTAGTATCTCTAACCTCCAAGACCAAGAGGAAAATTGAATTCATATGTAATCACTTAAATCGCAGTGGATATATATATATTTAATCTATATGTATAATCTAATTTTAGGTTATATTAGAATTATTTGGAATTTTATTATTGGAAATCTAGTGTAACTAAATTTTTTCTCTAATCATTAAATCACCACCACAATGATTTTAGTGTTAAATAAAAATTCTATTGGTATGATATTTTTTTCTAAGATGAAATTTATATGTATGTGCATTGGTAAATCATATTATACATCATTTAGATATATTTAATCTGATTATAGTGATGGGTTAGTTTTATCCACCTAGAGGAAAAACTATTGAGAGTAATGAAAACACATTTCATATTAACCTTTCATAATCATTAAATAAAAATATGATATTAACCCTCCTCTAGAAACTAATTTTATAGTGTCAATCTTAAAACCAAAAATTGGTAGATTTTTTTCCCAAATAGTAGGAGAAATCATCATAATATGGATAAACCAATTCAAATAAATAGATTTTATTTTGAAGTTTGTAAGGTTGATATCTCTTTACAAAGTATACATTTATTTGTCTATATAATTTAGATTATATTATCTATTTCCATTAGTAATTTATAATTAAAATTTTGAGGATGAAATTGTTTTAATGGAAAAGAATTTAACAACCCCAAATTTTATAACTTTTAAAACTGATGTCATGTTCTATAACTTATGTTATATGCTGCAAATAATTAATAATAACCATAACATATTAGAGTAACATTATTAATAAATATTTAATAAACACTATAATGGTAAAACCTTAACATATATTAATATTGGAAGATAAATAATTAATATGATTTAATATTAAAAAAATTAATTTTCAATGAATGTTTTTTTCTTTATATTAATATTTTTATTTTAAAAAAAAATTAATTATTATAGAATATACATTTGATTAAATAAATTTCATTTTTGAATTATTCACTTATAAATTTACTCGGTGTCATTTTTTCACTTAATCTAACAGGGTTATTTTTTTTGTTGAAAAATAATGTTTTTGAAATATTTATAATTTTTACAGTTTTATATTTATTTAATATTATTCTAAAATATTTAAAAACATTCTAGTAATAAAATATGTATTTAATGAATAAAATTATTCATTTTAAAAAATTATTTTAACTTATAAATAATAAGACACACTTTTAGAACTAAATTAAAATATTTATTTAATAAAAACTATTTTTGATCCTTTCTACTAATTAAGTGTTTTGTTTGTGAAATTCAATTTTGGATGTCTTTGAAATCAACCTACATTTTTTTATAGTAAACCAATTAATTTCAAAAAAAATTCATATTGATGTTAATATAATCTTGTACCTAAATATCTAAAAATAAAAGAAAAATTTTTGTAAAAAATTTGTGACACCCCATGATTTTACATTATATATCTTTTTTAAATAATTTTATTCTCTTTGATATCTTACCTTTCACAAAACAAAGTGCTTAATCAAACTCAAAAATTTTATTACTTTAACATAATCATTCTAACCTAGCCATCAAATTGGAAAAAATGAATTGTATTCACAAAATTATGAAATATATAATTTTATAACTCATTTTTAATATATTAAAATATTGTTATGGATTAAGAACATTATTTTTAGTGATGTCATTTCATTCTTTAAAATATATGTTTTCTTTAAAAATATAATTTTATGGATTTTCATGACAAAATAAATATTATTAATTTTTTAAACTTTTAGAAAATATATTTGATAAAAAAAAATTAATTATTTAAATTATAATTTCAAAATTTTATTATGGTGAAATTTTTGTAATTTTATGAAAAGATTAAATTTTCAGTCAATAGTGAAAATATTGATTTTTTAAAAAATGTCATTTATTTTCAATAAATTAAGAAATTTAAAAGTATAATTATATTTTCAATTTGATTTAACTTAACATAAGAATTATTTATTTATATTTATTCTACATAAGTTATTTTTAATCAACATGACATTTTATTTTAGAATAATTGTATTTTTTTTGTTTTAAAATGTGATTTTTTTAAAATAGTTTAAAAGTACATAATGTTTCTCCTTTTTAATTAATTAAAATAATCTCAAATATGGAATGTTTTCTATTAAATTTATATATTTTATATATCCGTAAATAATAATTTTTTTCATATAGTGATAATTATTAGTGTTAACATAAAATTTAATTTTACTTAAAAATACACTTCTTGAAAACCCATTTTTCATTGTTTCTATGGATTTTGTTTTAAATATAATTTTTCTATTTCTATGAACATAATTGGATAAAATGGTTTAAATATTTGGTTTCAAAATGTCTAAATTAGGTTTCAATCTCATTTTAATTTTTTGGTACAAAAAAGTTACTATGGGAAAAAACATTTACCTCAGTATATGTAAAATAATGAAACAAGTTAATATTAAAATGTAAAAGCATAAAATAACAAACAAAAAAAACATTAGATGGGTGGTTGATATGCTTCTAAACCATAAATATCCTTTAAAATTTTAATTTTAAATCTAATTTTTTGTAATTAATTCCACTCATATGTGGTTTTCTTTAAATATAAAATAATTATTATTTAATCAATTAAAACCTCCTTTCCTCATGAATAATTACCACCCCAACACCCCCATTCTCCCCAAAATCCATAAATATCCTAAAATATCGTCAAAAAAATATCATCCAAACTCTCACCTTGTCAATTTTTTATTGGTATAAAAAAATATAATTCCAATGTCACTAATAGATCCCATAAGTATGTGATATTCAAGAGGAGGATAAAGTATGCAAAACTAAAGAAAAGAAAGAGGTTAGAGTTTCTCATCCAACCTTTACATTGATGATATATATGAATTATTAACCATTTATTTATTTTTAGTGATATATATTCTTCCCTTTTGATATATCATATCATTAATCTCATTGTATTCATGTTATTCAATGTTTCATTCAATAACTATTACTTTTATGGTCGAAATGAGTCGACTGATTACAAAGTGGAAAGGGAATTCTTGACTCAATTTCCATTCTTTGGGTTGAGATTATACTTATTTAATTATATCATATTAATATTATATGTGAAATTACTTTTGAATATATTATGTTGTATTTCGACATTTTTTATGGTTCATTATAGTAGATATTCATTTTTTATTCATTTTAGTAATGCTCACTTCAAATATATGATATTTATGAGGGACTTCACATTAAAAATAATCTTTTTTAATCCTTTTTAACTCTCTTTTTCTTCCCTATCCATGTTTTCTAATATTGTTTGGAAAAATTTATTTATAATTCTTTTATTATTTTTTAAGGTCATTTTATTTAATGGATTACATTTTACAAAATAATTTAAAATTATTCTATAAGTGTTTTCTAAATGAGGTTATTTTGAATTATCTCAAAATAATATGGAATGAATTTTTTTACAAATTTGTGGAATGAGTGGAATTTAACACCCTCATGACACCTTAATTCCTTGAAGATTAATTTACAATCATAGAAGGTCATATTAAATGAGAATTTTTTCATTCCTAATTCCACTAAATATAAAACAATATTGTTGAAAAAGAAAGGATATTTTCTTCAAGAATTATTTCAAGTGATGCTTCAAAAAAACTAGTTTCCCATATTAGATAACATTATTTGATGTTACATATGATTTTTGGGGGATATTATTCAAGGATACTATTATTATTATTTCTTTGGTTGGTTTGTATTTATGATGGCATGATGTTTAGAAATCCCACTACTTATCAATGAGATAAGGTATGACGAAATGTTTATGAAAACCATTTAATTTCATGATTTCTAATGTGATGAATGATTTATATTTTTTTTATTATGTGATTGGGGGGACCTATATGTCCCTATAATGTATTGGGTAAATATAAATAACACATTATTAAAACTTTTATCTGTGAACCTGATTAGATGTTCATAATTTTTATGTTTGAACCTGATTACATGTTTAAAAAATTTATGCATAAACTTGATTTCGTGTTCAAAAATGTTATGCGTGAACCTAATTACATGTTCATAATGATATGTGTGACCCTAATTAGATGTTCATGCTTTTATGAGTAGACCATTAATATGTGTCTATAATATTATTTATATATGTGGTTTTAGGTCCATATGTTTATGAAAGGGCCCGGTTTCATGACTTTTACATAATGAGTGAACTTATTTTTATTTATATGTATTAAAAATGATATAAGTTTATGTTTATGCCATAATTCCATGTCTTCTGATAATGTTATTCTCTCTTGGCTCATGTTATCTTATGATTAATGTTATATGAACCACTATGATTTATTCAATGATGGGGGGTTTTGATCTTTGATAAGAAGGATATAATTTTCAAATGGTATTTTCATGTTCTTATACCATTATGCTTATGTAATGTTTGATATCTTGCTTTTTAACCATACTAACAATCTGAGCTCACCCTTTTCTTTGGTTTATTTTACCCTAGTATTTGAAATAAGGTATTAAGTATGACATGTCAAATAGGGTTTGAGTTATAAGGGAATAAGTAGGACATGATGTAGATATTTTATAAACCAGATGTTTATATCTTCATGTTTACAAATACACTAAAACCATATGGTCCTAGGGTCTTTTTTTATGATATGTAATTAATATTCATCTATTTAGAGATACTATCTATGTATGATAATTATGGGTCATTATAGTTGGTTTCATAGAATGGTTTATTCAACCTTGGGTAACTAGGACGAGAAAACAACAGTCAGAACCCTAAGGATAAGTCTAGCTAGAAATCCTATAGCCTTAGCAATGTTCATGAATAGACTAAATTAATATTATACTTTCATAGATTGTAATTTTAGAAGAAATTTATCTTAATTATTTGGTTTCTCAATATGACTATTTTTCCTCGCACTATGCTTGTTGGATTTTATACAATCGCTGCGAATATAATGATATATCATAATTATGAATGTGAGGGATAATGGAATGATCTTACACATGAGAAACCAAGTGAAACAGTTATCAGAAGGGAAAACCATTTTATTATTTCTAATCATAAATACCATAATATTATCAATAATCTCAAATTTGGTGTGTTCCCTAACACATAAAATAAGAGAATCATGGAGTTTCTTGTTGGCCATGGAGGAGATAAAGTTCAAAGTTTCCTCATGTAAATCATGTGGGAAGAGGAATAGAGTATAATGTTTCAATGGAACTAAGAGATTGTTTGGGTGTGTAAAAAGAGGACACAAAGAAGGTTATTGTAAAGGAAAAGTGAAAGGTTCAGTTAACATAATGAATAAAAATAATGGTATTGATAAGGAATCATCGATAGTAAAATGTTTTTAATGTTGAATATATATTAATTATTCAAATTTATACCCTAAGGGTAAATATCATCACGAAAATCAGAAATTTTTTATGAACAACAGTTATATTGACAATTATGAAGGGACTACAAGTGAAATATGAGATAGAAAAAGTATTAAGGAATCAAATGAAGAATCGTAGCTAATGGTTCAAGAAGGAAGTGAAATGATTGAGTATTAGTGTATTGGAATTAATGAATAATTTTTAGATGTACTTTTACGGTAATATGGTATAATTAAACATCTAAGGATTGTTCCATTGTAGTTTTCACTTAAGTATTTTAATGATTGTTTGAATTGTATTGGTAACCGTTAAAAGTGATTAAGGTGGCAAGGTGATACATTTTTTGATAACACAAGGCTAATCAAAAGACAACCCTTAATATATGAATAATTTTTGTATTATATAGACATAAATTGATGATTTATACTGATAAAATAAATGGTAATTTATTATGACCTTGGGAATTATTATAAATATAATGAAAATGTGGTATATGGATTGAGTTTATAGAATGTTTGGAATTATGGTTTGAGTAAAAAAAATAATTTGTGAGAAAATTAATATTTTCACTAAGGTTTTATGGTAATTCATATTATTAACACGTTTCAATAGAATACATGATAATTATCTTCCCATGATTGGTGTGTGAAAATTATGATCTACATAAAGTTTTTTGGGGAATTATTGATAAGTTGATTTAGAAAATTTATTAATCTTTATTCGAATGTTTTAAATTTTAATATTTTGGAAGGTTTATAAGGGTAACCATTTATGAAATTTATTACATTGAAATTTGGAAACGTTTTAAGAGATTAATGTATTACCTAATCATATAATGATTTATGTGTATTGAAAAACCCGTGCTAACAAAATTTTATGAGGATATCAAGAGACAGAAATAACGAATTCTCATCACATTATGGATCATATGATTCACTAGTTCTTCAAGAAATTTCATTTAAAAATCATTTAATAGAGTCATAAATGAATAATAAATTGGTAAAGGCACAACCAAAGAGCGATATTTTAATTTTTGTGATGAAATATAGTAATTATATATTCTCAATTGTTTTTGAAATAAAATTTTAATCAATTATAATCATTTCTAATGATATAAATGCCCCTATTTTATACCTATTTGGTATATTTCGTTGTCTTCCTTAAATATATCTTTACCATCCTCTATAAAAACATTATAATTATAATTCTTTTCCATGTTTAGTTTTTCACTTTCTAATAATGTTCTCCTAATTTAAATTCTTGTTTTTGGGGGTGTTTCACCATTTATTTTCTCTCTTTATAAGAGGATGTTATACTAACCTTTTTTATGATGTGGGTTTACCATAAAGGAATTCTCTAATATCTACATTTTATTTTTGAAGTAAATTTTTTGAATTACAGGGATGCGATTTTTTTAAATTCATGATTATACTATGAGGATAACTTATCAATTAATACTTTTACTATGTCGCTCTCAAAATCCTCAAGTGTTTCATGTATATATAATAAGGAATTAAATACATTACCCTTCACATGTAATAAACTCAATGTTCATACCAATGGAGAAAGAACTTTTTTATAAAGAATAAATATTTGAGATTTTAATAATATATATAAAGTTCAATGAAGCAAGAACACTCACTTTGTAAATGTTTTGTGTCAAACCCACCTATTTGAGGAAGCTACATAGGAACCTAATGATGTGATGAGGAAGAGGTAGCCTCATCTATTTTTTTCTGAGTAATAAATTTCAAGGGGAAATTTATTTTAAATGGGGTATAATATAACACAACAAAATTTTACACTTTATCTATCTTTTTTAAATAAATTTGTTATCTTTAATAGCATACATTTCTGAAAAAATCGAGCTTAAAAAACTTCAAAATACAATAATTTTAACAAAATTGATAAAACATAGACATTAAATTTGGGGGAATGAATAATATTCACCACATATTAAAATATATTATTTTACAACTCATTTTTAATATATTAATTTATTCTTAGAAAATAAATACATAATTTTTAGAAAAGTCATTTTGTTCTTTAAAATATATGTTTTCTTAAAAAATTGATTCCTATTGATTTTCATGAGAAAATTTATATTATTAATTTCCGACACATTTAGAAAACATTATTGGTAAAATTAAATTCATTTTCAAAATTATCATATTGAAATTATTTTATGGTAAATTTTTTGTAATTTTCTGAAATGTTTATTTTTCAGTAAATAGCAATAAATAATATTTTTTAATAATGTCACAGATTTTCAATAAATTAAGAAACGTTAAAGTACCATAATGTTTTAAATTTTATTTAATGTAACATAATAATTATTTAGTTATATTTCATACACATAAATTCTTTTTAATCTCCTTCATATTTTATTTTATAATAGGATTATATTTTGTTTTAAAAACAAGATTATTCTAAAAACTATATTTAAGTACATAATGTTTCTCCTTTTTAATTAATTAAAATAATACCAAATAGGTAATGTCTTAAAATAAATTTATATATTATATATATTGGTAAATAATAATTTATTTTCATACAATATTAATTATTGGAGTTCATATAAAATAATAATTTTCTTAAAAAATGCACTTCATAAAAACATTCTTTTTCTTCATGTCTATGGTTTTTCTATTAAATATATTTTGGCCAATTATGTGAAGTTAATTGGGTAAAATTTATTCCATATTTATAATTTTAAGGTCCAAATTAGCTTTTTAGTTCAATTTTATTTTTATCTATAAAATATATATAGTGGTAAAAAACAATTTACCATAAAATGGGTAAAATAATTAAATAGGTTAAATTAAAATGTAAATGCTTAAAATACCTAAAAACTACATCATTAATTAGGTTTTTTGTGTGTTTCTATAACATAACTATTGTTTAACACATTAATTATCAATATAATTCGTTTTAATTAATTCAATAAAAACTTGGTCAGCTTTAAATATAAAATAATCATTATTTAATCACATAAAACCACCCATTATCAAGAATAAATACCACCCCTTACTCTTCAAAAATATTAGAGCTCTTAAAATATCATAAAAACCCTATCATACCCACTCTCCCCACATCCAAGTCCTTATAGTATCACCGAAATATCAATTCCAAGTTCGTTAAGGAAAACTCTCTAGGATTTAATATATAATTGGTGGTTAAAGTATTCAAAACTAATGGAATGTGGCGGGTTAGTGTTTCTCATCTCATTTTTAACTTTGGTGATATATTTTCTTGATTCACCACTTATGTTTTAGTGTATATACTTCCCCATTGATGTATAATTTTATAAATCACATTATATTTATGTTATTCAATGTTTCATTTGATAATTATTAATTTTATGGGGAATATGATTAGATTAATAAAAAAAGTGGGTTGGGAATAGTTAACCCAATTTCTATTATTTGGGTTAAGATTCTACTTTATTTATTATGTTATACTAAGATTATTTGTGAAATGACTTTATGAAATCTAATTTTTTTACACATGTTTTATGTGGCTTTACATTGGATAAATTTATTTGATTCAATTGATTAATTATCACTCCAATGATATGATATTTATATGGGACATTATTTTAAAAATTGTATTTTTTTTAAAAGAAATCCCTTAAATATCTATTTCTTTTAAATTTCCATGTTTTATAAAATTGTTTCCAATTTTTTTGTACTGTTATTATATGATTTATTTCAAGTCATTTTAACTCATGATTGAAATTTTTACAATTTTTTTTGAAAGGATTAGTTTTTCTTTTTCTCAATTCATTTTCGTTCTTACTTTTCGGAAAATAAAAAGAATTAATGTTTTTTTAACTCATATATAATAAGAGGGCTTTTCTATTTTCATGAATCCTTAATTCCTTAAATATTCCATTACAATATTAGAAGCTTATTTTCAAGTAATTTTTTTTCTTTCATAATTGTGATATATTTCAAAAAAATTGTTTTCAAAACATAAATTATATTTTATTTAAGAATTATTTCTAGTGATCCTTCAAAAAATCATTTTTAAATATGAGATAACATTATTTGATGTTACCTATGCTTTATGGGAGTTATTATTAAAGTATAATATTCTTATTATTTATATGTTTTGTTTATTATTATTATGGAATGGTGTTTATGAATCTCATTATTTTCAATGAGATATGATATGATAAAATGTTTATGAAATAAATTTATTTTCATGATTTATGATGTGATGAATGATTTATAATCTTTTAATTATGTGATTGGAGGGACGTATATCTCCATCCAATTAATTAGGTAAAGGTGGATAACTCATGAGTAAAAATTTTATTCATGAACCTAATTACATGTTCAAAATTGTTATGTTTGAATATAAAAACATGTTCATAAATGGAATATGTGAACCTGATTACAAGTTCAAAATTGTTATGTGTGAACCTGACTACATGTTCAGAATGTTACATGTGAACCTGATTACATGTTCATAATGTTAGGCAATGACCTATATTTCATGTCTATAGGATTATGCATAGTCCTCGTGTCATGTCCCAAAGTTTATTCAAGGGCCTGATTTCATTTCCTTAGTTTAATGAGTGATCCTATTTTAATTTATACATGTTCAAAATGTTACATTATTATGTGTATCACACAATTCCATGTCTTATACCAATGTTATTCTCTCATGGATCATGTTCTCTTAGGACTCATTTTTTATGATCGTCTATGATTTATTCCATTGTTCAAAATTTTCATCTTTAATATGCTGGGTATAATTTTCAAATGATATGTTCATGTTTTTATGTCATTATGTTTATGTTTTGTTTGATATCTCCCTAGTTTAACATTACTAAGCATCTTATCTAACCCATTTATTTGGTTTATTTTCCCCCAGGATATGAAGAAAGGTATTAAGTTTGATATGTTTGAAAGGGTTCTAGTTATGAAAGAATAAGCTAGTGATGATGTAGATGTTTTATGAACTAGGTTTTTATGTTTCCATCTTATGAAATACCCTAACCCCATACGGTCCTCACATGGTTTTGTTGTGGTGTGTAATTAATAATCATATATTTATATATATAATCTATATATAATAAGTATGGGTCGTTATATTATTTTTACATGTTATGTGTCTTGATTTTATATAAGATTTATGAACGTCATAGAAATTTTATTTGATAAATTTTTTTAAAAAATTTTAAATCACATGTCATATTCAGTTAAATATTCAATATTAATATTTTTCATTCAAATTAATTAAAAAGGTTAAAAATTAATTTCCAAGGTAAAAGGAAATTATGAAAAAAGTTAAAAATTAAAAAATAAAATGACAGAAAACCAACTCTGTTTTCCCAAAAATGAGTGGAATAAGATAACATTGACCCACCAAAATTAATTCTATATTTTTTCCATTTTGGAACTATTTACCTTTGAATATTAACATTACCTCTTTCAAAATATAACATTCACTTCCAAAACAATGCTTTTATTCACTTACAAAAAGGTTACACATAGACTACTAAAAGATTATCCTCCCTTTAAAATTTATTATTCCATCTCTATAAATTTTATAATAACATAATCACATATCATTTCCAAAATCTTCTAGTAACCATTAATTATATATGTTCTTAATTTATAAGATGTTTTCCAAGAGAAACCTCAAGCTCCAAATGTTATTATTTCATTCACTTATTTTTTTATTTACATTAATCCTTGAAAAATAATATCAACCCATATTAATAAAATGAAAATTTTTTCATTATTAAAAATATATTTAGTTATATTAATTGTAAAATAATTGTTAGATAATTATCAACCACTAAGAAAACTAAAGAACATTTATAGTGCATACATACATACTATCGCCTCCATCATGTAATACTATTTATTTTATATCATTACCTCTCAAGGATGGTATTAATGATTTATTTTATGAAAAAATATTTTTTATTTTTAATGTATACAATTATTATATGATCATTTTTTTATATACCCGCATACCATTCATTATTTGATAAATTAGATCTTTAATCATGTGTAAATGTGGACTACCACATCCAAAAATGATGAATTTCATTTTTCCTTACCACCCATCCTTTATGGATCATATAAAGTGTTTAATGTGAATATTTTATATTTAATACATTTTTAATATTATTTAAATATCATATTATCATTATATAAATATATCTCATTTCTAATTAAATCATTTACCACATTACCATTTGGGTTGGTTTTACCCCTCCTAAAAACAACGTTATAATTATTATATCATAAATGATTTTGGGAAGTAATATAATGGTAAATTAATGTAAAAAAACTAAATTTAATATTTTGAAATGATTTTTGGAAGTGTGTTTTAGTATTTTGTATATTTATTAATTTATCACATTTCAAATGTTGGACCTGTTGAAACGTGGTTCATTGCGATTTTCATTTTCACAAGCCTTATTCATGTCAATCACTTAATAAATATTAGACAAATGTAATTAAATAAAAACAAATATTTTTGAATAGTGAATTAGATTTGAATTATGAACTGAAAACACTTAGTGAGAATCAATCTTATCTTTAATATTTTTATATGAAACAAGAATCTGAAAGTTCTAACACCCAATAACAGAAATATAGAGAAATCAGTTAATATTTTTTTAGTATATGGTTAAAAAGTGTAGTATATTTATATTAATTTAATAAAATAAGTTGTTTAGATATTTATCTTCATTATAATAGAAGTTATATTATGTTTTTTTAATTGTATATACAATTGAAGGGTTTCTTTGTCTCATTTTCAAATCCATGAGACATGTTTTATATTGTATAGCATAATTTATTTTATATGGTCTATTAAGTACCCAATTAACTTCATGTATAATTAACATAACTCAGTTAATGATACTTAAATTTCAATTTCAACTTTCACTAATTATTCTTGAATTTTTTTTCATCATGAGTTTTTTTGGAAAATCAATTCTCATTCATTATGATATAATTATTCTTCCTGAACATATTTCATATAAGTTGGGTAAATTATGACCATTTAATATATTATATTGGAATTTATCATTTTTTTTCTAGGTATTTTAATTTCAAAATCCTAACCCATTTCTAAATTTCACTTTCTTTATGAATTGTGAAATCAATAATGGATTTGATAAACTCAAATTTCATTTTTTGAGTTAAAATATTATTTTGTCAGTGTCATTCTTCTATGTTTGATAAAGCCTTCTATTTTATATTTTAGAAGATATTTCATTTTTTATCTACGTAAAACCATATTTTTAGCCCAAATATTCTTTTTTATTTGAATTTTATTCTTAAAATCGTGGTTTGTTTTCAATAAAAAACATCATCTCCATTAATGGTGGGTTTTCATCCATTTCCAGATTCATTATTTCCAAAATAATTCATTTTCTTATTATGAAACCAAAATAAGTGTTTATACATGTGAACTCTATATTTACATTATTATATTTTAAAATTTAATTATTAATGCCAATTTTATGATGTGGATTTTCAATAAAGGAATTTCAAGATATTCAAAAGGTTTTTCATCCATTGAAAATCAAATTTTTAATCTTCCAGACAACATTTTTTTAATAAATTTCTATATTTTAAAATATATTTAATTTTTAACTATTTATATTAAGATATTACAAATTATTCTCTTTTTATTCACAATTTGTTTTTGAAATGAATGTTTCATTTAATTTTTTAAAAGGTTTTTTGAACAAAAATAATTTTCACTTTAATTTACTCTCCGTGGTTTGTCTTTCATGAAATAATGTTTGGATCACCCACTATTTGTTATTATTGTTTTATTCTATTTTAAAAATTGTATTTTTGATATATTATTATTCCATAAGTTATTATTATGTAATGTTTTTTGATGTTTTAATAAATCCATTCATTATTTATGGTTATTTATGATATAATGGATGTTTGTTTTCAGGTGGCACTCATATTTGTCGATGTTTGATAGTTAGGTTCCCTTTAAAAATATAATTAATTTTTATTGACTTACTTCTCATTAGAGATGTATGTTTTCTATGGAAATTTTTTATTCACAAAATAATGCGTGAACATTTTTTTTATTCACAATATAAAGAATAAAAAATTATTTATTTCAAAATATGAATTGTGGGAATTGTTTTTTTTCCCAATAAGAAGAATGTGTTTTATTTCACAACATAATTCATGGTAATTATGTTTTTACATAAAATGAATCATTGGAATTATTTTCACAACATGAAACGAGGTCATTTTTTGGTTCGCAATGTTATAATTTCCCTAGGTTTATGTTTGTATCAAAGTTGTTTTATATGCTAGGTTACAAATTAATGATACATTTCAAATAAATTTTCATATTAATATTCTAAAATGCATCAAGCTTATTATGTTATTATTTAAAACTCTTTTTAAACGTTAAATGATTTTCATTTGAGATTTCATTTCCTATTATTTATAAATTTTGAAAACTTTAATAATTTCATATTCTTTAAAGCAAATATTCCACCCCTGTACATTTTTTCTCATATAATTTTATCAATCCCAAAATAAAATGTTATTATATCATCTATTTTAGATAATATGGTGTCAAACCTTTCTTAGGGGTTTTCCCCATGTTATAACTTAGAGTATAACCAAGGAAATTTCTAGAAGTGGATCTAGAACTGTCTGAATGAGGATAAATGTTTATAATTATCGTAAAATAATTTTCTTATATTTATTTTCACCAAAGACACTAAACCATTAATTATTTTGATTATATTATTTTTTAATGATTTTTAATTCTTATTCATTGGTAATTTTAAAAAATAAATTTAGGTTCACCCTACTTTGTATCGATGAGAGTGTTTAGTGAATGTGTTTTTAACATAAGACTTAAGAGTGTAGTTCTAATAATTTATATTTATAAACCATGGATATTTAGGTTTTAAGAATATGGATAACATTATAAAATATAAATCTATTAGGAATATATTAATTTTATTTCTTAAATGTTGAAATTCTTGTAAAATTTCAACAATGTAATTTTTTTGAACAGTATTAAAAAATTAGTGGGGATCAACATAAAGAAACCACTAGATTTAGAAACTATGATGCATGATGGATACAGAGAATGATGTAAAAAATATAGAAATTTATTTAATTTAATTTTAATTTATTTTACACATATTAATTTTTACTATTTAATGTCACATAAATCAAATGTTCTTATGTTAATTAAGAATTTCAGAGGTGTAATGAAAAAAATGGGATGTGGTATCAAACATTGTCTGTAAGATAATGTATCTGAATATAATATTGAAATATTTGATTCATATCCCAATAAAAATACAACAAGGAATAAATATAGATATCTAAACACATATTAAAAAACAGATTATCTTAGTAGAAGAACAAAAGTTTGATAGACATGGGAATAATTATTTTATAAGGCCATGGAAACTAAAATGATTTTTAGAAAAAAACCACCAAAGAGGTTTTTTACATTCTTAATAATTGTTTAATTTAACCCAAATCAATGAATATTCTTTATGAGTTGTGTTTTTAGAATAATTATAATTATTAACTTTTGAATGTATTTTCCATACCATATTAAATCAAAATAAAATAAATAAAATTGGTTAAGTTTGATGAGATAGATGAAATGAGAATATTATTTGTATATGAACATGATGGAATGATTTATCAGATTTATATAAAAAATTTACGGAATAATGTTGATATTTATGATGTTATTGTTTAATAAAAAAATACTTATAAACAACTTTACCTATTATTAATGATATAAAAAAAGTTTGATGAGTTAGAGTTAGATTTTATGTGATGGATTTTAATATTGTTGTATTTATTTAACCCCCATGATGAAATTGAACTTTTGTATGATGTGTAAAGACTAATTTAATAAATATGTATTCTCCAAATATTTATAGAACATGTTATACCTTAATTTATTTAGAGATATTATCAAGAGTGGGAAAACCTAGATTAGTCTAAGAATTTTGAATGAAGCCTTTTATATTTTTCATTTTTAACCTAGTACTATGGAAGATGAATTAAAAAAATGATTATATATAATTTATATAAAATAGTTATATCAAATTTATGATAATGAATCTTTGGAATTAGTGTCATATCCCAATAACAATACTTTTATAGGTAAAAGGTTGGATTTTAGAAATATCTTGAATCATAAGGGTAATGTTTCACAAAAAAGATTATATTTTAAATGTTATGAAATATTCTCATAGAAATTAATAATATTTTTAAATGGATGTAATGTCATGGTTTTATAATATTAACTAAAGGAATATATTAAAAATGAATAATCGGATTTTTTTATACTCAAAGGTGATGGTTCTTTATTTTTCTAGTGAAAAAAAAACTTTATAGTCTTAAAAATATCCCTCAACATGGTATCCAATGAAATGTAAAAGTTTGAAGAGGAGAAAAATACTTAAATTAGTAGGGGAAAAATATCTATTAGTGGAGATGATGAAAAACTCAATAATTTTTATTACATATTTCGATTTAATTATTTTTTCCAAAAAAAAGAAGAAAAATATGAGGAATTTACAAACCATAAGAAGAAAGACACTGAGATGTTAGCTATTATTGTGATGGAATTTTTTTATTCTTAAATATTATGGACTGTAACGACCCAATAATTTTCAAAGGAACTTCATTTCTTATAAATATTTTATAATCTCATGAAATCATAGCATAATTAACTACTAAGTGCAATGCGACCCATAAAACATAAGTTTCTCACTTCTGTGATGTGAATTTCAAAAATCTGACATACACGGTTGCAATCAGTAAGTTACATGGAGTCCAATAAGAAAAACAAAATTTCTGGTGAATAGTAACCTACCATTATGAATAGTAGAATACCCTTATGAATATTTATATACCCTAATCCATATTAACCTTACCTGTTATAGTGTATAAATAATATTGAAATGAAAGTATGATATACCTGTGTTTTCGAATAAGTAAAAGCATGTTTTAAAACTGTTGTTCTTAGAATAAATTATGATTATAATTAAAAATTAACTTAATCAAATATAGAAAATTATTTTTTTAAAATGGAATTCATTTTTGGATTCTATATGTCAAAAAATAGTTCAGGTGAATTTTTGGAATTTTTCTGAAATACTTGAATTTTTATTGAATAGTGAAATATGGTAAAATATTGTATATTGGTTAAAAACACTATTCATGTCATCACAAGTGATGTAATACCACTTGGTACAAACTCACACGATAACATTACTATTAGTTGTCAAAGAATACTCACTTTTACTTGTCTTTTGGGGAAATAATTAATTAATTAATTTTATATTAAGAAATTACCTCTCTCCTCCACTATAAAAACCCCCAGTAACTCCTCCTTCTCTTCACTCCTATCAAGCCTTGTGACTTCACCAAATTCTTTCAAAATATTTTCCCAACCTCCTCTACCACGTCTATCAAGCCTTGGTCTTATAAAAAGACCAAAAACTCTCCCTAATGGTGTCTCTCAAGAAAGTTTGGTTCAAGAGGTAAATTCCTCTTTTCAATTCTTTGTCTTTCCTTTCAAGTTTATTTGTATTCTTTTTCGATTACCTCTACTTATAAAAATTTGGTGATGATTACAGTAACTTATATTTACTGTAATTTTTTCATGATGGGGGAAAAATTCATCATCATATCTCCCTTTTACCTTCTTTTATACTAGAAGCAAGAACACCATCCGAGATGTGTCAATTTACCATATTCAAGGACGATGGGATTTCAATTTCTATTCTCATTCTCAATTATGGTCATGAAACCATTCTTGTTATGGTTTAACCAGATTATTATATATATTATATAACCTATGTAATATTCTATAATTTTTTTGTACAAATGGTATTAAGTAATAAAGAAAAATGAGTTTGTTGTAATCAAAACCCACAAATTAACCAAAACAGTTATCATTAATGATCTATATCATAATTCATCCTCATTACTTGAAAAAAAGTTTTATAAATGAAAAATAACACCTGTATGATCATAAATAATGTTTGAATTCAATTCTGGGGATTTACAAGAACACCATTACATAAGAAAAAGTGAACTGATTTTGAAAATAAAGGAAATGAATGCTACAGAATGACGAAATTCAATATAATAACTTATCAATAATGACATAAATGAACAAAAAATAATTATGAAAAACTAAATACATGTCTAATAGGTTCGAAAATAATTTATTAATAAGTATAATTTCATCTTCCAGGAGATTAAATTCAAGAGCGGAAAACATTCAGAGTTACGGTTAGGGGTTTTCCACCCGAAAATCCATTTTCAGTTGGGTTATTTTTATTGTCTAATTACTTCAATTAAATTCGGGTATATTCTTATCTAATCCTAAAAAAATCTTTGTGAGGTTACTATATATGTTTACCAACCTGAACCTATCATTATTTTGTGGATAGATACATGTTTTAAAAAGAACTTTCAAAATTGTTTCTGAAATACAAGCCTGATCCAAAGGAATTTCTCTATCTCTTACCTATTTTAAAAGGAACTCTATAATATATTTTTGGAAATCATTATCTTTATAAAATCACTCATTTTATTATCAAAATACTATCTTACTTCACATCAAGTTTTATAAAAATATTTTTCCAAACGAACACTTCTTTTTAAAGTAAAAGATTATTTATCTCAAGATTTACTCGAAGATTTTATAAGATTATATTTATCTATTTCAAAAATATTGTTAATTATTATATATTATTGGGATTAATACATCATTTTATAATCTAACATATTCAATTTAATGTATTATCATTATTTTTTAGGTGTTTGTGCTATCTTTAAACCATTCGTCAATTTACCTCAAATGGTTAGTGTTAATTCTTAATGTTTGTGAAAAGTTATTTTCATTTCATATATTAATTTCAATATGAATGTACATATTGTTTATGTTTTTCCCCATTCATATGAGGAATGCATTGGAAATAGTAAGTGTTGGGTGGGGCCTGTTATAGCCCCTCGGTGCATCGGTAGGTCTCATGAGACAAACTACGGTCTTGGCACAAGGCCTTGACAGAATGATTATTTATGATCTTGGAACGAGGCCTTAATGGTATGGATATGTTGTCCCACACTATGAATTCCCTCATTATGAATATAATATTGATGGTTCATGTAGTTATTTGACTATTAGAATACCCATGATTATGTTATTTAATGTAAATATTTACTAAGCTCATATTTCTGCCATATTATGTTCATGTTTATGTTTAAAGGCATGTGATTTAAATTATTCACCACGTCTAATGTTTATGTTATTTTATGCTGTATTTCTTACCCTTACAGAGCATTGGATCTCACCCCTTTCTTATGTTTCATTTCCATAGGGTAAGATTAATTTTATTATGAATGAAATGCTGAAATAAATTAGGAGTTATGGAAGTTGTTTAAGGAGTATCTGTGTTGTTTTCCAGTTCAAGTTGTAATGATGAACTTATGTATGTATATTGTTTCTAATAATAATAAACTACTCAATACTTTAGGATTCTTATTCCTTTTTTTTATGTAAATGTAATCAATAAAGCACCTTCTCTGGGCAACTGGGGTCAGGTCCTTACAGTTGGTATCATATGCATGTTTAGTTGAAAACATGGAAACTAGATTTAGGAAATGTAGATTAGGGAAGAGTCCCTAAGATAGTATTTGAGGATAAACATAGAAGAACTTCCTAGTATTCTTGTACGAAATATAGTATGTGGATATTTCAGGAAATACATCCCTGTCTGGATATGAGTAGGTAGAGGTAGCTCTGGAACCGATGTACCTTGGAGTGAAAGCTCCGACAAGGAGTTTCGGGCCTGACCCGGGGTATCCTGATACATGACAATGGGCCTTGTTGCACTCTTGGTTATGAAACTCCTTGGGGATTTTCTTAGGATAATTCACATTTTATTTACAAGCCATTATGAAGGACTTAAATGTAAAATTTTCTTCAAAGAAACCACTTTTGTGATTATGGGATTAGCCATGCGTATGATTTCAATTTTTCTAAGTATTTTTTTAATTTATGATTATACAATTTTATTCATAACCTAATCTAGTTTGTTCCATTTTCTAGAGATGGCGCCTAGTGGAAGGAATGGAAACTGCCTGAATTCACATGTTCTCTGTAGGTATTTCCCTCTAATGCTATATAATGATGTTGGCTCTAGTGTTGTGACTAGTGCGTAGCAACTTTTAACTATACCAGGACAACTTAATTAGTTTATGAATAATAAACTTACCCATATAGAGCTTCTATATCCACCAGGTGGAGAAGCTATGTCAGATCACTTTATGGGACTACAACATCCATCATTAAATGGGACTAAAAACCCATTTTTAGCAGAGAAGTAGATATATTCCCATGAAAATATATATCTCACTTTGGGATGCAGTGAAAGAGAGAAGGTTGTCATGGAATTTTATCTTCTAACATGAGATATGTATTAGTGGTGGTCATTAATCCAAAACACAAAGGTGGAGGAAGAAATATAAGATATGGAATTGAGGGATTTTAATGAAATATTTCAAGAAAAATATTTCTCTCATGAACAGTAAGCAGATATGAAGAGGCAATTCTTGAATATGAGGTAGAAGGAGGATGAAAATGTTTCCAAGTATGAATCCCGCTTAACAAGGCTGGAAAGGCATATTGCAGACTACATATGTTATCCAAGGAGTAAAATTGATCAATTCTTTGATGGTTTAAAACTATTCCTCCAAAGGGCTCTAGTCTCCCAAAGTTTATCATCATATGATGATATAGTCTCAAGTTCTATCAAGGAAGAAAATGAATTCTCTAAGTCTTATGTCTTTAAGGGAAAGAAAGAGAGAAGTAGGGTTGCTAAAAACTCTTGGAATGGAAATAAGTAAATTGGGGAGAAGGGAGGAGTTGAACTTCTATCATGTAGTAATTGTGGGAAGAAACACCCTGAAAATTTCCTGAAGGGAATAAGAGTCTGTTACAAGTATGGAGAAAAAGGACACCTCTCTCAGGATTTTAAGGGGAAGAAAAAATGTACCAATTTTTTGTGCTAAAATTGTAGGGAGTTATGACATTACTCATATGAATGTCCTAATAATCAGGGAAATGTTTTCCAAAAAAGGCCAAGGGAGAAAGGCCAAGCTTATGCAGTCATAACTGCAGAGGTTAAAGTTCCTAACGAAGTGGTGTTAGGTACATTGATTGTTTCATCCAACTTATCCAATAATTTATTTGATTTCAGATCATCGCATTCATGAATATCTTCCCAGCTTTCTGAGAAAATTAGATATTCCCAATTTGATTTAATAAAGGAGTTATCAGTCAAAAACCCTGGTGGATGTATCATTGCAAAAAAGGCATGTCGATTAGTCCCCCTCTAGACACATAAACATGCTTTAGTTGCTATCCTTATCATCATTTAAATGGTTTACTATGATATAATTCTTAGTATGAATTGGATATCAAATTATGATGCGAAGATCTATAGCAAGATGAAGGAAGTTACAATTTTTGAGAATGGTGTAGAATCCCTTATTTTTAGAGCTGAAACCTCTCCATTTGATTCTCATTTAGATCCAGCCCCAACAGCTCTACTAAATTCAATTATTGGGGAGGAAGGTAATGAAATTAATGGTGGTGAGGAGAAGAATGTACCGATAAAGTGCGTACCTATTGGGTAAGAATATGTTGATGTCTTTCCAGAGTATTTACATGGACATCCTATAGAGTGGGAAATTTAGTTTTATATTGACTTAATTTTTGGTTTAGGGACCATATCAAAGACCCCTTATAGAATGGCCACTATGGAGTTAGTGTAACTAAAGAATCAACTAGAGTAATTGATTGATAAATTATTTATTTGACCTAGTGTTTCTCCAAGGGAGCCCCAGTTCTTTTCCGTAAGAAGAAATATGGGTCTATGAGGATGTGCATTGACTAAGGGAGATCAATGATATTATAGTAAAGTCTATATATCATGTGCCATGAATTTAATATTTATTTAATCAACATCATGGATCCCAAAAGTTTTCTAAGATAGATCTTAGATCTGGATATCATCAGTTTCTTGTGAGGAAGGAATACATTCCAAAAACATAATTTCAAACCAGGTACGGGCATTATGAGTTTATAATAATGCCTTTTGGACTAACTGATGCACCATATGTCTTCTTGGATCTAATGAACTGAGTTTTCAAGGATTATCATGATGACTTTAAAGTGGTGTTTATTAACGATAACTTAGTATATTCTAAAATCCATGAAGATCATAGAAATCACATGCACACTATTTTGATGACACTTAGAAGAAATAAATTATATGGGAAGTTTATCAAGTGTAATTTTTGGCTAAAATCAGTTTCCTTTTGGTACCACATTATCTCTAATGATGGAATATATATAGATCATGTGAAGAAAATGGATGTGCCTGAATGGAATACTCTAATGAATGTAACTGAGGTAAGTAGTTTTATTATTTTAGTAGGATATTATCGTCATTTCGTTCAGAGCATTACCCGTTTAGCCAACCCAATGGCCAATCTCACACGAAATCGGCTATGTTCCTATGGGAAAGGAATGTGAAGAATGTTTTGAAGAATTGAAGAGGAGGTTAGTGAATGATCCAATCCTAACCCTACAATTGTGGAATGATGGGTTTGTTATCTATAGAGATGCATTAAAGAAATGACATGATTGTGTCCTTATACATATTGATCGAGTGATTTCCTCTGCTTCTAGGCAGCTGAACATTCATGAAAAAAAACTATCCAACTCATGATCTTGAGTTAGCAGCGGTAATCTTTTCCTTGAATATTTTTAAACATTACCTCTATGGAAAAAATGTGAGATATATACAGATCCTAAGAGTTTGACATATATATTCTCACAGAATGAACTCAAGATGAGACAAAGTAAATGGATTGAGCTACTCAAAGAATATGATTTCACAATACACTACCACCCAGGGAATGAAAATAAGGTAGCATATTTTTTGAGTAGAAAGGGTCATGAAATTATGAACAAGATGAGAGTTAAAATGGATCCTATGTTCATGGATCTAGTAAATATGGATATAGGATTTATCAATGAAGTTAAAGCATCACTAATTTTTCAAATGTTTTCCGAACATTCATTACTGGAAAGGATTAAAAGTTCTCAGGCTAATGATGAGGAGTTTCAAAAGAAAATTAATGCTATAAATGATGGTAAGTTGACTGACTACACATGTGATAGTGTCATTTTGAAATTCGGGAAGAGGTTTTGTGTTCCTGTTATTCCTGAGCTAAAGAGGGAACTATTGGATAATGCCTATAGCTATAATTTCTCTTTACACCCTGGTAGTATAAAGATGTATCGAGATCTCTGAGAAAACCTTTGGTGGGAAAAAATGAAAAGGGATATTTTTTAATATAAATAAAAGTGTCCGGTATGTCAACAAGTGAAGGCTGAGAGGAAAAAGTCTAGGGGGATGATGCAACCACTACCCATACCAACATGGAAGTGGGAGAACATTATCATGGCCTTTTTCACTAGACTTCCAAGGAAATTCAGAGGAAATAATTCTATATGGTTCATTGTGGATCGTCTTATAATGATAGATCACTTTATCATGATTCAAGAGGACTTTTCATTGGATCAAATTGCATGAATTTATATCAATTAAGTGGTATGGATTCATGGAGTACCACTATATATTGTAGACGATCGTGAACATAGATTCACATCGATGTTTTGGAAAAGTCTCCAACAAGCTCTAAGCACTGCACTAAACATCTGTACGGCCTATCATCCTCAAACTGATGGCCAATCTGAGTAGACTATTCAAACACTGGATTACATGTTGAGAGCATGCTCCATGGAATTCAAAAGATTATGGGACCAACATCTTCCAGTGGTTGAATTATCCTACAACAACAGTTTCCACTCAAGCATCCAAATGGCACCATATGAATCCCTTTTATGGGAAAAGGTGTAGAACATCGATGTGTTGGGATGAAGTCAATGAGAGTAAGCTGCTTGGATCTGAAATGGTCGAAGTAATGGTGGAGAAGGTGAAAACCATTTAGTAGCATATCAAAGAAGACCAAAGTTGACAGAATAGTTATGTAGATAACCTTCAACGGGACTTTGAATTCAAAGTTGGAGACCTATTATTTCTATGCATATCTCCATGGAAGAAGGTCATGTGTTTTGGGGTGAAAGGAATGCTATGTCCCAAGTATATCGTCCCGTTTGAGATCCTTGATCGAGTTGGAGATGTAGCCTATCGATTGGCACTTCCACCTACCATGTCGAAAGTACATGATGTCTTTAATGTATCCCTCTTAAGGAAGTACATACCAAACCCTTCACATGTACTCTCTTCAGAGGTGGTACAGTTGGAGGATGATCTTTCCTATTAGGAGATTCTAGTGAAAATCTTGGATCATAGAGACAAAGTTCTACACAAGAAGACTACTAATCTGGTTAAGGTACTATGGAGAAACCTTAAGTACAAAGAGGAAACATGGGAACTTGAGAAAGTAATGAAAGGAAAGTACCCCCACCTGTTTTTGGGCTAGTTTGTAAAATTAAATTTTGAGGGTGAAATTTATGAAGGGGGGAGAATGTAACGACCCAATATTTTTCAATGGAAATTCCATTCTTATAAATATTTCATAATCCCATGAAATCACAACATAATTAACTACTAAGTACTATGGGACTATTAAAACATAACGTTTTCACTTATGTGATGTGAATTTCAAAAATCTAACATACATGGTTGCGATCAGTAAGTTATTTGGATTCCAATAAGAAAAAATTATTTTTTGTGAATAGTAACCTACCCTTATGAATAGTAACATACCCTTGTGAATATTAATATAAACTAATTAATATAAACCTTACATGTGATATTATATAAATAATATTCAAGTGAAAGTATGATATACCTATTCTTTGGAATAAGTAAAAGAATGTTTTAAAACTCTTTTTTTTAGAATAAATTATAATTTTAATTAAATATTAAACTAATCTTATTTAGAAAATTATTTTAAAAAAATGGACTTTATTTTTTGATTCAACATGTTGAAAATGGTTGGGGAGAATTTTTGGGATTTTTTTGAAATACTTGAATTTTTATTGAATGGTGTAATACTGTAAAATACAGTATATCAATTAAATACACTATTAATGACATTTCAAGTGATGTAAGACCACTTGGTTCAAACTCACATGATAAAATTACTATTCTAGGTGAAGGAAGAAAAACTATTCTTTGTATTATGGGGAAATAATAAATTATTGAATTTTATATTAAAAACTCCCTTCTCTCCTCTACTATAAATAACCCCCTTTCACTCCCCCTTCTCTTCACTCCTCTCAAGCCTTGTGCCTTCTCCAAACTCTGTCCAAATATCCTCCCAACCTCCACTCTCACGTTCACTAATAATTGGTCTCATAAAAAGACCAAAACCTCTCCCTTAAGGTGGCTCTCAAGGATGTTTGGTTCAAGAGGAAAATTCCTCTTTTCAATACTTTTTCTTTCCTTTCAAGTTTATTTGTTTTATTTTTCTATTACCTCTCCTTATCCAAATATTGTGATGAATCTAGTACCTTATATTAACTTGAATGTTTTAATTATAGTGTAATAATTTATCATCATGTCTCCCTTTTACCTTTCTTTATACTAGTAGCAAGAACACCATCTGAGATGTGTCAATTTACTACATTTAAGGAAGATGGGATTCCGATTTCATTTATCATTCTAAATTTTGGTCATGAAAATAGTATTTTTGTGGTTTAACAAGATTATTATTTCTTAAATATAACCTATTTAATATTTTTTAATCCCTTTTTACAAATTTTATTAAGTTATAAAGAAAAACGAGTTCGTTGTAATCAAAACCAACAAATTAACCGAAACAGTTATCATTAATGTTCTATATAATAATTCATCCTCATTCTATGTAACCATGTCATATAAATGACACATAACACCTATGTTTGATCATTATTAATATTTGAATTCAATTCTGGAGATTTACAAGAAGACCATTATTTAAGTACAAGTGAAATGAATATGAAAATAAAGAAAATGAACGCTACTGAATAACAAAATTCAATATAATAACTTATCAATAAGGGAATAAATGAACTAAACAGAATTATGAAAAACTAAATAAATGTCTAATTGGTTCTGAAATATGTTATAAATAAGTATAATTTCATCTTTTAATATCTTAACTTCAAAAGTGTAACACGTTCGGAGTTAATGTTAGGGTTTTTCCACCCGAACATCCATTTTCATTTGGGTTACTTTTATTGTCTAATTAACTCAATATAATTATAGTATATTATTATTTAATCCTAATAAAATCTGTTTGAGTGTTCTATATATGTTTACCAACCATATAACATCATTAATTTGGGCATAGTTACATGTTTTAAAAGGATCTTTCAAATTTGTTTCCAAAATACAAGCCCGGCCCAAAGGAATTTCTCTAATTCTTAGCTATTTTAAAAGGCACTCTATAATATGTTTTTTAAAACCATTATCTTTACAAAATAACTCATTTTATTATTAAAATACTAACTTACTTCACTTTGGATTTTATAAAAATACTTTTCCAAAAGAACTATTCCTTCCAAAGTAAAAGAGTATTTACCTCAAGACTTACTCGAAGATTTTTTAAGAGTATCTTCATCTATTTCAACAATCTTGTTGATTGTTATCTATTATTGGGATTAATACTTCATTTTATCATCTAATATATTCAATTTAATGTTTTAAGATTATTTTGGACGTGGATGTGCTATCTTTTAACCATTCACCAATTTAACCTGAATGGCTAGTGTTTATGCTTAATGTTCGAGGAAAGTTATTTTCATTTCATATATTAATTTCAATATGAATGTACATGTTGTTTATGTTTATCCCCATTAAAATTAAGAATTCATTGGACATATTAAGTGTTGGTCAAGGCCCGCTATATCCCCTCGATGTATCGGTAGGTCTCATGAGACAAACTACAGTCTTGACACAAAGCCTTGACAAAATGATTATTTATGGTCTTTGCACGAGGCCTTGATGGTATAGATATTATATCCCGCATTATGGATTCCCTCATTCTGAATATTCTATTGATGGTTCATGTGGTTATTAGACTAGTAGAATACCCATTATTATGTTATGTTATGTAAATATTTACTACGCTCAAATTTCTACCATATTATGTTCATGTTTATTTTTAAAGGAATGTGTTTTCAATTATTAACCATATCTAATTTTTATGTTATCTTATTCTGTATTGCTTACCCTTAATGAGTGTTTGAGCTCACCCCTTTCTTATGTTTTATTTGCACAGGGCAAGGAGAATTTTATTATGAATGACATGCTGAAATAACCTATGAGTTATGGATGTTATCTAAGGGGTTTCTATATTGTTTTTCATTTCCATTTGTAATGATGAAATTATTAATGTATCTTGTTTTCAATAATAATAAACAACTTGGTCCTTCAGGATGCTTATTCCTTTTTTGTATGCCAATGTAATCAATAAGGAACCGGCTCTGGGCAAATGGGTTCGGTTCCTTACATAGACTCGGTAATGATTTTATTTCTCTTCTGAGAAAAGCATGATCATGGTTTATTAAGGAATTTAAAAATTGAAAATTTTAGAGTCCAAAACTCTTATGGAACATGTTACCTAGTATTCCATGTATGAAGAAGAAATAAGTGTAGAATAAATTATTTTAAATAGGATTATTGGAACTATACTCTACTTGATATCATCTAGAACAGACATTGTGTTTTTAACTCATTATGTATAATTCTAATGAAAATCTATGGATTCACACTTCATGTTAGAAAAATTTATCTTTGACTAAATAAAAGGAAATTTACATTATGGATTGTGGCATGAAAAAATCATTTTTTTCAACTTTATAGTTATTTTGATATGGATTGGACATGTGACATTGGTGATGATAAATTTACTCCATGTGGTTCATTTATTATTATAGGGAAATGAATTCTATATTAATTCTTGGTGAAGAAATAAATCACCATAAGAACATTGGAAGATATTTTATTGGTATAATAATAAATAACACGGTCGATGTGGATGAAGTCATAGCTTGAACATTTGAGGGTGAACATCTCATACCATTAATTATTGGGTATAAAAATAAAAAATAAATCATTTTGTTAACGAACATACCAAAATCATGGAAAAAGACTTTTATTCTAAGTACCACATCATCAATGAAAAAGTGTATCATTTTCACGAACCGGTCCAAGTCGACCCTGAACTGGTCACCCAAGCCAGTCCACGACATGGGCTAAAGCTATTTTCTATTCCCCATGGCTTTGAAACTAGTTTCATGCATCATTAAATTATATGAGGGAATGATTTATCCCCATAAATAAACATTAAACTAATCAGTGTAAGGAAAAAAACAACCCAATATACATATATAATGTTTTACTAAACATCATTTATATAAGAAAATGAAAGAACAACTGAACAATAAAAATAAACCGACGGAAACTGAAGACTAAAATAACTCCATGTGAACTCATGGGTCACTCTACAACCCAATGATCAACTGTTACTCAATAAAATTTAACTCAAGCTGAAACTTACACAATGGATAAAAACAGAAAAGAACTATATCTGTGAGTATTAAAAATTGGTAGGTTATCCCATTAATATACTTCCCAATACACTTCCTTTAAAATAAAAGAAACAACTATTTTAATGTTTTAACTACAATATATATATATATATATATATATAATTGTCTTTACTCTACATGATTCCATATTATAAACAGTATAAGACAAAATTATTGAATGTTTTTATAAATAGGAAATGATGGCAACAATATTTATAAGGATGTAACATTAAATGGGAACAATTTTCAAGGGGGAAACATTAAATAGTGATCTTTTTTAAAGAAAAAACACATTCTGATGAATTTACCAACGAAACAAATTGTATGCCAATGGTTAGTACAAAATAGCCATTGATCACTATTCATGGAAGCACCCCTAAGCACTAGCTAGTTGTGGGGCCTTAGATACATCATATCTCAGTGTAAAAGTAACAATAACCAACAACCTTATCATACAAGATCCACTAAGATGGAAACCCAAATAGACTAGTGGTCCCCAAACATCATAATATTTTAGTTAGTGTTTTCATTGTCTATCTTTCTAAGTGAAACATGGATGCAGTCACTACAATATCACTAGCATACTAGTCCTAGTCCACCTGCCTAGATACCTGGGCTTCCCACTTTGTGCTCAAACAAGTTCCATATGTTCTAAAATACCATTTTCACATAAAAGTACCCTTTCTAAATTGTATATAAACCTAACAGTGCCCAACATGTTTCTCACCCTTTACGTATTTCAATAAACCACTTGAAATTTTCATAAAAAAATTTCAAGAATTATAACCATGTTGTGCACATAAAATACATTCAAAATGTTTTTAAGGGAAAATTCCAACCAATACAATAAAAAACCTGATTTTGAATCCCAAAAACCATTTAATAAATCAATTTCATGAATCATCAAATGACCCCAAATGGTACAGCATGGAATACAATGAAAACAATTTAAAAAATGCCAAACTGGCATTTAATAATTTCACCAAACCAATGTTTATCAAAACCAAATATTACACTTTACAAAAATAGGTGAAAAAATTCAATTTTCAGCAACTAAAAATTTACATAAAACCCATAAAAAAATAAGTTTACACTTTCAAAACACAATCACTATCATATAAATGCCAAATGGGCCATTTACCGGAAACGCATGTCAAAACACCTTCAAAACAAAAACTCATAACCTTAAAAATCCATAATCCAATTTGGAAACCATTTAAGGGTTCCAAAATAAATTTTCACATTCTTCCAATATATTTATAAATCTAAAAATTCACTTTATATCACAAAAAAACTGAGAAAATCCAACCGGGCATTTTACCGAACACAAGGCATGCACTTTTTTAACAAAACAATTCATTTTAAGAACACAACAAGGAATAAAACCCCATTTCAATTAAATAAATTTATTTAATCTACTAAACCATGTTCAAGATAACACAAACCAAGTGCAAAATCTAAGAAATATTTTGAACAAACATGTGGTGTGCAACATTTTAAAGAAACACCATAATTTTTTTGAAAACAATGTTTTTACCGCAACTTTTCATGACAAACAAATTATCCAAAGCTTATATTACAATATTAATAATGTAAAAAAGGTTAGAACATAATGAAAAAGATGAAACATAAATTATAAAGGCATGTTTATTGGAGAACCTACCTCAAAACCATGGATGAATGGAAATGCACTCCCGAAAACCGACCATGAGGCCTTCAAAACCCTAAATCTGTGAAGACCATCCCAAAACGAACAAAAAAACCCATAAAATCATGGAAAAACAGAACCCTAAGTTGAGAATGACCATGGGATAACAGAAAACCAATATGTAATGTATGTAGGAGTTCAAGGGAAGAGAGGATAAGAGGAAAGGGAAGGATTTTAGGAATAATCACTAACCTTTGGTGAGAAATCTTCTAATATGTGTCTCAAATTGATAAAGACGAAAGGGAGATCCCTCTGGTCAATACTCAATAAGTATGTAAATAAAAATAAGGTGGAATAAAAATAATAAATCTTTTATGTTACAATTTATTTATCCCATAATGGGATACACGGTTTTGCTGTATTGTTTTTTAAATCGTGCCAAAATAGTGTGAACGCTGCTGGAAAAATTATGCAACATTTCAGGTTTAAGTTGCATGGTTTGGGAAAACCTTTCTCAAACCATGAGAACCCAAAAATTATCCAAAAATCATAAAATTATAGCTAAAACACTAGGTAATCCCACCCAATGATCCTTGAATTGTTTATACACAATAAAGTAACCTCGTGGATGTCATAAACTCTCTACCATGTGACTTATTCCCCACATAAACCAAGGTCCAAACAAGAGGGAAATATTACACAAAGAAAACACATCAAAACCAAACACCTATCAAACTGGGAACATGTGAAAAATATTAGGATTATCAATAAACTAGATCATAAACCATAACATGAAAAACTAGGTGTGATAATTCTCCCCACCTTTAATGCTTTCTGCCCCTAGAAAGCCATAATACTTCCAAGATGATTGATCAATGCATATAGATTTCATATAAACATGATCCAACCCCTTATGCCATGAAAAATTAACCAACTATTAAGGGAACATAAGATAATTTTCTGAAACAATACTACAACTTGATACTACTTCCAATGAATCAACATAAAATATCATGCCACCACCCCAACCACACCAGGGACTAGATTGTTGGGCCTTCTCCCAATAAACCCAATGATTACTCAAACCAAAGAGAACCCTTTAAAGCAAAAGATTAAAGGGGAGGTTAAAACGAACTCCCAGCCATTAGTAAACTACTAACATATGATAAATCCTTCAATGAAATCTCTATGAGACCCGCGGTGGGTCTCCCCACCATTAGTAAACACTTAAAATGACCAAATGATAACTCGAAATGAACTATAGTAGAGACTCTTCCTCACTATCCCAGCAAAACTTTTCCACCATAACCTTAACAATATATGAAGGACACACATTAATGAGAAGACATTAAGAGATTTTAAAGTACCCACTCTCGAATAGAGGGGACAAGAACTAAGGAAAAACTTATCAAACAATCCCAAAGCCTCTACCGCCTAAGGTGGGGAAGGAAGGGGGCCAATGATTAGGCCACCTAATCTATAATCTGTAAGTACCCACCACTCTTCACCAACAAATGGATAAAACCAATACTACACCTGATTCACAAGGGTTGTCCACATAGGGAAATTTATCCTAAACCCTCATTATAGAAGGCTCAATCACAAAATTTGCATGAGGGGTGGTTTCAACACGCTCTTTGTAGCCATAGGGAATTTACAATGATGGTAAACAATAATAGTAATAATAAAACAACCTCCATTCAATGGTAGAGGTAAAAATTTAACCAGACATCCCACACCACCAGGATTTCTGACTACGCAGCAACTTCACTGCCAGACCAATGGATAGAGCTATGATGGTTGAAACATATACTACCTCATATTTAGGAGATCCTAATTCTTAACTGTAACTCATTCCCTTAGTTCAACATGTGGCCACCTAACACTCCAAGGCATAAATGAAGGATTATGACACACAATGAAACTCACTTACTCAAACAGTACATTTTCACCCAGACATGGACTTGAGTATACACATCACCATTCTACCTCACTCTTAATGAAGTGAAAAATGAACTAGTAACATAGATAATCAAATCAACATCACCAAAGAACAACTACCACAACCGAGAAAATCACTATAATAGAAAGACACTTTAAATCGAGCCCAAATAACTCTCTATTCCAACCAATAGGATGAGGCTTCATTCAAAGAGGTGGATTTATCTTTTGAAATTCAAAAAACAAATACATAGGTTTATTAACTATAAATATTTACAATGGAGAACCATCAATAGTTGTACCACAACATCCAAAAAATATTTAGAAATCCACTTAATGTTTTACCAAAACTGATCCACTAAAAAGATTCCATATTAGGAAATAATTGGAGTATCACATCCAGATCATGAGGAAGATTACCAAATATACCACACTTCAAATACAAGAAAAAACAAGCCATATATTCATCAATTTACAAAAACACCATAACATAATCATAAAAAACCTTTGAAAACAATCAAACTTGGTGTATTTTCACACTCACCAATGGTGTTTCATCTAATCTCACTCACATTAGCATTTACATGCCTCCGAAAGCACCCATATACCATGACATACTAGGAATCCATCCATAATTCTATATAAAACCATGCATTTGAGAACCATGGAAACACAAAAATATAAAACAAAAAAACTCATTTTTCTAAAACAAACCACTCAACTAAATTCAAAAAATATCATGTACCTTCCTACGGAACACTAACCACCATGTCAAAAAAACATTTTCATATTTCTTCATCAAAATATTCTACCATGCTTGAAAAGGAAACCCCATAAATTTTCATCAAATAACATATTCATTTGTATCAAAACATTTTCCATAAATTCGATAAACCACACTCTACCAAAACCATTTAATCAAAAACCCACTCCTTTTCATTTAAAATAACATCCAAAAAATATTAGATTTCTATAAAACCCACATTTTGATTAATGAAGATCAATTCTGTTAAACCATTACAATTTTACCCCCACAAGATTCATTTTAGAAGAACTCATTTTACCAAAACTTTTAACAAAATTAATTCTCAAAATCATTTTCCCACTATCCAAAATACAACCATTAAAAAAAACACCATTTTCAAAAATCCAACATAAGGGTTTTCATAAAACTTTCATTATTCAAGAAGACACAAAATAAATCAAAATAGGGAACTAGTGTTGGCATGTGATTTGACCATATGGTTAGTGGATTTATGACAAAAATGCCACCCACACCGAGAGCCTTCTAGGACGATGCCCTAGCTTCACATGGCATTCTAGGACCAGTGAGCTCACTATGACCACTTTCCCAACTCCCTTTCTCATATCCAAATCAATAAAAAATCCCTAAAGACCAAATAATCTAATAAAAGTGAACCTCCCATGGACACCCGAGAACCAGAATGAGAAACAGTTTGCAATGATCTTCCATTACCTACACCTCAAGTCCCAACAATCTTACTCCATTTACCTTTACATCTCCAACTAACAAACAGAACTCTAAAAATCAAGGTTTTCTAAGAGCCAACCTCTTAGGATGGCATTTTCCCACAAACCCACCAATGTTGGCCCTAAACTAGTCAACCAAAAAGGTCTGTGGCATGGCCCGAAAGGCGTTCTTGATCCCCATGTGTAGGAAACTAGTGTCAGACATCATCAAAGTACAAAAGGGAATGATTAATGCAAAAAAACAAACTATAAACTAATGAAAAGAAATAAATGTGCAACTTAATATACATATATAATTTTGAACTGAACATCATTTATTCAAGAAACTACAAAATACAACTGAATAATACAACTTAACCAACCGAACCTGATGACTAAACTGACTCCATGTGACATCATGTGTCACTCTCCAACATAATAATCAACCATCATTCAAGGAAAACAAACTCAAGATGAAAACTGCACAAGGGTTAAAACCCAAAAATACCTATAGGCTTGAGTATTAAAACTCAGTAGGCTATCCAGTTAATCCAATTCCCAATATGGTTATTTTAAAATAAAAGAAACATCCATTTTCAAGTTTTAACTAAAATATATATAAAATTATATTTTCCCAACAATATTACTTGCTATAAAAATTATAAGACAAAATGATTGCAAGTTTTCATAAACCTGAAATGGTTGTTAAAATTTTTGAAAGGGTGAAACATTAAATGGAAAAACATTTCAAGGGTGAAACATTAAAGAATGGAAATTTTTAAATGAAACACACATGCTCCTGAATTTACCGGCCAAACAAACTTTAACCCAAAAATGATTACAAAATAGCTAATGAGCACAAGTCATGGGAACACCACTAGGAACTAGATAGTTGTGGGACCCTGGGTACATCGTATCTCGATGTAAAAGTAACCATTACCAATAACCTTCTAATTTATGGTCTACTAGTAGGGGAAAAATGGAATAGTAGTCCCCAAACACCATCATAGTTTTGTTATTGTTTCAATCCTTAATATTCCTAAGTGAAATAGGGATGAGGCCACCACCAGATCACTATAATACTAGTCCTAGTCCACCCACCAAGATATCTGAGATTCCCGCATTGTGATAAAACAAGTTCCACATGTTATAAATACCATTTTCACATAAAAGTTCCATTTATTAATAATACACACAATGAATAGTTCCCAAACATTTTTCACACCCTTTATGTATTTCAATAATGCACATGAAATTTTCATAAAACAATTTCAAGAAGTATAACAAGGTTGTGAAAATAAACTCCATCAAAAAAGATGTTTTAAGGCCAAACAACCACCAATACCATACTAAACCAGATTGGGAGGCCCCAACACCATTTAGTAAATCAATTTCATGAATCATCAAATGACCCAAAATGGTAAAACATGGAATAAACATGAAAACAAATGCTAAATGGGCATTTAAGCATTTTACCAAAAAAAAAATTTTCAAAACCACAACTTCCAATTTCTATAAATAGGTGAAAACGCACCATTTGAAGAATCTAAAAATTTTCTTAAAACCATTTAAACATTCAATTTATACTTTAAAAACATAACCACCTTTATAAAATTCCAAACATGCCATTTACTGGAAACTCATGTCAAATCACCTTCAAACCCCAAACTCGTTTCCTTATAAAGATGAAAACCAATTTGGAAAGCATTTAATGGTTAAAAAAAATAAAATTTCACATGCTTACATTATATTAATAAATCCAAAAAATCTATTTATATCACAAACAACCCAGAAAATCGAACAAGGCAATTCACTGCACACATGGCACGCACTTTTTTAAGAAAACAATTCATTTTAAGCACTCTACAAGGAATAAAACACAAATTTCATGCAATAATTTTATTCAAGACACTAAACCATGTTTAAAATACCGAAACAAATTTGAGAAATTTATGAAATGATATTACGAAACATGTGGTGTGCACTATTTTAACAAAACAACACCACATTTCACAAAATAAGGTTTTAACAGCTACATTGTATGCCAAAAAATTATCCAAATATTATATTACATAATAAAAAGTGTAAAAATGTGAAAAAATCATGAAATATATGAAACTAGAATTATAAAAGGAAATTTCATGGGAGAACCTAGCTCTAAACCATGGCGGAATGGAAATGAACACCCAAAAACATTCCACGAGGGTTTCAAACCCCTAAATCAATGAAGATAAGCCCTAAACGATAACACATCCCATAAAAATAATGGGGAAATATAACCCCAGGTTGATCATGAATAGGGGAGAAGATGAACCCAAGAAATTGTGGAAGGAGGAGGTGGAGGGAAGAGAGTAGAAGAGGAAAGGGAAGGATTTTAGGATGAATCACAAAAAATTGGTGAGAAATTAAAAAAAGTTGGGAAATGATGGAGAACTAAAGAGGGATCCATATGGAAGATACCCAGTTGGTAGGGATTCAAATGGGAGGCGGAATCACTTAAATCATACTTTAAGGTTAAAGGTTATATAGCTCGTAATGTGAATAATAGTTTTTCTGATCAATTTTCTAAACCATGCACAAACCGCACAGATTCTACTAGAAAATTTCTTAAACATTGATGGTTTATGTTTCATGGTTTGTTCATACCATGCTCAAACCATGAGACCCCAAAAATAGGCCAAAAACCATCAAATGCCCCCCCCCCCCACTAGGGAATCCCACCCAATGATACTTGAATGATTTAAACACAATATAGTGACATTTTGGGTGTCACAAACACTCCACCATGAATCTTTATCCAAACAAATACTAAGGTCCAAACATTAGGGAAATATTATAAAAAGAAAAAACTTTAAAACCTGATACCTACCACACCTTGAACCTGAAAAATTTACCGGGATTCCCAATGATCGAGATCATAAACTAAAACATGAAAAAACTAGAATGAAAATCATAGTTAGATTTTGTAGGAATATGTTTCTATTGTGTAGAATGTTTTATATATCTTGATAAACAAACTAACTAAGGATTCCTTCCATCACTTAATATCATTTTTGGGAGTGAGTTCTCTCTTAAAATCCTTGCATGTTTATATATTTTTTTTCTTATTTCATTACTTTTATTATTTTATAAAGAAGGACAATGTAAATAATATATTCTTTCATGAGGGGGGTATCTAATTATTTTTATAGGTGATTAATTGAGGTAGAATAGATGAGAATACTTATCCTTTAAAGGGTAAATGTGAGGTATTAATATATGATGTTTAAAAGATCTCAAGTATTATTTCATAGGTAACTAAAAAATAAAATGTGGGATATATATGATCTTTTGATGATTTTTGCTGATGATTCTTGGAGTTATCCCTCATGACGTGAATTGAAAAGGGGAGATGTGAGTAAATACCAATTGAGTTATGTTCTATATAGAATTGATGTATGAACCAAGAGTTGGATAATTATTGGAAAATAAAATTATATCATTGGGTTTACTGTCTAGATAACATCCATATTGAGATACTTCTAGTATTAGTTTCTTGATATTACTCATTAATTAGTATTATAGGTTTTTTCTTCTTATATGTATTGAAAATATGTTCATGGATGAGTTGGAATACAATTGAATTAGAGATAATGTAAAATAATAATGATTCTCTAAGTGAGATAAAAAACAATTTAAAGGAGAAAATTTCCACATGGTTGGGATGAATCAATGAAGAATTGTACTCTTATATAGACACGTCATGTTATAGCCCAATATACAAAACCATAAAAAGTTTACGATAGAATTATGGAGATGTTTTTGGAGTTGGTTCCCTAGAACCAAATTCAATAAACTTTATTATTACCTATATTCATAAATTTGAATATTAATAAACTACTTATCAAATGATGATTTTTCTTCTACATTACATAGTATTTGATTATATCTTAAGAGAATTTGTGTGAGTAAAAGGTTATAGTGGATCCATGGTATGATGTGAACCCAGAAGTGTTATGAATGTATTCTTATATAGATTCTACAGATAGAATAAATAACATGAGGGACACAAATGATATTGGAAATATAGGGTGTAGAATTAAAGGGATTTGTGGAACCTTCTCATGGTGTATGCACTAGGGAATTTCTAGTGTAAGAGATTATAAGAACAAGACCCACTGATAAAAAAATTCAGTTTATATGTGTCATTGGATGTTCCAATTTTTCAACATGTTCTCTCCCTATTATTATTTAATAATATGAACATTTAATATTATGAGTTATGTAATTCTATGTATTGATGAAAACTGTTATGCCAAATGTTTGTGGCGAAGTATGATATGTTGGGTCTGCAAAAAAATATTTCACTAATGAATAAGGTGGGAAAGGATTTTTTCCATATTTTATTTAACAAAATTTTATATCTTAGACGTTTAATAGAAATGATATAGCCAAAATAAATCTTTGGTCATGGTTTTTTATTAGAATTTTCAATTCTGAAACATCAAAGAAAGAGGCATAGAGCACAAAGGTTGATGGAACTTCTTTGCAACTTAATTGATTAGAGATATCATGATAAAGGGGTTACATTACATAGAAATATTGCTTATTAAGTTTTATTTCATTGCGATATTAACTTTTTTCTCTATGGGTTCCTTGGCATGTTTTTAGATGTTTACCTTGTACTTTGGGATATTTCACATAACACCATTGAGAAGGAGTCCTATAGAGTCACACAAGTGTATCCAAAATCTCAAATAAATAATATTTGTATCTAACACATTGAGTAAATATTATTCCCACACATGGTATAACAATTATTAATGATTTATTAATCACAATTATTAAATCAATAGTTATTTTAGAGAGTATTTTGAGGGAATAATATTTAACAAATATTTACTTTCTATTTAGTGAATAAAATATGCATTTATTTATTAGAGAATAATACAGTGATATTTATTTATTAAATAAATAGTCATTATTCATGGCTAATAAATTGTTTGGATGATTGGAAGAATAAGTTCAAAGGTCCAACATTAAATAATATATTTTAAATGTTATTTAAAATTATAATATTTAATTAGTGTTCTATTTTTTCATTCAAAAAAATATTATTATTATAATAGATGTGGGGTTTTATATGGATTAAAGAAATAATATGGGCATATGTGAAATTATTATTCTAGAACTATATAAATATTTAAAGACAATTTTATAATTTCTAAAGTGGATTCCTTTTATTTTTTGTGCACAATTATATCGGAAGAATTATCTCAAAGCTCCAGAGATCTACCTATCCCAGAATTCATTCAATGATAGAGACTAATCCTCCTATATCGCCACTATCGATTATAGAGAGACCTAAGAGAATCTTTTATGAATTTAATCTTAGGGTGATCAAATATGGATGACAAAAGTGTTATGATCTACCTTGTCAGCACTCATAGTTTCATACGTTGACGTTAAAAGTTTTGTAGAGCACATGTGGATCACTGATGGAGGGAATCTATACATGATTCCAATGAAAAAACTATGGTACATTATAGAGAAATTATCTGATTGATCAATATATATATAATTCACCATAAAGAAATTATTTAATTTAAAAAATTAATTATAAATCATTATGTGATGATCCATTAATTTTCTCCCAGACTACTCAAATCAATTAATAATTGATTCATTTCCATTGTTCATGGTGTTTATCATTAATGTACATATCATATTAATTATCTATTATGAAAAAACATGAGTTTTATATACCACATATAGAACTTACACTATGCCTTGAACCTTCAATTGGTAACAGAAAGGCGCATAATTGTTTATAATTACTTCAAGATCATTGAGTTATTTTTGTAATTATTATTTGTTTTCAATTCAAATTTAAAAATTCGTTAATATGAATCAAGATATATTATTTTCTTCCTATTATTTCTAAAAATATAATAAAAATTGATTTCTTTTTTGAATGATAAATATTTAAAGAACTCATCCGAAGGTACTGTGGATTTTGGTCATATAGTATAAGAATACACATAGTATAGCCCATTGGTACATAATGCTCACCCATTATTTAATGCATAGAATTAATTAATAATTAATCCAATATATGTGCATTTATTATATGTGGTGTGTATTAAAATACACTTCATGTCGACCAGACTTGATGAGTGCATGGTTAGCAGGACTACAAATCATGTAACCTTCAGATATAATGTGTAGTCCATTAGTCTATGATAGGTCGTGTATTTTCTTACACAACTTGAATGATCAGTGGCCATTTAACTCATATACCACACTATGTGTATTCCAAGTACAATTCATGTAATCTATTAATTTTCATGGAACAATTACAATCTTAGTTCATATGTGTGTTCCACAAATATATAGCAATAGATATAAAAAACATCTAACTAGATTGTGCACATGATATATATTACCAATTTACACAGAATTAAAAATTAATTTATTATTTTTATTAATCCTTACAAAAATCTATTCCTTGTGTCATTTTTTTGACTTTTTACATGCTAGGTGATATGTTTTAAATATATTATGTTTTTAATTATTATTTTTTTTGTAATTTTTAGAGAGGTATGTCATGTACAAGTAAAAATATATTCATTAATATACGTGGATTGAAACATTAAATGATATATAAATAACATGTGTTTCATGTGTCATTTATTTTGACTTATATAATCCAGTACATTACAATATAATTCATGTATTCCACATGCTGAATGAGTAAAAATTATACAAATATCATACACGTTCGGTAGTTTAGATGGGTATTCAATGTGTTTCCTCCAATGTAAATGTTTTGTACATAGTTAATTTTATAAAATAATGTTTAAATTTTTAAAAAATATAATTGGTGGGAATCTCAAGAATGTTCAGATGATAATTCAGATAAAATGAATTTATTTATTAAAGAGGATAATTTATCTATATGAACATTATTTATCTTAAATAAGAATGATTAGAATTCAATGTTAATTTTATTTAATTTTTAAATCATTGAATATATGTGGATGATCATGGTCATATGCCAGACCTTCGAATGATCTTGGTTTCCATTTCATTTTTTCATAAATTAATTTGATTTTCAACATGTCATCACTCCTATTATTATCTAAGGGTCTATAAGCGCATAGTTTCCTTTTATGTAAAACCCTTGACAAATAATTTGGTTCTACTCACCTTCATGGGAGAAAAATTTTATGTAATGGATTGATCGTCCAAGTGAGTGGATATGGATCAAATTTGGTGATGAGGTAAAACCATCCAAGTGGTACATGGGTGGCTACATGGAAAACATAAACATAAAGGATGTCATGGTTCATAGTGTTTTCCCCTTAGTTGGTAGTGAGTTTACCATCTTTTAGATAAATGAACCATTATTAAATTCTCATGATAATGCATCTCTAATATTTTATTTCTATTAAGATGTATGGTTAATTTTATTAATGATGTTTTATTGTGATAACATGAAATAATCAAGTAAGAAGAATGAATTATTGAACTAAAATAAATTGGATTATGCATAAAAATTACACAAGACATAATTAATAACTTAAGTAAATCCACTTAATTTTAAAAATCATGTAATAAATAAAAAATGAAAAATTTCACATAGTGATAAAAAACCCCTCAATTACATATAATAAGTTGTTATAGTCTTCCAATACATAATATAAAATAAATCCATTGTTAAAATTTATTGACTGGACCATGTTGTAGTGATTTCAATTATCGGGGAACTCTAAGATGATGTTTCAATTTGATATTACTTAGTTCAAATCAAGGGTTGAGTTCCTAAGAAATACATTATGTAGCTAAAATGAAAAGGTAGAGGAAATATAATTTAAGGATTTTTGGATTATGGAGTTCACTCAGCATATCATGGAATTATGGTTTCTTCTAGTGGGAAATTTTATTCCTACCTAAAACCCTCAAAATAACATGTTAATACCATGTCTGGGTTTTGGGAAAGGAAATATGCATCCTTTTAACTAGAATTTCCATAAAATAGGATATTCTGAATCCAATCGTGAGTACCTTTTGGTTTTTCTAAAATAATGGGAGATTAATAAATAAATATAATACTTTTTATCTACTTTTAACAGATAAATTAAGAATATTTTTCACTTATTATTTGATTAAATGGAAGTAAATATGACATCAAACATATCATTATGATATATACTAGATATTTATATCCTTATCACAACCACTAATTTCCTTGAATGGAAAAAAGTTGTTATGTGTTATCTTATGTCTTAAAAAAAAATATGTGATAGAAAACCCAATTCATGTAGTGCATAGCCATGAGGCTAGTGCGAAAGTGTTGACTCTCTATGAGAAACATTTTAAAAATATAAAATATGATCAATATTTAATTCTATAATCCACGACTAATAAGATTCTAAAGAAATATGAGTACATGGATACATATAGCATGACATTTCACTTTCATGATATCAATATAGAGAAGGAGATACAAGAGATATAAGAGATCTAGAATTTAATTTTTGCATGAAATATTTGAGATATAATAGAATATGAACCACATTTAGTAAATATTATTAGTGACATTGAATGATTACAAATATTGTGCATTAAATTTCAAGAGTAGTTATGAATTGATCTCATCCTTTACTCACTACCCAAGTAATTCTGTTGTTTTATTTTTAATTATAACATGAAGAATAACGAGAAGATCATTTTGGAGATTATTACTCTCATTCACTGGGATTATTGGGACATTGGGAATGAAAATCCCACAATCCATATGGTGAATAAGAAAAGGAAGAACAAGGAAAGGGGGATCAAGACTCATAAAAGGTCTAAATATCTTAAGAACCATTCTTCAAATTTGAGGAAGATATAAAGGTAATAAAAGATAAATTAAGAGATATGATTTTCAAGTATAAATAAAGGAAAATGGAAGAGTAATAGAACCCATATTCAAGGGGGAGATAAGGTTTAAATTTTTTTAAGTGAAATAATTATATATGTTCACATTGGGTATTGTATACTGCTTTTAGTGCTCAAAAATGTATCCAAATGTACGAACAAGTGGATTCCAATTGATTATTAAATGATGGGTATATTTATGTGATGATAATGGTGTGAATTTGGATACTCTATCCATTTAAGAATACAAATATCCATTCCTAGTAGGATTGATCTTGGTTTTAAAATATTGTTATTATTCACTTGATGTAACCATAAACATAATTTATGTATCCTTACTTGATATAAATATTTTTTTTCATGTTCTAGAAATTAAATTTATTTAATTTATAATAAAAATATATTAAAGTATGTTGTCTATAAATAATTATATTTATGTATTAAATTATGAAAAAAATTATTGGAAATTGATAATGAAACATGTTTGCACAACTGATATAGTACCTAGTTATGGAATCGTCGTCTTGATCCTTTGAAGGATAAGTAACTAAAAAATATATATCATGATGGTTATTTATATTTTTTAGATAAAATTACTTGGAATATGTCAAAGTCTCTTTATAATGAAAAATAACCAAACCGTCATTCGATGGATAGGGTGAATGAGTCATAGAGCTTCTAGGATTGGTACACACTAATGTGTGTGGATGATTTCCAATTGAAAAAGAAGTGGGATTTATTACTTAATAAATTTTTCTGATTTCTTGAGTATATATGGATATTTTTACTTAGTTAGGTATAAGTATGAATCCTCTCTGAAATTCAAATAATTAAATATTAATTGAGATAATTAGCCTAGAAAGAAGATAACGAATATTTGATCTGGTCGAGGTAGTGAGTATCTTAACCACGAGTTTATCAAATTTATATAGGAGTTTAGGATTCTATCTCAACTCACCCCAACATACACACTAGAGTGGAATTTTTTAGTTAAATGATGAATCATACCTTTCTAGACCAGGTAAGGACAATGATGAAACATGAAAATCATCTATTATCCATTTTGGGATATGCACTACAAAGTGTAGTATATAGACTAAAATGAGTGCCAAAGAAAGTGGAAAATGTGATTCCATGAGAGTTATGGACTGGAAAGAAACCCTTTTTCATATACACATGTGTGGGGTTGCGATGAATTGGGTACATTTATCTTAGGAAATAAAATAGAACATTGGGGAAGAAAAGTTTATCTTTATAGGGTATCTTATTGAAATAAGGGTGTACTACCAATACAACCCATTAGAAAATAATGTGATTCCACCAAATAAGATATCATCCTTGAGGGGGTGAACATACATAATAATTATAGTACTATTAAAGTTTAACTTGATGAATTTCATGCTCAAGATACACCTGAGTTGGTAAAGAAACAGATTCAATAGGGAATCATGGAAAAATGTTTTCTGGAAAACTATATATGATGTGGGAGCACCAGAGAGGTAAGAGAACTTTATAAATATGTTTTTCTAGTCACTAAAGTTGGTTAATTATTATTTATAGACAATATTGAACCTATATCGGAGAAATACATTGTAGTTAGCATAGAAGCTGCAATATTACAAAGATATGTGAATTCTAAAATGGATTCCATATATCTGAACCAATTTTGGGTTTTTGACAATTCACTAGTTGATTTAAATAATTCTAGTTGAAAATAGGTTTTCCATAGAAAACTGGACATGGAAGGTAAAGGAAGTACCTAGGAAGAAATACTAGTGACTAAAGGGTTTAAATAGTGTCATGAAATTGACTACAATGAAATATTTTCTCATTTTTTCATATTTAAATCCATCAGAATTTTTCATGCTATAGTAACTAATAATGACTATAAAATTTGGTATATAGACATGAAAATAACATTCCTTAATTATAACCAATAATAAGATGTATATATGACACAACCTAAATGTATTATGACTCTAGGAGATGTGAAAAAGAAATGTAAGTTAAAAAGATCTATTTATGGATTGAGGCAAGAATCAAGGTCATGGATAATTTTGTTCGGAGAAGCTATAAAATAATTTTTTACTAACAATGAATGTGATCAATGTATTTACAAGTGGTGTAGTGTGAATTTGGTCACTATACAAGTATTATATATCGATAAAATATGAGTTATTTTAAATGACATACTAGTCTTACAGTCCATTAAGAACTAGTTTATTAAATGAATCTCCATGAAGACTTAGTTGACGTAGCCTATATTATAGGGATTAATATCATTTGAACAAGATCTAAGAGGCTTATTGGAATAATTCTATAGAGACCCATTTTCTTCCTTGTAATATTTTGAAATATTTCCAAATATTTCTAGAGTTTGGTGCTAAGACAACGTACAATTCTGAGGCCTGGTGTGCCTAGAATTAATTTTATAAAAATATTAAAAAAATTATATTTTATGCAGATAGGTTCTTAATGAAAATAGGAAACTCTTAAATGGTTGATTAGACTAGAAATATGAGACCACATTTGATTTTGGAATCCAGTATTTACCTTAGCGACTACATAAAATGAGTTAGTCTGGGATGTTTGGAACCCATTCTCATTGGAGGTGTGTTAATTGGGTCTAAAAAATTCATTCATTCATTAATTTAACCGAAACTAATATTTTTATAATTATATCATTGTTCCATTTTTGCCATGGTTGGTCTCATAACATTGGAATCACCGACAAGCTCTCCCCTTCTCCATTCCATTGGAAAATCAAATCAAATGACAAAGAGAATCCATGATCGAGTAGATCAGGATGTATAGAATGTAACGAATCCTCCCAATCATTATATAACATGATCTTCATCAATGATCGATCCAAAACTAATTTCGTACTCAACAGTTGTGTTTTCCTCCCCTTTTCATTAAAATATTAAACATGATGAATTGTCTCTCTTTGATTAGTGTTAATTTATTCCTTTTAATAATCCCATATATCAAAATAAACTATCCTTTCAATTTATTTCTTGTTATGACATGCTTATCACCGTAATTTCCCCCCTTAAAAAATCATTCTCCAAGAATAGTTGGTCAGTGATGCTTATCACCATTGTTGTTGGTGCTTTCCCCCACCGTTCATCTCTTTCTTCATCGTTGGACCATGGGGTAATGATTCAATTATTTTTTGGTGCGATCAAACATGGTTGAACCCCCATATTCATTATGGTGGCATGAATTACATGTGGATCAAGGTTTTATGGAAGGATTGATAAATGAGCGGGGTGGTCTTTGGTGAATGGATTGGATTGGCCTTGCAAGTGTGTGTTTTTGATTGGAGGTGTTTTGGGATCTGGTCAATAACCCATATTTTCTCAGTTGGATTGCAGTGATGATGGGCATTATGATGAGGACAATTTCAAGGAGAGGTTAGGCACATGATTTCAAGGTGGAGGTTGTTTGGCATGGACGTGATGATGGTCAGACTCAGATCTCCAATGAGGTGGTCGGATGTGGCCAACATGATATTTTTTAATAATAATAATTATTATTATTATTATTATTGGAGACGATTTGGGAAACAATAAAGGATAATTTGTTATTTTTATTATATTAAATAATAATAATGATGGTGGCATATAAATTTTGGTTAATTAAAATAAATAGGTTTAATTTAATAAATAAAAAACCATTTTAAATTAAATGGATTTAATATAATGGTAGTTATTTATTATAAATCATATTCACAATAAAAATAACAATGGGAAGTTAATAAAATAATTGGGGGGGGGTTTGAAATTAATTGAGTAATTAGATGAATTAAATTTTATGGAAATAATGATGATGATATGGGAAATTAAAAGAGTTAAAAAGGATGAGGTGGCACATGGTGAAGAGGATGAACATGGATTTTGTACAGAAACACCCCCATCCATTGAGCCTTTCCTTAAAAAAATAGGATTAATAAATAGTAGTAAAAATATAATAATATTTTTTATGTCAAAAGATTGTTTTAGATGTAACGCCTTCATACGATATAAAATTGTCAATCCTTTAGTGACAATGTGATCCTAGAATCGAGACAGTCATTTTATGACCCATTTTGGATACCATTTTGGGACTCATGCATTGGGTTAACAAGACTCCCAATAATAATAAAATTATTCTCATTGACGGATCTTGTATCCAACATATCTCCCTCATATGATGTTAGAATGAAAAATCTCCTACGACTCTGCAACCATGAAATTATGGAAGTTGTTTCAAGACAAATTTTGGGCATTTAATTTAGACTTGTGGATCATTCCCATGAAGCACTGTTCATGTATAATGCAGTGAAATGATACGTTTTCACTGGAGGTCCAATTAAGGAAATTGAATAGCCTATCTTGAGCATTTTGTTCATGAGGATTGCAACACTGGGATCTATTTGCCCATGTATGGTCATTTGAAGGGGAATATCAGTGAAATTAATATTTTACCCTTGGACCAGTGATGAACGTAGTGCATTCATTAGGACCTTGGTGGAGACACATCTTGTAGTATACTTACTTACCATGTATTACTACATGGCTAGAAATCTATGTTCTGATGATGACATGTCAAGGAAACAACTTGGGACCACAAGCCAGGTGGGTCCATGAAATTCCTTGTATCTCTTTTTGAGGTAACTTCAATGTTCTGTATCTTCTTCATATGAACTCATATCTGAGCATGTTAGTAGCTTATCATGAGTTTGTTTCTTTATAGAACACGATGGTTCCCTCAACAGAAGATTTTTTGATATGATGTGAGATTTTCAAAGTCTATAACGCACTATGGTGACACCTGATGATGATAGTAATCATATTGAATCACCAGGTCTTTCCAGGAATAACCTTCCAGCAGGGCCAGACATGGGAGTTCCCTGACAAACTTTCTAGCGTAACCCTCTCGCATGGCTAGGTAGTGGAGTTACCTGATGAAATTCCAGGTGTAGCCCTCCAATAGAGATGGGAAATTGAGTTCCCCGATGACATCTTCTAGTCATAACCCTCTAGTAGGGATGGGTAGTGCAGTTCCTTGATTCCCTCTCGGGTGTAACCCTCTTACAATGTTGGGCAGTGGAGTTCCCCGATGATATCTTCCTAGTGTAGGCCTCCTACTAGGAAGGGTAGTAGAGTTCACTGATGAATTTCTGGGAAAATCCCTCCAGCATGGTAGGGAATTCGAGTTCACCAATGATATATTTTAGATCATAACCCTCCAATAGGGATGGGTAGTATAGTTCATCCATGATATATTCCTGAGTGTTAACCTCTAGTTGGGATGGGCATTGGATTTCCTTGGTTTCTATCACAGTAGGACCCTAATGTTATACCATGGAATGGGATCTTTACCTCGGACATACGACCCCTTGACTGTGATTCACATTGATGAAACATGGTCTGACGTACCTTTGGACTCATAAGAAAGAGTGTCACTTTACCCTCTGAGATTCATCCATATGATGTGACCTAAAACCATGAGGGTGAGCCAATAATTCCCAAAGAAGAGAGTATCATTTTTTTGTGATTGAATCCCATATACTTGTGTGTCTATGGATGGAACAGGGGGTTTTGGTCATTGTAGATAGACCTTGGAACTGTTGGTGACTCTTCTTCTTAGGATGAGCTATGATATGGAGATCCCCTACTCTCTCATTTGAGTTTATTTGAATGAGTATATATATAAATATATATATCTTTCTTCAGTACCCAATACTTGGGTATGTTTACTCTCTTTACAGGATATGTGAAGATGCACAGGGTATTCAATGTTCTTTCTGTGTCTATCTTCTTATGGTTGTATGAGTCAACTCTCTGGATATAGGTAGAGAAAATATGATGAGAAGTTCATCTTCTAACTATGTTTAGATACTTGTATTTGAATGAGTGTACTTTAACTCTCTTGATGGGTTTAGTTGTACTTCTTTACTATAATTAGATATATCTACTATTTTCTTCATTTATATCTCATACTTCCACCCCCTTCACCTTTTTCAAATAATTCTATTGGGTATGTATATACTCACCCTTGAATGGGATTCTCCCTACACGTGTCGTTTATTTTGAAGATGGGAGATGGGTTGATCATGGATTCATAGTAGCTTAGGATTATTAGGTCCTTGGGTCATCTATGATGGTCACAGTTTTGGATCCAGGAGCTAGGCCCTCTTGTCTATTTTACTTTTCTAGTTTTCTTCTAGGTAAGGAAACATTTATGGTTGGGAGTGTATTTACCCCATTTTCTTTTTTAGTTTACACTATCGTACCCATGCATGTTTGGTCTATTTATAGTATCGTTTAACCTTTTATTTCATTCCCTCATCACTTTTTCATTAATTTGGATGTGTGCATGTATACATGTAATTAGGAAAAAACCTCCTGAAGTAAGTTTTTCCTTCGACGCTTTTCACCACCCTGTTGACTACGGAGGTGGGCTTGGTGTAGTTTCAGATCAAGCCTTGGCATGGTTCAGTTTGTGACAAATTGGTATCATAGAATATTCCATTCCTTGGAACATTGTTCAGATTTTTTCCCATAAAATAATTGGCTATGATTAGGAAAATTGGTTAAAAGTGTCTTCAGTGCGGCTATCAGACCAGGTAGTCTAGAGATGGTATGGGAGGCCGACATATCCATTCACTAGGACCCTAACTAACTGCTTGTCGACTCAGAATACCAATACATTTATTGCAGGGATTAATGGAACATTCATCATATAGGATTGAGTCTTTGATTATCATTATTGACTTGTCTCCCCATTATTATTATATATATATTCTTATCCGATTGTGGTACTCCTTTATAACTTTTGTGATGCCTTCGCAATGACAGATAGCTAGGATACCAGCTCTGGTTTATGACGATGACCTTTTGTGAAATGAGGCCTCAATTTAGGGTCCACCTTATGACCCTTTCCTCTAGGTGGGAGGGTATTAAAACCTCCACTTAACGAGCAGCTAATCATACCGGTCTAGTAGGCTAAATACGTTCATAATATTAGTTCACTCTGCGAGTTCCAATGTCAGATACTGCAATGGTTCCATAGGGAGCCAAATCCTCAAGTAGTAGATCATTGGCTAAAGTTAGCCTTCCATACCTTCAGGATTATTCAAATCTCAACAGACAATGTGGTATTACTCTTTTCCATGTTTTTACATGGAACTGTTGGGCATTGGTGGAGCCTATTTATGTATATGCATGATGAGTTGACACTCTCATGGGACAACATTCAGAGACTCTTTCGTGAGAAGTACTACCCCTCTTTCTTATGCTAATTTCAGATCCAGGATATTCTATAAATTATGTTGGTAGGGATGATGGTGGATGAGTATTCTATGAGGTTATAGCGACCCAAGCCTTTTACATGAATCATTTCATGATTTTAAGAATAATTAATCATCAGAATACAAGCCAAGGATCGTTAAGTCTAGTGTCTTGGAAGACTAGGTACATATAACATAAAACATGGGGTATAAAAACTTATTTATTTAATCTACATAATGAGCTTCTAACTTCTTTTGAGCCCTTAAACCTGCATAGGGTACCCTAGGGAACACATGAACAAAGGGATGAGTTAAAAATCCCAGTAAGGGAATGAACATAAGGATACATCTCAAGCACATGAGTTAGGAGGCATGACATAATGATATCCAAAGCATGAAACTTATAAAATCATTTAATATAAACATGGGATCATATAAACATGGAATCATATGAATGTGGAAGAATCATAAATCATATTTTTAATATAGTTGAAGGCTAACCACCAATCCTGTTTCCCATTTCAGTATGGGTCAAGGCTAACCGCCAATCCCATTTCACATCGCATCTCATGAGACTTATCCTTACCCAATGCATTGGAGAGCTATATGGGCACACCCATATCAACATTATCATGAATATTCTTTCCACATAAATATTATTACTACATAAATCTTATTTCCACATGAGTAATCATACATAATCAATTGTTCATAAACATAAGTTTACCCATGGAGATAATTGGGTACCACAGTCATGTCATAAAGCATAAACAACGAGTGTTTCATGAACGTTTCCATGAAAAAAATGGATTATAACATAAATTGACATTAATAAAGTAATTTAGGCATATAACATGGAAGGTGGTAACAGATATAAGTTACATCACATAATTAATTTATTTGAGAGACATTATCATAAAAACATTTTCGTGTGGTTTTAAAGAAAATACTATAGAGATTTTAAAATAGTAAAGAAGACATTCTTTTATATCATACAAGAATTGAACCAAGAATGTTTTCATAATAAAAATACTTAATTTACAAAGAAAATGGTGTGTAAAAATAGAAGATAGAGAGCACATGAAATTGGGTAAAAGTTCTGGAAGTTCCTTTAAAACGAGTGTGCTTATTGGGAAGTATCGAGGAGAGATTTACTTAAAAGCATGTATATCCCCAAAGGAGAATGATATATGGATCTTAGAAGATAATTTTGGAGAATATAAACATAATTTTGATGTTCTACATAAAAAGAAAAGAAAAATATATTTTGGTAAAAAGAATGATAGGGAAACCCAAAGGAATAAAGGAAGTTTGGGTAGAATCCATTGTGGTTTAGCGACATGGTATCGTGTTTAACTAAGAGGGCTTGATGAGAGAGATAAGGGGCTTCTAATCACTTATAAAAAATTCGGGATTTATGGGGAAGGTGAATAAATATACCCCATCACTTTGTATTACAAAAAATGGCATAACATAGAGAACAATCTTGATTAAGAGTAAAAAGGGGAGGATCCCTTACCATAAATCTGTTGGTGTTCTCCACTTTTTATTAATGACTTGAATAAAAAAATTATACTTATTAATTAATAATACCATTGCCTATTCTATATTAAATTTATTTATTATAACCCTTTTTAGTTCATTAAATGACTTTTTGATTAGTTACAAGGTTCAATTTAATTGTTTGGGCTTGTTTGTTTACTTGGCTTTAAAAGCTCAGTTCACTTATATTCAAGTTTGGATTATATGCAAGATGAAAGTGGTAGTCCAGACATGAAGTTATATTATTTAGTTAATATCTAGGAGATTATATGGTTTTAATTTTAATTAGGTTACTTATAGTGAAGTCAAATTATTATATATATAACCATAGTGATAACAGTTTTTGTTAATCAGTGGATTTGATTACAAATAATGTGTTTTGCTTTAAAACTTAATTCCATTTGTACCAAAGGATTACAGAACCAAAAATAGGATATATTACATACAGAATAATCTGTTTCAAGAATAACACAAATGTTTTAAAGACCATAATTAAGGATAATAATAGAAATTGACAAACTGTTGTCCTTAAATGTGCTAAATTAGCACATCTCAAACGGTTCTTTCATTTCATTAAAATAAAAGGGTTGGGAAAGGAGAGAAGATAATGAAATATACCACTAGAATGAAGAAATTACATTACATGTATGTTACTGGATTTATCATACTATTATGGTGAAGGTAGGTGAGAAAAGAAATAAAAAATTAAAAGAACTTAAAAGAAAAGAAGAAATTGGGAAGAGGAATTTACCTCTTGAGACATCATCCTTTGAGAACCTATTAAGGGGAAAGGTTTTGGTATTTTTTGGAGGATGAGAGATTTTGGACGTGGGGGAGGGCCTTGAGGAGTTATTTGGGCAGAATAATGGCAAGGCACAAGGCTTTAGAGGAGTGGAGAGAAGAGGTAGTGAATGGGGATTTTTATAGTAGTGGAGAGGAGGGATTTCATGATATTATAGTCCTTAATTTATTATTTTCTTCAAAAGAAAATGAATAGTAAGTATTCCATGACCAATAATAGTAAATGGGTCATTTTAATTCGAACCATGGGTGGTGAAATCATCCATGATGCTAGGAATAGTCTATTTATCTTATAATGTATATATACGGTAAATTACTGTGTTTTACTATTCATCAAAAATTCAAGTACTTCAAAAAAATCTCAAAAATTCACCCTAACCTTTTTTCGATGTTTAGAATTCAAAAATGAAGTCCATTTTTCAAAAATAATTTTCTAAATATTATTATTTTAATATTTAATTAAAATAATAATTTATTATCAAAAACAGTTTTAAAACATTCATTAACTTATTCTAAAATATAGGTATATCGTACTTCCAACTTGAATATTAATTTTATACCACCATAGGTGAGGTTACTATTCATTAGGGTATATAACTATTCATAATGTTATGTTACTATTCATTAGGGTAGGTTAATATTCACCAAAAAATATGTTTTCGTTATCGGTCTCCAAATAACTCACTGATTACAACCGTGTATGCCGGATTTTTTAAATTCCAAACACAGAAGTGTCGAACTTTTGTTTAAAGGTCACTTAGAACTTAGTAGTTCATTATGTTGTGTATTCATGTAATTTTATGACATACTTATGAGATAGGAATTTCCATTGAAAAAAATTGGGTCGTTACAGAGGTTCATAGACCTTACATGCTACTCCCTTGAAATGATGTGGGATGGCTACTTTGAGCATTGATGTTTGAGCAGGGACACTGGGGAGAGACCTGAACCTTAGATAATGATTCTATTCATGGTTTCTATAAGACTAAAACTTTGATATTGTCTATATTCTATGGAAGATAAATGTTTTAGTGGAGTCCCTTATCATGAATTCCCAGAATCTCCTAGTGCAAGAAGCATCAGAGTGCTTAGCTTCTCTGCACCTGACCCCTGGTGGAGTAAGAGGGTACAACTTTTATTCAGTCTATGGTGTTGAATATATTGATCATTGATTGTGTGAGAGGGTCTCAATTATGAGACATTGACTATGGGGTCTTACATGATCAGATATCCATAGTTGATGCACCATATGGATACTCAAAAGAAAAAAATCATGCCATCATGTTCGGTTAATAGTTTAGGGATGTTGTATGTGCATGAGATCATCCTCCATCACAGGGTACCCTCAAAGATTTTCTCTGATCATGATGTTTGGTTTTTTTCATGATTGTGGATATGCCTAAAAAAGGAATTCAGGACCCAGATGTGGATGAGTACAACATTTCACCCCCAGACCAATGGAGAGACCGAACGCACTATCCATGTGTCGGAGGATATATTGAGGGATTTCATGTTGGACTTGGGTCAGAATTGGGAAGATCAGCTTCCCTTGGTAGATTTTTCATACAGAAAAAACTTCCAATCTACCATCGACATGAAAACTTTTTAGGCCCTATATGGGAGACTGTGTAGGTTACCCTTATGCTTGATAGAGATTGGCGAATCATATCTTTTGGACCAAGAGTTGCTGCATGCGATAATAGAGAAATTGATGATCATCCAGGAGAGTATGAAAACATCCCAGAGAAGAAAGAAAGCCTATACAGATCTCCATTGTAGTCACTTGGTGTTTGAATAGGGAGACCATATTTTCTTGTGATTATACCCACGATGAGGAATGTGGGGGTTTGGTCAGGGAGGCAAGCTATCCCTGAGTATCATTGTACCATTTGGGATCATGTAGATGTTTATAATGGTTTCCTACCACCATGAACTACCCCCATAGTAAGAGAAGGTTCATGAAATCAACCACATGTCGCATCTGATGATATACGTGCATTACCATAAGAAGGTCATCGAATAGAGAGAGTTGGACATCAAGGATAGGTCCACCATCGTCAATAGCCTGGTGTTAATTGAGTACTAACATTAATGTACCGTGCATGGAAATACAATCCCATTGTTTCCTATGTTGTGGAAGAAAAAAAACCTGCAGGAGGGTTCCTGAGAGTGGATTAGATAGATGGAGGATTAGTATCATGATTTATTTCGTACTTTTCCTTTCGAGGATGAAAATATTGAAGGAGTGAATGATGTAGAGACTTTTTTTGACTTTTAAGACATTCTAATATTTCTAAATATATTTACAGAATTAGGCATTGAGACGACATGCGATTCAAAGGCCTGGTGTGCCCAGAATTAATTTTATAAAAATATTAAATATATTTTATATTACATGCATGAATATTCTTAAAGAAAATAGGATAACTCTTAAATAGATGATTGGATCACAAACCTGAGACCACGGTTGAGTTTGGAATGATGTCTTTACGCGAGGCATGACATAAAATGTATTGGTGCATGACATTCAGACCCCTCCCTCATTGGTGGTGTGTTTAGTGGGTATAATTAATAAATTCATTCATTCATTTAATCATTTAACCAAAACTAACATTGTTATAAATATATCTTTATACCAATTTGGCCAATGTTTTCCTAATAACCCTAAAATCAATAGTGATCACTCCCCTCCGCATTTTTATTGGAGAATCAAATCTAATGATGATGAAACTCTTGGATTGAGCAGATAATGATGAAAAAAAATTCTACAACTCCTCCAAAATCATTGTAAAATGCATTCTTCATCGATGATAAATCCAAAAATGAGGTAGGACTTTCAATAGTGGTTTTCACCCCTTGTTATAAAAATATTTATCTTGATCAATTCTCTCTCTTTGATCTATATTAATTTGAGCATTTACATAATCCCATGTATGAAAATAAATTATCCATTAAATTTATTTCTTGTTATTCCATGTTTCTCACCCCGATTTCCCTATTATGAAAACATTGGACAAGAATGCTTGGCCAATGATTCTTATAACCACTGTAATTCATGCTTCCCCCACCCTGTTCTTTGTGTTCTTCATCATTGGACAATGGGGTCACAAATTGACTTTTTTGGGGCTGGTTCAAATACATTCCAATCCCCAAATTCACCATGGTGGCATGAAAGGCTTGCGGATCAATGGGTTATGGATGGATTGATAATGATAAGGATAGTTTTTTATAAGTATTTTAGATCGGAAACGTGGGTGTGTGTTTTTTATGAGAGGTGGTTCAGGATCTGGTCGATAACCTATGTTTTCCCAGTTAGCGCATGATGACAACATGTGCTGCGAAATGGTTAATTTAAAGTGGTGGTCATGTACTAAATCTCATGGCAGTGGTTGTTTTTCATGGACGTGATGATGGTCGGACACATATCTCCAGATAGGTGGTTAGATGGGGTCAAAGCAATGTGTATTAATAATAATAATTAATTATAATGGAAATGAGTTTACAAAAATTAATAGAGTATTTGTTATTATTGTTATATTAAATAATATTAATTACAGTGGCATAAAATGTGTGGTTAATTAAATTAAATGCGTTTAATTTGATAAAGATGTTTTTTAAATTAAATGGAATTAATTTAATGGGTTTGGTGCTATTATTAATATTATTCATAATTTTTACAATAATGAGAAGTTAATAAAATATAGTGGGTGGTTTAAAATTAATTTATTAAATAATGGAATTAAATTGGGTGGAATTAATTATAATGACATGGGAAATTAAGGAAATTAAAAAGGAACTTAATGGAGTTAAAAAGGACGAGGAAGTGCATGGAGAAGAGGTGGAACATGGAGTTTGTATAGAAAGAGGATCTCACATCCTTTTAGTATTTATTTTAAAAAATATGATTAAATAATAATAAAAATAATATATTATTATTATTATTTCTGTAAAAAAATTATTTTGGAAAAAACTACTTTGTATGATATCCTATTGAAGAACTGTGACAACCTGATTGTAGAATTGATATGGTCATTTTATGACCAACGTTGGATATCTCTTTTGGACTCATGTCTCGGGTCAATGAAACATCCAATAATAATAAAATTATTATTATTGAGGGATATTATATCAGTAATATCTCCCTCATATGGTGTGAGAATTATAAACCATCTATGTTTTTTATACATTGAAATTAATGAGGGGGTTTCAAGGCCAATTTATCATATTTAATTCAGACACATTCCGTGATCCCACAAATCATTATTTGTGTGTGGTGTGGTAAAATGTGAATTTAACAATGGGTGTCCAATTAAGGAATGTGAATAGTCTATCCCATGAATTTTTCCATGAGGATCGCAAAGGTGTGATAGGTTTAGACATTTGGGGTAGTTTGAAGAGGCATTATATTGAAATTTTGTTTTTCTTCAGGCTTGTGATGTGCCTCGTGTGTTTGTTTGGAATTTGGCAGAGGCACATCATGTAGTATTCTTAAACATCATGTAGTTCTACATGAACAAAAATCCATGTTTTTATGATGACATGGAGAGACAATAGAGAGGGACCACACACGGTGTGGGTCCCTAAAATTCCTTGTATCTTCTTCTTAGAAAACATTAATTTTTTACATCTCCTTCATTTGAATTGGTATTTTAACCATGAGTAGACTATCTTGAGTTTTTTATAGAACATGATTCTACCATTATAAATGGATTTAATTATATGATGCGAAATTTTTTGGGTTTTGAATGCATTGAGGGGACACCCGATTATGGTAGTAATCATAAAAAATCTCTAGGGATTTCTGAGAATAACCCTCGAACATGTATGGGTAGTGGAGTTCCCCAAGGACATATTCTATGAATAACCCTCTAGTAGCGTAGGGAGGTGGAGTTACCTGATAGCCTTCCAAGAATAACCCTCCAGTAGGGATGGGTAGTGGAGTTCCTTGATGAAATATTCCATGAAAAAACCTCTAGATGAGATGGGCAGTGGACTTCCCTGACAACTTTTCGGGCATAACTCTCCTACATGGCTAGGTAATGGAGTTCCCCAATGACATATTTTTGGGGTAACCCTAAAGTAGGGCTGGGTAGTGGATCTCCTCAATAAAATCTTCTTGAGTGTTACCCTCCCACCAGGATAGGCAGTGGATTTCCATTATGACTATCAGAGCATGAACCTCCTTTTTTATTAGGCAATGGGATATTTACCTAGAACTTGCGACCACTAAACTATGAAACATAGTGTCGAGACATGGTTTGACGTACCGTTGAACTGAAAAGATAGAGGAACACATTACCCACTATGATTCTTCATTATAATGTGACCTAAAACTATGAGGGTGAGTCAGTGACACGTAATTTTGATAGTATCAAGGTGTGGTGATTGATTCCCTAAGAGTTGTGTATTCAAGGAAAACTATTGAGGTTTTAGGCATCATATATGGACCTTGGAACTGTTGGTGACTTTTCTTCATAGGCAGAGCTTTGAAATTGAGATCCCATACTCTCTCATTTGGGTTTCTTTGACTAAGAATATATATATATAAATATGTATCCCTCTTTGATACCCACTCCATGGATATGGTTACTCTCCTTCCAGGATAGGCAAAGACGTGCGAGGTATGCCACATGATTTCCATGTCTAGTTTTTTGTGGTTGGATGAGTCTACTCTCTGACTATAGATAGAAAAAATACAATGATAAATTAATCTTTTCACTGTGTTAAGGTCCTTTTTTTATGAGTTTACTTTCACTCTATTTTTGTGTTGTGATGCACTTCTTTACTATACATTGATCTATGTAATTTTTTCCTCTTTAGTTTTATCTATTACTACTCTCCCTTCACCCTCTTCGGGGTGTTCTTTTGGGTATATATATACTCACCCCTACAAGGGCTTCACCCCCACACATGTCTTGTCTTTAGAAGATGGTTGATAGGTTGATCGTGACATTAGAGGAGGTTAGGGATATGGGGTTCTTAGACCATGTACGATGGTTGTAGTTTGGAATCCAAAAGATGGGTTCCCTCAACTATTTTACTTTTATAGTTTTATGTTAGTTTGGGATATATTTATACCGTTTTTCATTTTTAGTTTACACTACCATACTTTGTACTATTTAGAGCTACATGCATGTTTGTTCAATTTATAGCAGTGTTTCACTTTTTATTTCATTCCCTATGAACTTTCATATTGATTTGGAAGTGTGCATGTGTACAGGTACTTAGGAAAAGGCCTCCCCAAGTTAGTTATGCATTCGATATTTGTTTCCACCCCTTGGACTTTAAAGGTGCTCTTTTGGTAGTTACAGCTCGAGCCCCATCTTGGTTCTAGGCATGAAAAAATTGACGTACATACATTTATCATATATTAAATATATTTAATATGAAAAAATATAGTATGGGATTAGTTCTAGTGTCCCATTGTACACATCTTTCAAAGAAAAGTTTCCCTAATTAATAATTAGAGAAACTGAAAATTAGTAAGATCTAGTATGTTTGAGTGATAGGATAAATAATTTATGTCATGTTATGTAATAGAATTTATGTTGAAGACATATTTATAATGGTAGTTAGATATCAAGATGATATAGGTGAACAACATTGGTCTACTATGAAGGTCATCCTTAAATATCTTAGAGGAACTAAGTATATGATCCTAGTGTATAGGGGGATGGGGAGCTAGCCCATAGGGTTTATACTAGTACTTATTTTAAAACATATATAAACTCTTTAAATTCATAGTCAAGATATTTATTTAGTATTAATAGAGGATCTGTGAACTGAAAGAGTTCAAAGAAGCAAGTTGTCATCGATTTTACAGTGCATTATGAGTATATATGGTCTTATGATGCAGCCAGCGAATCCATGTGGATAAAAAACATTTTGATAAATCATGATTTGGGACAAATAATTAAAGACCCAATAACATTATATTTAGATAATACATCAGTGATGATTTGTGAAATAGGGTTAATGTCACATCAACAAACAAAGCACGAACTGAGGAAGTATCGTCTCTGGAGGTGTTATTCTCAAAGGAGTGAAGTTATAGTAATAATAATTTCCATGAGAGAAATCATGGAAGACCCCTTGAGTAAATAATTATCATAAAATATGCATGAATATCATATGAGAGTTAGTGGAATAAAGGTCATCAATAGTTAGTTCTAGAGAAAGTGAGATTTTTGTTGGAGTTAGTTCCCTAGAACCAACTATATACATTATGACAACCTGTTTTCATAGACTTTAATATTAACCTAATACTTATCAAATCCTGAGTTTTTTTCTATTATATATAGTATGTGATTATTTCCTATGTTTAGCAGTCACACTGAACGATCATAGAAGTTCCTCGCTATGATGGGTACTTAGAGGTTCCACTACAGTATTCATATATATATATATATATATTCCACATTAGGATGAAATAATTTGAGGGATATAATTGATATAGTCTGTTAGGGGTGAATACTCATCGGACTTTGAGGCCCCATCTCATGATGGATACCCTAGGTAATTTCTCGTGTGGAAGATTTTTAGAACTAGTCATGCATCTATATTTATATGTTTAATTATATTTTCTTATCTATGGATGTATGTATTGATCTTTTAAAATTAATATTTTCATTAATAGATATTATGAGTGGCGTACTCTGATTTGTTGATGAATATCATAATGAAATATGTTTAAAGTGAAATAGGATATGTTGTGTGCATCATGAGTAATATTTCATTAATTAATAATGTGATATATGATTTGTAACTCATGTTCATTAAAATAAGTTTATATCTCATCCAATTTTATGGAAATGATAAAGCCTAAATAAATCGATTGTCATGGTGTTCTATGGAAAATTTAAATTCTAGAAAATTCAAAGAATGGGACAACAAGAACGTTGGTTAATGGTATCAGTATGCATCCTTCAAGATCATAGACATCATAATAAAGGGATTATATTACATATTAAGAGTCTATAATATTTTTTATTCCATTGAAACATTAAATTATTTCTCTATGGGTTCCATATCATGTTTCTAGATAATAACCAAGAACTTTGGAATACTTATTCTAATTATTTTGTGAATGAGGCCTAGAGGGACACACAATAAGTATATCCATAAACTTAGTAAAATATAATTATTATTTAACTTTCTAAATAAATATTATTACTACATGTGGTTTAATAATTATCCATATTTTCATGATTTTATATATTCCATAACTAGTTTTTTGAGAGGGTATTTTCTATATATAATATTTAATAAATATTTATTTTTTATTTGGTTATTATACTATTATTTTATTTATTAGTCAATAATACATTGAAATTTATTTATTAAAAAAATTTCATTATTGTAAGATTGATAAATATTGTGGAGGAATGATAGATGAAGTTTAATGGTCTGGTAAGAAATAATATATGTTAAATATGTTTTGAATAAATAATAATTTATTAATTCACAAGGTTTGTACCGGTTAAGAAATTTTATTATTATTATTATTTACATGGGGTTCCATTTAGATTTTAAAAATAATAAGGTCACATGAACAATTATTATTTTATAAACCTACAACTATTTAAACCAAATTATATCATTTTTTAAGGGCTTTAATTTTTTTTATTATACATAAAAAAATTCAAAAAATTATTCTAAATCCATAGAGATATGCCTCTAAGAAAAAAATCTGGGATAGAGACCGATCATGTTCCACCAATACTCTTAATTAAAGAGATATCAATGAGAATTCTTTACCAATGTGATTCTCATGGAAATCAAAGATGAATGGCACAAGCATTAGGGTCTTCCATGTTATCACATAGAGGTTCTTATATTTATGTTTAGAGAGTCAAGGATTGAATATATACATGATTACAAAAGTCAATGATGTTATGATATTGAGACATCATTATATTCATCAAATGAAAAATAATTCATCACATGGTAATTCTTTAACTTTTTTAAAATAATTATGTGTGATCCTGCATTTTGGTTCAGTGTTATCATTCCACTAAATCATTGATTCAATTCAATTTTTCATGGAGTTTATTTTCAATGTACATATCGTATCAATCATTAATTATGATAAAAATATTGGTTTCTCATTCCTCATATGGTGCTTCCACATCACTCTAAAACTTTAGATAGGTCCACCTTGAAATATAGAGCTGTGAAAAAAGGTTTAGTGATGTTCATTACAGATGAGGTCATTATGACACAATAAGAGATAGCATGCCGCTATTAATGATTTTATGTTGTAAAAGACAAAGGAATGGGAAATTTTAGTCTGACTATCCTAAAGGATTGTTTCTTCACAACACATGTCATGGTGTCATGCCACAATGGGGATTCGGGATACTGGGGAAGATACATAGACTATTCCACAATTCATTTAGCTCTCCCACAATAGATGAGTAATTATTTGGGAATATAGCCATATTGTTCAGATCTAACCATAACATAACAACACACATCACCTCATCTTGATGTTTGAATGGATCCTAAATATGGGGATTCATACTCATTAAAATGTGGTAAAAACATTAAGATAAATATATTCCCATTCAATTGAGAATTATGGGGATATTTTACCTTGGATTAATTATAATAATAGGAGTGTGAACATGATTCAAACTCTATAGGAACTTGGTTTTTGGACTTGATTATTTATCCATATGTAAATGCTCATATTTATTTCTTATAAATGGATTTTAGGAACATTGCCTAATATATTGATTATTCATTTTGATAATAAGTTTATAGAATAAATAATGGGATCAAAAACATTTTTCACCAAGGATTAGCCACTTCATAAGAATAGTGAGTGATCTAGTATAAATTAATAATTAATGTGATTTATTTATCCCTCTATTTCACATCATTATAGATTTTTATTCATGAACTAGTTGTATTAGCCATTGAAGAGAAAATATTATTGAGATTTGGTTTTCTGGTAACCACTCATTCACTATCCTCTCTCATTGATGGTCTAATCCCATGTAGGCCTAATTTGATGATCTATTTACTATATTATAGTGAATAAAAACATGAGTTGATTACATGGTTGTCAATGCGATGGATTTTGTTTCAAACTAGAGAAATACATTATTCATCACATCATAAAGATTATATTGAGAAAGGTTTTTTGCACTGTAGAAGTGATCAAGGATTCTCAAAGGTATAAAGATAAGTTGAAACACATTATAGGGATATTTCAATAAGATTGAGTTTGGAAATCTTATAACAAGATAATTGGTTAGTAAGTATCAACATCTCGATGAAGAGTTAGTGAGTATAGAAATTTTAGATTTTGATCATTGGATAATTAAAGGATGGAAATAGGTACCTGATGGCTGAGATAGAGACCTGTTTAGAGATAAGTTATTTTATTTTGTACCTAGTGGTACCTAATGATTACCTTTTTATTTATGATAAAACACATCATTTTAAAAAAAATTATGGTATGTGTCCATTTATCACACATAATATACCTATTACTAACCTCTTAAATTCCCTAACATTGATCAATGGTGACCATATAGCTATTGAGAGATGAATGGATAATTATAGTGAATTTTTATTAAGAAAATAAGAGATACAACTAAATACACACCGAAACTCACACATCATAAAAGTCCCTATGGTGGTCTGAAATAATGATCGTTTAGTACATCCCCATTATCTAGGTTGACACCCTTGGATTTCAGGGAGCTCACTGTATGGAGGCAAATTTTTTCAGGTCCCAAAACCTCCAAAGAATGTGGTATCACATAGTGAATGGATAAAGAAATTATTATGTTAAAAATTTTAGGTAGTGACACCCTTAAGAATAAATCATTCATGAATGAAATTATTTGATTCATTTATTTAAGTTCAATCCTAATAAATTAATGATATAACTCTTACATTAATGAGTAATTTTAGTAAAATCCTTATAAAAGTGATTATTTGAGTTTACTATTATTTTTGGAAGTTCAAACACATTAATATATATAAAAATATCTTGGAGGATGAATGAAAAAGATGTTTGGTTTTCATGTATGATTGTGTTCACTAATTTATGAAATTATAAAATGTAATGACTAAAGAGAGTGTTTGGTGATTCATATACAATAATTAAAGTTTCATCAAAATGTGAGAATATAGTTAGTATCATGTGATATTATTCTAATAATTTTATTTTTTTAGAAAAACATTACTACATGGGATAATTAATTTTTAGAAAATATAAATACTATCCCCTCTTTTTGGTCTTTAAATAAATCTCAATAATTCTTTCACATGAGTTATTTCATGTCTTTCCTTGGATATTCCTATTATATTTTAGTGGCTAACATAATAAAGTATTATGGTATTTATTTATTTGATTTTATTACTTCTATTTAATTAATTTATACAAATCACATCTTTTTATACATTTAATTATTAGAGAATAAATGAATGTTTAAAAAATAATAATGTGAAAATTTATTTACTGATTCACCCCCATATATTTTTGAATTGGTACCTATAAATTATTTTCTGTACAAAAATTTACATTGTCTTATACTAAATATATATACTAAATGAATTTCATTTTAGTTTTTTATTGTGTGAAATATTTCTTGGTTAAATTTTCAGAACTTATAAAATGTTTATTTCTAAAATGAAAATTACCAAACCAGGAAGGACCAATTTATATTCACTTAGGAATGTCTAGAGCTATTCTAGTGGTAATGAATGAAAAATATAATTTCAAAGGAACTGATATAGAATATATTTTTTGGATTTATTGATGTTTCAATGTATGAGGTAGAATTTCCAGAAATACGATTTCAGTTATCATGATATATGAGAATAAACTAGTCCCAAGTAGGATTGGACTTGCTGTTTCAAGGGTTGCACTAGATTAATCTGAAGGGATATAAAAAATTAATCTAGAACAAGAGGATTATCTGGAAATTTTCTTGTATTGAAAAATCATAAGGATAAAATTATAGAAGTATGAACAAGAATATATTATAAGTGATAGATAATTATGATCCTAATTATTCATTGTATATATAGTTGACGTAGTGGATCTCATTTACTTACATTGATAAAGTGATAGGTAGATTAAAAAGTTTTGAAAGAGGGGAAACTATTGTAACACACAGGTTATTAAAGAGAACCTATAATAATATTGGGTGATGGTTAATTTTTTATATGTTTAAGACCCAAAAATTGATCATGATATGTTCTAGAAGAGGATAGAGTTGAATTTTTTCCCATTGAGAACCTTTCCCATTGAACTCGTTCAGTGATAGTTTGTTATGGAGAGCCTTGGTGAGATGTTCTATTATTTTCAACTAGTGTTCTTGAACATTCCCCACTATAACACAAACTGGTTATGGTTTTAGGAATTATGTTTCCCTTATAATTTATATCTTTCTTTAGTGTAATATACAGTGTGTTATACCATAGGGTAAGACTTTGTCTAGACCACATTATTCATGTGTGTTGTGCTTCCTCTATTTATATATTTTTTTGGTTTATGGAATATTTTATTTTAGGAATTAAAGTTATCAGAATAAAACTAATGGTAGAATCAACATGTTTTATAGTTTTTCTTTTTTTTCATATTTCCAAATATATAATTTCATAGGGGTGTGTCATGGTATATAAAACCCTTTCTGCATTCTTCTTCTATTAGTTTATTTCTAGAATAAACTATTGTTCCTAATACATTGGATAGTTATAATATTTCTAATTTTAAATTTTTTGAATGTGGTATGGTACACATGGTATTTGAATGGATGTCATTGTAAAATATACTAATAATTAATTTATAGAAAATTGTGTTATTCACGTTACTGATATCCAAAATAAGAAGTGTCAGAGCTTGGTTATAGAGAATATAGCAAGAAATTTTTCATGTTGTAGAAGTCCCGTGTTTTTGTGGGGTTTAACTTGGTTAGAATAATATTAGGTACTTCTAGTTGAATGGTTTACTGAGTTCATAAGTATGCCATTGTAATGGTAGTGGTGGTACCACGAAGACTACATTGGCAAAAACAATTCAATAAGAATTTTTCTGGTATCATGTTCTATAATTGCAGAGGAAATTAAAATATGACTAGAATACTACTAAGTATTTATATATTATAGTTTGAATACCATATGTGTTTTATATTTAGTGGTAGGTCATTGTTTCTTGAGGATAGTGTCTGAAGTGGCTAAGTAATTGATTGATGTTTGATAGGGAAGACTTCAGATATTATGGGGTATTTTTTCCGCCCCTATAGAGTCTAAAAGTATTATTAATATATATATATATATATATATGTATATATATATCTAAAATAGAGGTGTTTTTTAGAATGAGAAATCACTATAGGAAAGTACATAATGAACTGTTCCAAAAGGTGTATCATGGATCAATAGAACATGACCCAGAATGAGATATTGGTGGAAAAGTAAATGGGAAGACTTAAATCTATTTAAAGTGTTGAAATACAGATTCCATGAAATTGGAATGGTGCCAATTTATAATTTTGTAATTTTCAATGAAAGGTTTGGTTGGAAACTATTGTGTCTAAATGATCTATTTCAGATAGAAATATATGAATGTTCTCAAAATCAGGTAGTTGGGAGGGTGCATATTGTTTCAACCAAGTGTTATCTATCATAAAATTGTCATGGTTGTTAGATATAGGGTTAAAAAATCATCTTTAGAGAAGGGGGGAGTGTGAATGTTCTTGGAAGATTTGGGTGTGAATCTCTCATGATCATTTAAAAAGGTGATGGTTCCATCTAGTTTTGAAATGGAGGGATTTGAGGATTGAAACCCAATCCTAGTCTTTAATAAGGATTTTTTATGACCACTTGGATAAATTGATGAAGATTATCACATTTTTTGTGATTTATTGGAAGGATATTCATGGTTTGTGTTAAGTGTTAAAGATATATTTTTTTATCAAAAAAGGTTTTTATATGGAGAATCTGTTCTAAAAAATAGAAATCTGAAACATGGAGGATGTGTTATGGGTGTCTAATTTATATGGATGTGATAATATAGTGGGTGTTCTTGTTCTATAAGGAATGGAAATTGGGAATCAAAATCTTTTCCAGTTCTGAATTTTCTCAAATAGAAAGAAAAACATGTACCTATATTAAAATATTTCTATGAGGGTGCAAGTGTTTCTTCCTCAATAAATATTTTAAGGTGTTTCAAAAATATTTTTCAAATAAGAAAAATAGTGTGGTATATTCTATAATATAACATGGGGGATTGAAGTCTAAATCATAGAGGTCATGTGTTTAAATGTTTGGGTATTTTGAAAAGTTCTTCCGATGAAGACATCAATGTTTTGATTATACAATACCCAGAATACTAAAAATTATAAATTAAGTGTTGAGGTTTAGTCCTAGAATTTGAATGTTGAAAGTATACAGAGGATCTATAAATATTTTAAGAATCAAAATTATAACAATTGAGATATAAGGTATCATATTCCAAAAATTATCTTACATGACATTTTAGGTCTGATAAAATATACATCTAATCTTTTGAATCAATGTTATTTGATTTCCATTTAGGGTAGGATATTCTAGAAACATCCCAATATTGGGAGGTAGTAGTTATGTTGGGTCTGTCACCTACGAATTATTTGAGAAGTTAACTATGACCCTCTCAACATTGAAAGTGAGAAAACCATAATCCTCGAGCATCTTTACTTTCAATGAAGTATTGATGAATACTTTGGTATATCATTCGTGGGGATAGATTCTAAAAAAAATTCAATATTGTTTCAAAATGTACTTAGTAATGAGGGTGATCCTTGAATGGTTCAAAACCAGAATGAGATACCATTGGAGAAATATAAAATTATCACTACGATTTCATAGAGTAATGGATATTTTACTACAAACTATTTCTGTTCGAATATAACTGGTCAATAATACTAGATATTCAAAATTTATTACCAGTTTGAGGTCAATGGTGATGGTATAATTGGAAACATATATACTAAAATCGCATTTATTATGAAATCTTTGTGGAAATTTCATAGGAACATTGGAATCTAAATGAAGCATGTCCTTGGGCACTAAACATAGAAAATGATTATTGATGGATCTTCGACAAATTTAGATAGTTCTTGATCATTTTTTCCTTTCTAAAAATTCAATGTTTTCATTCATAGGGATTCATTATTTATGAGATATGTTGTCAGAGCCATGAAATTATGTTGTAGATTTGTCATAATAGGGCTCAAAATAGCAGGGATATAGTAGAGGACTATAGAAACCCTTGAAAGTATAGGATAATGGATGGTGTTATTCATAGTTGGCTGGTGGAATTTTGTGGAAGCCTTTATAATGGTCTTTTAGTGAGATATTATTAGGCTAAACATGAAAAAACAATTCTCAAGTAGGGGTTTGTTGAGTCTTAATGCCAAAAATATTTTCTTATTAAATTAATTTAACTTTTAAAAATTAACTTTTTGGATGGTTATTTTTGAAACCAATATGAAGTAGATCATATTCACTAATTTAAGTCCAAATTTATACCAATGATAATAGAATAAGAATCCAATTCTTTATAATGTAATGTTTAAAGAATTTCATTGTGGCATATAATTTTTATAGGAAGTGGTGAAGTAAATAGTAAAATTATTCTAATGATGGGGGTATAATATATTAAACTAGTATCAAATAAGACATGACTTAAGGTTTTAATAGAAAAATTAGATTAATCTTAAGGTATATGGAATAATAATATAGAAGAGGATGATGGACTGAATGATGTCATGGTGTGTGGAAGTTGATGTTTTTGATTCTATAATAACGAATTTGAATGAAAGAGAAGATATGAAGATTTAAAAGATTGATTATTCAATATATGGATCAGTTAATTGGGGGAGATTAGTTTTATGCGTTAAAAAAAGTGGTGGGTTTACCTTAGTGTTATGAAGACAATGCAACTGGTGGAACCTACTAGTGGATGTAGGGCCCCTATATACAATGATAGCACCAGTGCATTTATTTTGTGGTGAAAATCAAATTGTCAATCAAAATATAATCTTGAAGAGGGCACAACGGTAGCTGTTCTAATAGAGAAATTTCCAACATATAACATGAAAAGAAATTTCATTATAGAGGGTGTTTCTAAGAGATTATTCCATTTTCAAGTAGGGTTCCAGAATATTTCCCCTTGTAACATGTGAAGTCCCAACCCGGGAGCCACAGAACTCTGCCCTGAGCCAGGTGGCCACATGCCCTCATGTGTGCCTCCCCATAGGCCAGATGGTGACAACTAGTAGTGAGGTTCTGGAAAGTCAGTCTTGGGGAGACTATACCATCTTTTGATAGAATAAAACACTAGAAGAATCAAATAAAAATAACCAAGTGTAGACGTGTATATAAATAACTAGTAAAAATATATTTCATATGATAAACAAATCAAGAAAATACAATACTCAACTGAAAAGTAAAGCATGTTATGCCAATGTAAATTTCAATTGTCTAAAATGAAACTGAAAGTAAAGACACAATGACTCCCAAATGAGTCATGAACCACATATGGTTCCCTCTCCCATGCTCCAACCCCAAACTGTAACCTACCCTAGAACCTTTCCCTTATCACAACCTGCAATAAAAATTTCTACTCGGGTGCCGATCAGGAGGCCCAAACACATTGCATGTACAACATAGTAGGCCACCACCAATGACATCTAAAATGAGTTCATTCAAAATATAGTGCATGTAGTTTTATGAAGCAATAAATACAATGAATAATTTAAATAATTAACACATTTTCAGTTAATATTTAATCATCACATTAGGCCAAGTTCAAATCATGTTTTCCATTTGAATCACCATTCATTATCATTAATCATTTGGTGCAGGTATCCATCCCTAGAACTCTAATTCTCAGATGAATCATCATTCATTATTATAATTAATCATTTTGTGTAGGACTTCATGCCTAACACCGCAAATATCATTGAGTGTTGGTCTTCATGCCTAGCACTCCAATTCTCATTTGGTGTAGGTCGGCATGCCTAGGACCCCATAATCCCAAGCGTGGATAACTATTGGGGAGGAACTCCATGTCTAAGTCCCAACTTCTAATCAGTCTTGGACGTCATGCCTAGAACCAAAATATCTCATCCATTTAATAATTCTTTAAGTCATAATAATTTTCCACATTATTCATTTACTAATCCAACGACTAGTTAAACATTTCAAAGGCCATTAGTTAATTCAACAATTAACTAAGCATATTACCCATTAATTAATTCATCAATTATTTAATCAATCAACATAATTATTTTTCCATTATTAATTCATCACAATTAATTATCCAAGTCAAAACGCAACAATTCATAATTAATTATTACAATTAATAATCTTTGATCACAACGTGGCACATAATTAATTCTCCCAATTATTTATCTTTGGTCATATTCCTGGAACATAATTAATTTTCATAATTAATTATCTTACATAGCCAATCATTATTCTATAATTAATTACCCCAATTAATTATCTTTTTAAAACAATTCAATATCTCAAAAAAATATCAACCCAAAATCAATCTCCAGAACAAATATCAATTTTGGAAGTCCACTTCGTTTGTTTTGTGATCAATTATCAATTAATCACCAAGGAAAATCACAAGTCAAATCCATATTCCTAATTAATCCAATTTAAGAATTCAATTATCAAGGGAATCTACAAAATTCCTAAACTCATCCACGTATCATAAATCATGACTATGGGACTGTGATTTAGACCACCTACATGAGTTTATTGACAAAGTTTGCCTAACGAAAATCCCCAAGATCAGAATGGTAGAACGTCGTCAGTCAAGATCCAGATCTAAATCCCTAAATGAAAAATTAAGATCAAAGGAATAATGATCTTTAAAATATTGATCTACATCCAAAATCCTAGATCAAGATTTTAACTCAAGGTTTTAGATCCATGAAAATGATGGAGATATTCCAAGAAAATATCTAGAAGATAAGAGAAAGAACATAAGAAGCATCAGGATGAAAACCACTTAATAGGAGGAGACCAGATCATCAATTTGGGCTTTCAATCTCAGAGAACTGTGTTTAGATTTCCTTGGAATCTCTCCGAGAGGCTATGGAAACACCTAGAGTTTGTCCAGTGTGATCCAAGGTCGAGAATATAGAAGTCTTTGGGGATCAGGTGATTTTAAAAAGGATTTTTGGTAGTAAACACTTGTGTGGATGGTTTCTTGGGAAATGGCTCATGGATTGGAAAACCATGCGCCAACCATGAAGACCTCTCTATCTAGTTTTTCACGGTTAGGATGGTTTATCATCATGGTTTTCCAATCCGTGTTCTAACCATGTGGACCATTCTGTCCAGTTTTTCATGTATGTCATGGTTTGGTCACACGGTTTTTCAAACTGTGCACAAACCATGAACAACCCACTGTCCATTAGTTTTCCTTAAAAATTCACCCAAACACACCCCACGCCACTAATATAAATCAAAGTTACTTAAAAACATCAAGAAGGACCATAAAATGTGCATGAGATGAATCTAGAAAAGGCTTGGATCTTACAATCTCCCCACTTTATAGCAGATCATCCTCGTGTTGCACTCTCAAACATTTCTAAGATTTCGATCAAAAAATATTGGGCCATCAGGCCCTCTTTTTTTATACCCATTCCAAAGTTTCCTCTTTAACACTTTCATGTTTCCATAACACATGAAATGATGACATGGTATTTCCCTATAACACATTCTTACTGCAGCCCAGTAGACGTATCAGATGCTCCTCAAAGGACGCATCTATCTTGAGATCGAAATATTCCACATATATTACATCAGAAGGGTCAGGGTGAAACCTTTGTAGTTGTGAAAAATATAAAATATCATGCATTGCGCTAAATTTTTGTGGATTCCAAGTGCTTTTACAAAGAACCACCAATTCCAAGCACACACGCTCGCAGCATATCCTCTAACACCTGTATGGTATGCTTTGAATTTCCATATTTCTATGGGTGGAAAGTAATACTTAATAGAAAATGTGTACTAAGAACCTTATGTAAGACCTTAAAAAAGTGTGAAGTAAAGCACGAATCGTGATCTGAAACTATAACCTGTGGCGCCCCATGAAAATGAACTATCTCTCTCACATACAGTTCTCCCAACTTCTCTACTATAATGGTTTCTTTGATAAGAAATAATTGTGATACTTTCATTAGTTTGTCCACAATGACCCAAATAGCATAATTCTTCCTATAAGTCTTTGGAAGTACTACCACGAAGTCCATAGTCATGTCATCCCACTTCCATTCCAGAATAGGTAATGGCTGCAATAGGCCACCAGGTCATTGATTCTCTACTTTCTCCTACTGATAGGTGAAATATCTTGTTACAAACCCTTCTATATCCATTTTCATGTCGGGCCACCAAACCTATCGTTGAAGGTTATGGTAAAATTTTGTCACCCAAGGATGTACCTCCCACCTTGAAGAAAGAAATTATCACATGAGTTCCGCTCGCATAATCGTAGGCACAAGAACCCAATTTTTTACATAGAAGATTTCATCCTCATCTATTTTACAGTCTGACGTTGTCTCCCCAACTTCAAGGATTTCCCTCAAGGATAAACACTCTGGATCCTCATACTTCCTATCCTTGATTCTTTTAAGTAGTGTAGAATCTAGTGCTATAGAATCCAGAGTCATCCTCTCTTTACTCTCCTAAACTACCACATGCATTTCAGCCACCAAATTCATCATATTCAACTCTGAACACAACTCATGTACCAAATGAGTCTTATTTTTTCTAATAAAGGCATCAGCCACACTATTCCCCTTCCTGGGTGTATATTCCATTTCAAAATCAAGGGACTGCATATTCTCCTCCCATATTCACTGTCAAACATTCAAGTCATGCTATTAAAAGATATAATTCAATAATTTGTGATACAGAGAAACTATAATCTTTTCACCCGAAAGATAGTGTCGCTAAAAATTAAGAGCATAAACTAATGCTTCTGACTCGAGGTCATGTGTAGGGTAATTCTGATCATGTGGCCTCAACTGCTAAGACCCATAAGGAATGACTATATCCCTATGCATCAACAAAGCTTTTATTCTGACTCCAGAAGCGTCACAATACACCGTGTACTCTTCACTTGACTCGGGTAAACCAAAAATTTGTTTCAATGTCAAGATCTTATTTAACTCTTCGAAATAATTCTCGCATGCTTCTATCCAAACAAACTCAATCCCTTCCTTTTTCAAACCAGTAAGTGGTGCTAATATTCTAGAAAAGTCCTGGATAAACCTCATGTAATAACCAGTGAATCCCAAAAATCATTGAATATCAAAAACATTATTGGGATGCCCCAAAGAAAATGATGCCTGCACTTTTTCTAGGTCCACTTACACACTGTCTTCTGAGATGATGTTCCCCAAAAAGTGTACCCTCTTAATCCAAAACTGACATTTAGATATCATGTCGTATAACCGATTCTCTCTCAATGTACCTTTGAAGATTTCAAGATATTGTGCACGATAATCATGAGTCTTAGAGCACACTAAGATGTTGTCCAAAAACACCACCACAAACTGATCTAAGTACAGATTAAAGATCCTTTTTATCAAGGCCATAAACACATATAGTGCATTTTTCAACCCAAACGGAATTACGAAAAACTTATAAAGGCCATACCTACTCCTGAAAGTAGTTCTTGGTATATCAGAGGATCGAACTCTCACCTAATGATACCCTGATCTCATATAGATCTTTGATAACACACTATCCTCCTTCAGCTAGTCAAATAGATCATAGCTACCTGAAAGGGGATATTATTTCTTCACAGTCATTTTATTTAACTTCCAGTAATTGACACAGATGTGTAGACTCTCGTTGACATTCTTTGAAAAAAAATGTGATCCCTAGGGTGATGTACTTGGTCAGATAAACTGTTTATCTTCCAATTTCTCCAATTGTGTTTTGAGTACTTGATGCTTAGTAGGTTCCATTCTGTAAGGTGGAATAGATATCAGATCAGCCCTCGCTATGAGCTCAATAGAGAATTCCACATCTCTCTCAAGTGGAATTCCTGAAACGTATTCAAGAAAGAAATCTGGAAATTGTTCTATACTACTGGAAGGACGTCGTACCTTCCACTCCCTAAATCCATCAAAAGACAAGAAACCTGGGCTATGAGCTCTCATAGTTTCTATGTAATTGGCCCAACTCTCCCTTCTTGGATATCTCATTCTCTACGGTGAACATATTGGTCACCCAGAGGAGATAGAAAGGTAAATCTCCAATGGTAATAATTTTTGTGGGATTGGTATGTGACTAGCCTGTCCATACCCATAATCATGTCAAATACCATTATATCAAGGACATATATATCCCAAAAGAATCGATAATCTCCAATCTCTAGAGAACATCCCATTAATAAACAGATATCTCTAGTTCTTATTCCCTACAGTGTATTGATATTCATCATCCCACATAAAAACGCCACCCACAGGCTCAAAATATTTACAAGGTTTTCAGATATAAAAGAATAAGAGGAACCAGTATCAAATAAGAAAGTAGCTAAAGTAGAAGCAACTAGAATGTTACCTCTCACTATTGATGGACCAGCCTTGCTCTCCACAAGTGTAGGTTGCACCACATTATCTATCGTTCCACTCTTGCATATTTTTTCATCTGACCTCCCTGAGTAGCACCACTCTGCTGAGAAAGATCTGGTGTAACTATCCCTCTTGGCTGTCCACCATATATTCTATTGTCCTGACTAAGATTCTTGTGACTGTCCTTCCTTCTCTCGAAAGGTACACTCCCTGTTCATCCAGCTACATGTCTAGTACTGGAATCCTCCTTCAGATTACCATAAAAAAAGTGAGACTTATTAACCACTTATGATAATTTTTTCAGCCTAAAGATATTCACCTAGGACTTAATTTCACACTTAAGTCCATCCTAAAATCATTTTTCTGAAGAATCCTCATCTACCGCCAATGATGGAGAAAAAGGTTTTATATCTATGAAACATCCAGTGTATTCCATTATGGACATGATTCCTTATGTCTGATGTATAAACTTTGAATCCTTTTCTTACCTTAGTGTGTCTGGATAGAAGTGTTGTAAGAACATCTCCGAAAAGTCCTTCCATAACATCTCATGAGTCTATCTAGATCGTACCTAAATGTCCCACTAGCACTTCTTAGAACCCCATTGCATATAAGTAGCTAACCTGACCCTCCTCTCAGCTAGAGTCTCCAAACGGTCAAGTATCATTTCTATGGATTCAATCCATAATTCAGCTCCCTCAGGTCCACACTCTCTAGTAAAAGTCAGAGGGTTCTCCAGTTGAAACTCCCTTGTCAACTCAGACATGATTTTCTAAACCTGCCATGGGTCTCTCTCCATGAATTGCAAGAAATAAGAAATGTTCTCTTGGAACTGTTCCCCTTATTCCTTATCTTTCAAAAATGGTTCCTCAAGCTCCCTATCTGGAATTTCATTCCAGGACATACCCCTCGATCTCTCCCTCAATAAGCCTCATGGAGGCATATCTCTACAAATTCAAAAAAACATCTTAGGTCTCATAACTCAACCTTATAACATTTATATAAGATAAAAAACTAACAAAAAAAGTTTCATCATGTCATTTTCACTTTTCTCTCACCACATGGTCAACACCGAGGCTTTATCACTACGCTTATCCATCCTACACCTAGGTCTTGGATAAAAAGGGAATATTCATTATCGTTAAATAATCAACCATTAATTAAACAAATTATCTTAAATTAATTAATTAATTAATTAATTAATTAAGAATTCTAATTTCATCAATCAAGGTTCTCATTAGACACCCATTATTCTCATTTGGAATCATTATTTCAATATAAAAATAAGGGAAAATGGTTCAAGTTTAACAACTTACCCATAACTTGTTTTCAAGTGAGTGCCTCAAATGATGCATGTCACAACGACCCTGAGACCCTAGAATGATGCATGAAAACTCAAAAATCATGCATATTTAGTCCACGAATCAAAATACAACAATTTTCAAAACAAATATAACATCACAACACAAGTGAATCACCCAAGGTGAAATAATATCCAACTGTAATAACACACAACAATCATAACAATCCCACCCTGAGTACTTAAATTTTCCCCTATATATGGGTTTGCGACTCCCATGAATTAGATTATTACCCAACCCAGACTCTTCCTAATCTCTTCTCTACCTTTCCCCAAAATAGTAATACAAAATAAGAATAAATAAAAGAAAACTCCTCTAATACTAGTTTGAGACATCCCTACCTGGGAGACACTGAATGATTCCCTAAGCCGGTTGGCCACATGCCCTCAAGCGCACCTCTTCGCAAGCCAGAGGGTGTTGACTAGAAGCAAGGAACTGGTATGCCAGTCTTAGGGAGACTATACCATCTTTTTTCAGAATAAAACCCTATCATAAGAAAATAAAAATAACCAAGTGTGGAAGATTATATAAATAACCTATAAAAATCCATTTTATATGATAAAAAAATCATGAAAATACAATACTCAATTGAAAGGTAATGCGTGATATGCCAATGAAAATGTCAACTGTCTAAAACTCAACTGAAATTAAAGACACAACGACTCCCAAACAAGTCCCAAACAACATTTGGTTCCCTCTCCCATGCTCCAATCCCAAACTGAAAACTAGCCCAGGGACTTCCCCTTATCATTTCCTACAATAAAAATTTCTTCTTGGGTGTCGATCAGGTGGCCCAAATAAGGTGTGAGTACAACTCAGTAGGCCACCACCAAGGGTGACTAAAACGATTCCAGTCAAAAGATAGTGCATGCAGTTTTATGTAGAATAAATACAATTCATAATTTAAATAGTTATCACATTGTCATTTAATCTTTAATGTTCACATTAGACCAAGTTCAAATAATGTTTCCCATTTTAATCATTATTCATTATCATCAATAATTTGGTGTAGGTCGTTATACCTAGCACTTCAATTCCCAGATGAATAATAATTCATTACTATCATTAATCATTTGGTACAGGTTGTCATTCTTAACACCACAAATCTCGTTGAGTGTAGGTAATCATGCCTATCACTCCAATTCTCATTCAGTGTATGTCATCATTCCTATCACCCCATAATCTCAAGCGTGGATTACTATTGGGGAGGAACACCAGGTCCAAGTACCAACTTATAATATGTCAAGGACTCCATGCCTAGAACCACAAAATCTCATCCATTTAATCATTCTTTAACTCATAATAACTTTCCATGTTATTCATTTACTAATCCAATGAATAGTTTAACATTTCAAATTCCACTAGTTAATTCAAAAATTAACTAATCATATAACCCATTAATTAATTCATCAATTAATTAATCAATCAACACAATTCTATTTCCATAATTAATTATTCATAATTAATTATCCAAATAAAAACCCAAAAAGTCATAATTAATTCTCACAAATAATAATCTTGGTTCACAAAATTGAACATAATTAATTCTCCCAATTAATTATCGTTGGTCAACTTCTTGGAACATAATTAATTATCACAATTAATTGTCTTACATAGACAAACATAATTCCATAGTTAATTACACCTAATTAATTATCTCCTAATAACTATTCAAAATCTCAAGAAAATATCTCATCCCAAAATCATTCTCCAAAACAAATATAAATTTTGGAAAACCCCTTCATTTTTTATGTGATGAATTATCAATTAATCACTAAGGAAAATCACAAGTCAAATCCATATTCCTATTTACTCAAATTTAGGAATTAAATTACCAAGGGAATCTAGAACATTCATAAAATCATAAACATAACAAAAATAATGACCGTGTGATTGAAATTTAGACAACCTACCTTTGTTTATTGATAGATGTTAGCCAAACAGAATTCCCCACAATCCTAGCGGCACAACGTTGTCGATCAAGCTCTAGATCTAAATCCTTAAATCCAAAAATTAAGATTAAAGGCATCAAGATCTAGAAAATATAGATCTAGATCAACAATCATATATCTAGATCTTAACCCATGGATTTAGATCTAAGAAAACAATGGATATATTCCATGACAAGATCTATAAAAGATAAGAGAAATAACGGAAAAATCATTGGGATGAAATCTACTTACCGGGAGGAGATCAGATCTTGAATCCAAGATTTCAATCTCTAAGAAAAATGTTTGGATCACCTTGGAATCTCTCTGGAAGGCCTTGGAAACAATTATAATTCATTAATCTCGATACAAAGTCAAAAATATGGATGGATCTGGGGTTCGGGTGGTTTTAAAAATGATTTTTAGAATTAAAATCTCACGCACACAGTTTCCTGGGAAGAGGTGCACAGTTAAGAAAACTGTTCGCCAACCGTGTAGACCTCTCTGTCTAGATTTTCATGGTTGGCATAGTTTGGTTGCACGGTTTGTCAATATTTTCGCCAACTATGTGGACATCTCTATCTTGTTTTCCACTCATGACACGATTTAGTCGCATAGTTTGTCAAACCGTGCGCAAACCGTGCACAACCCACCATCAATTATTTTTCCTTAAAAATTCACCCAAATGCACCCCAAACCACTACTCTAAATCAAAGGTACTTAAAAACATCAAAAATTTCCTAAACATGTGTCCAATATTAGTCCAGAAAAGGTTGATATCTTACATTACATGAGCCATGTAAGGTTTCTAGAAGATGGGTTCCCTTTTAACTCAGTTTCTGCCCAAAATGAAACATACATTGTGTTCTCCCATTTAGTAAGACTTTTATGAACCACATTATTCTATTATGTTGTGATTCCTCCATCATTGTGTATGTTTTTTCTTGATAATTGTTTATGGAATATCTTTTTGAATACCATGATGTTATTTGAATATGAGTGAAGAATGGATCAATATAGTGGATAGTGTCCCTGTACTTACAAGCCTCATACATTAAATTTCAAAGGGGTGTATTATTCACTTAAAACCCTTATAGGTGCCTTATTATGTCAGTTTAGGACTATATAAAACACTTAAGCATAGGATGTTTGGTGGTTTAGATTTACTAGTTTTGAATCCCCTTGAAGTAGTATGAGTCATATTGTATTTTTATGGTTGTAATAAAAAATTCCCTAACAAGTTGTATCAGTTTCATCTTCTATCTTTCAGTGGATAATATCCATATTATTAATTTGTTTAATTTATGATTCAAGAAATATAGTATATTTCTAAATTTATACTATGTGAATCTGTGTTGTGTATTTATTTTGATTTTATTCAATTAAACATTATTTATTCAATATTCATTTTCAAAATATTTATTTTAAATAAAAAATATCAAATTTTAAACTTATTAAATAAGGACCTATTTCATTAAAATACTAAAACAAATATTTTTGGTAACTAAATATTACCCCTATGATATCCACTTAAATTAGTATTATCATCAATTTTCTACAACACATCAATTTCATATTAACATTTATATCTCATACAATTACCCATTTTTTCTTTGAGACTCCAATACTTTATCATTTTAGAGATTTATTATTATTATAATAGTCCTCCAACAATTGAATAACCATAAAAACCAATTTTCAATATTCTAAAATACTTGTCTCAATATAATAATGAACCTCTCTAGACATGATTCACTATCCTACCCCCACTAAAATAAAAATAAAATGTTTCGGTGGTTTATCAGGTGTAGTTTGAGAAAAAAACATTGCTAACTAAAAAACTGAAGTCATTTACCAATTAATCCCACTATATTAGCAATGGGTTTTTAGGAAACTCTCACTGATATTTCATTTTATGGACATTTTAAAATAATATCTACTATATAAACCCAATTTTCATAGTGGTTCCCAATTTTCTCCTCTTTCTACTGCTTTGAGAATCCCTCCATATTTCTTCCTTCATCATTCCCTCCCCTTCTCCTTTTTCCTCCCATGCATGTACCTACCAATACGTTTTCCTTCTTTGTCAATCATGATATATTCTTATTCTCTTTGTCAATGTCCTATTCTCATTCATCATAGTTCATTATCTTTCTTCAAAATATATTCATCATCCTCATCATATGTCATATAAACCTCTTTATTTTATGTTTCGATTACATACAGGTATAAGGTAATATTTGTGTAGCTCAAATCATATCATCTCTTTATTATTATATATTTTAAAATACCTCTATAATATTTACATAGTAATTCTATATTGATGATTTAGTTATTTATCTTACCTAGAAATAATGTTTTTGTTTTGTCATGATATTAGGTCATCTTATAAAACATACTCATTGAGAAATTCTTAGGGATCTAAAGTCTGATGTCCACTCTATCATTACCACTTAATCCCTCCTTTAATCTAACGTTGTTGATCCAGTAATGCCTTCATTTTTTAAATTTCTTATTAATTTTATAGAATATATTATATTTATTGGGTTATTAGGTTTATTTTTTGGGGTTAGTATTCTTTTTAAAATTGTTTTATATGAATTCGTTAATTATTTTTTTGTTTTCATTCTGGTAATTTCTTTGTCAATACGTTTCAGTAGAATCATTATTTTATTATTTCATATGTATTTTTATATATGTTATATGACATATTTATATCAAAAAAATATAAAATAATAAAAATTTCAATTGATTGGAATTATATTACATTTAATGATTTTTTCTCATTCAAATTATCCAAGTTATTATATGTCATCCTATATTAATTTTTTTTATTTTTAACATGATTTTATTCAATAATTGTGTATTATGATTCTTATATAGATATTTATTAGTTTTCTAAAATGGTTAAATGTAATAACTTATATATGAAAATCTATAACTATATGATTAATATAAAATATTGTATTAAATTAACTCATATGACCTTTAAGGCTTAAAATTTTAGAGAATTAGGTATTCCCTTACATCAAAATACCCATAATTACCTTATATATAGATATTTTTTTCAATATAAAAAAAATATAAATAATAAACATTCTTTATTCAAGACCAACATAATTGTTTAGTGTAATACTCTATAATAATTCATTCTCTTTTGTAACGCATGTGAATATCATTCTAAAAACAAGGGATAAGCATAAAGCTAATTAGGGATGTGAATGAAAAATAACCCCTATTAGATCATCAAAATACTTAAAAAAATTGAAAAAAAATTAATTTAAACACAGAACCTTAAGGTTATATAAAACACTTTTAAGCACAAAATAAACTTCTTTGTTCAAAATAATTTCATAAATTAACCTCATAAAAAATCATAGAAAAAGGAAATACATTAAAAAATACATGAGAAAATATGAAAACTTAAAATAATGATAAATCATAAACATTATTTAAAAATAGTCATGTTATTTTTGTAGGATCGAGACACCCCTTTACTCATATAAGTTCATCATGTTTCATAAAATCAAAATATTTTCATTAAATATTATTGCAAGAATAGAAAAATTAGTAAGGAATCTTTGGAAATTATATTCATATCACTATTATAAATTACCCTTATAATTATTCTTATAATGGAATAACATCATCAATTAGTTCTGGAATCATTTATCAAGAGAATTAGTAATACCCAATTCATTGAAAGGATATATCTTACCCGCCAATCACCATATATAAAATCATATAACCATAACATGGATAATAAATATGAGAGCATTTATTTGACCATAAAACACATAAAAACATACTTTTAACCCACAATCACAAACACTAAATTTAAATTAAAAAATATAATGACTAAAAAAATAGGTTAAAAATTATCTATTAAGTAGAAAGTGAAATTTAAACCCCATATATTATAATAGAATTATAAAATTGATTTATAAAATAAGAGGAAAAACTATTTCATTGGATTAACTTAAAAAAGATAAATTCAAAAAAATAACAGGATTAGAAATTAATTTTTGAGAAAATTAAAACATAGAATGGAATATTAATAATGATGAAAGGATATAAGGGAAAGAAAATGCATGCGTTTGGAAAATGTTAAAAAAAATATTCCTTTTATAAATTTGTAAAGATGTCCAAAAATGAACTGTGTGGAAAACTTAAAAAAAACCCAAAAAATATGTAAATAAAATCAATGAATGTAGAAAATATACTTAATAAATCATTTAATTATTGGGAATAACTTTCTTTAAAAAATATAAATAATATGGATATACAATGAAAATTGTTTAGTGAAATATTTCAAATCATGTAAACTTATTGTTTAAAATAAAACCACTTAACTCAAGTCCAAACTCAACTCATTCATTATCTATCATCCAAAATAATAAAATTACATAAAAAATATTTATTATTTAGAACCATTTTCACTTTTAATTCATCATTATTATTTTTTAAAAATCATTTATTATAATGTCTTATTTCTTTACTGAATTTTTATTATCCACATTGACCATTTTCAGGTCATTTGATTCATAATATCCAATATATCTATGGTATTTTTATAATGATAACAATTCCTTTTCCATTTGTTTTATAAGATTTAAAAGTGTCCTGTTATTAATTCCAAAACATAAAATGATTTTAATAGGTCAAGAAATAGTTAATTTCTCTATAATATCCCTTTGAATAACTGAAAATTATATTTTTTTAAAAATAAATATCGTTATAATCAATGTTAATGGGGGGAAAGTGGTGCATACCAAGGGAATCCCCCCTCATAATGAGCTTACATTCATTTTATAAGGAGAGAGCACAAATAAATAACCAAGAATGTTTACAATTAATCCCATTACTTTATTCCATATTTTACCATTTAAAATCATTAACATAATATTAATCGAACATTAATGGTATATTCAATCATAAAACAAGTTTCTAAGAATATCCTTTAATTCCATATGTTTATGAAAAACCCATCATTTACGTATATAGTATAAAAAAATCACGATGAGATATGTTTTCTAAAATAGTTTAAGAGAATGGAAACTCTAATAAATATTTTTAGTTTTGTATTAAATTATAAATAAAATTATAGGTTAGAGTTACTTTAAAAGATTTACTACTTTATTAAAAATATTAAAATATAAGTAGACAAAAAAAGAAACAATTTTCAAAAAAAAAATTTAACATCTTAACATCTTATGAAAATTTCTTGATTAGAGGTACTAGAAAAACAATAATCATTTATATACCAAAACGATGAAAAAAACCTTGTGAAATAATCATATAATAAAATTCATATTATTTTAAACTATTTTTTATAAAAATAATCAAAAATAATAAATGAAAACGTTTCTTAGAATCTTTTACATTACTCGTTGAATCACCTCCTTCAGATTGAGTCTCAAGCCTTTGGGGAAAGGATTTTTCATATTGAAAGAATATTATTAATTTGTAAATGGATGATTATATAATTATTTGAGAAGCATATGGAGAGAAAAATAATTATGTGACTTATTTTAAAATGGATAGAATGAGTCCACTTTTATATGAAAAATTCAATGGCATTTTCACAAATATGAAGTCATTATAGATAAAGAATAACATTTTAAAATTATAAGTGGTTCTAAAGTAGAAAATGGAATATATTATAGATCATTAGCTATACCACTTTAATTAATATGGACTTTTTTATTTTTTATTAACTTATAAATAACTTTTAATATTAAATTAGCCTTAATGTCTTTTTGTGGGCTATTTTCATAATTTTAATTTAAAAAATATTTAGATGACCATTTAATTTAACTATAAAATTTTTAATAATTCCATAACATTTTTAGGTATTCAAACAAAAATCATTGAAGACTTTGAATTTTCTGAACAATATTACCTTATATATTTTTAAAATCATTACTTTGACTTCTACCCGATATACGGGGTATTGTGCCAATGTTGCGTAAGAATTTTGTATAATTATACTACTATTTAAAATTAAAATATAATTTATTCTATATAATTATTTTTATCTATAATCATTCATAATTTATATTTCCTCTCATTCTTACCAAGAAGACATTTTAATGATATCACATTGTCTTTTTTTACCTTTTGCAAGCATAAGAAATGAATTTGGATAACCAAATTTTTGTTGTTGAACCTATAGTGGTGATGTTATATTCATTAAAAATAATTGTTTTAGTTTTATTATATTTATATGGAATTCAAGTCAAGAAACATGTTTTGATTCAAAATTCACTCTCTAAAACATATTTAAAGGTCATTTGTAGTGCTAAGATATTCTAGGATGATATTTTTTTAGTTTTGAGGACGTATAGGTGAGTTTAATAGGTTTTGTTAATATAAGAGTTATGAATAAGATTAACATTAAGCAGTTAAAAATTGAAAAAGTAAATCATCATAAAAGTATGAAAATTTAGTTATGTATAGGATATTGGATCTCCTAGAAAATATTTATAGCATGTAAGTCAATTAAGTTATGTAAAAGTTGTTTTTGAGTTGGAAGAAATTAAAAAACGAAATTTTCATATGAATAATAATTTATCCACATGTAGTATATTATTATTACAAGTATTAGATTTTATTTTTCTTTGTTTTTACAAATACATGAGCCACATATGATTTTTTCAATCATGTATTATATTTGGAGACATGCGTAAAAATTTTGGATCCTTGTATGATATTTACATAGTCTATTATAATTTTTTAGATAAAAATGGGATATATAATAATCCTATTACAAATTTAAATACATGTATTATGAATGAGATCATTTTATGATATATTAATTTGGAAAAAATTTGATTTTTTCAATGGAATTAAAAATTCTAGAAAATATATTTTTTATGAATTGGATTATTAAAAATAAAATTTGATGATTTTTATGATATATTCTTCATTGATCAATAATAATGATCATAGATGGATCATGATTAAATAAAAGGGGAAAGTGTTATGAGTCAAGAACAGTGTTGAGATACTTATATTCATTATACTATATAAGATGATGAACCATGTCACTACTACTTTCATATGTGGTTGGAATTTTTGGATGATATAAAAGTTCGTTTTTTTAGAATAAATAATAGTATTTAAAAATTATTTGAGGAGGTTACGATTAAGAGTCTTAAAAAATATGAAAGAAGATAAATTATCAAATTTTACATATTTTTGGAACTTGAATTTTGATGATTATAAAAATTTTGAATGGAAATATTCCCATGATAATGTGAATATTAAAGAAAATAATAAGGAAGTTAGGGTGAAAAATATTTACATGATTCACTAATTTATTTGGAAGATCCTATAAATAGGATTGTGAAAATTATATAAATAACATAATATTTATATTTTATGTGTATTCCAAAAATTTCATTAGTGATCTCTTTTCAAAAATATTTGTTTATTTGGTTGAATTATTTTTCCTATAGTAGAAGCCAATGGTTGTAATGTGTTAAATTATATACCCTTTCTTATGTTCCTTTTGATAATAATATGGTAGGAGTGTATGTGGGATAATAATAAGTACTCACGGGGGACATTTTCAACATTCAGAGTAGGGAATACTTAAAAACATTGATATGCTTATTTTTAATTTTGATTATTGAGATATATGGGAAAGGATTTTTGAACACGCATGAAAATTTAAAATAATGGAAATTCTTAGAAAAAGTTTCATACCCCCCTCCCCCCATCATCAGTGTCCTTGACCCTTAAAGAGATCCAAAAAATTAATATTATATAATATAAACTCTCCATTACTTCTCTCATGTTCCAAAAACGGATCTACATAACTCGACTTATAGAAAATGTGTGAAGGTTTCAGGAAAAACAGAAGTACCTGTAGTTAGAGATAAATAAAAAATTATTTTAATATATAATTTCGCAAGACCCGTAGATATGATCTTTTTTTGTTAAATTTATAATTAATTTCATTAAGATTCTAATAAATGGTTACCACATTATAAGAACATTCTATTATGAAGATGTTGTTATTCATCCCAAAACCTTTTACCAAATTAAATTTGTTTCACTATAATGATCCAAATATTGAATCCCTCTAGTTGTGATCCACACATTCTCCTTTGATATTTGAATGAATCTAATTAATTTCCAAGTGCTAGAGTAGTGAATCAATTATCATTAATTGTTTGTTTTCATAGATTTTAGTTCCTTCGAGATTACATGAATCTCGCAAATACTTCTCATTCTCGAGAGGGAGAATATGGGAGGAATGGAGAGGGAATTATGTTGTGCACAATAACTCTCTACTATCAATTAACCCTACACAATAGACATAACTATAAATTTATAGAGTTTTTATTTAGGTTAAAATATTATTTAATTTCATACCAGCCATTAAATAATATAGTAATCATTACTAAGCCTCACGACATAAAATAATAATTGTATTATTATTATTTTAGAGAATGTTCTAACTCACATAATGACAACAATTATTTACTGGCTTGGAAATAAATATTTCTCAGGAGAGTCAATATTGGTCCACTCTAATTCCTTGAAATTTATTGAATACCTGAATAAATATTAAATTAAATATTTCATCCATTAATGAATAAAATAAATATTTTATTTACATTCTAGAGAATAAATAAATATCAAATACTCACGTAATAAAATAAATTATTTTTTATTGAATAAATATTCATTTATTAAGTTAATTTTTTTTAAATCCTTAAAACATCAACAAAATATTTCCTTGGTCTAGTGAATAATATTTTTTCTAATTATTAAATTCAAATATAAATTAATCGAGATCAATGGAAACACAGTGTCTAAACCTCTAGGATTATTTTTCATTGGCATTAGATGGGCGTTCCTAATTCCAAGATTATTGTCTAGAAATGGGTCAATGAACCCAAGAGAAAGAAATTAATTTCTAAATAATGATAACAACATATGAATTATCTCTATGTTATATAACCCCTTTGTCTCAATATATCCTCAAGAATATTACACAAAGTTTCCATTAACTTATATACATAATTTTTATTTCATTGAATATTTGAAATAATCATTGTCACACTATGTCCATGGAATTTAATGTGAAAATCATATATCAATTCTAGGTATGTGATATCATCTTCAATAAATATATAAGGGAAAATTCCAACCTCAACTTATTATTAATAACTTGTAATTTATGACGTACCTAATGTACCTTATATCATGTAAACATATGGAATCATAGTTTTAGTCTATAAATCTACATGTGTGAGTCATGAAATTAATTAATAATAATATTAAATTCTATAAACCATTACACTTTCTCAAATATAGTAATATATGATGAAAAATAAATTTTCATAATTCATTTTTAGAGGTTTTGTCTCATAATCTACCAACTTGGAGATTACCATGTTCAAACTTCTTATGAAGAAGAATAATCCACTTTTGAGTAATCGCACTGGATAGTCTATATACTATGTACCCTATCATAGTATGTTATTCGACCATATAGATATATTAAATAATATCATCCAGACATTTCAAGTTTCCCATAATAGTAGGGCACTATTATGACCTTATCAATGGGATAGATACTCTAGGAAGTTATCAAATAAATTCTTTGAAAATGAAAAATCAAAAGGTGATAATATATTTAAATTAGTGATAACTTCTATAAATATACATTAAATCTAAATTAAAAAGTAGTTGGTTATAGGGAAACAACTCCAACAGAGTCCCACTTACTCTAGTGCTGACCGCTAACAATTGGTTAGTTCTCACATATTAAACATTCTTCTACTGAGTATGAATATATATATTGGGCCTATCACATTTTCATGAATAGATAAAGTAAATCCACATGTATTTATAGAAAATATTCTTACTAAAACATTACTATCTCAAGAAGATATCTCATATAGTGATATAACTGTGTGTTCATCTTTTGTTATTATGTCAATTTCTTCCCATCTTGACCATGTCCATAGAAAAATATTATCCTAATAATTATAAGACTCTAAGTTATAGTATAACCCGACATTGGAATAAGATTTTTCTAAACCACTCCTTACGATACATCGTATGTTACAATATACTCAAATATTATAGATATGGAAACTAATTTTTGTAATAATTTTTTCTTACATATTAACTTATCATTTTCTATGAATCTAGACCAAATTGAAATATGTGAAGACAAGTGCTAAACTCCCTTTAACACAAGTATTCCACCTACTTCAAATACTATGAACTCATCCAGTTCTACCTTTTTAATTATTGTCACGTAGTTGAAAATGATTATTTATAAAATTATATTAGATCTAATTGATATTTAGCTATTATTATTTATGCATCAGTAATATCAAACATCGGTACATACTATGAACATGATATTAATTCCTATCACTTAAGATTATAAAATTATTTTAATATAAATAACCTCTTCTTATGCCCATGAATATTCTACTAAAATGATTATATGCTAACAACAGTTCGGTATTGAATTATTTCAACTTGTATTTTTCAATACAATTTTAATATATATAATATTACTATATTTACCATACCCATAGATCCATTTTTTAAATCTTGTTCCAGATAACATGTTTACTGATTTAATTCGAAAATGGAGAAATTTCATTCCACAGTCTTAATGAAATGGTAAAACGCAACAATTGTTTTATATATGTTATCAATATATCTATCTTGAAATATTATATCACTCCCTCTGACCAGATATATACACATTTTTATGATTTTTTACCAAATTAATATTCCAAGATAAATTTTAAAGATATATCCATAAATAAATTTATGTCATATTCATATCTAATTGGAATTAATTAATGTAACTGATTCTTTCTAGTTATTCCTTATACACATATAACATATGGTATCCTTTTGAAAATTACATATACTTATTTTATTTAATTATTCCTCTAAATGAGGTGTCCTTGACTATCAATATCCCAATATGATGATCATATATGTATACTGTGACAAGTAGAAATCAAAATGATTTTAGTAATGATGATTAAGGAATAAGTATTTTTAAAGAGTTAACCTTTCAATAATCAATCATTTTTTTGGTAACATATTATATCATCCATGTTTAGTTTTTCTTGAATAATCATTAATAGTATAAAGTCTTATAAACATTCAAAATATAGAATTCATGAACTTTGATACATGGAGTCCATTACATTAATTTCTATATACCTTCTATCCATATAATATTACCACTAACTTTTTATTTGTATGGATCATTATTAAAAATTAAAAATATACATAGCACCCACTTTAGTGAAAAGAAACCACCTCTTTGGTTAATAATTCCTATGAAATATGTGTTTCTCTAACTACTCCTCCCACAAAGATCAGTGGAGTCCAATATTCATATGCTAACTCTTGTGAATCTAGAGCCTTAACCCAAATAATTTAAGTATTCTATAAATATATTCTACACTATAGGCTTCCATCATGTAAATATTTCCAATATTTACTATACATTAATATAATTAATGGATATATGATCGTTAACTCAGAGCACCTTAGTGTTTTATTGTTGGTTTATAGCTAATCCCAGCTTTTAAAAAATAGTTTTTTCAAGAAAAAGCATGTGGTAGTTTCCAAATAGATTCTTATCATTTTCTAATTTATATGATATCCATAAATAATATTATTTTCAGATGTTCAATTTTATCATTTTTATTAGCTTTATAGGTACGCAGAGTTTTGGACCATGTAGGTTCTCTATTTTTCAGTACGTGTAGTTCTAGACCGCGTAGGTTCTCCCATTTTTGGTACATGGAGATATGTACCGTGTTGGTTCTCCCATTTTCAGAATATGAATCTACGTACCACTTAGGATTTTCTCATCTTTTATATGTGGGTTTGTGGTTCATAATGGAGTGGTCCATGTATAGATTAAAGAGGCTTCATCCTAAGGTGGTCTTGGCCCATAAAGGTCCACCATGATCATTTTTCTCACAACTGATTGGTTCATTTTGGATTGGTTTTTCTGTTGGAAGTGGTTTTGACTAGGATTATCTAGCATCCACGATCTTCTCACACTAGTACCCATCTTGTAATAGAGACTGAACTAGTTAATAAATGGAAAAATCTCTTGTAAATATATAAATAAAAAAGAACAATTATTACCAATAATGATGAGGATTTCTTCCTAGTACGACGCATGTCCCTGTTAGTAATTAGGAAATATAAATCATAAAGATCCTTCAACCTGGGCAGGATGAAAAATACATTACAGTCGATGTGGATCTTGGATGATGGGGTGGAAAGAAGGGAAGTTGGGGCAGGACAACTAATCTTTGAATTCATCAACATTAAGGTTAAAAAAAGTGTTATAGGGGTGGTTGTGGTTAGTTGATAACCACCATCTGATGATGGAAGACCTGAATAATAGAGAATATTTACTCAAAATTGATTTTTCAAAGTCCCCTCTCTGGCTGTGATTAACTATGATTCCCTTCAATGTAAGATCAAGACATGTGATGTGAGAAATTGGAAATCATATTGGCTTGTCCATGAATGGGACCGATCAGACCCTATAATGTGGGGATAGTAAGCTATGATCAAAGTGCTAGTTGAAATTTCCAAACATCTTATGATAGGTACCTTCTTTGCATTTTATGGTTTGAAATTTTGGATATCATTTGAGTATTAAAAGATTCCATAGGTATACATTTTTGTGGATGCCTCTGACGCACTAAAAAATATTATACATAAAAAGTTCCAAACAATGTAGGTAATCTGTTGACCCAGTATGGTCCATGGTTACGCATGAAGAATATGTGCATGCATTATATCCCTAAAGAAGAAAAACAATGAGATAGAGAAATAATTACCAAGGATATCAATGTGCAAGTAGATCCTTCACAGAGTAAAATCATTCATTTTTGGACCTCCTCCCATTCAGGTAGAGTTATGTATCACAGAAAAATCGAGTGGTGCAAAGAAACCCCTTACTAATTCCCCATCAGTGGAAACCAAAATCACTGAAAAACCCCAGATGACACCCTCGATAATAAATATCATATCCATGGGATTTAGGCTTATAACCACATGGGATTATCCTTAGACTCTAGAAATCTCCAAACACGTATTTATGTACCCCTCGGACTGAATAAGTACTGATATGTGTTTTCACATCTCTTAAACCATTCAACCAGGTGATTCCCAACTCTTCGCTGATGTTCCTGCATCTAAAATTCCACATATGTGGAAGATAAAGGAAAGAGTTAATTATGGCTATGTTATAGGATCATCAGAAAAAAGAGTATAAAAAGATCTATATAATATCCATAGATAAATGAAACATATCCCACAAGGTGGAAAGTTAATGATGATGGAACACTATTTGAATTACAAGAGGAAGAGGCTAGAAAAAACCAGCCATGCCTAGCACAATGATCATATTAAGATGGAACTATTGGTGGATTGGAAACCCATGTACAGTTTGGATGCTCTAGTCCCATTGTGCTAAAATATTCCCAATTATGGTTTTCCTATCCAAGATAATGTTTAAAATCAAGGAAAAAATGGGAATCTCTCACAAATGTTCCATGTAAGACTACTTCCAGGTCTCGCTTCAAGGCCACTCGGTGGGGAGGGGGCTATTTATTTTATAGATGGATAACATTGATGTTATAATTATCTCATATTCATTGAATCATGTAGCTACATTGATCTATGATAGCTCCTCTCTACCATGGACATTTTTTGGTTTCTATGGTTGACCATCTAAAAATGAGAAATGGAAGCCGTGGTATCTTCTATGTTCACACCGATAAAGGATGTCTATCCCTATCCTATTTGGTGGTGATTTCAATGATATTCTGTTTTAGAATAAAAAAGTGGGGGCATACTTAGGTCCTCCTCTATGATGTCTAGTTTCAAGTATGCAATGTAAAGGGAGGAGCTGTTAAACCTTTGATTCATAGTTAACCCCTCTACTTGGTTCCAAGGGAATTCAGAATGTATGTGCATTGCAGAGTGTTTGGATAGATTTTTGGTCTCAACAGAATGGATCAACATCTTCAGAATGGTCCATATCTCTCACTTGGCACTCAAATCTTTAGACCACAACCCTATCATCATTGTTTTATCCCACATTTTTTTAATCAAATACATGTGAAACCTTTCATATTATAAGACTTTTAGGAAAAATATCATGAATGAGATGATATTTTCCACTATTTCTAGAAAGGGGTAAAGTCAGATATTTATTCAGACCTCTAAAAGATGTCCTCTAGGTTGAGATCTTGGAGAAATACTAAGTTCTGCCATCCTAGAAAGCAATGTGACTTAATTAAGAGATAGTGTAATGCCCTTTTTTCTCGACCACTAACTGATGTTACCCTTTCCTAAATTAACTACCTTTTTGGTGACTTGGATGTGGCCATGAGAATTAAAATGATATTTTAGGATATTTGCACATGTTAAGACCAAATTAAATATGGGGACACTAAAAAATGTTACTTCTATCATAAGGATTCTTACAGGTTTCAAAAAAACATTATTTATAGCCTCTCATATTCTAATGGAAGAACGAAATTTGATGTTGAATGAATCCATGATATCATTTCATTTATTTTTCAAAAATTTACACTAGAGGAGAATCTACCAGCTCGATTGAGGTGTAAGTGTGCATTAACCCCATGATCCATGAAACAATGAACCAAAAGCTCACAAAATATTTTCTGGATGATGAGTTCCTATGATCCTTGAAGCCGTTCCATTCTACGAGATCCATGGGTCATGATGGCTTCCATGCTATCTTCTTTAATAAGTACAGGAACAATATAAGTCTTAGCATTTTTAGTCTTATTAAAGATATCTGGGTGGGAAAATCAATATTATCTCTCTCAATGATACCATTATCACCCTCATTCCAAAGATTAATAAGCATTTCATGGCTTTGGACTTTAGGACAATTAGCTTATGAAATGTATCCTATAATTTTTTTTTCAAAGGTTCTTGTCAAAAGATTGTGTATATGGCTACCATCTAATATATTTGGAAACCAAACCACCTTTTTTCCAAAAAGCCTCATCATAGATAATATATTGTGTCTCGTAATGTGTTTCAATCAATAAAACAAGATCAGTATTGAAAAGAGGAATTATGGCCTGAAAATTGGATATAAATAAGGTGTATGATAGAGTGGAATGGAATTTTCTCACGGTGGTTATGAAAAAAATATGTTTTTCTTCCAAATGGATTGATATGATCATGCAATTTGATTCTTCTATTTTTTCAGGATTAATATTAATGGTGTACTCTCAAAAGGATTTCCCCCACCTGAGGTCTCCACTAGAATGACCCCCACCCTCTCTTCATCATGGTGGTTGTTGTTTTTTCAAACCTCATTTCTAAGGAAGATTCTTCAAACTCGATTCATGGGGAAAACGTGTTCCATATTATCATACCTATTTCACATCTCTTTTTTTGTGGATGACTTACTTCTCTTATCAAGAGCCACAAATGATGAATTCCTTTCCATTTTCAATGTGATATACCTTTACAAGAGGGCTTCCAGAAAGGTGATTAATCATGAAAAATTAGAGATCTCTTTAATCTAAGGTGTTCCACTGAACAAGAGATTAGATCATTTCTGTACTGTATTAATTCATATGGTCGATAAATAGAATAAATACCTTGGGATCCCCACAATGGTAGGATGGTCCAAAAAAGAAATTTTCTCATCCACTGTGGAAAGAATTCAGAAAAAAAAATCTTGTTTGGTATCTGATGAGAATTTCTATTTCGGGGAAAGAAAACCTAATAAAGGAAGCATTTAATTATATACCAAGATATATCAACTCTCAATTCAATCTTCTTGGTGTGATTTTTGACCAGATTCACTCTTGTATTCCCTATTTCTGGTGGGACTATTTTAAGGATAGACACAAAATTCCTTACATTTACTACCACAAAACTGGGCATGGGAAGCACTACCTTTTATCCGCGCTAAACATAAAGCGCTGATAAAGGGGTGTTCCTTTATCAGTGCTAGATAAAAGTGCTGATAAAGGAAACATTTTTGAGCAGTAAAATAAGTTTTGATAATGGTGTACCCATTATCAGCACTTTTTTTAGCACTGATAAAGGAAACATTTATCAACGATGTTATTAGTGTTGATAAACGTTTTTATTCTTAATTAATTTAAAATTACAATATTTATAATCAAAAATAATTTTTTTGTATAGATTAAAAATTATATAACAATATTTGTATATATATAGTCACCCATGGGTGGTTGAGTATTTTTCCCACCACCACCGTCAAAAATATTTAGATATAATACACATTTGAGTTTGATAGTTATTCTGCAATGTCACAAGAGAGTAAAATTGATGAGTTCTTGGGTTTAGAAGCATGATGATAATGATATGGTTAGTTCTATGTGTATTTTAATGAATAGTTAGATGATTATGGATTAAAAAGTGATAGTTGGTAATATATTACCCCAACAAGGTGCATTGGATTTTATGATGGTGACAAATTTGGTCGGTAATGGAAACACAGCTATGAAAGGAGGTGAAAGTGGTGTGTATGGTGAGAGGTGATGTTTTTCAGATTCTATATATTTTTATAATACATGGTATTTAGTCTTGTTAAATGGAACATGATTCACCATACATGGATTTCATATAGATTTTAACGCCACACAACATCTATCTCCAAAATTTACACCACATTACTCATCTTCTGACTCAAAATTGGAATAAGTTTCATTTTAAATGTTACATTTCATGTAAGCCTAGGTCACACACAATGTATCATCAAGATATATACTTCAGCATGAAACCATGTACATGCCATGAAATTATGGTAGAACCACATGATTTGTGGTTTACTTCACTCACACCACATATAGATACCATAGAAACATGATGTGTATAGACTATACACCCTTAGTGGTCATGTAAGGGCTGTAAGGGGAGAGGAGGGGGTTGTCTAGGGGGTGGGAAGGGGGTTGTTCAAGAAGAGGTAAGGGGGATTCCCAGGGAAAGGGAGGGGGTTTTAAGGGGAGGGAGGGGGTTGTCCAGGGAGAGGGAGGGGGTTGCAGGTGGAGTGGTGGGAGGGGGGGCTATCTAGGGGAGGAGAGGGGGGTTCTAGGAAGGTGGGGGTTTTTATGAGGAGAGGGGGGTTTCTGGGAGAAGAGGGGGTGATTTCTAAGAGGTGAGAAGGGGGCTGTCTAGGAAAAGGGAGGGGTTGTAAGGGAAGGGAGGGGGTTGTCCAGGAGGAGGGAAGGGGGTTGCAGGTGGAGTGGTGGGAGGGGGGTTGTCCAGGGGTAGGGAGAGGGTGCAAGGGGAGTGGGGTGATCTAGGAGGAGGAAGGGGGTTGTAGGTGGTTTGGTGGGAGGGGGGGATGTCCAGGGGTAGGGAGGGGGCTTTCCAGGGGGGTTGTCTTGGGGAGGGGAGGGGGGGGGGGTTTGGCTAATCACACTTAAGAACTAGGAGATCAAGATAAAAGTGAACTTTCATGATCATGGCCTATCTAATTGTGTAGTTTCTCATCAGTACCTCCCTAAAACTAACATATAAAATCCTTTCATACCTTCAATGGGACCTTATATATTTTATGGGGTCCTTGGAGGGGCATAAGTAGTCAAGGTCCAAGCAGGGATAGACCCAATGTCTAATGTGAACGCACTAGCACTCATTCCCTTTGACCTAGCATGGGAGAGTACACTCTTAGAGGCTCCTAATATATGTAACTATTAGGTTTATAACCAATCTAGGATGGTGGTATCAATAGTAAAATGTTATAATATATTTGAAAATCGAATAATCTTATGAAAATGAATACACTATCATGTATATGTCATATTATATAACCTGTAGAGATTCCACCCTTTTTTATTGTCAATAAATGAAACCTTTTGGATTCCATGTTATTTTTGACATTTATTACTCTTCTTTTCTCATCCATGTAATCTTAACAAATAAATATTTATAATTCAAAGAATCATGTTGAGCCTCTTATAAAATATTAACTCAATCCAAGGAAATATGGGCATGTAAAGGTTGTAACAGGTAACAATTGACATTTTATTAATGTATTCTTTCATATTAATGTTTAATTTATTAAATTATTGTATTACTAACATAATATTTGTTTTCATATATAGGTGAAATATTTTTTCTGAGTTCAAATTCTTTGTTCAGAAACTAATACCATTGATAGTAATTTTTTAGAGCAGATCATGGATGTAAAAAGGATGAAACATCAATGATTTTTACTATTTTTGGATAATTGTAATTTTAATAAAATTAAACAATTTTTGAAATGTATATAGTAGTGTTTTGTATTTTATTCATGATTTCAAGTAAATGTATATATAATTTTTGATCTTATATTTTTTTTGTATAGGTGTTTTCTGTTTTGTGTGTGCATGTGTTGTCTCAGGTGTGCAGGTGGTGTGAAGGTGATGGGTTTGCACAGGAAATTTGGCATTTATCAGCATTAATTAAGTGCTGATAAATGTCTAAAAATCAGTGCTCAAAATAGAATTGATAAAGGTGGTATTTATCATGGCTATTTTTAGCACTGATATATTATCCATTTATCAGCGTTAAAAATAGCGCTGATAAAGGGGGGCCTTTATCATCCCTAAAAAGCATTGATAAAGATGGTGCTTTATCAGCACTAAGAAAGCACTGATAAAGGTCCCCTTTTATCAGCGCTTTGTTTGGCACTGATAAAGGGGACCCCCCATATTCTTCATGATTAAAAACAATTTTTTAGCGTGTTTATGGGTAGTTTTTAGCGCTATTAAAAGCCTTAGTTGAAGTAGTGATTATCTGAAAATTATAGTGTACCCATAAGGTGTGTGGTGGTATGGGATTCTAGAGCCTCCACCTATTTAATGATGCACTGTTGGCTAAGAATGTATGGAACCTTCTAACTCATTATTCATCCCTTTTTGCACAGATTCTTTGTGTAAAATATTTTCCTCACTCTGACATCAGGGACTCCTTTCCGGGCCCCCGCCCCAGTTTCATATGGAGGAGTATCTATGCATCATGAAAATTAAATGACAAAGGGATTGGATGGAGTATTGGGGATGGAAAAAAAGTTTACATTTGGAAGGATCCTTGTTTCATTGAAAATGATAGCATGATGGCTACTTCCCCAATATTTTCTAAATCTGAGGAGGCCACTATTCATTGTCAATTTGATGATACTGGTTTTGTTTATTGCTTGAATAAAATTTACTCTCAGTTTAATGAAAGGGAAAAACGGATTATCCCTATCATTCAATGTATTATGGATGTGGGGAAGGACTACATCTTCTGGAGAAATGATGTATCAAGATCCTATATAGTGAATTCAGTGTACAAACTGGTTCTTGATGCTGATATTAATAGTAGAGAGGGGATGTAGAGAATTGTTTGGCACTTGGACACCACCCAAAGATCCACTAATTCTGGTGGTATATTTTTTTGGGTATCCTCCCCTCCTTGAACTCCCTTTATCACCACCATGTTATGGAAAACCAGATCTTCCCCCATTTCTCAGAAGATATGGAATCCCTTATACATTCTATCATTCAATGTCTAGGGTTTTTGGAGGTCTAATCTTCTTGGGGATCTCTTTCATATCTTTTTTTGGATACAAAGACAGATCTCTCATCATAGCTGATGATGTGGACTTTCATATTCACTACTGATAAGGTTTCCTCTCTATGCATCATGGCTTGGATTTTATGGGTTAGAATAAATGATTTCATCTTCAATCACACCTCAAAACCCTATGATATTTGGATTTAACAAGTTACTTCATGGATTAATGGGTGGCACTAGGACCCTGACCATAAAATGTTTTCTACTTTGTGATCCACTATGACTAGATGGAACCCACCTTCAGAAAGAATCATTAAGATTAATGTCGACGCTTCTTTACCCTAAAGTGTAATTGTTTGAATCAGAATGATAGTCCATGACCATGGTGTCATGATCATCATGGCCAGATAGGATTTGATCCATTCTTTCTAAGAGCCCACTAATGTTGAATCCCATGATACCCTTACTAGTCTGACCCTTGCAAAAATATTCTAGATTGAATTCTATACATATTGAATCCAACTACCCCGAGATAATCAATTCCATCAACACTTATTATTTTTTATTACAATCCTATGGCTTCCTCATCAGGAAAATCCAGTATCTCAGTTATAACTTTGTTGTTTTCTCCTTCTTGTTCAATACAAGGTAGGGAAATACTGAAGTACATCATCTCTCTTGTCCTTATGCTTATGGACAAAACCACCATTGGATTGAATATTTTCCTTCATGGATGCTTGATCTTGTTACTCTTAATCTTATCAATTAATATAAATTCATTTGATTATATATATATATATATATATATTTAGTAACATATATTACAAGCTTGAATCAAACAAATTCAATTGAGAAGTAGTGATCTCTTCCTGGGTGATATAATAATCTCCCTTTCTCAGCCACTTTGGAGTTCACTCTATAACCTTTATATTCATGTTCATTTACTTTATTTAAATACATGTATGTCATAATAATATTTTATTTAATACCCAAGTGATCAATAGAAACATGATAAATGTACCTAAATTTGTAGAAATTTTTTTCTTTTTCAATTCATTGTAATTTCTTTTCAAGTGACACTTTCTTCCACATAAGAAAGAAATAGCGTCCTGTTCATTTTTTCCTTTGAATATTTTGTATCATTGAAGGCTAAAGTAAAACATATTTTGTATTTATATGAACCATGGAATATTCATCATTTTCTTCCAAAATGTTCACAATAAGTGGTGGAGTTACATGTTTACACCATTCTTTATCCACTCAGTGAAGTATGAACATAATTTTCTTTAGAGACTTATCCATTTAAATTATTTAGACTTGAAAAAATAAGGATAATCATGGTGGAAAGGATAGTATGAAAATATTGATGAATAATTTTCTGTCCAAGTGAAATCCTAATTTTTCCAATTGATCAATATACCTAATAATTTTTAAATAATGATTAGTATCTAGATTACCTTATTTCAATTTATACTAATATAGTTCATAAAAAATCTTATTTATTTCACCCATTTATTTCTCTTTATCAAGAAAAATAATACGATATATTATGGTGCAATATTCAATGTTATTATGTTGTATCATATATTCTTCTGAAATAGTTTATCATATAATATAATGGTCATACGATTCACCCTCCACATATTTTTTGGTAATAATCCTTTTCAACTTCACTCACTTTCTCGAGTGGTAGAATAGGAATAGGGGATTAAAACACATAGTAATAACTTTTTGATGATAATATATTTCATATCCAATTTTACCATATCTAGAAATTAGTATTTGTAAGGACATGCCCCGAGTTAGAGACTGATCATACTGTATTCATGGTTATAATTTCAATTTTCTACAAAATTAAAAGATTAGATTATTAGTACTTTTATTGATTATTAATTATATAAAACAAAATATATTTAATTATAATATGTATCCCTCTTCTTTTTAAATTCCCAATCACCCTCTCCATTGGACTTGTAATCTCTATTTTCTAGGAAATTCTTGTGGTAAGGATCTATATTCCCATTTTCATAGCCCAAATGAGGGTTGGTCAATCAATTTCAGGGTATTTATATAGGAAGTTATTTTCCAAGTGAAGTCATGTAGCTCATTGATCCATTGATTAGATTCCCTAATCTTGAAATCCTGACTTGTATTTTCTTAACTATTTCTTCCATGTTACATCATGGCTATTAAGGACTAGTTATTCTGATGTAAGATGGTTAAGTCAACAGATAACCTTCCTAATAAGTATATGATAAAAGTAAGTGTCCCAACGAGGGTTGGTCAAAAACATAGTTCTATAGATTTCATTACTAATTAGGTAATTGAAGAACAATCCTGACATAAAATTTAGTTTAGGTATTTCTTTAATCATTGATTGAATTACCATTTTTTCTCTTTTGCAAGTATCGTTATTTTTATGTAGATTTTTCTTAAGGTATTAACCACGTTTTGATAAATAATTTACACATAATAAATTTTTTATATTCAATATTTTCACATTAATTAATTTTTTTTATATGATTGAGTTATTGAATCCATAAAATAAATAATACATAATACATAAATAAATTAATTAATTAATAACCCAATCCTAATCTTGTATAACTATTAATTTATTTAGAAGATAATAAATTGACCTTTGATACTGGGTAAATAACACATTTATTTATTCTTGGAATGAGTTACAACATTCCACATATCCACTTGTGTATCATCAGGGTTGTCATCATCTAGGTTCCCTCTTGAACAACCTCCAAATTCCATGGGATACTAAATTAATTACAGTCATTTATAATTCACACACTGGTGAGAGAACCCAACGGATTAGTTATGGGGAATTAAAAAATAACCGTGGACACAAATATCTTAAATCACAACGGATGGAGGGATGACTCATAGGAAATAATATTTAATTTAATAATTAATAATTTCAAACCCATGAAATAAATTAAATAAAGTAAAACCATCCATACACATGTCTTGTTCAAGCTCATGAATGGTGATACACATGCAATGAATATCAAAAAGTAAAACTGATTAACATTCATATCTATTCATTGTTTATTATTAAGATAAAAATTATTTTATTAACTAACTAATTAATTAATTAAGTCCTTTTCATCATAATGACCATATGAATCATCTTGAAGATATCCATAATTAATTATTTTATATAAAATAAACTAAATAACCAATAATAAAAAATTATTACAATTAATTAATTAAGCATTTAAAAATTCTTTATAACAATTATTTATTCTTTAGAAACAGTAGGTGTAAATAAATATAATAATGTTTTAATGAAACAATTCATGATTTAATGTAATTTTATTTTATCCTTTATTGGGATACTTCACAATGTGTTCGCAATAACTACATATTTTGTACCTTGATTTCCATATACCTATGATACATGATTGGCAATTCTCTGTGTACCATGACTATACTATAGGTGTGTAAAAGATAGTAATACACATTTTATCACTCTTAATAGGAGTATGATCAAACCACTAAAGTAATATTTTTCATCATAAAATGTGGGAACTCATGACATGTAAAATCTAGCTACATGTTGTGTTCCTTCTTAACTTGATATTGAACATAACATGTATTCCAAATATGGGAATTAATAGAATACATGTCATGTACACATGAACAATCAAAAGTGTGTCATCACTAATCCAGGTTTTTATTATCATGTAGTTTGACTTTTCATTCAACCACATGGTGTAACACCCCAAGATTTATTGAAATTCTTTTTGGAATTAATTTAATATTTTTGGTATTTTTCATTTCACACAACAGTGAAAATAGTATTTTTATAAGTTTGGCTTACATTATATTCAATAAAAAGATAATAATTCTCTAAACACAACATAAATTTTATCATTCTCTGTATGGGACACTGAGGTTAGAATATGTTATACGCAAGATTGACTCTTCTTCATGTCTTGTGTAATATGAAATATTGAGATTTTCCGAACAATATTATACTAATAAAACATTATTATTTATCATAATAAGATATAATATAGTTATTAAATTTGCGGTTTTGAACAATATTAACTAACTTATGAAAACATATGGTCTATGAAAATATAAGATGAATTCATTGGGTACCAATTAGAAATGAAAATATAAATTGATTGGATAAAAAAAATATTTTATGCTCCCAAATGATTATTTTATTAATAAATTAAATTAATTAATATTAACAATTGATATTAATGAAATATATGTTTTATATATTTAATAAAATATTTTTTTACATTTATCCGATATATTTGATAGGTATAAGATAAGAACAAATCCAATTTTACATATAAAAACCTATATTTTTTTAAAGATAGTTTAACCACCATTTAATAGAGAGCCGATTAATAATCCAGTTTTTGTAAATTCTATAAATTTTATATGTCAAAATAAAAATAAATTTTTATATGGAAACATCAAAAGTTTGTTAGGGAGAATTTGTTTTCTTTTTCAGTGAAATTTTATTTTTAACTAATATTGAAAATACTAAATTTTAATTCAAAAATGATTTTTCATCTAATTTATTTATTGGGATAATTTATATATTTTATTTTATATAAATATTAATTAGATAAATTTTATATCAATTAATCCAATTTATGTAATTTTAATAAATTTCATTTTGAAATTGGATATAAAAACATGCCAAATATTTCAGCATTTTTTCTTTAAAAACATGTTTTGTCGTCCCATCTATGAAATTATATTTCAATTAATTTCTACCACTTATGTGATTTTAATTTGGAAAAATGGACTCCATATTTGTAATCTTCAAAATATATATTTTTTAAAATTAAATTAGTATTTCAAAAAAAATAGTGAAAGTAATTAAAATTAATTAAAATGATTAAGAGGAAAATTAGCTTAAGAATGGACTAAACCATACCCTTAAGGGAGAAAATGACTGAGAAACATTCTCAAAATAGATTTTATATATATATATTTAAACCTTATCCTCTCTTTTATTTGATTTTTATAATTATTTGAGACAGGTTTCATAGAAAAATTGTGGATGAAATTTCCTTTTCTAAAATTTACAAGAATGTCACTCCTCTTCCACTATAAAAAGGCACTTACCCCTCCCACATATTCTAGCCTCTCAAGACATTTTATTTGAAAAAAACTCTCCTCAAATAATCTCTAAAAATATCAGCCTTCATACAATAATCCCCCTTTTGGGCATAAATTTATCCAAGGATTCCCTTTGGTGGAAACCAAAACGAGTTATTCAAAGAAGATATAACATCCTACCTTAAGATTATTTGTTTAATTTTCATTATAAACCCCCTAAAATATTATTATTCCATGATTATATAATAATATAATTATAATGAATATTCTGATATTTTTTTATTCTATGGTTTCAACCTGAACTTACACAAATATCATCTAATCTGTAACGAACTTACTGTTATTGTGTACGGCGAACTACCGTCTCACAAAATGATGTTGTTCATTTTTCCTTTAACAACTCTCATAGATGGTGATTATGATAGACACACTATTTTTATATTATAAATATGATATTAATTATTTCTTTATTATTATGGATTTATTATATAAAATATACCTTCATGCTTTTCATTTTGTTTAACTACAACAACATCATTTGTGAAAGTGTGGACTACCGCCTCCTCAATGTGATGTGATTCATTCACACTTTATAAAGAATTTATTAAGGACGTTCTTAGTAAATTTATATGAAATATATTATATAATAATTCTATTATAATTATACTATATTTATATATATCATTAAAATTCTTTATTTCAATACGAAAATAAAACTGAAGCACTCTTCATGCGTACATGCGACCCACTCTCTCTATGAATGGTGTATTTCATATAATATTTATATCTTTTATATAATACTATAAATATTTATATAATTAATATATAGGATATATGAATCATGTTTTTAATTATAGAAATAATTAAATCAAGATCGATGTAAGAGGATGAATAATAAAAAGTCAAAACATGTAGGATAAAAAAATGATTATTACACGAAACATTACTTTGACATAGAATTTTTAATAAATGGTTAAAAAAAGTCATAACTGAATCATATATGGTATTATTTATAATAATATGATTATTTATTAGATTTATAATAAACTTGTATTTATTATACATTATGTTTTAATGTGTACAAATAAATTCAAAACTCATGGTAAGGTAAGGTAATTTCATTTCATTTTTTATTTCGGTGAGATACATGCCATATTTACCACTTTATTATTTTTTGTGGTGTATATACTACCCTATGAAATTTTATATCATTATTTCAATTTATTTAATAATCTTTAAAATCTTAAATTTTTGTTATACTTTCATGGGTATCATGATTCTAAATTTACTCAAGTTGCAAGGGGTTATCTCGTCTTACTTTTATTTTTTGTGACACCCAATCCATGTTCGCCTCCAATTTATTATATGAGGTGTGTATAATGCCCATAAATGTATTGTATTTCTATTATAATAAAATTTTTGGGTATTTTCATATCAATTTTATGATATCTATTTCATGGGGTTTATGTTTCAAATGTTTCCAAATTGTCAAAGTAATTTTGCCTCAATTTTCCTTCTTTGAGACACATGCCATTTTATGAACCTATATTATTATATGATGTGTATATACTAAAATTTGACATGTTATCTCTAGAACCTAATTATTATAATTATATTTTAAGATTCATGTAATTTTATTTTCTTTAATGTGGATTATAACTCAATGTTACCAAGTGGAAATATTTTATTGGAACAATCACATTATTTATCAAGATTATTTTTTATTCTCTTTCCATTGATAAAATTTTATAATCTACCTCTCAAGAAAACTCATGAATTTTTCCCCTATAGTAAATCACACTATCTTCTTATATTGGAACCATTTTTCAACTCTTTAGTACTTAAGATATTTAATAATGTGTTTTCAATAACATCCAACATCATTTTCCCTTTCAGTCGGAAATCTGTATTCTTTCAAATCTTTATTTTTTAAAATTTATTTCCAAAATGTTTAAAAGTTATTCTATTATTTTTAAATGATAGTTAATCCCGTGTTTATTCTTTTTACGAAATGTTTTTTAAAAGAATATTCTTGTCTTTTTCTGATCAAGGAAATTTCTTAAACTGTTAAGGGGAAAAAGGAATGTTCGACGAATATAGACTTACCCACCATAATAACTATTATTTCAATGATTATTTCATTATATGTTTGAAATTTTATTTATTTCCAAAAAATCCTAATATACTTTATTTTTTTGAATTTAAAGGGGTTTTCGTAGAAAAATGTTTTGAAAAATATTTTATGATTGAAACATTTTTAAATGATTCTCACATATTCGTTTATATAGTTTCTAAATTGTTTTTTAAAAGAAAAAGGAATTAAATTATTTCAAGAATTAATTATTATTTTTCAAATAATTTTCCATGATAAAGGTTTTCAAAAAAGTTTCAATATTATTTTATATGTTTTTATAAAAAATGGTTTTCAAAAATATTGACGTTTTAAAAAATAATTTTTTCCATAGAAGAAAAGATATTTTCCTCTTGAAATGTTTTAAATGATATTGTAAACCATTATTTATAAGAAATTTATTTTTGAAATGGTTTTAGGGATAGGATTTTAAAATAAAAGATATTTTTCATTAGAAATTTTCCATGATATCATTCAAAATCCTTCTCTATATAAGATTTCATGCTTTGTTATAGTTCATGAATACCATTAATATTATTATTGGATGGTTTATATCATGATGAAATGATATTTATGAAACGTATTTTGATTACAGAGGTTATATTCTTTTTAAAACCACTTCTTTTCATGGGTTATGCATTGATGTAATTATTATGATACCTATATATTTTCCATATATAATGATATTATGAAATGTTTGGGAAACACATTTCATTTCATGGGTTATGATATGATTTATTTGAAACCCATCTATTTTTATTGTTCATGTTATGATGCATGTTTTATTATCTTATGGCATATGTATTAATGATTTTATTATGTGGGGTGTGGGACCTATATCTCTTTCCAATGTATTCGGTAATGATAACTTGTATATAAGCTCAAAGGGTACACAGATTGTAGAACAATCTCGAAAGAAGGAAGGTACACATGTTGTAGCCCAAGCCTAAAAATAAGTAGGTACACGGGTTGTAGTCCAAGCCTAAAAGTAAGAGGGTACAAGGGTTGTAGCCCAATCCTGAAAATAAGAGAGTACATGGGTTGTTTTCCCAAGACCAGACGATGTACACGTGTGATTATCCCAAGCCTAACATGTTATGAAGGTATTGGAAGGTATCTTTGACATAATATTTTGTATGCTTATGTGTATGCCAAAAACTCCATGTCTTATTCCTATGTTATGCTTTCATGGATTATTCACTTCATTCCCTTATGATTAATGTCTTATGAATATCAAAAAAATTTGAAATGATTAATGTTTATGATCTTTATTATGAAGATTATGATATTCTAATGTCATGATCACTTTCTCGTACCCTTATGATCATGTTTGTGCTTACATGTCTCATTTCTTTAGTCTTTCTAAGCATCTGATCTCAACTATTTTTATGTTTCCTTTCACCAGGTTTTGAATAAAGTCTTTTATATAAGAGTATTAAGGGGGGATACCTTTACTGGAGACATTGAATATCTTTCACTAAGATAGAATATTGTGTTTCAAGTTTCCAAATACACTAAACTGTTATTTTCCTTATGAATTAAATTTTATAATGGTCTGAATATTCTTCTAAATTAATGTAACATCAATGTGTGTTAATTATGGGTAACTTTACTTACTATAAAAGTAAAGTTTTAGTCAACCATTGGAAACTATGATGAGGAAAAACTGGTGAGATCCCTAGGGATGTTTCAAAGGTTATTTCATGGGTCGTCTCTAATTATAAGTCTAATGATAAGGAAAAGTTTAGTAAAATTTCATAGAATATTGGTAAATGATAGATCAAGTGGTTTCAATGAAATACATCTTTGTATGGATACTAAAATTGGACGTGGTTCTGAAACAGATATACCTAGGAGTAATAAATCTGACAAGGTGTTTCAAGCCTAACCCAAGTGTAACTTAGTACACGAAAACGATCCTTAATGCACACCTAGTTTGACACTCCAAGGGTATATGATTTGGTAATTTTCAGACTCATTTCGAACCATCAAGAAGGATTTAAATAGAATTTCATAAACATAATGTGTCATGTATTAAATATATATGTGTCATTATTTAGACATATTATAAGTAATTTTTCTTGATTATGTGGTTTTCAACTATAATAAGTCTTTCTTGACTTATGTTTTATGGTTTTTTAAATAGAAGGAACTAGAAGGAATTGGGTTAACATTGAATTTTTCAGATGCGGAATCTTTTGTCTTTGTGAAAATTGATCTCCTAAGTGGAAATCTCATGAATAGAAACAAGATGTCTCATGAGTGTTGGTTATACTTCTGTAGAAAAAGAGACAGCAAATGACATGTAGAAGGTATGGTGGGTTCTTCTAATATTATTTGTATTAAACATATAAATCATGATTAGATAAAGGTTGAAGAACCTTAATACATGATTCATATTTAATATTCTAGGAAAAGTGGTATTAACGAATAAGATGGTGAAGCCTGAGTAATGGTTTAATAATTAAGTTGGATAATTGAATTATATATGTTTAGGAATTCAAATATTTTGTTATATGAATCATGAAATATATAATTATTTTTAGTTCAAGTTTTTAATTAAGGATATAAATGAATATTTTGAATGGTGATAAAGACATAGAAAAGTGATTTAACGAAAAATTGATATTTTGAATTAATGGAGGGTGATCCTTAATGTGTTATATATGCTTATACAATTATGTTTATCTTGGATAGAGGGAAGATTTATTTGGATAAAGTAAATTGGATAATATTTATGACCTCAGAATTGATAAAGGATTTGTTGAAAAAGTTTTCTCTGTTATCATGGATGAAGATTACAACTTCTTGTATTTAACGAATAGATACATTAATCTTCGGAATAAGGAAGAATTCATATTTTCAAAAATCATTTATAGTAATTCGGGTTATTACCATGTTTCCAGAGAATTTAAGATGAGGGTATTAACATGTTGGGAATGTGACAACCAAGAACTACATTATGAAATATGATGGATCAATGTAAATCTAGTGTAGTATTTTTTTTTCTAATGTGTAAGATTTTCAAATTTTGAAATGGTTATAAGGTTAACCATGTATATAATGGTTTATATTAAACATTAGATAAGGTTTTATAGATTAAAGGATTTTCTAACCATATGAGGATTTATAAATATTTTATAACTTTTTCAAACCTTTTTTATGATAAAAATAGATGGAATGACATGTCATTCTATTCATGGATCTCGTGATCTATTAATGATTCAGGAATGGAAAATTCACCTTTATTTATAATAATGATAGATTATATAGAAGTTGATCAAGGCACAACAAAGGGTATGGTTTTCTTGAAATCGTGTATGTATATCTTCTCATGAAAATTCGTCAACTTTAGAAAAAAGGATCTTAAATCAAAAAATTTATCCTAATAACATTTTTCGATAAATCAAATAGCCTATTAGATAATTACATAATTATGGCTATGTGATTGTAAGCTTTATCCTGAACTTGTTCTCTATCACTATCTATCAGAAATTTATTGTTATATTTCTCTTCCATGTCCACGTTTTCACTTCGAACCTATGTTCTCCAATTTTCGAGCCTTGTAATTTGTTACTTTGGGTGATTGTTTTGTATCTATCATTCCCATTTTTAAGGGAGTTTTGGTATTCTTTTTTATAATGTGGTTTTCTATTAAAGGAACCTTAATGTATTAAAATTATTCATAAAAAAGTTGAATTTTGAGGGATAAATTCATTTAAAGGGGGGTAGAATGTAACACCCTGAGATTTTGTGACTTTTTTCTAATTAATTTAATCTTTTTGATATTATTCATTTCACACAAAACTAAAAATTGTTTTTTAATAAGATTGGATTTTTTATACACAAAATTCAGTTAATAATGTAATAAACATAACATAATTTTTATCTTGCTCTAAATGGAACACCTAGGTTAGCATATGTTACACGCAAGACTTACTTTCCTCGATGTCTTGTGTAAAACACAAGACCACGATTTACCGAAAAACAATATATTGATAAAACATTATTATTTAATGTAATAAAATATAACATAGAAATTAAATTAGTGGATATGAATATAATTAACTAACATCTGAAAATATTTTTCCTATAAAAATGTAAGATGAATTCATTGGTTAGCAATTATAAATGAGAATATAAACCAATTGAAAATAAATGAAATATTTTTATGCCCCCAAAGGCATATTTTCTTAATAAATTAAATTAATTACAATTAGACAATGATATTAATGAAATATAAATTTTATATATTCAATAAAATATTTTTTACATTCACCGAATAAATTTCAAAGATAAAAGATATGAACAAACCAAATTTTACACCTAAAACGCTATATTTTTCTAAAGATAGTTTTTCCACCTTTTAGTAGAAAACTTTATTTAAATAAAATTTTAGAACATTTATAAGTTTATATTTAAAAATAAATATAATTTTTTAAATTGAAAAATTAAAATAATTTTAGGTTGGATTTTTTGTATTCATTGGTGAAGTTTCATTTTTTGATTACTGGTGAAAAATACGAGGTTTTAATTAAAAACTGATTTTTTTTCTAATTTATTAATATAGTTAAATTATATATTTTTTGTTTTTAAAATTTAATTAGTTCAATTTATTTTAATTAAACCAATTTATTTCATTTTAATCAATTTCACTTTGAAATTGGATATAAAAACATACCATGATTTTGAACATTTTTAAATTAAAAACCTTCTTTTCATCTTGCCTGTGGGATTAAATTTGAATTCATTTCTGCCAATTATATTATTTTAATTTGATAGATGTACCAAATATTTGGAATAAGAAAATTATATAATTTAAAATAAGGTAAACTTGGTTTTTAAAAAAAATACAAGTGAAGGTAATTCAAATTAATCACAACAATTAAGATTAAACTTAGATTAACAAAATACTAAACCATACACATAAGGGGGAAATGACCTATAAACTTTTAAAAAACAAATTTTATAGCCATATTTTTTACCCATAATCTATTTTATCTGATTTTTACCATTATTGTAATCAATTTTCAATGTAAAAAATCAATGTAATTTCCCTTTCCAAAATTTACAATATTATCATTCCTCCTCCATTATAAAAAATAACTCACCCAACCCCCTTATTCAAACCTATAAAGCCCTTTTACTCTACTAAAATATGCTAAATTAATCTCCCAACATCCGTCATGTCATCCTATAATCCTCCATTTTAACATAAATCCATCCAAATAATCTTTTTGGTGAAAATCAAAAGGAGTTACCCAAAGAAGAGGTAACATCATTCATCAAGGTCATTTGTTTTATTTTCATTATCCACGCCCTATAATCATCTTATTCCATAATTTTATAATAAAATAATTATCCTAAATATTATTATTTTCTTTATTCTAAGGGTTATACCTACACAAATATACACATACATCTAATGGGTAACAAATATACAGTTCTTGTGTAAGGCAAACTACCACCTCGTGAAATGATGTTGTTCGATTTTCCATTACCACCTCTCAAGGATGGGAATTACGATGGTCACTATGTTTTCATATTATATATATGATATTTATGTTTTATTTATTCTTATGTAACTATTATATAAAACATAATTTCATGGTTTCTATTTTGTGTAACTGTAATAACTTTACTTGTGGAAATGTAAACTTCTACCTCCTCAAGTAGATTTGATTCGTTCACACATTACATTGAATGTATTAAGGATTTGTTAAGTAAAAGTATATGATATATTTTACATAATAATCATAATATAATTATATTATATATATATAAATATTTCATTTACTTTCTTTTTTTCAATATGTTAATAAATTAGAAGCAATGTTCATGCTTACGTAAGGGCTACTATCTCCATGAATGATGTATTTCATTTAGTATTTTTATCCTTTATATATTATTATAAATTTTTATTTACTAAATATATATGATATATAAATCATGTTTTACATTATTTAAATAATTAAATCAGGATCTATCTATGAGGAACAAGAAAAAATAGTTAAAACATGTACAATAAACAAAGTGATTATTACATGAAACATTACTTAAACATGGATTTGTTAATAAAAGGGTAATATAAATTTATAAGTGAATAATTTATGGTATTATATATAGTAATATGGTTCTATTTTATATTTTTAATAAAAGTATATTTATTATATAGAATGTTTTAATATGTACTATGAAATTCAATACTTAAAGTAAGGTAATTTCATCTCATTTTTTTTCTGTGAGATACATGCCATATTCAACACTCTATTTTTTTGTGAGTTGTATATACTGAAAAATGAAATGTTGTATAATTTATTTAAATTAATTCATGATATTATAATATTATATTTAGGTCACTATTTCATGGGGAACATGATTCTAAATTTACTCAAGTAGTAAGGTGTTTTCTCATCCCACTTTTATTTTTTGTGAGACACAATCCATGTTCACCTCCCATTTATTGTATGTGGTGTGTATAATTAAAATGGATGTATTATATTATTATTATAATCAAATATATAGTTATTTACATTTAAATTTGATTATATCTCTTTCATGGGGTTTATGTTTAAAAATTTACCAAATCTGTAATGTAATTTTCACTAAATTTTCTTTCATTGAGACACATGACATGTTCTATACATATATTAATTTAATAGGTGTATATACTGAAATTTCACATGTTATATCATAAACCTTTTTATTTTTATGATATTATAAAATTAATTTAATTTCATTTTTCTTATATGGGGAGTGTAATTAAATGTTATCATACAGTAAGAGTTTATTGAAACAATCACATTGTTTATCATGATTGTTTATGATTATGCTTAATTTGATGAAATATTATGATCCATATCTCAAAATAACATAGGAATTTTATTATAATCGGTAAATTCTTGATATCTTCATGTATTGGTACCATTTTTAACACTATTTGGTACATAATATATTTAATAAAGTGTATTTAAGAAGATCTGAATTTATTTTCCATTTCTATCGTAAATGTATGTTCTTCAAAAACCATTTTTTTCTGAAAATGTTTTCCAATATGATTTAATATTATCATTTGACATTTAAAGAATATTTTTACCCATGTTTAACCTTTTAAAAAAAATTTAAAAGGAATATTATTATTGTTTTCTTATCAAGGAACTTTTCTAAACATTTAATGTGAAAAATGAATATTCTTCATATATGGACTTACCCACTGTCATGAACATCATTTCCATGAAGCTTGCATTATATGTATAAAATTTAATTTTTTAAAAATACTTTTTTTTCTACTATTCTGAAAATTTGTTGAATTTAATGTAGTTTTCAAAGAAAACATATTTCAAAAAAAATCAATGATCAAAAGTTACTTTAAATGATTTTCAAATTATCATTTCTATATTTCCAAAATGTTGTTTTCAAAGAATGAGACTTCAATTATTTAAATGGATTTCAAAATGTAATTCATTATATTTTTTCAAATAATTTTCAAAGAAAAACGTTTTTAATATATTTTTAAGCTTATTTTATAATATTTTAATGAAAATGGTTTGCAATCTTATTTATTTTTTAAAAAATAATTTTTTATAGATGAAAATATATTTTCCTCATGAAATGTTTTAAATGATATTATAAATATTTATTAATAAGAAATTTATTCTTGAAAGGGTTTTATGAAATTGATTATCACAAATAGTCTATTTTCGTAATGAAATGTTCCATATGATCTATGAAAATATTTCTCTATCTGAGATGACATATTTTGTTATAGTTTATGAATATAATTAAAATTATTTCATGATAGGTTTATGTCTTTATGGAATCATGTTTATGACACACATTTCCCTTCCTAGGTTTATATTCTCTTGAATACTGATTCTCCCTATGGGTTCTGCTTTGATTAAATGATTATGAGGCCTATATCATTTTCATATTTAATAATATGATGAAATTTTTGGGATACGCATTTCATTTCATTGGTTATGATAGTATGTTTATAAAACCCATATATTTTTATGGTTCAGTATATGATGTATTTTTTTTCTTGTGGAACATGTATGCATGATTTTATTATGTTACGGGTGGTACCTATATCTCCCTCCAATACACTGGGTGGTGATAAATTATATATGATCTCAAAGGGTACACAGGTTATAGACCAAGTCCAAAAATAATAAGGTACATTGGTTGTAGCCAAAGCCTAAAAATAAGAAGCTATAAGAGTTGTATCCCAAACCTGAATGTATAATGATACATGGGTTGTACTCAATCCAAAAAATAATAGGGTTCGTGGTTTGTTAGACCAATACCGATGTAGGTACATGGGTTATTATCCCAATCCTAACATGTTTTCAAGGTCTTGGTAGGTAGCCTTGACAATAAATTTTTCTATACTTATGTGTATCCAACACATTCCATATCTTATTCCTACGTTCTGATTTTATGGCTTATACTCTTGATTCTCTTTTAATTTATGTCTTATTAGCAACAAAAATTTATGAAATTATTCTTGTTTATGATATTTTTATGCATAATTTGATCTTATAATATTCTCATTCCCTTATTCTAAAGTTTATGCTTACATAACTCTTTTGTTTACCCTTACTGAGCATCTGAGCTCACCCCTTTTTTTGTTTCCTTTCCCCAGGTTTTGAAGGAATGTTTTAATTTAGGAATACATAAGGGGAATATATTTATTGGAGACATTGAATATCTTTCACCATGTTAGAATATTGTGCTCTAAGTTTCCAAAGACACTAAACTATTATGGTTCTCATGAATGAACTTTTGTAATGTGATGAATATTCTTCTAAGTCGATGTAATATCCATGTATGTTAATCCAATGTCAATATACATGGATTGGGTGAATTTTTATTCTTAACCTGGTGGACTACACAATGTGTACAGGAGATACAGATTGTGTAATCCATTAACCCACCTTCCATACTATCCCGATATACAAGTGGATTGAAATTAATGAACATCATGTTGTAACTATTTGGAATTTCATGTATCCCCTTACATGTATAGATATAGTGAACTTTGGTACACTAAAAATAATATAGAAACACGTCATGTAACTGAGTCTTATGTGGTCGATTTTTTGGCACTTCCCAAAGGAAGCTTTGGATATTATTCATTTTTTCATAGTCCTTTGATAAAATGAAACACATGTCGATGATAATTAAAATTTAGATAACATGTTAATTAAAATAGATTAAAGACAAAATATTCCTAAATAGAAATATCTATCCACTATTGTATATATAGATCAACAATCAAATGAATTATTATAAATTTGAAACATGGCCACTTTTATTATATTAGAATGTTATAAGAATAGTGGAATCCCCTTTGGTGGGTGATAAATTTAAAATCATTTTGACTTAGGATTTATGAGATCCTAAATATTGGATCATTAAAAATTACATATATAATTAATTTATTTACGATTGGAATAAATGGTTACCTAGTCTTAATAACTTTCTCTATTGAAGATGTTGATCGTCAAAAAAAACTTTTCTGAAATACTTTTTTTGTGTTGTAAGGATCCAAGGGTAAAATCCCTCTATCATTGATCCACATGTTCTCTTTTTAACTATAAATTCATCTAATAAAATTTATGATTTCTAGTTCACTGAATTAATTGTCTTGAATTGTTCATGCTTATCACTAGTAATTCTTTTTATTTAGAAGGAATCTCTTAAGTTCTTTTCATTGTTGAGTGAAATAAAGGAAGGTGAATATAGATAGAATTATACTGTGAACAATGATTCTCAGATCTCAATTAACACTAAAAACTGTACATAACCATATATTTATAGAGCTAGGTTTTATGTTAAAATATACTTTAATTTCATACTGGCCCTTAAATAATATAGTAATCACTATTAAAACCCATTTAATATAATAATAACTGTATTATTATTATTATTTTATAACATATTCTAACTCGTGAAATGATAAATATTATTTACTAACTTGAAAATAAATATTCATCACTGAACACAAGTTTCATTTTCTCTATTTATTCAACATTTATTGAATACCTAAATAAATATTTAATTAACTATTTTATTTAATCAATAAAAAAATATTTGATTCAAAATATAATGAATATATATTTATCAAATATTCATGTAATAAAATAAATTGTTTATTAAGTAATAAATAATTATTTATTACCTTGAAAATATCAGTGATCAATAAAATAGAAATAAACATATTTCTCAGTCGTGAAAACAATATTTCTTCCAATAAAAAAAATGCATATACAATTTAATCTGGATCAACAGAAACAATTAGTGTGTGAACCTATAGGATTTTTACATATTGGAATTAGATGGGCTTTCCTAAAGTACAAGATTATTTTCCAATAATGGGTCAAGTCACTGAAGATAAATAACTTAATGTCACAATAATGACAACCACATATAAATGATACCTGTGTAATATAATCCCTTTGTCTCAATATCTCATCAAGAAGGTTTCACATCTATGTTATCAACATATATTCCTGAAAAAAAAATTGTTGACTACCTCTAATAAATATCATTAAACCATATCTATAGAATTTAAGGTGATAGACATATTTCAACCAATGTGACAATATATCAACTTTTATAAATATAGATTGGGTGATCCTTCCTTGAATTATTACTAATAACATGTCATTTATGACACAACCAATATATCATACATCCTAAAAATATATGGAATGAAAGATTTGGGTATAAAATGTATGTGTGTGACTTATGAAATGAATTAATAATTGTGCTAAATTCTAAGGACCAATTAAAATGCTAGTAGATAAGAATGTTTTATGGCACATAGAAATGATTAATTCTTACTAGTTCTTTTGTTCTCTTAATCTCTTGTCTTGGATATTACCAAGTGTGTAATTCATGAGAATAACCCTCATTTTCTTGTGATAACTCACACCTAATATTCTATTTATTATATTCCTTATAATAGTAAGTTATGTAGTCGTAGAACTATCTTAAAGAATATCATCATTGAATATCAATGTTCCCATCATAGAGGGGAAGTTCTATGACTTTATCAATGTGATGGATACTCTTGTACATTATAAAGAAAAATATTTCTAAGATAAGATATATATATTAATGTTCAGTTATTTTAATATAGATGTAATATAAATTTAAAAGTAACTATTCCTATGGAACAAACTCTAACATGGTGTTCTAACATTTGATGTAAAATGTTTTAATTCAGGAAATGATAGAATAGTTCCTTTCGTTATGACATATGCCTATCTTGGGGTGTGGAAAAACAATATTTTACTATGTTAGAAATTATTATAGTAATTAACCTCACTTGTCTCCAAAGTGGAGTGCACAAAAATAAATCTTTCACTATAAAATTAGTAAAAGAAGTGAGGTTGTTTTTTTTAAAGCTTTTTATTTTATTTTAAAAATACAAGAATGAAACTAAAAAAGGAAAGAAATAAAGATCAAATTTATAAAAACAATTATTGAAAACTATAATATGATATGGTTGTTAGGTCACGTTTAGTTTTCCAACTGCAATACCATCTTTGTTCAACTTATCCAATTCACTTCTTCTAAGTTGATAAAAGTGAGAATCCACAATCGTTTATTCTCACACCCTTGGTCAAACAATGATGTTGAGAATAAACCTTGATAAAATATTATGTTGGTATAATATCCTTCCATTATGTGATATATTTTTAGAAAATACCCTTAATTAACTTATGAAATCCCCAATCGGGTCTTGTTTATCCCAAACAATCAAAAACGTTCACTACTCCTCACACACATACAAGTTATCACCAAGTACTTCACCACTAAAAACTGATATATTACATCGTATATAATCCAGATCCTACTAGAGGGAGAAATTGATCATTGATCAATGTAATAAACATAACAAAAAGAAAAATAAAATACAATCATATATGATAATAAAAACCGTTATAACAAATAGAAACAGATTTCACAAAATAGAGAAAAGGATCTTAAAACATTAAGTGAAAGAATGCATGAATTAAAAAATGGAAAACCCTATCCTTCCCCAATTAAAAATAAATTTACCCCACTATGGTAAGGGTAATTGTGAATATGGGTGAAGAAGAACTCATTACAAAACTAAGTTGAATAAAAGAGCGAAAATAAAGAATAGAAAATTTTCAATTCCAGAATATTTCCGCCAATTTGTTTCTTCTGTTCTTCCAAAAATATAGCCAAATATCACTAAGGTTAATTATTATGAGATGTCTGTAGTTAATTTTAATATATACCCTCAAAATTTAAAATAATTTGGACATGTATAATGAAATATATGGCCGAATTAATGAACAATACCTTTTTTGGATTCTAAACACTATTTCACACACTCCACTTAGACACGACCAAAAGATGCGTTAATGAGATCCTTAATTTATGAAATTTAATATGAACCATCAATTTTTAGTCCAAGGTATAAAACATCTAGAATCACATCATTTGACGGTGGTTAATATGATATAATATTGATTTAATATGGTGGTGTCCATCTGTCAGCCAAAAATATTTCTTCACTTGATTGTTTTTTGTCTATTATGTGTATAATTAAGTCTTGTGTAGAAGAAAAAGATTAATCCCATGAGGAAAAAATCTGAAAAACTGAATCACTTAATTTGGATCTGAATTGAAAAAGTTATGCCGAAAAAACAGAAGCTCTGGAAAACTTTGAATTTTCCAGAATTAACCAATTTTCACAATTAAGCCCATAATTCACCAAAGACACTAAAATGATGCAAATATACTCAAATTTAATAGTTGGGAGAGATTAAATCATTTAAACTCAAATGAAAAATAATGAAAATATTAACTCTATCAATTTACCCTCTCTTAACACTTGGACTCCTAGAAAAGTCATCTTCAAAATCCAAATCAAATCAAATTCAAAACAAATACCCATGAGATCTACTAATTTAACAAAAAAAATACAAAATATATCATTACACCTCAAAAACTATATTTTCAAGTTCTTCATTTCATATCATTAAATATATTTCCTCTTTATCTATCCTCACATGCATATAAAACACTTACTAATATTCATTTTCTCTCATCACACAAATTTTAATTTTTTCCAGCAATGTCTTTCTCATCCAAACTCATAAAAGGGTCACCATAGGCTTGATAAATTCCAAAATCTCCACCATATGTGATTCAATGACATTTTTTTATCTTGAGAAAATTTTAGGGTTTTTCTATGGATTTCAATTTGTAGTATTTAGATGTTAAAAATTCTAAGGCTAAATGTGAATGGCCTGGATCTTTTTGAAAAAAATTGCATTATTCTAATTTTCACCCAAGTATGGTCTCCTACTCACTACCCTTATATAAAATATGCTCTGTCTTCATGAAAACTCAAGAAATGTTCACACAGTTTAGAATTTCCTCAGCAAACACTTCAATCTTCTCAAACATAATTTTTTCTGAAAGATCCAGAAAAGGCATAAATTTCTTCCTCTATTAGAAGCTCTAAAAAAGCATATTCTCTTATCAAGAAAGATATAGAAAATGAAAACATTTAGTAGAATTATTTTTTTCAGTAACAAAAACATCTTTTAAACATTCAATTTTCCAGCCAAAGTTGCACCGAATGTGGTATCACAACACAAGACAGCTTCCCCCACACTTAAGTTCAACTTGATCGTGTGATTTCACTTCAACAGCAGGTTGGATTGGGAAAATTGGCTTGTAATGTGGCTATCTTAACAGGTTTTTCACAGATTCTAAGGATTACAAGGATTAAATATACATGGTAAAATATAATTAAACATTTTGTTTTGAATAAAGGGCTTTAAAACCAAAGAAATGTCTCAATAATTTAAAACACAAGTACATCAATCCCTAATGTTTTGACATGATTAAATCAAATTATAGTTAAACTAATCATGATTTGGTTGTCTCAAGAAGTGAGGTGAATGTAAAGAATATAAAAATAGCGGTTCAGAAGCCTCCTATAAAAGTTATTTCAAATATAAAGACGGTGATATGTGGTATGGGATTTAAAAACAAGAGTAATTTTCATGAAATTTCTAAATATTTAAACATGAAACAAATACGTGTTTAGCATTCATTTAAGCTCAGTTTCATGGAATAAATTATTTCACTCATGGACAAGGATTTCAAAAATGTCAAAGATAATAATTTTTGCTCATAATTTTCAAAAAAACACACAAATTTAAAAAAAAATAAACCCTTCAAATATGAAAAAAAATACACAATTATTTTTGAAAATAGAAAAACAAATAAAAAGTGATAACACTAAACTACAAAGTTTCCCTCCCCCACACATAAATTATGAATTTGCCTTAATTCATTCCAATATATTAAACATGTAAGAATGTTATTTGTGAAATTACAACAATAAAGGATGTCTAAATGAGATGTACAAACAGAACTATTGGTAGTGAAACATTGAGAAAAGATCCTAAGTACTTCGCACTAAAAAAATACTAGAAAAAGAATAAAATAAAATATAAGAAATTTTTTGAAAGAAACGAAAATATATAAAGAATGAGAATAGAAGGATAGATCTTGGTTTAATACCCCAAGTGGGCCCTGGGTTAGGACTGCATCCAAATGGGCGGTTCCAGTTGGTTATCCCCAATATAATAGTGGATAAGGTTTCTTGCTAATGGACCAACAAATATAATTCTTTCTATCTTTTACATCATTCTTATTTTGAGGACTTCATGAATATAGTATACCAAATCCACCCCCAATAAAATCATATGCATATTGAATGCTAGGGTTAGGATAATGAATGAGTCCTCCCCTTTCTTGGTTTCCACTTGCACCACCTCTTCTTCATTATCAAGTGGTTTCTAAAGGAATGCTACATCAATAGAATAGTCCAAGGTAAAATCAGAGTTTAATTCTACTTCAATAAAATCAAAACATAATGAATCAAAATCAAACTCTTCCATTTAAAAGTAAGAAGCTTGATTCTATTTTTTCTCAGGAAACCCCATTTTGATCTCCTCTTAAAATAACTCCAATAATTGTTCATCATGTTTAGGGATCCCCATATGTTCTTTTTGACGTGCATCCCTTTTTTCTTCCTCATCCACCAAGACAATACCATTTTTAGACGAATATGAAAATTTATAACAAGGGAACTACTACAAAAATGGGCATTAACAATGCTAAAAATGGGCTTTAACAGCGCTAAAAAAGAACTATAAAGATCGGCACTGATAAAGGGGGGTACCCTTTATCAGCGCTTACTGAGTGCTGATAAAGGGGTACTTTATCAGTGCTAAAAAAGTTTGGATAAAGGAAACCTTTATCAGCACTAAAAACACGCTGATAAAGGTAGACTTTATTAGTTCTAAAAGAGCACTTATAAAAAAACCCTTTATTAGCGCTAAACGAGCACTGATAAATGAGTGTTTTATTCGCGCTCTTTTAGAAATGATAAACTGATCCATTATCAGTGCTTCTTTAGTGCTGATAAAGGTGTAGTTTATCTGCACTTTTTTAGTGCTGATAAAATCACTATTTATCAGCGCTAAAAATCCACTGATAAATTCCCTCTCTACTACTACGAAAAAATCTGCAGCAGCACACCCGAACACCTGCAAAAAAAAATTCAGCATCTCAATAAGCTAATTAAAGCAAGTATACCCATACAAAATTTACACATAAATCATAAGCTAATTAGAAAAAGTATACCCATGCAAAAAGTATATTTTTACACCATTAACACATAATTCATAAGTTAATTAAGTACATAAAGAATTCAATTCAGAATTCAGGGGGTTGGGGGGTTGTTCAAGGGTTTGGGGTGGCTGTCCAAGGGGGGGTAGGGGGGATTTCCAGGGGTGCGCTGGTGTCCAAGGTGTCGAGGGGGATTTACAGAGGGTGGGGGGTTTCCAGTGGGGTGGGGGTGTCCAGGGGTGGATTGGTGTCCAGTGGGGTGGGGGCGGTCCAGGGGGTGGATTGGTGTTCGGGGGGCTTTCTAGGGGGGTGGGCGGGTGTCCATGGTGTCAGAGGGGGGGATTTACAGGGGGTGGGGGTGTCTAGAGGGGTGGGGGTGTCTAGAGGTGGATTGGTGTCTAGGGGTGGGGGCGGTCCATGGGGTGGATTGGTGTCTGGGGGGCTTTCCAGGGGTGGGCTGGCGTCCAAGGTGTCGGGGGGGGGGGGGGGGGGGGGGCTTTACAGGGGTGGGGGTGTCCAGAGGGGTGGGGTGTCCAGAGGGTGGATTGGTGTCCAGGGGGGTGGTCTAGGGGGTTTGTGGGGTTCACTCGTACACGTCTCCAGGGACCCTTGGATCGTTCTTATAAAAGATCAAGTCAATCCGAATGTGTTTGGTCAGATTTTCATAGGTTAGTTTTTGTTTTCAATTAAAATATGTCCATTTTAAACAAAAAAGAGATCCTTTGAGTGCTAGCGGCCACACCATTCCTCAGATTAAGGAGGGTTTGACTCTTACCCATCAAAAAGGACCCACGTATCGTTCTCTTAAAGGATCAATACAATCCGAATTCAATTGGTAGGATTTTCATAGGCCAGTGGTTGTATTCAATTAAAATTGTGTCCATTTAAAAAAAAAGACCCTTTGAGTGATAGCAGCCACACTGTGCCTTGTATTGAGGCTGGTATGACTCTTACATGTCAAAAAGGACCATTGGATCATTCTTCTAAAGGATCATCACAATCCGAATGCGTTTGGTTGAATTTCCGTAGGTTAGTTGTTGTTTTCACTTAAAATCATGACCATTTTAAAGAAAATAGAGACCCTTTGAGTGGTACCGGCCACACCATGACTTAGATTGAGGCGGGGGTAAGTTTTACACATCACCAAGGACCCTTGGATCGTTATTATAAATGATCAAGGCAATATGAATGCGTTTGGTCGGATTTGCATAGGTCAGTTGTTGTTTTCAATTAAAATAGTGTCCATTTTAAACAAAAGAGAGACCCTTTGAGTGGTATCGGCCACACCGTACCTTATATTGAAGCGAGTATGACTTGTAATGGTCAAAGAGGACCCTTGGATCATTCTCCTAAAGGATCAACATAATCTGAATGCGTTTGGTCGGATTTCCGTACATCAGTTGTTGTTTTCACTTAAAATTGTGTCCATTTAAAACCCAAAAGAGACCCTTTGAGTGGTGCCTTCCCCACTGTGCCTCGGATTGAGGCAATGTTGACTCTTACAAGTCACCAAGGACCCTTGTATTGTTCTCATAAAAGATCAAGTCCATCCGAATGCATTTGGTCAGATTTTCGTAGGCCAGTCATTGTTTTCAATTAAAATTGTGTCCATTTTAAACAAAAGAGAGACACTTTGAGTGATAACGGTCACACCGTTCCTTGTATTGAGGCGATTTTGACTCATAAACGTCAAAAAGAACATTTGGATTGTTATTATAAAGTATCAATACAATCTTAATGCATTTGGATGATTTCCGTAGGTCAGTTGTTGTTTTCACTAAAAAACGTGGCCATTTTAAACATAAGAGAGACCCTTCGACTGGTACCAGCCACACCATGCCTCGGATTAAGGAAGGTTTGACTCGTAAATGTCACCAAGGACCCTTGGATCGTTCTCATAAAAGTCAAGGCAATCTGAATGCGTTTGGTCGGATTTTCATAGGTCACTTATTGTTTTCAATTAAAATTGTCTCCATTTTAATCAAAAGAGATACCCTTTGAGTGATAGCGGTCACACTCTGCCTCGGATTGAGGAGAGGTTGACTTTTACACATCACCAAGGACCCTTGGATCGTTCTTATAGAAAATCAAGGCAATTCAAATGATTTTGGAAGGATTTTCATAGGTCAGTTGTTGTTTTCAATTAAAATTGTGTCCATTTTAAACATAAGAGAGACCCTTTGAGTTCTAGAGGCCACACCGTACCTCGGATTGAGGCGGGGTGGACCCATACACATCACAAAGGACCCTTGGATCATTCTCCTAAAGGATCAAGACAATATTAATGCAGTTGGTCAGATTGTCATTGGTCAGTTGTTGTTTTCAATTAAAACTGTGTTAATTTTAAACAAAAGAGTGACCCTTTGAGTGATAGCAGCCACAACGTGACTTGGATTGAGACAGGGATAACTCATAAACATCAGAAAGGACCATTGGATCATTATTCTAAATGAACAACACAATCCGAATGCATTTGGTTGGATTTAGGTAGGTCAGTTGTTGTTTTCACTTAAAATCGTGTCCATTTTAAACAAAATAGAGACCCTTTGAGTGGTACCGGCAACACTATGCCTTATATTGAGGCAGGGTTGACTCTTACATGTCACCAAGGACCCTTTTATTGTTCTTATAAAAGTTCATGAAAATATGAATGCGTTTCGTTAGATTTTCATAGGTCACTTGTTGTTTTCAATTAAAATTGTGTCAATTTTAAACAAAAGAGAGACCCTTTGAGTCATACTGGCCACCCCATGCCTCTGATTGAGGCGGGGATGAATCTTACATGTCACTAGGGACCCTTGGATCATTATCCTAAAAACTCAGCCCAATCTAAATGCATTTGGTCATATTTCCATACGTTAGTTGTTGTTTTCACTTAAAATCGTGTCCATTTTAAACAAAATAGAGACCCTTTGAGTGGTATCGGCCACAAGGTGCCTTGGATTGAGGCGGGGATGACTTTGACATGTCAAAAATGACCCTTGTATCGTTATCCTAAAGGATCAACACAATACAAATGTGTTTGGATGGATTTCCATTGTTCAGTTGTTGTTTTCACTTATAATTGTGTCCATTTTAAACAAAAGAGAGACCCTTTGAGTGGTACCGGTCACACCCTGCCTTGGATTAAGGAGGGGTTGACTTGTACATGTCACCAAGGAACCTTGGATCGTTCTCATAAAATATCAAGGCAATCCAAATGCGTTTGTTCATATTTTCATAGGTCAGTTTTTGTTTTCAATTTAAATTGTGTCCATTTTAAACAAAATCGAGACCCTATGAGTGATTGGGGTCACACAGTGCATCATATTGAGGCGAGGTTGACTCGTACACAACACCAAGGACCCTTGGATCTTTCTTATAAAATATCAAGGCAATATGAATGTGTTTGTTCAGATTTTCAAAGGTCAGTTGTTGTTTTCAATTAAAATTGTGTTCGTTTTAAAAAAAAGAGAGACGGTTTGAGTGCTAGCGGACACACCATGCCTCGGAATGAGTCAAGGTTGACTCGTACACATCAAAAATGACTCTTGTATCATTCTCCTAATGAATCAAGACAATCTGAATGCATTTGGTCAGATTTTCATAGGTCAGTTGTTGTTTTCAATTAAAATTGTGTCCATTTTAAACAAAAGAGAGACCCTTTGAGTGATAGCAGCCACACCATGCCTTAGATTGAGGTAGGGATGACTCGTACACGTCAAAAAGGACTATTTTATCTTTCTCCTAAAGAATCAAAAATATCCGAAAGCGTTTGGTCAGATTTCTGTAGGTCAGTTGTTGTTTTCACTTAAAATCGTGTCCATTTTAAACAAAATAGAGACTCTTTGAGTGGTACCGACCACACCGTGCCTTAGATTGAGGCAGGGTTGACTCTTACACATCAACAAGGACCCTTTTATCGTTCTTATAAAAGATCAAGGAAATTAGAATGCTTTTGGTTGGATTTTCATAGGTCGGTTGTTGTTTTCAATTAAAATAGTGTCCATTTCAAACAAAAGAGAGACCCTTTGAGTGGTACCAGCCACACCGTGACTCAGATTGAGGCAGGGATGACCCTTACACATCACCAAGGACCTGTATATCGTTCTCCTAAAGTATCAACCTAATACGAATGCATTTGTTTGGATTTCCGTACGTCAGTGGTTGTTTTCACTTTAAATCATGTCCATTTTAAACAAAATAGAGACCCTTTGAGTGGTATCAGCCACACTGTGCCTCAGATTGAGGCAGGAATGACTCGTACATGTCCCAAAGGACCCGTGGATAATTCTCCTAAAGGATCAACACAATCCTAATGCATTTGGTTGGAGTTTTGTAGGTCAGTTTTTGTTTTCACTTAAAATCGTGTCCCTTTTAAACAAAATAGATACCCTTTGAGTGGTTCAGAATTCTTGCATGTTTCTAGTTCATATCATCTGTTAAAATAAGAAAATGACTCATTGGAGAAAGGATGTTTTATTTAATAACAATTACAATTTTTCTACAAATATTTACATACAACAATGTTTCATATTTTGATCCCCTTAACCCCTCTCAAAAATGACCACCAATTGTACATGTACCCATGTCAAATCATCATTGTATTTGTATACAATCTTCCATCAGGTATGCGGACCACTCGTTTCTGAACACATCTATATCATCTTTTGAGTATGAGGCTTTTCAGCAGTCATAGTAGTACTGTAAAATATAAAAATACATAATTAATAAATAACTTAAACGAACTAGTAGTTGTTTTTGAAAATACCTCTTTAGGGATGCTAGTTTGTTGATGAAAAATGATCTCTTTCATATATTTAAAAACATAATAACTACAATCATTATCGTTTGTTTGTCTTGGAAACTGCAAAAAAATTGACCATTAGGAGAATAAGTAACTTGTGTTGAGATGTGTTTGGATAGTGAAATTTTATTATATATACCCTGATATTTGTCCTGATGTAGTACTTGCTCGCCTTCTTATGCTTAGCCTCTGTCCTCATTCCTTTTTTAGACGATAATGATACGTCACCCTATCATAACAGAATCCTCAGTAAAAGATAATATAAATTATATTACTTGATGTTTAGACCTAAAACGTAAGATGTAGTGTCTTACAGATTCACAAACTCCATCATGTGTGGTCGGTTTGATGGATATCCTTGCATTGAATCCATAAAATAAATCTTTGGAGTATCTAAATTCACCATAATTAGCAACCAATGTTTCCTAAAAACACAAAAAGGAATAAGTAATAAAAGAAGTGAAAATATAATTGATATTCTTTAATCGTAAAGTATTACCCCTACATGGTTGGTATTAGGAAAAGTATGTCATCTGTAATCTTGCGTTCAAATGTTTTCAGCCAGCCATTCACTATTGCATCCCTTTTTGATGGCTCTATTTTTGTTAGGTGTGTTGATGTGATATGAGGACTAACAAGTCCAAATATTGGCTCGTGGGAAAATTCCTTCAACTGTTTTTCATAAATTCGTCCGTCAGCAATATAAAATGCATTTAGTCATAATTTCCACATTAGATCAACTTTTCGAAAATCAATTCATTAAAAAATACCTCATATATACATTTAAAACTGTGACTCCTAGCCAACCATTTTCAAGGATCTCATTTAAATTTTCAGCAGCAATGAAATCGTGACTTTCCTCTCCGTATATATTCTCTTCAAAAACCACTATATCACTATTACCATCTTTTAGCTTCCTATCCACATGATTCTTCAATGATAGTAAATGTGGATAGAGAACAGGTGGTGTTATTGTGCTTTTAATAACTCCTTGGGATTAGTTGGTCGATCCTTTATATGTTATTGAGCCGACCTTTGTCACCCGCTTCCCATTCTCCATCTATAACAAAAATCATTGGTTCAAACCCTTTTTTCATTAATTGTTAAGGGTTTAGCTTGAAAATAAAAAAGGAAATAAATACCTCTTTGTCTACATGTACTCTTACAAGTTGTGACGGCCATGAAATGAATGTCCCAATAGCCTTTCCGACCGTATGAATATCATCGTCCTCAAGAGGAATAGGTAGCTCTGCATTTAGCTCATGAGCTACAGTAATTGTCACTTTCAGATGATCTTTCAGAAGTGGTCTATTATGCAGTGTGGCATATGGGATATTGAACACTATAGCCCTCGCTACAAGGTGATAGGTGGGTGTTAACATATATAAATCACAACCATTATCACCCTGTATAAGATCATAACAGAAAAATTATCATTTTTTTTCTGATTCACATTTCATGGGAACAATTATTAGAATATTTATTACCACAACTAAGATAGTTCTTTGAGGTCAATGGATCGCCTCAAAGCTGTTGGGGGAGGGGTGGGACGTTCACGTGTTGGTTGTTCCTAAGTGGTGTCTTCCCTTTGCTTCCCACCCATAAAAGTTTCTAGGAACTCTCCCTGCCATTGCAATCGTTCTTCAAGGGTTGATATTTTTTCTCTCATTTGATCCAATTTTTCATCTGTACCATAATTGTTTTCTTCTTCTCAAAATATAATTGGGGTGTCACTCTAAACCTTGCACCTCTGACACGACTGTATTTTTCTAGCTGCATCAATACCGCCGATAATAGGTCTGTATCCGCTACAGGATTAGCTGATACCTGTGACTTTCGGATATAGGAAAATCACTAATTATTTTTATGTAGTAGAAATTTTAAACAAATATTTTTATCGGCGTGTCATACTTACACATATTTCCCACACTTTCTGTGTGTTATCATCTACTAACTTCTCTTCTTTGTTCACACTTTCCTCCTTCCATAGCACATGACGTGGGATGGAAGTGCATTTTGTTTTGGACTCGTCAATCTACATATAAACATAGAAAGATAATAATGATGTTGTTTATTGGCACCTAACAATATTAATGTAAATTTAAAATACGTACCATTTTCTTTTCTAATGAAGCGTACCCTATCCTTTCTTTATGATAGGGGTATGTTGGTTTTGATACACGTTCCTTATTCTCAGTACAGAGTTTCTGTTTCATAAATGAAATATTGACAATCATAGTGATGAATACAGGTATCCTCAAACAACATATTATCAGCCACAATGTACCTGGAACTTATCATCCCCACGGTGGCCAATAAATTCATACCATGCTTCTTGGGATATCAGGTGAGCATAGAAAATGGGTGGGTGTGGGTTTATTTTACCTTTAGAATATTTCAGGTGAAATATTGTTAAAATAGTGTGAAAACCTCGATGAATCTTTCCTACAAGCCTTAGTACATAATCCCTGTGTGAATCGTCTACTATAAATGTACTCTGCAAGAGATTGAGAGGAGTAATACATTGTTTCATTATTTTATTTGATAGTAAATTAAATAAATAAATGCATAATGTTACCGTAATTTCATCCCAGATCATAGCCTTCAGCCCGGACACAACATGGTGCCATGAATCTATGTCAATCGGCACGCATTGCTGAGTGACAACTCCAATGTAGCTGATAAACATAGCCTTGTTCGGATTCAAATGTTTTCCTCATGAATTCCATCCGACTTCAAATTTGATGCCTTTTCTTTTCACCTTGAGAATTTTGGCTAACACCTTCAAACTACGACGCACCTATGTTTTCTGCGATGTTAGTCCTTCATTCCTGACCATTTCAACGATATCAACATCATCTATATGTTCATCTGGAATGGTATCAATGGAATGTGTTGATGGTTGTTGGACCTCAACACTAGGAGCAGTAGGAGCTGCAGCAGTAGGAACAGTAGCAGCCACAACAGGAGCAGGAGGAGCCGCAGGAGCCGCAACAGCAGGAGGAGCAGGAGCAATAAGAGCCGCAGCAGGAGCAGCAGCAGCAGTAGCATGAGCAGCAGGAGCATCAGTAGCTGCAGCAGCAGCAGCTTGAGAAACTTGTTCAGCCTCAAAGTTAAGAGCACCAGAATGTTCATAATTTATTATCTGCAAAATTTGTTGAACAGTTAATTCATATTACATAAAATTAGTAATGATAAGATAATAACATGAGATAAAAATATCTATATTACAAACAAAATATAACCTGTTTATTGAATTCTCTTTCTTTTTTTCAATGGATGAAGGGATTTGACACCTCTATCGATTATCCAAATCCCTTCATTATGGTCTCCTCTAACATATAAAACATCATCTCCATTGGGACCGCTCCAAAATGATTGCGACGTACCACTAAAAGGATCATCCTCAACTGAATTTTCATCAGAACCTTCAGTTTTTTTGGACGATAACAGAAAAATCAACCACTTTCGATTTGCGGGATCTGGAACATAAAAAGCTTGTACGGCTTGTGATTCCATTATAAATTGTTCATCTTTGTACTCTTCTTTACTAAAATCAACTTTCAAAAATCCTCATTCATCTATTTTAACATCACTATTGTTATCAATCCATTTTCATTGAAAAATCAGCAATTTGAATGTCATATAATCCAACTCCCATATTAATTTGATAATGTGAAAGTATGACATATTTTCCTAAATTGTATTTCTTTCCTTGCTACCAGAAAAATGCATAGATTCATCCACTAGTGTAAATCCACTATTTTTCATGGTACTATATTCATCATTTTTTTCTGTATAGAATGTATAACCATTAATTACATAACCACTGTAAGATAATACATACACACTTGGTCCAGCGGCTAGCCATCTAAGTCACTCTGAAATTGAATTCGGATTTTCATCCAACTGCTTAAAAATATAGTCCTAAAACCATCATATAAACTGGTGATTATGTGTATCTGATAACCATTTTTCAGCCCTTGATGGATTCAACTGCCTAATAATTTCTTGGTGAGTTTCAATATATGGAGCAACCTCTCAACTGTTATGAAAAACATAAAGATGGGCCTGCTCCCGATCCGTAATACTGATTGTCCCAACTTCTCTTCTAGAAATTACCTCACCCTCAATGCGTCTAGTGTGACGAGATTTCGGGAGACCAATGATTTCCACATTATATAGGTATTCACTACAAAATTCAATGGCTTCCTCAACAATATATTGCTCCACTATACAACCCTCTGGACGACTACGATTTTTTACACACCCTTTCAAAATCTTCATATACTGTTCAATAGGATACATCCATCTATAGTGCATAGGACCACAAATTCGAATCTCTCTCACCAAGTGAATCATCAAATGAACCATCATATCAAATAATGTTGGCGGGAAGAAGATTTCTAATTCACATAATATGATGAAAATTTATTTTTCCATAGATGGCAATTTCCCCGAGTCTAAAACATTGCTACATATAGCTTTGAAAAAGAAACAATGTTTGGTTAACGTATGATGACCATTATTTGGGAAAATTCAACATAAAGATAGAGGAATTAGATCTTGCATCAAAACATGGAAATCATGTGATTTCAAACATTTTAACTTCAAATCAGTCATTGACACAATTTTCTTGATATTTGATGAGTACCCCTCTGGAACCATTACTTCATTTAAGAAGTTGTAAAACTGATATCTCTCCTCCCTAGAAAGAGCATAAGCAGCTAGAGGAAGAAACATATGATTTTAACCCTTCATGGGAGCCAACTCTTCTCGCATTCCCATGTCAACCATGTCTAACCGTCCCTTAATTCCATCTTCTGTTTTTTCAGGGGAATTTAGCAACGTTCTAATTACACTATCACATACATTTTTTTCCACATGCATCACATCAAGAAAATGTCTGACGTACAAACAATTCTAGTATAGTAATTCAAAAATATCTGATCTCATTTTCCAACCGATTTTCATAAGGTTTTTCTAAAATGTTTTACCAAAAATAGTGTTCATATCTTTTACTTTCTCAAACAGCTGATCACCTGTTAGTGGATATGGTGTTCGGTGTTTTTCTGAACTCCCCTTGAATGATGTCGTCCAAGATCGGTACTTATGCCGATGAGGTAGAAATCTACGATGTCCTAGAAACACAAGTTTCGATGAATTTTTAAACCAAATTGATTTTGTATCTTCTTCACACATGGGAAACCCTTGAGTTCCTTTAATGCTATAGACTAAAAAATTTTCATAAGCAGGGAAATCATTTATTATCCCAAACAACATCACTCTCAACGTGAAGTATTCACTTTTATAAGAATCATACAACTTTACACCTGAATCCCACAATAACTTCAAATTCTCTATCAAAGGATCCAGATAAACATCAATATCGTTACCTGGTTGTTTTGGTTTTGATATAAGCATCGATAGCTTGCTGAATTTCCACTTCATTCATAACCAGGGTGGCAAGTTATAATTTACCAAAATAACAGGCCATGTACTATGAGTGCTTGTTTGGATACCAAAAGGATTCACTCCATCTGTAGATAACACAAGATGAAGGTTTCTCGTCTCCTTTCAAAATTCAGGATACTCATGATAAATTTTCTTCCATTAAGGATGGTCGGCCAGATGATGTAATTTCCCATCTTTATTTCTTTTATCTGCATTCCACGACAATTGTCTTGCAGTTTCTTCACTTCCATATAGACGCCTAAACCTTGGAATGATTAGAAAGTATCATACAACTTTCGTAGGATTGGATTTATCTTTCTTGTATTGAGAAGCACTACACTTTGGGCATTCTCTAAGTGTTTTTTCTCCTTGAGAAACAATATATAGTCTTTTGGGCAGGCATGTATTCTTTCAGAAATCATACCCATCGAGCGTAGCATTCGTCTAGCTTCATATGTCCAGCTTGGGAGCTCATTATCTTCCGGGAGCATGTCATTCATAAGAGCAAGTAGTTCCATAAAACTAACATCACTCCATCCATTGCTTGCATTCAAGTTATACAACATCAGTACAGATGACAATGTTGTATACATAGTGCAAGCAACATACAATGGCATCTTTACACAACTCTTTAACTTCTCAGACAATTTTGGGAAATCATGGAGTTCATATTCAATTTCCTTTGTCATTTCCTCAATATGATATTCATCATCATTGACATATTTAATCACATCCTCTATATGGTCTTATTCGTTATCCATATTTGTATTCATATATGATGATCCATAAAATGCAGTTTTATCCCAACTGGTAGCTATATTCTCTTTTCTCTGTGTTTATTCCAACATTTATAACTCCGATCTATTCCGTGACATATCAAATGTTCTTCCAACTCCTATGGAGTAAGTAGTCTAGAATAACAATAACATAAACACGAACAAAGGATTTGAGAAGGATCCTTTGCGTGATCCTTTGCAAACTTGATGAAATATTTCACTCTGTTCTCGTACTCTATTGTTAAACGATTAGCATCAATCCAATATTTATTCATCTTCATCCTATTTGAATCTCAAATATCAGTATTTATGGTTCAAGTACACAAAAAATACCTCCAAATATAGTAGAAGTGAACCACTTCCTTATAAAAATAGAGATTAATAGAGCCTAACCATTTGTATTTATTCATCTTTATTAAATTATATTACTTTAAATTCATTATAGTTTCATCATATCACCCCAGAAAAAACACAAGAATAATCAAGAATGATACATCTAACACTCCTAGGTCTCTTTCCTACATTCAATATCATAATTCCTAAGTACCCATATATCCACACATACACATGTCACAGACATAAAAAACCATATCCACATCAGAACCAAAGTACCAATATGGATTTCAATCAGGTTACTTGACTCAAGTGGTGGTGTGTAAGAAATAATAAGAAAATATAATAAGTATATAGTCACACATAAATCTCAAACTAGTGTTAATAATCCAATAAACCAAAGGTATCAATCCATCTATCAAAATACTCTGAAGGAGCCCATATACGACAGTAGTCCCAGGTGGTGAAGGTTCCTAAGGAGGAAGGGGCGAACACGCACCTATCAGGGTTCGAGGACAGTCCACTGAGGTTGAAGGTGTCCCAATACTCCTACAAGGGTTCATTACATATTTCACAAACCATGTCCTGGTACCCAATGATGTTAACCCACTGCTGGTGGAAGTGAAACAATTCCTGATGATCATGCCAAGAAAATATGGAAACCAAAAGGGGGGAGTGAATCGAAATACCTCAAGCAATATGGAAAAACATGGAATTTGAGAATCGGTTAGTGGATTTTATTTTGGCTAGACACCTATCCAATAGACTCCACAAGCGGTGATGGTCCCTGCAGTTGTTTCAACAGGTGAAACTCTCACCTGAGAAGTTGAGATCAATAAGGCCCTTCCCAGCCATGAACTGAATAATCTCCATGATGGACTTCCTCTGGAATGGGCTTCTACCTTTCCTTTCCTTTGGGTTGGAAATGACATAAAAGTCACCCCCAATAAACAATGGATGGTGGCCGGGATCGATGGTATTTTGTTCAAAAGGACAATCAATCACCCTCAATTTTTTAAAATACCAATTCCATAAACAATTTAAAAAAAGACTTTTTAATTTATTTTGGAAATCATTCCCAAAAAGTTCAATAAACAAACACATACCAAACCATTTGGAATTTTATTTAAAGAATAAAATTATCTTTATTTTAAACCATGATTTTCATTTCTAATATCAAATCCACTAATGGTAGAAGGAAAACTAATTTATTTCAATGAAAAAGGTAAATTCACAACAAGATACCATCCATTCCATATATTATTTTCATTAATAGGGTTATTTTGTACTTAAAAATGATCAAAACATGTTTTACCAACTTCAAATGGATAAAATATGAATTCATGAAAAAAATGAATCCCAAAAAGAAGATATAGTATAGAAACACCCACTTGGAATATTTGGTATCAAAACACAATGAATCTTAACGAGTCTACTCAAATGAATAACATTGAATCAAATAAAAGGGATCTCAATAAAAGGTAAAAGAGATACTATAACCATAATTCCACATAAAAATTATAGGCCTAGTAAATACCAAGGCTTAAATATCCCTCAAGAACAAATAATTAAGTGATGGAGAGAGATTTAAGTTCAAGAAAAAAATACCAAAATAGGATCACCATTTCGAATGAAACTTCAATCCACCAAGTGATGACGATAGAAGAGAAAAACTATCCAAAGGGGCTCCCAAGGCTTCAGTGGGTTGAGATAAACATGAGGTAGAAGATAAAATAAATAAATGGGGGTATCATGGTGCAATTTCCCTACTACCTCGATGATTTCTCATATACAATGACACCACTATCTAGATAGTGTCCCTCACCAGCTAGACATTGGTTATAGTATAAATGTTATAACCATAGGTAATCCCACTGGCTAGTCACTACAGACCCACCAGCTAGCTGATGGCTATAGAATTTTTTTCTATCCATTGTGAATCCCATTGCCTAGCCAATTACCATCACCCGCCATTCGGTGGACCCCATGAAGATTTTCAACCTACATGTTCAATTCCACACCTTCTATGATAGTCTAGGACATCCTATGACCCCACAAGAAAACCAAAAAAACTCAAAGAGCATTGCTTTGATGAAAGAGATATTGAGATGTTATAATTCTCCCCATCATTCTTCTTTTTATCCGAATAAATATTCTAGTACGAAGGATATAAAATGATGCAACAAAAATAAATTCCACACAATAATTATTGTGTGGAAAATTCAAAAAATATAAGAAGATTCACCGAATAGAGGACCACTACAAAAAAATTAAAATGAACAGATAACCAATATTCCCATGAACCCTTAATGTATATCCTCCAAGAACATCATACATCTTCAAATGACTCGTATCACTAAGAAGAGATAAAATCCCCAAAATGTTCAGATACCTAGCATAGGTCAACCAACCATTTATATTTTCACTAGAATAGTGGGACATAAGATTGAAATATACTAAGAACACATCCATTCAAACAAATAAGAGACTACAACCACTAACCATGATGAACCACTAAGAGAATAATTAGAATCCTAAAGAAAGGTATACCCAAAACATACCAATGAATCCAAATGAAATAACAAAATCAATATCCATCAATGATTCAACCAACAACAATAATGTAAAAAAACTAAAAAGGATTTATTCCTTGATCAAGTAATCGATGGAAACTTTGAATTCCCACTATAGAGTGTCACCCATCGATGGTCTCATTGAAGTAGAAACCAACACCTCCCAGTGCCTGGTCCATCAAGAGACTTCATAATCCTAGTCATTTGAGTACACACCAAAATCCTATCTTTGTTCAACCATAAATAGATCATATAAAATGGTTTTTTTAGCAAAGATGGAAAACTAATCTCTTAAATGATAGACCACCCAACACATCAAGATTGAGCTCTAACCAAGAAGTTGTGAATCAGAGGATAATAAGGAATAATAACCACCTTAATGGTCTCGATCACCCACCCAAAGAAGACAACCATGGAATGAAACATAAGGGATTTTAAAAGGAAACAACCTAAAACATCCCTAGGTTTCCAGAAAAGGATGAATCATGTAGCCTACAACAATCATAATCTCAAATATCCATTAAAATAAATCATTCCAAATCAACATATGGTTATGTGTTATGGGAGAGGAGAAAAATATTAAAAAAATATTTGGAAAACATGCCTTAATAGGAGGTCTGACAAACCAAAGCACGAGAGTGTTGCGGGCGGCGGAGGTCCGGAAAACCGAAGCTCGAGGGCGGAGGGGGTCCGACAATGCGAACTCAGCAGGCAGTGGAGGTTCGGCAATGAGAAGCAAGGGTGGCGGAGGTCCGGCAATGTGAACTCAGCATATGGCAGAGGGGGGTCGCAAGGTTCCAGTACCGTGAGAGCTTTATGTCGCGATAAAATGAGGGCACTGTGCGACCGACTTTATAAAAAAATGGACTATGGTTTTATCAATGCTAAAAAAGTGCTGATAAAGACTACCTTTATTAGTGCTAACATCTTAGCGCTGATAAAGGTATCCTTTATCAGCACTTTTTTAACGCTAATAATGGTACTCTTTATCAGCGCTAAAAAAATGCTGATAAATCCTTCTTGTATCAGTGCTAAATTTTTAGCGCTTATACAGGGATTCTTTAAGAGCACATTTCAAGCACTGATAAAGGGTCATTTTTTCATCATTTCTTTAGCGCTGATAAAGGTTACCATGTATCAGTGCTAAAATTTAAGCGTTGATACAGGGTAACCTTTATCAGCGGTTTTTCTTAGCGCAGATATAAGGGGGCGCTTCCCTTGCCCATTTTTGTAGTAGTGGAGGAGGTAATACTCAATTCATATTTAATAAAATTTGAATGAAAAGATTATAAGAAAATGTTATATTTGTGAGTTTGTTTGAAAAAAATTCTGTCTTCAGTAGGAGGTGCCTCTTATAAATGAAATTTAAAATATAGAGGTAGGTAGTCAGCCTCCTCCATCTTTTCTTCAAATTCCACCACTTTGGTAGTGTATTCCTTCAATGGTTCTGTCTCTTCATGTTTTTATAGAATATGGGGATCATGATGTTCTTCACACTTAGTCTACAAGACATATAGATATTTTGGATCTTCCAAATATATCTTAGCAGTTAATTATTCCATCATAGCCTCCTCATGTTCGTTCCTAGGTTCTTGTTTCTCCATAAATGCACGGGCATATTCAAATTCTCGTTCTATTTTTCTCTCGAGGTGTTCTATGTCTTTTTGAAGTTAATTCATCTAAACTATATCATAACTAGCCTCTAATACTTGTTCCACATCAGGGTATTTATTCCATGAATTAAAGAAATAATCATTTTAAAACATCATGGGAAAATATTTTTTTATGATTTTTTTTAATTTTAAAAGAGTCAGATATTTTCAATTAGATTTTTGGAACTGCCTCCCCAGAAACCGTGCTAATTTTTTACATGTGTTTGTCATTGGGTGTGGAAAAACGATATTTTACTATGTTAAAATGTAGTATAGTAATTAACCTATGTTTTATCCAGAGAAGAGCGCACAAAAATCATGTTGTCACCTTAAAATTAGAGAATTAAGTGAGCTTGTTTTTTTTAAATTGTTTGATTTTGAAAAGATAAGAAATAAATTAAATAAAGGAAAGAAATAAAGATAAAATTTATAAAACAAGTGTTTGAAAAATATTATCAGATATGGTGATTAGTTCATGTGTGGTTCTCTAATTTTTATTTTATCATAGTTCAACTTATCCAATTCTCTTCTACTAAGTTGATAAAAGTGAGAATCCACAATCGTTTCATCTCACCCCCTTGGTAAAATTTTAATGTTGAGAATAAAACATACTAAAAACTCATATTGGTCTAATCTCCTTAAATTGTTTGATAGAGTTGTAGAAAATACCCTCAATTTACTTAGGCAATTCCCAATCGTGTCTTTTTTATCCCCAATAATCAAGAATGTTCACTACTCACACACGTGCCTACGATCACTGAGTACTTCACCGCTAAGGATTGATATTTTCCATCATATATATACCAGATCCTAGTAGAGGGATAAATTTATCATTGAAAAAAGAAATAAACATAATATAATCTAAAATCGAATAAAATAATATATGATAATAAAAATAGTTTAAAGAAATTTAAACATATTATTCAGAAGAGATAAAAGTATCTTAAAACATTAAGTGAAAGAACTCATGAATTAAAAAATGGAAACCCCTATACTTAACCAATTACCCATAATTTTACCCCAAAATGTTAAGGGTAATTATTAATAAGGGGTAGGAAGAACTCATTACAAAACTAAGATGAATAAAAGAGAAAAAACAAAGAACAGAAAATTTTCTCCTCCGGAATTTGTCTTCTAGAGGTTTGCTTCTATTCATCCCACCATATAGCCAAAACTCAATGAAGTTTCTTATTATATGTTGTTTGGAATGTATTTGGATTTATAAACTCAAAACATCAAAGTATGTTTACAGGCTGAAAGAAATATATGAATGAATCAATGAAAATTACATTTTCTAGATTCTAAACACTATTTCCCCCACTCCAATTGGACTCGATCAAAAGATGCCTTACTGAGATTCTTAATTTATGAAAAATATTGTAACTTTATCATTTCAGTTCTCTGTTGAAAACAACTAGAATCACATAATTTGAAGGTAGGTAATAAGGTATATTATTGATTTAAATGTGTGCGGTTAATTCTGTAGGCCAGAAATATTTCTCACCTAGATTGATTTTTCAGGGCCATTGTGTGTATAATTGGGTATTGCTCTAAATGAAAAAGATTAATCCCAAGTGAAATAAAATACTAAAAAAATTAATAACTTAATTTGGATCTTAATTTTAAAAGTTATGCCTAAAAAATTGATGCTCAAGAAAACTGTGAATTTTATGGAATTATCCAATTTTCACAATTAAGAACATAGTTCACCAAAAACACTATAATGATGAAAATATACTCAAATAAACTAATTTAGAGAGATTTAATCATTTAAAAGATTATGAAAAATAATTAAAATATTAACTCTATCAATTTCCCCACACTTAGCACTTGAACTCCTGGATAATTCAGCATTAAAATCCAAATCAATGAAAATTCAAAACACATGCCCATGAGATCTACCAATTTGGAAAAAACAAAATATATCAGGCCTCCTCAAAAACCATTATTTAAATATCTTAATTTTAGATAATTAAATATATTTCCTCTTCATTTCTATTCCCATGCACACAAAACAATTACTAATATTCATTTTCTCTCATCACAAAAATTTCAATTTTTTCAATAATGTCTTTCTCATCCCTACTCATACAAGGGTCAACAAAGGCTTGATAAATTGATACACCTTTACTAGATGTGTTTCAAGGACATGTGTTTATCATGAGGAATTATTTGGGTTGTTCTTCGGCTTTAGGTTTTTAGTATTTAGATGTTAAAAATTCTAAGGCTGAATGAGGAGGGTTCAACTCCTTTTGAAGAAAAATTTCATTACTCTAATTTTCACTCAAGTATGGTCTCCTCCTCGCTCTACTTAGTATCAAATCAGATTCTTGATCATGTTAACTCATAGATTTTTCACCCAGTTCATAATTTCATCTGAAAAATTTTCAATTTCTCAAACATAATTTTTCTTCAATGCTCCTGAAAAGGAACAAATTTCAACAGAATGATTTTTTTAGAAAAAACCCATCTTTTCAACATTAAATTTTCCACCCAATTTTCAAAAAAATGAGGTATCACAGAAAAATACATCTTCCCTTCACACTTAAGTTAAACTAGATCATGCAATTTCACTTCATGATCTGGTTGGATTGGGAAAAGTGGCATGTAATGTGGATAACCAAACATGTTGTTCATTGCTTCAATGGGTTACAAGGATTAAATATACAGGGTCATCCATAATGAAAGGGATTCATTTGAAAAGGATTATTTAAAACCAAAGAAATTTATCAATCATTTAAAACACAAGTACATCAAACCATCATGTTTTGATATGAATAAATCAAATTCTGGTTAAATCAAGCACGATTTGGTTATCTCAAGAAGTGAGGTGAATATATAGAATATGAAAACAATGGTTTAGAAGCCTCACTGGAAAGAGATTTAGAATATAAATAGAGTTATATGTGTCATTGAATTTAAAAATCATATAACTTTTCATGAAATTTCTAAATATTTGAACTTGAAACAAAGTCATTTTCTTCATTCTTTTAAGAACAATTTCAAGGAATAAATTGTTTCACTCGTGGAAATGGATTTCAAAAATGTAAAAGATAATCATTTCTTCTAAAATGATTCAAAAACAAAAAAAATTAAAAAAATAAACCCTTAAAAAAAATTTAAAAAAAATTGAAAATAGATAAACAAATAACAAATGAAAATACTAAACTACAATGGTTCCCTCCCTCACACTTAAATGATGAAATGCCCTTAATGAATTCCAATATTTTTAACATGTAATCAAATTGTTTATAAAATCACAATAAGAATGTAAGTGTAAAGGATGGGTACAATTTAACACCCCGACCATCCATGGTAAACTTCTCTTTGAATAATACAATAGCTTGTGGTGTACGTAACTTTCAGTTCTCGCACACAACAACCAATCAAACTAGCTGTTTAAAAAGTAGTTATGAATAGTTATACCAACATTTTTAAATTTTATAAATTTTATTTTTCCAAATGGAATTAATTTTTGGATTCTTAATATCAAAATTATCTTAGGGTGGATTTTTGGTATTTTTCTGAAAACTTTCTATTTTGATGAATAGTGAAAAATACTAAATTTTAATTAAAAACATCTTATTTAATGGAAATAATTTAAAATGACAATTTATACATTTGAGTAGTTTTAAAGTATCATTAGATTATATTTTTATCATTTAATGTAATTTAGGTCATTGGATGTAATTTAACATTGAAATTGTACATAAACACATGTAAATCATTTGATAGTTTTTACTTCTTAAAAATTCACTTTTTGGTTTTGACTATGGGAATTAATTTTAAATTAATTTTTTCCAATTATATGTTTTGAATTTGAAAAAAATGGATTCTATATTTTTAATCAGAAGTTCCAAATTTTGTAAGTAGGTAACTTTTATTTTTAGACAATATGAATAGTAATTTTAGTAAAAAATTTATTTATCATGGTTAAAAGGTAAATCTAGTAAATAAGGGTAAAAAATAATATTATAATATTATTAAATCACCCTAACATATATCGTAAACCTATATTATGACACATTTCCAACCATTTTCATCCTTGGGTCAATTTTGGGACTCCATTCAGCCACTTGTAAGTGAAAATGACACTTTATAAAAATTAATTTAAAGTTAAAGAAAAATGTAACATAAAAATATATCTTTTAGTAAAATAATTTTTATATGAGGTTATATAATATATGTCTTCGACTCTAAATATTAATTAGAAATATAAAAATATTTTATACTTCATGATATTTTATTTAAAATTTTTAGACTTAAAATAAATATATTTATTTCTGACATAATAATAATGTAATATTTTATTTATTAATTAAAGAATAAAATTAATAATATTAAAATTATTAAAAAAACATAATTTGAAGGTTTCTATTCTATAAAATAATTTTTTAGGTTAATATGATATTTTATTTTTTATTCAATTTATTGTTTTGGAATTAATAAAGTTTCGATGACTTTCACAAAAACCAAATATTAAATAGTGTCAAAATCGACATAAATGTGTTTTTAAAACAAATACTATTTTATTAAATTATTCAATAGTTCTAAAAATTCAATTCTCAAATAAAGGACTTATATAATGATATATATATGTCATTAATTAACTACTTTAGGTTCTCTTATAATTTTATAGTAAGTTTATTAACCATGTATTATAATAATACAAGAAGACATGGTAAAAGTGAGACTATTTAGCAAATAGTTTAATCTAAAAGATAAGGTTAATATGGTGACCTATACTTGTCTAAAACCTATTAGTTGAGAGTTTTTGAACCATAAATACCTTATTCTTGAAATAGATCCTTTTGAAACTATTAGAAACCAAAATATATTTTATAATAAAATAATATTTCAATCGTTTCCTAAAGTGCCTCTCACCTCTCTTATAAAATTGTACTTCCCCTTCTCTTATTTTCACACCTCAAAATCCATTTGGATCAGCCTACACCTACTCAAATATTCTCTCAACGACCCTCAATTCAACCTATAGGCCAAAAATTGATAAAAAAAGACAACCTAAGGATCCCTTTTGATCAAATCAAAAGAAGCACCTGAAGAAGAGGTAATTATTTCATCCCCTCTTTCAAAGTTCTTTTCTTCATCGAATTACTCTTTATTTGTTGTTTATATAACAAAAAAAATTACCTCCAGTAACTTCTATATACTGTTATGTTATTATAAATATGGAACATTAATATTTATTATTCTATCCATCCTATGAATGACAAAGTCATCATACATGTGTACGTACGGCATACCGTCTCCACGTCGTGGTGTACTTTGTTATTCAACACTTCATTATTTGGATAGATATACTAATGAGTATAATTTATGTAAATAATAAATATAGCATGTTAATGATTCTTTATATATAATATTCAATCCAATTACATATGATTTCACCACTAATAAAATGATATTTTTGTTCGTGCATACGTGCGGCATACCGTCTCCACGTCGTGGTGTACTTTGTTATTCAACACTTCATTATTTGGATAGATATACTAATGAGTATAATTTATGTAAATAATAAATATAGCATGTTAATGATTCTTTATATATAATATTCAATCCAATTACATATGATTTCACCACTAATAAAATGATATTTTTGTTCGTGCATACATACGACTTACCGTCTCCACGACACGATTAGATTTTGCTCCCCATTGTAACCATTCCAGAATAATTTCAATTTGATGATTAAAATTAATATTTAAGAATTTAATATAATTATGGATATGAATAAAAAATTTCTTATCCATAACAAACATGACATACATAAGAAAACATATAAAGGAAAATGAATAATTTGACACATGAAACAATGATACTACTGAAATATTATTAACAAAAGAATTATTAGATGATGATATATGACATCATATTTGTGTATGTGGTTATTGTATAATTTAATAAAAAAAATTAACCATTGTACATGTGGTTAACTAACCCTCAACTAAGGAATAGTACAATGTAAGGGTTAATTTTACAATCTCTTTATAATCTGAGGTTGTTTATATGTGAGTATCTACTAGGATCTCTTTATCTTCCACATCTATGTTTCATAAAAATGTATTTCAAAACATTTTTACTATTTACTAGACTATGGGTTGAAATCATTTATACCCTTGTTTGAATTTTCATAAAATTATTTGAAAGGTATCTTTCTGTCGCTTTCCAAACAAGGAACTTTATGACCTTTTCACCAAATTAAGGAAATAATGTTTTTAACTTATAAGGATGGTGCGTCTATTTTCTGCTATTATAAAACCTTTGAATCATACCTTGCAATCTTATAAGAATTTTTTCAAAATAAATTTTTTCTTTTAAAATTATGTGACTTTTAAATTCCTTCAAAATTGAAAGAGTTATTTCTCTCAAATAGTTTTGATTTCATCTATGTCAACATCCTTTGTTGGATTTTTATGCTTGTTTGAAGTTGATTTATTATGATACAATCTTTGATATTGTACTAATGGTTTTGTGACATGTTTTATTGTGGATGTACTATTTTTATACCATTGATGGTTTATAATTAAAGTATTAACATTTTGTAATCTATTTTTAATACGAATGTTAATGTTATGTTTCAACATTTTCATATGAGGATTGCATTGGATGTTGTACGTGATGGGTGGGGCCTGCAATAGCCTTTTGATGCATTAGTAGATCTCATGAGACAAACTAGTGTCTTTGCACAAGTCCTTGAAAAAATTATTATTTTTTGTCTTGGCACGAGGCCTTGACTATGTGGTTATGATGTCCAGAATTATGCATTATATCATTATGAAATTAGCTATTGATATTTAATTTTATTATTATACTAGTAGAATATCCATGGGAATAATGAAGTGCAATTATTTGATTTATCATTCCCATATTATGCTAAATTTTATGTTTATAAGTCCTGTGTTTTAATCTTATAAATTTCCTTAAATTTTTATGTTTTCTTATGATAGTTTATACTATATTGTTATCCTTACTGAGAATATGAGCTCACCCATTTCTTGTGTTTTATTTTTTCCAGGATGTGATGAAATATTTTATGATTGACCTGTAGGATAGGATATAGGATATGTGTGTGTTCTAAGGATACACGATGTTGTTCTTTTCATGAACGGAGAGGGAAGCAGGCGGGTTTCCTTTGGCTTCTGGAAATGATGCTCTAGTGTCAAAGAAAAGAGTCTCAATTCATGAAGGATAATGCGACAAGGAGAATTCGATTAAGCATGTGTTCAATTGGGTTTCTTCTAAGGGTGGATGCAGTCAGATCTATATCCCTATGATTCATTTGGAACCTAAAAGGGAAAAATTTCGAGATGGATCTCCGGTAGTGGTGGTTTCCAAAAAAGAAGAAGCATTGCACTATGGATTTCCATAGCTTAAAGTCAGTGTCTAGGTTTGGACTAGTGAAACCTTCACATGAGGATTTCAAGTAGTTTCTGGGTTTCTGGGGGCTTCAGAATGCAGCGGCGGTCTTAGTGCTTTCAAGACTTGCCTTTTGCATACATCTATGTAATATGGAGTACTTTTCGCGTGTTTGGTAAAGGGTGGTCCGGTGGTTAGGAGCTCTTCAATTCACTCTTTCTAGGTGATCTTGGGACTGTCACTATGGAAAAGAATCATGTATGGGTGTGGTCTAGATGAGCCTCCTGAGTATTCCTCTCCCTTTCCATAACCCTTTGATTTTGGCATTGGTGGGCATTGCTCTGGGATCATTTCTATGTTCGGATGAGAAGACAAAGAGTTTTCTAGATTCGGGAAACCCCCATATCTGTGTTGATATGAATATTGCCATAAAATATCCATCACAGATTCTTATTCTTTCCCCTGAAGTGTTCAGCTAGTAGCAGTAGTTGGTGTTTCATTCTCCTCCCAGGTTCTATTCTCCTTATGATTTCTAGGTACATGTGGTGGAGTTAAGTAGGAAAGGTATCGGGAGAGCTCATAATAAGGGGGGCGCTAACATGCATTATTCTCATAATATGTCCCCGAAGGACTGGTATGTGAGAAGGCATGGTGATGATGTAGGGTTTCAGGGACTACATGGTGAGACGACGTCGTCAAGGGACCAGTCATTGTTTTCTAACTTAGGGGGTCCCAATGTCAACGGTCCGAAATCATCAGTCATAATTTAAAATTACATTGTATATGGGTTGGTAAAGCGATCCTCCTATTCTGAAAAAGCACAGGCGGACAGCTGTGTGGAAAATTTTGCCACTCCTTCGAAACGTTTACTGTTCGGTTCTAGGATGAATGCTTTGGTGGAGGTGGTAGGTTGCTCAATGGTGAGGGGTGAAGATTCAGCATTGTCTCATCAATCCAAAGGGAAGGAAAAAGTTGTTGACATGGAGGTTTCAACCATAGTAAAAGGGTTATCAACTTTGGATTCAGAGGTATGGTTCTATTTTTTTCTCTCACCAGATATGCTAAAGTTCTCGTTGTTGGATTTAGTTGAATTATCCATGGATGTTCGGTCAAAATTCTCATAGAATGGTTTTCTTGAGGGGTGTCCAAAAAAATTACTTCAGTACTCTATCCCCCCTAGTTTTTGTTGGTGTCTTTGCTTCAAGAATAGGTAGATCTATTATCTCTTCCTGTCACAATGGGGATCCAGTTTTCACTGTTAGAAGAAGAGGATATTCCTTTGAAGAAGAAGGTTCCCCTCCCTAGGAAAGGTTGTTCTATGGAGGGATATACTAGGACGGTGATATTTTTTATGTCCAAGGATAAGAAGTGCAGAGATTTATCCATGCCAAACTCAGGTATCTCTGGCTGTAGGGCTAAGAAGGCCTTTTATTAATGTCTTCTTTTCTTATCTGGAATGCGCCTAAGATGAGGGGCATGAAAAGTGAACTTTCATGGCCTCCGAGTCAAGGAGATTCAAGTCTTCTATGGTGGTCATCCTTGAGCTTAAGCAGGACCCTGGTAGGATCAGTGTCATTTCTCGAAATATGGGGTTCGATTCGTATTTGCGTGGTCATCCAGATAACAATAATATATGGGGGTTTTGGATGAACATCCTTCGGGTGGAGTTGGTTTAGACTATGGAGCAGTGTCTTATCATGAAATTTGGGATCATAAGTTATGAAATCTTCTTCTCATTCATTTATACTTGTTATAATGTCCTCAAAAGAAGAGATATGTGGGAGTATCTTGGCTCCTTTGATGTGGATGGATCATTGTGGTTTGTAAGAGGGGACTTTAATGCCATTGATGAAATATTAGAGAAGAAAAGTGGTAGATAGGCCTTTAATAATTGTTTTATTGACTTCAATAATTTAATTTCTAGTAAGGGTCTCATGGACTTTTGCTTTAGCGAGTGCAGATAGACATGGTGTAATAATAGAAGAGGTAGTAGCTGCATTTGGTGTAGATTGGAAATAGTTCTTTCTAAACTCTAAGGCTTCGAATTATTCTCCAGGACTTTGATTTCACACCTTTCTCAAGTAATATTGGATCATGCTACTCTATTAGTGGAACTAAAGTAATGGAATAATGATAACAAGGTGTTTTAATATTCGAGTAACTGGAACCCAATGGAGGAATTCGTCCAAATGATGTTGGACTCATGAAAATAGGATTTGGAGGGTTGAGATTGGGATGGGATTTCCAGGTATCTCAAACGCCTCAAGACTTATATTTTCAGGTTGTACATGAACATGCCAATAGAAGTTGATTTGGTGTAGTTGATTTAGGTGGAAATCAGCCGATTAGAGGAAATGCTTTATCAGAGTTGGGACGATGCTCCATTTTTGTTACTTTGTGATAAAAATTATTTTCTGGATTAGAGATTGTTGGAGGTTGATAAGTACTATAGACAATGATCTAGGTTCAGGTGGCTAAATGAAGGTGATATGAATAGTGGTTTTTTCCATGCTTGCATGAAGGAGAACCAAAATATGGAAATTAATATTAGTCTTGAGGACGAATCATTTTCTTCTAACGTGGATACCACCGAGAGGATGGACTTGGATTTATTTGATACTTTTTTGGCAAGTGAACAAGCAGGTATTGCGGGGGAGGACATATCTTCGATTGAACAGAAGGGGTTAATGGGGAGAATTCCTAGGATAGTGGAGGATATGGATAACGAGATCTTAAGGGGTATTCTGGCTAGTGACGAGATATGGGAGGTGGTTTATAGCATGTCATTGGAGAGTGCTCCCGAGCCTGATGGCTTTCCGAGAAGTTTCTATGTGGTCATGTGGGTCTTCGTGATATCTCTAGTGGTTGAATTCATTCAAGATTATTTCTGGTGGGGTGCACTCAACAGGAGATCATGTGCTTCAGGGGTGGTTCTCTTGCCAATGGTCAAAGATCCTTATTCCACCGACCAATATTGGCCAATATGTCTTTGCAATGTTTTATACAAAATTTTAGCCAAAGTACTAGCATGGAGGCTGAACAAGGTGATCCCAAGGATCATCTCTCATGAACAACCCAGATTTCTCCAAGTTAGAGAGATTCAAGGAGTGGTGAGCATGGATCAAGAATTATTGATGGATGTGAACAAGAAGGGAGTCAGGTCCAATGTGATTATACAGGTGGATATGGATAAGGCATATTACTATATGAAATAGAGATTCATTATTTTTGTGATGAGGAAGTTTGGTTTTCAGGGGTAGGTGTGTGATCTCTTCTTTTGTTCCTTCTCTTCCCCTTGGGTAACTATTTCTCTTCTATGGAAAGGTTTGGTTTTAAAAAGAATATGATGGGTATGCGGCAAGGAGATCCCCTTTCCCCCATTATTTTTTTCATGGCATAGGAGGCTCTCTCTCAAAATTTACATATATTCTTGATGGACCAGATGATTTTTCCTTACATATCGCTAGCATCAAATGGTTCTTGCTCACGTATTTTGTTCACCGATGATATTATCTTCTTTTTAAATGGATGGATATCTTCATTGGTCAACTATATACTACTTATGGTGATATATTGAAGCATAAGTGGTCAATATATTAACTTCCTAAAGAGAAATTCCTTCTTATCCAATAAATTCTCAAGAAGAATGACTCGGGTCATACAGGATATCTTTGGAATTCAACAGAAATAGTTTCCAATGATATACCTTGTGGAACCAATTTCTAACGGATGGGTGAAAAATATTTTATTTTAGGAACTTATCAACAGAATTCATGGAAGGATTTAAAATTGGAAAAATAGGTTTCCCTCTTTTGGGGGACGGTTGGCATTGATTAATAGTGTGATCTCATCCATTCTGATTCAAGTTTTTTCCATTATTACTCCACCAAATGGGATTATCTCATCTATGGAGAAGCTAATGAATAGGTTCCTTTGGGACACTAACTACTCATGTAGGTCTCACTGGGTTGGATAGTATCAAGTGGATAAACCAGTGGAAGAGGGATGTGTTAGCCTCAAAGAAATTTCAGTTTCCATTAAGGCCATGCATGCCCACCTAGTTTGGGACTTTTTGGTGAGAAAATCGATGTGGGCTCATACTATTTGATGTATGTATGGAAAAAACTGGGAGGACTGGGATACAAGTAAACTGTCTCAGCTGTGGAAAATGGTGATGGTTCACCTGGGAATCCTTCAAAGGTCTTGATGATGGGTGATGGGACAATGGAGATAAATATGTGGAGGTACAATTGGGTTGGTGAGGAGTTATTTTTACCAAATTTCCTAGGGCCAGAGATGACTATAAGAGGGGCTGGTTGGCATCACAGATTACTTAAAGCCATTATGAGTCTGTAGAAGATGGATTACTTCAAAGAAGTTGGGTTTTTGAGGAGGATGGTTTGTGTTGTTTCACTAAGCCTAAATTCAGGTACTTCAATGGCAGAGATGATCATGGGTTGATCAGGAAATAACGGATGTGAGATGAATGGGTTTCACGTTTCTGGTGCAAGGAGTTACACTCAAAGATGAAATTTTTTATCTGGGGAGCTTAGAACGAGGCGTTACCTATGGATGAAAATATTCAAAAGAAGGGCATCAAATTGGCTTCCCAATGTTAGTGTTGTTATAATTCCCATGATGAGTCAGTGGTTCATCTGTTTCTCAAGAGTGAATGGGTGATTTGTCTCTGGAATTGTATGGACAAATGGGGATGTTTTAGCTGGTCTTTCACTTTCATGCATTATTTTCTAAGGTGTTGGTTTCTAGGCTCGTATAATCATGGGATGGAGTCCATGGGTTGTAGTATTGTGGTTTCTACAATATTCTAGATGCTTTGGGAGGTTCAGAATAATTATAGAATTGGGGCTTGCATGATAGCTTTGATGCAGCGAGTTAGAATAAAGGAACTTCTGCATGAATTATGTTCACTGATTAAAGGGGGAAGAAATATTATACTCTTTTTAACTTCCAAAAGAGACATTTGGCCCAAACTAGTTCACAAGGAAGCTGGGTAAGATGGAATCCTTCAGACAGTAGTTTGAAATTCAATGTTGATAGTTCCTTTATGGATGGCCAGATGTGAGGTTGAGGACTGGTGCGGTATTGGAATGGCTTGTTGTAAGTTGCTTTTAGCAGGTTTTATGGGCCCGGAAGCTCATTGGGGGATGAATTCTGAGTGTTACACATGTGTTTATTTCATTAAAAAATGTTATCCTTTACGGTTTCTAAAGTCAAATCAAATTTTGAGGTGTTGATTCCACATTTACTTGGGAAAGTCAAGGCACCTTGGTCATTGACCTATCTTGTTCTTAGCTATGTCATGGAGATTCTTAATGGTTGTTCTATTAGACATATTCCAAGGAAGGCCAAATTTTCTGCGGATACCCTTTCTTGGGGGTGTATCCCTCAATAAACCATGTTAATTTTCTCTAGCATGGGGTCTTTGCCTCTGGTTTCTAATGTTTTTGTCTTAGGGGATGCCATTGGGATTCATCACTTTAGTCCTCCTTGATTTCTTGGTTCCGTGGATCGATGGGTGTTATTCCCCTTTGAATAATTAAAAATTCCATTATCATTGTTCATTTCAATTTATAATGTGATGTAAAACTTATGTATGTATCTTGTACTTCCAAGGCTACTAAACTATTCAGTCTTTTGGGACATGATCTTGTGTGATCATTCCAATGTTATGTAATAATGCACCGACTCTGTGTAACTGGGGTCAGGGTGTTATAGTTAGTATGAGAGGAAGTATAGTATAAACCTTGGAAATTTTATTTAGAAAAACTATGATTAATGAACATTACCATAAGATATAATATAGGGATTAGTATAAAATAACATCCAAAAAAATTGGTAATGAAGATATTATGTGAGTTTTCCAAGAAATACATCCATGTCTACATACTATAAGCAGATGTAGTTCTATCACAGACGTACCTAGGACTGAAAACTCTGACAAGGAGTTTCGGGCTTGACCCAAGGTATCCTGTTAAATGAAAATGGGTCTTATTGTGCACCTGGTTTGACACTCCCGGGGGATATGCTTAGGATAATTCAAATTTTCATTACAAAACATAATGAAGGATTTTAACTAAATACATCCCCAAAGGATACATTTTTATAATTATGGATTATACGCAAAAATTATTCAATTTTTGTTAGGTATTTCACTAGTTTGGAATTATGTATTGAGATTAATAAACTAATCTAGTGAATTCCATTGTTTAGAAATGGAAATAAGTGGAAGGAATGGAAACTCTATCGATGCATGTAATCCATGTTGGGATTCCCCTCCTACTCAAGATAATTATAGTGGAGCTAGTGATGCAACTGGTGCTGAACAACTTATAACCATACTGGGACAACTCACTCTGGTTATGAATAATAACCATACCTGTATGGAGCACCCTAATCCAAAATGTGGAGGATCAATTTTATACCTTTTTATGAGGAAACAACCTCTATCATTTAGTGGGACTACAAATCCATTTCTATCTGAGCAATGTATAAGTTACATAGAGAAAATATTTCATGCTTTAGGGAGTAGCGAAAGGGAAAAACTTTTCATGGTGGTTTATCACCTCGCGGGTGATACTGATCTGTGGTGGTAATTAATTGAAAACAAAAAGTAGGATGAAGAAGTATCCAATATGGAATGTAAGGAGTTAAAATATATTTTCTTAGAAAAATACTTTCCTCGTGAACATCAAGTGGATATGGAAAGACAATTTTTGAGTCTGAGGAAAAATGGGGATGAGAATGTCGCAAAGTATGAGGCTAACATTGCAAGGTTATCAAGTAATTCTACATATTATATACATTACCCAAGAAGTAATATTGATCGATTCTTTGATGGGTTAAAATAATTTCTCCATCGAGCATTAGTCTCACAATACTTCTCATCGTATAAAGATATAGTCTCATGTGCTATCAATATGGAAAAGGAATTCTCTAAGTCTTATGACATTAAAGGGAAGTAAGTGAAGAAGATATCTTTTGAAAACTCTTAAAAAGGAAATAAGGGGAAGAAGGAAAATTTTATTTTCCACCCTGTAGTAAATTTGGGAAGAAACACCCATATACATTCCTAAAGAGGATGAGAGTTTGTTACAAGTGTGGAGAAAAAGACCACCAAGATTATGATTCAAGGGAAAAAAGAGGTTGTCAATGTTGAATGCTACAATTGTAGAGAAATGGGGAATTATGTAAATGAATTTCCTAAGGGACCAGGAAACATACCTCAGAAAAGTCCAAGGGAGAAAGGAAAAGCTTATGTGATCACTACTACTGAGGTTGAAGTTCCTAATGACGTGTTGGCGTGTACTTTAATCATATCCTCAAATTTTTCCATTTCTTTATTTGATTCTGTATTATCGTATTCTTTTATATCTTCCCAGTTTCCCCAGAAAATTTGATATTTCAAATTGTATTTAACAAGTGAGTTTTCAGTCAAAACTCATAAGGGATGTATAATTGCAATAATTTATTATGAATTAGTTACCATTATTGAATATAAACATGCTTTATATGATAATATCGTCATCATACCCTTGATTGAATTTGATATAATCCTTATTATGGATTAGTTTTCAGAAAATGATGTGAAAATCTATTTTAATAAGGAGGTTACAATTTTTTATGATGATAAGGTATCCCTTATCTTTAGATAAGAAACATCAAAATATGATTCTCATCTAGATCCACCTCTAGTATCTCTACTAAATTAAATTATTAGGGAGGAATATAGTGAAATAAAAATTGGTGAGGAATGTATTTTTTAAATAGAGGATGTACCTATTGTGAAATAATATGTTGATGTGTTTATAGGGTATTTAACTATACATCCTTTAGAATGAGAAATTTAGTTTTCCATTGACTTAATTCCTGGTTCAAGGCCCATATTGAAGACCCCTTAAATAAATTCCACTGTGGAATTAGTGGAACTAAATAAAAAGATATAGTAATTTAGTAATAAAGGATGTATTTTCCCAAGTGTTTCTCCATGGGGATCCCCTATTATTTTTGTTAAGAAGAAATATGGATCTATGAGGTTTGCATTGACTACAAGGAGATCAATTCTCTAATAATAAAGAACAAGTATCCCCTACCTCATATTAATTATTTATTTTATCAACTTTATAGAGATCAATATTTTTCAAAGATTGACCTTCGATCTGGATATCATCATTTGTGTGTGAAGAAGGAATACATTACAAAGACAACATTTCAAACTAGGTATGGGAATTTTGAGTTTACAGTAATTCCTTTTAGACTGACTAATGAACCCTATGTTTTCATGGATCTAATGAATAGATGTTTTATAGAATATCATGATGATTTTATAGTGGTATTTATAGATGATATATTGGTATACTCCAAAACCTACTAAGATCATCAAAATCAATTGTGCACTATTCTATAGACTCTTAGAAGAAATGAATTATATGGGAAGTTTATCAAGTGTTAATTATAGATTTAGGATATTTATTTTCTTGTCCATATTGTCTCTAAGGATGGAATCATTGTTGATACTTTAATGAAAAGGGAAATCCATTAATGGATAACACTGATGAGTATAATTGAGGTACACAGTTTTATTATATAAATAGGTTATTATTGGTGTTTCATATATAATTTTTCCCGATTGTCTAACCCATTAACCAAGCTCACACGTAAAGGGGTTAAATTTTTTTGGACAAAAGACTGTGAAGAATGTTTTGAAGAATTGAACAAAATATTAATCAAGGATCCTATCTTGAATCTACCATCAGGGAATGATGGGTTTGTTATTTATAGTGATGCTTCAAAGAAAGGACTTGGTTGTGTCCTTATGTAGAATGATAGAGTTATTGCCTATGCATCACGGCAGCTAAAAATTAATGAAAAAAACTATCCTACTCCTGATCTTGAGTTAGAATCTGTAATCATTGCTCTGAATATATGGAGACACTATCTCTATGGTGAAAAATGTTAGATATATACTGATCACAAGAGTTTGAAGTATATTTTCTCACATAAAATACTCAACATGAGGTAAAGGTGATGGCACTAACTACTCAAGGATTATGATTTCACAATACACTATCATCTAGGGAAGGAAAATAAGGTGGTAGATTATTTGAGCAGAAACTATCATGAAGTTCTGAAAAAGATGATATTTGGAAGGGATCCTATGTTCATGGATCTAGTAAAGATGGATATAGTAATAATCATGGAGGTAGAAACATTGATACTTTTTCAAATGGTTTCCAATACATCTTTACTAGAACGGTTAAAAAGTTACCATATTGATGATGAGGAGTTTCAAAATAAAATTAAAGGTATAAATGATGGGATATTGATCAACTTCGTATATGAAGATGGAATTTTAAAATTTGGGAAGATACTTTGTGTTCCCAGTATACTTGATCTAAAAAGGTAATTTTGGTATGATGCTCATAGATGCAATTTCTATATACACACTGGTAGTACTAAGATGTATAGAGATTTGAAGAAACATTTTTTTGGGACAAAATGAAGAGAGAGATTGCTGATTATGTGTCAATATGTATGGTTTGTCAATAGGTGTAGGCTAGAAGAAAACATCCTGGATGATTTATGAAACCTCTTCCCGTACCTGAGTGGAAATGAGATGATATTACGCTGGACTTTTTCATAGGGATACCAAAGAATCCTAGAAGGAATGATGCAATCTGGATCATTTTTTATTGTGTTACCAAGTCAGCACATTTTATTAGTATAAGAGAAGATTAACCACTTGAACATTTAGCAAGACTACATATTAATGAAGTTATAAGACTTCATGGTTTACCACTATCAATTTTTTCTTACCGTGATCCCCATTTTACATCAAGATTATGGAAAAGTCTTCAGAAATCCCTATATAATTAACTTCGTTTGAGCACATCCAAGAACCATCAAACTGGTGGTCAATTAGAGTGGACTATTAAAACCTTAGAAGACATGTTGAGATCTTTCTCACTTGACTTTCAAGGTATGTGGGATCAGTATTTACCTCTGGTATAATTTTATTATAACAATTACTTCCATTAAAGTATTTAGAAGGAACCATATGAAGTGATATATGTAAAGAGATGTCGCACACCAACTTGTTGGGAAGATGTTGGGGAAATAAAACGTGTAGGCCCAGAACTTGTTGAGGAAACAATAGAAGAGGTGAATATTATCCAAACCCACCTCAAAGTAGCTCAATGTAGGAAAAAGAGTTATGCCGATAACTGAAGGAAGGATTTGGAATTTCAAGTAGGAGATCATATTTTCTTGAAGGTATCTCCATTGAATGGTGTTATACAATTTGTTAAGAATGGTAAATTAAGTACCATGTACATCGGACCTTTTTACATTCTATAATGAATTGGAGTTGAATTACCATTTTTCAATGCCTCGATGTCTCTCCAAGGATCATGATGTGTTCTATGTATCACTGTTGAGAAAATACATGTCGGAACCAATGCATGTACTCACCTATAAAGAACTATAACTGGAACCTAATATATCTTATTGTGAAGATATTATCGGGATTCTTGATACCAGAGAACAGGTTTTGAGAAACTGCATGACTCTTCGGGTAAAAGTTCTTTGTAAAATCCATAAAATAGAAGAGGCAACGTGGGAACCTCAGGAACATATGATGAAGAAACACCTGAATCTATTTGTGTAGTAATATTCATGAAATTTTTACTAAAATATAATTTGAAGGAGGGAAGAATGTAACACCTCATGCTTCCATGTTAAGCTTCTCTTTGAATTATACAATAGCTTGCATTGTACGCAACATTGAGTTCTTGCACACCACGACCACTCAAACTAGTCGTTTAAAAAGCAATTATGAATATTAATAACCACTTTTTGAAATTTTGTAAATTTTATTTTTCGAAAAGGACATCATTTTTGGATTCATAATATTGAAATTATCTTAGGGTGAATTATTGGTATTTTTCTGAAAACTTTCAATTTTTCTGAATAGTGAAAAAGTACTAAATTTTAATTTTAAACTAATTTTTTAATTGAAATAATTTATACTGTTAAATTATAAATTTAATATGATATAATGTATCATTAGATTATATTTTTTTCATTTAATTTAATTTAGGTAATTGGATTTAATTTCACATTTAAATTGTACATAAACACATGTTAATCTTTTGATAGTTTTTACTTCTTAAAAACCCGCTTTTTGGTTTTGACTACGAGAATTAATTTTAAATTAATATATGGCACTTCTATGTTCTGAATTTAAAAAATGGATTCCATATTTTGAATCAGAAGGTTCATATTGTGTATATAGGTTACTTATATTTTTAGACATTAGGAATATTAACATAAGTAAATAGTTTATTTACCATGGTTAAAAGGTATGTCTGGTAATTAAGGTAAAAAAATATTATTATAATAATATTAATTTACCCAAACACATATCCTAACCCTGTTGGATGATACATGCCAGACCATTTGAATCCTTGGGTCGATTTTGGGACTCCATGAACCCACTTTTAAGTGAAAATGACACTGTATAGAAATTAAATAAAAGTTAAGGAAAATGTAACATAAACATATATCTTTTAGTAAAAAAAATTTTATATGAGGTTATATAATTGATATAGTAGAATATAAATATTCATTACAAAGATAAAAATATTTTATACATAATGATATTTTATTTATAATTTTTATACATAAAATAAATATATTTATTTATGACACAATAATGATGCAGTATTTTCCTTATTAAAAAAAGAATCAAATAAATGATATTATAAATATTAAAATAAATTTAATATGAAATTTTTGATGTCATACACGAATTTTTTAGGTGAATATAACATGTTAGGGTTGATTCATTGTATTGTTTTGCTAAGTAATCAAGTTGTGATGACCTTCAAAAAAACCAAATACTAAATAGTGTCAAAATTGACATAAATGAGTTTTTAAAACCAATACTATTTTATTAAATTATGTAATAGTCTTAAAAGTATAAGTTTTGGAAAAAGGAATTATATTATTATATATATTTTTTAATTAACCACTTGAGGTTCTCTTAGAATTTTATAGTAATTTTATTAACCATGTATTATAATAATATAAGAAGACATGGTAAAAGTTAAACTATTTAACTAAGAGTTAAATCTAAAAGATAAGGATTATATGGTGACCTTAAATTTTGTAAAACCTATAGGTTGAGAAGTTTTATAACCATACCCACGTTATCCTATAAATAAATCCTTTTGGAACTATTAGAAACCAAAAATTATTTGATAATAAAATAATATTTCAAGTTTTTCCAAAAGTGTCGCCCACCTCTTTGATAAAAGGGTAATTCCCATTATCTTAACTACATACCTCCAAAGCCATTTTTCATGTCCAAAAACTTTTAAAATATCCTCTTAAAAACCCCAAACTCAACCTATATCCCTTACACTGATAAGAAATTCAACCTAAGGAGCCCTTTTGATCAAATCAAAAGAAAGCACCTGAAGAAGAAGTAATTATTTCATCACCTCTTTCAAAGTTCTTTTCTTCTTCCACTTCTTATTTATTTTGTTCCATTACAAAATAATAACTCCATTAACTTCTAAATATTGTGATGTTATTATAAATATGTTACAATCATATTTATTATTCTATCTATCCTATGAATGATAAAGTCACCATAGGTGTGTACGTAAAACTTAACATATTTGTGTATGTGGTTCTCGTATAATTTAATAACAATTAATTAACCATTATATAGGTGGTTAATGTACCCTCGACTAAGGAATATTTCTAGGTAAGGGTTAATTTTACAATCTCTTTATTATTCAAGATAGTTTATATGTGAGTATCTACTGAGACCTTTTTATCATCCACATCTGTGTTTCATAAAAATGAATTTAAAAAAAAATTACTATTTACTAGACTATGGTTTAAATTAATTTATAACTTTATTTTAATTTTTATAAAATGTTTTAAAATTAATCTTTTTTTTTCATTTCTAAACAAGGTACTTTATGACTTTTCGACAAATTAAGCAAGGATTTTTTTAACTTTTACCGCATGTGTGGCTGTTTTCCATCATTATAACAGCTTTGAAGATTAACTTACAAGATTATAATAAAATTTTCAAAATAAATGTTTTATTTTTATAATTAAATGAATTTTAAATGATTTTAAAATAGAAAGAGATATTTCTCTCAAATATTTTTGATTTCATCTATGTCAAAATCCATTGTTGAATTTTTATGCATGTTTGAAGATATTTTATTATTTTACAATCTTCCATATTGTACTGAAGGTTTTGTGAAATGTTTGACTTTGGATGTGCTATTTTTATACCATTCATGGTTTATTATTAAATTATTAACATTTCATATGCTAATTTTAATACGAATTTTTATGTTGTGTTTCAACCTTTTTATATGAGGAATGCATTAGATGTAGTAAGTGATAAGAGGGGACCATTATAGCCCCTTGATGAATCAGTAGGTCTCATGAGACTAAATAGTGTCTTGGCACAAGGCCTTGACAAAATTATTATTTTTAGTCTTGGCACGAGGCTTTGACTATGTGGTTACAATGTTCTTCATTATGAATTCCATCATTATAAAATTTGATATTGATATTACATATGATTATTCGACTAGTAGAATATCCATATGAATAAGTAAATGGAATTATTTGATTTATCTTTTCCATATTATGATAATGTTTAAGTTTAAAAGTCAAGTGTTTTAGTCTTATAAATTGCATTAAATGTTTATTTTTTCTTATGATATTTTTTTCTATAATGTTATCCTTACTGAGCATCTGAGCTCACCCCTTTGTTATGTTTTATTTTTTCCATGATGTGAAGAAGTATATTATTATTGAACTGTAGGATATTATATGTTATATGAGTTCATTCTAAGGAGACACAATGTTTCTCTTTTCATTTCATAATTTTATGTAAAACTTATATATGTATTAGGTACTTCCAAGGATACTAAATTGATCAGTCTTTCGGGACTTGATCTCTTGTTATCATGCCAAAGTTATGTAATAATGCACCGACTTTGTGTTACTAGGGTTAGGGTGTAACATACAACCTGAATTTTTAGTAGTGAATCATTGATTAAAGCTCTTAACTTATTCACACTAAAAATCTATAAGCAATAGAAGAAAAGAAAGAATAAAAAATTTATTTAATGAAATGAAAATAGAAATAAGATGAGAAAAGAAAGATAGATCTTAGTTTAATCACCAAAGTGGGCCATGGGTATTGAGTGCATATAGATGGGAAATTCCAGTTGGTTATCCTCAATATGATGGTGAATGAAGTTTCATGCTCATGAACCAACAAATATTCTTCTTTCCATCTTTCACTTCATCCTTGTTGATGAATTCATTGATATAGTATGTCAAATCCACCCTTATTAAAATAATATAAATCTAGAATGGTTGGGTTAGGATGAAGACTAATTCTTCCTCATTCTTTTATTCCACATGCACTAACTATTCTTAATTCTCCCATGGTTTCTCAAGGTATTCTACATTAAAATAATAGTCAAATAGAAAATCAAAGTTTAATTCTATTTGAATTAAATTAAAACGTGATTAATGAATATCAAATCCTTCCCTTTCAAAGTAAGAATTTTGATTTTCTTTTTACTCAAGAAAAAAATCGTTGATATCCTCTTAAAATACTTCTAATAGGTGATCATCATGTTTAGGGATAAACATATGTTCCTTATGATTTTCATCTTCTTTTTCTTCCTCATCCACCAAGACAATACAATTTTTTTCCAAATACGAAAATTTATAAGAAGGGGAGGTAATAATCAATTCATATTTAATAAAATGAGAAATAAAATATTATAATAACATATTATCTCCCTAAGTTTGTTCGAATTCAATTGTGTCTTCAGTAGGAGGTGCCTCTTATAGTTGAATTTTATAAGATAGAGGTATGTAGTTACCCCCCCCCCCCAATTTTCTTCATATTCCACCACTTTGGTGGTGTCTTCCTTAAATGGATTTGGCTCATCTAGATTATAAGGAATACAGGGATCAAGTAGTTATTCACCCTTATTCTATAAGCCATCCAGATATTTTTTTTCTTCCACATGTTTCTCAGTAGTAAATTATTCCATCATGTCCTCCCAATTTTTGTGCTTAGGTTTTGGTTTCTTCACAAATACACGAAAATATTAAAATGATAGTTCTACTTTTATCCTAACTTATTCTATGTCTTTTCAAAGTTATTTCATATGAAATATATCATAAATAGCTTCATATACTTGTTCCACATGTGGGTAGTTATTCAAAAAATTAAATAAATAATCATTTTAAAACATCATTGAGAAATATTTTTTTTCTCTTTATTTTAAATTTAAAAAGAGTCAAATATTTTAAATTATATAGTTGGCATAGCCTCCGCATAAATGACAACAAATTTTGACATGTCCATATTGTTGTTTGTGTAAAAAATATTTTACAATGTAAAAATTTAGTATATCGCAAAATAGGAGCACACAACAATCAAGCTGTCATATTAAAATTATAGAAAGAAGTGAGGTTTTGTTAATTGTTTGATTTTAAAAAGATAATAAAGAATTTAATTATAGGAAAGAAATAAAGATAAAATTTATAAAAAAGTGATTGAAAACTATTATATGAGATAGGGATTAGGACAGTATTGGTTCTCCAATTGTAATTTTATCATAGTTCAAGTTATCCAATTCTCTTCTGCTAAGTTGATCAAAGTGAGAATCCATAATGGTTTCTTCTCACTCCCTTGGTCAAAAAGAAATGTCGATAATAAACCTTACTAAAATATCATATTGGTCTTCCATCCTTACATTATGTGATATATTTATAGGTAATACTATTAATTTACATAGGAAATTCCTAATTGGGTTTTGTTTATCCCAAACAATCAAGAACGCTCACTACTCCTCACACACGTACTGGTGATCACCGAGTACTACCCCACTAAGAATTGATCTATTCCATAATATATAAACCATATCCCAGTGGTGGGAAAAATTTATCATCTACCAATTTAATAAACATAACATAAACTAAATTGAAATACAATTGTATATGATAATGAAAACTGTTATATAAAATTGAAACTGATTTTTCAGAAGTGAGAAAAAGATCTTAAAACATTATGTAAAAGAACTCATGAATTAAAAAATGGAAAATCATATTCTTACGTAATTAAATATAATTTTAACCCACCATGTTAAATTTAAATTTTAATAATGTCGAAGAATAACACATTAAAAAACTAATATGAATAAAAGAGAGGAAACAAAGAACAAAAAATTTGCTCCTCTGGAATATGTCTGCCATAAGTTTAATTTTGTTCTGCCCACCGTATAGTCGAAACTCACTGAGGTATCTTCTTATAAGATGTTTCTAATTAGGTTGGATATATACCCTAAAATTTTCAAAGTCTTTGTATTGTTTTAAATAAATATATGTTTGAATCAATGAATATTACTTTTTCTGGCCGCCAAACACTATTTCACCCACACCACTTGGAGTCGATCCAAAGATTACATAATGAGGTCCTTAATTATGAAATTTAATTTAAAACATAATTTTTGAGTCCTCTATTAAAACCATCTATAAAAACATCATTTGAACGTTTCCAATATTTTATATTCTTGATTTAATATGTTGGGGTCTATTCTGTCGTCTAGAAATACTTCTCCACTTGATTGATTTTTTTGGGTAATTGTGTGTAGAATTGGGTCTTGGTCCAGAAGAAAATGATTAATACCATGATCATGAGAAGCATAAAAAATAGGAATCACTTAATTTGGATTTTAATTGTAAAATTTATACCCGAAAAATAGAATCTCTAAAAAACTCTGAATTTTCCAGAATTAATGAATTTTCACAATTATGCCCATAATTCACAAAAAACACTATAATAATGAAAATATACTCAAATTGACTAATTGGGAGGGAAAAACTAATTTAAACTCATATGAAAAACTAATAAAATATTAACTCAATCACCTTATTTCTCTTGGCTTGGAAGTTATTGATTCTATTAAACATGGATTCATTTTTCCAAATGAAACCATAGTGTGGTCTCTAATAGAAATTGGGACCATTAAAATTTATAGAAATATTAGTGAAAAATTATTTTTCTTATTATAAAATGATCTAAAATATTTTATGGTCTATTAATAACCTAATTATATTTATTATAAGCTTATTATAATTTCTGAAGAAAAAATAGTGAAATAAGAAAAGATAAAAACTCGTCAACAAATGCTTGAAGATGTTAGATTTTAGGATGATGAAATTGTTGATGAATTAATTACCATGGTAAATATAATTATCAACATAATTTTATAGTTTGAATAAACTATTGAGGACTACCTCAGTGAAGAAATTTATGAGAATATTTCTAGAAAAATATAATGCAATGATCTTAAATCTCAAAGATAGAGATCATGATGACCTCACCAATGACAAACTCTACATAGTATTATTCTTAACAATTAAATGAGAATATTACATCCACTAAAACCAAAAGGATGTTATTCCAAGGAAATTACATATAAATATTTACAAGGTATGGATATGGAATAGACTTAGGTATTCTCTAATGAATAAAAAATATGGATGATTGTGTAGGTCAAAAAAATTTACTAGAGGGAGAAGAGGTGTGTAAAGTGGTAAAATTTCATTCCAGTGTTTCAATTATGGGAAGGCTGGAAATTTATCTACCAACATTCCCTTGAGAATAAATGTGGTAATTATAATGGAAAATTTTCTAATAAAACCGCCAATATGGGTGATCATTTAAATTTTCAATCAAAGGTGGTGAAGAATTTTTCACATAATTCCTTTATAAGGGACATTCTATTAATGGAAGAAGATGTGTCAAATGGTGATGAAAGTATATATTTTTGAGAAATCATCTAGTAGTGTCTCTCAAATAATTATCATGGAACAATTGGAAGAATAACTGAACACATTTGAAGATGTGTCATAATATAATAATTAATTTACTATAGAGTAAGTAGAGTGTGATAATTAATATACTATGATAACTGAAATCAAAAGTGTTTGAAAAAAATAGAATGTTTTAGAGAATACAATAGTTGAATAAAACGAGGTTCAAAAAGAGGCATATATAGGTTGAAAAATATAGTCTGGTAAAAGAAATTGAGAATTTGAATCTTGATGTTTCTAAAAAGGTTATAATATTTGAACACATGACTTCTACCATTGTCATTAGAGGTAAGGAAATTAAAATCCTTAAAAAATATAGTTGAGAGTCAAGATAAGGATGATATAATTAAAAGTAATAGGAATAAGTCTATTAAAAATAAATTTTATTGTTCCAATAAAATTGTTATTATAATTTATTCAAGATAAGTTATAATATATGAAATGGGGAAGTTTTAAAAGTTTCTACATTAAATTAATCGCACTTTTTCTAAAGGGTAAAATGATATTATACAATCTTGAATAATTTTATTTCCTAAAAATGGTTGAAATATTTTCAAATTTTTAGTTTGAAAATTTTAGAAAATGAGTATATATGAGTCGTAAATGATTATGGATGAATCCCACAATAATATCTTATGATAATTACTCATTTTAGTTCTTTAAATAGAATAAGAATGTAACCCATTCAATAGAATAATTCTATTCAATATAGAATATTCCATGCGTACTAAAGGGATTGTGGTATGTTTGGACACAATGCCTAAATTATTTAACATAATATGTATATACATGGACTAAAAAGAGTGAAGGAACTAATAAGTAGAGACCAAACATATATGATAACTCTTAAGAAACACCAACATGCATAGGAAGAATTTTTAGTAAGAAAAATATTTGAAAAAATTCAAGTTGTGCATGGATGATGTGATCAAGAAGGGAATAAATAATATGTATGTGTTATTGGTTTTGAGGTTTTAAGATGTTTTTTAGTAAATTGAGTTTTATTTTTTTGTTAAACTAAAATCCTTCAATTATTTTATTAATAATGTTTTATTGGAAATTTTTTAATTTTATTTTGGTAATTAATGATTAGCATAATTTGACTAATCATAATTTTAATACCATAAATTTATTTGGTTCATTATAAATTGTATATTTGGCATATTTATATTTACTTTTTAGTACCACTTTTTTTTATCACATGATCATTTGATTTAATGTTTTTTCACATTTATTTTTTTATGTACCCTATATTTAATGTTTTACATCTTATTACATGTGTTAATTACTTAATTATTTATGTTTTTAGAGTCCTCAAATTATTTATTTTTTAAAGAAAATCATTGAATTTTATTTATTATTTGTTTTTCATTATTTATTTTTATTATTTTTTAAAAAAAATATTTAAATCTTGTGATACAATAATTTTTAATTTCTTCTTTAAACTTACTTGCCTTTAAAGATCTTATTGATACCTTTATGTAAGATTTAATTTACCATTAAGAATGGTTTATAAATTTTATTCTACCCTTATGTAATAAGATTACTTTTATATTTACACTTCCACATAATATGTAATATTCTAGTTACCTTTACACAACTACTTCTTACCCTTACCCACTTCTATTTTACACTTACGTATGCCTTTGTTTACCCTTACATAATATGTATTAGTTCCTATTTACACTTATGTGACTTTAATACTACCATTTTATAGTGCATGAATGTTTTAGTTTCATTTAAAAAACATATTAAAAATGAATATTAGATTTATATATTGTTTGAAATTTTATTTTTACACTTATGTATCTTTTTATCTATACCCATATGCATGCTTTATCAATTATATGTTTCTTTTATGTATAAATTGAAGTAACCATGTATAGGGAGTCCAATTTATTTACCTTTAAATAGTTCATTTTATATGGTTTTACCTTTACATATGTACATTTTTACCCTTATCAAATGTATATAAAATTATTTTTACCCTTATGTGGTGTACTTAATTACCATTACATAGTGTATTTCCAAACCCTTATGTGAACTGTATAAAATATAGCACACCAATATGTAACTAGATAATACCATTATAGATAATGTATATTTTAAATGTTACCTTTATATAGGTTATACAAATTATGGTTTACTCTTACGTACTATGTAAATGACCCTTAGGTGGGTATAAAACTCTTATTTTCTCCAGATTACACATTCTTATGATTTTTGTGGTATTCCCATTTGTTTCAAGATTTTTTCAAGTGTTTAATTATTTTTAATACATAAATTCTTATGACTCATGTAGAACATATATTATGTTTTTTATATTTTTTTAAACACATTTTTATAAATATTAATTCTGGTCTTCATTCATAAATATATTTATAGTATCAAACTCTGTTTTTTTGGATTTATTTTTCTGAATTCATTTGTTTGTTTTTTATTATTTACAAAAACTCTAATACTATCAATAAAATGGATTGTGGGTATTTATTTTTTAATTTAATCCTGATACATCAAAATATAGGTAACAGTAATATATTTCCATCGTCATCTTAAACAATTGTTTTTAAATATTTGTTTAATAAAAAATAAAAATCCATGTGGAGAAGATTCATGGGATTTTTGTCGAATAATAGTTCCCATTGCAGTTTTTTATATAAATAATGTTCAAGGAAAAGTAGTAAAAACAATAGAATAAGTAGATAGAGATAAGATAATACAATTTCAATCTATTGATTTGTTTAGGCATTTATAGTACCTAAATGTTTCTTATATCTTCATCAATTCATGAATGGATAAATATCACTACTCCACACCAACCTTATTTATCTAAATCTTCCATTTGTCTAGTTTTTTTATTATTATATCAATGTGTTTGTATTTAATAGTTCACATATAGGTTATAACTCCATTTAAAAGTTGTTATTTTTTTAATTCTCACCTTACCAAAAAGCAGGGTCACTAACATTATGCTTCCTACAATGTAAATAGAATTGATAAGTTTGGTCGATCCATAGAATAGACTGGGTTTTTTATCACTCTCATATAAGTTAAGAAAGGTATATTTTTTCTTATAATAGTATAAGTTTATTCTTGCTTATAAAATACATCTTCTTTCATTGTTTTTGTCAGTACCAGTCCTATCACTAAGTTATAGGGGATTTAAGATTAGACGTAGGTTCTATGGGAACTAAAATACTATAAAAAAAATATTATCAATAATCATTATTTTTATTATGTTTATTATATATTACAATAACTTACTCACAATAAACTATTATTATGTTTGAATAAATATCACACTGATAGTTTCATATTTAAGTTTAAATTTTTAAAATGACTATTCACCCCTATTATATCTTATCACTGATAAATCTATCCAACAATTGTTTTTAGAGGAGGGTCCTTAAAGAATTTTTTATTATCTGTTGTTTATTTTTATACCAAAATCATAATATGGGTACATTAAAGGATTATTACACATTTCATAGGTTAATATCTTATTTTTTTTCTAACATTGTCTTAGAGTTAATAGTAAAAGTAAATATCATTTTTGTTTTTAATGGAAATTATGGAAAGTAAATTCATACAACCTTTTAGGACATCTTAGTTCAATTGAAGTGATTATGAATATTGAAAGGAACATGTTGAGATACTTTTTGACAACATTGGTATATAATATTGCATTATCAGGATTAAACAGTATAAATGTCCTAAAATAGATTTGGATATAATGACTTGAAATGATGATACCAAATATGTTCTAAATTATAAAGTAATTCATTTACTTTTATGTTTAAGAAGAAACATTTATAGTAATATTTTATATTGATAAAATGATTCTATCATTTTGTGGACATTAAAAGTAATTAATCGTCGCACTAATAAGTTATAGAAAACCAAATTTAGAGTACATCTTGTAAAATTTTAGTAATTTAGAATGTATCATCTAGGAACCTTAGTGATATATTTACTGAATTCACCAAGAACATGAATTTCATTGTTTCTCTTAGAGAGGACATAAATAATGAAGTACTTATTGAGAGAACAGATCGACCATTGCCTTGGAAATGGAACTCAAAGAAGGTTATAATTGACGAAATAAAATGTTTCACTCAATATACTATGGGTGAAATTATTATATATCTTATTAAATAAGAGTGGGAGTTAAAGAGAAATAATAGCAAATCTGTTGATAAAAAGGGAGTAGCATTTAAATATTAAATGCATATTTATTATGACTCTTATAACGAATTTTCAAGATCCTATAGTATTTAAAAATTAATGAGATAAATCTATTTTCAATGTGTTTTAAAGATATTGTGAATAAGAAAAAATTATAAAAGGAAGGAAGATCAAATAAGTATAAGATGGGATTGAAAATTAATTCTAAGGTATGAAATATTATAAGGAAATAAAGAAATATTATCATTCTTTTTAGAGATGTATCAAGGAGTCAGATTATAATAGTGTGGAATACAAAAGTGAGAATAAAAAAGATAACCATGATTTAATGGATACACATGATGAGGTACCCGAATCATTCTTTAAACTATTATAGAGTAATTATTTCGTTATTATATCTTATTATAATAAAAGAAATTATAAAACTAGTTCATGTTTTTATGATGAAATAAATTCTAAAAGTGTTATTATATGGAATTAAAAAGTTAGAATGAAATATTACAAGAGGAGGATTTGAAATAAAAATACTTTCTTGAAAAACATAACGAGAAATATGTTAATCTGAAAAAGGAATATAAAATACACATTAAATAAAAAAGGATTTATAAAAAATAAACTTCAATTTCTAGTTGTAAATGGATATAAATTCTTTAAAAAATGAAAAATATAGAAATAAGAATGAATTAAATAATTATTTTATGTTAATAAATGAATTTTATCAATTAGGGATATTCAAATTACTTGTTCATGACATGTCTAAAGTTGGTAAAGAATACAAGAAGCTAATCAAATAAAAATATTAACTAAGGAATTAAACTTCATTCTCAAATGATAAAATATGTAAAGATATAGAGAATGATCCAAAAGAGAATGAAAATAAAAAAAATAGAGTTTCTTACTTGTAATAAACTATTTAAAAATTTACAAGGGAAAGAAAATTTAAAATAATGGTTTACGGGAATAAATTTTGAAAGAAAAAATATAGTATCGGTTATAATAAAAAAATTCTTAATATGTATAGTGTTATGTTTATTAATATCACTAATGTAAAGGGTTCTAATGTTACTTTTTTAAGTGTGGAACATGTAGATGATATGCTTCAGATTTCCCTCTATAATGTATTCAATCATTTGGACACAAAAATAGATTTCTTTAAAAGTCTTCATTCGTTTTTAATAGAACTAACACTTGAATATCCTGGGTTCCCAAAGTATTGTATTCAAATCCAATAGGTCCTAGTCTTGTATATTGTCCCATGTAATTATTTATTTTTTGTTCAACATTTATTTTCTATCTTTTCTATAAAATATAGTATAGCGGCATAAATCAAACTATGTGTTTTCTTTCTATCTAGTAAGTATATTAAACTTCTTTATCTTTTGGTTTATTGGAATATACATAATATATTTTTAATTAAATAAAAATCTATTTCAAATTTATTGAATATATTTTTAATAGATTCATCAATTTATGGGGAATATATCTTCTCAAAGTGATTTGATGTTTATACTCATCTGTTATGAAACATTTCATCAATTAAGGGAGTGTTTTCTATTTATTAAAATGATAAATTTATTTCATAAATCTATTTATAGTAAATTTGTAAATTTTATTTTGGTATTATGATCTTTATATCTAAAATCCATTAATTTTTGAGAATTTTTTTAATATATAGGGTTAATCCTCAATTGTCTATTCTATTTTATATAACTGTGTTCCTTTTATATAATTTGATGCTACCATTTCTAAATTTGAATATATGATGTATTTAATAAAAGTAGTGTGAAAGATATTCATTCTTAATTAGTATTCAATAATTAATTATTATTTTATTAGAATAGATTATTAATTTTTAAAATAGTGAATAAATATTTTAAAAGGATTTACAATTCTTTTTTATAAATTTAAAAAAGGGGTATAATGTTTTGGAGTATTTTGAATAAAAATTTTGTTTCTCAATTTAAAAAAAATTGTGATATTGTTAGAGTTGAGGTTTTGGGATATTTATTTGTAAATTGAGTTTTATTTTTCTGATCAATTTTAAACCACCACTTATTTTATTATATAATTTTGATATGAATTTTCCAATTTCATCATGGGAAATAAACATTAACTTTTGTTCAAGAATGATAATTTTAATATTCATATCATTATTTAGATGATTATAAATTGGATATTTAGTATAATTATATAGAGCGTTTAATATCATATGTATTATTTTATCACATGATCATTTGATTTAGTTTTCTGATCAAATGTATTATTTTATATTAACCTCGTGTTGGGGGTATTACGATTCGAGGATTGGTATCCTTGGTTTGATAAGTTTTAGGTTATGAAATATGTCCCACAATGTTGTATTTATGTTAAATTTATGAATTGGTTTTTTGGCACACAATAATTTTATGGGATGTTTCCTAGGTTGTTGGAATTCCTTTTAAATTTTATAAATAGATAGAAATGGGAAGGTATACGAAATATGAATGGTTTTTGGTTGAATTTTATTTGAGTTCAACTTTTGTTGAAACAGTTTATTTATTTTTTGGTTATTTTAATGTTAATCTTGAAATTAAATATAAACGTGTAGTAGATTTTTTTTAAAATTACTCATGTATTCATCATATAAGAGGCTATTGTTAGAGGGGTTTGAGATGCTCAAATTGTCTGAAATACATGCATCACTTTAACAACTAAAATTTTATGTTTCCTGGTATTAATGGAAATAAATATTCAAATAATGAACTCAATATTCCATTGAAGGTGACAAATAATCCTTTTATTCAAGGTAGAGATGTTTTTATAGAAGTATGGAGAGTGCCGGATGGGGAGGTTTCTGGACCCATGCAAAGGGATCTTCTAGTTGAGATGCTCGTTTCATTTTCTAATGTGGTATATAGTACCAATTTGAAATCTTGTTCAACTATTATTTCATCATTAGATGACGCTAAGGACACAAATATTGAGGCTAATGAGAAGTGTGTTCATATGAATATGTTTTGATCTACCAGCATTGTTTTTAGGACTCAAATAATGTTAAATAATGATGTATGAGTCTATATTGACAAATTCTCTCATCCCACTACTATAAGTTCATTGGGGATCCCCTAATTTTCTAATACTTCCCATATGGATCAAGGAAATGTAGGAAATCTTTTACTCTTCTTGGGGGTGGCATGATGGTAATTTGAAACCTTAATAGATCATCTTGATAATGAAACATCACCTTTTTATATTGTATATGATAATGATAATTCACCAATGAATAACGTAATGAACTTGGATGAAGTTACAAGTATGGAAATTGGGACTCTTAGTACTAATAATACTTCAAAAGGGAAAGTGAAGAATTTATTTGAATATCGTTCATGTGGATGTCATTATGGATCTTGTAGATGTCCCTATAAGAATAAAGGATGTAATTGATGGTCTACACCCTAATGAAATGGATGATTTTACTATATAGAGTATGTAGTTTGTGAAAGAATTCATGTAAGATGACAATGATTGTGTTTGGAATACCCCAAAATAGTTTAATATAGGAAAACATTCGAGGGTTGAGGGTGGATCTTGAAGAAGGGAGTGGGTGAGTGAGTTATAAGGAAAACATCGAATGATATTACCCATCCCATTTTTCAAATATTATGAAAACCTCTTATGAAGCATTCAAAAAGTCGTGGACCAAAAAATATGAATTCAATAGGGGGGAAAATTCAATGTTCTCCCAGAAGACTATGAGGGTTAGAGGTACCCTCAAAATATTACAAAAGATATGGAAGAACGGGTTAATTTACAGCATTAAGATACCTACACTAAAATGAAATTGGATTTTTTGGTTATAGGAACTATCTATTAGTCAAAATATTTTGTATAAAAATTCATAGTATGGATTCCATAATAATTCTGGTCTAGGTTCTTATGATCTTACATGGAAATATAAGAGTTACACTATTCTAGAGGAATTTTTTGTCTCATTATCATATTATGATTCTTTGTTTCTTGTCACATGGTGGGGATTTCGACACCCAAAGGATAGAGTTTAATATCCTAGATATTTGGGTTGTAGAGGGAGAAATATTCATTAATCCCTTGTTTATTATACTGTGTGCATTTCTTCCCTTAATGAGATTTTATTTCCCCTATTTTATACTTTACATTTTTTCTTGTACAATTTCATGGTGTGGTTTTCCTTTCCAAATCACACTCTAACATTTCTGATTATTATTTTATATAAAATCTATTTACAATTGGATATCTTTTTACATGTGTTACTTTTTTAATTAATTATTTTTTTCAAAGTCTCCTATGGTTTGTTTTTTATAAAACATTTATTGAATTTAATTATTCATTAATATTTCATCATTTATTTTTTATTTATTTTTTATTTTTTTATTTTAAACTTTTGAAAGAATAATTCTATAATTATTTTTTACCCTTATGTGTGTTTTGAAACACTTTTTTACCATTAAATATTCTTCTAAGTACCCTTATCATGGTTTATAAATTCTTTTAAACCCTTAAATATGTAGTTGTTTTAATATTTACCCTTAAACATTCTATGAAATATTCTAGTTATCTTTATAAAACTTCTTCTAACCCTTATGGAACTTTTATTATACCCATACATTAACATCTTTTTACCCTTACGTAACATGTCTTAGTTCCTTTTTACCATTACATGGCATTTATACTACCCTTACACAACACATGTATATTCTATTTACATTTATGCAATATATTTAAAAGTAATGTTGTCGTTATGAAATATTTTGAATTTTAGTTTACCCTTCCATATATTTTTATATTTACCCTTAAGCATGTTTTGTCAATTTTGATCTACTTTTATGAATGCATAAAATTACCTTTACATAGATAGTTTAAATTTGTGTTTACCTTTAATCATCACATTTAATTTAGTTTTACCTTTACATATGTTAATTTTTACCCTTACATGATGTATATAAATTTATTTTTACCCATACGTAGTGTACTTAGTTAACTTTCTGAAGTGTATTTCCTCACCCTTATGTGATCTGTATAAAATGTATCTTAACTTTACAAAATTATAGATTACCTTTATAAAACATTTATATAATAAATGTTACCATTTTATAGGTCATAAAAATTATGCTTTACCATTATTAATTCATGTAAATGACACTTACATTTGTATAAAATTATGATTTTCTGAAGATTTCCCTATTTTATGATTTATTTGGTATTCTCATTTGATGCATGTTTTTTACAGGTGTTTAAATTGTTTTAATAATTTTTATATTCTTATTACTAATAAAAACCGATCAAAATTATTTTCACATTATTTTAAATATGATTTTAGGAATCTTAATTATATTCTTCATTCAAAAATATATTAACAAGATGAAACTCAATTATTTCATGTTTATTATTTTTCATTCATTGGTTTGTTTTAATTATTTATAAATACTATATGTTTATAAACACCTTTTAGTTTTGTGATTAATTTTTGAATTTAAGCATGATAATTCAAAATAAAGTTAATAATAAAAGTGTTAATCTTTATATCCAATAGTTGTTTTTAAATAAATTTTGAAGAAAAAGAAAACATATACATGGAAAAAAATCAAAAGATTTAAAAAATAATAATAATAGTCATAATATTTCTATCTATAAATAAGGGTTGAGGAAAATTAGTAGAAAAAATAAAATTAAATAGATAGTGAAAATATAATAAAATTTCTATATACTGATCAAATAAGGAATTACTAGTTTCCTGATGTTTCTCTGATCTTCATCAGTTTGAGAAGGTTTGAAGATCCTTTTTCCACACTATCCATCTTTATCGGCATCTTCTAGTAGTCTAGTTATATTTATTATTATATTTATGTTCCTATATTATATACATAACACACATGTTATACATCCATTCAAAAGGTATTTTTTACTTATGAACAGCTGACCAAAAAGTAGGATCAATTAAATTACAATTACTCTAATGTAAAAAAGAACTGATAGGTTTAGTCTTTCCTTACAATAAATTTTTTTTTTCATTTCCCCAAAAAAGTTATGAAAGGTCTGGCCTATCCTGGAATATACTTGGTCAATTCTACACCTTTAAAAGACTTTATATTATTTTTTAGTTAGTACCTTTCCTCTTACTATGTTGGTAGGGATTTAAGTGCACTCCCATGTTCTTTGTGTACCAAACTACTAGAAAAACCTAGTTTTATTTTCCTTTATTTTTATTCCACTACTTATATTTTTTATTTTCACACTCTAATTCGTCCATTATTTTGATTCAATAAATATTAATTAGATAATTTTATAGTTATGGTTAAAAAATTTAAAAGGAATATTCACCCCCCTTTAGTCCAACTTTTCATCAATAACTTTGGCTGAAAAGGGTTTTATTTTTTCAAACATTGTATTAGATATGTAAAAAGTTTAGAAAAGATTTATGTTGGGTTAAATAATAGGAAAATTATGTATAATTCGTATTAAAATCCTATAAATCATGAAAACCTTGGATCATAAATAGTGGGTGTTCATCTCACATGATATGTCATCTAAATAAAAAACTATAAATTATTGATAAATATGATATGGGAGTTGTGAGATATGGTAATAGAGACTCTATAAAATTGAACGGCGTTATAATGTCAAATATTAGTAAAAATATAGTCATCCATAAAAATGTTATCCTCATTGATGGATTAATGAACAATTTTTTAAGTGTATCAAAAATTTGTGATACATGAAATGAGGTTATTTTTTTGAAAAATGGATTTATTAGTATGAGGTTTGAAGATGGATAAGTTTTGATAAATTGGTTGTTAACCCCATAACACTTTTTCAAGTTATAGAAAAATGCAATGACCATTATCTATGTCAATACGAAAAAAATACATTTTATCACATTAGAGATTTGTCCAAATGAGGAATAATTGTATGAAGAAAATCATTAAAGATGATGTTTTCAAAAATGTTCCCATCATATAATAATATAAAACTTTAATTTTTAGAACCTATATGAAAGTAAATATGTTAAATAGTCCCTTAAATGAAGAAGAAATCTAAATATCAAAACCTATATTTTTTATCCATTCTAATGTATATATTCCCCTAACCTAAAATTCTACTAGTGGAGAAGGATATTTAGTTGCATAATTATATGGAATTATAAGGATTATATGTGTCATGATTATGGAACAAAGGTATCAGGCCTCAAATATGGTTAATATTTTTAGAATTATTTTTAGTGGAATAATGAAATACCTTAATAGATGTTTATATCAGATAATGGTTGCGAGTATTTCTGTATAATATTTACTAAATACTTTCAAAATCATTGAAGTATGAATGAATTAAGTTCTGTTTAAACTCTCTTGTAAAATATAGTTGTTGAAAGTAAGAATAGAGTTTTGGTTTTATAGGAAAAATATATTAATAGAGCATGAAACTATAATATTTTTTGGCTATAAACAATACTAATAGCTATAGTCATCCAAAATAGAATTTCATAACAGAATTTTTTTACATGACTCATTATGATATGTGGTTTAAAAATAATATGAATGTTTTGAGTTTTAGAGTTTTAAAAATGATTAATAAATGAAAAGAAATATATTAACTTATGTTAAAGATGAATTTAATATATTTTAATTAGTATAAGAATCATATAAAGTAAAAAAACAAGAAAAGAAGTATATTGATGATGATGAGATTTAGAAGTCATAAGTGATTAATATCAGTGATAAATGATATGATCAAGTTTCTAAAGGTAAGGGTTCAAGACCGTGTTATTTTTTATATTTTTCAAGTATAATTGGTTACCATAATCAAATTTTTAAATCTATAAAGAAAATCACAACCGTAAGTTATACTAGATTTCAATAAAAAATTAAACAAAATATTTAGAAAAGGATTTTGAGCCTAAGGAGTGGGTTCAGGCTGTAAATTAACAAGTGGACTACACTGAAATGAATTAATATTGGGAACATGTTTCTTGAATTTCTTAATATACTGTTATTGAAATAAAATGGTTTTTCACAAATAAAAAAATGAGAATTATGAATTTGAAAGAAACAAAAACATAATGCAATGTAAGGGGTACTCAAAAATTGAAGGGGTTGACAAAGATGACTGATTTTACCAGTATCCAAACTTGAATCCATTATAATATTTATTTACATAATAGATAATATAATATTTAAAATATTTTATATGGATTTTAAATTAGCATTTTTAAATAGTGATATAGACGAGGAAGTGAACATGGAAGAACCTGAGTTCTCCAATCATGATTCTGATTAAAGTAAAGTGTTTAAGATGAAGAAAGCCAATTGAAGATTGAACCATTCTCTAAATTCTTAGTATTTAAAAGTATATGAATATTTGAATATCATGATGTTTATGGAATGGGATGTGTATAGAATCATGTACGATAAAATAACTAATGTTGCAGTACATTTTGTGATATTGTATGTTGATGAAATAATATTTTAAAATAATGAAGAAGGATAATGTAATGATTTTTAATGAAAAATGAAATTAAATTTTGATAATTCAATGTTTTAATAAATGTAACTTTTCTTAGGCATAAAAATTACTCAAGAATATGAACATATCATTGTTTTATAAAGAAACATATGCTAGATATATCTAAATGAATTTTGACATGCAAGAATCTGGATGTGTTCCTACACTAATTTTGGTGGGCATAAAATTGTATAAAAATGAAGTATTACAATAATAAATTGTATCTAATTTAGAATCATAATTAGAATTATTTTTTATTTGACATCCATTTGACGAGATATTGTATATGATGTCACTCGTTGTGAGAGGTTCTAATCAAATCCTAAGGAATCAAATTTATTAACAGAAAAGTGTATCTTTAGATAAATCTAAAATAATTTCAATTAAAGGATGATTTACAAGAATAATGGTGAGATGAATCTAATAATATTTATTTATGATGGTTGGGAAGGATTTATTGATGAAAGGAAGTCCAAATCTAGTGGATCATTTTTTTGTTGGAAGAAGATATCTTTCATGGAATTCAATGAACCAAACATCAATTATATCGAGTAAATATGAATCTATATATGTTTTTAAATCATAAAAATTTAAACTCATTATGTGGATAAAGATAAACCTATATGATTTTGTTTTTTGAAGTTGACTATTATTTATTATTAGGATACGATAATCAATGATTCCTACATTTTTTCAAAACTCTTATGTAATATTAAAGGTTCAAATTCATTGATATCAAGTAACATTTTCTAAAAGAGAATATGGTTAGAGGTATCTTAAAGAAAAAAATTTCTTTCCAAGGAATATTTCATTATTATCCTTACAAATCTCTTCAAAACTAAACTATTTGAGAAGATGAGGCTATAGGTGTGTTTGTGTGTATTAGACTTCCTCAAACAGAGGTTTAAAATAATTTTTTTAGATTCCTCCTCTATTTTATCTTTGTTAATTATTAAATTGATGTTTTTTTCATGGGGAAAAATTTTATCCTTGTTTTTAGTTGTCTTAACATGTTTTTTTGAGATATATAAGAAATATATATGCTTGATCAAGTTAAATATTTTCTTATTCATTGAAACATCATGTTTTGAGAAGATTTTTTAAGATAATTATTGATGATTTATTTAATAACCATTGTTTTCTACCCCAAACAAGCTCATGTAGTGTTAGAGATGATTATTTAATAGTTATATATATTTTTTTTTAAAATTGATCTTATGTTCTATTATATTAGGTTCTATTGAAAATAATTTGGATATAAATGAGTAGTATTTACAAAAAAATCCAAAGGGAAATATTTTTAAAGCTTTAGTGGTTAATTTTTATTAGATGGAAATAATTTTTTTAGCGTGATGTTTTTCTTAACTGGTCATAAATCCATAAACAAATTTATGATCAATAAATCACTATATGTAACATATTTCATGATTTTTGAAGTGTTATAATATTTGTGGGTGAGTTTTTTTTATTTTTCAAGGTTTTGGAGGTGACTTGAAGATCTTATGTTGGGATCTGAGTGAATTATGATATTTCTGATCATGAGTTGAGAATTGATAAAATAAATCATCATATACATATTACAATATTAAATTTTGAAAATATGAAAATATATTTTTGGAACCATCATAAAGTATACAATTCTCATAATACATTTCAGTTTTCATATGATGATTGATATCCTCATATGATAATTTACCCTGTAAACATTTTGAGTTTATTGAAGGATTTAAAAAACGTTGAAAATGATATTTTTTATATTAATTCTATTGTAAATAAAATTACGTGAATATAATAATATTTTCCTCATGGAACAAACACAAATATTACACATGGATCATGATTCAAACCAATGTGAAAAGAATTATAATCTAAGGATGTTGTTGGGATGATAATATTTGTTCCACATCACAAGAAGAGGAACCACATAACCACTTCTTTCATACAAAGATGAAATTTTTGAATAATTTAACAGTTTGGATTTTATAGGAAGACCAATCCATGATATTTAAAATATTGTGACGAGGTTATCTATTAAAATATTTAGGAAGACTAAATAAGAAGAAGATTTAATTTTTTTATTTCATGTACATGGATTTCGAAGAATATAAAAAAATCAAAAGGAAAAATTCATATGATAATGTTTAAAAGAAAAAGTGAGTAAATTAAACATGATCATGCATTTTTTGATTCATAGAGTTCTTTAGAACATCCTCTGAATACGACTATAAAGAAAATAGAAATAAGATCATCAATGGGCTTATTGAGGAGGCTCAAACTTTCATTATTGAAATCTCTTGAAAGATAATTTTTCTATTATATTGGAGAAACCTTGTAACTTGAATAAGTCAGTGATTGTAACAATTTCATTTTCATACCATTTTTCATTTTCCTTTTCATAATAATAAGGGTGAAGTGTGTGTTAGATAATTACCACGACACACTAGGGATATAGTCATCTTTTAAATAATGGGAAATCATTTCATAAACTTTTTATTGCGATTTATTATTTTCATTGGTGAGAAATATGGGATAGGTGTATATAAAAACCATGAGATTTTAAAATAAGGGAAATTTAGGGACATTTACTCCCCCCACCCACCAACTCTCTCATTCTTCTTGATGTTTCAAGAGATCCTAGCAGTTAAATTACTCTAAAATTCAAAAATATAAATAAAATATTTTATTATCTTTCATATATATTTTCAACGTTGATCATAAACTTATCCCATCCAAAATATTAACTTAAATTAACCTATAATGAATTTTACAATGGTTCATAGGAACTTTATCAACACTAATAAATTTTTTTATATTTATCATGACAAAAAAGTTAAATTATATTACATGGATAGTATTTTTAGAATAATAACATTATATTCATATCCCAATTTAATGAAAAATGTTTCATAGAATTTTAATTTGTATTTATATCATGATAATGTAAAAAAGTTAGGTTATTTATAAAAACTATATTTTCTAAATAATCACTAAAAAATAATCTTTTTCTAAAAGAATCCAATAAATATAACCGAGATATAATTTCAAAATTATAAAAATAGTAAATAAAGTCTATTTTATCGACTTGAATTTCTAAAATTTACACACTTATATTTTAATTAAAATAGTATGGTACATTATAAAACCATTTATTTTTCTTAAAAAACATTAAATTTTTGTTTGGAAAAATCACATTCTTACCATATACATTTATAGGATTGTGTCTAAGATAATAACAATAATAATGTATTAATATAAATTTTTACATTTATATTTAATATCACTTTATAAAATATCAAATCATTCATTAAATAGATCATAATAAGAAATCATTTTAAGAAAAGATATTTTACTGCTAAATAAAATATTTTTTTATTAAAAAAATCATGATAATATAAAATGTAAATTTTGTGTTTAATTAATTACATAATATCATTTGAGATATCATATAAAAATATATAAATTTGTTATGAATATAGATAAATTTATAATCATGAATATTAATAATGAATATATGTTGTACCTTATTAAAAATAAATGGGTTTTCACCTTCTACACCTTAAAAAATTTCTTACTCACATATTTATCTCAAGTCCAATTAGTAAATATTAATTAAGTTTATAAATAATTAGAAAATATTTTCAAAATTAATTTTGATGGGTAAAGGAGACCTCAAAAACTATAATTTTCAATTAAATTCCCAATAATAGAACCTTGAAAGGAAATAACGGTAATGATAATAAATATTGATTGGGAGATAAAATAAATATATAGAAGTTAAAATTTATAATGTTATGTTGTTTTAATGGGTTTTAAAGAAAACTATCTCATAAAAGAAATATATCATTTCCTTCTGAATAAAAATTATGTGAAATATGAATAATTCATAAGAAAAAAAACATATTTATATTTAAAAATAATAAAATAAAACATTTATATTATAAAATAACTTGTAAATATAGGATAAAAATAATCAAAACAGAGGAAGGAAATTCTTCTTACCAACATCATAAAGAATAACCAAAGAAGAATAAAATTATATAAAAATTTAATTTCATAGAGAAAAAGAAAATATTATTCAAGAAATATAATTGTAGAATATATGAATAATATGAGAACATGGTCAAAGAATAAATATAATAAAATTAGAAAAATGTATTGAATAAAAAATAATCATATGAATTTGGTAATGAACTAATTAAAAGCTAACAAAAATTAGAACCTAGAATATAATTGTAAGCAACTTGAATAATATTAAAATTATGATAAGTGATTTAAATACGGTAGTATGTACACTATAAAAAATGTAAGAAATAATGAAAATTAAGTAGGAAAACCCTTATGAATAATATAAATACATATAATTTCCTAGAAAAAAAAGTGAAATTGCAATATAATAATATCTTATGGTATATGTGCACCAAGATTATAAGAAAATATTCAACGAAAGGAAAATATGATATAATTCAAGGAGGTTGAGTTAGAAAAAACACTTATGAACAACATGGTTTGTGAACTATAAGAGAGTATAATATACCATAAACTCATAAAAAATGATTGAAAAATATAATCAATTTCATTTCATGATTATTTATTTGAGTTATTGTAGACAATATATGAAATATAAGAACAATACATGTAAAAAAGATAATTGAAAAATAGATTCAAAATATCTATTACTTTAATTATAAGATAATTCTTATAATTTAACACTAAATATTTTTTTAATACATGTTTTTACTTTTACAAGATTCATATTTGTGGATGATTTTCTAAGGTCAGTCGTGAATGTTGAGTGATATTTTCCACATAACCCTTAATATGTTTATCTTCCTTTTTCATAAATTTGAGAAATTATTTTACCAATAAGATATTAAATATATAAAAACATAATTACTTGAGTTTTTTCCATTTCAAATAAACAATTTCATCGTTTGTTTGTGTGTTTAAATTAGTTTCCACTTTTATTTTATCTCTTATGCCAAATAATGATTATTAAAGATTAATTTTTCATGCTTGACTCCTAAAAATAAAATCTTAATAGATAATGAGATCCATTAAAAGAAAATATTAAACATTGTATGAAGTATTTTTAAAACAATTTAGTCCCATTATTTCTAAAAAATTATGAAAAAAAATTGTTAAAATTGTTAAATATAATACTTATTAAAATAAGAATAAAATGCTATATATAGAAGGAATACATTAATCTAAAAAAGCTATATATTAAAAATAATAACCCTTGTTGAACTTAAATCATTCCATAAGAAACTAATCTATGAAACTATTCATCACATTACTAGATAAATCATAAACCCAAAAATAAAAAAAACATATCACATATTCTCCCAAAATAAACATCACTTTTATCACCAAACAATAAAACTTTAATCATTTTAAAAAACTGATATTTCTATATATATATCCCCTTAATTAATAATAACTTTTATAACTTTCTAAAAAGATAATAAAACAAATGTTTTGAAAAATTATTAAATTAAAATTATCATCATCGCATGTTCATTGTGTTTCCAACATATATATATATATATGTGTGATATAAAATATTAAAATTATTTAAACTAAAAAAATGGTATGAAATAATATTAGAAACACTTAATGTCTAAGATGGATGTTCCTCTTAATTAGAAGATTTTTTATTTTTTATTTTTTATTAAAAGTTAAATATATTATTTATTAATGAATATATAATATCAAAATTTATGTAGAATTATTCTCTATGTAATATCTAAAAATATATATTTTTAGTTGAAAATGTGTTTTTACGAAAATTATTATTCTCATGAATTTATCAATATATTAGAATTATCTAAGAGGTAATAAAACCAATAAATTAATAAAATGTGAAATTAATGAATTAAAGTATGTATTTTAATATTTTTTGGAATTTAGATAACCCATAGACAGCATTTTTAGAACTCGAGTAAAATGTTTGATTAATAAAGAAACTTGTTTTATATCCTTTCTTTCAATTAATTGATAATTTATTAAATTTAGTTATATATCTATTTTAGGTACACATAACCTTCATTTTTTTTATAATACATCAATTTAGGTCAAAAAAAATTATTGGAATTAATAATTTTAGCTAACACATAAATTTTTTGACTAAAAACACTAATGTCTTAAAGAATATTTTTTAGTGCTAAGTGCGTTTATATTTAAAATTAACATTTCTTAATAGTAATAATTTTATTAGATAAAATTAATATAATATATAGTACTATTAAACTCAAATTTTGTGGAAATGTTAATATTGTGTTTTATCATTCTAATTTAATTAACATGTGTAAAAAGAAAAGTTACCTAGGTAAAAGTACACATGGGTAAATAGAAAAGTAAAAGAAAAAGCATATAAATCAATCATGGTTATCTCAAAAAAATATTTGAGTCTTCAATTCTCTAAAATACTTATTCTATATGATTTTATGTTTTCAAAAATGTAATTATTATTATATTGTATTAATAAAGTATTCCTTTTTAAATGTTTTCAAAGAAATAGGTAAATAATTATTTTCAATTCCATTTTCCTAATATTTCTATGATTATTCTTTATCTATGTGGTACTCTTGATAAAGATTATTTTAAAAATTAATCCATCCACCTTCAATATCTAAATGGAATTTGAAATTATATTTTACATCTATGGTATGATCCATTAATACTTTTTTCTTACCTAATCATCCACTTGTATAGGCTTTACTTTCTTCAAATTCCTACCTCTATGAATTTCCCATCTTCAATTACATTGATTGAAGGGTAGTCACTTAGATTCCTAATAAATATCTTTATTGGGTAAAATTATTTCATAAACTGTATATCCTTTTCCTATATGCTTTAAATACAAATTACTCTGTCATATTTAATGATTGTTATTTTCATATAATGATTACTAAAGTCAATGGATATCCATTTATTTCGTTGGTGATCGAATTATGATTATTGATGGAATTGTTAATGATTTATTTATATAATTCCATTTGAAAGATATATAACCCATTTTATTTACTTGATTTTTTTATGATATGATGGTTTATTTTCATATTCCACACATATTTATGTGAATTTTTTGTGATGTGTTGGACAAGAATTATATATCTCTATAATGCTTTGGATAATATTTAGCTCTCATGAGACTTAACGGTTTGTATGAAGTGAGCCAAACCAAATATGGTGTATGGGTAGTTATCCTGGCTAATTGGGTAATGTTAATGAGGCAGTGAGCCTTGACTTATAGTTATGATGACATGTTTATGTTGTATCTATAGTTATATGATGTCAAGATCTTATATTATGATCATTTTTTAATCTATACACATATGATATAATCTCTTTATTACATGATTCAATGCTTATGATCATCATCATTATGATATCAAGTTATGCCTCATGTCTCTAATGTTATGATTTATTATTATGTTTTCCCTTATTGAATTTTTAAGCTCACCCCTTCTTATGTTTCCCTTTACCAAGTTTATAAAATAATGATTTAATTACACTAATCCTGGAAGTGTATCTTGTGAGGAGAATTTATGTGTGGTTTTTAAGACTCGTTATATATTAATTGTATTTTGATATAGTGGGGGGGGGAGTGTCAATTTTATGAGAATAAATCAGATTTATTAGTTAGTGATTTCTATTAATTCTCTAAATGTATAAACTAAATTTTCATTGTACTATAAATTTGTAAATAATATTGTATTAAACACTATATATCAAATCTAGTTTTGTATCTTATGTGTCTTAAACACCGGATCATGGTGCATGGGTTGGGTGGAACTCCAATCATAATGTGAAATACCAAATATGTATATACCCAAATACTATATTCTCTCAAATTATAGTAATATTGTTTTAAAATAGCTTGAATCATAAATACATAAAACCTCAAAAATATGATTACAAAAATTAACTCAGTTTTTATCCTTTAAATAATATCAACCGCATTAATATAAAAACAAAAACTAGTGAAAACAAATACTATAATAATTTAATATTGCAAAAAATAAAACAAACCCTTTATAAAAATAACATTATCCATCATGTCAAAAAATCAAATTTCATTCCCATAGGTTATCTTTATCACCCATATTATTTCCAAAAATCAAATAACCCTTTATCCCAATTAATTATAATTACCTTAAAATCAATAAACATATTAATTCTAAAGTTTATATATACCATTTATATTGTATTCCCAAAATTATAATAACATTATTCCCAAAATGACTTTTAAAAAATCTCATGTTAAACCTAATGGTTGTATATACCTATTTCATGTATTATTCCTAAAACCCTATAAATGTCCACCAAAATATCACTAACCACCTAAAAATTTAAATCAAATAAAAGTTTAAAAAAAATTATATACCTTCCAATAATTATTACACATAAACTTATTAACCCATATTAGTAGCTACAACTCTTAAATTATCTTCAACCTTTAATATTATAACCTATAAATTTATAAAAACCCTGATTTGGTGCCAAACATAATATATCATACATAATTATCCCATTATTACATACTTTATAGAAAATTTCACATTAAATATATTTACATTTCCTTTTAGGATCATATTTTTTGGATAATTAAAAATTCCATTACCTAAAAAACACACAATTTTACAAATTATGGGCATTTATTCAATTAAAATAAACTCTTTAAATGATACAATTTCATTATTCAATACCAACATCTCATATTGAAATAAATAATTTATAATCAATCATAGTGATCCTTGAACCCTGTAAAAAGGAAATTTTGAAAACATGGGAGGAGTATAAAACTCAATAAAGGAAATAAAATAATGATAAAACATGTTTTTCTATCAAAATACATTAATTTTTTTTAAATAATTACCTTTAAAAATAGAACCATGGACTAATATAAAAACACATTAAAACAAGAAATCAATTTATTTAGATAAAAAATCATAAACAAACTTCATTATCAAGCATATAAAAAATAATTTTAAAGTTCCTAGATAAAACATGAAAATTTATAAATACTTTAAATCTAGTGAAAATTATAAAAATTCATTCAAAGATAATCCTTTACCATTGAAAATATTAACACATCCTTTTAATCATAAAATAAACTACTTATTTTATAAAATTGAAATATTTCGATCAGAAATATTTTTATCATAAAAAAACATGAATATGTCTTGGGAAATTATATTCAAATCATTATTAAAAATAACACATATAATAAAACTTACAATGGAATAATTTCATCAGTTAATTATAAAATCAATTCTCATGAAAATTAATCTATTTCCAAATAATTAGAGTTCTATATTTAACCCACATATCATCATATGTAATTTTCGAGAACCGTAACATTAATTAAACACAAAAATTATTTAATTTTACCCTAAAAAATTAAAATATTAATTTTAAACAAATAAAAAAACACTTAAGTTAACCCATTAAAATATTGTGACTTAAAAAATGGGTCAACCAATTCATTTTTTAGAGTAAAATGAAATTTAAACCTATAATTTTGGTGAAAATAATTCATGTGGAAAATGATAGAAAAGTGATTCCTTCCACGCCTCAATAGAGAAATTCAAAAATGATCCATGTTGAAAACATAAAATATATTTCATTTAAAACCTTTATAAATAAAGTCACATATAATAGAAAATGACTTTAAAATATTAGTGAATTGTACAGAAACGAATTCATTAAACAATATAAATAATATGAATATTCAAAAAAAGTGTTCAGAGAAATAATTCAAAACATGTAAAGTGAATGTTTAAAAGATAACCCCTTACATCGAGTCCTGACTCACCGAAAACATCATCTCACCTCCAGAATAATAAAATTATATTAATTTTTTAGTTTATTTTGAACCTTTATAATTTTATATTGCATTTTATTATCCCCTTTAAATCTTATTTTATCATGTTTTATTCCATTAAAAAAATTATTATCCACATCAATTATTTTGGGTTGATTTGGTTGATAATACCCAAAATAGCATTGGTATTTTTTGTAATAGAAAAAATTACATGTCCAAAGGTTCTATAATCTTTCTAATAATAAATTTATTTAATATATATCATTCATAATCATCGGATTTCAATGATTCAAGAAATAGTTACTTTTCTCAGAATCTTCATTGATAAGCTTGTTTGTGAGATTAAAAGATAACCATGGATTAGTACTTTGTTTTTATGGTTATTTAATGATTATATAATTATTAAAATAAAATTAAATGAATATTTTTATCATATTAAATCATAAAATACATTTTTAGGAATATCTATGAAAGGAATAATATTTTTAAAACAACATCGTTCACAAAGGTAACATAAAACTAATATAGTGAGTGATGTTTTCCAAAAATAATTTACATAATAAAAAACCCAATTAATATTTTTAGTTCTATAAAAATATTATATTATTTATATTATTCTTTTTAGTAATATTTTTTAGGATTAACTGTTATATTATAATTATTAAGAGATGAGTTGAGATGAAAATAAACAATTTTTCAGAAATCTGTATTTTGAGGTGGTAATACATTATAAAAGATGTCAATGAAAGGTAAGGGATCAAATTTTATTATTCATGGATCAAAAATATTCCAATAATATGATAATATAATAATAATATAATTTTAAAATTATTTTAAATTCAAATAATAATAAATAATAAATGAGAAATATATTTGGAAACTCTTACCTTGATCTTTGAATCACCTCCTTCGGATTGACTCTAAAACATTTAGAGAAATAATTATTGGAAAGAAAATAAGCTTATTAACAATGAAATAGATGTCTACAGGTGATTTTCATAAAATTTGATTTAAAAAAAATGAGTTATTTTTTTAAAGGTTATAATGAGTCCCTATTTATATGAAACATTCAACGGTATCTACACATTTATTAAGTCTTTAGTGGTTAAGAATAAAATTTCAAAATATTAAGTGGTTAAAAATGGAAAATAACTTTTCTCAAACTTACATATACAAGCCCTTAACACTAAATAAGAGTTTTGGATAATTATTGAATTATTTAAAATTAAAAATAATTTTTTTACATATATTTAATTTATTTCAACAACAATATTTTAATATATAATCCTCTGTAGTGTATATTTTCTCTCGTACATATCATGATAACTTTTTTAAAATATTACAATTACTTTTTTTACCTTCAGCAAGTATTGGGTAAGCATTTGGATAACTATCTTATTATATAAATCTAAAATACATTAATATAAATAAAAATTTATTATTAACCATTTTTATTTTTCATGTTCACCCTAGAAGTATACCTTTATAAATAATATCTTAATGGACTCATTTTTACCTTTTTAATGTTTTGGAGGCATTGTTTCAACACTAATAATTGTTTTTATATTTATCTAGACATAAAAATTATATTATATTACATGGATGATATATTGATCATATTATCATTAAATATATATCTTAATGTCTATATAAATTTTTCATAAACTTTTAATTCGTATTTATTTCTTTATGATTCCCTAAAATTTATTACATCTATAAAAATTGTATTTTTTAACACTTTACAAAAAAATATTGATCGGAAAAATCCCAAAAATTCCCTAAATGATAATTTCTAGAACATGAAAAAATTAGTTCCATTTTACCAAAATAAATTTAAATAATTCATAATTTTATCTTTTAAATAAAATTGTATTGTACATAGAAAAACAATTTATTTATAATAAAAGATATTTCTTTTTTCAAATGGGAAATTTTACTCTTACCACATACCATAATAGAAGTATTTATAATATTATTAAAATTATAAATATCAAAATGGATTTATAGAATGAAAATAATTATTCATTTATAAAATATCCAATAATTATTTAAGTACATAATAATAATAAATCATTTTTAGAAAATATATTTCACCTTTCAATAAAATGAATTTTATATCATTAATTAAAAAATAATAATTTAAAATGTATAATTGGTATCTAATTTATTATATAATATCATTTTACAAGTGATGTAAACATATACACATGTTAAAATCATGTATATTAATTTATAATCCTAAATATTAATAATCCATAAATGTGATATCTTGTTAATAATACAAGGGTTGTCACATTTCCCCCCATAAATAAAATTCATCCTTGTAATTTTATCTCATGTCCAATGAGTAAGATATTATGATGTGGTGAAATGAAATAAAACATTTTCAAAATCCATTTCTAAGGGTATAAGAGGAATTTAAAAATTATAATTTCAATTGAAGCCCTAATAATTAAATAGTAAAAGGAAATAAACATATAGTGGAAATAAAATAAATATAAAAAATTGGAAATCAATATTTTTAATATTTTTTTAATTATTTTTTAAGAAAACTCTCATAAAAAAGAAGTATATAATTTCTTATAAACATATAAGAAGTGAAATATGAATTATTCAAGTAGAATAAATATTTATCTTCAAAAATTATAAAACAAAACATTTTTTTTCATAAAAGAGCATGGAAATAGGGGAGAAAGATAGTAAACATAAAGGAGGGAAATTATTCTTAAGAACTTCATAAAAATTCATCAAATTATAAAAACATTACATTAAAATATAACTTTATAAATAGAAAAGGAAAATAAAATTTTATTAAGAGAATGATATAATATATATATCATAGAAGAATATAATTTGTGAAGAGTGACTATTAATTTAGAAAAATAAATTAATTCAAGAAAGGATCTTAGAACTGTGGTAATTTTTAACCAAATGCCAAAGAAAATTAGAACCATATATAGAATTGTAAATACCTTTAATTATATGTAAATTATGATATGATATATTAATTGATCAACATGTAAACCATACAAAATATGTCTCAAATATTGAAAATTAAGATAAATGGCCCTTAAGAATTATGACATGGAAATTTAAATCTTTAAAAAATAAAGAGAAATCTAAATATATTATATACATAAGGTATGTTAAATTAATATTATAATAAAATATTCAAATAATAAATTAAATTTAATGATAAAAGGATATCGTAATGGATTAAAGCCTTATAAAAACATGGTGTGTGAATTATTAATGCATAAGATAATAGGGGAAAGTATTAATTCATCAAAAATGATTGAAAACAGTAATTTTTTATTTAAATATATTTTTCTTGAGGCATAAGAGAGAATATAAAAAATAAAATAATAATAAATAAAAATAATTAATATTTCTAAAAGACATACTAAATATTAGAAAATTCAATTTCTAGGAAAATTCAAATAAATTTATCCTAAATATTATTTTAACATAATGTTGGTACTTTTATAATATTCATTATTGTGAATCTGTTTCTAATGAATACCCTTGTAGTTGGGTGATATTTTCCATATAATAATTGATATATTAATCTTTATTTTTCACTAATTATTGAACCACTAGGGGTTTTATTGTATTAATTGACAATATGTTACAATTAGTGCAGTTATTGGATATTTTTTATTTTTGGTGTTATGTACTCATTGACTCTATGAACAATGATGGGATTTTTATATTGTTTTTTAGTGTATTGTTACTTTTTAAGATGAATAAAATATATATGCAGAAGTATTAACATTCTATTTGTATCCCTTAACAAAATAAATTAAAATATATGTGTGTGTGTGTTTGTATTTTTGTTTTTGTGCTCAATAATTATCAAAGGGATTATGGAGGAATTTATAAAAAAATTGCCAACATTATCAAAGTTTGAAGATAATATTTTTGAACCCATAAGCTTTTTTATTGGATGGATTTGTTGGAAATATGTGATGTTCTGTTGAATGTTTGACAATATATGAGTGTTGGTTATATAGACTAGTTGAATCTATGAAAAAATATTTGATTCAGTATATTGTTTCTTTAATGATAATTACCATTTATAGTAAATAAATATATTTATGAATATGACTTGGTGTTTTGGTCATAACCTATAATGAAATAAATTAGAACATATATGTGTGAGTTTCCTTTGGAGTTAATATGCTCAATTTTGGGAAAAGTACTGATGGAGGTATTTATAAGAGAAAAATAAACCAACCTCCTCAAAGTTGGCACCTGAGCATCCAAAAAGTAGTATTAATGAATAATCTAAAAGGTTTAAACCAAGGAGGTGGAATATGGGAGCATATTACCAATTAATGGGTGTAACTAGAATGTTTGGTTATTATAATGAGCTAGAACAAGCTTGTAGGAGAGTAAAAAACTCAACGATGGTGGATATAATGACCCCCAATCACTAGTTGGAGGATAAGGGATTTATCTGAGGTCCTATATAACATCTAGTCTTATATTCCTGCAGCCTATTGATTAAGTTTTTGATGTGGTATTTAGTTTATAGAGAAAAAATTTATCGCCAAATAGAATTATATACATAAGATTTGTAATGGAAAAGTTGTGTTCATCATCAACCTCAACACTACATATTTGTACACCACACCACTGGATAGGTCATGGTGACTATAAAATTCTCATGAAGATCTCACCATGTCATTGCATATGATTTCTTTTCAATGAAATTATTCTATATGAAATTATATAGACCAAAAAAGGCATAGTAGGGTTCACAGTGACTTTAGTGATCATGTCATGTAGATTGGTGTATTTATGTATGAAATGGTAATCCAATCATAGGTTTAGAGATAGTCTTTGTGGATTTTCATAAGGATACATTAACTACATAGTGGAGGACCCCCATGTCATCGTACCCTCACTGAATGAATTTTTTGGTCATGGTAAGTATATAATATTTCCCAAGAGGAAGTCAAAATGGCTATTAGTCACAGTTTTGACCCTTTAAGAGATAATTTCTCTTGTAGGGGAACCTCACAATGACATCATTTCAAGGGTCTGGGTGTTTTTATGGTATTTTTTCTTAGATTAGTTAAGAATATTTCATGATACATGGAAATATTGGGGTCGTAATTTTAAAGGGCTTAAAATTGATAATAATAATTGGAGATATTGTGATGGATGCCTAAAAATATCACACCATTATTTTTAGAATTTTAAATTGAAAATTATTCCACCATATTTACAGAATTAAAATATTTGGATTATATAAAAGACTTTAATGATAATGGTTTATTCATATAGATAATATCTCATGGGTTTCATTTTTTTAATGTGATAATATTTAATTCATAAATTGTGTGGTGTTTACTATGCTATATTCTTAGGGATTTCTAAATTTTTTGATAAGGAAATATTTCCATATATTATAATTCGAGGTAGAAGAGATAAGAAATACAATGAAATATAGGGAGTTCTTTTGAATTATTATTATATAGGTTCTATATCATGCATTTGAATATTAAAATAGAAGGGGATATTAGGGGGAGGTGATACGGACGATATAGAAAATGCTTGTAGATGAAGAGAGAATTGATTTTATGGAAATGTATGAAAACGTAATGGAGTGATATTGACCATGAATTAACTTAATCAAATAATAATTTTGAGGAAAAGATGAGGAATCTTATTTTAACAAATTATAAGAATAACTTCCATTACATCATCTGAATAATTGTGAAGAATAAAGATAATTTTTACATAAATCTAAATAAATAGATTCTAGATCTCTTACTAGAAAGACGATGAATATGTATTGGATTATCATGAAGAAAAAATAAAATAATGAGTTTTTTCAGTAATTTCTCATGGAATGATAAAGATAACACTATTCAAATAAATTTACACAACATTTTTATAAAATAGAATCATATAGATAAAGATCACCAACCTATACTCAGTGAAACCCACAAATGTTTCCATTGTCATATTCATCAACTTTTTACCCTTTACATTAGTGAGTGAAGGATAGATTTTTGGGTGATGTTATACTGGTCAGATAGTCTATCTAACCTTTACCATTGTAAGGTCAGTGACCCTAGGAAGTATTGGTCAAACTTGAATCCCATAAGAAGTGATCTTAGTAATTATGGTTTATCGACACACAGTTGATTTCATGTTTTTGGGATTAACATATAGTGGTGAACCGAGTAAAAAGTGTATTTTTCTTCTGTTTTGGCATTACATACTTTCTACAAGAACACTATAAGATAAGTGTGTGAATTATAATCACATGGTAACTCCATAAAATGAAATTCATAAAATTATATCAATATAAATTAAATAAAAAATTTGATGAACCTTGTCATACCATGATTTATCCCCCCCCCCCCCCCATCAGTGTATCTCTCACCTAATCCCTTTCTAGGAATAATTAGTGGAATTAAAGATCGGTTTCATATATGGGATTTAATTTTCTCAAAAATGATCTGATTAATTATTGGAGTTAAATATTAGTTTTCTAATACATTATTTTAATCCATAGAAAAGATAAGGGGTTAGAAGTATAAAAGGAAGAAGAAGAAGAAGAAAATAATGGGTGGTATTGAATATAATGGAAATAGTGATATATTTTTGAATGAGAGAAACTAAATATATAAGTAGGGTATGGGTGGATATGATTATAAACCAATTTACTCATTTAATAATGCTACATAAATGAGTGAAGAAACTGGTATCCCAAGTGATATTGGGACCTTTTTTGATGAAAAATTTTAAGGATGATGAATTTGTAATTTTTATACATATTATAAGATATGGATTAACAGTTAAATATAGAAAAACTATATCATAAATAATAGAATAAGTATCAATATATCTATATCCATGTGTTTAAAATTGTGGTTGAAAAATTAAAATTCTAAAAGAGAAGGATTATTTAACTTATAATTGACCTCAGGGAAAAGAATGGTTCCAAAGATAAATATTTGAATGAGATGTTAAAAAAGTTTTAAAACATCAATAATTATTATAAATGAAATAATATAAACTAAAAAGAAGTTTATAATTTGAATTCCAATAAATATGAACATACAACTCTTCTAACAGAAGTGATTGAAGAGAAGAACCTGATGCAGTAAGAAATGATATGTCTCAAAAAATATATTTCTAAAATTAAAGTCATAATGAAATTCAAAGAAGATATTCTATAAAAAACTCTCACGTGTTGAAAAATGATATTTCTATTGGGAAGGTACTAATGGTATATTTTAATTCTCAACTATAAATAAATAGTATGTGGATCCTGTAATTTGAAGAGTAATTAATCATATCCAATAAAGAGTTGAAATAATATGGAGGTAATTCTAAACTCAAATATTAATTGCTTTAATTATTTCAAAACACTTAAATAGGTGACAAGGAATTAAAAGATTATTATTCTATCTAGGTGGAGATTTATGAAAATATCATCATGTCACATGGACATGATCCATGGGAAAAATGGTTTTTATTATGAAGGAACACATCATAGGCATTATAATAAGAAATATTTAGATATTTATTTGAAAAAGAAAAATCATTTAGGTGTTGGAAATAAATCTAAAAGATTACCTCTATGAGTTAATATAAATTATATATGTTCTATAAGAAGACAATTATATGTGTGCTACTTTTTTGGGATTTAAAGAAACATCTCTAGTTTCGGTTCTAAAGAACTAGAGTACATTATTAACTGTGAATCTATAGTAAGATTTTAAATAATGATTCACCATGTATAGAAAAATAGGTATGATTAACATTTTAATAATTATTTCCATATTAATCATTCCTCAAGTTGAAACTTTAAAATATTTTTTCTCATAATTAAGGAAAGAATATATCATGCTTATCGAAACAAATCAACTACTTAGAAAAAAATTTCGGGCTAGATGAAGAACACTAATACACTAAATGTGATTTGAATTGGAGCTCAAATTATATTTATATCCCATAAAAATCTTGTAAAGATAATAAAAGAAAAATTACCCATGATAAAAATCCACATGTTCCTAAAAATGAAACAGAACATGTGAAAAAGATTTCCGAAGTAAAGTTATGTTCTAAAATAATTTCTTTATTTCTTAATGGGACAATCCAAGAAGAAATTTCGTTTGGAAAAATATTAATTAAAAATAAATAGTGTAAATTAATATTCTAGGTGGAAAAGAAATCTAATAAAAAAAGTTTTATTTTGGGATGTGAAGAAGATAAGAAATCTAAAGAATTAGATAATAGATTAGATTATATTAAATGTTATTCAATGTTCAAAATATAATCCTAGATGAAAAAAAATTTGACATTTATGGTCCATAGTTACTCTCCATCCTAATTTACTTTAGGAATAATGGAAGGTAACCCTCCTGCCATTTTCCTTTAATTTTTCAAAAAAAATTGAAAATGTTCTAGATTTAGGGGAGACACGGTCTATATTGTAAGTGTTCTTATGAATCACATATGTAAAATCTTAAAACATATATTATTTAAATTAAAGTATTTCATGTAGAATGTGGTATTTTATTTTTTCACATCTAGTTTGAAATTGGTCTTAAATATGTATGTATGGTAAACTCTTTATGCTATAATTAATAATGAAAATGACATATTTGGATGTGAAATATTGTATTGGAATATATATTTTATAATTAATTAGATCATGATGAATTTTCCTTATAAAAATATTATTCAGGCTATGTATTAGTGATACATTTTATATAAAAGGAATAACATATATTGAGGGTAATAGATCTATTTGTTTATGATTCAATAAAAAACTTTCGACCAGGACAAATGTGTATTGCACAAAATCCTGAATTGGAAGAAATATTCTAAATATTATTTGATTTTATTCTTACCTATTAATAACATCTATATTTTTTATGATACATAATTTTGAAACTTTTTAATAATTATTTCTCAGTAAGTGGTATTCCTAAAAAAAATAATGCTTTAAAAACATTAAACTGAAATTAAGGGGGTGTTCGAGAGGAATTTCTAATGCTTAGTCAGTCTCATTCATAGTTACAAGAATCTATTGGAATATAGTTAAAGTGGGAATCATTTTGAATTACAAAATGTATATTTAAAAAATTACTAATTTATGTTTAAATTTTTAGGTAACACACCGTTTTTGATATAAAATTTATATGCTAGTTGTTTGGTGTGTGTTTGGTTGAGATCATAGGATGTTTCAAGGAAATAGAAGGGTAATTCTACCATTTATTTAATAAATTATCTAAGAAGAATAAATATTCTTTAATTTATTACCTTATAAGCATGTTTTATTTTTTGGGCTCAAGATCAATTGGATTAGAGGGTTTATGTGTAGGATCGAAATATAATATGAAATGCTCAATATACAAGAGGGGAGAGAATTGTATACTTTAAAAATTCCTTTGGAACCTTTAAAGTTATTTATGAATAACTAAAGTTTCCTTAAGAAAAGGAAAGGGCTATGTTTAACAAAGTTGAACTAAGTAAATTCACAACACCTCTAACACTGAACTAAACTTGGAAAGAGATTCCAAAAGTAGGTTCCGGAAATATGGTTCCGGAATTTTAAACTTAACAAAAGTTACAATATGAGATTCTACCTTAAAGCGTATAGAATCTAAATGAATCAGAGTAAGTAAGGAAGTATAAGAAAGTTATACTTTCCTTAAGATAAAAATTTCAGCGGAATAAAAACTAGTAGTAAAACTACTAGTAACAAGATAATATTCTTTTAACCCAAAGAGAAGGGTATCCAACAACCTTGGATAAAGGTCCCTTGATTTATACTTTCAAGAAAGTCTGTCTTACCCACACCAGGGTAAGCCCTTGATACGAAGATCGGAGTCTCTGTCTTGCTATCCCCGCAAGCCCTCAACTTCAAGGTAGTTGGCAACCTCTGTCCTCCTCAGCAAGGAATCCCTCGAACTTTAAGGTAGTCGGCACCTCTGTCTTCCTATCCCCGGAAGCCCTCGAATGTAATCACCAACATTCGGAGTCGCACGAAGATTTGAGAGTTAATAAGAGTCTCTCTCTATAGAAATCACTTCAAGCAAATTTGTCAGCCTTTCAGCACTTTCATCAGCTATCAGGTATCCATCAGCAACGAGCTCTTTCAAATGAGCTCCTATTTATAGGTAAGGTCGTCTCCTTCTCCAACGGTCATATTTTCCTTATTGTTCGGAGGGACCTGTACACGTGTCACTTAGACAAAGGTTATTTTACAACAAAGCAGACGACATCGTTTTAAAACAAAACAAGTGTAACAAAATGTACGACATCGTTTTAAACTCTAACATAAAGGTTCGGAATGAAAACTTCGGAGTGAAGGTTCGGAGTGAATAAATTCAGAGTGTATAAAACAATGATAATCAGATTCTGTTTAATAGATGAATTCGGAATGAGAATTCGGAATAGGAATTCGTCATCAGAATTCGTAATGATAATTCATCATCAGAATTCGTAATGAGAATTCGTCATCAGAATTCGTAATGAGAATTCGTCATCAGAATTCGTAATGAGATTTCGGAATGAGATTTATTCATTAGAATTCGTAATGAGAATTCCTCTTCAGAATTCGTAATGAGAATTCGGAATGGAATTTCTTCATTAGAATTCGTAATGATAATTCTTCTTCAGAATTCGTAATGAGAATTCTTCTTCAGAATTCGTATCCTGAACCTGGAATAGAACTTAGTCAGAGATCATATTCGGAATTCGGAATGAGACTTCCTTATAGTTCTTTATCCAGAATCCGAATACTAAACAGAATGCTTTATATCAAAGTTATAATGATTCCGAGAAAATGAATCTGAATCTCATACTTAAGAAAAATATGAATGAAAATATGATAAGGATAATTTTTCTTATAAAAGAGTTTTTATTTAAGAAAGAAAATTTACTTATAAAAGCGATTTTTCTTAAGAAACAAAATTTACTTAAGAAAACAATTTTCATTATAAAATCAATTTTCCTTAAGAAAGCAATTTTCTTAAAGATAAGGTGTTTGTGATTTCCAAAACAAGAAGGAATGGAAAAGTCATAAGGAAAACCTTATTGACTCAACAGTCTCCCCCTTTTTGGAAAGCACAAACATCCTAACGAAAAAGAAATTCTAAGAAGAAAGAAACATATTAAAGCTTATCTCCCTTGGTTTAAGGACATAGATGAATACGACTAACTCCCCCTTAGAATTTGAAACTCTAAGGATCGTATTCATATTTCCGGAGTGATGTTTCATAAGAAGGTCTTCTTTAAGAAAAAATAACACCCCTTAAACAAACTCTTATTAGAGTTCTTTTTCCTTGGGTATTTTTCCTTTCTCCCCCTTTGATAAACTCTTATTAGAGTTCCTCTTTTTCTTAAGGATCTTTTCCGTCTCCCCCTTTGTGATTTTCAAAAATAATTGGAGGGAATGGAAAAAAAATAACGAAGTACCTGAAAGATTAGTAATGATAACAAAAGAAACAACAAGCACAACTTTCATTAAATTTTGTAATCTCAGCAACAACAAAATAAAATTACAACAAAAAGATCAGATTGGTTTATTTCGGATCTTTTTCCTTAGACATGAGGCCCTTTAGAATAGTCTTGATTTTCTTGAGGTCTTTATTATATTCTTCGGCTTTCTTCTCTAAGACCACTATTCTTGCGGATTGAGCTTCAATTATTTCTCCCTGAGCCTTCAAATTTTCTTCCTGAGCTTTCATTTTCTCTTCTTGAGCCTTCATCCTCTCTTCAAAATCAATCCGATGATCCCTTTCAAATTTTCAATTTTGAGAAACGGAATTGAGCTTCCCATTCAGATCTCTTACTTCCTGAATCCGAAAGTTCTTTTCCTCTGTCAACTTCTCTTCAAAGGATGCAGTCAGCTTATTAATCTTCTTGTCCTCAGTCTCAAAGGCATCCTTGACATTATCTTGAAACAGATCGAAAAGCCTCATCTCTTCCACAGTCTTCTTAGACCAGCTTGTCATCCTCTTGCAAGATCTTTTATGAGCTTCATAACCAATAAATAAGTTTTTGAACTGGGCTTCAATCTCAACACACTTATCCATAACCATGGATACGGAGTCTGTTTTCTGATTCAACGCATGTTGGAGCATCTGGAATCGTGAATCAATACTTGAGAAGGTCGGAATGGTTCCCACCAACTTTTTCAAAGACTGAACAACAAAGCCATGCCCCAACGAAGATGACTCCGAATCTGAAATCTTGCTCGGAGAGTTTTCTTCCTCAATAAGCTCCAACTTTCTCTTAGAAGAACTACCAGCTTCATTTCTCATCCTCTTTTCTGAACTCGGAGTATCAGCAAGAATTTGTTTCCCCTTATCTTGTTTCGGAATTGAAACCTGTTCTGGAGTTCTCTTCTCACTGTCAGAAACTTGTACAATAAAATCTTCCTCATCAGCAACTTCCTGAACACCAACCTTTACATTTCCATCTGATAAATATCACGTAAAAGTTGTTCTTCTTCTCCATGATAGGCAACTTCTTCTTCCCCTTTCTCTTCTTCCATTGCAAGAGTAACAAGTTTCGAAGATTCAGCTTCAGAAGTTCGGAGCGATAAGTGTTCCGAAGGAGTTCCCTTGTACTCATCTACGTGTTTTAGCACATATCCTGTCTCACCACTTCCTTCAGCAGCCTCTTCAACTTGTTTTACTTGCTCTACTTCCTCAGTATTAGTAGCAACAGCTTGTTCCGGAGCAACGAGATTTCTTCCTGGAGTCTCAGGTAGGGATGCCAGGGAGAAAGATCTCGGAACTGGAATTGTTGCTGAAACCATTTCATTGAACTTCAACAACGCTTGGACCGCATCAGCTTCTGACAATTTCTTCTTAAGCTTATTTTCCTTAGCTTGTTTCTCAAGCTCATCAGCAGTTTTTTCCTTCAAAGCTTTAGCCTCTGCAGGGTCCAGTCCGAACTGCGGATCCCCTTCTTTCCTCTTCTCTTTGTCAGCTCTCCACTTTGTAACAACCTCATCAGGATAGGTCTTCTTCTTCTTAGGCTTTGGAGGTGCGGAATGGGCTTCCTTAGACTTAGGATTTTCTGCTTGTTCTTCCACTTCTTATAGATTTCTCTTTCTTACTGGCTTAGATGATTCCGGATCAGCAACTTTCGGAGCCACTTCTTCTTGAGGAGGTAGATCAATAAACTTTCCAGACTTCTTGTCAAAAGCTATATTCATTCTTTTAAGCATGCCATCGTTGAGCAGCATTATCTTGCAAACTCTCGGCTTAGATTTGCAAGCCTCCTTGAAAGACTCAAAGCATCGAACAATAAACTTGGAGAGGATTGCTGGATACATAATAATCTGAGCTCTCAGATTCCCCTTCTTCAAATTTTCAATATTAAGAAGAATATGCTTCATCAAGTTAAACTTCCTTAGATTTATCAGGAAATCTAAGATATAGATCTCACTTTTCTTCAAGCTGTCCTTATCACCTTTTCTCAGTACGATAAGTCCTTGCACCCATAATTCCAGAATCCGGAAGTTTGTTGATAGAGTTGGAATCTGCGGAGCCTTGTCATCAGCCAATCCGAGAGTTTCTAAGGCCTTTTCCTTGTTGAAACTACCCATAGAGTCTGGCAACACGTGCGAAATAAACTCGGCTTCCCCTTCATAAGATAATCCTACCAAGCTTGCAGCCTTGGTGTAAGAAAGTTTATATGTCTTTCCATACGATTTGAAAGAAAACTTATCTCTGTCATCTTCATTAAAGAAAGAAACTGATTCATAAAATTTGATAAGTAAATCAGAATATACTTCATCTTGGTTCCCGGTTTTAGATACCGCAATATCCTCCCAGCCATTCAACATGATGTTCTTTGAGATGATAGAATCGTAGTTGTTGAAGAAAACCGGATGAACTAACCTTTCTCTGTAGACTAACCACTGAGAAATAGGCTTGGTTGAAGACATTTCTTGAGATGCTAATTCTGCAGACATTCGGATTAGAAGTTCTCTGGGAAGTTCGGAACGGAGAAGACTGAAATTCGGAACGGCCTTAAATCAGAGGGGCAAAGCTTCAGCACGCGAAAGATTGAAACCAATGTGGGACTAGAATTTAGGTCCCCTTTATATAGGCAATGGGATGACGGTTCACATTCCATAGTTGATCTAACGGTTGGAATGAGCTGCGATCAGATCTGACGGTTGAAAATTCGAATCAGATCTTTTTGAGGTTTTATTAAAACAAAGAATTAAGAAATATAAAATCTGAAAACAAAATAAAATAAACTGCCATCAAGTAAAATATGATTACGAAAACATTAGTAAGGAAATCATACCTTTCAGATTAGCATAGGAAAGTTATTCGTAATGGGTAATATAAAGATGACTACGAAAAACTCAATACGAAAAACTAAATATGAAAAACTCAATACGAAAAACTAAATATGAAAAACTCAATATGAAAAACTAAATATGAAAAACTCAATACGAAAAACTAAATATGAAAAACTCAATACGAAAAAGTAAATAGTAAAAAAAACTTGGTACGAAAATCTGGTTATGAAAGTACCAGTACGAAATTTTCCATTCCGGAAATTTTCAATACGAATACTTCTATTCCAGGAGTATTCTGTGTGAAAATATCCATTCTGGAAAATTATAGTTCCGGAAGTTCCATTCCGGAAATCTTCGTTCCGAAAAGTTTTGAAAACAAATTTTGAAAAACTTTGTTAACCAAACAATCAAATGTACTCCCCCTATAAAAAGGAGTTTATTACTGTAAGGAGACTTTTTCAACAGAAAGTTAATTACGGAAGATTACCTTATGGTTATCATTCCTAACTTCTTTTTAATATATTCATATCTATCAGAAGGAAAAGATTTTGTGAAAATATCAGCAAGTTGATCTTGCGTTCCGATAAACTGAAGAATAATATCTCCTTTCGTTTTGATAATCTTTTTGAAAAAACTTTTGTTACCAGTCATGTGCTGGGAACATCCACTGTCCATGTACCATATATTGTTGCTGGAACTTTCTTTATTTTCCTGAAATTAAGAAAAAGTTAGATTTTTGGAATCCAAACTTGCTTGGATCCGAGATTTCCAGACAATAAAATTTTAGGTATCCACATCTTCTTGGAAAAGTAGGCTTTGTGAAATCCTAGAGATTGGGTTTTGTTTAAGGAACAATTCTTTGCCCAGTGACCACCACATTGACACATGGTGCAAAATGGGGCACTTTGAGTAACAAAATAATTTTTACTGAAAATAGGTTTTGCATGGGTATAACCAAATCCGGATTTATTTCTTAAAGGTCGTATTTGGGAATACATCTTGTCAAAATTTTCTTTACCATGGGTAAAGTTTGATAAACATTTCTTTAAGGAAAAAATTTCGGACTTGAGTTTTACAACCAAGTTTTTATCCTCAAAATCATTAGTTTTTGAACTAGAGTTAGGCTCGAAAACATTTTTATTAGAAATTACTTTTTCTAACTCTTTAGAAAGTTTGTTCTTCTCAGAACTTACTTCCTCAAGATTTTTTGAAATACTTTCAAAATCAGCATTTTTCTTATTAAGATCTTTAGAAAGTTCTGATATCTCTTTTGTAAGAATAGAATTCCTAGAATTTTCCTTATCAAGTTTCTTATTGAGTTTGGAATTCTCAATCTCAAGAAGTTCAGCAAACCTAGAGACTTCTTCATAAGTAGGTAAAGTATTTTCCTCGTCAGAAGATGATTCTTCATCAGAAGTGTTATAATACTTACTATAATTAGAATTTAAAGAAACATTGGTCAATGATTCAGCATTTCGTACCTTAGCCATAAGACAATGATTATCAATAGGTAATCTGGCTATAAGACCAAGATTCTTCTGTCCTGAAGATTCATAATCAGAAGATTCATCTGAAGAGTCACCACCACTGGCACTCCAGGTGTCATTAGCTCTCAGAACTTTCTTAGCTTTAGCTTTATAATACTTCTTTCTGTTCCTGTCTAAATGTCTTTCCTCCCTTTCTTTCTTTTTGAGCATAGGGCAATCTGGTCTAATATATCCAGCTCTCTTACATTCATAACAAGTAACTTCTCCATCTTTCTTATCTTTCCTATCCTTTTTCTTATACTTGGATTGAAAGTTTCTCTGTCCAGCTATCTTGTTCATCCTTTGAGCAAGATTGGCTAATTCATTTTCTGAGACTTCACTCTCACTATATTCGGATTGAAAAATAACTTTCTTAGACTTGGATCTGGTTACTCTCTCAGGAGTCTTAGCTTTCATCTGATTTGAAGTTGTAGTAAAAGCAACAGTACCATTTCCATTCTTCTTCTTGATGTTGTCAGCATCTCTCTTCATTCTGGTTTCATGTTGTAGAAGAGTTACAAATAATTCATCAAGATTAATTTGAGTGACCTTCCTGTTCTCATCTATAGCTGTTCTCTTGGATTCCCACTCATTGGGAATAATGTCAATTATCTTGTCCACAAGAGCTTCATCATCTAAACCTTTCTCTCCCATAGAATGCAGACTGTTGACAATAGTCATAAATCTTTGTTGAACTTTAAAGATAGGTTCTCCATAAGGAAAATTGAATCCATGATATTCATCTCTAAGCATAGCTCTTCTAGTCTCAATCACCTTAGAAGTCCCAAAGTGTGTAACCTCTAACTACTTCCATATACAGTTAGCTGGTTCACAAGAAGAAATTTGGCTATATATATTTCTGGTCATTGAACATAGTAAAGTATTGCGTACCATAGAGTTGAGTTGATATTCTTGCTTTTCCTGGTTAGTAAAGGTTCTGACTTCTTTGTCAGGAATTTTATAATCACCAGTAAGCATAACAAAGTTGTCTACTCCAGTATTGATAACAAATGTCTTCATACGATCTCTCTAGTATTCATAATAATTACCATTAAAAATAGGTGGTATTGTAGGATTTAGATTGTCAATAGATCCAACATTAATTCTTTCCATACTAGAAATAACTTTGCAAACAAACTTGTTAGTAGCAAAAGAATTGTAATAACAAAGTTCGGAGTGGGAAAAGTTCTGAATGGACAAATTCGGAATGACAAAGTTTAGAAGGATAAAGTGAGCAAGAAAAACTTTTATGTGAGTACAAGTATTTCAGTAACCTCCTCTGATACCAATTGTAGGGTCGAAATATAATATGAGATGCTCAATATACAAGAGGGGGGTGAATTGTATACTTTAAAAATTCCTTTAGAACCTTTAAAGTTAGTTATGAATAACTAAATTTTTTTAAGAAAAGGAAAGGGCTAAGTTTAACAAAGTTAAACTAAGTAAATTCACAACACCTCTAACACCGAACTAAACTTGGAATGAGATTCCAAAAGTAGGTTCCGGAAATATGGTTCCAGAATTTGAAACTTAACAAAAGTTACAATATGAGATTCTACCTTAAAGCGTATAGAATCTAAATGAATCAGAGTAAGTAAGGAAGTATAAGAAAGTTATACTTTCCTTAAGATACAAATTTCTGCGGAATAAAAACAAGTAGTAAAACTACTAGTAACAAGATAATAGTCTTTTAACCCAAAGAGAAGGGTATCCAACAACCTTGGATAAAGGTCCCTTGATTTATACTTTCAAGCAAGTCTGTCTTACCCACACCAGGGTAATCCCTCGATACGAAGATTGGAGTCTCTGTCTTGTTATCCCCACAATCCCTCAACTTCAAGGTAGTTGGCAACCTCTGTCCTCCTCAGCAAGGAAGCCCTCGAACTTTAAGGTAGTCGGAACCTCTGTCTTCCTATCCCCGGAAGCCCTCGAATGTAATCACCAACATTCGGAGTCGCATGAAGCTTTGAGAGTTAATAAGAGTCTCTCTCTCTAGAAATAACTTCAAGCAAATTTTTCAGCCTTTCAGCACTTTCATCAGCTATCAGCTATCCATCAGCAACGAGCTCTTTCAAATGAGCTCCTATTTATAGGTAAGGTCGTCTCCTTCTCCAACGGTCATATTTTCCTTAAAGTTCGGAGGGACCTGTACACGTGTCACTTAGACAACAGTTAGTTTATAACAAAACAGACGACATAGTTTTAAAAAAAACAAGTATAACAAAATGTACGACATCGTTTTAAACTCTAACATAAAGGTTCGGAATGAAAAATTCGGAGTGAAGGTTCGGAGTGAATAAATTCAGAGTGTATAAAACAATGATAATCAGATTCTGTTTAATAGATGAATTCAGAATGAGAATTCGGAATAGGAATTCGTCATCAGAATTCGTAATGAGAATTCATCATCAGAATTTGTAATGAGAATTCGTCATCAGAATTCGTAATGAGAATTCGGAATGAGATTTCTTCATTAGAATTCGTAATGATAATTCTTCTTCATAATTCGTAATGAGAATTCGGAATGGAATTTCTTCATTAGAATTCGTAATGAGAATTCTTCTTCAGAATTCGTAATGAGAATTCTTCTTCAGAATTCGTATCCTGATCCTGGAATAGAACTTAGTCAGAGATCATATTCGGAATTCGGAATGAGACTTCCTTATAGTTCTTTATCCAGAATCCGAATACTAAACAGAATGCTTTATATCAAAGTTTTAATGATTCCGAGAAAATGAATCTGAATCTCATACTTAAGAAAAATATGAATGAAAATATGATAAGGATAATTTTTCTTATAAAAGAGTTTTTCCTTAAGAAAGCAAATTTACTTATAAAAGCGATTTTTCTTAAGAAAGAAAATTTACTTAAGAAAACAGTTTTCCTTATAAAAGCAATTTTCCTTAAGAAAGCAATTTTCTTAAAGATAAGGTGTTTGTGATTTTCAAAACAAGAAGGAATGGAAAAGTCATAAGGAAAACCTTATTGACTCAACATTATGAACACCAAAAGTGCTAAGTGGTCATTTCACTCTCTATATTTTTGTGAGGAAATACATTTTTTATGGGGAAATTAATCTCAAAGAATGATATTATAAGGATATTTTATTAGAAAAATCCAACAATAAAATATATAATTTATATCAGGAAGCATTTTGGATAAAATATTTATAATGGGAGACCAGTATCAAGGTATTAATGGGGTATTCTATATAGAATTATGATGTCAAGAAGGAGTGTAAGTTCGTGGTGGAATACCTACTATATGCTATTTGAGAAAGGGGGATTAAAAATAATGGAAACCATATTATTTTTATAAGAAAATATTTTTAATATATGAATATCACTTCTTATAAAACCTAATCATAATAGGGGGAGTTTAAATATTTCTCTCATGGAGATGAAAATGGATTAGAAATGAGCCTTTTTGTTTTAGTGATAAATTGTGTGAGAAAATCCTTAAATTCATAAGGACATCTATTTTATTTAATTGAGATTTTATGGATTTTCATTTAATGGGATATTATTAAAAAATAAAAAGGGATCATTATTTAACCCATAATGGGTTTTATTGGATTTATTGACAATATGTGATGGTCAGTGGAGTTATTGAAAATATATGAGTGTTTCTGTTTTGAAAACATTTACTATATAAATAATAATAGGATTTATTATTGTGGTAATTGAAGTATTCTAGTGGTTTATGTAAAAGAAATATATATCGGAAAAAGGATTAGTGTACTGGTTATAGCCCTGGAAAAAATAAATTAGAATGTGTTCGTGTGTATGTGTGTTGCCTTTACAATTTAAATTCTTAATTTATGGAAAAGGACTGATAAAGGTATTTGAAAACATAAATAATCTTACCACCTCAATGTTGGAAAAAAATAATGATAATCCCATAAGGCTTTGTATTGTATTTTTATTAATATGTGATAGTTTCTGGATTTATTCATAACATGTGAGTATTGGTGTTAGGACTCATTGACAATATGAAAAAACATGGATTTATTATGGAGATTCTTAGAGGATTGTTTTGTTTTATGATAAAGAAAAACAGATATATATATATATATATATATATATATAAGGATTATAGTTTTGTCTTTATACCCTAAAAATGAAATTAAAAATATGTGTGTGTGTTTTTCCTTTGGATTTATTATGCTAAAATATTTTAAAATGGTTGATTGTGGTATTTGTAAAAAATATTTGGCCATCATATCCAATGTTAGCACCCCATCATCCTACCAATAGTGCTGGTTGATGATATTAAAGTTTCCAACAGATGAGGTGGCATAACGAACCATAGTACCAATGATGGGGTGGAACTAATACATGTGAAGGCTTGTGTAGGTCGGCCCCAGTCTGAAGAAGAGTAATACACACATGCATGGAAGCATGAATGACCCACCACAATGGATCAATGTATAAGCTATCATTCAAATGTCCTTTAGTGTTATGATATTTATATTCAAGATTCCACCAATTATAGTTTCCATTTTTGTTTTGAGGATATATTTGAACAATTCATTACAAAATAAAAACACATATACGAGAGTTAAAATGGAAATGGAATGGTAATCTCAAACCAATATTCCATATATGTGTACACCATACTACCGGATAGGTCATTGTGATTAGGAAATTTCGGATATGATATCACCATGATGTTTCACTTGTTATGGTAGTCTAGGTAATTATCCAATGTTAAATGATGAAACCTAAAATGGGAATGGTTGATATTTTAGGGACTATTGTAAGCATATAATTTATATGGATACTTACTTATATGAAATAGGAATCCATCCATGGGTGTAAAGCTATCTATGGTCGACTTGTGTAAGAGAAGTTGAACTACATTATAGATAATTGTCACATCATGGTACCCTCACTGAAGGTGTTTTTATAGTCTTGGTAATCATTTCATCTTTTCTAAGAAGTGTTTTGAATAGCTAGTTTCCATGGTTTTTGGAATTTCTATGGAATATGTTTTTTAAGGGGAACCACACCATATTGTGGGGTCAATGGGTTGAGTATTTTCTAGGGAATTTTTCTCAAAGAAGTAGAGAACATTTCCTAATTCTTGGAGAGGTTATGTAAACAATTTCTGTGAGATTATGATAGGAAATATTAAATAGAGATATTATAATGCGTGAATGGAAATATCATGCCACTGTTTTAGGAGTCTTAAAAGAGAATTATTAAATGATTTTTAAATTAGTAAAGGTCATTTATTATAAGGAATACCAAGATGATATTGGTTTGTGAATATAGATAATATCAAAGGGATTTTATATTTTTGAATATTGTAATATTCAATGAATATATATTTTGGAGTTTATAGTTACATTTTATAATAGTTCTCCATATTTTCATATATGGAAAAATCTTCGTATAATTTCATTCAAGGATAAAAAGTCAAGAAATATAAAGAAATTTGTAGATTCAATGTGACTCATTTTTCAACATGGTCTGTCTCATACATATTAAAATAATAAGAGCAAGATATTATAGGAAGATTTGATCTGTATGATGTAGAAAATGACTATAGATAAAGAGATAAGATATTTCATTGAAAATATGAATACATTAATGAGGATTGCAACCATGAAATACCTTAATTAAATATGCATGTAAAATTAAAAAAATTGAGAACCATACATTTATTTAGTAGCATAATAATTTTCACACCCACATCCAATGGGGTGTGTAGAAGAAAGAGGTTTGTTTCATCCAGTAATGTAAAATGATTCCAGATCTATACTAGGAATTTAGATTAAGAGGTATTGGAATTCCGTGATGAAATTTCAAAAGAAGAAGGTGTTTTTATGATCTCTTATTGAAAAATGAAGATAAATGTTTTAAAGTTAATTTTGAAACTTTCTTATGAAGGAGTATCCTGGAGATAAAGATCATTGAAAAACACTTGGTGTAACTCACAAAAAATAGGTGATATTAGTCTTTCTCATGTGGATAACTATTTTTCCCATTTGGAGTAGTGATTAAAGGAGGGAACATATAAAGAAGTGATCCTTAGGATACAGTGAGTCTAACCTAAAATATTATATGGGGAGTGACCGTAGGTATGAATCACTTATCCAAAATCCCACAAGTAGTGAGTTTAATGAATCTAGTTCATTGAAAGACTATCAATTTTTAGATCGTTGGATTATCCCATAGCGGGGAACCAAGTAAATAGTAATATTTGTCTTATGTTCTAACATTACTTTTTTCATTCACACTATCTGATAAAGTGGGTAACATAAAATTTAATAGAAACATAATAAAATTAAATTCATGAAATTTGATTGACATAAATTAATGAGGAAAATTGATGACCCCTGTAATTATATTTTCAGGAATTTTGATGAAAAAAAAATCATCTTTGGAAAAGATTTCATATCCTAATTCACCCCATCTCTCAGGGTATCTTTAACTTAATACCTTTCTATATCTAATAATATGTTTGATTAATAATTTTACCACTAATATAGTGTATATTAGAAGACATATTTACTTTATTTATTTTCATTCCATAATTACAATTCCATCCCTTAAATGTGCGCTTCAATTCATTTCTACCACTATTTCATATCACATTAAAAATAATGAATATTTAAGATGAATTTTTTATTCTGAGAGCATGAAAATATCCTCTTAAAATATCGTGAGATTCATTAAAGGATAAATTTCCACAATGTATAAATAATTTTTATAATAATTTATTATTATTGTTTCTAAAAAATTACAAAAACTAAAAATGGTTATCATGAGTAAAGATAATACACAATGAAATCTTAATAGAGCTCATATTAAGACATAATAAATTAATTTATAAAACATAAATATAACAAATAAAAACCCATGATGAAAATAAATTATTCCACAAATAAAAAACCCCTAAAACTCTAGAACACATACTGATCAAATTAGAATAAAAAATTTTATAAGAACTTTATCACTAATTCTTCCAGAATTAACTTACCTTTTATACCCAAAAAATAAATTCACTCATAATGTTAAATAAAAAATATAAATATACCTTAATCATATATTCTACCAAAATAGAATGATCATTTCACAAAATAACATGAACCACAATGATAGAGAGAGATTAAAATATATATTACTAACAAATTAAATCAATAGTTATCTTACAAATAATATCCACTACTTCAACATAAAATCATATACAAGGAAAACAGATACAATTGTAATTTAATGTTAAAAGAAATATAAAAAACCTTTCCCAAAAAGGGTCATCAATACTTCTTAATGTATTTCTCAATAAGGGTCGCACATCTCATGTAGTGGTGAATCAATAGGAAGTAGAATAAAAAATCTATTTTTTTAGGTAAACCATTTTTGTAAGAGTAATCACCCCAAAAGGATTGATACTGTGGAAATTTAATGATCTTCACAAGAAAATCACTGAGATTTAAGGGTTTATGTAAAGGAGGATGGTGTTTAGTGGGAGAGGCTTTAACTATTTTGTCTTCTGATCTAACTAATGTAAAAGGAGGGCATGGATTTATGTATTTGTCACTATGAAGCCTATATTTCTAAAAATAAAAAATTGGGATAGGAACTTTAACACAATAAATGTTATTAAAACTCATACACATGTTTGAATATGTATTTTCAAAATCAATTCAATTTACTATAATCCATGAATTTTTGGAGATATTTCACCTTAAGTTGGAAATCCAAAAATAATTTATAGAAAAAATTATAATAAAATATTTTTAAATTATGAAAGAGTTTTAGTAGAGGATGAAATGTAAAGTACTCTAGTTGAAGAGGTTTTGGTTACCACTATAGATGATAGAATCTACTTTGACATACAACATGCAATATGACCAAAACTCTGTTTGAACTATAATCGCATTGGTCACTTATGTTCTTAATTTCATAGTTAAAAGGTGTGTAACTTATGTAATGGAAGGGTTCATGACGAAAACTCTTATAGTAATGTAAAAGGGAATAATAATGTAATGGATTTTGAGCCCTCAAAGGTCTCAGATCACGAATCCTCATCCTCTAGATATAAGGATATGATCATTGAGGACTCTCAATTCCCTGATACTCATAATGATTTATAGGATCATATGAAGTCTCATGTTTCTAGGATAAAAATGGATATTAATTATGATTCTCTAGATAATATAAGTTAAGTGATCAAGGATTAAAAGTGTCTATCTCATGAACATGTAGTTATTGAATGGAAGATTCCAAAGTCTTTTGAGAAAGAGAAGGAAGTTATACATGTTGTAGTGGGAACACATGAAAAAGCTAGAGACCCTAGGATTGATAAAGAATCCTTTGAAGCACAATAATTCCCATTGAATGAGGTTCATATTTCTAAGGTAACTGAACACGGTACCCTCAATATTCATAAGAAACATATGAATATATATACCAGAAATGATCATCAAAGAATTATCCAAGTGCTTTGATTTTTGAGAAGATATAGGACCAGGATTTTGAGGATATATCTCCCATTTTTAAGTAATCTAAATGAACTAATGTCGTAAAATAAAAACAAAATGAGGTTCCTAGTTTACATAATTATCAAATACATAGTTCTATTGACAAATAGTTTGAGGATGAAAGATTCTCATGGTTTTAAACTACCCATACCTTATAGAAATGTTCACAGAATGAAGCAGATCGTAGTAAATAGGTTGTTAGCATAGGGTCTTTGTCTGAACCTCTAGTATTTCTAGGTGTTGTAAAGTTCTTTCACTCATGTGCCTCCATCCAAAGTGTCCATGAAAAGGGTATATGTGAGATCACCTCCTTAGGCCATAAAATCTAAAAAACAGTTCAAACCACTAAATAGAATGTACTTAGATGATGAAATTGAAGAAATGTAGCATCTTGAACTCATCCAAGATAGACCCATATTGAGTGAGTGTAATAAGATAATAGGTGTAGTATCATCACCTAAAGGTAAAAAATAAAAATAAAAAAAAGATGTAAAAAAGTCCTTACAAAAAATGAAATGGTAGGGAGGGCCTCATACAAGAAGAAAATTTCTTAATAAATGAAGATATTGTACTAGAAGGGTCAATGGATCAGGAATTCTCCCATGTCCACAGACCTTAAACATTACCTTCTAACCCATAAGCCACTTTTGTGTTGGAATTTCTGAACCCAAAATGTTATTCAATAATTGTAATACATTCAAATGGACCTATATTGTATAAACCTTTGTCTCTCAAAATTATTATGATATTTAAATGGATCATCTATGTTTCATTGAACATGTTATCATTAAAATTCTCAACTATAAAAGTATCCAACAACACATTGATAAAACACGCTCCATTCATTGCTACACCTTTGTCATTTCATTTTTATATGACTCTACATCTTATATTATATGAAGGTTCTTTTCGAATGGCCTGTAAATTCATTCTAATAAAATGGAGAATGACTGTATTATTGTTAGATACTTCAATAAAATTATTAGGCCTTAAATGAATACATGAACCAAATTCAACAAGACCGAATATAATTAGTTTTCTTTATGCATTGGCCATTCAAACATTTCATAAGTTCTTATTTCTAGAGCCAATTCTAAATGAAATGGACATATAATCAATGGTAGTAAGGTCGAAAGTTATACATATGATTTTTCTATATTGGTTATGGAAGTAAAAATATTGGGATCTCCATATTTTCACTTCTTAAATATCACATAGTTTATAATCTCATTATTTTCGACGCACATACTTGTCTAACGCAGACATCTCCCCTTACTTTAAAATTTGATAATAGATGGATTATAATTTTTAGTTGTAGAGAAGTTATGATGGGAGCAGGGAAGTTAGTATCTTTAGAAGGCCGTCTAAAAAATATTACAAACAAACTGAAAAATTTCAAAAGGCTATTTGATAATAGATCAAAATTTCCTTCTATAAGCTAGATGATGGTATCATATGTGCTCAAAAACTTATTTCTGTTGTCAATACAAAAACCAAAATCAGGATAATACTTATAGGTAAGAAATTCAAGCCTTATTTAAGTAGTATAATCTTCTCAATCTTAAAGAAAGGCTAGATCAAAACCATATCAATGTCAAATTGTTAACAAAGTCCTATTTAAAATCTAAAATATTTTGTCACCTTAACAAAGAAAAAATAATTATAAGAGGAAATATTTCCATTATCATTTATGGAGGCACTTTCACATCAGAAATAGATATTTCAAATATTGAGGTCAAATATTTCCAAGACCTATATTTAGTTTATGGAATTGACAACAGCCATGAAATGTTTGATAGTATTCCTACAAGAATTTATGATCATTAAAATAAAATCCCCATTTTGGAACGTTATAGTAAATAGATTAAAAATGAACTTTTATCCCTTAATATTGATAGTGCACTTAGACCTGATGGATTTGCCGATAAATTCTTCATGTTCTACTAGGATATATTAAGAATTGATGTGATAAATATTGTAAAGGACTTTTCCAATCATCCATCGATTCCTTATTGAATCAAATCCATCATAATTTATCTAATACATAATAAATATAATATTATTGACATCAAATACATCAAGAATGTTTTGATTGGGAATACCATACCTAGAATCATTAGAAAATTTATTTCAACCATAATATGGGATATCATAAAGGATATGATCACTAAAAACCAGTTTGGATTTTTACTAGTAAAAAATATTCAAAATTTTTGTTCACTACCTCATAAAGGGTCCACTTGATGAGGAAGAAATTCAAGTACGACAAATTTTATCTTAAAATTGATATATCAAAGTATTTTGACACCATGAAATAGATCTTTAATAATATTTTCCTCATGAATTATGGGTTCTCCAATATCTATATCAAGTTGATCAACACATCATTCTCACTATAGTGATATATATTTTATCAATGGATCCCCTAGAGACTCTGAAAATGTTCCATATGCATCATGCAAGTAGACCACCTCTTAGGAATTTTGTTTTCCATCACTGAATATTACCAAAGTAGGTGAATTAATGATATCACCACTGATGGCCTTTAGAAAATAATTATTTAAGAAAGGGAGTTGTTTAACAACTCTCTTTTACTTTATGATGACGACAACCTTTTATTTGGGAAATCCTCCAAAATCCCATTACATGTAATCAAATATATTTTTTTACATTATGAAGACGTGGAAGGACAATTCATAATCTTGAAAAAAATCATTAATTATTTTTGTATATGTAATTACTATCATCATAAAAAATATAATTAATATATTACATGGATTTAAAAGTGGAACTTTACCATTTATATACCATTGTGTCCCACTTTTCTAAGGTAGATTCTTTAGTTTCCATCACGAAAACATTTGTTCCATGATTGTTAATCTACTGGCCAACTCGGAAGGGAAATATCTATTTCAATCTAGAATAATATGTTTGGTAAACTCAATTATCACTTACAAATTTTTTAAGCTTTCTCTTTATATAGTTTTCCATGTGGGATTCATAATAATTTATAGAGTTCTATTAGAAATTTAATTTGGACTAGTTATGTCTATGAAAAGAAGATAACTATTACTTATTTGAAAGAATGAAAAAAACCCATCGACATGGGGGGTTTAGGCATCAAATAACTTAGATGTTTAAATAATTATCTTATTGGGAAATTTACTTGGAAACTTATGTCTTCTTATGATACTTATCTTTATTTTTTTCAAGAATATTCCACAATAAGATTTTGAATGGGTACTCTTATTATCTTGATTCATCTTTTTGGATGGATATTAGGAGATATATAATGATATGATGCTTAACTACAAGTGTTGGTCTATAAGAAATAAAATCTAAACTTCTGGAGCACACACTCACTTGATAGGCCTCTTCAAGACATAATGAGTGTCCCATTTCACCAGAGAAATATGTCAGTTGTTGATATCCCACATAACAGAACTAAATAAAATACATTAAATATTTATGATATTAATATTTAATTGAAAGGATGTCTATTTGTGAATTGGACACTCTAATTTTGATTAGAAATGGGAATGTATTATTCAATACTATGCAGTATTACAAGATGCCTTGTGGGGATAGCATCAACACACCTTCAAGGTTGATAAACATCATAAATACCTTTATTTAGCCTTCAATATGGACACACTTATGAAATATCTATAAGGGTCAGATACCTACAGATGAAAGGAATTAAAGGATTGGAATTCATGTTGCCTCATCTTATCTTGTCTTCTTGAAAGATGATGAAAATACACAATATCTACTTATTAAAAATAAGATTTCTTCTTCTTTATGGACTTATACAATGGTAGTTCTTTGAAAACATAATATTCACCGAACAGTAACTACATGACCTATTTCATTCAGTTACATCAACTTTAAACAGTGATTAGATTTTCAATCTGCTAATAAAAATAGCTTCCTCACTCATTAATCACATTTGGAAGAAACATAATGTCATTATCTTTAAAAATAATCATTATCTTCTTAAAATACAAATGTCTATGCATATAGATGTGTATATAAATTTCTACATTCAAACAAGTTCTGTGACTAACACGCTTTATGATATGAATATTTTTGGGATGTTGGGTGTGTGTGGTAGGTCCAAAAACCCATTAGTGCTAAATTCAATCTCATCGATTCACCCAATCCCTCTGTGGATCAAGGTGAATGATGATTGTGGCTGATTTTGGAATTATAGGCCCATATGGATGTGCAGAGGTCTTCCATACACATCATGGGTTCATCAAAGGTTTTTTATATCACTAAATTTGTATTTCAATGGAGTATGAGGCTAAGTTAGAGGCTATCATCCAAGATATAAAATATGATTTCTAATATAAATGGGAACATCTATTGATCGAATTGGTCTTAATACTTTTAATTGAATTTATTAAAGATAAAACTAGGAATATTCCGGAGAAAGTGTTACCATAATGGATTTAATGCCTTTTCACCATTACGCACTTCAATTTGGTGCTACTTCATGAATATAGGGAAGCAAATAAATTTTTTGACACACTAAAAAAGAAAGCGGTGATAGAGACAAATTCAATTTTCTCCTTTTGGATCCCATACTTTTGTAATTAATTTTATGTATTCATACATGTCAGGTGAGATCCCTTCCTAACATTTAAAATCAACTTTTAGTTCATGAACATTACTCTTTGTTTGATTAAAAAAAATTTGGGACTAAGTTTTTGCCCAGGCCTGAAACTTTTTTATTATACCTCAATCGTGTCTTATTTATAAAGCCTAATAAATGCCTCAAAAAATATCACTAATCACATCAAACATTCAACCACATAAAAACTCAATGAAAATTATAACCATATAATTATGATTACCCATAAACTTATTGACCTATATTGGTAGCTATTACTATTAAATAATACTCAACGTATAATCTATTAACCTATAATATTATATAAACCCTGATTTGATACAAATTGTATTAAATTATATAGAATTGTCCCTTAATTACTTGATTTATAAAAAATATTGAATTATATACATTCCCATGAACATATAGGTTTAGAATTTTAGAGAATTTTTAAATCCATTACATAACAAACCCAAAAATTTTCCATTACAATGGAATTTATTCTTCTAAAATAAACTTTTTAAATGATACACATTCTTCATTAAATATCAATATCTCATATTTATAATTAGACTTAATAATCATTCCCATTAATCCATAATTCATATGAAAATCATTTGAAAAACATGGGTTGAGTATAGTACTTAGTAAGGGGTATAAAATAAATGGAAAACTCATTAGGATACCAAAAAATGAAAAACATTTGATAAAAATTTTCATTAAACATAGAAACATGATCTCATATTAAAACACTTTCACATACTAAATAAATTATTTCACAAAAATATTTTATTAGGAAATCTAATAATCAAGCATATAAAATGGAATTCCTTTAATGTTTCCTTATGAAAAGAAGAAAAAAATAAAATATTTATATAAAGAGAAAATAATAAGCATTCCTTTAAAAAAATTCTTTTACCTTTGAAAAGATTAAAATATCCTTTTATTCATAAAAACAATATTTAATTACATGAAATCCAAATATTTCCATTAAAATTCATTATTATCATAGAAAACCGATGATGATATATTGGGAAATTATATTAATATCACTCTTATAAATCAAACTTGTTGTAGAATAAAATCACTAGTTAAATAAATAATCATTTATCTATATAAAAAATAATTACCCAATGTATTAGAGATAAATATTTTACCCAAACATCATCATATATAATTTTTAATAACCATAACATTAACAAACATATTGGAGGTATTATTTTACCATAAAACATAGAAAACATACACTCAAACCATAATAAAAAAATTTAAATTAACACATAAAAATATGATTCATTCAAAAAAAATTAACCAATTCCCTATTAAGTGGATATTTAAAGCGACACCTATAATATTGTAAGAGAATTATAAAATTACTTAGTAAAATAAGAAAAATAAACTCTTGTTTTTATAACATCAAAAATGAAAAATTCACAAAATTTTTGAAATAGAATTTATATAGGAAAGCCTGAAAAAATGGAAAGGAATATTGATAATTAATAATTTATGGTGGGAAAATAAGTTCATTACGAGAAAATAAAAAAAAATATTCCTTTCAATTTTTCTAATGAAACTCAGAAATGACTCATGTAGAAAATTTTAAAAATATTCACATTAAAACCACTGTAAATAAAGTCAAATATAATATAAAATTAACTCATTCATTAATTTATGTTTATATAATAAAATTATTAAAATTTTATAAATGATATGGACATGGATAAAAAAGTTTTTGTGGGAAATACTTCAAAACAAGTAATGTAAATGGTTAAAAAAATCCTTTAACTTGAGTCTTAAATTGCCTCGTACATCTTCTAAACTATTGAATAATAAAATGTTGTTAATTATTTATTTTTTATGAACTATTTTAATCTTTAGTTATTTTTCATTATACCTTTTGAAGAAAAATCGTGTTTTATTCTTTGGCTGATTATTTTTGTTTACATAATTCATTTTGAGGTTATTCGGTTCATATTTACCAAAATAGCATCATTATTTTTGTAATGATAAAAATTACTTGAAAAAATATTTTATAATATTGAAAATTTTTAAATTATTGTTTATAAATAATTCTAAAATAAAAATAGTTCAATAGGTCATTAAATAGTAAATTTTCTAAGAATCGTCCATGATAATCCTATTTTATACGGTTAAAAATACACATGATTGTTTACTTTTAATTCCATCCTTTTTATGGATATTTTTCCATTAAAAACTCATAAAAAATAAATTTATTTGAAATTAATTTCATATTCAATCATAACATATGTTTTTTATAATATCCATGAAATTCATAAATTTATTAAAACAAAATCGTTCACTTAGGTAGAGTAAAATTCCCATAGTGAGCAATGTTTTCAAAAAAACTATAAAAGTGACCAAAAAATTAAATATTTTTAGATAATAAAAACATAATATTGTTATTAATACATTATTTTATGATTAATATAATATATTACCTATGTTATTGAAAAGTGTAATAGGAGAGTTGAGACCAAAAGAGCCAATTTTGGATAAACCTTTATATTGACATAATAACGGCTTTTTAAAATAGCTTAGTGAGAGGTAAAGGACCATATTTAATCATTAATAGATAAATTATATTATATTATTTTTTTTAATACAATATTTTTAGTGATAAAAATATTTTTAAATTTATTTTTAAGATAAATACACTTCAATATTAAATGAGGGAGAGACTTAGAAATTATTACCTTGCTCTTGGAATTGCCTCCTTGAGATTGAGTCTAAAGCCTTCAATGAAAGGATTTTTGGAAAGGAAATAAGAATATAAACATGTAAATGGATTTTTGTAGTCGTATTTTAATATAATATAGATAGAAAATTTAAATTGATTTGTAGTTTTAAATGGTTATAATGAGTACTCTTTTATAAAAAACTATTCAAATGTATTTTCACAATTGTTAAGTCTTTAAGGGTAATGAATGAAATTTTAAAAAGGAAAGTGGTTCAAAAATGGAAAATTGATCATATATTAAATTATTATAAATCCATATTTAATCATGATATTATTTTTTTGTAAATTTATAAATCATTTTTAATATAAAATACCCTTTAAAGTCCTTTTTAAGGTCATTTTCATAATTTTAATTTAAAATTATTCAGATAAAATAGAATTCAAATTTAAAAAATTAAATTATTCCATAAATTTAATATTTATGGATAAAAATAATTCAATTTCATAACTTATATAATCCTTCTAAACTTTAATATTTTTAAAAATAGTACATTGACTATTCTCCTGGTTAAAAAAGCGATGTATCTATGTAGGTCAAGTGTTTTGGAAGATTATCCTATTTTTTAAAATTGAAAATATATTAAAAAATAAATATTACTGTTTAACCATCATTTTTTTAACTAAAATGGGTTATAATGTATATTTACTCTCATAATTATCCTGAAAAAAAATTCCATGATATTACATTAAATATTCTTACCATACACAAGCAAAAGGTACAAATTTAGATTATTATCTTTTTATATAACTCTAAAATTTATAAATATACATAAAATTAAATTTTTATTTATAATTTTTATTTTTCAGTTAGACCCTATACTTATCCTCTTTTAATATTATTTTAATGTAAACCATTTTCACTTTTCCAATGCTACACAGGAACAATGTCACCTCAAATAATTGTTTTTGTGTTTATCTTGTAATAAAATTAAATTTATATTAATTTTAATGATATTATGAGTATAATATCTTGATATGTATATATTAATTTCACGTAATTTTTTTCAGTTTTTATTTCCATTTTATATCATGAGGGTGTTAAAAAAAGATAAAATATTTATAAAAACTATATTCTTAATAATTCACTAAAAAAATATTTTACTTAGAAAAAAACAAAAAAAATAAATATACATGATTAAAACAAAAAAAATTCCATTTTACCAACTTAGATTTTAAATATTTATAAATTTATCGTTTAAATAAAACTATTTAGTTCATAGGGAAAAATATTTTTATTTAAAAAAATTTTCTTTTTCAAATGAAAAATCATATTCATTCCTCACACTATGAATATAAGTATTTATCAAAATATAAAAATAATAAATAAAAATGTGAATTTCTATAATTAACATATATATCCATTTCTTTAATATCCAATAATTCTTTAAATATATCTTAATAAACAATTATTTTATGAAAATATATTAAACCATTTAATAAAAAAATTGGTGAAAAGGTGAACACAATAAATTAAAATGTATAATTTGTATATAATTATTTATACTAAATAATTTTAGATTAGATATAAAAATATATACGTATTTAAAATATATATAAAAATTTATAATCATTAAAATTATCAAACCATAAAATTTATATTTTATTAAAATTACTTTGACTATAACTAACAAAGTTGGTTTATTTTACCTTAGAATACACATAAACATGTTAATGGGTCCGAGTAATTATTATATTTATCAATTACGGAAACATATATATATAGAAGAATAAAATTTCCTTATTGTGATTATAATTTAAAAAAATGGTTAAAAATGAAGTTTATGATCACTTCGGATTGAAAAAATTTATTTCTTAGTATGTGAGATTTATTTTCCATGGTGAATTAAGCATTTTACTAATTTGGTTATGTTACCATAGGAATAATGGAAAAACTAATTCCCCAAAAATAGAGAATGAAACTCAAAACATGATTAATGATGTTTTTAGCACTACAACACAATATGATGAATATTATAACATGTTAATGGGGTATATTTCTAATTTTCTAAAGACTAATTCAATTAAGAAGCTAATTGAGAACTAAAATTTTTTTTTATGAATTTTTGAATGAAAAAAATTATGAGTTGTATGTAAGATATAGAAAATTTATGAAACTTCATTTTCTACTGAATTTTAATCATTTCAAGTTCTTTTGTGGAATTATAGATAATGTAATAACAATGATATTGGATTTTTTTCCTTGGTGCACTTTTCAAAATAATTTTTCATGAATCATTTTATAATAAAAATACTGTTTTTGAAAATATATTTCTCAATTAAAAAAAGTTATATTCATATTCCTATGACTATATGTTATATTGGGGATAAGATTAAAATAGAGAGGAGTGTAACAGAATTGATAATTTTAGATGTAAATCAAGGAATCATGTTGAAATTTTGAATGAGTTTGTTATAAGAATGAATAAAAATAAAACACCAATAAAGGTTTTATGTTACATTTAATTAAAAAAATTAGTCCTAAAAGAGACCTAGATACCCTAATAGTGGGTAAATTAAGGTATGGATATTATTTAAAAATTCTTCTTTCCCTATTGGATCTTCACAAATTTATTATATGGGAAGATTATTTTTCCTCTCTTTTGTTGATATTGATCTTATCTTATACAACTATATCTGATTATGATACAGAAAAAATAAATAAATAAATAAAGAACAGTGAAACATAGATTTTTACATGGTTCACCCTCAATGGGGTGTATTTAAGAAGAATACAAAGTTAATGTGTTAGTGTATCAAATCCACTAAAGAAAACTATTGTTGTTTTAGTGTAGGTCACTCCTTCATGGGATCATTTTCCTTAATGTTTCATGTATATATTCTATCTCCCCAGTATCACTTACCTCACACCTCTCTCTTATTCTCATTACTTTTAAATAAAAAATAATTAGCACACCGACCATTGACCAATATCTTCTATTATTGAGAGTTACACTGAATATAAGATACGTTACTTTTGACATCATGTCTACTTCACATACTTGATGTTAAAATCCACTTGAACATCACCTTTCCATGAGATGTCTTATAAACTCATCCTTACTTTGGTTAGATCTTCAAGATATTCAACTACTTCCTTTTACTGCCTTTGATGTAGCAGTGAATAAACACCTTATGAAAATATTATCAGATAATGTATATCCTTAGTCTTATTCTCCTTCTTCAGAACTATGATATGATAATGATGTTATTCATAGGCTAACCCTCGACTGTATATCCATGTGAAAGACCCAAATATGTATCCTATGTGTGATATACTAGTGTTATGCCCCTTCACAAGACTCTTCTATGAGGCTCCTCCATGATATCCCTTCATGATACTCCTCTGTGATATTACTCAATGAGACTCCATAGAAAAACTCCTTTGTGAGGATACTTTATAGGACTCCAATTGTAGAACCCTTCATTAGATTCCTCTATGTGATCCCTTCATGAGACTCTTATATGAGACTTAGCTATGATACCTTCCTATTTTAGCATGAACCATGTGACTCTGGAGTGAGGCCTTATTTAGGTTATGTATATCATGTGACTATATTGTGAGACCTTTTACAAGTTACATGTATTTTGGGATATCAACTTTTTTTCCAATTCATGAATACACCCTTCACATAGATCACTTTCCATAACCCCTTTGTGAAACTCTTTCCCAATATAATTTCAAAAGATCTTATAATAATTACACAAATCATGTGAATCTGGCATAAGACATTGTTATACACATGATAAATACATTTAATTTAGATCAAACCACTTAGGGAAACTACTCTTATTCCTAAGGTCAAGTTAATAAGTATTTATAGATATAAATCTACCACATTTACTTTGAAAATCACTATTAGATATCTGTTACACCACATTATCAAATTTAATTATGTGTTGTGTCTGATCCCATCATAAGATCCAAATACAGGTATGTGGTGGTCAAATTTATTGTCTTAAATCACTTCATTTAATCCCAAATTTATATCAAAATAAAATCATGGTAGCTTCATGAGATCCCATCATGGGATCCAGTGATAATAATATGGTTAGGGACATTGTCTCTTTGTTCATTGTGTGTCCTCAATGCTAGATCAATTGATGCGGTCACATGATTTTAAGAAACCATGAGATATCTCCATCATTTAAAAAATCATTGAATTCATGGACATTCTATGATATCTTCAAGAGATCCCATTAAAACCAGGATTTCATCACATGATCTCACTGTGAGATCCATTTAATATCGTGTGGTGTCTTCAAGTGATTTTCATAATCTCATCGTGAGATCCTCTAACAATAATGTAGTTCCTCAAGAGCTTCATGGGATCTATTCATGAGATCTATTTACAATAATTTGACGTCTTAAAGTACTTCATAAGATCACATATTGAGGTAATATGACATTCATGAGGTGTCTTCAGGTGCATTTCAAGATCTCATTGTGAGATCCTCTTATACTCTCGTGGATTTCAAAACGTGTTCATTTGATCTTCTTCAGATCTCGTCATTGAAAGTGATGCAATCCCACCTTATCTAAAAAAACAAACTCCATGTGATCCTATAGGACATATGTTCTTCAACTTGATCCTTTTTCACTTTCACACTTCACGTGATCATTTAGGCCATTCATTGTGTGTGTGGTCCTTTATAATATTCACACAAACTCTTCACACCTCCTTTGTAAACCAAACTTTTTCAAAAATGTAAAACCTTGTAAACATACATAATCAACACAAAATCACCATCAAAAGGTATTTTGTACAACAATCGCCCCATTTGGGTTTGTTGAAAATAGTACTAAACTTCAAGAACCAACTTGTTGACAAGTCATGTACATGAAAAACCATTTCAATCTAAAACATAATATAGTGATCATGGGATTCCTTAACACGTACTCTAATCCTGCATGAGTCAATCAATAGTGTGAGAAACAAGAGTATCATGAAAATGTCATTGGTGAATCACTTATTTCCCAAACCTTCCCCTAGAAACCGTCTCAATACAAAAAGATAAAACAAGATTAGCCCTCAAGATAAATTTTTATCCTACACATCTTAACTACTCACATCATGAACCAAGAAGTCACTCTTGTTCATGATTATTTTTCATTGATAGACCAACTTTATCATTTATATATTTTAAAACTCCCCATGTTTCACTACTATCGTCTTATCCCTTATATTAATCAATAATTTTCTCCTTATTTTTCAATTAACCCAAAATTCAATCCTCTATGGTATTAAATATGGTAAAGAAATATATCATCACATATGATAAAATCACACCATAACTTAGGGATATGGGGTCACACATACATAGAATTTAAGTGTGGGGATTCAACTGATCTCCAAGATTTAGTCGATGTTATTTCAATGATTCATTATGTAATACCTTCATCATGATGTAAGAATCCTATAGTTAAGTAGGAACATTTTCCTTCTTAATAAGTGGATGATCTAATTTCTTCTTGATGAATTGGTATTTTAATTCAATTTGATTTGTCTTTGAGTGATTGACGGGTTTTTTCTATTATTTTTAACACTTGAATTATCAAAAATTATATTTTTAAATACTTCACTTAAACCTCCCCCTTTATCATAGAATTCCATAGGGGGCTCCTAAAACAATTAATTTACTCCCCATTAATCAATGATCTCTAGAATTAGATATTCAATAATCTAAAAAATCATGAGGGAACACACATTATTTTTTAAACTCCATACATATAGATAAATATATATTGTTCTCCATATTTAGTCATTCACTTATGCTTACCCAATTTGACACCATATATTGACATCTAAAGAGCACCTGGATTTTTCAATTATTCTTAATTTCAATATAAAATCCATTAGACATTTTAATATTGAAAACCTTCTCCTTTTAACACTTCCCAATATTAAGAAGTATTCTTCTCTATTGATGTGAACTACTGAATGATTTTTAGAAAGTGAAATTACTTATTAATATTGATTTCTTAATAGATCCTATAAGTATACTAAGACAGAACTCTTTATATGAAACAAAATTATAAGACAATAAACACTATTTTCTCATGTCACTCACTTAATTCCATGGATTCAAGCAGTATAGATTTTCTCGATTCTTCGGTGAAATATATTGTCAAATGGGGCTATAGTGACTACAGTTCTTGTCTCTATATCACATTAAAAACCACTAACTTTGTACTAGAATAAATCATTAATAATAATTTTTGAGAAAAATATAGATGTTGAATTACACTTTATAAGGGGGACACTAATAGATGGAAATTATATGGATTTTATAGAATCTTCTTGGTATCCCTGAAATAGTTAGGGGATATCAAACTATTAGAAAAAAATAGATAAACTTGAAATATGTGAATATTTATACTTCTATGCCAATATATATTATATTAATGTAAAATTCCACTTGATCTGATTCTTAATACCAATGGATAAATATTAAATTTTACTTAGAACCATTGGATCGTTAAATTATAGATTTTATAGATCTTTGGTTTTATGTTTGGCTCTTCATCATATAATATTACTTTTCAATAGCATGTAACTATATATATATATTGGAAGAACATAGTGATGGTTTAACACCACTTGTTGAATCATATACAATATGTGAATTTCTAGGGTAATTATTCTTCTTGTCCCATGTATATAAATTAATCTTATGCACTTGTTCCCATTCAACACCCACACACACCCCATGGATCATATCTCCTCCTTAGTCATTCACAATATATAATTGATATTAGAATCCCCTAATATATGGGGAGAGGTATACCTCATGAATACTTAAGAATAGGATTGCGGTTCATCTTGATGGACTAGCCCTTTGATACTTTCTTATAAAGCACTATACTCATTTTATACTTGTTTTAGCAACCCAACCAACTTCAACTATTCTTGATATATTATTATACATTCTCTACCAACATTTTTATATTATTATATTATGTTTGTTTTTAATTCTTGTTAATTATCATAATTTGGGGTTTAAACCCACTAGTATAAATTTTATTCTTTGACACTCCACCTATATTCCATTTTTCATGATTCTTTCTCTAAGTAGTAATCTTCTCATTGGTCATCAACTCCTGCTTCTTCTTCCATTATATGGATCTTTATCTTCCCTTAACATCTCACATTGTGGAATGAAACATGAATTTATAAAGTAATTATTTATCTATTTTTCTTTTATCAAGTATCTAAGTCACCTCACCTTTTATTTCTGGGGGTGAGTCTTTCACTGAACATCGATTCTTCTTACTCAAAACTAAAGAACCACCTCATATTTTTTCAAGGATTTTTCACATTCTTTCCAATAGTGTTTATGTGAGTGTAAAATAGAAGGTTCTTGGTACACATTTTTTGAACACCATGTATTTCCTCTAAGACATTTAACCTACTTTTAAAATTATTAGGTTTTCTTCTAGTATATAATTTCTCTTTATATTCCACTAGAGTTGAGGATCTTCTTTATGATCCCATTTCATTCTAATCATTCTTCTGAATGAAATATCATTCCAAATTCCCATAATTATCACACATAAAATATCTCCCATTGAAAAAATAATTTGAGTCATCATTTCTCAGTTTAGATGTTGATACATCTGGAGTTCCTCTTCTAGAATTAATCACTCGGTATTCTTGAAAAAAACTCATAGTGTGTCCCAGTATTCCAAAATAATAACATTTAATAGATACTTTCTATTTATATATTTCAAGAAACTTATACTTATTATCTGATTTAGAAATATTACAGTCCTCAAAACATGAAATATATTCCAATTCCATGACATAAAAAACATGAAATATATGCATACCATAGAAATAACACATGTTTTAATTACTTCCTGATAAAGTAGTTTTAGATTTTTTCTAAAAACCAACATAATTTTCACTATTTTTGGAATAGTTCATGGATCTCTTCCTCTCATTCATGGGAGATTTTTTATCACAACCGATACATTATTTTCATAAAATGTATAACTTTTGGGATGAGACAATCATTTCATGATTTTCCTCTGAAATAGAATATTTTAATTTCATTCCATTTTTACTTAATAAAGGATAGTCAAATATTAAATGAAAATAATCCTATAACTTGGGAATTACACAAGAATTAGATTGATCCAATTCTTTCTTGACTGTTTATAGCTCTTGCCCCAATTTTTAAATCTTCTTATACATATATTAAATTGGATCATTATATGTTTTTATCATAGTATTACTAATAGTCACCTCATCATCCAATGCCCAGGTGAGCATATCCACCATGTCACTTTTATCCTTTATTTTAGAATTCATCTGTGCAATATAATCTTTAAATAATACCTTATTTTGTTATATCCATTACTTCTATTCAACTAGTTCTGACAGGTGTATAGAAAGATAATCATTTATTGGATTCTAAATTCTAAATTATTCAAAGTTTATAGACTTTACCTTTTCATTAGCTTTTATTTTTTGTATTTATTCAACTTGGGAAGCATTCTTACTTGGATAATTGGTCAAATCAACAAGTATTTTATTTAGTAATTTTATCTTGTTGAATTTAATTTTTTATGATTGGATATAGATATCTTGAAAATTATTTTATTATTTTAATATCTGATCCAATTACTTTTTCACATTTACAACTTCCACATTTGGCCTTATTAAAATTTCTTCATGATTAGTAGATATATAATTACTTGGAAAATTTTATACTTAACTCATTATTGAAGCATAATTGAATGAGTAAAGTGTTCTAAAATTTTATTCAACCAATCCTTTTTTTATTACAATTTTTGTTTCCTTCAATATAATCCCACTCTTTCTATTGACACTTCCACACTAAGAAATTCCACCAAACTTCTAATTATTCTTTGAAGTTATTATGTTTTTAATGGCACACCAAGATATGAGAAAAATAAAACATCAATTACGATAGTTGAATAAATATATTAAGAGACCTAAATATCATAAAATAAACATATTCTCTGATACCAATTGTTTATAAAAAAGGGGATTAAATACCAAAAGAGGGGGTGAATCGTGGTATGGATATTCTTTAAAAATTATTCCCACCTCACTGGATCATGGCCTATTTTTTATAAGGATAAATTATTTTTCTCTTTTGTGTTAATATTGATCATAACCTTCAAAAATATAACTAATTATGATTCATATAATGTAAATCATGAAATAAATAACAATGAAACATACTTTTAATTGGTTCACCCTCACTATGCTACATCCATAGAGAAAAAAAAAGGCAGTTTGTTAATGTACCAAATCCAAAAAAGAGAACTTATTTTGGTTTTTTTTATGCCAATATTTTGTGGGATCACAACCCTTACACTATTTTGGGTAGATTCACTATCTCACTGGGATCACTTCTCTCACACTTCCCTCTTATGATCACTATTTTAGAAGGAAAATAATTTGGCACACAATCCAAATAATTATATCTTCTATTGGTGAGAGTTTTATTTAATGTAAGATATGTGCGTTTATATGTCAAATTTTCCTTTAAATATTTTATATGAACACCCCCTTTAGAATCCTCTTTCCATGAGATATCATGGAAACTACACCTCTCTTTGGAAATTTCTTCGAGTGATGGCATCTCTTCCTTTCACTACCTTGGACGTAGTAGTGAATAAAATCCTTCTGTGAATATTATAAAATGGTGTGTATCATCATTCATATTATTATTTTTTTCTCTTTATAAATTATATATTAAAATTATACTATCGATAGGGTAAACCTGGCATGTATAACTACGCACATGACTCTGGAATGTAACCCCAGTATGAGACCCTGGTGAGAGACTCTTCTATGAGGCTTATCCAAGGAATCCTATAAGATCCCAAAATTTTTTGGAGGAGTATTGGGCTTTATTAAAGGTTTATTTTCTTTTATTAAGTATTTTTCAATTTGGTTTTAGTTTGGGGAGTTTTTGAGTGAAATTTTGAGAAAAATGAAAGAAAATGGGGTTGTTTCACGATTAGGGAAAATCGTGTTCCCTAGCCCAAATAATAGTGTGAACCCAAGAAAAGGAGATTCACATGGCTAAAGAATGATTTTGGAAACCGTGAACCCTGTTAAGAATAATTTTTCACCCATAAAATAACATAAGCATAGTTGGATCACAATTAGGAAAAAACGTGCTCCCCTGTGCAGGAAATCGTGTGTGGGAAATAATTAAGCCTGAACACTAATTCTAAATTTTTCAAAAACCCCTAATTAACCCCAAATCAATATCCATTCAACACTAGTTCCTATTTCATGTTTTGGGACATTTCTAGATTAATTTAATCCCCTCATGAACTTCGTTATTCATGAATCAAATCCCAGATCAAATGATGTTTCTCCCCTAGTAATTGGATTCTTCTCATGTTCTTCCCTCATTCATCCCCCTTTTATTCCTCTTTCTATCAGTTATGTAATCTAAATTATTGGATATATATGTATATATATTGATATGTAGATATATGATTCTAGATCTAAATATATTTTTTCAAGATCATGATTTTCATGATTCCTAATTTAGGGTTTTGAGATTCAGAAATAGAAATATGTCATCGTGCCGCTCTATTATTGAGGATTTCCATTTGGAATTTATTCTTCACAAAATTGAGATGTTTTGTCTAATGTACAATTCCAATAGTTGTAATATTGATACATGTATTAATTTTTTACAATTTCTAGCAATATTTAGAAATTAGAATTATTAAATATGGTTATTTAACATGTCCAATTGTTTAATTAATTTATTATTGAACTTGAGGATTAATTGGGGAGTTAATCATGGGATTAAGGGGTTTTATATTTTTATGACTAATTGGGGTGTTAATTATGGGTTTAATATTCAGTTAAATTATATAATCAATGGATTAATTAATTATGAGATTTATGGATTTTTTATTTAGATAATGGCCAATTGATTAGTTGGATAAATTTTTTAAATACATGACTAATCAGGAAGTTAATTGTGAGAATAAAGGGATACCGATTCAGATATTTAATTGGGAAATTAATAATGAGGTTTAGGTGGTTCCCATTAAGATAATTAATTTTAGTATTAGTCATGAGATATAGGGCTATGATATTTTGATAATTAATTGGGGAATTAATTACTATATATTGAGATAATTGGTTTAAGATAATTAATTTATGAATTAATTATGAGATATCAAGATATATGAGTGAGATAATTAATAGTATATTAATTATGATATATTAAGATATATGAGTTGATATAATTAATTTATGAATTAATTATTACATATCAAGATATTTTTTTTAATGGTGGTGTTCTGGTCAAAGACCAAAATAGAAATTTTATTAGTGAAAAACAAATTTAAGGAAAAAAATTATATGAGTTTGAAAGATGGGATTTTTTACAGTTCATATCATAAATTGAAAGTAAATCAATAGGTATATCATTCTTCTAAGTAATGTCATGGTTTAATCCCATATTAGTGAGGCCATCGGTATTCTTTTTCACTTCTTGATAGGTTTGGTGACAATAAAGCTAGTGTCCATGAGAAAGTGTAGACAATCCATTCAGTGTGTAGTAAGAGTCCCTGAGAGGAGAAAAAACCATTCCAAATGGCTTGAACAATGGTCATATAATCTATCTCGATCTAGATATTATTCTAGACATGATTTTTAGAAAATTATATAGTGTGAATCACAATCATCATTTCAGATTCTTGGGAAGAGGTGACACCACAGCTGCCATAAAAGCGTCCTAGAATCTTCCCATAGTGGTTTTTGTAGATAGAACCACATCTATAAGGTCTTAAGTTTCCTTTAGTATCACCATTAACATTAAATTTTATCCATCCATGTAGAGACCCAAATCTTGAAGTACATGGACATTACATTACTTTAGCATAATACTTAATACATAACAAAAACAGACACACAAGGACCGTAATAGTTTATTTTCTTTGGATACTTGGAACGTAATCTTCAAATCATGGTGAAAGATCTTCAACATCTCCCATAAAGATCTTTCAATTTTTTTCTTACCTAAAACCTTTCTTTATATCCTAGGGAAAAGAAAACATAAAAAGGGTGAGATCAAATTCTCAGTAAGGGTAAGCATGGATAAAATAAAACATACCATATACATTTGAACTTAAAAACATGAACATAATGTTTAAACATGAAAAGCATGAGAAATGACATAAAACATGGAAGTACGTAAGGAATATATCATAAATAAAAATTAAGAATGACATAATATCATGGGAATAAAACATGTAATTGTGGAATCCATTAAGCATATGTAATGATTTCCATAGTAGCCAAGGCATTGCTGCCAAGACCATCTTAGTGGACAAAGTCCCTTTCTGAATCGAGTTCACTCCTCATTTCAGTCCTGTTTTACTGAACCGGTTTAACCTGTCGTTCTAGACATGTCTATCTCATGAGATATAAATCTTTACCCAATGCATTGGAAGTAGATATTGGTCCCACCCATCTCATAATGAAATCATTCTTACTTGTGAGACAAAATAAACATACATCATTCATAATAACCCAACGAATAAAATGGGTTTCATAAACATCATCCCATCATCACATAATCCATATAAAAGAAATGGATATCATTTCATAAAAAAAAGTGAAACCATGTAAATCATAGATACATTACACTTGAAACATACACATATGAAATAATTTCATCTTAGATGGAAAATGGTTTTGATAAAACACTTGAAATGAATTCTTGAGGAAAATATCCTTTCTTCTTCAAAATCATTTTCTTTTCACAAAATGTCATGCAATTTTAAAAGAAAGAGATTTTGTATAAAATAGTCATGAAATATTTTGGAGTAAGCCTCAAGAAAATAAGACTTTATAAAACCGTAAAAATTCTTTCGTGCTGTATAAGTTAAAAAAACATTCTTTTCGTACTTTTGCCAGAAAAGTCAAAAAGTACCTCGTAACGTAAACAAAAGAAAGATTCCTTACATACCATGTAGTAAAAGTCAAAAATGGGTAAAAAGGACTTTAAAAATACATGAAAACACTTTTATAAATCATGTACATGGATGATAGAAATAACCCCAGTAAATACTTACGAATAAGCAATCTCGGATAAAAATGAGATTTGCAAAATTATCCCTTACCTTAGGTCCGATATGATTCGTACGTATCCGAACCTCCTGTATAATGATTTAAATAATGTTATTGACTTATTACAGAATCATATTAATTGTTATGATATCACATATGGTTCACTTATGACTTTATATTACCCGTTCTTTTGTAAATTCCATGTTAAAGAGCGTTTTGGGTAAAATCGTTTCATTTGTCGTTTGTGTTTTGACATGTAATTATTCATATGATTACATAGATCATGATTAATTACATCCATAATGTATAACATGATTTATATATAATATATATTCATAATATACATATATGTAATAGATCGATAAATGGAAAGAAATACACCGTTCATGGAGACGGTAGGCCGTACGTACGCATGAACGTTGTTTTCATTTCCTCTTTGAATTGAATGGAATTAATTGGATGACATACATATATATATATATACATAAATCCAGTATCATTATTATGCCATATATTTCATGATTACTTATTATATATTCTTTATAATCGTTTATGAATGGTTAATCACTGAGAATGAATCTCATCGCGTCGTGGAGACGGTATTCCGTACGTACGCACGAGTGATGATATTGTTCCCATGATCATGGTATTTTATTGGAGTTTATGTATACTATTACAGAAACATTATCAATTTACAATAATCATATATAGTTATTATTTACACCATTATACCCATCCAAGTAAGGTGGTGGTGGAAAATAGATTACACCACGGCGTGGAGACGGTATTCCGTACGTATGCACGCGTGGTGATTTTGTTTTCCGTATGATGGATAGATGGTGAAATAGGGTTGTTTCATACTTATAATAACATATCAGTATATGAGTGATACTTATGTTATTACTTCATGATGAAACAACCTAAGAAGAAGAAGTGGAAGAAGAAATAAAGGTGAAAGAATCGGTAACGGAAATTACCTCTTCTTTGAAGTGCCTCTTTGAGACCTCCTCTTAGGGAACTAAAATTGGTCTTTAAAAAAATACCAGGACCTCTAGGATGTTTCTAGGGAAGTGGAGAAGATAATTGGGTAGGGTTTGGCCGAGCTTGAAGGCTCAAAGTGGTGTGTGGAAGAGAGGGAGGAGGTTCCCTTTTATAAGGGAGGAGAGGGGCACCTTTGGAATTCTTAAAATTATTAATTTATAATAAATCTAACCCCACTTAACAACCTCCAAAAATGACTCATATTCGAATATTAGATGATATAGGGTTTTAATCTTGTCAACCAATCAAATTTACACATGTTTGGATCTTATTTTTAACCTTATCATTTTGATTTATCCTTATTTAATCTATTTAGGTTTATTTGTGTTAATAAAATTCTAAATTTTAAATTATAACAAATAATTACTTATTTGTTGTGAATTTTCCATAATTGTTTAATTTATAAAATTATAGACCATATAAATTTAAATTTTTAATTTTTAAATATTTCTTTGATTTTTAAGCAATTTTATAATATGTTATTTTTATAAAATAACAATAGTGTCAATTTTGACACTAATAATTAATTTGAATTTAAATAAAATATATACAGAAGATATGTTCGAAATAAAATCATTAATATATTCATATAAGGTCATATGTATCTATAAAAGTAGTGGAGAATAGTAAATAGTTCATATAATATTTATTTTATTATTTTTAAAACCATTTATTTGGTTTATCTCTTAATAAAATAATTACTACAACATTTTTGTATAATTATTTAATATACTTATATGTTGCATAAAAATTAAAAATTAAATTCTATGATGAAGATAAAGCTATTAAATTTGAGAATAATACTTTTAGTCGAATTTATCATCTTAAAATAACAATAGTTAAATTGTTATATTTGTTAAATTATGAAGTTGACAACTTTGGCATCATTTAAAATAAAATAATATAAGTGTCATAATTGCTTGTATAAGACTCCAAATGGTAAAACATTCGACCATTGGATTATTATAGTTTATATTTACATGACCAATAAGTCTTGGTAAGTGTTTTGTGCCTTTTATGATCAATATTAGTTTAATAAAAACTATATTCTTGATTTTTCACCATATAAATAATTTCTGCATCACTATTGTGTCACAATTAATGATAATTATTTAATCCCAAAAAATTCTAAATAAATTCTAATGATGTAGATAATTTTGTTATATTTCTGTATACTATTAATTTTGAATGTTTCATGAAGTTTATCACTATCTTATAATTATTATACTTATAGTATTTAAGAGAGTGACATTATGTCACTTTCTTTGGTTTTAATAATAATTAAATTATTTTCATGGAAAAAAGTCCATTAAATGAATCTAATCCGACCCTTAGGTGATATGGGTCGACTTTTAGTCATCCAATGGGATTTTTCCAAGTGTGTGTGATATTTTATAATCTTATATTACCATTAATTACCCGATTTACCTGTAACTATAGTAAATAAAATTTACCGTAGTTACTATTCACAATGCCCAAAAATAAAAAGTAGCTTATTAACATAATTTGGACCCACTGATTCCAAATATGGAATAAATATTTCCAAATTCAATACAAAAAAGTTGTAGAAATTAAATTTAAATTAATCCCGTTGTCGAAAGAAAACGGGTTTTTCTTTAAAACATTGCAAAAGATTGAATTGATTTAACCTACGAATTCAAGTTAAAATAAATGCTAATGACAAACATTATATTAAATGGTAAAAATATATTATATATATACTTTAAAACCATTAAATATTATAATTTAACCACATAAGATATTACGATGAAAAAAGTTGTTTTTAATTAAAATATAGCATGTTTTTACTATTCATTAAAATATAAAAGTCATCAAAATAAAATGAAAAATTTATCCAAAGTAAATTTTTATTTCTTGATTCCAAAGAATAATTTTATTTGGTCAAATTTAATTTATAAACATTTCAAAAAACTAGATTTAAAGTGGGTGCTCCATCAAAAGGCGGCAAAACTGTATTTTTTGAAAAATACTTATTTTACCCGAAAAATTTATTTTGTTCTTATAACATGTTCTAGAAAATGTGTAAGATGAATAATAATGTTATAAAATTAAAATTTTAGTTAATACTATTCATAACGGCTAGTTCATAATAATATTATAATAATATATCGTTGTTTAGTAACACCCGGTATTGCGTACAACACACGCTATCGAGGAAGGTCGTGATTGCGTGAAATGCAAGCCAAGTCAGGGTTGCGTGTTGTGCAAGAATCCTTCGTTGTTTCTTATAACAGAATCCAACAATATTTCATTTATACATTGAATATATATATATATATACTCAATGTTGTGCAGAATAACTATTATCAAAATAGTGTGTAACATGACCCAAGAATAGTGTTGCGTATACTGCAAGCTAATACGGTGTTGCGTGTAGCGCAAGGTAATCTTGGTGTATCATACAACACAAGACATTAATAAAATTAAAAGAATATTTTTCATAAAATCTCGGGGTGTTACATTCTACCCCCCTTAAAATGAATTTCGCCCTCGAAATTCGTCGGGGTTATAAATGGTTTACTACTTGAAAGTTTGTTTAATAGAAACCCACATCGTAGAAAGGAATATCAAAACATGGATTTTAAAAACTAAATTATGAAATGTAACGGTTACCCAAATTAACTCATCACGGGGTTTCCACATAGGAGAACATATGTGAAAATATAGATATGGAAGAAAAATCTAACCATCAAGTTCTGATGGAGAGTGGTAGAGAACATGGATATGAAAAAGCCAAAAATCACAAAGCTATTGATTTGTTATGATCTAAGGTACCATCTGATTAATCGGATATAAGGGAACTAGGACAAAATTTTTTGTTTTCAAGATCATTTCCCTAAAGTTGATGAATTAAAATAAATACTTACATGATTTTGGTACAATTTCACTGTTGTTTGTGCTTTGAACAATTTCCACTTAATCTCTTAAAGAAATGATGTTGAATTTGTTATTCATGAAGTGTTAATAGATCATGTGATAGAATGATGGGTCATTCTATATGTTTCAAACAAAAGGTTAGAAAAAGTTATCAAATATACATAAGTCCATCTATGGTGAGGTTAATCATATACGATTCCAAAAATGAACTTATACTTCATATATCATACCGCATAATAAAATAAAACTAGTTTCTAGTAACCAGGGACTTCCTGTAGGCCAGTGGTAGGCGATAAAGGCCAGTTGCACTTTGGTTGTGGGTTTGATTCCCACAGCCTTGTCCGACGCGATGGGTTGTCTCCCATCCTGTAGGTTGTCCTTTATCTAAAGCTATATTATTATAATATCCCATCAATAATATCGAAAAAATTTCTATCCTAACTTATGTCCAACATAATCCATTCCAATCTTTAGGCATATCTAAAATACTTCGGTCTAAGCTCATAGTATAAAGAAAATGATTACTTGAAATGTCACAAAACAATCATGTGAATGCCATCATGTATCCCCCATATATCATAAGATATATCTTATTGGTCAAATTACAAACATGTGAATACCTTAATCATGTATTCTCTTGAAGAATGAATACCCATTAATTGAACCATTGTGAAAACATTAATGCAGTCAAAAGTTAACTCTTTCCACATACCAAAATCCAAAAATTCTATATACTCAAACCATGATATAACCTTCTCCTTATATCAGTCCTGAGCTCATGAATATGGTCAAACATTTCATTTTTTCATTTTCCTTTCATTGTGCACATATCATCTTTTTTTCTAAAAATATCTCAATCACATTCTATGGTTATCGGTACCACTGAAAACAGCAATAGACCAATACATAAATATTCCAATATTCCATGATACTATATACAACATTATTTTGGAATCCCATTACATAAACACTTAATCATTCTACCACATCGTTGTCATATTCAACATCGCCAATAGTGATCGCATGTGACTTCCCTTTGTCCTTTTCCTTAAGTGGTTGCTCATGTCGATCATCACTAACACTTGGATTAGGGCATTTATTAGCATAATGCCCCATTTCCTTGCACTTGAAGCATTTAAGTGTTGGTGGTCTTTTCTTTGTAGTCTTTTCTTTATTCATATCATTAGAAACCCTTTTTCCATTAATTCGACACTCAGCTGCTCGATGACCTTCTTTTCCACACTTAAAACATTTTCTAGTCCCTTTAAGACAATCTCCACCATGCTTCTTTCCACACTTTGAGCATAAGGAAACATTCATCTTCTTTTCACCATTATTCTGAGATTTCTCCTTGAACTCCATCTTTCGTTTCTTGTCAAAACTATGAGATGGATAAGTAACACGAACTTCCATTTCTACCTTGATAGCACAACACACAATTTCTTCATATCTACTGAAGTCTCTTATAGCTAATGCCCTTAGAAGATTTGGTTTTAAGCCACTGAAGAATCAATCAACTTTACTTTCAGGTTGGATGATAAATCCAGATGCATACCTGGAAAGCCTTGTAAAATTCGCTCCGTATATACCAACAGATTCATCATCCTTTTTCTTTAGTTCAAGAAACTCCTTCTCCATCTTTGTTCGAAGAATACGAGGGAAGTACTTATTGAAAAATAAGTTCTTGAACTTGTCCCATTCCATGGACTCAATTTCATCTCTTGGCCTTGTATTCTTGATAAGATTACACCATTGATCAGCTTCACCTTCCAAATAATGTACTGCTAAGATGACTTTATCATGTTCAGAACATTGAAGAACTGAAAATATATTTTCAGTAGTATTGATCCATTGTTCAGCAACCAGTGGATCAAAATACCCACTGAAACAAGGTGGACGTTGCCTCATGAAGGACTCAATAGAATATTGTTCCCGTATCTGCTCATTTGGAAGTCCAGAATGATTCATAGCTTGTGTAAGTATAGCAATAATATTTTCCAATCCATCTCCCATAACATTTGTTTATTCAGGAGGACAATCATTGCATTGTCCATTACATTGATCAATACATTTTCTTCTGGTTCCATCCATCATCTAAAACCCAAAAAGAATAGTGTGAGAGGCAAAAATCACCCTAGGGAAAACAACATAATAAAGGGGGAGTACCATCAATATCTAACATCTTGGATTATCATAATTATATTACTATAACCTATAATTAACCTTAGGGACATCCCTAGACATACCTTAGAAATATCTCAAGGGATCTTACTAAAGTTCTCGCATCTTATTTTCTAATGGTTGACTAAAACTTTCCTTTGATACCAACTGTAGAGACCCAAAGCTTGACGTACATGGACATTACATTACTATAGCATAATACTTAATACATAAAAAAAACTGACACACAAGGACCGTAACAGTTTAGTGTCTTTTGAAACTTGGAACGTAATCTTCTAATCGTGGTGAAAGATCTTCAACATCTCCCATAAAGATCTTTCCCTTTTTTTCTTACCTAAAACCTTTCTTTATATCCCGGGGAAAAGAAAACATAAAAAGGGTGAGCTCAAATTCTCAGTAAGGGTAAGCATGGATAAAAGAAAACATACCATATACATTTGAACTTAAAAACATGAACATAATGTTTAAACATCAAAAGCTTGAGAAATGACATAAAACATGGGTACATAAGGCATAGATCATAAAGAAACATTAATAATGACATAATAGCGTGGGAATAAAACATGTAATTGTGGCATCCATTAAGCACATGTAATGATTTCCATAGTAGCCAAGGCATTGCTGCCAAGACCATCTTAGTGGACAAAGTCCCTTTCTGAATCGAGTTCACTCCTCGTTTCAGTCGTGTTTTACTGAACCGGTTTAACCTGCCGTTCCAGCCATGTCTATCTCATGAGACATAAATATTTACCCAATTCATTGGAGTGAGATATATGTCTCACCCATCCCATAATGAAATCATTCTTACTTGTGCCAAAAAAATAAACATACATCATTCATAATAACCCAACGAATAAAATGGGTTTCATAAACATCATCTCATCATCACATAATCCATATAAAAGAAATGGATATCATTTCATAAAAATAAAATTGAAACCATGTAAATCATAGAGACATTACACTTTAAACATAAACACATGAAATAATTTCATCTTAGATGTAAAATGGTTTTGATAAAACACTAGAAATGAATTCTTGAGGAAAATATCCTTTCTTCTTCAAAATAAATTTATTTTCACAAAACGTCAAGCAATTTTAAAAGAAAGAGATTTTTTTGAAAATAGTCATGAAATCTTTTGGAGGAAGCTTCATGAAAATAAGGCTTTTTAAAACCGTAAAAATCCGTTCGTGCCGTATAAGTTAAAAAAACATTCTTTTCGTACTTTTTCCGGAAAAGTCAAAAAGTACCTCGAAACGTAAAAAAAAGAAAGATTCCTTACATACCATGTTGTAAAAGTAAAAAATGGGTCAAAAGGACTTTAAACATACATGAAAACACTTTTATAAAACATGGACATTGATGATAGAAATAACCCCAGTAAATACTTATGACTAAGCAATCTCAGATAAAAATGAGATTTGCAAAATTATCCCTTACCTTAGGTCCGATATGCTTCGTACGTATATGAACCTCCTGTATAATGATTTAAATAATGTTATTGACTTATTACAGAATCATATTAATTGTTATGATATCATATATGGTTCACTTATGACTTTATATTACCCGTTCTTTTGTAAATTCCATGTTAAAGAGCGTTTTGGGTAAAATCGTTTTATTTATCGTCCGTGTTTTGACTTGTAATTATTAATATGATTACTTAGATCATGATTACTTACATCCAAAATGTAAAACATGATATATATATAATATATATTCAGAATATTCATATATTTAATAGATAAATAAATGGAAATAAATACACCGTTCATGAAGACGGTAGGCCGTACATACGCATGAACGTTGTTTTCGTTTCCTCATTGAATTGAATGGAATTAATTGGATGATATACATATATATATATACATAAATCCAGTATCATTATTATGTCATATATTTCATGATTACTTATTATATATACTTTATAATCATTTATGAATGGTTAATCATTGAGAATGAATCTCATCGCGTCGTGGAGACGGTATTCCGTACGTACGCACGAGCGATGATATCGTTCCCATGATTGTGGAATTTTATTGGAGTGTATGTATACTATTACAGAATCATTATCACCTTACAATAATAATATATCGTTATTATTTACACCATTATACCCATCCAAGTAAGGTGGTGGTGGAAAATAGATTACACCACAACGTGGAGACGGTATTCCGTACGTACGCACGCGCGGTGATTTCATTTTCCGTAGGATGGATAGATGATGAAATAGGGTTGTTTTATATTAATTATAACATATCGGTATATGAGTGATAATTATGTTATTACTTAATAATAAAACAACCTAATAAGAAGAATTGAAAGAAGAAATAAAGGTGAAACAATCGGTAACAGAAATTACCTCTTCTTTGAAGCGCCTCTTTGAGACCTCCTCTTAGGGCACTAAAAGTGGTCTTTGAAAAAGACCAGGACACCTAGGATGTTTCTAGAGAAGTTTATAAGAGAATTTGGCAGGGGTTGGCCGAGCTTGAAGGCTCTAAGTGGTGTGTGGAAGAGAGGGAGGAGGTGCCCTTTTATAAGGGAGGAGAGGGGCGCCTTTGGAATTCTTAAAAATATTAATTTATAATAAATCTAACACCACTTAAAAACCTCCAAAAATGACTCATATTCGAATATTAGATTATATAGGGTTGTAATATCATCAACCAATCAAATTTAGACATGTTTGGATCTTATTTTAAACCTTATCATTTTGATTTATCCTTATTTAATCTATTTAGGTTTATTTGTGGTAATAAAATTATAAATTTTAAATTATAACAAATAATTACTTATTTGTTGTGAATTTTACATAATGTTTTACTTTATAACATCATAGACTATATAAATTTAAATTTATAATTTTTAAATATTTTTGTGATTTTTAAACAATTTTATAATATGTTATTTTTATAAAATAACAATAGTGTCAATTTTGACACTATTCATTTATTTGAATTTGAATAAAATATATACAGAAGATATGTTCAAACTAAAATATTTAATAGATTCATAAAAGGACATATGTATTTATAAAATTAGTTTAGAACATTAAATAGTTCATATAATATTTATTTTATTATTTTTAAAACCATTTTTTTGGTTTATCTCTTAATAAAATAATTACTACGACATTTTTGTATAATTATTTAATATACATATATGTTGCATAAAAATTAAAAATAAAATCCTATAATGAATATAAATCTATTAAATTTCACAATAATACTTTTACTCGAATTTATCATCTTAAAATCACAATAGTTAAATTGTTATATTTATTAAATTATGAAGGTGACAACTTTGGCATCATTTAAAATAAAATAATATAAGTGTCATAATTGCTTGTATAAGACTCCAAATGGTAAAATATTCGACCATTGGATGATTATAGTATAAATTTACATGAACAATAATTTTTTGTCAGAGTTTTGTGCCTTTTATGGTCACTATTAGTTTAATAAAAACTATATTCTTGATTTCTCACTAGATAAATAATTTCTACATCACTATTGTGTCACAATTAATGATAATTATTTAATCCCAAAAAATTATAAATAAATTCTCATGATGTAGATAATTTTGTTATATTTATTTATACTATTAATGTTCAAAGTTTCATGAAGTTTATCACTAACTTAAAATTATTATACTTATAGTATTTAAGAGAGTGACATGTTGTCACATTCTTTGGTTTTAATAATAATTAAATTATTTTCATGGAAAAAAGTCCATTAAATGAATCTAATCCGACCCTTAGGTGATATGGGTCTAATTTTAGTTCCAATAGGATTTTTCCAAGTGTTAGGGTAATTTTATAATCTTATATTTACCCTTAATTACCAGATTTACCTTTAACTATAGTAAATAAAATTTACCATAGTTACTATTCACAATGCGCAAAAATAAAAAGTAGTTTATTAACATAATTTGGACCCACCGATTCCAAATATGGAATCCATTTTTCCAAATTAAATACACAAAAGGTGCAGAAATTAAATTAAAATTAATCCCGTTGTCAAAATAAAATAGGTTTCTCTTTAAAACATTGCAAAAGATTAAATTGATTTAACCTACGAATTAAGGTAAAATCAATGATAATGACATAAATTATATTAAATGGTAAAAATATATTCTATTTATACTTTAAAACCATTAAATATTATAATTTAACCACATAAGATATTACGATGAAAAAAGTTGTTTTTAATTAAAATATAGCATGTTTTTACTATTCATTAAAATATGAAATTCATCAGAATAAAATGAAAAAATTTTCCCAAGTAAATTTTTATTTCTTGATTCCAAAGAATAATTTAATTTGGTCAAATGGAACATATAAACATTTCAAAAAACTATATTTAAAGTGGGTGCACCATCAAATGGCGACAAAACTGTATTTTTTGAAAAATACTTATTTTACCCGAAAAAATTATTTTATTCTTATAACATGTTCTGGAAAATGTGTAAGATGAATAATAATGTTATAAAATTAAAAATTTTGTTAATACTATTCATAACGGATAGTTCATAATAATATTATAATAATATATCGTTGTTTAGTAACACCCGGTATTGCGTACAACACACGCTATCGAGGAAGGTCGTGATTGCGTGTAATGCAAGCCAAGTCAGGGTTGCGTGTTGTGCAAGAATCCTTCGTTGTTTCGTATAACAGAATCCAACCATATTTCATTTATACATTGAATATATATATATATATATATACTCAATGTTGCGTAGAATAACTATTATCAAAATAGTGTGTAACACGATCCAAGAATAGTGTTGCGTATACTGCAAGCTAATATGGTGTTGCGTATAGCGCAAGGTAATCTTGGTGTAGCATACAACACAAGACATTAATGAAATTAAAAGAATGTTTTTCATAAATTCTCGAGGTGTTACAATCCAAGAGGGTGAGATTACCCAAATACTTCAAAAGTACGTCTAGGATAGAGGTAAATTCCATTCACCCCAAGCTATCAGAGAATCCCAAGTTCTCGAACAGTGTTGCTGCAAAGATCCTTTTGAATCGAGGTAGCTTCCAAAATTGTGATAAGGAATCCCATTTTACCAACATTTATACTAAATGAATAATTTTTATGAATATAATCATTTCTATCATACCATATCACATAGAGAAGCTCAGTTGAGGCTACATATCATGATATATAATTTGAGACTGTCAATTGTAAAATTAATTATGAGATATCAATATATATGTTTTCAGATAATTAATTGTGTAGTTAATCATTAGATATTGAGATATATGAATTGAGACAATTAATTGTATAATTAATTATAAGATATTTAGATTTCTGATTTAAATAATAAATTGTTGAGTTAATTTTCTGAAAATGAGTTGTGGATAATGACTAATTATTTGACAAATTAATTAATGGAATTGACAAGATTAATTAATCAAGAAATTAATTAAGGGTAATTACATGTCAAACTAATTTTTGAATTAGTATTGAGATTGATATTATTAAGTAATTATATAATTAATAAATGAGATTCATGGGATTAATTAATTGATGAATTATTTAATGGAAGTAACTTGATTATTTAATCATTGAATTAAATAATGGGATTGATGAGATTAATTAATTGATAAATTAATTAATGGAATTAATGTGATTATTTTATCATTGAATTAAATAATGGGATATATGGGAGTGATTAATTAATTATGGAATTAATTAATGGGGTTGTTTTAAATAATTATTTGGTCAATTAGTTAACGGTATTGAAGTGATTAATTAATTATTGAATTAATTAATGTATTTGATGTTATTAATTAATTTTCAAATTAATTAATATTATTGATGATATTAGTTATTTTTTTTTATTAACTAGAGTTATTTTTATGATTAGTTAATTGATGAATTAACTAGGTTAATTGATGTGATTAGTTATTTATTAAATTAACTAGAGTAATTGGTGTGATTATTTAATTGATGAATTATCTAATGTTGTTGATTTGATTAGTTAATTATTTAATTGACTAGAGTAATTTATGTGATTAATTAATTGTTTAATTAACTAGAATAATTTTTGTGGTTAGTTAATTAATGAATTAACTAATAGTATTGAAGTGATTAATTAATTCTTTAATTAATTAATGTATTTAACATGATTAATGAATTTTCAAATTAATTAATATTTTTTATGAGAATAGTTAATTGTTGAATTAACTAGAGTTATTTATTTTATTAGTTAATATATGAATTAACTAGTGTAATTTATGTGATTAGTTATTTGATAAATTAACTAGATTAATTTATGTGATTAGTTAATTTTTTGGATTAATTAGAGTAATTGATGTGATTATTTAATGGTATAATTTACAAGTGAAATTGATGAGATTAATTAATTATTGATTTAATTAATGTTATTATTGTGATTATTTAATATTTTAGTTAACTAATTGAATTGTTTTTTTTAACTAATTTTTTAATTATTAATGGTTTTGGTGTGGATAATAAATTTTTAAACTAATTATTTTTTTATGAAAGGTAAAATAGTAATTTAGTGGAGAAATAATATATTGTAACATGGTAATTATAATGTGTGAAGTTATAAATGGTAACATGCTCATTAAAATATTATATTGTAAAATATTGAATGGTAACATGGACATTCAGTCATGTATTATGAATGGTAACATGATCATTAAAATTTTATATTGTTAAATAGTTAATGGTAACATGGACATTCAGTTATGTATTATGAATAGTAACATGATCATTCAATTATGTGATACTAAATGGTGGATGGTAACATGGACATTAGGCTGTGTATTAGTAATTGTAACATGGACATTAAAATTTGATATTCATTATGGATAGATCAAACTCTAACACGAGATGAAGAAGGTATTTAGATTTGGGTGTCCTCGAGAACCTCGGGGTTTATGTGGTTAAATAGAGAATATTTTATAATTTGATAAACCGATTATTTTTGAATTATACTAATTTCATTATACAATTTCATAAATTTTAATTGAAGGAATTTGTTTTAGACACCACTGGTTGTGGCCTACTGATTTTTACTCACATCCTATTTCAGTTTCCAAGTCAGTACTTGAATATACTTTATTGCTAAAGGACATGTCAAGGGAAAATCCTTATGTTAGATGGATGAGTTTGGGTTGAGAATGGATGGGGGAACCATATGTGGTTCGGGACCCACTTAGGTTTCATTGATGTCATTAGTTTTTAGTTTCGTATTAACACACGGAACTAACATTAGAATGACATATTTATTATACATATTAGACATTGTACTTCATTCTTTTGTTATCATGAGATCTTGGTATTGTTTAGGATTATATATTTCCGATATTTTTTATATATTTCTGCCAGTGTATTACTCTGATAATATAAAAAAAGAGGTTATAGTATCCCCGTGAATGACTTACCCAACCCTCACTACTAGACGGAAGCATTTACAGTATGGGGAGGCACACTTGAGGTCATGTGACCAACCGGTTCAGGGCACCAGTGTGTGGCACCCTAGCCAGGACGTTACAAAGTGGAATCCAAGAACATGTTTTATTTTCTTCTTTTTTTTCATACAATTTGGTAAATGTGGAAAGGAGACTACAAATATTTGGGTCTTGGTTATGATCTGATTCATGGGAGTAGCTAGCTCATGTATAGGTGAGTTACTAAGTACCTCGGGTGGGATTTTTGTTATTGTTGTTTGCTATTATAGTTTAATATTATTTCACCTTGGGTGACACACATGCTATGTGATGTGATTATATATTTTTACATTTTTTTATATTAGGCTCTTAGACCAGTATAGCATGAGAGTTGAGTTTTAATGCATCATTCTAGTCCATTAGGGTTATTGATACATGCATCATTTTACGCACGCATCGGAAAATAGGTTATGGGTAAGTTGTTGAACTTGAACTATTTTTCCTTTCTTATGAAATTGAAATGAAAATGGTTCCTAATATTAAATTGAAGAATATTTTATAATGATACAAGATGAGATTAAATGGGTTTCTAAATGAGAAACACAAATAATTATTATGTGTTTACCCATTTTAACTAGTACCAAGATGTATGATGTTTATGGGTAGATATAGTGCCTCAGTATTGAACGTATGGCGGGAAAAAGGGGGAAATACTTGAAATGATTTTATGTAAATCCATCTTTTTAACTGTGTTAATGTTTTTAATTCAGAATCCTTTTATCTGTTCAATTGAACATTGATGTGGGTAGTTTGGGAAGTGAGAATTCAATTTTTTGAGAACTCGATTGTAGGTTGTGTGAGAGGCCATCTGGTTTAGGATTGGTGTGATGAGATTTTGGTGGGTAGGGAAAGTCAAGACTTTCAATAGGATAATGTGTTTCCGTAATGGGAGTTAACATCGGTGATGGAGGATTAATGGTGGAATTCATCAATGAAATCTTGGTGTACTTATAATTAGTGATGATCATGTACCCTACCTTGACATCATCCTGGGTACACTAATAATGCTTTGTATTTACTCATAGCTACCTATATATGTTTTGGTTTGATATGTGGCATCTTGGATTTCACACTTATGAGGAAATATATATGTAGAGATGGATGGTGCAAGGTACGCCATCGATAGTTTACGGATGAGGTTCTCGTGATGGATCAGAGTTCGATGAATTTTTTGGTGGCAGAGTTTCTTTAAAATATATTGATAACAAATATCCAAAGGTGGTCAGTGATTTTTAAATAGTAGGTGCATGGATCAAGACAATTGGTTTTTATGGGTGGCATCAGAATACCATTGGGGAACCTATATGGTGAAAGTATAAATTTGTCAAATGTGGTAGTGGATGAATGTCCCAGTCAGTTTTTTATGGTACGGATGAGTGCTAATATTGGATGTTTTCTTGTGGTTGTTAGGAATAGTGAGTTGGGAAACATGCCAGGTTTATTATGGAAGCTGATCTTGAGATTGATGCGTCCTTTGAGGAGCATCTATTATGTGTGTTGGATCGTAGTGAGAAGGTGTTGTGAGGAAAGATTGTGCTATTCGTCCATGTATTAGGGAAATGTCGACGTCTTTAGGAAGAATCATCAATGATTGAAACGGGTGTGAGGGATAAGTGTCACAATCTTTTTGAATCATAATCTTAGAGAAACATGGGAGTGTAGCTCATGGGTGAGCTGCTATAGGGTGGGGGGATTTTAAGGTCCTGACCTTTTATAGGGAAGTATTTGGTCTCATTAAAGTAATTATTTTTCCATTTATTAAGTAATTTCTAATTGGGTTTTAGTTTGGGGAGTGTTTAAGTGAAATTTTGAGAAAAATCAAAGAAAAAAGGGTTGTGCATGGTTGTTGCAAGGTTATGTCAAAACATGCACCTTATCCCAGCTAACCGTGTGAACCCAGGAAGAGGTTATTTACATATTCTGTGCACATTTTTCAAAACTATGTTCTCTCTTAGTAATAATCATGAACCCCAAGAAAAACAAGCACACAGTTGGCGCACAGTTAGGGAAACTTATGTTCCCCAATGTAGGAAATTGTTCATGGGAACTAATTAACCCTAAATCGACCCCCATTAATCCCTAGGTCCCCTTTCACATTTTGTGAGCTCTCTAAAAGAATTTAATTTCCTAATTACCTTTGTTCATCGCGAATCCAAGCCCAGATCGAAGGACACTTATCCCTTATTAGGTGGATTCTTCTCCCATTCTTCCCTCGTTCTTCCCCCTTTCATTTCTATTTATTTAAACAATGTAATTATCTATATCAGATAGATATATATCTATTTTCTAAGATATAGATAAATGATTCTAGATCTATATCCAGTTTTTCAAGATCTTTATTTTCTTGAATCTTGATTTAAGGTTTTATGATTTAGATTAAGATCTACGTCATTGTGTAACTCAATTTTTGAGGACTTCCATTAGGAATTAATAATTAAACAAATTGAGGTAGTAGGTATAATATCTAATTCCCATAGTCATAATCTTGATACATGTATTCATGTTTTATAATTTATATAATTCTTTAGCAATTCAAATTATTAAATTATGTTATTTAAAATTTCTAATTGATTAATTAGTTTATTGATGGAATTGATGGTTAATTGGGGATTTATTCATGGGATTAAGTGGTTATTCATTTGGATGATTAATGTTTTATTTAATCATGGATTTAATGGTTAGTCTAATTAGATAATTAATGGATAAATTATTTATGATATTTATGGATTTATGATTTAGATATGGTTCAATTGATTTATTGGATATGTTGTTGAAATACATTACTTATTTGGGAGTTTATTATGAGACTAAGGAGCTCTCCATTTGGATATTTATTTGGGGAATTAATTATAAGGTTTAGGTGTCACTCATTTAGATATTTAATTGGATGATTATTCATGAGATTTAGGGATATGCGATTTAGATAATTAATTGGAGAATTAATTACTAGATATTGAGATAATTGTTTTAAGATAATTAATTAATTAATAAATTATCAGATATTGAGATATATAGGTTGATATATTTAGTGGTTGATTAATTATGATATATCAAGATATATGAGTTGATATAATTAATTGATGAATTAATTATGACATATCAAATTATATGATTTGAGATAATTAATTGTAAAATTAATTAGGAGATATCAAGATATATGATTTGAGATAACTAATTGTAAAACTAATTATGAGATATCAAGATATATGATTGGAGATAATTAATTGTAAAATTAATTAGAAAATATTGAGATATGCGAATTAAGATAATTTATTGTAGAATTGATTATAAGATATTAAGATTGTTGATTTGATTAATTAATTGTTAAATTAATTATGGGATAATGAGTTGTGGATATTCAATAATTAATGGATTGATTTATTAATGGAATTAAAATGACTAATTAACCTGGGAATTAATTAAGGGAAATTACATGATAAAATTATAGTTTAATTAGTATTGAGATTGATGTGATTAATTAATTGTTGAATTAATTAATGTGATTCATGGGATTAATTATGAGATTAATTAATTAATGGAAGTAATTTTATTATTTAATTGTTGAATAAAATAATGGGATTGATGAGATTAATTAATTGATGAATTAATTAGGGGAAGTGATGGGATTATTTGATGGATGAATTAAAAAAATGGGATTGATGGGAGTGATTAATTAATTATGGAATTAATTAAATGGTTTCATTTAAACAATCAATTAGTGAATTAATTGATGGTATGGAAGTGATTAATTAAATGTTGAATTAATTAATGTATTTTCTGTGATTAATTAATTATGAAATTAATTAATATTATTGATGAGATTAGTTAATTTTGAATTAACTAGAGGTATTGATGTGATTATTTAATTAATAAGTTAACTAGAATAATTGATTTGATTATTTAATTGTTAAATTAACTATATTTATTGATCTGATTAGTTAATTGATGAATTAACTTATGTTATTGAGGTGATTAGTTAATTGTTTCATTAATTAGAGTAATTGATGTGGTTAGTTAATTGTTTAATTAACTATAGTAATTATTGTGTTTAGTAAGTTGATGAATTGACTAATAGGAATTAAGTGACTAATTATTTACTGAATTAATTAATGTATTTGATGTGATTAATTAATTTTTGAATAAATTAATATTATTTATGAGGTTAGTTAACTTTTGGATCCACTAGAATTATTGATTTGATTAGTTAATTCTGAATTAACTAGAGTAATTGATGTGATTAGTTATTTTTTTAATTAACATGAGTAATTGTTGTGATTTGTTGATTGTTGAATAAAATAGTGAAATTTATATGATTAATTAATTTTTTAATTAATTAATTCTATAGTTTTGATTAGTTAAGTGTTAAGTTGACTGATAGAATTGTTGTTTTTAACTAATTATTGAATTAGTAATGAAGTTTTTGTGGATAATTATTTGTTAAACTAATATATGTTTATGAATGGTAACATGGTCATTCAGTTGAGAAATAAGGAAATATAACATGGTCATTATAATTTGTTCTGTTATGAATGGTAACATGCTCATTCAATAATGTTTTGTTAATTGGTTAATGGTAACAGGGAAATTAGGCCAAGTATTATTAATGTTAATATACAAATTTAATTATGTGATATGAAACGATGAGTGGAAACATGGAACTTTGCCTAAGTATTAAGAATGGGAACATAGAAATTCAAATGTGATATTCCTTGGGAATATATCAGACTCCAGCACAGGCCATAGAAGGTATTGAGATTTGGGTGTCCTTGGGAACCTCGGGGGTTTATGTGGTAAAATAGGGTATATGTAATAATGTGATAAACTATTTATTTATGCATTGACTTATTTATTTATACAACTATATACACTGTCATTGACTATATTTTTTTTACATTGTTGGTGGTATCCTACTAAGTTATACTCACACCCAGTTTGGGCTTCCTAATTGATACCCAAATAGACTTTATTATTTCAAGATAGGTTAAGGGAAAATTATCTGCATTAGATGGATGAGTTGGGGTGGATCATGGATGAGGGAACCAGATGTGGTTTGGGACCCTCTTGTGTGTCCTAAATGTCTTTAATTTTTTGTTTCATATTGAAACTTGTGACATACATTAACATGATATATATATTTTTCAGTTTAGACATTTTACTTCCTTCTTTGGTTATTGTGAGATATTGGTATTATTTATGAAAATATTTTTCCCTATTGATTATTTATTTCTGTTGATATATTACTATGATAATACAAACAAATAGGGTATAGTCTCCCCATTAATGACTAATCATACCCTAGCTGTTATTCGGTAGCCTATACCATATGGTGAGGTGTGCTTGAGTACATTTAACTGACTGTTTCGGGGAACCAGTGATTGGAACCCAATATGGGATGTTACATATCCCTTTCATGAGATTCCTCTATGAGACCACTCCACGAGACTCACTCATGATACTCCTCTATGAGTCTTATCCTTAGGACTCTTCCTCAAGTTTCCTTTATGATATCCTTCACATGATCCCTTTGTGAGACTCCTCCATGAGACTCCTATACGATACCTTCTTCTATTCATGTGAATCCCATGACTTTGGTGTGAGACCTTAATTAGGTTACGCAGGGTATGTTACTCAAGTAAGAGACCTTATTAAAGTTATATTGATAATTTGATATAAACCGGTCAACCTATGTGTGTAAACACCCTACACATACATCTATTTCCAATATCATTTTTCGAGACTCCTTCAAGATATTTTTTCACAAGACCTTCTAATTATTTTGTGAATAGTTTGACTCTAACGTATGACTTTGTTCTACTAATGTTAAGTACATTTTTTCATATAAAACCACTTAAGAAAACTAATACTCTTCTTAGTTATGGATTAAAGGGTATTTATAGGCATAAATCCATAGCCTTAACTCCGTATATACTAGTAAGTTATCCCTTCCTCCACCTTTACAAATTCCATTACGAACTTCATGAAATCCCATTATGATATCCAAAGATAATTATGTGGAAGTCAACTTTATTTAATCTAGCACTTTATGTGATCCTATCACGAGATCCAAAAAAAAATCATAAACGCATTGCATGATCCAATCTCACGATCCAATGAAAATCATGTGGTTAGAAACACTACCTCTCAATTCTTCGTGTGACCTCTTCATGAGATCAATTGATAATCATGTGGTCACATGATTTTGAGAAACCATGAGATATCTCATTCATTTATAGCCTATTTTTCATCATGTTATTTATGTGGACTATTTATAAGATGTGCTGTAAAACCATTCATGGTTCATGTGATCTCTCCTTGATATCCCCTAACAATCATGTAGTGTATTGAATTGATTTTCATGATCTCATAGAGATACTCGGAAAATAATTCGGCTTCTTTAGGTGCTTCATGTGATCTCTTTATGGGATATTTTTAAAATCATGTGATGTATTCAACTACTTCTCATGATCTCATCATTAAATCCTATTAAAATAATGTGGTGCCCTTAAGTGCTTCTAACGATCTCATCATGATATCCTATTATACTCACATAGAAGACATGATGAAATCACATGATCTAATTTAGATATCACAATTGTAAGTGAGACATGTGCACCTTGGCCATGAAAACTCACTCCACATGATACCGTAGGAATTATTCACTTCTGATTGATTCGTAGGAAATTTTTTCTCCATGTGATTCTTCTAATTGATTCCTCTATATGATCCTTTAGGACATTCATATTATATGTCATCATTTAGGATATTGACACCAACTCTTCACACCTCATTTGGAAATCATCCTTCTCCAAGAACATAAAACCTTGTCAAGAAATATAATTTACCCAAAAGAACCATCAAGAGTTATTTTTTCCAATAAAAACAAGATTTAAAATATTATTCATGTCTTCTAAACTGGTAGATAAAATTAAGTGGAATGATATGGGAAAAAATATGTTTATACAATATCCATAATAATAAGAAGCATTAAAATCCTTCAATTATATTTATTTAAATTTCTCCTCAAATATAAGAAACTTATGTATGGGATTGGTTACTAATAGATTAAATCCATTGAGGAATCTAAGTAAAATATGTAGTACATAAATAATTATTTTGATCACTAATAATCGACCTATATAGTTTTCTATAAAAAAACCTTCCATTATTTCAATAATCATTCAAATAAATAAAATACATGGAAATAAATGTGATTTGTACTTTTATCCTCTTATAGAAAAACTCTAAGAGTTAGGGTAAAATCATTTAGATACATATGATGCTCTAAAAATTGAAATGTTCAAAATGATTGTTTCCCTTATATTGACGATTAGAAATTTCCATATATTAGGAAATATTTCTAGTTAGAAAAAACACACTAACTAGGCATGTCTAGTTTTTAACATTGACTTTGAGCCTAAAAGAATATCAAATAGTATAAATTTGTGCTTCATAAAACATTGTTGATTCTTATATTCATTTAGTATATATTGGTTTTAAAATTAAATATTTTATGGATGAAATTATTTTGATTCTACCATATAAATTATTTTAAGATTTAGAAACCATGTCACAAATATTATCAATTGATGTAAATTTTTTAAAAGTTCATCAGTTTAATGTCATTGGGAAAAGAGTTCAAATTTTATCATATACAATTAGTACACAACAATAAAAAATATGAATTATTTTTTCCAAACTATTATATCATGAATTTTAATTATTACAACATAATAATGATGTTATAATCATTGAAAATAATTTATTTGTAATTTTGGTTTTTATAATATTGAATGAAAAGGGAAAATCAAAATATCATTATAATGATTATATAGAAAAAGAATAAAGGAATATATATAAAAATTTATTATAAAAATTTAAATTAATATATAATATATAAGTTTTATGCATTAAAAAATAAACAAATGGTGTTTTCCATGAAAAACTAAAAAATATGAAAGTGCATCATGAATATTTAGATAACTTTTCAAGAAGAGTTAAATTAAAACATTGTAAGTTAAATTTTATTAAAATTCATGACTTTAATATTAATTTCATAAATTTTTACCATTAGAATTATATAAATTGTGAAATGAAAAAAAACAACATTGAGGATTGAGTCTTTCACCTTATTCATATAACATTATGAGAAAACTTTAAACCCCATTCAGATTGAAAAAAAATATAAATAATTGTAAAGACACATTGTAATTTGGAGATGATATTTATCCCATTTATTTTCATTCTAATGGTTCATATCACTATATATTTAGAAAAGGATGATAAAATGTGAGATCCCATAAATTATCTATGGATGTATCCCAAAGAGATATATTTTTATTTTACTTATTGATAATTACTATAGTTAAATTTTCAAACTCATTACTTATATGGTTTATTATGCCATGTTGTTGTTTAATTATGTATTTATGCCATTTGAATCCTCTAATGAGAAAAAATATCAAATTTAAGACTCTATGATTGAAGTTTATATGATCAATGTGTGTATCAACTTTATTTAAGGTATTTGGATAATTTTTAAAAATATTCAATTGATATCTACATGTCAATGATAAATCAAATCAATTTATATCTTTTATTAAACTATTAAACCATCAAATGTTGGGTCATTATGATGAGAAAATATAATTAATTTCATTTACTCAAATATAATCAGTACAAGCACATAGATATGAACTACTAAATAGTGATATTATAGATACATTCATTAAATAATTTAAGATGAAAACAAATAGGTGAGTTTAGAGTCAAACAAAAAAATTTAAATAGCTAACAAAATCCATTAACATATACATTATTTATTCTTTTTAAAATCATTTAATATCATAATAAATTTCATATTTATGATATATTGATATAATTACCTTATGAAACCAATAATTATTTATATTTATACATATTTATGGAAATAGATCTAATTTTTTAAATGATTTGAAATGTTTATTTCAAGGAAATTTATATAAATCTAGTAAATATGATTACTATTATATTAATGGATTAAATTTTATATTTTTTTTATTATTAAGATGGATTGAAAAAAATAGTGGGACTTCACAAAATTAATAAATTTGGGATAATATGTATAGTTGATTAACATATTCAATTTAAATTATCTTGGAAAATGTTCGGTTTTGTTATTCAAATTAAAGTGGGTCAATATTTTTAGGTTTATATGGTATTATTTGTTACAATTTAGTTATGTTAATTCATCTCAATTAATCGATACTATTAATCATAAAGTACATAGTCCACATATTTTAGATTTAAAATATGAAATGGTCTATTATGTAAAGGATGTAGTTGATGAAGGGTTGGATGTTTTGTTCCCTTTAATTCGAATACACATGGATAATATGGGTTATAAAGTTGGAGAATTGTCTTTTGATATAAACCCCATCCATATCAGCAAATTGATCTATCTTTGTATGATAATATTAAAAAAAATTCTTAAAACTCAGGTTGGTAACAATAAAATGTTCTTAATATTAGATGATAATAATAATATGGTTGATGATGAATTAATTGATTATATTATTAGTCCTTTAACTTATCTAATATTTTTTAAACTAGATCACATGAGTTCAATTAATTTAAGTATAACATTTTCAAAAGAAATAATAATCTCATATTTTATATCATATTATAACTTGTTTTATATTATTTTTGGATGTATGAATTTCAAAAACCAAATTATTTAAATATTAGAGTAAGTCTTTCACAACACTTATGTCATCTCTAAATTCCCAAAAATTCACTATGTATTTTTCTTAAGTAAATATTATATTAAATGATCTTTTAAAATGAAATTCCAAACTAAAATGAACCTATGATATGTTAATTTAAAATTTAACTATTATAATATATTTTTTATATTGGTGGGTATATAATTAAGTAACCATATTAATAAATTTATGAATAAAATAAGATAAATTGCATCTGAAATAGGAAGTCTCCCTTATGAAGGTCATTTGTCGGATATTGAAAAGGAATTCCATTCACTAGGGATTTACTTATTCCCATCCAAATATGAACATAAAAAATTATGGTATGAATGAAATTATATATAAGAGATATTCACACTCATGGAAATTGCAATGAGATCCATGCTTGAAGAATCACCACACTCGAATGCCTCTAGAGAATACCTTATGTTTAGATCATACATGAAGATATTGAGAGGAAATGTTACTAGAAATAAGGACGATATAATCAAGTAATTATTCATGTAATAAGTTATTTTTTACATTTATTTTACATACTTTTAATTTTTTTTACTTCTAAATAAAAATGGTGTTTACTTACTAATGCATTGATAACAATAACAAGATCATTCTATTCATAAAAAATTAATAAAATAAATTTTTTGTTCTAAATTTAAAGAATATAAATATATTTCTTTTTTTTATATTAATAATATATTCAATAAAAAACACTATTTTTATTAGCAATTTAAAAAAAATAAGGATAATATTGGTTAAAACTTTCAAAAGTTATTTTCATATAAAAATAGTTTCTCATTATATTTTATTATTTTATTAAAAGTGAACATAGGTAATTATATAAATTTATTTTAATGTAATAGAATTAATTTTTTGATTTTTAATTTAAATATACTTTTAATATTAATATTTTATATTTTTATAAAATAATTATTTTTTAGGTGAATAGTAAAATTACCATTTTTACCAAAAATGTAATTTTATAATTATATAAGAATGAAATATATGTTTAAAAATATTTTTATTGATCAAATATTTTTTTTATGAAGTAGAAATATTCATTTAAAAGATAATATGTTGAATTTATAAAACATATGCTTTAAATTTTAAGGAATGAAGTGATATTTTTCAATAAAATCTATTTTTATCTTTTCATTTAATTAAATATTATTTGGGAAAAAATACTAATCTGAATCCCATATAAAATTTATTATTTTTAATAAACCAATATATATCATAAAAATCATATACATTTATAATTTTACCTTATAAATAAATTTAAATCGTAAGAATACACTTTTTTCTAAGTACTAGTATTTACACATTACATATACTAATGTAAAAAATTGAATTTTGTTACACATAAAAAATTTATATAGAAAAATAGAATTAAAATTTGGAATCATCGAGTCCAAATTATTTAATAATTTTAATTTCATCTTTATTCATTAAAATTAAATTACTTAGGTGAAAATTAGTTACCATGGAGACCCCAAAATCGTAAAAGTGAACATTCTAAGAGTAATGGACTTAAAAACATGTTTAATATTTTTATGAAACAAAATTTTAATGGTATTATCAACTAACTCTAATCCCTTACTCAATTATTATCCATTTTATAGTCCTCATGACAATTGAAACTTATGATCTCTTTATATTAAGTTGAAATATTTAAAAAAATTGCATTCCAATCACATATAGAAAGGTCTTATCACCACCCCTTCATGACCACTCCCATAATTATTTTTACACCTTAAAATATACCCATTATCCTTAATTAATAAGAATATTACTTTCATTTATCCTCTAGTCACATGCTATTGTCTTAAGACCTCTATTTCCAAGGAGTCTTCTAGGGGAAAGCCTAAGTTCCCAATGTGAGTACCTTTTTCCCTAACTTCTTTTCCTTTCTTTCTTAACCTAAAAATAAAATTTTATAATTATTGTATAATGAAATCATTATTTTTTTATAATAAATATTATTATTCCTATAGAGTAACTATTAACCCCCTTTTTACTTTTTTATTAAGAAAAATAAAATTTTCATTCAAGTATTATGCATACTACCACCTCTATGAAAAGACGACTTCCATTTTTTCACCACCACCTAAATTATTTGGTTACAAGGTTGAAATTGAAGAATAAATGTGAAATATATTATATAATTATTATTATGATGATAAAAATTATAATCCACTTCCATTCCCTCTCACTCATTAAGAAATGAAAATGTTTACTATGTGTTTGTGGACTTCCGCATACGCGAAGTGACGTATTTCATTTTCTATATATTTTATTAAAATAACTTAAAATATTATTAAAAACCTGAAACATTTTTAAATAATGTCATTATTCTTATTTAATAATAAGGTTTTTCTAAAATAAGACTCTTTCATAATCATAATCATCCTTTAAATATGGTAAGTTCTTATTTTTGTCTCTCTAACCTCCTACATGAATAGTGATAAAAAAATATAATGGAAGACTATGGGAAAATTATTATTGTTAATAAATGATATAAACAATAAAATAATGTTTTGATTTTAATTATTCTTTTTAAATTTTAATATAAAACTCATTAATTAAGATAACAACATTTGTTTGTTAAAATCAATGAAATCATCTTGTCGCCAATTCCATCAACAAAAATTGTAACTAAAATATCCAATGAATGAAATTGTAAATTTATAAATATATATAAAACAAAAAATATAATATATTTTACTTTTTTATATGATTTACTTTGTATTAATAATTAATGAAAACATTGTTATTATGAAACTTGTTCAAAACTATCAAGATTACTCACACCCAATATTGAAAATAGATAATACCTAACTAATATAAAAATAATAATTATAAATTACGTTCATAAAAGTTTATATAAGTGAATAAGGTTATAAAATAGTTTATTTGGATAGTTATTTTTTTATATAGAATATTCATGTGCTTTAGTGAAAGTTATGGATTAAGGTTAGTGTTTTTATCTCAGTTTTCAACCCCTTGAAACACACTTCTTATTTTACGCTATTTTTTCTTTGGGTGGTGTATATACTAAACCTTTAATAAATTTATCATTATTATATGATTATTAATTTTATTTAATGATTCATTTTAAATCATATCCTTCAACTGGGTTTGGCTCAAAATTTTATAAGGTTGTAAGGGGATCTTTCTATCAAGGTTAATTTCATGAGACATGGTTGATATTACACACCATTTTTTATTTTATATTGTGAATAAAATTTCATATTTCATTAATTTATGAAATATATTCCATTTCATGTGATTTTAATTTTAATTTAATGGTCTTTTTCTCAATATCCTTGGATTCTTATGATACCATTACAATGAGGTATTTGTCTCCAATATCATTTTCTAATAGTGATTTATTTTTAATGACAATACATATAGGAAATTTATATACCTTTATCTCAAAACACCATTTTCATTTTATTATCTTCTAGTCATTATTGGTGTTTTACTTGTCTTCTCCCTATTTCATTTTCCCTATTGACTCGTCATTTACCAATTTTAAGGAAACTAACACTACCTTTTCTTTTTCTCCAAGAAAGTCACTTTATTTCTTGTCTTTATTCATTGGATGACTTTTAAAATTCCCTTATCTATACACTAATATTTAATTATTATAATTTTATACTAATTTACCTTATTTAAAAGTTTTAAATAAATGTTAAACATTTTCTTGTATGGGTTTTTTTGGATTAAGTGTGATAAGAATTTATATTTAATATTTTTTGTGTTAAAAACTATTCCATCCACCTTTATAATTTTATATAATTTTTTTCTCCATATTTTAGTGGTTTCTAAAATAAATAATTTATATCCAATATTTATTAAATATCTCATTTAAAATTATTTCAAATGATCAAGGATATTTTTTATTTCCAATGTGATTTTTCTAAAACTCCTTAAAAGTATTTTTCTTCTAAGACATTTACCATTGACATATATTATCTATGATTGAGTATATCCTTACAATGTTACAATCTAAATTATTTATTTATATAGATTATGTAATTTAATTCTCTTTTTGTAGAATAATACATCACTACCTTTTTCTTACCTAACCATCAATGGTGTGTAAATACGAGATATCTTCAAATGTTTTTCCATTATGAGCACTATATATTTAATTCATATGATTGAAGGGTGTTCACACATTTTTCATACATCAATTAATTGGTTATATGTTTAACTTAACTATATACCATTTTTATATATAGTGTACATAACACACTCTTTATTATTATCTTGATTGAATTTTATTTACCTAGAAAATTACTAAATATCATTGGATACATATTTATTTTACATGGGTTTATCTTATTATAATTATGAATGATTTATTTATGTGATTCAAAATGAAAAGGCTATGAAACCCATTTTATTTCCAGATTTAATTATGCTATAAATTGGGAATTATTTTCATTTATATGTTTTATGAAATCCATTTTATTTCTATGGGTTCTTTATGATGTAATAAATGAATGACTTTCAACTGGAACACATAATAATTAATGATGAAATGTGGGGTCATATATCTCATTATAATGCATTAGTAAAAAGTTCAAATATGATGAGATATTTGTAAGTTTGAATAATTTAGTTGTCTACAAGAATGGTTGAAAGTGCATGACACGTCATCGTGATATATACAAGGGTAAAATTCTGTTTTCTCTCAATCATGGGATTAAGTGTGTGAATCATGAATGTAATGTTTTATTGTACAAATATTTATTCCATATTTGAAATATGTCATATATATGTATTTATTATCATTCTTATGTTATTCTCTAGTGTATCATGTTTTTTGAATCATGTTTTCATACTATTCTGATTCATGTATTATGTCATTAAATCCTTATGCCTTAATTTATGATCAATTATTTTTTGAGTATATGTTATTTATGTATCATAATTATACCAATATTCTTATCTTATAACCCATTTTTATATTTGATTATTATCACTTCAGTTTACCTTTATTAGGAATCTTATTTCACACCTTTCTTAAGTTTCTATATGCCCCAGTTTTGACGATGTGTATAACTTATGATAATAATATAATGAGTATAGTGTGACTAAATTATAGAGAAATTTTCACAAGTATTGTAAAATAAATTTCTTATATAGATAATACTTAAAGACACTAAACCTTGTGTTATAGAGACTGTGAGATTATTTTGTGAGGCATAATACATAAATTTTTTAAATAATTTGAAATAAACATTTTTTTAGCTTGGTTATCTATACCATTAGAACCATCATATGTTCTCCCACCTTGGTTCATAAAAATCCCTAATTTTTATATTCCTTATTTCTACAATTTGATGTCATTTAATATGTTATCATATTCATTAGGTATGATCCCTTCTTCCAGTGCATCATCTTATACTTTAAGGATGTTTGGGGATAAAATTGAGTAGATAAGTATCATTCATAAACTGAGAATATGTTTTTATATATGAAATCATGGGGGTATTTTAGTGTAACCTTTATTGGAATGAAATTTTCAATGTGAAAAAATATTTTATTACATTGATAAAATAATTATTGAATATATTTAATGAACAATGTACCACCCTGACCCCAGTTACCCAGAGTCGGTTCATTATTACATAACATTGGCATGATCACAAAAGATCAGGTCTCGAAAGATCGATTAGTTTACTAGCCTTGAATTCACTAGATACATTCATAAAGTTTACATTACATCATAAAGTAAAAAACTACAACAACATATTGTCTCCATAGACCACACTCATATCCCCTCATACTATCCAAGCAGGTCCTTCATAAAATACTTCTTCACATCCTAGTAAAAAAATAAAACATTGAAAGGGGTGAGCTCAGATGCTCAGTAAGGATAACAATATAGCGGAAACTCTCATAACAAAACATAAACATTAAAGGCAATTTATAACTAAAACAAAAGCCTTTTAAACTTGAACTTTAGCATAATATGGAAAAAATAAATTGAAATAATGTCATTTACTTATTCCCATGGATATTATACTAGTCGAATAATCACATGAAATATGAATAACCACTATCATAATGATGGAATACATAATTCTAGACTATCATAAACACATAGTCAAGGCCTTGTGCCCAGACTAAAAATAAGATTTTGTCAAGGCCTTGTGCCAAGACACTAGTTTTTTTCATGAGACCTACCGATGCATCGAGAACCTATAGCGGGCTCCACCCGTCACTTACTAAGTCCAATGCATTCCTCATATGAGTAAGTTTAAACATAACATAAACATTCGTATTAAAACTATCATATGAAATGTAAATACTTTCTCCATAGACCATGAAGGGAATAAAAATAACACATCCATAGTCAAACATATCACAAAACCATCAATATAATATGGAAGTTTCGTATCATAATAAATCAACTTTAAATAAGCTTAAAAATCAATCAAAGGATGTTGACATAGATGAAATCAAAAGTATTTTAGAGAAATATCTCTTTTTTTGAAATCATTGAAAAGTCACAAATTTATAAAGGAAGTAATTTAAAAGAGATTTTTGAATCAAATTATCCCATACCACTTTGAAACTTTTTAAAATAATTATCATTTCAAAACATTCATGTCCAAATAAATAAATCTTTAAAATCATTTTCAAAACATTGACATTAATTAAAAATATTTAAAAAGATAAATCATTAAAACATTTAAAATAATGATCTTGATAAGAATTACCTTTCAAAAATCCTTAAAATATTCATCTTTAAATCATTTTTATGAAAAATGGACATGGATGATAAAAATGTCCCAGTAAATACTTACACATAAACAATCTCGGATAATAATGAGATTGAGGAATTAACCCTTACCTTGTACTTTACCTTGGTTGAGGGTAGTTTAACCTTCTGTATAATATTTAAATCATTGTTATTAAATTATATTAGAATCATATACATAAATATGATGTCATATATGATCTTTTAATATTTATTTGTTAATAATATTTTAGTATTATCGTCGTTTTGGGTGTTCACTTACTCATTTTCTTTTATATGTTTTGTTACATAAGTCGTGTTTGGTATCCATAGGTTGTATATTATTCATATCCATAATTATATCAAGTACTTAAACATTATACTTAATAATCAAATCAAAATTATTCTTGAATGAATATGATGGGGAATGAATCTCATCGCTTTGGTGGAGACGGTAGTCCGTACGTACGCACGAGTGACAATATAATTTTTTTGATATTAAAATAATATATAATTGGGTGGTGTATCATATATAAAGAATAATTATCAGGTTATATTTATTATTTATATGAATTAACAATCATTATTATACCCATCCAAATAATATTGTATTGAATAACAATTACACCACGACGTGGAGACGGTAAGTCGTACGTACGCACGTATGGTGACACGTCATCCAAGGGATGGGTAGAATACTGAATATGGTTGTACCATATTTATAATAATATCACATTATATATAAGATACATTAGTTATTATTTTATAATGTAAATATCAAAGAATGAATAAGTGGAATAAAAAAGGAACTTGAAAGAGGGTGGTGAAAACATTACCTCTTCTTCAGGTTCTTCCTTCTGATTTGATCAAAAGGGCTCCTTAAGTTGGCTTTATAACTAAATTAAGGCCTCTAGGATGAAATGAGGGAATTTTAGAGAATATTTGAGCAGGATTTGGCCAACCCAGAAGGCTTTGAAGTTGTGAAATGGAGAGAAGGGGGAGTGCCCTTTTATAAGAGGGGTGAGGGGCACCTTAGGAAAAGCTAGAGATATTATATTATAATAAATTTATATTAGGTTTCTAATGGCTCAAATGTGAATTATTTAGAGGATATGGTGGGGATGGGTGAAAAACCACCCAAAATATAGATTTTAGATAGGTTCGGGTCACTGTATTAACCTTATCTTTTAGTTTTAACTCTTAGTTAATTAGTTTCACATTTTCCATGTCTCTATGTATTTTTATCTTATATGGTTAATAAACATACTATAAACTTCCAAGAGAACCCCATGTGGTTCAATAATGATACACCTATAATTATATATGTCTCTTTCCCAAAACTTAGATTTTTAGGAATTTAATATCAATTAATAATATAATATTTGTTTTAAAACCTCTTTTATGTTAATTTTGAAACTATTTGGTATTCTGTTTTTTCTAAATTTATAACAGAATTATTACTTCTAAAATAATTCATTTAATCAACCCTAACATGTCATATTAACCTATAATATTATTGGAATTCATTAAAAGTCTCAAATTATATTTATTTGGGTATTTATAATATTATTTATTTTAATATTTCACAAATATAGTAATTACTGCATTATCATTGTGTCATAAATAAATTACATTATTTAATGTATCAAAATTATAAATAAAATAACATTATGTAGGAAATATTTTTATATTTCTAATGAGTTTTTATAATCCAATTTATCTTATGCATAACCTTATATTAAAATGTTTTAGTTATTAAACTTTGATTTTAACCCTTTTAACTCTTCTTTGAATTAAATAATAATAAATGTCCTAATCTAATCCAAGTGGACCAGAGAGGTTCATATTTTTTTACTAAGGTTGTTTTTGGTATAATTATACTTAGAAAATAGAATTAGGACATGTGTTAGGGTAATAATAATATCATTTTTACCCTTAATTACCCTATTTACATTTAACTGTGGTAAATAAAAGTAAAAAGTTACTATTCACCAAAAATTAGTTTTATCTTATTGAACCACATTTTACTCCTTGATATTAACAGTGTCTCTCAGATTTTCTAAATTCAACTCACATAAGCGGTAAAATTATGTTTTGTTTGAATTCACAAATTCTCCTAGGATGTGGGAAAAAGACGGTGAAAAGTTCAGTAAAATATTTATATATCTAAAATTATTATAAACTAACTCTAATGAATTAAAATGAACTTATATAGGTATTATGTATCTATTTTGACCCAAAATAAATTTAAATAAAATAAATAATTTTTTATATAAAATTTCGGTTTTAAACTATAACTCAGTGTTTTTCACTATTCATCAAAAATTGAATGTTTTTTGAAAAATACCAAAAATTCACCCAAAGTTAATTTCGGTATTCTGAATAAAAAAATGAAGTTCATTTTACAAAATTAAAATCTTAGAAGTTTCATTTATTAATTTAAAATTAAATCTCGTTTTCAAAACCAAAAAGTGTATTTTTAGGAAATAATAACTATCAAAAGATTGACACTAGTTTATGTCCAATTTCAAAGTGAAATTACTTAAAATGACCATCATTGGATTAAATGGTAAAAATATTATCTAATTATACTTCTAAACCATTAAAATGTATAATTCAACACTATAAATTATTTTGATTAAAAAAATAATTTCGGTTAAAATATAGTAGTTTTCACTATTCACCCAAATATGAATGTTATCAGAAAAATACCAAAATTTATTGAAACTAAATTATTATGTTCTGATTCTAAAGAAGAAGTTTATTTTGTCAAATTGAATATATAAAAGTTTCAAATATTGGATTTATAAAGGGTTCTCCATTAAAAGGTGGTAAAATTTCATTTTCTGAAAAATACTTCTTTTATCAGAAAAAATGAATTTGTTCTTACATTATGTCTAAGAAACTCACAATATGGATTCAAAAATTATAAGGATCATATATATTTCAATATTTAGTTAATAATATTCATAGCCACTTTTGAACGGCTATTTTGGAAATCTTGTGGTGCCCTTGAACCTAGTGTTGCGTGTAGTGCAAGATATTGAATTATTTTGAAGAAATAACGTACTATGAAATCTTGGGGTGTTACATTCTTCCCTTATTCAATAAATTTCATCCTCTCAATTTGAAATTTTTCTTCAAAAATAAATGGTTGAAAATAGAAAATACCTTTGTGGGAAAACCCATATCATAAATTGGGTTAATAAAATTTAGTCTTAATAAGATGAAAAGGGGAATGAAAAAGTAACCACCGAATTATGATCTAGATTAAGAGAACATTGGTGGAAATTAAAGACACATAATTGGAGGAAAACCGTAAATATTTATAGGGAGTGATTGAGTTCATCAATCACAAACAATTGTAGAATTGATGGCCTCAAAGCCATCAATCTATGATGATTTAAAATATCATCAGTTCAACGAAACATAAGGTATTAGGATAACACATTTTTAGTTTTAAAATCTTTTACATAAATTTTAAGAATTAATTTCTTCATAGAATAAGAGATGAAAAAAACATATACTTTACTAGTAGAGTTCCACCCTTAAACTAATTTCTACCACAAATTTATCTTTCACTCTAAAAGATAATAGAACTTAAAAAATATTCTATTTATCCTAATCGTATAGGGTTCCAAAAAATTAATTTATAATTCATCTACCAAACCTTTTAAAAAAATATACATTATTCAATCTCGGACATCACGTGGGCCAGTGGTAGGTGATACACCCTTGTCGCCCTTCGCTTGCGGGTTCAAGTCTCGCGGCCTTTCCAGTCACGACGGGTTGCCGCCTGACCTCCTAGTTGTCCTTTTATGGTAATCCAAAAATAATCTCAAAACTAGACTTATCCAAAATGCTTCTGTCCAAAATCATAGTCCAAAATTTATAAAGAAGGTAAACACAATGAATATACTTTTTCCACATAATAACATGTGAAAAACATCATCATGTATTCTTTTAAAACACTGCAACATCATGAATAACCATAAAACATTACTGATTATATTCATACTCCCTTATTACTTATAGAATACTGGATATACTTATTCCATCCAAAAATGTTTTAAACTCAAACAATGATGGAATATACAAATCATTAATCAGTTTCATCGTAGGCAAGAATATCCGATATAATTTATCCAAAACAAAAATGAATTATTCCAAAATCACTACCTTGGTATCAGAAACATATTATGGTTTATCTTTCTCTCAACCATATATTTTCCAAAAATTTAACCTGTTATTGAGCCACTTTTCTTGGTTCCACACAATCTCAAGTCCTTAATGAAATAGTACTGCAGTACAATCCTTATATACTCCATAATTATTATAACTAGTACATTGTTGATAAAAAACTCAAATGACATAATTCTTTAATAACAACATAAGAACTCTAATCATACCTCCTCATCTATGGTAGTATCATAACTTGATTATTATCCAATAGCATCATTTGGGGCATACTCTGGTGATTTGGACATTGGTTCACGTAGTGTGCCAACTCTTTACAGATTAAGCATTGTACATTTGAAGCCTTTTTCTTACCCTTGCAGTCACGTAAACGGTGTCCTTTTTCTCCACACTTATAACAAAATCTCATTCCCTTCAGGCAAGTTCTAGGGTGTTTCTTCATACAGTTATCACATATTAGAAAATTATCCTTTTCCCACTTCCCTTTATCTATATTTCTCTCTTCCATCCTTTTCTTCTCTTGCTTCCCTTCAAATCCATAGGACTCATAGAATTCGTTACTTATCTTATTAACACATGATACTATTTATTCATATGTTGAGAATACATGAGAGACTATTTCCCTTCTAATTGTTGGATTAATACCATGAATGATATGATCCTTCTTACTCCTTGGATCATACGTATTGTTGGAGTTCACATTCCTTTAACTAGGTGCCAATTCTATACAATGGCATACACTAGATTAGTTTATGAATTGAAATACATAATTCCAAACTTCTAAAACACATTAATTGAACAGATTATGGATATAATCCATAATCATGAAAATGTTTTCTTTGAGAAATTATATACTCATAAACCCTCCATAATGGTTTGTAAAGAAAATTAGAATTATCCTAAGCATATCCCCCAGGAGTGTTGTAACCAAGAGTGCAGTAAGGCCCATTTTCATGCACCAGTTCCCGTTTGAGGCTAGATCAAAGCGGTGTTTTGGGTTTTACCCCTTGGTACATTTGTGCCAGAGCCGTCTATACCTGCTCGTATCCAGATAGGGCTGTATTCCTCGGAAAACTCATAAAATCTCTACAATGCCAAAATTCTAAGAAGTTCTTCTATACTAATCTGCAAAGTCTATCATAAGGCTATGTGCTCTAATCAGAGTTTATCTAAATCTAGCTTTCAAGGTTTGTACTAAACATCCTCTGATACCAACAGTAACACACAGACCCTAGTTACCTAGAGTCGGTGCATTATTACATAACATTGGAACGATCATAAAATATCAAGTCTCGAAAGACCAATTAGTTTAGTAGCCTCGGAATCACTAAATACATTCATAAGGTTTACATTACATCATAATGTAAAAAACTACAACAACATCTTGTCTCCATATACCACACTCATATCCCCCCATTCTATCCCTATAATTCATTTATAAAATACTTCTACACATCTTGGGAAAAATAAAACTTTGATAGGGGTGAGCTCGGATTCTCAGTAAGGATAATAATATAGCAAAAACTTTAATAATTAAACATAAAAAATTAAGGAAATGTATAACTAAAACAAAATCCTTTTAAACTTGAACTTCATAATTACATGGCAAAAAATAATTGAAATAATGTCATTTACTTAGTCACATGGATATTCTACTAGTCGAATAATCACATACAATATTAATAATCACTTTCATAACGATGGAATGCATAATGCCAGACTATCATAGCCACATATTCAAGGCCTTGTGAAAAGACTACAAATAATATTTTTTCAAGGCCTTGTTCCAAGACACTAGTTTGTCTCATTAGACCTACTGATTCATCGAGGAGCTATAGCGGGCTCCACCCATCAGTTACTAAGTCCAATTCATTCCTCATATGAACAGGTTTAAACATAACATAAACATTCATATTAAAACTAGCACATGAAATGTCAATACTTTATCCATAAACCATTAATGGTATAAAAATAACACATCCACAATCAAACATATCACAAAACCATCAAAACAATATGGAAGTTTTGTATCATAATAAATCAACTTATAATAATCTTAAAATCCATCAAAGGATTTTGACATAGATGCAATCAAAACTATTTGAGAGAAATATCTCTTTTTTTTAAATCATTTTAAAGTCACACATTTATAAAAGAAGTAATTTAAAAGATATTTTTGAATCAAGGTGTCTCATACCACTTTGAAACTTTTTAAAATTATTATCATTTCAAAACATTCATGTCCATATAAATAAATCCTTAAAATCATTTTGAAAACACAGACATTAATTAAAAATATTTAGAAAGATAAATATTAAAAACATTTAAAATTATGATATTGATAAAAAGTACCTTCAAAAAATCCTTAAAATATTAATTTTGAAATCAATTTTTATGAAAAATGGACATGGATGATAAAAATGTCCCAGTAAATCCTTACACATAAACAATCTCGGATAATAATGATATTGAGTAATTAACCCGTAACTTGTACTTTTCCTTGGTCAAAGGTAGGTTAAACTCTTCTATAATAGTTAAATCATTGTTATTAAATTATACAAGAATCATATTCATAAATATGAAATCATATATGATCTTTTAATATTTCTTTGTAAATAATATTTTAGTATTATCGTCATTTCGGGTGTTCACTTACTCGTTTTCTTTTATATGTTTGGTTATATAAGATGTGTTTTTTATCCATAGGTTGTATCTTATTCATATAAATAATGATATCAAGTCCTTAAAAATTATACTTAATCATCAAATGAAAATAAGTCTTGAATGGATATGATGGGGGATGAATCGCATCGTGTTCGTGGAGACGGTAGTCCGTACGTATGCACGAGCAACAATATCATTCGTTTGATATTAAAATAATATATACATGGTTGGTGTATCATATATACAGAATAATTATCATGTTATATTTATTATTTACATGAATTACACATCATTATTATACCCATCCAAATAATAATGTATTGAATAACAATTACACCATGACGTAGACACGGTAAGTCGTACTTACGCATGTATGGTGACATGTCATCCAAGGGATGGGTAGAATACTGAATATGGTTGTACCATTTTTATAATAACATCACAGTATATATAAGATACTGGATTTATTATTTTAGAATGGAAATAACAAAGAAATAAGAAGTGTAAGAAGAAAGGAACTTGAAAGAGGGTGGTGAAAACATTACCTCTTCTTCGGGAACTTCCTTTTGATTTGATCAAAAGGGCTCCATAGGTTGGATTTCTGACTAAATGAAGGACTATATGATGAATTGAGGGAAGTTGATAGAATATTTGGGTAGGTTTTGGGAGAGCCAAAAGGCTTTGAGGGTGTGAAATTGAGAGAAGGGGGAGTGCCCTTTTATAAGAGGGGTGAGGGGCACCTTACGGAAAGCTAGAAATATTATTTTATTATAAATTTATATTCAGTTTATAATGACTCCAAAGTGACATCATTAAAATATAAGGTGGGGATGGGTCGAAAACCACCCAAAAACGGTTTTTAGATAGGTTTGGGTCAGTATATTAACCTTATCGTTTAGTTTTAACTCTTAGTTAATTAGTTTCACATTTACCATGACTCTTTGTATTTTTATATTATATGGTTAATAAACTTACTATAAACATTCAAGAGAATCCCAAGTGGTTCATCAATGATACACCTGTCATTATATAAGTCTCTTGGCCGAACAATATATTTATAGAAATTTAATATCAATTAATAATATAATATTTGTTTTAAAAACATTTTACGTCTATTTTGACAATATATGGTATTTTGTTTTTTCTAAATTTATAACAGCATTATTACATCAAAAATTATTCATTTAATCAACCCTAACATGTCATATTAAGCAATAAAATTATTTTAATTCATTAAAAGTCTCAAATTATATTTATCTGGGTATTTATAATATCAATTATTTTAATATTACACTAATAAGGTAATTACTGCATCATCATTGTGTCATAAATAAATTAAATTATATAATGTCTAAAAATTATAAATAAAATACCATTATGTAGGAAATATTTTTATATTTCTAATAAATTTTTATAATTGAATTTATCTTATGCATAACCTTATATTAAAAATGTTTTAGTTATTAAACTATGATTTTAACTCTTTTAACTCTTCCTTGAATTAAATAATAATAAATGTCCTAATCTAATCCGAGTGGAAAAAATAGGTTCATATTTTATTCCTAAGGTTTATTTTGGTCTAATTATACTTATCCAATAGAATTATGATATGTTTTAGGGTAATAATATTGTCATTTTTACCCTTAATTACCCTATTTACATTTAACTGTGGTAAATAAAAGTAAAAAGTAACTATTCAAAAAACATTATTTTTATCTTATTAAACCACATATTACTCCTTGATATTAACCATGTCTCTCATATTTTCAAAATTCAAATCACTGAAGCGGTAAAATTAGGTTTTATGTGAATTCACAAATTCTCCTAGGATGTGGGTAAAAGACGGCAAAAAGTTCAATAAAACTTTTATGTATCTAAAATTATTTTAAACTGACTCTAATTAATTACATTGAACTTGTATAGGTATTATGTATCTATTTTTACCTAAAATAAAATTAAATAAAATAAGTAATTATTTAAATAGAATTTTGGTTTTAAACTATAACTCAGTGTTTTTCATTATTCATCAAAAATTGAAATTTTTCAGAAAAATACCAGAAATTCACCCTAAGATAATTTCGATATTCCAAATCCAAAACTTAATTCCATTTTACCAAATTCAAATCATAGAAGTTTCATTTATTAATTTAAAAATAATTCCTGTTTTCAAAACCAAAAAGTGTATTTTTAGGAAATAATAACTATCAAAAGAGTGACACTTGTTTATCTCCAATTTCAAAGTGAAATTTCTTATAATGACCATAATTGGATTAAATGATAAAAATATAATATAATTATACTTATAAACCATTAAAATTTATAATTCAACACTATAAATTATTTTGATTAAAAAATTGTTTTCAGTTAAAATATAGTATTTTTCACTATTCACCCAAATATGAAAGTTATCATAAAATACCAAAAATTTATTGAAAATAAATTATTATGTCCCAATTCTAAATAAGAATTTTATTTTGTCAAATTTAATATATAAAAGTTTCAAACATTCAATTTAAAAAGGGTTCTCCATTAAAAGGCAGTAAAATTGCATTTTTTTAAATACTTCTTTTATCTGAAAAAATGAATTTATTATTGCATTCTGTCTAAGAAACTCACAATATGGATTCTAAAATTATAAGGATTATATATAGTTCAATATTCAGTTAATACTATTCATAACCGCTTTTTAATGGCTAGTTTGGTAATCTTGTTGTGCGCCTGAACCTGGTGTTGCGTGTAGTGCCAGTTATTGAATTACTTTGAAGAAATAACGTGCTATAAAATCTTAGTGTGTTATAAACAAATTTTGATAATAATAGTCAATAAGTGAACATGATTACATCATATATTTTCATGGTGAAATAATTTAAAGTAGTTTTTCCATTTGACATGTATAGGGTTCCTACAGATGATTTTAGAGCATGTACATGTAGATGTTGGGGTAGTTATTATGTGATATGATATCCCTTCCCATAATGTATCACTATTGGAGGCACTTTCTCATCACCTGAAAGAATGATATTTTTTATATACAAGTAAAATTAATTCAAAATAAGTATTTTTTTATATTAAATTCCTATAAAATTTAATTCTATTTTTTATTTTTTATATCTATATTATTGTATGACTTGGAAAATTCCTCTAGAAATTGCATCCTTGATATGAGTAGTGGATGATTTTTAACATTTAATTTAATATTAAATTATTATAATAATTTTTTAATTAATTTTTTTATAATTTATAAGTAAATTTTATTTTTATTGAAAATTCCATTTAACACAGACATCTGATGACCTGGAGTTTATTAGTCGATAAGAACATCAACAGCATAGATCATATGGGGGAATCGAACTTGACATAAAGGGGTAGAGTATATGTTGGATCCCTCTTTTCATGTGATATATTTTTCAGAAAACTTATTTATGTTTTCTTAGAGGAATCTGAATGAAACAATCATTTTTGAGTTTTTAAAATATGTTTTGATATAAAGTTTATAACTACTGTATATTTTTTATAACTATTGAATGTAAAAAAATTCTATATGATGTGAATATATATTAATTTTAAATTGCATGAAGTTAATTATACATATTCCATTCTTAACTATTATTTTTTTAGTGTTTATATGTTGATTAAACTATAGAAAATTTTAAAAAGTGTCACAAAATTATTTAGCAGTGGTTTTAACTGTCATTACTGACTTATTACCCACAGTTAAATAATGGTATGTAATACTAAACTTCTATTAATTATTTCACGGTGTTTTTAATCACTACTACTATATGAATATATTTATATATAATTTTACTATAAACCATAAAATATTTTTTTATAGTATAAAAGCCTCTCAAAATTATAATAATAATATATTTTTAACCTCTATTTATTAAGGATTCATAGTTCTTCCAAAACACTACCACTAATTAAAAAACTACCACTAATTAATATATAAATCAGTAAACTATATTTATTTTAGAAAATGTTTGGAATTAATTAGCAGTGGTTTAAAATTTCATGAAATTAGGGAAACCCACCACAATAAGTCACTTTCTTTATAGTTTGTAAGATGTCATGTTTTTATTGAGGAGTGGATTCTTTTATATCTAGGTAAACCCATGTGAATTTATCTTTTTATCGTAGACCTTAAGCCGGGTAATGGGCCGGTTGGGTTGTTTTGGGAAATGAAGAGGCCGGAGGGTTGTAGACTAGATGCAGTGAAATTATACATTTTGTAATTGGAATACATTATGTGTATACGTTACACGATGTGAAATGACCCAGGAAGGCATGTTCACATCATATAAGGGTTTTCCCAAGAATGAATACCTCGATCATTACACAACATGTAAATCATTTACACATTGTGTTATTTCCCAAGGATATTTTTTTAAATAAGAGTCAGGGGACTTTATCTTTTAGATAGAATCCCTCACCCACCTCTTCTCATGAATAGGATCTCCCAAAGAGTCCTTAATCTAGGTTTGGATCCTAGATAGTGATCAATAATTTGTTTCTTCCACCATTGATCTCATTGGACTCATCCCAGTAAGATCTCTTTTCCTCTTTTGTAATTATTCATTTTCCTTGGTATCGGTTGTGCTATTTTGGTGCATATAATATGCTCTGTTTTCATGGTTCTCATTCATTCATCCTTTTTCTCATGTTCTGTACTTAATTTGAGGATGATACTGGACTTGTTTTCTACCATTTGTATACAATTGGAGTTATATACAATTCCCTTGGGGTTTGGTATTTTATATGCCTATTTTTCATTGTGTCGCATGCCAAACTTTCCAGTAGTGCCCCTTTAATTAATTGAATGACATGAATTAATGAATTGGGACTAGTTAGGTTTCTCTTTGAGTACATTTGAGATTTTTGGAGGTTTTTTCCCCAACCCATGACACCCATGGGGTGCACCTTTGTTTCCTAACTTTTATTATATCACCCATGGGGTGTGTGTGAGCTTTCATAGTTAAAGGAAACCCATTTAAACTGAATGGGAATTTTATTGAATGATTAAGATATGGTCTGACTTTGTTTCTATGTGTTGGCATGATATGTTTGTTTAAATTTATTAAACCGTTTATATAGAATTTCTTATATGAGTTCTATGAACTCATGGAATGTTATGGAATGCGAATTGATGAATGAATGTGATGAATTGAATGGTATTGGATTCCTTGGTTAGTATACCTTGGATCCTGATTCTGTTAGATTCCATTGATGATTCTCCCATAGATCATGATAGTAGTAGTGGATTACTTGGATATGATTTCTCCATGGGTCTTCATTCCACAGTATTATTTGGTCCTTACTACCCCTTGGATTTGGCTTTAATAGGGTCATATAGGACAAGGATTTTTATATTATCCTGGGACCGCACTCAGGTCTAACTAATATTCCACCAAGATGCTTCTTGGACTCGATAAGGATTCTTTGGTCTATTAAACCTTGGATCAAAGCTGTGGGGTCTAACACATTAAATAATATGGCATGTCTATGGTTGATATGATACTCTTTTTGTAGAGAATGGTCATGGTTGAGATTACCCACTCAGTGGTATGTCATGTCCATGGTGGGTTTTTTACATTTCTTTAAAACCGCCTTATTTGAGGAGCTTGAACCTTTTTCTGCAGGTATCCTTTCTGAATTTATAGTTTCACTTGAATTATTTTTCAATGGGTATTTCAATTGAACTACTATTATACTTTTCATATACTTTGACACTACATTAGCTTGTATTTCATGTCTTGGATTTGTTATAGACACCATTGGTGGTGGCCTACTATGTGTTATCTCGCACCCAATTCAGGTCATCATTGGGTACTCTAAAAGACTATATGTATGCATGTTGGGATTGGGAAATGATCCCATAGTACGATTCTTGATTTTTTTCATGATTAAAAGTAGTGGAGAATATGACCGAGTTTAGGCTCATGCTACAATATAGGATAGAAATTTTTTGTTTTTTTGTATTTTGATATATGTATTGTACTTTTTCTTGTATACCTATTTTAGATGGTTTGTAGAGACATGACATGACACGTCATTACATATGAGATTACTTTTCTGATTGTTACATATTTTTGTCCTGGATTTTATCTTCTGTCTATTTATTTAATTAATTTTTTATTGATTGTTATTGTTATTCTTATGTGTTATACTCTGAATTGAGGAAATAGTCTCCCCACAGACACACCCTAGTCCCTCATTAATAGTTGTCATCCTCTAGGCTTTGGGTAGATACACTTGATAACATGTGACCCATCGGCTTGGGGCACCATTTAGTTCCATCTGGGTTGGGGAATTACAAAGTCTTTTAGAGGAATTTAATAATCTACTTTATTATTTTAGGACAATAGATAGTGTATTAGGAAGGAATTGGAATTTTATAATGAATTTTTCCATGGAGTATCCTACCCATGTATAGATAAAATCCAAATTATATCGAATAGAAATTTCTGTTTTAGAGATATTTCATATTGTAGTTGATTTGATTCCACCATTGGGTGATGCACTTGAATTGTCATGTTATCATTGATATTATTGAGGGTTTGTTTTATTATTTATTGCTGAGATGAGATTTTTTATCTCATGCATTATTTTAGGAACTTTATAGGATTCACATACCATACATTATTTCATTCCATATATGGTTCATTGATTGATTTCATGTATTTGTCATATATTATTTTTGTGATATTTCTATTGTTGATAAATAATTTGTGCATAAAATTGGAAAACATTGTTTGAACTTAGAGTGCCTTCTATAACCTAGGTAGTGTTTTCTATATTAGGCTATCGCAGATACCCTAAGAAACCAATTGGGTCATGTTAAGTCATATAATATTGGTCTCATGGACTACAATGTGTTATTGAATGAATTAAGTGGACTCCATATTTCAGTTTATGAGGTGCATGGGAACTTATGGATTGGAAGTGATGCACCATTTGGTTCAACCATTAAAATAGAAATTTGAAATGATATTTTAATTCAGATGTTATATTAAACTATGAAATAGAGAACATGACCTTGACCTTTCTTTTGAGTGGGAATTAGGCAGTATCTCTAGTGGTATTTTTGACTATTTTATTTTACCCTGTCAAGAATTTAGGAGCAGACATAGGGGTGTAACATTTATATATAGGAAGGTTTTTACCTAAACTATGCTATTAGTTGTGAGATTTTCATTATTGATATTTTCATGGTGTTTTTTGGCATTATAGAGACATTCCACCTTAAAGACCTATGGTAATATGCCTGGAGGGTGGTGATGACCATGCTCTAGAGGTGGTGGTCCATGTGCTACTAGTATATCCTCTTATAGGAACCAGTTGAGGAACCAGTAGTTCTATCAGTCATAGGTGTTATGGAATAATTCCCTAAGGGGATTTTATGCTATATGAATACCTTTTACGAAGAGTCACAACATACCTTGTCTATGGTTGAGATAACGCATGTGTTTCAATAATAGAATCCTCTAATGTTTTCATAGGATAAGGTTCTACATGATATTAAGATATGGATTAAAACTAAATTGATGGATTTTAGAATACATATACACCTCTTGAGAGGAGAGTGAAGCTCATGACATTTATTCTTCAAGGAGAATAAAATCACTGATGGGATGTTTTGAACCATACTGACAAGCTACAAGATATGGTTTGGGGTGATTTCTAAACCAGGTTCTATAACTAATTTTTCCCTTATAATATATGAGAATAGAGGGACAGTGAGTTTATTCATATCGAGCAATGTGTTAGGAAATTTATGTAATATTCTCTATGCTTTACAGAGCTACAATATTTTCTGCTAATATATCTTGTTGACAATACGATGAGGACAAGACTCTTTGTGGAACTTCTCATACAAGTCATTCGATCTCAATTCATCATGTTCATTTTGAATATGATTACTAATATAATGAATTAAGAATTTATTATAGAGCAGAATCTAAGGGAATATGGGGGAGAAGAGAAAGACAGTTCAACCTATTGACCTAGTGGTTTAGCTTCCAATGGAAGGAAGTGATATTTTTAGTCTTCCTGTGAGATTATTACTATATAGTTTCTTAGTGCTGGTAGCTCGATTATCATTCATCAGTTTATCATAAGGGAAAATTTTAGGAATTAGTACAATCAAGACCCAATTGATTATTGATCTTACAGTAGTATGGGGCACATGAAACATTTTTGTAGGACCTTCCCTCCAGAAATTGGGGGAAGGGGGTAATATATAACTCCAGGTTCAGGAGAAATATTCAAATATCTATATCAAGATAAAATCTAGAGTAGTAATAATCACTGAGGCTAAGGTGGTGGTAGTCATGGTTGAGGTATACATGCACCGGTTTTACCTAGATATTTGATTATTCTTACATTGGGTAGTGAGTTTGTTTCATAGGTTTGTGGTTCATGAAAGGTCTATTATTTATGGCCTACTTTTAAGGAGAGGAATTTCAGGATTTCTATGGTGAGAGGTACAATCTTAGTATCCTACACTCTTATATAAAATCTTTTTTATATAGGTGCATCATAGTGTTTCGTATCTTCACCTGTGGTGGAAAGCCTTCATATTTTTCTTCAGTTCTCTAAAGGTTTCATGATACATGATTCCATGTTGGGGATTAGAACAGAGGGTGTATGCTAGTGCAGGGAGTTCCCCCCTTGAAATTGGTGGGTGACACTTTGTATAGTATTTTTTTCCTCATGATGATCGAGTTTGACATCATACTCTAGATGTAATTTCATGTTTTTTATTGATCCTATGTTGATTTCTATCACCGTAGGGTGACCTTCACATCCCTAAAGGTTAGATTTTTTATTCACATGGGTGAATGGGATGTCTTGGTGATCCAAGATAGACTATATCATCATGGATCGGGTGGGATGATATCCATGATTTCTAGTTTATATCTAGATGATTAGGGATTGTGTAAATAAGGTTTCCCTCTAGTTGTTGATTATTTTAGGGACATTTTCCTAGAAGAATCTTTTGGTTTACATCCTAAAAGATAGGTGGAGTTCTCTAATGATCTAGTTCTAAGAGATACCATGGTATCCATTACTCTTTATTGGATTGCTACTATGAAGTTATATGAACTCAAGAGAAAGATAGAGGATTTGGAGGAAAAGGTGTTTATATGACTCAGTGCTTATTTATGGGGTTAATTGGTCCTTTTGAGAAAAAATTTATATGTTACCCATATGATAAGTGTGGATAATCATAAATTAAACTAGTTTATGATTAAGAACGGTTGTCCCTTACCACGGATATATGACATTTTTTATCAACTCCATGGAGATTGGGTTTTCTTGAAAATTGATTTGATGTCTGGATATCACCATCTGTGTGTTTGACCTGAATACATACCTCATACATATTTTCATAGCATGTATAGAATATACGATTATCTAGTTATGTTGTTCAGTCTCGTGAATAGGCTAGTGGTTTTCATAGAACTGATGAACCGAGTTTTCTATCCTTACCTAGATTCGATTTTGGTGGTTTTTGTAGACAATATCTTTGTGTATTCTCACAATTAACATGAACATGCTAAAAAAATTGATATTGTGTTGGATAAAATGAAGGAGCATCAGCTATAAGCTAATCTCTTGAAGTGAAACTTTGGGATGGACAATATTCACTTCTTGGGTCATGTTATCTTAGAGATAAGAGTATCTGTTGACCTAGAGAATGTGAGAGAAGTACTTTCTTGGGAGTATCCCAAGAATATATTTGACATTTAGAGTTTCTTGGGTCTAGCGGGATATTATAGACATTGTATGTAGGGATTATAATTCCTTGTAGAACCTTTTAAATTCATGACTACTAAGGGTTTGAAGATTTTATGGACAGATACCTATGAGATAGCCTTTCAGGAGATGAAAGGGAGACTAAATTCCATACATTTCCTAATTCTCCTAGAACTGGGTAGAATCTACACAATGTTTTATGACTCATAAATTATTAGGAAAGGAGTTTTATTGATGTAGGGGGTAGATTCATGGAATACAGGTATCGACAGTTGAGGCCACATGAGAGGAATTACTAGATGCATGATCTTGAGTTGGCAACAGTTGTTCATTCTTTTCACTATTGGATAAATTATTTACTGGGAGAGAGTTTTGTGGTATAAATGGACTAAAAAATCATTAATTGTCTATGTCAAATGTGTGAATGAAATTTTAGGTAGTGAAATTGGGTTGAGTAACTACATTTATTCATCTTTGAGCTTTCCAATGTGCCTAGAAAGGGGAATGTGGTAGCTGGTTCACTAAGTAGGACTTAGATATAGAAAGTTTAAGAATCCTATAGTGAGTGAAAGCTTATGGATTTATTTCTAAAGATAAACTTGGAGGTGTTGGATGGTTTGGGGATGATCTTTATTCTATCTTCAGTTTTTACCTCTACCCTATTGGTTAGAGTAAATATGTGGTGTATATTGGATTATAAGGTCCTAGTCCTATGCGAGACTGTGGTCAGTGAGGACCCACCTCCTTGTTAGACAGTAGGTGAGGATGAAATTATGCATACACATGGTCACATTTTGGATCCATTAGACATACATGAGGAGCTAATGTGGGAGTTTTATGCCTCATTTTTGTAAGTACATCCCAGTGTCACTAAGTTTTATCATGATATAAATCACTAATACTGGTGGTTAGGTATGAAAGGTAAGGAAATTAATTTTATTTCATGATGTTACACTTATTAGTAGGTGAATGAGGAACACCAGTGAACAGCTTGTATTTTACAGTAATACCCATTACTGAGTGGAAATGGGATTATTTCTTGGTGGATTTCAATATTGGGTTTCTCAGGTCAACTCGAGGTAGGGATTTCATAAGGGTTATTATTGATAGGATCCCAAATTTTTCTCATTTCCTGTCAATTATGGAGACCTTCTCTATTGATGATATTGGGTGGTTTTATAATTGTGAGATGGTATGACTTCATGGTATTACTCAAACCATTGTATCATATAGTTATTCCCAATATATTCCCCATTTATAGAAGATTTTACCGAGGGATATGGGTACAATGGTGCTTCAGAGCAAAACAAATCATCCTCAGATTGATGTCCAGTCATGGTGTACAATACAGGTGCTTGAAGAATTGTTGTAGGAATGTGTTTTTTATTTTTAGGGGATATTGGGTGAGGAATATTCCTCCAATTGAGTTCTCCTACAACAATAGATATCAAAAAAAAGATAAATAATGGAAGATTATAAGGCTTTGTATAGTAGTCCATTCCAATCACCCTTGTGCTAGTTAGAGGTAGGTGAGGTATCTTTATTGGGAATGCATCCCATGTAGTATACTTCTAAGCTGGTTCAACTGATCATAAAGAACATGGATACTGCATAGTCTCAGCAGAAATCTTACATCAATTGATGTCGACAACCTCTAGAGTTCATGGTTGGTGATTGAATCTTTTCTTTTATCTCACTGAGGCTGGGAAACATATGGATTGTGAGATAGGTTAATCTTTCACCATGATATTTTTGAGACGTTTGAGTTTCTTGAGTGAGTTAGGGTAGTATCCTATCAGTTGTAGTTTTCTCAAAGGTATCGAACTATGCACACTTTCATCCATATATATCAATTGTTCCATTATCACTCAGACCCACCTCACACTCTGTAGCCATATGAGGTGGAGTTATAGAAAGATTCTTCCTTTGAGGATCATCCTATACATGTTTTTGATGAGAGCACAAAGGTTATTTGAGGCTGATTATTTCCTTTAGTATAGGTTCAATGGCAGCATACACATTTATAGGATGAAACATGGGAGTGGGAGGTCAACATATTTGCTCAGTGGTTGGAGTTATTCTCAAGAGATTAATGACCACACTTTAAAGGGAAATTTTGGGATGAATTACAATAATACGGGATATTATAAGATCTTCGGATTTTCCTGAGGTATAGATTATTTTATTTCAAGTTAAACCCTTGTGAATTTTTCTTTATATCTTAGACCTTATGCTTGAACATTGTCCGGTTGGGTTATTTTTTGAATGGAAGCGGTAGTAGGTCTATAAGCTGACTACAAGGAAGTAACACATCATGTAATTGGAATACATTATTTTTATTCTTTACATGATGTGTAATGACCTGGTCGATCCATTTCAGATCATGTCAGGGTTTTCCCCAAGGAAAAAGGCATCATGTTTTACATGACATGTAAATCAATTACATTTTAGGTAATTTCCCAAAGATGGTATTTAAAATAAGATGGAGGGGGCTGTATTTTTTTGGGAAGAATCCATCACCCCCTCTTCCAGAGTGCAAGAGCACCTAAAAAAGTCTTGGATCTAGAATATCTTTTTAAACTCTGTTTCTTCCCCTATTTGTCTCATTGGATCAGTTCTGGTAAGATCTATATTCCTCTTGTTTAATTTTTTATTTTCCTTGTAATTGGTTGTAGTATTTTGGTGTGAGCTAATATGCCCTATTTTTAGGGTTATGATCCATTCTTTCTTTTTCTCATGATCTAGACTGAATCAGAGGCTGATACTAGATGAGTGTTCTAAAACATGTATATAGTAGGTGGTGTATACCATTCCCTTAGGGTTTGGTGTTTTATATGCCTAGTTGCAGTTGTTCCATGCATCAGAGATTCTATAACCACCACTTTAATTAATTTAATGAAATGATTAAATGAATTGGGACATGTTAGTCACTCATTTAAGTATCATTGAGATTGTTGGAGGTTTTTCCCCAACCCAAGCCACACATGTGGTGCGGATTTATTTGTTCCCTTTTTTATACCACCCATGGTGTTCGTGTGAGCTTTCCTAGTTAGAGGATTCCCTTTTAAACTGAATTAAAACATGATTGAATGATTAGGAGATGTTTTTATTCCATTTACATTTGTCGAAATGGTAATTTTTTTTAAATTGTTTAAAATATTTATATATAATTTATCATATGAGTTGGATGAACTCATGGAATGTTATAGAATGTGAATTGATGAATGAATGAGTTGAATTGAATCCAAGTGGATTCTATGGTCGGTATAACATGGATCCTTGTTCAATTAGTTTCCATGGATTATAATTCCACGGATCTTGATAGTGGTAGTAGATTCCTGAGATAACGTTTCTCTTTGGGTCTTGATTCTATAGGATTCCATGGGCCTTGTTTCCCCTTTAAGATGGATTTCATGGGATCTCATTAGATATAGTCTGTTGAAATGCTACTTGGACCCTACTCTTGTCAAACCAAGATTCCACCAAGATTCCCATAGGACTCGATGAGGATGTTTTGGTTTTCTATTCCTTGGATCTAACCCTAAAGTTTCTAACACATTACATAATATGGAATATAAAAGGTTGATATGATACACTTGGTTGTACAGTATGGTTGTGGTTGACTTGAAAAGATCAGTTGTACAGTTTGGTCCGAGTGTTTTTCTACTTTCCTTTATAGATTCATTTTTAGAAGATATCGACACTTGTTTTACTGGGATATTTTCTGGGTTGATAGTTTCACTTAGTGCATTAATTGTTAAATGGTCATTTCACTTTTACTATTGTTATACTATTCTTATACTTTCACGCTGATTTAGCTTGTATTTCATGGATAGGATTTGTTATAGATATTATTGGTTGTGTCGTTCTGAGTATTATCTCACACCCTATTAGAGTGACCATTGGTTACCCAGTAGACTATATGGATGCATGTATGGATTAGTTCAAGAACCAGTAGTAAGATGATTGATTTTTTCCATGCATAAGAGTAGGGGAGAATATGACCGAGTTGAGGCTCATGATGCTAGCTAGGATCGATCTTTTTGGTCTTTCTGGTATTTTGATACATGTGTTGTACATATGATTGTATACATATTTTGTATTATTTGTAGATACATGACATGACATGTCATTTTATATGAGATTAATTTTTTCATTATTATATTTTCATGTCTTGGATGTTTATCTTCTGTCTGGTTATTTATCTTCTTCTTCTATTGACTATTATTTTTTATATGTAACGTTATGCTCTGTCTTAAGGGAACAGTCTCCTCAAAGACACACTCTAGGACCTCAATACTAGTCAGAAGCATCTAGAATTAGTGGAGATTCTCTTGAGGCCATGTGACTCACCATCTCAGGGTACCATTTTGAGGCATCCTATTTAGGGCATTACATATTGAATGTAAGTTTTATTTATAATTCAATTTCATCACAGCTTTAATAAAAACCACCAATTAATACAAAATCAATTAAATCTAATACTTATCTTAGTCTTTTAATGATTAAACCATTTAATTGTGATCATTTTCTATTCCATTTTCTAAAATATTCATTGATATGTGTTGTATAGTAAGTGTGATTTTCTATCATTAAATAATGAAAAATAGAAGGAAACACAAATCCATGGGGTGTAGCATCATAATGTATTTTTCACACAATTTTAGCCACTCAAAAATTTTAGTACATTTTTAAAATTTATCTTTCACCATCATCTTTATTTCTTATAAATTATTTATATCATCATATTTATTTAAATTGAATTCATATCATTCATCACAAATTTTTTTATCTCTATCAGTACATGCATTAACTTCACACACTATTTAGTCTAATATGTATAACTTTTATCGATGTTCTAGCAAATAAAGTGTTATAACAAATTATTATCATTAATTCACCATGTGTAACAACTATGTTAGCATAAGATCATAATTATAAACATGAAATTTTTTACAGTCTGTTAAAAAGATAACAGACTCCCTACTATTGATTCTAATATATTAAAAATAACATTTATCAGTTATAAGAAAGAAACTTTGATAAAGATGGTACTTTTATCTGTCCTATAAAAAAGATCTAAAAATTTTTATCTTTATTAGTCCTAAAAATCATTGATAAAAGGGAAACCTTTGTCATTGTTTTTCTTTTGCAGATAATGGTCACACTTTATAAGTGAGATAGAAACCCCTTACTTTGTACTTTTTCCTTGGTCGATGGTAGTTTAACCTCATTTATAATGGTGAAATAATTTATATTGAATTATACAAGAATCATTAACATTAATATGATATCATATATGATCTTTTAACATTGATTTTTTAATAATATCTTATTATTATTGTTGTTTCGGGTGTTAACTTACTCGTTTTCTTTTATATGTTTTGTTACGTAAGCCATGTTTGTCATGGATAGGTTGTATCTTATTCATATACAGAATGATATCAAGTCCTTAAACATTATTTTTAAATAATAAAATGATAATTATACTTGAATGGATACAGTGGAGAATGAATCTCATCGTGTTCGTGGAGACAGTAGCCAGTACGTACGCACGAGCGACAATATCGTTCTTTTGATGTTAAAATAATATATAATTGGATGGTATACCATATAAAAAGAATAATTATAATGTTATATTTATTATTTACATGAATTAAACATCATTATTATACCCATAAAAATAATAATTTATTGAATGACAATTACAGCACGACGTGGAGATGGTAAGCTTTACGTACGCACGTATGGTGACATGTTATTCAAAGGATGGATAGAATACTGAATATGGTTGGACCATATTTATAATAAAATCTAAGTACATATATGATACTGGAATTATTATTTTAGCATGGTAATAACAAAGAAGGAAGAATTTCAAGAAGAAAGGAACTAGGAAAAGGGTGGTGAAATCATTACCTCTTCTTCGGGTTCTTCCTTTTGATTTGATCAAAATGGATCTTAGGTTGGATTTATGACTAATGTAAGGACTCTAGGATGAATTGAGGGAAGTTTAGAGAGTATGTGGGCAGATTTTGGATGAGCCAAAAGGCTTTGAAGGTGTGAATTAATGAGAAGGGGGAGTGTCCTTTTATAAGAGGGGTGAGGGGAACCTTTGGAAAAGATAGAAATATTATTTTATAATAAATTAATATTCGGTTTCTAATGGCTCCAAAGTGGATTATTTAAAGGTTACGGTGAGGATGGGTCTAAAACCACTCAAACAATAGAATTTTGACAGGTTTGGGTTACTATATTAACCATATCATTAAGTATTAACTCTTAGTTAATTAGTTTCACTTTTACAATGTCTCTTTGTATTTTTATATTATATGGTTAATAAACATACTATATATATCCAAGAGACCCCCAATTAGTCTATTAAGGATACACATATCATGATATAAGCCTCTTGGATGAACCTTAGATTTTTAGGAATTTAATATCAATTACTAATATAATATTAGTTTTAAAAACTCTTTTATTTCAATTTTGACACTATTCATTAATTGATTTTTTTAAAACTCATAACGGAATTATTACTTCGAAAAAAATTAATTAACGCATTCCTAACATGTCATAATAACCTATAAAATTAGTGTAATTCATAAAAAGTCTCTAATTATATTTATTTGGGTATCTACAATATCAATCATTTTAATTTTTCACTATTATGGTAATTACTGTATCACTATTGTGTCATAAATAAATTACATTATTTAATGTCTAAAAATTATAAATAAAATCCCATTATATAGAAAATCGTTTTATCTTTCTAATGAATATTTATAGTCGAAAATTCAACATATATAACCCTATGTAAAAAAAAATTTCTAAAAGATATATGCTTGTGTCATTTTTGTATTCATTTTAACTTAATTAAAATAAAGTGTCCCTATCACTTACAAGTGGCACCATGGGGTCCCAAAATCGACCCAAATATGTCCATGGTCAGACATGTATCAACCAATAAGTTTAGGACACGTTTTAGTGTAATTTTTTATTATTATAATATTATTTGTTAACCCTTATTTACCGGATTTACCCTTTAACCATGGTAAATAAAATATTTACCGAAGTAATTATTCAAAATGTCTAAAAATAAAAGTTACCTATTTACAAAATTTGAACATCCTGATTGCAAATATGGAATCCATTTTTCCAAATTCCAAACACAGAAGTGGCAGAAATTAATTTAAAATTAATTCCCGCTGTCAAAACAAAAAGTGTGTTTTTAAGAGATAATAACTATCAAAAGATTGACAGTTTTTTATGTCTGGTTTAATTGTGAAATTATGTCCAATGAAAAAAATTGAATTAAATGGTAAAAATATATTCTAAATATACTTTAAAACCAGTAAAATTCATAATTTATCAATATTAATTATTTCGATTAAAAAGTTGTTTTTAATTAAAATTTATAAATTTTCACTATTCATCAAAATATGAAAGTTATCCGAAAAGCACCAAAATTTCACCCTAGGATAATTTTGATATTAAGAATCCAAAAATGAAGTCCATTTTGAGAGATAGAATTTATAAAATTTCAAAAAGTAGGTATTACTATTCATAACGGGTAGTTTGATGGGTTGTGGTGTGTTAGAATCTCAAAGTTGCATACAATGCATGCCATTGCATTTTTCAAAGGGAAACGTACCGTGGAATCTTGGGGTGTTACATTCTCCCATCCTTCAATAAATTGTGTCCTCACAATTTTTTAAAATTGGGCTTGATAATATAATGGAAAGTCCCACATCAGAAAAAGAGTTAATAAAACTATCACTTTAAAAGAAAGCAAGAGAGGTATAAAGGTCACCCAAGATAACCCATACTAGGATTCCATGTAGGAAAACATGGATATGGATGATAAACTAAGTGTTCAGTTCTGATGGAGAGGGATAGAAAACATGATCAGGAGAAAGTTAACAATAAGAAAATCACAAACTTGTGTTGGGACAAATCTCGAAAGACTGACTCTGGGTAACTGGGGTTGGGGCGTTACAGTTGGCACAAACATAACTCATTCGATACAATATGGAATATTGTATTGTATCAGATTAACCTCAATCAATAATAATAAAGGATATTGACATAGATGATAATAATCATAAAAACTATTTGAGAGAAATATCCCCTTTTTCTTGAAATCATTTAAAAGTCACACTATTTGTCTAGAAGCCATTTAAAAATAGATTTTTTAGTCAAAGTGTCACATACCACTTTGAAACTTTTAAAAGGAGTTTTAATTTTAAAACTTTAATTTCCATATAAATAAATCCTTAAAACCATTTTTAAAACATGGACATTAATGAGAAAGATTTAGAAGAATAAGTCTTTAAAACATTTAAAATTGTTATTTTTATTAGAGTTTCTAACCAAAATAGAGACACTTGAATACAAATAATTGAGGTAGTCAAAACTTTGTAATATCATGAGAATAAAGGTATTCATGATATACTATGTCAAAGTACATTATATACACCACATAAAAGTGATTTGGTGTATAACAACAAAGAAGTCTCAATGGAATGAAAATTGAGATGAAATCTCTCATAAAGGTCGTATCCTTAGGTTAAGGATAAATAAACGACGTAATTATGTCTGAAATATATAAATACACTAAATATTATTTGATATTCAGTTTAAAACAATCAAAGTACATTCACACATATTCTTGTAAAAACTACACCAATGAATTGGATGTTTATCTCAACAAATCAAGATTGATTAAAAATTACTCTTATCAAGTTCATACTGATGACTTGAGAATTTAACAATGGAGTGATTATGTGTATAAAAAGTATATCCACAGAAAGGGGAGTGGAAATTATGACATAATCAAATGAATAGTTATTCAACACATAATCTTGGAGTAAAATAATCAATGATGTATGCGTAAAGCTGAATGAGTGGAAATTGAAATTTCAAATTCCCTTATCGATTAGGTAACTTACGAAACATACAGCCATGAAAGAAGGATCTTAAAATGATGATGTAAATACCAATAAATTAAATTATATTACACAATTAATAAAATCATGGGCAGTACACATACACCACATGCAATAAATAAGTGGTGAACAATGGAAATCTCACGGAATTAAAAGTGAGATAAGAAACCCCTTACTTTGTACTTTTTCCTTGGTTGATGGTAGGTTAACCTCCTGTATAATTGTGAAATAATTGTTATTGAATTATACAAGTATAATTTACATTAATATGATATCATATATGATCTTTTAACATTGATTTGTTAATAATATCTTAGTATTATTGTTGTTTCGGGTGTTAACTTACTCATTTTCTTTTATTTGTTTTGTTACGTAAGACATGTTTTTCATGGATAGGTTGTATCTTATTCATATCCAGAATGATATCAAGTCCTTAAACATTATTTTTAAATAATCAAATGATAATTATACTTGAATGGATATGATGGAGAATGAATCTCATCATGTTCGTGGAGACGGTAGTCCGTACGTACGCACAAGCGACAATATCATTCTTTTGATGTTAAAATAATATATAATTGGATGGTATACCATATATAAAGAATAATTATCATGTTATATTTATTATTTAAATGAATTACACATCATTATTATACACATCCAAATAATAATTTATTGAATGACAATTACACCATGACGTGGAGACGGTAAGCCGTACGTACGCACGTATGGTGACATGTTATTCAATGGATGGATAGAATACTGAATATGGTTGTACCATATTTATAATAACATTACAGTATATATAAGATACTGGAATTATTATTTTAGAATGGTAATAACAAAGAAGGAAGAAGTGGAAGAAGAAAGGAACTTGGAAAAGGGTGGTGAAATCATTACCTCTTCTTCAGGTTCTTCCTTTTGATTTGATCAAAAGGGCTCTTAGGTTGGATTTATGACTAAAGGAAGGCCTCTAGGATGAATTTAGGGAAGTTTAGAGAGTATTTGGGAAGATTTTAGCCGAGCCAAATGGCTTTGAAGGTGTGAATTAATGAGAAGGGGGAGTGCCCTTTTATAAGAGGGGTGAGGGGCACCTTTGGAAAAGATAGAATGATTATTTTATAATAAATTAATATTCGATTTATAATGGCTCCAAAGTGGATTATTTAAATTTTAAGGTGAGGATGGGTCGAAAACCACTCATCCAATTGAATTTAGATAGGTTTGGTTTACTATATTAACCTTATCATTAAGTATTAACTCTTAGTTAATTAGTTTCACTTTTACAATGTCTCTTTGTATTTTTATCTTATATGGTTAAAAAACTTACTATATACATCCAAGATACCACCAAGTGGTAAATTAATGAAACACCTATCATGATATAAGTCTCTTGGCCGAACCATATATTTTTAGGAATTTAATATCAATTAATAATATAATATTTGTTTTAAAAACTCTTTTATGTCAATTTTGAAACTATTCAATAATTGATTTTTGTAAAACTCATAAAAGAATGATTACTTCGAAAAAAGTTAATTAAAGCATTACTAACATGTCATATTAACCTAGAAAATTACTTTAATTCATAAAAAGTCTCAAATTATATTTATTTGGGTATCTACAATATAAATAATTTTAATTTTTCACTATTATGGTAATTACTACATCACTATTGTGTCATAAATAAATTAAATTATTTAATGTCTAAAAATTATACATAAAATACCATTATGTAGGAAATCGTTTTAGCTTTCTAATTAAAATTTATAGTCGAAAATCCAACATATATAACCCTATGTAAAAATTGTTTTTCTTAAAGATATATGATTGTGTCATTTTTGTATTCATTTTAGCTAAATTAAAATAAAGTGTCCCTATCACTTACAAGTGGCACCATGGGGTCCCAAAATCGACCCAAATATGCACATGGTCAGACATGTATCAACCAATAAGGTTAGGACATGTTTTAGGGTAATTTTTTATTATTATAATATTATTTTTTAACCCTTATTTACCGAATTTACCCTTTAACCATGGTAAATAAAATATATACCGAAGTAATTATTCAAAATGTCTAAAAATAAAAGTTACCAATTTACACAATTGGACATCCTGATTCAAAATATGGAATCCATTTTTCCGAATTCCAAACATAGAAGTGGCAGAAATTAATTTAAAATTAATTCTCGTTGTCAAAACAAAAAGTGTGTTTTTAAGAGATAACAACTATCAAAAGATTGACACTTGTTTATGTGTGGTTTAATTGTGAAATTATGTCCAATGCAAAAAATTGAATTAAATGGTAAAAATATATTCTAAATATACTTTAAAACCACTCAAATTCATAATTTAGCAATATTAATTATTTTGATTAAAAAAGTTGTTTTTAATTAAAATTTAGTAATTTTCACTATTCATCAAAATATGAAAGTTATCTGAAAAGTACCAAAATTTCACCGTAGGCTAATTTTGATATTCCGAATCCAAAAATGAAGTCCATTTTTAGAGATAGAATTTATAAAATTTCAAAAATTAGGTATTACTATTCATAACGGCTAGTTTGATTGGTTGTGGTGTGTTAGAATCTCAAAGTTGCGTACAATGCATGCCATTGCATTATTCAAAGGGAAACGTACCGTGGAATATTGGGGTGTTACAGTTTGTGTATGTGTGTGTGTGTGTGTTATGTGTTTGTTTTTCTATGTATGTGGTTGTATATGTGTATGTGTATAGATGGATACACATAGGTATGTGTTGGTTCATCAATATATCACACATAGAGACATAAATATAATAAAACATTTAGAGAAATAATAATTTTTTTAATTATAATTAAAAAATTAAACATAGTTATTAATTAGATTTATTTTATACATGCACTCAATACAATATATACATATATATATTTAATTAGTAATAATAATACATCTATATATTAGGAAATGTAAATCTATTTAAATATAAATATTAAAATTCTTACTTTAAATTTAATGGTTTTAAATTTAATTATATTTTGTGAAAAATATTCATATATGATATTACTATATATATATATATATTTTATTGATATATTTTAAAAAATATTTATTCATTTATAAATTAAATAATATTTGTAGTTGTAATTTAAAAATTTATATGTAGTTAATAAAAAATTATATTTTTTCAATTTTAATATTTATTCATTTTTATTATAAATTAATATTGTGATTTATATTTTATCTTAATATTAATACACTTATTCATAATATTTATTAAAATACTAATAAATTTGTTAATATGTTTACTAAAAAATCATTTATTATAATATTAAGAGATTTATTATAATATTAATATATTTATTATAATATTAAAACCTTTATTGTAATATTAATATACTAATTATGATATTATGGTATTAATACATTTATTATAGTATTAATAAAACATTTATATTATTATTAATAAATTTATTAGAATATTGATACATTTATCATAATTTTAATATATATATATATATATATATATATTTGGTGCTTGGGGGTAAAATTACATTCAAACACACACACACCAAACACATAGGCTGGAAAGGTAGACCATACCCCCCCCCAAAGAGGATAGCCCACCCATCAATCCTTATTTATCTATTAAATGGATCATAGTCTAAGTGGTCATTTAGCCTATAACATAGACTAAAAGCCCAGTGCAGTGTCTTGACTCCATCATCCTACCTACGTCACCACCTGCCTGCATAATGTCTACATCACCACTTGCATGAATCTTACTCTATGTCACCACTTTCACAATATTGTAATATTACTTTCACCTAACATGGATTGATCCCATGACCTCCTTAATGCTAATAAGGATCCTTTACCACTCGATTACATGATCATCGAAACATAATATTAGTACATTTTTCATAATATTAAAACATTTATCAGTTTCGGTCTGCAGTAGGGTTATGGATATTTTAGGGAAGAGGTTTGACAATCCGGACCCTGTTGCGTGGTAGTATAAATAGCCAGGAGATGAAAAAGAGAAGACTCAATTCGTTGTTTCAATGTGACAGCAACAAAGGGGGGAACCTAGTTTTACTTTTCTAGGGAAGGATGAACTTGCTCAGAAATATGTGGATTTAGTCTATGGATGGTTTAAAAATCAGGGTCAGGATGATGTTTCTCTATAAAATAATTCCTATAAAGATACTTTTTCCAAATGGAAGAAGACACTTATGTATGATAATGGTTTTCAAATTTCCCCTTCTTGGAAAGGAAGACTTAGAAAGGATAACTATCATATGCAACTAACTATGGTTACCATATCTCTTAGACCTTTGAGAAATGTGTCCACCAAATCATCAACTATGAATTTCAAAAGTAAACTCACCCCTAAGCAGTAGAGAGATATCGAAGAATTTATCAGGAATATATGAAAATTTCAATCATATATTGATTCAGATATGGTTGATGATGAGTATGATTTTTAAAATGATTTATCATATTATCACTTTATAATATGTGTGTGTATTTTCTCTTGGTTGAGGAGAGGTCACTTTTTAAAACCCCTCCCATTCTCTCTTTTTCTTTATACTTTTTTTCCTTTTTTTAATAAATTTGGGGGCCTTTGGCCTCTTTCTTTGATCATTTTTAATATTAATAAAATTATTAATAAAAAATATTATAATATTAAAAATACATTTATCATAATTATAATACATTTACCATAATATTAAAACATTTATTAATACATTTAATTCAATTATTATTGTTTGTTCATTTATAATATTTTTATAATTTATTAATTTTTAATATTTATTATTTTTATTATAATGTAATTTTATAATTTTTAATATTCATTTTTATATAATTAGTAATTTTTTTTAATTTTTTAATTTTATTTATAACATTTATTTTTCACTAATACTTATCACCTATAGATTTAGCATTTATAAATCCATTCTTTATCATCACAAGAATTAATAATGATAAAAGAATCTTTATCAGAGCTTATCAGTTATCACTGATAAAGGTTATCTTTATCAATTCATTTGATAGCTAATAAAGCCAAAAAATTATCAATGACAACTTTGGTTGTGATAAAAATCTTCACTTTCAGTGATTTGTTTTACTATTGGTAAAGGTAGATTTTATCACTGTTTGATATTACAGTTGTTAAAATCTTTCCCACTCTTTTAAAATAAGCCTAACAAATCACGTAACACACTCATGTCATTCAATATATTATAAAAGATGATTTTGGTTACTGTCTGTTTTTAATTTTTGGATAAATCAACCCTCAAAACAACGGTATTTTATTCATTATTTTTTTAAATCGATCTTGCATAGTATTTCTTAACTTTTTTTTACCATCTTCTTGAGGCTTGAACACACCATATTCCCTCATTTTTTAAAAAACTAACCACATCATATGAATTAATATACCTTCTTACCATTTTTTTGGTCTCCTTATACCTTTAATCTGAAATGACTACCACCACCCCTCTCTCTCTCATTACCACTAATCATAGGGAGTGTAATGTAAGATTCCCCTATCAAAATAACTATAAAGTATTTTCAATTATTTTGGACTTCCTACACATTTTTTCAATTATTTTAGTCTCCATATACATTTTTTATATTTTTTGTTGTATAATACCTTATTTGGTTGAGTCTCCATTTGTTTTTTGATGGTTGAAATTGACCTTCCACTAGAATGTAAACAATGACATGGATCGTTTGAAATAAAACCCAAAGAAACTAATTAGTGTTTGATGGCCATATATATTGTGATACACTACAATGAAATGAAACTATAATATTTTTCAATGTATTATAAAACATAGGCTTTATATATTTAAAAATGAAATATGTTTAAACACAAGCATATACATAATTATACATTTACACACAAATATTTAATTTTTTTATATATCTATGTATATATACATTATATGCATACCTTTGGTAAATTTATTTATTTTTTAAAAAATATGAATATTATTAAACTAAATAGGAATAATAAGAATTTAAAATGGATATATTCCAATAATATGATAATATAGTATGAGGATGGGGTAAAGGTGTTCATTAAGGTTGAAAAAGTGTGCATATGACTGATCTCCAATCAAATTCCCATGTTTGCATTGTAGTTATTCATGAAGAGTTCAACTAGAGGAGTTATAAAAAACACTTTATCTATCATAGAATAGATTAAATTGATAAATATTGTACTAAACAAGTGGAAGAATTGAATGTAGCTATTGACTAGGACAATAATTCAATATTTGGATGATCATATATGAATATAGCAGTAAGTGATGATGGAGATCATATTGAGTAAATTATAATGGAAAATGAAAATGATTTTCATGATTTTCCAAATATATTTAAGAATTTAAAGAGTTATATTATGAAGATACTGTATGATGGTTGTAAAAAATATATAACATCCATGTCAATACCAATGCAATATAATTTAAACGCTATAAATGAACCGAAATACACCAAATTTATATAACTAATTTATATCTTAAATATTATGCTTCTATAATATAATGGTCTTCCTTATCAAAATTATTACATTAATAAAATTATATTTAGTGGGTTTGATATCTTAAATAATTCATTCTTGTCGAAATGATTGTATATTGTTTCAAAAGGTCCATTAAATACATAAAAAATTTCTTATGTGTGGTGTGGTTCAATATAAGAAATATGAATTAGGTATTTCAAATGTTTTATGCTACATTCAATTGATTATAAGGTTTAGATTCCAATGTAGAAGTGAGGATACTATAAGGAAATTAATATGGCACACAGATACAATAATTGATGATGGTAAACTTCATCACCCAATAGACACTCCATTGAAGATAAAAATTGGCCATGGGTACCTTGAATTTTGAAATGTGATGAGAAATATTCATCTTAAACTTTATATAGATGGAATGAATATTTTTTGTAGAATATAGCTATCACAATAAAAGGATGGTTATATTGGTAAATTATAAATTATCACCATGGTTATTCATGATGCATAAATACCTAATATCGTGTCTTCTGATATCTGTACCAAAGAAAACTAGTAATGATAAGGATGTTTATTTTGATCCAATTATTTCATATCTATTTTTAATGTGTGATTCATGTGTTACATTATATAATTCTCATAGAAACAAATATTTCACATTCAAACCCATGTTTTATGGGATGATAAATAAATTTCCTACTTGTGTAAAATTTTGAATATATAGAATTAAAATAATATTGGATGTCCCTATTTTGAAGAAGTTAAGCACTCAATTAGGTTGAAAATTTCCTAAAAGATTATACATCTTGAACATTAAAAAAATTACAATGATAACATAAATATTGATCCCATAAGGTATCATTCTATTGAAATTCAAAAGAAGTTACAATACCATATCCACTAATAGGTGAGAATATTTTTAAGAAAGTAAAGGATATTGTAACACATTTTTGTAAATACATTTTCAAAAACCTTATAAAAATAAGTAACAAATAGAGACCAATTTTTCATGAATTAAAAAAATAGAATTTCTTGTGTGTTAGAAAGTTTATTGATGTCATGAATATTGAAAAATAATATATGTGATAGTGTCATTATAACATTACTAAATGCACCTAAAAAAATAAAAAGATGTTATTTAGGCATGGATGGGCATGATTGACATAGGATAAGGGAATAGTTGGTGTTGGTGAAGGTTGAATGGTGTAATTTCCTTATTCTAGTGGCTTAAACTCATTCTAAGTGAGAGTTATTTCAGTATTGAAACATTTTAAATATTTTAATGGTTCTAAAGGTGTATTAATAAAATATCAAAAATATCATTTCAATGATATATTTGATATTAAATGGACAAAAATCACTTTACTATCACTCTTATATTCAATATTTAATTCATTTTGATTTATGTTTAATTATACTTAAGAATTTTTGACACATTTTAACTAAGATTTCATTATTTTTGAAAGCTATACACATTAAATTTATAGACCAAGTAATGTTTACAGCTATGGAAGAGAAAATTGCAATCATATTAAGGGAATTGGAAATGTTCTTCTCACCACTATTTTTTAATATAATAATTTACTTGATGATTTAAATAGATAGAGAGATCCAAATATGTTTTATTATACATTTTATATGGATGTACCCAACTAAATGATATATAATTATTTTGATAGGATACATGAAAAATCAAATGTGTCCAGAAGGTCGCATTATAGAGCAACATATTATTGAGGATTTCATTGAATTCTATACCAACTACCATATGATATTTATTGAATTTGTCTCCAAAAATATCTTCATAGTATATTCCTTGGGTGTGAGGAATTTATGGAATATATTTTTTTTGAAATTACAATTACTATGTGTACACGGGGCACCCTAAGAGGGGTCGAATTAGTGTATTAGAAGAATTCAACTTTTTATTTCCACTCCTTTTATTCGAGTTATTTTTCCCCATTATAAGGGAAATAATATAACATTTTACTATTTCTTAACACAAAAACACACTATTTAAAAAATGTAAATGAAAGGAAGATATTGATTTTACTCGGTTCACCTATAAAAGCTTACTCCAACAAGAATACACTTAGTATTGTTCTAGTGTAATATGATCCACTATAACTCACTATTTGTGTGGATGAAATATTTAGGTAAATTAATGAATCACCAAGTCTCCCTACTTATTCCTCTATTTCACTCATTTATTCTAATCAGGTTTCAAATTTAGGGAAAATGTATTTCTTCTAATGGATCAATGACACTCCTTCTCTTCTATGAACTTATTTAGTGGAGGTATGGTTTGTAGACATTGAGGTCTCTTCATATTTTAATTGAAATAATGTCATTACATGTTTTATAATTGAATAATGCATCATATATTCTATATCATGATTTATCTGGTGAATATTAGTATGCTAATTCCAAATTATCTTCTAGATATAAAAAAATCTATATAAAAAAAGTTTAGTCTTTGATATATAATCTGACATCACACAATAGTAAATAAAAATATAGATAATCATTCTAGTAGTGTAATTATTCTTAAATAAATTCTATCATTCCTTTTATAATATGTCATATTTATTGATGATATGCACATGAACTCTACTAATATTATAAATCCAAATATATTCTCCAAGTAACCTTCTATCTAATTCATGTTCAATGAGGAAAATCATAAAAAAGTATAATTTCCAATATTTTTCACTCCACTCTATATCTATTAAAATTAACCTTAAATAATATTTGTACCACTTGATACTTAATTATTTTCTATGACATACATGTAATGAGTAATTTTTCCCATCATCCACCTTCTTGGAAAAAAATTCATCTTCTTCCATTTCCCCTCTCATTATCAAACTTTATAAAAAACTATAAATTATTCAATAAAAAATGATCTCTAATGATATGAACATATCATACTTATTTTAAAAATACATATATTCAATATGACCAAAATCAGAAACAATTCTTCCCATTTAATTTGAATATGCATTAACAGTCACATTGTAAACTCCCTTCTCCATTAGAAACACATAGTTATTACTCTCTCCCCTCTGTCTATACTTATATCAATTCATCATCTCTATAATTTTAATGAAAATCATTATATAGACCAAAATTATTTGAATTTAAAATTTTAAATTCAAATCCATGTTAATTTCCAACTTCACTCACTTAAAATTTGGTATTTAGATCAATGTACCACTATATCTTCACCATAGATTTCGAAATGTTAGTTATTGTATGTTTAAATAGCCCCCAAATGTCTCAAATAATTCCAACTCAATTGATATTTATGAAATACCCATAATACTAAAGGTTTATTTGTGATAGTTTCCTTCATGGTGTGTCTAAGTTCTTGTAAAAAGTTAACCTCTACTTCTAAAGACCTTTGTTCTGTGTACCAAGAATCAAAGTGTGAGGGTATAAAAAACAATATAAAGATAACCTAAAAACCTTGTTAGTGTGGTATCATACCTCATGGAATGATAATATATTACTCAAATATTTTTGGTTCAACCATACATCCATATTTTTTACACTTACTGTCTTAGGAAACTGATATTTCTCTACTCTGTAAAAAACAAGACATCATTGGCATAATCAATGCATTGTAATAATATCTTTCCTCATCCTTAACCTGTTTTTATGTGGAATATTTTCCATGGTATAAAAATCTCAGAAACTCTATAATAACTAAACCCCATCTGGATTGCTTTACTTTCTGGTGCTACTTTTATGAGTCAAGCACGATTTTTCCATAAACAATTCACATCCCTCTATAATTTATTACCAGTATTTAATAGTTTCGAAAGTGAGGACCGCCTACTTTTTGGTGCATATATGAATCTTGTGGAATTAAAAATCTCTTACATGGATATATTTTATCCCCACCACAATGTGAAACCAATGGTCATGGTGTAAAAATTTCCAATGCTATATATTCGACTTCTACATTCTCCAGCTTCAAGAAACCATCTCCAACTTTCTACACTAAACACTAGTGACATTATCATATATCATTCTCTAATATTTTACACCAAAAATTTGGAATACACTATGAAGCATTCTCATTAAGATAATCATCATCATCAAAACATTTTAAACCACTTACATGACATGTATTTTCTCTTAGTGTATCACCATGTCTTATATGGATTCAATGAAATTTTTAATCCATGTGCACATCCATCAAACACCATTCATCAAAAACCGAAACAAATCCAGCATACATTTTCCATCACCATTGTAACAACCCAAAATTTTGAATAAATATTGTTTCCTAATTTTGTGTGGTATTTTTTTAATACTCAACAAAACTGTTTCATTGGATAACATTAGTATAATTAAAATGAGACTGTTGGGTTTTGACTATTATATGACCATTGGTCAATATGACCGCTGGAAACTAAACATTTCGATATTTGTCTCTAAATACAAGTGATATTGGTTAATTAATATAGAAAGAATATTTTATGGCCTCACCCAGTAGTCTTGGACCGATCCAAGCCCATCTAACAGAACTTGGGAAGGAGGTAGCACCACTGGGCTTTGCTCTGGACCAAACCCTAGCCGAACTTCATCATGTGAAGCTAGAACGGAATCGCCTTCATGAGAAGTTCAAACTGATAGAAATTACTACTCATGCGATGTTGGTCGAGCGTCCCTTGGATTCTCTCACCTTAGCACACCTTACACTTAGGTCCTATGCTGGTGTGATAAGCGGCTATGTAATGAGACTGTAACTACCTTGTTTAATTCTTTTTTTTTAAATAAAAATTTTGATTTCTTCTTATGATGAAGTTTATGAATTTTCAAATGTCTGGATAAATATAGTATGCATATTGTTGGTCAATTTTAGAGAAATAATATTTTAAAAAAAATTTATGTAATCCTTAAATGATTAAAAATGTGTAATGCTTTTCAAAAAATGGTCTTCTACAATTATTTTCAGTACGAAATTTTGATTCTAATAAGATCAACTTAATTTTTGATGAATAGTAAATTATGAATAGTGATTTTATGCTTAGTATTAGTAATGTGAAAAAATGAATTAGTAATCTCACTTAAATAAAGAATTAATATAATCTAAGAACCTTGATTAAGTAATGTGATTCAATAAAATGGTTAAATAACGGTTTCATAAATTATTAGTCAAGTATTAGTTTTTTCGGGTGAATAGTGTTTTTTAATTTAATATTTAATTAAAAATATTTAGAAAATTATTTTTATAAAATGCATTTCATTTTTGAACTCAGAGCATCAATATTATGTTAATGTAATTTTTGGGGGGTTTTCTGAAAAAAATGAATTTTCGGTGAATAGTGTATTTATTTAAAAATTAAATTAAAAATATTTAGAAAATTATTTTTATAAAATGGAGTTCATTTTTGAAATCAGGGAATCGATATTTGGTTAAGGTGAAATTTTGGGATTTTTCTGAGAAAGTTGAATTTTCGATGAATATTGAAAATACAGTTTTTAAGTTACGGGTGTTTAATGACATCATTAAATGATGTATTAAGTATGTAATCAGTATGGTCGACTTATGAATAGTAAGATAAAGTATCAGGTGTCTCAAGTGGCCAATACCATGGGCAAATATCATGGGAAAGCCCATGGTTTTTCCAATACCACTTATGAGGTGTCCCTTGGCCATTAATGTCTTGTCCCCTCACTTTCCCTATAAATACCAAGCCATCCTCTCATCCATTCGACTCTAAACTCTCCCCCAACAAATTTATGGTCTCATTACCTCCAAATGAGTCCTTCAAAGGTTCCCCTAAGCCTTCAAGTTCCCAACCTTTGAGTTTTAAGAGTTACGTTTTAAGGTAAGGGATCATACCTCCCTCTTTCTTTTCAAGTAATCTCTTTTATGTCATTTCTTTAATGCTCCATGATCTTATGTTGGAGGATGTTCTTTTATATTCATCCTACTGTATTTTTCATGTTAATATGATGAGAGACCCCCTCTTTCTCTCATCATTTCAATTTAAGAACGTTAAAGTGGCGCCGTTAGGCTGCCGAATTTTTAAGGGATTCTTTCACCCTTCTCAAGTTCTATTTTCATGTCAAGTATTTCAAGTTCCTTTTTATTTTGTTGGTGTATGATATCTATATCTATAATACTGATATTTTATGTTCATCTGATGAGAGACCCTATTTTATCTCTTTAATTCAGTATTTTGATGTTTTAAGTGGCGTCGTTAGGCTGCTGAATTTTTAAGGGATTCATTCACCTTTCTCATTTTTCAAACTTCTACTTTCATGTCAAGTCTTTCAAGTTACTTTTTATTATTTTGGGGGTATTATCTCTATATATATCATACTGGTCTTTTATGTTTATATGATGAGAGACCTTATTTGATCACATCAATTCATTTTTTGATGTTTAAGTGATGTCGTTAGGCTGCCGAATTTTCATAAGAGAAATCTTATTTTTGTCTTCCATTAATGTTCTTCATTTAATATGGTATATCTTTCAAATTTCATTAAAATGTTCATATATCCTTCATATTTTGTCCCTCTACTGTTTTATGGGTCATTTATGAATGTTTGACCCATGTCCCCTCTCTTTTCAATGTTTTATAAAACCCTGAAACATAGTCGTTATGCTGCATAATTTCCATCTCAAAATGTCTCTCTCTCTTGTTCTAAAGTTATTTTATTTTATTAAGTGAATACTCAAAGCTCTCTCTTATATAGGGGTATTCACATATATACCAAAATGTTCTTTTTTAAATTCTGGGATTTACATACATGAGACCCACCTTCCTTTTCTGTGGGTTTTAAAGTGACACAAATATCATGTCTTTAAAGAAGTTTTTTAAACGTTATGATTATGAAATGAAACTCATTCCTTTTATGCTATATGGGTTGTTTATGAAATGATTGATAATTATATATGTGGCTCACATGATAATAAATACATTTAAAGGTTGTTCCCTGATAGCGCTCCAATACATTGGGTAAAGACTTATCTCTAGAGATGAATTTTTTTAACGACACCTTGGTGAATATCCTTGGTAATTTTTAATGACACCTTGGGGATGGACCTTGGTGAAACAAAAATGATTGTCAATATTAAATATTTAGCCACATATTCAAGTTATGAAAAATGTTATTTTTATTATGATATGCTTCATGATTTCTTTCTCATTCCTTAAAGTTCTTTTTCATGACATTGTTGATGTATCTCAAGTTCGCATGTTAAATGTTTCCCCTTGTTTCCCTTACTGGGCCTTCTGCTCACCCTTTCTTTTGATGTATGTCCCCAGGTTATGAGATGCAGTAATGAACCTAGGATGAACATAAGGATAAGACTTTAAAGTTTTTAAGAAAAATGTTTTATGTTTTCATGTTTTAAGTTCCTTGTTTCCAAGACACTAAACCTTAAAGATCCTCAGTTTTGTAAAATGTAATGAAAGTTTATGTGATAAAAATGTGGGATGCTATAGTTGTTATAAAAGGATGGTTTAGTTATTGTGGAATTTAGGATATGAAACCTTTAGGGAGAACCCTATAGAAAAGTTTAAATATAGGAAACCTTCCTGGTATTTTGGTGAGTTTTGAGTAAGGGGTTGCCAAGAAAATACATCCTTGTGTGGATACGAGCAGGTAGAGGTGGCTCTGGCACAGATGTACATAGGGGTAAAACCCGAAAACACCGCTTTGAGCTAGACTCAAATAGGAACTGGTACATGACAACAGGCCTTGCTGCACTCTTGGTTACGACACTCCCGTGGGATATGCTTTGGTAAATTCATAAGCTTAGTATGAACCATTATTAAAGGAACAAATATAAAATAAAATAAAGATTCACATAAGAATATATTATCATGGATAACCTAGATTGGGACCTAGGGTATCACAAGTTAGGGTATACTTTTCTTCTATAAGTTTATCCTTCAATGCTTTAAGTTTCCTTTTAATGATTATTGTCTAAGTATTTAAGCCCCTAATTGTACTTTATTTCCTTAGTTAATGGCGGGAAATAGAAGAACATGTCCCAAAACCAATGTGATAGGAAATGTGATGATTGTCGTATTAATATGACAGAGATGATTAGGGGATTAAAAGATGATTATTAATTTGGAAGACATTCACTATTTTGGGAACCCTATTTGATCGATATAAATAGATTACTACGGTATTTTCCTTGAGGAGTAAGGGTTGAATTATATTTTGAAGAATAGATGAATCTATGGTGAACTTATGGTATTATAGGTTACTTATTGAAATGGTTGACCTATATTGGGGAAAATATGTTTAGGTCATTTACTTTTGTTATAATATGTTAGGAGTGGTTGATGTTGTTTGGAGATGAACGATAAAGTTTATCTTGGATGACGATGTTATCAAGTCCTTCTTGTATTTGGGTTTCAATCTTAATTTGGGTTATTTTGAAGAATTTTAAGGACAGTTATTTATGGAATGGTTTATGATGAACTCTGGGTAGTACTGTGGAACTTTGAAGATTTAAAAGTAGTTTCCCTTCCTATGGGATTCTTTCTTTATGAAGAGTTTTTTTATCTTACCCTTTCTATTTTTGGGATAAATGTTTAAAGATAAGTAGTTTTCCTTTTGTGGAATACGTGATTCTCTAGAAGATTATTCTTGTGCTTTTGATGAGACCAAGTGTTTTTAAATGATCATCATTTGGAGAAAAGATTAGTTTTGGTAGAAACTTATTAAAGGATTAAACTATACTTGAAGGTTGGCATATTTCCTTATGTTTTTATTCTATGTAGTAAATGAATTCCTCAAAACAATGAAAAGGAACATAAAACAAAAAACGTTGTTTGTTAACGTTTCCTACTAGGAAATCAAATACCGTTTGACCCATCATAAGTTTTTGATTTTCTTGTTTTTAACTTTCTCCTAATCATTTTTTCTATCACTCTCCCTTAGAAAGTGACCCATTGTTTTTTCCACCATGTCCATGTTTTCCTACATGGGATCCTAGTATGGGTTAACTCGGGTGACCTTTTTACTTCCCTTTCGTTCTTTTAAAGTAATAGTTTTACTGACTCCTTTTCCGGTGTGGGACTTTAAATGAAATTTCAAAACACAGTTTTAAAAATTGTGAGGAATCAATTTCTTAAGGGGGTAAGATTATAATGACCTGAAATTTTGAATAAATCTTGTTTCATAATTTTGTGTGTTATTTTTTTTATATACTCAACAAAACTATTTCATTGGATAATAGGAGTTTAATTAAAATGAGACTGTTGGGTTTTGACTGCTATATGACCATTGGTCAATATGACCGATGGAGACTAAACATTTCGATATTTGTCTCTAAATACGAGTGATATTGGTTAATTAATATAGAAAGAATATTTGATGGCCTCACCCAGTAGTCTTGGACTGATCGAGGCCCATCTAACAGAACTTGGGAAGGAGGTATCACCACTGGGCTTTGCTCTGGACCAAACCCAAGACGAACTTCATCGTGTGAATCTAGAACGGAATTTCCTTCGTGAGAAGTTTGAACTAATAGAAATTAATACTCGTGTGATGTTGTCCGAGCCTCCCTCGGATTCTCTCACCTTAGCACACCTTACACTTAGGTTCGATGCTGGTGTGATAAGGGGCTATGTAAGGAGACCGTAACTGCCTTGTTTAATCCTTTGTTTTAAATAAAAAAATTTGATTTCTTCTTATGATGAAGTTTATGAATTTTCAAATGTCCAGATAAATATAGTATCCATATATTTGGTGAATTCTAGAAAAAGGATATTTTAAAAAAAAATGTTTATGTAAACCTTAAATAATTAAAAATGTGTAATGATTTTCAAAAAATGGTCTTCTACAATTATGTTCAGTAAAAAATTTAGAGTCTAATAAGATAAACTTTATTTTTGATAAATATTAAATTATGAATAGTGATTTTATGCTTAGGATTAGTAATGTGAACAAATGTATTAGTAATCTCACTTAAATAAAGCATCAATATAATCTAGGCACCTTGATTAAGTAATGTGATTCAATAAAATGGTTAAATAACGGTTTCATATATCATTAGTCAAGTATTAGTTTTTTCAGGTGAATAGGGTTTTTTAATTGAACATTTATTTAAAAATATTTAGAAAATTATTTTTATAAAATGGATTTCATTTTTGAACTCAGATCATCGATATTATGTTAAGGTAATTTTTTGAGGATTTTTCTGAAAAAAATGAATATTCGGTGAATAGTGTATTTATTTAAAAATTAAATTAAAAATATTTAGAAAATTCTTTTTATAAAATGGAGTTCATTTTTTAAATCAGAGCATCGATATTTTGTTAAGGTGAAATTTTGGGATTTTTCTGAGAAAGTTGAATTTTCGATGAATAGTGAAAATACAGTTTTTAAGTTACGGGTGTTTAATGACATCATTAAATGATGTATTAAGTATGTAATCAATATGGTCGACTTATTAATAGTAAGATAAGGTATGAGGTGTCCCAAGTGGCCAATACCATGGGCAAATACCATGGGCAAGCCCATGGTTTTTCCAAAACCATTAATGAGGTGTCCCTTGGCCATTAATGCCTTGTCCCCTCACTTTCCCTATAAATACCAAGCCATCCTCTCATCCATTCGACTCCCAACTCTCCCTCAACGATGATATGGTCTCATTACCTCCCAAGGAGTCCTTCTAGGGTTCCCCCAAGCCCTCAAGGTCCCAACCATTGAGTTTTAAGAGTTACGTTTTAAGGTAAGGGATCCCACCTCCCTCATTCTTTTCAAATAATCTCTTTTATGTCATTTCTTTTATGCTCCATGATCTTATGTTGGATGATGTTATTTTATATTCATAATACAGTATTTTTCATGTTCATATGATGAGATATCCCCTCTTGCTCGCATCATTTAATTTTAAGAATGTTAAGGTGGCGTCGTTAGGCTACCGAATTTTTAAGGGATTCTTTCACCCTTCTCAAGTTCTATTTTCATGTCAAGTATTTCAACTTCCATTTTATTTTGTTGGGTTATGATATCTATATCTATCATACTGATATTTTATTTTCATATGATTATAGACCCTATTTGATCTCTTCAATTCAGTATTTCTAAGTTTTAAGTGGCGTCGTTAGGCTACCGAATTTTTAAGGGATTCGTTCACCTTTCTCATTTTTCAAAGCTCTACATTCATGTCAAGTCTTTCAAGTTACTTTATTTTATGTTGGGGTATGATATCTATATCTATCATACTGATCTTTTATTTTCATATGATGAGAGACCCTATTTGATCTCTTCAATTCATTTTTTGAAGTTTATGGGACGTCGTTAGGCTGCCGAATTTTCATAAGAGAAATCTTATTTTTGTCTTCCTTTTATTTCTTCATTTCATATGGTATATCATTCAAATTTTATTAACTTGTTCATATATCCTTCATATTCTGTCCCTCCACTGTTTTATTTTTCATTTATGAATTTTTGACTCATTTCCCCTCCCTTTTCAATGTTTTATAAAACCCCTAAACATAGTTGTTATGCTGCAGAATTTCCGTCTCAAAATGTCTCTCTCTCTTGTTCTAAAGTTATTTTATTTTATTAAGTGAATACTCAATGATCCCTATTCTATAGGGGAATTTACATATATACTAAAATTTTCTATTTTAAATTCTGGTATTTACATACATGAGACCCACCTTCCATTTCTGTGGGATTTAAAGTGACACAAAGATCATGTCTTTAAAGATGTTTTTAAAATATTATGATTATAAAATGAAACCCATTCCTTTTATGATATATGGGTTGTTTATGAAATTATTTATGATGATATACTTGGCTCACATGATAATAAATACATGTCAAGGGTGCGCTCTGATAGTGCTCCAATGCATTGGGTAAAGACTTAATCTCTAGAGATGACTATTTTTAACGACGCCTTAGTGAATAACCTTGGTAATTTTTAATGACACCTTGGGGATGGACCTTAGTGAAACAGAAATGATTGTCAATATTAAATGTTTTAGCCACATCTTTAAGTTATAAAAAATTTTATTTTTATTATGATATGCCTCATGATTTCTTTCTCATGCCTTAAATTTCTTTTTCATCACATTGTTGATGTATCTCAAGTTCACATGTTAAATTTTTCCCCTTCTTTCCCTTACTGGGCCTTCTGCTCACCCTTTCTTTTGATGTATGTCCCCAGGTTATGAGAAGCAGTAATGAACCTAGTACGAACATAAGGACAATCCTTTCAAGTGTTTAATAATAATGTTTTATGTTTTCATGTTTTAAGTTCCTGGTTTCCAGGACACTAAACCTTAAAGATCCTCGGTTTTGTAAAATGTATTGAAATTTTATGTGATAAAAAGGTGGGATGCTATAACCATCAACCTCAACGATTATAAATAATAAATTCTTTATTTATAACAAGAAAACAATACAACCAAATGTTGTATTACCCCTGTATTTTGTTTAAAATTATCCCATAAAATGAAACAATAATGATATTTATAGATAATTTCTCCCCATTTCTTACATAAACCAAGATCCTCCAAAATTTTCAATTTTATAAACTTATATTCCTCCCTATTTTAAAATAACATTCAAAGGTTTTTCTTACATTACTTCTATATTTTTGGAAAGTTATCAAAGTATCAACACTATATTTACTCCCACTTTGGGTTTTTCTAGATTTTTACTTGACGTCTTCTCCCACTATTTTTCTAAAACATATATGGGTACTTTAATCACCTCTTTCTTCCTTTCTTTAAATATATTTCATGCACCATTTTTTCACATGTAATAAACAACCATCATTCCTTCAATAATTCCAAAATAAGATATATTATAATATCTCTTCATATTTGCCTCCAATTATCTTAGAATATCACATGTAGAAATGTAATATAAACCTTGTAAACATGTTCCATATATCCTTAATAGTTACATTAGTTTCAATCCACATTCTATTAAAGCTGTAATATTTTCAATAAATCCAGTGAGTATATTTAACAATTAGAAATGATCAATAAACAAATCCCCTAATCTTATTGAGTTGTAATTTATTTTAGGAAACGATATTTATTAATTATTACCTCATTTGATTTCATATCAATCACTGAATAATTGTAAAAAATAGGATGCATGATAAACCAAAACTCTTAAGGACTCAATTTACATTCTACAAAACATTTATTATATAGACTTTAACGAACATAAGTGAGGAACAAACCACTTTAGAACTAATCAATACCACTTTTTAATACCAAAAAAGTGATATTAATCTAACTCCATACCATTCATTTCTCTCTCTATAATTTTTAACTATCCATTAAGTTATTTGATCTCACCACAATTCACTGTTTTATTCCACCCTTACACCACTATATTAAAATAATTTTGTATTTTAATTTCCAAATATAATGACAAATTTACCGTAATTATTGATTAAATTATCTAATTTTTATCATTGGTTAAAAGGTAACTTTCAACTTTTGGATTATTTTATTTTAGGAGGAGGTGATTTGGAGGATCCAGAATGAAGTGGAATCCAAATGCGCCAAACTGCATGGAAGCCCATAAACATGTGTCCACTTTTTCCATTTTTAGAGAAATAAATACATCAAAATGGTCAATAATTTTGTTATTGGATCCAAAACTCTATGGTATAAAACTCATATCAAGACACCCAATCCCAATTCATTCATATGGTATCCCAATTGAACATATATATCTAGGTAACCAAATCTACATGAAGTCAAATGTTTGGTTTGGTATTATAACTATATATCCCATTAAATATGTCCAATGGAGTCCAAATTTTTCAAGGTGATAGAAAACATTATGGAAAAAAAGTATTGTATTTTTTGTAAGTATAGATAATTCCATTTACCAACCCAAAACCAAGACAAGTGTGTTTTCTTGAAAACTAGGTGTCGAGACCACTTTCCATTTTGTATATAAAAGGAAACCTTGGGAACTTCCTTTTCATGTTATAAAAAGAGAGTAAAGTGATGAACATTTGGAGTTCCACAGGAGAACTCTAATCCGATTGGATTTCCTGTAGCTCCCTATCACCATATAATGAACTAAAATGAAGAAGGAGATCCACCTGAGCTTCATTCTCTTCTCGATGGTGGGCTAAATGGTGATCATTCATTGTGAGGTATATACACATCATGTAATGGTATTTTGGTAAATTTTAATTCTATAAGTATTATGTATTTTATGTTTGAAAACATTTCATTCATAATTATATTAATTTGATTCATTTTTTAATGTTTTCTTTATTAAATCGAATGAAATACTCTTTTCTTTTAACCGATTGGTGTGATGTTTTGAGTGCCTGACCTTTGTTATTCCCATTGGACCGCCTAAGAATCATTTTCATTCACACTAATTTTATATTTAAATTTTATTTGGATGTTATTATACCATGAATAAGATCTATACCTTTTATGTATGATTATTATGCCAAGGTTTGGTTCGACATGCATTGATATAAATTCTTTGAAAGTAATCAGGATTTGGATTAATTTAAACCAATGAATTACTTAAAACCTTAATTAATATTTAAGAATTATAAACTTTAAATGTTTGTATTGAAATCAAAATAAAACCTTTTTCTCATATTTTTTAAAATCAACTTGTCTTTGAAATATAAAACTCTTTAAATTTTTTTGTTTGATTTTTAAGACTATTTTGAAATCCACACCTTATTTTAGTCATTTTTTTTTAAATAATCACTTTGAGACTACAAAAATTCTTGATAGATGACATAGGATCATCCATGTTTTATGAATCACCTTTAAAAACATAATAAATGTGATGTGTCATGACAACGATGTAAAATTTTGGCTCTGTTTCTGGGGAGCACTTTGATTTTTAGTGTGTGTATTTATAAGATTTTTGTAAATTTTGTGAATATTTATTTTCATTATCTTCTAAATTTACATATATATATTTTTATGATTTATTTATTATTTAGGTTTTATACATGAAGTTTTCTACTCTGATAAATTTACAACCACTAAAACCTGAATTGGAGTGGATCTTACATTGGAGATAGTGAGACAAAACGCAGAACCCTTTTAAGGAGGACACACCCACCTTGAAATTTTTCTAAACCCCTATTTTTTTGAACCAAACAGGATACTAAAACAAACATGCATAATATGGATGAAAATAAAAAGACATTAGAAGATCTAACCTTTCATGATGTAGAGATCCATCCCACATACATCCAAATACATGGAGAAACACTTAATTTTGAAAAAAAATTGGTTTAATTGAATTATTACCCAGATTTCATGGACTCAAGGGAGAATGTCCACATAAGAAATTAAAATAATTTCACACTATGTGTTCAAATTTAAAACATTTAAATATGGATTAAGAATAAGTAAATATTATGGAATTCCCTTTCTCATTAATACATACACCAAAATTTTGGTTGTATTATTTTAATTCCCAAATTAGAGGTTGGGAAGACATGAAACACTTTTTTCTTAAAAAATATTTCCCATAATCTTGAGATATAACTATATGGAATGAAATTTTTGGAATAATTAAATCACAATGGAAAACACTTCATGAATACAGAGAAAGATTTAAAAGGATTTGTTCGTGTTTCCCAAACCACCAAATTAGTGACAGACTTTCAATACAGAAACTTTAAAAAGTATTAATTCTAGTTTATCATAACATGATTGATGTTATTGTAAGTGGTGAACTAGTCAAAAAAACCTCAATCATTTTAAATACCCTCATTGAGAAAATGGATCATAACACTAAAAAATTTGGTTCAAGGTCCCATTTACCCATTCGAGGTGTCCATGAGGTGTAAAGTTATGATTTTTGAGAATATGGTGGACATGAATTTTTGAGAGAAAAGTACCCTTCTTTGATAAATCTTTATTTAACCTGGGAAATATCAGTCTCATACTCCCATACATTGTTGTATATTATCTTCTAACACACACTATCCTATCAAATTTGGGCAAATGATATAACCTTCTGAGAGTGGTGAGGAAATCTTTCCTGGACTCCCATATAACCAACCCATTAGGAAATACACATACTATAATTCCAAAACTAGGTGGAAAGTTAATCAAACCTATAGGAATGGGGGTATTCAAACCAACATCAACAACCATGGAACCAACTGGGGTAGATTATTCATCCAACACCACTGCTCAAAGAACCTCGGCCACCACAAATTACTTTACAAAAAACCCTCAAAAAATAATACTAACATAGAATACATGATGAAAAAAATGGATAAAAATAATCTCGAATTCCAAAAAACCACCAAAGCAGCCATACAAGAACTAAACCCCAATTAGGCCAACTCGCCAACTCATTGGGGGAAATACTAAGTCATGGGTAAGGTAAACTACCCTATAAACCTCTAGTAAACTTTAGGGATAGTCGAAATTTCTGAACCATAACCCTAATGAGTGGAAGACAACTTAAAATCCAAATGACCCCTCAATTTGAATCATCACCTCTTGATGAAACCACCATCCCAACCGCTGAAAATTGTCTAAATGAGGAAAAATATTTTCTTGAGAGAATACCTGAAAAAAAGAAGAGAGTTTCAATTTAGAAACCACCAAGCCAAACCATTCCACTTCTATTTCCCCAAAGGAACACCCAACCAAGAAAACAAAAAGAAACTAAACTTGATAAGTAAATCTTGGAAACTTTCAAAAAAGTGCAGGTAAGCATCCCCTTGGTTGATATTGTAAACCAATTTCCCATATATGCTATGTCTATAAAGGAGATGTGTACATACTGAAGAAGACTTTGAGGTGGTGAAAAATTGAGCCTATTGAGGAAAATATCATAATTGATTGAGCCATCACTTCCAACCAAATCCATTGATCTAGGAATATTCTCGATTCTATGCACAATTAGGGAGTATTTATTTTCTAATGTTATTATTGATTTGGTTGATTCTATAAATATAATGCCTCACTCCATTTTATATTCATTTCATATTGGGTAAATGAATCCCATGGAAATTTTTGTTCAACTGAAAAAATAGAGCACGGCACACCCCACTAGTGTGTTATAGGATGTTTTTATGAGGGTGAAAATTTTAATTTTTCTTGGTGATTTTTAGGTTCTTAAAATGAAGGATTATAGGATGAATAGACATTCCCACATTATATTAGTTATTAATTTCTTGAAAACTGAAAAAAAAATTAATGACCCCAATGTTACACTATCTATGGGGGTTTGTGGTGACATTATCTAGTTCAACATCCTTGATACCATGAGGAACACCTCAGAATAACATTAATCACTTTTAGTTAATTTTATTGATGTACTTTCATCCCCTAAATAAAATTATTTTCTTTCCCTCAATCCCCTTTCTATGTTTTCATCCTTGATATAAATTATAGGTAATGAATCATGCAATTAATTTTATAGTAGTCTAGAAAAATGACATTCATGTTTGTCAATTAATGATTTATTGATCACTGAGGATCTCATAACCATCAATGATATTACTAAACTTCTAAAAGCTCATTATTTTTTTGAAGATGTTATGACTGAGAAGTTTGATTAAATCATTAACCTCTCACTTAAACATTAACTCCCATCAATCAAAAATCCACCTGAATTGGATCTTAAATCCCTACACCAAAATTTAAAATATTAATATCTTGAGAATGAAAAAAATCTTCCAATAATAATTTATAGTTCTTTCTCTTTATAAAATTAATCTTCATTACTTGAACTGTTGAGGGAGTATAAAAAATATTTGGGATAGATACTTGGTGAAATTTCTAATATTATTCCATTAATTTTAATGTATTATATATTTTAAAATGACGAGGATAAAATAGTGAGGTAGGAATGAAATCGAATGAACCCAAACCTCCTAGATGTTAAAACGGCGGTAAAAAAATTAATGGTGGATGGAATTATTTACCCCATATCTAATATCCAATGGGTCAGTCTGATGCAGGTAGTTTCTAAAAAATTGGACTAATTGTAATTAAAAATAAAAATAATGAATATGTTCCATCCCGTGTGGAGAATATTTGGTTTTCGATATGTACTATCACTGAAAAAACCAACATACTAGGAAGGTTCATTTCGCATTGTCATTTATTAACTGGATGCTATAGAGGATAATAGGGAAGTCCCATTATTGTTTCCTTTATTGGTATTCTGGATACTTTCATATCCATATTTCTCCTGATGATCATTAAAATATTTCCTTCACTTTCCCCTTTGGAACATTTTTCTATCAGAGGATTCTATTTGGTCTATGGAATGATCGAAGTTCTTTCTATTGATACATGGGTAGTATTGTTTCAAATTTTCTAGTAAATTACATTAAAGTTTTCATGGATTATTTCACTATATATAGTTCATATTTTAATCTTTTTTTAGTAGTCATAGTTCACTCTTACGTATTTGTATTGAAAAGAATCATGTATTAAGGTATTAGAAATCCCATTTCATTGTGAGATAATGTATAATACTTGGACATGTTATTTTTGGGGATGGCATGCAAGTAGATAAATCAAAAGTGGATGTAATTTCTTCCCTACCATTCCCCAAAAATGTACAGTATGTTTGATATTTATTAGTTTATGATGGACTTTATCAACATTTAAGTCATGACTCTATTAAGATTTCACTTCCCCACTCTTGATTACTCTAAAATGAAAAATAATTTTTGTTTGATAAAAAATTTGAGGATGATTTTAAAAAAATGAAATATAGTCACACATCACCCCTGGTGATCCAACCACCTCGATGGGATTTACCATTTGAGTTCATATGTTACCCCTCTAACAATGAAGTTGGGGAAGTATCATCACAATGGGTTGATTGAGTTCCACATGTCATAGCATATGCCTCATGAACACTATAACATTCCCATGAAAACTATACCAAAACTAAAAAATAATTAATTTCTATTTATTTTTTCTTGGATAAATTTAGGTCATACATTTTAAGGACCAATGTCATTATCTTCTCAGATCATGCATCCCTTTAGTATCTTCTTAAGAAACCCAAATAAGAACCATGTCTCATTCATTGGATGATCCTAATTTAGGAATTTAATCTAGAAATTGGGGATAAAAAAGGAGTAGAGAATTCATTGTCTAACCATATTAGTAGGATCCTCACATACTTGGACACTGAATCATCCCATTTTATTTCAATAAATTACATGTTTATTAATGAAAAAGTGCACTGTGTGAAAGATAATATTCCTTAGTATTTTTAAATTGTAAATTATTTGATAACATCCTGCATTCCTACTAATTTCAAAAAAACCAAGATTATTTTCTGAAACATGTGTCTCATCGGTACATTTGGGATAAACCCTACCTTCACATCACATGTAGTGATCAATTCCCCAGACGTTGTGTTCCTAACAGAGAGTTTCAGTATTTCGGTAGGATTTGAAACACTGTTTCTTATGGGGACCACTTTAGTCCCTAACAGACTACTCATAAGGTCCTTGATTCTGGTCACGTTGGCCAATGTTATTATTGGATTCCCATGATTTCTTTAAATATTATCCTTACTATCAAATAATTGGGGATTTATCTAAAATAAATGATATTCCAAAAAAATCATTTCTCTTTCATGACATTTTCAATTTTGGGGCATTGAATTTATGTAGTCATCTCTCAATTACTTTGGAATTTGTACATTCTTATAGTAGTTTATTACATGTCAAAATGGGTATGTTCATGAGCTATGAGAATATATGATTCCAAGAAAGTTGTGAAATTTTTTACAATCCAAGTTTCTATAGGTTCGGATTACCTAATATCATTATTAGTGATTAGGGTTATCATTTTGGAAACTAAACAATGTAATAACTTTTGCATCGGTATGGGTTTAGGCATTGAGTTTTTACTGAATATCACCCATAAAACAATGGTCAAGATGAGTTTTATAATAGAGAGGTAAAAAAATATGTAAAAAACAGTTCAACCATAAGAAAAGATTATATTATTATACACAATTATTTATTATGGTCATGTCATACTGCTTACAAAATACCCATTGGAATTTCACTATATAGGCTAGTTTTCATAAATTTGTTTCACCTCCCTATATAGATAGATCATCAGGCCTAATGGGTCATTAAAAAATTCAATTCTAATCATTCTGATGTAGGATCTCCGAGGAAGTTTCAGATTCCGGATTAGGAGTAAATGCATAGATATTCAGATGATAGCTCCAATATTTATAAGGAGGGAACCAAGGATTCCCATGATAGCCTCATCTTTCATATTAAATTCCACATTGGGAAGAAGGTCCTCCTTTTCCATGCAAGGATAAAGTTTCTATCAGGTAATATTTGTTATCATTGTTTTTTCCCATAAACTATTACTAATTTTTAGCCATTTTATTTTGTTCAGATTACAAATATAGAAACAAAAAAACTTCACTATCAACGGGAAGCGGTCGAATCACTTTCACAAATCCATTCTATAGTACCCAATGGAATAACTCCAAGTTCAAAAAGTAACCTATGAATGAAACCAACCAAATTTTATCCTTACATCCCCTATTTGGTTTTATTATATTCAGGAAACTACATAATCTAGGTGTGGATGGATGGGTACATTCCAAGGTCAGTTAGTAATTTTCATCATATTTATTCTTTTTCTCTTACCATAATGTATTTTTACCTCCCCCCCTATCCCTATCTCCCCCAACCTCAATTTCTATAGAAATTTTTATTTTTATTTTCTACTTAACCATGGAAATTATTCAAAATTCATGATTAATTTCCCTATTTTATGTTTCTTTCACATTTATAAATAAACTTTCATTGATGAAATGTGTGTTTAGCATTAATTTGAAAATGATAAGTGAATTTTTCTTATAAATTGGTTTTTTTTAAATGATATTTATAGTTTATAATTTTGAAACCTTTGAGAAGAATGGAACCCTTTTTGAGTAGTTTATGGGAAAATTGTGTCACTTAACATCTCCACATATCTTTTCACCTAACCATGAAGTGTAAATTCTTCTTAATTAATAGAATATAAATATAAGTTAGGTTAATATTTATCATCTTTCCAAAATTATTTTTCCACAAATTCATTCCATATCTGATCTTTTTCATTACCTTACTGAACTGACATATGTGTGTTTATCTGTTATCCGATTGTTGTAAAACCTCAAAAAACAAAATAAAAAATAAAAAACACATAAATTTGTGAAGTTTCATGGGAAAGTCAAAAATCACTCTTCCTATAACATTGATCTTATTATAAATATTATAATTAGTGCCATTATGAGATCAAACAAGAGTTTAGAGATGATTATTATATTTTATCCTAGTTCAAATTTTGATAAAAAATAAAAATAATAATAAATGAGGGTGTGATAAAAAGTAAAATATATGGGGATATCTAGTTTTGGAGATTAAGTTTTGACTTTTAGGAATTCTTATGTGAGTGGGCCTTGAAATTTTATTTCAAATAATGTTGGGAAGGTTCGGTGGAAAGAATCATTTAAGTAGGAATATTTTAAAATAACCTATATTTACATAATAGAAAGTTAAAAGATTATAATAAAATGGTTTTCATTCACAATCATGAACATTTAGTGACATTTCTGAATTTTTACTTATTTTCTCAAATTGGAATCATTCATCTCCTTGAATTTCATTCCAATACAATTTATGAGACATGGTTTTCCATAATCACTAAGAATAACACCTTGGTGTGATTTTTAATATGATACCATTTCTATCAAGAATTAGATTTTTAATGAATTTTAAATCTTCGTAAATTTGGGAATATCTTCAGGAATCATTTTTGAAAATATGACTTTTCGCAAAAGTGAAAATGTTTATGTGTTGAGTATGATCCCACCATGATTAACTATTTTATTTTACCCTTACACCACTATATTAAACTAATTTTGTATTTTAATTTACAAATATAATAACAAATTTTACTTCATGATTTATTAAATTATTTGATTTTTACTTGTGTTGAAAAGGGTGACTTCACTTGTTTTTATTATTTCATTGAAGGAGGAGGTGATATGGAGGATCTAGAATGAAGTTCATGCCAAATGGGCCAAATTTCATGGAAGCTCACAAACACTTGTCCATTTTTTTGCATGTTTATAGAAATGATGACATCAAGATGGGATGAAATTTTTTTATCTAGTCTAAATCTTCATGGGATACAACTAATATCAAGGAACACAACCCCAATTCATCTATCATAGGGACCAACCTTTTTTATCTTTATATAGAACTGAATCTTTATGAAGTCAAAATTTTGATTTGGTATTCGGACTATATCTATCATTCCATATGTAAAATGGATTCCAAATTTTACATGGTGATAATAAAGATTCCAAAAAACAACTCCACTATTTATTCTAAGTCTAGATAATTCCATTTACCAACCCAAAATGGAGACACAAGGTTTTTCTCAAAAAATAGATGTCCAAACACACATCCAATTTTTTCTATAAAAGGGCCTCATGGGAACCTCTATTGCAAGTTCGAACAATAGAGGGAAGCTTTACCAATTTAATGTTTCATGGGATTCCTAGCACCCCCTCTGAGCTTATAGAGCTAACTATCCTCATATGGATAACTGACATGAAGAAGGATATCCACCTAAGATTTATCATCCTCTCGATAGAGGGATAAATGGTGGGAATTTGTTGCGAGGGAGATACACATATTGTAACGGTATTTCCGAAACTTTTACCAATATTGTGTTAATGTATTTTGGGTTTGAAAACTTTTCATTTATAATTATCTTACTTTTAATCCTGTTTGAATACATTATATTATTAAACCGAATGAAATTCTATTTTATTTTAACTGTCCAGTGTAAAATTGTTAGTGTTTGACTTGTGTTATTCTGATTGGACAACACAAGAATATTTTTCATACCCATTTATTTGAGAATTAAATTCTATTTTGAAGTTATTATACAGATTTGGACCTTGGGTGTATGATTTATATGTCAATGGTTGGTTCAACATGAATTCATATAAATTCTTAGAAATTAATCAGGATTCCGATTAATTTCAACCAAATACTTACATAAAACCATAATTAATCTCAAAGAATGAAAAGGTTTAAATATTTATAATGAATTCATGATGAAACATTTTTCCCATATTTTTTAAAATCAAGTTGTTTTTAAACTATTAAATCCTTTAAATTATGTTTTTTGGTTTTTAAGAAAATTTTCAAAACCACCCTTTCTTTCTATACTAATTATTAAAAATACACATTTAAAACCTCCAACACTCCTTGAAATAAGACCTAGGGTATTCCCTATACAATAAATACCCATTAAAAACATAATAAATTGGACATTTCATGAAAATTAGGTCTTATTTTGGAACTATTTCTAGGGATATATTTAGTTTTTAGTGGATTTTTTTTATAACATTTTTGTAAATTTTTTAAATATTTATTTTCTTTATCTTCTACCTTTACATATATTTTTGTGTTATAATTTATTTACTATGAAAGGTTCCATGTATATCATGTTCTTATCTTGGAAATTTACATCCTATTAAACATGAACATGAGAGGAACCTCTGTCAGTGACACCAAGACACATAAGAGAACCCTTCGAAAGAGTGAACACCACACATTGAGACTTTTCTAAGCCACTATTCTTATGGAAAAAAACATGAGACTAAAAAATGTATAATATAGATGAAATTAACCAGACATTAAAAGAACTAAACTCAATTTATGTAGAGATAAATCATTCATACATTCAAATAAAATTTGAATCATCTAATTTTAAACTATTATTCAATTTAATCCATTTATTACCAAGATTTCATGGACTTGTGGGAGAAGATCCACATAATAAATTAAAAAAATTATCATTGTGAGTTCAAAATTAAAACCTACAAATGTGTACGAAGAAGAATTAAATCTTAGTGAATTACCTTACTCATTAGAAGACTCTTCTAAATATTGGTTGTATTATTTTAATTCCCCAATTAGAGTCTTTCCAGACATGAAAAACCTTTTTCTTGAAAAATATTTCCCAACCTCTGGAACTACAACTATAAGGAAAGAAATTTATGGAATAAGTAAATAACAAGGGAAAACACTACATGAATACTTGGAATGATTCAAAAGGATTTTTTCATGTTTCCCACACCACAAAATTAGTGATCAACTTTTAATTCGATATTTTTATGAAGGTTTAATTATAATTGATCATGACATGATTGATTATATTGTAGGTGGTGTGATAAATGAAAAATCCCCAATCACTATAAGGATATTCATTGAAAACACGACACTGAACACTAAAAAATTTGTTTCAAGGTCCAATGAACCCATTGGAGGTGTCCATGAGCTGTCGAGTTCTAACTATGAGAAGAAGGTTAATGTGATGTTTAAAGAGGTAAGTACCCTTATCAAAAAACTTGCACTTTCCCAAGGGAAATCTCAATCTCCTCCTCCCATCCATTGTGGTATTAGTTCTTCTAACACCCGCTATTCTGATCAATTACCCCCATTGGGATAACCTTCTAATTGTTGTGAGGTATTCTAGGATACCCCTATAACATACCCAATTGGAATGAACAAAACTCTCCATTCAACCATAGGTGGAAAGAAATCCAAGAATATTGTTAAGGGTTTATTCAAACCAACTTCAACAACCATGGATCCAACTTGGCAGAGTAGTCATCCACCACCACCACTCAAAAATCCTTGACCACCATAAAGACCATTCCAAACCCCCCCCCCCAAAATCTAAAACTAGATTACAATACATGATGAAACAAATGGATAAAAATGATATCTAATTCAAAAAAAATGTCCAATAATCCATATAATACATAAAAACCCAATTAGTACAACTTTCCAACTCAGTGGGGGGAATCCAAAGCCATTGGTTGGGTAAAATACCCTCTCAACCACTAATCAAAACTAGGGATAAGGAAAATCTTAGTTCCATAAACCTTATGATTGGAACATAATATGAAATCCAAATCACCCCTCTATTAGAGTCATCCCCTCTGGAGGAAACCACCATCCCAACCATTGAAAATGGTCCAAATGAGGAAAAATCTTTTCCTGATAGAATATATATCAAAGGAAATAGAGTTTCAATTGATGAACCACCAAGCCAGACCATTCCTATTTCATTTCTTCAAAGGGACACCTAAACTAGGAAAAAAAATAAATCGGATAAAGAAATCTTAGAAACTTTCAACAAAGTGTAGGTTAACATTTCCTTGATTTAGGTCGTGATTAAAATTCCACGATATTCCAAGTTTCTAAAAAATATTTTTACACATCGAAGGTGAATTATTTGTGATGAAAAAGTGAGCTTGGGGGTAACCTCTCATAATTGATTGATCCATCACTCCCCACCAAATGCAATAATCCTTGAACATTCTTGATTCCATTCATCATTGGAGAGTATTTTATTTCTAATTCTATGATTGATTTTGGTGATTTTATAAATGTGATTCCTCACACCATTTTAACTTAATAATATATTGGGGAATTGAAGCCCATATATTTTTTTGTTCAACTATAAAACTAGAGTACCAAAAACCCTACTGGTGTGTTAGATGATTTTCTTGTGTGGTTGAAATTTTTTAATTTTCCTGCTGATTTCTATGTCTTTAAAATAAAATATGATTCGATAAATGGACATTCACCAATTATATTGGGGAGTAATTTCTTAAAAAACACTAAAAACATAATTAATATCCAAAATGCTACATTTTTATGGAGTTTAGGGGTGAAATTGTCCACTTCAACATCCTTGATGGCATAAGGAACCCCTTAGATGAACATTCCTCACTTTCAGTTAATTATATTGAGGTACTCCCATAACCTGAAAAACATTATTCTCTTTCCTCGGATCCCATTTATGATTTTTCATCCTTAATATAAATTCTTGGTAATTAATATTTCATTGAATATTATAGTGGTCTATAAAAATTTCATGCATTTTTGTTAATTGATGATTTCTTGAGCACAGAGGATCCCATGACCACTGATGGTACTGATAATATTTTAAAATCCCATTCCTCATCTAAGGATGTTACCGTTGAGTAGTTAGATGAAATCATTGACCTATCACTTCCAAATTCAATCCCCTTAATACAAAATCCCCTAGAATTGTAACATAAACCATTGCATCAAAATTTGAAATATTCAAATCTTTAGAATGGAAGGAAGCTTCCTATCCTCATTGCTAGTTCACTCCCACTAGAGCATGAATTGTGACTACTTGAAATTTTGATGTAGTATAAAATGATTTTGGGATAGACACTAAAATTCCTGGTATTATCCCATAAATTTTCATGAATCCTGTATTGTTAAATGATGATGTTAAACCATTGAGTCATGCATGATTTTGACTGAATAAAAACCTCTTAGATGTGGTTAAAAAGGAGGTAGAAAAATTACAAGCTTCTAGAATTACTTAACCCATATCTGATATCCAATGGGTCTGTCTGATGTTGGTTGTTCCTAAAAAAAATTCTAATGGTAATTAAAAATTAAAACAATTTATTGATTCCAACCCATGTATATAATAGTTGTTGCGTCTGTATAGACTATCACTGATTAAACCAACACATTAAGAAGGAATATTTCCCATTTTCATTCATTGGCCAGATGTTAGAGAGCCTAGCAGGTATGTCCCACTACTATTTATTTGATGTGTATTCTGGATACATTTAGATCTCTATTTCCCCAAATGATTAGTAAAATACAACCTTCAGATTCCCCTTTGGAACATTTTTCTATATAATAATGTCATTTGGTCTGTGAAATGCTCCATGTACTTTCTAGCAATGCATGGTTAGTTTTTCTGGATTATATTGAGAATTTCTTGGAAGTTTTCATGGATGATTTCACTTTATATGGTTCATTTTTTACCATTATTTGAGTATTATTTGTTTTTTCCTATATCTCTATATCTAAAATAATATTGTATTAAAATGTGTGAAATTCAATTTCATTGTGAGACCATGTATAGTACATAGAATTTTCATTTCTTGGAATGGTATCCAAGTAGATAAATCAAAATTAGATGTCATGTATTCCCTAAAATTCCCCTATAGTGTGTGTTTTGTGTGGTATTACGTAGTTTATTCTAGATTTTATCATAATTTCATTTGTAAATTTAGTAATATTTCACTTCCTCTATCTCGATTACTTCTAAATGAAAAATAATTTTTGTTTTGTAAAAAAATTGGATGATTTTAATAAATTGAAATAGAGTCTTACATCACCCCAGTAATCTAACAACCTTGGTGGGATTTACCATTTAATATCATGTGTGATGCCTCTAAATATGAAGTTAGGGTAGTCTTATTAAAATGGGTTGATCTAAGTTCCACATATTATATCATATGCCTCACACACACTACACCCTGCCTAAGAAAACAACACCACTAATGCAAAAAAATATCTTTTCATTGTGTTTTACTTTGATAAATTTAGGTTATACATTTTGGGGTCTAATTTAATTATATTCTCAGATCATGCATCCCTCTAGTATCTCTTTAAGAAACTGAAATCCAAACCACATCTAATTCATTAGATTCTCCTACTTTAATAATTTAATCTAGAAATTAGGGATAAAAAGGGAGAATAGAATGTGGTGCTTGTCCATATCAGTAGGATCCTCCCATCCTCATATATTGAATCATCCGCTTTTATTCCCATAAATTAAATGTTTATTGATGAGAAATTATACCATGTGCAAGATGGTATTCCTTGTTATTCTAAAATTTTAAATTACTTTGTAGACTCTTGCATTTCTACTAATTTCAACAAGAACCAAGTTGATCATATGAAACATGAGTCTCATTGGTAAATTTGGGATGACCCATACCTTTGGAACATATGTAGTGATAAAATATTCAGGCGTTGTGTTACTAATACTGAGTTTCAGTCTGTCCTTAGGTTCTAACATACTCTTTCTTGTGGGTTCCACTTTGGTCACCAATAGACAACTCATAAGGTCCTTGATTCTGGCCTCTTTTGGCCAAAATTACTTCAGGATGCCCATGATTTCTGTAAATCTTTTCCTCACTATCAAATAATTGGTAATGTATCTAAAATAAATAAAGTTCCACAAAAAAACTTTCCCTTCCATGACATTTTTGATGTTTGGGGAATTGAAATTATGGTGCCACTTCCCAATTCCATTGGAAACATGTGCATTCTTATAGAACTGGATTATGTGTTAAAATTGGTAGAGGTATGATCCACTAGGATATATGATTCAATGATAGTTGTGGAATTTTTTAAAACCCAAATTTTCTATAGGTTTGGATTACCTTGGTTCATCATAATTGACCAAGGTTTTCAATTTCTTCAAAAGAACCGTGAAATCACTTTTGCATCAGTATGGGGTCAAACATCGAGTTTCTAATTAATAACACCAACAAACCAATGGTTAAGTCAAGGTATAAAATAGAGAGTAAAAACAATTTCTTGAAAAAATGGTGCAACCCAATATAAAATATTAGATTCTTACACTCAATTATTCATTATGGGCTTATAGTAATAACTTCAAACCTTCCATTGGTGTGGCCCCATTTAGACTAGTTTTTTAGAAATATTTGTCGCCTCCCTATTGAGATAGATCACTGGGCCTACTAGGCCAATAAAAAATGAAATTATAATATTTCTGGTGCACCTGATCAGAGTAATTTTTAGATTCATGAGATACAGGAAATGCATAGATATCTATATAAGAACTCACGAATTTATAAGGATTGAACCAAGGCTCCACACAACTGCCTCACCATTCATCGTCAATTATATATTTGGAATATGGTCCTCATTTTCAATGCAAGGCTGAAGTTTCATCCAGGTAAGCTTTATTCCCATTGGTTTGGTTTATACACTATTACTGATGTTTATCAATTTAGTGTATTTGAGGTTACAGAAGAAGAAAAAAAAACACACCTTCACCGTCAATGGACAGTAATTGAAGCACATTCATGAATCCATTATAGAGTCCATGATGAAGGAACATCATGGTCCAGAAACAACCTATGAATGACACCCACCAGGTTTTATCCTCATTTCCTATATTGTCTTTTATTATATTGAGGACACTGTATACTCTAGGTGTAGGGGGTATGGGTACATTACTGGGTTAGTTAGGAATTTTCATCATATTTCTTTTTTTTTATCTTTTTTTCTTGATGTATAGTATTTTTACCTCCCTCACCCCCACCCCCATTCCCCCCCCCCCACCCACCCATAAATTTTGTACCGGAATTTTCATTTTAATTTCCCACTTGACCATGGAAATTACATGAAAATGAATGAGGAATTTCCCTATTTTTTGTTTTATTACATTTAAAAAAATCACCAATAACATTAATGTTTTATAATGAATTTGAAATTGTGGTGTGAATTTTTCAATTAAATTTTTTTTATTAATGGTATTTATGGTTGTATCATTTTTAAACCTTTGAGAAGAATGGTACACTTTTGTGACTAGTTTATGGGAAAATTGTTTCACTTAATATCTCTGCACATCTTTGAACCCATCTATGAAGTATATATTATTATTACTCAATAGAAGGTAAATATAAGTTAGGATAATATTTTTCATCTTTACAAATTGATTTTTCCATACATTCCTCCCTTATCTGATCTTTTTCATTAGTGTATTGAATAGACCTATGCACGTGTACCTGTTATCCCACTGTTGTACTCCATCAAAAAAACAAAAAACAAAAATAAAAAACACAAAAAAAATTGGGTTGTTTCTTGGGACGTCCAAAAACAATTTTTCATTAACCTTTGATCATCTTATTTCTATTAAAATTAGTTTCATGAGGAGATCATACAAGGTTTGATAGATGAGTGTGAGATTTCTTCCAAGTTCAACTTTTGAAAAAAAATAATAAATTATAGGGTGATGAAATGTAAAACATATAGGGATATATAGGTAATGGTATTAAGATTTTACTCATAAGAATTATTATGTTAGAGGGTCTTTAAATTTCATTGAAAACGATTCAGGGTAGGTTCGATGGACATAATCATTTAAGTAAGAATTTTTTAAAATAACCTATATTTACATGATATAAAGTGGAAATAATATAATGAAATGGTTGTCACACACACATATATAGAGTTAGTGATACTGTTTAATTTTGAATTATTTGTCAAATTAGTATTATTCATCTCTTGTAATTTTGTTTTGATATAATTTATGTGACATCTTTCTTCATGATCACTAATAAATGTCTCCTTATTTTAATTATTTATTTGATCACATTGCTATCAAGAATTAAATTTTCAATTAATGTTAAATATTCATGATGTTGGAAATAACCCTATGAATCATTTTATAAAATGTGACTTTCCCTAGGAGTGAAAATTTTTAGGCATGAGGGTGTGATCACAACAAGATTTACTCTTTTATTTCACCCTTACACCACAATTTTATATTAATTTTTTATTATAATTTCCATATATAAAAATAAATTCAAAATCATGATTGATTTTATTATATTTTTTTATAACATTTAAAAAGGCCTATACCTTTTTTTTATTATTTTATTGAAGGAGGAGGTGATTTGGAGGATCTATAATAAATTTGAAGCCAAATGGGTTAAACTGCATGGAAGACCATGAACACATTTCCACTTTTATACATGTTCTGATAAATCTGTGCATCCAAATAGTCTAAATTTTTAATACCTGATCCAAGAAACACATGTGATACAATTAATATAAAGTAACCCGATCTAAATTCATCCTTTTCGTAGCCAAACCAAACTTATCTGTCCAGAGAATTGAATTATCATGAAGTCAAAAGTTTTTTTTAGTATTCTTTCTATATCTACCAATACATATTTCTAATGGCCAAAAAAAATGAAATGGTGATATTAAGTATTACTGAAAAAAATTTATCTTTTTTTGAAGTCAATATATTGGTGTTCACTTAAAAAACTGAGACCCAAGTGGTATCTTGAAAACTGGATTTCCAAAGCCACTTCCCATTTTGGGTATAAAAGGACACCATGGGAACCTCCTTTGCATGTTCGAACAAGAGATTAAAGTATTACCAATTTGGAGCTCTTTCTCTTATCCCCTTGTATTTTCCATACTTCCCTATCTTGATAGGGAGAACATAAATGAATAAGGATATCCACCTAAGCTTCCTCCTCCTCTCGATGGCAGGCTAAATGGTGGTCATTCATTATGAGGGTGTTACACATATTGTAAATTGAGTTCTGAAAATTGTAATGCTACTGGTTTGGTGAATTTTAGGTTTGAAAAAATTTCATTCCTAATTATCTTACTTTGATTCAATTTTGAAAGATTTTTTTATTAAACTATATGAAATGATCTTTACTTTTTATCAATTAGGGTGAAGTTTTGAGTGCATGACTTGTGTTGTTCTGATTAGATAGAAAAATAATTCTTTTCTTACCCACTTATTTGAGATTTAAATTTGTATTGGATGTTATTATACCATGAATAAGATTTGGAACTTGGCTATAAGATTTTTATGTCAATTTTTGGTTCATCATGCATTTATATAAATACTTGGAAAGTGATTGGGATTCTAATTAATTTCAACAAAATGATTACATCAAACCTTATTTAATATTTAAGAATGATATACTTTAAATGTGATTAGTGAACTCAGAATGGACCATTTTTCTCATATTTTTCATAATCGACTTTTTTTCAACTATTAAATTTTTAAATTGTGTCGTTTGATTTTTAAGACTGTTTTCAAAACCACCCCTTATTTTAGTCCTGTTTATTAAAAATACAAATTTCAAAACACCAATGATCCTTGAGATATAACCTAGTGTATTCCCTATCATATAAGTAAGCCTTAAATAAATAACCAATTTGATGTTTCGTGAAAACGCATTCATTATTCTCTTTAAATCCCCAAATCAGAATCAATGTGAGAACCTACATTCTTTACATAGCCAATCCCATGGGTCTATGGAAATCCACTATTAAGAATAACTGAGTACAACCTGTACCAACTCTAGTTAGACACCTTCTATCTCCTGATAGGAATGATTATACTGAATCTATTCAGTTTACAATGTTTTCTTATAAAACAATTTATCCAAAAAAAGAATAAATTATATGTTGAATCTGCTCTATAATTGTTCAATGTAATTTGATTGGATCCAATTTTCTCAATACAATGATGCTGGAATTGATTCTCTCAAAAACAATGATTCTTGATTCTGGATTCGATTTTCTGAGTACTATGATTCTGGATCTAATTCTATAAATAAAATATTATTGGATCCTAGATATGATTATCTAGGTATTATAATTCAACACAAATAATTCCTTCTCAATCTACAAAACTCAAACTCTAATACAATTCTCAAAACAATTATTCTTCAATCATATAGTAAATTTCACTTCTATTTCCCCAGCGCTCCACCATTTTTGTGTGTTTTAAAGTTGTGAATCAACAAATGATCGGAGGAATTATTTATATGCGACTTAGAAAACAAGGGAGGGGAACATAGAAACATTCCCAGCTTCCTATAATCTCAAAATCTCTAAAACTATCTCAAATTTAAAACATCAACTTTCACTTCTTAAAACCTCGTTAGATTTCTCCAAGATTAATGCAAAATTAAATTTCAAGTTAGACCACTTCAATTCGTCATACCTTTCTCAGATTATTACAATATGTTTCTTTCTCAGCATCATTATGATCTATTTATTTCTCAGGTCATTATGATCTTTTTATTTCTTAGCTCATTAAGATCGATTTCTTTCTCATCTCATCATGATTTGTTTCTTTCTCCGCTCATTATGAACATTTTCTTTCTCATATCATTACGATCTATTTCTTTCTCAAACCATTACGATCTGTTTCTTTCTCATATCATTATGATCTTTTTATTTCTCATCTCATTATAATATATTTCATTTTTAGTATTATGTTACTAGTATTAAAATCCCATTATTAAAATCCGAGTATGAAAATCTAACTATGAAAATATGAGTATGAAAATATTAGAACAATTTTCCCAGTACAAAAAATCCCAATATGAAAATATCAGTACTAATATATCAGTACAATAATCCTAGTACTGAAAATTTCAATAACCAATTCTCAGTATGAAAATATAATTACAAAAATATCATTATGGTTTTCCCATAATGAAAATCTCATTACAAAAATATGAGTATGAAAATATCAGTACAATTTTCCCAATACACAAATCTGAGTACAAAAATATAAGTACAATTTTATTCTTCCTCAGGCTCAGAAACATCTTTTTCTTTTTTAACTAATTAGGAGGTAATTCCCATTACTATATAAATATCATTACAATGGAAATATCTTTTTTCAACTTTGAAATTATTTATAAATCTCAATCATTTGCTCAAAATATTTTATCATGAATGTTTTCAAGATTTATAGTAACTTTTTGATCAGTAAAACATCATCAGATTTTTCTTAGAATGTATGAATAATTTTTAACTCTTGAGCTCACTTTCTTATTTAAAAGCTCTTCAACAGCTTCATTATTTATCTAATTATTTTGAATTCAATTATTTTCAATGTCATGCTGATGAACCGGAATATTATAAATTAATTGATAAATAACTTCATCTTTCTGACTTAGTCTATGTCTGGTACAGCTCAATATGAAAAACTGGGTTTGGAAACTTGTGTCTAGAAAACAACCCCATTATGTAGGACTTGGTCCGATTCCTAGAAAACAAAAACATTCATTTACAAATAGAGTTATTTTTCAACAAATACAAACCATTTCTAAAATAAAAAACTGAAAAGTTTCTTTGATCTCCCCCTTTGTATTTGTTTACAACCCTCATTAACAAATTTTAAAACTCTCATTATTTTTCACAACTACACTTTTTGTATTTTATCAAAACATGTCCTTTCTCAAAAGATAGTTTCCTCACACCACACTATTTGATAAAGTAATTTTTTTGAAAGAATTGCATCCCTCGATGGAAATTGTGTTTTGAGACCATGAAAAGCTAAACTCTCCACACTTTTCTTTTCAACCATTCTTTATCTCTCCCCCATTCATTATTTTCACACTTTTTTCTATCCCCCATTCTTTATTTTCTCACTTTCTTTCTCTCCCCCATTTTATGATAACCATAGCTTCATATTCATAAAAGAAAGATAAGTAAAACTTCTTACAAAGTAAAAAAGTTGTAACTTTCTCTTCCCCTTTGTCAATCTAATCCAAATAATAGTTGGGCATTTCTTTATGAGTTTTAAGAAGACATGGGAGGTGGCTGAACATGAAGTTTCATCCTCAATTCCATAGACCTTTTTTTTGTATTTATTTTTTAAAGATATCCAAAATCTGTTAATTTGTTGAAATGTATTCTAAGAAAACATCTTCAGTAGAACTTCATCTTTTATAAAGTGAAACGTGATATCAATGTGTTTTGATCTTTAATGTTGGGGAACATTCTTATAAAGATCAATTAAACTATGATTATCACAAAATATCTTAAATGTTTCTTCCAAATATTTCCACAGAACATTCATCCACAACATTTGAGTACAAGATTGAGTATCTAAAACATATTTAGATTCAGCTATGCTCAAAGTTACTGAACTCTATTTCATACTATTCCATGTCACACAATATTCACCAATAAAAAATGCTTCTCCTGAGGTTGATTTTCTACCATTACAATCTCCAACCCAATCGGCATCAGTATAACCATGAAACTTCATTTAACGGTTTCTTTTATATAATAATCCATGTGAAGTTGTTCCTTTTACATATCTTAGAATTATTTTTTCTGCCAACATATGTGATTATTTCAGATTACATTGATACTCGGAACACAAAATATGAGTCACAACTTCATTGGATTCTTCCATCCCAAACATCTATAACAATTCCCTAGCATACTTTCCTTGGGATAAGAAAATATATTTTTCTTTTTGTTGAACTTGTAATCCAAGGAAGAAGGTTAATTCTAGCAACATTGACATTTCAATTTTCTTCTTCATTTACTCAGAAATGTTTTTAAAAACATCTTCTCTATCCACAAAAAAAGTATATCTTTCACATAAAAAATAATAATTAGAGCTTCAAAGTCAACATATTTCCTATATAAGTTTCTAAAAACATTTAATTTAAAAAAATTCAACATTATCAAATAATTTTCATATTTATAACACCGGGTACATGGATTTTGTTTAAGTGTATACATAGATTTCATCAATTTACAAAATTTGTCTTCATCCACATCAAGTAGAAACCCGCATGGTTGTTCAATGTAAAATTATTCCTCAATCTCAAAATTTAAGAAAGACAACTTTACATCCATCCAATAAACATTGTAATTCTAATGTGAGGCCACTAAAAGAAAAAAATTTGATAATTTATATCCTTACAACAGGGGAAAAGGTTTCATCAAAATCCACCCCTTCAACTTGTACATATCCTTTACAAACAAGTCTTGACTTTTTTCAGAAAACTTCTTCATGCCCATTCAATTTTATTCCATAAACCTACTTTGTTATGATAACATTTTTATTTCCTCACCATGAAACAAGTTCTCATGTTTCATTCTTTTCAATCTGATCCAACTCTTCATTCATAGAATCAACCCATTATCTGTGTTGAATAGACTCTAAAACTAATTTTGGTTCAACTTTTGAGATATCTGACGTCTGATTATATAATATTAAATTTCTTATTGTATGAAATAGATCCTTCTAACACCCAATAATGTTTTTATATTAAACATGTTTTTGTAGGGTAGTAAATTTCAAAGTTTCATTCCTGGCTGAAATTTCCTCATCACACGATTCAGTTGAGTCTTGATAATAATGTTTTGAATTACTTTGACCATTGTGGGAATTATCTAGTTTTTCCTCTTCATAATTCTTAGCAACTTCTATTAATGAACTTTAATTTTTAATTACCTTAACATCATATGATTCCAAAAACTATTGTAAACATTTTTTCCAACATTTGTAACTTCTTCTATTTGGTGAATAACCCATAAAATTTCATTCGTCAGCTTTCCCACAAAACTTTCCAAAAATCTCAATTTCTGATTTTGTGAAAATAGAGACTTCCAAAAACTTTGAAGTATTTAAATAAAGGTTTTTGTTATACCACATTTCATAAGGAATCATTTTACTTTCTAGACCCAAAAATAATCTATTTCGAGTATTTACAGCAATACTAACAACTTATCTCCAATAGAATTTTGAAATTTTGTATTCAGCTAACATGCTTCTTCTCATTTACACCAAGATTATATTCTTTCTTTCTACTACTCCGTTTTATTTTGGAGTATAAGGGGAAATATAATGATGTTTGATACCATGATTTCTCAGATAAGTTTTAAAAGTATTTCTTGTAAATTCAATACCATTATTCATTCTCAGCTTCTTTATAGAAACCCCCATTTCTTTATCAATATCCTTTCTGAAGAATTTGAAGATTTCAATAGCCTCAGACTTGTTCTTCATAAACATGATGTTTTTCATCCAAGTGAAATCATTAGTAAAAGTGATAAATTATAAATCTATTTTTCTATTGATATTTAATTAACCCACATAAATAATAATGAATAAGATCAAGTGGTCTGGTAGAATCAATACTACTCTTTTATGAATTTTTTAGTCATATTTTCTTTTTATAAAGTAATATAGACATATTTATCTCTTACTTCCAATTATGGAAAATTCCGAACATCATTAACATTATAAAGTTCATTCATGTTTTACTTCCCAAGTTGGTCGAGACTTTAGTGCCACAATTTGTTTCATCTTCATCACTCATGTAACAAGAGTTATTTAATTCTCTTTTTTGAAAGAGATTCCCACTAGTTCTTTCCCATTTTGTAATGACTTTTACATCTTTCACATTTTTTATGATACAAAAATATTTTCTAAAAACAACTTATTTTCCATCATCACAATGCTTACTTACACTATGTAAGTTATGTTTTATCCCATCAACAAATAAAAATTCCTTAGATTTCAACTTTTTGGCTCAACCTCATCCATTTTGATTCCTCTAATTTTTAAGGAACTATCATTACCAAAGATAATTTCTCCTCCATAATGTCTTTCAAAATGTTTCCAGATTTTTATATCACCAAACATATGTGAAGAAAAACCACTTTTAATTATCCATGGTTTGTTCCTTTTACTTGATTTTGAAGTTGTTTCAATAAAAAAAATCTCTTTCGTAAACTTTCTTTTTTTCACCTTTTATTTCTTTTCTACCATAAGATTTTTTTTTGGAATAAGTGTCATGCATGTTTCAGAATGATGACCAGATTGATCACATATTCCAAAAACTTCTTCCAGATATTCAAATTGATTTCTTATTGACAAATTTCTAACATCCTGAGAATTCTATTTTCAACTTTCTCTAAGTTATGAAAGATTTTCATTCAACTTTTACTATTTCATCCACTTTTTTGAAAACTTCTTTCAGGTAAGGTTTTGTTGTGAAAAAATTTATAATAATTTTTCCCATAGATTACATAACACCATTAATAACCATAAAATATTAATTTTCTATGGAAATAAGATCTTTATCTATTGAAAATTTGTTGAGGTTTGCATCTTCCTTCATCTCTAACATACCCAGAATGTGGACCATCTTTTCTTTTGAATTAATTCTCTAGTTTTATATAATTGATAAGTTTATCAAAAGCTTTTTTCAGCCAATATTTCTCAATATATTTCTAGAAACTAAAATATTAAAAGAATAAGATGAAACATTATTTTTTATAAGAGTGTATTTCACCTGATTCACATATTGTTCCTCCTCAACAACTTTATAAGTATTAGATTTCACTTCCAAAGCATTGTTGAAGTTTTAATTAATCTTCCTCAAGGTTCTTTAAGACTCAAGAAGTTTTTATTAAAACTTGTTAACTTATTATTCCTTAGTTTCCATCATCTTACTAATATCTTCAATCATTTTTCCCTATTCAAAAATTCTATGTTTGTAAATTAAAATCTCCTCAATGTATTCTTCCTCTTACTTGATAACATTTCTTATTCAATAAGTAACTTATTGAAAATATTTCTTCATAACTCTAATTTCTTTATTAAATGTTTTTTTTACTCAAGAAATTAAAAAATATCAATTTTGAGATGATAATATCTATAATATTATTCACCACCTTCTTCACTCTCTGAGGAATATTTTTTCTCAACATTTCCAAGAAAGGTTTTTAATTGTTTTGAACTTTCATCTTCCGAAGAATTATTATCGAGTGAGTCTGATTCAAATTTCTTACTCAAAATACTTATTTTTTTCTAGTAAACTTTGTCTTGTATATGTTGAAAGATTTTTTTCTTTATTATTTTTGTTTCACTTCTTCCATAGTGGTTTTCCATTAGAATCGTCTCAATATTTTCTAAATTTATTATTGGGGAAATTCATAACAAAGTGTATGATTCCACCACACTCAAAAAAATTGAGAGGAATTTTACCTCCATACTTTCCTCTTCCTCTTCGATAGTTCTTGGATATAAGAGACATGATTTTTTCATTAAACTCGTCATCTGCTTTATCTTCGGAGTCACAAGGATCAACATCTTCGACATCATGGATTTTCAACTTTCTCATAGCATTAAAATCCATTTCATATTTCATATTATATTTAAACATTGTATTTTTCCTTATTTTATAAGAAACAAGAAATTTATGCATTTCATCAAGAGGTAAGTCATATTTATATTCTAAATAAGAAATTTTACAATCAAACCTATCTGAGAAGTTTCTCACAAGTTTCTTTATAATTGTAGAATCTTCCAAGACATCCCTAAATACTATGATGTTGCAAAAAAATTCATTTACTTGGGTTAATTATTATTCAATTGTATCTTCATCTCTCATTCTAATTTCTTTATTCTTAATATGCTAAATTTGTAGCTTTTCTTTCTTAACTTTTTCATTCCCATAAAAAACACATTCGAGCTTGTCCCACAGACTTTTTGATGTTTTTAAACCCATAATCGTCTAATAAAAAAATTTTGATAAGGACATAAGGATTTCATTTATATCCTTTCCATAAACTAATATATTTATCTTATCAACAAACATCATAGAATCATCTTTCTCTGTATGTTGAAAAGCAATAGTATAAGCATCAACAAATTCAAGGATAATGGATATATGATAAAGAATCATCCCATTTTCCCTTCATAATAATTTTTCCCATAAAATGTATGAATTCATATATTTTTTACATAATTTATATTATCTATGATAAGGATTAAATAAGGGAACCTTCACTCTGATACTAATTTAAGTTCTAAAGGATCTAATAACAACTTAGAATGGGGGGTTGAATCAGTTGTTCATTTTTTTTATAAGTTTCAAAACATTTAAAAACCTAACCCCTAAAACTTGTTAAGATTTATTTCCTTATCAACTTTTAGTAAATACTCATACATTAAAATATAGGAAAGAATGTAATGAAAACAAGATTTACGAGGCTTGTCCTTAGTGTGAGAATATACATCCTTTCCATAGCCACTCCTCTGGGTCTATAGAAATCCACTATTAAGAAGAAGTGAATATAACTTGTGCCAACGCCTAGTAGACACCTTTTACCTCCTAATAGGAATGATTAAACTGACTCCCATTAGTTTATAATTTTTTATTATAAAAAACTGATCTAAACAAAATAATAAATACTTTGTTTAATTTTCTCCATAATTTCTCAATCTGAATCCTTAATATGGTCTGGACGGGTCTAATTATCTCAATATAATGATGTAGTATCAGATTTTCTCAAAACAATGATGTTTAATTATGGATTCGATTTTATGAGTATGATGATTCTGGATTTTATTCTATGAATATGATAATGCGGGGTTTTAGATATGATTCTATGTGTATGATGATTCAATACAATGAATTTATTATCAATCTTAAAAACTCAAACTCTTCTAGAATTATCAAAACAATTCTTCTACAATCAGATGGTAACTTTCACTTCAAATTCTCTAGTTCTCTACCTATTTCTCATATGCGAAAGTTGCGAATAAAAAAATGATCGGAGGAAGTATTTATAGGTGAATCAGAAAACAAGGGCAGGAAAATTGAAATTTTCCCCGATTCCTCAAATCTCAAAATCACAAAAAATATATCACATTTAAAACATCAACTTTGACTTCTTTAAATCTCCTTATATTTCTCCAAAATTTACACAAAATTAAAATTCATGTTTGGCCACTTCAATTCATCATACCTTTTTCAGTATATTATGATCTTTTTTTCTTAGCTTCATTATGATATGTTTCTTTCTCAGTTCATTATGATATTTTTCATTCTCAGGCCATTATGATGTGTTTCTTTTTCATCTCATTATGATATGTTTCTTTATCAACTAATTATGATCTTTTTCTTTCATAGATCATTTTGATATGTTTCTTTCTCACTTCATTATGATCTTTTTATTTCTCGGATCATTACTATAATTTTCTTTATCGTCTCATTAAAATTTATTTATTTCTCATTATGATTTTCCCACTATGAAAATACTAGTATGAAAATCCTAGTATGAGAATTTGAGTATGGAAATCTGAGTATGAAAATAACATCATGATTTTCCCAGTATGAAAAATCTCAGTACAAAAATCTATGTACGAAATTCTCAGTACAATTTTCCCAGTATGAAAAATCTCAATATGAAAATATGAGTACGAAAATATTAGTATGATTTTTCCTAGTATGAAAATCTTATTAAAAAATCAGAGTACAATAATATGAGTAAGATTTTCTCAATATGAAAATCAAAGTACAAAAATCTAAGTACTATTTTCTTCTTCCTCAAGATCAGCGACATATTTTTCTTTCTCAACTCATTATGATATAATTCCCATTATAATGTAAATCTCATATTTCAATTATAAAATTATCTAAACATCTCCACCATTTCTTCAAAATCATTAATCATGAATGTTTTCTTGATTTATGAGAACTTCTTGATCAGTAATGCATCGTCAAATTTTTTTTAGAAATAATGAAAACTTGTTAACTCTTAGATTCACTTTCTTCTTTCAAAACTCTTCAAAAAATTCATTCATTCTCGGATTATTTTGAATTTAATTATTTTTTATGTCATGTCGACGGATGTAAATAAGATAAAGTTTCTGATCTACAACTTTATCTTCCTGACTTCATCAGTGTCCAATGTAGCTCAATACGAAAACCTGGGTCTGGAAACTTTTTTTTGGAAAACAACATCATTATGATGGATTGGGTCTAATTCCTAAAAAACATTCTCATAAAAATAGTGTTAGTTTTCAAAAAAATTAAAAAATAAAATAAAATAAACCACAAAGGTTCTTCAATTCTTCCAAAACATTTTTCTGTAGCCATTATAATTCTTATAGCTTACTTTACCAGTTGTTCTATCAGAGATATGGCCTGATTCCTACTAAAATTTAGTATTCTAATAAGTAAGAATAAATTTTTTATGAATTTTTATTTGATATTTTTTAAAATTCAACACATGATCTTCCTTGTCACTTTATTCAGTAATAAAAATTATTCAGGTAATTCCTACACAAATTATATCTTAGATTCTCAAATGGCTATTTTATAAAGATATAAATTTTTCTTAAAACCCTAATTTAGAATAAATTCATATCATATTTTCATTCAACTAAATCATATGTTCCTAATTTGGGTACAATAACCCCATGGATTTTATATCCCCCTTAATCATAAATCACACTAATTATTAAAAATAAAAAGTAAGGGCAATGGTAGAGGGTAACCTTTTAGCATCCTCATGTAAAGTATTGTGGTTGACCCTAAGAAGATAATTTATTCCTTCAACATTCCTTGAAATAGTTCAATGTGACATTCTATTCAATAGAACTTCCAAATAATTATTCCTACAAAAACTATTCTTTCTTATACATATTATCATTTATCTTTTTTTAAATTCAATGCATGGTAATCTTCTTAACAATTACACTTGTGTAAGATTCCTTATTTTCAGTAATAGTACATCCTGAATTCTTATTAAATGGACTATTATTTATTTACTTATTGATATTCATATCACTAGTGAATGTATCCTTCTTCAATACACCACCAATTTATTCTCTTTAGAGCTTATTTCTCAATATATGGGAAACTCCACCAATCATTTATGAATGATTTGTAATGGTATAGATGAAACCATGTAATCATTCCTCTTACTAATTATCTATGACTATGAGAGAAAACATTTTGTTCTACTTTTATCTCCATAATTTCTTTTTCTAATTCCATGATGCTTGATGTGAGTAATCGACCTTTGATGTATAATACACTTTTTTTTATTCCTTTATTTTGGTATTCTAAATACATAAATCTATTCCCCATTAATATATATTGTTCTATACTCTAAATTATTCTTTTCATAGTCATGTTAATATTTTATTATTATAATGAATGTTGGGAATAAGCTATCAATGAGAAAATATTCTTCCCCTGTTGATTTATTTCTCCAAACCTGTCTATAAATTTAAATCTATTTCTATATAAAAATTCTTACACATTTCTCCTTTTATGACTCCTTACATAACAATAATATAGGGAAATCATCAAGATAGTTCCATTTCATTTATTACTATAATAAAATTCAATATATTTCCATGGTTTAGATATATAAATAGGTCTTCCATGATTTCCAAACATCATTTTCATCATAGACACATCCATTTTTTTCAAACAAAAACATAAAAAATAACATTTCTTTAACACTATACTCTGAATGTTTTTAGGACAAATAATTCATTAAGATTACTCTTCTCTACTCAACCAATTTTTTTATTATTATTGTCACTAACTGAAGTCACCATTTTAGAATCATCGTGTTTATAGAATGTAAAGAGTACTTTTCATGATGTAAAATATACTTTATTGAATATAAAAAAATCCAAGAATCTTTAAAAAGGTCATTTAAATATATTTCTTTGAAAAAGAGAGAATAACTGATCTAGAAAGTATTTAAATATGATTTTTTAGAAGTTTTCACCCCTTTGTTTGCATGACCATCATCTATGAAGTTAGCTTCATGATATGTGTGTGTGATAAAATATCTTAGGGATGAAATAATTTTGATACATTGGATTCATTTTGTCATAATATTTCAATAGATAAGAATATTTCCATTTCTGATAGCTTTCATAATGATGAATGAATCAAATTATAACCCCAAATATAATCATCACTTTTGATTCTTCTTTATATTCTAAATCTTTCTCTAAATATTCAGAATCATGAAATCCTTATTCTTTAATATTCCTTAAAAATTTCTAGTGTGATAGTTCTTTTATTTTACAAAATATTCACATTCTCTTTAAAATGTTTTACTATATAATACATTGATTCTTCATTGAGTTTCTCCATTTTACGAAAACTCCATGTCATGAACAATTTTATCAATTATATCTCTCTAATACATCATTTTATTATTCATTATTATAATAAACTCTTATGAATTCATTCCTTCCCCCATAAACATTTTTTTATTTATTCAAAATTTATACATAATCAATGTTTTTTTGATCTTTAGACTTCCATAATTGTACTATAACCCTAAACTCTTGAAACTCATCATGTTTTGTAAAACAATAGTTTATAGATAAACCATATGATGTGGTTGTCTCTTTTCTATCATCCACTAATAATTTTGGGGAAATGTAACCAATATCTTCATATTTGTAAGAAACATTAGCTTCAGAGTTAGATTGAAATATGTAAAAGAGATTTATATTGTTTACCTCCTAAGAAATACTCAATTTTTTGGTTTCCTTCATCGTGTTCTTCTTGTTTTTATTTCTTATATACAAATAACATTCCTATTTAGTTGATTTAATATCCATATATTTAATAAACTTATATTATTCATCAACCTTTTGATTTAAAAAAACATTATTTTAATTCATTTTTAATTTCATCATAATATTTAATGAAATATTTAAAACATTTCAATTCAGTATCATATTGTTCAATATATTAATAGGCCTTTTTCAATATCCCTCCATTATTTTTAATCTAATTCCTTTTAAAATTTTACTCTTCTAAGAAACCATAATGCACTACTTCGATATCAACAATATTCTTGTCCATTCTCATCTCAAACAACCGTTCGATTATTTTGAAAAATAAAACACATACAAATATAATTATATATCATTTAATATAAATCCATAACAAAAAAATTCATTCTAGGATACCCATTATAGGAACATGGGACATCTAGGGAGGGTGTGAATCAGGGTGTTATCATAATTAAACTTTTTATTTCAAATATTTTTATTCAGAATATTATTCCCACATTAGAATAAGTACAATCCAACATATGATTAGTTATTAAAACAAAAACACAAAAAAAAAATTAAATATAAATCTAAAGAATAAGGATATTTTATTTGGTTCACAAATAAACTAATTCTCCAAGTAAAATACACTTGACATTGTACTTTTGTACTAGGATCCACTATAACTAACTATTTGTATGGATGCAATATTTAGGTAAGGTGGAACCTTCCCAATTTTCACTTCCTATTCCTCTATTTAACTAATTACTTTCAAGAGGGTTAAATATTTTGTTACAACCACACTATATTTCAAGTATATCTTCTTATTCTTCCCCCCGGTGCACTGCTTTAGTAAAGGTTTCAATTTATATACTTATAGATTTTTTATAATTTTAGTGATCTATAGGTTATTCAAAGTTATAACTTTAATTATAAATCATATATTAATTATCATTGTATACCAATGAATACTAGTGTGTTTCATCCAAAATATCTTCCAAACATAAACAAAATATTTATAAATAGATTGGATTATTTAATATTAAATTAGACTTCACATTGTAGAAAACAAAACTATAGATAATAATTCAAGAAATGGAATTATTCGTTAACTCTTGTTATCCTCCTTCATTTAATATACTAAATGTATCTATGATATGCACAAAAACTCTAGTAAATTTAGAAAACCATGTGTATTCTCAGGGTAATATTCAATCCACTTTATATTCTTTAAGGATAAGAACAATAAATCCTAATTTTAAATATTATGCACTCCTCTTTATCTCTATCAAACAAGGTCTTTGAAAATATTCAATCTAGTATAAAAACAATTCTCTTTTAAGATAGATATTAAATTAATTGCATCTTCCTATAAACTTATTCCTAGGAATACAGAGTTCCAATTTTCTATTTCTCCTCTTTTCGTCAAAACAGATACACAACATATCATATTTATTCAAAAATAAATTTACATTCAATGATATGAATAAAAAAAACTTATATCTCCAAAACATATCTTCATCATGATCCACGACACACCCATGACCTAATTTCTAGGTATTTTATACGTTATTTTATTTATTTTTATCTTATCATTTTATTATGTGTCTTTTTATTTGAAATTAGTAAAATTTGGGGTAGTAAGATCTACTACATGGTTGGGGAATGGTTATTGAAAACTATACATAAACAATTAGTCATGAATTTAATTTTTAATAAAGGCATTATACATAGTTAGCACACATTTTACAAAACCATGGTTACCTACCATGAAATTGTTACCATGTAATAGAAGTGACATCTTCATGGTTTGTCCAGGATTTTTTTTCAAACATGTGGCCAAACTATGTGACATGTCTAGAAATTTAATAATTTTGAAATTTCTATTTTTACATTTCCTAAAATTAAATCCTTAACTACCTTATTCTCACCCTAATAAATTTTTATCCTCCCTCACAAGTGATCCACGCCTCCTCTCTCATATAAAATTAATCCTATGTGATTTCTAACAAGAATATTCAAGGTAAATACATTTAAATCTCCTCCTCATCCTTTCTCTTGACTCTTTCTTCCCTCATTGGTGGGTTTCACTTCTCTCTAAATATATGGTGTCCTAGTATTCATGATATACAATTATTATGGATTTGGTTTTGGTATTTATGAAATTTTCTTTCCCCTATATGATACCTTTTGGAATTCTAATTGGAATTCCATCATATGTGGATTTTTTGTATTGGTTAAAGGTGCATGGTTTTGTATATTTTTCATTACTTTCTTGAATAAAATTCGTTCCACGTTTAAATTGGTTTATAAAAGCTTATTGTGAAATTAAATATTTATTTTGAAATGTATTAATCGATCCCTTATGATAAAATATTATCTTTTGTACATTAGGAATAAAAATTTGGACATAAATTAGTATTTCATATGAGATGGTTGATTAAAATCAGGGTTAATGGATAATGTATCTTGAACAAAACTCATTGGAACCATGTGTACTTGGTTAGGTGAAATTAGACGGGATGGGTTCCATTACCACTATCTAGGCTAGTGAAGTAAATGTGGTTCCCCACTGGCTAGTGATGTGATACTAGATTGATTCCAGAAACATAGGGTGAAAATCTTGTCAGTGATGTAATTATATGAGTTTCATATAATTGGTAATGGTAGTGTGTCATCCCTTGAGATTATTCATAAACTTCACTTTAAAATTTTCTATTACATTTACCATTTTATTTACTTGAATCAATCTCTTTAATTTTAGTTAAATTAAAAAAGATCATGGTTACTTTTAATTATTTTTTTCATAGTAGCTTTATTAGTCATTTTAACATAGGTTTGATATGGGAAACATTGTTGGATCTAATTGGCCTCTTTTCTCACACCCTACATACACCCCTAGATGCATGTAGAACTTATTTTATCTAATATAAGAAATTTAAAGGTTCTAGTAGGATGTAGTGGATACAATTTCTATAATTATTTGGGTTTATGATAGTTACATGATTTTGGTATGATACCCCATGTCATAAGTGTAACACCCCGAGAATTTATGAAAAATATTCTTTTTAATTTCATTAATGTCTTGTGTTGTACGCTACATCAAAAGGATCTTGCACAATATGCATCCTTAACTTGCCTTTCATTACACACAATCGCGACCTTCCTCGATAGCGTGTGTAGTACACAATAACGAGTTTCACTAAACAACAATATGCTATTAAAATATTATTAAAACTAGCCGTTATGAATAGTAATAACTGGTTTTTTGGAATTTTGTAAATTTTATTTTTAAAAATGGGCTTCATTTTTGGATTCGGAATATCGAAATTAGCTTAGGGTGAAATTTTGGTACTTTTCGGATAACTTTCATTTTCTGATGAATAGTGAAAATTACTAACTTTTAATTAAAAACAACCTTTTTAATAGAAATAATTAATAGTGATAAATTATTAATTTGAGAGGTTTTAAAGTATATTTAGAATATATTTTTACAATTTAATACAATGTTGGTTATTGGATGTAATTTCACATTTGAACCAGACATAAACAACTGTCAATCTTTTGATAGTTATTATCTCTTAAGAACACGCTATTTGTTTTGACGATGGTAATTAATATTTAAATTAATTAATGCAACTGATATGTTTTGAATTTGGTAAAATAGATGTCATTTTTGAATTCATAATATCAAATATATCTTAGGCCTAATTTTTGATATTTTTCTGGAAACTTTCATTTTTTGATTAATAGTGAAACCACTAAGTGGTAGTTAAAAAAATGAATTTTTCATAAAACTTAATTTTACCGCATCTGTGAGTGGAATTTCAAAAATCCAAGAGACACGGTTGATGTCAGTAAGTAAAATTTGGTTTAGTGAGATGAAAATAATATTTGGTGAATAGTAACGTTTTACTTTTTTTACCACGGTTAAAATTAAATAGGGTAATTAAGGGTAAAAATGATATTATTATTACCCTAAAACATGTCCTAATTATATTGGATAAGTTTAATTCGACCAAAAACAACCTTAGGAATAAAATATGACCATTTAGGCCCACTTGGATTAGATTAGGACATTTATTATTAATTTATTTAAAGAAGGGTTGAAATAGTTAAAATCAAAGTTTAATAAGTAAATCATTTTTAATATAGAGTTATACATAAGATAAATTCGACTATAAATATTAATTATAAAGATAAAAATATTTACTACATAATTATATTTTATTTGTAATTTTTAGACTTTATATAAGTTAATTTATTTATGAGACAATGATGATGTAGTAATTATCTTATTAATGAAATATTGACATAATTGATGTTATAGTTACCCAAATAAATGTAATTTTAGACTTTTTATGAATTAAACTAATTTTATAGGTTAATATGACATGTTATTATTGATTTAATTAACTTTTTTAGAATTAATAAAAAAAATTTGAGTTTCACAAAAATCAATTACTAAATAGTGTCAAAATTGACATAAAATAGTTTTTAAAACAAATATTATATTATTAATTTTTATATTATTCCTAAAAATCTAAGGTTCGGCCAAATGACTCAGATAAGGTTATATATATTAATAATAAACAACTTGGGGTTCTTTTGTATTATTATAGTATGTTTATTAACCTTATAGTGTAAGAACACAAAAAGACACGGTAAAAGTAAAATTATCTAACTTAAAGTTAAATATAAATGATAAGGTTAAAATAGGAACTTAAACTTTTCTAAATTCTATTGGATGAGATTATTTCTACCCATAACCACCTTATCTTCTAAATAAATCAATTTGGAGCTATTTAAAACCGAATTTGTCTTTATAATAAAATAATATGTTTAGTTATTCCAAAGGTGCCCCTCTCCTCCCTTATAAAAGGCCACATCCTCCCTCTCTTCCTCACACCACATTGGGCCTTCAAGCTCGGACAAACCCTGCCAAATTCTCTTCTCCACTTACCTAGTAACATTATAGAGGTTCTGGTCTTCCTCAAAGACCAATTTTAGTGCACTAAAAGGAGATCTCAAAGAGGCGCTTCAAAGAAGAGGTAATGTCTGTTACCGATTCTTTCAACTTTATTTCTTCTTCCACTTCTTCTTCTTAGGTTATTTCATTATGAAGTAATAACATAAGTATCACTCATATACTAATATTTTATTATAAGTATGAAACAACCCTAGTTCACCATCTATCCATCCTATGGAAAATGAAATCACCGTGCATGCGTACGTACGGAATACCGTCTCTACGCGGTGGTGTAATCTATTTTCCACCTTCACCTTACTTGGATGGGTATAATGGTGTACATAATAACTATATATGATTATTTTAAAGTGATTTTTATTCTGAAATAGTATACATACACTCCAATACAATTCCACAATCATGAGAATGATATCATCGCTCGTGCGTACGTACGGACTACCGTCTCCACGACGTGATGAGATTCATTCTCCACGTTAACCATTCATATATGATTATAAATTATATATAATAAGTAATCATTAAATATATGACATAATAATGATACTGTATTTATGTGTATATATATCTATGTCATCTACTTAATTCCATTCAACTCAATATGGAAACGAAAACATCATTCATGAGTATGTACGGCCTACCGTCTCCATGAAGGGTGTATTTCTTTCCATTTACTGATCTATTATATATATGTAGATTCTGAATATATATTATATATAAATCATGTTTTATATTTTGGAATTAAGTAATCATGATCTAAGTAATCATATGAATAATTACAAGTCAAAACACGGACGACAAATGAAATGATTTTACCCAAAACGCTATTTAACATGGAATTTACAAAAGAACGGGTAAAATAAAGTCATAAGTGAACCATATATGATATCATAACAATGAGTATGATTCTTTAATAAGTCAATGACATTATTTAAATCATTATACAGGAGGTTCGGACACTTACGAAGCAAATCGGACCTAAGGTAAGGGAAAATATCACAATCTCATTTCTATCCGAGATTGTTTATACTTTGAATTTTACTGGGGTGTATTTTATCATCCACATCCATTTTTCCTCAATATGTAATATTATTTCCATCCACCTAAAATTTTTTAAATCCAATTTTACCCTTTGGTGAGTTTTTAGTAAAAGATATTAAGGGAATATTTTGTCATTTTTCGTACGAGTTACTTTTTGACTTTTCTGACAAAAGTATGAGAAGAATGTTTTTTTAACTTATTGTAACGCCCCGACCCCAGCAACCCAGAGTCGGTGCATTACTTTGTAACATTGGCATGATCACAAAAGATCAAGTCTCGAATGACCGATTAGTTTAGTATCCTTGGAAACACTAGATACATTCGTAAACGTTACATTACATCACAAAGTGAAAAACTATAATAACATAGTCTCCATAGTTCACACTTCTATCCTCTTCGGACTATCCCTGTAGGTCATTCATAAAATACTTCTTCACATCCTGGAAAATATTAAAACATTGAAAGGGGTGAGCTCAGATGCTCAGTAAGGATAACAATATAGCGGAAGCTTTTATCAATAAACATAAACATTTAAGGCAATGTATAACTAAAACAAAAGACTTTTAAACTTGAACTTCAACATAATATGGCAAAAGTAAAATGAGATAATTCCATTCACTTCTTCACATGGATATTCTAGTGGTCGAATAATCACATGCAATATCAATAACCACTTTCATAATGAGGGAATGTATAATGCCGGACATTATGAAACATTTTGTCAAGGCCTCGGCCAAGACGTCTAAAATGATTAAGGCCTCGGCCAAAACCATAAATCAAATTGGGAAAGGGCCTCGGCCAATTCCACGTCTAGTTGTCTCATGAGACCTACCGATGCATCGAGGAGCTATAGCGGGCTCCACCCGTCACTAATTAAGTCCAATACATTCCTCATATGAATAGGTTTAAACATATCATAAACCACAACATAATCGTATCACATAAAACATTCATAAAGGAAACATAACATTTCCACATTTCAATCACAAGATATCAATACAACACATTGTTATAATACAAACTCTTTCAAAACCATTTTCAATACCAAAGTAAAATAAAGTTGAAACTTTGTATTTATTTTTCATAAAAAAAAAAGATGGCTTGTAGAGGAAGCCGAAACTCAAATAATGGTCACGGCGGCGGAGAAGTCATTGTCGCCGCATAAGTACGGAAAGAAAAACATTCCGTTTTGTCATTTAGCAAAACGCTTCGTAAAAATGATTCCTTTTGAATAAATATAAAAGTCAAAGGGGTTTATACACCGTATAAAAGAAAGTTGTGTATAAAACCAAATATGCCTCAATGAAAGGGGATTGAGACGAAGTCCTTAAAAAGATCATTTTTAAAATAAAATAGATCTATTATGTGTATTCACTATATTTACACATAAAGAAAGTAAAAATACAAAATAAGACATAATAATATCATGACATAATTTGAAAGTAGGAGATTAACCCAAAGAATGGAAGTTGGGTTAAGAAGTTCCCTTACCTCGTGTCCGACTTGACTCAACCGTTCTTTAACCTCCTGAATAATAAACTAGAGTTAATATATACCTTATTAAGATCCATTTTTAATTTCATTATCATTTTTATGTCACTTATTACAATGTTATGAACATTATGTAATTATTTAAGTTAATAACGGTCGTTTTGTCGATCTTTGGTACTTGAGTCAATAATAAACTTCTTATAATTACAAGTTGTTTATGTGGTAGAATATCCATTATCTCCAGAATTATATTCACGATTTATATGTCATATATATCTTATATATCCAGTATATTTATTCATTTATAATATTACGTAACATTTAGAGGTAAGAAATGAAATGCACCGTTCATGGAGACGGTAAGCCGTACGTACGCATGAACGCTACTTTCATTTCAATTTCATATTTAATGGAATGAAATCATTATGATATAAATGTATAATATAATTCCAGTATAATATAGTGTATAATATCATTTACTCCATCCTTTATACATCCCACATATGGCATTAACGATTCAAATCACTTTGAGGGGGCGGTAGTCCGCACTTCCTAAAATGAAATTATCGCATTTTACCCATAATGAAAATCATAAAGTATGCCATAAATGAGAAATACAGAAGCATAAGTAAAACATAAACATATTTTATATCATATATAAATATATTGAAATCTTAATGGCCACCTTTGAAGGTGTTATATAAGTGTTGAAAAATCATCGTTTCGTGAGGCAGGAATTCGCCATCCACAGAAACCGTATGTTCATTAACCATTAGATGTAGGTGTGTGTAAGTGTAGATCAAATCCTTATTATAAAAACATCCTAGTATATTGAGGATACTTTTTTTGTTACAAAAGAAATTAATAAAAAGAGTTTAGGGGTTGAAGAAGAAAAATAAAACAAAACAACATTAGAGAAGACATTACCTCAAAATCGGGTAACTCTTTTTGATTTGAGCCAAAGGCTTCCTTGAGAAGAGTTCTGCCAAAAGTGAGGCTTCTAGGAGTAAGAGGGGGAAGTTGGGAGAGTATTTGGGCAGAGGTTGTCCGATCCAAATGGCTTGAAAGTGTAAATGAGGTGGGAGAGGTGGGGGCCTTTTCTAAGTGGAGAGGAGGGGCTCTTTTAGAAAGATTGAAATGTTACATTATTACACAATTATTTTCGGATTATAAAGGTCCCACAATTATATAATTTTAGGATAAGGTGATAAGGGTTCGAAATCCCCTCATCCAATTGGCTTTGGACAAGTGTAATCCTTGGATTTTTCATTATCTTCCCATTTTATTAAAATCGTTAAATAATGAGGTCATCGCTGCATCATAATGATGTCATAAATAATTTAATTTATATAATGTCTAAAAATTATAAAAAAAATACTATGATGTAGGAAATCTTTTTAGATTTCTAATGAATATTTATAGTCAAAATTTGGACTTGTGTAACCCCACTTAAAAACTGTTTTAGTAAAATAACTCATGTTTTTGTCAATTTAATTTTAACATTAAATAAATATATATTTATGTCATTTTCCAACTAAAGTGGCTCCATGGGGTCCCCAAGTTGACCCATGGGTTGTCTTGGTCGGCCATGAATCATCCAATAGGAGTAGGACAAGTGTCATTCTCATCTCATATTATTAAGACATTATTTGTACCTTAAACTACACAAATTACCTCTAATCGCGATTAAGAACTTAAAAGTTACTATTCACCAAAAAATTATTTTAATCCCATTGAACCACATTTTACTTCTTAATTACAACCATGTATGTCGGATTTTTAAAAATCAAATCACAGAAGTGGTAATATTTCATTTAAACGAAAAATCAGTTATTTAACTACCACTTAGTGGTTTCACTATTCATCAAAAATTGAAGTTTTTCATAACAATGCCAGAATTTCACCCTAATCTATAATTGATATTCCGAATTCAAAAATGATGTCTATTTTACAAAATTCCAAACATATAAGTTGCATTAATTAATTTTATAATTAATTCCCGTTGTCACAACAAATAGCGTGTTTTTAAGAAACAATTTATATCAAAAGATTGGCAATTGTTTATGTCCAATTTCAATGTTAAATTAATTCTAATGACCACCATTGGATAAAATAGTAAAAATATATTCTAATTATACTTTAAAACCACTAAATAGTATAATTTACCACTATAGATTATTTTGATTAAAAAAGTTGTTTTTAAGTATTTTTCACTATTCATAAAAAATTAGAAGTTCTTAGAAAAATACCAAAAATTCAACATAGGCTAATTTCGATATTCCGAATCCAAAAATGAAGTCCATTTTGAAATATAAAATTTCTATAATTTTAAATAGTGGTTATTACTATTCATAATGGCTACTTTTATTAGTCGTGGTGTTTTAGAACTCGAAGTTGCGTACAATGCAAGTCATTGCATTATTGAATGAGAAGCGTATCATGGAAGCTCGGAGTGTTACATTCTCCCCTCCTTCAATAAATTGCGTCCTCGCAATTTGAAATTTTTTTCTTTGAAAATAAAAGGTTGAAAAGAGAAAATACCTTTGTGGAAAACCCACATCGGAAATAAGATTAATAAAATTTAGCCTTAATAAGAGGGAAATGGAAATAAGAAAGTCACCACAAAATTATGATCTCGATAAGGAGAACATTGGTGGAAATTAGAGACATATAATTGGAGGAAAAACGTAAATATTTGTAGGGAGTGATTGAGGTCATCAATCACAATCAAATGTCAAATTGAGGGCCTCAAAGCCTTCAATCTATGTTGATTTAAAATATCATCAGTTCAACAAGACATAAGGTATTAGGATAACACATTTTTTTGTTTTAATATCCCTTTACTAAAGTTTAAGAATTAATTTATTCATTGAATAAGAGATAGGTATATATATTTTTATGCTTGACAATTAGAGTTTCAACCTTCAACTCATCTTTCACTCAAAAAGATAATATAACTCAAAAATATTATACTTATCCTAATTGTATAAGGTTCCAAATGTTAACACATACCATTTAGATTAGTAAAATTATTTTGTAATAACTGGGGACTTCCTGTAGGCTAGTGGTAGGAAATAAAGGCATGTCGCACTATGATTGTGGGTTCGATTCCTGCAACTTTGTCTGACGCGACAGGTTATGCCCCACCCTGCAGGTTGTCCTTTTACTAAAACTATAGTATTATAATATTCCAAAAATAATCTTCAAAAATGTTTTAACCTTAAACAATACTATCCAAAGATCAACTTAATCCATTCCAACCTTTATAGTTATCCAAAATACTTCTGTCCAACTCACAGTCCAAATTTTATAAGGAAGGTAAACATAATGAAGATCCTTTTTTCCATGTAACAACATGTGAACACCTTCATCATGTATTCTTTTTAAACATACTGAATTACCATGATCCCTTATTCCTTATAGAATACTAGATATACTCCTTCTATCCAAAAATGTATACAAATCATCAATCAATTTCAAGGAAGTTAAGAATATCCAATATAATTTATCCAATTCAATCACGTCTTATTCCAAAATCACTATCTCGGTATCAGAACCATATTATGGTTTATCTTTCTCTCAACCATATATTTTCCAAAAAATTAACCTACTGTGGAGTCACTTTTCTTGGTTCCACACAATATCAAGTCCTTGATGAAATAGTATTGTAGTACAATCCTTATATACTCCATAATTATTATAACCAGTACATCATTGATACAACACTCAAATTACAAAATTCCTTAATAACAACATAAGAACTCTAATCATTACTCCTCATCTGTGGTAGTATCATAACTTGATTATTATCCAATAACATCATTTGGGGCATACTCTGATGATTTGGACATTGGTTTGCGTAGTGTCCCCAATCCTTGCAGAAGAAGCATTGTACATTTGAAACCATTTTCTTACCCTTGCAGTCACGCACTTTGTGTCCTTTTTCTCTACACTTATAACAAACTCCCATTCCCTTTAGGCAAGTTCCATGATGTTTCTTCCCATAATTACCACATATTGGAAAATTCTTCTTTCCCCTCATCCCTTTATCCATCATTCTCTCTTCAATCCCTTTCGTCTCTTGCTTCGCTTCAAAGTCATAGGACTCAGAGAATTCTTTACTTATCTTATTAACACATGATACTATTTCTTCATATGTTGAGAACAAATGGGAGACTATTTCCCTTCGAAATTTTGGCTTAATACCGTGAAAGATACGATCCTTCTTACTCTTTGGATCATACGTATTGCTGGAGTTCGCATTCCTTCTACTGGGCGCCATTTCTATACAATGACATAAACTAGGTTAGTTTATGAATTATAGTGAATAATTCCAAACTTTTAAAATAATTAATGTAAATTGAACGGTTTATGGATATAATCCATAATCATAAAAAGAAATGTTTTCTTTGAGAAAGTATATACTCATAACCCTTCATAGTGGTTTGTAAATAAAATGAGAATTATCCTAAGCATATCCCTCGGGAGTGTCGTAACCAAGAGTGAAGCAAGGCCCGTTGTCGTGCACCAGTTCCCGTTCGAGTCTAGCTCAAAGCGGTGTTTTTGGGTTTTACCCCTAGGTACATCTGTGCCAGAGCCGCCTCTACCTGCTCGTATCCAGACAGGGATGTATTGCTCGGAAAACTCACAAAATATCTACAATAACAAAATTCTAGGATGTTCTTCTGTACTAATCCTCAAAGTCTATCTTTGGGCTATGTGCTCTAATCAGAGTTTATCTAAATCTAGCTTCCAAGGTTAGTACTAAACTTCCTCTGATACCAACTGTAACGCCTCGACCCCAGCTACCCAGAGTCGGTGCATTACTTCGTAACATTGGCATGATCACAAAAGATCAATTCTCGAAAGACCTATTAGTTTAGTAGCCTTGGAAACACTAGATACATTCGTAAACGTTACATTACATCACAAAGTGAAAAACTATAATAACATAGTCTCCATAGTCCACACTTCTATCCTCTTCGGACTATCCCTGTAGGTCATTCATAAAATACCTCTCCACATCCTGGAAAATATTAAAACATTGAAAGGGGTGAGCTCAGATGCTCAGTAAGGATAACAATATAGCGGAAGCTTTTATCAATAAACATAAACATTTAAGGCAATGTATAACTAAAACAAAAGACTTTTAAACTTGAACTTCAACATAATATGGCAAAAGTAAAATGAGATAATTCCATTCACTTCTTCACATGGATATTCTACTGGTCGAATAATCACATGCAATATCAATAACCACTTTCATAATGAGGGAATGTATAATGCCGGACATTCTGAAACATTTTTTCAAGGCCTCGGCCAAGACGTCTAAAATGATTAAGGCCTCGGCCAAAACCATAAATCAAATTGGGAAAGGGCCTCAGCCAATTCCACGTCTAGTTGTCTCATGATACCTTCAGATGCATCGAGGAGCTATAGCGGGCTCCATCCGTCACTAATTAAGTCCAATACATTCCTCATATGAATAGGTTTAAACATATCATAAACCATAACATAATCGTATCACATAAAACATTCATAAAGGAAACATAACATTTCCACATTTCAATCACAAGATATCAATACAACACATTTTTATAATACAAACGCTTTCAAAACCATTTTAAATACCAAAGTAAAAGAAAGTTAAAACTTTGTATTTATTTTTCATAAAAAAAAGATGGCTTGTAGAGGAAGCCGAAACTCAAATAATGGTCACAGCGGCGGAGAAGTCATTTTCGCCACATAAGTACGGAAAGAAAAACATTCCCTTTTTTCATTTAGCAAAACGCTTCGTAAAAAAGATTCCTTTTGAATAAATATAAAAGTCAAAGGGGTTTATACACCGTATAAAAGAATGTTGTGTATAAAACCAAATATGCCTCAATGAAAGGGGATTGAGACGAAGTCCTTAAAAAGATCATTTTTAAAATAAAATAGATCTATTATGTGTATTCACTATAGTTACACATAAAGAAAGTAAAAATACAAAATAAGACATAATAATATCATGACATAATTTGAAAGTAGGAGATTAACCCAAAGAATGGAAGTTGGGTTAAGAAGTTCCCTTACCTCGTGTCTGACTTGACTCAACCATTCTTTAACCTCCTGAATAATAAACTAGAGTTAATATATAACTTATTAAGAGCCATTTTTAATTTCATTATCCTTTTTATATCACTTATTACAATGTTATGAACATTATGTAATTATTTAAGTTAATAACGGTCGTTTTGTCGATCTTTGGTACTTGAGTCAATAATAAACTTCTTATAATTACAAGTTGTTTATGTGGTAGAATATCCATTATATCCAGAATTATATTCACGATTTAGATGTCATATATATCTTATATATCCAGTATATACATTCATTTATAATATTACGTAACATTTAGAGGTAAGAAATGAAATGCACCGTTCATGGAGACGGTAAGCCGTACGTACGCATGAACGCTACTTTCATTTCAATTTCATATTTAATGGAATGAAATCATAATGATATAAATGTATAATATAATTCCTGTATAATATAGTGTATAATATCATTTACTCCATCCTTTATACATCCCACATATGGCATTAACGATTCAAATCACTTTGAGGGGGCGGTAGTCCGCACTTCCTAAAATGAAATTATCGCATTTTACCCATAATGGAAATCATAAAGTATGCCATAAATGAGAAATACAGAATCATAAGTAAAACATAAACATATTTTATATCATATATAAATATAGTGACATCTTAATGGCCACCTTTGAAGGTGTTATATGAGTGTTGAACAATCATCGTTTCGTGAGGCAGGAATTAGCCATCCACAGAAACCATATGTTCTTTAACCATTAGATGTAGGTGTGTGTAATTGTAGCTGGAATCCTTCTTATAACAACATCCTAGTATATTTAGGATACTGGTGTTGTTACAAAAGAAATTAATAAAAAGAGTTTAGGGGGTTGAAGAAGAAAAATAAAACAAAACAACATTAGAGAAGACATTACCTCAAAATCGGGTAACTCTTTTTGATTTGAGCCAAAGGCTTCCTTGAGAAGAGTTCTGCCCAAAGTGAGGATTCTAGGAGTAAGAGGGGGAAGTTGGGAGAGTATTTGGGAAGAGGTTGGCCGAGCCAAATGGCTTGAAAGTGTAAATGAGGTGGGAGAGGTGGGGTCCTTTTATAAGTGGAGAGGAGGGGCTCTTTTGGAAAGATTGAAATGTTACATTATTACACAATGATTTTCGGATTATAAAGGTCCCACACTTTATAATTCGAGGCTAAGGTGATAAGGGTTCGAAATCTCCTCATCCAATTGGCTTTGAACAAGTGTAAGCCTTGTATTTTGCATTATCTTCCCATTTTATTAAAATCGTTAAATAATGAGGTCATCGCTGCATCATAATGATGTCATAAATAATTTAATTTATTTAATGTCTAAAAATTATAAAAAAAATACTATGATGTAGGAAATCTTTTTATATTTCTAATGAATATTTATAGTCAAAATTTGGACTTGTGTAACCCCACTTAAAAACTGTTTTAGTAAAATAACTCATGTTTGTGTCAATTTAATTTTAACATTAAATAAATATATATTTATGTCATTTTTCAACTAAAGTGGCTCCATGGGGTCCCCAAGTTGACCCATGGGTTGTCTTGGTCGGCCATGACTCATCCAATAGGAGTAGGACAAGTTTCATGCTCATCTCATATTATTAAGACATTATTTGTACCTTAAACTACACTAATTACCTCTAATCGCGATTAAGAACTTAAACGTTACTATTCACCAAAAAATTATTTTAATCCCATTGAACCACATTTTACTTCTAAATTAAAACAATGTATGTTGGATTTTTAAAAATCAAATCACAGAAGTGGTAATATTTCGTTTAAACGAAAAATCAGTTATTTAACTACCACTTAGTGGTTTCACTATTCATCAAAAATTGAAGTTTTTCATAACAATGCCAAAATTTCACCCTAATCTATAATTGATATTCCGAATTCAAAAATTATTTCTATTTTACAAAATTCCAAACATATAAGTTGCATTAATTAATTTTATAATTAATTCCTGCTGTCACAACAAATAGCGTGTTTTTAAGAAACAATTTATATCAAAAGATTGGCAATTGTTTATGTCCAATTTCAATGTTAAATTAATTCTAATGGACACCATTGGATAAAATGGTAAAAATATATTCTAATTATACTTTAAAACCACTAAATAGTATAATTTACCACTATAGATTATTTTGATTAAAAATGTTGTTTTTAAGTATTTTTCACTATTCATAAAAAATTAGAAGTTCTTAGAAAAATACCAAAAATTCAACATAGGCTAATTTCGATATTCCGAATCCAAAAATGAAGTCCATTTTGAAATATAAAATTTCTATAATTTTAAAAAGTGGTTATTACTATTCATAACGGCTACTTTTATTAGTCATGGTGTTTTAGAACTCGAAGTTGCGTACAATGCAAGTCATTGCATTATTGAATGAGAAGCGTATCATGGAAGCTCGGGGTGTTACACTTATACGTCATAAATGGATTTTTAAAACATTATTTCAAAGAAGCATCCTTTGCAAGTTTTAAAGTTTATTTTTAATCGACTTCTTTTAGTTTAAAATCGTATGACATGTTAAGAAAGGAAAAGTGTTTTTGAAGTAGAAAGGATATTTTCCTCAAGAATGGAGTTCAAGTGTTTTATCAAAATTATTTTCCATATAAGATAATATAGGGTTAGGTTTCTATCCCTATTATTACATTGATTTTATTATGTTATTTTTATGAATTCCTTTATCTTATATGAATTGTTTTATGATGTCACGATGTTTAAGATTCCCATTTTTAATACATGGGTTATGCTATGATGTATGGTTTATGATTTTGTGGCACACATAAGAATGGTATCATTATGAGATGGATGGGACCTATATCTCCCTAAAATTCATTGGGTAATGATTTTATATCTCATGAGATAGACATGGCTGGAATGGCAGGTTAAACCGGTTCAGTGAAACAGGACTGAAACGAGGAGTGAACTCGGATCAGAAATGGACTTTGTCCACTAAGATAGTCTTGGAAATGAGTATTGACTAAGAAGAAATGATTCTCTATGATTATGTGTGTAGGACACAAAGTTTCATGTTTTAAGTTATGATTATTGGGATTACATTTCACTACTATGATTTATCCCATGTTATGATATTATGATCTATTTTGCACGTTAAGATTTCCAAATGTAATGTTCTTATGAATATGATGTGATTGATATTTCTTTTGTTTAACCTTACTGAGAATTTGAGCTCACCCTTTTATGTTTTCTTTTCCCCAGGATATAAAGAAAGGTTTTAGGTAAGAAAAAAAAGGAAAGATCTTTATAGGAGATGTTGAAGATCTTTCACCACGATTAGAAGATTATATTATGAGTTTCCAATGACACTAAACTATTACGGTCCTTGTGTGTGTGTTTTTGTAATGTACTAAGTATTCCGCAAAATAAATGTAATGTCTATTTACGTCAAGCTTAGGGTCTCTATAGTTGGTATCAGAGGAAAAGTTTAGTCAACCTTTGGAAACTAGGATGCGAAAACGTTAGTGAGATCCCTAGAGATATTTCTAAGGTATGTCTAGGGATGTCCCTAAGGATAAGTATACGTATAGGATATGGTCCTAGAACTATGATAACGATATTAGATTAAACCAAAGATGTTAGATATTGAATTTAGTCCCCCTTTATTATGACTTTTTCCTCTCACACTATTCTTTTTGGGTTTTAGAAAATGACTGGAAACAAGATGATTCACGATAATGGAGGATATGATGGACAATGGAATGATATTCTTCATGAGAAACCAAATGAAATATGATTTGGAAGTCCAAACATCATTATTATGCTGAATCAGCAATCTCATAATATGATCAATAAAGTAAAATTTGGTAAGTTTCCTGAATCGGCTAATAAGAGAAAGATGGAGTTTCATGATGATCATAGAGGAAAGAAAGTTCAATTTCCCCTATGTAAATCATGTGGGAAGAGGCATCAAAGAGAATGTTTCAAAGGAACTGGAAGATGCTTTGGGTGTGGAAAAGAAGAACACAAAGCCAGTAAGTGCAAAGGAAAAGTTTCAATTAACACCAAGGATGAGGATAATGGTATTACTACGACATCAACAATGGTTAAATGTTTTAAATGTGGAATGTACGGGCATTATACAAACCAATGACGTAAGGGAATGTCTCATGAAGAGAATCAGTATGGCCGTATGGGTAGTATTTATGTTGATGATGATAAAGAGACTACAAATGATATGTTAGATGAAAGAATTTTTGAAGCTCGGTCAATGGTTTAAGAATGTAGTGGAATGATTACATGTTTATCATGTGTAATGTTGTATAAGTAATCTCATGGTACTATGGAATAAAAAGACATCTAAGGATTGTTACACTGTTGTCTTTCCTTGAGTTTTGAAAGTGTATGATTAATGGTACCAGTATCCATCAAAGGTTATTCAGATATTTTTGGAATGTAGATGATATGCGCATAATGATGGGATAAGGAGAAAATTAAATGTTTGATAGTATTAATGAGCTCATGACTGGTATAAGGAGAAGGTTATATCATGGTTTGAGTATATAGAATTTTTGGATTTTGGTATGTGGAAAGAGTTAACCTTTGACAGCATTCATGTTTTTACTAAGGTGTAATGGGTATTCATTTTTCAAGAGAATACATGATTAAGGTATTCACATGATTGGAATGTGACCAACAAGATATATGGGGGATAAATGATGGTATTCACGTGCTTGGTTGATGACATTTCAAGTAATCGTTTTCTTTATACTATGAGCTTGGACCGAAGTATTTTAGATAAGCCTAATGATTGGAATGGATTATGTTGGACATAAGTTAGTATTGATTAAGGATAGAAATTTTTTTTATATTATTTATGGGATGTTATAGTAATGTAGTTTTAGAAAAAGGACAACCTGTAGGACGGGCGACAGCCCATCGTGTCGGACAAGGCTGTGGGAATCGAACCCACAACCGAAGTACGACTGGCCTTTAGCGCCTACCACTAGCCTACCGGAAGTCCCTGTTTAGTAGAAACTAGTTTTATTATATTAAGTAGTATGATATATGAAGTATAAGTTCATTTTAGGAACCATATATGATTAATCTCACTATAGATGGACTTATGTATTTTTTGATAACTTTTCTAACCTTTTATTTGAGATATATGGAATGACCCATAATTCTATCACATGATCTGCTAACACATCACAAATGACAAATTCAACTTCATTTATTTAAGAGATGAAGTGGAAATTGTCCAAAGAAAGACCAACGGTGAGACTATACCAAAATCACGAAAGTATTTCTTCTCATTCCAATTTCATCAACTTTAGGGAAATGATCTTGAAAACCAGAAATGTTGTCCTAGTGATTTTATATCTGATGAATCAGATGGTACCTTAGATCTTCACAAATTTATGGCTTTGTGATTGCTGGCTTTTCCATAGCCATGTTCCCTACCACTCTCCATCAGAACATGATGGTTTGATTTCTCTTCCATATCCATATTTTCACCTAAGGGGAAACCCAGTGATTAGTTTATTTGGGTAACCATTACGTTTCAAACTTTTGTTTTTAAAGATTGGTTTTGGTATTCCTTTTTACGATGTGGGTTTATATTAAAGATACTTTCGAGTAGTAAACCATTTATAACCCCGATGAATTTCAAGGGTGAAATTCATTTTAAGGGGGGTAGAATGTAACACCCCGAGATTTTATAAAAAATATTCTTTTTAATTTCATTAATGTATTTTGTTCTATGCTACATCAAAAGGATCTTGCACAATATGCATCCTTGACTTTCCTTGCATTACACACAATCGTGACCTTCCTCGATAGCGTGTGTAGTACGCAATAACGAGTTTCATTAAACAACAATATGCTATTAAAATATTATTAAAACTAGACGTTATGAATAGTAATAACCGCTTTTTTGAAATTTTTTAAATTTTATTTTTTAAAATGGACTTCATTTTTGGATTTGTAATATCGAAATTAGCTTAGGGTGAAATTTTGGTTCTTTTCAGATAACTTTAATTTTCTGATGAATAGTGAAAATTACTAAATTTTAATTAAAAACAACCTTTTTAATAGAAATAATTAATAGTGATAAATTATTAATTTGAGTGGTTTTAAAGTATATTTAGAATATATTTTTACAATTTAATACAATGTTGGTTATTGGATGTAATTTCACATTTAAACCAGACATAAACAATTGTCAATCTTTTGATAGTTATTATCTCTTAAGAACACGCTATTTGTTTTGACGAGGGAAATTAATTTTTAAATTAATTAATGCAACTGATATGTTTTAAATTTGGTAAAATAGAAATCATTTTTGAATTCATAATATCAAATATAGCTTAGGCCTAATTTTTGGTATTTTTCTGGAAACTTTCATTTTTTGATGAATAGTGAAACCACTAAGTGGTAGTTAAAGAAAATGAATTTTTCATAAAACTTAATTTTACCGCTTCTGTGAGTGGAATTCCAAAAATCTAGAGACACGGTTGATGTCAGTAAGTAAAATTTGTTTCAGTGAGATGAAAATATTTTTTGGTGAATAGTAACTTTTTACTTTTTTTTACCACGGTTAAAAGTAAATAGGGTAATTAAGGGTAAAAATGATATTATTATTACCCTAAAACATGTTATAATTCTATTGGATAAGTTTAATTAGACCAAAAACAACCTTAGGAATAAAATATGACCATTTAGGCCCACTTGGATTAGATTAGGACATTTATTATTAATTTATTTAATGAAGGGTTAAAATAGTTAAGATCAATGTTTAATAAGTAAATAATTTTTAATATAGGGTTATACATAAGATAAATTAGACTATAAATATTAATTAGAAAGATAAAAAGATTTCCTAATTAATGATATTTTATTTGTAATTTTTAGACTTTAAATAAGTTAATTTATTTATGACACAAAGATGATGTAGTAATTATCTTATTAATGAAATATTGAAATAATCGATGTTATAAATACCCAAATAAATGTAATTTGAGACTTTTTATGAATTCCACTAATTTTATAGGTTAATATGACATGTTATTATTGATTTAAATAACTTTGTTAGAACTAATAAATCTGTTATGAGTTTCAAAAAAATCTATTAATAAATAGTGTCAAAATTGACATAAAATAGTTTTTAAAAATATATTATATTATTAATTGATAGTTTATTCCTAAAAATCTAAGGTTCTGCAAAACGACTTAAATAAGGTTTTATATATTAATAATAAACAACTTGGGGTTCTTTTGTCTTCTTATAGTAAGTTTATTAACCTTATAGTGTAAGAACACAAAAAGACACGGTAAAAGTAAAATTATCTAACTTAAAGTTAAATATAAATGATAAGGTTAAAATAGGAACCTAAACTTGTCTAAATTATATTTTATGAGAGGATTTCGACCAATACCCACCTTATCTTAGAAATAAATCAATTTTTAGCTATTTAAAACCGAATTTGTCTTTATAATAAAATAATATTTTTAGTTATTCCAAAGGTTCCCCTCTCCTCCCTTATAAAAGGGCACCTCCTCCCTCTCTTCCTCACACCACTTTGAGCCTTCAAGCTCGGCCAACCCCTGCCAAATTCTCTTCTCCACTTCCCTAGAAATGTCCTAGAGGTTCTGGTCTTCCTCAAAGACCAATTTTAGTGCCCTAAAAGGAGATCTCAAAGAGGTGTTTCAAAGAAGAGGTAATGTCCGTTACCGATTCTTTCAACTTTATTTCTTCTTCCACTTCTTCTTATTAGGATGTTTCATTATGAAGTAATAACATCAGTATCACTCATATACTTATATGTTATTATAATTATGAAACAACCCTATTTCACCATCTATCCATCCTACGGAAAACGAAATCACCATGCATGCGTACGTACGGAATACCGTCTCCACGTCGTGGTGTAATCTATTTTCCACCACCACCTTACTTGGATGGGTATAATGGTGTACATAATAACTATATATGATTATTGTAAATTGATTTTGATTCTGAAAGTGTATACATACACTACAATACAATTCCACGATCATGAGAACGATATCACCGCTTGTGCGTACGTAGGGACTACCGTCTCCACGACGCGATGAGATTCATTCTCCACGTTAACAATTCATGAATGATTATAAAGTATATATAATAAGTAATCATGAAATATATGACATAATAATGATACTGGATTTATGTGTATATATATGTATTTCATCTACTTAATTCCATTCAACTCAATAAGGAAACGAAAACAGCGTTCATGCGTACGTACGGCCTACAATCTCCATGAACGGTGTATTTCTTTCCATTTACTGATCTATTATATATATGTATATTCTGAATATATATTATATATAAATCATGTTTTATATTATGGAATTATGTAATCACGATCTAAGTAATCTTATGAATAATTACAAGTCAAAACACGGATGACAAATGAAACGATTTTACCCAAAACGCTCTTTAACATGGAATTTACAAAAGAACGGGTAAAATAAAGTCATAAGTGAACCATATATGATATCATAAAAATGAGTATGATTCTGGAATAAGTAAATGACATTATTTAAATCATTATATAGGAGGTTCGGACACTTACGAAGCAAATCAGACCTAAGGTAAGAGAAAATATCACAATCTCATTTCTATCCGAGATTGTTTATACTTTGAAATTTACTGGGGTGTATTTTATCATCCTCATCCATGTTTCCTCAATATATAATATTATTTCCATCCACCTACAATTGTTTAAATCCAATTTTACCCTTTGGTGATTTTTTAGTAAAAGATATGGAAGGAATCTTTTGTCGTTTTTCGTACGAGGTACTTTTTGACTTTTCCGAAAAAAAGTACGAGAAGAATGTTTTTTTAACTTATACGGCATAAATGGATTTTTAAAACATTATTTCCAAGAATCTTCCTTTACAAGTTTTCAAGTTTATTTTTAATCAACTTTTTTTAGTTTAGAATTGTATGACATGTTAAGAAAGGAAAAGTGTTTTTGAAGTAGAAAGGATATTTTCCTCAAGAATGGAGTTCAAGTGTTTTATCAAAATTATTTTCCATCTAAGATAATATAGGGTTCTGTTTCTATCCCTATTATTACATTGATTTGATTATGTTATTTTTATGAATTCCTTTATCTTATATGAATTGTTTTATGATGTCACGATGTTTAAGATTCCCATTTTTAATACATGGGTTATGCTATGATGTATGGTTTATGATTTTGTGGCACAAATAAGAATGGTATCATTATGAGATGGGTGGGACCTATATCTCCATCCAATGCATTGGGTAAAGATTTTATATCTCATGAGATAGACATGGCTGGAACGGCAGGTTAAACCGGTTCAGTGAAACAGGACTGAAATGAGGAGTGAACTCGGTTCAGAAATGGACTTTGTCCACTAAGATAGTCTTGCCAATGAGTCTTGACTAATAAGAAATGATTATCTATGATTATGTGTGTAGGACACAATGTTCCATGTTTCAAGTTATGATTATTGGGATTACATTTCACTACTGTGATTTATCCCATGTTATGATATTATGATCTGTTTTGCAGGTTAAGATTTCCAAAATTTTATGTTCTTATGAATATGATGTGATTGATATTTCTTTTGTTTACCCTTACTGAGTATTTGAGCTCACAATTTTATGTTTTCTTTTCCCTAGTATATAAAGAAAGGTTTTAGGTAAGAAAAAAAAGGAAGATCTTTATGGGAGATGTTGAAGATCTTTCACCACGATTAGAAGATTATATTCCGAGTTTCCAAAGACACTAAACTATTATGATCATTGTGTGTGTTATTTTTTAATGTAATAAGTATTCTGCAAAAGTAATGTAATGTCCATGTACGTCAAGTTTAGGGTCTCTACAGTTGGTATCAGAGGAAAAGTTTAGTCAACCTTTGGAAACTAGGATGCGAAAACGTTAGTGAGATCCCTAGAGATATTTCTAAGGTATGTCTAGGGATGTCCCTAAGGATAAGTATACATATAAGATATAGTCCTAGAACTATGGTAATGCTATTAGAGTAAACCAAAGATGTTAGATATTGAATTTACTCTCCCTTTATTATGATTTTTGCCTCTCACACTATTCTTTTTGGGTTTTAGAAAATGGCAGGAAACATGATGATTCACGATAATAGAGGATATGATGGACAATGGAATGATATTATTCATGAGCAACCAAATGAAATGGGATTTGGAAGTCCAAACATCATTATTATGTCGAATCAACAACCTCATAATTTGATCAATAAAGTAAAATTTGGTAAATTTCCTGAATCGGTTAATAAGAGAAAGATGGAGTTTCATGATAATCATAGAGGAAAGAAAGTTCAATTTCCCCTATGTAAATCATGTGGGAAGAGGAATCAAGGAGAATGTTTCCAAGGAATTGGAAGATGCTTTGGGTGTGGAAAAGAAGGACACAAAACCAGTAAGTGTAAAGGAAAAGGTTCAGTTAACACCAGGGATGAGGATAATGGTATTGCTATGACATTAACAATGGTTAAATGTTCTAAATGTGGAATGTACGGGCGTTATGAAAACCAATGCCCTAAGGGAAAGTCTCATGAAGAGAATCAGTATGGTCGTATGGTAGTATTTATGTTGATGATGATGAAGAGACTACAAATGATATGTGAGATGAAAGAATTGTTGAATCTCGGTCAATGGTTTAAGAATGTAGTGGAATGATTACATGTTTATCATGTGTAATGTTGTATAAGTAATCTCATTGTACTATCGAATAAAGAGACATCTAAGGATTGTTACACTGTTGTCTTTCCATGAGTTTTGAAAGTGTATGATTAATGGTACCAGTATCCATGAAAGGTTATTCAGATATTTTTGGAATGTAGATGATATGCGCATAATGAAGGGATAAGGAGAAAATTAAATGTTTGATAGTATTAATGAGCTCATGACTGATATAAGGAGAAGGTTATATCATGGTTTGAGTATATAGAATTTTTGGATTTTAGTATGTGGAAAGAGTTAACTTTTGACAGCATTCATGTTTTCAATAAGGTTTAATGGGTATTCATTTTTTCAAGAGAATAAATGATTAAGGTATTCACATGATTTTAATGTGACCAACAAGATATATGGGGGATAAATGATGGTATTCACATGCTTGGTTGATGACATTTCAAGAAATCGTTTTCTTTATACTATGAGGTTGGACCGAAGTATTTTAGATAAGCCTAAAGATTGGAATGGATTATGTTGGACATAAGTTAGTATTGTTTAAGGATAGAACTTTTTTTTGATATTATTTATGGGATGTTATAGTAATGTAGTTTTTGAAAAAGAACAACCTGCATGACGGGCGACAGCCCATCGCGTCGGACAAGGCTGTGGGAATCGAACCCACAACCGAAGTGCGACTGGCCTTTAGCGCCTACTACTGGCCTACAAGAAGTACCTATTTAGTAGATACTAGTTTTATTATATTAAGCAGTATGATATATGAAGTATAAGTCCATTTTAGGAACCATATATGATTAATCTCACTATAGATGGACTTATATATTTTTTGATAACTTTTCTAACCTTTTGTTTGAGACAGATGGAATGACCCATCATTGTATCACATGATCTGCTAACACATCACGAATGACAAATTCAACTTCATTTCCTTAAGAGATGAAGTGGAAATTGTCCAAAGAACTACCAAAGGTGAGACTATACCAAAATCACAAAAGTATTTCTTCTTATTCCAATTCATCAACTTTAGGGAAATGACCTTGAAAACCAAAAAAGTTTTCCTAGTGCTCTTATATCTGATGAATCAGATGGTACATTAGTTCGTCACAAATTTATGGCTTTGTGATTTCTGGCTTTTCCATAGCCATGTTCTCTACCACTCTCCATCAGAACATGATGGTTAGATTTCTCTTCCATATCCATATTTTCAGCTATGGGGAAACCTAGTGATTAGTTTATTTGGGTAACCGTTATGTTTCATACTTTTGTTTTTAAAGAATGGTTTTGGTATTCCTTTTTACGATGTGGGTTTCTATTAAAGAAACTTTCGAGTAGTAAACCATTTATAACCCTGATGAATTTCGAGGGTGAAATTCATTTTAAGGGGGGTAGAATGTAACACCCTGAGATTTTATGAAAAATATTCTTTTTATTTTCATTAATGTCTTGTGTTGTATGCTACACCAAAAGAGGCTTTCACAACATGCATCCTTGACTTTCCTTGCATTACACACAATCTCGACATTCCTTGATAGCGTGTGTAGTACGCAATAACGAGTTTCACTAAACAACAATATGCTATTAAAATATTATTAAAACTAGCCGTTATGAATATTAATAATCGCTTTTTTGAAATTTTTTAAATTTTATTTTTAAAAATGGACTTCATTTTTGGATTCGGAATATCGAAATTAGCTTAGGGTGAAATTTTGGTGCTTTTCGGATAACTTTCATTTTCTGATGAATAGTGAAAATTACTAAATTTTAATTAAAAACAACCTTATTAATAGAAATAATTAATAGTGATAAATTATTAATTTGAGTGGTTTTAAAGTATATTTAGAATATATTTTTACAATTTAATACAATTTTGGTTGTTGGATGTAATTTCACATTTAAACCAGACATAAACAACTGTCAATCTTTTGATAGTTATTATCTCTCAAGAACATGCTATTTGTTTTGACGATGGGAATTAATTTTTAAATTAATTAATGCAACTGATATGTTTTGAATTTGGTAAAATAGACATCATTTTTTAATTCATAATGTCAAATATAGGTTAGGCCTAATTTTTGGTATTTTTCTGGAAGCTTTCCTTTTTTGATGAATAGTGAAACCACTAAGTGGTAGTTAAAAAAATGAATTTGTCATAAAACTTAATTTTACCGCTTCTGTGACTGGAATTTAAAAAATCCGAGACACACTGTTGATGTCATTAAGTAAAATGTGGTTCAGTGAGATGAAAATAATTTTTGGTGAATAGTAACTTTTTACTTTTTTTTACCACGATTAAAATTAAATAGGGTAATTAAGGGTAAAAATAATATTATTATTACCCTAACACATGTCCTAAATCTATTGGATAAGTTTAATTCGGCCAAAAACAACCTTAGGAATAAAATATGACCATTTAGGCCCACTTGGATTAGATTAGGACATTTATTATTAATTTATTTAAAGAAGGGTGAAAATAGTTAAAATCTAAGGTTAATAAGTAAATCATTTTTAATATTGGGTTATACATAAGATAAATTAGACTATAAATAATCATTAGAAATATAAAATTATTTCCTACATAATGATATTTTATTTTTAATTTTTAGACCTTAAATAAGTTAATGTATTAATTACACAAATATGATGTAGTAATTTTCTTATTAATGAAATATTGACATAATTGATGTTATAGATACCCAAATTAATGTTATTTGAGACTTTTTATGAATTCCACTAATTTTATAGGATAATATGACATGTTATTATTTATTTAATTAACTTTGTTAGAACTAATAATTCTGTTATGAGTTTCACCAAAATCAATTACTAAATAGTGTCAAAATTGACATAAAATAGTTTTTAAAACAAATATTATATTATTAATTGTTTTTTTATTCCTAAAAATCTAAGGTTCGGAAAAATGACTTATATAAGGTTATATATATTAATAATAAACAACTTGGGGTTCTTTTGGATTCTTATAGTATGTTTATTAACCGTATAGTGTAAGAACACAAAAAGACACGGTAAAAGTAAAATTATCTATCTTAAAGTTAAATATAAATGATAAGGTTACAATAGGAACCTAAACTTGTGTAAATTCTATTGGATGAGTGGATTTCGACCCATCCCCAACTTAGCTTCGAAATAAATCAATTTGGAGCTATTTAAAACCGAATTTGGCATTATAATAAAATAATATTTTTAGTTATTCCAAAGGTTCTCCTCTCCTCCCTTATAAAAGGGAACCTCCTCCCTCTCTTCCTCACACCACTTTGAGCCTTCAAGCTCGGCCAACCCCTGCCAAATTCTCTTCTCCACTTCCCTAGCAACATCTTTGATGTTATGGTCTTCCTCAAATACCAATTTTAGTTCCCTAAAAGGAGATCTCAAAGAGGCGCTTCAAAGAAGAGGTAATGTCCGTTACCGATTCTTTCAACTTTATTTCTTATTCCACTTCTTCATATTAGGTTGTTTCATTATGAAGTAATAACATCAGTATCACTCATATACTGATATGTTATTATAAGTATGAAACAACCCTATTTCACCATCTATCCATCCTACGGAAAACAAAATCACCGCGCGTGCGTACGTACGGAATACCATCTCCACGTCGTGGTGTAAACTATTTTCCACCACCACCTTACTTGGATGGGTATAATGGTGTAAATAACAACTATATATGATTATTGTAAAGTGATTTTGATTCTGAAATAGTATACATACACTCCAATACAATTCCATGATCATGAGAACGATATCATCGCTCGTGCGTATGTACGGACTACCGTCTCCACGACGCGATGAGATTCATTCTCCACGTTAACCATTCATGAATGATTATAAAGTATATATAATAAGTAATCATGAAATATATGAAATAATAATGATACTTGATTTATGTGTATATATATGTATGTCATCTACTTAATTCCATTCAACTCAATAAGGAAACCAAAACAGCATCCATGCGTACGTACGGCCTACCGTCTCCATGAACGGTGTATTTCCTTATATTTAATGATATATTATATATATGTATATTTTGAATATATATTATATATAAATCATGTTTTATATTCTGGAATTAAGTAATCATGATCTAAGTAATCATATGAATAATTACAAGTCAAAACACGGACGACAAATGAAACGATTTTACCCAAAACGCCCTTTAACATGGAATTTACAAAAGAACGTGTAAAATAAAGTCATAAGTGAACCATATATGATATCATAAAAATGAGTATGATTCTGGAATAAGTCAATGGAATTATTTAAATCATTATACAGGAGGTTCGGACACTTACGAAGCAAATCGGACGTAAGGTAAGGGAAAATATCACAATCTCATTTCTATCCGAGATTGTTTATACTTTGAAATTTACTGGGGTGTATTTTATCATCCAAATCCATGTTTCCTCAATATGTAATATTATTTCCATCCACCTAAAATTTTTTAAATCCAATTTTACCCTTTGGTGAGTTTTTAGTAAAATATATGAAAGGAATCTTTTTTCATTTTTCATACGAGGTACTTTTTGACTTTTCCGACAAAAGTACGTGAAGAATGTTTTTTTTAACTTATATGGCATAAATGGATTTTTAAAACATTATTTCCAAGAATATCATTTACAAGTTTTCAAGTTTATTTTTAATCAACTTCTTTTAGTTTAGAATTTTATGACATGTTAAGAAAGGAAAAGTGTTTTTAAAGTAGAAAGGATATTTTCCTCAAGAATGGAGTTCAAGTGTTTTATCAAAATTATTTTCCATCTAAGATAATATAGGGTTATGTTTTTATCCCTATTATTACATTGATTTTATTATGTTATTTTTATGAATTCCTTTATCTTATATGAATTGTTTTATGATGTCACGATGTTTAAGATTCCCATTTTTAATACATGGGTTATGCTATGATGTATGGTTTATGATTTTGTGGCACACATAAGAATGGTATCATTATGATATGGGTGGGACCTATATCTCCCTCCAATGCGTTGGGTAAAGATTTTATATCTCATGAGATAGACATGGCTGGAACGGCAGGTTAAACCGGTTCAGTGAAATAGGACTGAAACGAGGAGTGAACTCGGTTCAGAAATGTACTTTTTCCACTAAGATAGTCTTGGAAATGAGTCTTGACTAATAAGAAATGATTCTATATGATTATGTGTGTAGGCCACAAAGTTTCATGTTTTAAGTTATGATTATTGGGATTACATTTCACTACTTTGATTTATCCCTTGTTATGATATTATGATCTGTTTTGCAGGTTAATATTTCCAAAATGTTATGTTCTTATGAATATGATGTGATTGATATTTCTTTTTTTTACCCTTACTGATCATTTGAGCTCACCATTTTATGTTTTCTTTTCCCCAGGATATAAAGAAAGGTTTTAGGGAAGAAAAAAAAATTGAAGATCTTTATGGGAGATTTTGAAGATCTTTCACCACAATTAGAAGATTATATTCTGAGTTTCCAAAGACACTGAACTATTACAGTCCTTGTGTGTGTGTTTTTGTAATATACTAAGTATTCCGCAAAAGTAATGTAATGTCCATGTACGTCAATCTTAGGGTCTCTAAAATAAGGATATGGGTTGTGGGTTCTTTTTTTCTTTTCCCATATTTTATAAATGGTTGACATGTATTTTGTATTACCATATTATCTTACTATCCCATCACTTTTGGTTTTTGGTTGAAAGTTTCCCTTGTGTCGCAGTAGTTTATTTATTATGTCTTGATGTTATGTTTATTTATTACTTTCCACTGTCTATATTATGTGTTGATGTTTCTTCCATCCTGGTGAGGGAAAAATCACTAGATTGTAGCAAGGATGTGTTGAGATCAAGTTTTGAACAATTTATCTTGGGAAAACCATTATCAAATTGAACTTTATAGATTCCTAGAAACATTTTAAAGACTGTAGGGATCAGGAATTCCCCCTAGGACATGTCACATACCATATCATTACCTAGGTTGGGGAAAGCCTGAGTTTTTTCAAAAAAAAATTATCTAACCAAATGATTATAGATTTATGTTATTTGGGACGTCCTAGTAGACATGATCATGGTTTTTTAGGATTCAAGGATGTTCAATATGATGGGGTTTTTATCTATCACTCTTAGATCCCTACCATGAGGACCTAGGGGATTTTCAAAATGATATTTTTATTTAAAATATGATTCACTTTTCTCATTTGGATCACAATGTGGGCTACAAAACATACACATGGCACATGTATATGGAACATTGTGGTCTACTATTTATTCTTGTTTACCCTTTACGTAAATATTTAAATAAATTTATGTGTTTTTACCTTGATTTGATTATCTATTTTTATATTTTTATTTTTATTTTTATTTTTGTTTTCTCATGATTCCACAATGACCCCTACATATCCCATGGAATGAATAAATAGATAAAAGTAAACAAAACACCCTCTCATTGATTGGAACTTGGTAGAGGCAACAGTGATAAGGTTTTTGGCCTTGGAATAGGGAATATTACCATTCCCCACTTATTCTAGAGAATAGTGAACAAGCCCAAATAAGGATAAGGATTTGGAGTTTATCCATAATAAACTTTCTTCCTTTTTAGGAAGAAATGATCCATGGGAAGAAAATGATTGGTTGGAAAATATAGAGAGAATATTTGAGTTCCTAAATACTCCCAACCCTTTGATGGTGAAGTGTAATGAATTTATTCTTGAGGGACCAAGTAGAATAGGGTGGGATTTATTTTTTAAAACTAAAAATCTTGAGAATGTATAATTTAAATATTTAAAACTTGTTTTTTCCATGTAGTAATATCCCAAAATGATAGATATTGTGAAATCCAAATATTTACTAAGCCTTTATAGAGATAATCAAATGGTTAGGGAGTATATCAAATAATTTTCCAAGATCACTCACTTTTATCCCAAGATATTTTTGAAAGATTTTATGAAATCCTATATATTAAAAATTGCCCTTCGACCAAAAATATATTTAAAGGTCTTCCTTCTTAGTATTCAACTTATCTATAAGTGGTGGATTAATCCATTATAGATGAAATATATCAATTTTGGTATGTAAATATTGATGGGGGATTACTCTATACCAAGTGGGAGTGAAATTTTCTTTTCAAGAAATAAGAGAAAGCAAGAAGATATAAGTAGAGGTGATTTCATGTGTTTTCAATCACTATCCTAGTTAGCCTCTTCTACTCCCACAGGGATAAGGGGACCCATATATCATTGGTCTGGTAAGTCGGGCCATTTAAAGCCTATATTTATAAAGACACCAAAGGTTTTCCATATTATTTTACTAATGGGAATGTCCACATGTTTTTTAAGATGAATTTTTTGATAAAAAGTGAATTGGGGTCCTCGGATCCAAGAGTATACCAAATTATATTTGAATCACCAAGGGTTGGAGGATCTAAATATTAGGGTCATAGAGGTGGATTTGGATCATCTCATGGGAATAAAAATTTAAGAGTGTAACATTAATATACTGGTTAAACTCATTCACTAGAAAAGATTAGAAAACTTCATGTAGTGGACCAAGACTTCACTATGTCTAAGTTGGAGCCTTCTGTGGTGATAGGTATATTTATTATAGAATCATCTATAAAAATTTAAGTATTAGATACTAGGGCCTCTTAGTTTTTTATTCCTTCTTAAACTTTCGATTTTATAAATCTTACATCGGAGCCTATTCCTTATGCTATGGAAGTCTAAAATTATCTAAGAAAGAAGGAGTGCAGTATATAGTGTCTATATTATGTTGTCTCTTTATCTAAGGTGTACGTGTCTAGATATTTCCTCATTTTTTTATATTTAACACTATATTTATTTTAGATTTATTGATGACCTTCAACGCTCACATAAACTTCAATAATAGAGAGTGACCTTTATAACCCATTATGAGAAATCTCACCAGTTCTGAGGAGAATGTCATCCCTAATCCAGTCAATCCGGACCTCTATTTCAGGAAGTGGGTGAACTCTTATGCAAGGTATCTTCTTTTCTATGTGATTTTGATGAGGGAAATCTGAGTAGTGTGTTACCCCTCAAGGTTAAATACTTCCATAAAGTGTTTTCAGAAGATTTCTGAGAGTTGCCTCTCAAGCGAGAGGTCAAGTTGTATATCATCCTAGGTCAAAGAACACAACCTATATCTTTATCATATAACCACATAGATCCATCTAAATTGTGATATTTGAAAATCTAGCAAGATTACATAGAGTCCAAGGGTTTTATACACCCAAGTGTTTCCTATGGGCATCCCCCATAACGTTTACTAATAATGTTATCAGTTATTTCTGGTTATGTATCGATTATAGAAATTTGAATCATGTAACATTGAAAAATAAACATATCATTCCTCATATATATGACTTATTTGATCATTTAAAAGGTATTAGTGGTTTTCCAATATCGACCTTCAGTCAAGGTACCGCCATCTCTGATTAAAGGAGGATGATGTTTCTAAGATAGCTTTCTAAAGAAAGTATGGCCACTATCAATACCCTATAATGTTGTTCAATCTAACCAATTTTCTGGTGGTATTCATGAATTTAATAAACTAAACATTCCATTGGTATCATGATATATATTTAATAGTGCTCAAGGATGATATCCTAGTTTATTAAAATCCTGAAGAGGAACATGGGTGACACTTTATGATCATCTTTATGATTCTTCATGATCACCATATCTATTTTAATATTTTTTTAATTTAAATATTTTATTTTGGAAGTGAAATTATTAGGTCCTGTTGTACCTTAAGTAGGAATTTTGGTTGATTTTGATAATTTGAAGGTTTTTATTTCATGGAAATATCCTAATAATGTTTATGAAACTTTGATCTTCCTAGAATAATCTTGTAACTATTTATATTTTATCGTGTATTTCTCTTATCTTGTGACTTTTTGGACAGTTCTCACCTAGAATGGGGTGAAATTTTTAGTTATAGACCTTAATTGAAGAGATAGAGTAGAATTTTACTTTAACCCATGTTTTAATTATTCCTAAAGCTGATCAAGGATATTTGGTTTAGTTTGATTATTTAGGAATGATATTGAACTATTTTATAATATAGGGAAACCATGTGGTGGATAATAACTCTCAAAAACCGCAAACACCTGAAAGAAACAACCCTACTCATGACCCAAAATTGGTTACTTGCAGGCATGTGATAAAATTTTGTTTCCATTACATAGTTGGTGAGAAGTTCATAATGTTTACCAATCCCAAAAGTATGAGTTATATTTTCTCTCAGAAAGACCTGAACCTCAAGAAGACGAATTGAGTAGAATACCTTCATACTTTTTACATTGATCCTTCACATACATCATGTAATAATATTGTAGTTATTGGTGCTTTATGTAGAAATTTGGCATGTAAACCCATTAAGGAATCCAATTAGGAGTGTAATATCATGATACTTATGGTTGACCTATACCTAGAAGTAAAAAAATAGAAATTGTACTTATTTCTTAGAAACATACAATTGACTCCTTATCTTACTAATATAATTTCTTGAGATTGAAAAACGAATCATGGGTTTTAGTGCTTTATTGGGTATTTATATAGTGGGAATAATATTAATGATTATTATCGAACTATGAAGGGATCTATTTTCATCAAAGGTAGGCTTTTGTCCCCTTTATTATTGAGGAATGTGGATGTGGAGGACTAATATTGGTCCTAGTGGGTTTTCTATCCTGATGAAACTAATATGTACTATGATATGAAATCATAATTATGATTCTCATGTATGGGGTGAGATACAGTAGCCTTGATGTCCCAGAGCTACACCTATCAGCAGGTAAAGGCCAAACACAAATTGTTATGTCTTGTATTATCCCTTTCATTTTCCTACCTAGAAGTGTGTTGAGGTGTCCATGGACATTATCATTGGAATTCTTCATACCCTTTTGGGACGGAATTCTATCTAGTTCATGATTGAATAGATAACTAAATCCACCCACTAAATACCATTCATGGAGAAAAAAAAGTAGATGAACATGGCATGTCTTATGTGTAGGAAGCTATGATACAATGTAGTGTTACCTCCTCTATCATATCTAGTAATGAACCTTTATTTGTATGTAGATTTTTTAAGGACCATTAAGAATAAATGGTCACTTGGGAGAAGTATAGTATCTCTTTCCACCAGCATATAGAGTGGAAAATAGATCATTTTGAATGGATTCTAGAGGTTATGTTATGGGTGTGTGTCCTCAACTTAGGCGGAGCATGGGTTGCTCATTTAGGAATTGGTGAGTTTTCCTCTAACAATAGGTATAAATATTCCATCTAGATGGTCCTAATCAGGGATCTCTATATATTGGAATATCTTTCTCATTTATGTAGAATGGAGATAGGAGAAACCTCTCTGGTGGGACCTAGCCTTTTCCAGAAGACCAATGGAAAGATCCAACCAATTCAAAAATTCCTAGTTTTGGCATAGATTCTCCATATGTCATATGTCACCAATTTTCGTCACCCTATAGGATTTGAGGTAGGTGACCAGGTGTTTCAAAGGGTGTCACCCCATTTGGTTCATCAAGTATTTTGGATTAAGGGGAATCTTTCACCAATGTATAGATTCCCTTTTGAGATCACCGAGTAGATTGGGAAGGTAATATACAAATTGTATTTTCATACTAAGTTAATAATAACTCATAACATGATCCAAGTTTCATAATTGAAGAAGTATCATCCAAACTCATACCATGTGATTAATGGATAATAGGTCAAACTAGAAGAAAACATAATGATTACCAATCATCTTGTTTGAGTCATTGACTCCTAAGATCAATTGATCCAGAATAAATATATTTGATCAGTTCATGTATTGTGGAAACAAATATCTAATTCACTTGAAACATGGGATAAAAAAGCATATATAAGGGATTTATGGCCTTTTCTGTTCTTGGATCAACCATATGGTTGAATTTTTAGGGGTGTAAAGTGAAATGGTGGTGATAATTGTCACAACCATACACTCATTTTTATGTATTATATGAGTTATTTTGAAACATTTGATCTTAGACTTTGATTCTGAATATTTTTTTTAATTGGTTAAATTTGGGAAAGTAGTTGTGGTTCCACAGTTGGCACATGGTTACTGAAAACCATGTGGAAACTATGTAACATGCCTATAATTTTTAACATAAGAATTATACACATTAGGAACAGGGTTTAGATAACCATGCAGGATAACTATTCAAGTGCCCATTGAGGATTTCATGGTTGGATCATGGTTTGAGAAACCATGTGAACAAACTATTCGACCTTCCTATGAATTTAAAATATTTAAATATATATTTTTTTCTTAAGGTAATTTAAATCTATAACTCTCTTATTGTCGCCCAACTATATTTCCAGCCTCTCTCATGCATTATCTACACCTACCCTCATTTAAATACTTAATTCCAAGGACATTCCATCAATAATATTCATGGTAAAACCATAGATATCTCTTTCTATTTCTTTCTCTTGACTCTTTATTCCCTATTTAGAATTTTTAACTTATCTCTATATCCATTGTGGCCTATGGTTTATTCTAGTTTATTTTTAGGTCTTGGATTTCCAATTAATAAGTTTTTTTCCTCTCTATGATCCCATTTTTTTAATTATAAGTGTATTTACTTCATAGGTAGAAATTTTGGCATGGATAAAAGAATGTAGTTTTGTATACATTCATTTATTATATTTACTATTAATTCTAGACATTTTTAATTTTTTATAAAATATTTTTATTGTATTATATATTTAATTATAAATTAATTAATAGAGACATTGTGGATAAATTACCTCTTTTATAAATTATTTTTTTTGCTAGAAATCGTATTTTCCTATAACATAGTTGATGAAAAATAACGTTTATAGATAATTTGGATTGAAAAAAAAAACAATTGGTAACCCAATGTGCATTCATTGATCAAATTAAATGATATGTTTTACCTTACCTCTAGCTAGACTAGTGAATTAAATGTGATTCCCCGCTATCCATACATGTGATACTAGAATCATTCCAAAAAATGAGTGTATGAACATTGCTAGTTATGAAATTTTCTTACTTCCCTATTTGTATTAAATTTAGTATTTCAATCCATGAGATTATTTAGAATCCTTCATTTTAAATTTTCCTCTTACTTTTTCCATTTTCTTTGGTAGCGTCTATCTTGTTAATTATTTTTAAATTAAAAAGGCTCAAGGATAGTTTTGTTTACTATGTTCAAACTAGCATACTTAGTCATTCTAATATAGTATTGATATTAAATATTTGGTATGATCCTACTACGATCTTTTCCCACACCTATAATACACCCCTAGGTGTATTTAGACCTTGTTTTATACAATAAAAGAAAGGTAAATTTTACACATGGTGGCAATGGGTACTCATGCTAAACTTTTTCAAGTTTATGATGGTAAAATGGTCATGGGAAGATACCCCATGTCAAATGGAGATGGATTGAAATTTATATTATTGTTTTTGTAATATTTTTTAAATTGTTTATATACATCTTATATCATTATCTTGAATTCACATTCCATCACTTTTGGTTTTTGGTTGATTGTTTACCTTGTATTCTACTAGTTTATTTATTATGTCTTTATGTTATTTCTATTTATACCTTTCAAATATATATGTTATGTGTTGATGTTTCTTTCAAATTATTAAGGTATTGACCCAACAAATAATGTATATGTTATGTTAGTATCATGGCTTGAAACAAATATTATACTTATAATTGGGAAAACTATTCCCAAATAGAACTTCCATGATTCCAAAGAACTTGTTCATACCCATGGGGATCAAGCACACCATTTAGGTCATGTTGTAGTCCAATTATAGTAACTGAGCCAAGGGATACCTACATTGGTTTAAAAAAAATTCATAAAAATTTCTTCTCTTATAATTGAAATATATATCTATGAGCACATTATTGACTCCCTTATCTACTAGGAACAAAAAATCATATACTACCTCTTAAATTTATAATTTTCTCTATTATTTTTCTATCTATTTTCATAACAGATACACATATAACCTTATATGGTTTTATTTTCTATTTATAAATTCAAATTAAATTTAACTTACAACTTATCCCACTTTAAATTCAGGATTTAGATCAATATACCATCATATAATCACTATATATTTCAAAAAGGTATATTTTGGATATTAAAAAAACTATCAATTTTCTTAAAGAATTCACACTCAAATGATTTTTATAAAATAATAATAATTCTAAAGGTTCTTGTTTGATAGTATCATTCATGGATTGATTGAGAAATTTTCAATAGGCAACCTAATTTTTTAATGACCTTTATGGAATGTACCAAGAATTATGGTGTGAGGGTATCAAAATTTCTATAACCACTAAAACATATCATGAAAACCTTTTTAGTGTAACATCTTACCACATGGAATGAACATCACGTTCCCCAATGGTTATGGAAAACCCTTTTATCCAGGGTGTGGACACCTATAATCTATAAAAACTAATGTTTTTTGTTATTCCAAAAATACATCATCTAAAATTTGAAAAATACATTGAAAAATGGTCCTTCTTCTTCAACCAGTTACGATATAGATTATTCTCCATGGGGGTAACATCTTAAAAACATCAGAATAACTAAAACTCATTTTTACATATTTATAAAATGGTTTTACATCAATGGTATTTTCATCTTTTCTCTATAAGCATGTAAAATCCTTCTAAATTACATTTTTGGAATGTAATATCTCTCATAATGTGAGGCACCTTCTTCACGATGCATTCATATATCTGATGATGTGGTTGGACTCTTACAAAAATATCTATGAGGTCCACTATGCCACGACACGTATGGTTATGATGTGAAATATTCAAAATCTTTAGTTTTATCATAATCCTTTTCCAACTTCATGAGATCATATCCATCCTTCAACTCTAAACACCAATTATCTTCTCATGTTTCATGCTATGAAATGTATCACAAAGAATTTGGTAAACACTATGTAACATTACTATTAATAGAATCACCATCTTCAAACCATTTCATACTATTTTCATGACTTTTATTTTATCTTAGTGTATCACCAAGTATTAAATGTATTTATTTCTATTTCAATTCCATGTGAACTTCTATTGAATACATGTATACAAAAATCAACCAAATACAACACACATTTTCCATCATCATCAAACTCTATAATTATTAATAACTAATTCTTTAGCTATTTTTTAAAAATAATAATAATAAAATATATGGTTATAGAAATTATAGAGTGGTATCATGATCAAATTTACATTTTATATAATAGTATAGAATTTATGCATATGTTGAAACCCATCAAGTAATTCTAATTCATTTTAATCCATCAAGGGATGGAAACTGGATATTTAATACATATAATAAATGGTTTATAGGATGGTTTTGGGGATATATTCTTTAAGAGTTGTCTACAAATATGAATTCTATTTTAGAATGAATTTTATGTCTTTCTAGAGGACCATGTTCCCATGTATTATCAAACAATGGTTATATAAATAATAGTTATATGTTCTATATAATGAAATAAGATTATTTTAGTAAGATTCATAATAGTGGATTTACTCTTATAGATTAAGAGATGCATATATCTGGTACTGATGGAAAATCTAATTTACTCAAATATATCATACATAGGAATCATTGGTAAAATATAAGAGTTGAGTTGTAAAACATTTTAATAGAAAACAATTACTCTAATGGGTTGATAATTGGAGTGAAGCTAAAACAAATCAATTGGGATTCATTAAACTAATTATCATTGATGAAGGGAATAGAGATGAACTATTCCTAATGGAATCACATTTGTTGAATCTATTTTATATTACAAATCCTATAAATAATAATTGGTTAATTATTTCATTGTCGACTAAAAATGTTGAAGGGTCAAATGAAAATTATACTTAGGATGGCCCTTTTATTTCGATGTTATAATCATTTAACGGTGGTCCAAGTGTAGAGGGTGTCTTCTATGTTCCAGGGGACCTCAATGAGGGGATTTGGATACTTTATATAGGGGATAAATCCCTTAATAATTTAAATAAAAAAATATTTCAATGTACTTATTAAAAAAATGCATAATGTGTTCCCTCATATTATTACTTATTCACTACAATATTTTTGTAATCTAAATAAAATGTTTTAACTACTTTTTTAGATAATGCATTATGTACATGATAATGCTACTAATCCTGAGGAATAAAATATTGAAAATGTTAGAACTACAGAAGTGTTATAAGGTGAACAACATATGTTTGAAAAGGTACAGTAGTATCATAGCGTGATAATTGAACAGGTCGGAGGTCGTCACGGCCCTCAGAATTACATTTATTACTCCTACACTAGCACAGTGGTGTAGGGTGGATCTACAGAGAACGCAGATAAGTAAATTCTAAGGTTTTGAATTTTAAACCCCCACTGTATTCAGCAGTGGGGAAAACATCTTCTTACTTTTCATTATTATTATTATTATTATTATTTAAATGATGTAGTGAAACAAGATGAGGTAACAGGTTTTTTTGCAAAGTAACTAAATCTTAAACAAAAAATCTTAAAAGATAAATAAATATAGGAGACTAATATTAAGCAACAATTGATAAAGGAGCTAAGATCAACAGTTTTCTCAGGAATTCCAAACCTGATGGTTTAAAGGATAACTCTCCAGTAAATTTAATTGTATCACACTTTATAAATTGGCTGAAATATCTTCCTCGCCAGAAGACAAATCGAACAGAAGTATGACTTTTAGAGTTCTCCACTCTAAAGATCATTGACTATTTAAATTTTGAAAAATAATACGGTTGAAGTTAAAGTCTCCATAAAACTCCAACTGTTATGAAATTTAAGCATCATCAAAAAGATAATCAAGTTCATTCTCACCGATTGAACTTGAAACATGGAATTTCCTTATAGGAAAGTGTAAACAATTTAATTTAACATCAGAATTGATCTTGCCGATTAATTCTGATGTCAATCAAAGAGGGAGTGAAGAATTTAACGGATAAACCAACAATGCTTAAATCTCCCAAGATAGAAAATCATCTCATGTTCATAATGAAATCTATCATTAAAAACAACCAAAAACTGAGTACATGAATTAAAGGAAGGAGGAAGAAGGGCTCCCTAAGTGTTGCTCTGCCTTCGGTCACCTTGGTCCCTTGCCCATCTCCAGTACAACTCCTCGAAGTCTACTCTCGAATGGATATGTTCCTGGAATGAAGATTCAGAGAGTCCTAATCGCTCTCGTCTGATGTGATCATGAAAATGAATGAGATTCCTCTTAGTATGCTACTACTCTGCTTTAAGTACCATGCTGTCATAACCTGCATGTCACTTCTTGATTTCCACCGACCTGGAAAGTCCCTCCGCCATGCACCGCACAGGTGCGTTTCTTCGCGACCAACACATCGCACTAGAATTTCTCACGTAACTAATTCCCGGTAAGTTAGTTAGATGAATATGGATGTGTTTTAGTCCCTTGAATGAACCTACAATGTTAAAAACAAAATTAAATAATTAAAACTCAACAAAAGTAAATTAATATGTTACCGTTATTATTTTGTGTTTACTGTTATTATACATATTAAAAAGTAATTAAAGTTAAATAATAAATATCTTAAAATGATCATTATTATCTAATTTTATATTATTTATAACATTATTCACTTAATATTACAATGTTAATACAAAAATTAATTAATAAATTGTTAATTTAATTTTGTTAATAAAAACTAAAATTATTAGTTTAATATTTTTGACTAATTTATTAAAAATTGTAAACATGAATAAATACGTAACTAAAATAATATTATAGATTACATTGATAATTTTATTATTACTATTTAAGAAATTAATTTTATAGAATAATTCATTAATTAGTTTATTTTAATAATTAGACAATAATACTTTAATTTTAAATTTTTTTTAAAATTATTAAGTATATTTCATAGTTTATTTATATTTATTATTAATTATATATTTATACTATTAATAGTATATTAATTTTTTATTAACACTTATTATTAATTTAGTTTTATATTTTAATTCATGATTTATTTATTTATTAATATTATAATTGTTTTAAATTATAATTTTAACAAATTCTATTCTATTCATTTAATTAATTAAAGTTAACTTTAACTTTTAACATTACTTTAACTTTATTTTTTTTACTTTGCTTTTATATTACTTTTATTATTATATTTTTTATCTAATTTAATTCTACTTCCTCCCCCAATTTCCACACTACACAGCAGGAAGGGGGAGGATTTTGGCCTTCCAAGGAGGCGGCGCAGTCGCTCCTCTCTAGCAGCTCTGGTGGGGCGCATTCTCACTCCACAACAGCGCCCTTCTTCAACTCTTCACAACTCCATCACCGGCGGGTATCGGGTCCGGATTCGGATCTCAGTAGTTCATCTATGCAGCAGTGGATTTAGTTCAGTTTTAGCATCCAATTCTATTTCTGGTCAAGATTTAGCTTGATTCAGCTTCGGTTTTGCCTAAGAGCAGCAGCGTAATCCCGTAAGTTTCTCTTGACGAAAGCATGGCTCTAAGAGGTGAGGATCAAGTATTAAAAGAATGAAAAGCATATGCAAGTATAGAAAATCTGGTATTATTTTGATTTTAATTGATCTAGTTTTGATAAATAGGTAAGTCGTAATTTGAGCAAGTGGTGGCAGGTAAAGAAGAATATGTCTGCAAGGGTTTGTAGTGTGAGACCGAGAAAAACGGTGGTCAGGTTTACAGTGGAATCATGAAGGTGTGAAGCGGTTTTACAGTGAGACAGTTTGGAATCTTGGAAATGATGAGACAGTGAAGAAAGAAACTATGAAAAACAAAACAGTGCGTGGTGTAAGGGGTGTCACGGTGAGTCCATGATCAACCCATGGTTAAGACATGGTGAGACCGTGATGAAACTGGTGCATCCATGAGGAGTTTCATGGTGAGACTGGAACAGACACGTTGCGTCCGTGAAAGGGGTAACCTGCATATTAAACAGACAAAATAAAATAAAATAAATTGAAACATAAATAAAACTGAATGTAATAACTAATAATAACTAAAAGATAATTATAACCAATGTAAATAAAGTTACTCATAAAAATAAATAAAATTTTAAAACAAAATTACCTTTAGTTAAATTATTAATAACTTCAATTAGTAAAAAATATTTTTATATTAAATTAAAACTAAAATTAAAATGCATCTAACTAATTAAAGATTAAATTAAAATTAAACAATTAGATAACAAAGTAAAATTATTTAAATTAGTTACTTAAAAAAATTCAACTAATTTAAAGTAGATAGATAATTATTATATTATTAAACCATTATTGAAATTTTAAATAAAGGAATTAATAATTGGGGTAGGTATATAATCTTTTATTAATGAATTATTAATAGACATATATTAATTAGGTTATGTTATTTAATTTTTTTAATACAATCAATGTTAGATTAAGAGTGCATTAATTATGTGAAGAAAAAGACTTAACTAATTAATTAATGTTAAATTATTAGATATACAGACAAAGTTACCATACTAAATAAAAATTAATAAAGCTATTGAATTAAAGTAAGGAATAAATTAACTATTTTCAATCATTAAATACTTCATTAATAACAAAAAATTTATTAATTATTATAATTAATAATAAAAAGGCAAAAGAACCATTATTTATTAAAAAATGTTAAAATAATTAATTAAATTGATAAAAACTAATTAAAAATATGTGGCAGAACATATGTTTTTAAGGCCACATCAATAATCTTGACAAAAATTATTAATATGGGAAGTAATGGCCAAAACATCAAGGTTGGATCGAATGGATATAACCAACCTATTAAACCCAATAGGTCCATATTAATTTGTTACATTGGGGTCACAACTTGAATTTTTGAGTCGATTTATATAGATATGTGGCATGGTGTTATAACTATATTGAAGACAATTATTTAAGAGTACATTAGGTTTTCATTATGATATAATTTCTCTATTTTAATAAAAAAAATAATTAAACCATGGTTTACTCTTCATTATACCTTATGAAGTACATTTATATTATATTTTTTAAAATTAAATTTTTATTAATGGATGTCGTAAAGACTTATAGATCCTTTAATACAATTCTTATAAACAATCATCTCAAGGAAATTAAAGGAAAATTAAATCTCTATCCATTATATATATATGCACATATGATAAACCAATAAACATGAAATTATTTGATTAGTCTTCATGAGGAAGAATCATTTTAGGTAAATTCATTATGTGTATTATTCACTTTTATTCAGAATTGATAATTTATAAAACATCATAGGAGTGATGAAAATGAGAATAGTGTAATAAAACAAATGTAACCCTATAGTAAATTAAGTATAGGGTGATCTTAACTTGAAAAAAATTATTTGTAATTTAAATATATAGTAATATTTTTCTATGATATGAAACAATGACATAATTATCTTCATTTGTTTATATATAGATTGATGAATCTAAATCTAAATCTACTTCCATCCCACAACATGAATTATTGAAAGAGTCTTGTGTAAATACAAATAGATAAATAGTAGTTGAAAATAAAAAAAATTAGGAATCATGTGTAAGTATGAAATATTAGAAATTTTTCTTGCATTAAATAAATATTACCTAAAAATGAATACTTATTTTCCTATATTTATTATTCAATTTAGACATATGAATCATTATCTATAGTACCTGGTGAGTGAATAATTTCAAAGGACTTAAAAAGGATAGAAAAAATAGGTAAACATCATAGAAAAATATTTTTCTATATCATCTCACGTATATTTTGAGATGTAAAGATGCAGGGGGATATAGATTAATAAATACAATAAATTTAGACACTAATATATTATCTAAGAGAAAAGTTTACTCGGAATTCGGGTATGTTAAACTAGTTTATGTGAAGGGATCAAGGAAAATAAATAACATACCAGAAACCACTGCATGAAGAGCCATAACCCCCTAATTTTAGGTTATCCATTCCCATCAAATATCCTTCTTACTAGTGGTAATTAATTTTCTCATAATAGTTTCTAATAAATATGAATAAAAAAACTACAGATACATTTCCTGTAATTAAAATATACAAGTTGAAATTGATCGTGATTTATATTAATCAGGACCCCCCCCCCCCCAATTTCATTATTCTAAGGGTTTCAATATATAATATCCAAGGAGATATTCTACACAACAAACAAATTCCAAAATATCACATGAGATTAGAGACTCGCATATCTCCTAAGTATAGAATCGATCTATTCATTAAATTTTATAAATATACATAATGATAATGAGATAAATCCATTCCAATTTATTTTAAATTCAAAACACTTAAAAATTAATTAAAAAATGTCTGAATAGAGATATGTTTTTATATATGGAGAAAAAATGGGGAAGTGGAATATCGAGTTAAAAAAATATATAAGATTAAACAATGAGTCAAAAGGACCTTCTGAGAGTACCTTTACCACACCAATTCTACTGACCCATTTATTAACATTAAAATTTCCTGAGAATATTATGTTTAGAGAACCAAATAAAATTTATTTTAAATTTGATAAACAAATATATAGAGAGTCCATTCAATAAATGATTAGTCTGGAGAGTGTAAATTAAATTTTCAATAATTAGTGGTTGGGATTTTTTATTCTTAAATTATATATGAGGTATATATGCATAAAATATTTTTCTAATAATTAATATAATATTTTAGATACAATTAAATACAATTCGTATTTTCTATAAGAATATATATCACTACAATTTGAAGGAAAACCCCAATTAAGAAATATTTGGACTCATTATTCCTTGTATAACTTCTACAAAATTATTTTCAATTAAATAAGAAAAAATTTCCCAAAAAATATATCAATTTTTCACAAAATTTGAATATAAAATAACTGATGATAGGTTATTCTTAATACCTAAAACACAGGGGTAAAACTCTAAAAAATAATCATATAAAATATTTTTTCATTTTTTCATTTCTTATTATTTTTTTTATTTAGGCATCACTAGATGCTCTTCATGATCAATTTTTATAATCTAAAGATTTATTCATTGGATCCAAAATAAGGGTTTCTAATAAATAAACCACACGTGATTTCCCTTATTGATTTCTAATACACCACATTCATTATTTTTAAAATATACATAAAATAATATATTTTATATTATGTTTTAATGATAATTTTATTATGATAGGGTGGTGTTTAATTTTTTTAAAAAATAATTGTATGATGATGAAGAATGGGAACATTAGAAAATGGATTATTGCGGGTGGATAATTATTATGGTATATATAATAATATTTTTCTGTAAAAATATATCAAAATAGACTACTTGTTTTTGTCAATATTTCTACAGTGTCTTAAATAATGTAATGACATTGGTTTTGGTTATTAAATTTTTAAATTTATGAAGGATTTTATATTCCATCAATAAATAAGCATCCTTGAAAAGATATTTCTGAATGTAATAATAATTTCATATCAAATATTTAATAATCATGTGTTTATCTATATCTCTCCAATGCTACAATGATTATCAATAGTTTACATATTCAAAAAAGAAATTAAATTTGATTATAAATGATTGGGAAGAATTCTTGGTGTTATAATATTTTCATGCATCATGAATAGTTTATTTACAATCACATTTGCAATTTTTTATTCCAAATAGATCATGAACATTTGGTTAATCTTCTTCTTATTTGGTCAATTTTCCTATCATTTTAAATTATAGCACTGGTGAGAGACTTTACAATCAAAATGTTTTCATATTAATTTGATAAGATATAATATATCTGGTGTTCTTTTAGAAAATTTTCATAAATTTAGGTTATGGAAGTCTGATTGGGAGCCGACATTATTTTGTAAGTTTTACATTTTTCATATTTTGTATTATTTTCACATTTGGTGTTTCAAAAGATTAAAATATGTGTGAAAATATAAAAACTTATAAAATTAATACATTTTAATGTAAAATAAAATGATAAAGTTCCTTGAATTATTTATTATATATAGGATTAGACAGTTGGTCAATCTGATGTGCGGTGTAGTCAAAATGAGTCAATAGAAATTTTTTAAAGATATAAAGGCCTTTAAATATGTGTTCTAAGGGGTTAAACCAAATAAAATGATAATATATTTCTATGAAATATTAAGACAATAACCGTTATATGATTTTTAAAATGTAGAAATAGACACCATGTCAATTGGAGTTTAGGTTTTTTCCAGTTGACCAAAAATGAACTTTTAGTGTTTTAAAACTCTAAAATCTGTGTGTGATGGTTAAAACCTAGATGATGACCTATTATTAATGTAAAATAATAGGATAATGATTTTGAATTATTTTTGACATGCCTGAATACACATCAAATTAATATGACTTGTGGTGTTCTTAAAATAAAAAAATAATAAATTTTTAATGATATATAATTCTTTAAAAACATGAATCTGGGGGTAAAACACGGGAAAACCCCCCAAAATACCATCAATTGTTAAGACTATAAAAATTTAATTATTTTTAAGATGTGTTAATAGAATTAATATCAATATAAATTATGTTCTTAAGGATAAAATTATTCCCCCTTGTGAATCCCACTTCACATTAACTATTCATTTGGAATTCATCATTATTTTTATTCACTCTTATATCACTAAATCTATCATAAAAACAAGGAATTCAGACTATGTATCAATGAGTTTAATTCACCTAGTATTCTTGTATTACTATATCAATCATCAATACATGAAGTGGGATTTATAAGGTGAATTTATTTTAGTCTTTAATAAGAATAATAAACTCAATATAAAGGCAATTTGTCTCTTTATAGGCACAAAATTCTAAGTGAAAAAATCATTTCTTGATGAATGTTTTGGTATGTATGACGAATTCAAGTATTTTTTAATTTTCTCTCTGTAGAGTTTTTTTATTTATTTCATTTCTTACGTTTAATAGTTATTCAATACATTACATTTTGGTTCTTGACCTTTTAATTACATGCTGGTGAGACAACATTGTGTTTTACTAATAAAAAATAAAGTTATGGAATTTACTATAGAAGGTGATTTAGGAATAAAACTATTAATTTTATATATTTCTTCATTATCCCTTTGGTGTATTGATATTAATTTAATCAGAATTTCTTTATGATTATCCAATGGCATTTGAGGAAAAAAATTCCCCTCAAAGTGGAATTTCATATCACAACATATGTCACATAGAAAAAATTAAAAAAATATGCCTATATATTATTGATACTTCAGGATGGTGGCCTGTGATTCATTTTTGATGTGTAGAAATCCACTTTATGATAATCTGAAACATGTTGTGTCTAGTATGACTCAAAGTGTGTGTTTTCAATATTAAAAAAACATTTTTTATTACAACATGCCTTAAATAGTCAAAACTAATAAAACAAACTCAAGTTATATTGACACTATGAGAAAATGATCATTGATTCATTTTTTATGGTAATAAATTCAAAGACCATCAAACTAACACATGATGTGTCTGATATGACTCAAAGTTTGTTTTTTAGTATAAAAGTAACATTTTATCTCACAATTCATGTCACATAATCCAAAAAGAGAAAACTCACTCAGATTGTCTTAATACATTAGTATAATGATCCATGATTCAATTATGGAATTTAGGAATCAACGACACATCAATCTAATACATAGTATCTAAGATATGATTGAAAGTAGGTATTGTTTTATAAAGGTGATATTTTTTCTCCCAACAAGTTTCATTTTGTTAAATCTAAGAAAATGTGATTATATTTTCATGATAATTTAGTACAATTATTGGTGATTCATTTTTATTGTGTAGTAATTAAACTCACGTAAATCTAATACACAGTGTGGCTAGTATGACTAAAAGTGTTTTTTTCATTTAGAAATTACATTTTAGTTCAAAACATGTTTCACATATTCAGAATAAAGAAAACCAATTTTGATTTAAATTATACTTCAGAAAAATAGTGAATAATTCATTTCTGACTTATAGGAAGTTACCTAACATCAATTTGACACATCCTGTGTCCGATATGACTGAAAGTGTGTGTTTTCACTTAAATATAAAATTTTAGTTCAAAACATGTGTCACATACTCAAACAAAGAAAATATTCTCATATTTTCATGATAATATTAAACAAAAAACCATAATTAATTTTTTATTTTTGTTAATCAACTTCATGTGTGGCTGATATAACTGAAAGTGTGTGTTTTTATTTAAAGTTTACATTTTAGTTCATATCACATTTCACATAATAAAAAACCAACCAAACACACCAAAATTGTCTTAATACTTTTAAAAATAAACTATGGTTTATTTTATATATGTAAGAATAGTCCACACATCAATATAACACATGATATGGATGGTATGAATGATTTTATTATAAAAGTGATATTTTTGTTCAAAATATGTGTCACATAGTTGAAACTAATCAACTACACTCATATTATCTTAATATATTAGAAATATTTCTGTGATTAATTTTAGATATTTAGGAATAAACCACTCATCAATCAAAAACATGTTTTGGATAGAATTATTCAAAGTGTGTGTTTTCAGTATATAAAATAAAATTTTATCTGATAACACATGTATCATAGTAAAAACTTTTAAAAAATTGTTATATGTTTATTCTAATTTACAGAAATTATATTTTATTTATTTATAATTTGTAGAATTCAACCATAAATCAATCTGACATGCGTTGGGGTGGTTTGACTCAAACTTATTTTTTTCTAAAAGAAGGTAATAAACTAATAACATGTGTTTTAAATTAAAATTTAATAAAAGACACTTTTGTTTTCTTGATAATTTATTAAAATTATATGTGATTCATTTTTAATGTTTAGGAATTAACTTTAATTCAATCTGACACACATTGTGGCTTTTATGATTGAAAACATTTTTTTCATTTAAAAATGAGATTCTAGTTCCAAACATGTGTCACATACTCAAAAATGTGAAAAAAATTATTTTTTTTTAATATTTTATAGAAAATATTTATAATTGATTTGTGACATATAGAATCATCCACTTTTCAATAAAACACATGGTGTATCCAATATGACTAAAGGTTTTTGTTTTCATTTAAAAGATACATTTTGGTTTAATGTATGTGTCACATACTAAAAAATGAGAAAATTAAATTGAATTATTAAGATATTTTTTTAAAGATCTATAATTCATTATTGTCATGTTGGAATTTACTTTACATAAATCCAACACATAGTGTGGTCGGTATGATTGAAAGTGTATATTTTTATTTAAAAGTAAATTTTTAGTTCAAAATGTATGTCTCATAGAGAAAAGAGGTGAAAAAAATATTTTTGTTGACCTGATACATTAAAAAAACAATCTATGTTTTATTTCCTATTTTTAGGAATCAAATTCATGTCAATCTAACATTTGGTGTGCCTAGTATGACTGAAAGTATTTGTTTTCTTTTAAAATTATCATTTTAGTTCAAAACGCACACCACATACTCAAAAATAAGAAAACATGATCAATTTATCTTGATGCTACAACAAAAATATCTATAATTCATTTCTAAATTGTTGGAATTAATCACACGTTAATCCAACCCATGGTATGGCTTGTTTGACTGAAAGAGTGTGTTTTTATTTAAAACCAAAATTTTATTTTAGATCATTAATTACATACTAAAAACCAAGAAAATTTTCTCTTATTGTATTGATACTTTAGGTTAATTATTATTCATTCATTTTTTACATATATGAATCAACTATATATCTATTTGATACACAGTGTTCCCGATATGACTAAAACTGTGAGTTTTTTATAGAAAAGTAATATTTTAGTTCACAACGCATGTCAAATAGTAATCCAATAAAACCCACTCATATTTTCTTGATAATTTATCTAAATGATATGTGATTCATTATTAATGCTTAGTAATTAATCTCACATCAATTATATAATCAGTGTGGCTATATTTACTGAAATTTTATGTGTTCATTTAAAAAGTTTCTTTTTATTCTAAAACATATATCACAGACTCAAAACTAATAAAATGAACTCTAATTTTGTGGATACAATAGTAAAATTTTCTTTAGTTTATATGTAATGTGTGATAATTAACCTCATGTTAATTTGTCACATGGTGTGGCTGATATTACCAAAAGTTTGTGTTTTCATTTAAAAATGACATTTTGGTTAAAAATATATATCACATACTCAAAAATAAATAAAACTAACCCAAATTGTTTTAATATTCTAGTAATAATATTGATGATTAATTTGTGACGTATCAAAATTAACCATATTTCAATGCAACACAAGCTGTGGAAAGTATGCCTAATGGTGTATGTTTTCATTTAAAAGTGAAAAAAAAAATCAAAATGTATTTTATATACTCAAAAATGATAAAACACTTTTGGATTGTTTGGATACGTTATAACAATATTCCATAATTCATTTTTTATATGTTAGAATTAAAAACAGATCAATATGACACATGGTGTGTCCAGTATGACTAAATGTGTGTGTTTTCATTTAAAATTATCATTTTTGTTCAAAACATGTGTCATGTATTCAAAAATGAGAAATTAAACTAATATTGTGTTAATACTTTATAAAAATGATCAATAATTTCTTTCTTAAGTGTAATAATTAACTACATATCAATCTAACACATGGTGTGGCCGGTATGACTGAAAGTATGTGTTTTTATTTAAATGTGTCAATTAGTTCAAAAGGTGTGTCACATACTCAAAACTGATAAAATACATTTTCAGAATACTTTAGAACAATAACTGATTTTCCATTTTTATCTTATAGAGCATAATTTAATTTCATTCAAATTTAAATTTATAATGGAATATATATCATTTCAATTGAAATTTATTTATTTTTATTTACTATTACAAAAAAAGCATTGTTTTTATTATAGGCACGCACTTATTTTGTATGTGTTTGGGTTAATAATTGTAGAAAACCTTCTATGAAGTATTATTTTTATATTAGTTATAGTTTTTTTAAATTGATTTAAAAATCAATGTAATTGTATTTTACAAAAATTCGTTAATATGATATTTGTATTGGATTGATCATGCAATGTAAATTTAAATTACATTTTATGTTTATTCTAATATTTGTGTTTAAATTTAATTTTTTTATTTTTTTTTACAATTGCTATAGAGTGATTATGTATAGTTTCTAGGATTTTTAGCAGCTAGTAAGAGATTTTAGCAGCACTAGAATTTTCACTCATAAAGACCCATTTTATCAGTGCTAAAGTTAGTATTGATAAAGTCACCTTCTATCAATGTTAAAAGGTGTGTGGATAAATTCATCCTTTATTAATACTTTTTTATAGTGTAGATAAAAAAATATTTTATCAATACATTTTTACCACTAAGAAAAGACTTTAGCTTTTAAAAGAACTCACAACATCAATGCCTCTTTAAAATTGATAAAAATGTGTTTTTTAGTAGTTACTCTTCAACATCATCCTTATATTATTTTAATGGTTGATGACAAACCAACCATTTCATGTTATTATTTATCATAAGTTCTTAATTATTTTTCAATGCGGGGTGGAATTATTAGGGATGTTTTGTAAAATATGAAAATTGATAAAATGGCAATCAAAATCCAATAAAACTATATTTGATATAATTGATTTAATGAAATTATCCATTTTTATCTATATTTAAGTCTATGAAGTCATTGCTTTATCATTTTGGTTATTTATTACATAAATTCAACTTTTCAAAATTATCTATGTCGCTTTAAAAAAAATAAGGATTATGTTTATTTATTTAGTCACTATTACAGATCCATATTTTATCAGTTCTTTAAATCAAATTTGTCAATACTAAAAAAACTAATGTTTTAATCACCTTTAAAATACAGTTTCTTTTATCAATACTTGGAATATCACACATAAAATCACCCTTCATCAACACTAAAAAATGATGATATGAGTCTTTATCAGTGATTTTTTCATACTGATAGATTATATTTTTATCAACACCATTCACGGTGCTAGTAAAACTCAATAATATTTTTTTTACTGTCCAACCACCAACCAATGTTTTTTTTGTAAGTACAAAAACGCACTTATAAAGGACCTTTTTATCATCACTAATTTCTAGCACTGATAATGTAATGCCCTGACCCTAGAAGCCCACAGCTAGTGCATTAATTTATTTAATTTTCATGATTACAATAAATCAAATCTCGAAGGACTGGTCAGTTTAGAAATATTGAAAATCCATAAAACATTCATGATACCCATAATACATTGGGAAAAGAAAATAAAACATGATACAATATGAAATAAATTTCATCCTTTAAATCTTATTCAATGTTTTCTTCTTCATAACCTGGGGAAAGGAAACATAAGAAAGGGGTGAGCTTAGATGCCCAGTAATGGTGATTAATATAGTAAAGGATTTCATAATCATAAATATTATACATGGTGAATAGATGAAAACACATGCCTTTAAAACATAAACATGAACATAATATGGTGTGAATGAAAGATGAGTAAATAAATCCATATAATTGATCACATGAAACATTACCAGGGTTATTCTACTAGTGTAATAATCACATGATTTATTAATTAATAATATCATAATGAGTGAAGGCATATGACAGACATCATAAACCTATCGTCGAGGCCTCAACTGAGACTTTTGAAAATACTAGGGTAAGGCCTCATCCAAAACCCAAATTTTTTTTGTCTCATGAGACCTACTAAGGCATCGAGGGGATATAGTGGGCCCCACCAATCACATTCTAAGTCAAATACATTCCTCATATGAAAAAGGTGATACATAGACATCATAAACACTAACATATGAAACATAATTAACTTTCCCTAATCATTAAACATAAACACTAACCATTCAGTGTAATGTGGTGAATGGTATCAAGATAGCATATACAGAGTCAAAATAATCATTAAACCTTCAACAACATATTGTAGATGATATCATAAGAGATAAGACTCAATGAAGTACAAGATTCAAATAAGGATGTTGACATAGATGAGAATATTTTTAAATGAGACCACTGAAAAATTCTTGAGGAAATAATCCTTAAACATTTCGAAGTGTATCATACCAACTTGAAACATTCAAATAATTAACCCTTAGAATATAATGATAATAATGAGACTCTTGATATGATATACCAAAGGTAATTACATACACCACATTCAAGGAATATTTATTTAAAAAGGCATAAATCTCATAAAAGTTAAAGTGAGATGAGAAAAATACTTATTTCTTTGGAAAGAAGAGTTCTTTTGGAAGATAATTTTTATTTAATAAGAAATAATATTGTAAAGATTTATATACTATTAAATAAATGTTAAGTGCATTGAAATTATATTTTACTCATAAATTATTTCCCACTGAAGTGAAATCATGTAAAATGAGTTTTTAAAGAAGCTTAAAAAAACATTTTAGTGCGGTTTAAGGAAAATATTAAAGATATTTTAAAGAGGAAAGGAATGTTTTTTTCATAATACCATAAGTGAAACAATATGGTTTTTAAAGATAAAATTTATTATTTAAAAAATATAATTATTTCTTAAAACTAATTATAGAGTTCATTTCAAAATAGGTAAGATTTTGAGAAGTACCCTTTAATCGAGCTTGTTTATCGAGAAGAATTTTTAAAAGATCCTTTTAAAAAATGTAAACACAAATAAAATAAAGAAGGATCCTGATTTTTACTTATATATAGAACATTCACATAGAATTTATGAGGACTACATAAGAATAATTAACAATTTAATTTCGGTAAATAGATAAAAAGAGTAACCTGATAGAAAATGGATGTTTGTGTAGAAATCCTTTACCAGTTTGTAATAATTCAAATCATTTGACCAAAAATAAATAATCATAAAATGATACATTTAATACCATTAAAAATAATTAAATTAAATATATTATTCATTTATGGGTAGTATACATACACCGTACACATCATATATTTGCGAATAATGGAAATCTAATGAAAATAAAAGTAAGAAGAGAAACCCCTTACCATGTGTTTGAATGTATTCTTCATTTGATATTAATGTCTGGAATAATAAAATTAGATTCATTAATTAATATTCCCATAAACTTATCTACATGAAATTTATTTATTATATATTTATTAAGTTCATTTATGGCCTTTTATATGAGTTAAGATATTCAATTTCATCATTTGGGAGTGCATGTTTTCTTAGTTTTAAAGATCGGTTTGCTTGTATAAGCGTATTGAAGTTCATGTAAGATGGAAAATTGAAATACAGAATTAAATTTATGAGTTATTATTGATCATATACAAGGTAAAATGATCATATAAGTCCTTCAGATATTTTGGGAGAGGATGAATCATTAGATAAAATTTTAATGATAAACACTTTGATTAATTTGGTGGTTCTTCAATCACTACGAATTAATTTTGTTTTATTATTTAATTCCAGGAGTAAAAACATATTTCAAAACATTAAAAATTATATCTTACATATATTATGATCTTTTTCAACCATAAATATGGATTCATGACCAGAATTGAATATGGTAATAGAAATTGAGATCATGTAATCCTTGAATGTGATAAATTAACACATCTCGGACGGTGTTTTCATTTTTAGTATAAGAGGAGGGGGAAAGAGAGATGATGATGAAATATTCCATTAGAATAATATCATTATAGTACATGTAATTTACTGTAATTATCATTGTGTTTGGATGAGTGGAAGGGAGGAGAGAGTAACAATAGATTGGAACTTGTAAAAGAAATTAGAAGAAAAATGAAGAGAGGTTTACCTCTTGAGTACTCCACCTTGAGAACCTCCTTAATGCCTTTGGTTTTGGTATTTTGGTGAGAACATAAGGTCGTGGACATAGGTAAGGGTATTGGAAATATTATTTGAAAGAACTTATCCAAGTATCAAATATTTAGTAGTGTGATAGGAAGAGTGGGTGAGGGGTGGTTTTTATAGTGGAAGAGAGGAGGGTTTTCTATTATTTTATACATTATTTAATTATTTTGGCTCAAGACTGTGAATAGTCTTGATTATTGTGACTAAAAATAGTAATAATTGTATGTGAGTTCTAACCATGTGTTCTTAAATCATCCTTACATCACCTATTATTAAATTAATCATGAATTTAGCATTTATAGTAAATTAATGTATTTTCACTATTCATTAAAATTAATGTATTTCAAAAAATACCAGAAATTCATCTTAACCATTTTTCAATGTGTAGAATCCAAAAATAAACTCCATTTTATGAAAATAATTTTCTAAATATGGTAAATTTAATTTTTAATTACAATCACCATTTACTTTTTTTTTACTAAAAATTAGATTTTTTTATTTCAAAAACTTTTAAGGAAAAGTGATAAACCAAGTGTCATCCACATAAGGATAAAGAAGATTCCTTGAAAAGAAACTTAATTCTACCAGAATAAATTTCCTTAAAAAAGTTCTAGAAAATAGTGGTCACCCAAGTGCTCGGTTCATCCCTTATCATATCTTCAAATGTAGAGTCCAACTTATCCTAGGTCTGTATATACTCTTCGAGGCTGATCTTCCCCTTGTTGAATCCCCCAACCAAGATCGTGTCCTTACTTTCAATCCAAGTGTATTTCTACTCATTCAGAATCACCTCCATAGATCACCCCATCATTTTGGTTGCTTCCTCTTCAAAAACATTGACTAACAGGACCTATTTTGTCACCTCATCTTCTGAACTCATAAGAAAGTACCATTTTTTCACATAGCCCACTTGATTTCAGTTGACACATGGCCTTGATGACCATATTCTCATTGTATTGATATTTTTCTAAACGAGTCTCTAAGGGAGGTGGCAAAGATGATTATTCCTTCTTGCACTTCCTCTTCCTGTTACTCCTGCTACTTCCCAGGCTTGTTTTCCCTATGGAAAAACTCTTACCAATTTCATTAGGCTCCTCCACAAATCCCCTATTTTCATAGTCCAAGTCTTCTTTTTCAATGGTCAGACCTTCCATTGTAAGACCTTCAAAGCTGTTTCTCACCTGAATTGATTTCTGATTCTCTGAAGAAGAACCCCCTTCCTTACAGGCTAAACATTGGTCATCCATAACTAGTGAATAATTTCCCTTGGGTAGGACATCACTATCCCGAGAATCCTATGAAAAAGAGGCATTAACAGCATCCTCTTCAACTCCTGCCATTTGAACCATAACAACATTACTAACATCATTTTGAAATTCACTCCAAGCAGCATCAACCAGTCCAAAGCCTACCCCAATGAAATTTTCATTGGCTTTTAAATTGTACTGCATGGCTGGACAAGCCAAATCCTATCTCAATCGGTTATAGATCGTAGAGACTTTTAGTTTATCCTGAAACTCCACTGCAATTTTCCCCTTAATAGTGTATGGACTACTCAATTGTAAAACCTTTACAACACTTAGAACCAACCCATATTGAACCTCAGTTGACACAAATTGATCCTTTGAGACTCTATCAAGTCGTTCCTCCTCCATAGGCCCCTCTATCCCACCAGAATCCAGTAGTGGCGACTGAACCTGCAGTGGACCCCTAGGAGATCGAACCCCCCGAACACTACCCTATATACTAGTTCAAATCTGATCCCTCAAATCATCCTTGATATGAGCCTCTGACTTTGCCGATAACTGAGACCTCCGTCGACAGTACTCCATCGAGTGTCCCAGGCACTTGCTGATAGAACAAACATCATTCTAGGATTCGTAAACCACGCGTTTCTTGCATCATTACTCCTCACCAATAGTGATCCGAACATATTAAAATGGAACCTTTGATACATCCATTTTGACACCCACATGTGGGTTAATAGAAAAGAAAAGGGACTCAATGAGGATATCTAAACATAGATATCTTCCAATAAGGTTCATGTTCATCCTAATAACTTCATGGTTTTGAAACGGTAGGGGGAGGTTGGGAAAAATTACCTAAGTTTCCATTATAGGTGAATCCTGCTTCATATTAAGGTTGAACGACCATCTTAACAATTAAAATCTATATCCATTGCAGTTGCAATGGGCACTTGACCATGCTTTAATAAGATCAGCCTCCAAGGAAAAACGAATCATTATATGGTGTCTATTTAGAAGACCCAATGTCTCTCTTTCCTATAAATCCCAAGAATCGAAGACATGCCTATCAAACGAATCCATTGATGGGCGTCACTATTCATAATGGTATGTTACTACTCAACAAAAATTGTGTTGATTCTATCAAATTCCAAATATCTTATTGAATGCAACCGTGTATGTCTATTTTTTTTTAATTCAAAACACATAAGTGGGAAAATTAAGTTTATTTCCTAGGTCATAACAAAGTTTTTTTTCGTAGGGACTCAGTGTTTCATGCATTCTATATTAAATTTATTTGTAAATCCTTTGAGTGTGATATTGATGGTGAATATATTCATAGCAGGATGTAGTATTTATTAAAATAATTATAATATACAATATATATATTATTCATCTTCATTTAAAATATTAAATTAAGTAATATTTTGATAAAAATGAATTTTTTAATAAAATAAAAAAATATATAAATTCATATTAAAATATTTGTTTACACAAAATAATACTGTAAAATAGTATTTGTTTTTAGAACATTAATTAATTTTCAAGCTTTAAATTTGAAATATAATTATTTATAAGTATTATTATTATTAATTAAAACACTTAATTACAAATTATTATTTTTCATAATTTAATGTATTTAAAATTATAAAACAAATTAATGGGGTGTTACCTTATTCCCCCCTTAATAGAATAGCATCCTCGTAATTCAAAATTGCACTCTAAAAGTTAAAGGTTGAAACTTGAAAATTACCTTATGGTAAACTCACATTGAAAATAAGGTTAATAAAATATCCTCGTAAAAGAAGTTAAGGTAAGTTGGGTGTTCCACACAAAAATTATTCCTTCAAATGGGGTGACATTTGTTAGAAGTAAAAACCTGGACATGAAAGAAAATTCTAACTATGAAGTTCTGATGGAAAGTGATAGAGAACATGTTCAGATGAAAGTAGATTACAACAAAACAATAAACTACTATAATAAAAAAAATATTCATTGATACTATCAAAGATTATGATAATAGGAAAAAAAATTATTTAAGAATATTTTCCTTGAGTTTAAGAATTATTCCACTATGTAAGAGTATAAATATACATTTATATTTCATAAACACAATCAAATCCATTGATTGGGCCTCGAACAATATATAATTCATCTATTAGAATAGGTTGCATCATGTGGTAAAGTAATACATTAACTTCTAAAACCTCATCAACTTAAACCAATCATAAATGGTTAAAATTTCCAAAATATAAAGATTAAACACTTTAGAGATAAGGTATCCAGGTACCAAGAAGAACATATCATTAGCCCTTAATCAACATGAAGTAGTTATAAATTTTTACATTCCAAACATGTGAATAACTTCATTATGTATCCTCTTGAAATATTGTAATAACTTGAATTACCATAAAACCTTTTTGTAAAAATGCATTACTTCGTATTCATTAAGTAAGATACATGTTATTAGATATATTCCTTAATTTCAATAGTGTTGTAAACTCCATTGATGATTACATAAGAAACTTTTCAAAAAGTTACTAATCAGTTCAAAGGTAGTTAGTACTTATCCAAATCAATCATTTCTTCTTTATTATATCAATATTAGATATATATTAAGGGTTCTCTTTACCTTAATCAGGTGTTTTCCAAAAAGTTTAAATTTCTACTAAATCACTTTTCCATTATACCATTAATCATACGACCTAAAATCTATAATTAAATAGTACTGCAGTACAATCCTTATATATCTCATAATTATTATAAAAAGAATATCATAACAAAGTTATTGAATCCAAAAACAAAAATAAATTATTTATTCTACTTCAACCGTAGTAACATCTTAAGATTGACCATGATACCTTTACTTTTTCAGAGCTATATTTCCATGAAGCTTGGGACATTTATTTGCATAGTGCCCCATATCCTTATCGTTAAAGCATTTAATATTAGAAAATTCTTTTCTTCTCTTGCAATTTTGAAAATTTTGACCCTTTCTCCACACATTAAGAAAACTCATTTTCCTCTTAAGCATATACCAAGGTGTTTCCTTTCACAATTATCACATATGGAAAAATACTTCTTTCTCTTATTCCCTTTATCCATATTTTTTCCAGTTGTCCTCTTCTTCTCCTGATTATTTCCAAATCCAGAATACTTAGAAAAATATTTATCCTTCTTATTAGTACATTATAATATCTCCTCATACGATAATAATGTTTGAGAGGCTATCTATCTTCAAAATATTGGATTAAACCCACAAAAGAAACAATCATTATTACTCTTTGAATTATGTGATTTGTTGAGGTTCTCAATCATTTCGGTATGATCCATTTATAAACAATGGAATACACTAGATTAGATCATAAAATTATGAATAATAATTTATAGTTCCAATAATCATGAAATACTTAACATAAATTGAAAAAATTATGCGTATTTAATCTCATAATAATAAACATGGTTCCTTTGGGGACATATTTACTATTAAATCCTTCAAATTGGTTTTTAAATAACATGTCAATTATCCTAATAATATCCCCCATGAGTGTCAAACCAGGTGCACAATAAGGCCCATTGTCGTGTACCAGGTTACCCTAATTCAAGCCCAGAACACCTTTTCAGAGTTGTTACTCCTATGTATATTTTTGTTAGAACCACATCCACTTGTAGTATCTAGATAAGGGTTTATTTTCTAGGAACATTCACATAATATATACCTTACCAAAACTCTAGGATTTTCTTCTATTATTATCTTAAAAGTCTATCTTAGGGTTTTGTTCCCTAATCTATATTTTCTAAATCTAGTTTCCAAGTTTGTTGCTAAAATTCTATTATACCAATTATAACAGCCCAACCCCATAATCCTAGATCGGGTGCATCAATTTATTACATTAGCATGATTATGAGGAATAAAATCATGAAGGACCAATCAGTTTAATAGTCTTGTAAAGTCATATTACATTAATGATACCCATAATACATTGGGAAAATAAAATAAAACATGATACAAAATGAAATAAACTGAATCTTTGAAATCTTATTCAAGGTTTTCTTCTTCATAACCTAGGGGAAGGAAACATAAGAAGTGGTGAGATAAGATCATTAGTAAGGGTAAGTAATATAGTTAATATTAACATAATCATAAACATTAGTCATAGTGAATAGTTAAAAACACATTCCTTTAAAATATAAACTTGAGAAAAATATGGTAGGATTGAAAGATGGGTAAATAAATTCATATAACTAATCACATGAAACATTACCATGTATATTCTACTAGTCTAATAATAACATGATTTATCAAATAATAATTTCATAATGAGGGGATGCATACGCCGGGCATCATAAACCTCTCGTCAAGGCCTTAGCCAAGACTTCTGAAAATACTTGGGTAAGGCCTCGGCCAAAACCCAATTCTGTTTTGTCCCATGAGACCTACCGATGCATCGACGGGCCACAGCAGGCCCCAACCATAACTTTCTGAGTACAATCCATTTCTCATATGAAAATGGTGATACATATACATTGTAAAACTAACATATGAATGGTAAATAACTTTCCCTAATCATAAACATAAACACTAACCATTCGGAGTAATGGGGTGAATTTTATCAAGATAGCACATACATAGATAAACTAATTAGTAAACCTTAAAAAACATATTGGATATGATATATTATTAGATAAACCTCAATTAAGTTCAATATTCAACAATGTATGTTTACATAGATGAATATACTTATAAATGATACCATTGAAAAATTATTGAGGAAATAATCTTTAAACATTCTAAAGATTCACATACCACTTTGAATCATTCAAATCATAATCCATTTGAAAATAATGAGAATAAGGAGACTCTTAATATGATATAAAAACGGTAATTACATACACCATATGAAAATAATAAGTGGTGAACAAGGAATAAATCTCTAAAAAGTTAAAGTTAGATGAAAAAAATACTTTTTACTTTGGAAAAAAGAGTTCTTTTGGAAAATCATTTATATCTATTAGGAAATAAGGTTTTCAACATGTATATCCTATAAAGTAATATTTAAGTACATTTCAAATACATTTTAGGCATAAATTATGTCGCATTGAAGTGAAATCATGTAAAAAGAGTTTTTAAGAAGTTTTAGAAATAAAACATTTTAGTGTGTTTTAAGGAAAATATTAAAGAGATTTTAAAGAAAAAAGGACAGTTTGTTTTCATAAAATAAGAACTGAACCAAGATGTTTCTTAAATATAAAATTTATGTTTTTCAAAATATAATGATGTCTTAAAACTACTTATAAAGTGAAATTCAAGATAGGTATGAATTCAAGAAGTTCCCTTGAATCGAGCTTGTTTATTAGGAAGAAGTTTTGAAAGATTTTTTTAAAACATGTAAATACCCATAAAATAAAGAAGGATCCAGATTGGTACATATATATATATAATTCACATAAAATTTATTAGGAATAAATAAAAAAATAAAAATTTAATTGTGGTAAAGATATAAAAAGAGAAACCAAAAAAATGGAGGTTTTGGTAGAAATCTTTTACCAATTTATAATCAATCAAATCATTTTCACCAAAATAACTAATCATAAAATGATAAATTTAATACCATGAAAAATAATGAAATTCATGATATGATGCGTCTATGGGAATTACCAATACACAATACACAAGATATTGTGGTGAATAAGGGAAATATCATGAAAATAAAAGTGAGATGAAAAAACCCCTTACCTTATATCTAAATGTATTATGTACTTGATCATAATGTCTTGAATAATAAAATTAGATTCATTAATTAAATATTCAAGAACCTTATATACCTATAATTTATTTATTATATCTTTATTATTTTCATTTATGGCCTTTTATATGGGTTAAGAGATACAATTTCATCATTTGGGAGTGCACGTTTTCTTAGTTTTCATGATCGGTTCGCTTGTATAAGAGTATTGAAATTCATTTAAAATAAAAAATGAAATACAGAATTGAATTTATGAGTTATTATTGATAATAAAGAAGGTAAAATGATTATATTAATCCTTTGGTTAATTTTGGAGATGATTAATCATTAGATAAAAGTTTAATGATAAATGCTTGGATTAATTTGGTGGTTTTCGATCACTACAAACTCATTTTGTTTTATAATTTAATTCCATGTGTAAAAAATGATTCTTGAATATTAAATTGGATATATTAAATATATTATGATTTGGTTCAAATATAAAAAAAATTCATGGCCATAATTGAAAATGGTAATAGAAATTGAAAACTCATCGTCCTTGAATGTGATAAATTAACACATCTCGGACAGTGTTTCATTTTTAGTATAAGAGGAGGGGGAAAGAGATATGATGATGAAATATTCCAATATAATAATATAATTCCATTACATGTAAGATAATTTAATTATCATATAATTTGGATGAGGTTATAATAGGAGAGATAAACAATATAATGGAACTTGTAAAAGAAATTAAAAGAAAAAGGAAGAGAGGTTTACCTCTTGAATACTCCTCCTTGAGAACCTCTTTAAGGCCTTTGGTTTTGGGATTTTGGTGATACCAGTAGGTCTCAGACATGGGTAAGGGTCTTGGGAAGAGTATTTGGTATAACTTATCCAAATCTCAAAGCTTGAGTGGTGTGAGAGGAAGAGGGTGTGAGGGTGGTTTTTATAGTGGATGAGAGGAGGGTTTTTCCATTATTTAATTTTTTTTGCTCAAGACTATGAAAAATCTTGATTATTGTGACTAAAAATAGTAATAAGTGCATGTGAGTTTGAACCAAGTGTTCTTAAATCAAACTTACATCTCCTATGACTCGATAAATCATGTATTTAGCATTTATCGTAAATTAACGTATTTTCACTATTCAATAAAAATTAAAGTATTTTAGAAAAATCCCAAAAATTAACCCTAACCATTTATAGATATTTAGAATAAAAAAATGAACTCCATTTTATGAAAAAAATTTCTAAATATGATACATTTAATTTTTAATTACAATCACCATTTACTCGAAAGAATATAGTTCTTAAAATTATAACTATTTTTATAATACCCTGAAAATTTAACTAAGGTCTTATTAAATTATCCCAAAATAATAGGAAAAAATATATTGATTTATGAAAAAAAAATTATGACAATTAAATATATTTTAAATTAATTTATTAATTATAAAATTGTAATTAAATATTTATTGCTCACAAAAATACCAACACTTAATTATTAATGTTTAAAATATTCACTTTTATTTATAAGGTGCCTAAATTTTATTTATACATACATGGGTGATGTTACTATTCATAAGGGTATATTACTATTCATAAGGGTAAATTTACTATTCATAAAGGTATGTCACTATTCATACGGGTAAGTTACTATTCATAAAAAAATAAGTTGATTCTATCAGACTCCAAATATCTTACAGAACGCAACTATCTATGTCTGTTTTTCCAAATTCAAAAGATAGAAGTGGAAAAATTATGTTTATTGGCTAGGTTATAACAAATTTTTGTTTCATAGGGACTCAGTGTTTCATGTATTCTTTATTAAATTTACTTTTAAATCCTTAAGGTGTCATATTAATATAGAATATATATGTATCATAATAAAGTATTTATCAAAATAATTATAATATCCAATATATATATATATATATATTGTTCCTATTCATTTAAAATAGTTAATTAAGTAATATTTTGATAAAAATGTATTTTGTAATAAAATAACTAAATATATAAATTCATATTAAAATATTCTTTTACACAAAATAATACATCAAGATAGTATTTTTTTAGAACATTAATTAATTTGAAAGCTATAAATTTTAAATATAATTATTTATAAGTGCTATTATAATTAATTAAAACACTTAATTTTAAATTATTGTTTTTCATAATTTAATGTATTTAAAATTATAAAACAAATTACTCATGTGTTATAGATAAAACTCAGAAATATATGTAAAATATATTCATTTCATGGTTGCCTTTCCCCCGCTTCAATGCTTATTCTGCCCTGCCCCCTTTTATCCGTGCTTATTCAAGCCAACAGTGGTGCTAATTCAAAAAATTAACATTTCTCGGCCATGTGTGCCCGTGAAGATTTGAACTTGTAACCTCCTTGTGTACAGTGAACATCCTTACCACTAATCCATTTTTTTTAGATATTTTATAATATATCTTTTCCAATATATATATTTACAAATATATTTTTTATTTATATATTTTTTCATATAATTATATATAATTATATAATTATTTCTAAATACTTTTATAAAATATGTTTAAATATTTTTATACATTTTTATATATTTGGGTAGTATGTTTACATATAAATTTTTCATAATGTGTTTATAAAATACAATGTTATTGTAAATACATTTGTGTATGTGTGCATATTTGTATATTTTTGTGTGTCAGGCTCTCCCTCCCAACCTCAACCTCTATATATATATATTTGTGTGTGGGTGGGTGTGTCTATCTATACATATGAGTGTATATATTTATTAATATATTTTTTTGTAATGTATATAGATACTTACATATATATATATACAAAAAAATTATAATCGTACTTACCACTAGCCTAGAAGATTTTACTTTTTAAATGATGATATATTTATATATATGTATATATATTTTTCAATATATGATTATTTTAATTTGTGTGTGTGTATATATTTATTTACAAATATTGATAGAATATATAAATATATATATATATATCTTTTTATTAATACACACACACATAGATATATATATATATATATTTATTTATATATTAGGTGTTTGGAGGTAAAATTACATTCAAACACACACACACCACATTCACAGACTGGAGAGATATGATATATCCCTATCCCCAAGGGGATAGCCCACCCATAAAGCCTTATTTATTTATTACATGTCCAGTAGGCCCAATGGTCATGATGCCCATAACATGTCATGGAAGCTTAGTGAAACTCCATACCTACACCATCATGCCTACGTAACAAGGCCTTCATAATGCATGCAACAGCACATGTATGTGTCGTCATCTACATCACTGCCTGCGTAGTACTGTAATAGTACATGCACCCAACATTGCTAGATCCTAGGACCTCCTAGATTCCAAGCAGGAGCTTTTAACACTCAGGTACAGGCTCGTTGTCCACACACACACACACCCACCCACACATACACACACACACACATATATATATATATATTCATAAATTTTTATAATGTAAATAGAATGGGTAAATTTCATTTTAAAATTAAATGGATAATAATTCTTTATTTACATATGTTTTATATATTTTAAAATATAAATTACAAGTAAATATGTTTAGATTAATTTCTGTAAATATATGTAAATATGTCTATATATATATATTAATTGGTAAATAACCCTATAATGTGAAAAATGTAAAAATATTAACACCATAATATCCATATGAATATAAGACCTAGGAATAAATTTATTTTCCACCGAAAAAAAAGATAAGAAGACCCTCTTTAATGAATCTAAATTTTTATCAACGTCTCAAAAATGAGGTCACCCCAACATAAACTTGGTTTTAAATGCCTTCTAAGACTATTTTGATTAATAAAAAATAGGTTTTGTAGTCTCCTACATACTAAACAACATAAATCATTTCACACACATTGATTTGATATTTTTTAGAGCCCAGACACCATGATCAAAAGTTATGGTCATTTGAAGTTCAATCCCTTTTTCAAACTTATCTTAAGATATTAATTAATTTATTAATTTTTTCATCACTGAATTTTCATTAAATTTATATTATTAAATACAAATTTTTAAATTTTTTATTAATATTTATTTTTAATTATTTCATATGCCATTATTTATTAAATATATTATATATTTAGTATAAATAAATATATTATATAAATCAAATTTTATTAAATATATTATATCTAAATAAATATATTTATATTTATATACTATAATATGATATTTGATAGTATATTAAATGTTTTTTTATGATGTATACATTTTATCAATGTTAATAAAAACAATGATACTTGGGAGTGTTAAAAAACAAAGATAAGTGGTACAGTTTTATCGGCGCTTTTTTAGCATTGATAAAAAGAATCTTAACAAACTCTTTTAGTTATCATTTATAAATGGATTCCATTTATCATTTATTTTTTTAACACTGGTAAAAGATAGTGTTCAATGTCGCGGTAGAAGAGAATAATGATAATAATGATATTTTTTGAAATATTCAATGAATAAAAAATTACTTCATAATAATGGTTACTAATAAGACTTTTTTTTATGTTATATATTTTGTAAAATTTCTTATTGAATAAATTATATGTTATTAATATTTATATGAATTTTTATTATATATTAAAATTAATTAACCAATGAATAAAGATTGTAAAATAGTGATAAATCATTTTGTATAAGGAGGGTTCATTTTTTCCCATCCAAAAGGAAAAAAATGTGTTTTTTGTGATTTTTATCAACGAAATATATCTATTATTCAAGGTTTCTTTAAATTATATATTATGATGAATCCAAAAAAATGATTACAAAAAAATAATAAAAAAAATATTATTTTCTTATCATGATTCAATATGATACTATATTCATAGTAATTAAGTTACCAAACTATGATAGAATACATTAGACATGAAAACTATAAAAGTATAATTATCAAGATATTTATCTCCATATTAAACAATTAAATAATAAAAAATCATTAATCATATGGAAATTTTTTATAAACCAATTTTAGTGTACAAATTATTAAAAATAAAATCATTGAAGGAAAACAAATCTATGAAAAAAACAATGTTATGAAAGAAAATTTAATAGATTTCATAATTAATATAATAGTGATTACTCCAAGATTCAAAAAAATCCATTATAATGTCTAACCTTCAATATTCCTTGACCATTGGAATTCTAGTTGTTGGATTATATATTGTGGGGATTAATCTAAACTACTGGAGAAAATTCAATATACTCTATACATATTGTGATATATTAATGACATGGTGAGAACTTTTAGCTATACATTGTGTTATTTTCATTACATAATGTATCTATATTGTATTTATATTTATATATTTCATCACCATCATCATACGCAAAGTTTACGCTCACTTCATTAATGATGTGCCCCACCTACGGTCTATCTTACATTTCTGGTTTTGAAATTCTTCAAGTTTCAATCAGCTTTCAATTGATTTCACAACATGTTATCAGCATGATCATTTTCTTTGAAATGTGCATCGTGATGATGTTTTTGTTATCCCCATCATTGAAATAATATAAATCTCATGGGAAAAATTTATTCACATATTTTTATAAACATTATTCTTTTGACATACTCTTTCACATGTGCATCGACTCCACTTACTCATAGAGCTACTTCAAAAGGGAAGTATTATTTTATATGTAATATATTGTTACATTTATTTTTCCCCTCTTGATAAATATGAAAATAATATATTATTTTCTTAATATTTTGTTTTGGGAAATATAATGAGCTCTTGAATAGCTGTAATGACTCACAGTTGAGAAATTTCACTCCATTCCCTAAATAGAATGTGTTTGACTAATAATTTATGTGAATAATGTCAAGACAAACATCATTCATCAAATAAAATATTTAAACAATGTCACCCAAAGGGGTCTAACAATGAATATTGTGTACTGTTCATATGTTTATTAGAATTTTTCTAATCAATAATGAACATATCATACATGTAGTGCATCAAGCTAAAGTTTTCTAATCATGATATGGACTATGAAATTTAATATCTTATATTTCTTGTTCATCAAGAAAGTTTCAAGTTTGATTATGATGTATAAAGGCTCATGATGAGTATCATATTTACTTTTAATATTTATAAATATCATTTTATTTTATTTATTTTCTCTTTCATTTTATTTCTTATAAAATGTTTGATTGAAATTAAATGTTCATGATGAACAAGAATAAATATATTTTATGTATATTCATTCCATAGAGTGGATTAAATTGATGAAAGTGATGAAAGTTGTGAAATTGTTGAATTGAATATTAACTTTATTGACTTTAATTTACTATAAAACACAAACAAATAATTTTATTATGTTCCCTCTAGTGAATGAAATATTTATTATAAATGATTTGTTTCATTGCCCAAAGTGAATTCAAATATAAATTATTTTATTTTAAATTAATTTTAATTTGAATATTATTTTTTTTAATTATCATTATGATGTATTGGTTTATAAAAAATAATAATAATATAACTACCAGAAGTGGTTCGATGATATTAAATATTTACAAAGTGCAATGATTTTTATTAATATTTATAAAATAATGAATCCCTGAAGAATGATATAAAAATAATTTTATTTGTAATTATATTGATGGATATTTTCATTTATCTTTTATTGATCATATAGTAGGAATATGAGGGTAAAATTATTATTTAACATATTTTTAATGCCCTAGCCTCCGAAGTCCAGAGTCGGTGCCTTACATTATTAAATTAACATGATAAAAATGGATCAAATCCCAAATGACTAAATGTTTAGCGGTTTTAAAAAAATAGATTACATACATGATACCCATTTTACATTGGTAAATATAAAATGAAACATAATATACAATAAAATATAATAAGGTTCATCCTTGAAACCCATTCCCAAAATTCATCTTCATATCCTGAGGAAAGGAAACAAGATAAGGGTGATATAAAATGATTAGAAAGGGTTCATTACATAAGAATATTATCATAAATCAAAGATGAATAAACAATATATAAAGGTAAATAATGGAAAACACATTCCATTTAATCAATAAACTGAGAATAAAATCCATCCATATATTTTTTCATAGAGAAAATCATTTGGATAATAATAACTAAAATGAAGGTAATGCTTAATTTTCAGATGTCATGTATCAGGAACATAAACCACTATATAATCAAGATATATCCTAAATAAATTTTATTTCTATGGTTATAAACCCATATTAATATTCTTTGATACAAACTCAAAGTTTTTTCACCAAATAATTTCATCTCTCGATACTACGGATGAATCGTGGGGCTTGGATTAATCGGTCCCCAGCCCATAGAGCATGCATTTACTGGTCCCTAACCCATATATCTTATATTAAATAGTCCCCAACCCATGTATTTAATGTTCAAATAATTCCTCATATATCAAATAATCGATTTAAATTCATAAAAAAGTGCCTTTTCAAATATCTGCATTGAGTAAAGGATACATATTTATCAATAATTCCTCAATAAATCAAAAAACATTCAAAGTAATCACCCTATGTAAAAATGGTATAAAATTTAGTAAATAAACATATAAATAATAATATAATATGGATATCACAAAAAAATATTTATAATTTACAATTAAAAAGGATAATGGAAAAGTGATTTTTTTAAGAGAAAATTAACAATCACAAAAGAAAGTGAGATTGCAAGATAAATTTTTCTATATAGAAATTTAGAAGTTAAAAACACTTAGATGAGATAATTCAAATTAAAAACATAATTTACATTAAGATAAAAGGATTTATTGATATAATATATTATAAGGGGTATTATAAACACTACACCAAATATTTAAGTGGTGAATATGACATTTGTCTCACAGATGTAAAAAGTGAGATGAAAATCCATTACCTTACACTTCCTTTTAGTTATATGATATTTAACCTCTTATATAATGGTTTTAAGCATTTTATTTACTTATAATAGAATAATTTTTATATTTATTATATCATATATAACCCTTTTATAACATATTATAACATGTTCATTAATAATATCTCATTGTTTTCATTATTTCAGGTGTTAATTTCCTTGTTTTTCGAGTATTTATTGAATTGTTATTTTTGTTACTATTAAATATATCATGATTTAGTCATATATATAATGTAAACCATGATTTAAAAATTATATATATTCATTATATAATTATTTATAGTAATCCATAAATTTTTTAGATCGAAAATGAAATACATTATTCAGGGAAATGGTAGGGCGTATGTACACATGAACACTATTTCCTTTTTCTTATCTTATTAAAAGAATGAAAATTAAATTATGTTTATGTATATTATAAATCTATTATAATATTTGTGTCATATAAGTCACATATGTTTATTTAAACCATACTTAATACATTATTGTAATGTGTAAACGCATCACATCACTTTGAGGAGATGGTAGTCCACACGTCCACAAACAATGTTATCGTATTCCCACAAAATGGAATGCATTGAGGTATGTGTTGTATAATAATTATAGAAGAATATATAAATTATAAATATCATATATATATATAATATTAACTTTAAATCCATAATTATTTACATCCTTGAAATGTGGTAATGGAAGAATGAATGATATTGATTCGCAAGGCGGTTGTCCGCCGTATACACAAACGATGATTGTGTATCCCATTTTATGGAAGTGTGTAAAAGTGTAGGGAGTAAACATAAGATAAAAAATATAATTATATTAGGGATATTTGTTTTATTATTATAATAATTATATATTAATAATTTAATTAGTGGAGAAATAAATAAAACAAAAGATCTTATTGAAGAATATTACCACTTCTTCAGATGACTCCTTTTTGGTATATACCAATGGTCTTACATAGTTTTCTTTATTAAAAAATCTAGGATTCTAGGATGAGGGTAGGTATGTTAGGATATTATTTTGGAAATATTTTTATGAAACAAATATTTTTATATGTTTGAGGAATGTGGGTGGGAGTTCCCTGTTATAGTGGAGGAGTGGCATTCTTGTAAATATAAAAAGGTAAATACTATTGAGAGGTCTCTCTTATATCATGTGTCTATAATAATTAACAAAATTATATAAAATTTACTATATGGTCAGAATATACCCATATAGTGTCATTTTGAAAAGTTTCTCAGTTATTTTAGTTCTTAAGTTTAAGGTTTAGTCCCTTGTTAAGCTGGTTTTTTTCTTAATCGTTGTAATTAATTTTCATTGTTTTCACTAATATTTTTGTCAAAAACTAAGTTAAACATAATATAAATTATAAATTATGATTATTAAAAATAATAAATAAATTTTTTTAAATTCAAATCAAATATGTGGAAGAAATTAATTTAAAATTAATTCCACAGACATAATGGGAAATCAGGTTTTTAAACTGAAAATGTTCAAAAGTTTGAAATGTTTGTTTTTCATAAATAAATATAAAATTGATCCAAATAAACTAAATTTTATTAATATATCTAAAATTTAACTAATTAAAATAAAAAAATTATTAATAATATAATTTTACCCTATAAATTATTTAGATGACAAAGAAGTTTTCAATTAAAATTCATTATTTTTCAATATTCATCAAAAAAATGAAACTTCATAGAAAAATACCAAACATTCACGCTGATATAATTCTGACATTAATATTTCAAAATTAAATTTTATTTTTCAAAATATAATTAATAAAATAGTGAAATTTTATTTTTAAAATAGGTGTGTCATTAAAATGCGGCAAAACAGCCTTTAAAAATCATTTAGCTTTATGCGTAAAATTGTATTTGTTCTAAACATATGCCTATAAAAATAATTTTATGAATTTAAAAAATATTTATATAATATATAATATATATTTCATTAATATCAATCACCAAGAGAAATTAATTTAATTTATTATTAAAAAAAAATTGGTGCTTAAAACAATTTTCTAATAAAAACAATTCCTTTATATTCAATTGGATTCTATATTCATTTCTAACACATAGTAATTATGTAAACATATATATACAATATTTTACAAATTTATTTAATCATTTTCATACATTTTATTATAAAGTCTAGTTGATAACTATCATATTAAATAAAAATATTGATAGTATATTGTAGTTTGGGAAAACTCACTCTTTCAGGTAACATAAGCTATTGAATAAACTTAGTATTGTGTATAAAAAAATCCAACTTAGTGTTTTCTATATTGAAAGATAATATTAGTTTTTTTTTGTAGCATAAGATTAACTTGGGGTTTCATATAAATCAATCTAGTAAAAACATTATATTTATTCTAAAAGAAAATATTGTAAATTCTTGGGGTGTTACCTTCTCATCAGATTAAATAAATTTCATCCATCTAATTCAAACTTGATCTAAGTAATTGAGGGTTTTATATTTAAAAATACTATTTTTTAAAAACCCACATTATAAATAGGGTTAATAACACATATTCTTAATAAGAGGGAAAAGGAAATGTGTAGGTGTAACAACCCAGGTATTTATAGAATAATACTTCTTATTTTTAATTAATATTTATGAATAAGATATAAATTTTATATTAAAATCGGACACTTTTTCCGATATCGTTATTGACATGAAACAACAGGTTTCTCTAAAATATTATGTTGCACACAACATTGAGTTATACCGAAAAATAATATAATTATTATTATTATTTTAAATGGTAGTTAGCACCGAGCCATCTTAATGGATGGAATCAGTAATATCAACTAAATTTTTAAATATGGTTTACAAATGTTTAAATAATGATTAATTGGTTACCAAATTTGTTATAAACGGAAATAAAAACCAATTGTATATAAAGGATATGTTTTTATGAAAACCTATTTAAAAGAGAATAATTGTGTTTATAAAATCATATCACACTTTATGAATTTTTATTTAATGAAAAATATATTTTATTTATTCAATATAATTTTTTAAACTAATCTCATATATTTTCTAGATATAATATAATAACAAATTCATTTTTTTGGATAAAAGAAGTATTTTTCTAAAAGTGTAGTTTTACCGCCTGTTGATATCAAACCGTTTTTAAATCTAGTTTTTTCACTTTTATATGTTTTATTTAAAAAAGTAAAATTATTTTATAGAATAGGTACATCAAATTTTACTTTGGTTAACATTTTGTTAATTTTCTGATAATGTTCATATTTTAATAAATAGTGAAAAATATTGCATTTTAAATAAAAAAAATCATTTTCATCTAATTTGTTTATACAGATAGATTGTCATTTTATTTGGTTTTAAAGGTTAATTGGGTTAATTTTTTATCATTTTGTCTAATTTTATTCATTTTATGTAATTTCCTATTGAAATTGGACATAAACGCATGTAAATCTTTTGATAATTATTACTTCTTTAAAACCCTCTTTTTCTTTTTAACAACGGGAATTAATTTAAAATTAATTTATTTAAATTATGTGTTTTTAATTTTTAAAAATTGATTCCATATTTTTAATCAGGAGGTCCAAATTTTTTTAATACATATTTTTTATTTTTTAGACATTATGAATAGCAACTTCAGTAATTATTTTATTTACCATGGTTAAAGGGTAATTCTAGTAAATAAGGGTAAAAAAATATTCTAACAATATTAAACAACCCTAACACATGTAATAATCCTATTGGAAGAGATATGTCTGACCATGGGCATCCTTGGGTCGATTTTGGTACCCCATGGATCCACTTGGGAGTGATAATGACATGTTATATTAATTAATTTAAAGTAAAGAGAAATATAACATAAACATGTATCTTTTACTAAAACAATATTTATATGGGGTTATATAACTAATTTATTCAACTATAAATATTAATTAGAAATATAAAAATATTTCATATATCATGATATTTTATTTATAATTTTTAGACACTAAAATAAATGAATTTAATTATAACAGAATGATGATGTAGTGATTGCTTCATTAATAAAGGATTCAAATAAATGATATTATAAATGTTAAAATAAATTTAATTTTTTTATTATGATGTCATCCAGAAAATTTATGGATTATATTAACATATTATCTTTGATTTAATTAGTTTTTTGAGAAGTAATCAAGTTTTTATGACTTTAATAAAAATAAATTATGTTATAGTGTCAAAATCCGAATAAATGAGTTTTTAAAACAAATACTATTTTATTAAATGATATAATAGTCATAAATATATAATCTATGTAAAAATGACTTATATAATGTTAAAAAAGTAATTAATTATCCACTTATGGTTCTCTTTGAATTTTATAGTAAATATAGTTACCATATATTATGAAAATGAAAGAATACATGGTAAGAGTTAATGTTTTTAACTAGGGGTTAAAGCTAAAATATATAGTTAATATTGTGACCTAAACTTTTATAAACCCTATTTATTGAGAGTTGTTTGACCCAAAATAATCTTATATTTGAAATAAATTAGTTTTGTACCATTAAAACTAAATATAAATTTATAATAAAATAATATTCCAAGACCTTCCTAAAGTGTCCATCTTCCCTCTTAGAAAAGGGCAACAACTATACCCACTTACTCACACCTCTCAAACCCCTTGTATAGTCCAAATTCTACTCAAATAATCTCTCAAAATACCTCCCTTCCAATTAGAATCATTACCTTTGGAAGAAGGAAATTCTAGAAATCCTTTAGGCTGAAATTAAAAGAAGTTACCCGATTTAGAGGTAACGTATGTTCTCAAGTTCTTTTCCTTAATTTTCCTTATCCACTCCCTATGATCCTATTATTTTTTAATTAGATAACAAAACCATTATCATCAATATACTAGTATGTTTTTATTATAAGTATTCTAACTACACTTACACACATCTCCATCTCATGGATATGAACATACTATTTCTGTGTATGGTGAACTACTGCCTCACGAAATAATGAATGGTCAATTTTCCCCTACCACCTCTCTTGGTGGCCATTATGATGGAACATTATTTATATATGATATATATTATATTTATATTTTCTCTATTATTCTATATTCTTATTTAAAAAAATACCTTTACGCCTTCCATAATGCGTAAATACGATAATTTCATTTGAGGAAGTGCAGACAACCATCCCCTCATAGTGATGTGACTCGTTCATGCCATACATGGAACATATAAAGGATATAATTATAGAACTTATGTAATTTTTATAAAATATTATATTATAATTTAAGTATATTATACCTATGTATCATTTAGGATTCATTCCTTTAAATACGAAAAAGAAATTAAAGTAATGTTCATGTGTACATACGGCTTACCGTCTCCATGAACGGTGAATTTCATTTCCTATCTGCAAATGTTATAGACTATTATAAATACATATATAATAGATATATATGATACTTAAATCATTAATAATATTCTGTTGATGATGTAATTTTGACTACATAGACAATTTACATCAAAACAAGTTCATTTTCAACTTAAGTACCGAACAACGACAAAATGTCCGATATGAACTAAAATAATTAAAAATTTGTTATAATATGGTAATAATTTATATAAAATTAATAATAAACTTGAAAAATATTTTGAAGAAAGTTTAAATTAACTTAATTTTATTATTCAAGAAATTAAAGAACAAACGAGACAAGTCAAACTCATGGTAAGGGACTTCGTCTCAATCTTTTTTCATTGAGGGATTTTTTGATAATATCCACCATTATTGTTTAATAAGGTGTTTATAAAACCAATATAAAATTTCATATCAATGTTTATCTATACTAATATTATTTTTTATAAATGTTTAGAGTGGTATGGGTCACCTTGAACGTTTAAATATATAATTATAAAATCTTTGTCTTCATGATATTAAATACACATTTATTTATATGGATATAATAGGATTATAAAGGAAATTTTATGTCTATCTATAATTCCATTAAAGGTTTTAAAAAATAATAATTTTATATAAATCATTTTACTTTCTTTACAAAATGAAATAAAAGGAATGTTATTTGTTTTAACGTATACAGCGATAACGGCTTCTCTGTCGTTGGAACTATCATTTGATATTTGGATTCCTCTATAAGCCTTACTTTATTTTAAATAAATACATTATTCATTTATTTGTGTATCTTGGTATTGAAAATGGGATTCTTAAATGAAAATGGTATTGTTATATGGAAATATTTTTCATATGGTATTAGAAGAAGTTTTCAAAAATGTATTTTTTTTATGAATGTATCTTATTAATTAAATGGTAAATGAGCATTATATGAGATGGGTGAGCCTTAAATAGCTTATAATAAGGGTTTATCACCATTATAGCTCAGGGGTGAGACCGATATAGCTTATAAAAAGGGTTATCCCCATTATAAATCTCTAATTTGGAATTCTACCATATGGTTGTTACAATTGGAAGATGTTTGAAAGGGTTTTATATATATGATGCTTTATGTCACCTAATGAAGTTTTATTTTATTGCTATTGGTTTTAGTGTTTTTCATTGAGAAAAAATTATGAGTGTTATTTATGTGAAATTTTTTTGTTTTATCTACTCCAAGAACATTGAATGGGTTATCAAGTTTTAACTAGAATAATGGTTTTTATTTATTTTTATGTCCCTTACTGAGCATTTTGTGATCATACCAAGTTTTAGATTTTTTCAAAGGATTTATAGGATAATATAGTCAAGGATGGATTAAAGTAAAATTTATAATGATTAAAAATGAAAAGAAACCATTTTTCTTTCTAAATGTTTTGTTGTTATGGAAGAAATGGATATTTTTTGAAGTATCCATTTTTTATTTCTATGTTTTTTATGTAATTGTTATGGCCTAATTCTATAAAGATCTAAACATGAAAATATCCTCAATGTAAATTCTTGACTTAACTCAATATTATGTAACATTTAAGGTTGGGTCCTTATAGTTGGTATCAGAGGATATTTTAGATAACTCTAAAGGTTTGGATGGTGTTAATTTCTTTATTTTAGAGGATTTTACATTATGGTTATGTTGAAATGATGTAGTATTTTAAGATTACCATGTTTCTTCATCTAAACTATATCTGTTTAGAATGGTTGTCCATATATGAAATATGAAATTTGTAATGGGAAGGCATTTAGAGGAAAAAAACCTTTCAAATCAACAACATGATGTGGTGAGAATTGGAAAAGAACAGTTTGTTGTTGTGATGGAGCAGTTCACTCAAGATATAAATGGAAGTGGTTTCCATCCACGAGATAATCCCTATCAACCACAGAAGAATATTTCAGTATTGGAACATTTTATTTGGCAACATCCCCCATCATTAAATGTATTGTCTGACCCAGTGGTATATGAAGGATGGATCAATACCCTGGAGATGATATTTGAAGTCATGGAATGTTCAGAACGTCAAAAAGAAACTCTTACCATCTATCACTTTGAAGGTGAAGCTAGTCTATGGTGGTCATTAGTTAAGAATACTATAGGGAAAAATTATCTTGATTCCATGGAATGTGAATAATTTAAGGATATTTTCCTTGAGAAATATTTCTTTAAGGTTGTTCGGCTTAGGATAGAGAAATAATTCTTGGAATTAAATCAAAGGGATGATGATTCAGTTACATCATATGAATAAAATTTCACAAGATTTTCCATGTTTGTTCTGGATTTTATTCAATAAATTGATAGTAAAATTAATATATTTTACTCAGGATTGAAACTGGGGCTATAAAGAGATTTGTCCTCTCAAGAATTTAAAAGTTATGAAAAAGTGGTTTGTTGTGCTATGAAAGTTGAAATGGAGTTTGCCGAAACTTATGTTCCATGACATTATAAGAGTAAGAAATGGTCAAGGTACCAATAAATATAGAAGAAACCAACTAATAAATATAGAGTTAAGCTCAAAACTTATTCCAAGTGCGGTAAAATACATTCTGGGGAATGTATGTCAGGATCTGTAAAGTGTTACCGGTGTGGTAATTTTGGTCACAAGGTTCGTGACTACAAAGAAAAGGGTCTTGAACAGTCTAATAATGAGATAACAGATAGTTATTCTATAGTAAGATTCTTTAACTGTAATGAGTTACGACATTATGCAAATAAGTGTCTGAAGTTAATTACCTAGGGAAGAAATAATTATGATCGAAAATAGAAAGGTTTGGGAAAATTTTTTGCTACTACTATAGTTGATGTTGAAACATATGATGAAGTGATGGATGCTCCTAAGAGACTGGTATTTTTCGAAGGATAACCATAAGTTCAAAGTTTTATATACATCTTATAAGGTTATATGTGATTTGATTATAAGTTTTTAAGGAACCTTCTGGGAGTTGTTTTGTTGGGTTATGTTTATATATGTTTTTAATGTGGAAGTATGCCATTACTTTTGGACCTTAGTTTTAAGATATTGATATCCATTATGGATTTTGTAATCTTTTATACTTAAGGTTATTCTTATAGATGTACATAATATTTTGGGAATATTATGAGGATGAAATAGTTCTTATAAAATCAAAATACATCAAGTAATTATGTTTTTTTATGTTCTTAGTCATGCTCATAAATAAATTCCTCAACTTTATGAAAAGGACCTTAAAACAAAAATATTTTCTGTTTACTTTTCCTGCTGGGAAATCAAATATTGTTTAACCCATCATAATTGTATGGTTTTCAAGCAGTTAATATTCTCCTAATAAAGTTTTCAATCACTCTCCACCCGAACATGATGGTTAGTTTTATATTCTATGTCCATGGTTTCCTTCATAGAATCCTAGTATTTGTTATCTCAGGTGAACATTTTACTTCTCTTTATTTCTTTTAATGTGGTAGTTTTATTAACCCTTTTTCCGATATGGGATTTTTAATGATGTTTCCAAGCCCCATTTTAAAATTGTGAGGACACAATTTCAAAAAGGGGGAATTATGTAACAGCCCAAGTATTTATAGAATAATACTTATTATTTTCAATTAATATTTATGAATAAGATATAAATTTTACATTAAGATGGGACAATTTTTCGGGGAGTGTACTTGACATGCAATAATGGGTTTCACTAAAATCTTACGTTGCACACAACTTTGAGTTATACCAAAAAAATAATACAATAATTATTATTATTTTAAATGTTAGTTAATTCCTAGCCATTAGAATGGTTGGAAAGAATAATATCAACTAAATTTTAAAATATGGTTTACATATGTTTAAATAATGATTCGTTGGTTACCAAATTTATTATACATATAAATAATACCCAATTGAATATAAAGGATATGTTTTTATGAAAAGATATTTAAAAGAGAATAATTGTGTTTATAAAATCATATTACTCTTTATGGATTTTTATTTAATGAAAAATATATTTTATGTATTAAATTTAATGTTTTCAATTCATCTTATATGTTTTCTAGATATTATATAATAACTAATTCATTTTTTCAGATAAAAGAAGTATTTTTCTAAACATGCATTTTTACCGTCGTTTGTTGGAGAACCCTTTTTAAATTTAGATTTTTTCACTTTTATATGTTATATTTTAAAAAATAAAATTATTCTATAGAAGAGGGACATAGAAATTTAATTTGGTTAAATTTTTTGTATTTTTTAGATAAAGTCATTTTTTAATGAATAGTGAAAAATATTGTATTTTAATTCCAAACTGCCTTTTCAATTAAGTTATTAATACAGTTATATTGTCATTTTAATTGGTTTGTAAATTTAATTAGATTAAGTTTTTTTAATTTAATCCAATTTTGGTCATTGTAAGTAATTTCTCATTAAAATTTTACATAAACACATATCAATCTTTTGATAGTTATTACTTCTTAAAAACTCTCTTTTTCGTTTTGAAAATGGGAATTAACTTTAAATTTATTTATTCCAATTATGTGTTTTGAATTTAAAAAAATATATTCCATATTTGGAATCATGAGTTCTAAATTATATAAATAGGTACCTTTTATTTTTAGACATTATGAATAGTAACATCATTAATTATTTTATTTACCTTGGTTAAAGGGTAAATATGGTAAATAAGGGTAACATAATAATATTATAATAATATTAAACTACCCTACCATGTTTACTAATCCTATTTGAGGAGATATTTCCGACCATGGGTATCCTTGGGTTGATTTTGGGACCCCATGGATCCACTTGGGAGTGATAATGACACGTTATATTAATTAATTTAAAGTAAAGAGAAATATAAAATAAACATGTATCTTTTACTAAAATAATTTTTATATGGTGTTATATAAGTTATATATTCAACTATAAATATTCATTTTAAAGATAAAATTATTTCATATATAATGCTATTTTATTTATAATTTTTAGACATTAAATAAATAAATTTAATTATGACAGAATGATGATGTAGTGATTACTTCATTAATAAAGGATTCAAATAAATGATATTATAAATGTTAAAATAAATTTAATTTAGTTATTATGATGTCATAGAAAAAATTTTGGATTATATTGACATATTATCTTTTATTTAAGGATTTTTTTGAAGGAATCATGTTTTTATGACTTTATGAAAAATAAATTACTTTATAGTGTCAAAATTAACATAAATGTGTTTTTAAAACAAATACTATTTTATTAAATGATATAACAGTACTAAAAATATAATATTATTTTTATGGACTTATATAATTCTAAAAATTTTATTAATGATACACTTATGGTTCTTTTTGAATTTCATAGTAAATATATTTTCCATATATTATGAAAATGCAAGAAGACATGGAAAGAGTTAATGTTTCTAACTCAGGGTTAAAGCTAAAAGATAAGGTTAATTTTGTGAACTAAACTTTTATAAAACCTATGTTTAAGATTATTTAGAAAAAAAATCTTCTTATATTTAAAATAAATGAGTTTGAGACCATTTGATACTGGAAATAAATTTATAATAAAAGAATAGTTCAAGACCTTCCTAAAATTCCCCTCCTCGCTCTTATAAAAGATCACCACCTCTACACACTTAGTCACACCTATCAATACCCTTGGCTCATCCAAATTCCGATAAAATAATCTCCCAAACATCCCTCCCCTTATGTTATTATCCTCACCTTGGGAATAAGGAAATTAAAAATATCCTTTAGGCTCGTATCAAAAGAAGTTACCCAATTTAGAGATAATGTCTTCTCTCAAGTTCCTTTCCTTTATTTTCCTTCTCCACTCCCTATGATATTCTTATTCTTTTATTACATAAATAAACCAATATAATAAATATAATAGTATTTTTAATGATAAGGATTCTAACTACACATACACACACCTCCATCTAATGGATACGAACATACTATTTCTATGTACAGCAAACTACTGCCTCACGAAATGATGAGTGTTCAATTTTTCCCTACCACCTCTCATTGTGGAAATTATAATGGAACTGTATTTATATATGATATATATTATATTTATATTTTATATATTCTTCTGTATTTTTTTTACATCTAACCTTTATGCTTTCCATAATGTGTAAATACGATAATTTCATTTGAGGAAGTGCGGACTACCACCCCCTCAAAAAGATATGACTCATTCATGCCATACATGGAACTTATAAAGGATAGAATTACTTAACTTATGTAATTTATATAAAATATTATATTATAATTTAATTTTAGTATTCCTATGTATCATTTATTTTTCATTCCTTTAAATATGAAAAATAAATGAAAGTAACATTCATGTGTACGTACGGCTTAACTTCTCCATGAATAGTGCATTTCATTTCCAATCTCTAAATGTTATAGAATATTATAAATACATATATACTAGATATATATGATAATTAAATCATTAATATTATTCTGGTGATGATGGAATTTTTAATACATGGACAAATTATATCAAAAACAAGTTTATTATTAACTCAAGTATCGAACATCAAAAAAATGTCCGATATGAACTAAAATAGTTAACTATTTTTATAACAATTTAATAAGTGATATAAAATGAATAATGAACTTGATAAAAGTTCTGAATAAAGTTAAAATTAACTTAAGTTTATTATTCAAGAAATTAAATAACGAACGATACAAGTCAGACTCAAAGTAAGGGACTTCGTCTAAATCTCCTTTCATTGAGGCATTTCTTGATAGTATCCACCTCTATTATTTTATAAGGGGTATATACAATCACTATAACATTTCATATAAATATTTTATCTATACTTATGTTATGTATTAATTCATGAAGATTAATATTTAAATGTTCAAATTGGTATGGGACAACTTGAACTTTTAAAGATTTAATTATCAAATCTTTGTCTTCATGATATTAATTTACATATTTATTTATATAGATATAAAAGGATTATAAAGGACATTATATATCTATCTATAATTCCCTTCAAAGTTTTCAAAAGGAATATCTTTATACAAATCATTTTAATTTCTTTACAAAATGACAAAATGTATGTTATTTTTTTTAACATATACAGTGATAACGACTTCTCTGTCGCAGTAACCGTTATTTGATATTTGGATTTCTATATAAGCATTATTGTATTTTAAATATATATTTTGTTACTTTATTTGGGTATCTTGGTATTTAAAATGGGTTTATTAAATTAAAATGTTATTATTATACAGAAATATTATTCATAAGGGATTAGAAGAAGTTTTCAAAAAGTGATTTTGTGAAGAACGTGTTTTATTCATAAAATTGTACCTGAGTATTATATGAGATGAGTGAGCCCAAACCATCTTATAAGAAGGTTTTATCCCCATTATAGCTCACAGGTGATCCCAATATAGCTTATATTAAGGGTTTATCCCCATTATAGCTGACAAGTGAGCCTAATGTAGCTTATACGAAGGGTGATACCCATTATAGATCTCCAATTTGGAAGTTGGCCATATGGTTATTACAATTGGAAGATGTTTGAAAGTGTTTTATATATATGATCCTATAAGTCACTTAAAGTAGTTTTATTTGATTGTTATTGGTTTTAGTGTTTTTCATTGAGAAAAAAGTATGAGTGATATTCATGTGAAAAATTTTTGTTTCATCCGCTCCAAGAACATTAAATGGGTTATTAGGTTTTAACTAGACTAATGGTTCTTCATTATTTTTATATCCCTTTCTGAGATTTTTGTGACCATCCCATGTTTTAAATGTTTTCATAGATTTTAAGGGAGAATAGACTCAATTATGGAGTCAAGGAAAAGTTTTGAGGATTAAACATGAAAAGAAACCATGTTTCTTTTATAAAGTTTTATTATAATGGAAGAAACTGATACTTTTGGAAGTTTCCACTTTTTATTTCTATGTTTTTGTTATGTAATATTTATGGCCAGATTCTCTAAATCTCTAATCCTAAAAAGACCCTCAATTTTAATTCTTGAATTAACTCAATATTATGTATCATTTAAGGCTAGGGCCTTATAGAATGTCACCACAAAGTTAGGATTTTGTATAGGAGAAAATTAGTTAAAACATGGACATCGAAGAAAAATATAGTTATCATGTTATGATGGGGAGTGATAGAGAACATCTTCATGAGAAAGTTATTTACCATAAATCCATAAACCAGAGGTGTGAAAAAGGTCATTGATATCATAAAAATGATGATAATATGGAAACATTTTTTTGTTTCAATATCTTTTTCCTAGAGTTGATGATTATTTAACTCTATAAGAATGTAAGGAACTATAATTATTTGATAATTTTATATTTCATAAGAATAATCTTATCCTTTGGTTGTGACTTGAACTATTTCTACTTCACCTATTAGCATAAGTTGTATTATATGGTTAATTGATACATTAATCTCTAAACCCTTGTCCATAAATCAACTTAAACCATTTCATAAATGGTTTAATTTTCCAAAATATTATGATCTAGAAATTTATAATTAAGGTCACTAAATTTACAAAATGAACATATAATTAGTCTTCAAACAACATGAAGAAGATCTTTAATCATCTTATACAGAACATGTAAACACCTTCATCGTGTATTCTCTTGAAACATGGTAACAACTTGAATTACCATAAAACCTTTTTGAAAACATACATGCTTCCTAATTCCTTAAATATAACATAGATTATTTTATATATTCATTAAATCCAAAAAAAAATTATAAACTCCCTTAATGTTAGAATAAACCACATTGTCATTAATTAGTTCCAATGTAGTCAACAGATAAGGCCTCTGAGCGGCGTCACCCCCTACCTCTCTCACGCATCTAGGGTTCCTCTGTCGAGTTCTTCTCATTCCCCCTCTGATGCATCAAGATGGCTCGGCATCGATGCTCTGGAATCTAGCTCGGAATCGGCGTGGTCTACTGAAGCTTCAGGTTCGCATTTCGGCATTGGCGTGGTTTGGATCACGGCTCAACGGGCTCCGGTGGTCTGGATCTCTGCATCTACTTCCGGAGGCTAGATCTCAGCTTGACGTCAGCACGGCGAAGCTTCAGCTTTGGGATCTCGGATTGGATTTGGCGCTTGTCAACATGGCTTGGTGACGGCTTTTAGGCTCAGGATCTGGCCTCGGCTAGCTCTTGGATTCAGGCGTGTTCCAGTGTGGTTTGGTGTCTGCTCCGATGCGATTCTGAGTAGGAGGTTTGGTTTTGTTTTACCTTTCTGTTTGTGGTGCATGTTTGGTGGTTTTTCGGCTGTGTCGTCGCAAATAGGGGCCTTGTTCTTCCCACTAGTTCCATCTTCCTTCTGCGGATCCTCTGTTTTGGTTGCTGTGGATGTGTTCGAAGGGCACCTCACGGTCGTGGCGGGGTTCTTGTGGCATTGATTCCAGTGGTGGTTCCTTCGGGGTGATTGCATCGGGAGAGTCTATCATGCTCTACCCATTTGATGTCTTGAAATTTGTGGTTTTCTGGAAATTTTGGTGGTTCTTGTCTCTAAAGGCCATAGCTTAAGGGATTATTCAATGTTTTAACCTCTCAAAGGTCACTTCAGATGAGGTTGAGGGCAAATAGGTTCCATTGTTTCATGACTTTTCAGAATTGGAAGATTGAGGGGGTATGGATTTGGCCATCGGTACCATGCACGTGCTTTGGTACGGGTCAGCCAGTCGTGCTGCGATGAGACATTGGAAGCTGGAATTTATGGTATTTTGTTACTGGGAGGAGTTTCTCTTTGGTGGTGAGCATTTTTTTTAACTTGATTTTTTTTCTGTTGGAGACTGTTTTATTATGTTTAAGTCTGGATGTCATGGGTTCTAACTTTCACTTAAAGTGTTTTAAAAATAAAAAAAAGTAATTTTCAGTCAGTCAGTTCCAATGTAGTCAATAATATTTACTTTATCCATATCAATCTTCTCTTTATCCCACCATCATTATCTTATCGTCATAAACATATTAAGGGTTGTTTTTCCTCAATAATGTTTTTTCCATGAATCTCAACTCATCACTGAATAAATTTTCTTAGTACCATTCAACAAATTCTCTCAAATCCTTAATAAAATAGTACAATAGTACAATCCTTATATAATAATTCATATCATGAGAAAAAAACAATAAAGTAATTTTAAAACATATTTATTAGATCCAAATATAGAAGAAAAATAAATACTCCACTTCAGTTGTATCAATAACATATGCATGACCTTGATCCCATAACTTTTTTTAGGTATATTCCCCTAATTCTTAGAGAATTATTTTTTGTAGTTCTCTATATCATTGTATTTTTAACACTGAATATAAGTATTTTCCTTCTTCCCCTTGAATTATTTAACATGATGACCTTTTTCTACAGACATATAATAAACTCCCATTATTTTTTTGTTATTTCCTAGGGTGATTCTTTCCAAAGTTATCACATGATGGAAAATCCTTAATTATCTTCTTTCCCTTATCCATTTTTCACAAACCTTCTTCACCTTCTATGACTTCACATATAAGCCATAATACTTAGATAATTATTTATCAATCTCTTTAGAATGTGATATTATGTCCTCGTATGATTATAATGTTTTAAAAACAAGTTAGATTTGACAGATTGGCTTAAGATCATAAAATATATGATCCATCATACTCTTTGGATCATGTGCATTGGTGAGGTTCTCATTCCATCTGTTTTTTGTCATTTATAAATGATTATGTACACTATATTAGTTCATAAATTTTTTAAAAATAATGTATAATATTAAAACAAGTAAAATAAATAACATTAATTGAAAATTTTATGCCTGTATAATCTCATAATCATAATCATGGTTTCTTTGGGACGTTCTATAATTTCAAATCCTTCTTAATTATTTGGAAAAAATTTTGAATTATCCTAATTGTATACCCAAGGAGTGTAAAAAAAGGTGCATAGTATGGCCCTTTTCCATGTACCAGGTTATTCTCAAGTTTGTCATGATTCACCTTTTTGGATTTTTTATCTCTAGGTACATCTGTGTTAGAACCACTTCCACTTGTAGTATCAGGACAGGGATGTATTTCTAGTAAGACCCAAATAATATCTAACTTACCAAAACATTAGGATGTTATTATATACCTATCCTGAAAGTCCATATTAGGTTTATGTTCCCTAATATATATGTTTTCTTAAATCTAGTTTTCAAGGCTTCCACTAAACAGCCTCTGACACAAACTGTAATTCCCCAATCCCAAAAACCTTGAGTTGATGCTTTAGTTTATTACATTGGAATATTATAAGGAATAAAACCCAAATAAATGATATTTTAGAAATTATGGAAAACCAGAATACATAAAATATATCCATTTTATATTGGTAAATAGAAAATGAAATATAATACATAAAAAATCTAATAAACTGCATCCTTGAAACTCATTCCCAGAATTCATCTTCATATCTTGAGGAAAGGAAATAAAATAAGGGTGAGCTCAAATTAACAATAATAGTTAGGTATAGTACAATAATATCATGAATAAATTATTAATAAACAATATGGAAAGGTAAATAACTGACCACACATTTCATTTAATTAATAAACTGAGAAAATAATACATCCACATAATTTTTTCATTTTAAAAATCATTTACATAATAATAACTTATATGAAGGTAATGCTTAATAATCAGACTCCATGTATCTGGAACATGTACAACTATACAGTCAAGATCTATCCTCAATAAAGTTTAAATATTTGGGTATAAACTCATCTGATTCTTCTTGGAAATAACCTTTAAGGGTTTGTTGACAGAATATTCCGTCATGTGATACTATCGATGCATCATGGGGATTGCATTAACTGGTCCCTATCATGTAGATTTTTCTTTAATCAAACCCCAACCCATAGGTATTTCATTAATAGGTCCTAAACCCATGTACTTAATGTCCAAATAATTCCACATATGTCAAATAATTGATTTTAATTCATAATCAACGTTCTTTATCAAATATCTCTATTGAGTAAAGGATATGAATTTATCAATAATTTCCGAATAAATCAAATAACTTTTAATGTAAAAAAACCATATGTAAAAATGGTATGTCGTTTAGAGAATAATAATATCCATCATACAATAATATGGATATAAAAGAGATGTATAATTTCCAATGAAAAATGATTATGGGAAAGTGATTTTTTTAAGATAATGTTAACAAGTACAAATGAAAGTGATGTTGTAAGATAACTTTTACCACTTGGAAATTTTCAAGTCAAAACCACTTTGATTAGATAATTCAAATTAAAACCTTAAATACCATGAATATAAAAGAATTAATGATATAATATATCATAAAGTTCAATAGATACATCACATGAAATAATTAATTGGTGAATATGACATATATCCCATATATGTAAAAAGTAATATGAAAATCCATTACCTTACACTCCCAATTGGTTTAATACTCTTTAAACATCAGTATAATGGTTTTATACATTTTATAAACTTATATTATAACAATATTAATATTTATTATATCATATATAATCCTTTTTAACATATCATAACCTATTCATTAATAATCTTTCATAATTTTCATCATTTCGGATGTTAATTTCCTTGTTTTTTAGAATGTTTTGACTTGTTTTTTTGTTCATATTACATAGATCATGATTTAATTATCTCCATAATTTAAAAATTATTTAAAAATTATATATATTCATTATATATATATTTATAGTAATCTATAATGTTTGGAGATATAAAATGAAATACACCATTCATGGAGATGGTATATCGTACGTAAGCATGAATACAGCTTCCATTTTCTTTTCATATTAAAAGAATGAAAATTATATGATATATATTTATATTATAATCCCATTATCATATTTATTTAATATACATAACATATTTTTATTTAAACTATCCTTAATACATTCTATGTAAAGCGTGAAAGCATCACATCACTTTGAGGAGGCAGTAGTCCACACGTCCACAAACCATGTTATCATATTCCTAAAAAATGAGATGCATGAAGATATATGTTATATAATAATTAAATAACCATATAGATATTATAAATATAATATATATCATAAATAAACTATAAATCAATCATTATTTACAACTTTGAAATGTGGTAATGGAAGAATAAATGCCATCGATTTGCGAGGCAGTAGCCCACTGTACACATGAACAACGATTATGTATCCCATTTGATGGAAGTGTGTGAGAGTTTAGGTAATACCATTAAGATAAAAAAATATAATTATATTTAGGATAATTTTCTTAATATATAATCATGATATGATAATAATTTAATTGGTGGAGAAAAAATAAAACAAAATAGCTCATTGAAGAATGTTACCTCTTCTTCGGGTAACTCCATTTGGTATTTACCAAACATCTTCCTTGGTTTTCTTTTTACCCAAAGTGATGATTATATTTTGAGGTTAAGGATATAGGGAGATTATTTTTGACAGGTTTTTTAGTATCCAAATTTCTTGAAATGTTTGAGGAAGTGGGGGGGTTCCCTTTTATAGTGGAGGAGGAATGGCGTTCTTATAAATATAAAATGGTAAACATTATTGAGATGTCTCCCTTACATGATGTTTGTAAAACAATGAACCAAATTAGATTAAAGTGATTATGGGTCTAAATATGTCCATAAAATATAATTTAGATTATTTTCTTGTCATTTCTTCTCTTAAATTTATGGATTATTCCCTTGATAAACTAGTTTTCTCTTAATTACTATATTTAATGTTAATAGATTTCACTGATCATTTTGCTAAAAAAATAAGTTTAACTTAATATAAATTATAAATTATTATTATTTCAAATATGGAATCCATTTTAACAAATTAGAATCACATAAATTTCATAAATTAATTTAAAATTAATCCGGTGGATGGAACAAAAAAGCAGTGTTTTAAAGTGAAAATACTCAAATGTTTGAAATGTTTTTAAATATAAATTCAATATAAAATTTATCCGAATGACTTAAATAGGATTAATATATGTAAAATTGATATAATTAATCTTTAACTCCAATTCAAAAATATAATTTTACCCAATAAATTATTTATATGAAAAGGATATTTTCAATTAAAATTCATTATTTATCACTATTCATCAAAAAATGATTCATCACAAAACAAAATACAAAAAATTACCCTAATCTAATTTTGATATTATTCTTTCAAATATTAAGTTTATATAGTAAAATAAAATTTATGAAAGTATGAAAAATTTTATTTAAAATATGTGTGCCACTAAAAGGCAGCAAAACAGCCTTTAAAAAATATAGATTTTATGCATAAAATTGGATTTGTTCATATCTTACGCCTATAAAACCCCTTATATGAATATAAAAAATATTTTATTTAATATATAATATATATATTTCATTAACATCCTTCAATAATAGAAATTAATTTAATTTTTTAAGACAAAATTAATTTGGTTGTATAAAATAGTTTTCATATAAAAACAATTCCTTTATATACAAATAGATTCTAAACTCATTTATATAAACAAAATATTTCCTAAATTTAGTTAATCCTTTTCATACATTTTATTACAATGTATACTTGATAACTAATATATTATATAATAATATTAATATTATATTTTAGTTTGGTAAAACTCTGTCTTGTGGTTAGCCCAAGCTATCAAAGGATCTTGATATTATGTGTAACACAAGCCAACTCAGAGTTGAAAGTATCATAAGAAAATATTAGTGTTATGTGTAGTGTAATATTAACTTTGTGTTTCATATAAATCAAACTAGTAATAAAATTAAATTTATAATAAAAGGAAAATATTATAAATTCTTGGGGTGTTACAATGTTCTTATTGATTAATCATATCATCTCACATAATTAATTTATCAACTAAGGTAGATGTTTCTATTAATATAGTTCATAAATTAAATGATTGAATTACATTGTTTTCATAATCCAATATATTTTTTTGAAAATTATTTTACCACCATAAGTCGTCAAAACAAAGATCACCATAATCAATAAAAAATAGTGTTTTATAAATGATGATAATTATGGATAAATAATGAATTATCATTCATGGAACATGAAATTAAATTAATGAATTAATTACTTGATGTGAATGTAATTAAATTATATCATTCCTCAAAAGGAATGAAATTATTCATTAAAATTTCGATATGATTTATGATACTCAAAAATAGAATTTAATCATAAATATTTGAGAGTTGATGAAATTTGATCAAATGATTCCTCCTTCATTTGGTAAAGGGTATGTTGTCATTTTTTATTGTGATGATGTGTGTATTGTGAATCTAGAATATTCCTTCACATTGGTTCTTACTAACACATTCACCAACATCCAAATAAATAAGGTATTTGCTTCCAAGTATATGTATTTTAAAATAATATTTGGGGAAAAAGGTCCAAAATGTACAATAATATTATTGGTGGTGGTCCTAACCCATTATGATTATATCATGAATTCATCAACCACCAAAAGTGGAAATAATCATTTCAAATATTAGTATGCATAATGAATGGTCCAAGATATTTTATTCACATCAATCTTGAAGAAAAATATTTACAAATATTTTTTTGATTAAATGATTCCGAGGAACTCATATATGAGTTAGTATATGATCTTATAAGTATATTTACCGGTAGATAAAATTAATTAATGGCTCTAAAAATAGTGAAAATATTCTTATATGGTGTTACATATTATTTGTGTTTTTTATATATACAATCCTGATGATATATATCAATGGTTTTCTTTAAAATGAATATAATATGGATAAATTGTACAAAATAGGTACCTTGATATGTAACAAACATTCATAAAAGTGATTATTAAGAATTTGTTATGTACAATCAGATCAATAATGGAAAACTAGAATTTTGTTGATCATAGCACTTCAAATATATGACTTGATGGTTTAGTTTGTTTGGGGTCAACTATAATGATAGATATTGACTCAAGTATACATGAGCCTAAATTATTCTATAATGTAGTAGACATACATCAGGGGGTGATGAATTTATTTAATGGATGTATGTCTAATAAATTTTCAATGAATTCATTCTCATTGTGTTATTATGAATTCCCCCAATATAATAATTTACCATGAGGTGACCCTTTTTTAGGAAATTATTTATATCAATAGTTTCTATTTTGGAAGTAAATTTCTCATATATTTATGAAGAGAAAATTATGAAGTATATATGGGTGTTCCCACCTATCATGTGATCCATTTAAATACTATATTAAAGATGCATCTACCAAATGGTCATGTGTGTTATTCAATGCTTCTGGGTATATATTTCATTCTATGCATGTTGATTAAAATAAATATTGAGTATCACATACTATATAAAAAATGGTCTTCCAGACCATTGAAAAAATACTCACAACACTTACATGAATGTAAATTATTGGAAACCAATAGTCTGATTCTACACACTCATAGTGTGGTTGAACTAATTATATAAAATCATTTTTCATCATGAGTATAAATCAATAAATATATTTTCCCTTGAAGAGAAAAATAAATATGTCAACAACATTATACCTTTTTAGATATTGTTCCTAAAGTGACACTAATACTAGAAACATTTTGAGATCTCTATCAAATGTTGTTAATGATATATTTTCGTTGACTGGTTTTAAACTCATTGATGATAATAGATTTTAATATATTTCTACATTACAATAATTGGCCAAAAATATTAAATTCACTCAGGATATGTTCAACATATAAATTTTTTTATTGTTTATCCAAACTACCAAGACTATTGTATAATGATAATATTATTATAATAAATATTCTTCCTTGTATATTTGGATATTTATATATTAATACCAAAAGGGTTTGAAATTACTAAAGCATATTTATAATTATGAAAGTTTCACTAGACCTGATAAATTATGGGGTGAACTGAATATGATTTATTTTATGTATCCATATTAATTTAAGGAAGAATATAAATTGAATTTATCATCCCATGTTTTTTATGAATCATCTATTCATAAAATTATTAAAATGTTTTTAAAAAAAATATTAACTCTCGAAGATTTTTCTGAAATCAATGACTTATTCAATCATGAAATTGAAGGTTCAAGACGCAGCTGAAGCTTGGTTGGGACGGGACCCAACATTGATTTTTACCATGATCAATGATTATTCTAGGATCAATACGATAATTAATGATGGTCTCCACGGAATATAATCTAATATTTAGATAAATATTAAAGAGGCATGAAACCTTAGATAGGATCTTGCACATCATGCTTATAATTATTTTAATTAATTTAATATAGAAAAATAATACATGTATCTTTTGTATTTTTCTTTATTGATGATGTTTATCATCTGGAATAACCCTTCCAGATTATCTCATTGTGATTTTATGTATCCAAACTAGAATCCCTATAGCAGTGATCCACACATACTCTTATGGCCTCGGATCGACATCGCTCATTCTCCGGGTGCTAACACGGTGAAGCGAGTGTCCTTTGTCGGATGTTATTGATCACATGTTCTTCGACCATGAAGAGTGTCTCTCATTATTGAGAGGGGAGAGAACAGGATTTGAGAGAGAAATTGTTTATCTCAACAATTCTCAATTCGACATCCATGTGGTGTGTTGTCTGGCATAATAGGTGTACTTGCCTATTTATATACATTGAATTTCAGTTACAATATTTAATTGCATATAAACAATTAAATACATTCATAAACTTAGAGAAAATCTATGCATTTAATAATAATACTATGTCATTATTTATGGTGTGCTAACTTGCGTAAACAGAATTATAAATAAAATTCTGCTTAATAAAATAATATCAGCATTATTTTAATTTGTACCAACTAGTTCAATAATTATTTACCATCTTGCAAATAATTATTTTACTACTGGACTGACCTTGGTCTGCTCGAACTCTGCTTCCATTTGTTGAACACCTGAATAAATAAATAAATAATTTATTCTCTTAAATAAATATTTTATTTACAAACTAGTAAATAAATATTTATTAAATGTTAAATAAAATAAATAAATATATTTAATTTAATTTATGCAATCATTGTAACTTGAATAAAATTATTCCATGGTCTTGAGAATAATATTTATTTCGTTAATTAAATCCAAATAGAATTAAACCAAGACCACCAAAAACACTTAGTGTGTGACCCTCTTGGATTCATTCTCGTTGGCAATAGGTGGGCTTCCCTAAAGTACAAGAGTAAAATCTAGCAACGGGAAACACACCCAAGATAAAGAACGTAAAGTCACAGCAATGATATCTACATACAAATTCTCACTATTTAATATAGTCCCTTTGTCACAATATCTCATCAAGCAGGTTTCATTATTGTGTCACAAACTTTTTTTCTTGATTCTTCATTCTTTGACTACCTGAAATAAACTTGTCTTTATACCATTGACATGGAATTTCATGCAATGGTTCTATTTCAATTAAAGGGATAAGATATAGAATTCCATAATTGTAAGGGAAAAATCCTTCCTTGAATTATCCATTAATAACTTGCCACTCATGATGCACCCAATGTACCCTACATCCTGCCAACTATTTATGTGACGGTTTTCGTCAGTAAATCAAAGTGTGTAAGTCATGACACATATTAATGATAATATTAAAGTCTAAGGATCATTACACATGCTTGCATATAGGAATATCTGATGACACCAAAACATGTGGAATTGCTACTAACATGTATGTTCTCATAATCTCCTATCTTGGAGATTACAAAGTGAGAACTTCATGAGAGGATGTCTCATATGCTTACTAGTACTCTCACATGACGGTCTGTATGCTATGTGTCTCATCATATCATGTCATCCAACAATAGAACTATATTTAATAATATTGTTATAGAATTTCAAGGTTTTCATCATAGCGGGGAACTACCATGACCTTATCAATGCAAAAAATACTCTAGGACATTATTACATCATAGTCATGCAAAATAATGAACAATATGTAATAATAGATTAAATACCCATTTAATCAAAGTAAAACCAGTTGGTTCTAGGACACCAACTCTTAAAAACTCCCACTTGACCTAGATCCAACTTCCTATGACTTTTAGTACACTAGACCACACAAGATGATAATTTTTTTGCTGAGTTAAGGCTTTAGTAAAGGGGTCTGCCACATTATCTTCTGTGGAAATACTGCTCACTACAACTTCATCTCTTTGAGAAAAATCCCTCAAGAGATGATACATCCAAAGTATGCACTTCGTCCGCTGATGTAACCTTGGCGCTTTTCCGAGAGCCACCGCTATAGTATTATCGCAGTACAATGTGATGGGATATTTACTACTAGGTATCACATCTAACTCCTAGATGAAGATTCGCATCCAAACTGATTCTTTAGCTTCCTTAGAAGCAACGATATACTCGGACTCTGTTGTAGAATCTGCGACCACACTCTTCTTTGAACTCTTCTATCTCACTACACCTCCATTCAAAGTGAATATGTATCTCGTTTGTGACTTTATATTATCTTAATCAGTCTAGAAACTAGCATTTTCATATCCTCTAGTGACTAGTTATTCATCTCCTCAATAAACTAGAAACATATCCTTAGTATGTCACAGATACTTTAGGATAATCTTGACTGCCATCTAATGGCGGTCACTTGGGTCATCTTGATATCTTCCTACCGCACTCAATGCATAGGAAATATCTAGCCTCGTACATAGAATGGCATACATGACTGACCCAATCGTTGATGTGTATGGAGTACTTTCCATTATCTTTCTTTCTCATGTGTCTGAGGACACGTTTTCTTGGAAAGATGAATGTCATTTGATGCTAGCAACAATCCCCTCTTGGATAATTCCATACTCAATTTCTTCAGTATCTTATCAATGCATGTAATTTGAATTAGGCCTAGCAATGTCTTTGATATATCATGATGTATCTTGATCCCAAGAATATACACTGCCATGCCCAAGTCTTTCATGGAGAAGCATTGATTCAACCATGCCTTAACAGACTGTAAGACTGGTATATTTTTTCCATTAAGTAATATTCCATCAACATATATTATTAGGAAAATGACTGCACTCACAATAAACCGTTTATAGACACAAGGGTCGCATTCATTCTTGATAAAACCAAATTCTTTTAAGGATTCATCAAAACGAATGTTCCATGACATAGATGCTTTCTTTAACCCATAAATGTATTTTTCCAACTTTGATATCTTATGGGCATCCTTTGGAGTCACAAACCTTTCAGGTTGTGTCATGTAGATATCTTTTTAAAGGTTCCTATTAAGGAATGCTGTTTTGACATCCAATTTCCAAATATCATAGTCATGGTAAGATGCAATGGAAAGTATAATTCTGATGGATTTCAGTATTGTAACTATTGAGAAGGTTTCATCATATTGAATTCTTTAACATTGTTAAAAACCTTTTGCAACTAGTCGTGCCTTATAGGTACTGACTTGTCCTTCCATGTCCAGTTTATTCTTGAATACCCATTTGCAACCAACAATCTTTACATAAACTGGACAATATACCAAAATCTAGACATGGTTTTTCTACATGGAATCCATTTCATAATTCATGGCTTCTTTCCAATTGGCAATGTCTGTGCCACTTATTGATTCCTTGTAGGTTAGAGGATCATTATTATCTACTAATAAGGAGTCACCATCCTCATTAACTAGAAAATTGTACTGTTCTGGTTATCTAACCTCTCTTGAACTCTTACTCAGTACTTGTGTCTCTGGAATAGATTCTTCTTCCATGGGTCTATGTGGAATCTGTTCCTGTACCAACTCTTGTGTACCTTGAGCCTCGACTTCATCGAAGTCTATCTTTCTCACACTATCTCTTTTAGAGATGTGATCCCTCTCAAGGAATATGGCATGTCTTTCCACTATATCCTTTTTATCTTAGGGGTTTTATAGGTAATATCTCCTTGTTTCCTTAGGGTATCCTACAAAGGTACACTTTGTGCCTTGGGGTGAGATTTTGTTACCTGAGGAGGCCTTAACAAACACTTCGCTAGCCCCACACATCTAAATTTGATAACATGGATTTTATTCCACTCTAGAACTCATATGGAATACCATTTATCTATTTATTTGGTACTTGGTTAAGTATGTGTGTAATTTTTTGTAACTCATATCCCCAAAAGGATAATGGAAGACTCACATGACTCATCATTGATCTCACCATGCCCAACAGGGTGCAGTTTCTCCTTTTTCTGACACCATTCCACTAGGGCGTGTTTAGAGGAGTGAGTTGGGATAGGATCCCAAACTCTCATAAGTAATCAATGAAATCTTGATTAAGATATCATCCACCTCAGTTTGAGTGGTGTTTTTTAATCTTCTTACCAAGCTGGTTCTCAACTTCATTCTTGTACTCTTTGAACTTATCAACACAATACGAGTTATACCTCATTAAGTAGATATATTCATATCTACTAAAATTATCAGTAAAAGTTATGAATTATGAGTACCCTCCCCTTGCTTCAACTAGAAATGGGCCACAAACATCAGTATGAATCAATTCAAGAAGTTATTTAGACCTTTCACCTTTCCCACTAAATGGGGATTTGGTCATTTTTCCTTGTAAGCATGCATGACATACACCAAGTGGTTTTAGTTCGAAAGAATCTAAATATCCATATTGATGTAACTTTGTTAAGCATTTCTTGTTTACATGACCTAGTCAGTGATGCCAAAGTTGGTTTTGGTATGAGTCATGTGAAGTATCTTTTTTATCGATTTCCATTACTTGGTTTGTGAAATCCAACACGTACAGTCTTTTGTATAAATGTGTTCGACCATAACAAATGATATATTGGTAAAAGAAGAAACATTCATTTCCAAACTTGAAAAAAAATCCATATATATCTAATCTGGATATAGAAATAATTTTTTTAGTAACAGAAGTCACATAATAACAACCCTTTAACACCAAGATCATTCCAGTTGGAAACGTGAGGTGGTAGTCCCCGATAGCTACAACTGCAAGTATGGCTCTGTTGGCTACTCATAGATCTACCTCCCCTCTATCAATCTTCCTGAATCTACTTGGTTCATGTATTTAGATACATATGTGAGGACTAAAATCTATATCTAATACCCAATTTTTAGAAATATATAGATTGTATTCGATAACAAAGGCACCTGAAGCTTCCCCTTGCTTCTTAGGCTGGGTGCAGTTCTTCTTCCAGTGCCCCTTCTTTCCACATGCAAAAAAAATGGCCTCATGTTCCCTTGCCTCCCCTTTGATCTTCCTTTTCATGGAATGCTGTGAAAAAGCTTTGGGCTTAAATCTCTTCACCTTCCCTTTCCTCTTATTCACCATATGGATAGAAGGCTTTTCATGCTTAATATCTTTGTCCACTTTGTAAATGAGGATAAGAAGATCAGATAGAGACTTCTCAATATTGTTCATATTGAAATTGACAACAAAGTTAGAGAAGCTCTGAGGGAGTTTTTCAAGAATGAGATTGGTACCCAGTTCTTCGGGGAGTTTAAAACCTAGAACATTTGGGCGCTCAATATAGCCAATGATCTTAACTACATGAGGCCTAGCTGGGGCACCTTCTCCAAGCTTACTCTGAAAGAGTGCCTTAGAGATCTCAAACCTTACCTATCTTTCTCTCTCCTGGTAAAGACCACATAGGTGCTCAAGCATGCTATAAGAATCCATGTTTTCATTAGAATTCATGTGCTTACTAGACAATGATGATAGCATAAAACATTTAATGTCAATCGCGTCGTTCATATGTTTCTCATAGAACGAGAAATCCTCATCACTCCCCTCTTTGGAAGGTGGATAAGGTAATGATGACTTCAGCACGTAAGACTTCCTTTCATGGTGTAGGATAACCCGAAGGCATCTAAACCATTCCAAGAAGTTACTACCATTGAGGATGTTATCTTTATCCAAAATTGATCGTAGGGATAGTTTGGATGATGAGTTTATCATTTTTATTCTATAATTAAAAGAGTATATCATTAGTATTTTCTTGATTACATTTTATAAGAAATAATAAATTTTATTAAGGCTCCCACTATTTTATCAAGTCCCAATAGCCCTCACTATTGAGCTCAGAATGTCCAGTTTCCATGACATTATAGTGTCGAGGATCCATATTCCCCTTCGCATAACCCCAAAAAGGGTTGATCAAGCTATTAGATGGTATTTAGGTAGGCAGGTCATTGCCAACTGTAGGCTTGCAGCTCCTTTATATGTTGAGTGGACTCCCCAATCTTGAAATCATGACATTGGATTTTCTCAACTCTTGCCTCCAATATTACACCATGTCAAGCAAGGGATACTCCTCTTGACGTAATATGGTTAAGTAAACCTGAAACCTTTCATAAGGGCTTCCTATATAAAATTAAGTGTCTCAAAAAGGGTTGGTCAAACACATAGTTTTATTGAGTTTTTTCCTTAATCAAGTAATGGAAGTCTTGTTTTGAATTAATATTTTATTTGAGGGATTTTTTATATCTTATGTGTCAATTACTTATTATAATTATCACAGGATTGTTCATATTAATTGGAACTTACTTTAGTGAGTAACCATATATTGATAATATTTATTCATAAGTCTAATTTATTTTAGTTCCATCTAGCATGCTTGTTTAATTCATTAATTATGTGATTGTGACAAAACATCCATAATGATAAACCATGCAACTGAAAAAAAAATTAAAGTAAAGTAAATGGAATGATCATGATCTTTTCTAATGGATAGTTTATCTAGAGGTTGATAAACTAACCCTAACCTAGGGGAGAAAAACCTTGAACCTTTTGGGTTCGTGTTTACAGCTTCCACTTGTCCACCTCTATATCTCCTAGGATTGGTTTCATCTCCGCTCTATCTTGAACTGCCTCCACTAACTTGGGAGTTCCATCCATTACATATGCCTTTTTTAACTCACATGTAGGTGAGGGGTAAAAAGGGGTTTTACATAAAAGAAACCTTGGGCACGCAGGCGCTACATATTAAGGAGAAGAAGGCTCACATGCCAACAAATTTAATTCAAATAAATAAATTAAAAGAAACAATCCACATAAAAAGGTCTTGGTCTAGCTCATGATCATCTATACATGAAATGGTTTTTACACATAAATAAAACTAGAAATCAATTCTTTAATCATTCTTGTTTAAGATAAATCATGCTCGACTCAATTAATTATCATATTTAATTAATCAATCCTTTTATTTTAAACCCTTATCTGAATTTCCTTGAGATTCTCATCCATCATAATTTTAAACAAATAAATTCATTTAAAATTATATTTATATGTAACTTGTACCTCAGAGGAAACCTGGTGAATTCCTATTCATAATTACCCAATGAGTAGAAATGAACATTAAGAAGATGTTTAATTAAACACATATATATAAAATACCTATCACGTGTTGTGCCTTAGATTTATGTCGCCACGATGGTACACATATCAAGGGTTTGCATAATATAATCATCAATTTTAATAAATCTATGTAATTTGGAAGAGTACAAGACGTGTAGTTCCAATTACATGGAATTTATTATTTTTCACCATCTACCTCAAGTACACGCCCAGGGAAATGGCGTGTGAGTATACTTTGGAAATCATCAGAGTACATAGTGTGTCCAGTGGGCCACATGCCATATAGTTCCTCGTTACACGGTCTCCAGTCGGGCAAGCCGTGTACGGGGTACACGGTCCAACCCCAACCTGAAAGGGACTACACGCTGTGTCCATTGGGCCACTTTTTTTGTAATCCGAAAACCGCGTGTCACCTATTCCTAGTCAATACACTGAGTCAATTAAGACTTAGAAAGGCTCCAACACACGGCTTGGTTTGGCGGACTAGTCCAATGCATTGATTCTTGACTACATGTCATGTACTACCAAATACATGTTGTGTGTTCTGGTGTTGTACGTCCAGGAATCTTTGGCACCTCCAAATGAGATCCTCTATTTTATTTCAATCAAAATTAAAATAAAATATCATTTCTATAAGGTGAATAAGAAATGAAAGAGGAGGAATAGATCTCGAGATTCATATTTTAAAAACAATTAACTTGAATTGAAACAACTAAATTATTAAATTCATAATTCATCAACGAAATAATTAAATAATTATAAACTATGATGTAACCCCTGTGATAACACTTGAAGGTTCCAGACGTTGCGGAAGTGTGGTTGAGACGGGACCCAACTTGGATATTTACCATGATCAAGGATTATTCCGGGATCAATATGATGATGAACACCAGTCCCCATGGAATATAATCAAAGATTTAGATAAAGAATAAAGATGATCGAAACCTTAGAGAGGATCTTGCACATCATGTTTATAGTTAATTTAATTAATTTCATAAAGAAAAATAATTCCTGTATCTTTCGTATTTTTCTTCATTGATGATGTTCATCGTCCGGAATGACCCTTACGGATCGACATCGCTCGTTCTCCGGGTGCTAGCACGGTGAAGCGAATGTCTTGTGTCGGTCATTCTTGATCATTGTTCTTTGGACATGAAGAACGTCTCTTATTCTTGAGAGGGGATATAACAGGATTTGAGATAGAAAATTTTTTTCTCAATAATTCTCAATTCACATGGCGTGTGGTGTGATTTCTAGAAAAATAGGAGTACTTGGCTATTTATATACATGGAATTTCAGTTACAATATTTAATTGCATAGAAACAATTAAATAAATTCATAAACTTAGAGAAAACCAATGAATTTAATAATAATATCGTGTCATTATTTATGGTGCACCAACTTGCGCAAAATGGACATATAAATAAAATTATGTGTCATAAATTAATAGCAGTGTTATTTTAATTTGTGCCAACTAGTTAAATAATTATTTACCATCTTACAAATAATTATTTTACTACTGGACCGACCTTGGACTCCTCAAATTCCACTTCCATTTATTGAACACCCAAATAAATAAATAAATAAATTATTATCTTAAATAAATATTTTATTTAAAAAATAGAAAATAAATATTTATTAAATGTTCAATAAAATAAATAAATATATTTTATTTAATTTATGCGATCATTATAACTTGAAAAAAATTATTTCACGGTCTTGAGAATAATATTTATTTCATTAATTAAATTCAAATAGAATTTAACTAAGACCACAGAAAAAACATAGTGTGTGACCCTATAGGATTATTTCTCATTGGCATTAGGCGGGCTTGCCTAAAGTCCAAGAGTACTGTCTAGCAATGGGTCAAGGCACCCAAGATAAAGAAAGTAAAGTCGTACCAATGACATCCACATACGAACGCTCACTGTGTAATATAATCCCTTTGTCATAATATCTCATCAAGAAGGTTTCATGATTGTGTCATCAATTTTTATTCTTGATACGTTGTTCTTTGACTACCTGAAATAAACTCGTCATTACACCATGGACATGGAATTTCGCGCGATGGTTTCATTTCAACCAAAGGTCCAAGATATCAACTTCCATAAATGGAAGGGACAAATCCTTCTTCAACTTGTCCATTAATTACATGTCACTCGTGACACACCCAATGTACCCTACTTCCCGCCAACTGTCTGCGTGACGGTTTTGGTCAGTAAATCAAAGTGCGTAAGTTGTGACACATATTAATGATAATCTTAAATTCTAAGGATCATTACACATGCTTGTAGATATAAATATAATATGACACCAAAACTTGTAGAATTCTTACTAGCGGGTCTGTTCTCATAATCTCTTAACTTAGAGATTAACAAGTGCAAACTTCATAATCTCTTGATGAGGTTCTAATGAGGCAATCCAACATTATAACAAAAATCCAAGAGAATGTTATAATTTATTATGGATATCTATAATTAATGGAAATTTTTTTCCTTCCCTGTGAGTTATAATTTTTAATGAGACCATTCATTATTACATTTGTTCTTACTCCCATATCTCAGATACATAATTAAATAATAATTTTAATTGTGTTTCATGAAGAAATGATTCAATGATATAATTAGGGGGAGTTGGGAATGCTATTCTCTTTTTACTTTAATAGGGTTTTCCCACTCGGTTTTCATGGTAAGGTTTTTAATGAGGTAACATGACATGGAATTCATTTATTTCAACTTCATTTAGTTTTGCCAAAGGGTTTTTTTAAGTGGGTATTAAATAAGATTCTGTGAAATTATCACATCTTAGGGGGAGTGTTATGAAACATAATTTAATGGATGTTATAATTATGATGATAATGATGAATCCTAAATTCCCAAAAAAAATCTTCATAATTTCCAACCTTTTATATTCTCCGACCATTGGAATTAGAGAAATTGCATTAGATATTATATAGATTAATCTCTAAAGTTGGATCAAATTTCATGTACTCAATATATATGGTGATATGTTAAGAAAATGGTGAGAAATTTTGTGTCTACATTGTTTTCTTTTATTCACTTCTTGTATCTCTCATATATTTTTATTTGTATATTTCGTCTCCATCATCATATGCAAGTTCAACACTCTCTTCCTTAATGATGTGTTTTTCCTATGATCGATCTTACATTTCATGTTTCGAAATTATTCATGGTCTCAATTGGTGTTCAATATATTTCAAAAAATACAATTAATAATAAATTATAATATACATGGATTGAGTCACACTATCAAGAAACACTTTTGAATCAAATTTTCACCCTCCCTTTGTGTTGGTGGACCAGTCCCTTATTTATTTATTTATTACAATATGATAAAAGGATAAAACATTGAAAATATAAACCATAGCATCCCTTTTATTTATTTATAATCCATGGGTGGGACACCAACTACAATATTATAGTGATAGTTCTGAGGCAGGAATCATGGGATGGCCATGAAGAGGGAATCCAGGTCATGGGTGATGTGTATGAGCATGTCGACAAAGGGGAGTGGCTCAACAGCTCTAGGTGGCTCTTTTTGTACCGAACAATCCATCCCATCCTATCTTCTCCACGCACCTCCTTCAATATTCAAAACATATGGTTTTCCTCTAGAGGATTCCCCTCTACCTCCCCACCGTGATTTTTTTAATACGTTTTTTGAAAAAAAAAATTAAATAAGTATTGGTTATAATTTTTTGAAAAGTAATGCATAAAAACAGCATTCATGATGGCACCTTTCATAAAAAATATTATTTTAAATTTACATGTTTTTATATTTAAAAATATATGTGTATTTATATTTACATATATATATATATAGTTTTTATTTTATTTTGTTTATAATTATGTCCATTAATATATGAAATTTAAATTGTTATGTTTTTAAGCAGTAAATTTTGTGAAATATGAATTACCTTATACTAATTATATTTTGGATTTTTTTATTGTCAATTATGTTTTATATGTTGAGTCACTTTTTAAAATATCCCTTAGATTCTATTTATATTTTATAGGTTATATGCTTTCAAAGTCACCTATATGAAACATAGAAATGTTTGAGGTCGATGGCCTTGAAAGTCTATAAATAATAATGTATAAATACAATCTAAATGAAATATGACTCACTTACTAAACATATAAAAAGTAATTCAAAATAAAAATCATTTTATGAAAACAATTAATAAAAAGTAATTTTACTATTATAATTTATTATTGTTTTAAAATATTACAATTTTATTTATAATTTTGTTTTAATTCCTTTATTTTTCAATTATTTATTATATTTATGAAATTATTTTTAATTTCAAAAATAATAGAATATTAGGCTATTTTATAAGTCTTATTTATATTTTTTTATAGTTTATATTTTATAATATATTAAAGTTACCTACTAGAAATTTAATAAGTTTTTCTATGTTTAAGTAGTCGAATCTAAAATCTTATAAAATATAAATTTTAACTAAAATATAAATGAAAATTGAAATAGTGGATAAACATGTAAAAATGGTTGATATTAAAAATAATTTAATCATTTTTATTCGACATTCAATCATATAGATGATATAAAACATTGTTGTTTCAAATCCATTAAGTCAAAAGAAAACATATACATGAATAAGTATAGTCACTCTATATGGTGAGGTCCCATCCCAATTTCTAATGTATGAATGGGATGGTCATATCAATATCACTGACCTCTGTGCTGGGGTGGAGTATGATGACCTAGAGAGGGATAATCTTCAGGCATTGGAACCTTGACTTTCAGATGCTCTACATGTGTCTCAATGGGAGGAGGTGTCAGATAGATGTAGTCTTGTGCACCTGATCCTTCTCCCAATAGGTGAGTAGAAGGACCTATCATTATCACTTGGGGAAACCATAAAACTTATTATAGCTCAAGAACGAAAGGTGGAGACATGGGAAATAACCCCTAATAGACTCTCATATGAGCTATATCCAGAGAAAATTGTGGATATCATAATAACATGAATGGATATCATGCCTCCTAATGCATATCCCCAATCAGCTAGGGCTATAATATTATAGTGGAAACCTTCACCTATGAAATAGGTGAGGCCTCACATTCAACACAACATGGTCTTCTTCGTCGTTGTCATGGATCATCGACACCAAAAGCTGCTGGAGGAGGTTCCTAAGCAAGAACCTTCACTACTTAGGTAAGAAAGTCATCTCCCTAGGGTGTAAAACTACTAATAATGTCATGAACCACATGATAAGCTGGCATCATCCCACTATTATAGCATGGATCACTTCCAGGCTAGAAACCTCCTCCACCTCGGGATCAGAAATGCAGATATTCTGTTGTAGTCGAGTATTTTGTAAAGAGATTCAAAATAAATTAGAAAATAGTAAAATAAAAAATACTAATGAAAATTTACTAACTTAAAGATCTTAAACCCCTCTTTAATGTGGAGTAAGATACAGTATAGACTTTAGTCTAAAACATTACTCGTACTTTATCTGCTATGATAGATGTAATCACATCGCACGCACACCCCCAATATGAAATGACACTCATATTTTTTAGAGGTTGAGATACTTGGTATGTCATCAGTGCCAGTCGACATCCTGCCTCCCTATCAAGTTCATGGAATGAAGCACTAATGACTGTCTCGATGGAAATGGGATATACTGAACACATCCAAATAGGAACATTACTTGATCAGGATAGTGTCACTCAATAATATGAAAGTGAATGCGAGGCACTACAACCATCACAACATGGAGTCCAGCAGTGCAGTATATGGAAAACCGGTATAATAAAGCCTAGTATGGGATCTATTTTATCTAAAATGACATGTGATATTTTTCAAAAATGATTATTACCCAAAACCAAAAATGATGTTGTTATAAAATTTGTTATTCAATGAAAGATTGTATATACTTACGTCGGTGGGTAGTAAACTATCCAACACAATATGGTATCCACCCAAATTGTGTCTTGGAGTGATAATAAAGTGGTTTTCCTTGAGTAGGCACAGATACATCATGTATACATGAATACCTAAGTGATTCATTTACAATGTCCCTTCAATCATCTGTAAGATATATGAATGGTCATAACACATGACAGTCTACTCGTCAGCATCATCGAGTAACTATGCAAAGTGAATCTCAATCCACCTTATGGATATCAACACAACATATATAGCATCATCATCTATAAAAATTTAAATTCCTATAAATATCTATAAAATTTTATGCTTTTCTCCACAGATGGGTCCTATAACTACATCCCCATAAATAGGAAGACCGAGCATGACTGCCACATCCTCAAGGGTGATGTTCATCTCTCTCTTCGACAAGTGGAATGTGTGTGTCTCTTCATCTCTCAAAGAGGTCAGAAAAGAGGTGATAATAGATGAATTTAAAATATAATTCTACAATTCCATAGAATCCATCACGGCATAGGTTTGATATAATGGAAGTTAAAGGAAGAATGTGATGATAACGGTGTGTTTGATATACCCTGATCTATCAAACCTCATTTCCCTCTAGCATGTCGCATGAAACATTCTTATACTGTTTAGATATTATTTTATATATTTATATATATAAACATATTTCTTTCCTTATATAAAAGTTTATTAGAATATAAGTCAAATAATATTTTGGAAAGTGAGGTAAAAATAAGAGAAAACATCAAATAAATTTATTTATCCATAATAAAATGAAAATTATGATCATATAAAGTGAAATGGACAACAAAAACCTCCTTAAATAACACATTAATACATTACAATAGACATGAAATACATTGTATTTTTTCAACAGAACATAGTTTGGATAAGATGATAATGGATTCAAAATTGAAGTAAAATTCATATTATTTTCACATGGTATCTAAATAACATTTTTCAAATGGATGTATTTAACTTTTGAATTTTCAGAAGCTTTTGGCCATCCAATGACATCTTCACTGTATGGGTAGGTCTGTCATTAGAAGGATGAAAGCTTTTGATAATTAAAACTTTAAGTACATCCATTTTGAATATTTTATTAATCTACCACTTGACAATAAGATAGATTTTACTTCACTTATGAATTCATGCTCATCTCATCCAAACTCTGTTATTTTGAAAAATTCCAAGGTATTTCTTGTCTGTTGTAAATCATTCATGTGTTATTTAATGGGTTCTTTGTTGTCCATTTCATTTTATATGATCATAATTGACATTTTATCATGGATAAATAAATTTATTTTTTGTTTTCTATTCTTTTTACCTCACTTTATAAAACATTTTGTGACTTATTTTCTAATAGACTATTAGATAATGAAGAAAACTTGTTTTTTATAAACCAAAACAACATTAGTTTGAATTTAACTAGTATGTTAGATTTGAAATGGTGTTCTTTGTAATTTACATTGAAATAGTAAAAAAATACATTACTTTCCATGCCTTGTGATTTCCTTCTTCATAGGTTCATTATTGAATGTTTTTTTACATGTTTCTAGAAATGTGTATAATTCAATACTGATGATGTGAATTTTGGGGTCTCCATGTATCAGGATCCTCTTTTAATGACTCATTTATTGCCTAATTCTAATCAAATATCAAATAGAAACCATGAATTCAGGTGATACATTCCAAAAACTAACTCCATGATTCATGTTTTTTTTCTCCGTAATAGAAAATTTAAGTGGAAGAGGTGAACAGTTTTTATCTTGGGTTGCCGAAATAAAGAATAAGCCCTTCTATTTTTCTTATATAAATGTTAAATCAATCATTATAAACAATTTTTTGAAAAAAGTTTAGAAATATAGGATAGGAATGCCTAGAAAAACTGATGAAATTAAACATGATATGGATCAAGTCAGTTATCTTGAGACACATGTTATTTTTATGAATATAGAAGAAAACTTGGTCATTGTGTCTTAGTATGAATATCAATTACATCAACACCTGATATGAGTTATCCCAATCACTATATACCTTCACAATTTCCTTTTATTTCACCATTAATTACTTATTATGGTAAATATTATAAACAAAGGTTTGGTGTATTCTATCTTGCACAAGTTCTACAAGAACGTCTTGGAAGCTCCTAATCATCTCAATCATAATAGATGACCCAAATTCAACATCCAATGAAGTATGATCTTATGTCAGTTTTGGATGAATGTAAGTATAAAGTGCCTCAATATTTAAAATTATCTAACATACAAATTAAATGTATATAATTTCCCTCAATAAGAATCTATAGTAATCGCCATATTTATCACATTATATGATATATTTTTTATATCTTAAATATCTACATTGCCTCTTAATATGAAATATTTTTAGTATTTTTTTAGATGCTTTTTTACTTGTAAAATACCTTCCAATATATAATGTTTTATTAAGATTAATAACCTTATCCACTACAACTCCAATAAAATAAGTTATAAGTGTGAGAACATTGCATTCAAATTCACGAAACTATGTCATTGCTTTCGACTAAGATGTGAAGAGTGGTGGATGATTTATTGTGGATCGAAGTTGTTGTACAAATATAATATTTCTAGAAAATTCCTCCTCAACTTTTGATACTCCCTCCACATCAGCACTTTTGTTTCCATCTATTCCATCATTAGAAAATTCTTCAATGGAAGTCATATTTATATGTATAACTAGGAGATCAGTTATGTTTTCTTCTTCCTTATCATATGGAATAGTCTAAATTCCTTAGGATGGAACTTCTTCAACCAATCTTGTAAGTTTATGTCTTCATATAATTGGATGTTGTTTTTTATATAGTAGAAACATCAATATATAACTCCATCATAGTACTATCTGACCATTAGGAAAATAAATTTATTTCTTAGACCCAATTCTCATTAGTAGCCAATGGAAAAGCTAGATACCATAGTGTTTTTGGGAATTGAAAATTTAAATAGATAATGGACATGATCTCTTCATTAGGTCCCAGATTTAAGAAACCATGAATTATTTCTTAAAGTTCACTTAGGGTTACAAAATTAGTTGTACTAAAAATTTATGTTGGTTTTGTACTATAAGAAGCTCTTGCTCGATTTAAATAACCTCTATGTAGCATTAGACACAAGAAAACATGATTCTCTATGTGAAAATATTTTTTGATCAAGATTTTGATAGTGTAAATACTATTGATAGTAAGGGATGACTATACGATCTTTATTATAATGAAATTTTATAACGTATTTGTATATCCTAAAATATGAAACTAATGGTTCATAGTTCAATTTTTAATCTTTATAAAGGCATGTTTAGTATTTTAGAAAGAAAAAATAAATAATCTAAATCATATCCCATGGGAGTTTCAAAATAGGTGTGTAGTTAGGCCTGTTTTCATGCACCTATTCATAATCGAGTCTAGCTTAATGCGGTGTTTTAAAGTTTTACCCCAAGGTACAGTTTTGTCCAAGCCACATCCCCTTGTAGTATCCAGACATTGATTTAATTTCATATATAACAATATAATATTTATGATACCAAAATTTTAAAGTGTTTTCATATATCCTAAAAGATGACACTAATGCTTTGTAGTATAGTTTTTAACTTTCCTATAGGAATGTTCAATGGTTTATAAATATAATGTTATTTATCTAAAATATATCCCTCAAGAGTAACAAATCAGGTGCTCAATAAGGTATAAATCGTATAAATCATGGGAATATAAAATCATGTGTTCAATTAAGCCTCTTTGTCATCCAATTTTTCACCATTCATCTTATGTTTATTCTATATTAATCAAATTTTAATCAATAGTTAATAATTAATTAATCATTACTTAATCAATCTTTAATCATTAATTAATCAATATTTAATTATTAGTTACTCATTATTTAATCATCAGTTAATCATTATTTAATAATTATTTAGTAATTAGTTAATCAGTATTTAATCATTAGTTAATCAATGTTTAATCAATAGTTAGTCATTAGTTAATAATTATTTAATCAATGGTCAAGAATTTGTTAATCAATAGTTAATCATTAATTAATCATTATTTAATCATTAGTTAATCATTATTTAATCATTATTTAATTATATGTTAATCATTAGTTAATTATTAGTTAATCATTAGTCGGTCATTATTTAATAATTAGTTAATCATTAGTTAATCATTAGTTAATCATTGGTTAATCATTAGTTAATCATTATTTAATCATTATTTAATCAATCTTTAGTCATTAGTTAATCATTAGTTTATCATTCATTCTTCATTAGTTTATTATTTGTTTAATCATTAGTTAATCAAAATTTAGTCATTAGTTAATCATTATTTAATCATAGTTAATTATTAGTTTATCATTAGTTAATAGTTAGTTAATAAATATTTAATGATTAGTTATTTAATGTTTAATTATTAGTTATTCATTAGTTAATCAATTTTCAATAATTACTAAATAAATAGTTAATCATTAGTTACTTATTAGTTAATAATTATTTAATAATTAGTTTATCATTAGTTAAGCATAAGTTAGTCATTATTTAACCATTTGTTAATCATTAGTTAATATTTAGTTAATCATTAGTTAATCATAAGTTAATTATTATTTAATCCTTAGTTAATCATTCTTTAATCATTAGTTAATCATTATTTAATCATTAGTTAGACAACAGTTAGTCATTAGTTAATCATTTTTTCTTCATTAGTTAATCATTTGTTTAATCGTTAGTTTAACATTAATTAATCATTATTTTATCATTATTTTATCAATATTTAATGATTATTTAATCATTGTTTTATCATTAGTTAATCATTAGTTAATCATTACTTAATCATTACTTAATCATTAGTCAATAATTATTTAATCATTACTTAAACATCAGTTAATTATTATTTAATCATCCTTTAATCATTATTTAATCATTAATTAATCAATATTTAATCATTAGTTAATCATTAGTTGATCAATATTTAATCCTTATTTAATCAATATGAATTCATTAGTTTAAACTTAGTTTATCATTACTTAATAATTCTTTAATAATTAGTTAATCATTAGTTAATCATTATTTAGTCATTAGTTAATCATTAGTTAATCATTTTTTAATCATTAGTTATTCAATATTTAATCATTAGTTATAATTCTTTAATCATTAGTTAACCATTGTTCGATCATTACTTAATCATTACTTAATCATTAGTTAATCATTATTTATTCATTAGTTCATCATTCTTTAATTATTCTTTAATCATTGTTTAATCATTCTTTAATCATTATTTAATCATTCATTCGTCATTCTTTAATCATTAATTAATTATTATTTAATCATTAGTTAATCATTAGTTAATCATTCTTTATTCATTCTTTAATCATTTCTAATCATAATTTAATCATTATTTAATCATCATTTAATAATTTTTTATTTATTAGTTAATCATTTGTTAATCATTACTTAATCAATATTTAGTCATTAGATAATTAATATTTTATCATTAATTAATCAATATTTAATCATTATTTAATCATTACTTAAACAATAGTTTATCTATCTTTAATCATTTTTTATTAATTCTTTATTCATTGGAGAATAATTAGTTAAATATTACTTAATTATTAATTAATTATGCATTAACTAATTGTTAATCATATGGCATTCCATAGTTAATTATTATTAGAAAATACTTATCTAATCATTCTGTAATCTTAAGTTATTCATTAATTAAACTATGCATAATCATTACTAATATTAAATATTACTTATAAACTATATCTAACTAAACTAGTAAATAAATAACATATTTACAACTAACTAAAAAAGAAAATTAAATAAGTAACTTACTTTAAATTAAATAATAAAAATTTCCCTTAAGTTTTGCTTCCCAAAAATTGGCACTCCTTTTAGGCCACTGAAGCCACCACGCACAAAGGAAGAATGACCGAGATTATTATAGAAAGAGGGAGTAGAACTAAGAGAGGTGAATGGAAATTGAATTGAGGAGGGGGGTTCCCTTCTATAGGAAATTTAGGGAATGGAAAAACCCCCAAATGCATTTCTCCGTTATTTATAATAAATGAGGCTTACTGAAAGCCGTGTTTATCTTTATTTAGGTGAAAGGTAGCTCCTCCCATGCAGCCATTTCTGATTCATTAACCCGCTTCGATGGCAGGTGAAGGCAACATTGTTTATGTCGCATTTCAATTTAAAGAAATTTAAGCAAGGCATATACCTTATTTCTGCTTACCTTTCAAAAAATATTTACCTAGGAACATTTTAAAAAAATCATAAAATGTATAAAAAAATATGATGCCCCTCCCCATCCACCTCCTCCACCATAGCCTTATTCAGAGTTTTTTTATATGCATTTTTTAATAAAAATTAATAAAATGTGTCTTGGTTAGAAATATTTTGAAAACTAAGGCAGAAAAGCAGTAGATGCTCTAACACCCTTGGCACATTTTTCTCTAGGCCAAAGGCAGCATGACCCTTACTGCATTTTCCTTAAAACTTGGCCAAATGTGACAAGTCATTTTCCTTCTTTCCCTAAATGAAAAAAATATATTTTAAGTATACATGTTAGTATATTTTAATTTTTTATTTATATTTTGTTTTATTTTGTTTATTTATATATATAACAAAAAAACTAAGCTGAATTTAACTGCTATTTAATATCTAGCATTACTATTCTTAAATCAGCATGGAATTGTGATAGAAACTCTCTCATAGGACTCCCTTTTATAAGGGGGATTTCCTTGGAGATCCTTCTGGATTTCTAATGTGGAATCCAATTCCTCCCTTAAATGCGCATAATTAATAATATATTATTATTAATGTAATGTCCCGGCCTAACTGCCCACTAATACGATAGTCGTACTAGTGGGTCACATGGACTCCAGCATGCCTCCATGTATACTAGAGGGTGTTGACTAGTATCAAGGGTGTATGGAGGTGATAGTGGGGAGACTATACCCTCATGATCAGAGTAGCACAATGGTGCAACAGATAATAAATACCAGACAACATCATAAGTAGTAATAAATGAACAATAGAGCAGTAGAAGAATAGTATAAACTGAATATAAAGATGGCTAATGCCAATTTACAATAATTCATGTATGAAATATGAGTCTACTAGTAAAATTAGTAAGAATTACAATAAGCATTACATTGTAATAAAAGAATGAAATCCCAATGAATAGCTCCACAAGAATCTAGATCACTAGCTCAGTCCTTTTCTCCTAACTCCCAGGTACAAGAAAGACATCTCAAGCAATAGTCTATGGTCCTGCAAACATAATGTATACCCAAGTGCAATTGCAGCCCAGGCAGGGTGTGAGAAATAAATCTCAGAAGGTCGGAACCCACAATGTCTAACCCAATCAATTTTTTGTATAATATTAAAGCAGTGTTCTGGTATGAGGAATAATAAACAGTACTGCAATGAATAAAAATAGGTTGCTCAGGTTCCTAAAGTAAAACTAGTGGATCTACCAGCTTCATCTCATTACTGGAATAATATGATTGACCAGTAACAATATATTTATAGTAATAATTATATATATATATAGTTATATATTTCCTACACTTATACGAACCAAGTGCATGTCAATGCCTAATTTCCATATACCTAGAATAATAGTTTCTAGTTGCACCAGGGTGTATCTTAAACTTCCATAACCAGTCTAAATGAGCCTAAAAGATCAAGTAATAGGATACATGCCCTACATCCCAATAGTGTGAGATATTTCATGCAATAACACACGGGATGGAGAGTGATCCACCATGGAAAAAATATAATCACATAATGTGGAACATAAATCCCATATCCCATATAATATCACTGGTGTGAGACATCATTCACAACACCCGATTTAAGGGAGTGTGATTTCCCTCTTGTCTCAACACCCCTTACCATCATACACAGCCTGCATAAAGGAATAATCATATTTATAATTTATAGCCATGATTCAATAATTTTCATTCCTTACATTTATCAATTCATATAAAGGCATCATCATATAACATTAACAATAACCTGACCCAATAGGAATTAACAGTCATACTCTATATTTAATCAGTGCTTATAACCAAGGTACAATATTTCAATCAAAGCATTGAACAATATAGAAAAAAAGGGTGGACTTTTCACCCTTTACAAATAATTCCATTCTATTTAAACCATTTATTATATTCAAGGAAATACAATCCATCATGTATAATCCATTCCCCATTATTCAATACATTTAATTTCATTTCTCATAGAAATACAATTTAATAAGTTTAAGGGGTCACTTGGAAAGATTCCATGGTCAAAGGAGGCAATTTCCTACATAGGAAATTCCATATAAGGTGTAATCCAAGCCCTTAGGAGGATCTTGGGCCATTAATCATTACGTTTTTAGTGGGACAAGACATTCAATTAAATATAGTCTAAACACTTAGAAGGTGATTTGGATCATTATATATTTATCTAGAAAGGGGGAAACTACATTTAAGGTTTCCACCAAGGGTTGTATCCCAAAAATTCTACACAACTAACCATAACAAAATTATAAAGGAAACACCAAAGTAATATATCCAATCATGTAACAGAATACTAAATACAACTTTTTAGTTTAGAAGACAGCACACCTCATTCGAGGGGTTTTATTATAAAATCCTAATAATGTTTCTCAAAAAAATCATTTAAGAATAAACATGTATCAAATACTAAATTCATATCCCAATTCACTTTAAAGAAGAATTTATTCTAAAAAAAATATTGCACTAATTAATATCCAAGGAAGGTGAAAAAGTTAGAAATTAAGGAATTCTTAAATTTAAAAAGGGAACTATAAAGGGATCCTACCTTAAGAAGAAGAATGTTAATCCGAACATTTCATAACTTGATTCTTTCATTAGAGACCACTTAAAGTGTCTGTATCCCTCCTATAGCATCTGTACCTTTGTATATACCTAAGGACACGTATCCCCAATGTACATATTTTCATGTCCATGAATATTTACAATGGGATCCTTACATATATCCTTATATATGAATATACATGTTTACACTTACACACATATGAATTTTTCATATATATGTATATAAGAACACCTAGAACCAATATATATATTCATGCCTCCATGGGTGAATATATATATATATATATAATGGGGGAACTAACATATATATATATTCTTACCTATGCAAAAATAGGTAACTCGCCTTTGACTTTGGTTACTTGAAAGCACTTCTAAGATGAACAAGACAAACTTCAAAAAATATTAGGAACCCTAAAATTACAGAATCACTAATTAAAATTGTGACAAAAGAAAAGGTAGACAAAAACCTACCTCAAATTGAAGGTGGGAGAACCTAGACGATCCAAAGTGCTTTGCCTTTCATGGTGGATGCCTAAACATGCAAGGAGAATCCCCAAGAGGCGCACTGCACACCATAACAACGGAATATAAAAAAATGGATTAATCCAAAACCTAGGGTTTGGACGAAATGAATGAGCAACAAGGAGAGGGTAAATCAGCAGAAATAAGAAAGACGAGGGATCTGGTGGTCTTACCTTGGGACATTGACCAAGAAACTGAAGGAAAATCTGGTGAAAATTGATGCACGAAGACAAGCCAAGTGTTGGGACCACTTTGTGTATGAAGATTGTATTTGTTGTCAACGGTTGTAAATATTGGTAAAAATGAAGAAGTAATCCAAGGTTAATGGAGATTGGCTGAAGTGAGGATTCTTGGAGAATTTTTATGAAATCATATCATTGAATTTCATACTTGGGAAATTCTCTATGAAGTAAATTCAGACGATTGTTGAGCTGATCCTAAGATCAAAGCACGTGTATCAAAGGTGATACATTGTCTACAATAATGAAGAATGGTGATTAAACTAGACGATGCTTTGCTGATATGTATTTCACAAATATCATAAGTTATAAGAACTTGTGATGCAAGCCTTATGAAGGAAAGGGGGATAAATGACGATGCCAGTCGTATACAATTTTTATTGGAAGGAATGATGCTGCTAGAAGATGGGAAAGTTTAAGTACTTCCCACTGTAACCCTAATGATTCTAAATCTGGTCTATTAAAGGATATATATCACGATAGTGTATTTCTTGATGAAAGTTGAAGAATGGTTATTGGAAGTAGTGAGGAGAGAAATGACAAAGGAACATACATATTGGAGGCAGTACAAAAGAACAGTTTAAGGTGGCACCGTATTCTAGTGTTTGCCAAATTTAAGGGCCTGAAAATCAAAAAATGGAGAGAGTTGTTTTTGGAAAAGGGAGGTGTGAAAAAAATAAAGTGGTGTGCAAAATATTATCATGGTGCACGAAAAATAAATCGGTGCGCGAAATATTAGCGTGGTGCATGAAATAATAAAGCGATGCATGAAATATTAGCATGCTGCATGAAAAAATAAAGTTGTGTGTGAAATATTAGCATGGTGCACGAAATAGAGGAATAAAGTTTTTCACACAAGAGGTGTTTCGAGAACATAAGCTTGAAAATTGGAAAAGGAATGAGGTGCGTGAAAAAATGGAGCATTGCACGAAAGATGATATTGCGTGAAAGATTTTTTACGCTCATGAAGAGGTTTTTTACACATGGATTTGAGTTTTTTGTGTAAGGTTAAAAAAGCCTATAAATACAAGGTGACCCCCTCTCATTAGATAAGGCTCGACACTTAGACAAATCCCGAGCTCTGATGCACAAAAAATATTGAAGTATTGAGTACTGTGCGAAAAGAAGAAAGTGATGCGCAAAAAAGAAAGTGTTGCGCGAAAACGAGAGTGATGTGAAAAAAATCTAGTGTTGGGCGAAAAAGAGAGTGATGCATGAAAAAAACCAGTGCTACATGAGAAAGAGAGTGTTGCGTGAAAAAAGTGAAGTGCTATGTGAAAAGCCAGTGCTGCACAAAAAGAGAGAGTTGTGCGAAAAGCCTTTTCCGTGCCAAAAGATATTTTTACGTGCAAGGTTTGAATTTTATGCGCAACTCACCTAGAAGGGTGCACAAAAAATTTGAGGGTACCTCAGGCCTTTAACAAGTTCTATGGACTCTTGAAGTGTCTTTCGAAGGAGGAGAACTTCACCCTCTGTGTGAAGAAGAAAGCACAAACAAGCGAATGGTTTTCTCAATCCCTCATGGTATTTTGTGAACAAGATCATGTGAGTACACAACCAGTGAATACTCACCCATGTAGTGCTTCACAAATACAGATGCATGAATCATCCCCGGTTCTATGAAGTTGAATCATGCGTCCTCTACATGAAGAAGAAGACTTGTGGAGCTCTCTTCTTGCACGAAGGTGAACACTCCCTGGGTGAATGATTTATATACACTGTTTTCAGGGGGTTTTTTGCTTGTGTGATGAGGAGATAGATATGAAACTAAACTCATATTTAAAGAAATAAAGAAGGAATTATACTAACACACTAATGTGTTGGTATTGACAATTTAATAAAGAGATTAAGACACTGCATTACTATTCCTTATTATACTATGTCAAAGAGAAAGAAGAGAAGAAGAAAAAGAATAGAGTATGCCCAACTGAAGGCTGACAATTATTCAGGTTATTTTGATTAGGATGATGATTTGTGAGCTGATCCTCAGTGTTTAAATAATCACATTGGTGTATGTGATTCTAGATATAGAAATAAGAAGTTTATGTAGTGGTTTGTTGCACTAAGAATAAGAAAGAATAATTCTAGTGCAGTTAGTGTTGAACAAGAGAAGAAGAGAAAGAATGAAGGAAGAATTGCTTGCCTACTTCTTTTCAAGTAATCAAGTGAAGAGCACTAAAGAAGACCAAGAGAATAACCTACCTTATCAAGAAGGAAGAAGAATATCTCTATAGGAAGTATAAAGAACTAGCTAAAGGCTGAAAATTGGACTTGGCTATCACTGGTCCACATAAGAGAATTGTTTCCCACCCCCCCCCCCCTCCAAAGTGTTGGGACTCACACTGGATAGAGGATTGTTTTCCTAGACACTCCATTGTAAAAGAGTATCACATTATAGTGTAGAGTCCATGAATTGGTCATACCCATGCATGGAAAGGACGTAGCTACTCTTATTGAGTGGTGAACTTTGTAAAAATATCGTGTGCATATTTTTACTTCTTTCTATTATTGCACGAAATAGGGAAAATATAATAATATAATAAAGATCCTAACAGGTTAAGAGGTACAGGGATAAAAAATTGGAATTGGTTTTAAAATACCCAAACATTGATTCAGCCCCCCCCCCCACCACCCTTTCAGTTTTAGATTTATCCCAAAATGGTCCTCTCGCCAAGGAAGGGTGTCAAGAATACCATGGGAGAAGGGAGGGGTGTGTATCATACAAACGAGGATGGGGAAGAGGTTTAGTTTAGGTTTTTTTTTATTTTTATTTTTAATTTAATTTAATTAATTTAATTTCATTAAAAAATAGAGCACACAGTTTGGGTCGCATAGTTATCCAAAACGTGCACCAACTGTATAACAAATAGTGTGGTTGTACTATCCATTTGGTACTAACTGTATGGGCTAGGATCATGGTTTTGGTAAACTGTGTGTAGCCCTTGTAGAGTGTTTTTCTCCTTTGATGCAGTCACACAGATTTCTGCCGAGGGCCGCACAGTTTCAAGCAAACTGTGTGCCACATGAAGACCCTCCAAATAATTTATTTTCATGGTTCAAAGCCCCAAAAACTCAACTAGCCTCTAGAGGGACCCCTCATCCCTTTACCCAATTCCCAAAACAACACATTGAAGTGTTCCCACTCTCGAAATGACATTACAAGTCTTGGTTCAAAGAATAGGTCATCCAGTAAATGAAAAAATTAAAATACTCATGGAATTTCACCTTGGATCAAATAAACAGATTATTACAACCTCCCCACCATTGAACTTATCATCCCCTGATAAGCCTTTGGGAATGACTAAAACATCAATTTACCTACCCTAGTCATGAAGTATCATTTGAGAAGTTGATTTTCATTTCCAAATTCCCAACACGCCTCTGAGAATATCTTAATCATATGACGCTTAAGATATTAAAACTTGAGCCAACACTTTTTCCAATTGAAACATTGAAATAGTTCTTACCAGATCCCTTTTATCCAGATATATGATCATGTCATCATTTCCTCAAACCTTTGGCCAATCATGCTTCCCACCTTAGGCTTTAACATTAAATAGCAAGGTCCGAACTATGGTACTATCACCGTCAGGATTGCCTAACCAAGCACACCTGTAAGTGTTCGAGCAACGCTCCATGCATGATTTATTTAAAAGAGTGAAATTTATTACTTTCGATGTAATATCAGGGACCCCGTTGTAAAGAAATGGTTTAATTTTTGAACTAAAAAACAGAATTAGTCATACAAGCTTTCCAAGAAGACACTACCGGCATTTAAACCACTCCCACCTTAACCTGACGACGTGATTCAAAATGGTTCCTTACGAACATTTACATCAAACAAGGAGAGAGAAAAATTCAAGCCCCTCCTGATGAATTATCTTTAAGTTTTATGGCTTAAACATCTAGTGCATTTCAGACTGAACTAAAATGCCTTCCTTCAAGGAATATTGCATTTACAATAGACACGCTCATCGAATCCCATCAATGACATCCAATGACATTCTTAGATCAAAATCATCACCTTCAAGCACAAAAATTAGTCTTGAAAAACCTCATGTTAAAACTACTAGAGTGTAATGAACTAACCATGGTATTCCATCCTCTATGATTACAAGTGATACGTTGGTAGAAAGTAAAGATGTCCACATTAGATTATTGACTAATCCTAGAGCGGCATCCACCTGGTGGTCAAATTAAAAGTAAACAGTTGGTGTCTAAGATCACATCCAATTAATTCATACATTAGAACCCTGTTCTCACTTAGGACTAACCATGCCTTGATAAAAACCATTCATTATCATGAAACATTGAGAAAAACCCCAAAAAATCCCGACATTTTTTAATCTTTAGCGTTGTGTAAGACCATCTCTCTCTTAGTGTATGAAGGAAAATGTCAAGATAGGGGAAATTATATTAACTAAGATGAAAACACTAAGAAAATTTTAAGAGAAATAAAACCACTATTGGTCAAATTCTTTAAAGAAACATGGCTTCACCTACCGATGGACCATCACTAACCAATCTCAAGACTTCACCAACTGAGGAATCCAGTGATCATTTATGCTCAAACACCAAAGTACATCAAATAACAATGATGTTTCTAAAGGGTTTAATACAAAAAAAATAACTTCAAAATCGTGATTCCATGCAAGCACAGACATTTATAAGCCTCATAGTATTTCAAATGAAACCAACCATTTTCAAATTCTCCTCTTTGGTTGTGTTCCTTTTACTTGGAAGGGAACATAACCATCAAAACTGACACAACACTCCCCACATTAGGAGTGTCCTAGTAATAAAAAATTGAAATAGACTAGCTGCTCACAAAAGCACTAGATCAAATTTACCTTACATGTACATGTGATGATCCTCTAAGTCATGCTCGCAACTTTAAAGCATTTGGCATGAAAACCAAAACTAACCTGATCAGCATGTCAAAACACATGAGTATCTTGAAACTCCATCCCAAGAATTGTGAAAATTTTGGTTTCATTAAATCACAGGCCACTATACTACGGATATGTCCCAAGAACATAATCAATAGAATAAAGCCTAATAATTCCACAAAACTCAACTAGTTCATTACAACATTTAGAACTCGATCGGTACCGTGTACATGAACGCATGCTACCTCATGATTTCAGAAGCAGGATGAAACATCCTAAATACCATCCATAGTTTTTATTACCTATTCATTCAATTATCAGTTGGTTCATACCATATATCTATATCTCAAAGTCGTATTTCCCCATAAAATCATTAACCTAGATGATGATATGCCAAGTTGTCCATCACTAAAGAAAAAATAGGGTTATGAAACCCAGGAAGTGGATGACGATGCCATAGGCATGTCTAACCTACTAAAACCAAGAATTAATCAATTCTCAATCCCATAATAAAAGTTAAGGATACCATGACCACATGTCCGAACAAGGGTGTTATTCAGAAGGTAAGAGTCATATATGGAACAATGACACCCGAACAGTACGAAATGTCATAAAAATCATAGGATTTATCTGGTCATATAGGCTTTAAGTGTGATAACTACTATGGGATATCCCCTTATAAAGGAAATATCATCAACCCATAATGATTTCATGCCTAAATAAGTCACTAGGATCAAGAGCCTATCATTTAAGCCATTGCAAAAAAAGGAAATGGCCTATAGAAAAATACTCGCATTTACATTCCATGAAAACTCAAATAAAATTATAAACTAACTTTTCCCAAGGGTTTTAAAAAAAGGACACCACCTCATGTACTATTTTAAATTTATTTCATTTATTTTCATTTAATCCTTAATCATTTAAAATATTTCAAACAAAACACCCAGACATTCAAGAAAGTTATATAAAACATATATTTTAAACATTAACCATTTATTGAATTCTCGTCATAATTAGGAAATTTATCATATAAATTAATTTTTAATTGGTAAGGCGTCCTATGAGGGTCCCAATAAGACAACTTGGGTTCATTGGAATGAAACCCAATAGCAGTTTCTTAATTATGAAAGTTGAAAACACCCAAACGGGTCATCTCATAATAAACATGCCCCAATTGACCTAATTAGTTTTGGTTGTGCATTTAGATATTTAACCAATTCATCATAGATTAAGATTAAACAGATTTTACATTCATAATCAATTCATAATATTACATAGTCACATACAAAAGTTCAATTACATGGGTTGCTACCACCCTAATCTATAAAAAACCCATACACTTTATAGGCCAAAGTCTAGATTCCATTTAATTGAAACCAATTTGGTTCTGGATATAACTTGATCATATTTAACATTTTAGTTGTATGGGTGGTCATATTCCATTCCATAAAGCTCTCATACACTTTACCATTTGGCATTTAGATCCCATTAATCAAAACCAATTCATTTTAACACTAAAATTTAGCAGTCTTTTACATTTTAATCAATAGTTTCTAAAAATGTATAAATATCATAGATGGTTTGAGTATATGGGTTACCTTTTCCCAATTTTAAGGATCCCATTAACCTTAAAATTGAAAACTTCTTCCTGTTTAATTGCAATTAATAAATTTATCCCAAGAAACCAATTTTTTATCTCATAGAAAACTAGCATGTTACTATAAGCAATAAACATATAGGAACATATTTTAAACATAGAAATGAGATATACAGAAAAAAAAATTATAAATAAATATGAATCATGGCATATAATCACCTAAGTATGTTATACAAGAAGACTGGATAAAGAAAACAAGAGCATGTAATAGTATTCAAGGCACACAATCAAATCAGTAGGCAACTCTACAAATGCAACTACATGGCATGGAATATGCATAACATTTTAATTTCTATGGGCCGATAATGATGCATGTAATGTTTCATTTTTCCATACTAGGCTAATAATAAGATACCATAAACTCTATAAATCATTAATAATTAGAAAGTACACCATTCACTCAAAGTGAAATCAAAACCAGTTGTAATATCGAACATCATGAACAACAATCCTAGCCCTGGCCACTTGGTCATTTCCCCATGGGTGGGGTGATCAGTCCCAGAAATGACAATTTACCGAGTGTTGACATGTTCCCAACCTCCTCTCTTCCATCTCAAAAATTAAGAAAAAGGAAAAATAAGGCTTTGATACAGCTTTGTAATGTCTTGGCCGGACTGAACACTAATACGATAGTCAGACCAGTGGGTTACATGGTTTCAAGCATGCCTCCCCATATGACATAGGCTATTGAATAGTATTGAGGGTGTAAGGAGGTGATAGTGGGGAGACTATACCCTATTGATCAGAGTAGCATAGTGTTACAACATAAAATAAATACCTGAAAACATTGGAAGTAGTAATAAATGAAAGAAAGAGCATTGGAAGAATAATATAGACAGAATATAAATATTTCCAATGTCAATTTACAACAATTCATGTATGAAATATGATTCTACTAGTAGAATTAGTAAGAATTGAAATAAGATACAAAAAGTAATAAAATAATAACTTCCCAACAACTAGCTCTATGAGAATATTGAGCACCATCTTGGTCCTCTTATCCTAACTCCTAGGTATAACAAAGATATCTTAGGAAATATTCCATGCTCCTACAAATATAATGTCTACTTAGGTACCCAAGTGAAATAGCACCCCGACCAAGGTGTGAGAAATAAATCTCAGTAGGTCAGTACCCACAGTGTCTAACCAAATCCATTTCATGCACTACTACAAAATGGGCATTTAATATTTCTAGAAATCACCTTTATCAGTGCTAGAAAATCATTGAAAAAATGAGAAATGTTAAAATCCTAGTAATGTTATCAGTGCTAAAAAAGTAATAATAAAGAGGTCATTTATCAGTGATAAAAAAAGATCTAATAAAAGACCCATTTATCAATGCTTTAATTTATCACTACTAAAGGAACCCTTTATCAACACTTTTAAAAAGCAATAATAAAGGTCTATGTTGTAGTATAATGTTACAGTACACTACAGCACCACTAGAGTGTGTTGTAACAGTGCACTGTTGCACCAGAAACACATTAGATATCAATAAAAACAAGTCCCAATATATAATTAAAATAAAATGAAATTTACAAAACAAATACCAGGAAAAAACTATATTATAGAAATTTCAAACATTGGTTTATAAAATTACATAAATACAAATTATTACATATATTCAAAAATAATCTTACCTATCAATGTTACCACGATTTCTATTGAATTTATTTTTCGAACTGCCAACATTGCGTGAGTAGTTTCTAAAAAACCACCTCAAATCAAAAAAAATTCACCTATATAAGAAAACAATTATTATGAGTAATACTAAAAATAAATAAATTAAATATAAATATAAAATAATACATTAATTCTATGAAAAAATATTTTACTGTGAAAATATCATGATTACCTCTATTATTAAGTAGTTGAGGGAACTTGAAATAAATTGATAAATGTCAACACTACAAGAGTGAAAGGTTTTGTGAGAGAATATGTTTGTGGATGTTTTGGTGAATAAAGGGATAAAATATGGAAAGAGAACCCAAACTCAAAAAAAATAATCCACCTATATAAGAAAACAATTATTATGAGATTAATACTAAAAATAAATAAATTAAACATACATATAAAAAAATACATTAATTCTATGAACAATTATTTTACTGTGTAAACATAAATATTACCTCTGTAATTGAGCAAAGGAAGCATTTTTTCTCTTCCTAAAAAGGAAGTAGAGGTAACTTGAATGAAATTGATAAATGCACCATTTTAGGGGTGAAAAGGTTTTAATGGAAAAGGAAAATGAAGGTTGTATAGAGCACCCAAACTCGAAAAAAAGAATCCACATAAATAAGAAAACAATTATTATGTGAGTAATGCTTAAAAGAAATAAATTAAACAAACATATGAAATAATAAATTAATTCTATGGAAACTTATTTTACTATGAAAACATCAATATTAGCTCTATAATTGAGTAGAGACAGTGTCATTGATCTTTCTACAATGGAAGTATAGGTAACTTGAAATAAATTGTTAAATACACCATTGTAGGGGTTAAAATGTTTTAAGGGATAAAGAGAATGAAAGATGGATAGAGCACCCCAACTCGAATAAAAGAATCCAATTGTGTAAGAAAACAATTATTATATGAGTAATACTAAAAATAAATTAATTAAACTTACATATGAAAAATACATTAATTCAATGGAAAATAATTTTACTATGAAAAAATAGATATTACCTCTATAATTGAGAAGAGTTAGTGTCGTTGTGCTTCCAACAAAGGAAATGGAGGTAACTTGAAAGAAAGTGTTAAATGAACCACTGCATGGGTGAAACGTTTTTATGGGAGAAGAATCATGAAAGTTAGATAGAGCACCCCAACTCGAACAAAAGAATCCACATGTATAAGAAAACAATTATTTTGTGAGTAATACTAAAAAGAAATAAATTAACAAATATATGAAACAATAAATTAATTCTATTGAAAATGATTTTACCTTCTCATTGAACTCTCTTTCTTTTTCTTAAAGGTTTCAAGGATTTGGTTCCTCCTTCAAGAATCCAAATCCTCTATTTGTGGTCCCCTCTAATGTATAATACATTGTCTACATTGAGACTGACATGAACTGATTGTGATGTCCAAATGAAAGGGTCATCCTCAATTGAATTTTCATCTAACTCAACATTTATTTTAGTTTCCAATAAGACAATTGACCAATTAACATTTGTTGGATTAGAGACATAAAATACTTTCACTACTTCCAATTCTTGTTTGTTGGATTAGAGACATAAAATACATGCACTGCTTGTGATTCCATTATGAAAGGCTCAACGTTTTTCCCTTCTACAATAAAATTCACCTTCACAAATCCCATTTCATCAAATTTCACCCCATTGATATTTTCAACCCATTTTTAATAGAAAAGAGTCACTTGAAATGTTGTATAATAAAACTCTTATATCTCTTAGATAATGCCAAAATATGACATATTTTCAAAAATTGGATTTCTTTCCTCAAAACTAGATATGTTCATCGCTTCATCCACAAGCATAACACACCTATTTTTCAATATATTGAAGTCATCATGTTCTTTTTTATAGAATTTATAACCATTAATTAAAAATAAAGTGTAAGATATAACATTTTTATTTGGTTCTCTGGCTATCCATTGAAGTGGTTCAACAATTGAATTTGTAATTTCAGATTCCTCCTTATAAATTTTATCTCTAAATTATCCTACAAACTGTTGATTATGTGTGTCTAATATCCATATTTCATCCCTTGGTGGATTAAAATATTTAATAATTTCTTTGTGGGATTCAATGTATGGATCCACATCTTCACTATTATGTAATATGTAAAGATGGGATTTCTCCCAATCGGTCAAGGTAATTCTAATAACATCTCTTTCAGAAATCCCTTCACCCATAAGGTGTTCAGTGTAATGAGACTTTGGGAGACTGATTCTTTCAACATATGATAGGTAATTGGTACTGAATTCAATATCTTCTTCAAAAATATATCGTTATACAATACAACCTTCTAGTTGACTTCAATTCTTGGCATACCCTTTCAAAATATTCATATATCATTCAATGGGTTATATCCATCTATAATGGACATGACTATATAGTTGAACCTCTATGACCAAGTGAACCATCATGCGGACCATTATATCAAAGAATGATGGTGGGAAGAACATTTCTAATTCACATAATATGATTTAAATATCCTTATTCATGATGGTAAACTTCTCTGAGACTTCAACTTTACTGCATATGGATTTGAAAAAGAAACAGATTGTGGTTAATGTGTGTCCTACATTTTGAAGCATATTTCAATGAAATGAATTAAATTATGCATAAAAACATAAAATTTGTGTGATTTTATTCCTTGTAACTTAAAATTACTCACTAACACGACATTATTTATATTCGATGAATACCACTTTAGAACTTTTACACTCATAAGTAAAAGTAAAAATTGCGATTTTTCCTGTCTGGATAGAGAGTAAGATGATAGAGGAAGAAAAGACCACCTTTTACCCTTCATTGATGCCAATACTTCCCATGTCCCCATTTCAATCAATTCCAACCTAGCCTTGATTCCATCTTTCATTTTTATAGGAACATTTAGTAACATTCCAATAACACTATCAAATATATTTTTTCTACATGCATGAAATCAAGAAAATTTCTAATAAACAAACAATTCCAATATGATAATTCAAATAAAATTGATCTATTCTTGCAACCTGATTTTGTAAGGTTTTTCAAAAATGGTTTATTGAAAACACTGTAAATCATTTTTACTTTTTTTATAGTTTATTTCCTATTGCTAGAGATAGTTTTTTACCTTGTTCAATATTCCCATCGAATGTTTTCATCCAGGATAGGTATTTATATTGTTGAGGTAAAAAATTTTGATGTCCAAAAAACACAGTATTTGAGGAATGTTTAAACCAAACTGATTATGTGCATTTTTCTCAAATGGGACACCCCAATATGCCTTTAATTATATAGTCTGATAAATTTCCATAATAGGGGAAGTCATTTATCATTCCTTACAACATATCCCTCAATTTGAATTCTTCACTTCTATGAGCATATTACATTGTAACACCTATATCCCACATCAATTTTACATCTTTGATCAATGGATCCAAATAGACATCAATATCATTATCGGGTTTCTTTGGTCAAGATATAAACAGAGACAACATAATGTATTTTCACTTCATGAATAAACATGGTGGAAATTTATAATTTACCAACATGATGGGCCATGTACTATGAGTACTACTCTGTACACAAAAATATTTTATTCCATCTATAGATAATAAAAGAAAAAAGTTTTTCAACTCATCACTAAATTCAGAAAAGTCCTAATAAATTTTCTTCCAATGAGAAGAATTTTTTGGATGATATAGGTTTCCATCTTTAATTTTTGTATCTATATGCCATGTTAATTATCTTGCAGTTTCTTAACATCTATATAGTCTTCTAAACCATGGAATGATTGGAAAGTAGAATACATATTTCGAAGGACTTGATTCATTTTTTTGTATCGATATGCACCACACTTAGGGAATTTGATGAGTGATTCATGGTCCTTGAGAAATAATATGCACAGATTTAGACAAGCATTTATTTTTTATAGACCATTCCCATTGAACGTAACATTCGTTTATCTTCATATGTTTGGCATGGTAGATCATTTTCTTATGTTATCATATCTTTCAGAAGACCAAGTAGTTTTGGAAAGTTGGTTTCACTCCATCTGTTGATAGCTTTCAAATTATATAACTTCAATACAACTGACAATGTTGTGTATTTAGTACAACTAGTATACAATGGTTTCCTAGAACAACTATTTAACTCCGCAAACAACTTTGGACAATCACGAAGGTCATCTTCAATTGCCATTATCATTTCTTTCATGCGATCTCCATCATATTTTACAAAGGTATTCATATCAAATGATCCATAAACTTTAGTATCATGCCAATCGATGTCCACATTCATTTTTTACCTGTTTTTATTCCAACATATCTTTGATCTATTCTGTGACAAATAAAATGTTCTTCCAATGCTTCCGAACTAATTTGTCGTGAATTACAATAATGTAAACATAGACATTGGATTTTAGAAGGGTCGTCTGCATGCTCTCTTGCAAACTTGATGAACTCTTTAACTCTATCTTCATGTCCATTTGACAAATGATTAATGTGCATCCATTTTCGGTTCATATCCATCTTATGGGTTTCATATAAGAATCATTTTATATAATATATAAATAAATACAAATAATATATTCATTATCAAAAGTAAAAGTTGAAGACAATTATAATAAGGGGAATATCGGTCATTTCTACTAGAATATATGAGCACCTAGATATTCCAAATCCTATAATAAGGTATATTGGAATTTGAAAATATAGAGCGAGATAAAGGAAGATAATAGATTATATTATCACTAAACTTTATATTTGTAAACTAGATGATGGATAGTATAATGACCCTAGCAGGAATTACCTAAACAACACAAGGTCAGATCATCTTATGACCTCTAACACACATAAATTTCACTAAAGGATGGTTTAAACATTGGGTGTAAAAAACAATAAATGGGAGTTGGTCCCCCCCCCAAATAGAAACAATTAGTACCAGAGGTCGAACAAAATTATAGCATGACCCTTGGGGTCAATAGACATTTAGACCCAAAAAACATCATTACCCAATATAGGCATGCCTATTAGACAAAAAACTATGGAAATAAATGATGAAATAACTATATATACACACATACATGTCACGCTTGTATAAAAACTCACACACTTATAGTCTATAAGAAATATCAGATAGATAAAAACATGATATTCAAACATAATGTGAAATAAAGGCACCATAATTATTCAAAAAGGGAAGGACTGGGGTGATAGAACATCATGTGATTAACTGGGGATGGACCCTTTGATTCTACTCCATATGAAATCTAAGTACTATAGTGAATTATAAGAGTAACTAGATCCTATGATACATATAACCAATAATGAAACATGCATCACTCCACTAACTTGGTTCCTGAAAAATAGCATCTCAAGCTGCATGTCCACTGAGGTGTCCATGAAAGGTGTCAGCATATATATAATCATTAGGGAACCACCAATGTGCCTCAAATCAGTAGTCAATAAATAATAATATACATGAAAATTTCTACACATTTATATACATATATGAAAAAATTATTTAGTAAGAAGAAATAAAACATAGCCGTAAAAAAAACAATGAATAAATCCAAGGTTCAGTGTCTGATATAATCAATGGATCATACATTAGTAGTCAATACAAATAATGGACCACAAATTGTTCCCTAAACAATGGATCACAAAAAAATCATAAACAACGGATCATAAACAAATCATAGAAGAAGAAATCAAAAATGAAACCAAAAATAAACAAAAAAAATTAGAAGGCCTACGTCGCGAGATTCAAAAAAATCTGAGACCCTCTTTGGATGTCCTATAATATGTTAATAGGTAGTTGAGTGCTGTGATTTCACCTTCGATTCACTGAGGAGTAACGCCGACATTGGGTGTCTTTTGCGGAAAGCTTCTATATCACGACGGGTTTTCAAATGGTTAGGGTTTTTAAAATAGATTGGGACACATTTATCATCGCTTACCAATAAGCACTGATAAAACTAATATTTATTAGTGATAAACTTATAGCATTGATAAATGTTAATTTTATCAACGCTTTTTTTAGCGATGATAAATTGTTATGTTTATCAGCGTGAAAAAAGCACTAATAAAGATTCTTTTATCAACACTTATTGCTGAAGCATTGTTAAAGGATTTATAATTATAATTACTAATAAAAACATTATAAATATTTATAAATACTTAATAAATATATATAAATATAAATATATTAAATATTTTCCTTTTTAAATATATTTATTATAATTTCATAATTATTAATTTATAATTATAGAAATGTTTTTAAAAAACATTATTTATATAATTATATATATTTATATTATTTAATATATTTATTTATTTATTTAATAAATATATATAAATATAAATATAGTAAATATATTCATTATTTAAGTAAATTTATTATAAATATAATAATTATTTAAATATACATAATTATTTTTTTATAATTATATAAATACTTTTTAAAAAAATATTTACTTATTTATAATTACAAATACATAATTGTATAAATATAGTGAATGTATGTCTATAATTATATTTATTTATAAATATATTTTTATAAATATATTTTTAACATTATTAATGAATATATAATTTTGAGTGCATGGATATATGTACAAAATGAGTGAGACTGAATAAATTAAGAATATAGGTACACTTTAACAATATTGAAAAAAATTGATAAGATCTGTATGTGTGCATATTTTATATAAAAATGTATTAACTTTGTATATATGAAATCAATATAACACACATTTGATCTATATTAAATTGAAAAATCAAATGACATTCAATTATATGTTGAATACTATGTAATTAGTCAATATTTCTAATTCATATTAATTTCTAATTATATACGATTATTTAAAAAATATAGGACAATTCAATGCAAAGTGAAAAAATATTTTTTAATATAGAAATCATATTTATATACATTAATATATATCTATATATTTAAAATATATAATTTAATTACATTAATTATTATAATTATAAAATTAATAAAATGTTTTATATTCAATAATTTATAATCAATCAATTCGTTTTTATCAATAATTATTTAATTAATAACATTTTTAATAGTTCATTTAATAAAAACATTTTTTATTTTTTATTTATTTCATTATATCATTTTATTAGCACTAAAAATATATTGATGAAAGAAATATTTATCAACTCTAAACATAAAGCATTGATAAAGTGTACCCTTTATCAGCGTTAAAAATAAAGTGTTGATAAAGGATACCTTTTATCAGTGCTAAAAATAAAGCGCTAATAAAGGCTTCATTTATCAGTGCTAAAATAAAATCACTAATAAAAGGTTAAATTTATCAGTGCTTTATTTAGCACTGATAAATATTCCTTTTATCAGCATTTTATTCTAGCGCTGATAAATAATAGTAATGTTAAAGTGTAGCGACTCGGTTGTTACCCTGTAAGACTTTGGAATATTTCTACATATAATTCCAGAGCTCGGCGCGAAGACGGAGTGCGATTCTGAGGCCTGGTGTGACCGGAATAAATTTTATAAAAATGTTAAGTGTTTTTATACTATGCACATGGTGGGGTTGTTTTTTCTCCTAAACAGTAGCTCGGATCAGAAATCTAAGGGAACGGTTGCGTCCGGAGCATGTCATTTACCCTAGGCGGGGTGTGAAAGTTGCGGGCATGAGCCTGCTGTGAGAGATGTCACCCATGGGAAAATCGTTATTTTCAAAATAATGACTTAGTGATTTTCTATCACTGATGATACTTTAAAATAAAATTCAAATGAAGTCTCGAAATGGAAATCTGAGACTTCCATTGAGTTCGAAATGGGGTTCTTTTCCTAGGCGTGATATAAAATAGGCGGACTGGGAGGTTTTGGAATCCTCACCCATCTGTAGAGTTTCAGAGAGAGTTTATAAATTCATTTGTGGAATTAGGGGAAAGCCCTAATTTCCCTTCTCTCTCTCTCTCTCTCTCTCTCTCTCTCTCTCTCTCTCTCTCTCTCTCTCTCTCTCTCTCTCTCTCTCTCGAGCATTCTTCGACGTTCTTCACTGTCCTTCGTCGTTCTTCGCCAGATTGAGGAGCGAACTCTGGTGGATCGAAGCGGGATCTCAACGGGCGTGTCGCCAACATCGAACGGCTGGATCAAGGTAGGATTCTTGTTAAATTTCGCACCTTCGTTGATTTCTTAAATATTTTTTCCAACAAATTTCATTGTTTGAATTCTATGATATTTGAATTGGGATGATGGCCAAACGAACGCAGCCATCGTCCGAGCCCCGTTCTAAATCCCATTCTTGGGCGTTCTTCGTCCCAAATTTTTGGACGTGCAAATCTTGTCGGATCGACGATCAGGGGAAGGTGCTGTGAAGGCCCCGACCCAAGGATCTCGAACCCGCTTTTGGTTTTGAAATCGGGCCATCGAAGTGGTGGTGGCGGCCGCCGAAAGCCCCGGATCAGGAAACGGTGGTGGCCTGAGGTTTGGGTGGCGTAGTGGGGTTCGGGCGTCAAGTAGCAGGTGCGGCCGGAGCAGCAGGCTTGGGTGCTTCCAATGCGGTGTGGCGGTGTCGGTGAGTCTGGGAGGAGCTGAAGTTGCGGGCTCTAGTGGTCATCGGTCGAGTAGAGCCGGCGGCGTCGGGCGAGGTCGAGCCGGAGGTAGCGGGGTGACCAGGCAGAGCCGGCGGCAGAGAAGGGAGCCCGGTCAGCTACAGCGCAGGCAGCTGCGGAGCGGGAGGCTAGCGCGTGGTGGTGCGCTCAGCCGATAGACAGAGGCAGCGGGCCTCATCCAGTCGCAGTCGGGGCGGAACACCCGTGGGGCTGACCTCAGGTGCGGTGTGCAGCGGACAAGGACCCGCACTTTGCGGGTCCTGCTGGTGCGATGCGGAGACCGGCCAAAGGCCGGTCTACTAGGGAGAACCAGACCTGAGGGGTCTGGTGTGGCTAGAGTGGGCTACGGCCAGCGGGCCGTGGCATGTCGGGCCAGACCCGCGGCTGGGTCGCGGGCCGGCCGTGGTGAACCGGCCCGGTTGGGCCCCCTTGCGATCGGGGGGCCGTAATTTCTAAATTGTGCATCCGTTTAACGCACCGTCTGCGGCTGCAGGTCCGTGTTAGTTAGAATTACTTTTGAAGTGGGTTTTCGGGGATTTTGGGTTCTTCATCTGAATACGGGTGACCCGGGATGATTTAATTTAATAATATTAAATTATTATTAAATATTACAATGGACGTACCCGTGAGCCGGATGTCTGTTTGACGCACCATCAGAGGCGCTAAGGCCTTGGAGTTGTGACAGTCCTTCCAAAGTTGGTTCGGAACCCTTGCGGTTTGGTTTTGTTGCTCGGAGGCACGAAACGCTTAATGTGAATAATTAATTAATTATTTAATTATTTAATTATTATTGTGTCGGACGTAACTCCTGCTTGGGATGTCTGATTGACACGCCGTCAGCGACAGAATGACCCCAGTCCTCGTGCGGACATTTTGAGATGCTTTCCGAAGCGTTCGGGTTGGAGACAAGGTGTGGGGTCCCCAGGGCCTAGTTCGCACGTTCTATGGTAAAACGCCAATTTTTCACCCGACATCCGTTTAGGGTGTTTGAGTACTCATTTCTGAGTGTTTTTTCAAGGAGATTGCAATGGTGCATTCCGCCCACCTAAATTCGTGCCTGAGGCATGGTCCCCACAAGGCGGATCTCGGACGTATGCTGTGTTTTTATGATTTATGCTTCATAAGTCCGTTTAGGGCAAATGAATAGCCTACGCCACGTGGTTATCAGCAAGTAACGCAATGGTATGATCTACGTGATGTGTTTTGGGGTCGTGGTGTGGGCCCCACAGGGCTCTATTTGTGTATAATGTGGGGAGTTTTAGTTTCTGCATATGGACTCCATTTTAGGCGTCGTCAAAGGCGTTTTGACCCTAGCATCGAGACGAGGTTGATCGTGGTGGTTTTAGGCGTTAAAGCTGGAGTTGAGGCTTGGGCCCCACGGGCCGTCTTTTAAGCTGTGAGCAGCGTTTTGTGACTCTTTTTCATCAGGCGTTTGTTTGGGGCATATTAATAGTCAATTCGGCATGTTTTTTCAAGAGCATCACAATGGCGCAGTTCTCCCGACCTCTTTTGGGTCTGAGGTGCAGACCCCAAGAGACGTCGTATGGGCATAAAGTGGTGTTGAATTACTTTTCCACCGGGATCCTGTTTCCAGCAAGTAAGTAGTCTATCTCACATTTTTTCGCGAGGATTACAACGGTGAAATCTATTTGGGAATGCAGAGCCTCTTTAGAGATCTCATTAAATGTGGAAACATGAAAGGGAGTTGGTCGGATGTTCCTTTGATGCACTCCGAACCTACGCACGGTAGTAGTGTCGGTGACACCGAGTGATATCACGGGCAGTGCAGAGTTAACAGACTAGTTCTGGGTTTACCCTCCAGTGGGGCTGGGCAATGGGGTACTTGTTGACCTTAGGGTTTACCCTCCAGCGGGGCTGGGCAGTGGGTTACCCATTGACCTTAGGGTTTACCCTCTAGCGGGGCTGGGAAGTGGGTTACACTTTGACTTTAGGGTTTACCCTCCAGCGGGGCTGGGCAGTGGGTTACCCAACAACCTCTTGTGGTTTACCCTCAACGGGGCTGGGCAGTGGGTTACCTGATGACCTTTTGTGGTTTACCCTCCAGTAGGGCTAGGCAGTGGGTTACCTGACAACCTCTTGTGGTTTACCCTATAGCAGAGCTGGGAAGTGGGTTACCCGATGACTTCTTTCATACTCGGCCCTTTCTGTGAGGCTAGTTGGTGACTTTTCTCCGTGATTACTGGAGCGGGATCCTTGGTTGTTCAGTTTAGCGATGAGGCATCTTTGGTGTGCGGGATTATTGGGCACCAGTGATGGATATCCTTTGAACTGTTGGTGACTCTTCTTGGGCTGATCTTGGAGATAGAGAACCCCTTAGACACTCATTCGGGTTTCCTGTGGAGCATATATATATACACCCTAATTTGTTTCCACTCCTTGGGTTTGGTTACTCTTTTTCTAGGAGGGGCGAAGACGCACGGGGTATGCCACGTGCTTTCCATGTCTAGGTCCTCTTGGATTGGATGAGTCTACTTCCTTCCTTTTTTTTGGGTTGAGCTGCACTCTCTCTTTGTTGAACTCTTACACTATTCATGTTTTGTCTACTGGTCACCATTTTAGTACCTCCTTTGTTGCTTCCTTGAGATTTCGGGATATCATACTGAGTATCATTATACTCACCTCTGCTTGGGATTTTCCCGCACTTGGTGTGCCCTTGCAGACGACAGATAGGTTAGTCGACACTACGGAGGAGCGTAGAGGACACAGGAGCTTGGGCTACATTCTATGGCCATAGTAGGACTTTTTTGGTGTGAGACTCAATAGCTTTTTACTTTTTTTACCTTTTTCCAGGTTGTGGCACCTTTCTAGTTGGGTGCGTGTTTCCCTTTTACTGTTCAGTTTACTTGTCAGCCTACTTTTCATAACTTTACTTGTACTGGTTAGGGTCGATGCATGTATGTTGGTTTCCCTTTTGTAGTAGTATTGTATCTTGCTTTCTTTTCTCTAGACTTTTTCATTGAGTTAGCCGTGTGTGTGTGTGTGTAGTTATTAGGAAAAGGCCTCCCCTAGTTTTTTGTGCCTTTGGTGCCAGTTTCCAGCCCTTGGCCTATGGAGGCGGTCTTGGGGTAGTTGCGGCTCGAACCCCGATACGGGTCGGGTCGTGACAAAGTGGTAACAAAGGTGGTTCATTCCTTGGGGTGTTGTTCGGATGTCCCTAAAAATGAATTGGTTGAGTTCTAGGGAAATAGTGTCAACGTGTCTCGAGATAGACTCTCAGGCCATGGAGTCTATTGATGGTGCGGCGGCTGACGTACCCATTCACTAGAACCCTGATAACCCTCTTGTCAACTTGGAACACTGAGACACTTGTTGTAGGGAATTTGGTTCATGCATCATATAGGATTGAGTCTTTTACTTTCCTTCTTGAGTCATCTCCCCATTATTGTTGGTATATATATGCTCATTTGACCATGGTACTCCTTGATCAGATTCAGGATGTCTCTGCGATAATAGCCAGTCATGATACTAGCTTCGTTTCGTGATGACGATTCCATGAGCGATGAGGCCTCAGTTCAAGATCCATCATACGATTACCCTTTCTCTAGGAGGACAGGAAGTAGAACCTCCACCGGTGGAGTACCAGATAGTACAGGTAGTGAGGGACAATGACGAGCACAGGCTGGGCGCGCTACGTGAGTTCCTGCCTCAGAGACCGCTGAGGTTCCATGGTGAGCCATACCCTCGGACAGTGAAGGGTTGGCTAGAGTTGGTGGTTCGCCACTTAAGGCTTGTTCGGACACTGATAGGTTTGATGGTGGATTCTACATCCAGTCTTTTTCCACCAAGCAGTTTGGCGTAGTAGAGCAAGGGTTACGCTAATGCATGATGAGTCGGTACTCTCATGGGATGACTTCTAGAAGCTGTTTTGTGAGGAGTACTACCCCTCCTACTTACACTTTTTATGGTTTCCGGAGATGCTAGAGCTTCAGCAGGGAGTTATGGCAGTGGCTGGGTATGCAACTAGGTTTTCAGACCTTACTTGGTACTCTTTGGATGTGTTCCATGATAGAAACTTCCAGGCACATAAGTTTGAGAGAGATCTCTGTAGAGTAGATTCGTTCCAGCGTAGTTCCCGTGTGCATCCTCACCCATCTTGGGGTGCTGGATTAGGCATTGGTGACAGAGAAATTTCTGGTAGATGGACGTCGATTGTCAGGGCCTCGACGCCAGAAGTCTCGCCTTGATGAGACTCAGGGACATGGTCGGGGGTAGCATAGAGCACTGAGATAGCCCAGGGAGGACTAGTGTTATGTTTGTGATGTGCGAGATCACGTGGCGTGAGACTACTCGACCAAATGAGCTATTTTTTCAGATAGTTGGTAGATGAACCACCAAGAAAGAGGCAGCGTCGTGATCAGAGAACTCCCAGGTGTGGACAGGGTGGTCCCCAGGGAGGCGGTTTTGGCAGAAAAGCAGGAAAACTGTGGTTGTTGGACGACATTTTGAGGTCCTTCCACCACCACTAGGCAGCCCATGTCAGGCTCAGGGAGCTGACAGACGGGGTCGTGGGCAGCTGTGTGCTATGGATTTCTACAATCTTGCAACACATGAGATGATAAGAGGTACGCTCTATGTCTTATTCTACTTTTCTCAGTAGAACTTGTTAGACACTGTGTGAGGTACTCTTTTCATCTAAATCCTTGTTTGAGGGGTTACTGAGGGTGATGTAGGGTGTCGATGTAACCCTGTATTGGTGTTTTCCGATGTAGCTTTGAATGCACGGGAAATAGGGGTTCTTCCCCACTGAGACGCGTTTTTGTGATGCAATCAAAACCATGAGGGAGAGTCAATACCACCTAAAGCGGATAGTATTGAGGTGCGGTTGATGAGTCCCTCTGACATGTGCATTCATGGCAGGGTTGTGTGGTGGTGTGTCTGAGTAGGTTCTGGATTTTCTAGTGGGGATTTTCTGTTTTACCTCCCTTTGCTTGAGATGCTACTAGTGGGTTTGGCAGAGTGCCTATTTTGGGGATTACTCTCCTTCCGGGAGGGGAAAATACACATGGGGTATTCCACGTTCTTTCCGTGTCTAGCCTCTAGTGGTTGGATGAGTTTGCTCGCCTTCCCTGTTCGTTGGTACCTTGCATGATCAACGTTAATCTTGATATTTTTATCAAGTACGGGTCGAGGTGATGGACACCCCATAAAAAAGAACTACATGTTTCACTATGTGGTGCTGGTGGTGGTGGTCCTTGCCCTGAGAGTGTGGAGATGCTATCTTTGGGAGAGTGCTTTGTGGGTTGCTCAGACAACCAGTTTCTCCGGTGTGTCCTCACCTATAGAGACTTGAACCTAAGGCAACAGTGCTGGTTGAAATTTCTGCAGGACTATGACTTCGAGGTAGTCTATGTTCTGGGAGATGGAAGTGTTGTAGCAGGTTCCCTAAGAAGAGAGCCTCGGTTGTGGTGCACCGACTATGAAAAATTGTGTGACCGGATATCCTTGGGTGTTTCACCAAATGGGTATTCTAAATAAGGGAATCATGAGACCATGTTCCAAGAACAAATCGTGATTTCGGTCATGACGTCGAAAGTGGAGGTTCGGTCGGGGAAGCCCCCGAGTTTCTTTGGGCCGTTCGGGAATCGTGCAAGCAATTGAGAGGTTTCATACCGCCTTTCCATACCCTCCCAACAGTAGGAATGTGCACACGATGTCTTCCATGTGTCGTAGCTGATGAGGTGTGTGCGTATTCCTACTTATGTCCTCAAGATTAGCAGGAATTATGAGTTCAAACCATTCCTTTGGTTCACGTGTTGGTCCATCATGGTGTTGTGCAGGTTTTCTTGGGAGTGGGAGAGCTAGGTGTGAGCTCTGTATCCCAAGTTTTTTTTCCTAGTTTTGATTTTTGAGGATGAAAAGCTTGAATAAGGGAATGATTTTGAGACCCGTTTTTTACCCTGTAAGGCTTTGGAATATTTCTATATGTAATTCCAGAGCTAGGCGCAAAGATGTCGTGCGATTTTGAGGCCTGGTGTGCCCGGAATAGATTTTATAAAAATGTTAAGTGTTTTTATACTATGAACGTGGTGGTGTTGTGTTTTCTCCTAAACAGTACCTTGGATAAGAAATCTGAGGGCATGGTTGCATCCGAAGCATGCCGTTTACCCTAGGCAGGGTGTAAAAGTTGTGGGTGCGGGCCTACTGTGAGAGATGTCACCCAAGGGAAAATCATCATATTTAAAATAATGACTTAGTGATTTTTTATCAATGACATTCCTTTCAAATAACTTTCAAATGAAGTCTCAGAATGGAAATTTGAGACTTCCGTTGAGTTCAAAATGGGGTTCTTTGCCTAGGCACGATATAAAATAGTCGGGTGCGGAGATTTCAGAATCCTCTCCTGTCGGTAGAGTTTCAGAGATTTTATAAATTCGTTTGTGGAATTAGGGGAAAGCCCTAATTTCCCTTCTCTCTCTCTCTCCCTCTATCTATCTCTCTCTCTCTCTCTTGAGCATTCTTCAACTTTCTTCGGTGTTCTTCGTCGTTCTTCTCCGGATTGAGGAGCAAACTCCGGTGGATCAAAGAGGGATCACAGCGGGTGTGTCGCCAACATCGAACGGCTGGATCGAGGTAGGATTCTTGTTAAATTTCGCACATTCGTTGATTTCTTAAAAAACATTTCATCAAATTTCGTCGTTTGAATTCTATGATCTTTGAATTGGGACGATGCACAAACGAATGTGGCCATCGTCCGAGCCCCGTTCTAAATCTAGTTCTTGGGTGCTCTTCGTCCCAAATTTTCGGACGTGCAAAACTTGTCGGATCGTCGATCAGGGGCAGGCACTGCGAAGGCCTCGTCTAGAGGATCCTGAACCCGCATTAAGTTTTTAAATCGGTCCATCAGAGCGGTGGCAGCGGTCATCGGACACAACGGCTTCGGGAAGGGTGGTGGCTGGAGGTCGGGGTGGCGCAGCGGGGTTCAGGCGTCAAGCAGCAGGTGCGGCTGGAGCAGCGGGCTCGAGTGTGGCCGGTGCGGTGTGGCAGCATCGGCAAGTCTTGGAGGAGCTAGAGCTGCGGGCTCTGGTGGTCATCGGTCGAGCGGAGCTGGTGGCGTCGGGCGAGGTCGAGCCGGAGGCAGCAGAGCGGCGGAGCGGGGTGACAAGGCGGACCTGATGGCAGAGCAGGGAGCCCGGGCAGCTGCGGCGCGGGCGGCCGGCGCGCGGAGGTGTGCTCGGCCGGTAGTCAGAGGAAGCGGGCCTCGGCCGGTCACGGTCGGGGTGGAACACCCGAGGCACTGAACTCGGGTACGGTGCACCGCAGACAAGGACCCGCGCTTTGCGGGTCCTACTGGCGCGACGCGGAGACCGCCCAAAGGCTGGTATGTTAGGGAGAACCAGACCCGAGGGGTCCGGTGTGGCTGGAGCGGGCCGTAGCAAGTCGGTCCGGCCGGGGTGAACCGGCCCGGTTGGGCCCCCTTGCGTTCGGGGGGTTGTAATTTCTAAACGGCGTGTTGGTTTGACGCACCATCTGTGGTTGTAGGTCCGTGTCAGCAAGACATAAATTTTGAAGTGGGTTTCAGGGATTTTGGGTTCTTCACTCAAAGACAGGTGACCCTGAACGCTTTAATTTAATAATATTAAATTATTATTAAAGTTTACAACGGATGTACCCGTGATCCGGATGTCCGTTTGATGCGTCGTCAAAGGCGTTGTGGCCCTGGAGTTGAGACGGTCCTTCCAAAGTTGGTTCGGAACCCTTGCGGTTTGGTTTCGTTGCTCGGAGGCACGAAACGCTTATTGCGAATAATTAATTAATTAATTAATTAATTAATTAATTATTCTTGCGTCGGACCTAACTCCTGTTTGGGATGTTTGATTGATGCACCGTCAGCAACAACATGACCCCAGTCCTCATGTAGACTTTTTGAGATGATTTTTGAAGCTTTCGGGTTGGAGACAAGGTGTGGGCCCCACAGGTCCTAGTTCGCACATTTTACGGTGAAACGCCACTTTTTCACCCGACATCCATTTGGGGTGTTTGATTACCCATTTCTGAGTGTTTTTTCAAGGGGATTGCAACAGTGCAATCCACCCGCCTAAATTCGGGCCTGAGGCGTGGGCCCCACAAGGCGAATCTCGGATGTATGCTGCGTTTTTACGACTTATGCTTCATAAGTCCATTCAGGGAAAATGAATAGCATACGCCGTGTGGTTATTAGTAAGGAACACAATGGTACGTTCTATGTGACGTGTTTCAGGGTCGAGGTGTGGGCCCCACAGGGCCCCGTTTGCGTATAACGCGGGGAGTTGCAACTTCTACATTCAGAGTTCGTTTTAGGTGCTGTCAGTGGCATTGTGACCCTAGAATCGAGATGAGGTTGACCGAGGTGGTTTTAGTAATTGAAGCTGGAGTTGATATGTGGGCCCCACGGTCCGTCTTTTAAGCTGTGAGCAACGTTTTGCGACTCTTTTTCATCAGGCGTCTGTTTGGGGCATAGGAATAGTTGATTCAACATGTTTTTTCAAGAGCATCATGATGGCGCAGTTCGCCTAACCTCTTTCGGTTCCGAAGTGTGGGCCCCATGAGACGATGTATGGGCATAAAGCGGTGTTGAATAACTTTTCCACCGGGAGCCCGTTTCCAGCGAGTAAATAGTCTATCTCGCGTGTTTTTCTACTTGGATTACAACAGTGAAATCTTTTTGGGCGTGAGGAGCCTCTTTAGAGATCTCATTATATGTGGAAACATGAAAGGGTGTTGGTCAGAGGTTCCTTTGATGCACTTCGAACCTACGTGAGGGTAGCGGTGTTGGTGACACCAATTGATGGCACGAGCAGTGCGGAGTTAGTGGACTAGTTCTGGGTTTTCCCTCTAGCGAGGCTGGGCATTGGGTTACCCGTTGACCTTAGGGTTTACCCTCCAGCGGGGCTGGGTAGTGGGTTACCCATTGACCTTATGGTTTACCCTCTAGCGGGGCTGGGTGGTGGGTTACATGTTAACGTTAGTGTTTACCCTCCAGCGGGGCTGGGCAGTGGGTTACTCGACGACATCTTATGGTTTACCCTCCAGTGGGGTTGGGCAGTCGGTTACCTGATGACCTTTTGTGGTTTACCCTCCAGTGGGGCTGGGTAGTGGGTTACCTGATGACCTTTTGTGGTTTACCCTCCAGTGGGGCTGGGGAGTGAGTTACCTAATGACCTCTTGCGGTTTACCCTCCAGCGGGGCTCGGCAGTGGGTTGCCCAATGACTTCTTTCAGACTTGGCCCTTTCTATGAGGCTAGTCAGTGACTTTTCTCCATGATTACCGAAGAGGGACCCTTGGTTGTTTGGTTTAGCGATGAGGCATCTTTGGCTTGCGGGATTGTTGGGAACCAGTGATGGATATCCTTTGAACTATTGGCGACTCTTCTTATGCTGAGCTTGGAGATAGATATCCCCTTACACACTCGTTCAGGTTTCTTGTGGAGCATATATATATACAACCTACTTTTTTTCCACTCCTTGGGTTTTTTTTACTCTTCTTCTAGGAGGGGAAAAGATATGTGGGGTATGCCAAGTGCTTTTTGTGTCTAGCTACTCTTGGATTGGACGAGTCTTCTTCCTTCTTTTTTTGGGTTGAGCTTCTCTCTCTCTTTGTTGTACTCTTACACTATTCTTTTTCTGTCTACTTCTGACCATTTTAGTAACTCATTTGTTGCTCCCTCAAACTTTCGGGGCATCCTACTGAGTATCTTTATACTCACCCCTGCTTGGGCTTTTCCCGCACTTGGTGTGCCCTTGCAGATGACGGACAGGTCGGTCGAGACTATGGAGGAGCATAGAGGACACAGGAGATTGGGCTGCATTCAGTGGTCGTAGAAGGACTTTCCAGGTGTCAGACTCACCAGCTGTTTACTTTCATTTACCTATTGTCGGGTTGTGGCACCTTTATAGTTAGGTGTGTGTTTTCCCTTTTACTGTTCAATTTACTTGTCAACCTACTTTTCAAATCTTTACTTGTACTGGTTAGAGGTCGACGCATTTATGTTGGTTACCCTTTTGTAGAAATGTTGTATCTTGCTTTCTTTTCTCTGCACTTTCGCATTGATCTAGCTACGTGTGTGTGTACAGTTTCTTAGGAAAAGGTCTTCCCTGGTTTGTTGTGCCTTCGGCGCTAGTCGCCATCCCCTAGCATATGGAGACGGCCTTGGGGTAGTTGTGGATCAAGCCCCACTACGGGTTGGGTCATGACATAAAGGCCTACTTTGTAGTAGTGATATATAAAATAAAAGAACTGTGTAGTTATGAGGAATAATAAATAGTATTTAAACAAATACCAACAGGCTTATCAGGTTCCTAAAGGACACCTAGAGGCTCTACCTACTTCAGCTTATTGCTGGAATAAGATGTTTGGCTAGTAACTATATATATATTAATAAGTATATATATAGTTGGTTATTTAGTTATATATTGAATCCACCTATATGAACCAAGTATGAGTCGACACCTAATGACTATATACCTGGAATACTTGTTGAATTATGGACCAAGGTGTGACTCATACATCCATAACCAATATAAATGTACCTAAAAATTCAAGTAATAGGATACATGACCTACATACCAATAGTGTGAGAGATGTCTTGCAATACCACTCAGGATGGATAGTGATTTTCCATGGAAATACATAAACCATGGAACATGGCACGTAAATCCCATCTCCCATATAGTATCAATGTTGTGAGACGTAATTCTCAACACCTAATGTAAGGGAGTGTGATTTCCCACTGGTCTTAACACCCCTTACAATTTTAAACAACATGCATAAAGGTGAAGCCATATTTATAATTAATTTATATGTGGCAATACCTCTCATTCCTTACATTTATCGAGTTGTATAAAGAATCATCATATAACATTAATAATAACCAAATCCATGAGGCATTACCACTCATGATCTATATTTAATAAGCCCTTATAACCAAGGTACAATATTTCAATCAAATAATTGAACAATATAGGAACAAAACGTGTATCCTTTCCCCCCTTTACAAATCATTTCATTCTATTTAAACCATTTATTACATTCAGGGAAAGAAAATTCATCATGTATAATCAATTCCCCATGACTCTTTCATTGGTGACGACTTGAAGCTACTCTTCTCCAACTTTGAGCATATCCACCTTTACATATACATAAGGATACATATCCCCTATGTACATATTCTCATGGCCATGAATATGTACAAGGGGATCCTTACATATATGCTCACATGTGCATATACTCATTTACACTTACATGAATATGAATTTTTCATATATATACATAAGCACACCTAGCCCAAATATATATATATATATATATTTATTCATGACTCCATGGGTGAATATATGTATATATATATAATAAGGGAACTAAAATATATATATGCCTACCGATGCATATATAGGTAAGCCGGATTCGAATTTGGTGACTCGAAGCCACTTCCAGGACGACCTATACATACTTCAAAAATTATTAAGAACCCTAAAATTACATAATCCCTAATTAAAATTTCTCTAAAAGAAAAGGCATACAAAAACCTACCACAAATCGATGGAGGGTGAACCCAAACGACCCAAAGTGCTTCACCATTGGTGGTGGATGTCGAAACACACAAGGAGAAGCCTAGAGAGAGATGCACTGCATGCCCTAACAACAGAATAAAAACCAAAAATTCAAATTAACCCAAACCCTAGGGTCTGGCCAAAATGAATGGGAAATGGGGAGGGGGGAATCAATGGAAACGAGGAAGAGGAGGGAGTCATGGGGTCTTACCTTGAGACATCGACCAAGAAACTGGATGAAAATACGGTGTAAATTGGCGCATGAAGAGGAGATGAGGAGGGGTGTCAAGGGCACCCTGGGAGAAGTGAGGGGTGTGCATCGTGCGTACCAGTAGGGGGAAGTGGGTTAGTTTAGGTTTTTTTTAGTTTAATGTAATTAATTTAATTTCATTAAAAAAACGCATCACAATTTTTGGTTTTCACAGTTAACCAAACCCTGAACCAACCGTGTGATGAGCAGTGATAGCATACTATCCATTTGGCACTAACCAGGTGGGTTAGGTTCATAGTTTGGGAAAACTATGCACAAACTATGTGGGTTGTTTCTTCTCCTTTATTGCAGTGGCACGGTTTCCTACTAAGGGATACATGGTTTTAGACAAACCGTGAACCCTATGTAGACCCTCCAAACATTTTATTTTCATGGTCCAATGTAACAACCCATACTTTTTGAATGATATTTTTGTTTCCTAATAAAATTTGTGTTATTTTACTTTTGTACACAACAAAAACATATCTTTTTTAATAATGAAGTGAGTATAAAAGTAAATGTGGCCTTCATAAGTCAACTGTTATATGACTTTTGGTCAAATATGATCATTCCTAAATATGAAAATTAGAAATTATACTCTTAATAATAATTTTAACATTTTAATTAACATTTATAAGTAGAAATGATAAATAATAATTAATGTATAAAGAAGAGGTGATGGTCTCAACCGGTAGAGACATGCCATATGAAGCTCATTTTCCAGAGCTTGGGAGTGAGGTAGTTTCACTAGGATTCACTCATGACCAACTCTAATCCAAGCTTCAACAAGTTAAGCTTTAATGAAATCTCCTACAAGATAAGTTTAAGTTAGAGGATATTACCAGTCGGTCGATGTCAGTCAATCCGCCACATGAGTCTATCACTATCGCACACCTTACCTATAGGTAATACACTGGTGTTATAAGGGGTTATGTGTTGAAGACTTATTCATTTAAAGGTTAATTCCATTGTCTAAATAAAATTTCTATTCTGTGAATTCTGTTTTAAGAATAGTTTTTCTTAATATAAAAAATATGATGAATTTGATAAATTTATTTTTTAGAAAAAAAGAATGCATTTCATAACGATATAAATTAATATAATAAAATAATTTATTAAGAATAATGTTTATTTTAATGAAATATTATGATAAAAACACTCTTATTTAATTATAAATGATAAAATGATTTTATTTTTTTCAAGTGTTGGAAATTTTACAATGCATTTTCAATCTGCTATTATTTTTAATAAATAAGGTTTTTTATTTTTAAAGTTTAAAATTCCCATATTTAGAGAATTACTATGATAAAATAAATAACATTTTTTAAATTGAAACATCAAAATTAGGTTAGGGTGAATTTATGAGAATTTTTTAAAATACATTATTTTTGTGAATAGTAAAAATATAGTTTGGGCTTTTCCACATAATTAATGACATAATAATTAATTCATAATGATGTAAAAATTAAATAACCAAAATACACAACCAAATAATTTTTATTTTATTGATATAAATTATCTTAATATATTTTAATCAATTTAAAAATATATAATTTACTTTTCAAATTTTAAAATGGAAACTTTAACTTTAAAAATATTATTTTATGAATAATTTAATTTTCCTTGCCCAAATAAGTAATAGAAAATTATGGTCAAATATTTTGGATTAAAATAACATAAAAAATGTTCCAAATTTCCAATATTATTGGCAAGCCCATGGTTTTTAATTTATCCCTACCTAAGTTTCTAAGGCCTTTATTTAGAAATTAATAAAAAAATCCACCACTTTTGCTATAAATACCCACCCATTTCTCCATTTTCTTTCACTCCAATTTCATCCTCCATGAAGATATTATATTTTTAGTTCCCAATGAGTCCTCTAAAGGTTTACTCAATCCCCCAAGATCTGGATCCTCAATTTTTAGGAACTACTCTTCCAGGTAAGGAAAATATCCACTTCTCTTTTCCATTCGAGTTTCCACTTTGTGCGGTATGTCTTTAAAATTTCAAAACTATTTTCTTCTGTCCAATTTATTTTATCCCTTTATTATAATAAGTGTGTATAAATGGATCTTTTTACCCTTTTTTTAAAACATATTTTATACCCATTATGCTGTCGATTTTTCCTCTTAAAATTTCTCTCTTCTCCTCAACAAATTCTATTTTATTTTCTTTATGTGAATACCCAAACCTATTTATTTTACAAAGGTATTCACCAAGATATTTAAATGATTTATTTTATTCTATAATTAACATACATAAAACCATCATTCCCTTTATGTTGGTTAAAAATTACATAAAGATATTGTCTTTAATCACATTTTAAAACACTATGATTTTTATTTGAATCTCATTTCTTACATTCTCCATAGGCTATTTGTAAATTTTAGTTTTTATCTATATGGATAAAATTAATTTATATATATGAATGGTGAACCATTATAGTTCTCCAATTCATTGTTTAATCAATTTAATCTCTAGTGATGACATGTTTTATGATACCTTGGTGAATAACCTTGGTAAATTTTTATGACACCTCAGTGACATACCTTAGTGATATTCTTAATAATGTATCATTTAAATGTTGTAGCCATATTTCTATGTTATGAATCCTTTTATTTTATTATGATATTACCCTTTTTCCATTTATCAAGCCTTTATTATATTCCTCAAGTTCTTATTGATATTTCTTAACATCACATGTTTGTGTTCCCTTACCGAGTCTTATGCTCACCCTTTCCTTTGATGTATGTCCTTTGGTTATGAGATGTAGTAAATTTACTTAGGATTACCTATTATGAATCCTTTCAATATTATGAATTTAATTTTTTTATTTTTTCATGTATTATGTACCTTTTTTCCATGAAATTAATCTTTAAAAGATTCTATGTTTGTACATTGTAAATGAAAAGTTATGTAATAAAAAGGTGGGTTTCTATAGTTGGTATCAAAGGATAGTTTATTTATTTATGGAAATTTTGATTTGAAATATTTAGGAAGAACATTAGGGACAGGTTAAAATATAAGAAAACAACCAAGTATTTTAGAGAATATGAATAAATAAATGAAATTATATGAATAGGAAATGTCCCCATCATTTAGGAATACATTGATGTATTTTATGAGGAGTTACCTAGACCTCCCCCAATAAGAGAGGTAGAGTTATCCATGGAAATCATTCCTAGATCCAAGATGATATCGAATAACCCATATATAATGTAAAATGTAGAGATAGAGTAATGAAATAAATAACTCCAATATCTTTTGGAGTTGGGATGTATTTGACCAAGTGTGGTTCCTTGGAGATCACATGTTCTCTTTGTGAAGAATAATGATGGATCAATGTGGTAATTCATTGATTATAGAGAACTTAACATGATCACAATGAAGAACATGTACCCACTTACAAGGATTGATGATTTATTTGACTAGAATCATGGGGCTTCATTATTCTCTAAGATTGATCTTCAATATGGTTATCATCAATTGAGGGTGATGAAAGAAGATATTACAAAGACTGCATTTCGATCAGGATATGGGAATTATGAGGTTTTATTATTCCCTTCATCTTGAATAATTCTCCATTTATATTTATGGATTTAATGAATAGAGTCTTTAACGACTACCTTGATAAATTTTTTATAGTTTTTTTAATGATATTATTATATATTCCAAAATTAGTAAGGATCAGGAGGATAAACTAAAGGTTATATTGAAAACTTTAAGTAATGAAATGCTATTTGTAAAATTCATAAAATTTTAATTTTGGTTACAATAATTTTATTTTTTGGGGAAGATTACAACCAATAAAGGAATATCAGTTAACCCTACCAAGATGAAGGTTTGGGAGGAGTGTCCTCATCCTAAAATTGTAACTGATATTCATATTTTCCCTGGTTTATCCTGATATTATAGTAGGTTTATGAAAAAAGTTTCATGATTTTTTAATCCCCTAATAAATTTAACTTGAAAATGGTCTAAGTTCATCTAGATAAAAGAGTGTGAAGAAAGATTCCAAGAGTTGAAGAAGAGATTGATTATTGTTCCTGTGTTAACTCTACCCTCTATCAGAGAATGATTAGTTATTTTTAGTGATGCATATCTAAAATGGATTTGGTGAATCCTCATGAAAAATGACAAGGTGGTTTCTTATAGATCTTGATAGTTGAAGCCTCAGAAGCAGAATTATTATACGCATGATCTGGAGATATCTTTGGTTGTTTTTTCTATGAATATATAAAGGCACTATCATTATAGAAAGAAATTTTATATATTCACAGGAAAAAAAAGTTTGAATTATATTTTAATGCAAAATGAATTGAACATGAGACATAAAAGATGGTTGGAACTTCTTAAAAATTGTGATTGTTCAATTTATTATCACCCTAGAAGAGAAAACAAATTTCTTAACGCATTAAGTAGGAAAGAAAATTTTGTTCTAGAAATAATGAGGATTCAAGGAGATACATTGATCAAGGACATAGTAAAGTTGGATATTGGAATCATGAGGGAAGGTACACCATCAACCCTATCCCAAATTATTTTTCAACCATCATTACTTGAAAAGATCAATAAATCTCAAAGATGAAATCATATTTTTATTGAAAAATATAGAGGGTGTGAATAATGGGATGTTTCTTGATTGAATATTGATCAAGAAGGTGTAATAAAATTTCATACAAGGCTATGGGTTCCATATATTCTGTAGATAAAGAAAGAACGGATGGATAAATCTCGTAACTCGACATTATCTATACATTCTGGAAGCACAAAAATGTATACGGACCTTGATGATCATTATTGGTGGGATAACATGAAAATATAGATTTTTTAATACACTACAAGGTTTCTAGTGTGTCAAAAAGTGAAGGAATATAGACAATTTCCTAAAGGTTTATTACAAACACTAACCATACCAACATGGAAGTGGGACAATATCATTATGGACTTTGTTCCTACTCTCTTAGGAACATCTAAAAGAAACAATTCCATAGGGGTTATAGTGCACAATCTCACCAAGAATGCCCATTTTGTCTCAATTCAGTAAGAATTATCTCTTGATCAACTTGCTAAGATTTACGTAAAGAAATTGGTGAGGTTTTATGGAGTGACACTTTCTATAATTTATGATTGTGGTCCAAGGCTCACATCAAAATTCTAGAGAATCCTTCAACATGTTTTGAATACTAAATTGAATTTTAGTATGTCCTATCACCCCCAAACTGATGGAAAATATTAAAGGACAATTATGATGCTCAAGGACATGATGAGAACATGCTCAATGGAATTTAAAGTTATATGGTATCAACATCTCCCATTAGTTGAGTTTTCATACAATAACAGCTTCAGTTCGAGTATTTAAATGGAACCTTATGAAGATTTATATTGGAAGTATTGTAGAAATAATACATGTTGGGATGAAGTTGGTGAGAGAAAGCTTCTTAGACGTGATCATGTGCAAGAGATGACTGAAAAGGTTCATTTCATCCATCAATACATAAATACTGCTTAGAGTCAGTAGAAGATCTATGCTAACAACCATCTAAGGGACAAGGAGTTTGATGTTGGTGACAAATTCTTCCTTCAAATTTCACCTTAGAACAGATTCATGTGGTTTCGAAAGAAAGGTAAGCTTAGACCTATGTACATTAGCCACTATGAAATCCTTGATCGCATAGGAGCCATAGCATATCATCCTATACTTACTCCAAATCTTGCTCATGTTCATGATTTATTCCATGTATCTCTCTTGAGGAAGTACATACCTGACCCTTCACATGTACAGATTCCTAAAGTGGTACAATAAGAACATGACCTATCATATGAGGAGTATCTAGTGAAGATCTTGAACTGTAGAGACATGGTTTTACACAATAATATTGTCCACCTCATCAAAGTGTTGCGGAGGAACCATAAATATGAAGAAGCGATGTGGGAACTAGAGGAAACAATGAGATAGAAGTACTCATAAATTTTCTAAACCAAGGGAAAGATTTTGAAATTCTGAGGATGAATTTTCTTAAGGAGGTAATAATGTAAATACCTAGACTTTTTGAATGATAATTCTGTTTCCTGAGAAAATGTGTGTTATTTTACCTTTGTAGACAACAAAACCATATCTTTTTTAATAATCAAGTGAGTATAAAAGGAAATGTGAACTTAAAATTTTGACCATTATGTGATCATTGGTCAAATATGATCATTGTTCAATAGAACCATTATAAACTATACTCTTAATAATAATTTTAACATTATGATTAAAGTTTATAAGTATAAATGACAAAGGATATTTAATGCACAAAGGAAGGGTGATGGTCTCAACCAGTAGAGTCATGTCATATGAATCCCATTTTTCAGATCTTGGGTGTGAGGTAGAATCTATGGGCTTCTCTCTTAACCAATCCCATGATGAGCTTCAACAAGTGATTTTTGAACAAAATCACCTATGGGGTAAGTTCATGTTTGTGTAAATTACCACTCTTTCGATGTTTGTCAAGTCACAACATGTATTTATCACCATCGCACAACTTACCCTTAGGTTGTACATGGGTACTATTATGTGTTATGTTTCAAGGACTTATTCATTTAAAGTGTAATTCCATTGTCTAAATAAAATTTTTATTCCATGAATTCGGTTTTAAGAATATTTTTATTAACATAAAAATATTATGAATTTGATTAATTAGTTTCTCAGAAAAAAATTTACTTTTAATAAAGATATAAATTATTATAATAAACTAAGGTATTGTGAATAATATTTATTTTAATGAAATAGTATGATAAAAACTCTTGTATTTAATTATAAATGATAAAATAATTTTATTTTTTTCAAGTGTCAAAAATTTTACTATGCATTTTCAATCTGATATTATTTTTAATAAATAAGGATTTTTATATTTCAAAGTTAAGATTCACATATTTGGATAATTATTTTGATAAAAATAAATATTATTTTTAAAATTAGGAACATCAAAATTAGGTTAGGGTGAATTTATGAGAATTTTCTAAAATACTTTATTTTTTCGTGAATAGTAAAAATATAATTTGGGTTTTTCAATATGATTAATGACATCATAATTAGGTCATAATGATATATTAATTAATTAAACACAATATAAAATCAAAAATATTTTATTTTATTAATATCAAGTATTTTAATATATTTTAAAAAATTCCTAAATATATAATTTACATCCCAAATTCTAAAATGGAAACTTAAGCATTAAAAAAGATATTTTGTAAAAATATTAATTTTACTTGCCAAAATAAGTAATATAAAATGATGGTCGAATGTTTTAGATTAAAATATTATAAAATTTTTCCCATGTTTAAAATTCAATGGAAAAATACCATGTTAAATCCCTTGGTTTTGCATCTACCACTACCTGGGTATCTGGGCCTTTATTTAGAAATTAATAAACAAATACTCCACTTTTTCTATAAATACCCACCCATTTATCCATTTTATTTCACTAAAAATTCATCCCCCATGATTATTTGATATTTTTAACTCCCAAGGAGTCCTCCCAAGGTGTGTTCAAGCCCCCAAGGTCCTGGTCCTCAAGTTTTAGGAAGTACTCTTCAAGGTAAGGTAAATCTCCACTTCTCTTTTCCATTCGAGTTTTCCCTTTTTGTGGAATGTCTTTAAAATTTCCAAACTAAGTTCTTATGTAAAATTTATTTTATCCCTTTACTATACTAGTACTTTATGAAAGGGAGACTCATGTATCCTTTCTTTTTACCCTATTCTAAAACCATGTTTTATTCTCGTTATGCTGCTAATTTTACTTTTAAAAATTTCTCTCTTCTCCTCAATAAATTCTCTTTTATTTTCTTTATGTGAATATCAAAAACTCTTTATTTTACATGGGTATTCAAAAATTTGTAAAAATTATTTACTTTATCCTTTAATTTACATACATAAAACCCTCATTCCCTTTTCTGTAGGTTATAAGTGACATAAAGATCTTGTCTTTAAGCACTTTTTGAAGCACCGTGATTTATATATGAAACCCATTTCTTCTATTCTCCATGGGTTATTTGTGATATATTTTATTATGATCTATGTGGATCAAATTAATTAATACATTTAAAGGGTTATCCCTGATTTTGATTCAATTCATTGGGTAATTCATTTAGTCTCTAGAGATGACATGATTTATGATACCTTGGTGAATAACCATCGTAAATGTTTATGACACCTCAGAGACAAACCTTAGTGATATGCTTAATAATGTCTCATTTAAATGTTGTCGCCACATTTTCATGTTATTATTCAAGTTATTTTTATTATTATATTCTATTTTTCTTTTATTCATGCCTTTATTATATTCCTCAAGTTTTTATTGATATTTTTCAAGATCGCGTGTAAATTGTGTCCCTTGCTTTATCTTACTATGACTTATGATCACCCTTTCCATTTTTGTATGTCCCCAAGTTATGATATGCAGTAAATGTACTTTGGATGAACCCATGGTTAAGCCTTTCAAGTGTATTAAAATAATATTTTATGTATTCATGTATTATGTTCCTTTTTTCCAAGAAACTAAACTTGAAAACATCTTTTGTTTGTACCATGTAAATGAAAAATTATTTAATAAATAGGTGGGTTTCAACATATAACTCTCCATAAACTTAATGAGACTCTCTAGGGACCCCTATATCCTTTACCAAAGTCTAAAAAAAAATCATTGAAGTCTTCCAACTCTTGAGGGACCCCTCTGGGCTTGATCTGCAGTTCTGCTTCCAACTTCCCCCGCATCCCCATCCCTCCCTTTCCCTCGAACCGCTCTATCCCCTCCACACTTGGGATCCCTATAATTTATAGGATATTCTTGAGACTCTTTTGGATTTATAATACATGAACATATAAGTTGTAATTATACAATAACTGTAATACAGAAGCTATGAGATATCTTTCAACTTGGTGCATTCCATTCCACATGTTTTTCAATATTTGGATCAATATAAGGAATTTTAGTGGGGTGGAACCCTTAAACCTTACCCCTATATTATATTGATGATTGATCGGCAACCATCCATAATAAGTTTTTATTTATCATAAGTTCATAAAATATTTTTCAATGGGGGTTTAATTATTAGAGATGTTTTAGAAAATATGAAAATTGAAAAAATGAAAAACAAAACCCAATAAAACTATATTTCTACAATTGATTTAATGAAATTATCGATTTTCAGTCTGTATATAAGTCCATGAAGTCATTTCTATATCATTTGCATTATTTATTACAAAAATTCAACTGCGCCATATTATTTATGTCTCTTTAAAAAAACAATATGGATTATGTTTATGCATTTAATCACAATTACATATCATAATTTTATTAGTTCTATAAATGAATTTTATCACCACTAAAAACACTAATGTTGTAATCGCCTTTAAAATCTAGTTGCTTTTATCAACACTTGGAATAACACAGTTAAAATCTCCCTTCATCAACAGTAAAAAAATGTTGATAGGGGGCTTTATCAGTGCTTTTTAGTACTAATAGATTGGACATTTATTAACACTATTCATAGTTGTGATAAAACTCAAATAATATTTTTTTTATATTACATCCACCAACAACTGTTAATTTTATAAGCACTAAAAATTCACTTTTAAAGGACCTTTTTATCAACAATAATTTCTAGCATAGATAAAACTCAAAAATATTTTTAAAAAATATTAATCTCGTAGTTTCCCCTATCAACACTTGTTTTTCCCTACCCCCTTTTATCAATGCCTATTCAAGCCAATAGTATCGCTAATGCCACAAATTAACCCTACCCATCCATGTGTGCCCATGAAGATTTGAAATAGTGACCTCCTTGTGCATGGTGAACATCCTTACCACTACTCCATTCTGATTTTGTAGATATTTTATGATATATCACTTTTAATATATATATTTTCATATATATATATTTTTTATTTATATATTTACTCATATAATTATATATAATTATCTCATTATTTCAAAATACATTTATAAAATATGTTTAAATAAATGCATATATATTTATAAATTTAGGTAGTTTATTTACATATAATTTTTTCCTGGTGTATATATAAAATACATAATTAATGTAAATAAATTTTTGGGCATGTGTGTATTTGTATATATTTGTGTGTGAGACTCCCTCTCTCCCTCACCCTCCATATATATAAATTTGTATATGTGTGTGTGTCTATAAATATGAATATATATATTATTTAATATATGTTTTTTGTAATGTATAAAGATACATACATATTTACAAACACACAAAAAGTGCACATACCACTGTCCTAGAAGATTTTACTTGTTATATGGTGACATATTTATATACATGTATGTATATATATATATATCAATTATCCTTATTTTAGTGTGTGTGTGTTTATTTATTTACATATATTGTTAGAATATATACATAAATATATATCTCTTTCTTTACACACACACATATATATATATTTATTTATTTATTTATTTATATATACATGTATTCATAAATTTTTATAAGGTGTGAATAAAATGGATAAATTTATTTTTTACATTAAATGAATAATAATTGTTTATTTACATATGGATTATAAATTTTAAAATATATTTTATATGTAAATATGTTTATATTTATATATGTAAATATATGAAAATATGTGTGTGTGTGTGTGTTAGTTAATAAATAACACTATAATATGAAAAAAAAAATTAAAAAAATTACACCATAATATCCATATGAATATATGACTGAGGAATAAATTTAGTTTCCACTGAAAAAATGGCAAGAAGGCCCTCTTTAATGGAACTAAAATTTCATCAACTTCTCAAAAATGATGGTATCCCAACATAAAATTTAGTTTAAAGGCCTTCTATGCCTTTTTTAATAAGAAAAAATAGTGTTTATGGTCTCCTCTAGAGTAAATAAAGTAAATATTTTCACGAGCCTCGATTTGATATTTTGTGGAGCTTAGACTTCCAGATCAAAAGTTATGGTCATTTGAAGTGCAAGTCATTTTTTCAACTTATCTTAAGATATTAATACATTTATTAATTTTTGTCATCGCTAAATTATAATTATAGGTCTATTATATAATACTAATTAGTAAATTTTTAATTGATTTTGATTTTTAATTATTTTAGAAACCATTTTTCATGAAATTTTTTAAATATTTATTATAAATAAACATATCATATAGATAATATTTAATTAAATATTATATATATATATATTTGGTCAGAGTAGAATACTCAAGATGGGGTGAATTGAGTATCTCTAAAAAAAATCGTTTAAAGATTGGTTCTTCGAAAATTTCCCCCAATTAAAAATATAATCCAAGTCAATTTGTAGTGAATTTATAAGAGGCTGGAATGTTCAATTAATTTCTCAAAATATTTATTACTTCTTAGTTATAACAATCTAAAGATTAATATAACTTTTGAAACTAACCTACTAGTTCAAAACTGTTATAAAAAATTTCTAAACTAACTGTCAGAGTTCAATTTAGTTTTATGAAATATGTGATAAAACATAGTAAAACTAAAAGGTAAAAACATATTGGAAATAAAACAAGAGGTTCAGTCTCAAGTGGAGACTTAATCTTCTCCACTTGGTGATCACTTTCCACCAAGAAGTTTAAATTAATAAATAGTTTGATCCACACCCTATATCGTGGTTCACAACAGCACACAAGGTTGTCCAGGTCACACTTGACCTCTACCATAGTTCTTTATGGGAAAACACAAAAAAATTAACACACTAACTCTTCCACAGTTCTATATGGGATATAAGGGAATAAAAATATTGTGAGTTTAAGGATATCAAGTATCCTCCAGTTATGCACATGAGTCATTGTGTGTGTGACAAACAGATACACACACTGCTCAGAAATGTAAATAAGGAACACAACAGAGCTAAGGATGTGAAGTAAGGTTTAGAAGTCTTTGTGTGTTATTCAGTGCGCCTTTGGAATCATTTGATGTAGTGGAAGTGAAGTTTGAGTCCACTTCTGAAAGTTGACTCCAAAACAGAGTATCATAGTCTCTATGTTATGGCTTCTAGGAGTGTGAAATGTTCAGCTTCTTGTTTGAAGGATGTTTAGGGTAGATCAGTAGGTTTTTCTTCACTTATTGATATCCCCATATGTTATTCCTTTTGAGTTCTTGGTTTTAGGAAGTATGCTCGAAAGTTTCAGGAGATTTCAAGTTTTTCTTTTCTTGCTACTCTTCTACCCGCCTCAAATAATCCAGCATGTAATTATTTTATACTAAGAGGTCCAGCAAACACACTAATCTTTCCATGTGCATGTACCTCATACTATCCTCTAAATATCATATAGAAAACATTAAATAATTTCAGAAACATTAATTTGTCTAAATATGACTATTAGATATAAATTTGAATAAATATATTAAAAACAGTTTTTATGATTATTGGTGAGTCATAAGTATCGATGAGTCAATAGCATTGGTCTGTCTGCATCAGTCTATCGTCATTGATGACTCTCTATATCGGTGAGTCCTTTCCATCGTTATTGTTGACTTAGGGCGTCGGTGAGTTGTTTGTGATATCGTTCTATCCGAGCATTTGTGATTCATCAATGGTGACTCAATTGGAACTATCAGTGTGTCGCCCATCGGTGACTCATCCATCAGTAAGTCCTTTGAACTAATGGTGCATCATCCATCGGTGATTCATCCAATGGTGAGTCTCTTGATTTATCAATGTGACCGATCATTGGTGTGTGTTTTTATATCGATGAGTCCTGCCTCGGGATCTTCTTTGATCGGTGAGTCCTCATCGGTGAGTAACCCATCGGTGACTCCTTAAACCAATCAGTGTCATGGGATTTGAAAAACATACAAAGTGTCTATCTTATACAGAATAGTACCAGATCAAGTTAAATTCATAATTACATGTAAATATACACTTTTAAATATATTGAAACATAAATATACATAATTTACTGACTTATTGTAATGTATTATACCATGCGACATAATTTATTCACTTATAAATATTCATTGATATATATGATTATAATCAGTTATAAAATAATATGTGAATTATTAGGATTTTTAGATTGGAATGATTTGTGATTATTAAAACAACTATCTCATAAAGGGTCCAACAATCTCCCCCTTTTTCATAATCACAAATCGTGGCATTAATGGGTTATACATAATGTTAAGGAATAAGAATTACTTGACATAGTATAACAACAGTGAGGGTGAATTCTTAATATAACTAAGGTCTTTTATTTTAATCTCTCCCTCAATTATTGTATCAGAGGATATATATATATATATATATATATAAGGTTTATTTTAAGAGATTTATATCAAATCATTTTCAGGATCCCCCTTAGTAAGTTTTATTAGAGCAGTTTGATTGATTTGTATCAGAGGAGGGATATATATATATATATTATGTTGATTACATGCCATATTTCCTATGCCGTAGTTCTCCCCCTTAGGTTAATAATTTATCTCAACCATATATTTCTCCCCCTTTTGGGATTATCAAAAAGGTGAAAAGAAACATAAAATAATAAGAAAAAATAAAATTGGAAACACAGTGAAGTAAATTTGATATTCCTGAGAGTGTTTAAGAGTACAACCAGCAAAGGATGCTCATAAAAAAATACAAGTACAAAGCCCTATCAAAGAATGATCCACAGTAAGGCATGGGATTTTTAGGAGCATTCCCTTTATCTGAAGGGTCAAGGGTGGGTTCAAGTGGTGGTGTTGTGGATGTAGGATGAGATGACTGAAGGGTTACACCAGGTAAAGCAACAGTTGTAGGAGCATTAGATGCAAGGCTTGGTCTCCTCTCTAATAGAAAATGACTTTGAGGCTGCTCTTGGATCACTGGCCTGACCTGAGATAAGGACTGAGATAATGTCATCTGAGTAAGGGGAAGTGAACCAGGTCCAATGGAAGCAGCTGTAGGGAACACTATAACTTAATCTTGAACATGCAGGTGGGGATTCAAAATCTTGATAAAATCATTGATTATTTCACCCCATACTTCATAGCCTTTTCAAACTCTTCCTTATTTTCCATGAACTTTTCCAAAGTGGGTGTAAAATATTTCAACAGGCTCACTTTATTCATGAAATCCCCTATCACTGGTGTAATCTTGAGGTTCTCATCCAAGTACTTAAAGTTTTTATTCAGATCATGTTTGGTATATATTTTAGAAAAATAATTTTCCACTCTTTCCCTGGTCTCCTTTTGAGAAGTAGATGCTTCATTTGTACATGGTATCACCATGTTATAAACATGGTAAGTGTTCTTATGTACTTTGAAAAGGGTATCTTTATCATAGTCACTCTGAATGGACCTTAGATCTTCTCTCATCACAATCCTAAGGGAATTCATATCAGCAGCAGGCCTGGTACCTCTCAAACTGGATGCACCAGAGATCATCTTGCCAAGATCCTCCTTCAATTTTTTCAAATCTGCACTCAGTTGATGTGTAACAAGGTTCCTAAGAACATCCATAAAACCACTAAGTGTGGTTCTTAAATCCTTGTATGAGGATTCTAATTCATTACCCATTTTCTTCACTTCATCTACTAGCATTGAATTATATCTCAAAATGATCTTGGTTGTAGTGATATGGTTAGGTTGTATCTCTTAAATGACCATTCTAGAAATCTTAATAGCATCTACCCCTGAAATACTCCCAGATGTAGAATCTTAATTTATAACTCCAATAGAGGATCTCACAGATTCACAAATGCCAGCTTTGAATTTCTCAAGATCAGTCGTGGTGACATAGTCACTAGGCACCAAAGGTACAACAGGCTCGTCAAGGGTAGGAAAAAAAGGTGAAGTAGGAGAAATCAGTTCCACATCAGCTTCTGGAGTAGGTGGAGCCACCATCTACTCATCTGAATCATAATCCAAACCAAATAGAATATATCCTAGATTCCTATTCCACTCACTAGAACAGGTCCATTCTCTATGCTCAATAGTATCAATTCTCACTCTTCTTCTTTGAGGCACAGGTACAATATAAGCTTCATCTTATTCTTCTTGTTGATCTCTATCTAAAATAGCATTCTCATGCACTGGTAAATTCTGAACATGATATTCTTCTTGAACTCCAGCTACTCCAGCCACTTGAGGCTCTTCCTCATTCTGAGGCATAGGTGAAATTTGAGCTTCTGCTTCTTCCTCTTGACCTCTAGCCATAAATTCATTATGTTTTTGAATGATTCCTTGAGAACCATCAGGTTATTCATTTCCTTCCTCATTCACATCATCTCTATCATCATTTCCATCATAATCAGAAGCATCCTGTCTAATAGGATTACCATCATCCTGTCTATCAGCTTCATCAACTTCTCTAGGCACAGACTCATCACCAGAACTATCTAAAACTTGTAAATATTTTAGTGAGTCACTCACATGCTCACCATCATAATCCTCATAATCATCATCATCATCATCTTCTTCATCATCATCATACTTACTCACATATCCTTCAACTCCAGAGACTTCAGTCTCTTCTTCATCTTCATCACCTAACAAAGGTTCTCAAGAAGGTAATTCCAATGGTGGACTGGAAGGTCCATATGAAAAGTATTTAGGGATTTTAGAAATATTTGGGTCACTAATATCATCTATATGATACCCCTATTCTCTTGGAAGCTCAGGCTCAACTTCCTCTTCATCTGAATAAACCACATGTTCACCAGGTTTAAGATCGGGATCAGCATGATCCCTTTGTCTAGTAGGATGATCTATAGGATTATAATCTTCATAAATTTTATCCTCATCTGCAACCCACATTCTCCTCCATGGATTACAAATGATCTTCATTCTCTTATAAATATCTTTTTTTAGGTAGAAACCACTACAAGTAGTAATCACTTTATCTCCATCCTCCACACACCCTAGCTTCTTCAGCATTGCATAAAGGATCCTTGGGTAATACAAACAGGTTGCCTTTTTAGAAGATTTGATAATATCACAAATGTGTACCATAAGGTACCTATATAAATTCAATTTCACCCCATTCCCCAAAAAATAATTCAGGAATACATCCTGATACTTCATGGCATAAAAATCTCTCTTCCTTCAGTAGATTTGGTGTTGAATAAACTTGAAGATCATTTTGGACTCTCTATCTAACTCTGAAGTTGTTGTTCTCCTTGAATACTCATTTCCAATCAATTATTTCAATGAATTTTCATAAGAAAATAAATCTGAGGTCAGTGGAATATTACCCTGATAGTCATCATATATTCCCTCATGGGGCATCTCTAAGCATTTGTCCCACTCTTTCAAATAAAAAAAGATCTCTTTTCCCTTTACCACTAACTTCATCTAAGACTCCTCGACTCCTTCTAAATACACTTCCAATTTCAGATAAAATTAGTGTACTTTATTGGGATAGAATGATATCCCATTGTTTGAAAACCATCTAATCCACCCCTGTGATTCTAAAACTTTCAGCAAGAGAGACTTACTCGACATCAACCACTCAGCAGACACGTCTTTCTCTAGAGTCACTATGTGGCTTCCCAAACCTGGATTCACAAAACTAGTGGCACTGCTAGATTACCCTTTCTGATGCTTGGTCGATGAATATTCACTCGGTCCTTCCAATGTGTGTTTCATCATTTCTATTAAGAAGGTTTGGGTGCGAAGGAAGTTCAAAGGTTGAATGATCTGAGGTAGAGTGGGTAGTGAAAGGTTGAAGGGTAGTGTGGATCGAATTAATTTTATAATTTAGGTATTGTACTTCGTAAAAAAATAAAATAGAATAATGGTAAAATAAAAAAGAACTAAACTATGTCGTTTTACTTAAAATATACAAAAATACTTATTTACTAAAAAGTCCCCATTGGTATCAGTTTTATACCAATAGTATCAGTCTCATCTGATCGGTATTACACGATTGGCTTCATGTGATCGACTTCATATGATTGGTTTCACTCAAAGGATTTCACTCGATAGGTTTCACCGGATCAGTTTCACCTGATTTGTTTCACAAGATCAGTGTCATAGTGATTAGTGTCACAGAAAAACATATTTTTCTAAGGGGATAAGGTCGCATAGTATTTATAAATTTATCATTCCTAGTTCATGTCTAATGTAGCACATTCTCTCAGAGTTTAAGGGTTTGGTAAAAATTTCAGCAAGTTGATGTTCATTCCCAATAAACTCAAGATTTATATCACCTTTTTAATAGTGGTCTCTCAAAAAGTGATGTATTACATCAATATGCTTTGTTTTGGAATGAGAAATTGGATTATTAGAAATTTTAATAGAACTTGTATTGTCATAGTTTATGGAGATATGTCTGAATTGAAATCCATATTCTATTAAAGTTTGTTTCATCCACAAAATTTGTGCACAGCAACTACCAGCAGTAATGTACTCTACTTTAGAAACTGATAATGCAACCAGATTTTGCTTTTTTACAACACCATGAAATTATAGATTTTTTCAAAAGGTGACATGTTCTAGAGGTTCTATTTCTATATAACTTACATCCACCAAAGTCAGCATCAGAATAACAAACCATATCAAAAGGTTGTCCTCTAGGGTAGAAAAATCCTAAATTAGTTGTTTATTTGAGGTATTTAAAAACTCTTTTAACTGCATTTAAATGTTACTCTTTTGGGATTTCTTGAAATCTTTCACACATACACACACTAAACATGATGTCTGACCTACTAGTAGTTAGGTAAAGAAAACTCCCAATCATTCCTCTGTAAGTAGTTTCATCAATAGATTTCCCATTTTTATCAATATCTAACTTACAAGTAGAACTCATAGGTGTTTCACGACTCTTAATTCCATCAAATCCATATCTTTTCAAAATATCTTTAGTATATTTACTTTGATTTCTAATAATACCATATTTTTTTAATATTTTAAATCCAAGAAAATATTTAATTTCACCCATCAAGCTCATTTCAAATTTACTTTGCATCATTTTTGAAAAATTATTGCATAAAGAATTTTTAGAAGTACAAAAAAAATCATCTACATATATTTGAGTTATTAATACTTCTTTAGAAATTATTTTTATAAATAAAGTAGGATTTCAACTCCTTTTTTAAAACCTTTAGAAATAATAAAGTTACTTAACCTATCATACCAAGCTCTTGGAGCTTGTTTCAACCCATATAAATCTTTAGTTAATTTGAAAACATGTTTTAAAAAATGGGGATTTGTAAAACCTGGGGGTTGTTAAAAAAACATCCTCAATTATATAACCATTTAAGAATTCACTTTTGACATCCATTTGATAAAGTTTGAAATACAAAGGTGTTGTATAGGCAAGTAAGATTCTAATGGCTTCAAGTCTAGCTACTAGTGCAAAGGTATCTTCATAATCAATTCTCTCTTCTTGATTATAGCCTTGTGAAACCAATCCTGAATTGTTTCTAACTATATTTCCATCTTCATATACTTTATTCCTAAACACCCATTTAGTTCATATGGTCAAGGTATATTTTGTTCTATCAACAAGCATCAAGACTTTATTTCTCTCAAACTAATTAAGCTCTTCTTTCATATCCATTACCAAAAATTCATCATTGATTGCATCATTGATATTTTTAGGTTCAAGTTGTGCAAAGAATTCTTGATGTTCAACCTTATTTCTCAAAAAAATCTCTAGTTTTAGTTCCTCTATCTAAATCTCTAACTAGAGAATCTAAGGGATGGGTTTTAAGGGTTCTGGTTGGTCTAGTAAAAGTAGGGCTAGTAATATTAGGTTCATCACTTGGTTCTTCTTCATTGTGGCTAGATTCTGGAGAATTCACAGAACTGGAATTTTTAATATATTCCTTTGTAGTAGGGTCAGAAGTTTTAGCATTAATGTCCAAATTAGACATATCCTCTTCAAGATTCCCTAGTGGGGTCTTAAGTTTATGTGGATCTGTTTCATCAAAATTGAAATGTAAATATTCCTCCATACATTTAGTTATTTTATTAATGACTCTATAAGATTTTCTGGATATTGAATATCTAAGGAATAATCCTTCATCTCTTTTTGAGAAAAATTTATCTAGATTATATTTAGTCTTAAGAATAAAAACCTTATTTCCAAACACATTAAAATAATATACCTTGGGTTTCCTATTATTCCACAACTCATAATGAGATTTATTAAGGATAGGTTTAATTAAGACTCTATTTATTATATAAAAAGTTGTATTAATAGCTTCATCCTAAAAATAAATATGTATTTCATATTCATTGAGCATAGTTCGTACAATTTCCTATAGGGTTCTTTTTCTCCTTTATATGACAACATTCTGTTGATGTGTCCTAGGGACAGAGAAGTTATGTCTATATCTATTTTGTGAGAAAAAAATATTCAAAGTCTTGATTTTAAAACTCATGTCCATGGTCACTTCTGAAGGATTTAATTTTAATTCCACTATGTTTTTCTACAGTACTAGCATACTTGGTAAAGTGAGAGAAAGATTCACTTTTGTGAGTTGAGAAAAAGGCCCAAGTAAACATTGAGAAGTCATATAAAAGAACATAAACCCAGTTCTTCCCATTGATACTTGAAACTATAGATGGTCCAAACAAGTCCATGTGAACCAACTCAAGAGGTTGAGAATTTTTAACTTCTTTCTTTGGTTTGAAAGATATTTTATGTTACTTTCCCTTTTGACAAGGATTGCACACTCTATTTTATGGAAACTCCAATTTTTTAACGTCTTTAACTAAACCTTTTCTAGTTAATTTCTTAAGGGAGTGTACATTACAATTTCTTAGTCTTATATGCCAGAGCCAAGACTCTTTGTGAAAGTCACTTAGGTAGGAATCATTCTGTGATTATAGTGTGTCTAAGTTTACAGCATATACATTATCATTTCTAAGAGTAGTAAATAGTAAGTTATTTTTGGCATAAAAACATGGAATGAATCATTTTTAAATTTTACATTAAGTCCATCATCACACAGTTGATATATTCTTAGCAATTTATATTTTAATCTATCAATATGAAGTACTTTGGAAATTTAAATAGTGTTAGGGTTACCAATCTCGCCTAAGCTGATAATTTTTCCTTTACCATTGTCACCAAATGTGACATGTCCTCCATCAATTTTGATGAGATTATTGAATCTTTAGTAGTATACTATCATGTTTCTTGAACAACCACTTTCTAAGTACCAAAGATTTCTATAGGAACTCTTTATACAGTTTACCTACAAAACAATTCATCCAAGAAAATATTTTGGTACCCATATTTGTCTCGGTCCAAAAACATTAGTAATAAAAGCTTTAGAAACCTACAATTATCTTATGGGTTTTCTATATGTAGAATATAATGTATATAAAAAATAAAATTTATTTGGGCCAAAAAAACTTGATGCAGTAAAATATTTTTTAGAACTAGAACTTGCAGTAAAATCCTGATTTTTGGGAAAAGAAGAAGATTTTCTATATTTAGTCATGAAATGTTTTTTAGATAAATTTCTTTGTCCATGATGATATCCAATACCCAAAGTGTACTTAGGATCTATCTGTTTACCAATCATTTGAGTAAGAGTGTTTTTCTCACTGGTAAACTTTTCTAAATCCTTCTTCAATTGCTCATTAGACATTTTTAACTCGTTGTTTTCCTTGAGCAGTCGAGAATTCATTTCATTTTTAGTAGTAAGTTCATACTTAATAGTTACAGTAAGAGCATGTTGTTTCTTTAAAGATTTATATTTATCTTTTAGTTCATTACAAGTCTCTTCCAGCATGTTACAGTATTCAAATAGTTCATCACTTGTCATATTCTCAGACTCACTTTCATTTTTAGAATAATAATAATTGTGTGCAAGATATTATAAGGTTACCTCAGATGTGTTTTCCATAAAACACATATTTTCCATTTCATCTTTATCATCATGAGATGATGTTGATTCACTGGATCTATCTTCATAGGCACTCCAGGTGGTTTTCATGGATTTCTTGTACTTATTGTCTTTGTTTTCATACTTCTTTTTGTATTTTAACTTTGGACAGTCAGCTTTGAAATGTCCTCTCCTCTTGCACTCATAGCAGAAAATATCCTCTGATTTTTCATTTCTTTTCCAGCCCTTTTTCCAGTTTCCCTTGTTATCATATCTTCCTTTATAATTGGTCTTTTTGAAAAACTTCTTCTTTCTGTAAAATTTCTTGAATCTTCTGGCCAGCTGAGCCATCTCTTTGTCATTATCCAAAGTAGATTCATCATTACTGGGTCTTTTAACAAAGTCTATCACCTTCTCTTTTTCATTATTCTTATATGTAGTAGTCTTGAAGGCTACAGATTTTCTATTAGGTTCATCCTCCTCTTCTTTTTTGACTTTTAATTCTTCTTCATACATCATCAATTTTCCAATGAGTTCTCTGATAGGTAATTTGGTGATGTCACATGATTATCTAATAGTGATAGAAGTTTTTCTCCATATATCAGGTAAGCATCTAAGAATCCTCATAATTTTTCCTTCGGTAGTAACATCTCTTCCTAAAGAAATCATGGTGTTCACAATTTCATTGAAACTGAGATACATATCAGAAATAGATTCATCAGGCTTCATTCTGAATTTTTCATATGTAATAATATAAGTATTTAATCTCATCTATTTCACATTATATGTTCCATCATGGGAAACAGATAAAGTATCCCAAATCTTATGATCAGTTTTACATGCAGAAATTATGTCAAATTCCTCATCTCTTAAAGAATAGTATAAGGAATTCATGACTTTGCAATCATTGTTATAATCAGTCTTAGTTGGTTCATCCCAAGTAGTTCTAGCAGTAAAAGGGATCTTATACTCATCTATAATTAAAGACCAAATTTCAAAACCCATACTCTTTAAATTCATTTTCATTTTAATTTTCCATTGGGAATAATTTGTTCCATTAAAGAATGGAGGTTTGTTGGTAGCAGCACCTTCCAGTCTATTATCCATAATAAAATTTTGGAACAATATTTTAAAGAGATAAAAATTTATTATTAACAGAAATTTTAAGATCTTTGAAATACAACTAAAATCACAGTTGAAAAAGTTTGAAAAATATTTGAAAACTGAAAATTCCAAAAGCTGTTGATACCAAATGTTGGTGGGAGTAGAATACTCAAAAGGAGGTGAATTGAGTGTCTATAAAAATTTCTGTTTGAATATTGTTTCTTTGAAAATTTCCCCGAATTAAAAATATTATCCAAGTCAGTTTGTAAGGAATTTATAAGAATATTAAATGTTCAATTAATTTCTCAAAATATTGATTAGTCCTCAGTTATACTAATATAAAGATTAATATAACTTTTTAAACTGACCTACTAGTTAAAAACTGTTATAAACACTTGTTAAACTAACTTTCAAATTTTAATTTAGTTTAATGAAATATGTGATAAAATAGAGTAAAACTAAAAGGTAAAAACACAGCTGAAATAAATCAAGAGGTTCAATCTCAAGCAAAGACTTAATCCACTCCACTTGGTGATCACCTTCCACTAAGTAGTTTAAATTAATAAATAGTTTTATCCACACCCTAGATTGAGGTTCACAATGGAAAACAAGGTTGTCTAGGTCACACTTTACCTCTACCACAGTTCTTCATGGGAAAACACAAACAGGTCACACATGACCTCTTCCACAGTTCTATGTGGGATAAAAGGAATAAAAAGAGTGTGAGTTTGAGGATATCAAGTATCCTCTAGTTATTCATAGGAGTTAGTGTGTGTGTGACAAATAGATACACACACTACTCAGAAATGTAAGTAAATGAACACAATAGAGCTAAGGATGTAGTGTAAGGTTTATAATTCTTTGTGTGTTATGCAATGCATCTCTGGACTCGTTTGATGTAGTGGAAATGAAGTTTGAGTCCTCTTCTGAAAGTTGACTCCAAAATAGAGTATCGTAGTCTCTATGTTCTAGTTTTCAAGAGTGTGAAATGTTCAGATTCTTGTTTGAAGGATGTTCAGGGTAGATCAACATTTGTTTCTTCACTTCTTTATTTCCCCATATGTTCTTCTTTTTGAGTTCTGGGGTTTATGAAGTATGCTCGAAAGTTACAGGAGTTCGCAGGTTTTTCTTTTCTTGCTACTCTTCTACCCACCTCGACTAAAAATTACTTTTTTATTATAAATCACTTTTAAGGGAAAAGTGAGAAACCAAGAAGTCTCGCAAGAAAGCAGAAAAACAACCCACGTGGAGAAAAACCAGAATAAACTACAGGATCTGCCCCTCCCCAACAGATGCTCCATGACAACAAGACTTCACCAAGATAGACCCTTCAGCAAGAAGTCCCGTGAAAAAATGCACGGGCACGAAACCGATGGCAAAGTCATACCCTCTAAATCATCCAAGTCCAAAAGGCCAGAAGTGGTGAAGACTTTAAGCTCTGATCCCCTTCTGAAGAAGATCCAAGTAGAATGCTGGAAGCAAAGCATCAAACGTCGCAACAACACCGAGCAAAAGGAATCCAGAAGCAAACACAATGATCTTCCCACGTGTATGTAGCTCGTACTGTCCTATAAATATCCTACAGACAACATTAAATAATTTCAAAAACCTTAATTTTTCTAAATATGACCATTAGATACAAATTTGAATTAATAAATTAAAAACAGTTTTTATGACTATCGGTGAGTCATAATTATCAGTGAGTCAGTAGCATCGGTCTGTCTGCATCGGTCTTTCAGCATCGGTGACTCTCTATATCAGTGAGTCCTTCCTATCAGTATCAGTGACTTTGGGCATCAGTGAGTCTTTTGTGCTATCGGTCTGTCCAGGCATCGGTGAGTCGTCATCGGTGACTTTTTAAACTATCGGTGTGTCGCCCATCGGTGACTCATTCATTGGTAAGTCCTTTGAACTAAATGTGCATCGCCCATCAGTGATTCATCCAACGGTGAGTCGCTAGCCTTAAACCATTAGTGTGATCGATCATCGGTGTGTCATTTATTCTATCGGTGAGTCCTACATCGGTGTCTTCTTCGATCAATGAGTCCTTATCAGTGAGTAACCCATCGGTGACTCCTTAAACCAATTGGTGTCAAGGACTTTGAAAAACTTACAAAGTTCCTGTCTTATACAGAATAGTACCAGATCAAGTGAAATTCATAATTACAGGTAAATATACACTTGTAAATATATTGAAACCTAAATATCCATAGTTTATTGACTTATTGAAATGTATTATACCATGCGACATAATTTATTCACTTATAAATATTCATTGACATGATTAAAATTAGTTATAACATAATATGTGAATTATTAGGATTTGTATATTGGCATGATTTTTGGTTATTAAAACAACTATCTCACAAAGGGTCCAACATATATATCAATATAAATATATTTGTATACTTTAATATGATTTTTAAAATTACAACAAAAAAATTTGATGTGTACATTTTATCAGTGATAATAAAAACACTGATAAATTGAAATGTTAAAAAACATTGATAAGTGGTATTGTTTTATTGGTGCTTTTTTAGAATTGATAAATGTAATCTTTACCAGCGCTTTTTGTTAGCATTGATAAATGGATTCCCTTTATCATTTCTTTTTTAAATGCTGATAAAAGATAGTGTTTAATGTTACAATAGAACTGAATAATAATGATAATATTTTTTTAATTATGCCATGAATAAAAAATAACTTCATAACAATTGTTACTAATAAGACTATTATTATGTTAAATATTATGTGAAACGATATATTGAATAAAACAGGTGTTACTAATTTTTATATAAGTTCTTATGATATATTAAAATAAATTAACCATTGAATCGAGATTTTGAAATGGTGATAAAACATTTTTTATAAGGAGGGTTCATTTTCCCATCCAAAAGAAAAAATGTGTTGTTTTGTGATTTTTTTCACTGAAAAATATTTGTTATTCAAGGTGCTTTAAAATTATATCTTATGATGAATCCAACAAAATCATTACAAAAACAAACAAGAAATCAAAAATATTATTTGCATAGTGAAGTGCATTGTGTTGCATTTTTTGTCAATAAGGTATGTTGTTGATCAGAAGATGTCAAAGAGTGAATGGATGTCAAGGAGATTCAATATGTGAATGACAAAGGCTATGATGGTGTTGGTGATGAATGGAGGATGGCCATTGTGTTAAGATGAATGTCACTTAGGAGATTCACTAAGTGGCATAAGTGGTTATGGTTGAAACATTCATCCATGTTAATATCAGACGATTGTAGAACCGATCTTAATGTTTCAATACTTGTATCAAGATGATACTAAGTTACACCACTTGAAGAATGGATGATGATGGAGCATCATCATTAAATCTAACGATTCTTGAGCCGTTCTTTAAGTTTAAAGAACTTGTATCAAGATGATACAAAGTCACAACATGATTAGAAGACCATGCATTCTAGTGACAATGCATGAGGAGTTGAAAGTGATCCATCCATAAGTTCTAAGTGGATGAAGTGGATTGAAGAATTCCATGCACTAATTCTTAGTGCATGTGAATTGGAATATGAGCCAACTTGATCTCTGATTAGATCAATGAAGTTCGTTGAAGAAATTATGTGATTCAGGAGCTCTGTTGAAGAAGAATTCCATTCCTAAGCATTGAATTCATGTTGAAGAAGAATTGGAGGAATTCTAATGAAGAACTTAAGAATTCCATATCCTAAGTGAAAATAATATGAAAAGAGAATAGTGGAATTCTTAAGAAGAAGAAATGAGGAAGAAGGCTTGAAGTGGCTCTCTTGATATGGATTGATTTCATGGAGGACTTTGTTTTTGACAAAGTCTTATTCAAAACATAGCCAAAAATTAGGCCATCCCAGGGCACCTTGAGGGTTCAACCCCAAGGCATGTGGTCACTAGGCACCACGCCCATGGGGGAACCCGTGGGGCAAGCCCAGGGCGGCAGGGCCATGCAGGGGTGTCACGCCCGCGCGGCAGGGGCGAATGGAGCGTGCCCGCCGAGTGGCAGGGGTGGGCGCAGAGCACGCCCGCAGAGAGAACACGATGCGGGGCGGCACCGTGGAGGGGGAAGTTCAATTGGAGAGTGGCAGGGAGCAGCTGGTTGATAAAATACGGAAAAACCGGGAGCCGTTTCGATGTGGGACGCGGGATTTTGCCGCGGAGCGAATCCTGGCCGCTCGATCGATCGCACCCCAGATCTCGACCGCACGATCGATCCCGCGCGATATCTTCTGATCGCGGTCGTCTGATTTTCTTTCATTCGCCCGATCCAATGGCCCGCAAGTTATCCTCAACCTCGAGCGCGCCCAAAGGCCACCCGCGATGTCGCCTGAACCAGAGGCCATCCGACCACCTGATTTTGAGTTTCCGGCCACCTCCGACGAAGCTAAAGGCTCCATTCGTCTCGTATGGCCCTAATGAACACAACCATGCAATAAAATATGCATGCACATGGTGAATGGAGGATTTTGGACTTCAGCCGAGGCAAACGGAGTTTCCAAGGCTTCTTGTGTTCGTTCTATGCATGGACAAGTATTAAAGAGGCCATGCATGCATTCGAAAATGCATGCACGTGAAGGAGGAAAATAAAAATTCAACCCGTGTGAAACAGAGGAGCAAATCAATATTTGAAGAATCTTGAAAACCCAAGAATTTCGGGAATTCAGATTTATATCCCGCGGAAGATATGAGGCATCCCTCTGCCTATAAAAAGAGAGGCTGAGGCTCTCTGTTCTCTTGCTGATCCTCTGAAGAGAGAAGTCACATGAAGCCTCTGTGCCCAGCGAAGTAAGAAGCTCCGCGCAACCCACTTGCGCGATGAAGCAGCCCGAAGCCATTCCTGGCTTCGTGTGTTCCTTTTGTGCACCTATTGCGCGAAAGAAGAGAAAGGGAGAGGCCCTTGCGTGCCTCTCTTGTGCGACAAGAAGAACCTGAGCCGCATCTTTTTGTGCGCTCAAGGTTGGTTGAGCCTTGTGTGTCCCTTGCACCTTGGTACCTTGTGCGGCAGTGTTAAGGAAGATAGGCTGCACACCTTGCGCGCCTTCACATTGGCAGGAGGTTCGGGTGATGTGAATTACACACCTTGTGTGTGTGTGCTTAAGGATAATACACCCTAGACAAGTGAGTGCACACCTACGGGTTGTGCGCAAGAAGGAGTGGAAGGCCACCACATTTTTGTGTGTGCTAAACAAGAGGAAGGCCGAGGCCTTAGTGCCTTGTGTGCAAAGTGAACAAGAGGAGGTCGTAGCCCTTGTGGGTGCACACTTTGAAGAACAAACTAAAAGAACACTAAAGTGTGTGTGTGCAATAAGAAGAGGATGAGGCCAACTCATGTGTGTGCTAAAGTGAAACAAGTGTGTGCTAAGAGACAAGGAGGCCGAAGCCTAAGTTTGTGCAAAGTGGTTGTGCACACTTAGAAGAAGAAGAAGACCCACACTAAAGTATAACACACATTAAGTGTGTGTAAACAAATTGAACAAAGTGTGTGAAGGAAGAAGGTGTGTGTGCTTAAGGAATTATCACCCTTTAAGGGTTTATCACACCAAGAGGAAAATAAGGGAAGTGCATTCTTACATGCATTCACGTGCACACGTGAACAAGTTGAATCTGCTTGTGTGCATATTGAGAAGTCCAAGACCAGAAGATCTTGAAGAATCAGAGTTTCCATGCATTCAGTGCATGAAGTTGAATTGGAGACAGACTGAAGCCAGACTGAAGTTAGAGATATCAATTGTCTGAGTTTTCAGTGATTGAGAAGAGCCTGATCGACAGAAGTGATCAGAAGTGAAGAGCAAGACCAACAGACCTTATCAGAGGCTGTTTAAGATTATTGAAGAGAGAAGCCAGGTCATCCTAAGAGAAAGTAGATAAATCCTGAGCAAGACGAGAAGACCTTTTCCTCACAAGTGAGCAGAGGTACAGAGCAAGGCCAGCAGCCTTTATCCCAGGCTGCTGAGGATACTTGAAGAGCTAAAGAGAAGAAGAGCTACTTGTGTGACTCGAGGAGCCAGGAGAAGCCCCCTGTTAGACTCAGGGCGGAAGAATTCTTCAGTGGGATTCTGGATCAGGCCAGTGGGAATCTGGTAACACTGTGGGACGTAGTATAAAGACCCTCCTGTGGGACTCAGGAGAGATACAGTGGGACTCTGTATCGACCATTGTAATACTAATAGATTATAATGGAAGAAACAATGTTGGGGCGTATAACCAACATGGCAAGGACGTAGGCCTTTGGTGTCAAACCTTGTAAATCCTTGTGTCCTGTGCCTTTAAATTTACTGCATTACTCGAGGAAAGGCTGAGAGATACAAGAGGAGTGGATCGAGGCCTTAACAATCCATAGAGGTTTAATTGATAAAGAATCAATTAGTAAAAAGTTTTAAGGGATCACTGATTCACCCCCTCCCCCTCTCAGTGATTCACACTGATCTGGGGACTTCAATTGGTATCAGAGGGAAGGTTGCCTCTAAAAGATCCAAGGGAGTCTATATAGAGTGCAGATTTGAGGAAATGAAAGAACAGCCTCAAATGGAGATATCTGCCAAGACTCTGAAAAACAGAATGAAGAAACAGGCAAAGAAGATGAGGAAGAAGGTTGTTGCAATCAGAGAGACTCCTTCTATGGAAAGAAATGTGAAAGTCACATCAGATGACAATTCATTTTATCATTCTTCTGATGAAGCCTTCTCTAGCTGTGATGAAGATGGAAGAAACAATGATCTTCTAAATGCAATCAAATATCTTCAGAAGACAGTCCCCAAGGAAGTGGCAATGTGTATAGCTACAGGCATCCTTGATCTTCAAGAAGAAAAATTACAGCTAGAAGATGAAGCCAATTCTCTGGAAGTCCAATTGGCAAAAAGGGTTGGCATAACCAAAACACTCAGAAAGATGGTGAATGCCAAGGATGAAACGGTTTACCTTTGCAATGAAAGATATGAAGGCACTACTGAATAATTGCAAAGAAGTCTTTCTGAGAAAGAATTCTTTATGATAATGGTTAAAGAAGTTTTTCATGCACTGGAAAAGAGGCACAAAGTTTCAATGATTGTCAGAGATGCTCAAGTTGAAGACAAAGTCAAAATGGTGAAGGAGCTTGACAACTCATTGCATGAAATAAAGAAGGTACATGATGACCAGATGGAATAGCTGAAACAGAATTGGGAAGGTAGGCTAATATTGGTTGAGGATGAGAAGAACTCCCTCAACATGAAATGCTTTGAACTGGAGGTGATATTGAAAAATCTGTAATCACCCAAAGCTGAAGCCTCCCAGTCAGCTGAAAGATGAAATGTTGCTACTCAAGTGTGATTTGAGAAGGATGATTCTAAAAGAAAGAAATCCTCTAATGAAAGGGAAACATCTTATAAAAAGAAGGTACCATCCATACCATCTTGTACTCATGCTTCTAAAAGTGTTTCTTCTAAAAGTGCAGGATGGAAGAATGAATCCAAACAAGTATGGATGAAGACAGTGAAGAAAGAATGCTCTCCTGAAACAACACAGCAAGTCAAGAAAAGTACCCAACAATCAGAAGGACTGAAGAGGTCAAGATTTGTGGGTCAGTTTTGGTGTTGTAATAAGTATGGGCACTATGAAAAGGATTGTTGGTACAATCCACTGAATGTCAAAGCACAAAGGAAGCCCATGCCAAGGGGGAGAAAGCCAGAATAAAAGAAGCAGCATCCACCGGTCCAGAGACATCTGTTTACTGCAAATAGATTTGGATTACTTGACAATATCTGGGATGATTGCAAAAGTGGTCAAAAAGATACATGTCAATCTCCAACTGTATCCAGAGCTAAAAAGAAGAAAAGATCACAGAACCTGGCTCAGAAAGAATCCTTGGGAAGCAAGCATAAGAAAGTGGAAGATTCTCCCAAGAAGATTATGAAAAAGGAAGATAAGACCTTGGAGTCTAAATCCAAGAAGGGTGATGTATCCAGAAGGACCACCAAGAAGAAAACATGCTTCTACTGTGGAAAGAAAGGACACACCATGGATCTTTGTAAACAAGCCATGAAATTCAATAGAGGCAGACTGGACTCAAACAGACAATCAATCCAGAAGAAGCAGAATGGATTGGTTGAAAAAAAGTTTCCTAAGAAAGGTAGCTTGAAAGCATCAAAGGAACCATGTGGAATTTCCAGAACTGAGGCCACACTTCCAAGTGACTTACTAGTCATATGGCCAAATCAGTTGCAACTTGCCAAAGATCTGCAAAGAGATGAAGATGAAGTTCTGGAAATTGCTAAGGAAAAAGGGAAGAAGAATATTTCACATGAATATGTGTTGAGATCCACACCAGCACAAACATCGTTGAAGATCAAATGTGGAAGTGTGAAGAATGGTGAAAATGGGACATCTCGATTGAGAGAATCTTCTCAACCTTGTTGTTCACATTGATGAACCAAGGAGGTTCCATCTTATTCCCTAATCACTTGTATTTACATGTGATAACATTTCAGGGAATTGAAGATGATGATCATTCTCATCTGGAGAGTGGTTTGGACAGAATGGAGTGCACCCCTTGAGGGGGAGCTAATCTGTAGAAGATGGGATTCTGAGATTTAATACCATCTTGAGAAAAGTGAACGTATTCCAATCATACTTCCATCCCTTGTTTCTTAATTGTATTCATCATGTCAATTAAGGGGGAGTATTTATTGAAGTCAAATGGATGAAAGGGGGAGCTTTATCTTTGCACTGAACTTTCTAATGAGTTTTGTGAAGTTGTGCAGGATTTAGCAAATTCATTTTTATATCTGAAAAATTTCAAGCCCCTTGAAGCATGATCTCACATGTATAGTGAATTTTGGACAGCATTGAGTACCTTGGTTACATCACTCTTGTTTTCTACACTGGGTTAGCCCAATTAGACTTAGAGTTGATTTACTAAAGGTTCTTTGCTAAAGAGAACATGTGACATCATCCCTCTCTCAGTGTTTTTCAAGAAAATACTTTTCAAAGGGAGGAAGTGATATTTTGAAAAGGAACCACACCACACCTTTGCATTTGGTTGCCAATAAGGGGGAGAAAAGCTGACATGTTGCCCCAGAAATGTGTGGCACACATATTGACCCATTCATATGTGTTCTACTGATTGGATTGACAATATGTGCTCTAGTGGTATTGACAAAAAATACAAAGGGGGAGATTGAAGTGCACTGTGTTGCATTTGTTTTCAATAAGGTATGTTGTTGATCAGAAGATGTCAAAGAATGAATGGATGTCAAGGAGAGTCAATATGTGAATGAAAAAGGTTATGATGGTGTTGGTGATGAATGGAGGATGGCCATTGTGTTAAGATGAATGTCACTTAAGAGATTCACTAAGTGGCATAAGTGTTTATGGTTGAAACATTCATCCATGTTAATATCAGATGATTGTAGAACTGATCTTAATGTTTCAATACTTGTATCAAGATGATACTAAGTTACACCACATGAAGAATGGATGATGATGGAGCATCATCATTAAATCTGACGATTCTTGAGCTGTTCTTTAAGTTTAAAGAACTTGTATCAAGATGATACAAAGTCACAACATGATTAGAAGACCATGCATTGTAGTGACAATTCATGAGGAGTTGAAAGTGATCCATCCATAAGTTCTAAGTGGATGAAGTGGATTGAAGAAGTCCATGCACTAATTCTTAGTGCATGTGAATTGGAAGATGAGACAACTTGATCTCTGATTAGATCAATGATGTTCGTTGAAGAATTTATGTGATTCAGGAGCTCTGTTGAAGAAGAATTCCATTCCTAAGCATTGAATTCATGTTGAAGAAGAATTGGAGGAATTCTAATGAAGAACTTAAGAATTCCATATCCTAAGTGAAAATAATATGAAAAGAGAATAGAGGAATTCTTAAGAAGAAGAAATGAGGAAGAAGGCTTGAAGTGGCTCTCTTGATATGGCTTGATTTCATGGAGGACTTTGTTTTTGACAAAGTCTTATTCAAAACATAGACAAAAATTAGTCCAGCTGTGGGCACCTTGAGGGTTCAACCCCAAGGCATGTGGGAACTAGGCACCACGCCCATGGGGGAACCCGTGGGGCAAGCCCAGGGCGGCAGGGCCACGCAGGGGTGTCACGCCCGCGTGGCAGGGGCGAATGGAGTGCGCCCGCCGAGTGGCAGGGGTGGGCGCAGAGCGCGCCCGCAGAGAGAACACGGTGCGGGACGGCACCGTGGAGGGGGAAGTTCAATTGGAGAGTGGCAGGGAGCGGCTGGTTGATAAACTACGGAAAAACCGGGAGCCGTTTCAATGTGGGACACGAGATTTTGCCGCGAAGCGAATCCTGGTCGCTCGATCGATCACGCGCCAGATCTCGACCGCACGATCGATCCCGCGCGAGATCTTCTGATCGCGGCCGTCCGATGTCTTTCATTCGCCCGATCCAACGGCCCGCAAGTTATCCTCAACCTCGAGCTCTCCCAAAGGCCACTCGCGACGTCGCCTGAACCAGAGGCCATCCGACCACCTGATTTTGAGTTTCCGGCCACCTCCGACGAAGCTAAAGGATCCATTCGTCTCGTATGGCCCTACTGAACACAACCATGCAATAAAATATGCATGCACATGATGAATGGAGGATTTTGGACTTCAGCCGAGGCAAACGGATTTTCCAAGGATTCTTGTGTTCGTGCTATGCATGGACAAGTATTAAAGAGGCCATGCATGCGTTCGAAAATGCATGCACGTGAAGGAGGAAAATAAAAATGCAACCCGCGTGAAACAAAGGAGCAAATCAAGATTTGAAGAATCTTGAAAACCCAAGAATTTCGGGAATTCGGATTTATATCCCGCGGAAGATATGAGGCATCCCTCTGCCTATAAAAAGAGAGGTCGAGGATCTCTGTTCGCTTGCTGATCCTCTGAAGAGAGAATTCCTGCGAAGCCTCTGTGCCCAGCGAAGTAAGAAGCTCCGCGCAACCCACTTGCGCGACGAAGCAGCCCGAAGCCATTCCTGGCTTCGTGTGTTCCTTTTGCGCACCTATTGCGCGAAAGAAGAGAAAGGGAGAGGCCCCTGCGCGCCTCTCTTGCGCGACAGGAAGAACCTGAGCCGCATCTTTTTGCGCGCTCAAGGTTGGTTGAGCCTTGCGCGGCCCTTGCGCCTTGGTACCTTGTGCGGCAGTGTTGAGGAAGATAGGCCGCACACCTTGCGCGCCTTCACATTGGTAGGAGGTTCGGGTGATGTGAATTACACACCTTGTGTGTGTGTGCTTAAGGATAATACACCCTAGCCAAGTGAGTGCACACCTACGGGTTGTGCGCAAGAAGGAGTGGAAGGCCACCAAATTTGTGTGTGTGCTAAACAAGAGGAAGGCCGAGGCCTTAGTGCCTTGTGTGCAAAGTGAACAAGAGGAGGTCGTAGCCCTTGTGGGTGCACACTTTGAAGAACAAACTAAAATAACACTAAAGTGTGTGTGTGCAACAAGAAGAGGAGGAGGCCAACTCATGTGTGTTCTAAAGTGAAACAAGTGTGTGCTAAGAGACAAGGAGGTCGAAGCCTAAGTTTGTGCAAAGTGGTTGTGCACACTTAGAAGAAGAAGAAGACCCACACTAAAGTATAACACACATTAAGTGTGTGTAAACAAATTGAACAAAGTGTGTGAAGGAAGAAGGTGTGTGTGCTGAAGGAATTATCACCCTTTAAGGGTTTATCACACCAAGAGGAAAAGAAGGGAAGTGCATGCTTACATGCATGCACGTGCACACGTGAACAAGTTGAATCTGCTTGTGTGCATATTGAGAAGTCCAAGACCAGAAGATCTTGAAGAATCCGAGTTTCCATGCATTCAGTGCATAAAGTTGAATTGGAGACAGACTGAAGCCAGACTGAAGTTAGAGATATCAGTTGTCTGAGTTTTCAGTGATTGAGAAGACCCTGATCAACAGAAGTGATCAGAAGTGAAGAGCAAGACCAACAGACCTTATCAGAGGCTATTGAAGATTCTTGAAGAGAGAAGCCAGGTCATCTTAAGAGAAAGGAGATAAATCCTGAGCAAGACAAGAAGACCTGTTCATCACAAGTGAGCAGAGGTACAGAGCAAGGCCAGCAGCCTTTATCCCAGGCTGCTGAGGATACTTGAAGAGCTAAAGAGAAGAAGAGCTACTCGTGTGACTCGAGGAGCCAGGAGAAGCCCCCTGTGAGACTCAGGGCGGAAGAAGTCTTCAGTGGGATTCTGGAGCAGGCCAGTGGGACTCTGGAAACACTATGGGACGCAGTATAAAGACCCTCCTGTGGGACTCAGGAGAGATACAGTGGGACTCTGTATCGACCATTGTAATACTAACATATTATAATGGAAGAAACCATGTTGGGGCGTATAACCAACATGGCAGGGATGTAGGCCTTTGGTGTCGAACCTTGTAAATCCTTGTGTCATGTGCCTTTACATTTGCTGCATTACTCGAGGAAAGGCTGAGAGATACAAGAAGAGTGGATCGAGGCCTTAACAAGCCATAGAGGTTTAATTGATAAAGAATCAATTAGTAAAAAGTTTTAAGGGATCACTGATTCACCCCCTCCCCCTCTCAGTGATTCACACTAATCTGGGCACTTCACATAGCATGTTTCAATATGCTACTATATTCACAATAATTAATCTACCAAACATTCCAAACTATGATAAAAGACATTACACACACACAAAAATATCAAAGCATAATTATCATGATATTTATCCCAAAATTCAACCATTAAATATTAAAAAAAACATTAATCATATTGACATTTTTTTATAAACCAATTTCATAGCATAAATTATTAAAAAGAAAATTGAAGGAAGACAAATCTAAAAAAACATACAATGTTATGAAATATAATTTTAATTGATGTCACAATTCCCAATAAATTTCCCTCATAATCTCCAACCTTCCATATTATTGGACCATTGGAATTTCAAATGTTGGATTAGATATTGTAGAGATTAATCTCAACCATTGGATCAAATTCCATTTACTCTATATATATGGTGATATGTTAATAAAATGGTGAGAACTTTTGACTCTACATTGTGTCATTTTCACTTCGTGTATCTTTTTTATATTAGTATTTCTATTTGTTGCCTCCATCATCATACCCAAATTCGGCGCTCGCTCTGTTAACGATATGTTTCGTGTGTGATCGATCTTACATTTTTTATTTCTAAATTTTTCACATTTTCAATTGGTATTGGATGGATTTCACAAAATAGTGTAACAAATAAATTATAATAAACATGAAATTTTTAGCCCTATAGAGAAACACTTGTGGACCAGTCCATTATTTATTTATTGATTTATTACAATATTATAAAAGGATAAAACAGGGTGATTTTAGGCGTAGGGTTTTTTTTTAGTTTTATGGGGTAGGTTTTAAAATATTTGGGGAAATGGGGTTGTCCAGCGCCAAATGAAGTGGCGCTGGACAAAAAAAGGGAAAAGCGCCACATGAAGTGGCGCTTTGACCTCACACCCCCCAAACCCGATATATATATATATATATATATATATATATATATATATAATTTATTTATTATAATAAATATAAAAAAATACAAAAAATACATAATTATATTTTTTATAATAAATACAAAAATTATAATAAATTTACTTATTTATAATAAATATCTAATAAATATTATAATATTATTATAATAAATATACATTTTTATACATTTATTATACATTTATTACAAATATTATAATGTTATAATATTATAATATTCATTATAATAATTATCTAATAAATGTTTTAATAAATACTATTATAATAAATGCACAATAAATGTATAATAAATGTATAATAAATATTTATAATACATTTATATTTATAATAAATACTAATTATAATTAAATATAATAATATTTATAATAATAAATATCTAATAAATGTATAATGAATATTATTATAATAAATATACATTTATAATATCTATTATAATAAATATTATTATAATATTTATTATAATAAATTTATAATAAATATTTATGATAAATTTATTATAAATGTATATTTATTATAATAAATATTATAATATTTAATTATAATAAATATACATTTATATTAATATTTATAATAAATACACATTTATTTATTATAATAAATCTACATTTATTTTATACATTTATTATAATAAATACGTATAATGAATGTATAATAAATATTACAATAAATTTATTTTTTAATTATAATATAATAAATGTAATTTGTAATTATGTATCTTTATTGTATAATTATCATATCTATGAATAATTATATACTATAATTATATAATTATAAATATACATTTATTTATTATAATAAATATGTAATTATTTATAAATGTAATATACATTTATTTATTATAATAAATATACATTTATATAAATATTATTATAATAAATATTATTATAATATTTATTGTAATAAATTTATAATAAATATTTATAATACATTTATATTAATATTTATAATAAATATATATTTATTTATTATAATAAATCTACATTTATTTTATATATTTATTATAATAAATAAATATTATTAATAAATTTATATTTATAATTATAATATTTATAATTAATGAATATATTTATTAAAATATGTTTATTTATATTTATATTTATAATTAAATTTATAAATATATATTTTGAATTTATTATACCTTTAAAAATATAATATTTATAAATATATTCATATAATTATATTTATTTATAAATATATTCATTATTTATATATATATATTTATATAAATTTATAAATATATATTTTGAATTTATTATACCTTTAAAAATATAATATTTATAAATCAATTCATTAGTTATATATATATATTTATATAAATAAATATATTTATTTAAATATATTTATAAATATAATCATATAATTATATTTATTTATAAATATATTCATTATTTATATATATATATTTATATTAATAAATATATTTATAATTATAATTATAAATAAATATAATTATATGAATATAATTTAAATTTATTTATAAATAAATATTCATGAATATAATACATTTATTATAAATATAAATTAATAAATATATATTTATAAAATGTATTGTATTTATAAATATATTTAATAAATGTATATTTATAATAATTGTATTACATTTATAAATATAATAATAAATGTATTGAAATACATTTAATAAAAATACATTTATTATAAAAAATAAATTTATTAAATAAATTTATTATAATGCATTTATAAAATACACTTACTAAATACATTTATTTAATAAATGAACTATATTTATAAATATATTTAATAAATATACATTTATTATAAATACAATACATTTAATAATTGTATTTAATAAATATAATACATTTAATAAATATACATTTATTATAAATACAACATAATACATTTAATAAATATACTTTTGTTATAAATACAATACATATAATAAATATACATTTATTATAATAAGTGTATTTAATAAATATAATACATTTATTAAATATACATTTATTACAAATACAATATATTTAAATAAATGTATTTGATAAATATAATATAAATTTATTATAAATACAATACATTTATTAAATATAAATATACATGTATTAAATATACATTTATTAAATATACATTTATTACAAATACAATATATTTAAATAAATGTATTTGATAAATATAATATAAATTTATTATAAATACAATACATTTATTAAATATAATGTATACATTTAATAAATATACATTTATTTGATAAATACAATACATTTAATAATGTATACATTTATTAAATAAATGTATAATTAATAATAAATATTATTATATATTTATTGTATTTATTTTATTATATATTTATTATAATTAAATATTTATTATAATTAATATTTACTATAATTATATAATTATTATATTTTTGTATTTATTATATTTTTATTTCTCTAATTATTATAATTGTATATTTATTATATTTATTTATTTAGTACTATTATATATTTATCATAATTATATATTTATTATAGTTATTATTTTTATCATTATAAATTTATTATAATTCCATAATTTTAATTATAATAATTACATAATTATAAATATAATAAATATAGAATTATAATAAATGTATAGTTATAAATAGAATAAATATATAATTATAATTAATATATTATAATTAATGTATGTGTTATATTTATAATAAATATAAATAAATAAATTTATTATAAAAAATATAATTTATTATAATTTATTTATTCATGTATTTATTATAAATAAATAAATTTCTTATATTTATAAATATATAATTATATATATATATAAATGGGGGTTGGGGGTGGTGTGGGGTCAAAGCTCAAGTGGCGCTGAACAAACTCATTTCCCAAATTAAAAAAAAACCCTAACCCATTTAACTAAAAAAAAAACCCTAGGGGCTAAATTACCGGATAAAAGAGAGACAAAGTAGACAATAGCGTCCCCTTTATTTATCATCCACGGGTGGCACAAGGACTACAATATGATAGTGGTAGTAGTGAGGAAGGCGTCATGGGTTGGCCATGAAGTGGGAATCCATGTCACGGGTGACGTGGATGAGCATGTCGAGGAAGGGGAGCGGCTCCGGCAGCTCCGGGCGGCGCTTTTCGTACTCCACGATCCAGGCCAGCCTATCTCCGCCGCGCGCCTCCTTCACCAGCCGGAAGCTCCGGTTGTCCTCCAGTGGATGCCCCTCCACCACCCTCCAGCTCATTCGGTGCCTCTCCGCGTCCACCTCCTCCACCGCCACCTTATGCCTTACTACCTTCCCATCTGCTATGCATTTATAAATAAAAACGGAGACACAGAGAGTGTGGTCCCAGTAGTCGTAATATTAATAGTAAGTTGAGATAAAAAGGGCTACCGATGGCGTAGGTCACGGACACGGCGGAGTTGGGCTTGTTGTAGTCACCGTCGTGGAGGTCGCAGCCGTGGATTCTCGGGCTGATGTTAGCGATGTGGTGGAGGCGGGTGCTGAATATGTCGTGAAACTTGGCGGCTCCGGCCTTGATCTGCAGCTCCGCTTCCAGCTTCCCCCAACTCCCCATCCCTCCACTCGCACCGTTCTGTCCCCTCCACGCTCTTGGGATACCTCCTATTTATAGGACCATCTTCAGACTCTTTTGCATTTACAGGACATGAACCTGCGAGTTATGATTATACAATAACTTTAATGAAGAAGCCTATGAGATATCTTTCAACTTGGCGCATTCCTCTCCACATGTTTTTAGATATTTGGACCTAAGGAATTTTAGTGGGGCAGCCCCCTTCACCCTCCGGTCTTCCTCGCTATCATCCAGTCAATCGGGGTGTTTATTTTTGCTTTTTTTTTTTTCTAAATAGTTATATAGAAGGAATAGGTTTAAAATATTAGAAAATATTGGTCATTGTTTGAGTGAATCACTTTCACTCAAGGTAAATAATATTTATATAACTGGGGTGTGAAGAGTCACTATTAGAGATCACGCATTTAAAATAGTTAGAATTGAGATTTATCAATGCTAAAAACATGTTGTTAATCTAAATGTGGTTAAATGATATTTTTTATCACCCCTAAAAAAGCAATGATAAAATGATGTTTTTAATGGTGATAAAGGATTGTTTTTAGTCGTGATGATTGGATTTTGAACTTCAAAATCTAATCAGTTGTCCCTCTCCAAAAGTTGCCTCCTTTCAATCGAATAAAAATGACTTTTGATCGAAACAGTGAGATTGAATCGATGTAAATCACACCGCTTTTGATCTACATTATTGCAGATATGGTCTTTAAAAACGTGCAAAAAGGGCATTTAGAGTGCTAAAAAGATGCTGATAATCGAGGCGCTATTAAAAAGTATTCTTTTTATCAGCGCTAAAAAAACACTGATAAAGACCCATTTTATGAGCACTAAAAAAAGTATTGATAAACACCCCTTTTATTGGAGCTTTTTTTAGCATTAATAAAAAAACCTCTTTTATTAGTGCTAAAAAAACGCTGGTAAAAGTCAAAAAAAAAAATTTAAATTATTTTTTTTGGAAATTCGGAGGGAGGACCAACCCCCTTTTTATCAGCGCCCGACCCTACCTTTAACCACACTTGTCTAGCCTCCCCCACCCCTTTAACAATGTTATGCATTGTCTCACCCACCTGCGCGCGCCCCTACCTTTGGTGAGTTTTGAACATGATACCTCCCCCTCATAATATCACGCATTTTCCACTCACCTATATTTTTTTGTTCTTTATTTTATGATATATATGTATATTTATATATTTTTTGTTACATTTGTGTATCCACACACACACATATATATATATATATAAATACATATATAAAATATATTTTGGGTGTGTGTGTGTGCATATATAAATATATTTATACATATTTATCTTTATTTGTATATATTTTATATTAATATTATATACATATATTAGAATATGTAGATAAATATATATATTTTTCAATACACACACAAATATATATATATATTAATTGTATATGTATATAAATATCCGTACATTTGTATTTTAAATAAAATGGATATAATTTTTTATTTAGATAAGTTTTATATATTGAAAAATATTTTTTATATGTAAATATGTTTAATTATTTATTTATAAAATTAAATTATTATGTATGAATATATAAAAAATATGTATATATTGTTATATATTTGATTATAAATAACAGTACATTGTTAAAAATAATAACATTTAAAAACCATAATATCAATATGAATGTAAACCCTAAGAATAAATTTAGCCCCCATTGAAAACGGGCAAAAAGACCCCCTTAAATGGGGTTAAAAATCCATCGAATGTTAAAAAAATGGGGTACTCCGACTAAAGACTGGGTTTTGGAGGCACTATGGGCCTTTTTTGGCCTTGAAAAAACGTGACAGAGTGCTTTCCTCTATTACTAGTTCGTAGAACTCGTTGTAGGCTTTGATTTGATATGTGGTAGAGCCCAAATGGACACTCGGATCATATGTTATACTCGTTTGAAGTTCAAGTTACGTTTTCAACTTATTTTAAATCTTTTATAAAATTTTTTGATTTTTTTTCTTCAAATTGTTATTAAATGACTATTACTCAATAATAATTAACAAATTATTAATTAAAAATATTTTTTAATTATTTTTGATCATTTTCACTAAATATCTTATATATTATGTGTAAATGTGTATTTAGCCTTATCTAAAACATATTTAAAAATATATATATTATATTAATATCAATATAAATATATTTAACTATTATTATATTATTTTTAATGTAATTGTTTTTTGTTGAAAAATACACTTTATCAACGCTAGTAAAAAAGTGCTAGAAAATGGGGTCCCTTTAACATCGTTAAAAAAACGCTGATAAAAAGGGTACCTTTATCAGCGCTAAAAAAAGCGTTGATAAATGGATACTTTTAACATTGCTTTTTTGACGCTTTTTATTAGTTTTTTTTAGCGCCGATAAAGGTACCCCCTTTATCAATGCTTTTTTTAGCACTGTTAAAGTGTGGTGCTGGAAAAACCCGTTTCTGTGGTAGTACATTAAATAAATGGGATGTCGAGATCGTTTTATTTGAATCTGCTCGATCCGAAATTCTCCATAAATATTCTTCCAACATCATCAGTGTGGGGCTGCCAGAATTTGGTATTCATCATTTTCAACATCTTGGTGAAATCATCGTGGGAAATTTTCACTGAGAACACTACATCAATAATTGGGGGTGGATCAAACACTTTTAGAGAGTGAACTCCATTCACCCATCAAGATTCAAAATCTAAAATCTTCTCTCTGCCTTTTATTATAATTTCCAACACATAAAAATATGATCATTCCACCCCTCAATATGGAAAAACACTTCCACCCCCTCAAAGGTGCAAGGAGACATCCCACCAAGACACTAAGGGGCCTAAACAATCCATGAATCGAGAAAAGAGAGAAACTACACACCCCTAGTTAAACACCAATAACGGGACATAAAGCCAGGGGGAAGTTCAAAACATCAAAGAGTAAGAGAGATATAGGGATCTTATTTATTTATTTTTATATTACATTAAAAATTACAACATAGTAAAAATACCATAAATTAGAACATTGAAATAACATCCCTTGATTCATTTAGAAACCACGTGGTGCTGGAGTAATTAACTTATATTTAATCCATTGTGATGATGGTGGTGGGGATGATGGCATTATGGGTTGGTCATGAAGTGGGAATCCATGTAACGGATGAGGTGGATGAGCATCTTGAGGAAGTGGAGCAGCTCTGGTAGCTCTGGGAGGTACTTTTTGTACTTGACGATCCACGCTAGCCTATCTCTGCTAAGAGACTCCTTCTGCACCTAGAAGCTCTAGTTTTCCTCCAACGGATACCTCGACACCACCCTCCAACTCATTTGTTGCCTCTCACCACCCACCTCCACCATCACCTTCACCCCCATCATCATCCCATCTGTATATATAAGTGGAAATGGAGATACACACAAACACACATAGACTACTATCTGGAGTTTTTTACATTTTTTTTTCTAAAAAAATATTTAACTAAGCCAAGGATAATTATTTTTTAAAATTAATCCGCAAAGGCGACATTGGTGATGCTGCCTTTCAGTTATCTTGAAAGGTGAAAAGGGTGTTGTCGCCTTTTCCCCTCATTGACCAGGGTCGATGACATGGAAAAGGTACCATCGTTGATTCCACCTTTCGCCTAAATTAAGGCAAAAGACGGCATATGCGATGTCGCCTTTCTCCAAAATTACGAAGAAAGGCGGCATTGATTATGTCACCTTCCCCCCGACCCCTAATAAATCAGCACACGCCCCTCCCCCTTCTCATCACTTATTTCACCCCTCTCTTTAATTCCACTCCCTCTCTCTCTACGATTTCCCGATGGTTTCTCCTTTGTGCGCATCATTTTTTGTGGCCGAAAAGGAGTGTCGAATTTTGTGAAGAATCATTTAGAGGTATTTTTTCTTGTTTATTTTAATGTTATTTATTTATTTATATATATTTTTTTCCTTAGTTTTAACTATGTTATTTACTTATTTGTTTAGTTAGTTAGATAAATTTTAGAAATAATAGTTAATATTAGAAAATGAAATATTATTATTTATTAATGATTTTTGAGTAAAGAATTTATAATTTGTCTTTGTAATGGATTTATTATTATGATAAGATTATTATTTAAAATAAAATAATAGTTTTTAAAAATTAGTGACAAAATTAGGAATTAATATTATTGTGGCGATGAATAAATATTAGTGAAATAATGGTTTGGTAATAATTGACTATTAAATAGCTAATGATTAACTAATGCTAAAGTAATGATTAAGTAATGATTAACTAATAAAATACATAGGATTAAAGAATGATTAGATAATGAATAACCAAGGATTGGCTTCAGACTAAATTAGGATCAAGTAATGATTAATTAATGATGAAATAATGATTAACCAAAATATATATAATGAATGACAGAAAATAACAAATAACAAGTATAAAGTACTTAACTATTAATAAAGTAATTATTAATGAGAGATTAATTAATGAGTAAGGTATAATTAATATAGGATTAACTAAGATTTAAATAATGATTAAATAATGATTAACTAATAATTACTTAATGATTAACTGTAGTTGGGGTTTGTCTTAGTGGTAAGCACCCCGTAATCCTACATGAAAAATGGGGGTTCAAAACCCATTGGGCGCAGGCACTGTAGCAGCGGCAGTATTGTAGATCAATGGGTACTGTAGCGGCGACAGGGCACTGTAGCAGCGGTTGTACTGTGCGGTACTCTAGTAGTCGGGTTACTATTCACATAATGGAAATTGGGCCAAAAAATTGGGCCTACGGGCTATGTAATGGGCTATAAACCCACTGGGCCTTCGGGCTATATAATGGGTCTCCCTCTACTCAGTTAAAAGAGGAATTTGATTTTCTTTAATAATAAAATGAGACTTCGGCCCCAACCTTTAAAAAAACTTAATGATTAATGATTAATTAAAAAATAAGTAACTATACTGTAACTACTTGATATATATTAATTAAGCAGTGATTAACGAGTTATTAATGAATTATTAATACATAATTAATTTAGGATTAACTTAAGTTTAACTAATGAATAGATAATAAATAAATAATGATTAAAAAATGATTAAATAATGATTAAATAAAGATTAAACAACAAGTACTTAATGATTAAATACTAATTAACTATAAAGTAATGATTTAATATCTATTAATTAAGTAATGATTAAGGGCTGATTAATGAATGATTAAGGCATAATTAATTTCGGATTAACTAATGTTTAACTAATGATTAGCTAATAATTAAATAATAAATAACAAATGGTCAACTAATGATTAATGAATAATTAACTAATAATTACTTAATGAGTAACTATTAATAAAATAATAATTAACTATGAGGTAACTACTTAATATCTCTTAATTAAGTAATTATTAAAGAGTAATTAATGAATGATTAAGGCGTGATTAATTTAGTATTAACTAATTCTTAACTAATGATTATCCAAAGATTAACTAAGGATTAGTGAATGATTAACGAATGCGAAAATAATGATTAATGACTGATAAAATAACGATTAGTCAATGAATAAGGAATTATTAGCATTGAATTAATTAATGATGAAATAATGATTAACCAAAAATTAAGTAATGATTAACTGTTAATTAAATATAAGGTAACTACTTAAATACTGATTATATAGTAATTACTTAATAATTAACTTTAAAGTAACTAGTTAATAAATTTTAATTAGTGAATGATTCACGAGTGTTTAACTAATGATTAAGGAGAAGATAACTTAGGATTAACTGATGGATAATGACTGATTAAGTAATGATTAAATAATGATTAACTAATGATTAATGAAAGATTAAATAATGGTTAATTAATGATTAACTAATTATTAATCATTTATTAAGGAATGATTATTCAAGGATTGAGGAATGACTTCTTTAAAAAACGAGGGAGTGGTTATTAAATAATAAATAATTAATGATTATCTATTAATTAACTTTAAACTAACTACTCATGAACTAATAATTAATGAATGCTTAACTACTGACTTAGTAATGGTCAACTAAAGATTAACTTATTATTAAAAAATTATTAGTTATTGATTTACTTCGGATTAATATAGAATTAACATAGGAACACAAATGGTTACCTGCATGAAAAAAAGGCTTAACTACACACCTGATTTGTTACTCCCACGATTTAGATGATTCATACCTTTTTACACACCTAGTTTTATTCTCTTGATGGATATGTTTTAGATGATTTATATTCTCTTTATAAACTACTGAACATAGCATTATGAAGATTAAAAAATTTAAAACAAAATAACAGTGTCATATTTTAGGATATAATAAGACGTTTTAAAACTTTAATAAAATAAGATTATGTGGTTATATAAGAAATTAAATATATATCTGGATACTATGATTGAATGTGAATATGAAAGATATGTTCTTAAAGGTAACAACCCAAAAAACACCATATTGAGCTAGACTCAACCGGGAACTGATGCATGAAAACAGTCCTTACTACACACCTGGTTTGAAACTCTTGGGATATATTCTATAGATGATTTATATTTTATTTATAAACGACTAAACATACTGTTAGGAAGATTAAAAATTTTATTTTGAAACATTAGTTTCATCTTTTAGGATATAAGAATTTGTTCAAAATTTTTGATAAAGTAAAGATTATGTGGTTATCTAAGAAATGAAATCACTTTTTGGGTACTATAAGTGGATGTGGCTATTTCATAGATTTACCAAGGGGTAACAACCCCGAAAACACCATATTGAGTGAGGCTCAATTGGGAAGTTGTGCACGATTATGGTATTTCTTGCACACACATTTAGATCCTATCAGGGGGACATGCTTTAGATGATTCACATTCTCTTTATAAACCACTGGACATAACTTTATTAAGGTTAAAAATTTTACTATGAACATTAGTGTCATATTTTAGGATATAAGAATACATTTTAAAGATTCAGTAAAGTAAAGATTGTATTGTCAATGCTACTTGATTATTCCTCATTTTCAATATTATTTACACTATTAGAATCTTGATAAAAAAAATTCACATAGAGACTCATGTTTTATTTTATGTACTGTAATAGATAGGTCATTAAAACTGATCAAGGAGCTTCTTATAGTACAGAAACAACAACAATGGTTAGGACATCTGATTGTGTAACTCTAAGAGAACTTCAGGAAATAATTCAGGGTCATTTAAAATTGGGACCTGATCAAGAGATCCAGTCTATTAGCTCTATACATTTGAAATTCCCATATATTCTATTTCATATAGATTTTCCATTAGGAGATGATGAGGATTAGTTCAAAGAAAGAAATTTATTTTCCCATTGGTCAGATAATTCCATGATGGAGTTATATGTTGAGGTTTCTAGTTTAAAATAGTATCGTCTAATTGTACAAATACTTAGAAATACAAGCATGGCTGATGAAGTTCCATTACAATAAAATGAGGCAATTACCTATGATGTGGAAGAGGAAAACCTAATTGATCTCTTGGATATACGCCATAATTAGCTAGATGATGAGGAAATTTCTAATGATGAAATAGACAAAGACAATAAGTTTTATAAGGATGAAGCAACAAAAGTTGGGGAGGATGTTTCTAGAAATGTAGTTTCTGTATAATAGCCTCAATGCATTATAAATTATCCACCAATCTTTCACATCTTGGTTAGAAGTAATGAAAATTTTTCTTGAATTTGAATAGAATGTTATCACACCTACAACTGAGTTTCTCAGAGTTATAGATGATAGATTTAGTGAGTTGTAAAAAACATTATATGTTGGAAGAAACATTCCAAGTCAAGATGCGATGAAAACAAAAATAAAAATATTTCATATTGAGAGACACTATAGATATTTATTTTAGGATTCAATTTATCCAAAATAAATCATACAATGTGAAAAATATGGGGATGATTGTAGATTTTTTTAGGGTGATTTCTGACATTGCATTTGAAGGTTTTAGAATTTCTAAGATTAAGGCAGCTCATACTTGTGTTTAGGAAAACCAGATACAATATCATACATCATTGGATACTGAATTAGACTCATCTATTATTATTGATATGATTAGGACCTACCAAGATACTATTTTATCCATTGTGTTGGATAGGATACAAAAAATTTTTGTTATAAGATTTTCTATAATAAGGCATGGATGGAGAAGTAGAAGGAAATTGTGAATGTCTATGGTGATTGGGATGACTCGTATCGGGTGTTGATATAATTGATAGCCATAGTGAGACACAACAACCAAGATGTATTTCATATCTATATGAACAAACATGTATCTCAAGATAACTGACTTTATTCATATCATTTAAAATTTTATTTGTTTTTATGGGCATTCATCCCTATATTTCTACATTTCTTTTCTAAAAAAGTTCCTAAAAATTGGTAACACTTTTCTATATGGAAAATATATAGTTTTATTGTTGATTTCTAAAACCCATTATGGAAACCATTCACCTCTGCCACTTTCATTTTCTATTGTGGATAATGAAAATTATGAATCATTATGTTAGTTTTTAGCATGAATTAACAATCATATCTCCCACATTCTAGGTGATTGTTTTATATCTGATATTCATCGGGTAATCATTGAGGCAATCAATACATATCCTATTACATGGAGACCCATGAATTCATATCATCAATACTACTTCTACAAAATTTCTAGAAACATATGAAAAAAAATCCATGATGAACTATGAATAAGGAAATCACAGGGCTTTGTATACAATCTCTTTATTATTATTTACTATTTGAATATAGTGATAAAATTAATTAATGTGTAATATGATAACTTTTGTGTAGAATATGATATAGATAAAGGAAGGTTTAAACAATTTTGAGAAAAAATCTGTAGGGATAATCAAGGATTCTATGATTATATGATATAGATTCCAAAATGAAAACAGAAAATAGAATATAACAGGAGAAATAGGTATGAAAACAAGATAAAAAACATTGTGGAGTTCATTAATGGAATCTTAAATGGATTTCAAAAGTTACCTATAACTTCCCTTTTTCAGGAGAAATTTTATAATTGTGTAAAATAATTCATTGAAAGAGAGAAAAAAAGAATATGGACGGGATTCAATAGGGGATAAGGTATAGATGACACTTTCAACGAGAGATTGAAAAAAAACATTGAACAAGATTCTGTTTATCAAGTGTGACTTTTGCACTGAGAAAACTCTTGATATTGAGTAAAGGGGTGTTTAGATCCCATCATAGGTAGCATCGGTCTAGTATTGGTGGTAATACAAGAAGTGATGCATTGTTAATGTGGAAACTTTCAGGCATTGTGGTTTCCTTACGTACACGTCTTTACAACATGTGCCTCTATTAACATATCATTGGAAGCATATATTGATCCATTATACTGGTTGGACACCATTTCTAACTTCTATGAGGCACCATGGATGCCTATTGGGGATTTTCAATAATTCACAATGCTCGAAGACCATCCGATATTGATGTCATCCATCAGTAGGTTGTGACGGTGAGGGAACCTGAAGTCCAATAGGACACGGAATGAGATGAACTATATTAAAGAATAAGGGATATTTTTGAGATGAAACATATGTCATTATGAAGGTTAAAACAAGAAATAATTCCCTATCATTGCTAGATAAAGTTCACACTCTCATCCATAATGATGTATTGACCCAAATGTAAACTTTACAAATTATCAATCACATGGTGTTAATATAAAATCATTATTTTTTGAGAATATAGTGACATTTATAAATACATTTACTATAAAATAATAAATATTTGATAAATTATAAAACTATTTACATAAATCACACAAAATCTAAACATTCTTAAATGCTACATCATTTCAATAAATAAAACATTCTTCTACATAATTCCCTTCCCTTCACAAATATTTTTCACATGATAAAACATTTGTAAATCATACTTTGGTTTTCATAATAAACCTCTCATATTCACATTATAAGGAATGTGACAAGTATATCTGAGATGACAAATAATCATAATCAAACTATCCATGGATACACTATAAAGTAAGCATGTGATAAAATAACTAGGAGATATACCATCATATGATAAATCATACATAAATGAAAAATCACACAATTTGGGATCTAACCTATTGGTATACTTTCTAGAAATTAAATAAATCCTCAATCCATAAGGTGGATACAATCGATATAACCTCTATGTTCACATTACATGTACATGCCAGATGACATGAAAGAATAATAAAACTACCCATGGATATACCATAAATCAAGCATGTTATAAAATAACCATGAAATATACCATCATATGAGACATCATACATAAATTAAAAGGCATACCATTTGGGATATAAACTATTGGTATCAGTGATAGGCATGAAAGAAATCCATAATCCATAAGGTGGATCCAACTGATATAACATATGTGTGCACATATCTATAAATTCCCAAGAAGGGACCAAGAAAGGTGTGAGATGTGAAGCCTAGTAGGATACCACCATGAATCTATTAAATAATTTTATCTATGAAAAATAATAAAATAGTTTGAAAAACATTTCAAAACTAAACCACTTGAAAACAATAGAGGTGCACACAACCCTCCTTCCAAGGCTCACATGGTCACCCAGACAAACCTCTCACTCACAACTTGATTAACCCATGTGATACTACATTCCAACCCATCACAATAAAGTTCCCATATCAATAAATCTATAAAAAAAAGCTATTTTATAAATCAAACATTCCCAATTGATCAAAACACCTTTTTCTTTTGGTAATGAAAATTTCATAAAACATTGGGAGTATAGAAATTATATTCTACCAATCATAACATTATTCTTTCCATAATGTTATATTTATATTTTATACTTAATTAAGATATATTTTAGGATTATATGTATAGATGTAGGATACTAATTTACTCACTGAGTAGTATATAAATGTTTCATGTGACCTGCTAGTGGTTTGTGTGGTTCACTGGATTAGCATGTGTATATCCTACCATTATCTTCACATTACACCTCCACTCAACATTATACCATACACCATTATTCCAATTCGTGTATTTTTTCCTTCCAAGGCTCACACAACCACCACCAGAAGCCACCATATAAGCACAGTCATATCACTTCCCACCTGAAAACACCTGGGCCATCACAACCACCATATAATGTAGTAACAGACCTCTGTCCATCAAAGATTGTGCAATACCTACCTCACATGGAAGAGATAATGGGAAAGAACAGGTACCCATCAATCCATACTCCTCCACAGATGTCAGAAACCCCCCCCCCCCTACATAACTATGTGGGTGTCGACACATAGTTCCTGACGTGGGTGGGGTGCATATAGAAATAACAAGAATATAAAAGTATATATATATATATAATCAAACACTCAATCCCAACCTATGGACTCACAAAAAAACTAACCAACTCACAACACCACCACTTTCACTTCCACCTCTAAATTCATAACACCACACAACAAGCTACGATACATAACCATGTTTCCAACCAGTTTTGATTTAATCATCTCTTTATTTTCATTATTTAGCATCAACTTCATTTAACCACACAACCAACCATTTAATAATTCACTAACAATTTTCACCCTGTTACCCAAACCAACCCAAGACATTTAAATTAGTATTAATCATTATTTCCATTACTACTTGGTAATCTATCACAATGAAATCACCACCTCGCCACCCCAAAAGCATGACCCACAAACCACCTCAACTCCCCAAAAGAACGACCCACAAACAACCTCACCACACCAAAAGAACAGACCAAAAACTATCAGCCCCACATGTCCCAACCACACATCATTATCCCAAAAAGCACATCTAGACATCAAAACACATCAAGATTATTTTACAGATTTACAAAAAAGGTATTTTATCACATTCCACTTTATTTTAGGGGAGTTATCACATAATCCATAATTCCATGGAAACTATTTCCTTAGCCAAATATAATTGGTTAATCAATTTTTATTTTAGGGTAATATCACATCAATCACCATTAAAGCATCAATCATAGCACATATATCTAGTGCAAACAAAACCCCAATGATGAAAATTTTAATTGGGGCATCAAGCTTGTATAACCAAAAGTAGCACAAATAATTTCAAAGCTATAAAATCATGAAAATAAAACCCCGTTTAGCCATTTAAAATCCAATTAAACCAATTATTTATCTTTGATTAATCCATAACAACCATAATCCATAGATAAACCAAAGTAAAACCCTCATAAAAGATGCATAATAAAGAGAAATGAGGGAATACCAACCTCAAAGAAGCTTTACCAGCTCACTACACACCGTAGGGTGAAGAAGAAGCACCTAAAACCACAGTCGCACCACAAGAAACCATGAATCGATATACACCACACCCAAAGACCATAAAAACATATCCCAAACACACAAATCAATAGAAACCACAACACCATTTGAAACCCCCGAAGAAGAATGGGAGAAAACCATCCAAGATGAAAGAAGGGCTTACCATGGATTTTCACCAGGCAACCATCAGGGCTGACAGATCAAAGAGAGAGGGAGAGGGATTAAAGAACTACTTGGGGAACCTAGGGTTCTCCCAGAATGAGAGGAAGAGGATTCCATAGTTGAATGAATAAAAATTCATCTAAAAATACTTTTAAAACTACACAACATTAGGGATTTACATGACATGTAACACCCTTTCACATCGTGTAATCCTCAGGGTTTGGTTTTGTCAAAAAAAATCTCCTTTTTATTATTATTTAACCATGAAAATAAACATGTCATGAATTGGACCTTAGAATATTATGAAATCAACTTTCATTTCGTGTAATAGTTACACGACATGTATTTCCTATAGGAGCATTTCTGCACCTCCAAGTTCCACCGAAAACTCCTAAAACCTCCCCTGAACACCTCCAACACTCAAAACTGTAAAATAAATGGACCGAGAGGGAACATACCGATACATCAAATAACTCTCAAATGATTATCTCCCTTGAGATTCCAAAACCAAACCCAGAATGAAAGAGTTTCAAACAACCACCTTATGAGATACCTCCTAAGGATCTTGTTATACCTCAAACAATACAACCTGCCAAACACACCAATCCAAACAACCACAAACATCTCGTACAACCTCATCACCATGAAACCATAACTAAAAACTATCTCCTTTCACACAACCACACTACAAAATAACCATTTCAAAACCATCTTAACCTCTATGCAGCCTAAACCAACAACCACTACAACCAAAAAATTGTGCCATCCCGAACACCAAAATCAAGGAATTCCATCCTCCACGTAAAGATAATATATGCTCTAGGTGGCACTGACTTTACCACATGGGTTTAATTGCATCACAGTTAATGAGTCTGAATTATGAATTTGGTCCTCCCCTTTTAATATGTTAGAAAATTTTCACACACATCACACCACACACATTAGAAACCAAGGAAAACAACTCATCTAATAAAACAAGGTCCAAACATCACATCATAAAGAAAAACAAATAAAACAAAACTCAATACAACTCCGGGTACTAGTATTGAATTTTCACATATCACTCCCAAGTACTCTCCTACAGGCCAACATGCCTCCACAACACATGTAACAAAGAAATGTTCAATCCACACAAAACCTTATCTTTGTGATCTTGGATCTCTACCAGTCACTTTGCGAACGTCGCATCATCCTCAATATCCAACTCTCCCCAGTAAATGACATGGGAGTCATCATGGAGATATCAGTGATGCTGAAAAACATGGAATACGCCGTGGATTCTCTCCAATCATTGTGGCAATACCAACTGATAATCTATCACACCAACTCACCCCAACACCTCAAAGGGACTAACAAACCTGGGAGAAAGCTTACTCCCTCTACCAAACCTCCATTTCCCACATCGAGGGGTAAACTTCAAGAACATATGGTCCCAAAACTAGAACTCAAAGGGCCTCCTTCTATGATCAACATAAGACTTTTTCAGGTCCTGTACTACATTCACCCTCTAATGAACAATATGATCTTTCTCTATCATTCTCTACAACACATAAAGACCAAGAATTTTTGTTTCCCCAACCTCCATCCATCATAATAATGAACAACATGATCTCCCATAGAAATCCTAAAATAGAGCCATGAAAATGGAATATTAGTATATATTATTATAATAGAACTCTACCAAAAGAAGGTTTCATACCCAATATCCACCAAAGTTCAAGAAGCTTGCCCGCAACATATCCACCAATGTCTATATGGTCGGTTCCATCTATCCATCTATCTAAGGGTGGAACACAATGCTGAGGCATAACTGAGTGTAAAAATCATGCTACAATCCCCTCCGGAATTACGAGGTAAAACATGAGTCTTGATCGGAGACAATGGACTCTATAACTTCATTCAACCACACCACCTCATCCACATAACTCTTAGCCAAAGCATCCATTGTGCTCGACTCCTTGATCGCTAAGAAGTGGTCCAATTTTTTCAATCAATCCATGACCACCCAGATAGAATCAAAGCCTCTCTAATCATTGGGAAACCCTATGAGAACATCCATCAAGATTTCATCCCATTTACACTCAGGAAAATCCAAGGGCTGTAACAAACCACTAGGAACACGATAATCGATCTTTACCTATGGGAAACCTAGCACTTCACCACAAACTCTACCACTTCTCATTTTATTCCAGGTCACCAAAACTACATCTTCATTCCATGATACATATTAGAAACTCCTGGGTGTACCACTAAGGGAGAGTTTTGAAACTCATGAAAGAATATCCCACATATCACTACTAGAACAAACAAAATTCTATGAAAAAATATTCGGTTCTAATAATCCTATGACCATCCCTTTGGAGAATCACCATGGCCCAAATGATCTTGCACAACCTCTACCTCTAAGTCTCCCCACCAAGACTGATCCACCTACTGCATCAGGGAATACTGTATTTCCATTTCAAAAAAACAACCTCTACCATCTTACTAATTTTCATTTAATAACAAAGATGAAAACTCCTCCATTTCCCTCCAAGCATCCCTAGAATCCCGAATGACACCCTTTCATGACTTCCTACTCAAATCGTCAGCCACAACATTCCATTTTCCTGTGGTGTATGAGATCTCAAAATCAAAATATTGAAGAAAATCCATCCACCTATGTTGCTGCAAGTTCAAATAATGGTGGGAAAAGATATACCTTAAGATCTTATAATCCATGAAGACCATAAAGTGCTCCCCATCGAGGTAATTCCACCAAAACTTTTGCGCAAACACAACCAATGCTAGATCTAGATCATCGGTAGTGTAGTAATGATTATGAAGACATAACTACCATGACCCATATGAGATCACCTCTCACTAATGCATCAACAAACATCCCAAAACTATATGGGAAGAACCACAAAACACCTCAAACAACACCCCATATTTAGGAAAACAAAGAATTAGAGCACTAACCAACTTCCCCTTCAGGTAACTAAATGCTGCTTGACACTGATCACTCCACCTAAAATCCTAGACCTTCCTATCCAAGATGTCAATGGGGATGTGACTACAAACCTACGATAATAGCCTATGAGGCCAAGGAAACTATGAACCTATACAACATTATTGGGTGCTACCTAAGAAAAAACCACTTAGACCTTAAATGGGTCTACTTACACACACTTTTGAGACACCCCATGCCTAATGAAATTCACCTCTCATGTCTAGAACTCACACTTAGAAAAATTTCCATAAATCAAGTGGTGTTGAAGAACCTGTAAGAGTGTTATGAGATGCATGGCATGATTCTCCAATAACTTAGAGTATATCAATATATAATCAATGAATACAACAATGAAATGGTCTAGGAACTCACAAAACATGGAGTTCATAAGCCCCATGAACACAACTAGTGAGTTCATAACATCGAATGACATGACTACAAACTTGAAGTTCCCATACCTGAATTTGATGGCAATCTTCACAATAGCACTCTATTTTACACTCAACATGTGATATCGAGACTATAGATCGATATTAGAAAAAAACATTCCCCTATCAACTAGTCTAAAAGATCATCTATCCATGAAAGAGGGTAACTGTTTTTGACCATCACCTGATTCAACCTCTAGTAGTCTATATACAACCTCAGAATATCGTTCGCCTTCTTTTTCAACAACACTGGAGCACCCCACAGTGACTCACTGGGCTAGATAAATCCTTTCTGTATTGGATCATCTATCTAAATCCTCAACTCCCAAAACTCCAAATCCACCATCAAATGAGGATCCATTGAAATCATAGAAATAATGAGCTACAAATATATCCTGAAATTAACATCATGTTGAGGGGGTAGTATCACAACATCCTTGGAAAAAATATCTTGGAAATATCCAATGATCCTGGGAACCTCTACTATCCCAACATCCACAAATTCCATTGAAAACTCATCCAACAACAAAAGAAGGGGCTCCACATGCTGACTTCCCACTTTACCACCTCGCTCGCCAATGAAAACAAAACATTGTTAATAAACATCCTAAAACATGACTCTACTTTGGAATTATTTTATAATAGAGCATACAAGATACAAATAATTGATTCTAATGATGACATCATATGGCTAAATATATAGAAAGAAAATATCTACATGGTACTGATGCATCCCCATCACCAGTTTATATCTCTAGAACACATCAAAAAAGCTGGTATGGACTCTAACTAGTGTAGTTAACATCAAGGGCCTAGGAATCCTCTCTACATATTTTCCTACAGCACGGACTAGAGAGGTTGAAACAAATTAGTTCAAAGATCCTAAATCCAAAAATTCCTAAATAAGGGTACTAAAAAATAGATCATACCTTTGACGATATCTGGACCCTCTAGAACTACTTCCTCCACTGCATGCAACTGATCATGCCCAACTCCTCTACAACTCTATTGACCACCACCTTCATGACCATGTTGGTGTTGTGATCCATAAATGTGAAGAAAATATTTATTTAGGCCTCTAATTACTCTATCTCCTCTCGGTGCAGCATTATCCCACTTCCCCTACTGCTGAAACGGTCTCACTGGAAACGGTTGATGAGGCTAGCACTGAACCTATCCACCTACACCAAACTGATCTCGGGGAACCACTGAGCAATATTTCTGGCGTTGGCCATGAAACCCGCAACCAAAACACACTGGAACAAAACTATCAGAAAAAGAATGGAAACCACTAGCCTCAAAAAGATGGAAAGGATGTTAATGAGGTCGACTCCCTTATGGTCGAAAACTCAAAGGTCCTTATGCCTGAGACCTTCCACTGAAAACTCTACTCCTTGAGGAGCCCTACTGGTTCTCCTGCCATGGTAAACCTCCTCACTAGTGAATCCACTCAATCACCTCTGTCTTCTTTTGAACCTCCAGATACATTGGAAATGAAAAATTAGTAACTGCATACTCAATAAAAGTATAGAGTTCCTACTCAAGAAATATCGCATGAAACTTCTCATCTAGAAAAAGTTCTTGGAAAAAATAAAGAAGGTCTTTGAACCTGATTCCCAGCTCCATCACTAAAATTATCCCCTATTAAAGAATAAGAAGATCATGCCTCTTTAATTCATTCATGGCCGATGAAAGGAACTATGCCTAGAACTCCTTCTACAAGTCAACCCACCAAAACATATGCCTTAGTCTGCTCTACCAGATACAACTTCCACCATTGATGCACAACTCCCCACATCTAACGGACTGCCAATGGGACCCAGTATTCTATCATGGCCTAGATCAAAATAAAATAAATATTGAGATAATCCATCCATATCTCTATCTCTACTTATTAAACGCTTCCCTCATACTTCCCGAAATCCTACCAATGGAATGAATGAAAATCCATTTACTATGTCTCATCTGCCTCTGTTAGATCAACCCTGGGGTGATCAACTGAATCATCCTGATGAACCACAACTGCCTGAGCCACATGTGTACGATGAATATGATCCATACTAGAAAAGAAAAAAGAACTTCCTAAGATTGGTAGTGTGTAATTTTTAATTAGATTAATTTTAATTCATTTTATTTATTTTAACCTTCCCCAAACAACCCAATTCAAACAATAACACAAGTAATCTTGATGCACATACCTTTCCTAGGAATCTACCTTGAAAGAAAGTCCAACTCACTTGGTTGTTCAATAAGTTCAAAGTCTATGCAATGGATCATGGGGGGACCTGAAATATTGTGTCATATCTGGTCTCCCTTACCTATGTAGCACACCAAGGTTAGCTGGAACTATTTCTACACCATACCATGAAAACATCATTGTGCCTAACTCCAAACTCCATCCTATATATCAACCACTCCTTTGATACCACTCTATCATGACCCCTCCCTCTGAAGATACAGAAATGAGGGGATATAGATAATTACCCTGAGTCCCATCTCCAATAGGCCCTGAGTTGGAGGATATCACCAAGGGTGTAAAAATCTTGTGATATGGGAGGCATTAACCTATATAATAACATAGGATCAGGAGATAAGATAAATCATCCAAAAACAACTCCAAGACATAATATAAAAATAAATCTAAAAACCATCCCACATGCATGTATAAATAAAACTAATATAGAAAAAATTATCCAATGTAAATACCCAAAAGTAATGATAAAGTAGCGACACAACAACTATCCAAAGGTCCGAGCTAGTAATCTTCATCACGATCCATATAAACCTCATATAAAACACAAAACATTTTTATATACATACGGTGAGCATACAAGTATATTCAGTAGAGAATCCAAAGTCAATCATGAACATGTGAAAAAATCATACTAATGCACCTGTAAAAAACAACAGAACCAAAAAACACCTATAAAGGTATATTGATCAAACCAAATCTCACTAAGGAACATTCACCTAATAATGAAAATCATGTAATATAATATAATAAGAAGCATATCGATAAGGGTACCTCACACCACTGTCCCACCTGTATGACTCTATCACACCCAATGTTGTAAAACCTGGCACTACCATCCCTTTTGTATACCACAATGCCCCAAAACAAAGGTCACAACACACCTCACACGTAGACACTTGGGCTTACCACCACAAAAGAACAACCACAGCACATCTTGCCTGAAAACACCTAGGCCATAACACAACCAGTACCATAACCATAGTAGTATGGAATCATAAACATGTAGGAAATCAAACTTGTGTCTCCCCCTACCATACATGAACCCACCAGTATCCTCCCCACAAGAACGGTCATATCACATCCTACCCAAAAACACATGGACCACCACCCCATAACTGCGGTCACATCTCACCCGAAAACATCTAGGCTATCACAACCACCATACAATACAATAAAGTCCTCAAAACATCATAGATTGTGTAATACCTACCTTTCTTAAAAGAGAGAGAGGGAAAGAGAGGGTACCCAGCCATCTGTACTCCTCACAGGATGTTGGGAATAACACCCTCCACATGACTTTGCGGGTGTCATAACATTGTTCTCGATGTGGGTGGGGTGCATATAGAAATCAAAAGAATGTAAAATTATATATATATATATATATATATATATATATATATATTATCAAACAATCAAGCCCAACCTATGGGTTCACAAACAAAACAACCAACTCACAACACAGCCACTTTTGTTGCCACCTAAAAATGATTAACACCACACAACAAGCTACAAGCCACATTCATGTTTCCAACTAATTTCATTTAATCTTCTCATTATTTTCCTTATTTAGCATCAACCACATTTTACCACACAACCCACCATTTAATTATTCATTAACAATTATCACCCCATTAAGCAAACCAAACCACAAAATTTCAATCATAATTAATCATATATTACATCACTACTTGGGTAAATGGAAAAAATAAACCACCACCTCACCACCCTAAGTTCAGGGTCCACAAACCACCTCGCCAGCCCAAAAGCATGGCCCATAAACCACCTCACCTATGAAAAAACATGACCCATAAACCATCGGCCCCACATGCCCCAACCACACATCACTATCCCAAAATCATGACAAAACATCACAACACGTCAATATCATTTTACAGATTTACAAAAAGGGGCATTTATCACATTCCACTTTGTTTTAAGGGCATTAGCATATAATCCATAATCCTAGGGAAACTACTCATTATCCAAATATAAGTGGTTAATCAATTTCCATTTTAGGTTGATATCACAATAATCACAACCAAATAAGCAATCACAACACATATATACAACACAAACAAAGCCCCCAAAAACCAAAATTTTCATTGGGGCATCAAGCCTGCACAACCCACAGTACCACAAATAATATCAAATCTATAAAGACACGTGAATCAAACCCCATTTACCCCTTTCAATTTCAATTCAACCAATTATTTATCTTTGATTAATCTATAACAACCACAATCCATATATAGAAAAAGAAAACCCATCTCGTATGATATAAAATAAAAGAAATGAGAGAATCCCTACCTCAAAGAAGCTTTTTCAACTCGCTACACATTGTAGGGAGAAGAAGAATCACCCTTAACAATAAAAAAACCACAAGAAACCATGGATCAAACTAGACCACATACAAAGACCATCAACATGATTCCAAAACACAAACCCCAAACCAAACAATAACACTGTAGCGAAACCCCAAAGAATAACGGGAGAAGACCATATAAGATAAAGGAAGGGATTACCAAAAATTTCCAATGAACAACCACCAGGACCAATGGATTAAAGAGGGATGAAGAGGGATTGAAGAACTCCTCAGTGAACTTATGGTTCTCTCAAAATGAGAAGCAGAATAATCCAGGGCCGAATGAGTGAAAACTCATCTAAAAAGAACTTTTAAAACTAAACTACATTGAGGATTTAAATGATCAATACTGGAAAAATGGCTTACTACAACAGGTCAATTGTGACGGGACCCCATCGTAAATAGTCTTTTGTGACAGGGTCCCATCACAATTGACCCGTCGTGGTTAACGGCATCAAAAATATTATTTTTTGTGATGGTTCGTCGCAAAAACTTATTTGTTGCGAAGGGTCATTGTCCTGTTGCAAAAAATATTCAGCATTTCTTTAAGAAACTATTTGTGATGGGTTGCTGGTCTGTCGCAAATATCCCCTTGTTTTTTAATCTATTGCGACGAACCATCACAATAAGTAATCATGACAGTCCATTGCAATAAGGCCTCAATATATAAATAAATAAAACCTTTTTCAATAGACCATTTCAATTAGTACTTGTGATGGTCTGTCGCAAATAGTGAATAAATTTAAAAAAAAATTAATTAAAAAAATAATATTAATAGTAATATAATATAAATAGAAATAAAAATATAATAATATTATTAATATTAATAGAATAAAATTATTTATAATATAATAAATATAAAATAATAATATTATAAATAAAATAATAATACTAATAGTCGTAAAATAAAAGTAATTATAAAGTAATTAATTAATATAATAATATTAATATTAATAATAAAGAAATAATAATATTAGTAATATAATAAAAACCTAATTATTCACAAATATATAAAAATATATTAGTTAATAAAATAATAAATATCATAAAAAACTTTAATTTTCGAGATAATATAAAACAAACACTATTTAAAATTTTAAATAGTTAATATTACAAAAAAATACATTCAAATGTTTCATAATAAAATAAAAATACATCACTGATTGGGGGGAGGGTTGTCTGGAGGAGCTGAAGGAGATGGTGGAGAGAACTCCATCCCTAAACTGTGAGTCAGACATCGCATGTACTCCATCTTCTCTCACTCCTGCTCTTACTGCCATCAACACATCTCATCCTACATCTTCTACTGCTACTGCTGCTATCGGAGGAACTCTTCTTGCCACTGTTGTTACCACTGACGCATCTCCTCATACTCCCTATGAATAGTCTCTATAAGCTCACTTTGAGCTCGTAGTTGCTCCTGATATTATGCATGAGATGATGATGACTCTCTGCGAACCCCTCTCGATATGGACACCAACATAAAAAAGGTGCCATAAAAAACCCACAGGGATCACTCAAGAGCCGATACAAACAACTCCGCCTTTCTCAAGGCCATACTGGGTCAATTGCATCCATGTTGCCTCATCAAATAGGGGGCACTGGTCGGACCATCGATCTCCGCCTGACTCTCAACATCTATATGAGATGTCGAGGCCTCATATGACTCTTTAAATTGAAATTTAAAATTAAAATAGTTAAAATATTATTTATAGTTAAATTTAAAACTAAAAAAAACTTATACTGACAAAAATCTAGTGTTGGTGAGTACCTATAATATCCTCGGTGGCTGCATCACTTTACATCATCCTGTAAACATCATACTCCATAATATCGGGATCTAAAACTGCCTATATGAATGTAAAATAAACCGTTTACGTTTAAAGTTATATAAAATATTTAAAAAAATATACTTACCACATGGTCCCTATGCATACTGAACGTACGACTACCAGCTCGATGCATCACCTACTATCTCCCCTGATTTTTCCAACCTACTGATGATCTACTCTGAAACTGCCTACTCAACCAGTGTGTATATAATCCATCCCAAACCTGAGATGAAATATAATCAGGTCGATGGATGCGACATGTCTCATAAAACTTTTTCACTCCTATTTTCTATGCTTTTTTTTTCAAATTGTACAAAAAGTGAGTGCAATGCGTAGGCATATCTCCCTTACATGCCTTCAAAATAGCCTCATGCATGCTCTCCTCAATGGGATGCCATAAACCCTACAAATAATTTATTATATCAAGTTATTAATTAAATTTATTTCAAAATAAATATTATTTATTTACGTACAAGCCAATGATGAAACATGCATTACTGAACATCAATGGGAATCTGATCCCATGATACACATGCATCAGAAAAATAATTACGCAATATAGCACTCCCATGTCCAACCGCTATATGTGTAAAGATGTGAAAAAGAGAATTATTAATCAAATAATTAGAATGTAAAAAAATTAATGAAAATGAACTAAAATTCACAGGTAAAAATACCTTTGCGTGTATGGATTGAACCCAATATGTGTACGTTGCTTGGGTATAGGGTCGGGAATCATCAGTCAGGCAAGACCACGCCCTCTACGAGTGCCCCCTGAACTGCCAGCAGTCTGAGGGTCGGCTGATCCGACATCCTGCTCATATAAAGGTAGATCAGCCTCTTGTAACATACGATACAGATCATCATCCATATGAAACATGAAATTATAATTTTTAGAAAATAGTTGAAAACAACTATTATATATAGATATTCATTATATATGATTATAACCATCATTTTACTATGTCAATTTCCATCTTCATCCTTATCTTTATAGCTGTTGATGTCAATGTCTTCATCTTCCTCCTCAGCATCATCAATTTCTATATTAGTTTTAGTATCATTGTCTCTTTAAATTTCAAAGTCAGTTGTAACATCATTAACATCATCATCACCATCAACCCTTAACTGTGGGGTTTCATCAATGATATTAACATCTCTTCTTGCAAAATATGGATTCAGAGCAGTCTCTTGAAAATTTTCAATTCCTTTTACTTCAGTGGAACCACATTCACTTTCAGTAAATTGACTCTCTTGAGATTTAATTTTTATTATACTCCCCCAATCATAGAACTTCCTTCAAGTAGCACAGTAATTTTCACAATAAATCTGATGTTCTTGATGAGCTAATAAAAATGGTTCATTTACTTCAAAAATAATTTTATATTTAATATTAATGATTCCATGGATCAAATGAACACGTAAGCCTCTCCCAGTATCCCACCAGTAACATATAAACATTGTTACGTAATGTTGTCCCAGACAACACACTTTAATGATTTCTTCCAGCATACTGTAAAAGTCAACTTCAGTTTCTCTACCACGAGATCCTCTCAAGTAAACACCACTCTTCTTATTTCTAATTATTTCTAATTATTTCTAATTATAGATAATTACTTCTAATTATTTATAATTATTTGTAATTATTGTTAATTATTTCTAATTATTGTTAATTATTTCTAATTATTACTAATTATTGCTAATTATTTCTAATTATTCCTAATTATTCCTATTTATTTCTATTTATTCATAATTATTACTATTTATTGCTATTTATTCCTAATTATTGCTAATTATTCTTAATTATTACTAATTATTCCTAATTATTCCTAATTATTCCTAATTATTACCAATTATTACTAATTATTACTAAATATTACTAATTATTACTAATTGTTAAACTTTATTAAAATTTATTAAAATTTATTACAATTTATTACAATGTATTATAAATTATTACAAATTATTACTAATTACTATCAATTATTACTAATTATTACTAATCATTACTAATTATTAAAGTTTATTACAATTTATTACAATTTATAACAATGTATTCTTAATTATTACTAATTATTCCAATTTATTCCTAGTTATTACTAATTATTCCAATTAATTTTTAATTATTGTTAATTATTATAATTTATTCCTAATTATTCCTAATTATTGCTAATTATTGCTAATTATTACTAATTATTACTAATTATTATTATTTATTCCTATTTATTAATATTTCTTCCTAATTATTCCTAATTATTACTAATTAATACTAATTAATACTAATTATTATAATTTATTACAATTTATTAAAAATTATTACTAATTATTACTAATTATTGGTAATTATTACTAATTATTACTATTTATTACAATTTATTATATTTTATTATTATTTATTACTTTTTATCACTATTTATTTCTATTTATTACTAATTATTCCTATTAATTACAATTTGCTACTAGTTATTCATATTCATTACAATTTATTACTAATTATTACAATTTATTACTAATTTTTACCATTTATAGCTAATTAACACTTAGATATAACTATTAATAAAAATTAATACTAAAAAACAAATATGCAGTTCTAATTTAATTAATTTACATCAAATTAAAAAAAATTATAAAGAATTTAAAATTAAATAAATTGACTAAACAATAAAAAAATAGATAGATACCTTGAAACTGAAGCTTTTGAAGTATTAAAGTCGCAAATAATGCTCTGATTTGAAAGTTTAAACTATGAAAAATTTTAGAAGAAAAATTTTCTATAGAGATAGAGAGAGAAGTTGAGTAAAGAGTGAAATGAGATGAAAACAAATGGGAGTATATATAGGTTAAATTATTTGCGACGAGGTTATTTGTGACGGTTTACCCGTCGCAAATACCTTTTCCCGCATTAATTGCAGCGAACCATTAAAAAGGCATTTGCGACGGGACCCATCGCAAATTCCACCTGCTGACAAAGCATTTGTGATGGGGAAAGTTCCCCATCGCAAATACTAAATATAGACGTTGACTATTTGCGACAGGAATAAGGACCCATCTCCAATAACCTTACCCACAGTTTGGTGCGTTTTTCATGCCAAACCTTTTACGAAAGGTGGTAAATCCCCATTGTAAATAACCATTATTTGCGATGGGGTAAGCTCCCCGTCGCAAATATCCATTTTTCTCATAGTGGATGTGTAATCCCCTTTCACATCATGTAATACTCAGGGTTCTGTTTCACCAAAAAACACATCACCTTTTTATTATTTAACCCTAAAAATATACATGTCATGAACCGGCCTTGGACAAGCCGTGAAACCAACTTTCACATCATGTAATTTTTACACGATGTGTATTTCCTACAGTAGCCTTGCTACACGTCCATCTTCTAACAAAAACTCCCAAAACCTCCCTTGAACACCACCAACACTCAAAACCATCAAAGTAACAGACCAAAAGGGCACAGATCATTACACATGGAGACTGGACTGATCTTGAGTAGAAATTTACAAGACTCAACATTTTTGGGGATGATGATACTATAGTTGATGAGTCAATATCTATGAGATAGATAGAGATGCATGTTGCATTGTTACCTACTGATGCTAACAAGCAGACTGTCATGAGTTACGCTTGTACATATATCTTGAGGCTCATTGGAGGGACACTGTGCACTGATCACTCTGGTATGCACATTTACATGATGAATATGGGGATACAAGATGATTTTTATCCGGCCGAGAGATACAGTTAGAGATATGTGTGCTTGGAATACACTTATAGAGAATTATGCATGACATACTGATCAGATCACATGAATCTCGAGGGATGTGTCATCCTTATTCCGATTTGGGCATGGGAGCGCATACCTCCCCTCTAGCTTATTATTACTGGTCAAGAGCTTTATATAGATGTGAGGCATGACGCTCCATGTGGATTCTGGTAAGATCACTCATATTTATTGTTTTCTGATTCTACTATGAGTTATTAAATTTAATTTCTTATTATTCATCACTTACTATGTTGTACGTTAGAGGTGGATTTAGGAACGCCACTTTTTTAGGATGTTGATGCAAAACATGGGTGCATATCATCTCATGTTGGATAGTCTAGTAACCACCAATGTAAGAATATAAAATATTTCCATGACTAATCAACTTCATAATATTATAATTTTTTTTTGTTTTTGGTAACAATTTTTCTAATATATGTCACATGTCATTTTAGATTGCATGGTTTCCATAATGAACTCTATAAGAAAAGTTGTCCCCATAATGAACTAATGGGCGTCTTGATACCACAACTACAGTGCCTCTCATTTAATTTCATATTATTGAGTGGAACCAGCCAAATATATTCATGTGCAATTTTGGATTTATTCATTATATTCCCTTTCCAACTTGATAGTTAGTAGCACTTCATTCTATGAAGCTAAAAAAGAGGCAGGATGTTGACTGGCGCAAACGACATGCATATTATATATACCTATGGGACATATGAGCATCATTTCATATCAAGGGTATGAGTACAATGTGATTCCCTCTAGAAGAGAAACTTGAGTATGATCCATGATATAGATTAAAGTCTATATTGTATCTTACTTCACATGGTAGAGGAATTTAAGATCTATTAAGTTAATAAATTTACATTATTTTGTTTGTTTTACTTTTATTTAATTCATTTGGAATCTCTTTACATCATACTCAACTACAAAATATTATCCACATGTATGGTCCATAAGAGTGGGAGGTTTTTAGTCAGGAATCTACCATGCTGCAGCACATGGGATGATGTCAACATATCATATTCTACGTGATAATGTCAACATATCATATTATACGTGATAGTATTTCTTATCATCCACATTAGGGATATTTTTTCCTACCCAGGGAGAGGAGGTTCTTACTTAAGAACCTCCCCCAGTAGCTACAGATGTTGAGGACCCATGACAATGACAGTGTAGACCGTGTCGTACTGCGTTTGAGGCCTCACCTATTCTATGGGCAATGGTCACACCTCTAGTAGTCTAGCCTTAGCTGGTTGGGGATGTGAATCATGAGGAATGTGATCCATATGTTTTGTTAGGATATCAACAGTTTTCTCCAGGTACATCTAATCCAATCTTGTATCAAGGGTCATTTTCCATGCCTCCACCTTTCCTCATCGAGCCTTTACAGGCCTTATAGTTCCCTAGTAGATTATGACATGTCCTTCCACTTATGAAATGGGAGAAGGATTAGGTTCACATGAAGAAATACAGATGAAACATCCTCATGATGAGTCATAGGAAGAATATCAGGAATTCTAGGTTCCAGTGCTTGAGGAATATCCCTATCCAAATCATGATACTTCACCCCAGCATAGAGGTTGGCGATCTCGATATAGGCATCCCATTCGTATACTAGATTTTGGGATGGGGCCTCATGATAGAAAATGATTTTACTCATTCATTTATATGATTTCGATTGACTTAAAGGAGTTTAAAGAACAATGTATTCTATACTTTATACTATGGTCTCTCTATTAAACTGATGAAATTCTTTTTAATGTCAACCATTTTTTACATGTCTATCTAGTGTTTTTATTTTCATTTATATTTTACCTACAATTTAAATTTTATAAGATCTTAAAGTTGAACACTTGAAACATAGAAAAACTTATTAAATTTCAAGTAGTTAAATTTAAAATCTAAAAAAAATATAAACTCTAAAAACAATCTAAATAGAACATAACACATATCTTAAAAAACTAAAATTTTATTGAAAATAAAAAGCATTTCATCATTATAATAAACCAAAAATTAATTTATATGAAACAATCATAATTGATTAAAAAAATAATACTTACACATTAAAAAATAAACTAACATAAATTATAGGATAATAAAAATATAAATGAAATTTAGAACATTGACTAAACATATAAAAAAATAATTGAAAATGAAAAGAATGTAAAAAAATATAACTAAAAATGTAATTTTTTAAAATAAAAATATATTGTGGAACTAAAATTAATCTTAATTGATTATTTTTAGTAAATTCTTGTTACTTTTAATAAGTTTTTATATGTTCATTAATTTTTTCAATTTTCATTTATATTTTATTTCTACTTTATTATTTATAAAATTTCAAAGTCACCAACTTGAAACATTATTATGTTTCATGTAGGTGACATTGAAAGTTCATAAATTATGAAATTTAAATATAATCTAAATAAAATTTCACAAACTTACTCAACATATAAAACATAATTGAAAATAAAAAAATCATAAATATAATAAACAAAAGCTAATTTACATGTCCTGACCTCGAGGTTCTGAGTTCGAGTCCTGGAAAGACAATGCACATTATAAGCCATTATAACCTCTTTTGGGCCCCTCTACCCCATGCAGAACTGTCCTGAAAGCCCATGGTTCCATTAGAATTGGGCCTATGGATGTGGAAGTACATAAATTTGCTTAGTGGTGTGTGATGGCCCACCTATACCGTGTAACCCCCTTGGTCTTAACAACCTAGTGTACTTTATGCCACTTCGGTGGTGGCGTAGTGGTGCAGGGTCAAGGGTCATAGCAACAGTGTTTGGTTAGGTCTGGGGTTCGATTCCTGGGAGCCTTCTCTTGGGGGAATTTCTACCTCCAATGTTCCACTCGTTTTTCTGGGTCACCTGTTGTCTCACCGGGAGGGGAGAATGGGTTCACTTCACCTGGCTGACGTCTTGTTGTGTTGAACCATTGTTGATCGAGGTGTTACCCTGTGGGACACTCTGTCATCTTGGATAGAAAGGACTCCTTCCTGGATAGGGAATTATGACCTATTCATGTGGAGGGGGTTCCTTAGAGTAGAGGATTCGAAAAGTCCACTCCCAGAGATTCCATTTTCCAGAAAAAAATCTAATTTACATGTCCCAAAATTTATTGCTTAAAAACATAACATTTTAAATTTCAAATAATAATAGACATAATTATTATTAAGTATTATTTTATTAATTAAATTACTATAAAGTATTATTAATTATGTTTTTATAATTTAATTTTAGTAATTACATTATTAATATATATTAATTATAGCATTAAATATTTACTATAACAAAAAAAATAATTATTAACAATTATGTAAATAATATAATTATATCATAACTAATAAATTAATTAAAAATATATTTTTAAATAATTTGTTATTATATTAGCAATATAAAGAAATTAATTACTATAAGAAATGGTATTATTAAAAAATTATTTGTATTTATATGTTTCTAAATAAAAATATATATATATATACTAAATATACAAACATATATTTTTTTTTATATTTTTTTAAATTTGGGAAAATGAGGCATCAACCATGCCGCCTTTGGACTAAAAGAAAAAGGTGTCAAGGACAATGACACGTTTTTGGATTAGTTTTTTAAAAAATAACCTAGGATTATTTAAATATTTTTTTAAGAAAACATATAAAAAACGCTGGTATCAATGTATGTACACGCATGGATGCATATTTGTATAATAAGTTGAGAAAAATGAGATTAAGGTAGGATAGCTAGGATATAGGTCCAGTAGATGATAGAGTTGGGATTACTGTAGTCACTATCATGGAGGTCACAATTGTGGACTCTGGGGATGATCTTAGAGATGTGGTGGGGGTGACTACTGAATATGTCATGAAACTTCATTGTTCTGGCCTTGATGTTGAGCTCCACCACCAGATTCCCCCACACCCCCACCTCCTCCTCCCACTTTTAGTAGTGCCTCACCTCCAGGCTTAGGATATGTTCCTTTTATTAAAGATTCTTCTCAATAATTATTCAATTCTTTTTTATTTACAGGACATGAACATTCATGTTATGACAATACAATATCAACAAGATAAAAGTTAACATGGTGCACTGAATTTTTTGAGATATGATTTAAAATGTGAAGTTAGTGGGTGGGGAGGTGTCCATCATGTCTTCTCCACCAACACCCAGTCTATCCCTTCCCAACAAACAAATTAGGTTTAATAAAATAATTGTTTTTTATTTTTTAAAAAAATATCATGTTTCTGGTTAGATATATTAAGTTTTCTTCTTTATTTTTTAACACATATATATATAGTTTAATTAAAATAAAAATTCTATAGAAAATTGAAAACATAAATGATTTAGAATAAAATAAATAAATAAATAAGTTTCGAGATATTAATTTTCTTTTAATAAAAACCTCGAAAGATTTATTGATTGTGTGAATCATGGGTAGCAAGACATTACTTTAGACCTCTACCATGTGGATCTAGAGGCATTGTGTTGAATAAGGTTAGAGTTTCTAGTGCTTACATCATAATACCCACATTTAATAACATCATTGGACATGAATAATTAAAATAAAATATTTTTATGTAACATTATTGTAGATTCACATAAAAAATAGTGACATTTATTTGTGATAAAAGTTAGAACTCATAAAACTTGGTATTTGTTTATAAAAAATACATGGGTTTTACCAATTATTATTTTTCCCATCATAAATAATTATGCTAAAATAGTTTGAGGGAGGGGTACAACTCAATGAAAATATAACCTATATGCAGCTTGGGATTCATGAAACCGAGATCTACCTAAACTCCTCCACACATATAGTAAGGATATAACCATTGAATTATGCCTCATGGGGAAGCAAACAATTATGAATTTAACAAAAATAAAATTCTATCACAAAATAAAAAATATTTGCGAAGGAAGTAAGCATTTCGTCACAAATACCCTATCTGCAGAGTAAATAAGTATTTATGTTGGGTACTATTTGTGACATGATCTAACACAAATGTTATTTGTATTGCCACTATAAGTATTTATGGTGGGATCTATTTGTGATGGAACCCATCACAAATAATAGTATTTGTGATGGTAATTCCATTTTAAATAATCTAACCTATAAAATCCCCCACCATCATTCTTTCAACTCAAATTATAGACTCTTATTCTGATTTATTTTTGATTTATCTATGTAACAATTTTAATTTTTAAATTGATTTTCCACAAATACATTTTCAAGATCCAATTAGTGTTTTTATTCTGGAAAAGTGTCATTTTTGAGGTATTTATTTTAAACCTTTTTAATTTTTAGTTTAATTAATTTATTTTATGTTAGTAATATTTAGGAATAAATAATATTAGTTAGTTTCAATTAGAAATAATTAGTAATAATTTATATTAATTATAAATAATTAGTACAAATTTTTAATAATTTTCAATAATTAATATATAATTTTTAATTTTTAATTAATTAGTAATTTTTTCATAATAAATGACAATAATTAGTATAAATTAACAATGAATTTTGTAATTAGTAATAAAGAACAAAAATTAGTATTAAAAAAAATTAGTAATAATTATTAATAATGAACGATAATTAGTAAATAATTCATAATTATTAACAATAATTATTAATAATTAATAAATAGTAATAGTAAATAGTAATATTTAAAAAAATTAGTAAAAATTGAAAATCATTACTAATAATTACTAATAATTAATGAAAATCAGTAATAATTTTTTAAAATGAGTAATAATTAATAATAATTAATGATAATTAATAACAAAAAATTGGGTACCATCGCAAAAGTGGAACACGATGCAAAGAAGAAAATAAAAATAAACCGCTAGCCTGGGGACTTGACCCTGTGATCGGTAGGCCTTGGGTTGGCAACTCCCATCGGGGGTATAAAAAACTCACATATGAGATGAATTACCCTCTATAGATAAAAATTTGATAAATAGGATAAATAAACACAAGATAACTCCAAAAGATAATATAAATGTAAACCCAAAACCATCCAACAATGTATGAATAGAAATAAACTAATTCAATAAAAGTCTCTAACATATACCAAAGGACAAGTCCTACAACAACGACTCAATAGAAGCTCCAAAACCCAAGTTAGTAATGTCCATATCGATCCCCACAATCCTCTTAAAAACCTAAAAAATAGTTTATATATATAGGGTGTGTATAACATGTGTACTTATTAGGGAAAAAACTAAGGTCTCAACTTAACATGTGAAAAGTGTATGCTAATGCACTAGTGAAAAAATAATAGAACCCAAAAGCACCTAAATAGATCAACTATATAATCCCATCTCATTATTTCTTGATCACCAAACCCCACAACTAATATAGCAATATAGTATCAAGACCATAACAAATAAATTTTCCCCACTACTGCTTCCCCACTGATTTCCACTCTTACGCCATAATATCGAACTTCCTATGCTACCATACCTTCTGTATATATCACATCACATCATAATAATCCATCTTTGACGTGGGTTGGGATATGTCCATACCTATCACTACTACACATAAGTCCTTTAACAACATTATAATATCTATTTTTTAGTGAAAAAAAGAACTAACAATCGGAATGACCATAAAATCTCAAAGCATTTATCAACACTGATAAAATTGTTGATAAATTAAACCTTTATCAGTGCTATTTTAGCACTAATAAAGGATTCATTTATCTGTTATTTTCATAGAACTTGTAAAAAATACATTTATCAGTTCTTTTCATAGAGTTGACAAAGGATCCCTTTATCAGTGCTCTTTCTAGAACTGATAAAGGGGCATACTACTATAGTGGGATATTAAAATTACATCACACTACAATCGAAAAAAACAGGGAGAAAATCTAAGAGAAAATACAAAATTTAATTGAAATAAAATTGATAACACGAATACAATAAAAAAAATTATATTTATACATTTAAAACACTGGTTTTAACAATTACATGAGAAAGTAAAAATTATCATAGACATTAAAAAACATCAATGTTCCTTTGTCTTTGGCCCCTAACCCTTAGTCATGCTATTAGTTTCCGAACAAACCACCCTAAGTAGAGAAAAATAATTCACCTATATAAGAAAAAAATTATTATGTCATTAATTTTATAAAGAAATAAATGAAATATAAAGTTTCAATTTTAAACTAAAAATATATACTTCGAGCCATACCAAACACATCATGTATTGGATTGAGTTGCGGTTGATTCTTACATGTCACAATATTTCTTTTTTTTCTCTCTCAAAACTAGCTTCTCTCAAATTGTATGACATTCATGGTGATAAAAAAACTCATGATGGATGTGACCCAATTCAAGATCACTTGATTTTTTAGATCAATACTTCAATTATCACACCATTTCTTGTCCGTCTTTGAGCATTATCACTGATAAAATCAACACAATAAGTATAAGATAAAAATTATTATAAAATTAATTAATTAATAGAAGATAAATTATGAGAAAACAATATAATCTTTTAATGATTAGATTTTCCTATGTGGTGCATGTTTTAAACTAAAATGGAACTTTTTTTATTGAAAACACATACTTCGAGTCATACATAACACATCATGTTTCATATTTATGTGTGGTAGATTTCTACACATCATAAATGAATTACCAATCAATTTAAATTTTTTTGAAAACAAGATAAGATCGTTTACTTAGTTTTTCTATTTGATGTGCATTTTAAACTAAAATGACACCTTTATATTAAAAACACACACTTTGAGTTATATTGGTCACATCATGTGTTAGATTAAGGTGCATTCAATTATTACACATCAAAAATTAATTATAGGTTTCTTTCTTAGTGTTTGAAAACAATACGAGCTCATTTTCTTAGTTTTGTCCAGTTAAAGTGTGTTTTAAACTAAAATGAAACTTTATTATTGAAAACATGAACTTCGAGTTATATCGACCACACCATGTGTCATATTAATGTGCAGTAGATTCTTACATGTCAAAAATAAATCATGGATCATTTTCTTAATGTTTGAAAATACTATGACCTCATTTTCTCAGTTTTGGAGACCTGACTTGTGTTTTAAACAAAAATGGATCTTTTCTATTGAAAACACACACTTCGATTCATACTAACCACATCTGGTATCATATTGATGTTCAGTCAATTTCTACATGTCAAAAATGAATTATAGATCATTTTACTAATGTTTGAAAATAATCTAAGCTCATTTTCTTGTTTTTTTAAATTTTATTCATTCTTTAAACTAAAATGAAAATTTATTATTTAAAAAACACACTTCAAGTCATACCAAATACATCGAGTTTTGGATTGATGTGTGGTGAATCACTACATGTGAAAAATGATTTATGGATTTTTTTCTAAAGTTTGAAAACAATATGAGTTTTTTTGTCTATGTGGTGTTCATTTTAATCGAAAATGAAAATATTATATTGGAATCACAGACTTTGTGTCATACTAACCACATAAAGTGTCTTATTGACATGAGTTTAATTTATACACATCATAAATGAATTATCAATTGTTTTCCAAATTTTTAAAAACAATTCAATCTCATTTTCTAGGTTTTGGCTATGTGATACGTGTTTCAAACTAAAATGACACTTTTTTATTGAAAACATGCCCTTCGATTCATACTGACCACATCATGTGTTGGATTGATATGAGGTCAATTCCTATGTTACAAAAATGACTCATGAATAATTATCCTAAAGTATCAAAACAATCTAATTTATTTTCTTGGTTGTGAGCATGTGACGTGTGTTTTGAACTAATGTGTAAAATTAATAAAATAAGTATCAAACAAAAATGATATGGAAATTAAATAAAAAATTAAATAAAATGATGATAAAATTAACTAAATAATTATTAATTTACATATTTAGGATGCTTTTATACATTCTGACACCACGTTTTGTAATGACCCGATATTTTACAATTAAAATTCCCTTTTGTGATTTATTCAAATACCCTATTAAATAATGTGGTTATTGAGAAAAGATTCACTTATTTGGTTTTAATATATCATATCAGATTTAAATGACCATTAACAACTTTATCCATTGATAATATAGAAATTTAACGGTGATTATATGATTAATATAAATATAGGGCTTTGAAAGATCCAATTGACACATAAAAAGAAAGTGATATCCTCGAATAGTATGATCGTACCCTATGAATCCCATTTATCAGAGATTTTAATTAAGATAACATTGTTGAGATTTTCCCTTGACCAATCCTAATCTGATATCCAACAACTAAAGCACAAGTAAAACTATATATGGGAGAACTTCAAGTTCATTGAGATCACAGTCTAAACCATGATCACTGAACCACCCCATGAAAATATTAATATTATGCACCCTACCCTTAGGGTGTTCGCTAGAATAATAAATGCATATGTATTAATACTCTAATAATATGAATATGTGTATTTTATTTTCAATATAATAATTGTTATATTTTCTTCATATCGTTGTTTCTTTATAATGATTTTGATTTTGATATGATAAAACAAAAATTGTATTTATGTATAATATGAAATTTCAATTAAGACCATAATTTTTTAATAATTAATGAATTTTATAAATAAATTTTATTTTAATAAAATAATAAAATTAAATATTTTTTATTAAATATAAATGATAATATAATTTTTTTGAAGTCAAATACACTTTTTATAAGGGTTTAAAAAATGTTATTGTCAAAAAGACTAGTATTTCTCAATAAATGTATATTATTATTTTAAAAGTGAAAATTCACGTGTTTATAAAATTATTTAGATAAAATAAATATATTTTTCGGAACTAGAATGTATAAATTATCCAAAATTTAATTTCTCTTAATTTTCTGAGATAATAAAATTTTTGAGTTAAATTTAAATATGTTATAAATATATAGTGTGTATAATGCCATCATAATGACCCAAAAGTGAAGTAATAAATTCTATAAATGGAATCCGCAAAAAAAATCTATGTTTTCCCTTTAAAATAATTTGTTTTAAGGTAATTTTATTGATTTTATAAATCCTTCAAAACCTATATTACATTTTATGGGTTTAAAATCATTTCTTTATGAACATGACTCACTTACACATCACCAAGGGTAATATTTTAATGATTTATTCCCTTGAAATTATAAAATAATGAAAACCAATCCTTTTTGGTAGAAACCATGGGTAAAACCATGATAAGTTTTGTAGTTTTGATTACTTTATTGTATGAAGTCCAAAACCAATGTTTTAAAAATAATAAATATATATTCTTTATTTTTCTATATAAACCCACCCCAGATCACTTTACTCTTCATTAAAAAACCTTTTAGAACAATATTTCATTGACCTCCCATATCTAGACTCATCCAATGGTGCCAAAATCTCTCAGGAAGGTCCTACCATGCTTTTAAAATCACCCTCTCAAGGTAAGGGATCCTCTCCTTCTCCCCTTTATTCAAGAATCTTCTTCATTTTATGCCTTTTATTTCTAATCCTTAATATTGGGATATGTTTTTAGAAATCCATATTACTGTACATTTGATGTATAAATTATGATATACCTATTTCTCTCCCTTTAAACCATTTTATGAAACTTTATGTACTGCCATTATGATATTGAAATTTCATTATGATTTTTCCATGCCAAACCTTTGTGCTGTGAATAAAATCTCTATTTACACTCTACAGTATTCACCTAAATATACATATACATATTTTATTAGGTAATTTAATTTATTTATTACACACCTTGATCTTAGAATTAAATTTGAAGAAATATTTTCTTATGTTATATGATCTATGATGAAAATTAATGCTTGTACATGATATGATTATGATGGGTGCACCCAAATAGCACTCCAATTCATTGGGTAATGTTTTAGTCTCTAGAGATTCCATGTATGGTGAACCTTAGGTTATCATAAGAACATTATGTTATGATTTCTTGTTCTTTAACCTTGACTTATTCTTATGATGTCATGTTTAAAGTTGTTGCCACATTTCCATGTTACCTTTATGTTATCATGTTATTTCATGCCTCATTATTTATGCCAATGATTCTCACCACTTTTACATCCCATTGAAATGCCTATTGTTTAACATGTAATAATTTATTCATGTTATGCTTTGTTTATTCCCTTACTGGTCGTTATATCTCACCCCTTTCTTATGTATGTCATCAGGTTCTCCCATACTATTATGAGTACGATGAAATATTATGATCTTGTTAAAGAAGGTTTCAATAATTCCAATGTACCCCTATTTTAAGTTGTTATATAATGTACAAAATTACCTAAAGATACTAGACTTCTCAATCTTCTAGGTTGTAATATGTGTATTCTTATGTAATAAATTGGGAATTAATGTGTAATAAATATAGGGGTTTTTATAGTTGGTATCAAAGTAATGTTTATTTATTTTTGTAATTAGGGTTAGGAAACTCTAGAGGAAGCCTTATGGAAAGAATAAACTTATGGAAAAATCCCTAAATTTTAGTAAAGTATAGATTAAATTGTTTACAATAAAATATATCTCTTTTGAATACTATAAGTGAATTTTGATCTAGATCATAGGTACGTAGGGGTAATAATCTCGGAAAGGGTTATTGAGTAGGACTCGATCATCGCTTGGTGCATGACAACAAGCTTTGATGAACACCTGATTTAACATTCCTAGAGGATATGCATAGGTAAATTCACAATATCATTATGAACCTTTATTAAGGGAACCGAAATGACCATAAGATTTTATGTTATGAAATAGATCATGGATAACATAGATTTAAGCCTAGAAATTCACAAGTTAAAGAATAAATGTCATTTATAAATTACCCATTTGATGTTATAGGATTATCATTTTTTTGTTAATTATTTAAAACTACTAATAACTAATTTTCCTTTTATTATAGACAATTTCCAGAAATAGGACGAATGGTGTAAACCACCAACGAAAAGGTAAATGTGGTGAATTACCAAATAATATACCCAACTTGATAGTAGTGGGATCACGAACTTCATGATGATACTCACTCAGGTAACTTGGGTTCTTATTAGAGCTCTAAATCATGAGGAATTCCTAAATCATCTTAAGAAAGAACAAGTTGTAGTTGAGTCATTTATGTGATAGTGGCATTGACTTTCAATGATTCATCTAATTCTTTAATCCTTGAATAATTGATCAACTCTATTGAAAAGATATTCTCTATACTTCAATGTTCTGATAAAGATAAGGTCATAATGGCTATTTATCAAATGTAGGGTGAAGTTGATCAGTGGTGGAAATTGACTAAGAATAAAATGCCTGGGGAAGAGTTCAAAGATATGGGGTGGAAGGAATTATTTAATTTTTTTGAAAAATACTTTCCTCACACTCTATGACTTAAAATAAAAAGGGATTTACCTTCCCTCAAGGTAAAAGATGATGAATACATCAAGGCATAAAAGGAAAACATAATAAGAATTTCATGATACTACTTTTTCTTTTTCATTACCCCCAAATGAAAAGTTGACTACTTCTTTGGAGGTCTAAACTCAAGTATATAAAAAGACCTGGCGATTCAAGAATTTGATAACTATAATGAATTTATCTTATGTTCCCTCAAAATCTAAATGGTGATTAGTTAATCTCAAGGGTCTAATAGGGATAAGAAACAAAATGTGCAGTTTAATTACAATGGTTCAATGGTAATATCTAAGAGTGGTATGAAATTTCAACATCCAACTTGTCAAAAGTGTGGAAAGAACACCACAAAAATTGCATGAAGGGGACGAGGAAATGAATTGAGTGTATAATGGAAGGGAACTTAGCTAGGTATTGGAAATGGGAGAAACTCAATAATGTAATGGAAGTTTGGAATGCTCCATAGTACCCTTATAATATTGTATACTTTTTCAAATGTAATGAAAAAGGTCACTATGCTAACCACTACACTAAGTGAATGGTTGTTGGAGAAAATCAACATCAACTACCTACAAGGCAGCATGGGTGAGATTATGCCACCACAACCATTAAGGTGGATCCCAAGAATGAAATTGTGAAAGTTTTGATATTTATTCATTCAATAATAGTGAAAAAACATTTTGATTCGGGTTCTACACATTCGTTAATATCATGTTATTTTTGTATAACTATTCAAACACCACTACAAAGCATGGAAGTAGAGATGAAGATGAAAATAGAAAATGGGGAAATTATTGAATATCAAGTATATATCACCTACAATATCAAAATTTGTGTGACGAAATTCCTAGAAAACCTTATGGTACTCTATTTAGAGTAATTTTATGAGATTATAGTTATGGATTAGATTTACTTATATAGATATGATATAAATTATCATAATAAGGAAATCACTATATGTATTGAGAATCATCCTTCGATTCTATACAAGTGTAAGGAGGAGGATGAATCTTCTTTAGAACCAAAATCTCAAGAATGGATATTATTTCCCTATGATCAATCATATATAGCTCAACTTATTGATTCTAAGGAAAATATCATCCTTGAATACATTCCCACTGTATGTGAATTTGATGATGTATTTACCAAAGAAAAGATTGGTCATCCTCCTAGATGAGAGGTTGAATTTTTAATAAAGCTTATACCTGGGGTATTTATATTATCCAAGAAGCCATTTAGAATTACTATTGTGGAACTTTAGGAGCATAAGAAATAATTGCAAGAGAATATAGATAAAGGGTTCATATTTCCATGTGCTTCACCTTGGGGTTCACTAGTCCTCTTCATCAATAAGAACTATGGGTAAATGTGCCTTTTCATTGATTATCTTGAGATCAAAAATATCATGATATAGAATAAGTATCCTATGCCATAGATTAATGAATTTTTTTATCAGATACATGGATCCCAATACTTCTCCATTGTGGATCTTCGGTCAGGGTATTATAATGTAAGGGTAAATAAAGTGGATATCCCCTAGACTACTTTCTATACAAGGTACATGCAATATGACTTCATAGTAATTCCATTCGGACTCACTAATTCTCTAAAAATATTCATAAACTTGATGAATAGAGTCAATATATATTTCCTCAAAAAAAATTTGTAGTCATTATAGATGATATTCTAATACACACAAAAATCATGTAGGAGCATGAGTAGCACCTGAGAACTATGTTAAAGACCTTGAAAAATGAGAAGCTTTATGAAATGTATAGAAAATGTGAGTTCTAGTTTATTGAATTATCATTCATGGGGAATTTTATCATCAGAAAAGGGATATTTTTGGACCCTTTAAAAATAGATGAAATTAAAGGATGGTCGAGGCCAACATTTGGAATAGATATCCATAGTTTCTTTAGGCTAGCTCGGTATTACCAATAATTTTTGAGAACTTTCTCTTGATTTTCAATTCATATAAACAATCTAACATGGAAGGGAGTCATTTTTTTAGAATAATTAATGTTAAGAGAGATTCAAGTAGTTGATAAAGTGGCTTTTCACTGCACCTGTACTTGTGTTACCCACAAGTGGGGAACTTTTCATAGTATAAAATGATGTTTCAAAGAAGGGATTAGGTTGTGTACTAATGGATAATGAAAAAGTGATATCCTATGACATAAGGAAATTGAATGTTCATGAATAGTAATACCCAATGCATGATCTAGAGTTGGATGAATTAATATTCACATTAAAAATACTCGGGCATTATCTCTTTGGGGAGAATTATGAAATATATACAGATCATAAGAGACTTGAGTATATATTCACACATAATGAGATGAATATGAGTCCGTGAAGATGGATATAGTTGGTTAATGACTATGAATACTAAATCCACTACCATACTAGGAATGAAAATAAAGTGGATGGTGCTCTAAGTAGAAAGGATATTACAATTTTATCATCGATGAGAATTGAGAAGGATCTGATATTTTTAGACCTGAAAAGGATGGACATGATAATAATACAGGAAGGAACATCATAAATCCTTTCACATATGATTTCTCATCTATCCCTTTTAGATAATATAAAAGATTATCAAATAAATGATGTGTAAATTAAGAATAATGTGGAATTTATAAGAAAAGAAAAATCCTCAGAGTTCAAAATTATTGAAGAAGGATTTGTGATATTTGGGTTAAGACTATGTCTACCATAAAATGACGAGTTAAAGAGAGTTCTATTAAATGATGAACATAGATCGACCTTATTCATCCATCCAGGGATTACAAATATATATTGAGATATCTAAGAGAACTATTTGTAGGATAATATAAAGAAGTATATTTTAGATTATACCTCAAGTTGTCTGATATGTCAATAAGTGAGGGATAAATGGAAAATATTCAAGGGGATGATGAAACCATTAACCATACCTATATGGAAATGGGAAAACAAAACCTTGGAATTTTTCATTGGTCTTCTGTATACTTTAAGAGGAAATAATTCTAAATGGGTTGTGGTGAATTGTTTTATAAATACTACTCACTTCATTTAAATTTGATAATATTTCTCACTTGATAAACATGAAAGTATATATATTAGAGAAGCAATGAGGCTTCATGAAAAAACACTATCTATTGTATCTGATTGAGACAAAAGATTTACCTCTAAGATTTAGAAGAGTCTATAAAATGATCTAAATATTTAGTTAAACTTCAACATGGATTATCAACCGCAAAATTATTTCCATCTGATCATACTATTTGGACACTGAGGACATGTTGATAGCATGCTCGATTGACAAAAAAGGAGTATGGAATCAACACATTCTTATTTATGAGTTCTCAAAAAATAATAGTTTACAATGAAGCATCCAAATGGATCCCTATGAAGACCATTATAGGAAGAGGTGAAAAACACCTATATGATGAGATTATGTTGGTGAATAAAAACAGCTGGGTCCTGAAGTGGTCGAGGAAATGGTAGAAAATGTCAAGGAAATTCAAAGGCACATTAGGGATTCTTAGAGTCGATAGAAGTGTTGTGCTGACAATCATTGATAAGACCTAGAGTTTGAGGTTGTAGATAAGGTATTATTCTAGATATCTCCATGGAATAAATTCATGATATTTGGTAATACGGGAAAGATAATTCCATGATACATTGGTCCCTTTGAGATCATTTATTTCATCATAGCAGTGGCGTATTGACCATCACTCCCACTTAACCTATCTCAAGTACATAATATGTTCTATGTATTCCTCTTGAGGAAATACATACTAGACACCTTAAATTTAATAAATCCAGAGGTTATACTATTTTATATTTATCTTTTATGTGAGTAGAATCTGGTGAAGACCTTAGATCATAGAGATAAAGTTATATGAAATATGAAAATGAACCTGGTTAAAGTACTATGGATTAACAAAAATTGTAAAGATGTGATGTGGGAACTAGAGGAGGTGATGAAAAAATATTAACCGCATCAATTTTAGTTAATGAAATGAAAATTTCTTGGGAGAAATTTTTGAAGGGGGGAATATTTTAATGACAAGAACTTTTATAAATAAAATCCCCTTTGTTATTGAATTAAATTCCTTGTTATTTATTATGGTTATAGAAAACACATGAAATTATTTGGTTTAATTATATATTATAAGATTTAAAATACCCTTAATAGTCATAAATGTTGATAATATATTCATTGAATAGTGATCATATTATTAATATAAATATAGGGTTTTGATAAATCAAATTGACATTGATAAAGGAAATGATGGTCTCGTCCAATAGGATCATACCCCATGAAGCACATTTATCGGAGCCTTTGAGGTATATATAATCATTGGTATTTTAACTTGACCAATCCTAAGTTTAGATCCAACAACTAACGTATCCATGAAACTTTTCTACTGGAAAAGTTCAAGCTCCTCAAGATCACCTCCTAAACCATGTACACGGAACCACCCCATAAAAATATCACCATCACGCACCATTCCCTTAATGAATTTTTTGGTGTAATAAATGGTTATGTATAAATACCCTAATAATATGGATATTTTTATTGTATTTTCAATATAATAATGGTTATATTTACTTCTTTTTTTTACTTTATAATGTTTTTGATTTCGATATGATAAAACATAAATTGTATTTCTCTGTAATTTGAAATTTCAATTAAGACATTAATTTTTTAAGAATTAATTAGTCATAAAAATATGTTATATTTTAATAAAAAAATAAAATTAAATTATTTTTACTAAATATAAATTATAATATAATTTTTATGAAGTCAAGTATAATTTATATAAGGCTTTGAAAACTGATATTATAAAAACCCATCATTTGTCATCAAATGTCGATTCTTGTTTTAAAAGTGAAGATTATAATTTTTAGAAAATTATTTTGATAAAATAAATATTATCTTTGGAACCATTACATTGATATTATCCAATGGTTAATTTTTCAAAATTTTCTAAGACATTTGAATTTTCAAGTAAAAATTAAATATGGTATAAATGTATGGTGTGTATTATGACATCATAATGACCCAAAAATGATGTAATAAATTCTATAAATGGTATGAAATACAAAATTTACATTTTCTTTTTAAAATAATTTGATTTTGAGGTAATTTTATTAATTTTAGAAATCCTTTATGAATCCTCCAAAACCAATATTATATTTTATGGTTTTAAAAGGATTTCTTTTTTAACATAACTCACTTTCACATTACCAGGGGTAATATTTTAATGATTTGGGATTCTATACTTATATAATAATTAAAAACACTCTTATTTGGAGGAAATTTTTTTCAAAACCCATGGTAAGATTTGTAGTTTTGATTACTTTGTTGTATAAAGTCCAAAACCTATGTTTGGGAAATAATAACGAACTCCCCTCACTTTTCCAATATAAACCCACATAATATCCCTTTCATATTCACAAAAAACCTGGGATCATGTCCTTAATCTTCCATATCCTCTCTATATTCCTCCCAAGGTTTTTCTAATCCCTCAAGAAGCTCCTCCCAAGCTTTTGGAATAACCTTCTCAAGGAAAGGTATCCTCTATGTGTCCTTTTTATTCAAGCATCTTATTCATTTTATGCCTTTTACTTACAATTATTAATGTTGAGATATGTTTTTAAAAATACCCCATACTTTAAATTTTGTTTATAAATGATACAAAACTACTTTCTATCTCATTAAACCATTTTATGAACCTTTATGTACTACTCTTATGCTGCAAAATTCCACTACGATTTTTCCATGCCAAACCTTTGTGTTGTGAATGCCATCGTTATTTCCACTCAAGGGTTTTCACTAAGAAATACCTACAATTATTTTGTTAGGGACTTCCATTTAATTATTCCACACTCATTTATCAAGTAATTAAATATTATGAAATATGTTATTATGTTATATGATCTTTGTGGAACACTTATGCATGCACATGATATGATTAGGATGGGTGCACCCATATATCTCTCCAATGTATTGGGTAAGGTTTTAGTCTCATGGGATACCACATATGGTCCACGAGAGGTTATTCTTGGCACATTATGTTATGATTTATTAGTGTTTATCCTTGACTCATGCTTATGATATCATGATTAAATTTGTTGTCACATTCCCATGTTTCCTTTATGTTATCATGTAATATCATACCTCATTGTTCATGTCTATGATTATCATCCCTTTTATGTACCATTTAAATTATTAATTTATAACATGTAATAATTTAGTAATTTTATTATTTTTTTATTCCATTACTTGGATTTATATCTCACCTTTTTCTTATGTATTTCCCCAAGTCATCCCATGTAGTTTTAAGTACGATAGAATATTATGAGCATGTTAAGGAAGTCTTCAATAATTCCAATGTACCCCAATTTTATGTTGTTATGTAATATACCTAATTACCCAAAGACACTAGGCTTATCTATATCTTAGGTTGTAATATTTATATTCTTTTCTAACAAATCATCAATTAATGTGTAATAAAGATAACGTTTATCACATGTATTCTGCCCATTTATTTCTAAACAAATTTATTTACTCTATTATACTTCTCCTTCAGAAATTGATAAAAAATAATATATATGAATTCTGATAATAATGATTCACATCCCAAATATATTTATAAGGTCATATCCTGTACTATATCAAAAACATCATAGGTAATCACCTAAATTTAATGTTGGAAAACCTTATGACACTATGTAATCTTCCCACTCATAGCTAAATAAATTTACTTCTTCTTTTGAGTATGCAGGTTGTTGTAAATCTTGGTAGTAGTGTGATAATATAAGAAAAAAAGATTATTAAATATTTTTAATAAAATTGTAATTAAATTTGAAAATTACCTATTCTAGGATGCTATTATTTTGATGGTATATGATATCTTTCATAAATTTTCAAATTTAATATCCATAATCATTATTGTTATCTTACTTTAAACGCTGAAAAATCATTGAAAAAAATAATTATTATTTTTGAAATATATTTTGGTAGTTAATATTTTTATATATTCCTTAATATGTTTCCATTTAAATAAATCCAAGCGATTCTTATGTTTATTAACTGAACTTATACCATGATTTCACCTATATTTACAAATCTCCTTATCATAAAATAATTTGTATAAAACCCAAAAAAATATAATTCAATGTTTATATTTAAAATATTGATTGTAGTGTAATAAAAATTTAAAAAACACATCATGTGTGGTCTGTTCGATATAAATACATACATTGGTCCAAAAAAATTTATATGTGGGGTATCCAAATTGATTACGATCAATATCTAATGATTGTTAAAAAAATAAAATATATAATGATAAAATTATATTTTATATGATTAGAATAAATAGTTTTACCCCTGTATTATAGACATCAGTAAGAGTTTGTCATATATTATTTTCTTCTCAAACATCTCACTTAGTTCATTTTTTTCCTATCAATTTCATTCACTTCCAAAAAAATTATTTCATCGAAATGATATAAGGATTAATCAATCCAAATCATGATTCATAGGGTTTTAACTTTATATATTTGTAATAAAAACACATTTTGAAAATATGAATAGTTATTAACATTAATGAACATTGTAGATAATTTTTTTAGAAAGATGGATTATGAAAATGTACCTCATTTATGTATTCCCAACTAAGACTCCTATCCATTTAGACTTGATAATCTCATTTATACTCTCAAGACCAACCATGTCCGTAATGAAATTCCCAAATATTTATTCTTCATATTTAATGTTGGATATATATCCTTCTTTGAATGTGGTGTCAATATTAATTTGTAATGTTAATAAATGTTGTAGTAGAATTAGTGTAGAGAAGGTACTCCCAAAAGGTCCTCTTGTTTTCTTGGTCGATTTACTATATTTTCTTGATCCAACCTTCCATTTCACCATCATTTTATCCATCTATAATATCATACCTCACTTCAGACATTTTTTCATCAACTATTATAGGTTTTTCATTTTAAAAAATTGGTTAAAGACATACCTCATATGTCTTTATAAGATTATACGTCAATGCTACAACAGTTACAATAACATCATTTACCATTGTAATATCTAGACTATCAAGTGAAACAAGAAACTTATCCCTCAACTCTTAAGCTAATTCAATATGCACTATCATGTGATCTTTTAGGATTTCTTTGTTGTGTATCATATCTCCCGGGATATTATACACCGTACCCCTTGTAATAAGGTAGTGTGTGGTTGTTGACAGATAGAAATCACATACAACTTAACCTGACATAATTTTAGTAATATAAAGTTATTGGAAGTCATTTTATTGAAATTTAGAATAATGAGTAATGAAAAAATTTATTACCTCGGGTAAGGTATGTTATTTAGGGGAATTACTATCCTGAAAGATAGTGGGTTCATTTGGTTTTTCATGTACTGATCTTTATTCCAATACTAATTCGCTTTGGTCCTTTCACATATATTAGTATTACAAACTAGTCCTTAAAATAATATCTTTCAAAGAATATATATATTTATTCAATCCTTTCATAATCTGATATGTATCTTCTTGTGGATTTTTCTTCTTGAAATATGTTCAAGGTGACCCTCTAAAACAAACAACTTTAGAAGAAAAATATTTCTCTATCCACTTAAAATCTACTGAAAGTAGTTTTTCTTTAGGTATGGTCACTACTGATTATTTTATCTAGACTATATAAAAAATATAAGATCAAAAATAGATATTTTTATTTAATATTTTTACAAATAATAATGATTAATAATATGACATACTTACACATTTTTTCCATAATGATTTTGTGTTCTCAATAACCAGTTTACCCTCATTATTTATGAAAGCCTCCTTCCATAACGCATGATGTGGGATGGAAATGGATTCACTTTTTGATTCATCAATCTAAATAAAAATAGAGGAAAATATATTTCTTCATATAAAATAATAATTTTATTATATATTTAAAATACATACCATTTTCTTCACTAATGAAGTGTACCCCATCCCTACTTCATGATTGGAGTGCATTGGTTTTGATGCACATTATTTATTTTTCATAACTACTTTTATTTTTCATAAATTAATAATTTTGAATCATATTGGATAAATAAATTGTTTAAAATAATATATTATCAAGTAAAATTCACCTAAAATCATTTCTCATCATGACAACTGATGAAAGCATTACATGTTTCCTTCATTACAATGTGTGCATAAGTAACTGGTGGGTGGGGATTTACTTTTCCCTCAACATACCTGATATAAAACTTTTTAAGAAGTGTCTAGAATCTGCTATGGGCTTTTACAGTGTCCATTAAGACATTTATCTTAGGGAAATCATCTAAAATAATAAAAATATGAAAGGGATAATGAAAATTAAATCAATGTTTCATTATATTTTTTTTGTAAAATAGATAAAGTATATCCTAGAATTACCTTAATATCATCCCAAAGGGTTCCCATCATTATAGGATGGACATGGTGACACAAATATATATCAATTAGCACATTCATTCTTTTTTGTGACCCCAACATAACTAATGAGCATTAACTTGTTGGGATCAACAGGATGACTGTGTTGATTCCATCCAACCTCGAATTTTATACCCTTGATTCTTGCATTAGTAATTTTAGTCGACATGGTGATGCTATGTAATTATTGTTTTTTTCATCAACATGTTTTCAATCTCTTAATAATTTGACAGTTTCATCATCAAACATTTGTTCTAACCCGAGATTAGTAACATCATCATGTGTAGAAGTCATTTTCTTCATGATTAGTCACAAATTTAACTTATATTATGTTAATATAGTTCTCAGAGAGGCTCAGACATGAGTAGAACCTATGCTCCCCAAAATTTATTATGAAAAAACTAAAAGTCAGGTTATTACATGAGGTAAAATGAGATTGTACCAATAAGATAAAAAAGAGAAAAGAAGAGAAAAAATGGCATGAACCACCTCAAAAAACCATGAAAATCCATAAGACTTGGCACACATGCATAGAGTAGTAGCCACACATGTTCGAATCCTCACCAAACACAATATGTAGAGCAGGTAATTAGAATGTCTCACTTAAGGTCAACACCAAAGGGGCAGTGATGGAACCATTTATGCAAAAAATTCTATAATTTTCTACTGCTAAAGCACGTACTTTTTGCTGAATGCTTCCAACCAGTTCAACATCTGTGTTGTTTACATAAAGAGCTGAAATTTTGACCACCCAAAGATATGGATAAAATTTTTTGAGGAACAATCGTGCTCACATCACACAAGGTAACAACCCCTGACTCGACAAGAACAACATATATTCTGCTTCTCCATTGGCGAGGAATCGAATAATCCAGAAAATACATGTCATATGGGCCAACAGTCTCCTTTACTTTCTGAGGGACACCATTATCCTCCTCCAAAGAATGAAACAAAAGAATGCACAAACCACAAACACACATGACAAGGTCTAAATTTCCCCAAACTTGTGTTATGGATGCATGGTGATATTGTGCAAGAATAACACAGCAGGCAGGTTACCACACCCTCCTAGAGCTACATAACCATGGAAATAACAAGAAGCAGTTGAGACAATACTATGAGATATCTATTCCCACTGAAGTTGAAGGCAACTAAAATCAGGGTTTTTATCAAGCTCAAATTCCACTCTATCAAACATTTGTTCCCTAATACTGAGATATTCATCAACATATATTTCCTTGTTACGATATCTTCCAAAAGACACCCTTTCGTGCTCCTGAATCCAAGGGTAAAAGTCATCCTTGTATCCTTCCTTAATCACACAAGTGCAATTTATAAGCATAATTATATCCTCTAGTTCCTCAATCCAATGGCAGGGTTCCTCTTCACCCAATGAGGAGTCCCCCTCTTTAGAGGATACTGATGCAGGTGGATTTTCATTGAGTACTAGCTATGGAGGGATGTGAATTTATTTCATTCGAATCCCTAATGATATAGTGACAATAGTTCTCTCCAAATTAGAGTAATCAATGCGTTTTCGAGTCTTCTTGGGATTCAGAGTGATGAAACCATCAGGATCAGTAAGAGGTTTCCTACCTTTTTTGCACTCGAATGGATACACGCATCCTCAATGTGATGTGCATGCTCATTATCAGTATGATTATTATCAGTAGAAATAGATTCAGTTTCTTGGGAAGCCTCATGTGAAGGTTGAACCACTCCTAAATTCTCTTTAATAGGTTCAGAATTATGGACCACATCCACAAACCCAGAAAAAACATCGACCTGAGCGCACTGAGGCTACACTGGGGAAGAATCTGGGACCTATGAAGACATAAATGGGGCCTTAGTATTCAAGGGTTCAACTTGTTCAATAAGAGGCCTTCTCTCTTTCTCAACCCAAACTGATTTCCTTTTACTCGATAGAGGTTTTCCAACATAATGATTATTCAAAGGGTCCTTACCAGTGCCACAATCTCCAAAGGAGTGTCCATCATATAGGCAATTAGAGCAGTATCTAGGTAAGTTTTCATAAACCACTTCTGGAAAAAAACCCACATCACCATTCTGGATCTAAATAACTGAAGGTAGTTGCAGTGTAAGGTCAAACTCAACATACACATGTGTAACCAATGGCCTTGTGAGATTCTGAGTAGTATAATCCAACTTAATGGGATGAACTATAAGTTTATTAATAGGAAAGAGGCCAATTTGTTTGAAGAAGTGAAACGATAGTCCGAGAAACCCTAACCAGACAAGGACAATTGGGGATTTAGTGATGAAATCAAACGTAAGGGACCATTTTAGGACCTTCATTGTGCAGACTCCAAAATTCCAAGAACCCCAAGACCATAACCGATAGTAATTATTTTCAGAGGAGAAATAAATCGCAATATTTAGCGATTTGAGCAGGCCAATTTCAAAATTAGTAAATCCAATGGATTCGAATGCTTTCTGGAGAAAAATAAGAGAGGGACGATGTGTAAAGAATTTACCAACAAGAACAAATATAAGATCAGAAGATAGGAAATGAACCTCCTCATTCAAAAACGCAATGGCCACATGACCTCTATGATGAAACATCTTCAGATGAAAGGAATCAACAGGTGTCAGGTAGACCTCAGGAGCAACAAATCTGACATGGGTGTTTCCATTAACCACATCTGCGAAGCTTCGTGAGTCACGACGTCCGTGCTCATCACCCTCTATCGTCCGCTCATCAACCATTTCTCCTATTAATATAGTATATAACACATAATATTATGAGGAAAATTATAGTATATTCAAAAAAGATTAACCTTATCATTGAACTCAATTTATTTTCTTTAAAGGTTAAAGGAATTATGTTACTCTATTGATAATCCAAATACCCTCTTTATGGTACCCTTCAATATATAAGACATTGTCTACTTTGGTAACTCCATTGAATGATTGTGTTCTACCAATGAAAGGGTCATCCTTGATTGAATTTCCATCTGAACCTATAGTTTATTAGTCACCAATAAGATAATTTAGAAATTACTATTTTTTGGATCTAAGACATAAAATACCTACACTTCTTGTGATGGCATTATTAACATCTTATCCATAAACCCTTCCACACTGAAATTCACATTCATGAATCCCATTTCATCAACTTTCACTACATTATTTTTTTCACCGAATTTAAAATGGAAAATCATCAATTTAAATGTTTTATAATTAAACTTGGTTATATCTTAAATGATTCCAAAATATGACATATTTTAATAAATTGTATTTATATCCTTGGAACTAGATATGTTCATCACTTCAACCACAAGAGTAACTCAACTGTTTTGCATCGTACTATGATTATTGTGTTCTTTTGTATAGAATGTATAACTATTAATTATAAAAACAATATAAGATATAACATTGGAATTTGGTCCCCTAACTAAAAATTAATTTTGTTTGGAAATTGATTATGTGTATTTGATATCCATAATTCAAACCTTAATGGATTAAAATTTATTATAATTACTTTGTGGTGTTCAACATATGGAGAAACATATTCACTATTATTTAAAATGTAAATGTGATATTTATCTTAATATGTGATGGTAATTGTAACAACATCTCTTCCAGAAATCCTTTTTCCTATAAGGCATCCACTGTGATGAGGATTTGGGAGACCGATGTTATCAACATCTGATAGGTAATCGGTACAAAATTCAAAAGCTTCTTCTACAATATATCATTATACAATACAACCTTCTAGACAACTATGATTCTTGATGTTCCCTTTCAAAATATTCATATACTATTTAGTGGGGTATATCCATCTTTATTAGACATGACCACATATTTGACCCTCTCTAACCAAGTGAACCATTTGGTATACCATTATATCAAAGAATGATTGAGGTAAAAAAATCACTAATTCACATAATATTATTGCAACCTCCTTATTAATGTTTAGAAACTTCTTAGGGTCTATAAATTTACTAAATTTTTGTTCATAATGCATTAGAAAGTGACGATCATAAATTCTTGCATCAAACATGAGAGACATGTGATTTTAGTCCATGTTACTTCAAATTAGTCATTGAAACATCATTATTTATATCTTATTAATACCCCTTTGAAACGTTTTCACCATTAAGGAAAATGAAAATTTATAATTTTTCTTATCTGGATAATGTGTAAGCTGTCGGAGGAAGAAAAGTCCCCCATTTACCCTTCACCAGTGTCAAATCTTCCCATATCCCCATGTAAATCATGTCCATCTTATCCTTTATTCCATTTTTTTCATAAACATTTATTAACATGGAAACAACACTATCAAATACATTGTATTATATATACATGACATCAAGAAAATTTATGATGTATAAAAATTATAGTATGATAATTCAAATAAAACTGATCTATTTTTTCAACCTAATTTTGTAGGGTTTATCGAAAATGGTTTACCAAAAATAGTGTCAATATCTTTTAATTCATTAAACAGTTGATCACCAGTTAGTGGGTATAGTTTTGTACCTTGGTCAATATTTCCATCGAATATTATCATCAATAATCAGTATTTATGTTTTCAGGGTAAAAATTTATGATGTCCTAAAAACACAGTCTTTGAGGAATGTTTCAACTAAAATAATTGTGTGAATTATTACAAAATGAGACACCCCAATATTATTTTAATATTATTTCATGAAAAAAAATTCCATAATCAGGAAATTCATTTATCATCTCCTACAACATGGCCCTTAATGTGAATTATTCACTTCTATGAGAATCATACATTGTAACACCTATATCGCACATTAATTTTAGATATTCGATCAATGGAGTCAAATAGACATCAATATCATTATAGGGTTGTTTTGGTTCTGATATAAGATAATACAACATAATGCATTTTCACATCAATCATAAACATGGTGGAAATTAATAATTTTCCAATATAGTTATCCTTGTAATATGAGTACTACTATATACCCCCAAAAGGATTTATTCCATCTATGGATTATGCAAGATAGAAGTTTCTTAGCTCATTTTCAAATTTAGTATACTCATAATCATTTTTATAATATAGAGCAGATTATGCTGGATGACATAGTTTTCCATCTTTAATTATTGTATCTACATTCCATGTCAATTGTCTCATGGTTTCCTAACATCCATATAGTCTTATAAATTGTAGAATAATAGTAAAGTACCATACATATTTCAACGGAATTTATTCGTCTTTATTTTATAAATTCACACCACACTTAAGACATTTTATGGGTGATTCATAGTCCTTACAAAACAATATTAAATCATTTATATAAGAACATATGTTTTTAGAGATCATGCCTATTTATAAAACATTTTTTTAGCATTATAATTTCAAAAGGGAAGTTTATTTTCTTCTGATAACATGTAATTCAAGAGACCAATTAGTTATGTAAATATGGTGTTTCTCTACCCTTTCCATCTTTCAAATTATATAACTTAAATAAAGTTCAAAATGTTGTCTATTTAGTACAAAAATATATAATGATCTCTTAACAAGACTATTTAACTTCTCAAAAAACTTATGACAATCACAAGGGTCATCTTCAATCTCTATTTTCATTTCTTATATACAATCTCTATCATCATTTAAACTATTTTTCATATCAAATGGTCCATAAACATCAGTATCATCCCAATTGGTGTTCACATTAAATTATTCCCATGTTTAGTTAAACATTTATAGTAATGATCTATTTTGTGATAAATCAAATTTTCTTCCAACTCTTCTAGACTATTTTTTCTTGAATAAAATAATGTAAACATGTAAAAAGGATTTAGGAAGGGTCGTATGCGTGATCTATTGCAAACTTGGTGAACTATTTAACACCATATTTTTAATATTTTGTCATAATATTAGAATATATATATTTTTGATGCATATCTAACCTATTAGGTTCGTAAAATAATTATTTTGAACAAAAAATAAATAAATGCACATAAAATATTCATAATAAATGGATAAAGTTATAGAAAATTTTAATAAGGGGAACCCAAAATTTTAATGTTATCAGTTATGATTTCTGACAAGTTATTATTATACACAAGGGTGAAATGAAAATAAAAAACCCAGGGTAAACATATGGCTACTGGCCCAAGTTCTCGATTTGTTGTTGTGTGGGAAAAAACTGTGATAATAAATATGTTAGAAAAGAAAATTTATTTATTATTGGAGAGAATAATTCCCTTGGAAATTATTATTATTTAATTTCATTTAATTTTGACCTGACTTTATAAATTTTTATAAAAATATCTTTCCTCAAAACATAAAAGTTCATGTAATCATCAAATTTTGACACAGGGTCATGGAGCATGGAATTTCATGAAATATATGGATGAAACTGTTATTGATGATATAAGTGAATTTGGACTCTATGTTACTCTATTTTCTGTAGATTATTCTAGACCATATATTATAGGATTACTGAGAAATATATTTATACTATAACCCACTGATGAACTCCTATATCAATAACAGTAGAGTTATCAATCTTAGGTATATTTCACATATCCTACAATACATTAAACCTATATTCAATTTCCTTAAAAACACCACAAATAATTTAAATTAATAAATATTCCAAAAAAAATATTAAGCATGGATTCCACATCATTAAGATACAAAAAATTCTGATTCCACCTCTAGAAATGACACAGATCACTATAAACTATCTCCCACATTTGGTAGTCAAAACCATGATAGGTATAACCAAAAGAGTATACCCATTATTAATAAAATCCATACCACATGTATGGTTAGGGGAGATTATAATGAACATTATAAAATTCATCCACTATCTTCTAATCCTATATGTATTCGAGATAAATGGGTTTTAAAAAATAATTTTTTATGGGTAACACTCAAACCATTCCTAATTATACACCATAGATAAAAAACGATAATAATATTTTGTGCATAGATTAATCAAAATAAATAATTTTATAAATAAGAAGATGAAACTTATACATCCCCACATACCTCAAACCATTAATAAATTTTTCCTTTTCTACCCCTCATATTAATGGTAACTAGATAAGAAAATGAATGTGAAAAATCATTTTCTAAATATCTATATTAACCAAGGAAAGTCACAACATCTTCAATACTAAGAGTCTTACTCTAATAAAAAACAAAATATAACACTATAAATCTCTATAAAACCTCCATAGGAATTAACAGGTCTATGATATAAATATTTACCATAATCTAAGGTGAAAATAAGATGAATAAAAAAAATGATTTTGTGTCCTCATATAATGGGAACACCCCAGACCCTTTAAACATTATCTGAACATGATATAAACCTTACAGTATAATATCATAAATTATACACCTCAAAACTTATATATTAGTATGATGATATCCAAAATAACTAAAATAAAACATACACTAAACCCCTATAAGAAAATCATTTAATAGGAATCTAAAATCATAATTAAGATTAATAAAAACCATATGTTTACATTTAAAACAACATATTATTATTTTTTACTATAAAATAATTTAATTCAATGTTTATTTTCACAAAAAATGAAAATTTTCCCACATAATCAACAAATCCATTTATAAATCAATTTTATAAAATCCTTGACTATCATATCCATTTTCAAAACCAATTCACTAAATAAAATAAAAAATTTATTTCATAGAAATCACTATAAAACACTAAATTTTATTACCGACCTATTTTTGTATTTAAAAACCCCACAAATCCATTCCTTTTAAAATGTTTTCAAAATAAACCCAAAAAAACAATGTTCAAGTTTTTAATCTATATAAATAAAATCCATTATTTTATAAATGTATAAAATCTACCTTCAAATAATACATATAAAAACAAAACTCCCCCCCCAAAAGAAAAACATAGAGGGGCAATTCTTACTCTATTAGTTGGATAGGGGAGTGGAATGCAGGGAAAGGGTTGTTGCCGGATGGTTGCTTCGTGACCATGGTTGGTCATCCCAAGCTGAAGATAGGGAGGTGAGGTAGTGTAATGAAAGAAATAGGGAACACAAAAATATAGCATTGTTTGTACCAAGCATGTACGAGAGAGGTGATCAATGACACTGATAAATAAGAGAAGATGAGAAATAATAACATAGCTTAGATTTGTGTGAGTAGATTCATCCAAGAGAAGGTCGAGGGGGAGTGGTGGGATAAATGAACTTCTGTGAGAGCTTGAATGACATAAGGTAAATCGGTTAGGTTAGGGTTCTATTTAAAATATCATAATGACTTTTTTCAGTGCATATAAATACAATAACAAATTGGGGGTTTATCAGCACTGATAAAATACCTCTTTATCACTACTTTCTCAGTATTGATAAAATACCACTTTATCAGTGTGTTCTTAGCGCTGATAAACATATATCATTTTCAGTGCTAAAAAATCACTGATAAATACATATATAATTAATTTTAATAATATAATTAATATAATTAACAGTTTTAAATTTATATAATTATAAATAAATAAATATATAATTGTATATAATTATAGATATATTAAAATAATTATAAATATGTATTTATAAATATAATTATAGATATATATTTATAAATATTTGTATATAATTATAAATATATATTAAAAAATGTAAATAAATATAAATATAAATATAGTAAATATATTCTTTATTTAAAAATATTTAATATAATTTTATAATTATTTAAATATGTAATTATTTATTTATAATTATAAAAATACATTAAAAATATATATATTTATTTATAATTATAAACATATAATTTTATAAATATAGTAAATATTCATTTATAAAAATATTTACTTATAAATATAATTATATCATTATTAATAAATATATAGTCTTAAATGCATGAACGTTAAAAATAAGTGAAATTGAGTAATTAAAAATGAGTAGGCTTTAAAAATATTTAAAAAATGAAAATATTTTATTAATTATACCAATTATTAAAAAAAATAAATCATGGATATATATATTTAAATTAAGATGAATACATATTTAATGTATTAAAACTTAGTAAATAAATATGTATAAATAAATATTAGAAAATGATTAAATTCTAAACAATAAAAAAATAACAATTGAATAAATAATACTAAATAAAATAATATTAAAATAAATAAATATAATTTACCGATTAAAAATATAATATATTAAATATATTATATACTAAATGAAATTATAAAATGAATATTAAAATTGAATAAATTACATAAATATTAGTTGTGTGTGTTTTTGTATAAGATTTCACTTACTGCGTAAATATTTGTGTGTGAGAAATAAATGTGTGTCTGTGTTTGGGTACTTTGGAACCCTATGATCTTATTCGATATTGTAATGTCTATAGGGATCCAAATAAAATCGAATAGGGAAACTAAATTGGCCAGATTTGGCCATTACGTCCATTTCTTACTAAAAATTGACTGGTGTTCCACCATAGTTTATAAAGTTTTTTCTTTCGACTGAGGATGATGAGATTGAATTTCACATTAAAAATGAAAAAGTTCCTCAATTTTTTAAGGATTTTAATGTTTTTGCTAATTATATCAATAACTATAAGTGTTCTATTTTTTGGCCCTTTTGTTTTGTTTATAGACATCAAGAAAATTCATGCTTTATGAAATCTATGATTTTGAGTTCAATTGCACATGTTGGTCCTATCAACTCCTAGATTTCTCAATTATAGGATTAAATATCACCCAATCAGGTGTTTTGGGTGGGGAATGGTCTAAAAAATGAGACTGGGAATAAGTTGGGATTGTAATCAGAATGTTTTAATGGACCTAGAGATGGTACTGTTGATTTTTCAATTGAACATTTTGGAGAAGGGTCTGAGCACATTGACAAAGGAATGCAATGCTCAACTACACTTGATGTTTCAAGCTTTCATAGTTATCCTACACTAACTAATTTTGATCTTAAGGGGTAGTAAGAGGTAAGATCTTGGGTTGATATTGTAAAATCCCTTGATGAAGCAACTGCTCAAGAGAGAGCTGATCAATAGATTCTCCAAGAATAAATGATTTCATTAAGAACTCATAAAGGCAAGCACAAAATGTTTGTTGAGGGTGACTTTGTGCTCAAATACTAGAGTTGTCACTCAAACCATGAATTTTTCTAATGATGCACTAAAGAAGGGGTTGACCAATGATTCTGGCCTCCTGTCTTGGATCTGAGGCTAGAGTTGAATCTTCTAGAATAAACGAGCAATAAAAACTAGCAGATGGAGCTTCCCATCAGATTAATGTTTTGGATCATACTAATTTGAACACTCTGAGTTATACTATTGGGATGCACATTAGTATTGTAATTGAAAAGTCCTAACTTGATTCAAGAAAGGATGAAGGGGATAGTGCTGGATTGGGTTTTAGGTAGGGAATTTAGCATGAGTCTCTGACCAAATGTAAAAAAATATTGGTGGACGAAGAGGGATTCAAATTGGTCATCCATCAGAAATCTAATGCACATGTGACTCAATATCAATATTTGTAGGCTCTACCCATGCTAATCCAAATGTACGTTGACCCTTTAGGTGATAAGTCTATATAGGATCTCCCCATACAGGTGAAGTATCTAACTAAAAACCCCTCACATAGGAGTGTTGACGGATTTGAGAATGTGAAGTGGTATTTTCCATCCCATTTTACTAATTTAATGAAAAAAAATTACGGCACTTTTGGAAAGGACACTAATGAGGAATGTGACACTCCATAAACAAAAAACTCAATTATCATTCCTCCAAAATATCATAAAGGTGAAAGGCCCTCTAAAGGCATTGGTAAAGATGTAGCGAATGGGTATTTATTGAAAATTGAAGACACATTCTCATTGATTGTGCCATATGTTTTTGGTTTCAATTACTATTTAATAGTAAATTATTTTTTATCAATTAATATTGAATATTGATTTCAATCCAATTCAAATATGGACTTTTGGGATCTATCGTGGAAATTTAGGATCCCGAAGGTCGCATCTGAATCTTCATCGAATGAAGAATATGAGCCCCCAAAATGGTCCTAGACACAACAGAGAGGTCAACATCCAAAGGGTAGCAGAATATATCCAAGGAATGTGGGATCTAGAGTGACTTACAAGATTTGACCTCCTTTGTTGGTCTCTATTTCTTATGTGGGCATTTTTACCTTGTTTGACCCATTTCGTTTCCTATACGTTCTCCTTTTTTGAATAAATTTATGGTCATAGGTTTGGTTTCCAAATCCATGGTTCAGACATCTTATATAATATAAAATTTATGAATATATGTTAATATATATTAATATATATATAATTAAAATTAATATACTATTTATAAATATATGTCAATATATATTAATATATATCATCATTTAATTAAATTCTTATTTTCTATATATAAATATGTATTTATATATATTAAATACTGATATATATATATGTGAATATATATTGACATATATTCATAAAAAGTATATTAATTATTTAATTAATTATATATAATTAGATTATTAATATACTATTTTTGCACGTCAATATATATCAATATATATATTAATATATAAGAAAACATAATATATATTAATATATTTTTTTATATATCAATATATATTTATATATATGAAATAATAATTTAATTTTAAAAAATGAATAACTATAAATAAATAGTAAAAACAGATAAATTTTAAAAAATATTAAATAAATATATATTAATATATATATATATATATATTAGTATTTATTATATATATATATATTAGTATTTAATATATTCATATATATCAATAGATAATTTTATATATGAAAGAAGAATTTAATTATAAAAAATTTAGTAAGTCATCTAGCCCTCAACCTGAAGGGATTTTCATTTAGGCATCCAAAAAAGGAAGGCTTATTGAGGAGAGGATGTGTTAAGGCATGTGGGGGCCTATGCATGGGAAGAGGCCAATGGTGAGTTTAGGGTGGGTTTAGGCCCATGCAGGCCCATGCATGTATGCATGGGCCCATTTAAGTGTGCGAAGGGTGTATGTGGGAGCCCATCCCCGCAGTAGGCTTCTCATGTGGTCATGTCACATAATCATATAAAAATAAGCGGTTGAAGGTTTGAAAGTTCAATGTGGGAATCATGTGATCAATTGATTTAGTATTATAAGTACATTAACTAGAACTAATAAATGAGACCTTTATCAGTGCTAGAAAATACACTAATAAATGTTACCTTTTACCAGTGCAACAAAAAAACACTGATAAAGGGAACCATTTATCAGTGCAGATAAAGGGTACCTTTTATCATAACTTTTCTCTATCACTGATAAAAGATAAAACTAAATAAACCCAAATATATAGTAGTGTACCCCACCCTCACAAGGTCTAGCATCTCATGCTGGAATTTGGAATCAAAACATCACGTCTTGCTCAAAGACTCCTATGTGATCACAACACATCGCACCTCATCACATAACTAGAGTAGTATGGTATCATGAATGTGAAGGAAATTAACCTTATTCCCTCTTCATACCACATATGTCCCCCACCACATTCCACATATCATCATTACCTCATCACACATCATCTCATCTGAATACACCCGGGAAATCACACCACATCTAGTCAGAAGACACATAGGTGTCACTATTACTGAAGGAAGAGTGGTGAAGGGGGGAGGTATCTATATATCCATACCACTACCATCATGGATGTTGGGGAAAACACCCAAAATCCAAAACCTTTAATAATCGGTAAGGTTATCCAACTCAAGTGGGGAACGTATAGAAATAACATAAAATAAATTATATATAGATAACAAACAATACCTGACCTATGGGTCTGCAATAACTACACTAATGTATGCCCCCACAATACCATACATTAAATATCACCACTGCCTCCACTACTATATGCAACACACCACACAATCCACCCATTTCCACATTCATTTTCTAATAAAGTTCAATGAATTTTACATTGCCAATTAATATAGTGTTTAATTAATTTAATCCATTTACCACACATTCATTTCTATCTATATCATTTATTTACCAGTGTATTTTGTTTCACTTTAAGATCAAAATTTATCTATTGATAATTGGGCAACTAACACAACAACCGCAGAACAACTGGACCAACTCACAACAACCATCATTGTCACACTAAAGACGCCAACCATCTCTCCACAACAACCACATATCTCAACATAAATACTAAATATCACTACCAACACAAAACCACAACCACGACACCACATCACATGCCGCAAGCTCACCACACTGTGCCACCAAACATCACAACATCCCCACACATCATCAAAATCATACCATAACCGCTGTGAAACTTCCGATAACACATCCATGCTAATCAATGACCACATCACAACCCCACACACTGCTCAACACATCTGACCACCACCATCATCACATGATGCCCCACAATATGCAAGGCAACACAAAAATGAAACCAAGCACAAAAAAAAAACATATCTTGTCTTCTACATTTTATTCAATGGATTTCATTTCATTACTTCTTTATTTAGCATAGGTATTATCACACAACCAAATTCCATGGGGAACCAATTCATCAACCATATGTAAAATATTTAGAATTTTATTCAGGGTAGAATCACACAACAATACAATAAGGGTCTCAACCCATATCATCTATTGTGCAAGAAAGGATCCCAACAACTATTATTTTTAGTAAGGCAACAACATTGAATAATGTCATCAACAAAAACATCAAAGTAGTGAACACCTGTGATGTATCCCCATAACAATTAATTATATGTTTAAAAAATTAATTATCTGATTATGCCAACCCTTAAAATGCACCCAAATAAAGAAAAAACATGTAATACCCACACATAGCATGTAAATAGGTGAGAATGGGGATTCCCTACCTCAAGAAGATTTTCTGACTCGGTACAAAGCGTAGGTAGAAAAAGAAACATCCCTTAAACCATAATCACATGAGAAAATATGGATTACCTCTAACCACACTAAAGGGTTATAAAGAACATAGCACAAACTCACCCCAAACTAAAACTACAACACCATAGTGGATCCCTAAAATAAGAACAAGGGAAAATAAGGGAAAAAAAGAATAATTCACCACTAATTGTGGAAAAACCATCACTAGAACCCAAATATCAAAGCGATAAGATATGAGTTGTAAAGTCTCCCAAGGTTTCCTATGGTTTTCCCAACAACAAGAGTGGAATGACCAAATGAAAAGGGAATCGGTCAAAAAAACTTATAAAAACCCTGAGATCCTCCACTTTTATGGAGTAAATCCCACATTTAGGGAATAAAATCCATAGGATCTACAAAAAGTTTTCCATAAAACCAAAATTTATCCTATAAACTAATTTTCCATCTAAGAACATGGTACTTCGGGATGGAATTAACTTCTGCTATAATTTCCCTTTTTACAGTGTAAATCAATTTCACGCCCAACCCCTCACCATACAAAATCCCTAAATGGATGGCTACATAAGACATAAGCCACCAAATTACACTATAAACCCCTCTTTTATATTGTAAAAAGCCTTCTATGTTCTTTCTTAAGCTCCAACCTCCACTAGAACCTCATCAAGACTCCTCTGAACACCTATGACTACCTAAAATGGCAATGTAACGGGCTAAGAAGGCACAAATCATTACATAAGATACCTCTAAAACTATTATCATCCTCGAGAATCAAAACCAATCCTGAAGAAATAATTGGGTCCAAATAACCTCCTCGTGAGATATTTATCATGGTTCTCATTACATCTCAACACTACCACCAACCCTAAAAACCAAACCAAAATGTGCAAAAAACATCCCCTGAAACCACATCATAACCTCTCACAGGGAACACCAACACATATCTAATACCAACCAAAAGACACTACATTTCACACAAACATTAATATCAACATCTCAATCTCTACACATCCCAAGACAACTACTACCATAACCAATGCACAACACTTCCTCAAGCACACAAATAAAAGAATTCAATCTTCCATGTCAAGATATTATCTTATTTGGGCGGCACTGCCTCACCCACACAGTTCTAATTGTTTCAAGTTATAACTAATATTTATTAGGAATCAAGTTCCCCCTATTTCATATGATATAGTATTTATAACACATCAAACATCACATCATCAAGGAAATATGCACATCTCATAAAACAAAAATATCTAACATCACATCACAAAGAAAAATAAAGACGAGAAACAATGGGTAATACCCATGAATATGCATCTCATGATCTCAAATACTCTTCATTAGGACACCATAATTCCACAACACATGAACTAAGGGAATGATTCATCTACGCAACACCTTTTCTTGATGATGATAGATCTCTACTTGTCACTCCACGAACGTCGTGTCATCCTCGATATCTAAATATCACTAGTCATTGATGTGGGAGTAATCATAAAGATACCAGACAATATTGAATGCATGAATGAAATATTGGATCCTCTCTAGCTACAATGGAAATTCAAATTGATACTCCATCACTCTAACACACCCTAACACCTCAAAGGGACCAACAAACCTTGGATAAAGAGTACTCCCCCTAGTTAAACTTCAATGATCACATCTAGGAGAGACTCTAAAGAACACATAGTCTCCAACTAAAAACTCCAAAAGCCTAAAAATATAATTATAATAGTCCTTTTGATGGTCATGTACCACCCTCAAACACTCTTTGACCAACAGTATCTTCTTGGTTTTTCTCTGCACCACATTAGGACCAAGAACTGTTGACTCCCTAACCTCCATCCAATACAATAGAGAATGACATATTCACTGATAAAATGCCTAAAATGGATCCATATCTATGGAGGAGTGATAGATATTTTTTATGTAAACTTTATTAGAGATATGCATCTTAACCACCATCCACAAAAGTGTATATTGCAAGCTCGCCACATATCCTGTAGTGAATGGATGGTCTGCTCTGTCTGTCCATCTTTCTAAGGGTGGAAAGCAGTGCTATAGTGTAACTGGGAGCTAAAATAATGTTTCAATACCCTCCATACTCACAAGAGAATAAATTTATCAATTTAAGATTATGGTCCTCTATACCCCACGAATCCTAACCACATCATCCACATACAACTTCTCCAAAACATCCATGGTACTCGACTCACAGATCTCTCAAAAGTGAGATGACTTTTTCAATCACTCCATTATTACCCAAACCACATCACAAAATATTGAGGATTAGGTTATTTAGTTATTAATTAAATCTATATGTCTTCCCATTTCCACTTACGAATATCCAAGGACTACAAAAAACCTCTAGGAATATAGTTCTCCACTTTCATATGCTAAAGAAATAGACACCTTACCACAAAAATTGCCACTGACCATTTCATCCTTGGCCACCAAATATATCTCCTCAAGCCATGATACATCTTGGCCACACCAGGATACCCTGTTAAAGTTGATCTTTAAAAGAAATGGATAACTTCTTCACACCTAGACAATAGAACAAACAACCTTCCCTGAAACAACACCTAGTTTTGACAATCCTCCATTAATCCCACTAGAGAATCACCACAACCAATATAGCCACACATCACCCATTACTATGAGTCTCCCCACTAATAATAACCTACCTTCCACATAAAGGATGACTCCATAGTCATCTAATAAAGAAAAACACAATTACCTGTCTCTTTGATGTCAAGATGAATCACTACAAGCTCCTTGATCCCTTTCCAAATGTCAAAAAATACCCAAACCATGTCTCCTTGGGACTTCTGACTGAGCACATTAGAAAAAAATTCCCCTTTCTATAGGGTGAATTTTTTCTCAAAATCATAATCTTGAAGAAAATCCATCCACCCCCACTGGTGGGGATTCAAATCTCACTAAGAAAAGTCATATTTCAGGTTTTATGGTCCATTAAAACCACAAAGTGGTCACCGACAAGGTAATAATTCCATAACATTAGGGCAAAAATGACTATCGGTAACTATTGAACATGGTTTTCATAGTTATTCTCATGGGGATGTATCTACCTAGACCCATAAGAGATCACTTCTCTACTACATCAACCCAAATTTCAATCTTAGATGGGTAGCATTAAAGAAAACCTCAAACATCACACCCTCCATAAGAAACCCAAGCATCCATGATCAAATAAAATTCTCTTTTAATTAAAAAGAAACATCATGGGACTAATCGCTCCACCAAAAGTCATGGTAATTCATCATTAAAGCCATCAATGGGGCTAAAACTTGAGATAAATTAAGCATAATCCTCCAATAATAACCAGTTAGATCTAGAAAAATGTAAACCTCAACCACATTATTGGGTTTTGTCCAATAAAAACCCACCTCAACATTTTATAGGTATACAGAAAAACCCTACTAAAGAACCACATTTCTAAGGAAACACACCTCTCATATCCCAAACTTAAAGTTGGAAAACATTCCATAGAGCCGATGGTGTTAAAGGACCTACAAAATAACCCTAAGATACTAGATGTGCTCCTCTTATAACTTCAAGTAAACCAATATATCATCAATGAAACTGATGGAGAACCAGTCCAGAAACTCATGTAATATATAGTTCATGAGTCTCATGAACACAGATGGTGTATTCATAATACTGAACGACATGACCACAAACTCAAAGTTCTCCTACCTATATTTTAAGGAAGTATTTGGGATATCATCATCTTTCACCCTCATATGGTGATATCAAGACCATAATCCAACCTTTGAAAACCAACTGGATCCCATCAACTAGTTGAATAGATGATTTATCATTGGAAGGGGGTAACATTTCTTGACCATCACATGATTCGACCTCCGGTATTCTATGCACAACCTTGAACTATTATCCACCTTCTTGATGAGAAACACTAGATCACCCCAAATAGACACACCAAGTTGGATAAGACCCTTCTACATTATATCATCCAACTACACCCTCAACTCACACTACTCCTTAGATTCCATCCGACAGTGATCTATAAAAATCGAAGATCCTATTAATTGCTACTATAACCTAAGATTGACATAACATTGAGGGGATAAATCCATAACCTCAATTGGGAAAACATCCAAGAACTAATCCACAACTTTGGGAACACACTCTACCTGATATTCCACTAATAGCTTCACCAACTAAGAAAAAAGATGCGTTTCTTTCCTACCACCCATCTAATAACCTTCTCTCCAGTGAAATCCACTCACTAACCCTCCACATAAAAAATGTAACCCTATAATGGAAATAGTATATTATTTATTTCATGGAATACAACCAATACATATTGAGGATAAAATCATATGGTTGAATCTAAAACAAGAGAAAATATCCAACTGACTGGTGCTACCCATCACCAGCCTACATCCCTGACACATATCATACAAAGCATCCTAACCTCCAACCGACATAGATAACACAAAGGGAAATATAAGTCTCTCTACATTTATTCCCATATAATAGACCCAATTAGGAGAAAAAAAGGAGTACAAGGATCATAAATCAAATAATTCACTCACAAGTGTAAATGATAAAATAACCGTACCTTGAACGACTCTTGGATATGCTAAAATTTCAACCTCTAAAATGTGCATCTGACCACACTCAACTCCTATGAATATCTTCTATCGACCTCAATGATTGTTCTCTTTACTAGGTCCCTATGTATGGGGACCATCACTAAGATTCCCCTTACCATCAAAATTTACCTTTGTCTACTAAAAAAGAATTGAAAATCCCTACTGCTGAAAATGACCCAAAAGGTAACTATTATCGCTACTGAAAAGGGTCCTGACCACCCATCTAAAAATGGAATCCTTGAATGGTCAGGATCTGAGCTTGGTGGTTACCATTGCCACCACTTACATAAAAGGAAAATGGAAAACCCTCGCTAGGTTCTTAGAATACACCTTCTTGAGAAGAATGAGAAAAGCTCTAATGCAGCTGACTCCCTGCAGGTCGAAACCTTGACTGTCTGAAAACCTACGACATACTACCTAAAACTCTAATTCATAATATTTCCTTCTAGCCACCCTACCTAGGATGAACTCTCAAGGAAATAATCAACTCAATAAACTCCACATTTTTTAATACCTTCAGATATAATGGGAGTGTAAATAGAGTGCCAGTATACTAGATCACTGGGTGTAAAGCCTCTTCCATACACCATGCTATTGAATCTTCATCTGGAAAAACATTAAGGGAATAGTGTAGGAGATCCTTGAACTAGATCCCATTCACCTTCACACTCAATATTCCCTTTTTAATAGAATAACTCGTACTACTTTTTTACCTTTATCGTCAATGAAAAGAACTTTGAACGAAACTCCCTCTAAAAGTCTGGCCACAACACATGAAACAACATCCACCATAGAAACATAGCTCTTTAAAACTGAATAACTGCCAATGGTACTCAAAATTCAACCCATGATCTGATTAGACTAAAATAAATCTCAAGATCATCAAACCATCTCCCTGTATCAAGATCTATGATGATCCCCTTATACTTTCCTTGACTTTTCTGCTGAAAGGTATGAAAAGTCTGATTCCAAACCTCATCCTCCTCTATTGGGTTAATCTTCCAATGATAAAATAAATCAGACTATTGAACCTAAAATGCTAGAACAATTAATGGATGATGAACATGATTCATTCCTAAATATCAAGGAGAACATCTTAAGCTTAGTAGCATGGAATTTTATCAAATATTATTCATTTAGTACATTTTAATTTTTTAAAAGATCACCCAATAAAACATGAACATAATAAATAATGATTCATGTAACACTCTTAGGCATATACCCTGAAAACTAGTGTACCTAACCTAGTAATTTGATAATATTAGTGTTTGTGCATTGGATCATGGGGGTAGGGGGTGTTAAAATCCAATGTTCTAGCCATTCACCCTGGCCCATGCCACACACCAAGGTTAACTAGCACCACCACCAACCCATGTAATCCTTATAGTTCCAAAATTTTAAATCCATCCTCTCAATCATCCATCACATTTTATACCACTTTTTTATGACCCCTCCATCCAACGATATTACAATGAAGAGAGATAATGACCCCTTCAGTCCTACCTCTAGTAGGCCCCAAGTTGGTGTCTAGCACCAAGGGTATTAAAATCTCACATATGAGAGGCATTAACCTCCATAAACATAAATATATTATGATATAGTATAAGAAACCCAAAAAAAATCCCACTAGATAATATAACAGTAAACCCAAAACCATCCCTCAATTCATGAACAAAAATAAACCAATACAATAAAATTCTCTAATATATACCAAGGACATTTCCTACAGCTGTGACTCAATAGTAGCTCCAAAACCCAAGATATTAATGTTCAACTCAGTCCCCAATGTCCTCCTAGAAACCTAAAAAAAGTATATATTCATAGGGTGATCATAACATGTATACTCAGTAGGTATAAAACCAAAATCTCAAGTGAAGATATGTAAAGTTTATTCAAATGCACCAAGGAAAAAATAACAATACCAATGAGCACCTAAATAGGTCAACTAACCAAACCCAGCCTCACCATGGTTTGTTAACCAAATCATGCATCCAATATAGTAATATAGAATTGAGATCATAACAATGAAAGGTGCCCTTGTACCACTTCCCTGCTGATTTTATACTCTCACTCCCCAACATCGAACTTCATGTTCCCCCATCCCTTTGTACATATCACATCACATTACAACTATCCATTTCTGATGTGGGTTGAGATGCATCCATACATACCCCACCCTTAAAAGGTATAGCATCCCATGATATAATTATGCACCATCACATCACTTCTTGCTTGAAGAAACATGGTCCATACCAATACATCTCTCCTCATCACATAAACCGAGTATCATGAACATGAAGGAAATCAACCTCCTGCCATCCTCCTACCATGCATGACCCCCACCACATGCCAAATCTCATCATTGCCTAATCACATCTCACCTCACCCCTATCACTGCACATCTCACCTAGACACCTAGGCCATCAAAACTAACAAAGGAAGAGCGGGGAAGAGGGGACGACCATCTATCTGCACCACCACCATTATGGATGTTGGGGAAAATGACTGGAACCCAGAACTTCTGAGCATTGGTAAGGCTATCCAACTTGGTTGGGGAGTGTATAGAAATAACCTAAAATATAATATATATATATATATATATAGCATACAATACCCATCATATGGGTCCAAAAAACTACACTAAAGTATGCCACCACACCACCACTTCACCAAATCTCAACTAGCACCACTACTAGCACCACTACTACCACCACAATATGCAACACACCACAAAACCACCACACAATCCACGCATTTCCACATTCATTTACTAAGCCAATTCATTCACATTTACAATGCCCATTCATTAAATGTTAAATTCATTTAATCCATTTACTACACAAACATTTCAAGCCCATCTCATTTATTAACTAGCCTATTTCGTTTCATTTCAAAATCACAACTTATCCCATGGCTAACCAATAAACTAACACAGCCACCACATAACACCTGCACCAACTCGCAAAAACCATCTTCACCACACTACACCCGCCAACCATCTCGCCACACCAACCATATCTCACAACACATCTTCCACACATCACCACCACCACATAACCACAACCACCACACCACATCGCACATCACAACCTCATCACACAATTCCATCACATGGAACAACACCACCACAAACCGTCATTATCTCACCATAACCACCATGAAACTACCCACATCACATTCATGCTAACCGATCACTAAATCACAACCCCAACACTGCACAGCCCAACCGGCTACAACCATCACTGCATGACATCCCACAACACGCATGGCCATACAACAAAGCAACCACACACAACAACAACACATCTGGAATTCCATAATTTATTAAAGGGATTCTATTTCATTACTCTTATATTTAGCATGTGTATTATAATGCAACCAGATTCCATGGGAAACCAATTAATTATCCATATTTATGTTCTTTACCCTTTTATTCAGAGTGTGATCACGAAAAAACACAACAAAGGTCACAACTCATATCATCTACCATGAAACAAAGGCTCCCAACAAACATTATTTTTAGCAGGGTGACAACATGACATAATATCATCAACAACAATATCAAAGCCATGAAAGAATGTGATATATCCCCATTCCGATCAATTTAAGGTTATTCTAATTCATTATCTATTTACACCAACCCTTACTATCAACCTAAAGGAAGAAAAGGCATGTAATTACCACACATAGAATGTAAGCACGCGAGAGATATTAATTAGTAATAATTAACAATAAATAGTAATAATCGGTTATAATTACCAATAATTTGCAATATTTTTTTTATAATCACCAATAATTACCGATATTTAATAATAAATACCAAAAAAACAAATAATTAGTAATAATTAGTAACAATTGTCAATAATTACCACTAATTTGTAATAATTAATAAAAATTAGTAATAATTACAAATATTTTGTAATAATTACTAGTAATTAGTAAAAATTACAAATTATTGGTAATAATTACTATTAAATTGTAATAATTAGTAATAATTACCAATAATTAATAGTAATAATTTCTGGTAATTACCAATAATTAGTAATAATTACACATTATTTCCAATAATTAGTAATAATTAACAATAATTCGTAATTATTACCAGTAATTTGTAACAATCACCAAAAAATTATAACAATTTCTAATAACTAGTAATAACAATAATTGGTAATAATTAAAAATAATTTCAAATAATTTTTTATATTTAGAAATAAATAAAAATAATTAGTAATAATTACAAATAATTAGTAGTAATTACAAATAAATAGTAATAGTTTCCAATAATTAGTAACAATTAGTAATAATTTCTAATAATTTCCAATAATTACAAATAATTAATGATAATTAGTAATAATTTTCAAAAAATTAGTAAAAAATAGTAATAATTACCAATAATTACTAATAATTAATAACAACTACTGACAACTATCAATAATTAGTAACAATTTTTCATAACTATCAATAATTAATAAAAATTAGTAATAAATAGTAATAATTATTAGTAATTTTATGTAATTAATTACTACTAATTACCAGTAATTAGAAATAACTAGTACTAACTACCCGTAATTACAAGTAATTAGAAATTATTAGTAATAATTAATAATAATTACCAATAATTGCAAATAATTAGTACTAATTAGTGATAATTACTAATAATTAGTAACAATTAGTAACAATAACTAATAATTAGTAACAATTATTAATAATTTGTAACAATTACCCAAAATTAGTAACAATTACAAATAATTAGTACTAATTATTACTAATTTAAAATAATTAGTAATAATTACAACTAATTTCCAATAGATTCCACCAATTAGTATTAATTTATAATAATTACCAAAAATTAGTAATAATTACCTATAATTTTCAACAATTAGTAATAATTACCAACAATTATAAATAATTACCAATAATTTGTCATAATTATCGATGATTTATGATAAAAACGATACTTGGTAATACTTAGTAATATTTTTCAAAAATTGTTATAATTTTTAACAATGTGTATTAATTTATAATAATTAGTATTAAATATTTCTATTAACTATAATTTTTTACATACTAATATTTTTTTATATTTAGTTGTAAATACTACTAGTTATCGATATTTGGTAATAGTTACATGTAATTTGTAATTTTTGGATATTATGATTTTTTGGATAATCCCTTCCATCTATGAGATTAATCATAAGAAATATATTTATTTTCCATTTTTTAGAAAAACATAGAGCAAGGATGTAGAAAATAGTTTTTATTTCAAGTTTGGGATTGAATAAATCATCATAAAAATCCAAAAATCTCTCGTATAAATCCTATATATATTGAGTGTGTTGAAACATTTTTATAATTTTCATCATCAAAACTAGAATTTGTTTCAGAAGGGACATGTGTATATGTATGAAATGTGATCTTATAATATTTTAATCATTTAACTAGGTTAGGGTTCATCTATTATGTTTTAGTTTTTTTATGTATTATGTTTTTTAGTAAAAACATGGTGAACATAATTTTGTATAAGATACAAATAATTTGGTTCTATATCCATTAGGATTTCAAACTTTAGTATATGATGTTGCTGGTCTATCTTTTCAACAAGTATAAATAAAAAACTATGATTAAACTCCCGATTTAGAAGCATTTCTATTTTATGAGTCTTTGGAGTTTTATAATTATGCCTTATATCCTAGTTACAAGATAAGTAAATTTAATTTTTTTACTAAATTTATACCTATTAAATCATAAAATGGAAATCCAAATAGATGTTTTGATCAAATATTATATTTGGTTAAATTACTGATAGAGGCTTGGGTGTTCATGAACATCATGGAATCATTGACATTAAATAAAAAATCATTCTTTTAGTAAATAAACCATTTATACTGGATCATCAAGCACATATAATTTATTTTGATAATTATTATGATTATTTGAGATATTTAATTGACTAATAGAGAATTGTAAAAATTAAATCTCATAAAAATCTATTTATGAAAAGTGAAGGTGGCTCTACAGAAGTAAAAGGAATTAAAATATTTCAAGAGACAACTCTGAATACATATTTAACAAAAAGCGACTCAAAAATAGATGATGAAACCCTGTAGTTATGGGCCAATAGTTGTGATGATGTTAACGAGGTAACAAATGAATTTGAAACAACAAGATATGATGAAGTTGAAGCTCTTATGGAAATGGATGATATAGAAGATGAAGATGAATATATTTACATTTGCAAATATGAATATGTGGATAAAGATGCAGAATGATGAAATTTCATGCTGTTTATAGTCATAATTAATATATAATACCCATTTTCAATTATTTACAGACAACATTCATTTCATGTTTCAGATGGATGGAAATAATTACGATGATATGTTCCATAGCGTCGAAGAGTATTTTCTTCCTAGTGATCAACTAGATGCTTCGTCATCCAACCTATAGGTTTCTTCCACTTCATTGTTGACTTGGAGGGTTCATAGTCTTGCGAGATAAGTGATTTCTAACCCTATTCTTAAGTGACATCCAACTATTGATTTAAATCCACACGTAAAAAGTTATGTTCAGTTGTTTTTTTTGTTAATTTTATTAATTTTAATTAATTTATTTATGTACTAATTGTTTGATTATTTGTTCCTTATCCCACATTTTTTCACATATAGTTGATGAACATGGGGCTGTAATTCTATGAAACTATTTTTCTAGACCATGGGTGATGTGGGATTAAATTTTCATTTATGTCCATCATTTAATATTTGATTATTGGATTATATGTAAATAAATATTAATTATTTTGAAATTTATTTAATTGTTGGATTGATATTAATTATTATTTGTAGGTTTTATTCTATCCCATCAAAGATAATATGATATAATTTATCTGGGTTTCCTAGTAGATCTGTATGTGTGAGTGTTGACGTCAGTTTTTGAACAATCTAAGAAAGAGTTCCATGGAAAAAGCTAGATCAATAATTTTTTATTAGTCTTGTTAGATCCATAAACCTTATTACATCTTATATCATGTTTGGAATGGATTATGATCCTACTAGATGAGAGATATATTTTAGAGGAGAACATAATCTGGCCAGCAGAACTGGGGGATGCATGAGGTCACACATAGAGCTGGTAGTTGTACATTTAGTATTCATCAAAAACATAAGTTAGGTAATTTTATTTAATAATTTATATATACATTAAATGTAAAATTTTTATTATATATCCATATAAGAATTTGAGTATCCCGATGTTATGGAGTTTGGCGTTTTTAAGAGAATGTACATTGATCCTTCCACATGAGAGATTACTGGTGGCCTACAACACCTTATTGTGGTAAGTGCAATTTTTTTATTTTTAAAATTAACTGAAAATAATACCTTAAATATTTAAATTTCAAATTTTATTTGAAGGAGGTATATGAGGTAGGGACTTATCACACACATAATGAGAGTTAGGGCGAGATTGAGCAAAAGGAAACTAATGCGCCAATATTTGATGAGGATGCATTGATGTGGGAAAATCATTTTGAAATATTAAAAGGACAAATGGTTGCTATTAGTTTTCAATTGACGACTACTAGTTATTTTGGTACTGTTATACAATCATTGTCCAGATTAGGGGAAACTTATATGGAGTCATAATCATCGTTTGAAGAATGTGAGGAGAAGCTATGAGCTCAGAATGAGGTTATAGAGACCCTACATAGGGTGAAGGACGAGCTTCATTGACACTAGTAGTAGTAGTAGGAGTAGCAGTGTCAATTGAAGGAGCAACAACATGAACAGATAATGGAGTACATGTGATGGCCGACATAAGGTATAAGGATGGGTTTCCCTCCAACGAGTTTTCAGGATAACCAACCACCTACAAAGTGATTTATATTATTTTTTAAAAACATATTATGATGATCTTTGAATAAACATATTAACTATAATAGTTTTATTAATTCATATGTCTACAGTTTTATATATTTGGTTTTTATAATTTGTTTGAGGTTTTTTAATTCTTTTTTATTTTTTCATCTTATTTATAAAAGAGTAAAATATCTATTGAAAATAACATATTGTGACAAATATTTTATTCCAAAAAAAAATAAAAAAATATTTTATATTAGATGGAAAACTATTTGTGATGGTACACTCCTCTATCACAAAAAAACTATTTCTTATGATGAAATATCGTAAAAACCCAACTTTTGTGATGCTATTTTTGGCCATATGGAAATTATAACGGGATACCATCATAAATAATTAAATTTATAGTTTTGGATGGTGAAAAACCCCACCACAAGGAAATAATTGGAAAATTTTTCTTGAAATCATAATAGATGGTACATATATGTTTTCATTTGTAGACATGAAAGCTCGATCTCACTGATGTCTTTTCCCATGTTTCCCCCACTCATTCCCGATATAAGGGGAATCCAATGATCAGATTATCATAGAAGTATATCAAGTTCCTTGTTTCTAATTTTTAATTTTTTCGGTCAGTATGTATTCTTATCAATGACCACTGCTTAGAATTCATAAAACATTTCTTGAAAGAATTGGTTTCTCATTCATTGACCTGGGACTCCTTGATTCTTGACATGCAGTAGTCTGATTATTCTCAAATAATGAATAATATTAGTGTTGGTCCAAGGGAATATGGTTTTGTTTGTAATTATATGAAAAGATAATATGTTCCTTATCCTTTGATCCTAATGTAAAACTGTATTTTGATCCAGTCTAATTAGGATTTGAAGTCTTACTTGTACATCTATTTAAGTTGGTGGCCATTTTTCAATTGATAAGCTCACTAGGATACCTATTAAGTTAGAATTATATATATCAATTCTATCAAGACCCTATATTTAATTTTTTTCATATATGTGGATTTCACTATTACATTTCCCTCTATGATATGGATACAAAATGGGGATAATGGATTTTGGCAGAATTGTTTTTTATGAAAATGTTTCAGAATACTACTCATCTTTCCTTAAAGTTATCCATTCTTATAAGTGTTGTGGAAAGAATAATACAATTAATTAAACACATTATTCCCAAACTAAACTCATTCAAAAGGTCATTTGGGTTGATAAAAGAAATCATCATACAAAGGATATGGCTAGTTCATCTGATTCCCAAGGGGGCATGTACAAACAATTAACCCAATCAAAGAAACTTCCCTCTAAGGTTGAGTATTTATCTAGTTTTGTGGATGGTATTAAAAATTATATAACTATTTTTGAGTAGTTTAAAAAGGTTTCCTTAGGTATAATAACTTCTAATGGTTACTCTATTTTCGATCCTTCTATTGAACCGTTGAGAGTAGACTCCACCAATCAAGAGGATGAAGAGTATACTTATACTGATTCCATTGATTACCCCCATGATCCAATAAGAATAAAACACATAATTGATGATGATTATTATCACTTTAGTGATAAATGATTTAATAGGTTAATTTCATTCTATTTTAGTTTTAACCATATTTCTTGTATACAAAATTAGTGACGAGAAAGTTTGTATGGTTTTTAACAAACAAATAATGATATTATAAACAATGAGTTTAATATTGATATTACCATTAAAGAGAAAGAATAAAATAATTATTTTCTTATTTATATAATATATTATTAGTAATTATGTTCCCATTTCTATCCCTGATATTATTTTACATCATTATTCAAGTAGGTGGTTAGACCACACCAAACATGAAAATATCATAATTAATGGATGAGTATGGTTATAAAAGTGGATTATTTGAGAATAATATCAATATAATAGAATAATAATGATATTATTTAGATATATTTAATTATTTTAATCATATTTTATGATATTTTAGTAAATAACGAACAATCAAGATGAAAATGAGATACGTTTCTTTGTGGAGTCAGTAGTCTACACATGCAAGGATGATATTTTCGTTTTTTTAATGGGAAATAGAAAAGGTGGTTAATAGTTACTAACTTCACATAATAAAATCATGTATAAAAACAATACTAATTTCATTATATATTAATGTAAAAATTATATTTGGGAGAGTAATATAGGTAAGAAAATAATTTAGGGATAATTTAGGAACTCACAATAGGGACTTGAGTTTTCCCTTGGAAGAATCATTATAAATGGAGGGATTATGAGAACTTATTATGAACATAATATAAATGAAGTTAAAATGGATTATATGAGAATTAAAATTCCAAAGTTTCAAGAGGAAAATAAAATTTAGTTTGTTCTTTTAGGGGTGATGAGAGGCCCCACTTATAAGTGGAGAGAATGAAATTATTGTAAATATTTCAACTTAATATAAAGAGAGAACATGTTACACTTATAAAGAGGATCCTGAATGGATAATAATAGATTTGGGGATAATTTATGGTCTACAATACCTCAATAATTAATTTTTAAATATATTTTTATTCATTTACTATTATAAATTTTACAATTAACTTAATTGGTTTTATCGTGGTCACTATTTTTTAGCTATGTAATTAAATTTTAAGGCCTAAAAATAAAATGGAACTTATTAAAAATTTAGGACCTATATATTTCAAATATGAAAACCATTTTATCATATATAATTTCGATATATTAATTTTTTTTAACATTAGCACATGTAACGTGTAGAAACTCATTGTTTGAAAAAGTGTATTTTTAATCTTAAAATTTACATGTAAGATAAAATTCAGTAAGGTAGGATACTCAGGATATAGATGTATAGAAATTTGGATTTGGGATTACTATATTTAAAATCATGGAGGTCATGTATAGAAACTTTAATGGGTCCCATGTTGGTAATTTTTTGTGGATGACTGTTGTATATATCATGAAATTTCATCATTCCAAACTTGATCTCTAACTTCACTTCTAGATCCACCCACATCCTCATACATACCTTACCATAATATTTATTTAACTACCATATCTCCAAGATTTTGATACATTATATTTTTATAGGATATTATTTTGGATAATTATTTAATTTTTCAACCCTATACTTTTTTTGGAAAACACAACTGTATTGACTGTACATAAACATTACAGTTCACAAATAAACAATTACTTTTTAGGATATATCAATATTACATATAGTGTATGTAATTAAACACTGAATTTTGATATTAATCAATAAGTGTGGGTAGGTGGGGAGGGTGTGTCCAACTTCTAGTCTGTCACTTCATTTTCTACTCAATTCCCTCCCATCACTTTTATTATCAAAATATTTATGGGGTTTTTTGGGATTTTTTGAAAAAAAATTAAAATAAGTATATGTTTTAATTTATTTTAAATCATTATCGAAATAAAACTGAATGATTTTAGGGCCTTAACACCCTTTACAAGAATATTTAGAAGAATAAATCATGGGACCTAATAACTCTAACCAATGGAAAAAAATTATTTTTTAACATTTATATTGCAATATTTAAAATTTTAATTTTATTTTTGTGTTGTTTTGTTTATATATATATATATATTATAATTTAATTTATGTTCTATCTAAAATTACATCAATTAATGTAATATGGAAATATAATTAAAAATCCCACCCATGAATCCCTTTTATAATTAAGGGTTCCCTGAAAATAATTACTGATTTTAATATAGGATTTAATTTCTTAAATTACAAAACTATCTTAATAATATAATATTATTAATAATACATTATTAATAAGAAAATATGAAGTACCAGAATATCCCAGTCTTATAATTTTTTTAATGAAAAATTAAAGACGATAGATTACAATGGGTGTTTACAAAGTTGGGTGTATGTTTTTCCTTAGAATCCAAGTATACTAAAGACAAGAAATAAGAAGTCATGAATGACCACATAGAGATAGGCTCCATAAAATCCTTCTTTGATAGTGTATCCACCACCTAATTGGCCCACATTCAAGTGGACATTTTCAAAATCTTGGAATATTTCCTACCATTGTAGAAAGAGACTCCAAGGGATGTTTCTTAATATTTCCCTAAAACTATTTACAATACAGTTTGAATCAAATCCACCACAAATAAACCTCCATCCAATATATAAATTATAATTGATTGCATGAATCATCTCCCAAAGTTTCACCTCATAAGCAATTTCATTTCCAATGTAATGATTGAATCATTCCTTATCAAATCCTCTATTTGTATGAAATATGCCTCTATATCCCAAGGGACCAGGTGTTCCCAAAGTTACAACATCAACATTTACATTAATCCAGGTTTCAATCAATGGGATCCACTGAATAAACTTCACCATTAAGGGATTTTTTTACCCACTAGGAATACCAATAATTCACAAGATAATTAAATTAGATATATAATTTTTCATTGAACATGTTTGGATTTTTGATGATTCTAGAACATCCCTGTGAATTGAAATGATACCAACATTCAACATGTAAAGTAAAATAACAAAGGGGAAATAATTCATCATGTTATACATATTAAAGAAGCCACTACTCTTGTGTATTTAAGGAAAATATTGAAAAGATTATCACTGAGATTAGATAACCCAATGGAAATCATGAGGTCAGTAACCTCATTGGTCAAGAATAGATTCACATTGAACATTTCTTATTCACAATTCTAGAGTTCAACTACTATGATACATTTAAAAAACGTCTAATATAGTGTTTCAACAGCCTTCAGGTATATCAAACTGACTAAATCATGTTGTATTCTATCTTTCTATATTTTATCATCAGTTCATATTCACTTCACTAAATATTCCATAAGAGTAAGTGCTTAGATGGTGAAATGAATAGAGTCTTATAATTAGTTATCCACCAGAGATAATTAACAACAAATTCACAGTTGGATTAGTAATATTTCATTTCATTGATAGAACCATTGATTCTTGTTGTCTAAATCAGTATGGCCCTATCAACATAGCCATACATTAACATTTTCAGGAAGATGTTGCCTAAAAAATACCTGAAATATCTCTGATTTTTTTTCTCATATTAGAAATAGTCATTTGTTTTATAGATTTTAGGACCATCACCATCTCACTCAAGTTATTTTAAATCCATAAAATATTAAAATAATTTATATTTTCTTGTTTACAAACAACCCATTTTGAGGATATCATCATCTCATAATATGAGTTCTTTATTCTCAGACACACAGTAGATGAAAAATAGTAGGGGTACCCATTTTATCTTTTTGAAACAAATATTCTCTTCAGAATATCCATGGACATGTCTTCAAATGTAAAAAGGGTCCATGTAAACTGATTGAGAACGGATTCATTAAATTTCTTGAGATCTTTAATACCAAATAGTCCCATACTAATGGGATTAGTGAATTATTTTCATGCAATGAAGATAAATTTTCTCACATGAACACAATGAGTCCATAAAAAATTTCTAATCATATTATGAATCTTCTTGATAAGTCCATAAGGTCATTTATAGATGAAGAAATAATGCATAAACATGGAAGTGATCACTGAGTTGACCAAGAATATATTCCACACTAGGGACATTCTCTTTCCGTTCCAACTAGCTATTTGGGATATAATGCTTGATAAAAGATTCTCCAAATATGAGTTCTTGAATTTTCCCCAAAATAGAGAGACACCCAAATAGAAAAAAGGTATATACCCTATCTTGGCCCCAATATTTTTATCAAACCTATTCTTCATAGAAATAAAACCCATTATTTAAACAGAATAAATGATTCATTCTAGAATATCAACTACCCTATAGTATCTTGTTCATGATTAAAAATCACTTTAATGGATTTTGGTTTCTTTTTAGAAGTATACCAAAAAATTAGGATTCTATAATCTTAAATAAGGTCTGAAGGGGTAAAAAAGTTTCTCCCAACCTTTATTTTCTTATGTCATCAAATGTGTGTAAGTTCAGTAATGAATTTATTTAGATAATACCCATATACTACAAGGTGGAGACCCAATAATGGGTCTCCGTGTATAATACCTCTAGAGCATGAAAATAATTTTCTCAATGATCATTTTATTAGAATAGAGATACTCAAACTCTTAAAAATGATAATAATTAATTTAATGATGTCATTAGAGAAACCATACATATTGAGAATTGCAAATATAAATATATATATTATCATATCAAATGACTTTGAGATATAAATATTTAAGAAAAAATTCCCATCTTTGGATATCTTATTTAAAACAATTAGAGCATTTTGAGTTAGTAAAAACACACGTTTGAATGTTCCTTTAAATAATTAATCTAAATTGATTGGAATTGATGAATTCACCAGTGATTTTTCCAATTCTCAAAGCAAGAATTTTGATTATGATTATTTGAACAATTCTTTCAATTGAAATGGGCCTAAAATCCCTTATTTCAATAACATCCATCTTATTAGGAATTAAATAAATTAAGTGAGTGTTTATCCCTTGAGGTAATGAGGTAGAGATAAAAAATTCCCTTACAACACCCGTTAATCAACATATACAATAACCCAATAAATCATGATGAAATTATTTCCAAAAACATCATGTCTTGGGGCACTTTCCTTATTAAGAGAGAAGAGTGTAGTTTTGATGTCATATTCTAAAGGAATATAAATAAGACCTTGTTTATTGTGATCTTTAATATGGAAATGCATGGAATCTATAAATTTAGGGTCATTTTCATACCCATCATCACTAAAAAATATTTTAAACTTGTCCAATAAAAAAGTGGAAATTTAATTTTAAGAGGTTAATAGAAATTACTTAAATTGGAAAGCATTGATCCCTTTAATAACATTTTTCTCATTATATGAGGATTGGAAGGATTCAAAAAAAATTCACCTCCCTAAATCCATTCAACATCAAATTGGTTTTGGATAGCTTTTCCTTGAGTTCCAAGAGGGTGTCAAGTTTAAGTTGTGGTTCAATATTCTCCTATCTAGGTGAATCACTTCTTTGGTTGTTAGCTTGGTATGAAAATATGTTGTCTTAAAATTCCCTAATTTCATCATCCAAATTTTAAAATGATGCCTTAATCTGGACTCTTATAAGGGATTTGATATTTATGGGAGTTTGAGAAAGGATCTAGAGTGGAATATCAGTACACTAACTTCTCCATGTATCAATGATGATTTCCATAAAATTAGGGATTGTAATCCAAGCATTGATAAATTTAAAAGGAAATAGGGATAATCTATGAGAGTTCACCTAAATGTTTGTTATAATGGGATTGTGATCAGAGTTAAATCTTTGGACTGTGAAACTTAATAACCCAATAGATATGTTACTATCTTCAATGTGGTATATAAATCTATCAATTTTTCTTACTTTCATTCCATTAACTATGTACCTAACCCATGTTAACTTATCCCTAATAATAAAAACCTAAATAACGATAAAATATTCAATGTAAGACTATAATTCATCCAATACAATATTTATAAAGTTGGATACAATTTTTTCATCAAGACTCAAAATGGTATGGTAGTCTCTAATCAATATCCAATTTTGGATGGAATGGATAACCATATTGAAAATATCTCTCTCTAGATCCCTTATTTTAACATATGAATTGGAGGAATAAATAAAGGATAAGTTGAAAGAATTTCCATAAACTAGGACTAGAATATAAATATGCTAAAATATTTCATTGCATGATAGAATATGTAAACATGAGTGCATAGTCAACCAAATATTTTCCACTACATTTACATTAATGTTATAAGACACAAATTAATAACCAATATTTTACCAGTTGAAGGCCTTAAAACTCTCAATATTCATAATAGGATATGAAAGTAGAAACAACAATTGATTTTTGGTAATTATGAAGTTTCTAAGGGACTCCATTGAGAAAGATTTTCAAAGACCTTGATAATTGTAGAACATGATTCTCATTAATTATATAAATTTTGGATTCTTTCCTTCCTCCACATCCTTGGATTCCTTCTTCCCTTTTTCCATGACATTTTTTTCTTCTTTAATAGGGATCTACAATCAATCTATCACTTTTACCTAGTACATGAGATTCATTAGTGCCATCAAGAACTTCAATCTTAGTTGGATTCTATTCATCTGGCTCATCAACCCAAGAGATTCCACTGAGGGGACTGACTTATTTCTAGAGTTTCCCATTTTTTTAGGACCCCCCTTAAGAGTCTTCCTTATAGAATCTTATATCAAAGCCACCTATTTGAAGTTATCATAAATTGTTTCTAGAAATGGGGGTGGTTTTGGATCCACAAGATTAGATTTATTTACTATTTTTGGTAGCTCATCATCATTTTCTACCTTGTTAGTCTCACATGGGTACTTTTCCAGTGTTAAACCGTCTTCCACCCTTCCAAATGAAATTTTTCGGTTGGATTTCTCAATACATATGGGATTAGGATAATATCCTACCAGGTTTTCATGCATTTTCTCCCCATAAAATAATAGTAACATTCCCCAAAGTAACTTCTTTAGTTTTATTTATAATATTTTATGTTTACATGCAGGTTTATCCAAATTTATAGGGGAAATATAATCATGACCACTATATGGTATATTCTGATCTCTTAATGGGGTGCAATCCTATGCATCAGCTTTATTTCTAGTTTCCTTCATCATCTTCAGGTGTTTTTTTGTTGTTGGTGGTGTCTTATAACCAACTATGTGTACTTTGGATTACATGAATATTCATCTAATTTAATATTAATTAAAATAAATTATTATATATCATTCATAGTTATTTTTTACTTTAATGTAAAATTGTTTTAGAGTATCTATCACATTAAATATGGAATAATAGTTCTCTACTATGATAATAACATTAAAATTCTATGATGATATTCTTAAACCATGTTATATGGTTCGATAACATTCTATGAGGGGACACATTGTATATTGACCATTAGGTTCGAGTTCTTGTATGTTTATGAGAATTTATTTCATGATGTTCACACATGGTATTCTCTAGATAGAATATTATGAGAACAAAATTGGCAATAGGAATCCCACATGTTTATATGTCAATGATTATTCTTATATGTGAGCATGTGAAATGATACTTATACTTTAATATTATTTTTAATGGGTATAACGACTTGCCCACTTAGATGTATAGTTGTAAATCATGATCATACAGTTCATGGTGACGTTTGATATGTTGGGTGCCTTGTGAATGATATGATATTAATGAATAAGCTAAGGAATTATTTTTCCTTACATATTTATGTAATTTTATATAGTAACCCTTTTATTGAAACAAAACTATCACATTAAATTCATGGACATTATGTAATGAAGAGTTTATTTCATATAGTTAAATAAAGATGTATTAAGATTTTAGGATGATTATATGGGTGTGAAACCTTATTGATGAGATACTTGGATAAAGGGATTATGTTACAGAGCTAACACTCATATGTGGTTGTTGATGTTATAACATTCACTTTGTTATCTTGGGTTCCTTGACTCATTTCTAGGAAGTAATCTTTGAATTTTAGTAAGCATACCTAATGCGAGTGAGAAATAATCCAAGAGGACCACACACTAAGTGTTTCCATTGATATCAGTTAAGTTCTATTTTAATTTATTTATTTGAATAAATATTATTCTTAAGATTGAGTAATAATTTTATTCGGGATTTATTGATCACATGAATTTAAATACATATTTATTCCCAAATTAATTGTTAATTAAACATATGATTAATATTTTTATTTATTTATTTAATGAATAAATAATTATTCGAGTATTTGATAACTATTGAGGAATACTAAAATAATAAGATTTTGTCTTGCGATAAATATTAATTTTCAAGTTGGTAAAATATTATTTATCATTGTGTTAGTTAGTGTACACCTTGAGAAAATTAAATTATTATTATTATTATATGGGATGGGGTCATATAAGGTTTAATATATAATTTAATTGTCATTGGGCAATTAAATAATATTTTTAACTCTAACATAATCTTTATAAATAGATGATTATGTCTACTTTATATAGTTTGATTAAAATTGAAAATCGTTGTGCAAAATGAAATCTAGAGCACTCTCTCAATACCATAGAACACTCTAGAGATTATCCTTCCACCTCTGTCATCTCAAGAATGAGAGTTTAATGATGATTCTTTAATCTCAAAGGAATTATTGTTACGATCAAGATGAATATAGAAAGATGATAAATACACTGTTCTTGCACCTGGTAGTCTATCAGTGTTGTTTGAAGATCATAGGAGCACATGTAGATCACCGCTAGAAGGATTCTACACTTGGGACCTACAAGAACAATGATGGTTGAATGAAAAGGGTTTCAGATTATCAACATAAATATTAAGAAAGATATAAATAATGTGGTATTATTTATTCCAATTGATTTAAATTAATTGTAAATGTAACATTAAAATATATTCCCTTGGTTCCAATGAAATTCCCTTATAAATATTCATTAGAAAAATTCATTGGTTTTTATGTTTACATATTTCAAAATATACGAATGATCTATTGAATCTGACATTTGTTTAGTGATAATCATCCCTAATAAGCACTTCCACTATGAACATAACCAATAAGTGTTCTCACAGGAGTAACATTGAAATTTATTATTATTTATTTGATTTTTTTTCATTATGCATTTAAAAGTTTAACTTAATTTCAAGTTTACATTTATTCTCAATCCTTTATTGAAATATTTTCTTCCTCCTCTTTTTTTCTCACTCACATAACCTATATTGGTTAATAATTAATGAAGTACGCATTTGAATAACCAATCAAATGGTGTCAATAATTCTGGATAGATAATACATGGTTACACAACATGTACTCTATTTTCACACATTGTGTATCCTTGTTCATTGAACAAGGACACTCACATGGACTCCACATCATTGTGTAGTTAATACTCACCACATGCATTGACTTCATCATGTTATGGCTAGATAGGGTGTAACATGAATTTCCAAAACTAAACTCCATGTAGATTGCCCACACACCATGTATTCTATGTGTTTTCAAGGTAGAAAACATAGGGTCATGCTATGTCATGTAATTTATACACCGTGTGTATTTAATACACGACACATATATGTTGGAAGTCATGTAACTTAGCATACCTACCTTGTATCATTTTACACTCTTTTACTTCATATATGTACATAAGAATTACATGTCAATAACCTAAGTGTGTACTATTGATATCTAACAAAGCGAAGTACATGTCTTGTTCCCATCTTACATATGTTGGGTATTTTAGCTATTTACATGAAAATATTAAATTTAATTAATTACACCATTAAACCTCACCGACTTGAGTAATGTGGGTATTAAAATTGACAATACACAAAATTCGTTAGGTTTTAAATTATATTAAATTATTAATTAATTCCACGTAATATTTGAAACTACAATCAGCGTATCATCAATGAATACTAAATACTCAATGCATTAAATTTTACTAGAAACATAATATTAACGTATTATATGTGGAATTTATTTTTGAGTACACACCATAAAATTATGACACATTCTATGTGAACAATAATTTGTATGAGTTCATTGAATTCAACAAGAACCAGATTGAGTAGTTTCAAAAGGTACTCACCAGGTTTCTTCCAAGTAAAAAAATCGTGTACTATTTTAGTACGTTTTAAATATAATATAAAAATTTATTTTATTTTAAAAAAAGAAGATGATAATTTAAGAATGATACTATGGAATAAGACAAAATTAATTAATTAATTAGTAATACCATTAGTTATACTAATTCGTGCATGTTTTATCTTACTGAAGAACGAATTAAAATGATTACTAGCTAGATGTTTTAAATGTGTATCTGTTTCATGTGTATGACCAATAATGATATTAGACTAGAACTATGAATATATTTTTTAATTTATTTCATGGTTTTCAGTTAATTATTATTAAATTTAATATGATGGTTTTTGTTTCGTACCTCACTCTTTTATTACGTAGGGATTCTGTTTCCATGGTTATTTTATGCAACTCCCATTAACAAAATCCTTTGGTTCCCCTCACCTTCATGTGATTAATAAAATATATATAATAATAGGATTTCCTAAAGGATTATAGAGTTAGTTCAAGATATAAAAGAGTTCAAACTAATATATGTGATATATAGGTGGACATGTGGAGTGCTGCAACTCATTCCAAGATTGGCACATGGTGTTTTCTCCTAGGTACATAAGTTGATTTATTATATTCATAATAAATCAACCATTAGATAATATCATGATCACATAATTTAATTATTAATTTATTTTATATCATATGAAGGATTTATTTTGTGGGTGTAAGACCACGATCACATAAATAATTAGAATAATATGAAAATATGGAATTAATGTAAATAGATCATTCATAAATGTTTTATCAAAACATGATTAATGCATTAAGTAAAATACAATTAATATTAAAAGTAAATGTTAATGATAAAATAAAAAATAATTACACATAATAAAAAAATCCCTCATGTTAATATTAATACAATAATTATTATATCATCTAAATTAAGATAAACCCATAGTTAAAGTGTCAGTTCAACCTCTATTAGGGGCACATTCAATTAATGAGAAGCCTTGACTAAGATATTTAGTTTACTTAACCAAATATTTATTGGGTGTAATTTCCTCTTTTTATCCAATAAAAATTTGGAGGTATGTATTGAAGAAATATGAGCATGGATTTTTGGATTGGGAAGTCCGCTCATTAGTTCAAGGAGATTCTAGTTTACAATTGGAAAGTCCGCCTACCTAAATAATTTCTTATAATATTAATACCCTCTATCTGGATTATAAGAACGGAAATATGGATCCTTTCTACTATAATTTCTAATGTGATGTGACATTTTGAGTTCAATGGCGAGGTCCATTGATACTTGATAAAATAGTGGGAGACTTAATAAATTTTAAAAAATATTACTATGTCTCAAAAAATCTGAAATCAAGAAAAGTAATAATAATATTCTCTTTTTATCGTTGTAGAATAATGAAAAGTTCATAACCACCTTATCCCTATGATAAATTCTAGATAAAGAAAATCTCCTAACTAGTAGTAAATTCCAAAAATGATTCAGATGTCTATGGGTTGTGTTAAGAAATGAAAGGATGTTTTAAATGCTAGAATCCTCAATTCCTAATTCTTCTAAAAGGATGCGAGTGATGAAGAGTTCTCTATCTATGATAAAAACTTGAGAGTTTTGGTTAACATATTGTGTTTTATTTCTTTAATCCCTATTTTATGAACTCATGATGTCACATTAATACATGAATTCTTATATAATACTCAAATATATTTATGGTCTTTATCATGAGAGAGTAATATAGAATCAATTTTCAATATCCAAGGATATCTTTCAGAGAAAACTTGGAGAAGGTGCACCAGCGAGGCCACTTGTAGTCAAACTCACTAACTACATTGAGATCCTAGAGGTTCTAGTGTTTAAGATACCTTAAGAACTATGAACCGATCTCATTCATTTTTTACTCCATTATATCTTCTCTATATTTTTTAATTAATTTTGATTTGAACAACATTGAAAAGTCTATCCCAGATCATCTCAGTCTACATCACCATGTTTATAAGGATATAAAGAACAAAAATCCTTACATTCTTTTAGAGAATAAAATTAAAGACTAGATAAAGATCTGTAACTATAAATCTTCTTCACAATTCACTTGAAATAAGATAAGGATCAAGGAAAAGAAAGGGAACAAGATACTATACATTTCACATGTGGCAAGAATGACCCCTGAAAAAAAACCCACCCATGCAAAGAAGCAAAGGGAAGCTTCAGGTGATTTTTTTATAAAGTGAAATTGATCTATTTATATAAATTGGGAATTATATACAACATGTGGTGCTCATATATATATATATATATATATATATATATATATTCAAATACAGTAACCAAGTATATTCTGAAATATTTCCTAGGGTGTGGTAAATATATGAGTAGCTAATGGAGTGAGACATGCTATTATGGCTATTGGAGACTACCACCTCATGTTATTGAGGATAATGATTATAGTTTTAAAATATTATTATTATTTTATTTCATTTAACAAATAAAATTATCTCTATATCCAAAATTTAAACATATAGACTTATTTTCAAATTTGGGAATAAATATTTCTTCTTATATAAAGAAATAATATTTAATGTTAATGAATATTTAAATATCATTTGTTATGTGTGGGATTTTACAATCTATGTAATGGAAATAGATAAAAAATTTTTTTTCACAGGAATCATACCACACCAAACTACGACATCAACAACTAGGTCATGCAAACGAAAAGTGTTTGACCAAATTACACCTAGATGGATATTTGTATACATTTGATTTAAAACTAATTTGTGTATGTCATGAATAATTACAATGAAAAATGACTAAATCCTTATTTAGTGGAAAGGTGAATGGGAAAAGGAGCTTCATAAATTAGTTCATAATGAAGTGTGTGGACCATTTACAGTTTAATTAAGGGGAGGGTGCTCATACTTCATAACTTTTACTGATGATTTTATTGTATATGGATATGTCAACTTAATGAGGTATAATTTTTATTATTTTGATAAATTCATAGAATATAAGAATAAAGTTGAAAACCATATTGGCAATAAGATCAAGAAACTCAAATCAGACCATAGTGGAGAATATCTTAATCAAGGGTCCATTGGTTATTTAGAAGAGTTTGAGATTCTATCCCAAATCACTCCTCCTTATACACATCAATGGGTTGGTATAATTTAAATAAATAACTACACCTATTAGACATGGTGAGATTAATGATGAGTCCTGAAAGTATTTCCTTACTCTTTGGTGGATACATCTTAGATATAGAGCACACATTCTAAATCGAGTTCTAAAAAATAAATCAAATGGTATTTTATATGAATTTTTGTAGGGAAATAAACCTATGTTTTCATAAGTATGAGTGTGGGGTTGTGAAGCATTATTAAGGCCATTTCTCAAAACAAACTTACTTTCTGGGGATCTAAGTGTATCCTTATAGGATATCCTAAGGATACAAGGGGATATTACCTATTTTACCACTCATATAAGAAGGTGTGGTTGATATATGTCCCATATTCCTTTAGGGGGAACACATATTCAAAATAGGTAGTGTGATTATGATGGAATTAAATGAATTCTAGGCTCAATATAAACTAGACTTATCATAAGAAGAGAACCCACAAATTCTCATGGAAGAGAACATTCTAGACACACAAGTACTATGTATGAGTAAAAGATAGGTTATAGAAGCATAATTTTATAGTTTCCTAGTCAATATATATGGTGACTCATTATTAGTTTATTATAATGATATTGTAACCCACAAAGAAGCAGTAAATGACACAGAATTTATCAAATGGAATGAATCCAAGAATTCCAAAATGGATTACATATGCCAGAACCAAGAAATGATTTTGGTAGATACTCTAGTGGATATAAATCTCATTGGTTATAAATGTTAATTCAAGAAGAAAATAAACAGGGATGGAGAATTTATTACCTATATGACATGGCTAGTTGCAAAAGGGTTTAAACAACATAAAGGCATTAATTACAACAAAATGTTTTTACATGTTTTTGTGTTAAAATAAATCATAATTCTACATTCCATAGCATCTTACCATGACTATGAGATTTGGAAGTTGGATGTGAAAACATCCTTCCTTAATGGGAACCTTCTAGAATATGCATATATGACACAACCCTAAGGTTTTGTGACTCTAAAGGATTTCAACAAGGTATGTAAGTTGTAGAGATCCATTTATGAATTAAATTTTTTTCCAGATCATAAAACATTCAATTTGATGTATCCATAACAAAATTTTGTTTCCTAAATAAATAATGTGAGCCTTTTTCTATAAAAAAATAGTGGGAGTGTGGTCATTTTATTAATAATTTATATCAATGACATAAAAATTATTATAAATGAAACAAAATTATTACAGTATATCAAAGATTAACTGAACACATTATTCTCCCTGAAATACTTAGGTGACGTAGTATATATTCATTAGATTAAAATCCAACATGATAGATCAAAGAGTTTTTTTGATCTAATTAAAATTACTTATATTAAAAAAATAAAAAAAATATTTAATATGGAACAATAAAATATTGTATTATTTCGAGTGTAACATGGAATTGATCTTTTTAAGAAAATGTGCCTTCAAACACATGCAAGTTATAAGATGAAAAGGATTACATACACATCAGTAATTGGGTCATTTTTGAATTTTATACTGTGTAAAATGGATAGATATAGCCTATGACTTAATATGACCCAGATGACCTCCATTGGATGGTAGTTAAGACTATCCTTATGTATCTGAGGTGAACTAAGGATATGTTCCTAGTCTATAGAATATATAAAGAGATATTAATCAAAGGATATATATATATTATTGTTTCTAAATATATCAATAGGATATGAAATCATATTTGGGATATATCCTCACTCTCAACAGAGTTGTTGTGTGATGGATGACCTCAAATAAGGCCATGGTCATAGATTATATAGTAGAAACTAAGTATATTTAAGCTACTAAGGAATCTAAAGAATCATTTTGGATATGTAACTTCATTCATGATATTTATATGATTCCTATAACTAAATATCATATCACACTCTACTGTGATAATAATGTGGTGGTTTCCCTTGAAAAGGAACCAAGATCACATCAACAAATGAAGTACATATATCAGAAATATCATTTCATTCCCAATTTTACTAGGAGAGGTGAATTCACTATGTGAATATTTTTCATGTAAGATAATGTAGTGTACCCCTTGATAAGATTATTTACACAACATAAAAATGATCATCATGTGAGATCAAGTGGACTAAAAGTCATTGGTAGTTGGCTTTATTCCAAGTGGGAGTCTATTGGAGTTTTTTATCCTAGAACCAACTATTTGTACATTGAATTTAATATATATTCAAATAATTGAATATTAATTAAAATATATTATTATATATCATTCATAGTTATGTGTCACTTTAAAGTAATAATGTTTCAGAGTATCTGTTGCATTGAAAAGGTATTATAAGTTCCCTACTTTAATGTGAATCATAAAACGCTATGATGATATTCTTAAACCTTGTTTTATGGTTGGATAAAATTATGATGGGGCACATATTATGTTGAATCTCACGTGTAAGTACTCATAAGTAGATGAGAATTTATCTTATCATGTTCTCGCACAGTTTTCCTCATGATAGGATATTATGAGAGTATTCTTTCTAGTAGAAATCCACATATTTATATGTCATTGAATATTCCCATCCACGATTTTTTGTAATGTTCCTTATAATTTAATTATATTATTAATTCATATGGGGAATCACACACTTAGATGTATTTCTATAAACTATGAAGATACAGTTCACAATGATTTTTTCTATGTTGGGTGTGTCAGAAATGATACGTTATTAATGAATAAGTCAATAAAGGATTTGTCCCTTCCATATTTGTGGAAGTTGATATCTTGTAACTTTTATTGAAATAAAACTATCACATTAAATTCTATTTTCATGGTGTAATAATTATTTTATTTCAGATATTCAAAGAAATACATATTAAGCTTATAAGTTAAAGGCATGGGTGTGCATCTTGCTTAATGGGGAATTGTAAAACATGGATTATATTACATAGCTAGTTCTCATATGTGGTTTATTACAATATTATATTCCTCTCCTTAGGTATCTTTACCCATTGTTAAATAGTAATCATAAATATTAAGCAATCTTTCCTAATGATAGCAAGAAATAATCCTAGAGGGTCACACACTATGTGTTTCCAACCATCTCAACTAAATTATTTTTGGATTTAATTATTTGAATAAATTGTATTCTCAAAACCATGGAATAATTTTTTTCCATGATTTATCGATTGAATGGATTAAATTAATATTTATTTTTAGGGTAATCATAAATTAAATGCATATATAATATTTATTTGTTTATTAAATGAATTAATATTTATTTGGTTATTTGATAAATACCAATGAGTATTAGGGGACCAATATTGTGTTAGGATCACTTTGGGATGACCACACTGAGAGGGGAAGAATCAGTGTGGGTTGATTTTTTATCAATTTAAAAAAATTATACCATTTTATACCTCTCTCACTTATTAAATGAATGATTCCCTTGTATTCTTAATCATTATTTAGAAAGAATACACATAAAATAATAAAGTAAAAGGAACTGAAATATTTTTACAAGGTTCACCTCTAGTGTAGATGACTATGTCCTCAGTGTATGGTGGTTATTATCCCACTCACACACAACTTCTCTTTTATTATCAATAAATTCATGCTAAAGGGTATTAACTTAAATTAGTTTTCCTGGAACCTACTAAGTACAAGAAAACTTTAAATTTGAAGCATAAGATTATAGGATATTTTTTTATCCCTTATGAAGTGATCAAAAATGTATAACCAGTCTTCTTCAATGGACACTAATGGATTATAATCAACTTCCTCAGAATACAACAATAAAATGGGATGCCTCTTCTACACAAAATCAAATTATTGTCTCAAATGTGCATTAATTAATAAATACCAATTCTTCTTTAGAAATAATAATATGAGTTTGTAGTGGAATGAATATCATAGAGTTCTCAAAACCAAATCTTAATCAGAAAAATAAAAATCAGGCCACTGATAGAATGATTTCATCATGCATGTGTTTTTTCATGTAAATCTAACATCACCATATTTAATAAATTCACATTTTTTATATGTTATCATCATTTTATTATACACATGAAATATACAAACTTATTATTGATTCATTAATGTAACATTAACATGCATGCACAATGTCATTGAATATTTGTGTGAGTATACATTAATTTTGTTTCTCTTTCTAAATGTGAAACTGTACTCATTTTTACAAGTTTACTCTTCCATCTATTCATATACGCGCATAAATATTTTCTTCTTTACACACACCATTCATGGATAAACCTTCATGAAATAAAGAGATGCTTAATGGGATCATGATATGATACTATATTCATGTGTATACACCATGAAATATATTTTTTCTTCCTTATTCTGTAAGAACCCAGTTTTGGCTATAAAAGATTTTGGAATAATCTCGATGTTATTCCAGAGTAGTGTCTTCAGACGGCGTGCGATTCCGAGCCTCTGTGTGGCCGAAATTAAATTTTCAGTGTGTTCACACTAGGAATGCCAAATAAATGGGATAACTCCTAAACGGTAATTTGGATCCTAAATCTGAGAGTACGGATGGATCCAAATGGGGTTTTTACTATAGGAACGACATAAAGAATGTCGGCGCGGGACATTGGGACCCCTCGCCTGTTAATGGATCGTTAAACGGATAAATAAAATAATTAATTTATTCATTTAATTGTTAAACTCAGGTTTCTCTTAAACAATTGCTCTATTGGGAAAACCAAGGGCACCGTTGAGTCCAGCGTGTGCCGTTTACCCTAGGAGGGGTGCAATTTTCGCGGGCACGTCCCTTCTGTGGAAACTGGTCCAAGAGGTGATTTCATAATTTAGCGGCCTCGAGCGTTAAGTTTTATAACTTTTTAACGGGGCCTCGGATTAAAATTCTGAGACCTTCTTTGTTCTCGGGAGGTTGTGTTTACTCTAGGGGAGGATTAATATTGACAGTGTTGGGGGTTTTGGATGTGGGTGTTTTCAGGGGTCGAGTTTTTAATTAAAAAGAGTTTAATTATTTAAAATCTCCTCTACCTATCCCCCATCCTCATTCCACCCCTTGACAAAAGACACCTTCTCCCTCAACCCTTCAATCTCAACCTCCTCCTCCTCTTCCTCTGATCAAGATGTGGGTGACAACGATGAGGTGCAGATTGACCATGAAACGTCAGGCTACGCCCCTACATGTATGAGTTTTCGTTTTGTGTTTTAATTTCCGAACCCTTATTTCAAGAAGAATTATAGAATCTAAATTCTGTTTGATATTTGAGTAAATACCATATATGCGTACTTTATATATTGATCTTTCCTCTGCACTTTTCGGATTTGAATTTCGAGTTCTGGGGCGTCCGTAATCGACCGGTGAAGTTTTTGGCCTTTTTTAAGGTTTTCTGGCGGTTCCGCAGTGGTCCAGTGGAATTCCGGCAGTCCCGGATGGTGGCAGCAGGCGACACGGGCTCCGGGAGGGCGGAAGTAGGCAGCGCGACTCTAGGAATTAGGCGGCAGACGGTGCGAGCTCCAGGCGGCGGGCGAGCTCGCCGGGGCACGACAACGAGGGGGGTCGCGGCGTGCGACCCCGCGAGGGAGACCGAGACCCACACTCGGCGGGTCTCCGTGCAAGACCAAGACCAGCCCCTCATGGCTGGTCGGCGCATGGTGGACCGTAGGTCCACGGACGGGCTGCGGCTGAGTCGCGGGCCGGCGCTGCCAGCCGGGCCGGTCCAGCCAAGGGGGGGGGTCGTCCCCTCGACCTCGGACACCCGTACCTTTCACAATGGGTGTCTGTTTCGCATGTCGTCTGCGGAAGTGCAATCCTCGGCTCGAGGCGGGGAATATGAGATGGTTCTGGGGGTTTTAACTATCGAGATAGGGGCCTCGGTGGCGCGACACACACGTTAATTGGATTGGCGTTTTTCTGGGAGTTCTTGTTTTGAGCGGTGCAGACATATCAGATGTTTATTTTGACCGCCGTTAGTGGCATTGTGACCATGGAATCAAGACAAAGATTTCCAAGGGGTTTTTGGGTGTTGAAGCCGGAGTTGAGGCATGGGCCCCACGACCCATCTTTTAAACTGTGAGAATCATTTTGTAACTTTTTCATCGGACGTCCGTTTGGGGCTTGCGAGCAGTCAATTCTGGATGTTTTTCTGAGGGAATTGCAATGGAGAAATCTGCCCACTTTAATTCTGCACGGTGGTGCGGGCCCCACAAAGGCCGTTTTGGGAGTTGGTGGTGTTTTCTATATTTATCACCGGGTGTCTGTTTCAGACAAGTGGATAGTCAATATTGTGTACTTTTTCGAGAGGATCGCAATGGTGCGATCCAACTGTTGTGCTTCGGGACTGAAATGTGGGTCCCACAAAGCACCGCTCTTATGCGGTACGGCGAAATGCATCCTTTTTTTCCGGACATCCATTCCATGCAAGTAAGTAGTCTTTTTGACGTGTCTTTCTGAGGAGATCGTAATGGTGCGATTCACCCGACTGTTTTCGAGGCCGAGGCTCGGGACCAAGGGACGCCGTTCAAGCGTAAAGTGGTGTCAGACGAATTTTACATCAGATATCTGTTGGAGGCGATTAGATAGTCTATCTCACATGTTTTTTCACGAGGATTATAACGGTACGATCCGTTTGGATGTGTGGATTATCTTTCGAGATCTCATTAAATGGGGAAGCATGAAAGGTGCTCTAGTGGTGGTTGTTCCTACGGTGTTTGTAGAGAACCCTTAGTGTGTGATCGCGTTCATTCTTGGGAGAGTGAAGTGAATGATTAAAGAGATGTGGTTGGCCGTGATAGGGCCGTGGAGGAAGCATGTTTGAGAAACTATGATTTCGGCCTTCGTGTTAACTTTGGATGATGTATGCTCGATAGCCTTTGGGCTAGGGGTTTGGAATACTCAGGGTGTATTCAGGAATTCTTGGAGGTACATGTTGTAGTTTGTACCTGAGAACGTTTGTGCTCTTGGTTTGGAGATGAGTTTGGGCCACACGTCATGTGGGCCCCATGTGTGTGTTGTGTTTAACTCTACATATCTTTGACCTCTCGTGATGTAGAGGGTCCTCCTGCTCGATGGTTTTAACCAGCAGGGTTGAGTGGTTTCCCCTGGTCCTGTTCTTAATGGATTGACTCGAAGAGTTGTTTTGGTTCCCCTGTTCTTTAAAATGAGGGGATTTTCAGTGTTGGGTCCCATTTACTAGACTCTGACATCGTTTATGGCTATGTGCGTTTGAATAGTGTGGGTGTGCTCCCACTTTATATAGTGAGTTGTCTCGGTCTGCTTCGACAGTAGACTCAGTGGATTGGAGCATGTATCACCCCGAGAGGCCTGGGGAGATCCTCACATCCCTTTGTGTTCCTTGGTAGGGTTCTTTGGGTATCGGTGTGACCAACACATTACGCGGGCACCGATCCTCATCCCAGAAAGTTGTTTCCAGTAGGGTTCGGAGCCTCCAGTGAGCCCTGGGCAGATAATCCCTAGTTGTGTATCAATATCATATCTTCCTTCCATGATCTATCGTGACATGTTTCCCACTATGTGTTCCGGTTACCAGTGAGGTACCATCCAAAAGGGATGGCCAGTGTGGTACCATCTAGTAGGGATGGCCAGTGGTGTACCATCTAGCAGGGATGGCTAGTGCGGTACTATCCAGCAGGGATGGCCAGTGGGGTACCATCTAGTAGGGATGACTCGAGCGGTTCCAGGTCTCCCTCTAGCAGATTACCCTTTCGTGGGGCTGGGCAGCGGGAACTCGTCGAATTTGAGAAGACCTCTCGACTGTGTGATAGTGACGAGGTGTGGATTGATGCTCCCCCAGAACTCTCAAGTATGAGGGGAACTTTCCACACCGAGACACGTCCTTGTGACACGACCTAAAACCGTGCGGGCGAGTTAGTGCCGCCTAATGCAGATAGTGTCAAGGTGCGGTGATTTGAGCCCCTTGACTTGATGTTCGGGGAAAACGTATGGATACTAGGCATAAATGGTGTTTACTTCTAGGACTGTTGGTTACTCACTTTCTTGGGCTGAGCTACGGGATGGATATCCCCTTACGATCTTGTTCAAGCTTCTTGATTGAGTATATGAATATGTATATACCTTGTTCCAGTACCCACTCCTTGGGTTTTGGTTACACTCCTTCCAGGAGAAACAAAGATGCTTGGGGTATGCCATGTGCATTCCGTGTCTAGGTTCTCTTGGTTGGATGAGTCTACTCTCCTACAAAAGTTAGCGAAGACTCAACGAGAAGTTCATCTTCTCACCGCTTCTATCTCCTTATGTTTGGACATGTCTACTTCCTTCCTCTTGTTGGGTTGAGCTATACTCTTTACTGCACTCTCGGTGGTACTCCTTTACTTTTCCCTTTTTGATCTTCTACTCACCTCTTTAGTACCTCATTTGTTGATCCCTCGAGCCTTCGGGGCATCCTAATAAGTATTTTTATACTCACCCCTACTTGGGATTTGCCCGCACTTGGTGTGCCCTTGCAGACGACATACATGTTGGTCATGAATTCAATGGATCTTAGAAGTTTGGGAGCTTGGACTATATACGGTGGTCATAGTCTGGTTCCAGGTGTGGGACTCTCCCAGATATTTTACTTTTGTTTACCTGTTGTCGGGTTGTGGCACTTTTCTGGTTGGGCGCGTGTTTTTTCCTTTTCTTTTTAGTTTACCTTCATCACTCACTTTGTACTGTTTAGAGGTCGATGCACTTTTGTGGTTGTTTATAACAGTTAGTACTTTACTTCTCCTTTTACTCTGCACTTCTTACTTGAGTGGGCTGCGTGTGTGTGTAAAGGTGCTTAGGAAAAGGCCTCCCTGAGTTGTTTAGCCTTCGGCACTTGTCGCCAGCCCCAGGCCTATGGAGGCGGGCTTGGGGTAGTTACGGCTCGAGCCTGGGTAGGTTCGGGTCATGAAAAAGTGGTATCAGGTGTGGTTTGTTCCTTGGGACGTTGTTCGGACGTCCCAAAAAAGGAATTGGTTGGGATCTAGGGAAACAATATCAACATGTCTCGAGAGCGGTTCTCAGGCCAGGGAGTCCAGTGATGGTGCGACAGCTGACGTATCCATTCACCAGGACCCTGATAACCCACTTGTCAACTCGGCATGCTGAGACACTTGATGTAGGGAAAATTGTTTTGTGAATCACATAATATTGAGTCTTTGACTGTCCTTATTGAGTCACCTCCCCATTGTTTTTACTATTATATACATATATGATCATCTGATCATGACACTCCTTGATAACATTCATGATGTCTCCGTGAAGACAGCCAGCCAGGATACCAACTTTGGTTCATGACGATGACCCTGTGAGCTACGAGGCCTCAGTCCAGGACCCATCATGTGAGCACCTTTCTCCAGGTGGGCCGGTAGTGGCACCCCCACCCGGTGAGTAGTAGAAAGCTTCAACAGAGCAGACTGAGCTTGAGCGCAGGTTGAGCGTGATCCGTGAGTTCCAGCGATAGAGACCGCTGAGGTTCAGTGGTGAGCCAGACCCTGAGGCAGCAGAGGTTTGGCTAGAGATAGTGGTTTGCCTCTTCAGGATTGTGCAAACACCGAAAGATCAGAGGGTGGATTTGGCAGCCAACATTTTCCATGAAGCAGCTGGGCGTTGGTGGAGTCTGGTAACTCAGTTACTTGACAAGTCGTCACTTTTGTGGGATGAATTTCAGCTACTGTTTCGTGAGGAGTTTTACCCCTCCTACTTACACTCTGTTCAGATCCAGGAGCTCATTCAGTTTCGACAGGGAGGGATGACGGTGACTGAGTATGCGACTAGGTTCGCGGACCGTGCACGTTTTTACCCAGACTTGGTCCACGACAGAAAGTTCTGAGCACGGAAGTTCGAGTAGGGTCTCCACAGATGTATTCATGATATCATAGTACCCTTGGGTATTTCCACTTATTCCGGGGTGATAGAGATGGAGTTGGTGACAGAGAGATTCCTGTCACACTCTAAAGTTGGTGGTGGCAGTAGGCTCAACAGAGCCGAGACGTCTACCGCAGCTAGCGGGTGTTGGATGACAGAACCTCGACGCAGGTGGCTTTACGATAACCAAAATCAGGGGTGTGGTCGTACACCATAGTGGCACCAGAGGGCACCAGGGAAGCCCGAAGAGTGCCGATTCTATTCCTGTGAAGGGAAAGGTCACATGGTGCGAGAATGACCGAACAGGCACGCTGAGAATATCGGGCAGGCAGAAGGCGCACCACCGTGGTAGAGGCAGCACCGTGATCCGAGTAGTTCCCAGATAGGTGGTTCTAGCAGAGGAGCGGGAGGAGCTAGAAGTGGAGGATGACCTTACGAGGTATTCCCATCACCACTAGGCAATCCACGTCAGTCTCCAGGAGCTGACAGTTGGGACCGCAGACAGCCGCGAGCTATGGATGTCTACGATCCTGCGGAGCATGAGGTGGAAAGATGTATACTTTATGTCTCCTCTAATTTTTGCAGTAGAATTGTTAGACTCTGTGTGTGAAATTATTTTCTCCCTGCTCCATGTTTTAGTTGTTACTAAGGTGGTGTGAGGCATCGGTGTAACCCTGTGTTGGTAAGCTAAAAGGCCTGGGACCTTTTTCTTTAGTCGATGGTGTCGAATACTTCGCTCTCCGAGCGTATAAGAGAGTCTAGGTCATGGGACATCGACTATGAAAACATGTGTGACTAGATATCCTTAGGTGTTTCACCATATGGATATTCTAAAAGAGGGAATCACCGGGCTTTGTCCCAGGTCCAAATAGTGATTCCAGTCGTGGTGTGCGAAGTAGGAGTTCAGCCGGGGAGGTGAGTTACCCCCGAGGGCCTTCGAGCCATTTGAAACCATGCAAAGGTATGACGAGGTTCCCTACCAACTTTCCCTAACCCTAAGGTCAGGAGTGGGTGCATGACGTCTCCCATGTGAATCACCTCAGAAGAAGTTAGCGTGCTCCTATTCACATCATCGGCAAGGGAAGACCTCGCGTGAACAGATCAAATCCTTTGGTCTGTGTGCGGTGGCGCAAAACTGTGCATGAGTTCTTCTGGGTATGGAGGAGCCAAGTGCGGGCTTAGTAACCTGAGTTGTTCCTTGGTTTTGATTTTTAGGGATGCAAATATTGAAGGAAGGAATGATTTAAGAACCCTATTTTTGGCTATAAAAGACTTTGGAATATTCTCGATGTTATTCTGGAGCAGCTTCTTCAGACGGCGTGCGATTCCGAGCCCCGGTGTGGCCAGAATTAAATTTTCAGCGTGTTCACATTGGGCACGCCAAATAAATAGGATAACTCTTAAACGGTAATTTGGATCCTAAATCTGAAAGTACGGATGGGTCCGAAATGGGGTTTTTACCCTATTAACGACATAAATCATGTCGACGCGGGACATTGGGACCCCTCGCCCGTTAACGGAACGTTAAACAGATAAATAAACTAATTAATTTATTCGTTTAATTTTTAAACTCATGTGTCTATTAAACGATTGCTCTGTTAGGAAAACTGAGGGCACTGTTGAGTCCGGATCATGCCTTTTACCCTAGGATGGGTACAATTTTCACGGGCGCGACCCTTCATTGGAAAATGGCCCCAGGGGTATTTTCATAATTTAGCGGCCTCGAGCATTAAGTTTTATAAATTTTTAAAGGGGCCTCAGATTAATATTCTGAGACCTCCATTGAGCCCAGGAGGTGGTGTTTACTCTAGGGGAGGTTTAATCTTGACCGCGTCAGGGGTTTTGGATGCGGGTGTTTTCAGGGGTCGAGTTTTTAATTAAAACGGGTTTAATTATTTAAACTCTCCTCTCCCTCTCCCCCATCCTCATTCCACCCCCTGAGGAAACCCACAGTCTCCCTAAACCCTTCATTATAAACCTCCTCCTCCTCTTCCTCCGATCAATACGGGAGCGACAAGAACGAGGTGTGGATCGACCGTGAAGCGTCGGGCTACGCCCCTGTATGTAGGAGTTTTCGTTTTGCGTTTTAATTTCTGAACCCTTATTTCAAGTTGAACTATAGAATCTAAATGATGTTTGATCATTGAGTAAAGACCATATATGTGTAGTTTATATCTTGAGCTTTCCTCTTCACTTTTCAGATTTGAATTCTGAATTTCGGGGCATCAGCAATCGACCGACGAAGTTTCTGGCCTTTTTCATGGTTTTCCGGTGGTTCCGCAGTGGTCCGGCGGAATTTCGGTGGTCCGAAATGGTGGAAGCAGGCGGCGAGGTCTCTGGGATGGTGGAAGTAAGTGGTGCGGCTCCGGGATTCAGGAGGCATGGCTCCAGGCGGTGGGTGAGCTCGTCGGGGCGCGACGATGAGGTGGGTCGCAGTGTGCGACCCCGCGCGGGAGACCGAGACCCACGCTCGGCGGGTCTCCATGCAATACCATGACCGGCCCCTCATGGTTGGTTGGCGCATGGGGGACCGCAGGTCCACGTCCGGGCTATGGCTGACCCATGGGCCGGGGCTACGATTCGGGCCAGACCCAGCCAGTGCGGGTCGGACCAGGCCGGCCCAGCCTGGGGGGGTTCATCCCCTCGACCTCGGACACCCGTAACTTTCACTATGGTTGTCCGTTTCACATGCCTTCTGTGGAAGTGCAAACCTCAGATCGAGGTGGGTAATATGAGATGGTTCTAGGGGTTTTAACTCCTAATATGGAGGCCATTGTGGCATGACACTCCCATTAAGTGGATTACCGTTTTTCTGGGAGTTCTTGTTTTGAGCGGCGCAGACACATCTGATGTCCGTTTTGAGCACTGTCAGCGGTGTTGTGACCCTGACGTCAAGAAGAATATTTCCAAGGGGTTTTCAGGCGTTGAATCTGGATTTGAATCATGGGACCCATGACCCGTCTTTTAAACTCTGAGCAGCGTTTTGTAACTTTATCATCTGACGTCCATTCGGGGCGTGCGAGCAGTCGATTCTGGATGTTTTTCTGAGGACATTGCAATGGGGAAATCCGCCCGATTTAATTCCACACAGTGGTGCGGGCCCCATGAGGTCCATTTTGGGAGTTGGTGGTGTTTTATAACTTTATTATTGGGTGTTCGTTTCGGACAAGTGGATAGTAAATCTTGTGTACTTTTTTGAGCGGATCGCAACGGTGCGATACGTCCGTTGCGCTTCAGGACCGAAATGCGGGTCCAATGAAAAACCGATCGTGTGCGGTTCAACAAAATGCATCTTTTTATCCAGACATCCATTCCACACAATTAAGAGTATTTTTGACGTGTCTTTTGGAGGAGATCGCAATGGTGTGATGCGCCCGACTATTTTTGGGGTCGAGGCTCGGGACCATGGGACGCCGTTGGGGCATAAAGCGGTTTCAGACGACTTTTATGTCAGATATCCATTGGAGGAGAGTAGATAGTCTATCTCACGTGGTTTTCCATGAGGATTAAAATGGTATGATCCATTTGGATGTTCGGATTCTCATTCGATATATCATTAAATGGGGAAGCGTGAAAGGTTCTCCAGTGGTGGTTCTTCCTACGGTGTTTGTAGAGAACCCTTGGCGTGGGATCACGTTCACTCTTGGGAGAGTGAAGTGAATTCTTAAAGAGATGTGGTTGGCCATGTTAGGGCCATGGAGGAAGCAGGTTGGAAAAACTATGCTTTTGGCCTTCACGGTAACTTTGGGTAATGTATGCTCGATAGCCTTTGGGCTAGGGGTTTGGAATACTTGGGGAGTATTTGAGAATGCTTGGAGGTACATGTTGTAGTTGTATCTGATAAAATTTGTGCGCTTCGTTTGGAGATGAGTTTGGGCCACACGTCGTGTGGGAACCATGTGTGTTCCGTGTTCTAATCTACATATCATTGACCTCTCATGACATAGAGGTTTCTTCTGTTCTTGATGGTTTCAACCAGCAGGGTTGAGTGGGTTCCCCTGGTCCTATTCTCGATGGTTTGACTGGAAGAGTTGTTTTGGTTCCCTTGTTCTTTCAACTGAGAGGATTTTCAGTGTTGGGTCCCTTTAACCGGACTACAAAATCGTTTACGGCTACGTGCGTTTGTACAGTGTGGGTGTGCTCCCACTTTCTGGAGTGAGTTGTCTCGGTCCTCTTCGACAGTAGACTCAGCAGATTGGAGCATGTATCACCCCGAGAGGCCCGGGGAGATCCTCATGTCCCTTAGTGTTCCATGGTAGGGTTCTTTGGGTATCAGTGTGACCAACACATTATGCGGGCACCGATCCTCTACCCAGGAGGTTGTTTCCAGTAGGGTATAGAGCCCCCGGTGATCCATGGGCACAGACTCCCTAGCTGTGTATCAAGATCATATCTTCCTTCCATGATCTATTGTGACATGTTTCCCACTACGTGTTCCAGTTACCAGTGAGGTACCATCTAGAAGGGATGTCCAGTGCCGTACCATCAAGCAAGGATGGCCAGGGGCGTACCATCTAGCAGGGATGGCCAGTGTGGTACCATCCACCAGGGATATCTAGTGGGGTACCATCCAGCAAGGATAGCCAGAGTGGTTCCGGGTCTACCTCCTGCAAATTACCCTTTAGTGGGGTTGGGCAGTGGGAACCCGTCAACTTTGAGAAGACCTCTCGACTCTATGACAGTGACGAGGTGTGGATTTATGCTCCCCCAAAACTCTCAAGTATGAGGGGTGATTTCCCCACCAAGACGCGTCCTTGTGACGCGACCTAAAACCTTGCGGGCAAGTCAGTGTCACCCGAAGCGGATAGTGTCAAGGTGCGTTGATTTGAGCCCCTTGACATGTAGTTCAGGGAAGACCTATGGATACTGGGCATCAATGGTCTTTACTTCTGGGACTGTTGGATACTCAATTTCTTGGGCTGAGCTACGGGATGGAGTTCCCCTTACGATCTTGTTTGGGATTCTCGATTGAGCATATGGATATGTATATACCTTCTTCCAGTACCCACTACTTGGGTTTTGGTTACTCTCCTTCCAGGAGAAGCGAAGTCGCGCGAGGTATGCCACATGATTTCCGTGTATTTCTTCTCGTGGTTGGACGAGTCTACTCTCCTTCTATAGGTAGCGAATACCTGATGAGAATTTAATATTCTCACTGATTCTAGCTCCTTGTTTTTGTATGAGTCTACTTCCTTCCTCTTGTTGGGATGAGTTGTACTCTTTACAGCACTCTCGGTTATACTCCTTTACTTTTCCCTGTTCGATCTTCTGCTCACCTATTCAGTGCCTCCTTTGTTTCTCCCTCGAGCCTTCGAGGCATCCTACTGAGTATTTTTATACTCACCCCTGCTTGGGCTTTTCCCACACTTGGTGTGCCCTTGCCGACGACGGACGGGTTGGTCGGGAATTCAGCAGAGCTTAGGAGTTCGGGAGCTTGGACTGCGTACGGTGGTCATAGTCATGTTCCAGGTGTGGGAATCTCCCAGCTATTTTACTTTTGTTTACCTGTTTCTGGGTTATGGCACTTTTCTGGTTGGTAGCATGTTTTGACCTTTTCTTTTTAGTTTACCTTCAGCACTCACTCTGTACTATTTATAGGTCGAATCACTTTTGTGGTTGTTTATAGCAGTTAGTACTTTACTTTTCCTTTTACTTTGCACTTATGCATTGATTGGGCTGCGTGTGTGTGTACAGGTACTCAGGAAAAGGCCTCCCTGAGTTTTTTATCCTTCATCACTTGTCGCCAGCCCTGGGACTACGGAGGCAGGCTTGGGGTAGTTGCGGCACGATCCCGGGTAGGGTCGGGTCATGACATATTCACATAATCCATAAGTGTTATTAAAATAGAAAATATTCTGTGAATCTTATTCATTATATAGTTGAGTGGCTCATGGTTCTTCTTCATTCAATATTTGTGAATGGAAATCTCTTCTCAATGTTGATTGGTTCACTATTTATCTATTTTTCATGATGGAAAAATGAGGGCCCTCAAAAAAATTAGCACCTCTCTCAATCAAGAGTGATCTCATTTTATAGGGGAGTTTCACCACCTATTCCTTGTGTAATTCACTGACTTAAATATTGATTTTCATTTGAAATTTGAAAATAGTGGTGAGTTAGGAATTTTTTTTAATATAACTAAATATTTGGGTATTCAAAACATTCAAAAAACGGGTTTCTATTCCATGATACCAAAAATCATGGCATCTTCTCATAGTTGGTTTCTTCCTTTGTGATTTCAAACTCATATGAAATCTATAAAATCATATGAATTATATTATGCATGAATTTATATCAAAATTTTTGGTTCATCCTCATAAGAAAGACCTTTTTTGAATAAATGGTTATAAGAACATCAAATCATGCATTCAAGTTGATTCGTATTATTCATGTTTTGGGTTCTTAGAAGACTGAGTTTCATTCGGTCCATAGAATTTGTGCCATGAAATATTTTTTATGAATAAAATCCATAATTTTGAGCTTGGGTTTTCATAAAGTTAAAGATGATTGATGTTTTTATTGTATGGTGTATACACATTTGAACTGTTGGCTAAAGGAATCCCCACCATTGAGTAAGGGTACCTCGTGTAAGGGTAACCTGGGTAAGGGTACCTTATTTAAAGGTTGACTCGTTATTTTTTAATAGTCATTTGTTTGAACTCATGTGGTGTGAGAGATCAGATGACTAAGAATAATTCAATCGAGTGTCCCATGATATATTCACATATTTAAATGATGAGTAAATATTGTCATATGCATATGAGTCCTGCATCATTTTTGGGTCAGCCTGCTCCATATAATACATTTCATTTCATGATTATTCCAAACCATTACCAACTTCAAAACCTGGATACCCTTGTAGACACACCCTCATGGGTCTCTCAACACATTTTCATGGTCCACAGACACCCTGAGGGTTCCCTACTCCCACCAATTCCCATGAGATATCTTGTGCCCTCCATGTGGGGTGTTATGATTTCCCACTACTTCCTTATGCCTTGGATAGATTGATTTGTTAGCTCTCCCTTGTGATTTATCCTTCTCTAACATTTTTTGTATTGAGTTATGCTTTCTGGTTGGCTTTGTATAGCCTAATTTTTTTTGTTAATTCCCATATAAAATATACTTAGTATAATTATGAAGTATTTAATTTCCAAGCCAATTCAACACCTTCTTCAAAAATGAATCATCATGGAATAAAGTATCTATATTTTTTCATGGACTTCATAACTATTCCACAAGAAAAAAAATTCCATAGTCTTATTTAAAGTTCTTCACTTATCTTAAACATTCTGTCAGTTCTACAACTCCATTAACACATGTCTTTAAACATAATACTATTTCAAGAATTGTCAATGTTTAAACCTACTTTATCTGAATAATATATTTCATTTGAAATTTTTGTTGATGAATTTTTATTAAAACATCAATATATATCATTCTTGGTATCTACAGTATACTTCCAAAAAATTCTTCCTTTCATATACATATAAACATTAAGTTCTTCATCACTTACTAACTCATTGAAAAAAATAGATTACAAACACAAAGTAGGACTACCAATATTCCCATTTATATTTTTTTTTTCAATTCCAATATAGAAAATAGGATTTAAATATACTATCTTTAAAACCTCTCTTTTTTCATTTACTTATACCCCCTTATTTATAAAAAAATAAAAGTACCTAAGACAAGATAGTATAATTTCTTTCTTAAGAAAGGTGACTTTAATTATTACACTCTATGTATACTTGGTAAAACCCAGTATATAAAACAAGAGAGTTTAATTTAGACATCAATGTTGTCCATTATAAATTCAGAATATGATACTAATAGTTATTACACAACTTTTTTCTTTCCTTAGAAAATTTTCAACTATTTTCAGGTTGATAGTAATTGGTTAATACCAATTGAAACAATGACAGTGGAAATTTTCTAATACCACTTATAAATAAAATTCTCAAGATACATTCAACATAAATTCCATCACTCGTATCAACACACATATTAAAAACATTCAATAATAATAGGAATGTAATTATCATTAAATCAAACCTGTAACCTTTTCAAGATTCTTTTTTTCAGGACATTTATTCATTTAATTTATCCACCTAAATATCAAACTTAATGTAATTTTGGAAAATAAGGATATAGAAGTCTTCTAACATACATCATAAATGAGTCCATTTTAAGGTACCTTCTAGGGATATTTTTTTTGAATGAAATTTAATTATTTTCGAACTTATTTAGATACCCCCTCAATGGATAATCTCTATATTCACTTCATCAATAAGGATCTTCTTGTAAGTTAATCTTATGAAATCTGACTAATGTGAATACCAATTTTTGTGATCTCAACAATTATGGTGACTTTAAATCTATTGATAAACTACAATAGCTTGATAATATTCATCATTGTTTATCACTAATAACTTTTAATAAATAATATTCAAGATATTAGTAGATAGATCATACCATGATGGTATCTTCCAATAAAATTAAAATTAATATTCCAAATTTCAAATATAGAAATATAATTATTCAAATCAGTTCCCCATTGATTATTTGCATCACCTTCAATTCCCAACAAGTAATGATGAATCAAAAAGTATATGGGAATAAGGTGGATCTCGTTTTCTATTTAGTGAGAGAAACATGGTTGATAATTGTTTCTCAACCACAAGACTCATTTGATTGTTTCATCATGTGAGGGTGAAATATTTATACTAACTCTAATATATTTCTCATTTTTTTGGGGTTTCATGGTATCTTCAGTTTCAAAAAAATGTGTGTAATATTATTCAATACACTTCCCATCGAGGCACTTCTATCACCATGTTCTTTATAAATAATTTTCCATATCTCTTATTGAGATGGAGTTATAAATGAATAGTCATTAAAGATACTTCCAGCTCTATTTAACCTTCAACACAATACTTATGATATTTTCTGGTCATTATTTGTTGAAAACCTCCCATGAAATTTCATTTATTCATGTGAAATATTTTGTTTTCCATTATCATATTCTTTCATATATAATTCTTATAGTTTTATCTTTATCTAAAAATTAGCTGGATAAATGACAAATATATCATTGATAATATGTAGGATATATTTTTTAGATCCACATGGATTTTTATTTGTCCCCCTTTCCCCTTCAGTTATTTTAGGTTGTTCTTAAATTAGTCTTTCTCATTATTTCTTAACCTTTATTACATTCATTATGATATCCATGGTCTACATAGAGTGATCCAAGGTGTGACCTCTTATTCCACAAAAGAAGTAACTTATTATCTTTGGTGTATCATTCTTCTTGATCTTATTATTTTTTTATCATAATTAATTCTAATTATTACCCTTGGTTGACATATCTATCTTCATTATTGAATTCTTAAGAATAGTTTTCATATAGTTTTTCACTAGGATACCTTATATTTAGCATTAATCTTTGATGGTACTTTATTCTGAATTTTTTTAGTGCCATATCAAATTTATTTATGATTCAATACCTCTTTACTTAGAACACTTCCATTGAAAATAATACATAGGTTCTTTATACTTTCAAATCAATTTATAACACTTACCTTTTTTCCATTACTTAGGTGTAATTTTCTCTTTTACCACTTTTCTCCCCCTAATGGAGGAACTCCTAAATTTTTAGATATTTTTATATTATAATAGAAATCATATTTTATGTTCTTAAATACATCACAACACCAAAAATAGCCAAGAAATATTGATCTTTTTTGAGTAATAGATATTCCGAATTGTCAAGATTTTTTGTTTCTATTTATTTTCATTATTCTTATACGATTATTTGGGAGAATAATACCCTCTGTTATCATATTTATTTAGTACATATATAGTTGTAAAGAATTTTTCACCTTTATTCATATATTTTTTTCAAAGGTTTTTATTTTGAACTTGCACTATTCATAGAACTAAGATTACTACAAACTTTATTTACATAAGTGGATGGTACCTTCTACTTAGAAACTACAAGACATAAAACATTGAATGATTTAAACTCATTATTTTCACCATATAGAGTAATTTTAGTATACGAGTCCTCCATACAGGTTTTTATAGTCACTTCTCTTCTTTCAACTTATTGTGAAGAATCTTCTTGAACATTTTCAATGTTTTCCTATTTGAATCCAAGTTCGAGACATTTCCTTTTTTGGATGAATTTATCATCATCGACTAATTTCAATTGGTCTTAAAATTCTATTTTTATCTTTAAAAATTCAACATAATGAATTATATTCTTCTCTTATATCCAAGTGTCAAGCTCCTTGATCTTGGTTTCATTGATCTCATGTTGAGCATTCTTAACATCAATAATAGCCTTATGTTTTTCCTCAAATATGAGGATATTTTTCTTCAAATTTTGTAGTTTCATCCACTTTATACTTAATTTTATTTATCCACTAATCTTCAAAACTAGATCATATTTTTTCAACTTCAACAATTTCTTCTTATTTAGATCTAGATAGCTTGATATTTTATTGCATTATTTCTTTTAAATATTTCTCTATGTTTTGTAGATTTTCTTCAAGATTAGTGATTTGTTCTAGTGTTTATTCGAACTAACCATAGATAAAAGTGACTAATTACATGGGATAATTGTGTAGTTTATCATTCAAAGTAATAATTGTTTTATCATTGAATTATTCTCACATATGTTCACTTTCACTAATGCTTGGATCTTCTGGAGGAAACTTTTTACAAGAGTTTTTTGTTGCATCCTATACATACAGGGATGTAAATTTTTATTTAAATTTGTAGTAGGATATACCACTATATATTATACTCCCATGTTATACTTGTATATCTCAGTATTAAAACATGGTGAAATAGATTCATCATCCTCTTTTCATAAGAGGGATGTATTATTAATCTTTCTTAATTATTTCTTAATTTTATTTTGATTGTATTAGATAAGATGGAGTTATGATGTACAGTACATAAAAATCCACCAAGTTTTCTATCCATTCTAAATTTAAAAGAGAAATAAAGTCGTCAACAAGTTTCAAATTCGAGAATCAAAACAAAGGTGTGACCTATCACTCTGATAAAAATGTTTAGGATTATGTTGGGATGACCATGTAGAGAGGGGGTGAATTAGTGTAAGATTAATTTTTATCACTTTAAAAGTTTTATATATTTTTATTACTATATCACTTATTTAGTGAATGGTTATCATGTATTCTATGATTATGGTTATCAAGAATTCACATAAAATAGTAAATAACCAAGAGCACTAAGATTTTTATAAGGTTCTCCTCCAGTGTGTATGAAAATGTCCTTAGAGTACAATAGTTATTATCCCACTCACACAGAACTTATATTTTATTAAAAAGAAAATTCTGAACAAGGGTATTAGATTTAACTTTTTCCCTAGAATTGACCAGGTATAAGATAGCTTTTACTTTAAAGCACAAGATTATATTATTTTGACCTCACCCATATGATGTGATTAGTAGTGTATGACAAGTCTTATTGAATAATCACTAATGAATTCTGACCAAATTCCTCTAAATACAATAATCAAATGGGCTACCTCTATGTCACAAAAATCCAAGGTTTGTCTCAAATATATAGTAATCAACAATTGATTCTTCTTCTTCAGTTATAACAATATGAGTATGAATTGTAATAGATATCTTAGAGTTCTCTATCCCAAATAATAATAATAAAATAACAACCAGGTCACTAATCTAATGATATCATCGTAAATGCGATTTTTATGGACATCTCACATCACCATATTTCATACACCCATATTTTATAGATATTGTCATCAAATTTATTATTCACATGAAATAATAAACCGTCTTATTTTTTTATGCATGAAATGTTCACATGCATGCAGTATTCCATTGAATATTTTTGTGAGTGTATATTAATTTTTTATCTTCTTATTTATAAAAAACTATACTCTTTCATAAGATTATTCTTCCTCTTCTTTGAATATGTATATGATTTTCTTCTTCATCACACAAACCAAGAAAAAAATAACCTTTTTGAAATCAAGAGATGCTTTACGGGATCTAGATACGATACTCTCTCCATTTATATACACTAGAATTATAATATCCCTTCCTTATGTTTGCAACCCTAGAGTATTCTTAGAATATGAAAGAGTACATGGATCATATTCTTCACATAGCCAAGAGGATAAAATTTTCTCTTTAAATAAGTGATGTACACATAAATCTCCTTAATGAAGTTGAGTGGCTAATAGTTACACTATTTTTATGATGAAAAAATGATCTCTAAGAAGATTCAGTAGCTCTCTCAGTCATGGTCGACCTCAAATTATGGGCAAGGTTCACTTAATCTACCCTATGTTATTCATCGACTTAAATCTTGAGTTTCATGCTGCGTTTGATAATATCGTTGAGTTAATACAATTTTTTAATATCACCAAAGCATTCAGTCTTGGAAACATTTGAATGTGGGTTTCCATTCCATGAAGTTTAAAATAATGGAATCTTCGCATAACTTGCTTCTTTCTTCGCATGTTCAAAATAACATGCAAGAGATCATATCATGTGTATTATATTATACATGAATATATATCAAAATATTTGGTTATTCTACATAAATTTTTTTATCCTTACAATAAATGGTTACAAGAACATCGAATAATGCATGAGTGTTGATCTGTATCTTTCCTACATTGAATTCTTATGAGATTGGACTTGGTTCAATTCTTAGAAGTTATAGCAAGAAATATTTTTTATGAAATGAATCCCTAATGATGAGCTAGGGTTATCGAGAGGTTGAACATGATCAATTTTTAGATAAAATGACATTGTAACATTTGAACTATTGTGTAAAGGTATCCCTTCCACTACTTAAGGTAGCCGAACATAAGGGTAACCCATGTAAGGGTACATTATATAAAAGTCACTTTGTAGTTATGTGAGGGTAGTTGTTTTGAAATCACATGGAGTCATAGATTAGATTTCTAAGATCAATTCGATTGAGCAACCCCTATTATATTTGTATCTTTAATAGATAGGTAAATAGTGTGCCACACATATGAGTACCACATCAAAATTTTGTCCAATCATCCACCACCATATAAAAAATTACATTCCATCATGATTTGTATCGAAAATTGGTGTTATAACATGGATACATTTGTACACATTCCCTCACTGGTCACACCACACCTTTGTGTGGTCCCCCGGGAACCATGCGGGTGCCATGCACCCACCGATTCTCATGAGATCTATCGTGAACTCCTAGTGGGGTGATATTACCATCTGTAACTTTTTTATTATATGTGTAGGTAGCTTGGATGGCTCTACCACATGGTTGACAATTCACCCACATTGTGGAATTGAGCTGCCTTAGTAGGTTGTCTTTGGATGGACTAATTTTTTGTTAACAACCAAATTAAATATAATTAGTTTAATTTCCAAGTATTAAATTACCAAGATAATTCAATACCATTTTTGAAAATTAATCATCCTAGAAATATATATATATAAATTTATAAATTTATATTTTCTAATGGCCTTCAGAACTCGTTCACAATAACATAAATATTTTCATGGTCTTCTTCAAAGACCCTCACATGTAGTAAACTTTGTGTCAGTTATATAAATACATTGAAACATATCTTTGAAAGTAATAATATATAAATAATAATCAAAGTTTTAATCTACTTCATCCAAATAATATATGTCCACTGAACTTCTTTTGGAAGGATTTTTTTCAAAACTTCAACAACACTCATGCTTGTGATCTCCAATATACTTCCAAGAAATTATTATTTTCCAATACATATTGATATTAAGTTCTTCATCACTTACTGATTCATTGAAAATAAATAAAAAAATACCATTTAGGATCATCAATCCCATCCATTATATTTTTTTTCAATTCCAATATAGAAAATGGGATGTCGGTTTGTTCTCTTTAAATCGTCTTTCCTTTTTCAGTTTCTTATCTCCCCCTTGTTGATATCAAATGAAAAGTACCAATGAGAGGATGGTTTCATGTCTTTATTAATAAATGTTACATTATTTATTACTCTCTTTTTCTACTTGATCTTTTCTAGTGTAGAAAGCAAGAGGTTCTACAAAATTAATGTTGTTGATTCTCAATTCAGATTATGATACCATCAAGTATAGAATAACCTATTTAATTCCTCAAAGATTATTCAGTTATTTACAAGTTCATAGTAATTTGTTAATACCAATTGATGTAATGAAATTGAAAATTTTATGATACCACTTATAAATAAAATTCTCAATATAAATTCAACCTGAAATTCCTGCACTCATCTCAACACAAATATTAATTATATTCGATTATAATAAGAAGGTAATTATAATGAAATCAATCAAGGGACATTTTTAAGATTCATTTATTTAGGACATTGATTAATTTATCATTTTACCCTTATGGTCATAATTCATGTCATTTTTGTGAATAATGATAGGATATTTTTCAAATGAACCTCATTAATGAGTTCTTGAACAAGTACATTACAGACATATCAGTTTTGAATGAAACATAATGCTATGGTAACTTCTATGGTAACTCCCCCTAGAGGTATGATTTACAAATTCACTTCATAAAGATATATCTTATCATCCATTATTATTTTGAAATACAATTAATATTAATATCAATTTTTGTGATCACATCCAAGATAAAAAATTAAATCTTTTGATAATATATAATAGGCTGATCATCTTTATCAATGATTATCTCTAATATTTTGAAACAAATAATCTTCAATATATTATCAGATAGATCAACCCCGGATGGTTAATTATAAAAAACTTGGAATGAATATTCTAAATTTCTGATATAGAAATATAATTTCATCTACTCAGTTCTCCCCCAAATTATGTGCATCACTATCAATTCTCTGCATGTAACGAACAAACACAAAGTAGATCAGAATAAGGTGGATATCCTATTATTTTTAGTTAGAGAAACAAGTATAATACTTGTTTTATCAACCATGATACTCCTTTATTTTATAATATATGTGAAGGTGAACTCTTCATATTTACTCTACTGTATTTAAGAGAAGTTTTGGTTAGCATGGTATATTCACTTTCAACAATTTCTTTGTGTTTAATCTTCTTATTTACACTTTACATCAAGGAATATTCATCATCAGGTTATTTTTTAATCTCTATCCACATATTTTCTTAATCTAGAGTTATGAATGGACAATCACCATAGATATGTCCAGAACTTTTCACCTTATATGTAGTACTTCTATGATTTTATGTTCATCATTTGTTAATGACCTCTCATGAAATTCAATTTACTCAAGTGGAATGTTTTATTTTCTTTTATCATCTTCTTTCATCTATGATTCTTTGAATTTGATTTTTCTTTCTAAATCAGATAGAAAAATTACCAATACATCATTTAGCATATGTATGGAATTTTTGTTAGATCTTCATGTCTTTTCAGGTGATCCCTTTTCCACATTATTCCTTTTTTTCTTGGTATAGTCTTCCGTGTTGTTTCTTAAGCTTGTTTCCATTCATTATGATATCGATACAATAATTAACGTGATCTATGGTGTGACTCTTCTTAAAAAAATAAAAAACTTATTATATTTGGTGTATCATTTTTCATGATCTTCTTGGGATTGTTTTTATCATCATTATTTTGATCCTTACCCATGGTTACATTATTTATATTATTTTTTGACTTCTTGGGAATATTTTTCATATTTTTATTTCCCAAGGTTTGCTTATATTTAGTCTTCATCTTCTATGGTTTTTTCTTGTAAAATTTTTAAGTGGCATGCCTTAATGATTTATAATTTCATAACTCTTCACTGTGACCAATTCCATTGAAAATACCACATAGGTTATTCAAACTTTTAAATCTATTTATAAAAGTTAGGTTATTTCTTTCTTTATATAAACTTTTATTTAGTACTTATTTTCTCCACCTTGATGTAGAGACTCTTTTATTTTGAGATACTGATATATTACAAAAATAATCATATTCCTCGTTCCTAAATCTATCATAGCAAAAATAGTAGACAAAAAATCATAACCTTTTCTTTTAAGTAACATTCGAACCTGATTGTATTTATTATTGATTTTTTTTTCATATAATTATTCTTTTGGATTATTTGGGAGAAAAATTCCTTACACTCTTATCTTTATTCACTATAGATTTAGTTGTAAGAACTTAATCACCATTACTCATCATATATTTCATATTTTTTTATTTTGAACCAATACTATGCATAGAAATAGAGCTAGTAAAAAATTTATTTATAAATGTGGATGGTACCTTTTTTTCAAAGACTTATTGATATTGAGAAATGAATGGTTTCAAATTTTTTTTCCACGAAGTAGAGGAATTTTAGGATCTGATTCCTCCATAGAGGTTTTTATTCCCATAACTGTTTTTTCATCTTGTTGTGAAGACTCAACTTGAACATTTTTAATATTTCATAGTTTGAATCCATGTTTAAGAAATTTCATATTTATAATGAATTTATCATACTACATTAATTTCAATTTGTCTTCACATTCACTTTTCATATTTTCAAATTAAACATAATGAAATATATTCTTCTCTTGTATCAATTTTTCAAGATCCTTGATTTCATTTTCCTTGGTCTCAATTTGATAATTATTGACAACCATGATATCATTATATTTATAATCAAATTCATTGATATTATATTCAAATTATTTAGTTTTATCCTCTTTCTCCTAAATTATATTTCACCACTACTCATCAAAAATGAAGCATATTTCTTAATGATAAAAAATTACTGCTTCTTTGGATTTAATTTTCTCTGAGCTTATGATATTAGATGGAATTCATTCTTCAAAAAATTCTACAAGTTTTATATATTTCCATCAATCTCAGTGATCTCTTACAACATTACTTTAAATGATCCTCAAATAAAAGTGACTATTTCAGTAAAATTATATCATTTAAAGTAGAAACTGTTTCAACATTGAATTCCTATAACATGTAATCACTTCAACTAATTCTTGGATCTTCTTATAAAAAATTTTGAAAATATATATTTTTTACTCCTATTCATGTACAGATGAAGCACTACATGAGATAGAACTATTGTCCTTTTCTTTGGTAGTAGATTGTACCACCAGATCTTCATCTCCCATGTTAGACATGACTCTCTCAAAACCATAACATGATGAAATTGATTCATCATCCTATTTTAACAAGGGTGATTTATTATTCATTTTTATAAATTATTTATTTTTTCTTTTCTTCATGATATTTTCTAAGATAGAGTTATGATCTGCAATATATACAACTCCTCCATGTTTTCACTCCATTATCAATTGAAAAAATAAATCATGTATCAAATAAGATTCAAATTAGAGAATTAAAATAGAGGTGTGACCTATATCTCAAATACCAATTATTAGGATCACTTTGGGATGAACACACTGAGAGGGGATTGAATCGGCATGGGATGCATTTTTATCACTTTGAAACTTTTATCCCTTTTTTAATCTCTATCACTTATTCATTGAATGATCTCTTATCTTATTTATCCATGGTTAGAAAGAATGCACATAAAAAATTAATGTATAAGAAATAATGTGTTTTTATGAGGTTTTCATCAATTGTGGATGACTATATCCTCAGAGTGCACTGGTTATTATCCCACTCGATCATAGCTTCTCTTTTGTTATCAAGAAAATCATGGGAAAGGGTATGAACTTGAACTCATTTTCCTTACACCGAATAGGTTCAAGAAATATTTAACTTTGAAGCACAAGATTACATGATATAATTCTATCCATTCTTAATTTATGAACAATATAAAATTCTAGTTCAAAAAAAACTAATGAATTTTGATCAGATTAATTTGAATGAAAAAAATACAATAGGCTAACTCAAATTCACAGTAATTAAAGGGATTTATGAAATATTCATTAATCAATAACGGCCTATTCTTCTTCTTCAGTCAGAATTACATGAGTGTGTAGTGGACTGGATATCTCAGAGTTCTTTGACCCATGTAATAATCAAAAAAAAAAAAAAAATAACCACCAGGTCACTAATAGAATGAATTTATCATTAATGTGCTTTTCATGGACATCTCACATCACCATATTTCAAGCACGTACATTTTTATGGTATCATAAGTGTATAGTGCACATGAAATACTCAACCTTACTATTTCTTCATGCATGTAATATTAACATGCATGATCAACTTCCTTGATTAGTTTCATGAGTGTATTTTAATTTTATTTCACTTTCTTTATGAAAAATTATACCCCTTTTTACAAGATTATTCTTCCTCTTATTCATGAAATTACACTGGTTTCCTCTTCTTTACAGAAACCAAGCACATAATAACCTTCATGAAAGTAAGATATGATTTGTGGTATCCATATATTATACTACTTTCATGTATATACACTAAAAATATATTTTCCCATCCTTCTTCACGAAACCCTAGAGTATTATTAGAACATACTATAGTACACAAATATTTTTCTTTTCATATCCAAGTGGATTTAGTTTCTCATTAAAATGGGAGTTTTGTGCAAAAATCTCTATCACTAAATCAAGTGGCTTGTGGTTTATCTATTTTTCATGATTGAAAATGAGGGATTTCAAAAGAATAAATAACTCTATCAATCATGGGTGATCTTATTTTATAGGTGATGTTCACCACCTATGCCCTATGATATTCACTGAATTAAATCTCAAGTTTTATATTGAATTTGGTAATAGTGGTGTGTTAATGAAAGTATTTAGTATCATTGAAGCTTTCGGTATTCAAAACTTCTAAAATCCAGTTTCCATTCCATGATGTTTAAAATCATAGCGTCTTCAAATATCTGGCTTCTTCTTAAATGAGTTCAGAAACACATGCATGTGAGCATATCATATGAATTATGTTATAAATTGATATCTATTGACAAATTTAGTTCTTCCATGGAAAAAAATCCATCTTTAAAATAAATGTTTTTAAGCACATCGAATCATGCATGCATGTTGATCCATATCATTACCATTTTGAGTTATTATGAGATCGAGCTTGGTTCAATCCTTATAAATTGATAGAGAAAATATTTTCAACAAACAAAAGCCCCAATGTTGAAATAATATTACTTTGAGGTGAAATATGATCAAAGTTTCAATCTTATGACATAAAATCAGTTGAATTGTTGCATAATGATATCCCCACCACTATGTAAGTGTACCCCATGTAAGGGTAACCTTTATAAGGGTACTTTCTGTTAATGTCTATTCATAGTTGTATAAGGTGTTCTATATTGAAATTTCATGGTGTGGGAGATTAGATAGTTGAAATCAATTTGATTAAGAGTACCTTATTATATCCATATCATTAATAGATATGTGAAAATTGTGTTGCACATACAAGACCTACATCAAAATATTTTTGGATCAGAATCTTCCATATAATAAATTCCATTACATCAAGATTTAGAGTCGAAACCACAACCAGTACCCAAATAACCTTGTACATATGCTCTCATGATTCCTTCCACACCTTTTCACAATCCCTCAAGCACTCTATAGGCACCATGCACCCACCAATCCTCATGTGATCCCCCTATGCACTCACTGTATGGAGCTATGCTCACCCACTACTTCCTTCCTCTATGGGTAGCTATAATATATATCTCTTCCATGTGGTTGATCCTACTCCCACATGTGTGGGATTGTGCAGGCCTAGCTGATTGGCATTGGTTGGCCTATCTTTTTGGTTAACACCCATATAAAATATACTTAATATAATTACCATGTATTAAATTTTAAATCCAATTCAATGCCTTCTTAAAAATTGAATCATGATATATATACATATATATATATATATTCATGGCCTTCAAAACTCTTCCACATAAAAATAAATATGTTCATGGTCTTCTTAAATGTTTTTCACTTGTTGTGAAAATTGTTTTGGTTCTACATATCCATTGACACATGTCAATGAACTTAAAACCAATTTTAAAATCTTCATAATCTAAATCTAATTTATCCAAATAATATAGGACCTTTAAACATCTTGTAGACGGTTCTTACTAAAAACTTCTACAAATATCATTCTCGAGATCTCCTATTGAATTACATGGAGTTCTTTTTTTTCAATACATATTAACAATTAGTGCTTCATATCTTACTGATTCATTCAAAAAAATACAACAAAAATACAAAGTAGGATCATTATATTGTGTATGATGATAAATATTAATTTTCAAGCTGGTAAAATAATATTTATCATTACACCAGTTAGTGAATTTCATGATAAAATAATAATAATGATATTATTACATGGAATGGGGTCAAATAAGGTTTAATATAATATTTAAGGTCTATTTTCAATTAAATAATATTTTTAACCACAACCCTGTCTCTATAAATAGATGATTATGTCTATTATGAATATTTTGATCAAAATTGAGAATCATTATATGCAATGAAATCTAGATCTCTCTTTAAACACTAAATAAATCGCTAAAAATTCTCTTTCCTCCTTTATATTATAAATAAATAAAGTGAAAGGATGATTCTTTAAACCCAAAGGAATCATCGCAATAATCAAAATGAATAATTAAAGTTGATCAATACCCCATGCTAGGAGTGGATAATATATCTATGTTTTTCAATGATCATAAGACCATGTGTGGATTAGCGCTAGGTGGATTCTATACTTGGTTCATACAAGCATTATGACGATTGACTGAAAAGGGTTTTAGAAAATTGACATCTACATTGAAGAATGATCTCTAGTATGATGTATTATTTCTTCCGATATATTTAAATAAATTATAAATTTAATGTGAAAAGATATTATCTTGGTCTTAGTGAAATTTCCTAGTCAATATACTTTGGAAAATTTTGTTGGTCATGATGTTTATGACTCGTTTAATATGTGAATGATTGATCAAAACCACCATTTTATGAGTCAAGATCATCTCTAATAGGATCTTTTTATATGCCCAAAACCAACATTTAAAAGATCACCTTCTACTAGAGTAATATCAATCTTCATCATAGTATTGTCCTATGGATTACCCAGGGCCTCTGGTGGGTTGGATTTCCAATTTGGTTTTAGATCTGGGACTTACACTGCCTAATTAGAGGTAAAGGGATCATGAATTCTCTTATTTCCATTATCTTCCTTCATATAGAACATGGTATCATCATGACCTCTAATTTTGAAAATATTACATACCTTGGAACTTATACAATAATTACGATGTCCAATGAAATTTCATTATTTGTAAAAACTAAGATGATGTTCATATTGAATTTCCCAAGTAATCTTTTCCTCCATGGTTGTAGGGAACACCTCGTCAAAAAGAGTATATTCTAGATCCACTTCAACCAGTACTCATGAAAATTGACCAAATATCAAATTATCACTCTTCCTATTCAATATAATTTGTGTGCCTATTAAGGAGTCAACATCTCATAGAATTGTAGAGTTCCAATAATTCCATTATAGTTTCAAGATGTAGATTTAGAGTTGTGCGTGATAATTTATAACACTAACTAGATAAATATTTAGATCCCATTCATGGATCCTTAGTATGAATTTTTTGAGAGGAACAAAATTAAATACCCATTCCATTCTCATACATTCTTCAAATGGGAAAATAAAATGGTAATTTCTCCTTCCCATTGCAGTAATTGTCCATTCATTAAATCCCCAGATCTCAACAATACTTTAAGATAACACATCAAAATTACAAATTTTCATCCCTTTTGGGATGATTACCCAAGAAATTATCAATAAATTACAAAGGTTTATCCTTTTAGTGATTTATTCCTGATTAGCAGATACATGGGTCACTCTCCCATTCTTAATCTCCCTCATAGGAGAGGGTAGTCTGAAATCAAAGAAAGATGGAATCATAGTCGCTTCAACCACATCAGTAATGCTTTTCTTCAAATTGTCCACCACCAAAGCCTACACATGATCCAAAAAGGCAACTTCTTAGACAAAAAATTCTAGAAAATCTTTTTTTCCCAATAAGATCTGAGTTAATAGATGTTATTAGGTTTTTAGGGATTGAAATCCCTTGCTTGTGTACATGAGTACCATGACCGCCTCCATGACCTACTTGCATCTCCAAAAAATTATAAATAATTATTAATTAACTTATAATTAGTAATTAATTAATAATTACTAAATAATTAATATTCAGTTGATAATTAATATTAGAAATTATTATGTAATTAATTAATTGTAATTACTAATAAGTAAGTAATAAATAAAAATTAGTAATTAGCAATTAATGAAAAATAATTAGAAATTAATAATAAACAGTAAATATAAAAAAATTAATAATTATTATTTAATTAATTAATATAAAGTAATTATTAATATTTAGTATTTTCTAATTAATTAATAAAAAATAGCATGAATAATGAGTTTGGATACCAAAACTCATGAATCCAATAAATTTTATTAAGAAAGTAAACTCACACACACAAAAGTATATGAGGAGGATGAGCAGATACATATAAAATGTCTAAGGAGAATTAGTGACTATATGTGAAAGTACAAATAATCCCCACCTAATAAGGGAATTCTATATCAAAGATCATCATTTTTTGAACTTGTTTCCCACATTTTGTACATAGCCTCAACCATGAGGTTTATGACCTCTCCTTCATTTGGAAGTTATACATGGACCACTTTATTCAGCCATCAAATGAAGGGGGCTTTGGGCCATCCAATGTTGGGCCTATGGCCCATGTAATAAATTAAAAAATGGGCTTTATGGATTGGTTATCCCTTGGGGGTTCTAAGACCTTCCTTTATAGACTGTGCATGTGTGGTGTGTGTGTGTGTGTTTAATTGTAATTGTACCCTCAAAAACCAAATATATATTAATTAATTTCTAATTAGTAATTATTATTATCAATTAATAGTTATTAAATATTATTAACTGATCACTAACTAGTGAATAAAGTGGTTTTTCATGTTGTCATTTCATACTTTTTAATGTCAGTTAGTACGTGATGTTATTGCAGGTGAAGCTATAAATAAATTTTTAACATTGGTTAAATAATTACTAAGATTATAAATTAATTATTTCATTGGTTTTCCCATTAGTTATGTGACAAAAAATGTGAAAACCCCATTAGGAATGCTTTTTTACATTGGTTATCAGAAAACCAACATAGAAAACCTATCTTAATGTGTTTTCCACATCAATTTTCACATAATCAACTTGAAAATCTGACATGATAAAAGTTTTTTTACATCTTTTATGTGATCACTGATGTGAAAACTAATCTTAATGGGTTTTCATGTCATTTATTACATAACCAACATGATAAAGGGGTTTTTAACATTAGTTATTTCATAACTAACTTGAAAACCCATTAGGAATGGGATCTTCACATCGGTTAATAAATAATCAACATGAAAAAAATAATTTTTTTTAAATAATTCTCATTTTAATTCTCCTCTCCATAGTATAAAAGAAGAGAAAACACACATAAAAATCAGAAAAAAATAAGAATTAGTAGAAAAACAACTAGGAAAACACATTTATAATTACAACATTCAAAATTAAAATATATAATACAAAAAAACTAAAATCAAACTAGAACTGTAAAATGATTTTCCCATCCAAAGGAAATTACAATTAAATCATTCAAAATTACAATATATAGTATAAACAAACTAAAATCCAACCACACCTGTAAAATTATTTTCCCATTCAATTTGTAAGTCACAACTCCTCTTCACTATAATGTCCCGGGTCATCAAAAAGATAAAAATTAAAAAGAAAAAAAATTAACATGTATTATGAATAAAATGAATGAAATACTATCGAAAAGTTTATAAATAAATATTACATAGTGAAACTTTATAATTGTCCCAGTTGAAATTATTTCATACATAAATCTTAAAACATAATATCCACATTATTTCATTCTTTCTTGTTTATTAAAATGTTTTTTAAAATATTTTATCAATTCAAATATCCAAAAGTTACAAATTATAAATGAAAGTTCACCTTTTCTTTTATATAGTTAATCATGGAACTCTTCATTGTTGTGGTATCTTGAAATAAATTATATGCCCTTTTTGGAAATAATATAAATAAAATAAATTTAGATTTCATTATAATATAAACAAGAGTTAAAAAAATTCAATCTTGTTTGTCCAATACATTCATAAAATATTTTCACAGTTTACCATAGATAAAACATAACCAGTAAAGCGCATTCTCCCTTGGACAAAAAATAATTAACGTCTAATGTCCACTGATGTAAAATAAAATTTAATGTTAGTGGATATTATGTGAATATATATATATATATAAATTTCTTTGATATATGTTTCATAATCTTGAATATAAGGAAACATCCAGTAATAAATAATTTGAATCTTTTGAAATCTTTTAACAATATAAACATTTATTTCCACATTAGTCATTGTCATCACTATAGGTGAAATAAAATATGGGTCTATAAATCCATGCACATCTGTCTTGTATTTATACTTACACATTATATAAATATACCTAATAAAACATAAATATAAGTACATATTTTCAATAAATTAAATGTATGGAACGATTTATGTTATGAATTACATAGAAAAAAATCGCATCATGTTGATTCCCAACTGATCTCTAGTTACAAGCTTTATCATTTCAATTTTAAAAAATTCTATAGTCATTGCACACCCACAAACACGAGAATCAACTGTAATATCATAAACATGCAAAAACAAATTTGAATATGTTGAAAATCTACCATGACTACTTGAATTTGAATCTGTTGTCATAGAACATTGTATTTTTTGTTGTCTATATATTATTTCTTTACTTTAAAGTATTCTTGTAAAAAATAGATAAATATATAAACTTTAAAGTGTAAAAATAAATTAATACCAAAATGAAATAAAAGATAAAATACACATATACCTCTATGGTAATATTTGGAACATGTCTATATAGACAAACTAAAAAGTGGATGATACTTTTTCTAATTATACTCACCTCATCTGTAGGTAATGGTACTAAAACTGATATATCTATAATATCATGTATAGTGAACCTATGATGCTATTTCTATATATGTTGATGATGAATGGTATCTGAAATATATAATATTATCCCATATGAAAAAATATGATTATGTAGATCATCCCTATATAATTCACAATAACTAGGATGATTTGGAGGAGGGGGTGTATGAGTAGGATAAGAAAGAGTGGGGTCAGCAGGTAGAGGTAGAGGAGTGGGAGCTTCTAGAAGAGGTGGAGGAGTAGAATCTACAGTCTAAAACTATCTTTTCATGTCTACAATATCAAATTTATCTAAGATCTAATCAAATAATCAATAATCACTTGAATATCCTATACTTTATCTTCCAAATATTAAATTTTTTATAAGAATACTCCATTGTAGAAGCAGCAAAATGTGGAAATGATCTTTTCACTGATACACATGCCAGGTATCCTCATACACCACTTGGGTGTTTGGTATTTCTCAATGATGTTGCTAAAATATACTCCCTACCCTTATCTAAAAAGAACCCCTATGTTCTCTACTTCTTAAGAGAATCTTCTATGAAATATTTGAAAACATTTGTAATGATTCATGATATATAAAGAATTGAATTGAAAAAAATAAATAAATAAAGTAAACATCTTTCAATACTCTCACACACAACCCTGGAATATTCCTTAATATATTGTCATTTTTTCTCATTCAAGCCCTCTTCTATTTTCATGTCTATCTGGGTGGGTTGGAAGGGAAACCCCTATAGAGCCTGAAGATTCAACTCGCAATTTTTGAAAATTTTCATCCATCATTTTTTCATCCAATAATGTATACCCTCCCAAAAAAAGTTACAGGTGTATACATTTCTAGAATGGATTCCTAATGAGATCTCCTTGATTGTTTTAAATTAATAATAAATAAATAATTAAGAATTAATTAATAATATAATTAATATAAAAAATTTTAAAGTTAACATTGCACTTACCAAAAATGATTCTCTTATTATACTTTCAAAAACATTCTTCCGTATATATTTATTTATAAAGGGATATATATTACTTGGATTATGATGTTTCCTATGGCCAAAAATAAAATATGATGTGATGGTTGATTTAAAATCCCTTCATCTCCTAGCATCAAATGATAAACATTTCCTCTTCAATCCTCTAGTATCAGGTATATCATATGTCATCTAATAAGAAGGGGGAAACATATATGACTACAAAAATTTAAAAATAAGTAAAATAATAACAAACAATATTACCAAAATGGTCTCCCAAAAGTGAGATAGTGTTAATTTTTCAACACCTATCCAATCATCAATCAAAACACTAACTTTAATTTTAGACTACACTGATATAAAAGTCTTGAATTGTTTTGAATTAGGACATCTTGGAATATCATTATCATCAAATTCTATTGGTATCCTCTGGTCCTGGATATGGGCTACTAATAATTTTGGTAAACATGTACTACCACGTTTACTAACCGTCGTACACATTATTGGACCTTTGGGAGTATGTGTCTCTTATAAAGGATGATGAGGCACATCAATAGGAGCATGTGTACATTCCTACCCATAGGTATGAGTATGATCTTATCTAGAAGTATGTGGTGGATTAGTTGATTGATCTGTCATTATCCTACAAATCAAAGTAATAAACAATTAGTACACAAATATACAAATTCAACTATTACATAATAATGTAAATAAAAAATGAAAAATTATCAAACAAAAAAGTAAAATAAACTAAAATTAATGCATATTTATTCATATTTTTTATAGTTAATTAAAACTCTAACAATATTAATGAGATATGAAATGAAATGAAAATAAATGAAAACAAATCCCAAAAAAGTGTGTGGATAGTAAAAATTCTCCAACCTAATAAATCATTTTTTACACCGAAAATAATGTTTATGAATATACTATTATACAATATTTTTGTTTTTATTTTAAATATTAGATTTAAAATAATTATATTCATCAAAATATATTAATAGATAAGTTACATAAGGGTAAACATGGTAAAATAAACAAAACTAAACTAATATAAATAAAAAAAATTAACTTATTAGTTAAAAAATGTGTTTTAATGAGGATAATAAAATTAAAATATCTAACATTTTATGAAATTTTAAAAAGTAAACAAGAAATTAAAAATATATTACCTGTAATATTAGAAATGTACTAAAGGATTTGTTTCCAATTTCATCCATCATTATTGTTCCATATGGCACAAACCATGTCTCTGACATGCTCATCAATATTGTCTGTTAATCTTTCAATGGAAGTACGAATCTCACATAAATTTTCATCTTCATCAAGTTTATCACCACCAACATACTGGTTTTTTCTTATAAAACAATATACCACTACATATTGTTTTTATCAAGAAAATAGAATTTTTTTATTGGGTTTCCATTATAAAAAGACCAATTGTGTATTCCAATCTATTCAGACTAACTAGTGTCATTTCAAATTCATCAGGTCTGATACTGTTGTTATTGATAAAACGTATTCAGTAAAACACTAGAACTTGAAATTTAATTTAATAAATCCCCCATATTTCTTTAAAGACTCCATAATATACACTTAATGTATAAATTGGGTTTTTTTCTTTAGCACTTTAAAAATGCATTACTTCTGTGAACACTGATACACTACTATTCTGAAATGAACTTCTATTTCATGATCTTTAATATTAAATGTATATATATTAATGTCATACATGGTCGATGTTTTAAAATTTAAACATGGACCACCCAATAAACAGTTCAAGGTTTATGATGCATATGATCTACCAAGCATGATCTCCTTGAACCATGGAAATTTTTTTTATACTCATTAAAAATTTATTTATCATTCTTCTTTGGATAATACTATTTCAAAACATTAATATGCAATGTTATATAATAAAGATATATAAATTTACCTTTTTTATCTAATCACCTATCAACTATTTGAATTTGAATCCATGAATCCCCTTTCACCCATAATTAACTCATTCATAGAGACATGTAGGCAAACCAATGTGGTCCACTACAGACAAGTAGCTTGAACAAAACTCCAAAAACTCCTTATAAATACAATTCTCAATAATGGAGGCTTTAGGTTGATATGGATTCTTAAAATACCCCTTGAATATCTTTATATACATTTCAAAAGGTTATATCCAACAAAGATATACTAGTTGAAAGCTTTATTCATCTCACCAAATGAACCATTAAATTCACCATGATATCAAAAAAAGATGGAGGAAAATACATTTCCAATTGAAAAAGTATATAAACCACTTTTTTCTCTAAATTATTCAAACAATTCAGATCAATAACCTTATTAAAAATTGAATTGAAAAAATAAACACCTTAATGATAATCATTCTGATAAGGATGAGAAATATTACATGCAATGCAACCGGTATGAGTTGTTTCATCATGACGTGAAAATCATAATATTTTATACATGTCAACTTCAAATCCTTTAAAGACAATTTTTTTACATTTAAAGAATAACCATGTGTCACTTTTATATCATGAAGACACTTAAAAAAGCTAATTTTATCCCTCTTGGATAATGTTTGACAAACTAGAGGCAGGAATGTTCACCTTCCATTAGAAATGGGTGCTAACTCAAAATGTATTCCCATCAAGAGTAAGACCAATATTTTATTAGACTTATCTTTAGTATTTTCTTTTATATCTAACAATGTTCCAATCAAGCTGTTAAATATTATTCTCCATGTGCATGAAATATTTTTTTTGACCTCATGATATCTCCAATATGGTAGATCAAAAAATATTGACCATTTCTTCCAAATATTTTTATCGTTGCCAAATTTATGTGTATTTCTGAATATCACATAAATGTTTTAGACCCTCTCAAAATACTAATCAGTGGATAAAGTATTTATAGTAAAATCAAATTATTGTGAGCCATTTAATGCCTTTTTTCAATATTATATATGATTAATCCATGGTCAAAAAAATTCGACGACCCTTGTATATTGTTTCTATCCCATGATTCGGTTGATAATATGAAGTCTGTTGTTCACAAATTGAACACACTTTATGCCCCTTAACACTGTATACAATCAAATTTCTATACATTGGGAGTTCATTTATAGTGAACACAATCATTGCATGTAGTTGAAAATATTCCATTTTACAAGAATCAAACACCCTAATACCATCCACCTATAATAGTTTTGAATCATCAATTAATGGTGAAAAAAACCATCAATATCATTTCTAGGTTGTTTTGTTCCATGGATCATTAAAATCAACATGACATACTTTCACTTCATAAAAAATTCAAGTGACAAGATTTAGATTACCAATAAAATAGGACATGATCTATGTGTGCTACTAAGGCTTTGATATGGATTCATTCCATCTTTACATAGTCCAAGTCTCAGATTTATAACTACATTTAAAAATATAGGAAACTGCTGATCAATTTTTTTCCACTATAGATAATCAGGTGGATGCCATCATTTTTTATCACATATCCTCTCATCTTCACGTCATCTTAACCTTTTTTCATCATGTTAATTTTCAAATAAATGTTTCAAATGAGGAATTATAGGAAGATACAAAATTGTTTGTGTAGTGGTCATTGTAACTTCTAAATCGGTATGCAATTTTTATTTCAACTTATACCATTATGTCCCACATTTAGGACACCTACATAGAAGTTCATATTTCTTCCTATAAAGAACACAATCTTTTTAGAAAGCATGTATTTTTTGTACCCTAATCCAATCAGGCATAGTATTTTATTCTCTTTATAATGTTAATATAGAAGATCATTGTCTTTATGAAGAATATATTTCAACAATTATTTCAAATCTGTAAATATCTTATCACTTCATCCATGTTTCTCCTTCAAGTTAATCAATCTTAACACTGATGATAAAACTATAAATTTTGTATAACTTGGAAACAATGGTTTTTCAACATCACCATATATACACTTAATTTTTGGTTCTTTCTCAATTGTATCTACCTTAAGATCATGAATAATTTCATCAATTATATCATCTTCATTATCATAGAACATATCATCATCAAAAGATCCAAAATGTTTCCTAGTTTCACCATACCAAATACAAGGGTTGTAACTCGGATTAAAACCATGAAAATTAAATTATCTTTGATATCTCTTATTTTTAACTTATTCATATTTAAACATTTTATGCATGGATAGAGAATATTTCATTTTTTGGAAAATTTCGTTGAGAAATTTTCAAAAAAAATCAACACCCTCTTCATATTCATCACTTATTCAAAGTTCTACATTCCAACTTTGAGTCATTATTATCTATAACAAATATAAAGAATAAATATCTTGTAAAAAGAATATAGTAGTGATATAAGTGAAAACAAAATATTCAAGTCAAACCAGGTTTAAATTTATATCAAAGATGTTATAATTTGAAAGTAACAAAACTTTGAAATTTAAAAAAATATGTGTATTTGAAAATTATAAGTATAAATTCTATAAAATAATGAAATATAAGAATGAATATCATTTGTAAATACTTAAAATAAATACATTGATGTAATTTATATAAGAAAATATAGTTATAATATTCACTCATTTTTCATTTTCCTATGAATGGAAATAGATAAAACTTGAAATTGAATATTATTGACTAGAATCCAAATCAAGCACACATTTTCTATTTTGATTTGAATATTTATCATTGAATTTTTTAACATTTTTTCACAAAAAAAAACAATTATTATAAGAAATATCAATTCATACTATAGTAGAATCATTTAGTATTGTTTAAAAAATAAAATGATGAATTTATAATGAAGTAAATATATATATATATACAAAATTAATAATATATATTATTTATGCCTATTGTATTATAAAAATTGTGAAAAGTATATTGCGTACTGTGTATTCTATAACAACATGTTTTCATTGAATATAGCACACTAATAACCCACATTTTAAAAAATTAGTTATACTTTATTTTATATAATAAAAATACAAATTTATGTTGAGAAAAGTGATTTTAGGGTGAATACCAAATGATGCATGTATAATTCCATAAAAAATAACATAGAAAAACTCTACATATGTGGTGGGATAATCCTCTAAATTAAAAAATTAACATTACCTAAAGTATGATTGGGGATAAAGTATAACTGAGGATAATGTATGAATCAGGATAGGTAGTGCATCAATCTCTATTATCATTTGTACCAAATGGGATAATAAGTCCAAATATAGTCAAAACCTAACATATACCTATTAGAATGTTACAAATATATGTAAAGGAAACAATTTACAATTACTATTGTGTATTCACCAATAATTTCCACATTTTATTCATAGTAACTCATAATATGCAGACTGTATATTTAATATATAATTTTTCAAGATAAGAATATGCTCACATCACATGAAAAGTGTTGATATGCATATACACTACTTATAGTATATTGCATATTGAACTATATGAAAATTACAATGTTTGTATGCATTAAATTTTAAAATTATTAAGTCGCCAATAAATGCATAATGATAATTTAAATTGATCCATAAATATTATAGTGTATGCATAAATAATCAATGATTTACAAACATCATCTAAATAAGAAACATTTTGAGATTCAATGTAGAAATTTAGAATGAGATGAAGTATAAAAATCTATGAAAAAATTCAGTGAAAATTACCTTCCATATATTAGAAACACCAGAACATTAAGATATAATAACTAAATTGATTATCTAACATATAAATTTATGATATAATAAAATCCATACCTTTTCACTTTAATCAACAGATAAGTACGGTATATGAAAATGGTAATCCGAGATTTGTGAAGAGCAGATCTATGTACGAATGTGAAATGATGAGGCCAAGGAAACCTGAGGGTTTATAAAGATGGTAATGTGAGACTTGAGTAAATGGAATTGAAAAAATGAGAGGGCCTCTACGATATTGAACATTCAAAAGAGAGGATCGATGCGTGAGGCTTACTTGAGAGATAAGAGACAAGCAAATCGAATGTGCAAAAATGAGACTGAAAAAACATGAGGATGTATAAAGATGGAAAACCGACATTGGAGACCTCTATATTGAAGAATCGAGGTCAGGGATTCCACATGAGGGAAAGTAGTTTGTTTTTGCGAGATTGAATAACATTGAAATGATACAAAACAACAATTCATAAAATTTTAAATGGTATATCAGGTCTGTTATATAATAAACGATGTGAATAAACCGCTTTATCATGTCGGTTATTATATAACTGATGTGATAATGTGGGACACTTGTTTTTTCACATCGGTTATCAGGTAACCAATTTGATAAAAAATCAACATGGCTTTGTTACGTTAGTTATAAATAACCGAAGTGACAAAACCGACACGATAAATGATTTTTTACTATTGACTAGTTATTAATTATAATTGATTAATTAATTTTTTTTAAATAATTACTTATTATTCATTAATAAATATATTTAAAAATAATTTTTATTACTAATTTCTGTTTATAAAATAAAAATAATTATTAATTATTTACTAAATATTATTAATTAATGATGAATTATTAATAATTATTACTAATTAATAACTAATAATTTATATTAATAAATTATTACTTCCTAATTACTATTACTTATTTAATTTTTTTAATTATAATTAATTAATCACTAATAATAAATTAATATTACTTAATTACTAAATTCCATTGATTAATTACTATTTATTCTAAAATTATTATTATTAATTATTGTGCCATGAGTTGCTATCAAGTGGTACTCACCACTAGTCTCCACATCTAAGTGACCGTGGTTTTAATTTCATCAGCCTCCTTTGGGGGATTTATAACACATATGCTAAAATGGCCATGTAGTGATGCAGGTGGTGATGAAAGACGGTGACTCGGGAATGGATCCAGACTCATACAATGGATTTCTGGCCAACTAAGGTAATGGTCTTGATATGAAGTGAGTCAACCCTTAGAGGGGATGTTTCATGTCCTTGTAAGAAGATGGGTATATGTGTGTGTTGTTTCCTTTACCTGTAACATACATGGCCTTAAATAAATTATTAATTATTTTCTAATTAGTATTAATTAATAACAAATTAGTCATTATTATCAATAACTAATTATTAAATATTATTATCAATAACTAATTATTAAATATTATTAATTAATTACTCATATATGGATGCAGCTGTAACCCCTATGCAAGAGAAGGGATCTCATGTTTTTTAGACTATTTTGTTTAGGGGTTGCTCGGATGAGGGTCTATACGCTACTGAAGTGATGGATCTAGTTGATCTACAAGGAACCAGAAAGCGGCTTAAAGGTGAAGATGATCATTCCACTGTTCAACATAGTTTTCTAATGTTACAACCCCCATAAATTTTTGAGCTTGTATTTTCTGATGACATGGGTGTTGGGAAACCCAATTGGGAATGATAACCAGACTACACCTAGTGCTCAGACTATAGGGGATGCTTCTTTTGAAATGAGGCATGATATCAAGCCTCGTGTTGGGGATGATAAAACAGTGGTCATGGATGATCATGATGGTAATTGGAAACCTCTTGAGCAGTGGAAGAGATTCATACATCCAAGAGGTCGGGGTGGCTTCTAAGGAAATGGTAGTATATGGTTGAACTCAGTGGAAATTGTTGATTGGTGTTAAAAATCAAAATTTTCCGATCATATAAATCTATTTATGAATCTTTTAAGAAGGATTCAGTTATGGACTATGAAGTCGCAAGGTTAAAAAATTCCAAGGCTCATCCTGAGAACTATGAGGGTGAGACATATCCCCATGGCCTTATAAAATAAGTTAAAAAAAAGTTTGATTCCTAACTTGAAGTTACCTTCACCAAAATGTAACTGGATATTTTTTAGATATATGGATTATCTTATAGTCCAAACATTGTTATAAAAAACATTGAAGATGTTTTTGGGCGTAATTTGGGGCTTGATATTCAGGATCTTTCCTAGAAATTTAAGAGCAGCACCATTCAAGATTATTACTCAAAATTTTCATTGAGTGATGAGCTCGTGCCACCCTAGTGGGCTGTGTCATGACAGAGGGGATGGCACTCAAAGGATAATGGTCGATATCCCAAGAATTTGGGTTCTAGAGGGAGTGGTGGGAATTGAAACTTTATTTTCATTATTGTGGGAACTTCATGATTTGCTGTGCCTCCATTTCCTTTCTTTGTTGTACTTAAACTTTTATCTAATAAATTATGTGGGTGTGGGTTAACCTACTAAATCGTACTCGAACATTTATTATTATTAATTAATTACTAATTAATATCAATTACTTACTAATTATTTGTTATTATTAATTAATTACTAATTACAAATTATTATTAATTATATATTAATTATAATTTATTATTATTAATTAGTAATTATTATCAATTAGTTACTAATTATTAATTAATAAATTAATATTCATAATTAATTGTCAATAACTAAATATCAATTAGTTAATAATTAAAAATTAAAAATTAATTATTAATAACACAATATTAATAATATTATTTTATCAATCTAGTGCCAGAAAAGGAGAAGTTGAATCACACATTACAAATCCATCATCCCTTATAAAAGGGAGTCCTAGGTGAGAGTTTAAATTATATTTACAGATAAAATTAAAATAATTAAGACTTTGTGGTTAAATTCTACAAAAATGTTTGTTTAATTTTTATATATAAACAAATCAAAACAAAGTAAAAATAAAATATTTTTTTGAATATTTAAATATAAATATGAAAAAAATGTTTTTTGTCATAAGTGAAACGTGTTTTGGCCTCTACCTCCTTCTGCTCAATATTATAGGTAAAGGTGTTATAGACCTTAACACCTTTGGGAAAAAGGTTTTGGGGTCCCTAAAGATGTTGTGACCTAGATTTTAAACCAAATTAAAACATATACCTCTTTCTATTTTTTTCTTCAAAACTTCAAAAATTAAAAAACCTGAATATTTATTGTTTAGAAATATTGAAATGGACACAACACTACAAATAAATAGTGTTAATCTAGATCATTATGAAATATTAATGAAAAAAAGTTCATTAGATGAAATAATTACCAAAATACCATCCCTAAATAAGTTAGTATTATCTAGTTTAATATATATAATTAGAAGTTTTCTTTTACAAAGAGTTTTCTATTTCAATAATTTTAAATTTTTAAAAAATAGAAATTGGAATTGAGATGGAAATACTTATTTTTAGTTTATGGTTATTTTTCTCCACTATTTAATTATTTATTTTTCTGAAATATAATTTGTTGTAACTCTATGTTAAATTTGTCACATTTGGATCTTTAAAAGGTTTGGTATAAGATGTTTTTGTTAATTTGATTTTGAAACTCACTATTTATTTATGATTTCAAATATATTCATTTTTAAAGAAATGATTTATATTTTTGTTGAAAATTTATTCACGTTCTTATTTTATTAAATATTATCTCACTGCAATAGAATCACGAAAAAAGAGTTTCGGTGTTTATCAAAGCTTTTTGTATGTGATGATAAATGTCACCTTTATCAGGAATAAAACGGATTCCCGATAAAATCAAATCTATATCAATGCATGTTTTTTAGTGATAAAAGTCAATATTTATAAGTTATGATGCTTTCTTGGGTAAAAAGGTTTTATTAAAAATTAATAAATTAAAGAATATATATGTTATATATATAGAAAAGTGCACATATACACAAATATTTCTTTATAATATCTTTTGGTTTCTATGTGAGTGATGATCATTCATGAATCTCATTATAGTGTGTGTGTAAACATACTATATATATATATTAATGATTAGATAGTTTAATGTATTATTAAACAATCTACATGAACCTATGAAATTATATTGATTTGATATTTAAAATCAAAATTTATTTAAATAAATTTAGTTTATCAATATATACATGTTAATATATGACTCATTATTCTCCACACAACTTCGACACAATATTTTGTGATAGTCTCCCCTTCATAAGAGTTTTCATCCACTCTCTGTAGGAGTTCCATTCTCAGGTTTTTCCTAGATTTCTCATGTTTTGGTGGTTTGGAAATTAGTGTTATTTTTACTTGTATGTTTTGATCGTCGAACGTTATCTACTTCCTCGGATCATTGGCCTATTTATTTCTTATTCACCTATTTCTCCTACTTTGTTGGGTTTTCCGGATTTTTCAGATCCGCAAATCACTGATTTTTTAGCATAGTTTTCTAGATCTGTGGATTTCCAGAATAGTGGATTGTTGGACGATCGATTTCTAGATTGAAAATAACTTCTATTTCTAGATCATCAGATTTTTAGATTGTCAATTTTGGGATTAGTGGTTCAGTATAACTTTGGGTTTTTTGGATCATCGGACATTCAGTTTATTCGGATAATCAGATCTTCATAGAATCATATCTTTTCTAGTTTTTTCTATTCATTTGGATCAGTGACTTGCTCGATTTTTTGTTTTAGTTTCTCCAGGTTTTATGATTCTTTGATCCTTGGGTAATCAAATAATTAAGCACATCAATACTGGGTTGCAATGTCATCTGGTTGGGAATCATTGGTTTTTCAGCATCATATTATTCTACTTCTCTTCTTCCACTTATGGTGTCTTAATCCGGTCACTTTAGATGTGGCTCCTAGTTCATCTTGGAATAAGATCCATGGGTGATTGGGTTTTCATTAGCTTTGTAATTCCATATCTATATGATGAAATATCTTTATATCCTTTTCATATAAAAATCCTTTCACCGAATTGTGATGTGCTTCGAAACCCACCATCTATTTATATTATACAACACCACTGCACTAGAAATCGACCTGATATAGTTTTTCTATCCGAAAATATATTAGAAAACAAGGACATGGATGGTATTTCTAAAAATATGGGGTTCCATGAATGCTTCTCTATCTCTTTCCAGGGTCACTCTAGTTGTCTATGCCTCCTTTGGAGGGAGGGTGTGGATATAAGGTGAAATATTTCTCACCGAATCATATTGGAACTGCCATCTTACAAAAAGATTCTATGACCTGGGTGTTTGTTGGTTTCTACGGATGGACCTACCAGATGGATAAGTAGAAGTCATGGAAATTGATTAATTTTTTTGCAAGTGTTTCCCAAGACCCCTCCTCAGTGGTGAAATTATGTTTCAGTGTGACAAGAAAGAGAGTGCCTACAGATCTTACTCCTCTATGATGGAGTTCTAGCATGTTTCTTAGATGTAGAACCTATCTGAATTGGAATATAGAGGCAATCCTTCCACTAGTTTTTGTGGAAATACTAAGAATTTCCACATCATAAAACATCTAGATGGATTCTTTGGAGAATTTTAATGGTCTAAAATCTTCAAATTCTTTCAAGTCTCTCATTTTTCTCCCTCCACCATAGACCACTTCCCCATCATTACTAATTTTTAATGTGGATACTATAAATAAAAACATGATAGAGTCTTCAAATTTGAATGTTGATGGGTTATGGATAATGAATACAAGGAGGTGGTATACTCAAGCTAGAATATGTGATATCCTAATACGAGAGGAAATATCCACTAGGTGGCCTCCAAGTTGATAAGATGGAGTGATTTAAAGTTATACTATCCAGATAATATTTGGGATGCAATTTAAAGGAAGTGGAATTCCCTTTATTCTCTCCCCCATCAGATAACATTACTTCCGTCATATGAGATATCAAAGTGTAACTAGACATGACACACTGGATTAAGGGACGTTATTTTCATTATGTGCATGTGAGACCCATATCAAGGAAGGTGATGTCAATACCTTCTACATCCACTATAAGGGTTCAGATAGGAATCTCAAGAACTATATCTCAAGCCTTAATAAATTTGAAGGTAGGGATGTGACCAATGAGTCAAAGATTCATGACATTATCACAGTTGTTTATCAAAAGTGTAAAACGGTATGGAAATCATTAATCTCCACTGATATTTCATCCTATATTGAACATGTGGTTAAAAACACAATGAATAACCATCTTACACGAGACTTCTTAAATGATATATTATGGGCTCTCAAGAATATTAAGTCTACCAAAGCTCTCAGGCCAGATGGGTCCCATGCTCTCTTTTTTAAATGATTTTGGCATATCATCAGGCCAGATATTTCAAGCCTTAGGATGGACCTATTATTGGGGAAGGAAAAATATTGTCCTATTAATCAAATGTTTATCACCCTCATTCCAAAGATCAAAAAAACCTCCAGGGTTTAGTAGTTCATGCCCACAATCTTGAGTAATGTTATCTAAAATATATTCTAAAAACATTAGTCAACTGCCTGTATGCCTGGTTAACTTCCATTGTCTCTAAAAATCAATGTGCCTTCATACCTAAAAGGCTCATTAATTATAATGGCATGATCTCTTGTAAAATATTTCATTCCATGAAAACAAATTATTTTGTGAAAATAGGCAATATGTCATGGAAACATGATATGAAATGGCCTATGATAGAGTGGAATGGTTTTTCCTTCAGTTCATTTCTAAAATAATGGTTTTCTGCTCTAAATGAATTGAGGTTTTCATGCAGTGTGTCTCAACTATTTCATTCAAGATAAAAATTAATGGTGGTCTATCTCAGAGATTCACCCCTCAATGGGGCTTCATCAGGGAGATCCTCTCTTCCCTTTCCTATTTATTTTATTTGGTGATTTTTTCTCTAATATGATTTCAGTGGTAGAAATGGAAAATTTTATTTATGGGGAGAATGTGTACCGATGAAGCCCACCCATTTCTCATATTTTCTTTTCAAATGACAGCCTTCTTTTTTCAAGGGATAGTCTTGAAGAATGAAATTTTATTTGTGAACTTATCTACAATTCTGAATCATCTTCTTGGAAATTAGTTAACCTCACCAAATCTAAAATCTCTTTCAGTTCAAGAATCCCACCAAATAGGAAAGAAAAATATAAATAATTCATAGGGTATTCAGGTGGTTGACAAGCATAAAAAAATATCAAGATCCCCATGATCAATGTATGCTCTAAAAAAGAGGTAATTTCTAATAACATTTATAGGGTGGGAAAAATATTCAGAGTTGGAAAATCAATAATATTTCAAAAGTAAGGAAACACTGATAAAGGTAGTGGATTAGTCGATCCTGAGCTAAATCATGTCGCTCTTCAAGCTCCTGAACTCAGTTGTGGACCTTATTCACTCCCGCATCACAAACTTCTGGCAGGGCCATAATAATGGAAGAAATAAAATTCACCAATTGGCTTGGAATTTTTTTTCATCCCTAAGGAAAGAGGGGGAATAGGGTTCTTGGACTTACATCTCTTTAATGACGCCCTTTTTCCATGAAGGTTTGGAAACTAATGCATCATCAGGATTCCGTTTTCACTAGAATCCTCAAAGATAAATAATTACCCCACTCAGACTTCTGAGGATCTAGTTTGGGCCCACACCTCATTTTACTATGGAAAATATTGTGGGGATCACATGAATTTCTCCAAAAAGGGATATTTTGGAATATTGGAAATGTAACTTTGGTTAAAATTTAGAAGGACCCTTGGTGTAACATCTCGATATTGTTAAAGGAAACACAATGCCACATCATGATTAAATGATCTACCAAATACTATGTTACCTTTATACCCAAGCCCTTAAAATTAATTTTTCCACCTATGTGATTTTAATTTCAAAAAATAGACAGACATGATTTTGGTTAGAAAGTTATTTGGAGTTTGATAGGACCAACTTAATTTTTGGTGAATAGTGAAATGCGATAATTTAATAAATAATCTAAATACATGAATTATAGAGTCATAGATGATGTTATATTGAGGTAAGCACCCTTGGTTCGAACTCACATGTTATATTTACTATTTTTAGTCACAAGATCAAATATGACTGTTTTACTTGAGAAAAATAATAAAATAATGATTAAAATAATGGAAATTTCCTCCTCTCCACTATAAATACCACCCCTCACCCCCTCTTCCTAACACACCTCTCAAGATTTGATCATTTTATAAATTATTATTAATAACCTTCCCAAGTATCTTCCCCACTCAAAAGACCTATTGGTCTCACCAAAAATCCAAAACCAAAGGCCTGAAGGAGGATCTCAAGGAGAAGAGATCAAGTAGTAAAAATCCCCTTTCATTTTATTTTATTTTCATTTCAATTATTTTTCTTTTCTTATACTGTCTTCACCTCTCCTTATCCAAGAGTTATGAAAACTAAATTTTCACATATATATTGGAATATTATCATTTAAATGCAAAAAATCATCATCATACTTCTTCTCCTCCCCCATTCATTCTAAAATTAAAAACATCGTTCATGATGTGTTGAATTACCGACATTATAGACGTTGTATTTTCAATTTCCTTTACTTCCTTCAAAGATGGTTATAAAACTATTCTAATGGTTGAATTTTTTTAAAGTTCATGATGTCACCTCTTTCATGTTATATAATTAACACATATACATAATAGTAAATTATATAATGAAACTAGTTTGTGATTATCAAAGAACCCCCAAAATGATCTAAACGAATATCATTAATGTTTTATCTTATGATTCATCATCATATATGAACAAAAATGAATTATGATATCATTTAATATTCTAGAAACATATTAATAATATTTACGTCTACTTATCGAGTTTCTATTCCATTCGATAATAAAATTCACTACGAACTGACCATGAAAACCATGTAAAGCACGCACCTGAAATAATGGAAATAACAAAATATTATTAATAAATGGGTGAAATGATGTTATAAATTGATCGTATAAGGTGTTATAAATGTGAATATGTCTCTGTATTAAATTAATAACACTCTTTTAATCATTATTCAAGAGTTTTAAAAACATTTGAAGAAATATGAACCCGATGTAATAGAATTCTTAACCCAATTCTCATTCTTTGGGTTAACCTTCTACTTCAATGATTTTGTCATGATAAGATTATTTGGGAATTCAAATTTTATTATATTATGTTTTATTATGTATATTTATAGTGAATATATATATTACTTTCATTTGATAAATTTTTGCTTCAATGATATTGTATTTGTAAGGACTTTTCATTAAAAACCACCTTTTAAAATTCTTGTTTTTACAAAATTCAAAAAGAATGTTTTTATGAAAGTATTATTGTTTTTGATTATGTTATGGTTATTGTGATTATTTTTATTATTAAGGGTGAGACCTATATCTACCTCCAATTCATTGGGTATGATTATGTTGTAGGTCAATTGTATGGTTACTCCAAGTATAACTGTGATGGTTACACCATAAGGTAGCTGTGAAGGTTATATTGTAAGGTAGCCATGAGGGTTACATTGTAAGGTAATCATGAGAGTTTCAAATAAAATGGTAGTAATTAGGGTTAAAATATTATTTAAGTAATTCCCTATGTTACAAATAATTTTTATTTATACTTCTGATGCTTTTATGGGATCCTCAGTTTTTATAAGTAATGTCATTATGTTTATGTTCAAAGGAAAATGTTTTATAAGTATTTATGGACTAATGGGTTATTTACTTCTTTTTAAACCCCTTACAAGGATTTTATGCTCATCTTGGGTTTTTAAAATGTTTTCACATGATTCTTTAAATGTTTAAAGTACATTTAAGGTGATAGTGCAGATGAACCCAATTAGTTATTATTTTTTGTAAACTTAGATTCAATGTATGTATGTTGTTGTCTAATTCTCCAGAACCTAGAACAGAAAAAGTCCTCGATTTTATAATGTACTGTGTATTTATATGTTATATTTTATAAAAAAATACACAATATATTTTAGTATTGAATCTGGAAGTGTGGGTTCAGGGCTTTATATCTGGTATTAGAGGAACAGTCTAAACAACTTTGGAGATTAGACATTGTCATTTTAAAAAAATAGAAATAGAATTTAATTTTGAACATGTAGTTAATTAAATATGCATAATAAAATAGTTTTTCTTAATTATAAATATTCAAATTCATAATTATAAGTATAATGAATTAATTGTGATGATATAATTAATTTAAGGGGGGGGGGATAATGTAACATTCCGTTATTTTAAAAGGAAACACAATGTCACATCATGCTTAAAAAAACTACTAAATACTATGTGAACATTATAACCTATCCTTTAAAATTAATTTTTCCACCTCTAGGATTTGGATTTCAAAAATGAAAATACAAAGTTGCAATTAGTATGTTATGTGGAGTCTTATTGGACCAACTTAATTTTTGGTGAATAGTGAAATGTGATAGTTTACAAAATAAGCTAAATACATGGATTATTGAGTCACAGATGTTGTTATGCTGAGGTAATCAACCTTGGTTCTAACTCACATTATCTATTTACTATTTTTAGTCACAAGAACCAATAATATTTCTTTTATTGAGTAAAATAATAAAATAATGATTAAAATAATGGAAAAAAACCCTCCTCTCCTCCACTGTAAACACCACCCTCACCCATTATTCCTCACAAAAATATCAAGCTTTGATCATTTCCTAAATTATATCCAATACTCTTCACAAGTCTATTCCCCATTTAAAAGGCATTCTAGTCTCACCAAAATTCCAAAACCAAAGTCCTTATGGAGGATCTCAAGGACAAGAGATCAAGTGGTAAAAAATCTCTTTCATTTTCTTTTATTTTCAATTAAATTATTTTTATTTTCTTATAATATATTCACCTAAACTTATCTACAAGGAATGAAAAATATAGTATCATATATATACTACAATTTTATCATGTTAATGTAAAAATTCATCATCACACTTCTCCTCCTCCCCCATTTATTAAAAACAAACAGCGTTCCTGATGTGTTGAGTTACCGACATCGTGGACAATGTGTTTTCAATTTCCTTTAGTTCCTTTAAAATATGATTATAGAACCATTTTAATGGGTGAAATAGATTATAAAGTGTATTATATTACATCTTTAATGTTATGAAATTAACATATATATATATAATATTAAATTATATAAGGAAACTAGTTTGTGATTATCGAAGAACCACCAAAATGATCTACACGAATATCATTAATGTTTTATCTAATGATTCATCATAGTATATGAAAAAAATGATTTATGGTGTCATTTAATATTCTGGAAACATATTAACACTATTTCATTCCACTTCTAGAGTTTCACTTCCCTTCGACAATAAACTCCATTATGAACTGACCATGGAAACCATGTAAAGTATGCACCCGAAATAATGGAAATAACAAAATATTATTAATAAATGGGTGGAAGGATGTTATAAAATGATTATATAAGGTGTTATAAACATGAATAGGTTTATTTATATTATTAATAACACTCTTTTAGTCATTATACGAGAGTTTTAAACACATTTTAAATAATTTAAACCCGAGGTAATAAAATTCTTAACCCAATTCTAATTCTTTGAGTTAACCTTCTACTTCAATGATTTTTTATGCTATGATTATTTGTGAAATGAAGTTTATTATATTAATTTTTATTATGTGTATTTATTGTGAATATATATATTCCTTTCATTAGATCAATTCTCACTTCAATTATATTGTATTTTTAAGGAAATTTTCTATAAAAACAATCTTTTAAAATTTTGTTTTTACAAAATTCAAAAAAAATGTTTTTATGAAAGTATTCTTGTTTTGTGATTATGTTATGGTTTTAGGGATTTTTTTATGATTAAGGGTGGGACCTATATCTCCCTCCATTTCATTGGGTATGATTATGTTGGAGGTTGACCATATGATAACTCAAAGTGTAACTATGATGGTTGCATCATAAGGTAGCAATGAGATTTAAATTGTAAGGTAGCCATGTTGGTTACATTATAAGGTAGTCATGGGAGTTACATTTTAAGGTATAATTGAGGTTTAAAAATCATGTGGTTGTTGTTAGGGTTACAATATTATGTAAGTAATGCTCTAAGTTACCAAAGTATTTTATTTATACTTTTGATGCGTTTATGGGAACCTCTTGTTTTCATAAGTAATATTGTTATGTTTATGTTCAAAGGAAAATGTTTTATAAGTATTTATAGAATAAAAGTTTCTTTACATATATTTATTCCCCTCACTAAGCTTTTGTTCTCAACCCAGGTTTTTAAAAAAATCACAGGATTCAATATATGTTCAAATGACATTTAAGGTTATAGTTCCGATAAATCCAATTAGTTATTATTATTGTAAACTCCGATCCAATGTATGAAAGTTGTTGTCTAATTCTCCAGAACCTAGACCAGAAAAGGTACTCAAATTTATAATATACTATTTACTTTTATGTTATCTTTTATAAAAAAAATATGCATCATATTTTAGCACTGAATCTGGAAGTGTGGGTTCTGGGCATTACACTTGGCTTGTGGATTATGATGGCTTGATGGAAACTTCTCTGGAGATCCCTAGTTTCAATGAGCAGATAGTTATTTGTCCTTGTAATAATTTTGGCAATGTGTGGTGTTCTGAAAATCTTGAATCGTGGTTTAATGAAAGAGTTTAGAAGATCATCTTGAGCATCCCTTGTGTGTTGGATATGGGACAAGATAGGATATGCCAGAGCAATGATGTATTGGGTTGTTATTCTATGAAGACAGGCTACAAAATGATGTCGAAGACTCAAAATATGGTGAATGATGTGCCTTGGAGATTCCTTTATTATTTAGTGGTTTGACCCAATGTTTGGTCGTTTTGGTGGCAAATATATGTCGGTATTCTCCCATCATAGGAGTTCATATCATATCGTCATGAAACTGACGACCCCTTGTGCCCATTTTTCATGGAAACGTTGAAAACCCCTATGTATGCAATTTTCCAATTCCCCAAGGCATGGGCCATGTGGAAATCATGACATTCAAATGCTGATCATCTTGTCTATAGGGAGTTTTATCATGTTGTGATGTTAATGGTGTGGTCTTCCACCCATTTTGTGGAGATTGTGTCCTCCTTATGAACCATGGAATGGAATATCTTGGATAGAAGAAATGACCAAAAAGTTAGACAGATATTTTGACCTCCTTCTTTCTGGGTTGAGCGGGTCATTTCATGGGTGGATACTTTGAAAGTCCATGACATACAAAATGATAATAAAATCATTTGAAGACACATAATATCTTGGAACCTCCACAAAAAAGTGTTATGATGATTAATGTGGATGGATTTTTATTTGTGGAAGGGTTGATCATTATTGGAATGTTAGTTCATGATTCTTCTATGTGTATTGTTATAAAATGTCAAGAGTCACTTCATGCTTTTTGGGAACCATCGGTGGATGAAGCTCATGCGATATAGGATGGAATTATGTTTTACCTTGTGAGAGGATGAATATCTATTATCATTGAATCATATTGTCTCACCATTGATGATGTTATCCATGCAACAAATATGGGTTTCCAACTGTTTGGCATGCTAATTTTAAAGATTCCGCCCACACTTAATATCTTTTTAGCTTGTTACTTGCCCTTTATTAAAAGAGAGGGGAATGGGGAACCCCATATTCTTATGACCCATGGTATTTCGAGAGAGGTTCATGGGTCATTTTATGTGTTCTCTTCATGGTTGCACTCTATTGTACTTATTTATCTTCAACCATCTTATTAAATATCCTTTTTTTCGATATCAAAAAATATTTATAATATTATATCATTTGTTTAAAAAATGTATCATTTATTTTTTAAACAAATTAATAAATTGAACTTCGATATAAATTTTATAAATTTTCATTATCAATAATATTTTTTAATAATAATAATATTATTATATAATATATTTATAATTTATAATCAATTAAAATATAAATAATAATTAATATTTCTTAAATTTAATTACTATTATCTTTTAAAAAAATTATAATATAATTAACAATGAAAATATTATATATGTGGGATTGGGATGATGGTGCTTGGGTGTGGGGTGAGAGCATTGACCATTGTCTTATATGGACATTGTTGTCCATTATTGGAGAATCCTGTCTTGATGGATTTTAGGGTTGATATGATTGCAGTCCTAGTGAAACCTAGGGATTTTTTGGTCTCTTAAGATCTGATTATTTTGGCACTAGAAGGCAATGGAATCCCACTGATGGAATATTTTATAGGATCTAGGGTTCCAGTTGAGGCCATGAATAGAAATCGAATCTCCTACACTCAAGCACTTGCAGGTTCATCTGGTATGTCGATTCATGATGTGTCTAAAATGAGGGTGAGAGTGGCTGATTAATGTGATGTAGGACCTGATCTGGATTTAAGAATCCAATGAGGTGAAGCACATTCCATGAACTATCGAGCCTTTGATGGGTTTCAAAGAAAATTTAATTTTTCTTCATAGAAGATCGTGAATAAAGGAGGTATAGCCTTCATTGAATAAATCTATGACATTATTACAGATAAAATCAAGTAATGTATGCATTTTATCATTTACTACCTTTATTTTTTATGTTAAGGATAATGTATTGAATCTATTTAAGCTTATGAAATGCCTACTAGATATATAATGATTTGGTGATTGGTATATTACATCTTTCGGTAAAGTTTTTTTCCATATTTTTTTCACTAGTGCTATGAAATCCAAAGCATGAGGGCATGGATTTGTAAATTTGAAGCCTGGAATTAATAGAATACATGATTGGGATCCTTCTTTCAATCCATTCAAAGTGAACTCAATTTACCAATTTTTGGTTTGAATCATGGGATTGAGTTGGTTCTTTTGGAACCCATAAATTCTGTGACAAATTTCTTTAGCTATGGGAGTTCCCATAAAAATGCATAAAGAAATAGTGAGTGAAATATATGTTCATTTTTCACCAGTGCTAGTGTAGGTTGACCTTAGATCTCCCCTGATAAAAACAGTGGTATTAAAAGTGGATGAATTCTAATTTCATCTGCTTGTTGATTATGAAAAAATGTCTGATTTATGTAACAGATGCAATAATATAAGACATAATTTTGAAAATTGTCATAAAATACATACTTTGAACTTTATTGGGATGAAAGGGAAAGATTATGATAAATATATAAAAGTCACATCAGTGGACAAGGACTCTACTAATGCAAACCTGGGAACCTATGATATGGTGAAATATGATAGAGGTCAGAAATTAGGGGAATTGGATGTTCCCAAAGAGGTGGAAGATGAAACAGATCAGGTTCAAAATATAAGTGGGTTTTTCCCTTTTAAATATGATAAAAACAGAATCATCAAGTATACATAAGAAGATCCATATAACTCTGAAGGTGGATTTGAATTCTTTGAAACCAACCCATTATAAGATCTGGTGGGATCAATATCTCTACTCATTTGCGAGGTGGGGCTTTCCCCTATTGAGATGGATTTTTATTATCCTACCAACTCAAGAGTATGAATACAATTAAGGAAAAGAGGAGTGGGATGGTTTTTAACCACAACAAAAATCATTGCATGGTTACTGATGTAGCTATAATTTCCTAGGAGGAGAACACTTCCTCTACTTCTCTTGGGAAATGGGTGGGTGGTTCCAGGGCTGGCCAATAATATGGTCTCAGCAAAATAGAGAACCATGCTTCCGTGGCTCTAAAATCTAGGCCCATTAACACAGATGTGGAAATTGAAAATTCTAAATCAATATCATTTTTCGCAAATGATAGTGATGCTTCTGATGGAAAAAATAGTGGAAATTCCCATGGGAACACATCCAAGTTCTTTTCTAGAGGCAGTATATGTGGTGGCAGTAAGGTAATCTTGATCTGAGGCTGTATCTCATGTCACTAATTCAGGGAAACCTTCAAATGAACCACTTTATGTTGTTGTTTCAGTATAGGGGATGATGTCCTCTCAAGCGATTGATCGACTGAAGTCTAACATCTAAACTCTGATGAACTTAGACTCTATGTAGGGTGATGTGAATTTTTATAGTCAACCTAAATTTATTGAGGAAGCTTCATCAATTTAGGAACTTACACTAGACATGGAAAATGGACATGTGCAAGCTAGATAGGTAGCCCAGTCCACTTTCATTCCTGTTGTTAGTTTTTCAGGGAGAAGGGGTGGACATGATGATTCATCTCAAGGTGCCTCATTTCATCCTACGTATGGTTGTTCTATGAAGTAGCATAACTAGATTATGGCATCCCCATAGATAATTGAAAATATTCACCAGTAGTATGGTATACAAAAACTCTTGTCGAATGTGAAAAGAATATTTTTAGTCTGCTCGACAACCTAAATAGATCTGGTAGTATGGAATCATTCCTATAGGAACTCCAGTCCTCTTGTATTGATACTGTTGAGGATATCAATCCAACAAATCTGTTGGCCTCTCAGGATACCATCCTAAACATTACTAGGCAGGCCCCAACTATTGATGATGAAGCTAAAGTTCCAAAAAGAATCTTTAAACTGAAAGCTGTTTTAGAGGGTTTAAGTTCAAATATTCAGCCCTAAGGCCCCCACTTCACTAGATGATGAGGTTGTCTCTCAAATTGATGATAAAAAAACATGGAAAAAACCAAAATGGTGGAGGAGGGGTCATCAAACGAGAGGTCATGATTGTGGCAGACGAATCTATCTATTTTAAATATATTTTATGCTTATTTTCAATCTTTAGTTAATTTATTCATGAATTATTATGGTAGTAAACTTTATAATTTTTTCATATATCATGTCCCCTTGAATGTTTTTATTTTATTTTAATAATCGAGAATTTTGTTTGGCCCTCCAAACTCATTGTCCCATATCTTCTTTGATTATATATATGTGTGTATATATATGTATGTATGTAAAATTATACATATTTCAATTAATGATATTTCTTATTGTATGAAAAATAATATAATTTTAAGTAATTAATAATAATATTTTTTTACATATATAATTAATATTTTTTAAAATATAAACACTAATTTAAATATAAATAATTAATAATAATATATATTTTTTAATACAATTGATTATAAATTTAGTATTTATATTTAATTTTCAATATATTGTAAATCATTTTTATTTAAATATAATTTTTAAAAATTATAAATATAAATTTACCTAATTAATAATATATAATATAAAAAATAGTAATAAATTTTTATAATTATTAATATTTTCAAAATATAATTAATAATATCTAAGTATAATTAATAATTACCAACAATTTTTTATATAATTAACAATATATATATATATATATAATTTGTAATATACTGTAATCTTTATGTATTTAAATAAAATTATTCACATTTTCAAATATAATTATACATTTAGATAATAAATAATATATTTAAAAAATATTTAGACCTTTATATAATTAAAAATATTTTTTAAAATATAATTAATAGTATTTAAATATAATTAATAATAAATAATATATAAATATTTTTTTGTTATACTTAATAATATTTAAATAGTATAAATATATACAATTTTATTTTGATATATTTTTATTAATCATTTACATATAAATATATTTTAATATACAAAAAATATATATACATATATATATATATATAATAACATAAAATTGTTTAAGTTTTAATATATTTATAGGTAAAAAATCTATGTAAAGACAAGATTGTTGGTCCGAGTAAGTGGGGGTGAATTTTCTTTTAAAAATTAAAACTAAATAATGTGATAAAATTATTCTATTAAGTGGAAAATTAAATAAATATTATAATCACAATTTATATAAATTAAAAGAGTAACCATAACATAAATTAAAATGAAAAAGAAGAATAGCTTGAGAGGTTTTAGATTAATCCTTTGTCTTTAACAATAGTCAAGAAACCCAAGAAGAAAGTCCCTTGGCGTTAGTAGTAGCCAAGTCACCTAAGAATGAATATACTTGTTTTTAATTGGTTGTAAGAAGAAACCCAACACAAAGAACAATCACTTTATTTTTATATGGTTTTAGCAAGAAACCCAAATCCCCCACTTTAATGGTAGTGAGCACCCAAGAGAATAAGAAAAAGAAGAATATAAGGTTTTCTTATAGGAAAACCCTTTAGAAAGAAATGTTTAATATATCATAAAGATTGGAAGAATAGGAATGAGAGAAATAAAGGATAAGCAATTAGAGAGATATTGAGTATAACAAAAAAATAGATTTATAAAATGTATGATACATTTCCCCCCTTTTGTGATTATCAAAAAATAACTCATAAACAAGAAATTCATTTTAAATCAAAGTTTATTGTTTCATATTTAAAAACATTGAAAATTACCATGATAGTAACATAAATTATAGGACATTCATAATTAAAACAAATATATATTTTTAAAATAAATAAACAAAAACTTCAAACTTAAATAAGGTGTGACATGAAAACCATTCCTAGCTCCACCTTAATAAAATAAAAGCATTATAGAGAAAGGGGTTTTGTAAGAATATCAACTAATTAAAGATCTGTAACAAAAAATTCAAACATGATATCTCTATTTTGAAATTGGTCTCCCATAAAGTGATGCTAAAGGTCAATGTGTAGTGAGAGAGTGTTAAATGTATTTTTAGAAATATTAATGGCACCAGGGATGTCACAATTTATAAAAACATGCTTTTAATTTGGCCTATGATTTATGAGAGTGTTTTTCATCCAAATAATATGGGTGCAACAAATCCATGTGACTATTATTCTTTGGATGTATAAATTAAAATGAAATTTTTATTATTAATACTCAAAGAGACTAGGGATTTTCCATGTAAGTGAAAATTCATACATGTACTTTTCCCATCTAATTGAAATCCAGCAAAATCAGCATCATAAAAACTTGTAAGATTAAAAGGTGTTTCTTTTTGATAAAATTAAACAAGGTTTTTAGATCCTTTTAGATATCTAAAAATTCTTCTAATATAATTTAAATGTTATTCTGTAGGATTTTATTGAAAACAATCACAATGAAAAACACAAAACATGATGTCCCTCCAAGTCATATTAAGGTAAAAAAGGCGCCCAATCATACCACTATAATGATTATTGTCAATCTGTTTACCAACTTCATCCAACATTATCTTACATGAAGTTCTCATAGGTGTATATATTTCCTTCACATGATCCATGCCAAAAATATTTAAAAGTTCATTATGTTATTTTTTTTGGTTTAAAATAATACCTTCCATATTTTAAGAAATTATAAATCCAAGTAAAAATTTTAGTTTTCCCATAAAACACATATCAAATTATTTTCACATTAAAGAGGAAAATTATTTACAAATTTATTCTTATGTACAACTAAAAATTATATCATTAATAAGAATTTAAACATTTAATAAATCATTCTTAATAGATGTTAAAAATAATGTTAAATTGGATTTTCCCATTTAAAATAATTTTCTAAAAGAGATTTAGTTAACCATTCATACCATGCTTGAGGGGATTATTTCAAAACATAAAGAGCCTTGGATAACTTATAAAATTGATTTGTTAATTTTTAAATCTTCAAAACTGGTAGGTTGTTCATCCAAAACTTTTATGTAAATAAAAACATTAAAAAAATAACTTTAAACATCCATTTGAAAAAACTTAAAATTAAAATAGTCGGTGAATTCCAATAAGAATCTAATGGATTCTATCCTAGAAACCAGTGAAAAGGTCACACTGTAATCAATTCCTTTTTATTGACAATAGCCATTGGCTATTATCCTAGATTTTTTATGAGTGATGTTGTCTTTCACATCTAATTTATTTGTAAAAACCAATTTGGTACCAATAATAGGATGCTCATTGAGCCTTTCAAAAACAATCCAAAAATTATTCCTTGTGAATTGGTTGAAATATTCTTGCGTACCTAATTTTAATCATTAATGGAATTATTAATATTTAGGGGTTATAGGTGAGAAAAAATGCGGAGAGGAACGATGACCGTTGGCTCTCGATATCTAGGGTTTACGCTCTTCGGTGGTAATGTTAACTGCGGATCGCTTTGATTCCATCCTATCATGGAAGATTTTGATCCAGAATGGGAACAAGCATACCAAGGCAGTGATTCCAAAGCACATAATGAAGATGCCCCTCTGGTCTGAAGATCTATAGGGATAACTTTTGTGGAATTACTCAAAGGTTCGGACCTCTGGAAATCTACTACGATGAACGCCCCACTATGCAAGATATTGGAGGAAGGTAGATTTGCAGTGGAAGCTGATCTTGAAGCCATACAACAACGATCAAAACTATGTAAGTGCTCAGTTATGGGTCGAGTTTCTTACGTAAAAAGGGATAAACCATGGCTGACTGATGAATTGAAGAATAGGATTTCCCATGTATGGGGTTTCTCCAGATGGAAGCTTGTTCCAATTATTAGGGCATACTTCCATATGCTGCTTAGATCCCAAGATGAGTTCAATAGAGTCTGGAAACTTGGGAATATGCATCTTAAACCGGGTGTGCTTAAAATTTAAGAATGGAGATATAATTTTAATTCACATACCTTTAGGAATAGTACAACAAAAATTTAGGTTAGACTGCATGGTCTGAGCTGGTTCTTCTGGCACCGCAAGATTCTAAATGATTTGGTGTCCTGTATTGGTACTCCTCTCAAGATTGATCCGCATACATTAAATGATGAAATTTGATTATATTCCAGAGTTATGGTTGACGTTGATCTGTAATGTAAGCTCTTAGAGGTCATATGTTTCAACGCTAAAGATTACAAAACAGAGATCTGGGTGAAGTTTGAGTGCAGACCACCTTTCTGTGATCTCTAGAAATTTGTAGGTCATACTTTTTTGAACTGTAGATTTATGAAGAGTAAAATTTCTCATCCAAAGGATGATGTATGGAATGAAATTAGAAGGGATAAGAGGGCAAAGAATTCTGGCTTGGATATGTCTGATCCTCACATGTAAAAGACAGAAATATGGGTGAAAAAAGCTACTCATGTGGGAGAGACATCAGGTAAGAATTGGGCTCTACTTGTGGAAGAAGAACATGAGGCCATCCTAGAACAAAGCATTCAAGAGTAAATTGAGAAACTAGTTCTGGCTACTTGTGAGTAGTCTAATGATCTTCTGGAAGTTGAAGAGCTTGGTACTCCAATTACTGGACACGCTAATGCAGGGATCGAGGATGCATCCAATCGGAAGGCATGGGCATCAGAAATGGAAAACTGTATGCCTTCTTATAATACAGGAGAACAAATTAATGTTTCATCTAGACATGAGATAAATGATGAGGCTATTAGAGAATTAGTTCTAGAAATCAGCAAATCTTCTTGCATCAGGATGCATTCGGACCTCCTTGTCACAAAAGGAATTGGAAAACCCGATGAAAACAAAGACTCAACCCTTGATGCTACCGCATCTCTCATAGGAGAGTGCCCCTATTCTGGAACTACTCTGTCTCATGATAATGTCACCACAAAGCATCTAGCTAGTGGAACCCATGATGGGAAGCCCTTAAACTCTGCTTCTTTGTCCCCCTAACAAAAATATTAGGTATGAGACCTCAACCTTGCATAGACATAAAGAAAGAGAAAACAGTGGAAGTGGAGCTTCAACCTCACTCGATTATACACCCTTCAATTGTGTTGAACACTCCAGGTCCTATTATGATGTCTCATAAGGGAATTACTTCAAAATATTTACAGTACAGTCCCCTGAATACTCATCTAAAATCTAAGGTTTTAGAAACAAACCAACCTTTTCCAAATGTATGTGATTCTTATATATCTTCTGTTTCTCTTAAAACTAAGCAAGAAAGAAAATCTACTCCAACTTCTTCGCAAGTAGTCACAATATCAAAAAAGAAGAAAGGTCTGGGTGGCTCAAAAAAGAAAAAGAGAGGTTCTAACTCCAAAAACAAGTTCTAATGGATTTATTTTTCTGAAACTTTCAGGGCATTACTAATAATGATACATATAATGTTCTTAAAAGATTCTTTTGGACGCATTGTCCTAAATTGTTTTCTATTGCTAAAACAAAAAATAATTTTTCTTTGAAGTTTATGCACCTTTTTACTTATGGTTATATTTTTTTTGTGCTTGCAAGGAGGGGAATATTTTTGAATCTCTGTGGGTTTTTTATCATGTTTCCTTTCAAAATGTTCATGTTTTCAAAAGCTCTGAACAATTGTTCACTTCTGATTTTTCCTTAAATGGTTCTCATATTTTATGTACCATGATCTAGGCCAAGAATATATATCAGGACAGAAGGACCCTATAACATGATCTTTATAGTCTAGATAATACCATTCAAGATCCCTGGTTTGTGATCGGTGATTTTAATGCTATTATTTCCTCTAGTTAAAAAATTGGACCATCCCACTCTACCATTTCGTCCACGGAATTTAAAACTACAATTGAATAATATGACCTTGTAGAAATTAACCTCACTGGTTCCATGTTTACTTGGTATAGAAGACATTACAGTAGGGTTGTTGCCAGTAAATTAGACAGGGCCTTCACAAATATACCTATTCTTGACACCTGGGACACAGTTTCTAACACCACCTTTCCCAAACTCAATTCGGACCATCATTCCATTCTTGTCTGCCTTTTCAGGAAAAAGGTGAAATCCAATCTTCCTTTCAGATTCAACACTGCTTGCTCGGATGATCAGGAATGTTTTGAAATAATAAAAGTGTTTGGATTCTATAAATCATCTCAATGATGATTTTTCTTGTGTTACCAAATTTATGCATCTCAAGCGATTCCTCAAAGGTTGGTGTAGTGCTAAATATAAAAAAATGGACAAGGACATTTCCAAACATGAGCATGATCTTATCCAAATTCAAACCTCTTCCACTTGCTCTAATTTTTCCTTGGACCCTCAGATTGAAATAAACACTTCCATGAAACTTAATTCTCTCCTTACTATTAAAGATAACATACGAAAACAAATTTTTAAAACTAAATGGGTTGTAGATGGTGATAGAAATACGATGTTCTAAAATTCTATTCAATATACTAGAAAGGTCTGCATACCCCTTTCTCTTCTTAAGGATAAGGATACCATCAATGAATCAAAATAAGTTATTGCAAATCATATGGTCTCTTGCTTTGATAGTAATTTCAATTGACCAATCATTGGTAGAGACCTCCACCCTGAGGTTATTCTGGTGATGGTGAATGATGAAGACAATGTTTTTATTCTCAGAATTCCACTTGATCATGAAATCAAAGACACTATTTTAAACCTTAATCATGATAGTGCCCCAGGCCCCGATGGCTTTAATAATGGGTTTTCCAACAATACTGGGAGATTATTCACTCAGACGTTTGAAAACATGTCAAATATTTTTTTTTCTAATGGTAATCTTCCTCATGGTATAAATGCGCAATTTCATTCTCTAATTACAAAGGTATACAATCCCTTTGAAATTATTATTTTCTCACCTATTTCTCTTATTAATTATATTTACAAAATCATTACTAAATTGCTTGCCAATAGAATTTCGATTATATGCAATATAATTGTTTCTTGGAATCAATTTGGTTTCATCAAAGGGAGGTCTATACCAGAATGCATTTGCTTATCCTTTGAATGTACCAATTCCCTCAATAAAGCAATCAGAGGAGGAAACATTGCTATTAAGCTTGATATTAGGAATTCTTTTGATACCATTGACTGGGGCTTCATATTCAAAGTTCTTCAGTCCTTTGGTTTTAATTGCACTTTCATCAACAAGATAAATTCCTTATTTACTCCAGCCCACATATATATCATTGTCAATGGTTCCCATAAGGGTTACTTTAAATACTCCATGGGAGTCACACAAGGTGATCCCCTATCTGCCATTCTTTTTTCAATTGCGGAGGATTATCTAAACAGACTGCTCACTTACCTTGTAGATCAAAACAAACTCAAACCTATCCAGGCCGCTAGAAACTTAAATGTCCATACTCATCTCCTTTATAACGATTACATTATTTTATTTGTCAAATGAGACAAAAAGAATATTCAAATATTAAAGGATACCTTGTCTCATTATGATGAAATTTCTGGTCAGTCTATAAACTATAACAAATCCTACATTTTCTTTGGATTTTTTTAGTCTTCTAGAAAAAATAATATCATTAACAATTTAGGTATAAAAGAAGTATCATTCCCCTTATCCTACATAGAAGTTCATATCTTTAGGGGTAGACCCAAATCCATGTATTTTTCCAACGTGGTTGATCATATAGTTAAGCAACTTTCCTCTTGGAAAGGTAAGTCCCTTTCAATGGCTGGTAGGATATGTCTGGTGAAGTATAATATTGTCTCTAAGTTGGTCTATTCGATGATGGTCTACAAATGGCCAGTTGGTATTATGAAAAAATCAATGTTTACATAACAAATTTTGTTTGGACATGCAACATTCTTGAAAGTATGTTAGTCACCGTCCCCTAGGAAACCTGTTGTAAACCTTTAGAGAAAGGTGGTATTGGCATAAAAAAAACTCATGCTTTTTAATGATTCCCTTAAAGAAAGACTCACCTAGAGGATAATCCATAACAATTCGGACTCCATTTCTTTTATTAAAAAAAGATTTCTCACAAAGTTAAAGAAGGTCAATTTGAACTACATTAATTCTTATATCTGGCCTACCGTTAAGCATTCTTTTTCTAATATTATGAATAAATCTAGATAGATGGTTAGCATGCACTCCTCCCTGAACTTTTGGCTAGATAATTGGTCCAGATCCCCCCTCATTTCTATGATCTCTACTAGTTTTCTTCTAGATAATAAAAATACTTCTATAAAAGATGTTATGCATGCTAGTTTCTTCAATATTACTGAAAACATCATCCATGTGACTGATAACTACAACTTCATGAATTCTTAAGATTTCCTTATCTGGGAGCCTTCCTAAAATGGCATTCTAGATTCTAAAAGATTCTATAACCACAAATTTTCAAACTCTGATCTTTATTATTGTTGGCTAAAATATTTTTACAAACCTTGGATTAAACCCTCAAAATTTACTCAAGTTTGGTGTCTTGCTGACAACCGTGTCTGCACTGAGGTCTGTCTTCAGTCTTTTGGGGTCAAACTTTGCTCCAGGTGTTCTTTCTGTCATCAGCATAGAGAAGATACGAACCATATGTTCTTATCTTATACTACAACTTCTACTCTTTGGAAGTATATTGCTAACATTTTTTTACTGCAGATGGATCCTCATTGACAATATCAGCTTGCAATTAAAATGATGTGTGGATCTACATCTCTTTCAACATATCAGGAACAACTTCTTCACTGCTGTTGCTGAACTAAAAATGTGATCTGGTATGATAGAAATGTTATTCTCTATAATAATTACTCATTCATTGTGACAACACTGTTAGTGACTTTGAGATCCGTCGTCACCTTCAGATTGATGGGCTTTACAAGCACCCGAGGCGCACTTTTGATGTCTTATGGAAAACCCTGCTCACAGGATGGATCCAAGTGAATGTGGATGGTGCTTCCAAAGGAAATATGGGACCTGTGGTATGTGGTGCTATCTTCAGAAACTCCTTGGTTAGTGTTTTGGGTTCTGCTTTGGTGGTTGTGGTATTGCTTCGTCTCTGGAGGCAGAAATGATGGGGGCGATAAATGCCGTCTTCTTCGATAAGAAAAAGGGATAGGACAATATTTGGATTGAAAGTGATTCAACCACTATAGTTCAGGTCATTTGGGAGGGTGTGGTGCATCATTCTTGGCCTCTGACCACCTGCTAGATAAACTGACTTGATTCACTTATGGAGTTTAACTTCATTGCCACACATGCCTTTCGTGAAGCGAACATGGTTGATGATGGTCTTGCTAGCGAAGGAATCAACCAGGACATACCTTGGGAGGAAAAATTGGTGGTTGAGTTTCTTCTTCTTTATGAAAAATATTGTAATAAAATACCTTATTTCAGACTCATGTAGTTCTTTAATTTTTTAATAAAATGTGTGTCGGTCTTTGACTGATACACCCAAAAAAATATTTAGGGGTTATAGGTGTGAAACAAAAGCATGATATTCAACCACCAATAAAACCGACCTTCTAATATGAGTACTAGCAAAAAAATCATCGATAAAATTTTGTATGAGATGGTCTTTATATTCTCTCCATGCCTTAGATAAAGGGATAGGTTTTGGTTCATCATAAACTTCAATTTCTTTAGAAGAAGGTGATTCATTTAAGGTTATGTTTTCTTGGTCAACCTCAACATCATAAATTTGGGGATCAAGTTTAGGAACATTACCATCAAATTTTATTTGAATTAATTCTTCCATGGTCTTTGTCCTTTTATTAAAGACAATTTATACAATACTTCAGTTAGAGTACCTAAGAAAAATACATTCATCGGATTTGGGGTCAAAATTTTCAAGGTTTCTTTTTGTGTTGGTAATATAGCATTTACATTCAAACACTTTAAAATATCCATCTTTAGGAAGTTTGTATTTATAAATATCAAAAGTGGTATTTTTAAGGATGGGTCTTATAAGAACACAGTTCAAGGTATAATAAGAGGTATTAACCACCTCATATTGGAAATATTGAGTGAGTTTAAATTAATTCAAGAGAGTTCTTATAGTTACTTGTAAAGTTCAATTCCATATTTCAAAGACCCTATTTTTTGTGGAGTCCTTCGAGTGGAAAAAAATGATGATATAATTATGAAGTACAAAGTTTATCAAAATATTTATGATCAAATTCTCCCATGTGGTCACTTTAAATGGATATCAACAATTACAAAAGTGTAATATTTCCATCTTATACTTGCAACATGGGTTGGTCCAAAATGATCAAGATGAATACGCTCGTGGGAATTTGAGGTGGATATTTTCTTATTATATTTTAATGAAGGTTTTTGTTTCTTTCCATATTTGAAAGGATCACACACAATGTCATTTTTGAAATACAATTTTGGTAAATCTCATACTAGTGGATTTTTGCTGAGTTTGAGAAGTCTGTATGTGCTACAATGACCACAAAATATACGTAAATTCCCTAAATCAATATCTAATCACTAAATTTTTTAATATTTTTAGTTGAAATAGATTTAAAATCAATAACATAAACAATTTAAAAATGAGATGATGAAAAAAAATATTTTCAAAGGAATTGAAAACATTATAAAAATAAATTTCAAAAGATAATTTAACACCATTATCGAATAATTACTAACACATAGATATTTTTTTAAGCCATTAAAAAATATAAAACTTCTATAAAAGTGGAATGTTGGAAACCAATAGTACCAATACTGATGATTTTACTGATTGAGTTATCACCAAAAGTAACATGGCACCCAAATATCTTTTTAATATGGATGAAATCAGATTAGTCACCACACATGTGTCACAAGAACCGACTATCCATGTAACATAGGGATCCTTTTTATTTTCTACCAAGACATTTTTTCTACAAAATAATCAATAAATTAAATACTTCTATAACCAAATTTTTGGTTCACATATGTTAGCTAAAACAGATTTTTGAACACATATATATATTGAAGAATAGTTTCTATAAAAAAATATTTGAGGATAGATGATTACATTTGGGTCTTCCATAATGATCATTTTTAATATATTCATAAATAAGTTTCCCAATTTTTTGAAAGTAATTACAAAATTTATCTTGAGAGAATCCTCTTACAAAAGAGGTATTTTTAGAGGTTCTTGCTTGACATTAAAATCTAAACCTAAAATTATTTTTCTTATGACATTGGGAACCCAAAATATTATTTAAATTTCATTCACATTTGGTGAAATTATAAAGTGTATTTTTATGTTAAATAATTGTAGATTCTAGTTTTCACCATTAGGTTTATCCTTTAATTTCATGGATAATTCATCCTTTTCATTAGAGAGTTCTTCCCTTTTAAAAACCACTTTATTTTAGTTATTTTTATGTAATTAAAATTTTGAGGTGAGTTTAAAAAAACCATCCATTAATTTATCTCCAGGATATTTAAGATCTTAATAATTTATATGACCAAAAGAACAAGAGGAAGAGTAAAAATGTACCTATTCATTTAGCTTGATTTCATCCATAAGAAATTTTTCAACATCATCACCTGATTCCATTGTGGAGAGTGAATCGTCACTTGCATTCCATATGAAAACCATGAAGGAATTTTTACATTCCTTTTTTCCCATCATTTTATCTTTGAATTTGGGGCACAATGGTTTATGTGTTCCATCTTTTTTCATTGTAATAAAGTTATCTCCACTTATTCTGATTTATTTATCATTTTTTAGTATGATGATAAAATCTCGTCTTTCTCAATAACTTTCTCTTCTTCTTGTATATTTTCACAATATTTTCATCATAGTAGGAAGAGTCATCATTTATTTCCTTAGAATAAATTTTCTTCTATTCCTTAAATTTTTTTGATTCGTTTTCATCTTTTAATTTCATGGTAATATCAAAATTCATGAAAGATCCTATAAGTTCTTTAACTGGTATGTTATTAATGTCCCTTTCTTCTTGAATCATCATTATCTTGGTTTCCCAAGAACATAAGAAAACCCAAAGTATATTCTTCTTGAGAATTTCTATAAATATATCATCAAAAATAGATTTTATACCATTGAAAATTTTAGTAAAGTAAACATCCTAGAAATTGATTCATTATAATGCATGATAACATTTTCAAAATATTAACAATACATATCATGTCTAGTATCTTTGGATTTATTAGTTCCTTCATGAGTTACTTAAATCAATTTCAATATTTCATGAGTAGATTTACATGCTGAAATTAAGTTAAATTCAATAATATATAATGAAAAATGAATAATATTCTTGGATTTAAAATAAATTTCCCAGTTATAATATCATCAGAAGTCCATTTTTCTTTCGATTCATTTGTAGGTGTATAACCATGCATAGAAATATTTCAAATAGGGTAACCTATTCTTCTATGAAAATTATACATTCAAGTTTACCAATGACTTTAATACCAATTCATAAAATAATGGATCTTAACCCATTGAGTTTCCTTTAGGACTACCTTGGGTGTTAGTGGTAGGGGCCATCTTTTAAATATCATTCTTTGAAATCTATTAAGATTTTTAGATTTTTTTTTTGAAAATAATGACTTTCCCTGATACCAATTTTTGGTCTGAGTTAGATATCAAGAGGGGGGGGGGGTAATTTCTATTTAAAATTTAAAACAAAATAGTGTGGTACAATTATGAAATTAAGAAATAAATAAAATAAACAATTTAATTGCAATATATATTAATTAAAAGAGAAATCACAGTGGAAATTAAAAATAAACGATAGAAAAATTTAATAATGGGATATGGATAAAACTCATTATGAGTCCTTATATATCCTCCCATAAATAGCTTTAATATTTTTAGATTAATCTCTTGACTTTAATGGAAGTCTTAAAACTTAACAAGAAAGTACCTTGGATTTAGCGGTAGCCAAGTTACTCAAGAAAGAATAAACTTTTTTTAATTGTTTATAGATAGAAACACAATAAAAATATGATACTCTTTGTTTTTATATGTTTAAAGTAATAAATAAAAATACCCCACTTTAATGGTAGTGAGATCCCTAGAGTAGAAGAAGAATATGAGGAGGTTTTCTTAGAGACATACCCTTTACAAAGTACTCTTTAATCTCTCAAAAATATTGGAAGAATAATATTAAGAGAAATAGAGAAGAGGAGATGAAATAGAGGATATGTATAACGGAGATGCATTAGTTAATTCTCATGATAATTAATTAGAGGATTTGATTCACATTCGATCGAAGTTTGTTTCATATCGATTGATATATATTCCTCCATGGGTTCTTATTTATCGGGCACAAAGTCCCTTGATCATTATGGAGAAGTAATGAGTTTCAAAGAGAATTAAATGGCATGTCAAGATGGTGGGGTCCAAAAAAATGACCACTTTGGTTAGGGTCATCAACTAGTGAGAAGATCCAACCTATTAGTCACTAGGACCACCTACTAGCCGCTAGAACCATCAGATAGCTATTGGGTAGCCATTATGTGTACGGTGGTCCTGTTAGTTCTAAAATTCTTATAATATAGCCACCAGTTGGCCGATGCTCCTCCCTCAGGTAGCTAGTGGTATTAACAGTGGCCTTGTGTTATGGGTCATGCCATCGGCTTGACGATGTCTCTCATCCAGCTGGCCACTAGTGTTGAGCTGTTATGGTCTTCCAAAAATCCCTCCCGAATTCTTTTGATGCCTTCAAGTGATCTTTCAACTACCATACTTCATATCCAAACATTTTTCACAAAAATAAACTTAATTGAAATAGTTAAAACAATAATAGGTGTTTTTTATCATTTTAGAAAAAGTTATGTACAACATATATGAGTTCAATGGGTTGATTGGTTATGAACACTAATCCTCATCTTGTGCGTCGAGTTCAAAACCAACTAGTCTCCCAAGACCCATTGATTATTTTATATATTTTTTGTTCATTAGTATGGAGAAATGGAACCTTAATAAAAATTTAAATAAGTTTATTTTTTCACCACTAACCTTTTTAGTAAGGATAAAGGCCTTATCCCCTTTTCAAAAAACACTATCTGTCATAAAAATCTATCATATTCATCAAGATATCATAAAATGAGAGAGATCCACCTCTTGTATCCCACACATCCCCATCATTGTCCCTTAGTTACAACATTGTATTGCCACCAAGCATGTGATTCTTCCTTTTTATAGGATATGTTTCTATATAATTATTCAAATTTTAATTTTTTTAGTAAAGAAAATAAAAGGTATACTTTTTCATGATTTCAACTTCAATAAAAATCTTATTTACCTAATAATGATTTTTAGGTGAAAACCTAATCCCACATCTATTTGCACAATGAATGACGAATAACATATAATATTAGATGGGATACTCCTCCCATCACAAATTGGTTTTAAGATAGAACCCCATAAGGGCTTATGTGTTGATCCTAGAGGGTCTGGGATGACGGAAAAGGATCCCAACAAGTAGAAAATCCAGGTTAAAAAATAGGTGTGATGTTGGAGTCAGACCAAAAAACTAGTTTCAGAATGATAATTATGGCTCGGGTTGGATCATGTGGATCAATGGTGGTGCCTTGTATCGAAATTATATCTGATAAAAACATTTGGGTGGTGTGTCCCAATGATGAGATAAAAATGGGATTGGAAGTGAATTTTTTTTGGAATAGTTGGATTATCATTAATGAGGATGACCATATGTGTGGTCTTTGTTTTATGGGTATGTTTTTTGGATGAAAAAACTATCAAAAATTAGTTTTTGTAAAGAATGGTTGGAAACATATAAGATTGAATGAACTACTCCTACTATAAAAAATTGGTTTTAGTATAAAAACCAAAAAGGGATTATTCATTAGGATATGAGATTTTAGGGCTCGTTGTTGTGCCGATGATGTAGGAGGTATAGATGACAGACATGGATAGGATGCTAGGAAATCTGGTGATGAAGTTGGGGTTGATTGTTGCACCAGTGATACATGAGGTCTGAAAGACACATACATGTGGGGATCTATGATAAAAAGGCTCAAAATTTATGCTAACAATGAAGGAGTTCTGGGTGATGGGAAAATACATGCAAGGATTTTCATTAGAAGAGATAATGGTGGAGTGATGAGGGTCTCAATATGGGTACAGAGAGCAGGGTCATCAGATGAAGACAGGTCATTGCGAAAAATGTTGCGATGGATGTTCGAGGTCATAGGATGGTGGATGCAACTACAGGTTTGGGTCATGGTGGAATGATGAAAGATGATGGTCGTTACATAGGCTTTGTATGGAGGCAAAGACGATGTAGAGGAGGACAATTGTTTGAGCCAATGAGGGCATGTGGGTCATTTTAAAGTGGAATACAGGCCATATATTATGGGCCTTCCGGCCACTGAAAATTATTGGGGTCTACATGCCTTTAAAATGTATAAATATTGAGGTTCTTTGGATCTTTTAATTGAAACCCTATAGTCCATGATAAATTTGAGCCTTCCGTCCATTAAATATGCAGGCCCTCAAGGGGAAAACAATTGTAATGCATGGGTTGGGTGGATTAGTTATCCCTTAATAGGGGGTTCTGAACTGTCCATCTGGGCTATGGGTGTGGATGTGTATGTGTTTACTTGTATTATAACCCCAAAAAATAATGGAATATACTATTAATTTATTTATAAAATCAAATATAATTAACTATACTAACATTATATGTGTATGAGCATGTATATGAATATATGTATATGTGTATGAAAGTATAATTATTCATTTTCTAATTAATGAAATTTCATAAAATATGAATAATTTTTTTATATAATTATTAATAATTTATATTTTTACATATATATATTTAATTTTTATAAAATATAAGTAATAATTTATATTAAAAGGTTGAGATAAGGGAAATCACCTACCCATTTATTATAAAAAATAAAAAGGAGAGATATGAGTGGAAGAGGTTAGATAGAGGGAGCTTCCCTCATCCAAATGAAATGATAGGTAGAAAATTAGTGATGATAATACAATAAACCATTTACATAATAATAGTAATTGGTATTCTACAAGTCACACTATGATTTAATCTTCCTAATGATCCTATAGAACTCATCATTATCTCTTTCATACTCTGAAGCAATCTTAGATTTTGAAAGATTCATCACTACTAGAAATTAGGGCTTTTGTGCCCCTGGAATGGGCGACCACCATTGGAGGTCACTATTGGGCATAAATAGATACCACCAAAAGTAGTCACTAGCCTTAAAAAATAACCCAACCGATCACACCCCCTCCTTCATACCCCCTATAAAACCCTATATCCACCACCACCACCCATCCTCTACCTCACCATACCTGTCTCCACCTCTGGTTCCAGCTCCTTCTCACTCCAGCTCCCTCTCCCTACCGAACTCCCCTCCCCACCTCTGCCTCTACCTCCCTTATCCCCAGAAACCTCTCCTTACACCTTTCCCTTCACCATGGCTGCACCCAAGGAAGCGTTCCACCCATCCACCCTTACTATCTCCCCTCCCTCGCACCTCACCTGGCCTCCAACTCAACCTCTACATTCACTTGGTTCTGTATTTGTACTGATATCAAGAAATACCTAATATAAATTTTATGTTTTTGATTTTGTATAATTCCATACCTCGTATTGCATAAAAAACTGAATTTATACATAATAAATTCTAAAATCTGGAAACCATCCAATGGTAACGAAACAGGATGGTCAAGTCTTGTGATTCAAGTCACAAATTGTTACCTATTTTCTTGGTGTATTACTTAAATTTTTTTATTTACATGCAACATAAATATGAATTATACTTGTCTGAAATAAAATGACACAAATAATTATAGGAAAATATCAAAATTGGCTTCTGATTTTTCATTACGTCATATATTTTTAAGTCTTCACACAGTGTATTAATCGATATTATCCTTTATCATGCTAATGACATAACCACTATTAAGATAAATATAAAATAGGCCACTCTAAACCAAGAATATTATGATTTAATTACATATCAATATTTATTAAAAAAATCTAAATTATCCAAAAATCTAGATTTATAACCACAAATATCAAATTTTGATATAATCCTGTAGTCTCTATTAGTTCTCGTGAATTTTTAGAATTTAATTTAATTTAATCTGTCAAAAAAATTATATTAAATAAAATTTTAGTTATAGATATTTATTATGTTTTTTTGTAGGAAATCATTTCTTAATAATTACGACATGATATGAATTGTTTTTTCTACATTTATAGTTAAAATCAAATTAATTGTTATTTTTACATAGTGTTTTTATTAGCTGAGTGGTAGGTTTTGGGTTTGTTTTCTTTCCGTCTTTCTTGGGATGAAATATTTATTCAATGATATTTGTATTATTTTATTGATTTGAAAAGTGTTTATAATGGTAAAAGTCATGTATATTTTATGCTTCTCTCTAATAAAGGATTTTATAGAAAAGATGAGTATCAAATCATGTAAAATTTTAGATGTTATATCTGCTCAATATAAATTAAACAACTGAACAAGAGGAAAAGATGGGATAGTATAGAACTATTCAATACCCATATTGATAATATCTAAATACTCTAACAACCTAAATCAAGGTAGGAACCATGTTTAGTGTATTCATAGGATTGTGTAGACTATTTTCTTAAATGAATCAATATTAATAATCATTGCATGTTAAATGAAAAAAATAGTAGAATAAAATAGATTAAAAAGGTTTGAATTTCATTATTGGATAAGGTTATGTTTTCAATTCCATTAGTAAATTTTAACCTCCTATGAAAAGAAGAAACATAGATAAAAATGGAAAAAAATTAGTGCTTCCCATCATATGAATATGAGAACGGCCAAGAAATCTTAATAGACTAAATCTGATGATACAGAATGTTTTACGGTAATTTATAATTAAGGATTATTCTTTATAATAATATGTATTAATAATTAAATTCTATTCTATCTCATGGTTCATAACCATTAACAAAAGATCAAAGAAAATAGAGGGATGCTGGTTTTTTCAAGTCTTCTTCATATTTGATAAATAATTTAACTATGGTATTATATTATGTTGTGTCACTGGTAATCTAAAAAATGTTGAATACACAAGGTTATCTTTAAAAGATACTACGATTCTCATGATTTATTTTAAAATGGTTATTTTACAAAACAATGTTTTCTTACCTTTTAATTGCTATTTAGAATGAATAAAATATTTTTCCTTATGTGAAAATAAATTTTTTAAGTGTAGTTTAAAGATCATATATGGTATCCCACTTACATTCCTTATAAAGGGTTCAAGTATTCTTAGAAAAAATATATAAAGGTCTATGGTGTGAACAGAGAAAATTTTTCATTCATCGTGTTGGCATTTCTTGGTTGCATACTTTTAAAAATAAAGTATTGATTAAAATTGAATTATAGGTTTTTATATTTATATTGAGGGAATATTTTTATGTGTTTAGTAAATAAAAGATAATCTATTGTCATGTGTAAAAAATATTGATAATTTTAATGGTTATTCCAAATGATTTAGTATAATTCCTTGAAAATTTCTTGTAAATGTGTTTTTCTATTATTTAAGTGGGTGTATTCTAAAATTTATATGAAAATTATGTGAAGTTGTTTTTTAGAGATAAATCATTATTTATGATATATTTTATAGTACTTCTTAAAAACATCTTAGAGTTCATATCAGTGTTGATAAAATATTTTGTGTAAGTGCTTTCAAATTTATTGAAAATGTGTTTCCTATAAATGTGTTTATACATATATTATAATCAAGATTAAATGTTGTCTTTATATTTACTTTCAATTTAATCGGATATTATGATTTTATTATCTGTTAAAAAGTATATCAAAAAAATTATCATTTCATAAAAAATATATATGAATGTACAAAGGAAGAATTTCAAAAATTAAATTTATAATTAATTAAATATAATGAAATGATCATCTCATTTGTGAATTCTTTTTTTGGATGAGTATGAGTTGAAGTCCACATGAAGTTTTTTAGTATTTATTTTAAATAAATTTTGTAATATGAAATTCTAAAAATGCATGAAATATAAAGTAATGCGTAAATGTTAATGCTTGTTTTAAAGATACGAATATGGATAAGATTTAGATTGATCTTCTATATTGAACATTAAGAGAATATTTTAAAGGCATTGTGAGTTTTATTTATTTCTCCAGTGGATTTCAAAGTGACTATATCTATTGCCTATGTAGAAAATGTGCAAACATATATCAATTCATATGAGATACAGTGAGGGATAACCTATTCTTAAATGGGTTTCTGAAAAATTATAAGAGTTGGACTCATCATGGGGAATAATATATTCGTTTTCATCATATATAAATAGTTCAGATATATGTTAATGTGAGGAAGAATGATCTAATACATTAAATGCTTACTGAAATGGTATGTGGGATGGCTCCTGAAGGTACTAACATCTAGAATGTTGAGACCGGTTGGATCAATCTGTGCTCTAGTGAAGATGATGATTCATTGAGGTTTTATTATACACTTGATGATTCATAAAATGAATTATATTTTGGGTGTATTAATTACAATAAAATTTCATTTATCATGGTGTTTTTTTTCACTTGAATACATTGAATTAGTGGTTAGATACATCATTTAATATGTTGATGGTGTAATTGAAAAAAGTTATTCCCAATGATGCTAAGTTTCTTGATTCATATTACTACACTCATAAGTTGACATTGAACTTAGGATTCACATATGAGACTAAATATTCATGTGTAAAAAAATGTATGCAATTTATAACGGAAACTATCCATTTAGATAATTGTACGGTCTATAAATCTTCATGGTAGAAAGATAATGGGGAAAATCAGACTCATCAAAGTAAAAATTCAAAATAGGGGAAACCAATTTCCATAAATTAAATGTGCTACTTTACACTGAAGATGAGGTTAAAAAGATTATTTATATCATATACAGTTTCTCAATTAATGAGATAGCATGTGGAAAGAAATTAAGAAAGTGATATGCTAACCTACCCGATAGACTCTCTTGGATGGAAAGTTATTGATCAGAGACACCCTGAATTTAATAAAGATAATCATGATGTCTGATTGGGGTTTGAAATAGATGGTTTCAGTCCATTAAGGTCTTCGGTTTTTGAAACTCATAGCACATGGTCTGTGGTGTTGGTTTCATATAATATTCCTCTATGGAATTGTATGAAACAAAAAATTCTGTTTCTTTTCACTCTTATTGATAAATCTAAAAGTTTAGGGGATAAGATTGATGTTTTCCTTCAACCATTTATTAATGAGTTGAATGAATTTTTGGGTGATGGTGTGATGACTTATGACTGTGAAATAAATGAAAAGTTCAAACTACAAGATGCTTTATTTTGGAAAATCAATGACTTTACAACTAATGAAAATTTTATAGGTCGGAGTATGAAAGGGGGATTTTCTTACCCTTGTTTCAATAAAAGTAAAAATTTGGCATGGATTCAAATTTTTAAAAATAGACATATATAGTTCATAGACATTTTCTCCCCCATCACAGGTTCAAAAAGGATAGCGTGGTATTTGATGGTTCTATAGAATTCAAACCCACACAAAAGGTCATGATAGGAGTAGAAATATTACCATAGATTTAGGAAGAAAACATCCACATGGTATATGAATTTTAGGATTTGGTGGCTCATCCATTACCTAATATTCATTGTGTAGGTAGACAACACAGTCACAATTGGAAGATATAAGTATTTTTTAATCTCCCTTATTAGAAAACTAACATGCTAAGGCATAATTTGAATGTCATGCACATTTAAATAATTGTTTGTGATAATATAATGTGGACCATTTTAGGATTCAGTGGAAAATTAATGGACCATGTCAATTCATGAAGTGATTTAGAACAAATGGGTTCAAGGAAACAATTGGATTTATAGTTTTGTGAGAGAAACAAGGCATACATTCCTGCTACGTAGTATATGATGAGTAAAAAAGATAAAGAGTCATTTCTTTCCATTTTAAAGATAATAAATATGCATGCTGGTTACTCTTATAATATTTCCGAGTTTGTGAATGCGATGAGCAGAAAATTGAAAGGGTTGAAAAGTCATGAAAATCATATACTATTTTAGTAGTTGACTCCAAGTGCAATTGATGATTATTTAATGCTTAATGTTTTCAACCATTAATTGAGATGATAATATTTTTTAGACAAATTTGTTTATGAAATAAATTAATAAGTGATTTAGAAATTTAACAGGATATAATTTTACTTATTCCTTTTCACATGGATAAACTATTACCACCATCATTTTTTGTTGTTATGGTTCACTTGACAGTGCTCAAAGTTGATGAAGTAATGAATTCTGGCCAAGTGTAATTTTGGAGGATGTATCCTATTGAGCGGTATCTGAATACATTGAAATTATTTGTGCGTAAAAGAGATCATATAGAGGAATAAATATCTAATGGTTATTTGATGTATGAGTGTAATACTTTTTGTGAAGAATATCTTTTGAATGTTGAAAAAAATTAGATATACCATCTTTGATTCGTGATGGTCGAGTTAGATAAGGGACTATATTTGGTATGGGACACATCGAGTGGGTAAAATATCATCTATATATCCTTTTTAATACTCCATCAGTTGAAATATGGATGCAGTATGTTTATTATCTCTTTTATGGTTTAACTTTTACATGTTTTGTTTTCATATATAAAGTTTACCATTTAAACATTGTGTAATCATTTGCAGGAAACACATTAATGAGATAATAGAATATACATATTGTGTTAGTGATTATCCAATTCAACAGTCCCATTATAAATGATTTCATAATTGATTCAAGTATTCTTTATGTATAAATGGATTTTCATTATGATTTAAGTACAATACTAATTTCATTCTGCATAAATTTTTATTGAACTCTATGAAATATATAGGTCCATAACCTGTGGGAGTAAAGTGACCCTACAATAATTTAAAAATATAAACAACTAGATGAGGCTCCATCTATAATGGCGTGTCATCACAAATATTTAGATGTTAATGGATTTTGGTTTCATATTAATGATGTTGATGACAAACAAGAAACACCAAACCTTGGAATTATTTATCCATCTGCCGATTCTGATTATTACTATGGTTAATTGAAAGCCATTATTTAATATTATACGTACACAGGTTGAAATACATATTGTTAAAGTGTAATTGGGTTGATCCAATCTGTTGAAGTAAATTCAATCAATATCATTTTATGTTGGTGAATTTTAACAATATTTTATATAGATATGAATGAGTTAGTAGTGAAACTTTAATTTAGGCATCACAAAAAGAATATGTTTTCTTTGATTCCTTTCCATCTAATCCAAAATTGGAAATTTTCTTTGAAAATGTCTAAGTGAGGAGTGTTTTTAATTAAGAGAGATGAACCTAATACTATTTACTTTATTGCAAAATAGCTTGATCAACACACCATAGTTAAATGTGAAAAATATATTCATTGGGTTAGAGATACTGTTGAAGGAGAAACAATCAATTTTCATATTTAATTAAAGGTATGGTTGTTTTTCTACTCTTCAGTTTAAAAACATTTTTTTTAAAATATTTAACATTTTATGAACTATTTGACTATTTTTTGTATATTTATTATCTCTATCTTTGATATATACCTGAATGAAAAATGACATGAACTAGTGTAAACATAATTAAAGGAATTATTTTCCATAATAATATAAAATAAAAAATTCCTCTAATATTTATATAATAAAACATAATAAAACATAAAATATATGTAAGCAATGAATTCCCTCCTCTTGAAATAATTTTCGTATGGTAGATGATGTATCCCTATGGGCCTTTCTAAACATTGGGACACCAAAAATAAAACCTCCTTCAGATCATGTCAAATCAAAAGTTACTTTCTTTACCACATTAGAGAAGGTAGTTAAGTTAATGCGATTCACCTATGTCTATAGCAGTTATTTAAATCCAATAAAAAATAAATGTTCCATAAACTCATCATACATATTCATATAATTATTGAACCATTTAAGGTCATTAAATTTAGTGGTATATTCCTTTATGACATCAAAAATTGGAGGAGGTTTATGAACTCCTTCACCCTCAAAATTTGAAGGAGGTTTATGAAGGTACTGGGGTCTCAACGGAAGATTGTGAGATGGGGTTTTTAAATATTTCATCGATGGGATGATGTGACTTGTCATATTTGATGATATGATCCCTGGTAAAGTCCAAGTATCTCACATACATTTAATTGAGCACAAAATTAAAATGAACACTTACCTTGTTCGAAACCAAAGTCACGCTTGACGTCTGCTTGTCGCTAACGATCACTGCTTGAAGGATACATTACAGAATCTCTCTAGATCATCCACACACACTTAAAAAATATATAGTAGCATTGATATTAAAATTATAGGTGCTAGAATGGAGATCTGATGAAGCCTTCGATGTCTCGACGATAATTGTGATCCTCTCTCTTTGATCCTTGAAGGCGTTCTTGGATCAACGCTTATAGAGAGTGTCTCTCTATCTAGAAAGTTGGAGGATAGATAATCTCTAATTCATGAAGAATGAATAGCACACCAAGAACTTCTCCTCTCTTTCTTATATAATGGGTGAGTAGATTACCCAAAAAGGGTTCCCCATCCCCCGAAATGAAACACCCACTAAATAATAAATAATAAATAATATTGATGAACTAAACTATGCCATAAATATTTTTTATTATTTTATCACATACCTATAATATATATAAAATATATTACATGATAAAACCTATTAATTTAACTTGACTCATAATTCCTGATTAATATTAAACAAACATGGAATATTAAAATAATATATGTTCGATTAATATTATGTCTTGTATTTACATAACTTGTCAATACATTTAATAAATAAATTTAACCCAATTATTCTTAAATTGAATAATATGAATTTATTTATTCTTTTGTGATTGATGGCATGGAAAACACTTGGATCCTATGGTGGGTCCCACCATGTCTAATTTACACATTAAACTGAATAGGGAGGATTCTTGAATATGCTACAACATGTGTCCCTCTGAGACCTTATCTCGATAGCAGTGAATAAATTCCATAGACTGAGAGTGTATTCTAGAAACCCATCAAGACCCTTAAATAGATAAGGAAATTCATAGCAATGAAAACCAATATACGGACACACACTGTGTACTATAATCTCTTTGTCTTTAGATATCTCATAAAGCATAACGCACACTTGTGTCATCACCCTTTAATTTCTTTATTATTTTTTGACTGAATTGGATGGATTTGACCTCGATTTTCCTTGAAAAAGTTATTATAAAGATACTACCATCTAGGTTAAAAAGGTCTGATATATATTACTTTCTAAACCTAGAAGTGGAAAATCTTTTTATTTACAATTCAACCAATGCCATGCCACCAATAGTGCACTCAACACAATCTACCTCATCACAATTTTATCATCTTGGTTTTTTCCTATATTAGAGTGTGTAATCAAATGGAACACATTGTTAATGATCTCATTTCAGAAGACCAATAAACTTCTCTGTAAATATGAACTACCAATGACTCCCAAATCATGTGGTGTTCATATTGGCAGGTTTGTCCTCATGATCTCACTACTAGAGATCACAAAGTGCAAAATTTCTGAGAAGAAGTCTCAATGCTTATGAGCCCCCAAAACAAGATAGTCAAACATCTACTGTATCCAGTCATAAAGATGTATCTAGACCATACGACCTTTGTTTATGATTAATGTCATAGTATCTAGAAGTTATTATTATATCCTAGGATCTATAATATCCTTTTTATATGACAATTAATCTATGTAAATTACCATTAAATAGTAAACACAAAAATATCTACCTATAATGGTAAGAAAACATCATGTTTATCTAACTGTATACACAATATGCTAATCAAAAGTACATCATAGTTGGGTTTAGGGTTCCCACTATTATAATACCCCCACTTTCACTAGAGCCAAATTACTAAAAAAACATTATTATCTCTCACATGATAAGGATCATGTTTCTGCAGATTCACAACTTTAGTTGCTGGGTCTTCCACATTTCCACCATATTACTATTATGTAATATGCATCCTCATCTCCTTGAGTAAAAATTATCAAGAGATGGTATGCCCAATTATATCTATTTTTTCCACTATAAAATCATGAAATCTTGGCTAGTACCACTAACATAATTATCATGTTTATAAAACTATATTCGATAGGTGTGATTCGAAGAACTGGAATAAATCCTTTAAATTAATAACAATTTCCTAGCTACTTCAGAAGATGCAACATACTCGGTTTTAGAGGAATGGATACCATTGGATCTTATGAGCTTATCTCACTCATTAACTTATCCTAACTAAAATACTAGATCAAATTGATCTAAAGGAAGTCTAGTTTGTGTCCTACCGAAACCAATATCCTTTCCTATCCACTTACCATGTACATATCACTTCACTTGACCAAGTATAATTAGATAGTTCTGAATACTTCACTTTCAGTTCTCTAGGATATAATTGACATTTTCTTACTATAAAGTATATACTGGAAATATAAAATTCTTGTACATGTCATGGAATAATTTATTGATCCATCAAAGAAGTGAATGGAACTCAACTTACCACTTAATCTTCTCTTATAAATTTTCATATCTACTTGGAGAGATTTATGCCATGTGACACTGACAACAATTATTCACTTGAATTATTCCAACATGTATTTTTCAACACCATATCACTATATGTACGATTAACTAGGTACAAGCAACCATTATATCTACCTCTGTAGATCATGTTCTCTGGAACTTAGGTTGTTAATTTAATTCAATCATTAAAGAATCTCTTTTAACCTGTTATTAATTAACTACAAGACCAATATTTGTTTTCCATATGTTTTTGGACATATTTCACTTGAAAACCAATTAAAATTCCACTAACCTATGGAAGACACATGGAAAATATTCATTCCAAATGAATACTCTAAGATCATGTTGCTTACATTAATCCTAAACTGGATTTAAGTAATTTTTAACTCATATTGGCATCCTATAAAGTCACCATCTATTCATGTTTGAGTCGTATAGACACCTTCTATGAATGGTGGTAATGAAATCCAATGATAAATAAAATAATCATAGATATTGCATATGATAAGTAATATTATAATGGATTTAGGAATAATGATTTGATATAACCAATCGACCCTTAATGGTACCATGTTTGCACCATTTATGTATCATCTCATATATATTCCCACCACAATATTCAATATAATAATCCACTTTTCATTTTGATACATGGAATCCATTATTGAATTTTAATTGATCTTTTAAATATTATCTAATTACCATATACTAGTTACTTGTAGGAAATATTATTATATTTGAATAATGTATCACCATCCATGGTGAATATAAAACCATTACTAAGGTTTTAATCTTCCTATGAAATATGTGTCTCTGGAACATACATGTTCCACATGCTCTTGTGAAACTTGTTCAAATGTAAACTTACTTGTGCATCTCTGAAATTGACTAAACCGAAGTCAATCTGGATCCCACTATCTCAAGTAGAGATTTCCACCCTTTTATATAAATATAGTATATCTCTTGACTACCACTTTTCTATCTTAGGGATTTATGTAATATCTTAACAACCATTATGATAATTACTTAGATTCACATTATGTTTATCTTGATTCAAGTTTGTTTATATCCAAATAAACACTTTGTATACACACACATTTTCATATGACATAATGGGTTTCCATCATACTATGACTTATATTATATCTATTTTAATTATAGTTGGAATATGGTTATGAGATTTCTCCATTATTTGAAAATCATTTCATGGAATATAATATAAGTTTCTATAAGTTGAAACATTCATACTACTTACATCATGACTCTATTATATAAAATGTGTGTTTAGGAATTTCTCCATGAAACATTTTTTTGATAAATGTTATCATATAATACTTATCATCCATCTTAATTATTAGCATCAATTTAATGATGTAGATAAGGTAATGTTCATTAAGGAATTACTCCATGCTATATTATATCGATCGATGAATTCCTGGTCGATATATTCATCATCATGGTGGCCCAAAGAATCTTATATCTACTAACCATTAAAATATAATACTTTATAGTATAATTCCTCAATTACTTATAATAATTTAATGATGTAGATATATCTATAGCTTCCCCTTGGAATAGTTCACACTCTCTAACTAAACTAATTGCTAAAGCTCTGTGGAATACCTTTATTTCTAAAATATTATTTGTCCAAACTAAAGATGTCGATAATTCAAAAGGTGTTTAGAAGTACCGAGCCAAAATACTAAATTGGGTATATACTTGAATTCCACTTTTAGTTTTACTTGAAAATGAATTACCTATCCACAACTGGGTAAAAGTATTACATGTTTATATTCATCAAGTATTACCGATGATTAAAGTATCATTTAACTATTGATTGAGTATGATACACCAAAAAAATATTAATTACTAAACTTCTAATAATGTATGCTAGGGTCTAATGGACACATGAGAAAAATGTTTTGGTTATACTAAATAATTGTTTGAACTAAATCATTAACTTGACAATTAGAAGTTATGTATTTCCCACCACTGGCTTAGGAATCACCTTTTCTCAGCTGCTTGGAGAATACATCATACTTCTTTAAATGTTTCTATTACTTACACGGTCACTATATTTCAATAAACATATGTGAAAGGAATGTTTTATTTAATATCAAATAAGTAAGAATGAAATATTACATTAAATTGATGAATATTCACTGAATAAGAAGCAGGTACTTGCTTCTTTAATTCAGTTCATTTCATTTAAACTTAAATAAAATTATTTAAGGTAATGTGATGAAAATGACCTACGGTTTATTAACCAACCTCATTTTATCGAAGGAAATTGTGAATGTGCCTTTGGAATTACAATTTTCACTGGACATTTCTCTTTGACTTTCAACTTTTTCACCATATGAATTAAATATTAATCTATATTTAATATTCTTATTGGTTAGAGAACCTTACATAAAAGGTAATGACGTGTTTACTCTATTCTGTTCGTTTTGTTACCTTAAATGAAACTGTTGTATTTGAGTATAAGAGTGGAATTAATTGAAATATCATGATCCATATTTCATATTTATACAAAGTCAATGTAATTATCTCCAATTCATATTTAGCTTCATTTTCTCCTCATAAACTTCTCAGAGACGATACAACATGTTATATCATACATGTATCGATGTTGTAACCACAAAAAAAACATTTAATGTTGATGATAGTATAATGAAATAACCATGATAGGCTTTATACATGTGTCTCCTATAAGTATTGTTACACCCTCTCTTCTTAAGGTACCATTTAATAGGTTTTGGGACACCAACCCCTTGAGTTTTCGATATCTTAGTAATTTTCTTAAGCACCTATACTACACTTGGAAATTTGTGATGGTTGGACATTTAATTTGTAAAATATTATCACAATTTATTTTTGTGTTATTACTTTCCATTTTCAACAAAAAATAAACTTTATCATATTAGTACTTTTTTAACACCTCAATATTCTACACTAGGTTTCTTTTTAAATAAATTCAATAGCTCGCGTTGTACACTACACCAAGATAAGCTTGATCTACACACTAAACTAGCTTAGATTATGGTATACACAACACTATGCTTGGCTTGGGTTACAAAAAAATTCAAGTTCCTTTGATAAAATTAATTTTACTCAAGGCCAAGTTTAATTGAATAGATAAATATTATTATGTTACCTTATAACCTAGTCATTATAATGAAAGATTTAAAATGTGATAATGTTCTTATGAAGAACTATTTAAATGAAAATATGTAGGTTTATAAAATATCCCTTGATGGATTTTATTAATTTATTATATATGTAATATATTTAAAATAGTGTTTAAAACTCATCTTATATGTTTTCTATATATGATATAAGAACAAATTTAATTTTTCTGATAGAAGAAGTATTTTTCAAAAAAATGAAATTTTATTGTCTTTTGATGGAGCACCCATTTTAAATATAGTTTATGACACTTTTATATATTATATTTAATAAAATAAACTTATTCTTTTGAATTAGAACATTAATATTTACTTTTTTTGATTTTTTTTGTTATGATTACTTTCATATTTTGATGAATAGTAAAAATATACTAAATTTTAATCAAATTTTTTTTATTAAAATAATTTATGTGGATAAATTATATTATTGAAAAGTTTTAAAGTTAAAAAATAATATATTCTTGTGATTTAATATAATTCTGTTCATTGGAATTATTTTTATAAAAAATTAGATATAAACACTTGTCAATGTTTTGATGGTTTTTACTTATGAAAAACCCGTTTTCTCTTTTTGTCAATGGGAATTAATTTTAAATTAATTACTTAAACTTAGGTGTCTTAAATTTTAATAAATTTAATTAGATATTTATAATTATAGGGTAAAAATTATGTTAATAGGTTACTTTTATTTTTTAGATATTATGAATAATAACTTTAGTAATTTTTTGATTACTACGGTTAAGGGTATATTGGGAAATTAAAGGTAAAATAAAATTATAAAATCAGCTTAACTTGAGAAAATATCCTATTGGATGAATAAATTTTACCTTTATAATCTATGGTTCGAAATGGAATCACTTAATGACCACTTTCCCATGAATAAGACATTAATATTATTAAAATTAACGAATGCGGAAAAATGTCACCATCTAATTTTATATAAGTATATTAATTTTAATATTTGGATAAAAAAAGATAATATTGACTATAATTAGTATATGGAAAGATAAAATAATTACCTACATCATAGAAATTTAATTATAATTTTTAGAGATTAAATAATTACCATTAAGGATGACACAACAGTGGCATATAAATTATTTTATTAATAGAAATATCAGATAAATGATTTTAAAAATATTAAAAGATATAAAATTTGAATTAATTAAGGTGATAAATGAATTTAATAGGTTACTAAACATGTTAAGAGTATATTATATGTTTTTTAGAAGTTATCGTCTTTTTGTATTTTATTTTAAATCAAAGAAATGAATATTATCAAAATTGACACTATAGATATTTTATAAAAATTACATTTTATTAAATTATTTAAAAATCATAAAAATATTAAAAAATTAAAAGGTGATAATTATAAGGTCTAAAATGTCATAAAACATTCATTTATTGTCAATTTACACCATATAATTAAATATATATAATAATTTAATATTTAGAATGTTACTACCACATTTAAAATTAAATAGATTAGATAACGATAAATCGAGATGATAAGGTCTCAAAGAAAAAAAAGAAAAAAATATCCAAATTTTATTGGTTTAGAGGATTTAAACACATACTCATATTATATTTTAAATAATCCACTTTAGATCCATTTTTATTTAGAAATTAATTTATATTATTTTAATATTTTTGGAATTTCCAAATGTGTCTCTCCCCTCTCTTATAAAAGGGAACCTATCCTTCTCTTTTAATCACACCACTAAATCCATTTGGATTGAAAAAATTATGACCATTTCTTCTCCCAAATTCCCTCAATTCATTATAGAGGGCACATCTTGGGAATAAATCTAACCTAAGTAGTCCTTTTGTAAAAACCAAAAGGAGACGCCTGAAAAAGAGGTAATTGTTTTATCACCTCTTTCAAAGTTATTTTTTTCTTCTACTTAATATTTCTTTGTTGTTTCCATACAAGAATAATAAATAAAGTATCATCAATATACAGATATGTTATTATAATCATTATACAACAATATTCCACATTTTATCCATTATACGAATAACAATATCACCATGCGTCCGTACTTACTACTTACAATCTCCACATCGTGGTGCAATTTTTTATTCAATACTATTTTCTTTGGATGGGTATAAGGATGAGTATAATGGATATCAATAATTAATATAACATTATAATTATTCTGTACAATTAATATACCATCCAATTCCATATCATTTAACTATCAAGGGAATGATACCGTCGCTCGTGCGTATGTACGACCTACCATCTCCACGACACAGTGAGATTCATTCTCCACGTTAACCATTAAGTAATGATTATAAAATTTATATGATGAGTAAAAATAATAATTATAAACTTAATTTCATTTATTATATGAATAAAATATATCCTATACATAAAAAACATGACTTACATGACAAAACAAGATTGTGAAAATGAAGTAGTTAACACCCGAAACAACATTAATACTGAAATATTATTAACAAAATGATATAAGAGGATCATATATGACATAATAAATAAGGCTATGGTACTGGTATAATTTAATAACATGTTTTAACCAATATATATGCGGCTAAATTACCATTTACTAAATGAAAGTATAAGGTAAGAGTTAATTTCACAATCTCTTTATTATCTGAGATTGCTTATTCATAAGTATATACTGGGACATACTTATCATCCATGTCCATGATTCTTAAAATGTAATTAAAAATATTATCTAAAATTTTTTAAAGTAATTTTTACCTATGTTTTAGTTTTTACAAAACCTTTTTAAAGGAATCTTAGCATCGTTTTCCAAACGAGGTACTTTATAAACTTTTTGAAAAATTATGGAAAGAATGTTTTTAACTTATATGGAGAAAGCTATTGTTTTATTCCATTATGAAGGCTTAAAATTTCTAATATTTCCTTAATATATTATGAGGTTATTTTCAAAAGAAATGTTTTATTTTGTAATTGTGCAACTTTTAAATGATTTCAAAGTAAAAAAAATACAGCTATTTCCCTCAAAGAGTTTTAATGATTTTATTAAATTATTTTCATGTATGTCAATATACTTTGTTGGATTTTATGCTTATTTGAGGTTGAATTATTATGATACAATCATCCATATTGTATTTAATGTTTTATGATATATTTTAATGTGGATGTACTATGTTTATACCATTCATAGTTTATGGTTAAAGTATTAACATTTCATATTCTAGTTTTAATACGAATGTTTATGTTATGTTATTTATTTTTCATAAGAGGAATGCATTGGACTTAGTAAGTGACGAGTGTGGCCCACTATAGACCCTCTATGCATTGATAGGTCTCATGAGAAAAACTATTGTGTTGTCATAACTCCTTGACAATATGGTAATGGTCTTTGCATGAGGCCTTGATAATATGGTAATGGTATTGGAAAAAGGCCTTGATGGTATGGTTATGAGGTCCATCATTATGCATTTACTCATTATAAGATTAGTTATTGATATTGCATGTGATTATTCAACTAGTAGAATATCCATGTGAATGTTTAAATATAATTATTTGATTTATTATTTTTATATTATGCTAAATATTATGTTTAAAAGTTTTCTGTTTTAGTTTTATACCTTGTCTTAAAAGTTTATGATTATTTATGATAGCTTCTTCTATATTGTTTATCCTTACTTAACATCTGAGATCACCCCTTTCTTATGATTCATTTTCCCCCAGGATGTGATGAATTATATTATGACTTACTTATAGGGATAGTCGAAGGGATATGTGTTTTTTTCAAAGGAGACAGTATATAGTTTTTCATTTCATGATGTAATGTAAAAATTATGTTTTTATCTAGTTTTTCCAAGGATAATAAACAGATTGGTCCTTCAGGATTTGATTTTTTTGTGATCATGCCAATGTAATAAAACATTGTACCAACTTTGGAAAACTATGGTCGGGGAATTACAGTTGGCATCAGAGGAAGTTTAGTACAAACCTTGGAAACTATATTTTGAAAAAAATTTATTAGGGAACATCACCCTAAGATAGACTTTGAAGATAATTATTGAAAAACATCCTAGAATTTTGGTAAAATAGATATTATGTGGGTATTACTATAAAATACATCCCTGTATTAATACTAAAAGTGGAAATGGTTCTAGAATAGATGTACCTAGGGGTGAAAACTCTTACAATGTGTTTTGATCTTGACTTGGGATAACCTAGTATACACCAATGGGCCTTACTGCGCACCTGGTTTGACACTCTTGGGGGATATACTTAGGATAATTCACATTTTATTTACAAACTATTTTGAAGGATTTATGAGTAAGTATGTCCCCAAAGAACCCATTTTTATGATTATGAGACTAGATACATGTAAATATTCAATTTATGTTAATCGTTTTTCTAGTTTTTGAATTATACATTACGATATGATCTAACTCAGTTTATGTCATCATTGAGAAATGGAACCCAGTAGATGGAATGTGAACCACACCAATGTTCATGATCTAAAGAGTAATAAGGATCGTATCTTTCATAAACATAAGATGAAATTTCAAAGGTAAATAGTCTTATTTTTATTCTCATAATATGGAGAAATAGTATCATGAGTTAATAAGATAAGTAAATAATTCTCCGAGTCCATTGGTTTGGAAGGAATGAAAGAGAAGAATAGGATGGTAGAGAAAAATATGGGTAAAGGGAAGGAGGGAAAGAATCATTTTCCCACAAGTGATAACTATGGAAAAAATCACCCTGGTAAATGATTTAAGGGAATGGTAGTTTTTTATAAGTGTGGAGGAAAAGGACACCAATTTCGTGATTGCAAGGGTAAGAAGAAGGTTTTCAATATACAATTCTTCAACTGCAAGGATATAGATAACACTATGAATCAATGTCTCAATCGTCAAAGGATTATACACTGGATGATGATATTGGATAATGATCAAGTTATGATACTACCAAAGAAGAAGAAGAATGATTAATATGCCTATTCAATAATTATTTTATTTGAATTGGAAATATACTGGTTATAATAATTATGGAGTATATAAGGATTGTATTACAATGCTATTTAATTACAGTTTTGTGATTGTATGGTACCAAGTAAAGTGACACAGTTGCAAGTTAAACTTTTTGGAAAAATATGATTTACGGAAAGATAAACCTTAATATGTTTCTAATACTAAGATAATGATGTTGGAATAAAGAGATGATCAATTAGGATAAGGTATATTGGATATTATTGACTACATTAGAACTGATTGATGGTTGTTTATTCTATCATTGATAGAGTTACAACATTTTTCGATTTAAGAATTATATCTAATATTCTAATTTTTACATAGGGAATAAGAAAGAATAGACATATTAAATAAGGTTTTATGATAATTCATGTTATTACCATGTTTTAATAGAATAAATGATGAAGGTATTCACATTCTCTTTATGTGACAAAAAAATCTGCATTATGTTATGTGACCATTCTTATAAATTTTTGGACTTTGAGTTTGGATAGAAGTATTTTAGATAATCCTAAAGGTTAGAATGAATCATATTGTATATTGGATAGTATTTTTTAAGGTTATAAAATTTCTTAATATTATTTTTGTAATTTTAAATTAATATAGTTTTAAGAAAAGGACAACCCTCAGGTTGGGTGGTAACCCATCGAGTCAGACAAGGTTGTGGGAATCGAACCTATAACCAAAGTGCGACAAGGGGTTATCACCTACCAATGGCCTATGGGATGTACTCAGTTAGTATTAAATAGTTTTCTTTATTTAAAAGGTATAATTTTTTTTGACCCTTATATGATTAAGATAAATAGAATATTTTTTAGTTTTATTTTCTTTTGAAGAGAAAGATGAGTTTGTGGTAGGAATTAGTGAAAGGATGAAATTATACATGTCAAGTAAGTATGATTCCTTGTGTTCTTATTATATGAAGAAAAATAATTATTCAACTTTAGGGAATAAACCTTGAAACCATCAATTCTATCCTAGTACTTTCCCTGAGGAATCAAATGATCCCATAGATCATCACAAATTTATAGCTTTGTGATTATTAACTTTCACTTGATCATCTACTCTATCACTCTTCATCAGAACATGATGGTTGCATGTTTTTTCATGTCCATGTTTTCCTACATGGAAACCGAGTACATGTTTTCTATGGTTAAATTCATAAATACCTTTATTTGTTTTAATGTGGATGTTTTATCGACTATTATTCTGATGTGGGATTATAATAAACACATTTTAAATAATCACACCTTAGTTACCGAACCCAAATACAAAAGTTGAGAGGACACAATTTATTTAAGGAGGCAAGAATGTAACACCCCAATATTCCCCAATATGTTTCTTTTTAAATAAATTCAATAGATTGTATTGTACTCTATACCAAGATAAGCTTACGATACACACAACACCGACTTAGCTTGTGGTATACGCAACTCTATGCTTAGATTGTGTTACAAACAATTTCAAGTTATTTTGATAGAATTAATTTTATGAAAGAATGATTTTAAGTGATCAACTAAATATTATTATTCTACCTTATATCCTAGTCATTATAATGGCAGGTATGAACAATGTTAACTTTCTTATGAAAAACTACTTAAATGAAAAAAAGTAGGTTTATAAAATCACTCTTGAGGGATTTCATTAACGTATTATATATGTAATATATTTAAAATAGTGTTTGAAAATAATATTATATGTTTTCTAGATATGATATAAGAAAAAATTCAATTTTTCTGATAAAAGAGTTAATTTTCAAAAAAATGAAGTTTTTCCGTCTTTTGATGACAAAACCATTTAAATCTAGTTTCTAAAAGTTTTTTATATTATATATAACCAAATAATATTATTATTTGGAATTGGGACATCAAAATTTACTATTTTTGAGTTTTTGGTATTTTTTAGACAACTTTCATATTTTGATGAATAGTAAAAATATACCAAATTTTAATTAAAAACAGTTTTTTCATCAAAATAATTTATGTGGATAAATTATATTATTAAAGGGTTTTAAAGTTATAATTGAATATTTTTTATCATTTAATATAATTTAGGTCAATGGAATTGTTTTTACATTAAAATTAGATAAAAACATATTTCAATCTTTTGTTGGTTTTTACTTTTGAAAAACATATTTTCTCATTTTATCAATGAGGATTAAGTTTTAATTAATTATTATAACTTATGTGTTTTAAATTTTGAAAAATGGATTCCATATTTGGAATCAGTGGGTCGAAATTATGTTAATTTGTTACTTTTATTTTTTTTGGATATTATGAATAGTAACATTTGTAATTTTTTTATTATCACAGTTAAGGGTAAATCGAGTAATTAAATGTAAACATAATATTATTAAATTATATTAACACCTGTAAAAATACTATTGGATGACTAAATTATACCCTTATCATCTATGGTTCTAAATGGAACCACTTAATGGCCACTTTCCCATGAATATGACATTAATATTATTAAAATCAATGAATGTGACTAAATGTCACACTCTCATTTTAAATAAGTATATTAATTTTAATATGCCTTAACATTTCTACTAAGTATATTAATTTTAATATAGAGATAAACAGTAGATAACATCAATTATAAGTAGTCTTGGAATGTTAAAAATAATTACCTACATCACATAAATTTATTTATAATTTTTATAGATTGAATAATTACCATTAAGGATGACACAAAAATTATTTTATTAAAAGAAATATCAAATAAATGATTTTAAAAATATTTAAAGAAATATAATTTCCATCCAACAGCCTGAAAGCCTTAAAATATTTTTATTTATTGATAAATCCCCCTTTTAAGGGAAGAAGGGGGAAGAACCCAAAGGACTTCCTAGACTTAGGCCAATCACACCTGAAGGAAAAAAGAGTGAAACCAAACTGAAAAATCAGAGCAACCCATTCCCAGCATAAAAAGATGTCGAAGCACTCCAAAATTACGATGCAATCAGAAATCAAGTGTCATGTGTCAAAGCATAGAACCGATCCGATGGCTGACACCATACCCTCTCAAACAACCAAATCCGAAAAGCACTACAATGATTAAATGATAGCTCTGAATCCTCCTATGGGCCTGTTCCAAGTGATCGAGTCCAGCAGCACTAGCTTTCCACCTCCAAGATCAATAAAAATATTCCACCAAACACATTAATCAAACCAGCCATCAATGGTGTGATCTAGAAGTCACACAATCCAACTCACCAGAAGAAACAAGAAGACAAGCCAAAGGGTAGAGCAAAGTCGATCTCTCCCACATCAATCACCGCTGGAACCGAAATAAGAAGAACCTTATCTCGACCACAAGGTACCCTTTGAAAACATCCACAGAAACCGAAAAAGGAAAACAAACCAAATATATGAAGACAAATCTTCATCACTCAGGACTTGAAGATCCAGCAACACATCAACGGATTATCGCCGATAAGGGGAGCCGAGCAGGTCTGAGAAGACAACGCCACTCTAGGCTGGAGCCGAACAGAACCATAACACGGAGGAACCCCCACAGACTTCCAAAATGGTCAAACCACAGGAGTCAGAAGGGACCAGAGAGGGAGACATGGGACCCACCAGTGATGTCACAACCGAAAGAACACTACCGGTGCATCAAAATCAAAACAAATGGAGCTAAACCACGCCTCCTCCCTTCGAATCGTGTCAGAGTAGTTGCAGAGCCGCACCAGAACACACCTGGAGCTAAAGGTCAGCCGAGACCAGATACGGAGTCCAGAATCCATCACCAACCCATGCATATTTTCACTGAATCCATGCCATAACCCGAATATGGAAAGATCTCCATGCAACGCCAAGCAAAAATCGATGGAAACCAACACCGAGCTCTGAACCACGAGAGGCCGACATGTTAAGATCCAGACCATGCCGATGTCAAACTACAAACCGGTCTGTGGACCGCTCCGACGCCCAAATGAAATCCCAAGTGATGATGCAAAGATAAACAGATGCTCCAGAGGGGGAAGGGGAGGAGAACTAGGTGAAACCCTGGATGCGTGGGCGGATGGGGGAGAGACACCGCTTAGAGGCCATCGATCAAGCCCGTTGTAAAAGAAATATAATATGAATTAATTAAGGTTCTACATGAATTTTATTGGTGAATATGACATATTAGGAGTATAATTATGTTTTTTTGATGTTATCTTCTATGTGTATTTTATTTAAAATCAAAGAAATGGATATGGTCAAAATTGACACTATTGATATTTTATTAAAATAATGTTTTATTACATTATTTAAAATGATAAAAAAATTTAAAAAAAATTAAAAAAATGATAATTATAATGTCTAAAATGTCATAAAATATCCATTTATGGTTTATTTTCACCATATAAGTCAATATTTATAACAATTTAATATTTATAATGTTATTACCTCAATTAAAATTAAATAGATTAGATAAAGATAATTCAATATGATAAGCTTTAAAATTAAATAAAAACAGGTCTAATTTTTATTGTATGAGATTATTTAGAACCATACTCATCTTATCTTATAAATAATCTAATTTTGAGACATTTTTATTTAAAAATTAATTTATATTAATTTAATAGTTTTGGTATTTCCAAAGGTTCTCCTCCCATCTATTATAAAACGGTACATCTCTTTCTATTTTAATCACACATCTAAACCCATTTTTCTTAAAAAAACCCCACCCATTTACTCTCAAAAATTTCCTAACTTCATACTAGAGGCCACATTTTGGAATAAATCCAACCTAAGTAGTTCTTTTGTGAAAACCAAAAGGATATACCCGAAAAGGAGATAATTATTTTATCACCTCTTTCAAAGTTCTTTTCTTCCTCTACTTCCACTTTCTATGTTGTTTCCATATCAGAATAATAACTCAAGTATCATCCATATAATGATATGTTATTATAATCATGTTATAACCATATTCCTCATTTTATTCATCGTACGAATAACAATATCACAATGTGTGCGTGTGTACGACTTACCGTCTCCACGTCGTAGTGTAACTTGTTATTCAATTATACTTTATTTGGATGGGTATAATGATGAGTATAATGGATATAAATAATTAAAATAATATGATAAATATTATTTATAATTAATATTCAATCCAATTTCATACCATTTAACCATTAAGGGAATGATATCATTGCTCATGCATACGTATGGCCTACCGTCTCCAGGATGCGGAGAGATTCATTCTCTACGTTAACCATTAAGGAATGATTATAAAACTTATACGATGAGTAAAAATAATAACTATGAACTTAATTTAATTTTGGATGTGAATAAAATATATCCTATCCCAAAAAATATGACTTACATGACAAAAAAGAAATGGGGGAATGAAGTAGTTAACACCCGAAAAAATGGTAATACTGAAATATTATTACCAAAATAATATAATAGGATCATATATGATATCATAAATATGGATATGGTCCTGGTATAATTTAATAACATGTTTTAACTATTATACAAGAGGTTAACTCACCCTTTACTAAATAAAAGTATAATGTAAGAGTTAATTTTACAATCTCTTTATTATCAAAAATTTCTTATACGTAAGTATCTACTGGGATATCCTTATCATCCATATCTATGTTTCATAAAATGTAATTCAAAATATTATTGACAAATTTTTAAGTCATTTTTACCAATGTTTGGATTTTTACAAATTTTTTTGAATGAAATCTTTCCATATTTTTCCAAATAAGCTACTTTATAACCTTTTCAACAAATTATGGAAAGATAGTTTTTCCTAACTTATATGCAATAAGTAGCTATTTTCAACCATTACGATGCCTTAACATTTTGAAGCTTTACTTTGAAGCTTATAAGGTTATTTTCAAAAGAAATTTTTTCTTTTATAATTTCACAACTTCTAAATTATTTCAAATTAAAAATGGTTGTTTTCCTCAAAGAGTTTTAAAGGATTTATTAAATTATTTTCTTCTATTTCAACATCCTTTGTTGGATTTTATTATTATTTGATGTTGAATTATTATGATACAATCACCCACGTTGTATTGAAGGGTTTATGATATATTTGAGTGTGGATGTGCTATGTTTATACCATTCATGGTTTATGATTAATGTATTAACATTTCGTATGCTTGTTTTAATACTAATGTTTATTTTATGTTCACCCATTTTCATAAGAGGAATGCATTGGATTTAGTAAGAAATAGGAAGGGCCCTCTATAGCCCCTTGATGCATTGGTAGGTCTCATGAGACAAACTAGTGTCTTGGCATAAGGCCTTGATGATATGGTAATGGTCTTGGCACATGGCCTAGATGGTATGGTCATGGACTTGGTACGAGGTCTTTATGGTATGGTTATGATGTATGACATTATCTATTTCCTCATTATTAGATAAATTATTTATATTTCATGTGATTATTTGACTAGTAGAATATCCTCGTGAATGTTTAAATGGAATTATTTGATTTATTCTTTCTATATTATGCTGAATATTATGTTTTAAAAGCTTGTGTTTTACATATATACATTTCCTTAATGGTTTATGCTTATTTATAATAGATGCCTCTATATTGTTTATCCATACTGAGCATCTGAGTTCACCCATTTCTTATGTTTCATTTTTCCCTATGATGCAAAGAAGTATATTATGAATAACCTGCTGGAATAGTCTAAATGATATGTGTTTGTACAAAAGAGAAGCTATGTAGTTTTTCATTTAATGATGTAATGTAAAACTTATGTTTGTATCTAGTTTTTCAAAGGCTACTAAACTGATCAGTCCTTTGGGATTTGATTTTCTTGTGATCATGCCAATTTAATAAAATAATGCACCAAATCTAGGAAACAGGGGTTGGGTTGTTGCAGTTGGTATTAGAGGAAGTTTAGTACAAACCTTGGAAACTAGATTTAGAAAAACATTTATTATGGAACATCATCTTAATATAGACTTTGAGGATAAGTATCGAAGAACATCCTAGAAATTTGGTAAAATAGAGATTATGTGGGTATTCCTAGAAAATACAACCCTATATGGATAATATAAGTAGATGTGGTTCTGGCAAAAATATACATAGGGGTGAAAAATATGACAAGGTGTTCCGATCTTGACTCAGGTTTACCTGGTACACGACAAAAAAACTTACTGTGCACCTCATTTGACACTCCTAGGGGATATTCTTAGGTTAATTCAAATTTTATTTTTAAACTGTTTTGAAGGATTTATGAGTAAGTATATCCCCAAAGAAACCATTTTTATGATTATGAGACTAGATACGTGTAAATCTTAAATTTATGTTAATAATTTTTCTAGTTTTTGGTTTATACATTACGATATGATCTAACCTAGTGTGTATCATCATTTAGAAATGGCACCTAGTAGAAGGAATGTGAACCTCACCAATGTAAATGATCCAAAGAGTAAGAAGGATCATATCTTTCATGATCTTAAGCAGACATTTCTAAGGTAAATAGTCTCCCATATATTCTCATCATGTGATGAAATAATATCTTTTGTTAATAACATGTGTAAATAATTCTTCAAGTTATTTGGTTTTGAAGGGAAGGAAGAGAAGAAGAGGATTGCAAAGACCTGTAAAATTCAAGGGAATTTTTTTTCCTAATTTTCATTAGAATTTTACAAGAGCGCAGTTTCTGACGGCACCTGATTCCGAGGCCCGGTGTGCCCGGAATCAATTTCTGAAGTTTGGCTCGTGTACGTTCAGTGAACGAACGAGCAGGTTTTTCTAACTTTTGAACCGGTGCCCGGAATCGAATTCCAAGGGCACCGATGAACACGTAACACTGATATTCGCTTAAGGATCCCTTTTCCGAGGTTGCGTTTTATGCGGGAAGAAAGTTAGTTTTGGGGGAAATTAGAAGAAGTTAAATAAATTGTAGAACACAATTTATTTTTTTAACTTTGTTGGTTATTTTCTCCCAAAGTGAGTTAGAGGTGAGACCCACATCCACATAACCTCCATTGAGAGGATTAAGTGTGGTGGGGCCCACATGAGCCCTAACTCTTCAACTTCCCTTAAACTCCCCAATAACTCCACTCTAATTAATTTTGACAACTTGTGTTTTTAATTAAGATGAGTTATTGAATTTCAAACTTTTGAAATTCAAAGAGGTTAGAATGTGTGAATAAAATAAGTCTTAGACTTATTTTATTTTGGTCAGTATCTTTTTCCACCTTGATAGGATTGGGAAGAATTCTTCATCTTCTTCAACCTTGACGAAGAACTCGAAGAACACTTAGGCTCCGACGAAGAATGCCATCACCATAGAAGAGAAAGACGGGCCGTCTCTTCTCTTCCTCACAGCCGGTGTGTTTCCGAAGATCGACGACGCCGCTTCTTTAGATCTTCTTCCCGTGTCAATGAAAGGAGACGCCACTTCTTCCTCGGTCTTTCTCCGTCAGCTTACGAAGCTTCTCCAGCGATGTACCTCTTCAGACACACCTCGACGTCAACAGAATCGACGTACGATTACCGCGACGCCCGACCTCCGCGACGCTTTTTTTCCGCGGCTTGTTGACGTACTCCGCTCTTGAATCCGAGGTAGGGGTTTGATTTCAATTATTTATATTTGTTCAAGAATTTCCGACTTGATGATCTTCGTGGTTTAAAACCATTTGTTATCGAATTTGAACTTGTGGTTTAAAACCATTTGATAACGAATAACGTGAGGGGGGGGGGGGGTCGGACCGCACGAACACGGCCGACCCTCCTCCTTTTTTTTCGTGTTGGTTCTTTGTGGTTCGGTACAGGAAGACAAGGTGCAATCACACCATGCGGAACCTTGTGACAGGAAAGTGCGCGGCGCCGTCACGCCGCGCCGCGGAATGTAATTCAAGAATGCGACTCCGTCGCGCCGCGTTGAAGGAAATCGAAGGCGCCGCGGCCGGAGCGGGGCCGTGGTAGAGGGGCGCGGTGTCGTCGCACCGCGCCGGACGACAAGGGCCACGATCGGTTCTAGGCCACGGTGGAGCTTGGTGACCGGCGGCCAGCCGTACCGCCGGTGTCGGAGCCGGAAAGGGACCGGCCACTGCCGATCCCGTTGAGGAGGAGCCGGCCGGAAATGGGGAAGGCCGGGGGAATTAAATTCCCCCGGCCAGCTTTAACGGCCCCCTATTATGAGGGGGGGGGGGTTACAAAGGGGGGCAGGCGCCCCCCATTTTTTCCAACAGCTCGGCCGAAGGCCGAGCTAGCAGCGCGCCCAGCGCGCTGCGCTGAGCCGGACCGGCGCCTGGCCGGTCTGCCAGGCCGAGCAGAGCCCAGCCGGGCCGGGCGGGGTCGGGCTGTTCCGGGCCGGGTCGACCCTGTTCGGGGTGGGTTGACCCGGTTTGGGCCAACCGAGGGGGGGGGGGGGGGGTCTCGGGCCCGGTCGGCCCGGGCCCGACACCCCCGATACCGAACTATTTGGGTTCAAATGCCCATAAATCGGGCTACGAACCTTCAAATGACGCGCCGTCAGCGGAAATGAGATCCTTGGATCGAGTCGGTCGTTTCAGTATATCGCACTCAAGGTTTCGGAATACTTTGAGTTCGACCGGGTTGGTTCGTACACGAAACCAACCGGGCCCTCGGAGCGGAAACACTCATATCTTGAGCTACGGACGTCCGATTGACGTGTCGTCAGCTTTGTTGAGGTCCTCTTAGTGAGACGGATCTTTTGGCATACTCCTCCCGAGGTTTGGACGCAGGTAGAGTACGTTCGGGTTGGTTTTTCCTTAAAAACCAACCGGGCCCCTGGAACGAAAAAGCCAATAACTCTCAGACCGTGCGTCCGATTGACACGCCGTCTGTTGCGTTGAGTTCCTGTTGTCGATACGGAACTTTTGGATACATAAACTCTGGACTATGTGACTGTTGACGCATCAGCCACTCAGCTCGTGGAGCGGACCCTCCCGAACGAGCATGCTGTGTGCGGGAACCCTAGAGCTGGCTGCGACTGCTTCTGTGACTGCGACGACGAATGTGCAGAGATCCTCAGTGGATTTGACGACGACGACTACATCACTCAGCAATCCTGTGTGGATTAGTGCTACCGATCCTGTGTGGGTCCGATCCTGTGTGGGTCAGCGCTCAGTGGTCCTGTGTGAACCAGCGCCTACAGATCCTATGTGGGTCCGATCCTGTGTGGGTCTTTGCGGGGGTTAGTACCTATCGATTCTTTGTGGGTCTGACGACTTAGATGGATCAGTGATCATCTCTATCGTCTTTCGAAGAAGTATACCTGTGTGAGATGAATCCTGTTTACCTTCCTGTGTGGATTGTGTTGTGATATCCTGTGTGGATTATGTTTTTATTTCCTGTGTAGAATACGTATACATTCCTGTGTGGACTGAGTTGTACTTGGGCTCGGAGGTTGGAGCGTATTGAAATGATGACATAGGTATATGTATGGGAATATACCTAAGCCGTGTCGGTTGTTACTTCGTGATCGTATCTTTCCTTTGTGGTTTATCCTTTGTGGATTTTGGGAGACCTTCGGGGGTCTCGGGGTCCCTACTGAGTAGATTATACTCACCCCTGCACAGGCTATGCCCGCACTACATTGTGTTGGTTTGCAGACGACGAACATCGTTGATCGTGGTTGAGGCTTGCAGAGCAGGATGGTACCTGGAGGTGGACCACTGGGCGGGACGTGCTCGGAGCGGACGGCGGGACCCGAGGAGCAGTGGAGCTATCTTTACCCACCCTTCAGGTGGGATTTCCAGTGGACAGCTCGGTGTAGCGGCTATACTTTAAAGTTGCTGTTTTCCCTTTCGAGTTGTACTTTACAGTTGGGCTTGTATTTCCGGTCCCTTTTACTTGTCGTACTTACTTTTGTACTCTGTTTTTACTTAGTGTTTAATTCTTCCGCTTGTAATCTGTGGTGCTTGTTTACTTTACAAAGTCAATTCCTTCCCTTTTTATCGGGATTTACTCCTTGGTGCTAGTCTCCAGCCCCTGGCCTATGGAAGGCGGGCTTGGGGTAGTCACGGAACGGGCCCCAAGGACGGGTCGTGACAAATTGGTATCAAAGGAGTTCGGTTCTACCACGAACTCAGATCTTTTCTATGTGAAGCAATATTTTTTAGCGTATTGAGTGTGGTTATCAGTCCAGGGAGTCCAGTGTTGGTGCACCGGCCGACGTATCCATACACCAGGACCCTGACTTCTGATTTCCGACTTAATGCACGAAAATATTGATTGCGTGTGTGTTTCAAGTTTTCTTTGTGATTACTTTGTATCAGCTCACCAGGTATACTGTTCTGACCGTGGCGCACCTGTTTCCTTTTAAGGATGGCCCCTTGACAGAAGCCAGCTAGGGTTCCGAGAGTCGAGCATGATGACAGCCCACCGAGCGACGAGGCCTCGGTGTAGGGCCCTTTGTCAGCAGTGGCACCAGAGGTAGCTCTACCCGCCGAGCCACCGAGGCTTCCAGCACCAGCCGCTGACGATGCGCGTCGCCTCAGCGCACTGCATGAGTTTCAGCGCCAGCGACCGCCCAAGTTTCCTAGGGAGACGGACCCCCCAGGCATCCGAGGACTGGATGGAGCCAGTGGTACGAGTTTTCAGGCTAGTGAGGACACCAACAGACCTCATGGTGATCCTCGCTGCGAGCCTACTACACGCAGTAGCGGGCCGATGGTGGAGCTTTATGCTCCAGGTGCACGATGAGGCATCTCTTATTTGGACAAACTTTGAGAGCCTCCTCCGCTCGGAGTTCGTCCCAGCCACCCTCCGTGCAGTGCGCATTCAGGAGGTTCTTCAACTGCGGCAGGGCAACATGACGGTCGCTCAGTACTCGGCGAGATTTACCGATCTCTCACGCTACTCGACCGACATGGTACGAGACCCATTTTTCCGGGCCCGGACCTTCGAGCAGGGATTGAGACACGAGATCAGGGCATCACTGATCTCCCTCAGCATTTCGACTCAGACAAGAGTACTGGAGCGGGCCCTTTTGATCGAGAGCGTTCTTGCTGAGTCTACACCAGCGCCGAGACCCACCGCAGGGCGGCACGTAGCAGAGTCTTCTGCAGCAGGCAGTCGACGGATGACTTAGGGGTCCAGGAAGACCAGACCCTTAGGCAGACGACCTCAGGACACTGGCTCTGCAGTGCGGGGCACACAGTGCGGAGTCAGTCTTTCGAGAGGCAGACAATGTTACTCGTGCGGCGGGCAGGGCCACATGTCTCGTGACTACCCAACCCGCCGTGCCGAGGAGCAATAGACGGTTGAGGGACCACCGAGGCAGAGGCAGAGGGTCGACCGTGGTGGTCTGCAGGGAGGAGGCAGACGAGGCAGGGGAGCTGGCCGAGCAGCAGGTGGTGGGCGACGCATTGAGGCTTTACCACCACCACCACAAGGAGGTCCACCCTGACCATTGGGAGCTGGCGGGCAGAGATAGGCACAGCTCCAGGCAGTAGAGGCCCACGACCACAGCGCACCCGAGATGATTCGAGGTACTATCTGTGTCTATTCCACCCTTGCTGCAGTTCTTATAGACACATGAGCGAGTCACTCTTTCATAGCCGCTGCCCTTGTTCGGAGCTCGGAGATTCCGACAGAGCCGTTGGCTCGATCCTTACGGCTAGAGACTTCTACAGGAGCAGACTCGACGATTACGCACTGGTGCCGGAAGTGTGAGCTTACTCTAGGAGGCGAGAGATTCGGATGGGATCTTCTTTTAGTAGCGTCGAGGCCTTACGACGTCATCTTGGGCATGGATTGGTTATCTACGGTCCATGCACAGATTGACTGTTTTAGGCACAAGGTGCGATGTGTACGCACCAATGGGAGCAGGTTCACCTTCACCGGCGAGAAGGGAGCCTTGGCAGCACAGGATGGACTTCTGTGGAGGAGAGTACATCCAATCACTCATCAGTTGTCTAGCCTCATCCTTGGATCAGTTGACGTGCGGAGACCTGGTTTTCCTGCAGTGGTGGATCGGTTTGCGGACGTTTTTCCCGACGACGTCCCAGGGTTACCTCCTCGCAGAGAGGTAGACTTTTATATTGACCTGTACCCCGGGACAACTCCGATATCGACTCCAGCATATCGGATGGCCCCCGATGAGCTTCGAGAGCTACGGGTACAGTTGGAGGACTTGCAGGGCAAGGGGTTCATCCGACCCAGTGTTTCACCCTGGGCTTCCCCGATTTTGTTCGCAAAGAAGGCTGATGGGAGCTTGCGACTTTGTGTTGACTATCGTCACCTGAACCAGGTGACAGTGAGGAACAAGTATCCGATACTGAGTATTGATGACCTCTTTGATCAGCTTATGGGAGCACAGTGGTTCTCGAAGATAGACCTCAGGTCAGGCTATCATCAGCTCAGAGTTAGAGACGAGGAAGTGCAGAAGACGGCATTCAGATGTCGGTATGGCCACTATGAGTTCTTGGTTATGCCCTTCGGCATGACCAATGCTCCAGCAATGTTCATGTACCTCATGAAAAGGATCTTTCATCCATACCTTGATCGGTTTGTCATGGTCTTCATCGATGACATTCTGATTTACTCGACGACTGAGGAGGAGCACGCCTACTACTTACGGGTTGTACTAGACACACTCCGAGAGCACCAGCTTTATAGTAAGCTCTCGAAGTGTCAGTTCTGGATACGTGAGGTCCACTTCTTGGGACACGTCATCTCTGAGGCGGGAGTTGCAGTGGATCCTACGAAGACCGAGGAAGTGTTAGCTTGGGAGCCACCCAGGAGTGTGACAGAGGTGCGGAGTTTCTTGGGACTAGCTGGATACTACTAGAGATTCGTGCCAGATTTCTCCAGAGTTGCGGAACCACTCTCAGCTTTGACGAAGAAGGGGAAACCCTTCGTGTGGTCAGACAGATGTCAGTAGAGCTTCCAGGAGCTGAGACAGAGATTGACCAGCACACCTATCTTGAGGTTGCCTGAGGAGGGAGTAGGGTACGTAGTTTACTGTGATGCATCAGGGACCGGACTCGGATGTGTCCTGATGCAGGAGCGGGCAGTGATCGCCTATGTATCACGGCAGTTGAGGCCGCATGAGCAGAACTACACTACCCATGACCTGGAGTTAGCAGCAGTGGTTATCGCTCTGAAGACATGGCGACACTATCTGATGGGCGAACACTTTACAGTCTTTTCTGATCATCAGAGTCTCAGGTATATCTTCTCACAGAAGGACCTAAACCTGAGACAACAGTGATGTCTCGAGTTCCTCCAGGACTATGACTTTGAGATAGTATATACTCATGGGAAGGGGAACGTAGTAGCTGATGCCCTCGGCAGGAGGACGGGCATTCAGCTACTTGAGGAGGCAACGAAGCAGCTAGCCTCTTTGCAGATATCCTTCGTGGATAGAGATGGAGCATCCTTCCTTTAGTCACTCACAGTCACTCCTCCACTTCTACAGCGGGTCAGAGAGGCACAGCGTGGGGACGCTGACAGTGAGACCGGCGTGCAAAGATATCCTCAGGAAAGGCACCTGATGGATTCTCCTTTGGAGCAGAGCATGGAATCCTTTTCAGAGGACTTACCATGGTACCAGTTGCTTTACGGGAGGAGGTGCTGAGAGAGTTTCACACTTCTCCCTTGGAGGTATATCCCGGAGTGGCGAAGATGTACCAGGATCTCAGAAGACAGCACTGGTGGCCAGGCATGAAGAAGGCTGTGGCAGAGTTCATTTCTCGATGCCTCACCTGCCAGCAGGTGAAGGCAGAGCATCAGGTACCAGCAGGCTTGGTACAAACCTTGGAGGTCCCGGAGTGGAAGTGGGATGGGATATCTATGGACTTCGTGACTGGACTTCCACGCACTTCCAGAGGTCACGACTCCATCTAGTTGATTGTCGACCGACTCACCAAGTCGGCTCACTTTTTACCCATCAGAGATCAGGGCTCAGTGGAGAGCTTGGGACGTCTTTACGTTCATGAGATTGTACGGCTTCACGGTGTGCCATCATCTATCATCTTTGATCGAGATGCTCGTTTTACTTCCCATATTTGGAAGGGGTTGCAGGAGGCGTTCGGGACGCAGATACGTTTGAGCTCAGCCTTTCATCCTCAGACGGATGGTCAGATGGAGATGACCATTCAGACTCTCGAGGACATGCTCCGCGCATGTGTCCTCGACTTTGGTCGTAGCTGGGAGGACCACCTACCCTTGGTGGAGTTTGCGTACAACAACAGCTACCACTCCACCATCGGGATGGCATCGTACGAGGTGTTGTATGACCGACCTTGTAGATCTCCATTATGCTGGACAGAACCTGGGGAGTCATCACTTGTGGGACCAGAGATGGTCCAGGCCACGACAAAGAAGGTCCAGGTCATCCAGGAGCGGATGAGGACAGCTCAGAGCCGGTAGAAGTCATACACTGACAGGAGGCGGAGGCCACTAGAGTTCGAGGATGGCGACAATGCCTTCTTGCGGGTCTCACCTCGACGTGGTATACGGAGATTTGGCCAAGGAGGCAAGTTATCTCTGCGCTTCATCGAACCATTCCAGGTCCTCAATAGGATAGGCGAGGTGGCTTATCACCTGGCTCTACCACCTCAGTTGCACCGGGTGCACGAAGTCTTCCACGTATCTCAGCTGAGGAGATACGTGCACGACCCGACGCACATCATTGACCATGGGGAGATTGACGTTGACGATGGGGCGACTTTTACAGAGGTCCCAGTAGAGATCGAGGATCAACATGAGCGGGTCCTATGTGGACGGTCGATTCCTCTAGTGCGCATGAGATGGCAGCACGAGAATCTCCAGGAGAGCACTTGGGAGCGGGAGGCTCAGATGCGTGCTCAGTACCCTCATTTGTTTCCCTAGATTTGATGTATCTTTACGGGGATGTAAAACCCTAAGGTTGGAGTAATGTAAAGTCCTGTAAAATTCAAGGGAATTTTTTTTTCTTAATTTTCATTAGAATTTTACAAGAGCGCGATTTCTGACGGCACCTGATTCCGAGGCCCGGTGTGCCCGGAATCAATTTCTGAAGTTTGGCTCGGGTACGTTCAATGAACGAATGAGCAGGTTTTTATAACTTTTGAACCAGTGCCCGGAATCAAATTCCGAGGGCACTGATGAACTCGTAGCACTGATATTCGCTTAAGGAGACCTTTTTCGAGGTTGCGTTTTATGCGGGAAGAAAGTTAGTTTTGGGGGAAATTAGAAGAAGTTAAATAAATTTTGGAACACAATTTATTTTTTAACATTGTTGGTTATTTTCTGCCAAAGGGAGTTAGAGGTGGGACCCACATCCACATAACCTCCCTTGAGAGGATTAAGTGTGGTGGGGACCACACGAGCCCAAACTCTTCAACTTCCCTTAAACTCCCCAATAACTCCACTCTAATTAATTTTGACAACTTGTGTTTTTAATTAAGATGAGTTATTGAATTTCAAACATTTGAAATTCAAAGAGGATAGAATGTGTGAATAAAACAAGTCTTAGACTTATTTTATTTTGGTTAGTATCTTTTGCCACCTTGAGAGGATTGAGAAGCATTCTTCATCTTCTTCAACCTTGACGAAGAACGCGAATAACACTTAGGCTCCGACGAAGAATGCCGTCACCATAGAAGATAAAGACGTGTCGTCTCTTCTCTTCCTCACAGCAAGTGTGTTTCCGAAGATCGACGATGCCGCTTCTTTCGATCTTCTTCCCGTGTCAACGAAAGGAGACACCGCTTCCTCCTCGGGCTTTCTCCATCAGCTTACGAAGCTTCTCCAGCGACGTACCTCTTCGGACGCACCTCGACGTCAACGGAATCGACGTACGATTACCGCGACGCCCGACCTCCGCGACGCTTGTTTTCTGCGGCTTGTTGACATACTCTGCTCTTGAAACCGAGGTAGGGCTTTGTTTTCAATTATTTATATTTGTTCGAGAATTTCCGACTTGATGATCTCCGTGGTTTAAAACCATTTGTTATCGAATTTGAACTTGTGGTTTAAAACCATTTGATAACGAATAACGAGAGGGGGGGGGGGGGGTCGGACCGCACGAACACGGCCGACCCTCCTCCTTTTTTTCGTGTTGGTTCTTTGTGGTTCGGTACGGGATGACAAGGTTCCATCACACCATGCGAAACCTTGCGACAAGAAAGTGCGCATCGCGGTGGAATGAAATTCAAGAACGCGACGCCGTCGCGCCGCGTCGAAGGAAATCGAAGGAATCGCAGCTGGAGCGGGGCCGCGACATAGGGGCGCGGTGCCCTCGCACCGCGCCGGACGACAAGGGCCGTGGCCGGTTCCGGGCCGCGGCGGAGCTTGGTGACCGGCGGCTAGCCGGGCCGCCGGTGTCGGAGCCGGAAAGGGACCTGCCACTGCCGGTCCCGTTGAGGAGGAGCTGGCCGGCCAGGTCGGGCCGACCGGAAATGGGGAAGGCCGGGGGAATTAAATTCCCCCGGACAGCTTTAACGGCCCCCCATTAGGAGGGGGGGGGGTTACAAAGGGGGTAGGTGCCCCCCGTTTTTTACAACAGCTCGACCTAAGGCCGAGCTGGCAGCGCGCCCAACGTGCTGCGCTGAGCCGGACCGACGCCTGGCCGGTCTGCCAGGCCGGGCAGAGCCCAGCCGGGCCGGGCCGTGCCGGGCCGGGCCGACCCTGTCCGGGGCGGGTCGACCAGGTTCGGGCCAACCGGGGGGGCCCGGGCCGGGTCGGCCCGGGCAGGAAACCCCCGATACCGAACTGTTTGGGTTCAAATGCCCATAACTCGGGCTACAGACCTCCAAACGACGCGTCGTCAGCGGCGATGCGAACCTTGGATCGAGAAGGTCGTTTTGTTATATCGCACTCAAAGTTTCGGAATACTTTGAGTTCGGCCGGGTTGGTTCGTACACGAAACCAACCGGGCCCTCAGAGCGGAAACACTCATATCTTGATCTACGGACATCCGATTGACGTGCCGTCAGCTTTGTTGAGTTCCTATTAGTGAGATGGATCTTTTGCAATACTCCGCCCGAGGTTTGAACGCAGGTGGAGTATGGTCGGGTTGGTTTTTCCTTAAAAACCAACCGGGCCCCTGGAACGAAAAAGCCAATAACTCTCAGACCGGGCGTCCGATTGACACGCCGTCTGTGGCGTTGAGTTCCTGTTGACGATACGGAACTTTTGGATACATCAACTCTGGACTATGTGATAGTTGATGTATCAGCCTCTCGGCTCATGGAGCGGACCCTCCTGAACGAGCTTGCTCTGTGCGGGAACCCTAGAGCTGGCTGCGACTGCTTCTGTGACCGCGACGATGACTGTACAGAGATCCTCAGGGGATTTGACGACGATGACTACAACACTCAGCGATCCTGAGTGGATCAGTGCTACCGATCCTGTGTGGGTCAGCGCTCAGCGGTCCTATGTGAACCAGCGCCTACAGATCCTGTGTGGGTCTGATCCTGTGTGGGTCTTTGCGGGGGTTAGTACCTATCGATCCTTCGTGGGTCTGATGACTTAGATGGATCGGTGATCATCTCTATCGTCTTTCGAAGAAGTATACCTGTGTGAGCTGAATCCTGTTTACCTTCCTGTGTGGATTGTGTTGTGCTATCCTGTGTGGATTACGTTTTGATTTCCTGTGTGGAACACGTATACTTTCCTGTGTGGACTGAGTTGTACTTGGGCTTGGAGGTTGGAGCGTATTGAAATGATGACTTAAGTATATGTATGGGCATATACCTAAGCAGTGTCGGTTTTTACTTCATGATTGTATCATTCCTTTGTGGTTTATCCTTTGTGGATTTTGGGAGACCTTCAGGGGTCTCGGGGTCCCTACTGAGTAGCTTATACTCACCCCTGCACGGGCTATGCTCGCACTACGTTGTGTTGGTTGCAGACGACGGACATTGTTGATCATGGTTGAGGCTTGCAGAGCAGGACGGTACCTGGAGGTGGACCACTGGGCGGGACGTGCTCGGAGCGGACGACGGGACCCGAGGAGCAGTGGAGCTATATGTACCCACCCTTCAGGTGGGATTTCCAATGGATAGCTCAGTGTAGCGGCTTTACTTTATAGTTGTTGTTTTCCATTTCGAGTTGTACTTTACAGTTGGGCTTGTATTTCCGGCCCCTTTTACTTTCCGTACTTACTGTTGCACTCTGTTTTTACTTAGTGTTTACTTCTTCCGCTTGTACTCTGTGGTGCTTGTTTACTTTACAAAGGCAATGCCTTCGTTTTTTATCGGGATTTACGCCTTGGTGCTAGTCACCAGCCCCTGGCCTATGGAAGGCGGGCTTGGGGTAGTCACGGCACAGGCCCCGAGGACGGGTCGTGACAAGGATGACAGGGAGAAAATGGATGAAGGGAAGAAGGGAAAGAAGGATTTTCCCACACGTGATAACTATGTAAAGAATCACCTTTTTAAATTCTTGAATGGAATGTGAGTTTGTTATAAGTGTGGAGAAAAATGACACCAAGTTCATGATTGGAAGGGTAAGAATAATGTTTCAAATATACAATTCGTCAACTACAAGGGGATGGGAAACTATGCGAATCAATGTCCCAATCGTCAAAGTAATATACACTAGATGATGCTATTGGATAACGATCTAGTTATGATACTAATGAAGATGAAGTGGAATGATTAATATGATTATTCAAGAATTATTTTATTTGAATTTGAAATATACTGGTTATAAGAATTATAAAATATATAAGGATTGTACTATAGTACTATTTCATTAAGTATTTGAGATTGTATGGTACTAAGTGAAGTGACACAGTTGCATGTTAAAAATTTTGGAAAAATATGGTTGAGGGAAAGATAACCCTTAATATGTTTCTCATATTGAGATAATGATGTTGGAATAAATAGATGATTGATTAGGATAAAGTATATCAGATATTATTAACTACCTTAGAACTAATTAATTGTTATTTATTCCATCATTGTTGGGGTTTACAAATTTTTTGGATTTAAAAAGTATATAAAATATTCTATGTTTTAAATAAGGAATAAGGAAGAAAAAAATATTAAATATAGTTTTATGGTAATTTAGGTCATTACCATGTTTTAATAGAATACATTATGAAGGTATTCACTTTCTTGATATTTGACAAAAAAAAACTGCATTATGTAATGCGACCTTTCTTATAAATTTTTGGACTTTGAGTTTAGACATACGTATTTTGGATAAGCCTAAAAGTTGGAATAAATTAAATTAGAGATTTCATAGTATTGTTTAAGGTTAAAAAATTTCTTAATATTATTTAAGGAATGTTATATTAATATTGTTTTAAGAAAAGGATAACCCACAGGTCATGTGACAACCCGTCACATCAGAAAATGCTATGTGAATCAAATCCATAACCAAAGTGATACAAGGATTTATCACATACCACTGGCCTACAGGAAGTCTGTAGTTAGTATAACATAGTTTTATTTTTTTAAATAGTATAATTTCTTTTTTGGAACCCTATATGATTAAGATAAATAGAATATTTTTGTGTTTAATTATATTTTGAAGAGAAAGATGAGTTTGTGGTAGGAATTAATGAAAGGATGAAAATCTACATGTCAAGTAAGTATGCTTCCTTGTGTTCTTATTCTATGAAGTAGATTAATTTTCAACTATATGGAAAGAATCTTGAAACCATAAATTTTATCCTAGTACTTTCTCTGATGAATCTAATGACACCTTAGATCATCGAAAATTTATAGCTTTGTGATTATTAATGTTCACCTAATCATGTCCTCTATCACTCTCCATCATAACTTGATGGTTTCATTTTTCTTTAATGTCCATGTTTTCATACATCTAACCCTATTATGTCTTTTCTATGGTTACCTTCATATTTACCTTTATTTATTTTAACGTGGAAGTTTTATCAACTATTATTCCGATGTGAGATTACAATAAATACATTTTAAATAATCATACCGTAGTTATCGAACCCAAATTTTAAAATTGAGAGGGCACAATTTATTAAATGAGGCAATAATGACACACACCAATATTCCACAATATGTTTTTTTAAATAAATTCAATAGCTTCTGTTGTACACTACAACAAAATAAGCTTGCAGTATATGCGACACTATGCTTGGCTTGTGTTACTCAAAATTTAAATTTCTTTTGATAGAATTAATTTTATTTAAGAGCGAGTTTAAGTGAATAGCTAAATATTATTATTTTACCTTATAACCTAGTCATTATAATGACCGGTATGAACAATGTAAACTTTCTTATGAAAAATTATTTAAATGAAAATAAGTAGTCTTATAAAATCACTCTTGATGGATTTTATTAATGTATTATATATGTAATATATTTAAAATAATGTTTAAAATTCATTTTATATGTTTTCTAGATATGATATAAGAACAAAATCATTTTTTTGATAAAAGAATTTTTTTTAAAAAAAATTATGTTTTTCCACAATTTGATGGCACACCCATTTTAAATCAAGATTATGAAACTTTTATATATTATATTTAACAAAATAAAATTATTCTTTGGAATTGGGATATCAAAATTTACTTTAGTTGAGTTTTTGGTATTTTTCTGATAATTTTAAAATTTTGATGAATAATAAAAATATACTAAATTTTAATTGAAAATAACTTTTTCATCAAAATAATTTTTGTGGATAAATTATATTATTTAATTGTTTTAAAGTTTAAATATAATTTTTTTTATCAATTAATATAATGTAGGTAATTTGAATTATTTTCACGTTAAAATTAGATATAAACACATGTCAATATTTTGATGGTTTTTACTTTTGAAAAACCTGTTTTCTCATTTTTTTCAACTGAGATTAATTTTAAATTATTTACTACAACTTCCATATTTAAAATTTTAAAAAATTTATTCCATATTTTGAATCACTGGGTCCAAACTATATTAATTGGTAACTTTTATTTTTTGGTTATTATGAAGAACATCTTTAGTAATTTTTTTGTTACCCCAGTTAAGGGTAAATCCAATAATTAAAGGTAACAATAATATTATAAAATTATCTTAACACCTGTCAAAATCCAATTGGATGACTAAATTAGACCATTATCATCTATGGTTCGAAATGGAATAACTTTATGGCAACTTTCCCATGAATATGACATTAATATTATTAAAATCAATGAATGTGACAAAATGTCACACTCTCATTTTACATAAGTATATTAATTTTAATATAAGGATAAAAAGGAGATAACATAGACTATAAGTACTTTCTAGAAATATAAAATAATTACCAACATCTTATAAATTTCTTTATAATTTTTAGATATTAATTAATTACCATTAAGGATGACAAAATAGTGACACATAAATTATTTTATTAACAGAAATATCAAATAAATGATTCTAAAAATATTAAAAAGAGTATAATTTGAATTAATTAAGGTGATACACGAATTTTATAGGTTAATATGATATTTTATAAGTATATTCAATGTTTTTTTAAGTTATCTTCTGTTTTTATTTTATTTAAAATCAAATAAATGAATAGTGTTAAAATTGACACTATTGATATTTTATAAAAATAACATTTTATTAATTTATTTAACAATAAAAAAAATATTTAAAAATTAAAAACTGATAATTATAAGGTCTAAAATTTCATGAAATATATATTTATGCTGAATTGACACCTATAATTAAGTATATATAACCATTTAATATTTATAATGATATTACCATAATTAAAATTAAATAGATTAGATAAGGATACATCAAAATGATACGGTTTAAAAAAATTAAAAACATGTATAAATATTATTAGTTGAGATTATTTATATCTATCCTCATATAATATTTTAAATAATACAATTTTAATACATTTTTATTTAAAAATTAATTTAAATTATTTTAATAGTTTTGGTATTTCTAAAGGTGATCCTCCCCTCTCTTATAAAAGGGAACATCTCCTTATCTTTTAATCACACCTCTAAATCCCTTTGGCTCAAACAAGCCCTGAATATTTCCTCTCCCAAATTCCCTCACTTCATCTTAGAGTACATAACATGGCCATAAATTATAAGTCCCCAGCCTTAAACCTTACTTAATTATTGAATTAAATGAATAATTCACATTGAAGATCTTTTCAGGTTTATAGTTTTAGAGAATTAGGACATAACTATTACATCTCAAAAGATTACATAGTATACACTTCTACTACTTTTCCAAAAAATAAAAAAAACACTTAAAAAGAAACATGTCTAGTTCCATGTTTTAGATAGAATTTCTTTCCTTGATCCCATCCTTGACCCTATTCCACATTAAGTCCTGTGAAAAACATTTCAAAAAAAAACTTGGGGTGAGCATAAAAAGATCAGCAAGGGATACTAAAATAATGAAAAATGATAGTTTTTCAAAGAAACAAGTAAAACATGTATACTTTATCAAAGTAATACCTTTCACCTTTAGGAAGTAGTAAAAACTCTTCACTGAATAAAATATCATTACTTGCCCTTTTGTTACAAAAATATTACCATAAAACCCATATAAAGAACACAAAACATATAAAGGTAACCTGGTACATAAACATACTTAAATGGAATAACCATACAGTCTACTTCCACACATACTTAATGGAATATCCAGACGGCCGACTTCCATACCCAATGCATTAGAGGTTATAACGTAACCACCCGTCCTTGTATTCACGACACCACCTATCATATGGTTTATCACGTAACCACCCGTAAAATTTCCAAGTACCATCATTACACATAAAATATTGAAAATATAAACATTTCAATAACAACATTTCATTTTCAATCACAATAAGTAATTCCAAGATATTGAATTAATCAATCCAATTTCAAAAACCATTTAAAAGAGATTTTTGAATAAAAGTGTCCCATACCACTTTGAAGCTTTTAATGGAATTATAATTTTAAAACATTAATGTCCATATAAATAAATACTGATAACCATTTTGAAAACATGGACATTAAAGATAAATATTTAGAATAATGAATCTTTAAAACATTTAAAACGATATTTTTGTTAAAGAGTTTTTAACAAAATGAGAGACTCTTGAATACAAATTATTGCAGAATAACATTTAATCCGAGCATTATAATATCATGTGAATAAAGGGATTCAGGATATAATATGTCAAAGGACAGTATACACACCATATAAGAGTGAATTGGTGCATAACAACAATGAAGTCTCAATGGAAATGTAAATTGAGATGAAATCCATTATAAAGAGGGTATCCTTAAATTAAGGATAAATCTATCACATAATTATGTGTGAGAAATATAAATACACCCAATATAAGTGGATATTAAGTGTGAAACAATCAAAGGTCATTAACACATATTAATAGGATGACATGTTCAATAAGTACATGTTGAACCCAAAGAAATCGAAATTGGGTTAAGATGTTACATTGTAAAAATTCGACAGCCTAACGGCATCACATCAAAATTCAGAAAATTAGTCGATGAGAGAGTGAATGGTATCTCATAACTTGGACATATACTTTACATCAATAAGGATATATAAGAACATATCCCAACATAATAAGATGTAAATTAAAAGACATAACAAAAGAAGTCTTTTAAAAAGAGGAGGGTGAAAGGTCCCCTTACCGAGTTGGGTAACTTTCGAAACGTACACCCCATGGAAGAAGGGTCATACAATGAAGATGTCAATACCCATAAATGAAATTATACTACACAAAATGTATAATAATGGGTAGTAGATACACCACTCAATGGAAATAGTGGAAAACATAGCATAAACATCATGAGAATAAAAGTGAGATGAAAAATCCCTTACGAAAACTCGGCAGCCTAACGACACCACTTAAATCTTCCAAAAATGGATTGATGAGATCAAATAGGGTCTCTCATTATATGAACATAAAAATGACAAAATTAGGAATATAAAAGAACATCCCCAAAAATATGAAATATGAGATTAAATTAAATGACATAAAAGAGAGTACTTAAAAAGAAAGAGAGAGGTTGGATCCCTTACCTCGGGTCCGACTTGACTCGATTGTTCTTTAACGTCCTGAATAATAAACTTGAGTTAATTTATACTTGCATAAGAAACATTTTTATGTTCATTATTACATTTATATCACTTATTACCATGCTATAAACATTATGTAATCATTTAAGTTAATAATGTTTTTTTTCTATATTTGGTTCTTAAGTCGAAAGTGGACTTCTTACAATTACATGTTGTTCGTGTGGTCAAAGGTTCATTATATCCAGAATGATCTTCATGATTTGGATATCATATATATCATATATATCCATAATATAAAAGTATATATAATATTACATAATCATTTAGAGGTAAGAAATGAAATGCACCATTCATGGAGATGGTAAGCCGTACGTACGCATGAACGCTACTTTCATTTCTATGTCATATAAATGGAATTAAAACCAAATGAGAGGTATGTATATTTTAATTCCAGAATTATATTCATAATTTATATGGAACATAAATCATATATAATAACTTTAAATCCATCATTTATACATCCAACATATGGCATTAACGAATAAAATCACTTTGAGGGGGCGGTAGTCTGCACTTCCTAAAATGAAATTATCGTGTTTACTATAGCATCCCGTCTTTTTATAACATAAACTTTCATTTCATTACACAGAACTGGGGATCTTTAAGGTTTAGTGTCTTGGAAACAAGGAACATAATACATGAAAACAACATAAAACATTATTCTTAAACACTTGAAAAGATTCTCCTTAAGTTCATCCTAGGTTCATTACTGCATCTCATAACCTGGGGACATACATCAAAAGAAAGGGTGAGCAGAAGGCCCAGTAAGGGAAACAAGAGAAACATTTTACATGTGAACTTGAGATGCTTCAATAAGGACATGAAAAGAACTTTAAGGCATGAGAAAGGAATCATGAGATACATCATAATAAAAATAACATTTTTCATAACTTAAAGATGTGGCTGCAACATTTAATATTGACAATCATTTCGTTTCACCAAGGTCCATCCACAAGGTTTCATTAAAAATTACCAAGGTTATTCACCAAGGTATCAGTCTAAAAAGTCATCTCTAGAGATTAAGTCTTTACCCAATGCATTGGAGCTCTATATGGGCACACCCTTGAAATGTATTTATTATCATGTGAGCCACATATATCATCATCAATAATTTCATAAACAACCCATATAGCATAAAAGAAATGGGTTTCATTTCATAATCATAACATTTTAAAAACTGCTTTAAAGACATGATCTTTATGTCACTTTAAACCCACGGAAAGGGAAAGCAGGTTTCATGTATGTAAATCCCAGAATATAAAATATAACATTTTGATATATATGTGAATACTAATGTAAAAATAAGAGTTTTGAGTATTCACTTTATAACATAAAATAATTTTGAGAAAAGAGAGAGGCATTTTGAGACGAAAATTCTACAGCATAACGACTATGTTTCAGGGTTTTAGAAAACATTGAAAAGAGATGGGACATGGGTCAAACATTCATAAATGACCCATAAAACAGTAGAGGGACAGAATAATAACGATATATGAACATTTTAATGAAATTTTAAGGACATACACTTTTAAATGAAAAACATGGAAGGAAGAAAAAAATTAGATTTCTCTTATGAAAATTCGGCAGCCTAACGACGTCACTTAAACTTCAACAAAAATGAATTGAAAAGATCAAATAGTGTCCCTAATCATATGAAAATAAGAGTTATGTATGATATATATAGATATCATACCCCAAAATAATTAAAATGGAACTTGAAATACTTGACATGAAAGTAGAACTTTGAAAGGAATGAGAAGGGTGAAAAAATCCCCTTAAAATTTCGGCAGCCTAACGACGCCAATTAAACATTCTTAAAAGGAATTGATGAGAGAAAGATGGGGTCTCTCATAATATGAACATGAAAAGGGAAGTAATATGAATATATAAGAACATACTCCAACATAAGAACATGGATTATAAAAGAAATGACATAAAAGAGATTACTTGAAAAGAAGAGAAGGTCAGATCCCTTACCTTAAAACGTAACTCTTAAAACTCAAAGGTTTGGACCTTGAGGGCTTGGGGGAACCTTGGGAGGACTCCTTGGGAGGTAAGGATACCAGAACTTCATTGAGGATGGTTTTTGAGTCGAAAGGATGAGAGGAGGGCTTGGTATTTATAGGGAAAGTGAGGGGACAAGGCATTAATGGCCAAGGGACACCTCAAAAGTGCATTACTCAAAACCATTTGCTCTCTCATGATATTTCCCATGAAGTTAGGCCACATGGGGCCCCCAGAACAATAATTCATCACCTAAGGTCGGACAACCCTTAAAATATCTCATGACATCACCATGACACAACTATGATGTCATTAGACATACCGAAACCCTAAAACTGCTTTTTTTACTATTCACTGAAAATTCATCTTTCTCAAAAAAATCCCAAAATTTAACCTTAACCAAAAATCGACACTCTAATTACAAATATGAACTCCATTTTATAAAAATAATTTTCTAAATATTTTTAATTTAATTTTTAAATAAAAACACTATTAACCGAAAATTCATTTCTTTAAAAAAACCCCAAAAATTACCATAACATAATATCGGTGCTCTGGGTTCAAAAATAAAGTCCATTTTATAAAAATATTTTTATAAATATTATTAAATTAATTTTTAATTAAAAAACACTATTCATCTAAAAAAAACTAATACTTGATTAATAATTTATGAAACCGTTATTTACCCATTTTATTGAATCACATTACTTAATCTATGTGTCTAATTTATATTAAAACTTTCTTTGAGTGAAATTACTAATCCATTTGGTCACATTACTAATCCTAAGCATAAAATCACTATTCATAATTTACCATTCATCAAAAATTAAGTTGATCTTATTAGACTCCAAATTTCTTTCTGAACACTTTTGTAGAAGACCATTTTTGGAAAATCATTACACATCATTAATTATTTAGGGTTTACATAAATATTTTAAAATATCCTTTTTTCAAAATTCCTCAATAAAATACATCCTAAAATTATCCGGACATTTGAAATTTTACAAACATCACTAAAGGATGAAATCTCAATTTATTCATCCCAAAGGATCACACAAGGAAGCTAGGGTCTCGTCACATAGCCCCTTATGACACCTACGTATGACCTATGTGTAAGGTGTGCTATGGTGAGAGAATCTGAGGGAGGCACAGATAACATTTCCCTAGTAGTAATCTCTACTAACTTGAACTTCTCCCGTAGGAATTTCCGTTCAAGCTTGACACGCTGGAGTTCGGCTTGGGCTTGGTCCAAAGCGAAGCCCAAAGATGCCAGCTCCTTCCCATGCTCTGATAAGTGGGCTTTATAAGGATTGAGTCTACTGGATGAAGCCATCGACTTCTCTTTAACATCTTTATTAAATCGTTAAGAGTAGGTTAATATACTAAAAAAGTTTGGGTCGTTACATTCTTCCCCCCTTAAGAAATTTTGTCCCCGAAATTTATACTTGTGGACTAGTCGAAAAGGTGAGGGTACTTTTGCTTCATCGTTTCCTCAGGCTCCCAAGTTGCTTCTTCATATTTATGATTCCTCCACAACACTTTCACAAGGTGGGTAGTCTTGTTTCGTAGAACCTTTTCTCTATGGTCTAAGATCTCCACTGGCCGCTCCTCATAAGAGAGGTCATGTTCCAGTTATACCACCTCTGGGTTCAGTACATGCGAAGGGTCGGGTATGTACTTTCTCAAGAGAGATACATGGAAGACATTGTGAACTTGATCTAGGTTCGGTGGAAGTTCTAGATGATAGGCCACTGCTCCTATGCGATCAAGGATTTCATAGGGGCCAATGTACATATGGATGACCTTCCCTTTCTTCCCAAACCGCATGACTCTCTTCCATGGAGAAATTCGAAGGAAGACTTTGTCACCAACACCAAACTCCAAGTCCCTTCGACAATTGTCAGCATAGCTCTTCTGCCGACTCTGAGCAGCCTTTATGTGTTGTTGGATGGCATGAACCTGTTCTGTCATCTCTTGAATGAGATCAGGCCCAAGAAGCTTTCTCTCACCAGTTTCATCCCAACAAGTAGGAGTTCTACATCACTTTCCATACAGAGCTTCATAGGGTTCCATCTGAATACTCGCATGGAAGCTGTTGTTATAGGAGAACTCAACTAATGGGAGGTGTTGATCCCATCCACCTTTAAATTCCATTGAGCATAATATCAGCATGTCTTCGAGTGTTTGAATAGTCCTTTAAGATTGGCCATCAGTTTGAGGATGATAGGCCGTACTAAAATTCAATTCAGTATTCAGAGCATGTTGAAGACTTCTCCAGAATTTTAATGTGAATCTTGGATCACGATCAGAAACGATTGATAGTGGTACCCCATGCAGCCTTACCACTTCCCTTACATATATCATGACAAGTTGACCCCAAGAGAAATCTTCCCGAATAGAGATAAAATGGGCGGTCTTGGTGAGACGGTCCACAATCACCCATATCGCATTGTTTCCTTTGGATGTTTTCGGGAGACCAGTTACAAAGTCCATAGTTATATTATCCCACTTCCATACTGGTATGGGTAGCGATTGTAATACCCCCTTAGGATGTTGTCGTTCCACCTTTACTTGCTGACACACCAAGCACCTTGTAGTGTAGTCAGCAATCTCCCTCTTCATGTTATCCCACCAATAACGATCACGAAGGTCTCTATACATCTTAGTGCTTCCCGGATGTATAGAGAAAGTAGAGATATGAGCTTCATCCATCCATTATTTCTTTATCTACGGAATAGATGGAACACATAGTCTTGTACAAAATTTCAATACAACTTCTTGATCAATATTGAAGTCAGGGAACTTCCCATCCTTTACAGCCTCAAACTTCTCCTGTAGTAAAGGATCTTCTTTTTGAGCCTTCTTGATATTCTCTAGTAATGAAGGTTGAGAAATCATTTGGGATAAGGTTGATGATGTCCCTTTCCATATAATTCCCATGTCCAGTTTTACTAGATCTTTAATCAAGGGATCTCCTAGGATTCTCATTGTTTCCAGAACAACAGGGTCTTTCCTGCTTAACGCATCCGCGACTTTATTTGCTCTTCCAGGGTGATAATGAATTGAACAATCATAGTCTTTAATAAGCTCCAACCATCTCCTTTATCTCATGTTCAATTCTTTCTGTGTGAAAATATACTTTAGACTTTGGTGGTCAGTGTATATATCACATTTCTCCCCATGAAGATAGTGACTCCATATCTTTAGAGCAAAAACAACTGTCGCCAGCTCTAGATCATGCGTAGGATAATTATGCTCATGAATCTTCAACTGTCGAGATGAATAAGAAATTACCTTGTCATTTTTCATGAGGACGCACCCAAGCCCTTTCAGAGATGCATCGCTAAAAATAATGAATCCTTCTCCGATAGAGGGTAGTGTTAACACAGGTGAAGTAACCAATCTCTTCTTCAGCTCTTGGAAACTTTCCTCACATTCCATTGTCCAAATGAACTTAACCCCTTTTCGAGTCAACTTGGTTATTGGATTAGTAAGCCATGAAAAGTTTTTCACAAACCTCCTATAATATCCCGCTAAACAAAGGAAACTACGAATCTCAGTTACTGTTGTGGGTTGAGGCCACTCCTCCACAACCATTGTCTTTGTAGGGTCAACCGAGATTCCTTCATTGGTTACTATGTACCCCAAGAAAGCCACTTGTTGTAACCATAACTCACACTTGATGAACATTCCAAAGAGCCTCTCCTTCCGCAGAGTTTTCAAAATAACCCTCATATGATCTTCATTCTCCTCATGAAATTTTTAATATATCAAAATATCATCAATAAAAACTACCAAAAAGTTATCAAGGTAGTCCTTAAAGACTATATTCATCAAATCCATGAAGATAGTAGGAGAATTAGTCAAGACGAAGGGCATAACAGTAAACTCATAATGCCCATATCTTGATTAGAAGGTAGTCTTTGTAATATCTTCCTTCTTCACCCTCAGTTGATGATAACTAGATCGAAGGTCAATCTTAGAGAATAATTGAGCCCCACGAAGCTGGTCAAATAAATCATCAATTCTTGGAAGAGGGTATCTGTTCTTCACTGTGATCCCGTTCAGTTCTCTATAATCAATGCATAGCCCCATTGATCCATCCTTCTTCTTCACAAAGAGAACTGGTGCCCCCAAGGATACACACTCGGTCGGATAAACCCCTTCTCCAATAAGTCTTGGAGTTGTTTCTTTAACTCTTCTAGCTCCACATTTTCCATTCTATACGGGGTATTTGATATCGGTTGTGATCCAGGAACGAGTTCAATGGAGAACTCTACCTCTCTTTCTGGGGGAGGTCCAGGTAACTCCTCAGGAAATACATCCATGTATTCCTGAACAATTGGAACATCATCTATTTGTATGCTCCCTTTTCCTTCTTCATCATCACCGATTAACTCCATAAAGAAAGCTATAGGATGTGCTTTTAGATAGAGATCAGTTCGGGATATCTCTCCTTGGAAGATAACTGTAGGTTGTTTATTCAAGACTACTGATATTTCCTTACTTATGCATTTGATCCTAGAATTATACTTTGAGAGGCAGTCCATCCCTAGTATAACGTCAAATTCCAACATGGGAATGAATACTAGATTTGCGATAAGATTATGCTCACTAAAGTAAACACTAGAGTCTCTAAACACTGTTGAGGCAAGAATAATCCCAGTTGGAGTCTTTACTGACAACTCTACCTCAAGAAATTCGGGGATTGATTCTATATTCTTTGAAAACTTGGAGTAAATAAAGGAATGCGTAGAACCAGAATCAAACAAAGTAGTTGCTAGTTTTGAGAGGACAACAAGAGTACCTGCTACCACGTCATTCAGAGCCTCAAATTCAGTTGTTGTGATAGCAAAAGCACAACCTTCCTCCCCTGGCCTTTGCTGAGGTTGATGGTGATTCCCCTCCACTGCCCTTGGATTTGGACAAAGATTAGCATAGTGCCCAAGCTGTCCACACTTGAAGAAATGGACTTAGGGTAAGTCCATAACCATCTTTCCTCTGTCTTTAGTGTTGGGGAGTTGAGGCTTCACCTCACTACGACAATTCCGGGAAATATGGCCTCCTCTTCCATACTTGTAGCACTTTCCACTTCTGACCAAGCAGTTCCCCAGATGCTTCTTCCCACATTTATTGCATGTGGTAAGTTGCATTTGATTTCCACCTCTTCCCTGATCAAAAGTCTTCCCTAAACTGGGCTCCAACAATCTCTTCTTTTCATTTGATTTATGAGACCACTGTGTCTCACCAAACTTCAACTCGACTTTCATTGCACTCTGCACGATCTCCTCATAGCTATCGTAGTCCCGGTTGGCTAAATTCTTCCACAGATGTGGTCTTAGTCCACCGAAAAATCTATCAACCTTCCCACTTGGATCCATGGAAAAGCTAGAGGTATATCGTGAAAGTCGGGTTAAGTTCATCTCATAGCTTCTGACAGATTCGTTCTCCTTCTGTTTCAGCTCGAGAAACTATTTCTCCATTCTCTTTCTCATGGAACGAGGGAAATACTTGTTAAAGAATATTCCCCAGAATTCTACCCACTCCATAGCTTCCATCTCTCCTCTAGGCTTCGTGTTTTTGACCAGTGACCACCACTGATCAGCTTCTCCCTCTAGGCGATAAATAGAAAGGGTGACTTTTTCTTGTTCTGAACAAAGGAGTATAGAAAAGATCTTTTCAATGGAGCTTATCCATTGTTCCGCAACCAAAGGGTCAATAGATACACTGAATGATAGTGGTCATTGACGCATGAAGGACTCAACAGAGTGTTGTTCCCTTTGTGGTGAGGTCGGCCTCTCAGCTTGATTCAAGTTATTACTCATAACTTGAGTCATCTGGTTCATCATTCGCATGAATGTTTCCATTCCGGCTTCCATCAGAGGGCTGTTAGCACATGGTGCATTGCGGTCACCATCGGCACGGTTCCTCCTATTTCCCACCGTTTTCTAAAAGAATAAAACCTTAGTGAGAAACTTATTTCATTTATGAATCTTTTAAGTAAGACTTCACTCTTAGACAATTACACTTCTCTATAATTCCTTCATAATGATTCATAAAAATCTTGTGATTAACCAAACATATCCCCCGGGAGTGTCGTAACCAAGAGTGCAGCAAGGCCCGTTATCGTGCACCAGTTCCCGTTTGAGTCTAGCTCAAAGCGGTGTTTTCGGGTTTTACCCCTATGTACATCTGTGCCAGAGCCACCTCTACCTGCTCGTATCCAGACAGGGATGTATTTGTTTGATAAACCACTTACTCAATACTTACCAAAATACCAGGAAGTTTTCCTATATTTAAACTTTTCTATAGGGTTATTCCTAAAGTTTTTAAATCCTAATTTCTACAAATAACTAAACCATCCTTTGATACCAACTATAGCATCCCGTCTTTTTATAACATAAACTTTCATTTCATTACACGGAACTGAGGATCTTTAAGGTTTAGTGTCTTGGAAACAAGGAACATAATACATGAAAACAACATAAAACATTATTCTTAAAAACTTGAAAGGCTTATCCTTAAGTTCATCCTAGGTTCATTACTGCATCTCATAACCTGGGGACATACATCAAAAGAAAGGGTGAGCAGAAGGCCCAGTAAGGGAAACAAGAGAAACATTTTACATGTGAGAGATGCTTCAATAAGGACATGAAAAGAACATTAAGGCATGAGAAAGGAATCATGAGATACATCATAATAAAAATAACATTTTTCATAACTTGAAGATGTGGCTGCAACATTTAATATTGACAATCATTTCATTTCACCAAGGTCCATCCCCAAGGTGTCATTAAAAATTACCAAGGTTATTCACCAAGGTATCAGTCTAAAAAGTCATCTTTAGAGATTAAGTCTTTACCCAATGCATTGGAGCGCTATCTGGGCGCACCCTTGACATGTCTTTATTATCATTAGAGCCACATATATCATCATAAATTATTTCATAAACAACCCATATAGCATAAACGAAATGGGTTTCATTTCATATTCATAACATTTTTAAAAACTGCTTTAAAGACATGATCTTTATGTCACTTTAAACCCACGGAAAGGGAAAGAGGGTTTCATGTATGTAAATCCCAGAATTTAAAATAGAAAATTTTGATATATATGTTAATACCCCTGTAGAAATAAGAGCTTTGATTATTCACTTTATAACATAAAATAATTTTGAGAAAAGAGAGAGGCATTTTGAGACGAAAATTCTGCAGCATAACGGCTATGTTTTGGGGTTTTAGAAAACATTGAAAAGAGACGGGACATGGGTCAAACATTCATAAATGACCCATAAAACATTATAGGGACAGAATAATAATGATATATGAACATGGTAATGAAATTTTATGGACATACCATTGAAATGAAAAACATGGAAGGAAGACAGAAATTAGATTTCTCTTATGAAAATTCGGCAGCCTAACGGCGTCACTTAATCTTCAACAAAAATGAATTGAAAAGATAAAATAGGGTCCCTCATCATATGAACATAAGAGTTCAGTAAGATAGATATAGATATCATACCCCAAAATAATTAAAAAGGAACTTGAAATACTTGACATGAAAGTTGAACTTTGAAAAGAATGAGAAGGGTGAAAGAATCCCCTTAAAATTTCGGCAGCCAAACGACGTCACTTAAACATTCTTAAAACGAATTGATGAGAGAAAGATGGGGTTTCTCATCATATGAACATGAAAAGGGAAGTAATATAAATATATAAGAACATCCTCCAACATAATAACATGTATTATAAATGAAATGACATAAAAGAGATTACTTGAAAAGAAGAGAGAGGTCAGATCCCTTACCTTAAAACGTAACTCTTAAAACTCAAAGGTTTGGACCTTGAGGGCTTGGGGGTATCTTGGGGGAACTCCTTGGGAGGTAAGGAAACAAGAACTTCGTTGAGGATGGGGTTTGAGTCGAAAGGATGAGAGGATGGCTTGGTATTTATAGGGAAAGTGAGGGGACAAGGCATTAATGGCCAAGGGACACCTCATAAGTGCTTTACTCAAAACCATGTGCTATCTCATGATATTTTCCATGAAGTTAGGCCACATGGGGCCCCCAAAACAATAATTCATCACCTAAGGTCGGCCAACCCTTAAAATATCTCATGACATCACCATGACACAGCTATGATGTCATTAGACATACCGAACCCTAAAACTGCTTTTTTTACTATTCACCGAAAATTCATCTTTCTCAGAAAAATCCCAAAATTTCACCTTAACCAAAAATCGATGCTCTGATTACAAATATGAACTCCATTTTATAAAAATAATTTTCTACATATTTTTAATTTAATTTTTAAATAAAAACACTATTCACCGAAAATTCATTTCTTTAGAAAAAACCCAAAAAATTACCATAACATAATATCGGTGCTTTGAGTTCAAAAGTAAAGTCCATTTTATAAAAATATTTTTCTAAATATTTTTAATTTAATTTTTAATTAAAAAACACTATTCATCCCAAAAAACTAATACTTGATTAATAATTTATGAAACCATTATTTACCCATTTTATTGAATCACATTACTTAATCTATGTGTCTAATTTATATTAAAACTTTCTTTGAGTGAAATTACTAATCCATTTGGTCACATTACTAATCCTAAGCGTAAAATCACTATTCATAATTTACTACTCATCAAAAATTATGTTGATCTTATTAGACTCAAAATTCCTTACTGAACACTTTTGTAGAAGACCATTTTTTGAAAATCATTACACATCATTAATTATTTAGGGATTACATAAATATTTTAAAATTTCATTTTTTCAAAATTCATCAATAAAATACATCCTAAAATTATCCGGACATTTGAAATTTCACAAACATCACTAAAGGAAGAAATATCAATTTATTCATCCCAAAGGATCACACAAGGAAGCTAGGGTCTCTTCACATACCCCCTTATGACACCGGCTTATGACCTAAGTGTAAGGTGTGCTATGGTGAGAGAATCTGAAGGAGGATCAGATAACATTGCCCTAGTAGTAATCTCTACTAACTTGAACTTCTCCCATAGGCGTTTCCGTTCAAGCTTGACACGCTGGAGTTCGGCTTGGGCTTGGTCCAAAGCGAAGCCAAAAGATGCCACCTCCTTCCCAAGCTCTGATAAGTGGGCTTCATAAGGTTTGATTCTACTGGATGAAGCCATCAACTCCACTTTCTGCATTAACCATTAACATCTTTATTAAATCGTTAAGAGTAGGTTAATTTACTAAAAAAGTTTGGGTCGTTACATTTATCCACAATGGAAACCGTAAAGGTATGCCACAAAAGAAAAATACAGAAGCTTAAGTAAAACATAAACATATTATATATCATATATAAATATAGTTACATCTTAATGGACACCTTTGAAGGTGTTATATGAGTGTTGAACAATCATCGTTTCGTGAGGCAGAAATTCACCATCCACAGGAACAGTATGTTCTTTAACCGTTAGATGTAGGTGTGTGTAAGTGTAGCTCAAATCATTATTATAACTACATCCTAGTATATTGAAGATACTGGAGTTGTTACAAAAGAAAAGAATAAAAAGAGTTTAGGGGGTTGGAGAAGCAAAATAAAACAAAAGAACACAAGAGAAGACACTACCTTTAAATCGGGTAACTCTTTTTGATTTGAGATTAAAGGCTTCCTTGGGAAGACTTATGCCCAATGTGAGGCTTCTAGGAGTAATTTAGGGATATGGAGAGACAAAATGGGTAGGGGTTGCCCAAGCCAAAGGCTTGAGAGGTGTGGGTATGGAGGTAGAGGTGGGGGCCTTTTATAAGAGGAGAGGAGGGGCACTCTTGGAAAGTAAGGAAATGTTACTTTATTTTAGAATGTGTTTTGGATTTTAATGGTCCCACATTGATGTGTTTCGAGGATAAGGTGATAGGAGTTCGAAATCCACCCATCCAATAGGTTTTGGACATGTGTAGGTCTTAGATTTTACATTATCTTTCCATTTTATTTAAATCGTTAAATAATGAGGTAATCGCTGCATCATCATGATGTCATAAATAATTTAATTTATATAATGTCTAAAAATTATAAAAAAAACACCATGATGTAGTAAATATTTTTATCTGTCCAATAACTATTTATAGTCAAACATCTGACTTGTATTACCCCATTTAAAAATTGTTATAGTAAATAAACTCATGTTTGTGTCATTTTTACTTTTACATTAAATAAAAAGATAATAATGTCATTTTCCTTCCAATGTGGCTCCATGGGGTCCCCAAGTTGACCCATGGATTGTATTGGTTGTCCATGACACATTCAATAAGGTTAGGACATGTGTCAAGCTCATCTCATATTATTAAAACATTATTTTTACCCTAAACTACACTAATTATCTCTAATCACGATTAAAAACTTAAAAATTACTATTCACCAAAAAATTATTTTAATTCCATTGAAACACATTTTACTTCTTAATGACAACCATGTATGTCGGATTTTTGAAATTCAAAACACAGAGGTGGTAAAATTTCATTTAAACGGAAAAATCAGTTTTTATAAGTACCACTTAGTGGTTTCACTATTCATCAAAAATTGAAGTTCTTCAGAAAAATACCAAAAATTCACCCTAAGATATATTTGATATTCCGAATTCAAAAATGAAGTCTATTTTACAAAATTCAAAACATATAAGTTGGATTAATTAATTTAATAATTAATTCCCGCTGTCAGAGCAAATAACGTGTTTTTATGAAACAATAAGTATCAAAAGATTGACACTAGTTTAAGTCCGATTTCAAAGTGAAATTAATTACAATGACCACAATTGGATTAAATGGTAAAAATATATTATAATTGAACTTTAAAACCAATTCAAAATATAATCTAATCATATAAATAAATTAGATTAAAAAGTGGTTTTGAATTAAAATTCAACATTTTTCACTATTCATTAAAAAATGAACTTTATCAGAAAAATACCAAAAAATTACACAAAGTAAATTTTGATGTCCCGATTCTAAAGAAGAATTTTATTTTGTCAAATATAACACATAAAATTGTTAAAAAGTGGATTTAAAGGAGGTTCGCCATCAAAAGGTGGTTAATCGACCTTTTAAATAATATTAGAATGTTTATGCTTAAAATTGGATTCATTCACATTTTTAATCCTCTAACATTTATTGTAAAGAGTAAAAATATTTGACAAACATATATAATCATTTTTTAGTTAGTTCTATTCATTCCCGCCATTACAACGGTAAGGAATTAACTACCATTTAAAGTAATATTATTTTATTATTAGAGTGCAACGTAAGATTTCCAAGAAACTCATTATTGCGTATTGGGTACACCATCGAGCATAGCATCCCCTTTAATGTAATATTAATTTTTTATTCAAAAATATGGATAAATATAAAAATTTCATATTCTTTATTTACCTGGGGTGTTACATCCTTCCCCCCTTTTGGGAATTGCGTCCTCGCAATTTCAAAATTGGGATTGGAAACTCAATTGAAATTCCCACATCGGAAAAAGAGTCGGTAAAACAATCACTTTAAAATAAAGAAAGATAAGTATAGAGGTCACCCGAGTTAACCCATACTAGGATTTCATGTAGGAAAACATGGACATGGAGGAGAAAACATAGGGTCATGTCCTGATGAAGAGTGATAGAAAACACGTTTAGGAGAAAGTTAACCACAAGAAAATCACAAACTGGTGATGGGTTAAACGGCATTTGATTCCCCAGTAGGAAAATTTAATAGATTACATTTTTGTTTTAAGTTTCTTTTTATTGGGGAATTTATTCATAAGGAAACATAATCACTTATCATGTTGACTTTCAACTTTTATTGTATTTCTTACACAAACTCATATTTTTTCCAAAAGACAAGTATTTAGGAAGACTTGTTCACATTAAGTGTACTATAATCAACTTCTAGAGAATCACCTAATCCACAAAAGAGAACTATATACTTCCCAAGTCTTTATACTTTAACCAAAACCAAAACCAAAAAGGTTAGTTCAAGATCAGATAATCCAGAAAAGGATAACCCTTTATAAAAAGAAAATCTATTCTTAATCTCCAAAATTTGTCCAACAAAACCCAAAGTTCAACGAGGACCATTCGATAAACAATTTGTCCATAAAATTCTCCAAACTAAGATTGAAACCCAAATATTTGAAGAATTTAGTCACATAGTCTTCCAAGTTACATCGTAACATTTATCTCCAAACAACATCAGTTGTTCTTAAAGTCTCGAATTGAAAACTAATTAACCTAATCACATATCTTCCATGATAGGTTAATAAATTTTCATAGATAACCCAAAACAAAATTACTATTAATTCATAAAATCATCGAACTAAAAAGAATCAGTCAAACTAACCTGGGACTTCATGTAGTCCAGTGGTAGGCAATAAATACCAGTCGCACTTTGGTTGTGGGTTCAATTCCCGCAGCTTTGTCCGACGCGACGGGTTGTCACACAGTCTGCGTGTTGTCCTTTTTATAAAACTCCAAAAACAACCCTAACATGTTTTAACCTCAATAGTTTCCTTATACCTCTCATTTTCATCCAAATTCATTATGATCTCAACATCTTTATTCTTGAAGTCTTATTTCACCACCATAAGATAAAATAAAATGATTCCCAAAATGAATAACATCATACCTTGATCATGGCATCCACTCGGTTTCATCGTCATCTTGCTCACATAGGTAGAAGTCCCATGAATTACAACAATGATTTAGAGATCCTTCAAAATCATTTGTTTCCTCCATCAAAATACACATTGTACAACATGGGTCATATGGTTGTTCACAGAAAAACAGTTTTGAAAAATAATCATGTATGACATATAATTCTAAAACATCTGATAAAACACGATTTATATAAAATATTCGGACAGAATTTGAGTTGAAACTTTCTATTATTGGTCCGTTTAAAATACCATAAGTATGTGCTGAGATAATATATTTTAAAATCAAATATAAATAGGTTGCGCAAGGCTCTCCTTCCTCAACACCATTTTTAAAATCATAATATGCTTCAAATTCTTGTGATAAGGTAAAATATTTGAAAATACCTTGATAATATTTACCTTTCTTGAAAATATGAGAATATTGTGAAAATAGTATTTGTCTAAATGCAACCCATGATCCACGATGATAACGAGGTATAGTGGAGGTGTTTGATATCTCAAACAACTGCTTGCAAGTGAGTTGTATGCTAGAAAAAGTTTCACAATCATCTGAACATGACTTTGTAATAATTATTGCAAGCATGTCATTAGAAAGAGATAGGAATGTCGTTTGAGATCCTTCTCCTTCCATTCGTAACCGACTTTAATTGACCTGAAAAATGTTATAAAACAAGGATTTAACTGAAATAATAGATATAGGGACTAATCATGTGTCTAACAAAAACTCCTAATCCCTAAATTTGTCTAAACCGACCTCTGATACCAACTATAAGGCCTTGGACTTAAACCTTACTTAATTATTGAATTAAATGAATAATTCACATTGAGGATCCTTTCAGGTTTAGAGTTTTAGATAATTAGGACATAACTATTACATCTCAAAAGATTACATAGTATACTCTTCTACTAAGTTTCCATAAAATAAAAAAAACACTTAAAAAGAAACATGTCTAGTTCCATGTTTTAGATAGAATGTCTTTCCTTGATCCCATCCTTGACCCTATTCCACATTTATTCCTGTGAAAAACATTTCAAAATAAAACTTGGGGTGAGCATAAAAAGCTCAGCAAGGGATACACAAAGAATGAAAACTGTTAGTTTTTCAAAGCAACAAGTAAACCATGTATACTTTATCAAAGTAATACCTTTCACCTTTAGGAAGTAGTAAAAACTCTTCACTGAATAAAATATCATTACTTACCCTTTTGTAACAAAAAGATTACCATACAACCCATATAAAGAACACATAACATATAATGGTAACTTGGGACATAAATATACTTAAATGGAATAACAATACGGTCGACTTCCACACATACTTAATGGAATATCGATACGGCCGACTTCCATACCCAATGCATTAGAGGTTATAATGTAACCACCCATCCTGGTATTCACGACACCACCCATCATATGGTTTATCACGTAACCACCCGTAAAATGTCCAAGTACCATCATTACACATAAAATATTGAAAATATAAACATTTCAATAACAACATTTCATTTTCAATCACAATAAGTAATTCCAAGATATTTGAATTAATCAATCCAATTTCAAAAACCATTTAAAAGAGATTTTTGAATCAATGTGTCCCATACCTTTTTAAGCATTTAATGGAATTATAATTTTAAAACATTAATGTCTATATAAATAAATACTGAAAACCATTTTGAAAACATGGACATTAAAGATAAAGATTTAGAATAATGAATCTTTAAAACATTTAAAACGATATTTTTGTTAAAGAGTTTTTAACAAAATGAGAGACTCTTGAATACAAATAATTGTGGAATAACATCTAATCCGAGCATTATAATATCATGATAATAAAGGGATTCAGGATATAATATGTCAAAGGACAATATACACACCATATAAGAGTGAATTGGTGCATAACAATAATGAAGACTCAATGGAAATGTAAATTGAGATGAAATCCATTATAAAGAGGGTGTCCTTAAATTAAGGATAAATCTATCACATAATTATGTGTGAGAAATAAAAATACACCCAATATAAGTGGATATTAAGTGTGAAACAATCAGTGGTCATTCACACATATTCATATGATGACATGTTCAAGAAGTACAAGTTGAACCCAAAGAAATTGAAATTGGGTTAAGATGTTACATTGTAAATATTCAACAGCCTAATGGCGTCACATCAAAATTCAGAAAATTAGTTGATGAGAGAGTGAATGGTATCTCATCACTTGGACATAAAATTTACATCAATAAGGATATATAAGAACATATCCCAACATAATAATATGTAAATTAAAAGACATAACAAAATAAGTCTTTTAAAAAGAGGAGGGTGAAAGGTCCCCTTACCGAGTTGGGTAACTTTTGAAACGTACACCCCATAGAAGAAGGGTCATACAATGAAGATGTCAATACCCATAAATGAAATTATACTACAAAAAGTGTATAATAATGGGAATTACATACACCAATCAAGGGAAATAGTGGAAAACGTAGCATAAATGTCACGAGAATAAAAGTGAGATGAAAAATCCCTTACGAAAACTCGGCAGCCTAACGACGCCACTTAAATCTTCCAAGAATGGATTGATGAGATCAAATAGGGTCTCTAATTATATGAACATAAAAATTACAGAATTAGGAATATAAAAGAACATCCCCAAACATATGAAATATGATCTTAAATGAAATGACATAAAAGAGAGTACTTAAAAAGAAGGAGAGAGGTTGGATCCCTTACCTCGGGTCCGACTTGACTCGATCGTTCTTTAACATCCTAAATAATAAACTTGAGTTAATTTCTACTTTCATAAGAAACTTATTTAAGTTCATTATTACTATTATATCACTTATTACCATGCTATAAACATTATGTAATCATTTATGTTAATGATGTTTGTTTTGTTGATATTTGGTTCTTAAGTCGAAAGTGGACTTCTTACAATTACATGTTGTTCATGTGGTCAAAGGTTCATTATATCCAGAATGATATTAATGATTTGGATATCATATATATCATATATATCTAGAATATTAAAGTATATATAATATTACATAATCATTTAAAGGTAATAAATGAAATGCACCGTTCATGGAGATGGTAAGCCGTACGTACGCATGAACGCTACTTTCATTTCTATGTCATATAAATGGAATTAAAACCAAATGAGAGGTATGTATATTTTAATTACAGAATTATATTAATAATTTATATGTAACATAAATCATATATAATAACTTTAAATCCATCCTTTATACATCCCACATATGGCATTAACGAATCAAATCACTTTGAGGGGGCGGTAGTCCGCACTTCCTAAAATGAAATTATCGTGTTTACCCACAGTGGAAACCATAAAGGTATGAAAAAAAAGAAAAATACATAATCTTAAGTAAAAAATAAAAATATTTTATATCATATATAAATATAGTTACATCTTAATGTCCTCCATTGAATGTGTTATATGAGTGTTGAACAATCATCGTTTCGTGAGGCAGAAATTCGCCATCCACAGAAACAATATGTTCTTTAACCATTAGATGTAGTTGTGTGTAATTTTAGCTCGAATGATTATTATAAAAACATACTAGTATATTGAATATACTCTAGTTGTTACAAAAGAAAAGAATAAAAAGAGGTTATGGGGTTGGAGAAGCAAAATAAAACAAAAGAACACAAGAGAAGACACTACCTTTAAATCGGGTAACTCTTTTTGATTTGATCTCAAAGGCTTCCTTGGGAAGACTTCTGTCCAATGTGAGGATTCTATGAGTAAGAGAGGGATTTGGAGAGACAAAATGGGCAGGGGTTGGCCGAGACAAAGGCTTGAGAGGTGTGGGTAAGGAGGTAGAGGTGGGGGCCTTTTATAAGAGGAGAGGAGGGGCACTCTTGGAAAGTAAGGAACTGTTACATTATTTTAGAATGAGTTTCGGATTTTAATGGTCCCAAATTGATGTGTTTTGAGGATATGGTGATAAGGGTTCTAAATACACCCATCCAATAGGTTTTGGACATGTGTAGGTCTTAGATTTTACATTATCATTCCATTTTATTTAAATCCTTAAATAATGGGGTAATCGCTGCATCATCATGATGTCATAAATAATTTAATTTATTTAATGTCTAAAAATTATATATAAAAAACCATGATTTAGGAAATCGTTTTAGATTTCCAATGAATATTTATAGTCAAACATCTGACTTGTATTACCCCATTTAAAAATTGTTATAGTAAATAAACTCATGTTTGTGTCATTTTTACTTTTACATTAAATACAAAGATAATAATGTCATTTCCTTCCAAAGTGGCTCCATGGGGTCCCCAGGTTGGCCCATGGATTTTAGTGGTCGGCCATGACACATCCAATAAGGGTAGGACATGTGTCAAGCTCATCTCATATTATTAAAACATTAATTTTACCTTAAACTACAGTAATTACCTCTAATCGCGATTAAAAACTTAAAATTACTATTCATCAAAAAATTATTTTAATTCTATTGAACCACATTTTACTTATTAATGACAACCATGTATGTTTTATTTTTGAAATTTGAAACACAGAGGTGGTAAAATTTCATTTAAATGGAAAAATCAGTTTTTATAAGTACCACTTAGTGGTTTCACTATTCATCAAAAATTGAAGTTCTTCAGAAAAATACCAAAACTTCACCCTAAGCTATATTTGATATTCCGAATTCAAAAATGAAGTCTATTTTACAAAATTCAAAAAATATAAGTTTCATTAATTATTTTAATAAATACTTCCCACTATCAGAGAAAATAGCGTGTTTTTATGAAACAATAAGTATCAAAAGATTGACACTATTTTAAGTCCGATTTCAAAGTAAAATTAATTTAAATGACCAAAATTGGATTAAATGTTAAAAATATATTCTAATTTAACTTTCAAACCAATTCAAAATATAATCTAATCATATAAATAAATTAGATTGAAAAGTGGTTTTGAATTAAAATTCAACATTTTTCACTATTCATTAAAAAATGAACTTTATCAGAAAAATACCAAAAATTTACACAAAGTATATTTTGATTTCCAGATTCTAAAGAAGAATTTTATTTTGTCAAATATAACACATAAAATTTTTAAAAAGTGGATTTAAAAGAGGTTCGACATCAAAAGGCGGTTAATCGACCTTTAAAAGAATATTAGAATGTTTATGCTTAAAATTAGGTTCATTCACATTTTTAATCCTCTAACATTTATTGTAAAGAGTAAAAATATTTGACAAACATATATAATCATTTTTTAGTTAGTTCTGTTCATTCCCGCCATTACAACGGGTAGGCGTTAACTACCATTTAAAATAATATTATTTTATTATTAGAGTGCAACATAAGATTTCCAAGAAACTCATTGTTGCGTATTGGGTACGCCATCAAGAATAGAATACCCTTTAAGGTAATATTAATATCTTATTCACAAATATAGATAAATATAAAAATGTAATATTATTTATTTACCTGGGGTGTTACATAAATCCAACCTAAGGAGTCCTTTTGTGCAAACCAATAGAAGACACCTGAAAAAGAGGTAATTGTTTTATCACCTCTTTCAAACTACTTTTTATCATCTACTTCCTATTTATATGTTGTTTCCATGTCATAATAATAAATAAAATATCATAAATATACTTATATGTTATTATAATCATGGTACAACCATATTCCTCATTTTATCCATGAAACGAATAACAATATCACCATGTGCGCGTACATCCATCTTACCATCTCCATGTTGTGGTGTAATTTTTTATTCAAAACTAATTTATTTGGATTGGTATAATAATGAGTATAATGGATCTAAATAATTTATATTACTTGATAATAATTCTATATAAATAATATGTCATCCAATTCCATATCGTTTAACCATCAAAGAAATGATATCGTCGCTCGTGCGTATGTATATTCTACCGTCTCCACAATGTGGTGAGATTCATTCTCCACGTTAAGAATTAAAGAATGATTATAAAATGTATATATTAAGTAAAAATAATAATTATGAACTTAAATGCATTCTGGAAATGAATAAAATATATTATATGCATAAGATACATGATTTTCATGACAAACAGGAATGAGAAAATGAAATAGTTAACACCTAAAACAACGGTAATACAGAAATATTATGATCAAAATAATATAAGAGGATCATATATGATACCATAAATATGGATATTTTCCCTGTATAATTCAATAACATTTTTAACCATTATAAAAGAGGCTAAATCACCCTCTACTGAATGAAAGTATAAGGTAAGGGTTAATTTCACAATCTCTTTATTATCCGAGATTGCTTATACTTAAGTATCTACTGGGACATCCTTATCACCCATATCCATGTTTCATAAAATGTAATTCAAAATATTATAAAAAAAATTTTAAATCCATTTTTACCCATTTTTTACTTTTTGAAAAATATTTTGAAAAGAATCTTCCCATCGTATTCCAAACGAGGTACTTTATAACCTTTTCAACAAATTATGGAAAGAATGTTTTATTAAATTATACGGAGCAAGACGCTATTTTTATCCATTATGACATCATAAAATTTTGAATATTTACTTACAATCTTATAAGGTTATTTTCAAAATAAATTGTTTCTTTTATAATTGTGTTGATTCTATATGATTTAAAAGTAAAAAAGAGATATTTACCTCAAAGCGTTTTAATGAATTTATTAAATTATTTTCATCTATGTCAACATCCTTTATTGAATTTTATGCTTATTTGGGGTTGAATTATTATGATACAATCATCCATATTGTATTGAAGGGTTTATGATATATTTGAATATGGATATGCTATGTTTATACCATTCATGGTTTATGGATAATGTATTAACATTTCATATTCTAGTTTTAACACGAATTTTTATGTTATGTTTCACTCTTTTCATTAGAGGAATGCATTGGACTTAGTGAGTGACGGGTAGGGCCCACTATATCCCCTTGATGCATCAGTAGGGATCATGAGATAAACTAATGTCTTATTATAAGGCCTTGATAGTATGGTAATGGTCTTGGAATGAGGTCTTGATTGTACGGTAATGGTCTTCGCATGAGGCTTTGACAGTATGGTTATGATGTCCGACATTATGCATTTTCTCATTATGAGATTAGTTATTGATATTGCATGTAAATATTAGACTAGTACAATATCCATGTAAAATTTTAAATGGAATTATTTGATCAATTATTTCCATATTATGCTAAATATTATGTTTAAAAGGATTGTGTTTCAGTTTTATACCCTGCCTTAAAAATTTATACCTATTTATGATAGCTTCCGCTATATTGGTTATTCTTACTGAGCATATGAGATCACCAATTTCTTAAGTTTCATTTTTCCAAGGATGAGAATAAGTATATTATGAATGACAAGTAGGGATAGTCTAAGGGATATTTGTGTGTTCAAAGGAGACACTATGTAGTTTTTCATTTCATGATTTAACATAAAACTTATGTTTGTATCTAGTTTTTCCAAGGATACTAAATTGATCAGTCCTCCAGGATTTTATTTTCTTGTGATCATACTGATATAATAAAATATTTCACAGACTCTAGGAATCTACGTTTAGGGTTTTAAAACATTTATATTGATTACCGAATCAGACATTATTAATTTATTAATTAAGTCATTAAATTTCTCCCACTATTTTACCAAATTATAGGAACCCTATGTACTAGAATCTGAATACTTGGTCTCTTGAATATATTAATGGTAAGGATCCCTAAACCACCCCTCATAGTTTACATACTTTGGATATTCCACTACTAAGAGGGTTCAAAGTAGGCTTTTGGCAGGACAACCACATTATCTTACAATTTCTTGATTTGTTGAGTGAAGTATTAAATTCGAAAAACCTAACTTGATTTACTCAATGCATGCCTCTAAAATGATAGGAAGTTGTCTTTTCGTAATCCTTACTACCACATTAGTTGATTCAACCCACCAATCTCATAAAATATCCCTAGTAGTAAGAGGCACCCTCCTTTTTGGCATGACGTGCACCCCAAACACTAAGTTTTTTTTTCAAATTTGAATGATAGAAGACAGTTACGAATTAATATTTATTTGAGGGGTTTTAATGTTTTTATCTCGATGAATATAATCCATTTCTAATAACTTTGTTCATATATGTTATCACACTTACAACTGAACCTTAATAGAAAAAAATACATCACTTTTTTATGCATTTTATTACTGATTATTTTATGTATTTTCCCACTATTATAAAATGCATAAAATAATAAATAAATGCATAAAGGTAATCAACTACCTGACTGATCACATGAATCTAAAATTACCTAGTGGCACCATACCTGAGTTTTTGTTTGACTCTTGATGTAGCTCATCCCCATCTAGTATGTCTGTTTTGGTTTGGAGTACTACCTCGTCTTGGCAGGGTTCATATCACGTCTATAGTATGGCCTCATCTTGGTGGGGTCCACATCATGGTTGGAGTACCATCTTTTCTTCATGGGTTCCACGTCACGTGCCATCTCTATCAATTGTACAAAAATACTTGCACGCGGTCGAGGGGGACTAAGAGTGCAATGTACAAAAGATGAGTTTGGACACAGTTGGACTTATACAAATTGATTAAAAAAATGATGATACACAGACTTTCAATTTATTAACTACTTATTACAATCATCGTACACTTGTAATAATTAAATAAATAAATAAATTAAATGAAGATATACAAAGGTTGGTGATTAAGACCAGTAAGCGGGTAAAATAAATGCACGATTAAATTAAATTGTATTAAATAAATTGTAAGGAAATTAATTAAATTAAATTAAGTAACTAATTCAAATAATTTAATTATTTTTGGTCCACTATTAATTTAATTTTAATGCCAAAAATTAGATTTATTAATTAATTAAATTTAATTCCAAAATTTAATTAATTTCATCTCAGTATTAAAATTTTATTTTTCTATTCAAAATTAATATTTTAATTAATTTTATATAATTATATTATTAAATTAATTAATTAAATTAATTCAATTAGCCCGAACTCCAAATTCCCCAAAATCCCAAAGCGGGTCATGTTGAACTCGTGTAGACCCATTTCAGGCCATGGAAGGCCTGTGCAGGGAAATTCCCGGCCAGAAAGGTCTGCCGAGACCCGTACCTGGTCGAGAACTGTTTGGGAAAACCCGGGTTTGGAAGAACCCATTACATTATACCTCATGGTTTTCCGAGTCTAGATCTACCAAATCTCGGCAAGGCGGTGGAAACCGTAAGATCTTGTGAAGGGAGCATCATCACATATCTCTATGGATTGGCTCCAATGGACTGAGGCGGGCTCCTAATCGGCGGTGAAGGCTAGTCAGATGTAGTCGGGTGGCACCGACGCATGGATGGCGATGTCCAGTCATTAGATTCTAGTGGAATCCTTGTGTGGGGATCTTCTATAGAAGGAAAAAACCTAGTACAAAGGAGGAGGCGATCTTCTCACCAAGGAGATCAGATCTGGCCACTAGGGAGAAGCTGCAACTACGGCTACCATCGGTAGTGGGGGATTCTAGTGGGAGCAGTGTTGGGGAAATCAACCAAAGGATATGGGCCGTGCGAGATGCAGCGGTCCGTGTGAGGGGGTTTTGACCAACGACATTGACTACTGGTTCGCCCGCCGTAGTGAGAAGGAGGGAGTCCAGGACAACGGGAGGGAGCATGGAGGGCGGTGACGATATTATGTAGGAGGTCACCAGCTGAGGTGGGTGGGAAGATCGTGGGGTCCCCACCATAGATGGAGACCCATGGTGACAAATCTCAAAAATAGAATCATTTTTTTATTTATTTACTTCTTTTATTTGGCCACATTATATGATTTAGACTCATACGTCCAAAGTGATAAGCCTAGTGGAAAAATACACACCTAGACAAGCCTCTTAACAAAGTTTCCTCAAGATATAAAAAATAATTCAATATAATAATCAAATTATAATTATAATAAAATAATTATAATTATTATAATAATAAAGTAATAATAATTATTATTAAAATTTAAATCCATAATTCATATGGATTAAGAGCTTTCCAAAAAAACTATTCTACCATGATATCTGGCCGATATAATTTGAATTAACCTGATAAAATAATATATATAATATATTTGTTTTAATTTTTAATACCAAATTTTTTTTAATGATCCGTAATAAGAATTCTGGAAGGCCATAACTTGGACATCCAAAATCAGTTCAATGTGTGGTCTATTCTATTGGGACCGAGTCAAATCTCTCCATTATAATTTAAAGAAAATTTAAATTTCTTGTCTTAGAGAATTTATATGACTCACTCTGACACTAATTGAAGGTACCAGAATGGTAGTGGACGTCGGTGGGCTGAGGTTTTTATATTTTTCATCATTGAGACGATGTGACTTGTCGTCTCTAATGATCTGAGCCCCGGTGTGGTCTGAGGATCCCGCATAAATTTAATTGATCACAAAATTAAAACAAACACGCACCATGTTCGAAACTGAATCCATGCTTTATGTCTTATTGTTTCCAGTGATCTTTTCTTGAAGTATCTAAATCAGGATCCCACTAGATCATCCACACATGCTTCAAAAATCAATGGGAGCGTCAATCATTGAATTCTGTATGCTAGCATGAAGATCCGACGAAGCCTTCGACGTCCCGACGATCACTGTGATCCTTTTCCTTCAATCCTTGAAGGAGTGCTTAGATCGATGCTTGTAGAGAGGATTTATCTCTCTATAAAGTGGGAGGAGAGATAATCTCTCATTACTAGTGAACTAATAACACACGAATATCTTCTCCTCTCTTTCTTATATAGTTGGTGACTATATTTCCCGGAAAGGGTTCTCTTGCGCCTAGAATGAAACACCCACTAAATAAGAAATAAATAAATAATATTTAAGAACTAAACCACATCATAAATATTATTTATTATTTTTATCACATACCTGTGATATATATAAAATATATTTCTTGATAAACCCAAGTCATTTAACGTGACTCATCATTCTCTCTTAATTTTAAACGAACCTGAAATATTAAAATAATATCCGTTTGATTAATATTATTCCTTATATTTATATATCTTGTGAATAAATTTAATAAATAATTTCAACCTAGTTATTCTTAACTTGAATAATATGAATTTATTTATTCTTTGGTGATCAATGACTTAGAAAACACTTGGACCCCATGGTGGATCCCACAATGTCTAATATACCTATTCAACTGAATAGGGTGGGTTCTTGAATATGCAATAGTGTATGACTATCTAGGCTCTTATCTTGGTAGTAGTGAATAAAATACATAGACCAAGAGTGGAATATAACAACTCATCAAGACCACTAAAGAGATAAATAAATTTATAGTAATGAAAACCAACCTATGGACACACATTGTGTACTATAATCTCTTAGTCTTTAGATATCTCATAAAGTATGACACACACTTGTGTCATCGCCCTTTTATTGATTTATTATTTATTGATCTAAATAGCTGAATTTAACATTGATTTCATTGGGAAATGTATTATTAATGTACTATTATCCTAATCAACAAGACATGAGATATATTACTTCCTCAACCCAAAATAAACAAATACATTCCTGAAAATTCAACCAATGCCATGCCACTAATGTCACACCCCAGGAAAGATACCTTGGCACGAGTTCAATATCATGATTTTTCTTGTATCAAAGTACATTATAAAATGGAACACATTGGTATCTCAAGTCAGGGGACTAATATGAATGTTTGTAGATATGAACAACCAATGACACCCAAAACATGTGGTGTTCTTATTGGCAGTCCTATCCCCATGATCTCACTACTAGAGATCACAAGTGTGAACTTCAAGAGAAGAAGTCTCAATGATTATGAGACCCCAACACCTGATAGTAAAACATATACAATGTCCAGTTAGGAAGATGTATCTAGACTATAAGACCTTTGTTTAAGATTAATGTCATAGTATATCGAGGTTCTCATTATATCCTAGGATCCTATATAACTTTTTTGATATGATAATTAATATAAATACATTAACATTAAATAGTGGATTCAAAAATATCTGAACTATAATGGTAATAAAATATCATGCATTTCTAACCATATACCCAATATGGTAATCAAAAGTAAAATATATTTGGGTATAGGAAACCCACTATTACAACAGTTTATGAACTCCTTCATTATCCAAATAATTGTTTTTCATTATTATTCACTTTAAAAAATATTTTAAAATATTTATTATGTGAAAAAATTCATATAGAAACAAATAAAAGAATGATTTAGATATAACATAAAATAATCATACAACCATTATCATAAAAAGGAACCTATCAATCAAGGGAATCAATTATTAACCAATATTAGACTATTCATTATAAATGAATATATGGGAAAAAATATTTATTTATTGATAAGATCTAAATTATTATGAGTTTTCAACTCTTTCCAATAGTAATTAACAAATATAAATGCAATCATGTATTGTATCATGTTATCCAACTTGTTCAAACCTATAAATTCCTAGCATAACGTATTAGAACCAATGTAATATAAAAAATTTTGAGGATAAAGGTAATAAAAGATCACAAACTTACTTGGATGTGACAAAAGTAGAAAGCACCTATTATTTTTCAGTTTTGAACTTATGTGGTAGTGGAAATTCCATTTGAATCATTACATCTTCAATTTTTGTGAATTCTTGTGATACTAGGTGCTTTATGTTGTTGATGATATCCACTTGTGACTCTAAGAACTCTTAATTTTTATTTTTCTATAGAAATTTTTTTATAACTAGAAATGACATCATTAAAATTCAACACACGTGAGAAGCTTGACAATGCATTTGAATTGAATATTTGAAAAATCACAAATAGAAATATTAATTTAAATAAATATAATCAAAAGGGAAAGGAAAAGGTGAAGTAACTACTATGAAATAACACACTTCCCTAAAAATGGTTTCAAAAGTATTCAATGGAGGCATTGTCAAAGGTTCTTTTTATACTTCCATTTAAAAACACCTAAGGGTTCATTATAGGTGATGATATTAAGGATAATTCTCATGACGAGGAAATGGTATCCTAACAAAGCGTCCAACTTCTTTATTTATATTTTTTGAATGTATTTAAAGAAAAGGTAAAACAAGTTTTTTGATGATTGAAACAAGAAAATAAAAATTTAAAGAACTTGTATCCCTCTCTTTATGATATATGAAATAATATTTTATTTTCATGCATCGCTAGGCCTCTTTTCTAGTATATGATAGTGATGATATTTCATTATTGGAAGTGGAAAGAAACTTTCAACACTGTTTATTTTCTTGTTTTATGAAAATAAATCTTTTCTTAATTTCTCATTGTTGATGAATCAAATGAATGGGTATTAGATCTTTAGCCTGTTTATGGGATTTCGAGGATACACAACAATGAAATATCATAGCTTATCCTAAACACATGTTTTGATCCTACCACCCCTTTAAATTTGATGAAATATGTGTGTAATAAATAAAAATTACATAATTCCTTTGTAGTTCACATTATTTGGCACTATAATTGGGAATGAATCCTTTTCTTAGTAATGCTTTCTATGATTGAAGACATGTCAGGAGGACATGCTCCAGATCCATATCATTCTGTAGATTCATACGCGTCAAATGTTTGAGGTGTGAATGAATATAAATGTGTTTATTCATTTAATTAACCATTAAACATATATATTCACATATTTCTACTTATGTATGAAATTATTTTCAGTGGGTTCAGACTCAGCTACTTATTTCTCTTGTAGGAGAGGGTCTGGTAATGGTATTTCATCATGGAATTATGACACACACCTTGACGTATCATTTGAGGAGACATACCATCCTATTGGAGTGGGTGGCCATGAATTTATTCTCTAGGTAGGTCATATCATTCACATCCCACAAATATTTTCATTGATTAAACATTACTGGGCATCATTCCCCAAGGATACATTAGATCGAATATGGAGGGAAGTTCAAGTAAGAAGACCATTTTAGTTTTTTAGATATGTTTAAAAAATACAAAAATGTGTGATTTTTTTCCTTATAGAATAATTTGAGAGTATTCCCCAAATATTTTCTTCCATATTGTATGAAATAATGTCATAAAATTGGAAAAATATCATAAAGGGAGAGTCAATAGGGAGCACTGGGTACCAAATGTTGGGGTCCCAGACATTCTAGACAGAGTACCAAGAGGTGTTCTCCCATATTAGTGGTGTGAGTTAGTTGAATATTGGTCCATTGAGGATGAAACAATGAGTCTATTAATTATGTTTTATATATTTCAAATAATGTGTAGTGCTTTACATGTTTGAAATTTGAATTAGTTTAATGTAGGAGGTGGTAGTGCATTATTCCATGAATGATGCGTTGTAGGGA